>JAIUCV010000009.1:46443608-51243608 GCA_026724425.1 Erythrophleum ivorense
ACTTTGATTCTACCAAGTACTTGTCTTCTTAATCAGCACTCACACTTGGTGTAGTTCCATGTAAATTTTTCATGTTTTTCATTTGAGTTAGGTGTTAGCAGCTTCAACTTTGGAGGAGATAGAGTGTAAAAATTTCAATAATTACATCTAGTTCAAGAGTATTCTAACTTCTTCATGTGGGTTTTTCCGACATTGTGTGTTTGAATGAGAAATTTATTGATAGACTTGATCTATTTAGGATATAGAACTAAATTAGTACATAAATATAAGTCATGTAAATATATACGGAATGTTTTTTTTCTCCCACTAGTTTAGTCTACATATGTAAGTAAAAATTTTCTTGCCACTTGTATAATAGACTTTAATCTTACAATTAGTCTTAAGTCTCACTTAGTATATAAAATGAAAAAAAAAATAAAAAAAATGATTTTATGAATGAAAAATAACTCTTATGTTAGAATAGATATTAGTAATTACTAATAATAATGATATTTTAAACATTGCAAAAAACTAGAAGAAAAATTGCACAATCAAAGACATTAAAGAATTTAAGAATGATCTGGTATATAAAATAGTTTTAATATAATCGAAAGAAGGATGTTAAATGAAATAAAATGGAATCAATTCAATTTAATATGACATAAAAATGATAAAAATAATTTTTTATTTATATATTTGATAGGATGAAAATAGTGTATGAATAAAAATCAAGTTTTAGCAAATGACTAAAATGTATTTAATTAAAAAAAATAAAAAAGTTAAACTTTTTTTCCCCTATTTGGGCTTTGTAGGTAGAGAAAGAAACAAAACCCAACTTTTTGGACAAGTTCACTTTTTCCTTCCCCTTCCTCTGCAGCAGTAGATAGATCAAAATTGAATTTTGGCCAAAACTTGCAAGGGAAAGGGAGACAAGGGAAGGCAACGATAAGAACTCTGTCTATTTCTGTGGAGGATTGGAGAGCTGGACCTTCGATGACAACTAGTTGAGGCAAGGGCAGCGACTATGGAGCATTCAATGACAGGACTAAATGAGAATTTGAAGGGTGAGAGTACAAGCTTTGAAAAGGATAGGACAGATAGGTTGCTTCAATACTCACTAAAAAGGTATAAGCAGCCTTTTCACAGATTGGCTCCAAACGCTCCTTCCATTTGCACGCTACAGTACCAAAAAACTTCATTTAATCTGCCTTTCCTGATCTGCCATGGATTCTCTCTACTGAACATGTTTGCAGTGGATTCTATTTCAGTTTCTATTTCTACAATGATACCAAATATGCCACTGGTTGGGAGAAATGCATAGCCTAGGTGCCATAGCACATCATGACAAACTATTTATTGGGAGACATTATTGGTGTGCGCCAAATTAATTAGCAAATATATAGAAGTAAACTTCATTCCAAAACTATTTTTGGCAAATTTATATGTGTGTGTGTGTGTGTTATAGTAAATAACTTGATTTGTATTCTTTATATAGTCTAAAAAGCTGTGGGAGGGTCAAAAGGTGGACTTTTATATTATGCCTAAAGGGAGGGTTTTGCCAGGTTGATTCACTCCCCCCATGTTTGCATCATCTTTTCACTCAGGCCTCAATTTTGCAGCTAGTCGTCAAGAAATACTTTTTATCTCCGACATATGCGCTTAGTTTAATTTCTCCATATTTTATAAATCAAATTTACTTAGAAATTCGTTCAACTTTTAAACTCTATTCAAATTTTAACCTGGCTTTATTAGGTGTGTTTTATATTAATAATTAAAAGTTCAAGTTTCTTTTTATAATGAAGAAAAATTAAAGTATGAATAAGCTTAAAGAAATCTTTAATATGAATATATTTCGTTATAAATATATCATTTATATTGTGCCAAATATATATATATATATAATATTATTATTTTAATTAAAATTTTAGTAAGTCTGACCCAATTAACTTGTAAAAATTTCAAAATTTAACTCATAATAACAACTTTTAAAGCTGATAAAAAAATCATTTGCAGCAAAGGCAAATATTCGATATATGTATTATTTTTATTGATTATTTGCAAAGAAAGAGAATTATTTTTCCATATGAATAGGTAAAAAGTTTAACTTCAATGAACAGTAAAAATTCAAGACTTGGTTCAGTGGTTGTTTATGCCGAATTTGGGAAGTAAAAAAGAAATCACAAGAAAATAGCATGCAGAATAGTACAGACTACTGGGTTCGGTGCTCCGTTTTGATTCCCGTTTCGTCCCAACACTCATTCCAAAGTTACTCTGCAACGTGGTTCCAGAGTCCGCCCATGTCTGCTCTCTGATCGCATCTCCCTTCAGCCAAATCCCTAACCCTAATTCTGGTTTTTGTTTCCTATTCTGAAGAAATGTGCTCTGCTACTTCATCTCCTTCATTCCTCTTCCTTTCCACTAAGACACCGTCACTTCTACAACGTAGCAACAGCCCCATTTTCAACCCTCCAGGACCATTCCTCTGCTACCTTCGACCCACAATTGCCAGACGCCATATCTCCGCTGCAATCGCCGAGACAAATTTTGGGCTCTCGTGGGTTTCTCCAAATCAGAATCCAAGCGACGATTTTGGTGGTTGGGCTTTTGTTGAGTATCCGGTCCCGCAGAAAAGGAAGAGAGGTAATTTGCTAATTTTGCTTGTTAAACCCAATTTTGATGACGAGGTATAACTTAAACATCTTTGCAGCATTTCCTTCGTATGTAATTGTTGGCATTGCTACTTCACTGGTTGTTCTGGCTGCTGTCATCGCTAGCTTCTCACTATCGGGGAAAGGTCAGCTATGAGGGGTTGTTTTAAGGTTTTAAGGCTCTTTTCAGGTCGTTTAGTTTCTCACCAAACTGGTGGTATTCAGGTTTTAAGATTCAATTTCGAGGCCCATGGCAAGTTTTGCATGGAATTTTAAGTCCTATCAGAATTCGAGGAGATCAATACAAAACTGCGGAGGTTGACACATCTATTGAGAGCAATTTGATGTCCGAGGTGACCGATGAAAGCGTGCCTGTTCCTATTACAGAAACTGTTACATCTGGTATATGGAGGGTGCCTCTTACATTTTACAAGTCAAACAGTTAATTTCTCTTGCATGTGATAAACTTTATCAGCATCTAGCATAGGTCTTACTAGTAATTCCCTAACTTTTTTATTGACCATCCAATTCTGATTGGTCCGTAATGTTATTTTCTTCGGAAAATTTTATAGTGCTTTCATGATTTGCGCTTAAGCATAAGTTGGAGTATTTGCTATCTTCTCCAGTGTTTTTATTATATCACCTAAGTCATTTCCTTTTTTACCCCCTTATCTTATCTGCAGCTGTAGACAAGCCAGGACGTGTTATGATTCCAGTTTCTGTGGATTCTACACAAGAAGAAGCATTGTCAGCCTTGAAGATGCTGAAGGTTTGTTTCCAAAAGTAATATCTTTAATGGATAATGGAGACTAGTAGTGACCCCCTACATATTGTTGACGGTGTATACAATTGCAACATCACTTTGTAGTTTTTAACACGACTAGTACCATAGGAAAAATCTGAAGCAGTTGACTGCCTGCTTCACTTATGTCTGAAATATTTTAGCTTATATATATATATATATATATATATCCCATGAATATTATTAGATTCGGCAGTACTTTACCACTTTTGATTTATCATAAATATATTTCTTTAGAACACTTGTTAATTTAGTGCTACATCCATGTTTTCCATGAGTTTCTGCTTCCCACCTGGAATATCAACTTGTAATTTATGTCTCCTTGCATTTTTATTTTTTCTGTGTTCCAACTTCCAATATGTAGCTGTGAAACTACGTGATATTATGATATTTTTTGAACTTTGGGCTGAGTTCTTAGCACAAATGTTCTGGTTTTTGTTTATTTGTATAGATAATTGAAGATGACGTGGAAGCTCATGAATTGTGCACCAGAAGGGAATTTGCAAGATGGCTAGTTAAATTGAATTCTTTTCTGGAACGGTTAGTTCCTGACCTAATTCATGCACATGACTTTGCAGTTGAGAATGTTTTAGAGCTGAAACATTTATTTTTCTGTATATTTTTAGTGAATGGATTTGTTTGTCTTACAGGAATCCAAAACACAGGATTGCACCGATAGTTACAGTCTCTACTGCTTTTGATGATATCAGGGCTGAAGACCCAGATTTTATGGCCATTCAAGGTAAAAGATGATCCATCTTTCCTCCTAGCAGAAAGTCTGTTTTTTGTGGGCTGAGATTTGAACTTTTTTCTCAATTTGTGATTAAAGCCTTAGCAGAAGCTGGTGTGATCCCCAGCAAATTATATTCAAAAAGTTGGTCCAATTCTGGTGGACCTGAAGGTCAAGAAAATATAAAATTCTTTCCTGATAGGTAAATTTGTACTTTATCCCTCTTCTCTTCTTGAATAAATTTCCCTTTTGCTTTACTAATTATATGTGCAGATTCATTTCACGACAAGATTTAATGGACTGGAGAGCGCAATTTGAGTATGAATTTTCCCCTGAAGTACTTGACCAGGTAAGATGTTTTAAAAGGACGTGTTAATAAAATTTTTCCAAATGCACAGAAATGTGAAACTTCATATGCCTGTCAGCTCTTAAAACCTGACTTGTCTACAGTCCAGATATCAAGTAAACAAGTGAGCTTTATGGATGTGAAGGAGATCAATTCTAATGTGTCCCCAGCACTTTATATGGACATGTTGGCAGGGGATAGGAGCTTACTCAGAAAAGTTTTTGGTATCACCTCTCAGTCTTTTTCTCTATGTGACAATATGCAATTTTTTTCTTTCTCATTTTCAGGCGTCCTTTGATCCTACATACTTGCAAAAAGTCATGTGTGTCTATATCTTTCTATTTAAGAGTTTGTGGAATTTTGATAATTGAGAGCTATCTTAGACAAGCAGAAATTGTTAATTTTACCAAAGATTATAGTAAAATCTAGTTTAGGTTATCATAGTTTTTTCCTAATAATGGGAACAATTAGTCATGAAGTATGAGTTGTTGATGCCCAATCACTCAAATGTAGAAGTAGAACCAACTGAGACAAGCCAGAATTGAACTTACAATGAAATTGCAGTATACCGCTTTATGTTAATTCTGTTACAATTTACTGGTAGACCAAGTGAATGTATGAATAGTAAGGCTGGTTAAATTCTCTTTAAGATGAGGATTATTGTTATGAATCTAAGACTAGCAATGCCGCAATGAACAGATGAGCAACTTTTGTGAACTTACTGTTATTACAGGACATAGCAAGCGGTTTCAGCCAAACAAACCTTCAACTAAAGCACAGGCAGCAGTAGCCTTGACAAGTGGCAGTATGAAGGAAGCAATTTCTACTGAATTGTCAAGAATAGAAGCTGAGAGTTCTGCTAGACAAGCTGAGGCAGAAGAGATTAGGTCTGAGTTGCTTAGAAGAGGAGACATACAGAAGTTTTGGGATGAGAAGCTTAATGAAGAAAAAATTCATGGTTCTGATGTAGAGAGGCATTATCTTGATGCAGTAAAGAATCTGGAAGAAGAGAAGGTTAACTTAGATAAGATGTATGC
Source organism: Erythrophleum ivorense (assembly GCA_026724425.1). Lineage (NCBI taxonomy): Eukaryota > Viridiplantae > Streptophyta > Magnoliopsida > Fabales > Fabaceae > Erythrophleum > Erythrophleum ivorense. The sequence continues at coordinate 46,449,151 of JAIUCV010000009.1, forward strand.
TGACTATTTAAAGGAAAAGGCAGCAATGGATTGTCAGAGGCAGCTGCTACTTAGCTTAAAGGAAGAGGTTGATGAAATGTCAGAAACGCATTCATCAGAGAGGGTTGCCTATCTAGATGAAAAGCACATTGTACAGCAGTTGCTCAAAGATTTGGAGTCCAAGCATGAAGAAATGCTTGACACAAAATCAACACTGGAAGCTGAGAAAGACGCTCTTCAGATTATGCGGTGATTTATTTTTTCTGCCCCTTCTTTAATGTTTTTAGTGTTGTTAATGTGTTCAGTGTTTACCCTTTTCTGTGTTTGATCATACTTGATTTTAGTGTCTGGTCAAGCATTTATGTTGTTGCTTATTCAGTTATTTGGTTGCTAGCTACCATTGTTGTCAACATTTCCATTGGCATTGTTATGATTGATATTGTTCTTATATTTGTTACACACTAAAATGAATGCCAATTTCCTTTAGCACTCGGTTCATGTCTATATTACAGAATGCAGGTGGGTGTGGAAACAGGCTAGGTATGTCACATTGAATTTTTTTTGCTTCATAGTATGTTTGCCAATTTTCAGTTAGCATCCTGATGCTAGATCTCTATCTAAACCCTGCCTGAGTGAAACCAAGTAAGGTTTAAGTTAGCCATGGTATATGTTTAATTTCTCCACACCATTACTTGGCTTGTCATACTTTGCCTTCTGCTGTTTTTTTTTTTTTTTTTTTTCAAGTTTTATCTCTATCTTAGAAAAATCTCAATAGATTTTGAGCCCATAATTTTGTGGTCTTCAATGTATCCATGGTCCACGAGTATTTTTTTCTTTTACTTTTGCATTTAATCTAATGCTTAGAGCGCAACCATGTTCCATGTTAGTAGTATTATACTGGTATTCTTTATTAGTTATCCCTTTTCTTTGGGTGCAATCATGCAAAACGAAAGCATGAGAATGCACAGGGATACTGGGGCAGAAGTTTTGAAGGCCATAAATTAGGTTTGTAGTAATGAAATTGTAGATACTCATACTATGTCTAAATGGTACTTGCTTATTTTATTTTCTGTGCATAGCATGCTTCATGGCAGAATTATGATCCAATGGTTACCAATGTACCCAATAATCCCTGAATAAGTTTGATGCTTTATGATGCTCTGTTTCCTCTAGCCTATGATGAATATAATGTAACCTGAAACATTATGGCCCCAGGAAACCTATTATATGCTCTATGGAACAACAAGGGCAAAGCTATCATAACCATCCACAAAGATGGGTATGAATACATATTCTAGGCGGCAAGATGTTATTGGTTGAAATGTGTGCATTTGCACTGGCAACTGTATCCACTATTTAACGTAAGAATTAAATAATTGTATATAACTGCGGCTGTGGAGTCAAGCACAATTTGACCAATTTGTTATTGCCATCTAAAGCTTGCAGTGATACACTTTATATATTGGTATCATTGCCTTGTGCTCACCAAAAACGTGCGTTTTTTTTTTCAAATTGTATTTTGAGTTGAATGTGAAAATATCATTAATGGAGCAATTATTGCAGATCTTGGGTGGAAGATGAGGCAAGAAGAAGCCAAGCTCGAGCGGCAGTTCTAGAGGAGGTAGGGCGAAGATGGAAATGGGACAAGAAAGCTTGACTAGGCAAGTCTTATGAGTGTAAATTTTTCTTTTAATTCTTGTTGATCAAGAAAATTCTTTAGCTCAAGTCTTGATGTGGAATCTCTGAACGTTTCATTGTCCACTGGTGTTATTTGTAAACTTTAAGAATATACAATTATTGTGGAGGGATTTTAACTATGGCCATTGTTTTCAGGTTCAGCATGGCAAGCCATCTTTTCCATAATCTAACAATATAAAATAATTGTTTCCTTGTAAAATAGTAGGTGTGGTTGGGGGAAATTATCGTCTTAACTTTTGGAATTTCTAAATTGTTCTTGCAAAAATCTTAGGTTCTTGAAAGCTTTGCAAATGGAAATTATGTATAGGAGATATTGAGATATCGTCCATTGAAGCCAATTTTTTTTTTTTTGGGGTTATTTTGGTCAGGGTTATTTTTAGACTATGTTTGATCTAAGTCCTCTCCTTGAGTCAATCTTAAGGCTGCATCCTTTCACATTGACTTGGTGCATTTAGGATTTTAATTTCAGAATGCTTTTGAGAATAATTAAATACAAGTTTATAAGGGGGGATATTATTCCTTCGTACCAATTTAGCTACCCTTTGGGAGAAGCCTGATATGTTGAGTGTTGCAATTATTCTCTCTTAGGTGGATAAACTGTTCTCTAGTTTTCTTATACTATTTGAAATGTTTGGACTTGATGGAAGTTAACACATTGGGCGTTTTGTAACATTAAAAGTTCCTCTGTTCTCTCTCTACCCAGTGAGCTGTATAACTTCCTTCGTCTGCTTTTTTAATAACTCTGTTTACCCCCCCCCCCCTCTCTTTAATAACTTTCTCTGTTTTAATATTATGCTTTTTTGATATCAAGATATACACAACAGGCGGTCAGTTACATACAAGCATGTATGCATGTTTAGAAAAGATAGTACATAATCTACATGAACAATTGAATCGGTCTGAAGACTGTCTCCACTCCCCCCCCCCCCCCCCCACCAAAAAAAACCAAAAAGAAAGGAAAAAAATGACGAAACGATAAATTTGTAAACTTATAATTTTGTCATACAGAACATGAAAATCTTTAATACTATAGTATTTAATATTTTAGTATCATATCTCATAATATTCAAAATATCGAAGAATATAAGATAATAAGAATCCCACACTGCTCTCAAATGCTTGAAGCGTGGATACTGGATAGCGTTGATTGTTCCAGAAACCACTGGGGTTTGGATGGTAATTCGGCTACTACTGGTTCAGTAGAGCCCATGATAATAATATCTAGAATCTGACATTTTTGTTTGGAAAAATTACAATAAAGGACTCATATTATTAAATATTTACAATAAAGGATGTTAAAAAGTAAAATTATCAGTAAGGATTATTATTATCATCAAATTTTAAAAAAATTTACTATTATTTTTAGAGAATTTATTATTGAGTATAGGAAAGTTGTAGTAGTAAATTTTTTAAAATTGATAATAAAGCTTTTTAAAACTTAATGGTAATAATAGTCTTTAAAAATAATTTTAATTTTTAAGATCTTTTAATATAAATATTTGATGATATAAGTTTTTTATTGTAATTTTTATTTTATTTTATGTATAATCAGCCATTTCATTAGAAGGAAAATACCTAAGCACACATATATGCGTGTGTATATATATATATATGAAAAAAATGGTAGAAATCATAATTACTGACAGTTCCCCAGCAACAAAAACCTTGGTCCAGCTATTGATTTATGATGGGATGGACTTCATCTGCCCACCGTTGTTTGGTTTAGTTTATGGGCCTCCTTCCCATGTTGTCTTCCACATCGAACATCATACAACGAGTTATGAAAGGTTGGAATTGTTGAAAACTTGATTTTTTTTAATATATGTTTTTATTTGAAAATTGTAAATTATCAGATAAAAATATATACTTTTAAGAGAAAATTGAAATCCAAAAAGTTCAAACTTCTCGTCAGGTAGCAACACCTTATCATTTATCAGTAAATGTCTTCTAGGGGCTTAAGGTTTGCACCAAACAATAGCTAATTTCATCGAATTAATACTCGAGCAATTCAGGCACACATTTATTTCCAACAAAAAATAGTTGAACAATGCTTTTCCTATTCGTTTTTTGACAGCAACAGCGATTGGTCAGGTAATGGATGTCAATACTAAATATTAATTCCAGATATTAAAATGAGAAATTCTTATGGATTTAAAAAACTTGAAGTTAATTACAAAATAAATATATACAATATAATGTAAATTATGTTAATTATAAAATAAATATATGTGTTAGATATATTTTTTTAATAAAATTTATTTTAACATGCTTATATATATATGTTTGTGAATAGAGTATACTTGCCAAAATTTTATGAGTCAGCATTTGCAAACAAACCAATAAATGAGGGTTAAAATTGATATACCGTTAGAAATATATAGTTTTTGAATATTTCGTGTACCAAGTATTAAATACTATATTATTTTTTGAATACATTGGAATATTGGATGTCTTAACTGACCCAAATACACACACACACACACCGAAACTATAATCGACTAAAATTATAACACCTTTTTTTATATATAAATTCCCAAATTAACAGAAGAAAATTGTTGCGACGCATAATAGTAATCCTTCACATTTTTGCTTTCCTTTTCCTTTTAAATAACAGAGAGGGAGCAGAATAAAAGTTTCCATTCAAAGGAAAAAAAGATAGCACAATTCCATTGGCCAAACATTACTGTTACAGAAAAATGCCTTGAAAATCAGTGACTAATCATCTACTAAGTACCCCATTAAACAACAAACCAGAGGACAAGTTGGGAGAGAAATGCCAAAAAGACTTACATGTGTCAGGAATCAGGAGTCATTCACCAAAGTTTTGCCTTTCACTTTTCGTCTGCTTCCAAATGCTTCAGTCCATTAAGCAAAAAAGGCTGGGCATTAAAATTCAGGCTTAACTTTACTCTTACATTCACCTTTTCATCCTCATTTTTGTGGCAACCAAGATAAAGCTTCATTTGAGATGGACCTAGTTGTCCTTCCTCACTAATCAGACAAATTTGAATCCTTCATCATATATAATTTCTTTGTGGGTCCTCCTCCAGGGAACCGCTGTCATACAAAGTTTCTGTTTTGATTTTCTTCTGTCAAAAACATTTTTTTATTTTCAAGCCAATCATGCTTCCATAAAAATGTTAGTTACACAATTAATTCATAATTACTAAAAATAGTCAGATAAGTAAGCATTATTTCTTTAACAAACTAGGATTACTTGTATAAGTTTTTGTTGTCATTTATATGATGTGTATTGTCTATTTTATTATATTTTTTTAGGAAGTGCATGCTCAATTAATTCATGCGTATAGCTATATATCCTATAAATAATAAAGTGCTGTAATGAAGAGCTCGAATTACATATTAAAAAATATTTTTTCATTATTAGATATTTATTTTTGCTAAAAAATTTGTGTGATTTTATTTGACAAGTTTAATTTTTAAACACTTACTAAATAAAAACTCTAGAAAAAAAAGGATATTTAAAGATGAGATAAAAAATCTCACCTCTCCAAAAGCTTTTTTTTTTAATTTTTTAAATAACAAATCTGTATCTCATGACTTAATATGCATGATTAATTATATTACTTTTTCCATCAAACAAAATTAAAATAAGGGTCCACACTCATGGCTAAGTAAGTTTAATGCCTGTCAGAAAATAAACTTGACGTTAAGATTGAGAATTACTTACAATTAGAAAGAAGAAAAGCCAAGGACAACGGCTACATTAAATGAAGGATTGAAGGGAAAAACTGAAATCCCCATTTCTTCTCATCCTCTCCTTTTTCATCTTTCAAGTCAGGTTCAGCAACTGGATTAGCCTTAAATAAGGAATAAGCGAGAAAGAAACAAAGCCACTCGGGGAACATGACTTTGTTTGAACTTGTAAATAATCCTCTGAGCAAATCGTGAGGGTAATATATTAGACCCCATCCAAATTGTAAATTTGTCAATCTCTTTGGACCAAGATTGGCCACTAGTTACTGGTGGCTGCTGTACCTCTTCTTAGCATCAGACTTGCGCTGGAAATTCAACCTATTATCTGTAAGTTTCTTGTCTGCAAGCTACCTAGGCTTCTTCTCTCTTAAAAGGTCCCATAAACCCGATAAGAAGATAGAAACCGAATGTCTGAAAATTCCATGGAATTTACGCATAATTGGAAGTTTCCTGACCTGGGTTCTGTTTAAGTATTGTACTTGGTTTCGTATTTGCTATCTTCTGCACCAATTTCAGATTCTGGGTCACTCTGGTTGCGTTTCCAGAAGCTTCTAATGGTTTAAACTTTCAGTTATGGAGGTTGGGGGAAATGAGGAAATGCAAAGTTAAGGCATTGCTATTAATACCTTTACCTTCATGATAGTCAGGTTAGGACTCCTAGTTGCTGCTTCTATTGCAGCGTATACAGTTCGGCAGCTAAACGTTGGAAGCTCAAAATCATCAGCTTCTCTATCAGGTACTTTTCTTTATGTACTAGTCTTTGTTTTTAGCAATTTTTGATTCATTTCATTTTTTAATTTACTAAAGAGAATTCCACTTGCTTGATTGAGTATAATATCGACCGTTTATGTAAAACTCTCATTCTAATTGTGGCTCAGAACATGGTAAAGGAAGGTCTGAAAAGCATCAAGATGAGGGAACCGAAGAGCAGGTCACTCGTTCTACTAAAGGTCTCAACGAGAAGGAAGTGAGTATATTAAGCTGAATATTTATTAATTTTTATCTCTTTCATGGCTTTGAGGATTTTCATTCAGGAAATTTTATGTATGGGAACTTTCCTTTACCTTTTAATCTGATTTGACTTATGTTTTGTGTGTTGCAGTGCGAAGAGGAAGAGGAAGAAGAGGAGGTTAAGTTAATTAGCAGCATAATTAATCGAGCTCATGATTTTGAAGATGAGATTCTACCTGAATTTGAGAATCTTCTATCTGGGGAGATTGAGTTTCCTCTACCCAGTGACAGGACTGATAAGGCTGAGAAAGACAGAGTTTATGAAACTGAGATGGCAAACAATGCAAGTGAACTAGAACGACTGCGGAACCTAGTGAAGGAATTGGAGGAGAGGGAAGTGAAGCTCGAAGGCGAATTGCTTGAGTACTATGGGTTGAAAGAGCAGGAATCAGACTTGGTGGAATTACAAAGGCAGTTAAAAATTAAAACAGTAGAAATAGATATGCTTAATATTACAATTAATTCCTTGCAGGCAGAGAAAAAGAAGCTTCAAGAAGAGCTAGCACAGGGAGGTTCAGCCAAGAGGGAACTTGAGGTGGCCAGGAGCAAGATAAAGGAGCTGCAAAGGCAAATACAGCTTGAGGCAAACCAGACGAAAGGCCAGTTGTTGTTGCTTAAACAACAAGTTTCTGGTCTACAGGCAAAAGAAGTAGAAGCTGTTAGAAAAGATGCTGAAACTGAAAAGAAACTGAAAGCTCTGAACGAGTTAGAGGTAGAGGTTGTTGAGCTTAGGAGAAAGAACAAGGAACTTCAACATGAGAAGCGAGAGTTGATTGTAAAACTCAGTGCTACTGAATCTAGCATAACTTCACTCTCCAATATGACAGAGGTCAGAGTTCTATAGCAACTATTATTCCTTAAACAAGTTGAACAGATGCTTTCTGACAAATATACAAAAATTGCTCATAATTGAAGTAGCCTATGATTTTGTACGTGTTGAATTGAACCATCTAGTTTCCCCCTCTCCTGCAACAATCATTCAGGATCACTGTTCCTCTTTATCTGGTCAACTGAATTCTTACATGGCACAGTAATGAAGAAATGATCACTGAAAATATTGCAAAAATTCAGTGAATACAAGAAAGAACTGCATAACTAAACATTAGACCCATAAAATATTCATCTAATTTGAAGTAAATTGAATCTGAAGTTCTCTAGATTTTTTAGTGCCCATCTCTTTTTCTTTCTCTAATACATGTGTTGGTGTAATTTAAAATTCAAATGCTTTGTTTTGAACTGCAGAGTGAAATGGTTGCCAAGGCAAAAGAGGAAATCAGTAGTCTTAGGCATGCAAATGAAGACCTCTTAAAGCAAGTTGAGGGACTTCAGATTAATAGGTTTAGTGAAGTTGAAGAGCTTGTATACCTTCGATGGGTCAATGCATGCTTGAGATATGAGCTCAGGAATTACCAGGCGCCTCCAGGAAAAATATCAGCCCGTGATCTCAACAAGAGTCTTAGCCCAAAATCTCAGGAGAAGGCTAAGCAATTGATGTTAGAATATGCTGGATCAGAACGTGGCCAAGGAGACACGGATCTTGATAGCAACTTTTCCCACCCCTCTTCTCCAGGCAGTGAAGATTTTGACAATACTTCTGTTGAAAGCTCTTCTAGCAAATATAGTAATCTTAGCAAGAAAACTAGCTTAATCCAAAAGTTGAAGAAATGGGGTAAAGTCAAGGATGATTCTAGTGTTCTTTCATCACAATCCAGATCTCTTTCGGGGGGCTCTCCAAGAAGGATGAGTGTGAGCCATAGACCTAGGGGTCCACTGGAAACCTTGATGCTAAGGAATGCTGGTGATAGCGTAGCCATTACTACTTTTGGGCAGAGGAATCGGGAACCCACTGATTCTCCTGACAAAGTTCCATCTAGTGACTCTATACATTCAGTTGCAGCTTCATTCCAATTGATGTCTAAATCAATTGATGGGCCTCTAGATGAAAAATATCCTGCATACAAAGACCGCCATATATTGGCCTTGGAAAGGGAGAGACATATCAAAGAAAAGGCTGAGCAAGCAAGAGTGCAGAAGTTTGGTGACAATTTAAATTTGGATTTGGCCAAGGCTGAAAGAGAGAAATCTGTGTCTTTGCCACCAAAACTTTCTCAAATAAAGGAGAAGACATTTGTTTCTGATAGTCCAAATGATCAATCTGAGGATGGTAAGAATGTTGATAATCAAACCATTAGCAAGATAAAACTGGCCCACATTGAGAAAAGGCCTCCCAGGTTGCCTCGGCCACCTCCTTTACCATCTGGTGGTGCTCCTGTCAGTACAAATTCAAATCCTTCTAATGGAGTACCACCTGCTCCACCTGTTCCTCCTCCACCTCCAGGTGGACCACCTCCCCCTCCTTCCCCAGGAAGCCTTAGAGGGGCAATGGGAAATGATAAAGTTCACAGGGCTCCCGAGCTTGTTGAGTTTTACCAAACACTGATGAAGCGGGAGGCTAAGAAGGATAGTTCATCATTAATTTCTTCAACAACTAATGCATCTGATGCAAGGAGCAACATGATTGGGGAAATTGAGAATAGATCAACATTCCTCTTAGCTGTACATTAACGTTTCCCTCTACCTTTTTTTTTGTTAAATTCTCATTTTGTCATGGAGTTTGAGTCATTATACATTTGATTTTTTTTTTTTTTAACTATGAATATAGGTGAAAGCAGATGTAGAAACGCAAGGTGATTTCATCATGTCCTTAGCAACTGAAGTTCGCGCAGCCTCCTTCTCAAACATTGACGATTTAGTGGCCTTTGTGAACTGGCTAGATGAGGAACTTTCCTTCCTGGTATGCCTAAGTGTCATTGCTCATCCGTCAGAGAAAAGCATGCCAAATGTAACTTTTATGTGGAAGCATGGAAGTTACTACCTTCATGCTCTCTTTTGCATGTTCATTTCCAGTGAAACCCCTGTTTTTCCCCTAAAAAATGCATTCGAATTTATTCATCACTAAGTCATTCACCTTTGAACTCTTCCCATTTTTGCAACTTTATAACCAGTGACCGCTGCATACTTATTCATCTCATTACATTCCCTATGTAAGGTTGATGAACGAGCTGTCCTCAAGCACTTTGATTGGCCTGAAGGGAAAGCAGATGCTCTGAGGGAGGCAGCGTTTGAATATCAGGATCTGATGAAATTGGAGAAACAAGTTTCCTCCTTCACTGATGATTCCAATCTTCCATGCGAAGCTGCTTTGAAGAAAATGTACTCATTGCTTGAAAAGTATGTGTCTTTTTTCTGCTGTAGATTTACTTACTTGAATGCGAGCTTAGGAAGTCAATGATCGGTGGATAGTTTCTTGAAAGTTCAATCTTAAAACGAACTTTACCCAAAAAGCAGCTGTAATCAATCTCTTGTATTTATTTCAAGGCTGTAGCCTGTAGGTTGTTCGGACTTTAACAAGTCATAAAATATTGAGCATAGCCTATGCTCCTTCTTTTTTTTTTGACTGTATACGTTCCTTAACAGTTTTTTTATAATTGCTTCAATTTTATCTAACAACCATAGTTTCTTTTTTGTTCTGTTTTTATTTCCAGAGTGGAGCAAAGCGTATATGCACTCTTACGTACAAGAGATATGGCTATTTCGCGATACAGGGAATTTGGAATCCCTGTAAATTGGTTGTTAGATTCTGGAGTTGTTGGCAAGGTATGCTACTAAACAATCACAAAGAGTTTGTGTTGTAGCAAACAGAAGGGGTTGGTTAATGGAAGTAGTTTGTTATAAACACCCCCTCCCGACAGAAAGGCCACTATTTAAAATTTTCTTAGAAATAATATCTATTGCACCTTTAAACTAGTTATATTTTTTGATAATTCTTTGTAAAGGATAAAAAACTCATCTATCTGCAACATTTTTCCTCTAGCTCAAGATTTTTTGAACCCAAATCATTCAACTGTTTAAAAATTAAAGTGATTAAATCAAATATAATTTGCGATGTTGCACTTATATGGAGTACCCTTAAAAGTTCAAATGGAGTTATGGAATTATGTAGAGGGTTTATGGTGTAGCATGGTTGAGTATAAAGTTCTATTTTGCTTGTGCATGCCGTGCTTTGGTTGATAACATGGCAGCAAAAATACATGCACTGGGGTGTCTAGAACGAGAAATTCTTACATACATATGTGTAATAATTGACTATGCAAGAAACCCACGAAGACTCATAAAGTGGGTGTTTGTGGCGATGAGGTTCATCATTGGCTCTTTGCACCAAGTGACTGCGCAAGGGATGTATATAAAATTTTCTCATCTAGAACGTTTTTAGGTATCCATTAGATTAAGGTAGCATCCAAGCTAGATCTACAATTCTTTCAAGGGATTTCCAATCTAAAATAAGAGGAGCATCCCTACTAAGATCTAAGAATAAATAAGAATGTCTTATGTAACTGGAATTCTATTCAATGCTATAAAATGTTGACATACTGTAAATTTCCCATTGCAGATCAAACTTTCTTCTGTGCAACTGGCAAAGAAGTATATGAAACGTGTTGCATCTGAACTTGATACCTTATCTGGACCAGAGAAAGAACCAATGAGAGAATTTCTGGTTCTGCAAGGTGTACGCTTCGCTTTCCGTGTTCATCAGGTACTTTTCCTCTTAGGCTCTTAAGTATTTAAACAAAATATGACGTCGTATACTGACAAGCTAATAGGTCATGGAGCACCAATCTTGACCTTTAAGATTGACATGTCCTTGATGTCTTGGGTTCAATCTTTACCTGCTTCCCTACTCACCCCTTCACATTATGACCTCCTATGTAACCCCACAAAAAAAAAAAAAAGAATGATTTCATATAGATAAGACTCAGGCTAGCTGAAGTGAAACGAACTTTAGGGCATATCTAGATTGAGGAGAATAGAGAAGGAAAAGTTCAATTTTATACTTAAATCAAGGGACGAGTCTAAACTGAACCTTCCCTTCTCCTCCATTCTCCTCAATCCGAATATACCCTTAGTGTCAATCTGTCATGGTTGCTCAACTTATGTGGTTTTCTAGCAGCGACTTTTGTAAATGTCTTCAACTGAAAACACCATGCTTTTCTTTATGTTGATGGCAAAACTTTCTGTAATGTCAACTAACTTGAATAATACATTTAAACGTGTTTTGGAACTATTTGCAGTTTGCAGGTGGCTTTGATGCAGAGAGCATGAAGGCTTTTGAAGAACTAAGAAGCCGCATTCGTGCTCAAGCAGGTGAAGATAATAAACCAGAAGAATAGAACATTGTCATAAGATTTTTTTTTTTTTTTGGGATATATGTCGCCCTTCCAGCTGTATATTTCATCTTGCTTGTATAATTTGCATAGCCTATACATACTGGCATCTATACAATAATAGAATCATATTGTATACAAGATGATAACTGCCCAGCTAGGGCCCGCTTTCATGATTTTCCATAGAGCAAGAATTGAGAATCAAGTGAATAAAATTCAATAACATTGTTCAGCATCTTAATATCAACTCTACATAAGAATCTTCAAAAATCAAATTTCTTCAAGACAAATGTATCTTAAAACGTTTGTTTTGAAGAATTCTGATTTTTTTATTTGAAAAAATTAGTATAGATGATTATAAAAGTAAAACAATTTATAAAGAATAAAAATATAGTTTTTAAATAATTTTTGATAAAAAATATAAATTCCTAATAAGATTTCTCTTCATATGAAATGCGCACACTAGTTTAGCATACCTACTTTTGGAAGGAAAAAAAAGAAGAAAAATAACTAGAGTTTATAATATAAAGCATCAATAGCGAATTCGGATCCTCTTGTGTAAAGAACTTGCATGACACTATCATGTGAGGAGAAAAAAAATATACAAAGTACATGAGACACACACCTTATATGAAGTTCATCATTTAAGTGATTTTAACCACTTAAAGAACACACATCTTATACGAGGTCCATCATTTAAGTGATTTTTATCGCTTAAAGGAATCTCATGCACTTTATCTTTCTTTTCACATGACATTATTATATGAGCTTTTTATTTGGAAAAATCTAAATCATATCAATAACCTCAGAATCTTCTGATAAAATTTTAGGAAGTATAAAAACATCACTTTTCTTTGTATTGATTTAAGTCAAAAGAAACAAACCCAGGTACTCCATTCTCAGCCACTCATATGCTCTTCTTCCACAGGCACCCTTCCTCATTAACATTTGAGCTCTCTTCATCCTGCTTTCCTCTCATGCACATAACCTTTGGGATGTTCTTCATAATCTTCTTTGGGGACCCAAAAGGTGAAGATGATAATGACATGGGAGTATTATGTTTCTGATGATGATTTGACGCTTCCTTTTGGCTCTGTTTTATAACGCAGAGCTACCAAGGAAGAGACACAAAGGAGCAAGCAAATTGCAGCTGGTATTGTGCCAAAATTTTCACTCATAAAACTCAGATTCATCATCACCATTGCCATTTTTATCATGTGGTTTTTGTCTAAAGTGATTCAGTGCTGAAAGGGATTTGTGAATGATTATTGAAGGGCATATTTTTGCAACACTTATTGAACGATTATTATTGTTATTATTATTATATTATTATCATTGTTGTATATAGTGAGTTGTTGGTAATTATTATCATGTTTTACCAATTTCAGGCTTAACGTATATTTATTTTAAGGTAAATTATTCCTTTTTTTTTTAAGATGTTCAAATTACAAAGTCATCTTCTCTCTTTTTATTCTAAGAGACGATAATATATATTTTAAAACAAAGGAAAAACCGTCTAATTTAAACATTTTTCTTGATAGGGAAGAATAATTTTTTCTATATTTATTAAGACTGAGATTAATTAATTTATTAATTAAATTTAAATTTCATGTCATTTGGAAGAATATTAATACATTGTTGCTGAGATGATTTACCTAAAACCAGTCTCTTCAATTTTTTTAGTAAAAAAACAAAATTGTCAAATGCATTGTTGCTTGATGATTCATACATAAATACTTTAAACTTTGAAAAGGAAGGAATTTTCTTCTTGATTGTTTGAAAAGGAAAGATTGACCATTATTTTCTTTAAAAAAATGCAAATTATATAATTAAAGTTCTTAAACTGAATTTCTTTTCATCCATCTTTTTTTTCCTTTTCACTTATGAAATTTCGGAGAAATTATGAACTAATTAATTTAAGACTTAAGATATATATTTTTTAAATTACTCAAACCATTTATCACTAGATTAAACCTTATACATATATTGACATGGGAACAACTAGATTTTACCACATTGAACTGAGGTTTTATTACAAAATTGATACGTAAATTTTAAAACGAAACAAAACACTCTCTAAATACCAAACATTGGTTTGTAAATTTATAATTAGAACTTAATTTAGAGATATAATATAATTTTCCTTTTCCTAAAAGGATGTTAAAAACACCTTTTTAACTTGTGAAAAGAGAACTTGTGGGGTGTGAGGCAGGGTAGACTTGTCAAGACCAAGAGTGAACTCTATTCCACTTCAGGCTCGTTCGGGATTGCTTAGGATTTCTGTTTAATTTGAAACAAATTTTTTAATTGAATTTTAGAAGAAGCGTTATGAAAAGTAATTTGCGTTTGGTAAAATTAATTGATTGGCGCTTTTGTCCTTATTATTGCATTTAACAAAATTTTCTTAGAAATTACATGTATTTAAGGGACTTAAGAAAAATTAAAGATACTATAATTAATGATTTTAAGTGAGTATAATTGTCTTCAAAAAAATAATTTCCTTCTTTTACATCTCTTTCAAGAAGAAGTTCTAATTTTCTATTCTTTCTCATAGTAAAAAAAAAAATTTTGCTATCATTTAGAAACAGTTTATTTTTCTAAAAGAAAGCTGCGTTAGACTCCTTATTTAACTAGAATAAGTTCTTTTTTTATAAAGTAAGTAATTTATATTCTTCCAAAAACTAGGGAAAATAACAATTTTTATATATTCCTTTCTTCTTGTTAGTTACAAACGAGTTTTCAGAATTTGGGATGGGGAAGAGAGAAAAATGGGGAGTAAGTAGAAATTGAGTAGGGAAAAGAGAGATTTGAAATTTCTTCTTTGAATTTATGTGAGTGAAAGCTACTACACTCCTTGTTTGCATGTAGATTGGGGTGTTTTCAAAATCTGCTTATTATTTATAGTATCCATCTCATTCGATAGTGAGCAAAATATAGAGCGCCAAGCCTGGAATTGAATTCCTTATTGCACAATTTTGTACTATACAGTGTGAAAATCACAGAAAAAACGAAAAAAAAAAAGGAGAGAGCCCTCCTATTTTTTGTCTTTTTTTGTTTTGTTTTGTTCTATTTTTTATTTTTTATTTTTTTTTTGGCGGGGGGGTGGGGGGTGTTGGAGGAGACGCACAGGACAACTACTTAGACTGTGTTGCTTAACTTCGAGTGGTAGAGAAATCGGACTCATCAGGCCTTAGGATTTTGATGCTTTCTTTCTACTCCCTTTCTATAACTGATTACTTGTTTTTCTTCAAACTTAAAGGCTATTGTATCTCTTAACAATGTCGCTGAATGCATGGGGTCAGTGTTTTCTGGAATGAGGAAAAAATGGCGGTGAAGCAACTTTTGCCCTTTTTTTTTTTTCTTAAGGCATTTTGGAATATAAGAGTCAGCACCGTGTTTCACCTTAATCTGATTAAGAGAGAAATTTGGAATTTAATTGAATGAGCAGCAATGCAATTTTCTTCTATAAAACTAACGTCGTTTATAATAAAGTAAAGTTAAGGAATGAAGATAATGTTTTTAATCTTTTAAATACTTATCTCGGGGTGTTTTTAATCTTTCAAATTTCATATGCTTAGACTAATTATTTAATGCAATCTCAACAAAGATCACATGGGTGTTATGCTAGTAACATATCAAAGCAAGAGGAGAAATCAATTATTCCCTAGGTTAATGATTTTTAAAAAGATTAATTCCCATTTATAATTTCCATCTCCATACATATGTCAAATAAACATATATATATATATATATATATATAAATACAAAAAAAAATTTCATTTGTATTTTGAAGTTTATTTAATTGAATGGAGTTTGAATCTTTTTTTTTTTTTAATATTTTTGTCAATTTCAAATAGAAATAGACAAAAACTATGTAAGGCTCATTATTTGAACAAGTCCTTTAAATGGGGTTTATCATTTAAGTAGATTTCATACATTTAGTGTCTTTTTTTGTTTGTTTCATATTTAAATGAGATTCATCATTTAAGTGAGTCTCATATATTTAATATTTATTTTTAAAAAAATTGATAGAAAATTAAAAAAAAATAAATGAGGAGATTTAAATTCAATTGAGTGAGGATTTCTTGCGGTTAAATATAGGAATATTTAGAGAGAGATAGAAAGGGAAAGGTGAAGCCCACGTAGGTAGGTCCATTGATCACATCTCTTCCTCTCGATCTTGCTTTAACTGAATCCCTTGCAACTGGCTATTTATTCATTATCATATAAGGTGGCCTTTCATTTGCCAAGACACTTAATTGTAAAGTTGGTTCCTTTCTGTTACTTTTAGAGTTTATTGACAATAAGGTGACCATTGCAAGTGTTGCTGTCTAAATTAACTAGAAAGACATATATGGCTGATCAAGTAAGTAAATGAATCCATTATTCTACACGCAATTGGTTACAAGTCGGCAAATCCTTTTTTTTTTTTTTTGGGTAATTTTATTAAAGGAAGATGGAGATAAGACACCACTTGTTTCCTTTCTCTTTCAGCCTAAGAAGTAGCCGGGTGGTTGGATGTTTTAAATTTTTTATGAACACATAATTCCAAATTGTCGCTTTGATTAAACCATTTATTTGCTCTATCTTTTTGTATAATCTTGGCATATTCATATAAATGCGTAAGCAATAAATCTATATTGTCAAAAAATATTGTGAGTTGTGATAATTTAAAACAAGGAAATCAAAATTATTATTACATGGAATGTTATATATTCACTGTTCAGCAATTGTAGATGAAAGAATATGCCTTCAAATTTTAATAAAGTTGGAATTCTCAAGCATTGTTAATTATTACTATAAGTAATGATTTCCAGATTTTGAAATTATTTATTGTAATAATTAAATTTATTCTCTTGGAATTATAAACCCTTTGCATATAAAAAATAAACTATTTCTCGGGAAGAGAACATAAGTGATTAAAGAATATACTAATTAATTGTCATTTATCGCGTTAATCATAAGTTTCGTTAGTACATGCATGCAACTTTATGAGATTGATTTTTACATTATAATCATCAACCTTACTAGCTATTTAATATGTTCTTTTTTAATATTATTCTCTCTTTTTTTTTTTCCTAAAGATGCTCATATTGTACAAACCTCTTATATTTATTTAAAAAAATCACACTTCTGCTTTTTAAAATCAAGATATGCGCTACATTAATATTTTTTATAACAAAAGATTAGTTAGTTATAATTGCTCTTGTTTTAATCAAAATATCATTGTATTTATTATTTATATAATATAATAAATAATAATATATATTTGATCAATATAAAATAGTTATTTTTTAGATTTTGAATAAATTAAATTTATGACTTTATTGAAGTAAAAATTTACAAAATATATATTTTTAACAAGTTATATTTTCAATAAAAAAAATTAATATAATATTTAAAAGTATTATGGTCTTCTTTTAATTTTAATAGAAATTTGTGTATTTTTCATAATAGAAAGAAATGTTGTATCATTTAAGCTTATAAAGAAGTGAGAATAATTTGTTTTTTTTAAGTATATATGATAAAACAAAAAGTTGAATGAGTTGTACAAATTACTTGAAATTCTCATTATTAAAACTTCACTTAATAGGTTATTTTTTATTTTTTGGTCGTAACTTCTGTCAACTAAAGGTGGGTTCAGTAAGATCCTTTCTTCTATGTATTATTAATTAATTCAGGTTTTATAAGCGAACCCTTAGTTTGTCAAAAGCATGGCAGGTACAATATTCTTTTTGCTGCATTGTGTTTGTCAAGTTATTGTCCCTCATCATATCAATGAATTATATATATAAGCATTATCAACATCAGAAAGCACCACCCTTAAAAGAAGCTGAAAAGGAAATATTCTTGTTGTCCTACTCAATCCAATTCCAATTATACCTGTATATATATACACAATATTAATCAATTAGATTATCCATTCTAATATGTTGCTATCGTGGTTTCATTTTTTGGTCCTTAATTTATTTTATATATTCATTTCCTTTCTGGGCTTTTGTGAAGAGGTAAATCTAATTATAATATATATTATGATTTTTTGTAAAGTCAATATTCTACTTAAATATGCAGTAATATACTTTTTTGTGGTTCTATCTCTCACACATTTACGTGATTATTAATTTTTTTAATAACTTAATCAACTAATTAAATGAACAAACTCTAAATTCAGAATTTATGGCATATCCCCCCTTTCTAAATCTTCTGACAGTTGCTGGTGGGAAGCAAGACATGTACCCAACAACCAACCTAGAAGCAATCTCTAAATTCTATTGTAAAATGATGGTGGTGGGCTAATCTTGATATCATTAACTCCTAGCTAGGAATACTTTAATCATTCCCCTTTCCCTTATACAAATCAATAGACAAATGCTGGCACTCAAATTTTGGTTCACTGGTCTCATCAGCTGATTCCCAAAAAGAAAATCAGTGGCATATATATGTTAGAATTTTCTCTTCTCTAATTAAAAATTTTACTTTTTTAAGATAAAAAATTCTTAAATAATATATATATATATATAATCATCATTTAATTATACAGAACCTTCGCTTTGGGCTACCCAAAATTAAAAAGCGATCGATCGATTTCATTTTCTCCTCAAATTACTTTTAATTTGGATGTTGGAATAATCTGGGTGGTAGTGTTTATATTATCAAAATACACCGGATGATCAAGCTGCAGAAATCCAGACACGTTCCATTATTAACTGTCATCATACGTTATAGCAGTAGAAATAGTAGAGAAATCAGAAAACAAAAACAAAGGCCCCAAAAAAGAAGAAACGAACAACTCATATTATATATATTGATTGGTTTTTATTTGAGGAGAAATTTCATAATTTAGAGCAAACCAGCTAGTGGGATTTAAAGTTTTGTAAGTCATGCAGTAGGTAGAAAAGAAAATATGAAAAAACAAATCAGTTGAAGGAAGAAACTGTGGGTTGGATTCTGAATGATGACCAAATTGAAAATAATAATAATAATAATGAATAAACAAATAAAGCAAACAAAATGGAAAAACATGTTGCTATTTTTTTCATCAATTGATTATGTGGCAACAAGCCGGACCATGATCGCGTGTCGTACCATATTGGGTTTTATTCATCTTCAAAGGAAAACTATGCTTTTTTTCAAAGAAAATCATATAAAAAGAATGAAGAAAAAAAAACTGTGCTTTTACACTAACCAAACTCATTAATATATATCATTATTATGCTCCAACCAGAATTCTTCTTTACAATATGTGCCTTGCCGTCTCAGCAACTCATGTTTCTTTATGATCGTTCACCAAAAAATCAAAATATCATACTTAATTTTCTTTTTCTTAATCTCATGAATCATTACATTGACCAAATTAAGCAAAATCATAGATCAAATGCACTGACGGAAACCTGAAAATATGCAGTATTCTCTTTTATAACTCAAACAAATGAACTTAATTATAATACATATACGTGCGGTCTCACAAGCTGACAATATCATACACAATATAACAAGGTCAATTCTGATGATTTCTTGGTTCAATATATGTATATAAGAAGATCATAAAAGAAGAAAAAGAAGGGCCAAAAAAAAAAAACTGAAAGTTAATTATATCAATGCTTTCTTTCACTAACCATTATTTTTTTTCAACCCCATCAATGGTGTAATGGGTTTGGACCAGTTGGGACACGACGCTTTTCCACACCATAACGAGGATCAATCTGTGTTTCCGATGGGTCTGGTGGCTGCAAGAGTTGATGATGAAGATGCTGCTTGAAAAAAGGAGAGAAGTCAAATTTGCTATTAGCTAGAACTTTTCTGCTGATCAAACGGTGCTGCTTCTTGCGATGATGACGATGAGATGATAATAATAATAATGAGTGATCACTAGCCTGCATGATGTGCTTATTCTTGTTGATGTTGGCCTTGAAATGGTAGTACTCATGAAACAGAAACAACATTATGGATAACCATAGAAGATTGAAGAGTAGTATGTGAGAGAGTTTGAAGGCCATGGTGGAAAAGAAGGAGAAGGCAAAGAAGAAGAAGAAGAAGAAGAAGAAGAAGGGGGAAGCATGGGAGGAAACCCTAATAAGATTGATATGATTATAAATCTTGGCAGATATATGGAGTTTTTGCAAGTTGGGAGGATTTGATCGATATGGACTCTCTCAAAAATGAGGGAGTTCAATTAATGGTGTGTGTGAACTGGCCTTTTCATATGTGTGAAACCCTAGAGTTTTAGGGTATCTTTTTAGGGTACATTTTTAATGAAGAGAGTGAAGAATAATGAGAGGAGGCAGGCATGTTTCCCAATGAAAGTTTCTTAGAAATAAAGAAAAAAAAATTTAGGATCATGATGTCAATTTTCAAACTTGGGAATATTAATTATGTATGATTATGCTTATTATTAATCTCTTGAATACCCTAAATGCATTGGGGAAAATGTACAATATCACTTTCCCACTCTTTCTAGAAAGGAAAAATCAAAAATAAAAGAAAGAAAAAAAAGGGAGATGATTGGGTGCAAGGGAAGATCCATGCTGGTTTTGAGTGAGTTGCAACTAAATGAAAAGGGTGGGGAATATGCAATCCATATTTTCTATCGGCAAAGCAATGTAAGAACTATTTGACAAAGGTAAGGAACATTGCAATTTTAACTTTTCCAGAAAAGTAAGGGACAAAGTAATAGATGACGCATATAAAATAGGGGGAAAATGGTTCATTCATAGATATTTATTCTCAAGTTATTCAATAGAATTATAATATTTTAAAAAATTTTAAAATAAAATTTAAAATTTACATAAAAAATTATACACATATTATATTTTTAATAAACAATCCGATGACAAATATGTAAAGTCTACTGAAAATAAAAAGTCAATTTGAGAGAGAAAAGATCATTATTTCTTCGTTAACTTTCTGTTCCTGTTTTCATTAAAATTTCCCACATCCTTCTCTCTATCATATATTCCCAATTTTGAAATTGCAAGTGTTGCATATATATTAAGAGTGCTGAATCCATATATAATGCAGTTATAAATATCCCCATGCTATAAAAGAAGGTTTAAACGGCAGTTTGTTAGACCGTTGTCTTGTACTTTTTAGTATTTTGGATATTATTGCAATGAATATCAAACTATAAAATATCATAATATTTATTTTTAAATTTTTTATCTGAATATTAAATTTTGCCATAAAATAAGATACCATTGATGAAAATAAGTTAAAACTTTAGAGCGTGAGAATTTTATAATTTCTTGTGATATAAGATAAGACACGGTAGCTAAATTAATAGTATCGTATATCTGTTTGGGCTTTCTGGCTTTACTCAATGTTGTTTCTATAGGGCCCATAACTATGAGCCCCCAGAACCGACTTCGCCAGCGGACCTGGTAAAAAATTGGATTTCTTTTTATTTTTTATCACTTTTTTAATTTAAATTAATTTAAATAATATAAAATAAAAATAATTTTTATAATTATTAAATTAAAAAATTAAAAAAATATAAATTTTAGTCTACCCAAATTAAATATAAATAATGCAAAAATAACAAAAGATAAATAGCAATCCGGGTTGATCCGGTCAGTTGACCCGGAAGGTCTAGCGGAACATCCTGTTGGCAATTCTCGGACTCTTACTCGCAGAATTTTCTGAGACGGAGATCTTTGGTGAACCCTCAGAAACTGGGTGAAAAGGCATCAAATTTGAAAGAGAAAAAGAACAACAAATAAAAATGGTACGAAATTATCTTATTTTGATGATCAAATCATGCTTCTTTGCTGATTAAATTCTGTATATTCTGGTTCTTATATCTTTAATTCCGATCGTAATTGACAGATATTGGACTTTCCTCTTTCTTTTCCTTTCGAATTGTTTGATGGGTGGAAATGGTAGTTATCGAGGTGTTGTTTTTTGTTTGGAAGAAGGGGGATTCCAAAGGAGTCTGCAATTGATATTGTTTATTGTTGCGTTAAGCTCATTCGTATCTGCACTGGATTTCATATGCCCTGCCCTGCTTAGCATATCTCTTTTGATGCTTAAACTCCTTTTTGTTTTTATTGGAATTCTTCTTGTAATGCAAAACATGTATGCTCACGGTGGAACTGTCTTTTTGATAGATTGGTAATGCAAAGCTTGTATGTTGTTTAATTGTCTTCTCATGAATGAATTGATTATGTATTCATGTTCAGTAGAATTGCTTTCTGTCGGACAAACTCTTTAAGCTTTTCCTCTTATTTTAGGGGATAGTTTTCCTTTTGCGAAAAGCTTTGGAATTGTATAAATTTTTGTATGGAATGTTATTGCGGCTTATTGTTTATGGACTCCTAGGCTCAAGATTTTCCTTATATCATCAGTCCCTCCCCCTTCAAACCCCCAAAAGAGGGGAAGGGCCTGCTATTTGCGTTATATTTGGTATCTGTTAGTTAATAGTGCAACACTGAAACTGCATTTTTGGATTTCTACAGTCTTCACTTGCAGCTGCTAGAGCAGACAATTTTTACTATCCCCCAGAATGGGACCCAAGTCAGGTATGTTTGCATACAAGCTGTTTGTGCTGTAATTGTCAACAAATAGTTTAATATCAGGAAGGTCACACTATTTTTTGCGCTTTCAGGGTTCTCTGAACAAGTTTCATGGTCAGCATGCGTTGAGAGAGAGAGCAAGAAAAATAGACCAGGGTATCTTGATTATAAGGTAATGAATCACTTTACGATAGTACTGCCTTTGATTCATGTTAACAATAACCCTTCTTGACATAGGGGTTCTTCAATGCTATATTCTTTATTACTTTGCTGGAAGTGCCATAATCTAGAAAATTTAACAATGTGGATGATGAGCATTGCCTTTTCTTGATCTTTAAAATACATATACTAGAGATTTTCAGATGTATATAAATCTTAAAGAAAATGGTTGTTGAGTAATTCAAGAGAGAAAGTATCCTGGTACATATCAGGATCCATGCATATATCCTATTGTTCACTTAACAATTAAAAATGGATCCATAGTTTTTAAGATTTCTATGTTGGAATCTGTTCTTTTCGATATATAAATTGCCTTTTTTTATTTAAGTGCCTGCTTTATAATTATTTGATATTTATATAATCTAGAAAAAATTGTCCGTGGATGATCCCTTTTTCCTAGGTGTAGCTTAAAGTTGGCCAGCCTAGTATACTGTGTTGAAGTTGTATCTTTTTTCTTTTTTAAATAATATAACTTCTAATTACCCTGCTTTCAGGTTAGAGATGCCCTTTAATATTTGGTGTGAAGGATGCAATTCTATGATTGCAAAGGGTGTGCGGTTCAATGCAGAGAAAAAGCAAGTTGGAAATTACTATTCCACAAAGGTACGTTGAAATCAATTGCAAAAGCATCTGTGTTATTGCTTCAGTGGAAAATTTTATTTTTGTTTTTTTGTTGTTGTATATATTTTAGACATGGAGGCAGGCATAGAAGCCCCTCCCCATGCATATATATGAAATAAGTTGTCTAGCACCCCAACTCTTTTGCAGGAGTGCGTTACTTTCTCTTGCAGGAGTGCGTTACTTTCTCTTGGAGCTTCCTTAAGCATTCTGTATCAACTTCAACCTACCTTCTTTTGTTGAACTATTCTTTCTTGTTCCTTCAGATATGGAGCTTTACCATGAAGTCTGCGTGCTGTAAACAAGAGATTGTCATCCAGACTGATCCAAAGAACTGTGAATATGTCATTATCAGTGGGGCCCGTAAAAAAACTGAGGATTTTGATGTCGAGGATGCAGAAACTTTTGAATTGCCTGCTGATGAAGGTGTGTATTTCTGTAATTCTGAGCATGCCATTAGACCTCGGGGTGCAGTGACTAGTTCCCATTGACTGTGTTCATTGTATTTCTCTTCCTTTTTCATTTTATTCGTAATCATTGTTGTTAAACTCTTGAGTTAACTCATAAGCTTGGATGAGTTTAAGTGTTTAGGTTAGGAAAACGTGGCAACTCACACTTCACCTTGGTTTTTGGTAACTCAAGGTCAACTTGAGTTTACAAGTTTTGAAACAAACAATTTGGCTTCTTATTTTGGTTTCTGAAATTGAGATCTCCAAGCCCACATTTTTCTTCATTAATCAGCCGCCTTCCTGCCTGTAAATGAAGAAAAACGAAGCCCACAACCCTGCATTTTTTTCCTGTAAGTACCTGCAATACTTTAGAATTATTCAACAACCCTCATGCTGCAAAACGCAGGAAGCTCTTTGAATCTCGGGCTGCAGCTCTACAGCAATTCCTTTGATCCCACCCCTCATTTTTAGGTCTTCGTTGAATTTTCACTTTTAAAATGTAATGTTGTGATTATGTTATGTATAAATTCCGTTCTTATTATGCAGTAAAGACTCTTGTTGGTTGTTTCTTGACAGTTGCGTATTTGACTTATGGATAATTGCATAAGCAGCATATACTATTGCCTTTTCTTTTTCCCCACCTTTTCTCCTTTTTATGATGCATTTTAATATATTTTATTATGAGTTTGAGTTTACAAGTCAGTAGCATTGATCCATTTAGTGAATTGTCTCATAGCCACTAATTGAGAATTTTATGTATTGATGCTATAGCAGAATATTAAGCACAGAATATTTCCTTTTACATGTATGTATAGCCATGCTAATGTTATCTAACTAGCTTTTTTCTTTTTCCCCCAAAATATCTGTGGTATAGAGAGAGGGAAGCTGCAAGATCCATTTTATCGCCTTGAACACCAGGAAGTGGATTTGAAGAAAAAGAAGGAAGCTGAACCTGTGCTTTTGCGTCTCCAACGGCTATCTGGTGCCAGGCATTCAGATGACTATGCTCTTAATAAGGCTTTACGAGCCCAACTTAGAGTATTTACTTAGCTCGTGACATTTGTTCTATTTCTCTTTTGCTTTTACTCTTTTCCCCCCATTTCAGGAGTCTTTTGTTTCTTTTCTATTTAATGACGTCATCTTGCTGTAACATCTATATAAGGTTTTTCATTTTCGCAGAATCAAAAGAAAAGAGTTGCTGAAGAAGAGACTGCTTCCTGGAAAAGAGGCCTTGGCATTCGACTGCTTCCAGGTACCGAACAAGATGCTGCCATTGCAGCAAAAGTGAAGTTTTCAAGCAAGTTTGACAAAAACAGGAAGGACAAGCGGGCATTGATCAATGCTACATCCATCCTCCCTGGGTTGTCTGGCTCTTCCAAATCTGACAAGAGAAGACCAGAGCTGGAATCTAAAAGAAGGAAAATCTGTGCATCTGCAGCATCTAACCTACTTGCAGGGGAATTCAAACCATCATCATGGTCACAGGGTGCTGTTTCGTCAAGCAGGCGACCGATCACTTCGATGAATGTAAGACGCTAGAAAATCGAAAATTTGTTGGCCGAGTTGGTTACCATTGGTGCCATTTTTTACTTTCAGATTGTTTAGTATGTTCTTCGTTCATGCAGTTGCTTGTTTTTGGATCTTAAGCTGAGTGTATAGCAAGGGCTTTCTGATAATTCTGCATTTTATTTTGTAAATTATTAAGGATGTGCTATGTAGCTAGTTAATATTGTTCCACCTGCTTGAGTTTGTGTTTGTTGCAAGAATGTAGATGCAGAGGAAAGAACAAAGAAAAGCCATCTTTTATTTTTGTCAGAAAATGCATTATTTTGAATTCTTTAGCTCAACCTGGATTCATCTATCCCCTTGTGTTTGTTTTTAGGTGCATATATCTTCATCATGCATGCAGGGATGGATTCAGATTTGAGTTTTTTTTTCTTTTTTGTGGGAGGAGGGATTGGGGAGCAAAAATTTTTTTTTAAAAAAAGTTAAGATGCTCATATATATAAATTTTAGATTAAAATAAATATATATATAATATTTTTTTAATAATTTACCCAAATCGGGCACAATGTTTTTAAATTCATGTTATAAAATTTATTTTTGATTAGATTTGTGTTAAAATTTTTGACAATATTTCTTTCAATATAAATGACTGTATTTTGTAAGGAAATTATTTTTTATTTTATTTTTAAACTTATTTTTTGTAATGTTCATAATTGAAAATGACTTATCACTTGTTGTATAGTTTTTTTATTAAAAAAAACTTATTAATAATTGTAGGCTTTCTCATGATAAAAACTTTCTTATATTATTATTAAAAAATACAAATTCATAGCACTAATCAAATAATAACAATTCTTTACTTTTTTTTTTTTTGGTCATATGAGTTAATAATACAAGTTTAACATCAGCAATTAAATAGTCACTTGGCTTTCTTTCAAAACGGTATTGTTTAGGGAAATTTTCTCTCAAAAAGATATTATTTTGATAGTTACTTGGCATTATAAATTTTTCTAAATAGTACTGTTTTGGGATTAAATGCTATTTAGACAAGTTTAAGTCATAAATTAATTAACTATGTGGACTCTTTTCTGTTATTAGAAAAAATTTGTCTAATGAATAATTTATTTTGACTGATAAATTTTATCTTTAAAATATTAAGTTGAGAATTAAGTTGAGAAAAAAAGTTAAATAATTAATTTACTCCGTTTTCAATCAAACAAATTTCTATTTCAAAGAAAATTAAGAGAAAAAAAAAAAAACCATACGCGGCATCTGAGCATGGTTTTACTTAAACAAACTATCAAAAACTGAAAACATTACTTCAGGGTAGAAAAACCGAAAAACTTTAATTGTGTGCATCTGAGCTTACAGATATGATGAGTTAAAATGATTGAATAAAGAATTTCTTATTTTTTGAGAACTCGTTTTCAAACTGACAAGTACAAAAATGGTCTTAAAACTATATTTAAAGCCTTGATCTTCTTAATTTCTGAATATATTCAATCTAAAAACTTAAGAAAGAAATCATTTACTATATATACTTGAATAATAAATAGAAAAGAATGAAGTATTCACGTGAAAAGAAACGAGTGGTGCGAGCATTGGACATAAGCCCGAAAGCAAGCACAGCGCAACCACAAGACACCCCCCCCCCCCCTCTTCTTTTTCTTTTTCTCTTCGCTTCTTAAATCCGTCGCTGCATGCATTAAAATTTAAATGATATGCATGTTCAATGAAAGAACGGCTCATTTGGTTGATCGGGATGCCAACGTATATTTTTTAAATATAGTTTATATAATACATATTATATTTATATAATCGTTATTCTATTTTTTTATATTGTTTATATAATATTTATTATTTCAATATAATTATTATTCTATTTATTAAATTATTATTTTAAATATTAAATTATTTTTTAAAATGAAAATATAAAAATTATTTTTTATTCCATTTACTTCTATTTATTTGCTTTTTATATTTCTATCTCTCTTGCATCATTGAATCAAATAAACCAAATGTGCTCTTGCACAGATGAGGATCCGCGGGATGCATTGGCCTCTTCAGGTTTAAACTTCTGTGATACGGATTAATGTTGGCCACTTCACTTCCCTTGACTGGAAACATCGGGTTCAGCAGAGTTTGGAACTTACATTAACATGAGAATTTAATAAGTTTATGTTTGTGGATATTATTTTAAATATAATAATATTGTGTTGAACTGGAACATATATTTATAATTTAATAATAAATACATGAATATTTTACTTAATTTTTATTCATTCTTGGTAGGGTTTGGCTGCATTTATAATTTCCTTTGGTTCAAAATTAACCCTTAATTTTTTTGTTTGGAAAATAGAAACTAGATAAATTGTTTCAGATCGCATGCTTTAATCATATAGTTAAGAATAATAGTGTTTTCAACAAAATAAAAAAGATCAAATTATTTCAAAAGATGAACTAGAAGCTTCAAAATTACAGTTTATTTTTTTAAAAATAAATCTTTTAGAAAATTGGAATCGGGTCAGGTCGGATCCATGCATGAGACCGAAAAAGAAGTTGTGGCCTGTGGGAAAGGGAATATGTGAAAGACTCTCAGAAGCCGCTCAACCCAATCTCCCACTCGCACCCCCCCCCCCCCCCCCGGCCCCTCAGTTGTTGTGCAAATTCTATTCGTAATATCTTAGTTTGCCAGCGTCGTGCAGCACTTCTCAGCGCCGGCTTTGCCTCTCCTGCTGCAGCAGTTTTGTGCTGTTTCCAATTTTTCTGAAGATTATTCTCAAATAAATTCCGACAAATTAGGGTTCATTAAGCTTGCTAATCCCTACCATGTTATATTCAAGACTAGCCAGAGTGGGAGCCTGGATGGCCAAGGAGCTGTGCAGAGGTAGATATCTTTTTGTGTTTCTGTTTTTTCGAAAGAAAAAAAAAACTTTCGTCTTTGGCTTTTTCTTTTTCTTTTTACCAATTTTTGTTTGCTTCTTTTGGTTTTGCTTCAGTTATTGCTTCTCCTGAGATGCATGGTGAGCACCTCTAATTGCAATGAATCGATAGTTCAACTGATTATTTCAGCTTTGCTTCATTTCCTTTTGCCAGGAAAGTTTACATCCAATTCTAGAGTAGGATATATTCAAAGGGTCAATAGCCGGCATTTGCAACCTGCGGTTAGTTATTTTTGAAAGGATCAGCGATACCCATAATTTAGAATTTTAAATTTATCATTATACTCTTCTGGAAGTTATGTTTAAGTATTCATTTTATAAAGATTAAAGGAGAAAGAATGAAACTTTTGAGGTTATCAACTGGTTGAACTGAGGGACTTGATATTGTGATCAACTTGTTTTAACCAATGTTGGTGGGGACTTTAATGTGGGAACATGGGCCAACCCTCCATCATGTGACCAAAAAGTTGGACGAGTTTCTGGTTAAACCCAAGATAGGAAACAAGGAAAGCAATTCCCGATTCTGATGGAATTGGAAATGCTTATGAACCTAGCATTGTATTGTATTGGCAACCAGTTTAATATTGTCTCGATCCTAATGTGAGGGATACGATTAACCCTAAATTTCTTCATCAGAATTTCAGGTTTTTTTTCCCCAACTAGATAGCAGAAAATAAGAAAAAAAAAAGTAGACTTAGATGGAGAGATTAGCTCAGAAAGCTGAGATTCTGCTATCAATGTAGTTATAATATTTATTGAGAGAGTATAATTATGAAACTAAGTTTGATCATATAGAATTATGTGAATATTTATCAAATTGGTAATTCCAGTCTGTGCGCATATGCTTCTATGTGTGCTTATTGATTATTAAAGAAATAGCTTTATTTGGTTATTACTTTTTTAAAGCATTGGGTAATGCCACTGTCTATTTTTAAATGTTTGACTTTTCTTTTTCTTTGAACAGTGGTCATCTACTAAATTGTGCCTAGGAGGCCTGTTTCAAAAGCATCATTACCTTTCAACTGTGGCTACTAACAATACTTCTGAGGAAGCGAATGAACAGAAAGAAACGTAAGTTTTTATTTTGAGATGGAGTGAACAGGAAGGTGATATTCTGTTGTACATTTGTAACAAGTAACAGCAATCCAAAGCTTAGTAATGGTGTATTACAGTGTTGGATGCATTATATATGTTATCTTAACCTTGTTTGTTAAATTTACTTGCATTTTCTAGAAAAGCTGCTGCGTAGAATAAACCCCTGTGAAACATTTGGCATACATGAGTTGGACTGCTGACTTCTTGTTTCTTGACATGAGTTGGACATGATATGGCTATCGCTAGATGTATCACTGTCACTAAATGAACATTCCCCCTTTCTGTCAGTTTTGTTCTCAGCTCAGATTTAAGATTCAGTTATGGTCTAGACATGGTTGTCCAAAAGGAAAAATGAATTGTCAGAAGTTATGTGGAGTGTTAATCATAAAGCATGTATAATATATATTTTTCTGAAAGATGTACAAAGGACTGGCTATATGAAGTTAAAATTTGTTTGTTGGCTAAGGTCTATCTGAATAGAGTATTAAACTTATAAAAAACTCTTCCTTCTCCTCACGATACTGAGGCATAACTAAGCAGAGCTTAAAATACATATTATTACCCTTGCAAAGTCTACTGGCAATTCTGTTGCTTGATGGGAGGGTGGCATGCTAGCATTGTTATGGTATGAGGAATCACTGTGACTGGATATAAATGCCTGTAAGTACTTTGATCTAATAATAGAGTGGGAAGGTCAGAGAAAAAGCGAAATAGGAATGAGCTTGAAATTTACTTTTTTTTTTTTCTTCTCTAATGATTAAACTTTGAAAGGCTTAGGAGAACTTGAATATACAGAGAATTCTAATGCCCCATGGCTTTCTTGTATACGCATTTTTGTCGTGTGACCAGTCTAGATTTCTTGCCATTAGCAATGGATAATATGTTAGCAGGATTTTGGTTAATCTTAGATTCTGATGCTTTAAACCAGATGGACAGTAATAGCAATCCTTAAGCAGCGATCAGTTGCTGCTGTGGGTCACAATTCCTTGAAATGTTTTCCATTTGATGTCTTTGTCAGATAGCATGAATCCACCTATTTATAAATTGTGGTTAATCTTTCTGACCATCGTTCTTTAATATCTGCCCTTAGGATGGCTGACTCTGGTACTGTGACTCCTCAAAAGAACATGTGATCTGATGATGAATAATAAGCCATTTGACTGATTAACTGTTTAAACGAAGGAAAGAATGTCCTCAGTGAAGTGCATCAATGCGCTAAATATCTTCTTCATACCTAGAAGGAAAACTGCACTGTTGTTTTGTTGAGATAAAAGAAGAAAAAGAGTGAACTACAAGAGCAGAAAATAAAAGGATACTAAAAAAAAAAAAGAAGCCAGAATAAGCAAGATAGACATAGTAACCAGGCAAAGCTTGCAATCTCTCTGCGTGTTCAGCATAGGGACCCCTTGAAAGTAATCATTAGTTGTGCACCATTAAAAGGCCAAAAAAACCACTTTATCCCATGGAAGGGGTAGCCATAAAAATTTTCTCTCAAAATTCTGGCATTCCTCTATAGCCATGTACACCAAATAACTGTGTATTTTGCACAATACAAAGCAGGTTTACCCTGTTTGATCCTATCAAAACCTCTAATATGACACAGTTGCACGATTTTCATTCTGCTTGTTACTCTGATGCAATTTTATGCAGGATATCTGTAACTTTTGTCGATAAAGATGGTGAGGAGAAGCAAATTAAAGTTCCTATTGGAATGTCTATGCTAGAAGCTGCTCATGAAAATGACATTGAACTTGAAGGCAAGAACTCTGCCATCATTATGACATTCTTCTACCTTGAAATTTTTATCTTCTGATTACTGCTCTTTTTTTATATTTGGTTTCAAGAGCACTGAAAGTAATGTTTTACTTTTATCACGAGATTTGTTTCTTCTGATTACTGCTCTCTTCTTTGTATTTGGTTTTGTTGAAATTATTATTATTATTATTTTCCTCCAAGCCCATTTTGAGGTTGCGTGCTTATGATGGACACTCTGATCCTTCTCATTCGCCTGATTTTAATTAAGATGAGGAGCTTTTTATCATAATATATCCATTTCGTTCCCTCTGTTCTGGTCCACTTGTTGAAGTGACAAGATATCTTCTTATTTAGCTTACGTTTGCTGTTTACTAGTTAATCTACTGCTCAATGTTGTCGCAGGAGCTTGCGAGGGTTCACTTGCCTGTTCAACGTGTCATGTTATAGTGATGGTACATGATTGGTGATATATATATAGAGAGAGAGAGAGAGTAAATAAGTGCTTTTTTATGTTAATTTTCCCATTTACAAGAGGCCAAGTTTTGAACTTTGTGCAGGATGTAGATTTCTATAATAAATTAGAAGACCCAACTGATGAGGAAAATGACATGTTGGATCTAGCTTTTGGGCTATCTGAAACGTGGGTTCTTTTTAACATGAATTAGGAACTGGACACTCTAATTTTTCAAATGATACCAAGTCTAATTTTCCGAGTTACTTTGCAGATCACGTCTGGGTTGTCAAGTGATCGCTAAACCAGAACTTGATGGGATTCGTTTAGCTATTCCTGCTGCCACTCGGAACTTTGCTGTCGATGGTTTCGTGCCAAAACCACACTAGAGTTTAGAGATTATACGAGTTGGCAAATTTTTGGGTGCAAACAATGCAGCTATCATAGTTTTGTAGTTCAAACAAATGAGCTTTTGTTCATCCTAGGCATTATTTTTTGTAGTGATCATTGGTTATTGTCTTGCGGAGGTCCTGTTTATGTTAAACCACAGAGATCACACGGTAGCAGAGTTCAGCTGCCTGTAATTGACTATTATACTGTATAATTTAGTAGTACCAGTTGCCTCTTCCGGCCAAAAAATCTATTGAGAAATAAATTCAGGCAAAGCTAATATAGTTTGGAGTTCATGTTATTTACTATTATTTGCTTTTGTGCTGTTAGCAATTGTGAGGGTTGTGTGCTACATTGTATCCAATTTGTTCACTTGCTCACTCAGTAGATAGGCATGTTGCACAAGTAATTAATAAAAGGACAAAAAATTAGGTACAATTTAGATTATCCAAATAAGTATCATCCAAGGATAATTTTTTTAATAATTTAACATATAGTTCACTTCATATTTTTATTGAAAATTTTGATTACAAGTATTGAAAGAATTTTATTTTAAGTTTTGTCTTTAATAAAATCCTTGGCCGACATGATCATGTATTCTCTTATGCTTTTAAAGACTAATTGATGCCACTTAATTCAACGGCATGAGGATGACTAGTGGAGCGAAATAAAAGCCGCGAATGTTTATGCAATTAAGAGGTACTAGAGTTCTAACAAGGAGACTAAAATTAACTTCAGTTATCTGGTGCGGTGAATGTGGTTAATTATAGTTAGCTGTGAGTCAAGAAAAATGAGCCAGCTCAATCAATTAGCAAGAGGCCGGACATTCTTGCAGGGGTTGGAAGATTCAATGAACCTTGTTCATTTATATAATTGTAGAATGATACCTCTGATCTATTCTTATGTGGAAGCGACCTTTATTAAAACTTAGTGGGATGCTCTAAAATTCTATCCTCTTAATAAACTAATTCTTCTTGAGTGAGCCAGTTTGAACAGTTTGACAAAATTTATTGAGAGATTCACATTTGGTCAGACTCATTGGTTTGAAATTTAGAAGAGGAGAAACTGAAAACGACTTCTGGAAGTTCTTTTATTCATCAGACGAGCTTTTACAAGGAGGAGTTCTTCTTTGTCTCTAGGCGACAAACAAATTAATTAAAAAGATAAAAATTATAATTATAAGGTCAAAAATTTTAATTCTGAAAAAAAATTATATAATTAAAAATTTTAAGATATACTTTTTTTTCATAATTATAATTTTTATTTTCTCAATCATTTTTTAATCTTTAAAAAAATTGAATGGATATCGTGCAATCGTCCGTACGACTGCGAGGGACCCATCCCAAAATATGTTCATAAATGAGAGGTTGAAGCCAGTAAATGCAAGTTAATTTTTAGCGAAGTGTGTGATGTTGATCATGATTTTTTTAAAAAAAAACATCACCTAAAGACAATGCTTGGAAAATTGTATGTTGGAAAATGGGACGTTTTGTCATGGGTTGACTTAATCAGTAATCAAACCAAATTTTTTAAGATGAGAAATTTAATTAATTAATTAAAGATTAATGACTTGTTAATTAAATTATTATTTGAATTTGAAATTTTGATTTTTAAATTCAAAATTTAAATGAGTTGGTTGTTATTAATATTTTGGGAGGGGGATTTTTATTTTAGAAAACTAAAGAGGAGAAAAGAATACACGATCAACTTATCGTGAATAAGCTTATGTTTGATTTTGTTTTGATTTTAATATTTATAAAATAGATAATTCTTTAAAATAATTTTGAAACTAAAAAAATTTAAAAAAATTCGTTTGAATTATTATTCTAAAAAATCATTATTTTTTATCTTTTTCTTAATTTTACAGAATAAAAATTCACAAAATATCTAAAAGATATTCTGATTTTTTTTGTTTCGAAAAATATAATTTTATTTTTATATTTTACAAAACACTTTATTAAAAACAAAAACACATTATCAAATAAATTAAAACAAAAAATTATTATAAAAATAAGAAATCAAACAGCCCTAAAATTCTTCTTTTCCCCTCCTCTTCTCTCTCTCAATTATCTGCAACAAAGAAAAGAGTGAGAACAATGAAAACATATTTGAGAAAACTTCATAGATTATATGCATCTGCTGTGGACTTTCAGATCAAAGTTAGAATAACAATCCAGATCTATCATATGGGGGCAATAATATGAGAGATCTGTCCGCTGCGAGAGATAAGTATCCCTATCCATCTATGTCTCCATCAATAACTACTTACATTGTATCAGTTTACGTGAGTTATATATAGAATTACTAGGATCTTGGCTATATTATATTGGCTGCCTATCCATCCATTTAGGGTACCACCTGGATATTCACTTCAGTGAAAAATCCATGATGGGTATTAATGAAACTGCACAAAACTGAGCATCCAATAATATATAATCTTAATATTTTACATGCTTCTACACATGAGCAATAGTCCAAAACATACACTTCATCGATTAGAATAACTTTGCCACTATACTGAAATGTGACATTTTTAAAATATTCATGTATAATTTAAAATAGCATGTCTTATCTAATACAGATATTAAATATATATCAGATCTTTTTTTAAATGTATGTGCTTCATTATTCGTCACTCAAGAATAGTTAACTCATTTGTGTGCAGGTTAGGAATCTTTCTTATCAATTAGAATAGAATGTTTCTTGGCCCCTTCAAATACAATAGAGAATGTTTAACTTCTGGAAGAGTGCAAAATGCTTACTACCCATCCGTATATATACACAAACACACACACACACACATACACCAACCCACCTGCACTGATTTGAACTCTTGTTTAAGAGAAAGTGGTATTTTTGTTTGAGAGGTTATGTACGCACAAACATATTTATTTATTAATTTTGATACATTTGGGTCCTTCTCTTTTATCTTTCGAGTGATGACTGCTGATTGCCCCACAAAAACCAAAAATGTTGGCTTATAGGTACATCTCTATCCCTGATACACTTATATCTGTGTCTGTAATGTGAAACACAAAAGAAGACGAGGAAAACCAGATTTTATACATACTCATCTCACCAGTCACCACAGAAGGTGCCTCATGCGGTCAGCATGATACTCTCTGTGCCTTACCTTCTCGAATACTGTCAAGGATTTGTAGTCTAATGTTGCACAGAAGAGCCACCACGTTTTTCATTGCAATTATCTTCTTGATGACCTACTTCAGAACTTGTTGGAAGTATTGTGTTTTTACATAATTAATTTTTTTTCTTTTAACATTCTACATGAACATAAGTATTAAAGAATCTTAATTTACATATGTGACTATTTTTTTATCTCCTTTTTTTTCACTCCTTGCTCTATATGGATTTGTACATCTCTTTTAATAATAATAATCATTAAATGAACGATATATTTTATGGTACTCTAGAATCTATCACGTCACCGATATCTTACATTGGTGGCAATTTTACCAATTGTTAGATTACAACAATGAAGAAAGCAAGAAATAGATCATATCCATCAATTAAGATGCCTACTATAGATGATGTTTGGTAGATGATGAACTTTATTTTTCATGTATTAAAATTTAGTTATAAGATATATGAAAATCCAAATTAAATTCTCATCAAGTCATAATCAACACTGGGTCTATGAATTTTTCGTATATACGCCTTACCAAAATGTTAATTGTACATGAAAAAAATTAAAATACCTATACCACCTTAAAATTAAATAAAGTGTCATTACACTTGAGACCTGGTAAAATTCATCATCATACCCAACCATTTTTTTTTTCTGTCATGCTCAAAATGGTACTATAAGCCATTGTGACCAAATATATAAACCTAAGCATATTATAGTGAAGAGCAATCAGATTTTTATTGCAATTATCTTCAGAATCATCTATTATAAAACTAGGGGGAGTACTGTTTTTAACACAATATTAGTTGATAGCTTGCTATATGCTATAATTATATATAGATATTTTATTTGAGTATAATTGTTATCGCTTAAACTTTTTTTTTCCTCCTGATGAATGGCACTGTATTTTTAGCAAACAAAGAAAAATAATATAATTTTAAAGCTCATCATTACTTGTCTTGCACTTACTGACTTAACTAATGTGGAAGTGAGCTACAGAATGTACTTTCTATTAAAATCAAAAAAAATAATTGATAGAATCACATGTAACAAGACATCATTATCAATATACATGCATGTCTAAATGTATGATTATTTGCACTCTTTTTTCATTTTATTAATAGCTTTTATTTCTATCATACAATCACCCCTAATCATTTGGTAGGGTAGAAATAATAGAAATAAAAGAAAAGAAAAAACTGCATATGGCAAGCCATCATCATCCGTGCATATCTAAAAGTTATATATACTATCGGCTCTCTTTAGCCATTATTTTTTTTCCCCTTAATAGTTTATATGCTATCAGACACCCTTGTCAAATGGGAAGATAAAGATTTTTTTTTCTTACAAGAAAGTAAATTAAATGTAAGTTATCTATGCATTGTCCCGTCAGATAGCTACACATCTAAAATTAGTGTGTAAAACTCAATTGTTAAGAAGTGAATTGAGATTATATTTTTATCTATATATCTTGAATATTTAAATATAAGATATTATGTTATATTTAATATATTTATATTTAATATAATAATTTAAATTTTTATGATTGATAATATTAAAAATTTATCAAGCTAGTTAGGAGAATTTTTTTAATGATATTTTTATATTTAAGATCTCTTATACTTGAGATATATATATATATATATATATATATAATTTGACACGCTTTTTAGTTTTTTTCATGAAACCAGAAAAAAAAAATCAGAAAAGCTATGTTAAATAATGTTATATCCACCGACCAATTTAGTAAACTTTCTTTGGAAGTTTAATCAGCCCAAACTGTATATAATTGATATTATATTACATAGAAATCATGAAGAATTATAATGCTTCGCTTTCCTTTTATGTTTGCTTTAGATTTGATTATATGTTATGAGAGGAGGGCAATGAGAAGAAGATAACATTTGAATTTATTGTTATTAATTTAGTCATTAAAAATTTATCGATATCAATTTAATCTTAATATTTTAAAAAATACATTATTTTTTAGTTCTCACTAAAGGTTAAATTGATGTCATTAAAATATTTCAAGAATCAATATGATTTTTTTTTATTTTGTATTTTTATATTTGATATAATAATTAAAATTCATTTATTTTTATTTTTGTAAAATTTAATGGAACAAAAAGTTATGAAATTTAATATTAATTTTTTTAAATAGTAATAGATGTTCATCTGTAACATAGGAATATATCCTATATATAGTTATCGAAATTTTGAATACAGTGTAGTGTATTAACACAATATATTTTAAATTTTTCTAAGCATATAAAAATAACAATACCAAACACCTTGTTATCATTAGCTTAGTTGTATAAACATATTTGAGTATTTGATAAAATTAAACCCTTACTTTTTAATCATGCATGACAGAGAGGAAAAAAAAGACTCGAGAAATGAACCCTCATTATGTAAGATAATAATATAATATCTTCCACCAATCTAATATACCTTCTCTGGAGGTTTAATCAACAGATTACAGAAACTATAAGTAATATACGGTACAATTATAGCACAAAAATTATGGGGAATTTATATGTTTGCTTTAGAATTGGTTAAGATTCATGAGAGCAGGGCAATGAGAATTAAGATAAAATCTGAATGCATGAAGCTTGTTTTGGTAGCAAAGCCTGAAATGAATTCAAAGGGAGCACTCATTAGAAGGCAAAGTAATTCTCCATGAGTTGGTTGTGAATGCAAGAGCAAAATAAGTGCAGAAGCCAAAACCCCATTAACAATATTTAGCACTAGAGATTGAAGAGAGAGCACACGTCATGACAGGGTGGGACTGATGTCATCATAAACTCCACTCAGAAGGGCATTTCTCGTGGCTTTTGCCATTGCTAGTGGTGGTGCAGCTATCATCAAATGTTTGAACTGGGTTTTGTTTCTTTAAAAAAAAAAAATTTTAAAACTTTGAAACACTGATAAAAATAATATTATAAAAGATGGAATTGAAAAGCTAATTAGAAAGAATGGGGACAAAAGCAGACATGCGTGCGACCAAGAAAGTGCCCTAGAAACAGCTTCTCTCTTCTCTCTCTAAGCATACATTAAAAAAAAATATTGGCAAAATCTAGGGAAAGATTCTTAAGAATTTGCTGTGACATTCTTTAATAAAAACATAATATGTGAATAAATTTTATGTTAAGTTGTAAAAAATTGCTACTCATCATATATTTTTAGAAAATTTTATTAAAAAAAATCTAAACACTATACCTAAAATTTTTTTAAAAAAATAAAAGTAAGTAAAGTTTAATGAAAAACTTAAACGGAGGGGTTTCCATGCTGAGGCATAATAGTAACATTTGCAGAAAGAGGAGGAAACAGTGCTTAGTGCCTGCCCTAGTAAGGATCCGTACCAAAAGAAATAGGGAAAGGATGGCTCAGAGGGGACATGGTAATGAGCTTCTGTGTACTTGCAATTAATCCTTTAATTTCATCCCCTTCACGTTACTTATAGGCGGTCATCTTGTTCTCATTTGCCCAGAACGAACTCAATTAAAGTTTTGTTCCAATGGTAAAAATGTCAGCTTTGTGCACAAGTTTAGTGGTAGTTTCTAGATTAAAAATAAATCTTTAATCCTCTTGCTTTTTTGTTAATATTTACTTTAGTAACAAAATATACTCATCTTTTCTCTTCTTCTAAAAATTACACTAACATTTCTGTCTCTAGTTTTTCTGGAAATGCTATATAGAAAGAGTGTGTGCTTTAAAAGAAAGATTACACTTAGATCAATTTGTGTAATTTCTGAAATGAAGAAGAGGTAACTATATCAAACCCGATATATTAATTAGAGAAGAAAGCAAACATTTTTTTTTGGGTTAATGAAAATCCACTTAACAAGAAAAAGACAAAATCGAATTATTCGTAAGAGTATGACCTGTATTATATGCTAGATTAAAAATCATAAGGACTATGAATTCCAGAAATGTTTGAAATCAAAAGAACAGGTCCATCGGACACTCATAACAAATATAATGTTGAATTATAGGGTTAAAAATTGTGAACAGGCTTTAATGATTTTTATTTTACTTTAGATGACCAAACTGCTTAATTATGAAACCGTCTAGTTATCTTGCAGGCTTATCAAGAGTGACTTGCCTTGCAAGTCTAGTTAATTTTCGGCAATTATAAAGATGGTATCAATGTTTAGATATTCTAGGTAGGAAAACTTCATTAATCAAATTCTAAGTAATTATTTACTGCATATAATGAAATGGGAAGAAATGTTATAATCTCGTCCACTCTTATAAATTAATAAAAAATCATTGTTATTTGGACTAGCATTGTTAATGTTGTTGTTTTTTTTTTTAAATAGCCTGCTCGTTTTTAGTTTTTACAGTAATTTTAGTTGTACAATTTTTTTTGACCCAGCATCATAATCAAAATTATCTGATAATTTAATTTAAAACATTCAATAGAATTAAAATAAATTTAAACACAATCGTTTATAATAATAATAATAATTATTATTATTATTATTATTATTTTAAATACACAGAGAAACATTTTCACCATGTACAAACGTCATTGAATAAAAATCAAATATTTGAACCTTTTATGAACCAATGAACGAGAAGCAATTAACCACTAATGGTTCAAGAGAAGGCAAATGAGTAGTGAATAGGAGGAGGAGCCAGATAAATGGAGCATGTTTGGAAGAACGTGCCACATGTCAAAAGTAATTGGAAACATCTATTATTCTCCTTCCTGGTATGTTGCCTGCCGTTTTCATGCAACATCTTAACATTATCAATTCTGGACCAGAGTTTGAATGGTCTCAATTTATAAAGAAAATATAAATTTTTTTAATAAATTTTGACTGTTTAAATTATTTAAATAATTTTTTATTTTTTTTAATATAGTTTATTTATTTCTCAAATGATATAAACAGTCCAAATTTATTCAATTTGACTCATTTTTCTTTTATAAATTGAATAATTCAAACTTCCAAAAGCGACGCCATATTCTTGGTGCGTTCATCCATGTATATTAATAAATTAAGTATATCAGAATATATTAATGACATATGAGTATAATATTAATATCAATTGTCGAAATGCCCTGATAATTGCTACTAAATAATAATAAAAGTGAATTATTATCAACATAATATCTGACTATTATTAACACAATGTTCACTTTATACTGATATGTACCGGTGCACTTGTTAATGGGTAATGTAAAATCCACCTATATTTTTTTATGTATTCTTTTCAAGAATTTTAGGCTATTTTTTGGCTTATTCTATAACGAACAAATTTGAGTCATAAACCCCTATTGGCAGCCTTAAGTTATCCGCCAACTTTCCGTCTTTTACTTTAACAAGGCAAACAAAAAAAATACAATAAAAAAATAAGGTAGGAAGTTGCCCAGAAGATCATATATGTTTATGCTCATATATATAGAGAGAGAGAGAGAGAGAGAGACACACACACACACACCAAGACTTTAGCCATAATGCAGAATATTTTAAAGGAAAAAATTTTAACTAATACACAATGCAGGTATACTAAATTTTTTTGAAAAAAAATCTAATTAGCACTTTACAGGATCTAATAAAACATATTGTATTA
This sequence comes from Erythrophleum ivorense, assembly GCA_026724425.1. Lineage (NCBI taxonomy): Eukaryota > Viridiplantae > Streptophyta > Magnoliopsida > Fabales > Fabaceae > Erythrophleum > Erythrophleum ivorense. The sequence goes on from JAIUCV010000009.1 coordinate 46,489,436, forward strand.
CAATTAGTTATATTAATCGTGCGCATCATTTGGGCAATGCGATTGCGCACAACATAAATGGAACATATATATATATATATATATATATCCTAAATATATTCCATTTCATCTCATCTATCGCACTTTCTGACTTTCTATCAATTATACGATTGATTTTAAGCTAAGAACAAAGGCAAAAAATCAAATAATATTTTTTGATGATTTGATAACAACAATAAAATAAGGCAATTTATCAAACTCGAGAAGAAATTAGATATTAGGGATGATTTCGGGTAGGAAACTATAGTCGCTGACCTATCCCCAGACCTATATTTAATTAGTGATAAACAATTTTCTCCTTCTCATAGAATTTGAATCTGAACCTATTTATTCAAATATTTTTTAAAATAATTTTTTTTCTCAAATTATGACTCATTTACATATCTGTTCATTTAAAATCACAACAAAGAATAAAATGGCTCAAGCAACTATTAATATAATTCAAAATTTAAAGCTATTTGGATGATATTTCTTATTTTTTATCATATACTATGCTGATTAATATATATAACTTTATGTATAAATAAATAAATGTACATACTAGGTTTAGGACCGGGTGGGTATCATCCCACCCGACTACTAATAAAAATCCTCATATTTACAAAAGCTTAAATGGATAAATTTGATAGATATCCATAAGTGTGAGTATTTTGCTTATTCCTAGTAGAGATTTATATATATAGATAAGGCAAATGTAATTGCAAGTTGAAAAGTATTAAACAATGAAAGAAAAAAAATATAACTTGATAAAAATTAGAAAGAATAATCATATTGAATGAAAGGATGAGGAAAAAAATTAAACAACTTAAAAAAATTAAGAAATAGTAGTGGGCTTAATATTCACTTTTTCCTTTAATCTACGAACATAAAAGTAATAAAAATGTATTTTTTATTTTCTTAAATTTTATATATGACAAACTTCTTGTGCAAAAATTATATCATAGTATAATTTTTTATGGAATTACATGTAAACTTTATTTTTTTCAGGAGGCCAAAATAAAAAGGTACCATATAGTGTGTGTGTGGCTCAACAGGTTCTTAAATTATGATCCATCATCGTAACTACAGACGTAATAAGTTATTGCGATAAAATTTACAAACACATCAGACATGCAATTATGATATGTATATATCACACACACACACACACACACACACACACACATATATATATATCTCACAAAACAACGACAACCACAATCACTATCACAATTCAAGACTTCAAAATCGATCATACTACATTCGCAAATAAAAATCTAACGCAATTTTTATACCCGAAAAAAAATACACAACTCACCATATATCATTATATGTATATAGAGCAATTCTTGTTCTAAAGAATATATAATTCGTAAAATTTTTTAATATAAAAAATGATTTCTTTAAGTAATTAATTAATAAGAAAAAGAGTCAAAGTTGCAAATCAAATCCATTTAATAATACAAATAATTTCAACTCAGTTCATGAACGAAATGATGAACAGCTGATATAATAATAACGACAATCCTAAAAATAGATGGAAACTTAAAGCTTGAGTTACTTGATTAATACAGCAGGCATTACTGCATGCCCACGTAAAAATGAAGGCAATCCTCCACTCTCTCTCTCTCTCTCTCTGATGGTGCTCTTCTAATGTTCCATGGAAAGACAAAAATTCCAAACATTATCTATACCTTCTTTCCCTCTTGTCCTTAATCAATAGACAACCTCCTATATTAGCTAGCTAGAAAAATAATTAAACATCATATGCTATAAAATTTTCCATATATCTTCCAAAAGGAGAGGGGTAATGAGAGCCATGAATATATATTACACCTAGATATAACTGAAACCAAGACACTCACAGAAACTAGAGGGAGAAAAAGAGCATGCACTTGTAGAGAGAGAGAGAGGTGGAGGTGGAGTATGTTCCAAGATTCAATGATTACATGGTCTTGGGGAAGCAGAAAGGGTTTGGGTGGAAATAGCCAAGAGTATGGAAGAACGTGGGGGCTTTGCTAGCTTGACCGAGGTACGAGAGAAGAGAAAAAGACTAGAATTAAAAAAGCCTAAAGACTAAAAAGATGAACACTTAAAAATAAAAAATGAAAAATGAACCAAACTATGAGAAGAAGAAAAAAGGATAAAAAGAAAGCAAAAGGTTTAGCTAGCTAAGCCTTTTATCATGATGATACTATCAGCCTTTTTGGTCCTTGGTCGGTCGACAATGTTCGTGTAGTGTGTTCACTCTGTGTTGTGCTTGTGTTTCCCATCCTCTCTCTCTCTCTCTCTCTCCTCCCCCTAAGTCCCATCACTCACATAGTGTCATTATACACTTTGAACCAATCACAATTTATTACTACTTTTATATACATATACGATTATTATACTATAGATTAATATTATGTATAAATATTTTCTATAAAGATCCCCCTTACACCCTGAGAATGCCGTCGTAAGAAGAAAGGAATAATATATTATATATAGCAGTACTAGAACAGGCTCTCTGTATACTTAGAGGGTGGTGGTGGGGTTCAGAAGAAGACCAAGAAGAAAACAAAAAAACCAAAAAGTTACCAACAAAGCGAAAAAGGAGAGAAGGAAAGTTGCGTTCATCAAGCTCAGGATATAAAGGGTCATTCTCTCCTCTTCCCCTCCCAGAAAAAAACCTACCAAGTGACAGAGATTTGGGATCCATAGACTTGGCTCCTTCTTCTTGCACCACCAACTCATCGCATATCCATCATCAAAAGAATAATATTAAGGTCTGTGTCCTATTCTCCTCTCTTGTCACTAACCCCACGTCTCGTTATTTAACAAGTGGAAACTAGCTTCCTTCTATACCTTTTTTTCCTTTCAATCAATATTCTTATATTTTCTTAGTCATATCACACAAACACAAAGCATATAGAAGAATACAAGACCAACCTCAACCTCTACAACTCGAAGCTGATCACATATATATCTATTGGTACATCTGAAGTTGGCTGCATCTATCAACTTTTCTTGTATTTGAACTATAACGCCTGACATCGCTCTAAAGTGTTATAAACATTTGACCATAGTTTTGGAATATTGGAGATGAAAAGGGAGGAAGATCACGGGCAGTGTTCTTCGCAAGCCATAAACAACTTCCAGAGCTATCAAGAGCAGCTACTTCTACAACAGATGCAGCAACAGAACAGTATGTTTCCCGAAGTTTCTCCTATCCTACAGCCATGGACTATCCCTCCGGTCCACTCCTTCAACCAGGCGGCTCACTTCCCCAACCCGGTCCGAGTCGACCACGACCCGTTTCTTCTCCCTCCCCCACCTCCCCCAGTACCCTATGCTAGTTTGTTTAACAGGAGGGTTCCTTCTCTGCAGTTTGCATACGACGGTTCATCTTCCGACCATCTCCGGATCTTATCTGAGGCCCTCGGACCGATGGTTCAACCCGGTTCGGCTCCGTTCGGGCTCCAAACCGAATTGGGCAAGATGACCGCTCAAGAAATTATGGATGCTAAGGCTCTTGCAGCGTCTAAGAGTCATAGTGAAGCTGAAAGGAGACGCAGAGAGAGAATCAATAACCATCTTGCCAAGCTTCGCAGCTTATTGCCCAGTACAACCAAAGTAAGTACAAATTTAATTAAATTGAATTCCATCCCAAAATTAACCACAAATTGAAAAGAAAAAAAAAACTATGATCATGCCTAATATATGTTCTTTTTCTTGAACCCTTTTTTGTGTTCCATAGTTATAATGGGGTTTTTGTTTTTGTTTTTGTTTTTGAATTAAAAGATAGATATGTAAATCTTTTCGAAGGTCCTAATTAGTTTGGTCGGATAACAACAAAATCGAAATCCCAAAAGCCTTTTAGAAAATGAGGTGCAAATTGTCACACTTTTTACCCTTTCCTTTTTGGCTTGGCTAGTTCTTGTTAATTATATACTGTATTGTTTGGGAGTGTATTTGAGGGTGGTAGTTCCAAGGAGGAGAAAGTAAAGGAAAAGAAAAGAGAGCGAGAAAAGTGTTTTAGCGTTAATGTCGCTTGGTTGATATGATAAAGAGGAACCACGGAGCAGTGGAAAAGCCACACATTGAAATTACTTGCCGGATAATATTAATGATCAGTCAAACTCAGTTCGAGAATGAAAAGAGAATTACACACCAGACAAAGCTAGCCTCCTTGTCAGTCACACCTTCATTCTGCATAGTATATATAGACCTATTTTTGCATGCCTCTTCCTCTCCACAAAATCCCACCCCATTCAAAATTCCCATCTTCATTTCAAAATCAAGAAGCCCATAACAAATCCCCCACCATCTCGTAATCCCGTACGTGCTTATACTTAAAAAAGAGTCTATCGTATTCAATACTTATTGTTTGATAGACAAAATATCTGTATTATATGATGTTCTGTATTCATATTTAGTTGAAGTGTATATCTATCTACACATACACGTCTCTTCCTCTCCACAAAACCCCACTATCCAAAATTCCTACTTCCATTTCGAGCTCATTAAGGGAGCTCATCAAAACTTAACACCATTTACTAATTCCACTTAGTATGAAAAGCATATATTTTAAAAAGGAATCGTATCGAATTAATATATATATGTATGTATGTATGTATGATATAAATTCATATAAGGCATGATGGATCGTGTTCAGTATATATTCATGTTTAGTGTCTGTACTTCTTACTATGTGTTTCTTAATACATACTTATCTATGCATGTTTCTTCCTTACACAAAACCCCACCATTCAAAATTCCCACTTCCCTTTCAAAATCATGATGTGGAAGCTCATCAAAAACCCTCCACGACCATTTCTTAATAATCGACATTCACACTAGTAAACAAATGGATAACTTTTCCATTTTCATTTGTAGACGGATAAAGCATCATTGCTAGCAGAAGTGATTCAGCACGTGAAGGAACTGAAGCGCCAAACATCATTAATAGCAGAAACAAGCCCGGTGCCGACGGAGGTAGACGAGCTAACAGTGGACTCCGCAGACGAGGACGGAAAGTTCGTGATCAAAGCCTCGTTTTGCTGCGAAGACAGGTCAGATCTCTTGCCGGAACTCATCAAGACTCTGAAAGCATTAAGGTTAAGAACCCTTAAAGCCGAGATCACCACGCTCGGTGGGCGCGTGAAGAACGTCTTGTTCATTACTGGGGAAGAAGATGACGATTCGTCAGATAGTGGGGAGCATCATCAAAGCCAGATTATGCAGCCGCAGCAGCAGCAGCAGTATTGTATAAGCTCAATACAAGAAGCGATTAGAGCTGTGATGGAGAAGAGTGGTGGGGATGAGACTGCGAGTGGGGGTGTTAAGAGACAAAGGACTAACCTTAATATCCTCGAACACAGGTCTTTATAAGTTTTCTCTCTAAAGATCTAGCTACCTTATCACATTAAATTATCTTTTGCTTTCTTTCTTTCCTTTTTCCTATTTTTTCGGGTGTGATTTTTGTGGTGTGTCGGAAAAATGTCATTTAGAATATAAGTATTTTCGTCTTCATCATATCATCAAGCGAATGAGATAATGAACTATGATAATGTGTGGTTTTTATGTACTTGAGTTCACGGAGAAAGACAAAGAGTACATGGTTGAGTCAGGATTAAAAAACGTGTTTTTTACGCCATCATCTTGATTCTAGTATTTAAACAAGATACTTGTATCAAATCCTAATTACATGGAAAACAAGGCTTTGATATATATCTATGAACTTATCTGGATTAAAACATTTATAGATATATATATATATATATATATATACATGCAGTAGCTGGGGCTCTTTTGTTTTTGTCTCTCTAAGATTTTCTAGCAGAGATCGATGATCAGCGAAGTGGTGCATGGGGCGTTATAATAGGCGACATGGGAAGGTGACGATACAATTATGGTCATGTGCTATACGTGCCCACAGGGCCACTTTTATAGTGCTATAAGTGGGATAACCACCAGCATCTGCATCCAACAACTTCTCCGTCCGTACCTCCAATGGTGTTCTGGGTTTAAATCACCACATGCTATGCCAATGCCTTGTGTTTTACAGTACTGCTGCAGAATATAATATAATTCCTTAAAAACGAAAAACATATCATAATGAAATTGCATGTTCTTTAAATTCAGGGTCGCCAGATAAGGTCACGAAATCTTCATTAAATCAATGAAATGCTAGCTAGTACTCGATTGCACTTATGAAATATTCTTCAAAATTATAAACAACTCTTTCTACCGCAACTTCGAATATTACATTCATCAACGGGTTATTTTCCAATTCATCAAGCACCTACTTCGAAATTAGTTTATACAAAAATTGCGTATAACAAATGTAAATAAAAATTAATAAATATTTTTATTTATTTGGAACATGTATAATACCTAAACTTAAACTTTTTAAATTTTTATATCCAAAAGTCTTATAAATAAGTTTTAAATACTTAAAAAAATTAACATACATCGAACATCACCTACAAAATTTTTACATTAAAAAATTTATTACAGATATAAATTAATTTCAGTATAAGTCAACATAATATAATTAAGCATGCACCAACAATTTAATTCTGAATTATGTGAAGACCATGATAATTATATACTAATTGCACCTCACGAGAATAAATATAACACATTATTTAAACATTTGAAACCAATTATTTAGTTAAAATTTAAAGCAAGTAACAACGATTTTAATAATAATATAATTCAGCACAGAAATGAAATTGTAGGGAATACTAATTATATTAAAAAAAACTGAGAGTATTGCATATCAAATAACTAATTAAGGCTAGAGGATAGTATAATAACAATTGTGTAAAAACATGAATTGTGGTTTAAAAAAAAAATATGATATTCAATTTAAAGTCAACAAGGCATTTTACTTTTATAAAATGTATAATCTAAAAGGTCAAATACACAAACTTATCTTCTATTTTTAAAAAATATATTTTGGTTTAATTTTAAATTTTTTAATTAAAATATTTCTTATTAACCTAAATATAAAAGTATATATTATATTTAAATATACACAAATAAAAATAAAAATAATAGATTTTATTTTCATTAAATTTAACAAAAAATATGTATTTAAATTAATAGAAGATATTTTAGTAAAAATATTTAAAATTGAAATAGAGTGTAGTGTAATTTTTTATTTTAAAGAATATTAGTTTATATTTTAAAAATAAAAAAAGATACATGTAATATAACAAAATTTAAGAAAAAATTTTATAATTTACTTTAATATAAAAATTGAGTTACTTAAAAGATTTTTTTTCATTGACTTTCTTTTTCTCCAGATTTGGATCAATAAATAAGTCCTCTCTAAACCTCAACACTGAACTAGAAAACAAAAACTAGAGTTGGCCCATGCAGGTTTCGAACCTGCGACCTTCGCGTTATTAGCACGACGCTCTAACCAACTGAGCTAATAGGCCATCGCATGGTGTCGCATTAAGTAATATAGAACACATGTTTTTTTATTCTTTTCTTTTTTAATATAAAAGTGTCATCACAATCAAAAAATATTAATTATTTTGGTTATTGTGAATTTTTCTTGAGATTGGTGTTTTTAATTTTTTTGGGTATAAGTTTGTACTTAATAATTTTTTTGAAAAATGTTCTTACTCTGATAAAAGCCATAATATCTTTTTAATTTCCCCAAAGTGTAACTGTTTGAATATTTATAAAATATAAATATCTAGATAACAAATTAACACATCTGTAATATTTCTTAGCTTAGTTTTTTTAACTAGCATCAATAAAAAAATGACGTTGGTATTTTTGGTACTTTTAATTTGATGTGTAGGCTAATAATCTAATATTTGGTTACCATGTGGAAGTATCATGTTAAAAGAGGCATAAGTCACATGGCTATTATTATAGGACGAAGTCCCTTGCTTACAATATTCCCAAGGCCTTTTACCTTCATGTGCTTTCCTCCCAAAGGGAATTAGATCTGGATTCTAACCTTAAATGGTAGGGTAACCTTGCGATCAATGTGGAATACATGCCTCTCTCATTGGCATTCATAATTCCATAAATATTAATATTTATAATTAAACGAATATAATTTGAAATACCCTAATTTCAAATCTTCAGTATATTCATGATCATCTTTCGGAGTGAGATTTTTTTTCCCTAGTATGTTAAGAATATTTTACTAATTAATGTTCTCTTAAGAAATGTGTAATATTTTAAAAACTTATATAATGTAAGTGTTCCAAAAAAGAAAGCTGTTACTTACACGAAAAATTTTCACAACTTTTACAATCAGCAACATATAATTTTATTTAATTTTAACCGATTTTACAATTTTTTTTTTCCAAGTGGAGACACTTAAGCACTTAAACATTGTCTTCTTAGTTGTCATTTTGTTGTTTTCGGTTTGTAATTTTTTTAATAATTTCTTTAGTTAGCTTGTCCAATTCTTTTCTAATTGATTGAGTTATAGTTATATTTTTAGTACTTTTTTATTCATTAAATGTTAAAACTATTTGTTGAGGCCAATTGTTGTCTAGAGTTTAATTTAATCTTTATCAAAGTTATCAATTTAATAAAGGTTGAAAATTTTAGAAATTTGATCACAAAACTCATCCTTATCAACAAACAATCTAAAGATTTTAATATATATACATATATTATCGTCCCAAGTTTATACTTTGTTTAGTTATATGTTTTTTATTTTTTGTAATTAAAGACTCTACAGAAAGAGAGAGAAAGAGAAGCATGCTCATCCTAATCCTCCTTCAACCAAATATTATATTGTGTACAGTTCCAACAATACACAAATTATTTATAGAGAAAATTACCAAACCAATTAGTTGGCTATGAATATTGTACTCAGTTATTTCCCTTCCCAACTCATACATTATCCATTCTTGATCCACATAAATAAAGAAATGGAGATGACTCTGAACCAAAGCAGAAACTTTTCTTTTTTGAAAAAAAAAATTGACCTTTCAATTTGAACTTTGAAGAGAGGCCAAGGAAATGAAACATTAATTTTTTTAAAATATATTTCTAAAATGAAATTGAAGTTCCATGAGTTAGTAAACACTAAACAGAACAAAACCCACAATTTTAGTTTGTTCCGTGTGTCCAAATTTACCCATTCATATTTCATGAAGCGATGGGTCCCATTGCCTAACAGCAAGGGCAATTTCGTTCTATGGGATTATTCTTATAAAGAAAAGGCTTTATATCTGGAATATATATATATATATATATATATGTCCCATGGGAGAAAGAAACAACGAAAGAAAAGAATCGCAACTATTTCTGTAACGCGCATGCCATAGTTAGCTGCCCCATCGTCGTCTTTGCAACCTCCGAGGAATTTTCTTCCTTTGAGATATTTTTCTGATCATTTCTGCAATTCATTTTGTTTTCTGAGAGAGAGAGACGGTTTTGTTTTCTCTTTTTGGCCTCTTTGCTTTGCATTTTCTCTTTCTGCAATTCGTTTATTGAAATGCTGGTTCGGAGGAGGCTGATGACCTGGAGAAGGGTGGGCAAGTCTCTTCAAGCTCTGGTTGCTCATGGCTTACTCTTCTCATTCACGCTTCTGCTTGTTCTCAAGATTGACGATGTCGTCCCTCACTCATGGTGGTAAGCTATTTCACTGTCTCTTGCTTTACATAGCAATACTTAGTTTATCTTTGGATACCCAGAAATGAAAAGTAGAAAAAGAAACAAAGGGTACCAAAAGAAAATTCAAGATTGTTATATTTTTAAAGTGATGTCAAACTTCATAACAACGAGTAAAACTTTTTTATGAACATCATGGTTTCTGTGGTGGTTTCTTTCCCTTTTTGTGTTTCGGTGCTTGCATGCATGGGCGACATTGAATTATAATTTCCAAAGGAAATCACAATAATTGAGGAGAACACAACTTGATTTCTCTACAAATATAGCTTTCCTCCCTCCCTTGTATGCCCTGCAATTTGTTGCATTAATCAAAATGCTATGACTTTTTTGTTGTATTCCGTTTCCAAGTCAGGTGAAAGTCCTTTGAAGCTTGTATAGAAATGTTATTCAGAAGTGCACTGTTTCGGCTACATCTTGGGTTATGAATAACCAAGAAAAAATGGAACCTAATTTTCTTGTTTGGCTTTTTGTGTATATGTGTGTGTATATATATATGTATGTATGTATAAAATAAAAGCCATTTGTAGTTATATATCCCTTTTTGTTTCTATTTGGCAGGATCATATTTTCACCTCTCTGGCTTTTTCATGCTGTTGTAGCACGAGGACGGTTTTCCTTTCCTGCTCCTTCAATGCCTCATGATCGCCATGTAAGAAATGCTTGTTAGAAAACGTAGTCTTTATTGTGAAATGATGAAATTCTTGCAAAACTGGAAAATGGCTTTGTAATAGGATTTTGTTACTGAAGTAAGAACAAATTTTGTGCATGGGCAGTGGGCTCCTTGTCATGCCATCATGGCAACTCCGTTACTTGTTGCCTTTGAGCTACTTCTTTGTATACATCTTGAGAGCTCTTATGGTAGGAAACACTTCTTGTGGCATAACCATCATGGATGTTATTGAGCCGTGTGCTCCTAAGATGAACGGTGGCTCTTCTTTTAAAATTTGCTGATTTTTCAGATGCTATCAATTTGTAATTTTCTCATTGAAATGATGCAGTGGTAAATTTAAGGATAGTTTTCTTACCCCTGTTGGCTTTTGAAGTGGCAATTTTGATTGATAACATCAGGTAATTATCTTATTTCATCTATAAGTTTATCAGGTTTGCCTACTCTATTAAGCTTGCATAAATTGTTCAGCTGATTCAGATTCCTCCATCTCCTGCTGTAAAAACAGCTGGACTGCCATGACAAAATTGGCTACAAAATCATCACATCTGTTCAATTTTTATTAAATGATTATAAAATAACATGCCATATGCTTTTAACAAATCATTTTCATACTTGAGAAGTGTTATTATAACTTCATAATAAAAGAAGGTTATAATAATTGCTCTGCTTGGTTCTGCCCAATATTCATCAATTATATTAGTTGCAAGTTGCAATTATACTAGTTTTGAGTCCTGCTATCTGATAAGTGCTTGCGTTAGTAATAAATATATATCTTTGCATAGGATGTGTAGGACTTGGCTGCCAGTAGATGATGAAAATCTGAGTGACGAAGCAATATGGGAAACCCTACCTGTAAGTTTATTATTCATTACTTGATTATATAAGTGATTGATGACTTGCTCTAAGTTATAGGTATCTCTTGCTTGCTTGCTCTGTATTTCATTTTCTAATTTCTTCAAGAGTAGGAATGTGAATGTGGAAAATATTTGGGATTGTTGGTACTCAGTGTTCAAGATCTTTGGTTCCCTTCTTAATGGTTGATATTACCTTATATTTTCTTTTGGATAAAATATTACCTTACTCAAGACTTGTGTTCTACATAAAATTTTTTTAAAAATATTGTACTCAATAGAGTTTGTGATCTCATTATCGTTATATTTTCCAAATAGTTTGAGACTACATTTTGTACTTATGTTTTCTAGCACCTCTGGGTTGCAATCTCGATGGTCTTCTTTATTGCTGCTACAGTGTTTACTCTTCTTAAGATATGTGGTAAGTTTTTATTTCCGCTTAAAAATAATACTGCACTCTGTAATTAGCTTCTTTTCCCCTGAAATATTTCTGTCTGTTCATATTGTTGACAGGAGATGCATAATGTATTGCTTGTGAAATATAACTTTACCCTCCCCCCAAAAAAAACGGAAAAAAAAAAAATCTTTTCATGGCCTCTCTGTATATATATATATTTTTTAAGCTTTTCGTTTGTTCTACAACAAACTGGCTTTAGACATTTTTGGCCTCTATACATCTGTTAACTATGATACATGTTTGGGAGAATAAATACCCACTCTTGTCAAATTCTAACAATTTCTTTGGCATTGTGATTAAGAGAAATTCAGAGTTCTCTGTATCGCTCTCTGGTGTTCTGCATAGCAATAAATCCTGAATTACCTACATTAAAAATATGCCAAGTGCTTCTTATAGATTGAGGATTGAATAGAAAATAAAATTTAATATAATGTCTTTTAACTGGAAATAGTTTATTAATTATTGCGAAAATACTAAACAGTTTATGAGCGGTAGTATAACAGACAGAAGGAATTCAACACTGTTGGCCAATCAATATATTGAACATCACATATATCTTAGTCAAAATATAAGCTCTGCTCGGTTTGAGTAGTGATTTACTGAAGATTAAGCCGGGCTAGGATGTCATTACTAATTTTGAAAGAATGTTTCTGATTAGGCAAAAAATCATTCAGTGTTTTAGTTCACATATCTGAAAGAATAAATAAGTTATTCCCATGAGTTGCTAGCACACTGACAAACATTCAAAACAACACTTTTTTCTTTTTGTTGCTAACTTTCTCTCCATCATCTGCAGGTGATCTTGCTGCTTTAGGCTGGTGGGACTTATATATTAACTTTGGGTATAATATACATATGTGATAAGATTGATAGTATCTGGTTTTTGGTCTTTTATCCTTGCCCTTTATAAATTCCTTGTATCCTTTTGCAGCATTGGAGAGTGCTTTGCCTTTCTTGTTTGTACAAAGTGGTACAATCCAAGAATTCATGGGAATTGTCAGATTACAGAAACATCACCATTATTTGTAAGATACCTGGACTTGGGTAGCAGCTTAGATAGGCAGCAAAGTGGGTTATGCAATCTGCAGGACATTGGTGGGCACGTTATGAAGATTCCCTTCATTGGTTTCCAAATATTGCTGGTTATGCATTTAGAGGTATGAAAGATGTTGAGAAAGGGCATATTAAAATGTTTCAGAGTTATTTTTCTTCATTTTTTGAGTTATTTTCCACTCCTTTCCTTTTTTTAGGGAACACCCTCCAATGCCAGAAATATACCATTTCAGGCTGTTTTTTCTCCCCTTCTTCTGTTGCAAGGAGCTGGGGTTTTATTTGCAGCATATAGGTTAGTGGAAAAACTAGTTCTTTTACTTCACAGTGGAGAAATTTCTGTAAGATACTCAACTGTAGCATCAAAAGCTCATGATTACTTTGGGTTCTTGCATCATGGGTCAAGGTAATAGTTTAATGCTCATTGGATACAAAAAAGAAATATCTTTGGCAGGTTCTCTGCTGAGCCAAGACAAACTTCATATAGTATACAATTGCCATGGAGATTTTGTCATAGCTTGCATTTTCCCTATTAACAGGTTGCTGGGTTGGTGGTCAATAGATGAAACAAGTAGAGAAGAACAAGCTAGAATCTACTATGGTGGGAGTTCTAGGTCAGTATTTTACTCAACAGATTGCTCTTATGTAGCAAATATTCAATTTTGTAGGATTTTTTTCCCTTTGCTTTAGAGCTTTTTCATTCAGCCACTAAGTGAGCATTTACTCTTTTTCTGGGATGTCTTGAGTTTCACTGTGAATTAATCCCAACCCCCTGCCCCCAAAAAAAAAAATCCCAAAAAGAGAAAGGCAAAGCTTGCTAAGTGTGCGATGGAAAATAGTTACATAATTGTGGATCTATCAGTGTGCTGTACATAAAATGGTGGAGCACCTGATTCAATTCTGATTTGTTATTGATGGCTGTAATTAATGACATTTTATTTTTCGGGGTGGGGGGGTGTTTTGTGGTAAGGTGAGCCTTGTTCCTCGTGCTGGCAGTATCACCTTTGCCTAGAACATTGATCAATCCTGGGATGAAATATTGTTCTATTTGGAGAAGTAGCATAAGATATTGATCACATTTCTCTCCACTGCTGTATAAATCAATTTACGAATTAGGTATAATACTTTCTCCCCTGATATGGTGAAGAAAATGCCTAGAGCAGATCTTACTGACGAGGTAAAGACATTGTTTTTTCGATAACTCATATCATTATATGCAGCTGTAGCATCGTTTTTTCACTTCATGTTCCCTCATTTTCAAAAGAATATGTTAAACCAATAACCTGAGCTGGTTAAAATCATTTGCATACACGTCATTAACTGTATTTATTTTAACTCCCAGATTTGGAGACTACAAGCTGCATTGACTGAGCAGACAGACGTTACAAAATTTAGCCAGCAGGAGTATGAAAGACTTCAAAATGTAATTTTTCAGCCTTGATTGATCTTTACTTTCTGCACTATGAATATGCAAATCACATTATTTTGGTTGTAAGTATATCATCAGCTTTTTTGTCAAAGATCATTATCTTCAAATTTGTTGATCAGTTGAAACCTGCTTGAATGTGTGTGCTTTATTTTTTTGGGTGGTTATGTGTGTCCTTCTGTGTGCCTGTGCAAATGTGGTTGTTGCAGAGTGAGAGTTAAACTTAATCTCAGTTCCTGGGCTTTATTACAGAATATGTATTTGTCAGAATCTATGTGATTAAGAAAATGTTTTATTAAAAGGTTTTTTTTTTTTTTTGAATTTGGGTGTCTTGTGGCATCTTCACTTTATTGCCTTCCTTACAATGCGGTGGACATCATAAATGGTTTATAAAACTAAGGCATCAAATGCTGCAATGAAGAGTTTACTCTACGATGCCATTACTTTATGGCAAAGGTACCCCACAAAGTTATTGTGTTTGTTTCTTAGGGGATCTGGTAGCCATAGCCCATGAATTTTTTTTTTTTGGGGGGGGGGGGGGGGGGGGGGCGCGCAAAGGTACTCCACAAAGTTATTGGAGGCATAACTGGTGGTATAAACAAGTAAATCTGTGAAATGGAAAACCTTAGCTGATATAAATGATGTTTGCTTGGCTGCCCTTTTGCAATTATAAGTTATTTACATATTCATGCACTCGTTTATTCTTACTACTATTTTTAATCTTGGATTCTTTTTGTTCATTGTGCTTGAATAACGGTAAAGGGTAAAACGTTTTAGGATCTATCACACTGTTAACAAAGTAATTGTTTAACCTCTCAGGAAAAGATCCTATGCAGAATTTGCTTTGAAGAGCAGATAAATGTGGTTCTGCTTCCTTGCAGGCATCACATCCTTTGCGGGTAAGTCCTGGCATTGATTCAATCTTCTGTCACTGACTCACTGCCCTTTTAATATAATTTAACTACTTTTTTAACCCTAGGTCCAGAGTAAGAAAAATTTTTAGGTAAATCAAGTTAATCATGAAAAAATATATAAGTATGTCAAACACAATTGTCAGTAAGACTTATGTTTGACATATATGTTCTTTTTTATGATTGGCTTTGTTTGCTTATCTTTTGTACATCGAGTCTATCTAGAAAGTTTTCTGAGAATAAAGGAATTTGATTATGCTATGTTTGTTTGAAGAAGTTACCATTCTTCTTGTCTTCTCCCAAAATGATATGTAAAAAACGTAAAATAGAAGCTAGAAGATAGACCATAGTTGCACTATATATGTTGACAAATATGTCATCTTTTAACAAGCAAAATTTCTAGCAGGTGCTATTTTTTTGTCTTGACAAGCATACCATAAATGTCATTACACTGAAAGTAACAGTGATATCTTATCAATTATCATTACCCATGTTTTGACTATTCAATTGTGGATAACAGTACTTGCTGTGAAAAATGTACAAGGTGCCCTGTCTGCCGTGTCACCATCAAAAAAAGAATGCCTGTATATGATGTGTAGATTCCATGTTCACCGGTTGAAGATCTATGGGGTTTCCTCAGACAACGTTGCTTGTGTTTTTAGATTAGGCCAGCACTGAGAAACCAGTGTGGTTCCTCTGCTCATAGATGAAAAGGTGTATATAATTTTAGACAAGTTGAGCGTATATACAATTCACTTCCTTCCCTTCCCTTTACATTGTAATCCTGCTATCACTTTCATAATCAGACCCGATGCTTCCCTCTCTTCATTGCTTATTGGTTCATTGTCTTCATGGCTACCATGTCAAACTATGATATCTGCTTGAAAACTCATCAGTGTGATTCATTAATCGTTAATGGGTCTGTAATCATATGTACTGCTAAGGTTGTCCACTATGGTGTCTTGTTTCCTAATTCCTACCAGAAGGAAGCCCTTGAGATTTTTATTTCAAGGAACACACTGTTAATATTTATTTATAAGAATCAAATTACCACACAATGTGATTATTTAGTTTAATTTGAGTTTCATTTTGAATGGAATAATTACATTGTATAATTATTTAGTCCTCATAAAGAAATATCAATATAGCTAGGTTCCTTTCCAATTGAAACATGAATAAAGGGTCGAGCATTTTCTCTTGGATTGAGAATCATCCTGCAGCCCTGTGAGGAGACCTATAGATGGGGAGGTATGAAAAGCTTTTTCCCCTGTTTTTCCCTTGTTTACCTATTTAGCAGAAAATTAATTTGCTTTGTCTGAGAATTATTGGCATGCTGATTGAACCAAAGAAGAAAACACTGCAAAAAAATGTTCCCACCTTGAATAGAAAACATCTATAGTTATATTAATACTTAATAAGTAGAAGCGTACACTATGTACACAGCTATCAATTTAAAAGGAAGAGATGACATTTCTCTTCATCAATTTGGGAAGAGGATTTAGTTTCAAACAAAAATTCAACACACCCCCTACTGGAATACTCCCAAAAAAAAAAAAACATTGAACTTAAATCATAAGTAATTTTCTACCATATAGGCCGAGATCTTATGGTAAGATTAATAATAGATGAATATATATAGATCTTATAATGCTTCACTAGTACATAAAGAGTTACTCCAAGACATAGTAGTACGAATTAACAATAGCTCTCAAGACATATTTTGAGATTACAAGTAAAATTTAAATGTCCTTACTCCTTAATACATAAGACAGCAGGGTCCATACCTACTCATGTAGTCTTAGTAATAACATACTTAAACAGCGAGATATGCATCTTATGCTTCAGATGAATCTCTGGCCCCCGCAAATCCGATAATTCTGAACAATTTGAGTCCAGAAAATAAAGTGGTACTTATTTTCTGTGTACGGCAGTGTCTTTACCACAAACTTGGGGCTGAAAATTTTAACTTGTCTCTGCATGAATCTTGTCTTCGATCATTTGAACGAAATCATCGTAGCAATCCTCCAAGCTCCTGAATGTTTCATCAGGATAGAGAGTGCTAATCTCAACATCGTGAGGTCCATCTGCGGGGAAGTTCAGTTGACAACCTTTGATGAAAATGTCATGGGTGAAGGATGCTACAACACTCCCTGGTATGCGATTTTCTGCAGATGTATACGTAAAAAGTAATAAAATAAACGTTAGAATGCAACATGGCTTCTCAAGTTACAAACAGCAATGTTGTTTGGTACACTATTAATAGCTTGTTTGGAAAAATGGTATGAAGAGTCAAAACCACGTTTACTTACTCACTTTTATCATAAGCAACACTTTGTTGCTTCTCCCGAAACGCGGTTTCGAAGACACAAACATTTTTCCAAACACACTATAACTCACGTCCTTTTGACATTTTGGATACCAACGATATTATGGGATTTAAGGTTTTTATGTTTGGCATGTTTGGATGGTGTAACATATGAATTAAAATGATGCTATTCTACGCCTCCTGTTACTTCAGATATCAATGTAACAAGTACAAATATCTTAGGTGTTGCTTAGCATTGAAAATATCAGGATCAAGATAATGTACTAAATGCCATTAGAAACTTTAAATTCTATCGTGTTGCAATGTTTATATTTGTGGTGTGTCCTCTATTCGTGTCAAAAGTGTTCATGCTTCTCATGTAATCATAAAGTGAAGATAATAGTCCTTCTTGTTATAACATAAACCATAAATCTAATTAAATTCTTGAGAAATTAAGAGGATATAAATATATATATATATATATATATGATTGAACCTGCAGCTGCGGCAAGAAGATCATCTTCTGAGATGGTGACTCTGGGGATTGTACGGCCAATTTTTTTTTCCCACAAAGAAGCAAGCTCGTTGATGCTATAAAAGTTGTTTGGAGGTCGAAAATGGACGTTTTTGTTGAGTGTTCTGATATCTCCAGCGGCCTTGACTGTGAACTTTCCAATATCGTTGCCATCAACAAAATAAGCTGTCCAAACAACAAACTCTTCACAATCTAGTCTTTTTTTTTTTTGGGCCATTCCTCACAATCTAGTCTTTAATTATAGGTGTTTGCAAGATTAGGAAAAACTATTCATAAGTCCAAGATAAATGTAAGGAGCTAATTAGTGGTTTAAGCGGTGGGGCCCGATGATATTTATTTGGATAAACTTTTATTAGCTCTTTAACATTCAACGTTAGTAAAAATTCAGCAAAAGTGAATGTTTAAAGTGGTGAGATCTAACAATATAATCATTTTGATGAGTTTTTAATAGTTATGGATACTTAATTTGAGAGCAAGAAATTAACAAAAACTCGTCAAAATAAGTGTTTCAATTAATAAGATTCACTTAAACACCCATATGCATTTTGATGCTATTGGCTTCTTGCACTTATCTTGAGTATAAGTGAATGCATAAACTTTTTTAAGAAAATAGACATGTCATTATGTCAGAAATGGGAAGTCCATATAACTATTTTTCATTGATTTAGTCAATATAAATAGAGTGCCTCTGAGAAAAAGAAAAAACTTTCAGATTGAAATAATACTAATAAATTTATGAGTACATTGTATAATTTTTTCAATTTTTAAAATATACAAATTTTTTTAAATACAAAGTTGTCTTGCACTTTAATTTAATTTTAAAATTTTTAACTAAAATATCTTTTATTAACCTAAATTTAAAATTAGTTAATGAAGAATATTTTAATTAAAAAATTTAAAATTAAATCAAAATTTATATTTTAAAAATAAAAATATATTTATATAATTTTAGAAAAATTTTAAAAAGATATTTGTAATTTACTTTAGTACTTTATACTGAAATTTCTGACCTGAAACCATAGCTTACCCCACATGAAACCAAAAGAAAGAAGCATACAAATATGTGGTGGATCCGAAAGGAAGATTCCATTGACGCGAAAGACGGGGGCTAGCTGCTATGTACCTTTGACGGTGCCATCACCGTAGATCTGCAATTGATCCAAGGGTGGAGGAAAGAGGGCAGGATGACAATTATCATAGTAAGGCCAAGAGGCAATAGAATTGCAGCAAATGTAAGTGTAAGGGATGCCAGATTCCTCAGTCACCCGCCTCACCAACCGCTTCTCTTTGTACATCCGGAGCCCCGGCTCCACCGGTTCTGCCCTGTCCACGTCATGCCCAAACTCTGACGGCAAAAATCTCTGCACCATTCATTTTTCACTTTTATTATTTTCTTTTATCACATTCTGATTTTTCCTTCCCTGTAATAATTTTGATTTTCTTTTTGTTGATGACTTTAAATTTAAAAGAATTATTATGAAAAGGAATTAATTGTAATTTTCAAAAGACTAAGTTGGGAAAAATTATAAAAAAAAATTTTAACTGTAAATTTTATCAACTTAAAATCTTTAAATTAAATTTTTCTAAATAAACATAAACTAACATATCATCCAATCAGGTACTTTCTTGCTTTCGTTGGGCCAGCTAACGAACCAGGAACCACCACAAATAAAAAGTACAGTGTTTTGCAGAATTATGGGCCCGTTTATTTATGTTTCTTTTCTAAATATTCTTTTTTTTTTCTTGTACTGTGCTACACCACACGCGCAACAAAAAATTTTTGTATTATTTTTCTCAATATTCGCCGACATGTAAGACTCATTTGATACTTAAAAAATTAAGTATAGCAATAAAAATTAAAAAATAATTTTAATATTTTTATTTTTTATAATTAAATAATAATTAATATTAAATATTAAATAAATAATAATTATAGAGATAAAATAGATATTATATAAAAAAAAATTATTTGTCTTTACCATCTGGCCTACCAAATGGAGCGTAGACAATGAACCAGAGAGGCTGGGGCCTCTGTTGTATTTTGTTATTTAAGGCTTGGGTCGAGACGGAGTTTTCCTTTTTGTTTTTTCTTGGATATTTTGGGTCGGTAGGCACAGTTGAATTACTTACTGACATGTTTGGTCAACTTTTCGGAAGAGAATAAATTATTTATTTTCTTTTAAAAATATACTTATTTTAGTTAAGTGAAGTGTTTGGTCTAATTTTTTTAAGAAAATAGTTATTTTTTAGTAGTAACAGAAATAATTTTTCCAATTTGAGAAAAAAGCAAAAAAATGAGTTTCCCTTTTTGGAAAGAGGGGAAAAACAACACATGAAAAGAAATAAAATAGTCTCATATATACTAACATTTTTTGTATTACTCTTTTTTTGAAATTTAAAGAAATTTTTGAAAGAAAAATTTTGAAAGATCCTTATACATTTAAGCTCCTCTTTTTAAGAAAAAGCATAAACTCAAAATAATTAATCATCATAATAACCTATAACTTTTTTTATATTCTTTTTTAAATATATGTTTTTTTAATAATTTGATAATAAAATACTTTTTTAAGATTTGATAAACACAATCATCATATTAATAAAAATATTTATTAAATAATTTTAGCAGTCACGACCTTTTGTTTTAACAATGGTTGTTATGAAAAAATATTTAAAAAAAGAAACAGTCCATACAGTATTAATAAAAAATTCATAAACCATTTTATTATAATTTTAAAATACTGAGTTATATATAATGGTTATAAAATAATATTGAATGACTCAATTAAAGAGACGTGGCGTAGTACTCACTACTCTGTTAAAATGGCAGTAGTTTGCATTTATCATTGTCGTTGAGGTTGATGTGCCCTACTTTGTATCATCATAAATGTTTTATTTAATAAAGTCTCGTTTGATATACCCCAAAAAATATCATAAATTAAAAATAAATAAGATAAAATATATTTATTCCCATACAAAATGTAAGTCACTTAAAAAAAATTTAGTCTAAAATATAAGTCACTTAACAATAATAATAATTATTTTTTTATAATACCTTTCATTTAATGGTAACAGTTATATTAAAAATCTTTTATTTAATGA
Organism: Erythrophleum ivorense; assembly: GCA_026724425.1. Taxonomy (NCBI): domain Eukaryota; kingdom Viridiplantae; phylum Streptophyta; class Magnoliopsida; order Fabales; family Fabaceae; genus Erythrophleum; species Erythrophleum ivorense. Next base: position 46,510,397 of record JAIUCV010000009.1, read on the forward strand.
CAACAGTTGTATTGATTATAAGAGGAAGACTGAAAATACTGGTAATATTTAAAAAATTTAAAAATATAACTAATTTTTTTAAGAAATGTGAATTTATTAAAAGTGACTCATATTTTGAACCGACAGGAATAACACTTATTTTTTTTTTTTTTAATAATAGACATTTCGCCATTTTTTTTCAAACTTCCACTATTTTCTTTCCAATGTCGTACATCAAAAGATGGCCTAACAGTCAATGTCTCTCCTTCACGAAGGATCTGATCCAAGGGTTGCAATGCAAAGGAGATAATTTTAAAAATATATATGCAATAATACATTTTAAATGGAGGAAATAATGAGAGGTTTTTAAAACAGGATGATCAATATCATACCTTGATAGTTTTAACAGATTTCATGGCCTCCACGAGGATGAGCTGATCAAGCACGGCTTCGCCTCCTACAGCTGATATTACTATCTCTATTTCATACTCTTTCAATGTCTTCTCCATCAATTCCTTATCATTCATCAATCCCTACATCTCACACAAGTTTGAATCAATATAATATTTTTCAAATTTTGTGTCACTATATATATTATATAAAATATAATATGACATGTTTAAAACGTTATTTATAAGCTGGTATCATTTGATTTTAAAACAATAAAATAAATTATATCAACTTAGACACGCTCTTATATTAAAAAGGAAAGACGCGCGCGAGCGCACGCGCGTACGGACACGGCTATGTAATGTTTACTCACATTGATGACAGTAGCACCTTTCTTTTGCAAGGCCTTGACAATAGCAGCCTTAGAAGGGGGGAGGGGTCCCCGGCGGACGAACAAAAAGGTGGAGTGGCCGGCGGCGAGGCTCGCCTCCGCCACAAACTGACCCATGAAACCTGTTGCTCCGATGATGAGCAACCGGCCCTGGTTGGAGGAGGAAATGGGAGTAGCTGGTGGCACAGTCATCTCCACCCTTGGACTTTGTTTCCTCCGATGACTCTTTTTTTTTTCTAAAGTCGCTCTAAAGAAACGAGATGAAAGAAAATAGGAAACTGACATGAAATGTGAGCCATGGGGTTGTAGTTTATATAAGGCAAACCAATCGGGACAGAAAGCGGTAATTCGCAATTCTCAGCTACCCGTCAACTCCGAATTTTGAGCCCAAAGAAGAAAGGAAAAAGAAAAAAACTCAAATGCAACTCTGAAAATGTTCTCGGAATGTAATATTTTCTCTAAACTCAGTTGTGGCTAATGATTGTTATATTTTTAAATATTGTATATTTTGTAGATTGTTTAACATAAGCAAATAAGATAATTTTATAAAAATTAAAAAACAAAAAAGTAAAAATTTTGAATTTGAAAAAAAAAATATTAAGAGAAAGTATTGCATTTGGGAAAAAAATATTTTTGCATTGTTATATCTATTTTTTTAAAATTTATTGTATATGGATACTGAAGCCCTTAACTATCCTGTGGAATATAAAAAAAAAAAAAAAAATTATTCTTTATTACAAAGGTTTAATAACGTACGAGGTGCTTGCAAAATTGACTATTTGATTTCAACTTAAAATTAATTAATGTCAGGTGGATTTATTTAACAAATATAAATTACATTTAAAAGACAGATAGGTAATGACTGGCTAATTCAAAAGTTTCACATCACTTGCTTCCACCTCTTGAATGTAATTTATATATCTATTAAAAATTTTTGTTTGACATTAATTAGCTTTAAATTAATATTTAATATAATATTAAATAATTTTACTCAATACCAATTAATTTTACGTTAAAATCTCACATTGAGAATGTAATTTTTATTATTATTATTTTGAAGTTCTGCTCTTACTGAGCTTTCTAATTTGACTGATAGCTCTAACTGCAGAGGAGGCACGAACCAGATAAGGCCAACTCGAAATCGACTTTTTATTGATGAAATTTTGATGGCTTCAGAAAAGTAGACTTTTTGAACCTGCTTATCTCGAGGTTCTGTCTGGCCAAACTGAACAAATTGATTGACATATGAGCAAATTAATTTGGGTGTCGCCTGATCCTAAAGTCAGAGGAAAAAAATACTGCCTCTGATATTATTTATAAAAAATAAATAATTAATTTATAAAAATTAAAAAAAATTATAAAAAATAATTAATTTTTTTAATTTTATTTTAAATAAAAATTATTTTTTAAAAATACTCTTGTATATTTTTTTAAAAAAATTAATAACAGTTATTACTCATAATTTAAAAAATTTATTTAATAGATGATATAATTAAAATATTATAATAAATATATTAGATATTAGTGATTTATTTTTTATATTTTAGACTAAATTAAGTTATAAAAAAGTCTCTTATATGTAAAATTGAAAGTAATATATTTTTTGAAAAAATATTAAATTATTAATATTAATTGGGGCTGTTATCAACTTTAGGAGAAACTACAAAAATCTCTCTTACTTTGATTTTACATTTAACTGCTTTAATAGGGATTATTGAATGTAAGATTGTGGGAACATCTCTTGCCACGAAGTGAAAGAAAACGTCAGTAAATATTAATTATTATAAAGAGTGACAGCAGTCCCCTTCCAGGTACACTGATTGGATTTTGGTATGAAGGCCTCCATCTCTTAAAATGTCAAATTTTGTATTATTTGATTATTTCAAAATTTGTGTGATTGATAATAAAAAATTACATTTCACAAGCCTCCAAAAAAAAAATTAAGTTCTTGAGAAAAACAAGTCTCCATAGCATTCCCTAATTAGGTTTAGCTCCCATTTTAATTAATGGACCATAATCTCATGGTGATTTTGTTATCCAAATGGAAAGGAAAATTTAAAGCAAAAAAATCTATTATAATATCTATTATATTTTTATTATAATGATTTTATAGTATTTATTTTTTTTTATTTTTTAAAATAAAAATAACATGTATTTTTTTATCTATTCTATTTATTTTTTTCTTTCTTTTTTTTCTATATCTTACATTCTGAGTATTATACATCCTCTAATATATTGAAACTTCCTTAGTATGGTTTCATTTTTTTTTAATTTACTGTAACACAATCAAAGATAAAATTGATATCAATAACATTTTTTATTAATTTATTATTAACTAAATTAAAATATGTGATAATGTATAATATTTTTTTCAAATAATTATTGAGTATTTGAGTCACTATTATATAACATATTCTTTTTTACATTTACCTTCTATTTTTTACATCAAACAAAGCTATGCCATTTTATTATCTAAAATAAACATAAAAAAAATTATTTTTCCTTTTATGCCTTATTCTCTGTACGTCTTCATCCCAAGACAACATCCCACCTATTGGATGCTTAAAGAGTAAGAAACAAGCAAAGCATTTCACCAATATGAACAAGGCAGACAATGCAACTTGCAAAATAATAGTAGAGAAACAAAGAAAAAACAGGCATACCCACGAGGACCCTATAAACAATTTGTCTATTCCAAGTCAAACGAAACGCACAAATAGTCTCTCCAGTCCACATCTCTCTTTATTCCCAGTAAAAGTGGACAAGGATTATATAACTAAAAAGTGCAATTGACACTTTAAAATTACTAGGCGATAAAAGATGTGATGCATGAAAAATATAGATTATCTACTTACATGGACATCAATAATATATTTAGACGAAATTGCATCTTGGACAATTATAATCTATAACTTTCTTTGTCTCACGTTTATTCTAATTCTTGTAATGTTAATAATTTTATGAATTAAAGTACAATCAATGTATTGATTAGATCTGTTTATGAGTTAAAAAACTTGCTCAATCTAAAAAATATATATAAACCTAAAAAAGATTGATAAAACTAGGGATCCATCTAACAATATCCAAATATAAAATGAGATAAACTCAAACTTTTTTTAAATCCAACTCATACTGTGGTTCTTTTTTTATATATAGATAGATAGATAGTCAATACTTAATATTTTATCATAGCTTTCTACTTTAGTCAAACCCTTACTCTAGCACGCCAAAACCCTTTTTCCTTTAATCACTACTAATTGGACACTAACATAATGTTTGGATGGGAAGAAAATGAGGGGGGAGAGAAAATCAGGGGGAAGGGGTCGTGTTTTCCCCCATTTGGATAAGGATAAAACGAGCGAGGGGAAAAAAACAGGGGAGAAAATGAGTGTGGGGCCCGCATGTTTTTTTTCTCTCCAGATGTAGGGAGATTTTGGGGAGAAAAAGGGCGGCAGCGTGATATGTAATTCTCATTTCCCAAATTGCCCATAAACATAAATTTTTTTCCCGGTTTACCTCCCAATAAATAGGCCAGACAACCCTAATTTTTGCTTCTTGCCTCGAACTTCAAATAAGCTCCGCCTCCTCGTTTCCTCTCAAATCCACAGCGGCGTTAGATATTTTGACCCCTTTCATTACATAGTTTTCAAAAATTTTACACTGCTGCTCAATCCGTCGATTTTTTCCTACAAGCTTCGCAACATCGTACTCGGGTATTTTCACCTTTCATTTTATATTTCACTGTTTCTTATTACCATTACAACAAATTTTATTATTTTTTATCGTTGTTGTTATGATTTTTATATTTCGTAGGTGACCATTTTAATTTTTTTCATAATAAACTTTTGTTACAGCATAAATTTAACCTTTGACTTGGGTTATTAAATTCGTAATGTTTCATAAGATTTGAAAGATAAATTTATTGATTTTGAGTTTTGCTTCCATAACTTGCGCGCAGTGGTTATACTTGAGGCTGAGTTTCTTGCACAGCCCTCTGGAGTAGAAGTTGTTGTCCAAATATTCAACAATAATAGATTTTACCTATATTTCAAAGTATGATATTATGTTCATATTTATCTAGTTCATGAGTAAAATAATTATTTCATAATATATTGCTGTTAATTAATTATAAATGATAGGATTGTCTGGGAGCTATAGATGGAACTCACGTTAGAGTAAAAGTACCTAAAGAAGAGGCTGCTCGTTTTAGAGGATGAAAAGAGTATCCTACACAAAATATTTTTGCCGCATGTTCATTTGACATAAAATTCACTTATGTTTTGGCTGGATGGGAAGGCACAACTTCGGATTCTAGAGTTTTTAAAAATGCCTTATCATGGGAAGATAACCTTATAATACCTCAAGGTCTTTATACCACCCATTAATAATTTATAGTGTTAGCCATAAATTATTTCAAATTTATGATTGCTAACTAATGTTTGCATACATGTAGGTAAGTTTTATCTTGGGGATGCTGGATTTCCACTCATGCGAGGTCTATTAACACCTTACAGAGGAGTGCGTTATCACTTGAAGGAATACTCAGCTCGATCACCACATAATGAAAAAGAAATTTTTAATCATCGACATGTCTCGTTGCGAAATGTCATTCAGAGAACATTTGGAGTTTTAAAAAAACGATTTCTAATAATAGCTAGCGGCACTGAACCCCACTATTCTTTTCAAACTATGACTGATATTGTTATAGCTTGTTGCATATTACATAACTTTTTGATAGGGGTCAATCCTGATGAGAATTTAATTGCTGAAGTTGATCGTGAATTATAACAAAACCCCTCTGATGTAATGGAGACTTACTCTAGTTATGGTCAAGAGGAAGAATATAGACAATGATCAATATTAAGAGATAGTATTGCCAGTCAAATGGGAAATGATTACCAAAATGATTATTAGAGAAGACAATAATTTAGTATATAGTCATTTCATGCGATCCATATATTATTATGCTACAATGTATATTCATACTATTTGAAATGCTTGGGCATGTTATTAATAAAATTATTTGGATTCATTTTAAATAATTACGTAGCTAGTAATATTGATCCCTTGGATTGTAAGATGAAATTTTTTCTAATGTTTGAGATTTGATGTTATTCTATTCCATGCAGAAATACATTGATGGCTCCAAAGCAGAAGGATTCAGTGAAGGATAATCTTCGATGGTCGCCAGAGATGGATGAAGCTTTTCTTGATGCGTTGTTAGATGAGATGCTAAAAGGCAATCGATCGGATAGTACCTTCACAACCTTTGCATATGATAATGTGTTACAAGTTTTACAAAATTCTTTTGGGCCACATATTACCAAGCAACATTTGAAAAATCGAAAAAAAAAACTTTATCACAACGATTTGCAGAACTTTATGATTTATTTAATGGATTAAGTGGCTTTTCTCAGAGTTCAATTACAAAAATGTTTAAAACTGAAACTCAAATCTGGCATGAGTTAATTGAGGTAATTTTACTAGTACATAGTAGTTTGATATTCTTATTATTTTTTTGAATCTGGACCAGTTGGAATATCTTTCGTTTATATTAGAATAACATACAAATTTATTTTCTCGTTGCAGAAAAAGCCCCAGGCTAAAAAGTGGATGACTACACCTGTTTTATACTATGATAAGTTATATGAATTATTTGGTGCAGACAGAGCAACAGGAAAATATGTTGAGAGTGCCAAGGATAAAGTAAAATGATGGCAAAAAGAGTGCATCGATCTAAATGAATATGGTGATAAAGGACAGATGAATGAAATAACAAGTGAGACTGATTTCAATTGGAGTTACGAGCCCACGAACTCTGAAATAAATATGAATTCATTTAGTCCCACATATGCGAACTCAAATCACTCAATTGGTACTACATCATCAAAAGGTCAAAAGCGCAAGAAAGTTATGGTTGATAATATTGAAGAGAGATATGAAAAAATTTCTTTAGGAATTAAAGAATTAGCTGAGGTGATGCGAGATAGAAATTCATTGCAAGATAAATCTATTTCACTCTCTGAAAGGCAAGTTGCAGTAGCCGAAAAACAAGCGGAAATTGCTGAAAAAGGACTTTTAATCTTGGAGAAAAGCAGACCTCGACATTCTAGCGAAGAAGAAATATGGGCAGAGTTGGAGCAAATTGGCTTAATTGATGAAACAAAGTTAAAATGTTATTTTTTTTTTGTGTAACGAGGAAAAAAGTAAGCGAAAGTTTTTGGCGTTCTGCGACATCTACGACTACAAACATTGATCCAGATGATGAGTGACACCGGCAGCTCCCAGTGATACTTACTAGCTCTGGTGATATTTTGAATGTAATTCCCACGGCGTTCTTAGAGATTAGTGATGTTGATCAGTTCTAGTGATATTTTGTTTGAAAGTACCAATTATCACTATGTGGTGGTGGTGTAGTTGTTGGTTATGATTGTGCTTAATTAGGTTGCTTTACTCTGTGTTGTGTTGTTTGTGTGAGACATTTGTAATGGATTAGAAGCATGTTAAAATAGTGTTTAGATTTAACTCGTCGAGGTAGAATGAAGACACCTTGAAAATATAAATTAAGTTTATTCAACCACTAATTTAATCACAGGTTATAATCGTATTGTTGAAATGAAGAAAATTAAAACAAGAAATTGAAAAAATCGTAATGTAATTGAGCAAAAAAACAAAGTTAAGAGAGAATTAAAAAAAATTGTAAAGTTATTGCGCACATTTAAAAAAAATAGTAATTATATTTTAAAAAAAGTTATATTTTCGTAGATAACGAAAAAAGAGAGAGAGAGAGATATATATATATATATAAAGTTTTTTTAACCTTGTAATGCAAGAGACGGGAGAAAAAAATTTGTAGTATGGGAGAAAAGGATACCAATCAAGTTTTTTAATTTACTTATATTTTTACAAACAACTCATAATATTACTGTTTGAATAAAGAAAAAAAGGATTTTTGTTAAAAAATTTTGGAATATAAAAGTCATTACTATTTGAATAAAGGAAAAAAGGATATTTGTTAAAAAATTTTGGAATATAAAAGTCAGACAGGAAAAAAATAAAATGCCTAAAAAAAAAGTTTGAAATAACCCATAGAAAAGGCAAAAAAAGAAAGGCAGAGCAAACAAAACGTAGCGAAAAAAAAGAGAGGGAGAGGGTCTGACTGAAAGTCAATAGAACCCTATGGGTCCGACCAAACGAGAGTCAAACCGTTGGTCTGACCCAAATTCGATCGAACCCTCGGTCCGACCATTCTTTAGTTGGACCGAGGGTCCGATTGACTTCTAGTCGGACCCTAAGTCCGACCACTCTTTGGTCGGACCGACAATCCGACTGCCTTTTAGTCGGACCTCCCCCTCCCCTATTTTTTTTTCTCGTTTTTCTTTCAATTTCTATTTCCATTCTGGGTAGCTTTTTTTTTTTCCTTTCTCCAATTTTTTTTCCTTTTCTCTCCTATTACCTATTATGAAGATTTTTTATTTTGGCTTTTTATTTAACTTTGTCTCCCAATATATTTTTTCCTCTTCCTTTGCACAATATCTTCATGCCATTATTGGGGTTGTCACATGAAATTTAATAGCCAAACAAACTTTAATCCACTTGTTTTTTTCCCTTCATTATTATTATTTTTTAACTATGTCTCTTCCAATAACCATCCAAAATCATAGTAAACTTATTCCTCTTTCAGTTTTATTTCTTTTAAACAGTCGTAAATTTATGCAAACTTACAAGAAATGTCTTTTATTTCCTTATATAAACATCTAGTTGCATATAGCAATTCAACATATATACATAAAATACAACAAATAGTACAACAGCATAACACTATATGAAAAACTTAACTATATTTCTTGTAATCAACTTAAAAAATACAGCTTAATTTATTCATCCTCTTCACTATCCTCCTCCATGCCATCAGTACCTCCAGCCTGTGTCACACCTGAGACTAGTTGAGATGTGTTGCGTCTCCCTTAGTATCGTGCGTTAGTACTACGCATGATCTCTTGTAATTGAGTTCGTAGCTCTTCAATCTGCCATTGTTGGTCCTCAAAATGACTTTGATACGACTTTGTTGATATATTAATAAATTCATTGCGTATCATATTTTGAATATAATTCGCATGAGGATATGATGGCACCTGACTTGAGGATACTTCTCGATCATATGTATATCTAGTTTTAGTATCCCCTACAATTTTAAAAGACATGTTGCTAAGGCTGTAAACAGCACCTTTTTTTTTCCTCTGGTAGCTTTGACAAATAAATTTATATCCACGACATTCTTGCTTGAGCTTGAACTATCTGTACTTTCTCTTTGTCTCAAGTATTCATCCTGACAATGTAAATGGAAGTAATTAATATAAATATCCGTGTGCACGTTAGTCAAATAAATATATATCTATATATGTACGTACCCATACGTTCTTTGATTTTTCATCTACCCAAGAATTAGTTGATTTTCGTTGATGCGTTTTCTGGTAAAGCTCAGAAAATGAAGGATCTATTTCCAACTCCCGAGTTTACGAGATGAAATAAGGCAAGATTAGATAAAATAATATCCCAAAATAAGGAAATAAATGTATAAATTATACCAATCTTCGTGCATGTTCCTCCATCGATGTATAACCTTCTGTGTGTAAAGAAGCAGCGGCACAATTTTTCTTTTTCTGCTCACTGTTGGCACAAAATTCGTCAGAATCCCAATGGTCACATAGTTCTTCCCAAATTGGCTGTTTTATCCATGGGGGTCTTTTCCTTTTGTCGCGTACATGTGCAATAATATCCTTTAACTGTTTTTGTCCTCGATTTTTCCAGTTATGCCAGATTTCATGATGATATACTGGGTCCCAATAATAGCATTTCTTGCAGTGGAGCCATAACATCAACATAAACAAATTAGGAGTTAGTTTAATCAACGTGTTTTGGGTATAGTAATTAAAGAAGACAGTTAAACCTCAAACTCATGAAACCATAGCTGTTGATATTCGTGTGAAACCTCACTCCAACAGTTTCATGCACCATCGTACTTATCTTTGAAGATTATAACAATAGAAGCACAAATATCTTTATTATTTGGTTTGAACCTGGAAGGAGAATAACAGTGGAAGCAAATCAGTTATGGCCTCCTACCAATAACCATATAATAATATACGTGGAAAATACAAAGTTAGAAACCCAGTCCCATCTAGCGTGATCAATGTAGGAAGAGGTTCATTATATTTAGTAGAGGGTTCATCAGGCATTTCATGCACTTCTGGTCGAACATTATCTACTTCTGCTCGCACGGTAGGTGGGTTTGGTGATCTTTGTGTGTCTTCCTGAGCAGTAGATGATTCTCCTTGAGAAAATTTTTTTCGTGTCTTTTTTCCTTTTCTTGAAAACATCCTACATAACGAATAATAAAATATTTTAACAAGAGTATAACAATATTACCCATCCTCACATTCCTAAAATGATAATCTTCTACTAATTTTCTACTTGCCTTGGCACCTTTGTGAATGGAAAGTGGAGAAGAATGTTGAGAGATGGGGAGAAAATGAAGATCAGATAGGAATATATATATATATATATATATAATCTTCTACTAATTTTCTACTTGCCTTGGCACCTTTGTGAATGGAAAGTGGAGAAGAATGTTGAGAGATGGGGAGAAAATGAAGATCAGATAGGAATATATATATATATATATATAGGTATATATATTGATATATGTGTGTGTAAGTGCCTACGAATATATGCATCATTGTTTATAAAGCCATGTGATAAGGATAAGACATGTAAATCTAGGTTAGATAAGTACAAGAAATAAAAAGACAAACCATATATATATTTTTAGATTTAGTTGTATACGGAAGAAGGCAAAATAAGAAAAAAAAAAAAGATTCTCACATATGGACAATATGATTTGTATAAACTAACTTATATCAAATAAAATATAAGAGATATATTTTATATTGTCGACATTGTAATACACATTTATAAACTTCAAACAAATAAGTTCACACCATTACACAAAATAATCTAAAATAATAATGTTAATTTCTCATAACTTTTGCATCAATTGTTTTTAGTGGAATTATTTGAACACGATGGTCTATTCTTCTCATGATACTCATAAAGTTCATGTTGCAGCCCAAATATTGATTTTTTGTTTGCGTCCACTTGCATCCGAAGATCCTTTAACTTCTAATCAATATCAGGATAGAGGTTGCCACCTGGATATATAGCCTCTATAGCACTTGGATATGAGAAAAGGTCATTTCTTTTACTATAATTATAGCCATATATTAGATCATCTACTACTTCATGTACAACACTTCCCAAACCATATATAAAGGCTCTACTTTTTTTTTTCTCTAGCAGCTACTGTCCATAAAGCAACTTCATTTGGCAGTGTAAAAATTTGTGAATCACCCGCCACAGTTGCTACATTAGTTTTAAGTCTAGTATATTCATCCTGAGATAAAACAAATAATAGAAGATGTTATGTAGTTCTAATTTAAGAATATTTAAAGCAAGTAGAAAAACTAAGAGGATACATACAAAAAATTTTTCAAATTTTTTATCAATCCATTCACCGGATAATGGTTTCGATGAGTCTTGACATGAAGCTCTACTGGAGTTATTGGCCTACCGAATTCCTCAGCTAAAGTTGCGATATGATTTGTGAATGGAATATTTCCACCTGTATAGAGGGATGGGCCATAGACAGAGTTTGAAGCTCTATTCTTCTTCGCGTTTTCACTTCTCTCTTTAAACTCTACTTTGTTCCAATTAACACATAAATCGTTCCATATGTCTTCATTAATCCAGGTAGGACGTTTTCTTTTATCTCGGACATAACAAATTAAATCTTTTAACCGATTTCTTGCTCGATCCTTAAAGTTTTTATGAATTTGGAAATGATCCTCCCGTATCCACACATAGTGTTTCTATTTATTAAGACCAAATATGTATAAATACATATATTTTAACAAGATAGATATAATAAATCTTACATGGTCATAAAGTTACTTAAAATTCTGTTAACCATAACTGACGAACAGATTCAGAAACTTCTTTCCATGAGTTATAAGTTCCCACATAATTGTGTTTTATCACAGATACTATATACTCAATGGCATCATTTCCATTGGGGCCAAACCTAACAAGTATATATACCAACAGTGGTAAAGAAAAATAATTGATTAAATATATGCAAACAAAATTTATACCTTGTTTCACCGATTGGAAAAATAAGTTCTTTTCCTATATTAATTTCTGCGCGAATTTGGGAATACAGAACATCTCCATAAGTTCTTCTAGCCATCTACACCATAGATGAACATCATAAATAACAATAGATGAATATCAAAAAATATTTCAACATATATTCTTCATCATGAACGCTGAACCAAACGTATTACCTCCTATCTTTGTAATAATAATAGCACGACTCACATAAGTAGCACCTTAGGTAGAATGTATTATATAATTCTATCTTCAACTTCACGTGAATTACCAGACTTCAGTTCTTTCGAAATCCTTCAGTGCACCATCCCTTCATTGCAGCTACTACATAACTAGGTACTTCCCTCCTACATGGCTATATATCATGTTTGTGAGACACGTATAAAGCATCCTATATGTTGCATGCTAAGTCACAAATGAGGACGAAAATATTTTCAGATGCTTCACATGGTTTTCCTTTGCTTATCTTTACTGCTTGCCTTGTCCCTCGTCCACTCACCCCCTTTTTCGTCTTTTCTTAAAATGATTGTTGCTTCACGTGAAGTTTTGTTTCCTCATTTTGTCTTGGCATGGCATCAGTAGTTTCACAGGAGAAGAAGCTTTTTCGTCCTTAGCATGTCACATTCATATAATTGTATAAAATGATAAAAATATGATCTTTATAACTTTAAAGAATCATAATTGTAATAATTAATAATATATATTAATTCATTTTATATTAGTTAGATACACGTGCATTGATTAAAAATTATTTAAGTTAATGTGAAATCAAAATTTCAAATTAATTGATATAAAATTAATAAATAAATACCTTTAATTAATTATAAATTAATTTTTGTAATAACTTTAAGTCATATAAATTATACTTATAATTATTGTTAAATTAATAAATATATATAATGTATTATATAAATATATAGATTTTATATAAGTAAAAATACTTATTTATCCTATACAGCGTCCGGAATGAAGGGCAAAATTATCCTGGCAAAATTAATCACTCTCCCTCCCTTCATATTTTCTCTCGCATCATTCAAACACGGAAAGAGAAAATATTTTTGTAATAACTTTAAGTCATATAAATTATACTTATAATTATTGTTAAATTAATAAATATATATATAGTGTATTATATAAATATATAGATTTTATATAAGTAAAAATACTTATTCATCCTATACGGCATCCGGAATAAAGGGCAAAATTATCCTGGCAAAATTAATCACTCTCCCTCCCTTCATATTTTCTCTCGCATCATTCAAACACGGAAAGAGAAAATATTTTTCTCCCCACTTTCACCTCCCCCATTTTCTCCTCGCTTTTCTCTCCGCCCTCCCCCCCCTACTTTTCTCCTCCCCCATTCAAACAAAGCCTAAGTGAAGTAGATCCACTGGATGAGGAGTCTAGAGTTCCACCACCATTGTTGGATGTTAAGCAACTTTACAGTTCATGGTTCATCTTCGTGCTTCTCTCTTTTGTAGATTAGGTAGATTAGTCCTTGTTTTTCTCTTTTTCTATATATTAGATCTCTTTTCTTCATATTTTCTTACATATTAGATTCAAGTTAGTTGTTGATTCATTATAAGAATGTGTCTTTTTATTTTTTGGATACATTGTCAGTTAAATATGAAAATATGGTCATTAATAGACTTGATCATAAGCTAGAAAGTCTGTTCGACTCAATAGGCCAGATACCAAAAAAAAAAAATGAGTCCCAAAAAAAGTTTAATAAAAAATAAACCTATTTTAAAAAAATTTAAATATAAAATAGATCTAATTTTGATTTTTTTTAAGTATGACTCGAACTCGAGTCTGGCCCATATTATAGTTATTTTCATATATTATTAATAAATAATATTATTAAAAAACTATTTATAACTATAGATATAAATAAAAAAGAATTATATAACGTCTATGATTATTATGTTTTTTTACTCTTATTTGTTACACAATATATTATTAGGAATAAATTATAATTTAAATAAAATAAATTATTAATCAATAATATTATTAAAAAATTATTATTTTGAAAAATTTTATTATCTCATGTGTGTTTCAAGTAATTTAAATTTCCTACAATATATTTTTTTGGGTTATTTGGTATTTAAAAAAAAAGTGCGTAAACAAATAATAAAATAGATATATCTAGTATTTAAAATAAGATAAAATATGATTTTTTTTTAAAAAAAAATTTACAAATTCTTTTTTTTTAGCATAACCCGTGATCAGGTCTATTCATTAGTAACAAGAGTGAAGAGTTCAAAAAAGGTGACCATTCTATCTTGGCATTTAAAGAAAGTTAATTTAAGTGAAAATTGCTAATTGTTTGAAGCAACTATTAGATGTCTTTCTTAATGATACTTGTCTTAATTCTTTCCTTATTTCTTTGAATGAATTGGAAAGACAACTTTTTATCAAAGAAGAGGAGTTAGATGCTATTGTTGCATGGGACTTGAGGGATGTCTATTTGGATAATATAAAAGAGAATGGTTTTGATGGCCTTTAGTGTGCCCATTTTGCTAGTGACATGTCTCTCTTGATGCCAGCTAATGCTTCTTATTAAGGGCTTATTATGGAAGATTGCAGCTTGGAGCATTTTCCTCTTATGGCCTATTTCCCTGTAACCTTGAAAGATTATTTTCTATCCTTATTATGAAAAGATATCGACCTATAAGAGTGAACAAAACTGAATCAAACCAATTAAATCAAACTAAATCGTCAAAAATTGAATAAAATTGATTAAAAATTAGTTTGATTTAGTTTTTGTGATTGTAAAACCGATTAAATTAGTTCAGTTGTTCGTTTTCTCTATATTTAGTTTGGTTAACCGAACCAAATTGAACAATTAAATTTGTAATTAATTAAAATTTAATATTTTATTTCTTTTTAGATTAATGGGATCTTTTGTCAATTAAACTTGTATCAAAACTGTATTCTTTATGTGGTTCAAGAAATATACAAATTATTTATACTATTTTATTATAAGATATTGCTCTTTTTTTTTCTCACTTTTTAAAGCTTTTTTGTGAATGTATGAAATTATTTTAGGAAAAAAAAGAGAGATAAAAATAATAAATTATTTTAAAGTTATTATTAGTCAAAATTTTAAAAGATGCATGATATTAGAAGTTAAATTCTATATATTATAAGGAACAAATTTTTTTTTAAAAAAATTACTTTTAGGCAAAAAAAATGTACCAAATCGATTAAAATTTAAAACCGACAAGGTCTAACAAAATGCTAAACCGATTAAATTAGTTCGGTTTGATTTTGGCTCAAAACTAAACCAAACCAAACCAAACCTTTGAACACCCCTATCGACTTATAGCTCTATGAGGGTTTTTGTTTCCTTCTTTGTGAATATAGACTCCTTTATAATAGTTTACCGTGAGAATGCGTTAAGGTGCAATTTTCCTTTGATGCCTTATATGTTGGGAATTTTGGGACACGTAGTGAAAAATTAAAATCCCGAATCCCTTCCTATGGATTTATCAATGTCGTTTAAATCAAATAGATCTAGAAATATTTACCTTTGTTACGTAATACTTCTTTCACTGTCGGATCTCAGGAACTGATCTTCATATCTTCTCTCTCTACCGGTATCCACAGAAACGATTGCTCAACTCGAACGACGTACTAGCGTCTCTGACCAACATCCGTACACGTTATTGTTAGAGAAGACACTCTCATCTTCCGTACGCTTTCTCTCTCTACGATTTTTTTTCTTTTGTTCTAGGAAACCTTAGCCTCCTCCTTTTTTTATTATAAAAGTATCTCATTGGAGTTTCAAATATATTTGATTAATTTAAAATATATTATTTTAAATCAAATCAAATCTTAATTAAATAAATTGGTTTAAATTTATGTCTATCTAATATATTAAATTTAACTAATTATTTAATCTAAATCTAGAACTAAATTCAAATGTAATTTATCTCATAAATTTAAATTTAAATTATCATATTAGTTTAAATTTAAATCTATCATATAAACTTGAATTTAAAACTAATTCATTTATATATTTTGAATATAAATTTAAATCTTTGATATATTTCGAATATATAAATATATATATCAAATATATATACATATTTATTTATTTATTTATAAAATTCTTCCATCATAGATTGAACATGTCATTCATTGAATCTAGACGCAATTTCAAATTCAATGAATTTGAACATTCTAACTCGAGTTGACTTGTTATTGTGGGAGATTCTGTAAGCCCATATAACGTTGGCAGTAGACTAATAATACTATTTAACCCACAAGTTAAAAGTGACCTCTAGCAAGATATTATGACTACTTAAATCATATAGGGATCGGTGATTTGATGCAACCTGTCATATAACCCTATCACATTCCTTTTGTCACACGATATCTAGATCAAGTATGAGATATAAAAATGTCATCCTCATCTTACTCGATTGTCACTTTCTCGATTTACATGTAAACTGATAATACAAATGGAAATCCTTCCATTCGAGCACGACCATGTATTTCTCAGTCTCATTCATCGAGGGGCCCAGAGATATCTCTCTATTAATCAAAAGGATAAATTTTATCTTAACCACTCATCTTCTTCTACACGAATTTCACTGTATCCGATCATAGCTTTTATGATCACCTGATTAAAGATAACTTTTGACTATGCCAAAACATAGTGATCCTCATGTTAAAAACTATAGTGATCTCAAGTCTAAAGGCTCGGTAACATGGTTATATATAAGATACGCTTATGACTTAATCCATGTAGCTATCTCATAACGGGTCGATCCAGCATCTTATTCCTTAACAAGTGCCTATGATTTTGATTCGTATCTATATACATGATTAATACATAATCATCAATCAAAATTATACTAGTTTTAGTTCATTATCACTACCACAATGATGATCGACTAGAAATATTTAGGATAATCAATATGATTTATCCAAGGACATTATTATATAGAATATGCAAATAATATAATAATAAAAGAAAGCTCTTATTTCTTAATAAAATACAATGTTTATAATATAATAATTGGTTTAAGGCATAATCTCCAACACTATAGTAGTTTGAAGGGATCCAATTATAGATTGTCATGTATAACCTTGTTCTTGATTTCCCATATATTGTGTATGATGTATATGATTAATTTGATATATTCCTACCAAAAGGAAGAGGTTGGCGAGGCAAACAATTCTTGGAGCCATTCCACCATTCTTGGAATGGAAAGGGAGTCCAATTTGAGTCTTGTAAGGGATGCAAACCATATAACCCTTACAAAATCTCATCTTAAGAAGATGTGATCAAAGGTTCCTTGGTTAAAGTTGCAAAATACACATTCCTATGACATTTCCAAGTGATGCATTATGAGGACATTCAATATAAGAATTGTGATTTAAATTAATCTTTAAAAACTACAATTGCTTTTTAAATTTATAACTATAATTGCTATTTAACTTGAGATAATAATAATATAAGGAGGCTAATATGTACGTTGGCTAATGACCACGATCACATATACAAGATATTATGTCATTATATAGGTATATGTTAGAGAACAAATATATTGGATAGACTCGCTATGAGAATACTACATGAATCGCTAAGTGTCATAAGCAATCCCCATAATGACCATAACGTATGTGGTCTTTTGACCTGAAATTACTATGATTTCTTACATGAAAAATCATATACTTTAATGCCATCTAATGTCACCTTTAGTAATTTCAAAAACCAAGATGATGTTGTCAAAGATTAGTCTACATTTGAGGAAGGCACTTTGAAAAGAAGCAATGAGATCTTCTAAGACACCTTTGAGCCTTTCACATAAGACCTTTGAGATAATTTCATAAGCTACATTACAAAGGCTTATGGGTATGAAGTCTTTTGAAGGATTAGGTGCTGCTACGTTTAGGTATGAAGGCAACATGCATTTTGTTAAGGCTTTTAATGATAAAGCCTTGATCTCTAAAAGATTTGATCATGGCAATGATGTCATCTCTCACTAGTTGTCCATTATCTTTAAAAAGTTTAACATGAAAACTATCATGGGGCACTACCAAAGGAAAGGCTAAAGACTACATTTTTAATCTCAATATTAGAGAATTTATTCATGAGAAGGCTGTAGTACTTGTCAAAGAGTTAGGGTATATTTGCATCATCAAGTTTCCTTAGGATCTTCTTAATAAAGACTCTTCCATTATCTAAGAAAATGTAAGAAAGATAATGTAGAGCCATTTTTTAAATTCTAACTAGGTCTTCTATCCATTCTCCCTTTAGGCTTTTAAAGTAGTTGATTTAGTTCACATTTCTCCTCTCATTAACAACGATGTGAAAGTATTTATTATTTCAATCCCCTTTAATCATCCAAGTCTGACAAGCTTTTTGTGCCCATAATATTTTTTTGTAATCTTACAAAAAATTAATTTCGCTTTTTAAAACTCTTTTTCTCTCAGGCTAGAAATTTTTTAGAATATTGCTTTAAACATATGACAACACCTTTTTCATATTCTTAATTTTGCTAGCCAAGTTGCCAATGGAGTGTTTATTCCATGCCAAAAGTGCTTTTATTGTAGATGCCAGCTTGGCTTGTACTCAAAAAGCAGGTGAACCTATATGAAGATGCTTTCAGGAGGCGTTAATTATTGTAGAGCATTCTAAGATTTTGGTCCAAAAGATCTAAAACTTGCAAGGACATCTTTTAAACAAAATTTTGCTAGTTGATGAGAAAAGGATGGGGAGAGTGGTTTAAAGTTACAATAGGTAGAATGTTGAGGTTGGAGTGTGGAATATTTTATAGCCATGCAACGTTATAGAAAACTTTATCAAGCCTAGCCCAAGTTGTGTCATCTCCTTTCCTATTATTTGTCTAATCAACCATTGCCCTTTTGGGAGTAACTCAATAAGGCCTCCTGCCTTAATTACATCTTTAAAGGAAGTGATCCCTAGGGTGGTTGAAGAGGATCCATGTTTGCCATTATTGATCCACATTGGTTGAAGTCTCTATTGATAATCCATGGATGTTTAATTTGTAATGATTGAATCTTTATCTATTCCTACAATATATGATATTGGTGCATTTTTGGAAATCTATAAACACAAGTGTGGTAAGATAAGCCTCCTTATGGGAGGATAACTTCAAGATGGATTCAGTTTGGGCTATAACAATTACATTACAATCAACATGTTTGACCTATGGTTAAACCTCCCCCTTTTCTTACAAGGGTAATTCTAAAACCCTTAAGAAACCAAAAAAATTCTAGTTTTCTTCATACACCAAAATCAAGGAGTTTAGTCCAAAAAGAAATACAAAAGAAGGCTAATATTTAGGGAAAAAAAAAGATTCCTAAATTTATGAACTACACACCATATTCTTCTTAAATCCATAATAGTTCCAACTTAAGAGTTTCATGGTTGCATGGGGAGCTTTTTGAGAGTAGCTTCCTATGTTCAATCATCAATCTTCATCTTGTCTTCATCAGCGAAGAACATCACAATGGCAACCTAATTTATACTATAGGTACCAAGTTGGATTTCAATTCTAGCCTTCTTACCACTATGACTATCTTATATAGCAATTTTATGTCATTTGTTTGAAGGCACAATAATATGGCATGTCTCTTCTTTCTAGGTCATTGAAGTTAGGTGTCACAATTGAAATTCCTCGTTTTTTCTTCTTTTCCACATATGTTGTAGTAGCCATCCCTAAGTGGCCTCCTTCAAACCTGTAGCCATATTATAAAGCAAGGGAGTTTAGGACTAGTTACTAAGACTCCTTTCCTAGTAGGTACATAATACAAATATAGGTGCATCCAATACAAAGACTTTTCATAAGAAGTAAAGATAGAAAAAGATTGCCCCTTGACAATTTCATTTTGGTTTACATTTACAATTAATTTGAGACCCATTTCTTTGTAGTCATCTCTTTTGAGATGCCTGTGCCACCATGTGAGACGAGCTAAAGAGAAAATAGGCTTTCGAGGAAATGAGGACCAAGAGTAGTTAAGAGTGGAAAGGGTCAAGTCTTTGAGGGAGCCTGAATCTTCAAATCTTTTGAAAACAACCTATGCTTGGTATGCTTTTTTAATGCAACAGACATAGAAATTGTACATTATCAAAATTATTTTACTGTACCACTTGCTACATTTAGTACTTTACATAAATTTAATTTTATTTTAAAATCGTGATGTTCAATTTTCCTTGCATACTCTTGTATACCAATTTCTTCATTTCAACATCTACAAAACTAGATTAAAAAATTCAGAATTGCCATTAAAGATGTATCACAGACGGAATTTTTGTCTCCAAATGCATTAAAAAAATAAAAATTGTCCCAAATTTGTCTCAAGTACATACCGAAAATTAGAAATAGATAGAGTTGAAAAAAAAAAATCCTAAAATCCCGTCCCTGATAAGAAATGGATCAATGGCAATTTCCATCTATAATTAGAAATAAATCAAAGAGAAAATTTCTTTCCTAAAAAAATTTGTCTCAAATTTATCTTTGAATATATTTTTTTTTATTTGAGAAATTCAGGGACAGAATTTATTTATAAAAGCAGTATTTGTTTGTCTCTAATTTAGACATAAAAATTTATTTGTCTCAAAATTTAACAACATTTAGAGACAAAATTTATTTTTAATCTTTGATTTCGCATCTAACATTTTAAAGACGAAATTTAATGCAGAGACAGAATTTGTTGTCTCTTTTTTTTTTTTTGGTAGTGTGTGTGTGAGAGAGAGAGAGAGGAAGGGGGGCAATGAATATCAATTCCTAAGAAATAACAGATATCAAAAAATGACGCTAAAAATATATATATAAAAGAGAACGAAAGAAGTTGATCATACATGGGTAGTAGTTAGAGATAAATTTAAATAAACCATATTTATTAAAAAAAAAAAAAAAGGAGAAATGTACTTAACATCGTTTTCCTACACAGCACCGTGAAAATACAAACAGCAGCCCAAAATTGAAAATAACTCTGAAATACTGAGAGTTTGGTTGAAAGTACAGGCATTGTAAGAGTATGGACCACTTCATATCCCTTCTTGTTCAAATCTTTCGTTCTTTTTGTGTTTGTAACCTTCCAAGTCAACTAAGTTGGTCGGCCATCGGATGTGTGGCTGCCATACTAACCTTCTTCACTAAGAAATGAAGGAGACAATGATCGATGAAAACGATAGAGGATTGTCACCTACATGAATTTCACAGATGGCGAGTCGTTAGGGTACTAGTAGTTTCAATTGATTCTTCAATGACCCCATGCACTGTCTTTATCCCACTTAACGTTTTCCGCCTTATCGTGATAGCTTTGGCTTCTCCTCTCCTTTGCTTACAAGTGACAATGAGGAGAGAGAGCAAGAGACTATGACGTCCAGGCCCTATGGTCCTACATGGAAGACAACATAAACTGGCACACACTTGCCTCCAATTGAAGTTGTTTTTTTTTTTTAAATGTTTTTATAGCCAGACAGTTAATAAAAGATTAAAAAAAAGAGTTTTTTTTTATAATGAAATTCTTTAAAGATAAACAATCCTTATTTAATTTTTTTGATTTCTAGAGATTGCTCATTTTCCTCTTATCTTATTTAATGTTTTTTAACTAACTTTTTGTATCTAAATTTTTATGCAATTTTCATAAATTATTTCATTTAATCATTAATAGATTTTTTCTACTTTATACTTAATAAAATCATTCACATCATTCATAAAATATTAACTGTTGAGATAGACTAAATGATTGACATATTTAAAAAATTATATCTCGTTAACTAGTTTGATAATAGATAATCTAAATAGTTAGATTTTGAGTGTGTATAATCTTAAATGCCTGCATATAAGTATATAGTATAATTATAAACTTTTTAGGTTTATCTTGTTTATTAATTTGATCATAACTTATTTGGTTAGAGTTCAATGTTGAATTCAAACTCGATTTGACTTGTTCAGAGTCTCAGATTATCCGATTGGGAGAGGGAGGAGGATTTCGAATGGATCAGTAATCAAGAATGCAACACATAGTTGGTGATTGGGTTTTCAAAGTCTGGTCCAGCCCAAAACCAATGTTTTGGGCCTGTTTAGAAGGACACGCCTTCAATATACCCAAATTAAAAATTATGACATGGTGCACGTTGGACTTACACTTATTACAATCTCACATTTGACCCCCCCCCCCAAAAAAAATAGTCAGATCATAAACCTTCTTTATTTTAGTGAAGGAGCCTTGAATAATAAGCTAATTGCAATTTGGATAGTATAAATTTTAAAACATAACACTTTAATACTTCAAACTAGTACAAGAAAGCGAGAATGCTACATACAAGGTTGACGTTTAGAAACTATGTAATTGTTATGTGATATCTTAAGGAAGGGAGTAACTTCAAAAAAAATAAAAGAAACAAAACACAACAATTATGTGGTTTGTAGGCATTGGTTTAAATTAATATGTGATTTAAAAAAAAATATTTCATGGTAGTTAAAGAAGATTAAGTGTTATTTGATTACAAAAAGGATTAAGTGTTATATTTTAAAATTAAGTAAATTATATAGAATTTTGTTAAAATTATATAAATCTCTTTTCTATTTTCAAAATATGTACAAACTTTTTTTGAAACAAAAAACTATCTGACATTAGTTTAATTTTAAATTTTTTGACCAAATACCCTTTATTTAATTTTTTTTAGTTTGAATAAAATATGTATTTAAATTAATAAAAGGTATTTTGATTAAAAAAAATTAAAATTAAACTAAAATGTCATGTAATTTTTTGTTTTATGAGAAATTTGTAAATGTCTTAAAAATAAAAAAGAAGTTTATATAATTTTAATAAAACTTTAAAAAAAAGCCTATATAATTTACTTTTTAAAATTTGTATGCCAAAATTACAATTATATTATAGTTTAGGGAATTGATAAGTAATTTCTCTTTTCCTTTTAACTATGCCAATATGATATATGATAGAGAATGTTTGGGTTGAAACAAAGTTTTTTTCTTGAAATTTGAGGGGTGCTTATTTTTGTAAAGATGAAATCGTCGTGTAGTTTAAAGCATATGCAACAAGCTCAAACATGCATAGTTATCAAACCTGGGCGACTCAACAAGAGTTTCGATAAATTAAAAATATATAAATAATTCAACTTAAAAAAATTATTAGTCTAAATGTAAAAAATAAATCAATCTACAAAAAACTCATAAACAAGGCAACAATGTGACTCATTAACAATGCTCTTTCTAACCGGTCATGCCCATCCAAAAGCGTCTATAAATATCTACATTTCTATTTAGAATTTATAATTGTTAGATATAAAAATAAAAATAAAATGAGAATGTAAATGAAATAGAATAATTATATTTAGTATAATATAGAAAAGGATAAAGTTGTTATTATATTTATATATTTGATTGAATAAAAAAATAATTATTTTATTCTTATTTTTAAAAATAATAAATTTTATATAAATTAAATATAATAATAATTTTTAATTTTTATATTTATCTAAAAAATAGGTTTCTTCTCTTTTTCTAACATTTAAACAAAATATAACTATTAAATAAAATGTTTTAAAAAAACTATTTTTCATATTAATTGACTAGTTATCTAAGCCCTAACAAGACCACCTTTCATTCAAAGGATTGGATCCTTTAAATTGTAGTGCCTTTGTGAACATCGTATTTTGTCCGGACATATTTAAAAATATATATATAATTAAAAAAATAAAAAAAATAACAACAAAAAATCAATAGGTCCTTTTAGCTTAATAAACTTAAAAATTATTAAAGGAGGAAGAACTCAAAAAAGATAAAGTCAAACAAAAAAATGAAATTAAAAGCTAATTAATTCAAAATTTAAAAAAGAAAAAAGAACAAAGAGGGAGCAACAAAAAAAACCCAAACAAATGAAAAAAAATAAAACAAACAAACAAAAAGACAAAAAAAGAGAGAGAAAGATTTATTCAAAAGATTACAAAAAAAAAAACTAAAAATAATAAACCAAAAATGACAAAATTAAATAATAATTAAATGAAGACAAAAGAAAAATAAATAATTAAACAAAAAAAAAGGATTTCTTTAAAAGACTACAAAAAAATAATATTAGGCTGAAAAATAAAGCCCAAAAAGAAAGCAGAGCCCATTCCTTCGGCCCAGTGGCTTTTCAGACTCTCCCAAGCCCAATAACCCATCAACCCGCTCTTTTGATCTGGAAACCCACTTCAGCAAAAACCTACTCGCTCCTTTGATCCGGAAACCCTAGCAACGTGGTCCCCCCTTCTTTGGCGTTCTCACTTTCGCATCTGCTAGCACCAAACATTCCTACCCATTACTCGTACAACCCTCAGCGGCCCAGTATTGGGATAGCTCACTAAGATGTTTCACATTCTCTACGTTTCAGATTACACCCACTCTAAAAGAATATAGGAGTTTTATAAATGTACCAGTGGGAAGGGATGCTTCAGTTTATTACTATCATGGGCATTTGCCATCGAAGCGTACAGTGACTCAAATCTTAGGGGAAGATCCTAGTAAGGTTCAACTTCATCAGAGAGGACAGACTAAAGGTCTTTCAAAGAAGTATGTAGAAAGGCGTTTGGAGGTCTTAGCTGAAAAGGAGGATTAGGTGACTTTTAAGAGAGTCCTCGCTTTAGCCATATATGGGGTAGTGTTGTTTCCATCGACCATGGAGATAATTGATTTGGCGGCCATAAGTGTTCTATGGATGGTGGAAAATCATCGAGTGAATTTGGTACCCGCAGTTTTAGCAGAAACGCTTTTGACGCTGAGCTTTTGTCAACTAGAAAATGGAGAGAAATTGAAGTGTTGCTTACAACTCCTCACAATTTGGATGTTCAATCATATTTATGGGAGAAAGTATCAATTAGGTCGTCAACATGACACTATGCACCACCCAGTTAGGAATTTCCTTAATCGTGAAGGTTCTATCCTGTCGTCTTCAAAAATGACTCGTGATGATTGGGTTCAATCCCTCGGTCAATTAGACGAAAACATAGTTTGGTGGAAGCTGGCTTGGTGAGAAAGTGAAGAAATCATATACTGTTGTGGAGAATTCCTGAATGTACCTCTCATAAGCCCTCGAGGATGCATCAATTACAACCCATCGATTGTTCATCAATAGTTTGCATATAAACAAGACATTCCATCTGAAGAGACAACGAGGTTAGTTCACTTCTATCATAATGATCCGGAAGCTAAGACACTTTGTCAAAAAATAAGAAATGCGTGGAGCCAAGTGATATGCAAAGGGAAATGTGAACTGGACAAGCGAATTGTAGCTACAACTAAAGAATATCAAGAGTGGTTGAAGGAGAGAACCAAAAGGGCTAATCCTTCTTTTGGACCAACGGATCCTATGCTCAGCAACGACTTGCATGCGATTGATGAACAATTAGCAAGGCAAGTCGAAGAGAAAAAAGAAAAATTGAAGGGTTTAAAAGAAAAAAGATAAGAACGCCTGAGAAATTTGAACCAGATGAGAAGTGAATGTGCAGTGTTGCAAGCAGAGGCAGATAGGGCGAAGAGATATAAAGGAAGTATGGGGATTGCCGAGATGAAAAGGCTGAAAGAAGAAAATTCAAGATTGAAAAGTACGATTGAGGAAGCTCAACAACGGGTGACCGAAAATGAAAAGAAGATATGTATCGGTAGGGCTCAGTTGATGAAAGTCCTCAAAGAAAAGGATATACTAGAGAGGTAAATGCAGAAACTTGAATCTGGTGGGACCAGATATGAACTAGATATGCTGGCCAAGAAATTGGAACAGAAAATGAATGAAATATCCCTCATTATAAGTGATAACGCTGCAGTAGTGCAAAACTTGGTGGAACAACTTAATTAGCAAGCCGAGACGATGGAGACGTGGAAGACACTCCATGTAGAGCAAGCCACAGAAAAAGAAAGGTTTCGGTCCTGATTCAGAAAATTGATTCTCTTTGCTGATAAGATCCTCCCTAATTTCACAAGCACACTGAAAGCAGCTGAAGGTTTAACTAATCCATTGAGTACACCAAAAGAAATGACATAGTTCTTTATGTTATGCAATGACATTGTAAATGAGTTGAAATACCTCAATAGTTGTTAAGTTTCAAAGAATGCTGATGTAATGTATCCGTTGATACTTTGGTCTGAAAAACAAGAATTGTATTTTCCTTATGATTTAGACGTGACTCAAATGAATACAAAGACCTGATCGTGTAAGGGTCTTTAATCCCTCTTGCGTCAAGTGTCAACTTTGATATTTTTATATGGGTTAATAAAATCCTTTAAGAATCAGATGGCTCGATGTTCCTTTGCCAATTATGCCAAAAAGATTAATCTAAATTAAATTAAATATACATATATATATTAATGACGATAATAATAAAATAAGAGAAATATTTTTCAATATCACTAAATTTGTCTTCTCTTTCTAGAGAAAAGAATAGGAAGGTTAAATTAAGAAAGACAATATTGCGCCTCCGAAACGCGTCCCATCTAACCAGATCCGTCCTACTTGGATATACGACATGCGTTTAAGAGCTAGGCTTATGGAGGGACATCAAGGGGAAGATAATTAGAGAGATGAGGAGGATACAGTCACACTGAATAATCGAATCACAATCATGAAGAATCAGATGGCTTAAATGAGCGAAATGATGAAAATGTTGTAGGAAACCTTCAAAGGAAAAGGTACTGATAACTCACCCAGCGCATCTAGTCATCCGCCCGTCACTGCGCAAGTGGGGGTAAGCTCACATGGAGTGGTTATAACTGAAGTACATTCTAGTCGAGTGCCTGGCCCTGTGCTACAACAGAAGAGCGCACAAAATCCTCCTATGGTGGCGGCTGACAAGCAGGTTCCCCATGATGAAGCAAAAGATATGCAAGACTTTCCTGGATATGATGATACGTATACTTTCCAGATCCCAACTGTGAACGATAAAGGGAAGAATAATGATGCCAAGGAGGATTGGGAAAGAGAATTAGGGGAGGTCAAGGACCAACTACGTGATCTACAAGGTCCAACCACCGGGGGTCATTGGACATAGAAGAGTTATGCTTAACTCCTGAAGTGTCAATTCCGAAAAAGTTCAAAGTTCCAAATTTCGACAAGTATGATGGCTCCAGCAATCCAATTTACCACCTTAAGTTATACTGCACAAAGATGACTATTTAGTCAAGGGACGAAAAGTTCCTGATAAATTTCTTCCAAGAGAGTTTGACCAGGTCTGCCTTACTATGGTTTATGCAATTAAACCATTCTAAGATTCGCAAGTGGAGAGATCTCACAAATGCTTTTATGAAGCAATACAAATTCAACCTTGACACCGCCTCAACTAGGGAGCAGCTAAAAAGAATGAGTAAGAAGCCAACTGAATCGTTCAAAGAGTATGCCCAAAGGTAGAGATTAATGGCTTCCCAAGTTCAACCTCCGATGATTGGGTCTGAATTCTGCTCATATTTTATTCAGACACTATCCGATCCATTTTACAAAATCATGTTGGGAACTTATGTTACCGACTTCGCTGATTTAATCGAGGTTGGGGAGAGAATTAACGTAGATATTCGAGATAGAAAGCTCACATCTCCTTTAACGGAAGGCGAATTTAGGAAAGGTCAAGTTGTGAAGAAGAGAGAAGGAGAGGTGAGCTATATTCAACCCTCAAAACCATTCCTGCGACAACCTGTGTCTTATCAGATTGATAGCGGAAATGAAAGCCAAAATCAGTATAGACTGGCAGTGAATGGACAGGGACACCAGGAGAGGGGAACCCATGTAAGACTAAGGGACAATCATCCATGGCCCAATTTCAATTCTACCAATGCAGAGTTATACCAAAAATTGTTGGAAGTAAAACTCATAGGGCCACGGTACGTGAAAGGGATGCAACCACCATACGCGGCCTGGTACAACCCCAACGTCTCCTGTGAGTATCATATAGGAACCCCAGGGCATTCAATTGAGAATTGTATCACATTCAAAAGGAATGTGTTGGATCTGACAGAATCTAACCATATCCAGCTTAAACCTAGGGAGGATTCAACAATTGCCACCAACCCTCTTCCTAATCACGAGTG
The DNA here is from genome assembly GCA_026724425.1 of Erythrophleum ivorense. NCBI lineage: Eukaryota > Viridiplantae > Streptophyta > Magnoliopsida > Fabales > Fabaceae > Erythrophleum > Erythrophleum ivorense. The sequence continues at coordinate 46,538,444 of JAIUCV010000009.1, forward strand.
ACAGGTGAATGCCATTGAAAATGAGTTAGGATTTTCCAAGAATCCCGGTACTATCAGGTTGTCCATGAAAATTTTGTTGGCCAATCTTCGATTAGCAGGGTATATGTTGGGGTTATCATCGCAAGAGTCTGTCAAAATCATCACTGGGCTGCGAGCCACATTTTGCGATTACCATCAACAAGATACAGATCATGATGTTGAGGGTTGTACACAGTTCCAAGAAGCACTGAAGGAATTAATGACATTAGGGATTGTGGTTGTAGGGAAGTCTAAAGAAGAAGTTTGTGTAATAGATCGGAAGTATGTGGATTTTGTTATCCCTACTAGGCAGTTGAAAACAGTTACTTTAACTGTCAATGATCCTTTTCCAACATCAATTCCTCTTACCCCAGAATCATCTCCAGTGATAATTCACATGCCAACTCCTTTCCCATATGAAAGCAATCGTGTCGTATCTTGGAGATATAAGGAAATCATTGAAGATCCCCTGAATCATGCAGTAATCGCCAAGGCAGAAGGACAACCCATCACAAAAATAGCCGAGGCAAGAGGAGTCACTCGAAGTGGTAGGGTTTATCTCCCCGCCAATATTAATAAAGACACGAAAGGAAAAGGGGTTGATAGTAATAAAGAAAGAGAAGGAAAGAGAGACGATGCTGATGAGGAATTCCTACGGATCATGAAGCAAAGCGAGTATGACGTGGCTGAACAATTGAAGAAAACCCCAGCTCGTATTTCAATATGGTCTTTAATTATGAGTTCAGAGGTACATCGTCAAGCTCTGCAAAAAGTATTGGAGGAAGCATATGTGCGGCTTGACGTTACCCTGGAAAGGGTTGCCAATGTGATGAATATCATCAAGTCTACATCTGTCATTTTATTCTCTGAAGAGGAGATTGTAGGGTCATCTGTCAATCAACCTAAGGCCTTGCATATTACTTTGAAATGCAATGGCTTTATAATTGTAAAGGTCTTGATTGATGGAGGGTCAGCATTTAATGTGTTACCCCTAACCATATTTAAGTAATTAGCAATTGAGGAAGCACACATTGAAAAAAGTGATATGGCGGTTAAAGCATTTGATGGCTCTAAAAGGACAGTGATTGGCAACACTCGTTTGTCCTTAGAGATCGGGCTAAAAATATTCGTGGTGGACTTTCAAGTCATGGATATTGATCCGTCCTATGTTGTTAGGTAGACCTTGGATCCATTTTTCTGGTGTTGTACCTTCCACATTTCATCAGAGGGTTAAGTTTCTTAACGCAGGGAGAATAATCACGGTCAAAGGAGAAGAGGAGATAATGCTAAGCAAACCCAGTTCTCTGCCCTATATTGAAGCTGCTGAACAAGAGGTAGAAACGACATTTCAAAGTCTAGAGATGAATGGACCCAGGCATGTCGTTAGGAATGTTAATCAAACTGTGGTAAAAATGTTAGAGAAAAATGGGTTCAAACCGGGAAAAGGACCAGGAATAAAGCTTCAAGGAATTGAATAGCCTATTAGTCTCCCTAAAAATCTGAAGTGTCAAGGGCTGGGGTATGAACCTTTGCTGTCAAGTCAGCTAAGGGCACAACCAAGCATGAAGGGGAGTAAAAAGCAAGAGAAGTAGAAAATCCCTCACATCAGAGAAACTTTTTTGACTCCCTCAGGGGTCTTGAACCGGTTAAGCATTTCAGTGATTGATGATGAAATCCTACAAGGAGTTAAAGCTTGGGTCATGGTCGACGATGCTGGAGAATGATTGGATAACTGGGAAATTGAGAATAACACTGATGTCGTGACTTTAGAGTAATTGTTATGATCGTGTTTTTTCCTTTGTTTTAATTTGTTTAAAGATATCTTTCTTTACAATTTCAGTCAGTGTTTTATGAATGATAGTGATATTTTGTAAATCAAAGTCATTGGATATCGAACCTTTTCCTTCTATGTGTTTTCCTGCTCATTTATTTTCCTTTTATTTCTTCCTCCAGGAAATCATTTTCCTCAGGACTCCTGTCCAACGCAAAAGTCCTCGAGCCCCCATTGAGTGATTTATGTGTTACGACAGATATGCATGATTCTAAATATGATAATGAAGAATTAACCCAAATCTTCGAGAAAATGCTTGATTCTGATGATAAAGGAATATGTCCACATGAAGAAATAGTTGAAAATATTAACTTAGGGACAGAGGAAGATAAAAGGGAGATTAAAATGGTAGATAATCCAAAAAAGAAAGAAATGGTTCAGCTTTTTAGGGAATACATAGACGTCTTTGCATGGTCTTATCAAGACATGCTTGGACTCGACCCAGAGATCACCTTTCATGAGATTCCTTTATTCCCGAATGTTGATCCAAAGAAGTAAAAATTGAGGAAAATGAGTCCCGACATGTCTTTAAAAATCAAAGAAGAAGTCAAGAAACAATTAAAGATAGGGTTCCTTCAAGTGTCCACATACCCTCAATGGGTAGCAAACATTGTACCAGTCTCGAAAAAAGATGAAAAAGTTCGCATGTGTGTTGATTACAGGGATTTGAATAAGGTAAGCCCGAAGGATGATTTTTCGTTGCCCCACATTGATGTCTTAGTTGATAATATGGCACGCGCCCATCGATATTCCTTCATGGATAGTTATTCAGGGTATAATCAAATCCCCATGCATAAAGACCATAAAGAGAAGACTACATTTATTACACCATGGGGAACATATTGTTATAGAGTGATGCCTTTTGGATTAAAGAATGCAGGAGCAACTTATCAACGGGCCATGATGGCACTTTTTCATGATATGATGCATAGGGAGGTTGAAGTGTATGTTGATAATATGGTGGCCAAATCTGGAGAAAGGGAGAGCCACGTGGCAGTTTTGAGAAGACTATTTGAGAAGTTGCGTGAATACAAACTCCGCTTAAACCCCAACAAATGTATCTTTGGGGCTTTAACTGAAAAATTGTTGGGTTTCATGATAAGTCAGAGGGGAATAGAGGTGGATCTCGATAAAGTAAAAGCAATTCAAGAAATGCCATCTCCTCAGACAGAAAAAGAAGTTCGCAATTTCCTGGGACGGCTAAATTACATAACAAGATTCATTGCCAACTTAACTGTAACCTGTAAGCCGATTTTTAAATTGTTAAAAAAGAACTACATTGAAGGATGGGATAGTAACTGTCAACAAGCTTTTGACAAAATTAAAGAATATCTATTAAATCCTCCAATTCTGGTTCCTCCCACACAAGGACGACTATTGATCCTATATTTAACCATCTTGCCGAGATCGATGGAGGCGGTATTGGGACAACATAATGCCTCCGAAAGGAAAGAGCAAGCCATTTACTATTTGAGTAAAAAATTTAATGAATGTGAGGCCCGCTACCCATTGATTGAGAAAACTTGCTGTGGGTTAGCATGGACCACTAGGCGTTTGCGGCAGTACATGCTCTATTTTACCACTTAGCTAATTTCTCGGATGGATCCTATCAAATATATTTTTGAAAGCCCGCATGTGTCTGGGAAGGTCTCGAAATGGCAAGTGATTCTATCAGAGTATGATGCCAAGCATATGACGTAAAAGTCTGTGAAAGGTAGCGTCATAGCGGATCACTTGGCTGAAAATTCTTTGGATGAATACCAACTATTGGATTTCTATTTCCCTGACGAGGACATATTAGCTATTAAGGATGATAAAGATGAAGGAGGTGATGATGATGGGCAGTGGAAGATGTATTTTGATGGGGCTACAAACATGTATGGCTACGGTATTGGGGCAGTAATCATATCCCCTGAAGGAAAGCAGTTCCCAGTGGCCATTAAATTGGAGTTTGAATGCACTAATAATGTATTTGAATATGAAGCTTGCATTAATAGACTAAATGCTGCTGTAACTTTGGGTATAAAAAATCTCGAGGTTTATAGTGACTCGACTCTCATAATTCATCAAGTGACAGGAGAATGGCAAACAAAGGATTCAAAACTGATTCCATATCAGAGATTTTTGGCTCAATTAATCAAACAATTTGAAGAAATCAATTTTCATCACGTCACCCAAGACAAGAATCAATTTGCAGATGCTTTAGCTACCTTAGCAGTGATGATCTGGCTCGACTATAGAGTCCAAGTCCAGCCACTCTGAGTGGAAGCTAGAGATTTGCCAACATATTGCTTAAACATAGAAGAAGAGCATGACGGGCGACCTTGGTATCATGATATTAAAACCTATATGACAAGTAGGGAATACCCAGTTGAAGCTACTGAAAGTGATAAAAAAGCTATCCGACGTCTAGCTATGAATTTTTTCATCAACAATGGGACCCTGTATAAGAGAAGTCACGATGGCACACTATTACAGTGTGTGGATGCAAGAGAAGCCCAGAAGATAGTCATGGAAGTGCATGAAGGAATATGTGGTACACATACAAACGGGCTCATGTTGACTAAACAAATCCAGAGATGTGGATATTTTTTGTTAACAATAGAGAAGGATTGCATTGATTATGTTCGAAAATGTCACAAATACCAAGTATACTTGGACAAAATCAACGCACCACCAGTTTCGTTACATAATATGGTGGCATCTTGGCCATTCTCTATATGGGGCATTGATGTAATCGGCCCGATCAATCCCAAGGCTTCAAATGGACATCGTTTCATTTTAGTTACTATTGATTATTTTACCAAGTGGATAGAAGCTAATTCCTTTGCTAGTGTTACTCAAAAAGCTTTCTGCAAGTTCTTCAAAATGAACATCATTTACCATTATGGGATACCTGAAAAGATCATCACAGATAATGCTGCTAACCTAAATAGAACAAAAATCTCCAAACTCTGTGAACAGTTTAAGATCAAACACCATAATTCAGCACCGTATCGACCGCAGATGAATGGAGCAATGGAAGCGGCGAATAAGAACGTAAAGAAGATCATTGCTAAAATGACAATCACTTATGAAGATTGGCATGATATGCTTTCGTATGCATTGCATGGTTATCGCACGACTGTGCGTACGTCAATTGGGGCAACTCCGTACTCTTTGGTTTATAGAATGGAAGCTGTCATGCCTATTGAGGTTGAAATCCTGACCTTACAGGTATTAATTGAATCCAATTTAGATGAAAGTGATTGGGTGAAGGCTTGATACGAACAGTTGAATATGATCGAAGGGCGAAGACTTACTACTATATACCATGGGCAGTTGTATCAAAAGAGGATGGCACGAGCTTTCGACAAAAAGCTTCGTCCTAGGGAGTTCAAGGCTGGTGAATTAGTTCTTAAAAGAATCTTGCCAAACCAGGATGATACTTGGGGCAAATAGGCACCTACCTATGAAGGGCCTTACATTATGAAGCATGCTTTCTCAAAAGGGGCATTAGTTTTGATGGATATGGACGGTCGTGAATTGCCTAAACTTTTCAATTTAGATGCAGTAAAAAAATATTTTGTGTAAGAAAAAGAGGGAGACTCGCTAGGCTGAAAACTCAAATGGGCAGCCTAGGCAAAAGTTAGAGCATAATAAAAGCTCGCTAGGTTGAAAACCCAAATGGGCAGCCTAGGCAAAAGTTAGAGCGTAATAAAAGCTTGTTAGGTTGAAAACTCAAATGGGCGGCCCAGGCAAAAGTTAGAGCACAGTAATAGCTCGTTAGGCTGAAAATCCGAAAGGGCGGTCTAGGTAAAAATTAGAGCTAAAAGTAAATTAAAAAAAAAGGAGAAAAGAGAAAAGGAAAGGAGAAAAGAAAAGCAGAGGAGGAAGGGAAAGACCGCCAAGTAGTATGAGAAAATGCTTAGGTAAAAGGTAAGGCAAAATCTGAAATCCCGGTTGGGTTGAAGTACAGGAGTAACAGGTTTCACATTAGATTCAGCAGAATGCATGTCTCGTATAACACAAAAGATCACCTTGCAGGGGCAGACAAGGCTAATTGTAGAGGACATCCTCGAAAGAAATTTTCAAATCTAGTTCTTTTGTCCTTTTTATGTTGTCTTAACTTTTATGTGCTTAATAGACTTCTAATTGGAGATTATTCCTCTAATAATTTCTATTATAGCTACAATTCATTGTTCATTCATACTACACCCACTATGTTCATGTTTTTCTTTCTGTAAATAAATTAATAACTAAGGAATGACATTTGTCAAAACAATTGCTTGACATGTCAGGATTGAGGCCCTCTTTAGACCCATTACCTCAATCATTGCCGGAAGGATAGACTAGAACCAAATATCAGATGACTTTCATTGAAATGCCATTTCCATCTCGAACTCGATCATTAAGACATTCATGAGTTACGTGACGACTTTTCTTTTCAAGAAGACAAATGAAAAAGACAACTGTGGTTTCCAAGATAAAGTACAAACCACTATGTTGATGGCACATCAAGAATTCCTAATTGGAAAGCTAAAGTACCAAGGGTCTGGTTACATGGGTAGCATTCTGAGAGGACAATATACCTTGTTTCTATAATTGGTTAATTAAAAGTTCAACACTTGGCAATGATTCAAACTAGCGTTTTCTAAAAAAAAAAACAAAAATTAACAAATAAAACACAAAAAAATAATAACAAACAAAAGGAAAAAAACAAATAAAAAAAAAAGAGAAAGTAAAATAATAATAATAATTTTTTTAATAAAAATAATAAATAAACGAAAAAGAAAAGAGAATGGTACAACCAACAAAACCAACAAATAATAGTTCTTAGTTGTCATGCGCGCATTCATATTGGGGCAAATCAAATATTGAATAGAACATCCTATATTTCCTTCATCCTTTGCATAAGAAACAGAAATCCTATTAGGGTAACATCCACATGTCTCATGTTTCTAGCTCGCAAGATTATATTCTTCCATCAAATCCATTGGTGACATTCCTTGCAAGGCTCTGTCCATACATCATACATTTACTATGCACTTCGCATATACACATGCATTACCTAAAGTCCTGCCAGAATAGGCACCAATAAAAGTCCTACCAGAATAGGTGCAAAAGTCCTGCCAGAACAGGCACTCAAAGTCCTACCAGAATAGGCACAAAAGTCCTGTCAGAACAGGCACTCAAAGTCCTGCCAGAATAGGCACAAAAGTCCTGCCAGAACAGGCACTCAAAGTCCTACCAAAATAGGCACTAAAGTCCTGCCAGAACAGGCACCAAAGTCCTATCAGAATAGACACATTTAAGTCCTGCCAGAACAGGCGTCCCAAAGTCCTGTTAGAATAGACGCCCAAAAAGTCATTCATACACAAGCACCCAAAATCTTATATAGATTGAGCATACCTTCAAGAGTCTTGTACTTGCAAGTATCTTTCGTCAAGTTCCAGCGCCTCCAGGTAAGTTAACTCTCCTTGACCTATTAGCTCTCCAAACAAAATATATGTTTTCATCTTTATTTATTCTTAAGCTAAGGATATCAAAAATTGTATTTTCAATCTCCTTGTCTAAAGAATAAGTAAAGAGAGGCAGCTTGCAAATACCATATTTTGTTTGGGTCACTCTTTCCTCTCACATTTGTTTGGGTCGCTCTTTCCTCTCACATATTGTCAAAAGGCAATTAAATCGACCCAGACAAAATACGTGTTCTTATCTTTACTTATTTCTTATGCAAAAAAATATATATATCAAAAACTACGTTTTTAATTTCTTTGCTTAAGAAATAAGTAAAGAAGGGCAATTGTGAACACCGTATTTTGTCCAGACATACTCAAAAAATATATATAATTAAAAAAATAAAAAATAAAAGAAATCAATAAGTCCTTTTAGCTTAATAAGCTTAAAAATTATTAAAAGAAGAAGAACTCAAAAAAGATAAAGTCAAACAAAAAAAATGAAATTAAAAGCTAATTAATTCAAAATTTAAAAAAGAAAAAAGATCAAAGAGGAAGCAATTAAAAAAAACCCAAACAAATGAAAAAAAATAAAAAAAAACAAACAAACAAACAAAAAGACAAAAAAAAGAGAGAAAGATTTCTTCAAAAGATTATAAAAAAAAAAACTAAAAATAATAAACCAAAAACGACAAAAATAAATAATAATTAAACCAAGACAAAATAAAAATAAATAATTAAACAAAAAAAAAGAAAAGGATTTCTTTAAAAGACTACAAAAAAATAATACTAAGCTGAAGAATAAAGTCCAAAAAGAAAGCAGAGCCCATTCCTTCGACCCAGTGGCTTTTCAGACTCTCCCAAGCCCAATAACCCATTAACCCGCTCCTTTGATCCGAAAACCCACTTCAGCAAAAACCTACCCGATCCTTTGATCCGAAAACCCTAGCAACGTGGTCCCCCCCTCTCTAGCATTCTCACTTTCGCGTCTGCCAGCACCAAACATTCTTACCCATTACTTGTACAACCCTCAGCGGCTAAAAGCAGGCCAGGCAAAAGGGAACGAAGCAACGCACACCAGAATGAGTGGAGCAGAGAGGTACGGAGAAAGGAGGGACCATGCAGGGGAAAGGGTAACGCTTATAAAGTCGAGGGGAATTCGAGAGAGGGGGAGGTTTTTCTTTTTTCAGTTTTGGAGAGATTCAGTATTAGAGAGGCTGAGTGAGTGCAGCAAAAATTCTTGAGGGGGTTTTTGTTTTCCGAGAGGAAAATGGGAGAGGCGAGAGGGACTGAGTGAGTTCTTTTTCGGATTAGAGAGGCTAGGTGAGAGTGCTGCGAGGGGGCTCTGTTACCTTTTTTAGGGAGGAAGCTACTGGGGTTTTTAGGATAAAGGGGAAGAGAGAGAGATAACCATCGAGAGTTTGGGGTTGAAGAATTTTTTGAATTCAGGAAAAAAAATACCTGAGGCCAAGAGCAAAAAAGGACCAGGGTTACAATAGAGGAATAACAGAAGTAGTGAAGGAGAATGAAACTTTAGGGTTCGTGGAATCGCAAAGAATTGCTGGTAATCGTAGCTGAAGAGGCATTGGGAGTCCTTTTTTCGCTTAAACACAGCGAAGGTATATTGACTCTGTTTCTCATCCATTCTATATTTAAAATCTGGTTGGGATGTCTATTGGCAGTTAATATTGTATATAGACAGCGCGATCTTGCATAGCTTAGAATTCGATTGGCAATTTGAATTGATGCTGAGATTGTTTCCATTTCCATTTATGTTTACATCTGGTCAATGTAGTGTTTGTTCTGGAATTTGTGGGTCGATTGATTTTGAGTTGTGTGTGTTTATTTGACCGACCCTTACTGCCTATGTTGATTGGCAAACGAATATGATGCCTGATGATAAGCCACAATAAAAGAAACGGGTTGGGTGTCTCACATTGGTCTAAGAATCTCATACCCTAGTTTTTAACCCTTTACATGGTCTGGTTTTACTCCCATTCGGTTTGAGCTACTAAGGAATATCACCTCCTCTTGGTGATATAGGATAAGGAATGTGGCTCTGGGATTTTAGTCCTGTTTAGAAGGTTTAAGGGAGTGATGTTGTTCAGGCCTCCTTGCATTTGGTCCCCTTCTTCTTTTCTTTGAATTCCCAGATGAGATTCAGTTGTTGATAAAATAGCGTTAGGATTGTACACATATTGGTATTGGCTGCGGATCCTTTCTATATTTTCGAAATTCTTTTGCAAAGTAGGTTGTGTTACAAGGTCTAACTTGGTTGTCTGGTGTGGCTTCTGTCCCGCTGCATCATTATCCCGTCATGCCGGTTGAAGTATAGGTTTGAGTCAGTATGTAGTTTCCCATATGACTCCAATTCGAACCACACTGGGGATGTCTAAATACTGCAATAAAAAGGAATATTGGCCTCTATTCTGTTTTTTGTTGGTTGCATTATAAATATTTAATGAAATAAGAATGTGATGGCCTGTGATGTTTCACATTATGCTGCTCCACCCTACTAACCTTCTACTATGAGTTATCTTGTTTAAACACCACATGAAGGAACTCACGGAAAGCTTGGGCCAGAGTGCGCAAGGAATGACCCTGTTTATTCAATCAGTAAAAGGAAAAGAATAGAGGGAATAGGAGTTTGTAGATTTTATTCTATTTTACGTTCTTTTTTTTTATCATTCTTTTTTTTTGGACTAATATTGTAAATATGCTTAAGAATGATATAATGACTCCTAGTTGGACACTTAGCACACACTTGCAAATTAATATTTTATTTTATTTTATTTATTTATTTTCTTTATTTATTTCGTTAACTTTCGTGTTAGAGTTGCCATGTGGGATTTCTTGTCTCCTCAGGCATATAGCGACAAACCAAAAAGCTATGTATGGCAATTAAGCCTCCTTGGTGCTTTTTGGGCTTCAAATTTATATTTTAACATTTTGGGCTTCAATGGCCCCATCTAAAAGAATATAAAAAGAAATTCTGGAAAAAGGAAAAAGCAAAGAGTAGAAAAAGAGTGATTTTTCGATAGAAATTATTTTGAACTTGGAAAATGGTAATTTGTTTTTTTTTAAGAATTAATCTTTAAAAAGTAACAAACAAACAAATTAAGAAAAATTAAGGAAAATAAAACCTAAAAAAAATGAGAGTTGAATCAACTAAAATTACACCAAATAAAACAGAAAGCAAAAGCAAAAACAAATTATAAAAAGGGAGGGAATGAAACACAAAAAAATTAAAATTAAAATTAAAATTAAAAAAAAAATAGAAAAGGTTTACCAAATGAGAAGGGTGATGTCAACCAAAAACAATAAAAAAAAAGAAAAATCCACACATAAAAACAAAAGAATAAAGCAAAAAAAATCATAACAAAAACAAGAAAAAAAACACCAAAAAAATAATAATAATAAAAAATAAAGAAAAATAGAAAACAAAAGGAATAAAACAAATAAAAAAAGAATGGATAAAACAAAAAATAATAAATAATAAAAGAAAAAAAACAAACAAGGAATAAAAATCAATCAAAAATTAAAAATGAAACAAAAATCAAATATAATAATAATAATAATAATAATAATAATAATAATAATAATAATAATAAACAATGAAAATAAACCAAACAAACAAAACAAAGATAAACAAAAAAAGAAAAAAAAGAAAGAAGAATGAAAATTAAAAGTAAAAAAAAAAAGAAACAAACAAAAACTAAAATGTAACAAAAAAAAGATGAAAATGAACAAATAAATAGAAATAAATAAATAAATAAATAAAAGCAAGCAAACAAACAAATAAAGAATAAAAAAAAAGAGAAACGAAACAAAACAAAGAAAATATGAAACAAAACAAAGAAAAAATATAGAAAGAGAAAATGAAAAATTAAAGGATAATAAAAAGAAAAGAAAAAAAAAGATTGAAAATATAAAAAGAAAGTAAAATTACATTTACTTTTAGTAAATTAAAACACATCAATCCATTTCAAAATCGTTTTATTTGTTAAAAGGAAAAGTAAATTTTATTTTCTTTGTCTTTTCAAAAAATAAAAAATCAAAATCAAAAATAAAAAAAAATAAAAAGGAAAAAACAAAACAAGATCAAAAATCAAACAAAAGCCAAACAAAAAAAAACAAAAACAACAAAAAAAACAAAAAACAAAACAAACAAACAAACAAAAACAAAAACAACATAAAATATCAACCAAATTCAACTTCCAATCGAACTACGTGGACTTTGATCCCCCTCAATGGTACATGAGCCATAGGCTTTCATCCTAAGTCAAATCCGCCCTTGTAAATAAACATTTTTATTTTAATTTCACTTCATTCTTTATTATTTTAATTCTTGAATTTCTTTACGTTCTATTTTGATTTTGATTTCCTTTCTTTTTCTTCTTTTAATTTTATTTCCTTTAATTTCTTTATTCCTATTTTACATGTGATTTGTTAGGGAGAATTAAAATAGAATTAAGACCATTTTATTTTTGCACAACTAACTTAGGGTAACCGTTCTTAGTAAAGGGTATAGTGGGGTGCCTAACACCTTCCCCACTCACAATCGACTCCCGGATCCATTTTCTGGTTTGCAAACCATTTTTAAACTAAAATGATTTTTTGAAAGTTTTACCTTTTAAAAAATTAAAATTTTGGTGGCGACTCCTGAACCCTGCCTATACCCTTATTTCAATTTTGAATTTTGATTTTCAATTTCATTCGAATTCTCGAATTTCTTTGTTCATAGGCGCCACGCGGTCGTATTTTTGAGTGTGACAGCCTTTGAATGCGGATCTAATGCTCCAAAAATTGCCATGTGGAAGCACAAATGCTGTCCAAAACTTGTTGGGTGGAGACGAATGTTGCAATGATTTATAAACTAGAATGTTACTATTTCAATTCCCTCCAAGCAAAATGGGACGTTTTGATCATCTTCTTTATAATGGAATAGGGGAGGCTAAAACTCATCTTCATTTTGAGCTTTGGGTAGCATTTTTTCTCGTTTTCTTTGTTCTCTCATCTGGAACCAGTTTCTTTCATATCATTCCATATTTCTTTCACAACCTATTTTTTATTTAATTTCAAAAATGTCCCAATTAATATGTTATATGTATCCAGGGTGGACATACATAAACTATTTTCTTTCATTTTCTTGAACAACTATAAAACACTATCTACATCATTTCTCCACTTGAATTCCTTATAAAAGCAATTATAGTTGCAACATATGGACTTATTCCACAAGTAAAAACAAAGTAAAAGTTAAACATGAAGTAATTAGCATTCTTAGTAATTATTGATTAGCATGAATTAATTATCATTCTTTGATCTTACAAAGACAACAAAAAAACTCCAAATTACAAACTTAGATAATTGAATAATCGTATAAGTGAGTCACCACATTATTAGCATCCTTAAAATTCAAAGATAAAATGAGAATAAAAGAAAGAAGGGGAAGTCAAGATATTGACAAAGAAGAGCAAGTCAGGATAAATAAAAAATCTTTAAATATTATACTTTCAATGGCCAAATAGTTTGAAAGAAGAAGAAATTAGGATAAAAAAGAAGAAGAAGAAGAAGAAGAAGAAGAAGAAGAAATTAAGAATATAAAAGCTACAAATATTACCTTCAATGGTACTAGAGGTTACCTGAAGCAATGGCCAAACCTCACTTTCTGAAGCTACAAAACAAACCCATGTTTGTAGAAGCCATGGCCCGATTCCAAATCCCATGGCTCCAATTGGAGGAAAATGATGGTGAAAAGAGATATTTCAAAATTTTTGTTTCTTCCTTAAATGATGCATGTCTTTTTCAATAAATGGTGATGTGCCTTGACATTATGTTTTTGGAATGAGAAGAAATACATCTACAAAAAATTGCGTAAAAGATAACTGAGCATACAAATATTACCAGGAGGTAATAAAACGCATTAATTCGGAGACTAAGGCGCCGAATTCACATTGAATTTGGAACCTGTGGCTTCGAATTCAATGTGAATTCGGAACCTGTGGTTCCGAATTGAATGTGAATTCAAAGCCACAGGCTCCGAATTCAAGGCGCTAGCTTGGCTATCCTGCCAGGCTAGCAGGCATACCTGAATTCGAAGTCAAAGACTCCGAATTCAGTGTCAGCTAGCCTACTGGCTAGCCTGGCTAGCTAGGTGCACGTTGACCGGTGCTATTTTGATTGGTTAGCTAGAAGAAATTTGCAGAAAACTAGCGATGTGGCGTGTTATAAGAGGGCAATTAAGATTACAAAAAAATTTGATTGGCTGCAAGAAAAATTACTGATAAAAATACAGATAAAAAAAATTTTACCCTTCTTATATATACAGCATTCCATAGACGCAGCTCATATTTTCTTCCTCTGAAGCTCAACTCATTCAGCTCCTCTCATTGTTCTTTCAGTAAAATTTCTCTCTCTATCCCCTTTTATCTGTTGCCGGTGAATTTCAAGATCTGAGTTGGAAGACCACAAAGGAGCAAATATTAAGCTACATTTGTTACATTTTATATTAGGTATGTAAAATATTTTATTACGTCTGATATTTTAATATTTACTGTAACTAAGATATATATAGTTTGAAATATTTAGACAAAAATAATGCTAGTAGAATTATTTGATATCATATATATATATATATATATTATATTTGTTGTATGGTTGATGTAGAATTTAGTTTATATTTTAGAAATACATTTGAGAAGAAAAAGAAGGAAATGTCTTGTTATTAATGGAATTGTGTAGGTAATATTAAGTTTGTTGTGTTAGTTTAGAAATATTATGAGGTAGAAACAAATGAAGGACAAACAAAAGAAATGGAATCAAAATTTGTAGTTGAAATGAAATAAAAGAAAATTTTAAAATTTAAATAGTATAATAAAAATAGAGGTGAATATAATTTATTGTTAAATTGGGTAAATAATCTGAAAGGGAAAAATAATTAATGAAGGTAAATATGATTAAAGTAAAAGAAAAGAAAAGGTTGATTGGAAAAATATATATAATATGCAAAAAAAATAAGAAAAATAAGAAAAATAAATTACACATGGCATAAAGGAAAAGCAAATAATTGATAGTTATAAAAATAAAGAAAAAATATGTGTGTGTATATATATTTACAATATATGTATGTTTGTAATGAAGAAAAAAATTAATTAAAATATCCTTCAGAAATATGTTAGAAAAAAAGTTTAAAAAAATATTGCAAATATTATTTAAAATAAAAAAAATAAAAGAATGTTTGAGAAATATTAGAGATAACAAAAGGTCATTAGTTTAAAGTCATTGAAATAAAAAAAAATGTGGAATAATGGAGAAAAGGGAATGGCTAAAATAAGAGAAGAATAAAAGAAATATAATTAATGAAATAATTAAGGCAATAAGTAAGAAGAAAAAAAAAAGGTAAGAGGCATGTACTAGAAATTGCTAAAATAAGAAAATAATGGAAAGAATGAGAAAAAAGAAAGGAGGAAAAAAGTGAAGAAAATAGTTAAAACAAGAAAAATGAGGAAAAAATACTTTAAAAAAGTAGAAATAAAGGAATACTTTTGCATTTTGAAAAATGAGAAAAAATAATAAAATAATAAAATGATGAAATTAATTTAATTGTTGGTAATTGTAAAGAATGAAAACAATTTTGGCCTTCTTTATTTGCAATGGATAAAGTAAATTTATAAAAAAAAAGTAAATAAAAATGTAAGAAAAAGGGATGAAGTATGTAATAATTAAAATATGCTTCAGAAATATATTAGAAAAAAGTGAAAAAAATGGTATAGATATTATTTAAAATAAGGACAATGAGAGAAATTTTTTTGTTTGAGAAATATTGGAGATAACAAAATAGTTGGATACTAGAAAAAGTTAATTTTTTTTTGTCTTAATAATAAATAAGGTCAAAATGATATAGTTAATGGTGGATGGAAGAAATAGGAAAAAAATATTTAGATAATTGAAAAACAATTAAAGTAAATTTTGTTCACTTAAAATAAGAAGGTAATTATTACAAATGTAAGAAATGATTAAAGTAATTATTTTGAACATGTATGTGATTAGGATATTTGGAGGAAAAAAATGGCTAGAAGGAATGAAATTGTTTGTATTTATGCAAACGGCAGAATTTATGAAAGTGCTCAGGGTACGACATTTCAATGTGCAATGTCATAATACATAACAGTGAGCACTGACATTACTTTGGACAAATTAAAACAAGCAATTGGTCAGAAGTTATGACTTCCTCATACCCATGTTATATCTGATTTGATATATAGACTTCCAACAACAATAAATCTAACATGGTACCAAGCAACTATACTGGAAGATGATCATGATGTGCAGAGGATGTGGCAATCACACTCACGCTTCCCATCACAGTTGAATGCGGTTGAGGTGTATGCGAATGTCTCAAATACTAACCAACAATTGAGTATTGAATATCAGGCAAACTCGGTCAATGATGTGTTGCCTTCACATGGTCTATTGTATCAACTGTCTAGATTTACTCAACAATATGAAATGCTGCCAATAGAGGGCAGTTCACGGCCGAGTTCCTCTCATCAAATGATTGGCTATAATGAACTTCCTTCTCCCCCTAGATCAGAAGAAAATGTATTAAAAGACTTTGAAAATGAAGATGAGTATGACATAGAACTTGATCCTGATTATGGCAATGATGAAGAAGATGATGACAATGAAACTGGTGATGACGATGATGATGCATATGATAGTAAGCATGAGGGTGATGATGATGGTGCCTTTGATGTTGACCCAGTGTCTCAGTTTGTTGATCATACTGCTGTATTCTTTCAACAAGTTAATTTAGCTTTAGCACAGGGTGATCAATTCGAGGAGGGGGGAAATGAGGTACAAATGAACAATCAGCGTGGAACATTTTTGTATGGCAAATATAAAGGGACATTGTTGATGACAATGTCACAAGATGGCGACCGACATATTGTTCCCCTCGCTTTTACTATTGTGGAAGGAGAGACACAATCAACGTGGACATGGTTCCTAAGTAATTGACGTAGGCGAGTAGTACCTGGACGACAAGGTATTTGCTTAATATCAGATAGACATCCGTCCATTCTGTCAGCTGTTGCCACTCCACAAGCTGGTTGGCAGCCACCGTATGGTTATCATGTTTTTTGTCTTCGTTATGTGGCAAGCAACTTCCATACTCATTATAAGTCATTAGATTTAAAGCAAAAGTTAAAGAATATTAGTATGTCTCTCCCTTTTACATGAAATTATTATTATTTTTAGTTGATTTATAACTAATAGCAAAGTTATTGACCATGTCACACATGTTATGTATATAAGCATCGCTATGTTGATGAGAAATTAGCTGAGATAGCGGCCATACATGAGGAGGCAGGTAGGTGGATTGCGACTATTCCCAAAGAACAGTGGACCCATGCATATGATGTTAAGGGTCGGCGATACGGCCACATGACTACGAATCTAGTAGAATGCATGAATGGTGTTTTGAAAGGGGTCAGGTCCTTACCTATTTCAAGAATAGCAAAGGCAACATATTATCAGGTTAACCAATATTTTGTGCAGCATGCTGAGTAGATAAATGCTCAGCTTACTGTAGGTCAAGTTTACTCGCAGACCTTGATAAAGAGAATAGCAGTAAATGTTCAGTGATCTCATTCATGTGTTGTGTGGATGTTCAATCGAGAAGCTGCATTGTTCGAGGTTGAAGAGCCGTATGATCAAATGAACTGCCAATACAATCGTTGCTGTAAGGTGAACTTGACTGAACAAACCTGCGATTGCTGTGAATTCTAAGTGGAGAAGCACCCATGCCAGCATGCTTTAGCAGCATGTGGATCATAGGCTCTTGAGCCATTTCAATTTGTTGATCCTGTATTTCTCTTGGATATAATGCAAAATGCATACAGTAACATGTTTCACCCTATTGGAGGACCAGAAAATTTGCCACAACCAGATGGTCCAAATTAGTTCCTGATCAGTTAAAACTTTGTAAGCGAGGTCGACCTCATTCAACTCGTTATAAAAATGAAATGGATTTTAGGACATCGACACAATCAAGCAGGTGCAGCTTGTGCAGACAAACCAGTCATAATCATTCCTCCTGCTCACATCGCCATTCTGCCCCTCATTAGTGCATAAAAATATTGTAATTGTTTACAAATATGTTATACTACTCATTTTCTATATGTATAAGTTAAAAAGAACATTGTATGACATATTAGTACGCATTGCCTTTTTGTGGCATGTTATTCTACTTTAATTATTTACGTCTATGCTGGATGTATATTACTTTATTATATTCTTTTATCTTATAGTTACCATGGCTGGAGATAGTCAGCCTATTCATCCAGACCCAGAGGACGCTTTATTTCTATACCTACAGGAGCGACACATATCGTAGGCTATTTGGGATGGCGAGGTAGAATAAAATATTAATTATTATATTCTATTCCATTTAATTATTCTAGTATATAATTTATTCCTATTTGTAGGATGATCGAATACTTCGCCCTCGACGAGTTCTACATGACGATCATTTAGGTGATCTGCCCTTAGCAATTGTTAAGTATTTAAGACAGTTTGGGTTTTATGGTGTTGCACGAATTGGGCAATTTGAATATGATACCTCACTTGTGAGTGCATTAGTAGAAAGGTGGTGTCCTGAGACGTATACATTTTGCACAACTCGAGGAGAGTGTACGATTATCCTCGAGGATGTAGTAGTGCAGCTGGACCTGCCGGTTGAGGGGGACCCTATCGTAAGTGCGATAAGTTTCAATTGGTCGGAGGTGTGCCAGTGGCTTTTAGGCATCACACCACCAGCTGATCAGATCGATGAACAACGACTTTCTATTGCTTGGTTAGCACAAAACTTTGCACATCTACCAGATGATGCAGATGATGAGACGATCCACCAGTTTACTCGTGCTTACATTCTTCACATGATTGAGGGTGGTTAATGCCTGATAGATCTAGCTATAGAGTCTACTTGATGTATCTACCCTTGTTGGATGACTTTAAACAGACTGGCCGTTGTAGTTGGGGCTCTGCAGTGTTAGCTTATTGATGCTCACTAAATAATGATACCGCAAGTGTATGGGTCGCAGACGTAGTACGTGATGAATCAAGGTCGTTCCCTCAGAGAATTAGTACAATTGGCGATTAAGCATTAGAGTTCTCATATTCATTTTAGTTAAACAATCAATTTGCAATTGGATTTATGAAAATTACGTTAAATGTAATTGAAAGTAATAAACGATGGTTGTAATTGAAAGTATGCAATTAAAAACACCCTAGGAATTTTAATCCCCTTTATCTCAAATGTCGATTATTCCCCTTTTAATTAAACGACTTAATGCAATTTTTAGAGTCAAGGTTGAATTAGGTATAACTGTCTTTCGATTCAATTGAATCCTTATATCCACTCACTCTTGATGTCTCAAGGAGTGGTTAATACTTGATTAAGTGTAGACCTTCTTTCGACTACCTAGAGCCCTTGAGGATATCTCCATCTCAAGTGCAAATTAGATTATATTTAATCCTAAGTTGTTTAACCAATGGTCTATAAGCAATTCCTTTTTTTCAAAGGTTAATTACTCAATCCACAATCAAACTAAAGGAGGCCACCCAATAGAATGAAATATACTTCATATTAAACACTATAATTTTCAATAATCCGCATAATCAACAAGGAAAACAATCTCCATAGACTAAAGGTTCATAAAATCCCTAAGGGTTACAAAATCTAGCCGCTCATAGCTTGAAATCCACAAACAAATTCAGCAAACATGTTAACTATCATCAACTAAGAGGGAAGATGGAGTAGAAACACCTAATCGGAAGGATAATCGATAGAATTGATGAATTTCTGATCAAATTGAAGCTCCTCCAACACCCTTGGTGGGTTTTCTTCTCTCCTAGTCGGCCAGAACGTCCTCTTTATGCTGAATGATCCAAACCCTAGCCTTCTCCCGTCTTTTTTAGCTTGCTAAATTAAACTGTGCTTTTCAGGGTCCGATCTCACTATGGCGAGGAGTGCTTCTCGCTATAGCGAGATCTCATAAGTTCTCAGATTTCTGCTGTTCTTGCTACTGCTATGCTATGGCGAGCTTTTCCCTGAAATTTGTATGCCTTGCGACTTTGCTGTGGCGAAGTGCCTCACTCGCTATAGCGAAAGTGTGTTCTCGCCATAGCAAGTTGAATCCTAGCTGTAGCGAGGAGGCTTGTTCCACTTGTACTTTTTTACTTCTCAGCTTTTCTCTCTTTTCTCAATTCTTTCTTTTTTCTTTTATTTTTCCTGAAATTGAAATCAATTATAGAGTGAGGCTCAAATTGCTAAAGATAATACAATAAAACACTTTTTTTATTTTGTTTGATTGAATCTATTTTTAACCTATTAATCAAGAAAAAAGTATTTGTCTCCCTAATTAAATCTCAAATATATTCCTTTTATTTATCATAAATTAGGGAGTCATCACTTATCTTTATCGGGAGCTGTGTAATGCAACTTATAAGGGTGATTGTGGCATTGCTGGATGCTTAACGTTGCTACATTTGTGGGCATGAGATCGATTCCCTATGCTTGCACCCGAAACACCACATTTCCCTGACCCTCGCATTGAAGAATACCCTGTACTCCCACCTCTTGGTTTCAAGTTTGAACTACCTTATTTGTTCATTGAAGAATACTCTAGTAATTACCGATTATTTGACTAAAATATTTATTCATTATAATATATAGAAAAATGTTGGAAGCCCTCCGCGCCCGAGTGTCAGAGCTCTTCGATTATATAGAGCTTTACTAGATGCTATGAAAGATGATGAGGTGTGTGCTGGATTTTAGGTCTTCGATGTGCATAAATTCTTTTTTGTTATCTATTTCTTATTTACTCACTACTTTATCTTTATCTAATATTTTTCTCAGATTATATGGTATCCATACCAGCCACAGGCAGTGCGAGAATTAATTTCAGACTATTGTCTGGCTTCTTCAGACATTTAGATTGCATTTGTGCCACTCATATGCTTCTAGATTATAGAGTGGCACCATCCAGATCGTGTCCTACGACAATTTGGTCGTCATCAACCAATTCCTCAAGAGCCAGTCAAGTTAGACTCCCTTCATAATTTACAACTTCAGGGTAGAACTCAGACCAACTGGGTGTCTGAACATAGCATTTTCATCCAGCGATGGTATGGATGGTGAGATACTATAACTCAGTCTCCTGTAATTGAAGAGCCATTTGATCGAACGTCTGAGTACATGCAATGGTATTGGCAACGCACGCGTCAATGGATCCAGAGGTCTAGTGCTGCTACTGGATATGCGGTAGAATGTTTTCTTATTCCTTAACTTTATCATTATTGTTTTCTAATCTTTTTACATGTCAATATTTAACTTATTATTTTTGTACCGTTAGGCTGATTTAGCAGAGGGACTTTATAGGCTGCGCTTACAGGATCCTTTACCTGTTAATTTTCGTGATATTGTCGGTCGAGACTCTAGTAATATACTACATGCTCTTGGTGAGCAGCGATTGTCACTATTTTCTCAACCAGCTGACCAAGCGCAGGATCTTCCTAGGCCTCATATTCCTGCTGGTCGTCCAGAAAAAAGACGTCAAGGTCACCTATCGACCCAACAGCCCACTACTGGAGAAAATAGTCAGCAACAACAGGGTCTAGTTCAGCAAGATATTCCTGGTATGTCTTCATACATTTCAGCCCCAGTTCAACCACATATTAGTATACCTGGTCCTTCTTATTCAGTGCCACCTAACCAATTTGATAACATTAGTGGAATAGGGCCCTCTACATGCATGCAGCCACCACCTTCACCTTCCTTTGACACCCCTCAGCGACTATCTCCTTCTTTCGAATCATTTAGGCAGATTCTTTTTGATATAGCTGCGTTTAATGCTATGTATACTGGTTATTCCATTAAGCCAGGAGGATCATCGTAATCAGGATTTATGACACCGCATGAACTGATTCCTCCAACTCAATCTCCATCCATAGATTTAAACACAAATCTCACAGTACAGGAGCACCAAGAACTAGAACAATCATGGCAACAACGACCACGGCGTGAAAGAAGAATACCTCGTTGTGGCACCGAAAGTCATTTGCTATAAATGTATTTACAATATTTATAATAATATAATTTAATCCCAATGTACTATTAGTTTTCTTTAAAGTTATTGGTATTTTTTGAAAAATTTTTCCTATGTCAACAATTATTAAATAATTTTAAAAGTTGAAGAAGAAATTGATAAAATTTTAGGTAAATTTCATTGAAAATTTATTGTTATTTTAATCAAATCATTTTTTTTAAAAAAATGTTCAATATAAAAAAAAATTATTAGAGAAATATTTCCTAACAAATAATACATATATATTATGCTATTCTATTACCTTCAAATAAATTAGAGTAAAATTATTAATTAGATTAACAAATAATATTTCATCTTATTCAAATAAAATAAACTTAAATATATTTGGCTTAATTTTTTTTCAAATTACATTAATACACAATTTGGCTTAATTTTTTATCTTATTCAAATAAAATGGATTTAACAAAATATATCAATATTCTTCATAACCACATTCACTTTAATAAAAAATATTACATTAAATTTGAATGGAAGCAAAGCAAATTCCTTTTTAACTTAAACAAATTGTACCGTAACAGAATTTAACTTTAAATATTTTTTTACTCTTTAATTATTATTATTTTCTTATTTTTTTTTATTTAAAGCTTTCGATATTACTTTTTCGATTTTTACTCACATTGAAATAATTTATTTTAACATACATCACACCCTTCATTTTATATAATTATTAGTTTATTTATTAATATTTTAATAGCTTAGATTATTTAAATAAATAAGTATCTTTTTAATTAATTTATTTTTAACTAACTTTCTTTTATCATCAAAATAAAAGAAATTAATTTAAGAGCAATTAAGTTTGTTTCCCTTCGATTTTTAAAAAAATAATTTTATGAAATTCAAAAAAATTATTCTGAATTCTATCAAATTTTGTAAAAAAAATTAAATTTAAAATCAAATTTCAATTGATCCATTTCAAATTCGGTTGCTATTCTACTTAATTTCTTTATTTTATTACTTTTCAGTATTTGCTTTTTGCCTACTACTTTTATAAAATTCTTATGTTTATTTATTGCCTTTTTGTCAACGGACCTAAATTTTTTATCTTATTCAAATAAAATAAATTTAAAAATATAGATAAATATTCTTAATTACTAATTTTAATTTAGTTAAAAATATTACATTAAATTTGAATTGAAGCAAATCAATTTTACTTTTGACTTCAAAATATTGTATAATTGCCTAATATAACTTTAAATGTTCATTACTATTTAATTAATATTTTTTCTTATTTCTTTCATATTTCAGGTTTCTGATATTACTTTTTATTTTTTTCTTAAATTAAAAAAAATTATTTATACAAACATCACTCCTTTAATTTTATATAATTATTGTTATATTTATTAATATTTTAATAGTTCATATTATTTAACTAAACAAGTATCTTTTTAATTTATTTATTTTAATTCATATTAATAGTTCATATTATTCTCATTTGATTTAAAAATAAAAATAATTTCATCAAATTGGAATCACATAATTTCAAATATTGTAAAATTTTTTACAAAAAATTAATCCTAATAAAATTTGAAAATCATACATCTCAATTTGAATTCATCCTCCGCCAAATTCGGATCCACGGTATCCGAATTCTACTATTTATTATTTTTTAGTATTTAATCTTTCTTTTATTACTTATCTGACATTCTCACTTTTTGAAATATTGCTTTTCGATCAACGCACTCTTGACACTAACTTTGGATGCATTGAACAGGCTAAAGCTATGCACTTCAGGCCCACTTCAGACAATCCGATTCCTCGTTCAAAACCACAAATGACAATGCAAGAGTGAGTAAGTTGCAAGTCAGAGTCAACGACACATGTGAACAAGAGACACACGCACTAAGCCATGCCATTGCCGACATATGTACATTGCCATTGGCGAAAAGGTTTTCCAATTCATCCTTTCAAGGAGAAAAGGCGTTTCCTATCCCTTTTTTTTTTGGGTGTTTTCCTTTCTTTCTGTTCTATCCACGGTTTCATACGCAAAGAAAAACAATAATCTCCCTGCAATTTTGGAAGATTAAATGCACATTTTCTCAATGCACTTTTATAATTTAGGTATTTCGAAGAAAGTTTAAATTTTCGGTTAATTATAGTTTATTATTCAAAATTAAACATAAAAAATGTCTACATTGTCATAATTAGATATTTATTATATACGGAAAAAATTTAGAAAAATCAGAAAAAAAATAAATGGTTAGATACTCCTTTTTCCTTGGTATATGCCTGAATAGAATAAAGGGAAAAACAAACAAACCAAGACCACTTTTATTTGCATCGTGGAAGTTTCCCAGTAAAGAGAAGAAGCGGAACCCAGAAATAGATGTTTTTGAATCTCTGACCTGATCGGCACCATCATCTCTCTCTGTCTCTCCTATGGCTGGGTATGTACCTTTCTCTCGTTTTATCTTTTTCTCTCAGTATTTGTTGAATATCAATTCTTCACTCAGTTGGTTTTGCCACCGAGAGATCTTGGAAGAAGAAGAACATCATTGTCTCTGGAACTGTTTGGAAACTAAATTGCTTCTACGAGGAAGCGACCCTTCTGTTCTCGAGCTTTGATTGTTACTTTCTTTCTATTTTGTCAATGGGCTTAGCTACTTTAATCTGAAAATACTGACTTTTTAAAATGTGTGTGCGTGCGTGCGCGTGTTCAGCTTTGGGATGTTCGTTGTTCTTGGACTGAAAAATGGATTGAAATTTGATGTTTTTATTTTCCCCCTCTATAACCCATTTGATGCTGTATTAAAGAACAATTTTGCTAAATTTAATGACAATGCTGTATATGGCATGATGTCTGCGAATGTTGCTGTTGATTAAATGCTAAATTAGAAAGAAAAAAATTGTTCTTCTCGTGTTGCTTTAGACTGTGTGGTTCACCTGGGTCTTTTAGGGTTTCGAAGACACCTTCATAGGAATTTCTGGGGACTAGGATTTTTCTTAATATGAGGTTAGAGTTATCTATTGGTCCTGAAAGATTTCAACGGCATCAATTTAGTCCTTGAAAGTTTGTTGCCATCAATTTAGTCCTAATCTTTAAAGAAGAAACTTCATTTTAATTCTGACCATAACACAGGACTAAATTAATGGCGGTAGTATCTTTCAAGGACCAGTATGGTAGTTTATTTTATGAGGTTTTTGTTGATTAACTAAAATTTGATTGGTTTCATACTCCATTAAATGGGTGATTTTCTTACCTACTACGGAACCCATGCGCATAAACTGAAAATCCATATCCCCCATTGCTATGGGAATACCATTTAGTTGACATGTGCCTCCTCGCATTCTATTTATCCCCCCCCCCCTTTTATTTTTTGTAACATCTATTGTTCTTTTTGCACATGTTAGCATTATGATCTTAGTTTTTAGGCAATATGACAGTTGCAATTTATGTTGTGTTGACTAGGAGCTAATACAGGGACGTAGAATCTTAAGCTTTTGTGTCTGTTATTGTTCATGCAGAACATCGTGGTTGGTGGACAAAAGCAGAATAGCAACCAAAATAAAGAGTGCTTCTGGAGCATGTGAGCCTGAGAAGGTTGTATGGAAAAGCAATCCTACCAGAGCTTGCCCCAGCTGTCAATACATTATTGACAACAGCGATGTAAGTGTGATTTTTCTTATGAAGCTTCTGGATTTCCATGTCAGATTTCATAGAACATTGTTGTATATAAGTTACATACATCTTGAAATTATTAATATTAGGTTCATTTCATAGAACATGTTCACCCTCAACCTCCACCTATATTTGTGTTTCTGTAATTTCATTCACATTCTTAAGTGTTAATCATAGTAGTAGAAATCGCCCAATTCCTAATTCAGAACCCACTATCCAACTCGATTCAACTAGAAAACGATTTAAATCGTGTAATAAATCGGAAAAGAGCCAGAATTGAAAGTTGAATCGCTGGAATTGTGCGAGTCGTGCTAGAACTGGCGATTCACGGCAGTCCAACGATTCAGAAAACTTTAGCTTTGTCGGGCACAACGCTGGGTCCTTCGTGACCCAACACAACCTGTTCTTTGGAGAAGACGATGCAAGCTCTTTTTTTTTTTTTTGGGTTTCCTAACTGCTGATGCTGTGATGCAATGTGTTTCAGCGAAAAGGAAAAACTGTCCCTTAATGTTAGCTAGTTGGACAGATCATGGCGTCTTACATGAAACTATATTATATTATATAAAATATATATTATATATAATATAAATTATATATAGGAAATATTATATAATATTATATTTAAAATAAATCATGAAAAAGGTTATTGCCTTGCACAAAACTCATTCAACTGAAAGTCTGATTGTTCTCTTATTAGATATAGCTTTCTTATTAGGCATAATAGACTATTTGACTTTGAATAAAAATACAATTGGCAATTGGGGTCATAAAACGTCAGCCACTTAACCTATATATATATATATATATGTATGTATATGTAAGTTTTTTCTATCAATATTATCTTTGTCATCATCCTACATGATTCCTTCATCTTATTCCTCTTCTTCTTGTGTCATTATCATATATATATATGTATATATATATATATGATAGTTTCAATGAATAAGAAGTAATTAGTTTTCAACTTAGTTATTTGTGGGTTTTTTTATTTATTAAAGTTATCGATTAAATAATTATTAAGTTATAACTTATATTTATAGTATAAATTATAATTTTGTTTTGTATAAGTTATGGTTAAATTTTTGTCAATTTTCATTTAAATTTAATATTATAAACTTTTTTTATGGTATACATAATTTGTCTCATATTTTAAACCATTTTTAAATATGTTTTTGAATCGTACGATTCGATACGATATACAATTCAAAAATTAGCTTTTCGATTCATGATTTGATTACTTTGGTGTTAATAATGGTTTTTCCATCATATGGTTCTTTATTAGTGATGTTGCATGATTGTTATTTTATGAGATACTATAAAGTTTTCCCTTGTGGCTTAGTTGAAGATGCAATAAAGAGCACTTGTAAATAAAAAAATGGGTTCTATCTTAAGTGAATGAGTGTAAAATTTTGATGAAGCATTTCATTCTATTTATAACTTAGAAGGAAAGAGCCACTTTATTTTTCTTATCTTCAGAAGATAGTATCATAATTTCATATGCTAGCTAGTAGCTTGTCCTAAGTTTAAGGATATCTTCAACCCATTATGCAAAAGCGGTGGAAGAAAAATGGAAATCAAAGCTATGTAGGATATAATCAAGATATTCTTTGTTCATATGCTGTTAGCGTCCTCTAAAGTCAATGATGTCATTGGATCATATGGGACATAAAGCACTTATAGTATGATAGTTCTTTAATAACGTCACTATACTTCTGGAGAAGGAAGCCATCAGTTGCGGAAGGAACTTCCTTCATAGGCGTCTTAGCTGTCAACCATGCCTTCAGAGATCTGTCTACTAAGATGCATTACAGTCTAAATTACCCATGAGCAAGTTAAATTTTTCATATATTACAACCATTTTGACTGGCTGCACTTTGGTTCGTCTAGAGTTCAGGTCTGATTCTTTTTCAATTTTAAGAACAATATCATACAAGTCAAATTCTTTCACCCCATCTCAACTATGGGTCCTTCTCAAATTAAAAATATTCAACTTCTGCGTTCAGTTGTGAACCAGTGGGTGGCAGCACTAATTTAATATTATATCTTTCCATCGCACATCTCAAGAAAGCATGTTGATAATTCCAACTGCGTGTTACAGTTTTACTTGAGCTTTTTTTTTTTAATTCTTTTAATTGGTGTTCTTTACCATGTATCTGAATTCATAGAACTATGTCTTAAAAATTAGTTAGCATTAATTAATGCATTATTGCATTAGAATTTAATACTTTTATTGAAGTTGAGATTAAAATTTCATCCTTTTTACATCCTTGAGCATTGCACGTAAAGTTATAGATGTTCTGAGTCTTCTGAGTTCTAACACTTGAGAACTTTCTGTTGTTAGGTAGTGCAAGAGTGGCCCGGACTACCAAAGGGTGTGAAATTTGATCCATCTGATCAAGACATAATATGCCACTTGCTTGCAAAAGTTGGTGTAGGAAATGCAAAACCTCATCCTTTCATTGATGAATTTATCACTACACTTGAAGTGGATGATGGAATTTGTTATACTCATCCAAAATATTTACCAGGTTGGTAGCATACTAGCATGAGTTTTGTTCTCATTTGAATGCTTGACTATATAATTTAATTGATATATTATGATTAAAAAAAAGGTGTTAATCGAGATGGAAGTGCTTCCCACTTCTTCCATAGAGCAATCAAGGCATATAATACTGGCACTCGAAAGCGTCGAAAAATACATGGTCAGGATTTTGGTGACGTCCGCTGGCACAAAACTGGAAGGACTAAACCAGTCATGTTGGATGGGGTTCAAATGGGCTGTAAAAAGATTATGGTTCTTTATATGAGCGTGGTTAGAGGAGGAAAAGCTGAGAAAACTAATTGGGTTATGCATCAATACCACCTAGGAACACAAGAGGATGAAAAGGATGGGGAGTATGTTGTCTCCAAAATATTTTACCAGCAGCAGGTGGTCAAATTGGGGGATAAAGATGACCTGGATATTCCTGAAAGCACTGAAACCATCGAAGCAACAAGTGTGCAAGTTGATCCAATCACCCCGAAATCTGTGACTCCTGATCCTCCTTGTAATAAAAGGCAACATTCAGACATTGACGTGAGACAAGAATCATATCTCATTCCTCAGGTAAATCCTTTGATCATATTTTCTTGTTTGTCAATGTCAAACGTTTTTCCAACTATCATTCTGTCAAAAACATTTGAAGTTTGTGTTTTGCTTTTGTTATTGGAAGAAGATGTATCAAATAATGTGTATTGTTTTAAAATTTAGGGGGTAAATATGTTCTTAGAAAAAGTGCTTATTTTCATCTTTAAAGTCTGATCCCCATTTTCATATCATCAATGATTCTATCTTTGCCAAAGGGGTATTAAAGTAACTAGTATGATTTTTTCTAACTAGTAACTAGATAATAATATGTCTCTTCTAATTCAAAATATTATAATAACTTTTCCATGTGTGCAATTCCATTTTTATTCTTTACCTATTTTCAATTTTTTTTCTGGAAAGAAGACTCACTTGACAGTTGTAATTACATGAAAGGAAAAGAAAGTGGTGGGTGGCTAAAATGATACTGATTTCTCTCATGGATGAGTAGGAAGTTGCTTACCTCATTTTAATTTTTAAATCTCTTCAAAGTTTTTTCACTTTCATGTCAGAAAGCCCTAAATGCTTCTTTTGTAACTATGGGTTCGGCCATCATTTTTCTTTGATAAAAAATATCATAAGCTTTTAATCTGGATTTAATCTTAAACACGTCATTTGATAAATCGGATATCAAAAACAACTTGTTTATCAATTCTATAAGCTTACTTAGCTGCTGCGTTATATTGTCAGATTTTTAATGTCATATCATTACAAGAGCAAATTCTGATAGAAAATGTTTCAAAGGTCTGATGAGATTACTTTTGCTAGTAGCTACTTACTGGATTATAGTTTAGTGAAATTTGAAGATAGCATTCATAGAAGAAGCTAATAATACATGTTCTATTTTGTCTTCTGCACTACTTTCTACCATAGCATCCTTCAATGGAACGTGTGGAAGATGCAGTTCAAGCTGGTTATGAAGAGCCAAAAGCTGATCTACCCGAGGTAGAAACTCAAAATAATAATGAAGGGATAGATAATAATGAAAACCATGCTGATGAAGAACCGAAATGGTGGGATAGTGAGTCACAGCATCTGTTGAATTCACAACAACTCGTTGAAGCATTGTCCTTGTGTGATGACCTCCTTCAGAGCCAATCTCCCAATAGAGATGACAAAAGTGGAGAACATAAGGACCGACCCAGTCTTTCTGTTTATGCTCAACTAGGACCAGAGCATCTGAAAAAGGATCTTGAAGAGTGCCAAAATCTTGCCATCGATCCTGCAAATATAGAACTCGATACGCCTCCTGAGTTTCGACTAAGTCAGCTGGTATTTTTATTTTCACAACAATTTGATCTTACATTAAATTCAGTTTATCATGTCATAACCACTGGATTTTCATTAATTGTAATCTGTTTTCATGTTCCTATAGGAATTTGGTTCACAAGATAGCTTCCTTGCCTGGGGTGGCGGCAAGGCAGCAAACTGATATGATTCTTCACATGAGATTTGGAAAAAAAAAACACGTTTTGTAACTACTTTTTGTTGTTGGAAGAAATGTAAGTGCAATTTTTAGGTGTTTGTTGTTATGTCTTTTAATAGAATTATGACATGTGGAGGAATCTTTTCTAAATAGTCAATATTATGATGCTGAATGGTAAAAAAATGTTCACATGTTATAATTTTATTGGACAACTTGATGATAAACACCTAAAGAACTTTACCAAGTCTTCTCCCTTGTTGATAAGTTGCCTTATTGGATCAGGGCTATTCTGAACTACTACTCTTGCTTTACTACTCAGGCTGTAATGGAAGTTAGTGAACTTATTTGAGAAACTGCTTTGTATTTACGGTTGCTTCAATGTTGCCCGCAAATGAATATGGATAATTATTACTTATCAAGTCAAAATATGACATATGGGCTTTCAATTTCAAAATCTTGCAAAATCAGTCATCACCTTGTTCTTTTCAGTTATTTTGTCACATGTTAAGTTCTTAACCTATCAGTTGTCAGTTACCCTTAAACTAAGTTGGTTAAGCTAGAAAACTCCTCGATAGGATACTTTGTTTTGGCATGTTATGGCATCTCAGGTTATTCCAATCGTGGATGGGGACTTGACCTGCCCATATATAGTTACACAATGTTTTGAAGTGATAGATGCAGATGTATATAACTGGGTTTTAGGATGTTATGTTCCAAAAGTTAAATGCATTGTCGACCATCAGATTTGTTATGGTATGTGTTGTGATGACAGTGAACTTGAAAAATCTGAACGGTTTATGCTAGTTGGCATGGACGCGGTGGGGTGAGAAAAGAAGAAAGATATCGATGGGCCCTTTTCACGAGTAGCGTTAGTGCCTGCGGGGACTGTAGGGTGCCCCCATGAGCAAAAACCAAGACCCCTTTTCAGTCATACTATAATTGCAAGGGAAACCGGCCAAGTCTTGTTCATGAATTTGAACAG
Organism: Erythrophleum ivorense; assembly: GCA_026724425.1. Classification (NCBI taxonomy): domain Eukaryota; kingdom Viridiplantae; phylum Streptophyta; class Magnoliopsida; order Fabales; family Fabaceae; genus Erythrophleum; species Erythrophleum ivorense. The sequence continues at coordinate 46,569,050 of JAIUCV010000009.1, forward strand.
AATATCTATTACAATATCTAAAATTCTAATCACGTCTTTAATTACTAATCATTTTTTCATAATCATTGTTATGTCTGAAATAATGTCGGTATTTCATTCAACATCATTTAACTTAATTTAGATCTAATTATTCTTATTGAAAAATCTCAATCTACTCCGTTAGAGGAGAATGGTAGATTTCTGTCATAGGCGGTCTTCGTCCGGTGAGTCCTTGAAAAATTTTTTAATAAGGACGACAAGTAAATTAAGAATTACTTGATAGTCACGTTTGTTTTTCATGTAAGACATTATAGTTTGATAGATCAAGTATATATGTGTAGAGTTCGATGAAATTTAATATTGTTATTGATGCTTTAGATTAATTCACAATTGGAAAAGTGGGAAGAGAAGGATGCTGCATTCAAGGCTTTCAATGATCTCTATTATGAGGGAGCCATTGGTGTGTCTCTTATGGGCTAAAGACTCTTATATAGTGTTTGGTTCAACCAAGGGAGGGGAGGGGAGGAGAGAGATTTTAATGATACTTTATTTAGTTCATCTGAAGGAGAGAGGGGAGGAGGGGAGTGATTTTAATGAAACTTTTTTTTGTTAAGAAAGGGAGGAGAGGAGAAATAAAATTAAATTGACAATTATACTCTTATGATATTAGAATTAATTTTTTTTGTTTTTAATATATTTTTATTAAAAAAAGGCTTTTCCTTATTTTCTATTATAGAAAATAATTTTTTTTATTTTTATTCAAAAAATATCTTTTATTTTTATAAAAAATTATTTTAAACCTCACGGAAGGAAAATAAGATTTGCATTATGTTTTTAGTAAAAACAAAAGTGAGATGAGGGGTAATTTAGTCAAAATAAAACACAATTTCTCTCCCTCCTAAAAAATTCCCACTTTTGGAGGGAAGGGGAATGAGGGGAGGCAAAATAGCCCCTCTAATTTGTTTATACTAAACAAGGGGAGGGGAGGCCTCCCCTCCAAAACTCTCCTACTAAATAATGCCTTATGCCCTATTTAATAAAATGAGATACAAGAAAAAAAAAAGTCATATTTTAAAAGTTAGAAACAGGCATAATTCAAAAGCTAATTCTTAATGATTGAAGAGTGACCCAATTTCTATGCTTTAAAATTGGGATCATAACATAAGACCTCACAAGCTGAATGAAACACCAAAATATTTATATATCTATATATATATACATATATATATATATATATATATATATAGAGAGAGAGAGAGAGAGAGAGAGAGAGAGATGAATGATTTAATGATTCTCGTTTTAAAAAAAGAAAGTGTGAATTTTTTGTGAAGAATAGGAAAGGAAATTATTGGAGTTGGCCAGGGGATGAATTATTGAAAAGAGAATGAAAGGAAAGAGTGGGGTTTAGGATAAGGAGGCGCACGTGGGCGGTATAAGGCTGCCATTTTGACCAAACATCTTCTGTCTGTCTCTTCTCCAACCAAACAAGCCAGCCCAAGATGGCACTGCCATACATGCCCTATCCTCTGGAGCCGACAATGCAATGTGAGAAAGTTTTATGCTTTTTAGTTTTTTTTTAATTGGACACATGGTGATAGAACAAAAAGACTTTAAACCTTAAAGTTTATTTAAAGATAAAATTTGTTATTAAATTTTATCACAAAAACATAATATATATATAAATAGTTTTTTTTTAACCTTTACCTTTTTTTCATACATATAAGAAACATAAGGTTTAAGAAGTTGAGTGTAAAAAAAATAACAAGATAAAAAAAAGTACTTACGTCAGGATTTTTTGGATGCATATAATTTTTAAAGTATATGAATAATTTTATTTTTTATAAAAATATAGTATTTTAATGAATTAACAATATATCATTATATCTTTTAAAAATAATTTTTACTTATCATAATCCAGCAAACACAAAAAAAAAAACAATTGTCAATTTTTGTACCAACTAAATTTATCTAATTTTTTTGGTGCAAAATTTAGCCTCATTCCATATTATGATATTCCTTCCTACTTCAATTACATGCGTTGAAAATTAGTATCTAGAAATTTTCAAATATATAATTTTAATGTAAGAAGACAATTTTAAAATTATTTTTAAAAAAAAAACTTAATTCAGGAGTAAATTAACTTAAAAATATTTTGACCGAAAAATAAAAATGGACATTGCCACTGTTGGACACATGCGGAGACAGCAACTGCACCTCTATCATTTGTTTATGTGTAGCTTACTCACTCCCTAGTCCCCTGGCTTTATAGGCCCTTTCAGCTGATGACGTGGCACATGTGAAACTGAGCTGGAAGCCAATAGTTTACTGGGCCCACAATGCACACTTTTCAGTCCTTTGACCACAAACGTCACCTTGCAATCTTCTTCTTTCTTAACCCAAACACAGAAAATAATATTCATGTTTTCACTTTAAAAAATAAAAAACATTATTAAATAATAATTATAAAACAAAGAAAATATTTTTTATATTTTTTTTAATAAATTGGCTTTTCATGAAATGAACAAAGTCATGTGCCAAATGTGACCCATAATAAGAATGTGTCTGAAAATAATCTTGTTTCAAAGGAGAAGTAATGTAATAAAGAGAAATGAAGAGACCCATTTAATTTAAAAAAAAAAAAGGGAAAGTTATGCGTTGATGTTGTTTGGTTGAAGAGAAGCAGATCAAGTCACATTCTCATTCTCACCAAGAGTGGAAGACAAGAGGCTCTAATTCAACCTTCCCAGTGGATCCCAGCCATTGGTCTTGGCCGTTGTTTAGCACATTCCGTATCAGAGTGCATGGATTTTCTGTTGTTAGAGAGGGCTGTCTGGAATAATAAATTTAATTTGTTTATATAGATTTAGATCATTTGGATTTTAATTTTTAATTTTTTTTATAATTTTTAAAATCCAACCATCTATTTTTATTATTTTTTATCTGATTTTAATTTTTATCTTTATATTTTTTAATTTTTTTTTATTTTAAAAGAAACAAAACATATGATAAAAATAATTTTTTAATTTTTATTAGATAAACTATCTATTTAATGAAAGTTATAAAGTTATCTTTATTTTGTGTTTTATTTTTTTTTAAATAAAAAAGAGTAATCGATATTGAAAAAACAAAGATAAATAAATAAAATTAAAATATGATTCAAATCTGTTGCTCTGTTGGAGTAGCAGAGAATCCATATTCTAATATTTGATCATCATTATATAAAAATATAATAAATATTTTCAACTAGGATCCTTTCCTTTTCTCTTTCTTGTTTTATGAAAGAAAAAAAGAGATAATGGATATGATTTAATCACTCATGTAATCCTCATAATCATTGCATCTTTCTCTCTACCACATAACAAAAGCAAAACAATGAAAGTTTCAGGTGGCTCATCAATAACTATGTAGCCCCCATTTTCTTTTTATTATTTGGATAGCAACTAATTGAATCTCTCTTTAATTATATGAATTAGAGGAATGCTTGTTGCACCCTTGTAAGGTGTTTTGGTACAGATAATTGAAGGGTTACGATAATAATGCTTTACATTATTGGTGTAGGTCAGCAGACTTGATCATCAGTTCTATAAATCGAACTTCATTATATATATATATATATATTAAAAGAAGTATTGTTGTAAGTTTGAATCTTTTTTTTTAAAAAAAGGCAAAATCCAATCTCCCCCTCCCTGGTAATTTTTACCAATATGTCAAATTAATGTCTTGTACATAATATCCAATAGTCTGCAAAAAAGGTAATGATTTTTTTTAATAAATTTGAATATGTGGTTAGAGTTAGTTTTTATTAAAAGAGAAACTGTCAGATTACTACATAATTCACAAAGCTAATCATGCATCTACTATATTGCCCCCCAAGAAAAAAAAAAAGAGAAGAAAACTGATAACTAAACCAATAACCTGTGTAGATGACTTATTAATTTACAAAAAGCTATATCTTTTTAGGAATTTAAAGGTGTGAATAATAGCATTATTCAATGTTAATAGAACAATTTAGAAGTTCCAATTGTACAATCCTCAACAAAATCTTCACTTCAAATGATTAAGGGACCTACATGATGATCTAATTATTGAAGCCCCTCCCCCATTAACTTAATCTTCCTTTATAACATTTTTGTTTTAGTCTTTTAGAAATTCCTCTCTCTCTCTCTCTCTCTCTCTCTCTCTCTCTCTCTCAGTTCTTTGATAAGCCACTTTGCTTTAGTTTTAACTTTTACCAAATCGGCACTAAGAACAGGCTTAGCAGACAACTGCAGTAGAAGATAAAATGTAATAAGAAGCTAGAGTACAATCCTTAAGACTTTATTATCAAATTCTTTAATAACATTATAATATGTGAATAAAATCTTTTTAAAGCTTTAGTATGGTGTTGAGTAGTGAAAAATATCTGCAAGTTAACCTGATAGCAAACGATTGCAAAACTAAACTTAATTCTTGCACAAGGTAAGATAAACAGAGAGATTAACTTCTGCAGTTCAGTGAGACTGTAAAAACAAACAACACCCAAGCAGTTAAAAACTAATGCGTTTTGGTGTTCTTCTCTTCTTTTACTTTAATCTTCATCCAAGTCTGATAAAACTCACCTCCCTCCACAATTTCTTTCCATGTTTCTACCTCAGTGGAAGGTATGTGCTTGATATAGCACCATAACCACATGGCAAAGTAAAGCTTCCTTCCTTGAAACTCTTCGCTAAAACCTGAACAACTTCAGTAAGATTCACTTTAGAAATGTTCAAGGGACTCTCTCCCTGAACCACCCTTCAAAATAACCATTTACTGACTCAGTCTATAGATAACTAATGGTCTAATACCAAGAGAAAGAGAGAGGTGAGAGGAAAAAGAGAAGAGGCGCTATTTGCTTGCTATTCCAAGATAATCAGTGATTCAGCGTAAACAAGGAAATAAAAGGAGAAATCAGAACAGAAATAAACTAAAGAACAGAATGAAGAGTAAAAAGGACTTTGGTATTCATACTATTCCGATGTACATAAAGCCAGACCTCGAAGGTCAGCAAACCCATACAAAAACTGTTTCCCTCTCACATAATATCTCGCCTTTATATACACTCCATCGTGAATCAGAGGGAGAAAGAAAGAAGGAAAAAAAATAAATTAGAGAAAAAAAATTTTCTTTCACTGCCATGGAAAGTAAACTTAGGCTTCAACTTCTAGTCATGCCAGCAGAGAAGCATGACTACACACCTCCTTATTATGTATAGACGAGCCCTCTGCTCTCTGACGGCTCCTCCAAGTCCTCTGTTTGATAGCCTTCTCTTTGAGCTACCACTTCCCATCTTCATGATCTTCACCTACTCTTCCTTCTTCTGAGAAATAGAAAATGAGTTTTCTACTTTTCTTCTGGTGAGCTTAAAGTTTTCAACTTTGTGTGAATTGGTTTGAGAATTTGCTCTAAGATGGGTTCTTATATATATAGAAGTTGCAGGGAGGGAAGGGATGTGGTTCTAACTAAGCTTGGTCTAGTAAAAGGGGCAGAGATGGGGCATGAAAGGGTGTGCAGTGGCTCAAAATCCATGAGAGACATAGACCGGTTGGACCCCACCTCACCTTCACCACTTTGGAATCCATAACCCCAATAAGGGGGGAATTGATTAAACAAGCCAAGCAAAACCTCGCTTTCTTCCCTTGCTATGTCACTCTCTATAGTCCTACATGTAGCCACTACCCACCAGCATAATGGGTCCTCCCAGTTCAACAATATGGTGACATTTTCCTTCGTAGTTTACAAGCTGATCCCCACTGACATGGTCATGGAATATGATACAGATACAGATTCAGATACAATAAATTAGAATTAACTATAAAAAAAATATGTAAAAATGTCAAAATTAAATTTTACTACAAAATATCTTTTCATGATTGACTAACTTTATTTATCTTTTATGCCTTGATTTTATCTAAAAATTATTATAATTTAACGACTCATATTATGTATGATGCATATATCAAGTACTTGTCATGATTTATTTTTTTAAATTATCCGCATTTCAAAGAGGCTGCCCTCAATTTATGCTTTATAGGTGAACGTGTGAATGAAGACAAAAGCCTTCTCTCTCTCTTTTTTTTTTTTTTTCCCTCAGTGCCTTTAATTTGTTGTTTCTGTTTATCTTTTTGTTGGATCCACACAATCGGGAAAATGACTGGTGGATAGGGGGTAGGTTTAGTTGAATCCTACATAATAATTCATACAACAACCATTAAAATGTTTGTGAAGATCATGGTGGACTCATCTTATTATAACTAGCTTGACTCTAAATAGAAAACACATACTCGGGCCACACACACAGCTATCGACATCGAAGTTAGTTTTTCTTTGGTTAAAATTGTGTCCATCCAAAGGTTGAGTCCAGAAATTATTGCACATCCCGGATGATCACACAAGTAACAAGAAACAGAATTTAGTGAGCCTAACCCCACAATAATGAAACTGATTATAAGGTTAAGTGTAATCGAGTTTTTGTCAATGTGTAAACAAAAGCTGCATAATGGATATCTAAACCAACTGAATTTGTGACATGCTTCTGACAGTATTGGAAAAGACAATGAGAGTATTGAAGGACAGGTTTCTTTAAAGCATGATATGAAACATGATATGATACAGACACTATAATTCAATAAAATATATAATATTCAAGTATAATTTAAAGTATTATATCATGTTTAATATCAGACATATGCATCAAACTCAATACAATTATATTTTTTAAAATATCAATGCATCAGAGGGTGGCAGTCTCAATTTTGTCCTCCGTTACACTCCAATTCACACTAGCTTTACTCCATTGAACGAAAAAGTAAATAAAGCAATCTATAGTGACTTTGCATACGCCTGAAAGCAATTTGCTAATGTGATGGATTAAAAGAGAGGAAAGTTTTCTTTTCTTCTGTAACATCATAAAGGGGGTTAAGAAAAGTAACCAAGGACGTAAGTTTCATGCTTATGACTAAGATTCCATAGCTTATAACATTAAAATAAGAAGAAAGATAAATTGTTTTATATAACAGACCAAAACCCAGCTAATAAGTGATGAATTAAATTATCAATAATTTAATCATACTTAACGAAAGCCAAAGCAGAGCATCTCCTTGCTCTGCCTCGTGCTCTCCCCAAGTCACCTAAAATGCCAACCATTATTCAACGGCTTGTTTTAATATAATTTTTATATGTTTTCCGTGGAATTAAGCGCTTTGTCAGTAACTTTTGCTTCTTCCATCTTTTTCCGGTTCATAATCTTCTGTAAAGAAGAAGTACAACTACAAGGAGACGGGAAAAAATGGAGATGAGATAAACAGAGTTAACTGTGGTAATTCAACTACACTAGAGACAAAGGTAACATAATTAATGTCTGAATTCTAGGAGGTACGAACATTAACAAAGATATAGACATGACACAGGTATCGCAACATAAGAAAATTTCAAGTGTTATAATTTAAAGTATTACTCCATATGTAATACAAATATTCAATATGTGTAAGACATGGACATATTTGACCATATCAAAAATAAAAATTAGTAGAGGTGCGCATGATCTAATCGGAACACTACCCAAATGCAATGGCATTTTTGAAATGCGCTGTGATCAAAGTGGTCCAACTCCAACACACGGGCTGTCTCACCTTCTGCTTTTGTTACCGTTCGAAGTTGTTGAAACTTAAAAAAAATAACGAGGTCGGCTGTACTAAAACAAGGTCAGAGTTGCACGTGAAGTTCTTGTGATTCACAATGCCATTGCCTGCGAGAAAATCAACATATATTCATTAATATTTCTTTTCTTTTTATCTTGGACCCTAGAGCCTTTAAGCCACATTACTTTTATGATCTTCCCCATCTCCATGCTTGCTCTTTATGCTTGTTGGTTAAGGAACAACCTCACCACATGTTCCTTCAATCGCATCCCAAATGCCCGATTTAGAGAGCTCTTGCATGACACAGAGCCACCGTTGGTCAAGGATTTGAGTTGAACAAGATTTGCCATGTGCAAGAATCAGTGGGCTGTGTTTGATTTGATTTGGCAGTTCCAGTTGTCCTCTTACCAGCATTCCTCAATCGGAGTGGTTTTTCTTGACAGGAAGCTTCGGTTATTCTGATATGTGAAAACAGCATACCCTTTGAGCTTAGCTAGTTGAGTAATTAACACAAGTCTTTCTTTTTCCCTTTTGGTTTATCTTAAAAGTACATTTTTTTATATCGACATATTTGGAATTTTTCCACAATACTCTTCAAAAGAATTGAAGTCAAATTTGAGAAGATGTCGTCCATGTTTAACAACCGAAGATATTGACATAGTCATATGCAGGACCACAATATCAACACGTTGAGTATCCATTGGTAAATGTTGATATACTACGTAACCGGCAAGATTCATAGCTGGTTATGCAGTAATGACAGGTCTAATGACTCTATTATCAATTGCTTATGTTGTAAAGACCGGTTTAATGACTCTATTACCAATTACTTAAGGGGCCGAAGGGGCTACATAACAATGTAGATGTAGGTTTCCGATTCAAGCCATGACAAATAGATGAGGATTGTTAAAAAAAGAATAAGATTGATAGTAACAGCAACATTCCTGTGTTTACACAAATAATCCAGAAATTGTTTTCGGCCAAGATTAAGTGCATGTTTATCTATAGGACTAAGTAAACGAGGTTCAGAAGCTTTTAACTAGGCAAAGTAAAGATAAATCAACCCCATTTTTCAGTCATGAAAAATACTCTCCACTTGCCTTGTAGGTCCAAATTTACCAGTAAAATGATCATCCATTGAAATCTTTATGTTAATTTCCTTCAGTCAGTCAAACGAGACAAGAAAAAGAAATGTCTAATGGAGGATGTTATGAGGTTTTCTCTTGCTTTCTGAAGTTTAAAGAAAATACTATTATCGATGTTTATAGATGAGACATAGCTGGTCATAATTGTTGGAGTTTTTCAAGAGAGAGAATGAGAGACTAAGATGATCAAATGACCAATTTAACAGTAAGAGCAAGAAAGAAAAATGAAATTTGCTTTGTTCACTCTTTTTTTTTTTTTTTGATAATGTGTTAAACACAGCAAAAATAGTAACAGAAGAAACAAAAAACAAGGCACTACATGGAGCACATTTCCATGATCAATAAAATCCTAAAAATTAGCAACGACTACTGACCAAATCAATTGAAACAGTCAAACAACTAAGAAATAATACAAAAATCTAAAATTCCAACTTGGACAGTGTTGCAGCAACTGAAGCATAACTTCAACACTCCTCCTTGCTTTGATTGCTGCAAACTCCAAGTTTCTTTCTAAGAAACTCAAACTTGCTTCTTGACAGAGGCTTTGTAAATATGTCAGTTATTTAAAGATCAGATTTGCAGTACTTCAAACCAATTGAGCCTTCCTTCTGCAATTCTCTAAGAAAGAATAACTTGATATTGAAGTGCTTAGTTTTCTTGTGGAAAACGAGATTATGAGAGATAGCAATTGCAGCTTGATTATCAACAAATATTTCTGTGCATCCTTCTTGCTTCATTTTCAAATCAATCAACACCTTTCTGAACCACAAAGCCTGATTTACAGCAGCAATAGTTGCAATAAATTCAGCTTTTGCTGTAGATTGTGCCATTGTATTCTGCTTCTGGGAACACCATGAGAACACTCCTGAACTAAGCTTAAAACTGTAACCTGAAGTACCTTTCATATCATCAGGTGAACCTCCCCAATCACGGTCAGAATAGCCCTGCAGAACAATATCTTGACTTGCACAAAAACTGATTCCATAATCCAATGTCCCTTTCACATATCTAAGGACTCTTTTAGCAGCTTTAAAATGTGTTTTAATTGCACAATTTGTAAATCTAGATAATAGACTTACAGAGTGTAAAATATCAAGCCTTGTAGTTGTTAGATACATCAGGCAACCCACTAAACTTCTGTAGAGAGTTTCGTCAACTTTCTTAACTTCATCTTCCTTACTCAACTTCTCTTTTTGACACATTGGAGTAGACATGCTCTTGCAATCCTCCATTCTGAATTTTTTCAGAACTCATTAGCATACTTTTTTTGATAGATAAACACTTCTTCATTCTTTTACTTGATTTCCATTCCTAGAAGGTAAGCCATCTCTCCCAAATCTGTCATCTCGAAGGTTTGCTTCATATCTTCTTTGAACTTTCTCACAAGTTCTTCATTGCTTCTTATAACCAGCAGATCATCCACATACAATGAAACAATTACAAAATTGATTTCATCACCTTTGATGTAGAGGGTAGCTTCACTAGGACTTTTTCTTAAACCCAGCTGCATTAAGTGCTCATCAATTCTGTTATAACAGGCTCTGGGTGCTTGCTTCAGGCCATACAAGGCTTTCTTGAGTAAATACACATCATCTTCATACCCTTTGACTGCAAATCCATCAAGCTGCTAAACATATATCTTCTCTTCAAGAAAGCCATTCAAGAAGACTGATTTAACATCAAGTTGATAAACTTTCCAACCCTTTTGTACAGCTATTGCAAGCAACAACCTAATTGTATCTAGTCTAGTAACAAGAGCAAAAGTGTCAGAAAAATCAACACCAAAAATTTGAGCATACCCTTTTACAACAAGCCTGGCTTTATGCTTGTTAATTGAGCCATCAGGATTCAACTTGGTTCTAAATACCCACTTCACTGCAATAACTTTTCTATCTGCAGGTCTTTTCACCAACTTCCAGGTCTGATTCTTTTTAATCATTTTGAGCTCTTCCTTCAATGCAGTAATCCATTTTGGATCCTTCTCAACTTCCCAAAAATCTGTAGGTTCAAGTATAGCCACATTGCATCTTTGATAGATATCAGAAAGTGTTCTCATACCTTTAACATGAACTTCATCTACTAATTCATCCTCTTTCAGGTTGGACTTCGAATTCTGATTTGGAACTGAAGTTGACTATTCTTCTTTCCAATTCCATTCTTCATTCTCCATAAAATGTACATCTCTGCTTATCAGAATTTTCCTGGTGTTAGGTTGAAAAATTCTATAAGCTTTGGAAACTGTACTGTACCTAATAAAAATCCCTACTTCTGCCTTTTTATCCAACTTATCCCTTTTGATCTGAGGAACATAAACAAAGCACAAGCATCCAAACACTTTGAGATTTTTCAGAAAAGGTTTAAAACCATACTAGGCTTCATATGGAGTCTTTTCTGCTACAGCTTTTGTGGGAAGTCTGTTGAGAAGAAAGACAGCAGTGTGTGCTACTTCTGCCCAATATTTCTTTGGCAAATTCTTCTCAAACATTAGACATCTAGCCATCTCCATTATGGTTCGATTCTTTCTCTCGCTGACCCTATTTTGCTGTGGAGTGTATGGAGTAGTGAGTTGATGTTCAATCCCAACCTCTTCACAGAAAAGATTAAACTGACCAAAAATGTACTCCTTGCCATTATCAAATCTCAAAGCTTGGATTTTGTGACCACTTTGTGTTTCAATCCATTTCTTATATTTCCAAAACACACAAGCAACTTCTGACTTGAATATGAGAAAATAGATCTAACACATTCTAGAATAGTCATCAATGAAGATCAGGAAATACCTACTCCCATTAAGAGATGGAGTTTTGTGAGGTCCAGCCAAATCAGTGTGTATCAATTGCAGCTTTTCAGTAGCTCTCCAAGATGCTTGCTTGAAGGGAAGTCTTGATTGCTTCCCTTGTTGACAGGCTTTACAATCTGGAATTTCAGATTCACGGTAAGGGAGACCTTGAACCAATTCCTTTCTCTACAAATTCACCACAGCTATGTGATTGAAATGTCCAAGCCTCTTGTGCGACATTTTTACGTTGATTTTGATGCAGAGAATGCTGCTTGCTTCTCCTCCAATGGATCAAGTGTAAAGCTCTTCCCTTTCATTTTAACTCTAAACATATCATTGCTTGCTGCATCCTTGATTAAACACTGATTTGTTTCAAAGATAACTTTGAAACCTTTCTGAATCAACTGGCCAACACTCAACAAATTTTGACTAATATTAGGTACAAACAACACATCTTTGATAAGCTTTGTACCTGAAATGCTTTTAATTGCTACTGTGGCTTTTCCCTTAACTGCAATGTAGTCTCCATTGCCAATCTTCACTATAGAAGCAACTAAAGTGTCCAATTCCTTAAAGAGGTCACGATCAAAGGTCATATGGTTAGTGCAACCACTATCAATGAGTCACTTCTCACTTGAATGACAGGTTGCAAAGCAAGAAGCTACAAAAAGTTGCTCCTCCTCTTCCTGATCAGCAACCTGAGCAACATTCATCTGCTACAAATTCACTTGTTGTTGAGTATTGCTCCTATAAATTCTTTAATGATGCCCCATCTTCTGGCACTTCTCACATTGCTGGGCTGGTCTTCTCCAGCATTTAGAAGGTGGATGACCCTTCTTTCCACAGTGTTTATAAGGAGGAAAATCAGATTTTGTTCCTTTATTAGTATGATTAGAATCAAAACCTGAGTTTCCCTTCTTGTTCTTCTCATACTTCTTCCCTTCTTCTCCTTGGCTGGACTGAGCTTTTGCAACTAATGCACCCTTCAACAGACCCTTCAGACCTCATGAGCTTTCTCTGTTCTTGTGCCTGCAAAGCATGCATCAATTCTGCCAAACTAATCTTTGACAGATCTTTAGTGTTTTCCAGCGAGAAAAATAGTTGCTTCATACCTTTCGAGAACAGTTACAAGGATTTTTTGAACTAATCTAGAATCAGGAAATTCAGAACCAATTAACCTTACTTTGTTTGCAATCCCAAGCAATCTGTCAGAGTAATCCTTCACTGTCTCAGAATCCTTCATCTTCTGAAGCTCAAACTCTTTAATCAGGTTCAGAATCTGCATTCCCTTAATTCTCTCATTTCCTTCATACTCCTTCTTCAGGAAATTTTAGACTTCAAAAGCTGATTTCATTGTCATGATTCTGACAAAGATTTCAAGGGAGACCGCAGCAAATAATGTAGCTCTTGCCTTCAACTTGCTTGATTTCTTCTCCTTATGATTCTTGATCTACACCATGGTTGGATTTGCAGGTAATGGAGGAACTTCGTAGTCCTCCTCAACAGCTTCCCAGAGATCATTCGCCTCTAGATGAGCCTTCATTCTTGCTGCCCACACGTGATAACCATCATCATTAAAGACTGGTGGTGCTAGTGTAGTAAAAGGAGTTTCTGAATCTATGGAAGAAGAAAGCAAAGATAAAAAAATTTCTCTCAATCACACGTCCCTCAAGAACAAATTGCTCTAATACCAATTGGTTGGAGTTTTTAAAGAGAGAGAATGAGAGACTAAAATGATCAAATGATCAATTTAACAGTAAGAACAAGAAAGAAAAATGAAATTTGCTGTGTTTAGTCTTTTTTTTTTTTGATAATGTGTTTAAATACAGCAAAAATAGTAATAGAAGAAACGAAAAACAAGGCACTACATGGAGCACATTTCCATGATCAATAAAATCCTAAAAATCAGCAACGACTACTGACCAAATCAATTGAAACAAACAACTAAGAAATAATAGAAAAATCTAAAATTCCAGCTTGGACAGTGTTGCAGTAGCTGAAGCATAACTTTAACAATAATGAACGGTGGTGTATCGAAGGTTGTCAAGTTTCAATCTTAACTGTAAGATCTTACGACCTTACCTCTAAGAACTGATCCTCTACCAGGATCACAATCCAAATCATATGATCATAATCTCACGATGATCTTAGACCCCTTTCTTCTTTATGGAAAAAAAAGAAAAGGAAGTTGCTTTAAATTGTTACTTTAGAGACAAATAAGTTTGCGTTAATATATGGGATTTGTGATTTTTTGCAACTTATGTTAATAAGATTCTAATAGTATTATGCTTATTTATGACTTTTATATAACTATATATTTAAAAAAATTGTCATAAGAGGGAGGATCTAACAATTCTAGGATTCTAGCGAAGGGGGGTATCTTATACAAAATTTCAATCTTGATTGGTTCTAATTCTTTAAGACAATTCTTTATACAAGCAATAGGCACAAAATTTGGGGGAAAATTGAAAAAGAATTATATATATTTGTAATCTTCATTCCTCTCTGAAGATTCATTTACTCCACCAAAGGCTTCTATTGACTAGACGAAACCTAAGAGGTGGGTATCTTATGACATCCGCTTAAAGTGAAGTTTCATGAAGATAAAAAAGATAAGCTTCCATCAATGACTAAAGTCACTAGACTAAGCATAGGAAACAGAAATTTCAGAACATTGGATAACTATTGAGACTTCTTGTACCAGAACTTTAAGCTCTCCCTTTAATAGACTAATCTTTTGAGATGGACTCAACTTTTAACACGACATAACAGTTATTTAGCAGCCATCGCTAAAGTTGATATTGAAGACTCAAAATATATCATAACATTAACATACCAGTAGAAAGTCGTTGTTTAAAAACTGAAAAATGGATTAATTATTTATCACCCCCTCTTCCCTCCATTTTTCTGTTCCAGCAGATAAGATATACCCTTTTTTTCTTGTTAATTGTTAGATAAGTTATATAGACTTGAGAGGAAAGATAAGGTGCTAAATACTAACAGAACGAACAATTTATCAATCACACTCATGCTTATTAGAGACACTACCAACATTGTATGGGAAATCTTCAGTCAACTAGCACCAGGTCTTCCAGGGTGGCATGCCCTTCAAACCCTCACATAAGCCAGTGCTCACCAGCTTACTTTGCTGAACTCTGCAAACAGTTTACAAAAAGAATTTTGGTTTAAGAGAACAAAACTCAAATGTCAAATGATGTGAACAAGAATGTATTTTCTCTATACAACAATGATATTCTAAAGTCATATGGTAGCAATGGGGTTAATATAGATAAACATCAAGAAAGGTTACCACAGCTGTTTGCATTATATTCAGACGCCTTCTTCAAGATTCACCTTCCTTCCGGTGACAACCAAAATCCATTAGTCATCATTCAATAACCAAAGCAGTCCAAAAGGCATATAACTCACCAAAAATACGTAATTGGTAGACTAATGAAATATGTGTTAGAAGTAAGTCCTATATCACCTGTTTACATATTTTTTCGTAATTAACTTGGTTTATTTATCTTTTATAGAAATATACCTAAAAAATTTTTGAATTATAGGGACATAGAAATCATGTCATAACTTCTTATTTAAAAAACTCATAAAATACCTATAAGACCCATAAGCAATCCAAATGGTGTATTTGGTTAAGTGATGTAAAGGAGGAGGAAATGTGAAATTTGAATAAGTAAAATAAGAAATGATTTTTGTATCTTTATTTTTGAAAAAATAATTTAATGATTAAAATAGTAATTTGATAGATAGAATAAAAAAGACAATGATATAATAGAATTATACAAATTATGTAAAAAGAATATATTTATCTCATGGTGAATCAAACAGAGTAAAAGATACAATACATATGCATTTAAAGTTATAAATGGAACTGCCATGGAAACTGGTTTTCATTTGGAAATTAACTGATGTTTTTGTAGAGTGCTAAGCAGAAACTTCAAACAAGAATTAGTGTGTGTGTGTGTGTGTGTGTGTGTGTGAGAGAGAGAGAGAGAGAGAGAGAGAGAGAGAGAGAGGTAATTATTTTATGGGACTTGGTTGGAAGGAGAAGAAAGAAATACTATATGGAAGAGGAATTTGCTAAACTCACTTGTATTTCAATTGCTTGACCACATGGGGTCTATATAGGCACACTAGGTAGGTAACTAGTTACCTGATCCTATTTAATATTGTTGTTAAAATCAAATAAGACCAATTAGTTTAATCAGAAAACTAATGAACCAGTCTCCTATATGGCCCGTAAGAAGCTTTGAATCGGATTGTCAAATAACTGGTCAAACTCGTAAAAAACTAAGTTGAACTAAGATGACTAATTGAGTGGGTCAAAGGTGATCTATCTCCAAGAAATGATGAAAGCATCACCGTGCAGACTCAAACCAGCATCCTTATATGCCAACATCCTTACCATTAAGGCAATTTGCGTTGTTAGTTGCTTTGATCAATTTTTATTATGGCAAAACACAACACGAGACCTTTTGGTAAGAAGATAGCAGCTCCACCACGTATCAAGGAAGATTAATTTGTTAATGGGTTGTCAAGTTTTATATAAATATAACTATAAAAAATTATATATAGATAATAAATTTTAAATTTTAATATATTAAAATTATATTAAATATATATTTAAATCAAGTAATTATCAATTTAGATTGCTTAATAACAATTTTGTGATTATTTTAATATTTAAAATTTATTAATATTTATTTTTATATTAAAATTTTAATATATAAAATTTTAAAATTATTTATTTATTTATTATCAATTCAACTATAATTTAACTACGATTAAATAAATAAATTGACCCAATTTTTTAATTGCTATTTAGTACCTAGTACATGAATTACACAACTTTAGATACCTGAATCACATTAATTTGGATTTCTTTTTTCTTTTTGGGCATACATTAATCTGGATAAGATACAAGAAATTCACGATTCTAAATACATAATCAAGTATCTAAGCACATGCAAAAACATTGAATTTAACCACTTAAAAAACATTAAATTACTATTTTCGACAGATTTCACATAAAATATCTAGTACCTTTCAAGAGGGGCTTCAGGCAATTTTAACTTTATAAACCACTCAAAAGCATTCCTTCCCCAACTTCTTCCCCAGAATAAAATCATGCTGTCAACCCCATAAACGAATCCCTGGAATTATTTAAATCAATACAAGAATTGGTTAGATTTGGTTAACTTCAATTTCGATTCAGTTCTATAATTTCTCAGGACTGAGTTCGTTTTTTAAATATTGAGAATTTGTTTATATAAATTTAGTTCTAGTTTGAATCTCAAAACCAAATCAAATTGAACCATAAACATGCTAGGACTCAGCATAAGAGGAAGATAGTTTACAACCCGGAGATAGACGACTTATTTATAACACTGACTATTAGGTTTTACATATGAGGAAGTGTAGAAATATCATTCCTCTAACAAAATTATACAAAAGTTCACACTTCAAACAACCACAGCAGGACATACATTCAACTTCCGTAATTGATTTGCATTGAAAAAAAAAAGTTTCTCTTATAAGCACATTAGAAGAGAAATATAAATAAAGATTTGAGCTTCCAAATCCTAAAAATTGGATTACCTTCAAAGACTTAAAAAATATTCTTAAGAAATTCCTAGATCTGTCCTATTTCGTCTCTTTGCACTCCCCGTTCCTTGGGAGCAGCTTCTCTGCTCCCCTGTTCCTTCCCCTGCACAGCGAGTTACTGATTATACAATAATAGAGAGCTCCGTGGCCGGCGATGGACCTTCATCAGTTCACCTGTTCTCCTCTAGCTATCCGAGAAGAACGAAGAGTGGCGAAACAGATCATATGGGACCCACAAACTATCCAACGGGCATGGCTTTTTCGAGTCCAGTCTCAGCCATGGCTTCCCCTTCCCACTCCAGTGCAATAGGCTCACGGGTCCCGGATGAAGATCTCTGCATAACCCTTCGAGATTGTCCCCGCCCAGCCCGTGCTGGTTCCACCTATGTTCTAGCCTCTCAACTTTTCCGGCAAACACCAGCAAGAACGGCGGCAGCGAACCGAGCTCGTAGATTCGGTACCTCTTCTGAATCCTCATCCAAGTCTCTAGCTTCTCCGTGTACCTACCCTCCCTCCATTTCCACAGATCTATCACCATTACCCCCGTGTTGAAATAGCAGGGTTTGCGGCCACGAAATGACGCCGCATAGACCGGGTTTGACCAGAACTTGGGCGTGAAGTAGTTGGTGAAATTGGCATGACAATACTCAGGCGCGCCCAGAACATGCGCCCCCAAATTGATGTTCCAGAGCTTCGCCACGTCATCCACCACGATCAGATCGGAATCGAAGTAGATTATGCGGCGGACGCCGGCCGGCAAGAGATCGGCCAGGTACATCCTCGCGTAATTGAGAGGCTGGTCGAGAGCTCGGCGAATGGCATACGAGATCTTTCCCCTGACGACGTTGGAGTCAAAATGGTACAGGTGGAAGTCTAGGTACGGGAACGTGGCGGATATAATCCGGCAGAGCTCGGACTGGCGGTGCGTGGCGGTGATGAAGTGGAACACCACATTCTCCGGGCAAGATGCGTGTTGAAGCACGGAGAAGACGCCGGCGACGGAGCCGCGGAGGTAGGTGGCATCGAGAGTCATGGCTATGTGGATAATGGAAGGGTTATGAACTCGCTTGTCGGTGGTAGACCATGCCGTTTCGGGACATTCCCAGCCGTTTCGAAATGCAGGTGCTTCCCTGAACGTGGGAAGCTCGCCGGAGCCTAACGATGCCGGAAAAATCGCGGCGGCGCCTAGGAGGAAGGCGAGGATTGCGGTGAAGTAGCGGACTGTGGTTGACATGGTTGGCTGCGGGCCTAGGGTGGTGAAGGAGTTGAGTATTTTGGTTTTGTTCGTAAACAGTATAGGGATAGTTTGGGTATTTGGATATTTTGGGTCCTTTGGGGGCCAGAAGCCAGGCTGGAAAGACGTGCCTTTGTAGTTTGTATGCTTTAATAAATCATAATTCATAACATAATTTCTAAATTCTTGTGTTTGAATTATCACAATTTTTTTGTGAAATTAATTACGTTAATTTAAAAAAATAAATATAATATAATATATATATTTCACTTAAATAATAAATTTCACTTAAATATATAAAACTTATTTGAATAATAAATTTTATATATTCAATATCTATCTCCAACATTAATATTACAAAAATTTGAGAGAATTTATTTCTTTAATTTTTAGCTCCTACTTTATCTTAAGCAAGAACTAAGAAAAAAGGTGAAATCTAACCAAAAAAATAAAAGTACAAAAATTTAATTATATTTTTTCTGATTTTTAATAAACTGAAGTCGTCTAAAAATTTTATAGTTGATATTGTTTTGTAAAGTAACATTAGTTTTCATATTTTAAATTTAATGCCATGTAAAATTAGATTTTTTTTATTTTAAAAATGTTTCGTATTTTTGGATTTCATGTCACAAGCTCTATAACTAACAAGTGTACTAGTGATTTGGAGAAAACATAATTTGTGTTTAATTCTTAAGTATTTTTCATTCATTTTATTTAAAGACATGACTATAAAATTACTATGTGCTCTAATCAAAATTGTTAAACAAAATGATTTTTTTTAAGTCTACTTCAGCCCGTTTAATATAACACAGATGTGGATGTATTTTTTTATATAATTATATAATGTTTATTATATTTTTATAATTATTATTTTATCTATTAAATTATTATTTTAACTATCAAATTATTTTTTTAAAAAATAAGAGTATACAAATTATTTTTTATCTCATTTATCTTCATTTATCTATTTTTTAGCACACTCTCTTCCTTTACAATATTATTCCAAACATATATGCCCTTATGGCGCCTTCTTGGACCCCAAAAAAACAGTGAGAGTGAAGGGTGAATTTCATACCTTGGATGACTCGGCTGGGCTACACGCTGAACAACTTTTGGACCCATAAGTTGCTTACTTGGGCCGACAAGTTCTTGGAGTGAAATTTTGTGAAAAAATCAGGTTTGTTCAATTTAGTCGAATTTAGAATTTTAAAAGGATTATAATGTTTAAGTATCTTAAAATAAACATAATTTTGTGACATAACTTGCTTCGCCTCATCCAAATGAACTTGAGTAAGTGCCAATTGACATAAAAGTTGGCTAAATTTCAAATGATATGTTTTTTTTTTAAACACGAATGATAATTGATTAGATTGATTACTTAGTTTATTTCAACGGATTTTCACTTTCTCTCTTTCTTCTTTTCTTTCTTTGTATATATATATAGACACACACCTACTTTTCGTACATTTTATCGAATATACTTTTAGTGAAGATGTGATTCAATCCTCTGGCCAAAAATACAAGATGTGATTCAGTCTCTGTAAGTGTAGTTGGTGCAATTTATGAGATGACCAACATCCCCATACATCCTTAGTTAAAAAAAAAAAAAGATTTATTACAATTCAAGACTATTTGCAGTCTCAACTACATCAACAGCTCCAAGGATGAAGTAGTGCCTGCTTTTTTGTCTTGTAATATTTTGTCCTGCTTTCTGGGAAAAAGAAAGGAAAAAAATAAAAAGAAAAAAATTTATTGAATAATTCATTTTGATATATCTTTATGTGAATTGAAAGTGATTATTATATTTCATTTATATAAATTTTTTTTTACTTTAATAATTTTTAAATATAGATACAAGGATCATTTCTTTATTTTTTTTAATCCATTTGTACTATTTTTTGTATTTTTTTATCTAATTAATTTTTATATCATACCAAACGTAATTATTTTATTCCATTCACATCATTATTCTTTTTCTATTTTCATATCTAATAATTTTATATTTTAAATGGGACATCCTTTCTTTTGTATCAAATATATATATATATATATATATATGTATTAACTTTTAGAATATACTGCATATTTTGTAAAATTTGGAGAATGAGATTGTACCAATATAAAATTGGGAGCACTAATTTTATATTTACTGGAATCATAAAGATAAGTGTACAATGAAACCTTTATTAAACAAAAATTCAATCAATTAATTCTAAAATTCTAGTGTTGTTATATGCAAAAAAAATTAAAAGGCCATGTTTGCTGCATGGTATTCTAAAGGGAGAAAATGAAAAATTTTAAATAAAAAGTAAAAAATATCTATTACACTACTATAATTATTGCTTTATAATTTTTTTTATTTTATTGTTTTTTTAAATACAGATATAAATATTATTTCTCATCATACATGTTAACTCTTTTTTTTAATATCATATTCCATTCATTTCTCGTATATCAAATGTGGCTAAAATATATAGTTGATACACTTTGACCTTGTTTGATGTCCCAATAAAAAAAAACTTTTGTAACATATATTATATTATTATAGTCATTTATTATTTTTTAAAATAAAGATATAAAAATTATCTTTTATCTATATAATTATTTATTACTGTTATTATTCATTTTTTGTATATCATATTACCCTTTAAATACAGCAATTTATTTGTAAAATGATTATTATATCAACATCGTGCCTTTATAAAAAAAAATTATACGATAAATATAAAATTTTATTGATTGAGATTGAGGGCACATATAAAACCCACTTATTCCTTGAAAAATTAACAAATTTTCAGCCTTCAACATAGGGAAGAGAATCTTCACGTGACTATCGATTTGACAGATGGTGGATACTGATTTGTGTTGTCCTCTTTGACGTGTCTGCACGATTTTATTATTGTATTCAAATCTGTATCAAATCAACTAATCAAGTTTATCTTCTTTCAAACTGAAAACGAAATATATCACAAAAAACAAAACGAATCGAGTACATGGAGAGTTGTCACCTCAAAGAAAAATTCTATAATACTTATAACATAATTAACATTTACTTATTAATTATTAAATAGACACGTTTAAATTCTTTATTGATAAATTACAATATATTTGTAAGATTTAATCCAAAATCAATTTAATTTTCTATAACTTTAAATAATTCATCTAATTTTTTATGGCTTATTTTGTTGTTACTCAACAGCTTTATAATATTTTTAGCATAATTTTAAGAAAAATAATTCATTCTTATTGACACCGAGATAAAAATAATCAAGTGATATTAAAATATAAACAATTTAATTACTAAAATTTATAATAAATGATATACTATATGAATATGCTTTTTACAATCTCTTTCATATTTAATAGTATGTACTTTACAACTCTCAAATAAATTATATTATATAATTATATAAATTAATTTTTTTATTTATATTATTGTAACTCATCTACCTAGTTGAATGCCTACAAAAAAGAGTTATATAATAGGCCTGAAAAATTCAAGTGAATGAAAATTATTATCTCATTTCTTTTTTCAATAGTTTCTAATCTTATTATATTTATTATATTTTTATTAGTTTTGCAACACATTACTGAGTTTTTTACAAATTTGTGTAAGCTATTAATTCTTAAAGCTTGTTGTTTATTATTATTTTACAAAAATTGTAAGTGCACAGATCATATCATACAGATAGTAAATAAAAAGTGAGTTAAGCATCATCATATGAGAAAAGTAGATCAAATATCAACTCTTAAAATTAATTTTACTATCTAAAAGATCAATGAACGTAAATAAATTGAAAGTTAAGGGAAAGCAAAATTTGCTAAAATAACTAATGGGATCGTCTAATGGTAAAAGGCTTTAGGATTTAAATTTTAATGTCACTTCTTAAGATTGGATAAGATCAACTCATGTAATTCAATTTGATTTCTAGTTAATGGCTGATTCTTTAATTTATGCGAAATTCTCTCTCAAGATAAGTCATATGTATTTATGTTAAAACTACATTTACTCTTGTAATTGCATGCTCTAACACAAATCCATTAAATTCTATGGATCTCAATGTACCCCTACTTGTAGTAGTTAACATGCATGTAGGTTACAATCTTGTCTACCTAAGTTTGATTATTGTCTTTAGAAATTTATGCTTGAGTTTATTATTCAGGTGATGTCCTACAGTGATTCACTTCTTGATTACTCTCATCGTAGATCTAACATTCATAATGAGTGGCCACCAAATTATAAAAGTAATATAAACTAAATAATAAATTAACTTCAATAAAAATCATTATATGAATATTCCTAATTCAATCAAAATCCATAGATATGTCCATCCAAACCCCATAATGAAGGGTTTAGCTACTTATACTAAAAAAAAACACAAAATCTAAATAAAACAAAGTCATGCTAAAATAAAAGAAAAAGTAAAAGGATAGAAAATTAATGAATAAGGCACAACAATCTTCAGGTAGAAACTCCAATTTCTTTAGCCATCAGTCAAAGTCTTTAGAGCTCTCTAAACATTGTTGCATGATGACTAAAATGTTTTTTTGAAGGCTCTTATGTGATACACCTAAGGTTCTTAAAAAAACTTTTAGAAAGTGCTACAAAACTTTATAAAACTGCATTTCTAATGTCAAACACAACCTATATAAGTCAAGATGATCATAGAATACAACCTACCTATGTTCACTTCTATCTTCACATTCTAATATAAGGGTCTTTAACATGAGCGTGTTAGCTAACATGGCTTGCCCCATGTTGGTCTTTATGAGTTTATTTTGCTCATTTTTATCTTTAAATCTAACCTATGTCCTCCAACATAGTTTGGGAATGGTTTTTGTTATAGTTAGCTCCTAATTTGCCCAATTTCTTACAATTATTTAGCTCCATCCAAACCTAATCAACTTACAAAGAATTTACATAAATATCAACTTAGAGATTAAATCCAACAAGTTTAGGGTAAACAAAATATGCATAAATTAAACTCATCAATCACATCAAGTTATAAGAAGTTTTTTTTTTAATTCTTACTTTATATTATCTATAAATTCAAGGTTTTTTCACATTTATAATATAATTATCAATTCAATATTAGCAATTGTCTTAAAAACTACAAGGATAAATATTATTAAATGACCAGTAACTACATCACTTTTTGTTTTAGTTATTTTATAACTAATGATTTCATTATTTAAATGAATGGTGCATTTAGAACAATTTTCATGGCATATTTTAATAAGTTGGTGGCCATAAAAGATTCTCTTGCTATAGCTTAAAAAGTAATAATTTATGTACTTCATGCATCAAAAGACTTTAGAAACTTTCTAATTTTAACATGTTCATGAATAAATTGATAACCGTTTATAACATATGCACAAATTAACCATTAAAAGTTAATAATGACTTGCCATGGCTATTGAAATGATATAAGATTATGGTTATAATGATTACAACATGGTTAGAAGCCATTAAGATAAATGGCTATAAATTCTTTGAACTTGAAAATGTCAAAAGTGATCATGGAACTTAAACAATTGTAAGATATTGAATAGTTATATTATGATAATAACTTGTTGCAGTGTGGTAATTTATTTGTAAATTTTAAAACACTAAGAGAAAATATCAATTGCAATTCCTTACACTATATATATGAGTATTCTTTATTATGATGAAAAGATATGTATTATTAGTATTTGATATTTGAGTGTATTTGATTATTATCAATTTTAAAACTACTTTAAAGGAAGAAAATTAAACATTCTTGCAAAATGTGTAAAATGTTTATCTTTATTCCCAAACAATTTCATAGAGAATTGGATAAAAAATATATAATATGTGGATCTACGTTCCTTTTACTTTTTTATATAATATTCCCATTTAATTTAAATTTTTTATATAATATGGGTCGTGGAGCCAGTGATTTCACATCCCATTTGATTAATTTATCTTTTATATATAATAGCTCCACATCCTATTTTTCTTTTTTAATTTATATCACTAACCTAGGTCAATGATACATCACTAACCTAAGGGTCAATGATTTTATGTATTAGTATTAAACATATACACAACAGTAGATTCATCTTTCAAGTAGTTTCCAAAATTTTGTGGTATGATTTTATTTACTTTTCATCTTTGTATTTTGTCTCATTCTATATACATTTATGTTATCTAAACATTTAATAGTTAATTTTTCATTTTGTATATTAGTGTATTGGAGGACTTATAAAATCTTGTTATTATTGATCCTCTAAACACTTAATTATGACAACTTAAGGCAAAAGGCAAGTGACAATATTCAAACCAAGCTATGCACCATACGAGAGTATTGAGATATGCTCATCTCCTAACCTACTCCACCAACATTTGATTTACCCATACCTCAAGAGCCACAAGTTAAACTAAAAAAGAAAAGTCATAGGTTTATTTTATATAAAAACTTAATGTTTGGTGGCGCGACATTGGTAGAATTGATACAAGTTTGCTATCATCACCTCATGTAGGAGCCCCATGTAAAAAGATTTTAGATGTGTTAGTCCTTATTTTGTTTTACCATTCACATATGGTAGAAGTAATAGTTCTTCTTCTTTTCAATCATTCATAGATATTGGAGGTGTTGGTCCATTTTCTTTTGCACCATTTTATTATACGCCATAAGTGTCTTCATCTCTTTATATGGAGTTATTCTTTTTCACATTGACAACATAACCAATGCAATATTGTGAGATATTAGTCATATCATTATTTACAGATCCATTTACATTTACTATTGAGTATGTCAATGCCTTTTTTGGATAATGGAAATCATCCTACTAACCATAATAAGACTTTTTCACCCCATGTCAACTCTTTCAGCGGTTTAATCCCATCAATGAAACTTAAATCCTCAATCAATTAGTAATTAGATGAAAAATGAATTGTTTGAAAAAGAAGAAGAAAAGAAGATGATGACAATGATGATAATATGTAGAGGAAGATGAAGAAGACAAAGAAAAATAGCCAATCACAACGAATCAAAATAATGGTTTAACGTAGGATAAGGAGCCATTATGAATAACGGCCGATATCACTCCCTTTTTATTTCTTTCATCTGTTTCAATATCTATATTTCTATATTTTTACTTTTATATTATTAAATTATACATTTCAATCTATTTTGTAATATGCTTATTATTTTCTTATTGAGCCAATATAAATTTACATTATAATCAATTAATAAATTTATTAAAAATATATATCTTAAGTTATACTTTAATTTAAATAAGTAACATTTCTAAAAATTTTAATTAAAAATAAAAAAATTAATTTAAGTAACTAATATTTCTAAAGAATTATATTAAATTAACTTTTTTTATAAATAAAAATAACAAATTTTTCATAAAAATTAAAATTTTAAAAAACTTGTAAACAAAATGTTCAAATCAAATTACAAAAGAAAAAATATATAAAATATAAAAACATAAATTTAATGTAGAGGCACCAATATGTATGTATGTATATATATATATATATATATATATAACAAGAACGCATAGCAACATACTCCACATTCTAATAAAAAAAATTAGTTATATATATATATATATATATATAAAATATGTTTTGACAGTAAGTTATATAAGGATTTTGTTTTTTTATATGTGTGTGTATCAAAAAGCCTACTTTTATTGTATTCCTAGGTCATGATTTAAGATTAAATTGATATTTAAATTTTAAAATTATTAATTTAATCACAACCATAACATTAAAACATTATAATACTATCCAAAATTTAAATAAAAAAATTTTAACATTAAATGAATCACAACCTTAAAATTGGATGAACAATATTGTTCCAAACAATATGGATAAACTATATATACTTTGCGCTCTACTTATTAACTCATAACAATGCTAACAAAACTATATTAATATAAAACATTGCCTCTCCAAAACATATACAAATATATATAATAGCGGAGCCAACATCTTAAAATTAGTGGAGGCAAAAAAAAGTTCTGTTCAAAAAGTTTTCTATACCTAATTTTAAAAAATTATATTTTATAATATATTATTTAAGTAAAATATTTTCCTTTAAAATTTTGAATTATGCTAAACGAGATTAATTCATTTACAATATATTGACTTTTTTCTTCTAAATCTAGAAATAACTTTGGGTTTAGATAAATCATACATCAATAATTAGTCTTCATATTAATATCAACAACTTTACTAACTATATACCTATAAAGACATTGTTGTATCTACTTAATATTTATGTAATGCATAATAATGATACATTAAAAAATAAACCATCACCCAACAATGTCATAATAATTTAATGAACAATTTAGAAAAACATTTTGAGGGAAAAATGTTTCTATGGTGAAACACAAAAATTTGTTATTATCAATTTGCAAAAAAATTATATTTACAAAGCATTACAAATACTATTTAATCCAATAACATTTGAAAAGTTTTGTAATATTTTTAAAGATAATTGTTATGAGTTTAACTAAAAGCAATATATTAACATTTACATTTAGTTATATTCTATTCAGTTATTGTAGGACTATTATTTACAAAAATATATTATATGCATGCATAGAAGAAATATTAGATAATGAGGGCAACAAGGGGAGACAGAAGAAGTATTGTGTAAAATCTGACTAAAATTAAAGGCAAATTGGCTCAACGAGAAGAAAGTGAGAGGAAAATGGAAGAAGAGTAAAAAGAGAAAAAAAGAAAAAGAAAAGGAGAAAAAAATGAAAGAAAATAAATTAAAAATAAGTGTGATTTTAAGTTGAAATGTCAAATGATAAAAAAATTATATATGTGAGTTGAGTAAGTTTAGTAAATTCAAAATGTTAAGAAATATAAAAATATAATATCAAAAATTAATACTATATATATACAACTTAAAAAAAAAAATGAAGAGAGCATGTGTCCATCCTCATACATATGAAACTCCACCCCTTAACATATGGTTCTAGTAATACCAATAATACCACATTTGATTTCAAGAATCAACCCATGGGGCCTTATTGGAGGGCATGAAGGGGATCAAGTAAGATTTTGCATAAATGGTAATTTTTTGTCATGTTTTTTATTTCAAAAATGTTGATGCCAGGGAACGATCCCCATGCTGATAAATGTGCCTTCCGACTGGTAGAAAGGTTACTAATTAATATCTCATAATTGCTTTATATATATATATATATATATATAAACACACACACACACACACACACCATGCACCAGATTTTACTCTAATAATGACCGAAAAAAAAGAGAATAAAATAAATATAAAATGTATTCCCTTCGATCTAAAATATAAATTATTTTTAACAGATTCATGTTTCTTAAAAAAAATTAATTATATTTTTAAAATTTTTAAATATTATTATATTTTTTTTAATTTTACTCTTATAATTAATACAATTGTTGCCATTAAATGAAAGGATTTTAATATAGTTGTTACTATTAAATGAAGAGTATTATAAAAATAATAATAATTAGTATCAAATAACTTACATTTTAAACAATTTTTTTTTTAAATAATTTATATTTTGGACTGAAAGAAGTATACCAGAGAGTTGATTGTCTTTTTTCCTTTTGTTAATCTCATACTTTTCCCTTACCTATGCGAACAAACAAAGCGCTTGTAAATTGAAAAGCTCGTGACCCACTAATTTGCTATCATTTGTTATATTGCAATTCCATTGACCAATAATTTAAAAGTTAGGAAGTCACGGGCATTGCTAAACATCACCACTAACAACAGCGTTGAAAATGACTAAATTAATATTTATAATTGATTATATTTATGTTTTTTTTATTTTCATGCAATAAGAGTATTTTTTAAAATTAATTTATGCCTTAATTGAAATTAATGTTTTCCACATAATTTTAAATGTGCACTCTCCAAATCAGTTTAATGAATTACAAAGCCAGTCCTTTAGTTAACTTAAGTTTGATATAGGGTTAATTAAGCGTGCCCTCTCTTTTCTTTTTAATTTCTTGCAAAACACTATCCCCACCTAATTCTATTAATGTGTTGATTTATAATCTAAAATTATAGCTTGCTTAACTAGTCATAATTTAGGACTTTTTAATTTTTTTTGAGAAAAAAAGAGTTTGATTAATGCTTAATAAGGGAGAGTATCACATTGACTCACCTTGGCTTTTAAAAAAAAAGTTTCATTATATTACTCAAGAAAATTGTAAATTAACAAAATTTTTAAATAATTAATAAATCAAATTAATAATAAATTTGATTTATTAATTTTGTTCCACACCAAATCTATTGAAAATTTATATCATTGCCTGCACAGTTAATCTTCCATTTCGATTGTTGATGCATACTGCGCAGTATCCTGTCGCCATTCAATGATGGAACCCATGGATCACGGGCAGCTAAGTGCGAAACTGCTTTCAAAAAATTAAATTAGTTTATTAAAAATGATTTTATGATACTTGTGACATGTTAGCATCTGATTAATCAACGGTGGCGTTTAATTATTCAATGATAATATTTAAATGGTAAAATTATAAATTTTATTTTATTTTAAATTTTATTTTCATTCTTAATTTCATTTAATTTTAATTTAATCTCTTAACTTTATTTTATATTTTATTTTCATCTGTTAATTTTATTTGATTTAGTTTCGATTTTATTTTAAATTTTATTTTTATCTCTTAATTTCATTTAACTTCAATTTGATTTCTTTAATTTTACATCAAGTTTTACTTTTATTCATTAATTTCATTTTATTCGTGTTTGATCCTTAATCTTTAAAAGCTATTTAAATATGGTTTTATGATACTTGTGACATGTTAGCATTAGATTAATTAACGGTGATGTTTAATTATTGAATGATAATATTTAAATGGAAAAAATATTTTTTTAATTTCTTAACTTTACATTAAATTTTACTTTGGTTCTTTAATTTTATTTAATTATAATTGAGTCTCTTAATTTTATTTTATGTTTCACTTTTTCCTCTTAATTTTATTTCATTTCAATTTAGTCATTTAATTTTATATTAAGTTTCACTTTCATTCTTTAACTATATATTAAGTTTCATTTTTATTTTGATCTCTTGAACTTTATCTCAAGTTTTATTTTTATCCATTAATTTTATTTTACTCATGTTTGACACTTAATTTTCAAAAAGTATTCAAATATTTCTTTTTCCTTTCATTTTGTTTTTCTTTTGTTTGTCTATTGATATGAGTAAACCCCATGAAATATAATAATTTTCATTTGAAAGTTCAATTTTATGTCTTACCCTTCTACAAATTAAATTGACTAGTACTTTGTTATTTAATCTTTGCTTTTTTTTTTGATGTTATTAGCCCAATTTATTTTCTGGTGATCTTAACTGTGAATTCATTTAAAGCCTAAATATTTAAAGTTTTTTAATTTGATGGTGTTAGGGGCCAAAAAAAACATTTGAGTAAGGGATAAATTGAAACAAAATAAAATTAAGAGACAAAAAGTGAAATATGAGATAAAGTTAAAAAATTAAAACCAACTAAAATTAATGGAAAAAATTGTAATTGAAGATAAAGTTAAGTAACCAAATTACAATCAAATAAAGTTAAGAGATAAAAGCAAAATTTAAGATAAAGTTAAAAGATTGAATTGAAATTAAATGAAGTTAAAGGGTGAAAATAAAACCTCAAATAAAATTAAATGACCAAAGGTGTATTTTTATCCATTTAAAATTTTTGACATAAATAAATGTGTTGACTATATATGATATCAATATATTTTTTAGAATATGTACTTTAAGAGCAATAAAAACACAAATATGAATGATTTAGTTTATAATTTTAGAAATATATAACTTAATTTAATAAAATTTTTAATTTATTATTTGTTAGTCTATATGTAACATGTATGTTTATTTTATCTGTGTCTTATTTATTTATTTTTTAACTAAAGGAATAACAGGAATAAATAAAAAATTTTCAACAACTAAATTGTGCAAGTTTAAGATTCAGGAATTAAATGGTAAAACTTTAGTATTGAAACAAATTATCCATAGGCACTCTAATTTTTAAGCTTCTTGTTCCATAAGGTAAACAAATTTTACGATAATAGAGAAAAATTTAGTACTGAAAAAAGGATTGGCATTAGGTATATATTCTTTATATTTATTATTAAAATATAATAAGTGTATATTTTTTAATAATAATATAAAAAGTATATAATTTAATTAAAAAAGTATACACTTATATATCTATAAAAATCATACACTAATCATGTTTTATTTAAGAAACTTGATAGTAAAAAAAAAAAAGAAATTGTATATAATTTTTTCAAAAAAATATTATATAAATCCAGTAAAAATCAATAATTTTATAAAAATAAATAAATAAATAAGTAAATGGATAAATAAACATAATGATATACCGATAGACTCAATCATATTCATCTTCGATATTTACTTGATCTATACCAAAAACTTCTAATTTTTTTTATTGAAGCAACGCCACGTAATAA
The DNA here is from genome assembly GCA_026724425.1 of Erythrophleum ivorense. NCBI lineage: Eukaryota > Viridiplantae > Streptophyta > Magnoliopsida > Fabales > Fabaceae > Erythrophleum > Erythrophleum ivorense. The sequence continues at coordinate 46,599,961 of JAIUCV010000009.1, forward strand.
TGCATTTACATAGAATTTTATGATGTTTTGGTAATATTACTATTTGCTCAAGTTAATAATATTAATGACAATTGAATACCAACACCATATTTGCTGGCAGAACTTTGAGAGTATCATTTAATTCACCTATATGCAGTAAATGTTTGAATATGATCATAATAAAGGATACGTTTGCGATCCGCACGGGATATCTGACATTCAACTTTTCCCTCTGACGGTAAAGAAAATTATATACCTACGTGATGTAAAATATCGCAAATAAATTAAATTTTTAGAGTAGGTTAAGTATAAATTTTTAAAAAATGACCCATCAATTATGTTAACTTTAAATAATTTTACTTTTTATTTGAAAGATATTTTGAAATTCATTATATATCAGCAAAAAATATTTTTGAGCTCGTCAACATTGCAATCCAGACCTAACTGATTTTGAATCCAAAATTTACCATTTAAACCCATTTTGAGGCTATTTTAATTTTTTTGAATTATTAATATTTTTTTATATTTTATTATTTAATTAAAAACTCATTAATATTAATCATCATAATCTTATAAATAAGAAAAAAATTATAATCAAATACCTAAATCTTATAAAATTTACAATAAAAAATTTTAAAAATTAAAATTACTCTTAAAAGATAACAATTATCACAAGATTTTAAAGAATTTAATACTGATTTTAGAGAATTTACTATTAAGTATAAAAAAAAATTATACTTAATAATAAATTTCTTAAAATCAATGATAAATCTCTTAAAATTTGGTAATAATTGTGATTCTTATAAAAAAAATTTAATTTTTAAAATTTTTTATTGTAAATTTTACAAAATTTTGATATTTAAATATAATTTTTTTATGTAAGTATATATATTTTTTACTTTTTTCACCGATGGTTGCATAATTTTTTGTTTTCTCAACTTGAATTCATGGTTTTGCTTTAAAAACTTATTTTATTTCATACTAGCTAGTTCGCTGCATCACAAAAAGAGTTAATGTAATTTAATCACTCTCTAAATTCACCAAATAAGTAGTTAGAGAATAAGATATACGAATAACTAAAACACATGTTTTTGTCTCGTTTTAGGTGAGTTGGGAAGGGTGGAAGATTTTTAGCAACATTCTTTCACTCTAAAATATTAATACAAGTAGATAGATAAAATTTCACTAAAATCAGTAAAATGTCTGTGCATCAAATAATTAGAATCATGCATATACTCATTTTAGAACATTTTTATCATTTTATGGTACATGGTGATATGGAGGATAAACTTATAATTTTAATAAGTTATTTAACAAACATATTTTTAAATGATAACTATAATAAATTTCTATTTTCTCTGCAAGTGTATTTGGGGAGAATCATGAATCTTATCGCGTATTTAGATAGATGGCAAAGTAAGGAATGAAATAGTTTATAGGAGTCAAATTACTGTTTAAAAGGTTTTTTTTTTTAATGATAGAATTGAATGGCAAACAAAATGTTTTAAAATCTTTTGTTATTATTCAAAACTTAAATTTTTGTTTGTTTCTTCAAATTGGAGGATCTAAGAAGAAATGGAACGAGTAGGTGATAGAATTATACTTAATATTTTTTGTTAATAAATTGTTCAATTACATTTTATTTATAAAAGTAATATTAAAAAAATAATTTATAATTTATTTCATTATATTAATGATTGTTTTTCTTATTTTAGTAAACTCTCAAAAAATAAAATAACACATAATTTGTGATTTCAGTTTTTGTCATTTTATTTCATTTCGTTATTGGCCATGTCATTTTAATTTTTTGTAAACTTCCAAATATAACGTAAAAAAAAGAAAAGAATTTTATCAAGAATATGAGTGGTAGAAGAATGAGTAGCTAAGATGAATAAAAGACATGGACCCCCTTTTTTAGGGTTTTTGGGAGTTTCCAATTATATATTTTTGCGAGCTAGTGATGAAATTTAATCAAATCACGTGTCACTTGTTATACTTGTTATGTGAAATTGTGTAAGGTAACTTGTGTTAGTACATGGTATCGAGTTTATAGATTTAGAGGCATTAATATTTTTGAGACTTTAGTGGAAGAAATTAGACTATTTTAAATCTAGGAAAATTTTATATTTGTAAAGCTTTTACAATAACAAATTATTTATTTAAATATCAAATAGATTAATTTGAATAGAGTAAACTTTTTTTTAGATATTTAAATTGTAAAAAACATAAATATAATAGTTTTTATGAAAAATGTATAAATATAGTAAGATATTTTAAAATAAAATTCAACTATAACAATTTATTTATTTATTTTTACAGGAATAATTTTTCTTAACCATGATTGCGTTGCATGGATGACACGTCATTTTCCGTGACAACAAATCAGAGGTCACCCCTGATCCACCCAGAGGTGCTCTCATTCTCACTACACAAACAAAAAGAAGCAGCGTATGTAAGCCATAGCTAAGCTCCGCTGTCAAACCACCGTCCCATTCTATTATTTGGCTCTCCTTTTTTGCTTTTATTTCTATTGCTGCCTTTGACTTTTTTCTGACGTTTTCCCACTATCCAAACAGTTTATAGTTTTTACCCCATCCAAACTCTTCCTCAGATTCCCATCATTATTATCCCCAACTCATCAAAACTTTATCTTATGTCACAGTTTATTTGCAGTTAGATTTTTTAAAGTAAAATTATCATTATCATTATATATCTCAAAATAATTCGACAATTTCACTCATACCATGTGTCTTTTGCAGAAGATACATATTTTAGATGCTTAATATTTTTTATGTAGTTGTTTTAAGATTTTTCTTAAATTCACATGTAAACTATTTAAAATAAGATGATACATGAGGTAAGTTGAACTAATAATATAAAAATAATAACAAGAAATTTATAACAAACTATAATGGAATTATTATTATTTTGACTATGAAAGTATAAAGTGTAAAGTAATAATAATGGAATTTATACACATTAAATATATCTTGATTTTAAAACTTGTATCTTATACTATGTGAGTTGTTATTTGTTAACTCATTAGTTGGTATGATTTGCATATGTCACATGACGATTGTACATAAAATTCAGACATAAAAATATAAGAATTTCATATCAAATTTTTTCTGTAAGATGAAAGTGAATCTGCCAATTAACTTCATTCTTCGGTCAGCTAATGTTCGAATTAATTTCCGTTAATTTTAATTAATTTTACCTCATTAGTTAATTAGACCATCTATTTCTCACAAGTGGCTTGCTTTGACCATTAAGTAGATCCCAGAAACAAATTCGTAAGATAATTTCTCAAGCATTGTGTAAGAAGCACATTTCTAAATTCACTCCGATAGAATAGGCTGATTTTCCTCACATCTTACTGGGGCGCCTGCAGCTAGCAAATGAAGTCCGTGAAAGACGCAAGCCAGATCATACCTGAAAGTTTGAGGTTAGAGACTGAAATACAGGTACAGACATCCATTGCCAATATTTGGCATTACCTTCCTTCAATCTTCTCCCGCTAATCTCGCCCCTTCTCTTCTCTCTCTCTCTCACACACACACACACACACACACACACACACACACACACACACACATTCATTCTTACTACTACTGTACAATACGATTCACATTCATTTCTCTCTCTACATTACCCAGTTCTTTCTCTTTCCCCTTTGGCCTTTACTGTCACTCCAACTACGACAATGTCTCTTACCCACTTCGTCTTCTTCTTCTTCTTCTTCTTCTTCTTCATCTCTTTCTCCACCTCCTCCTCTACCCCTCTTCATCCCTACCCTTATGGTAAGCTCTAACCTCTTCTCTCTGTATTTCTCTTATCCAATTAATTGGCTTCTGTAACTCTAATGGTGTCTCGACCTCTTGTCACTCGCAGGTTTGGCCTACCACATCGACTGCGGTAGTGCCACCAATACCACCGATCCATTCAACACCACCTGGCTCTCCGACCGATTCTACACCGGCGGCGCCACCTCCATAGTCTCTGAGCCACTCCGATTCCAGTACTCCTACGAGAAGACTCTTCGCTTCTTCCCCATCTCCTACGGCAAGAAGAATTGCTACGTACTCCCCTCTCTACCCCCCGGCCGCTACTTCTTCCGCACATTTATCGTTTATGACAATTACGACGGCAAGTCTCACCCCCCGTCCTTCGACGTCTCCGTTGAGGGCACCATCGTCTTCAGCTGGCGCTCGCCGTGGCAGGAATCGTTAGCTCGTGACGGCGCCTACTCCGATCTCTTTGCTTACGTGAAGGACGGTGAAGCTGACGTCTGTTTTTACAGCTTTGCGACTGATCCTCCGGTCATCTCCTCCCTTGAGCTCGTGCAGGTCGATTCGTTATCTTATGATTCGGCAACTACTGGAAATGACCTCGTTCTCGTCAATTATGGCAGGTTATCTTGCGGGAGCGTTCAATGGGGTCCCGGATTCAGCAACGACCCCGACCTCTTTGGTCGGTCATGGCAGTCCGATTCGGAATTCCGATCAAATTCCGGGTCCCAGGCCTCGGGTTCGAGGAACTCGGACGGTGTCAGGACTATATCGACGAGGAACACTATAAATGGGACAGGCATAATGCCCAATTACTTTCCAATGAAATTATACCAGTCGGCGGTGACGGTGGGTGGGGATGGCACATTGGAGTACAAATTGAATGTGGACGCGAAATTGGATTACCTGGTGTGGTTGCATTTTGCGGAAATTGATTCGAGCGTGAAGAAGGCAGGGGATCGGGTTTTTGATGTGGTCATCAATCACAAGAATGTGACTAGGATTGACATATTCAAGCAGGTGGGAAGCTTTGCTGCATTTAGTTGGCATTACACGGTGAAGAATTTGAGCAGTAGTGTCTTGAGTGTGAAGCTTGTGGCGGCTGTTGGTGCCCCTCTTATTAGCGGGCTTGAAAATTATGCCCTGGTACCTAACGATCCTTCCACCGTCCCTGAACAAGGTGCGCTAAAGGAATATATAGGCAGTTACTCCCTATAGATTTAAAAAAAACATATTCTCGAAAAGAACGTGATTTATGTTTTTTCTTCTTTTGGAATCTGAAAAATTGTTTGAAGTGATTACTGTGTTGAATAAAAAATAATTGGGAGGGAAAGTTGTTATAATTCACCATTTTAGTAATAATAATTACCGGTGATGCTGACACCGGGGAAGGAGGGACATGGTTATGATTTTGATGACTGAAGACCAAGCCCAAAGATCTATGGTTACTGTTTTACTCACTTAGGACTTGTTTTGTAGTAATTGCCATGAACGCATTGAAAGATTCACTTCGTGTTCCTGATAGAATGGGTTGGAATGGCGACCCTTGTGCTCCGACTGATTGGGATGCTTGGGAGGGAGTTACCTGCCGTATGAACAAGGATAAAACTGCCCTCGTGATAAGTCAAATGTAAGCATTTCTTCGACTTATTTGAAGTTGTTTATCAAGGCTATTAACTGGCTTTATGAGATAAATTTGATGCAACATGTACAAATACAAGGATTCATACTAATTGTCCAAGAAAATAAAAGGATTCCTACCATAAAGTCTCTTAATAAATGACTTGTCATACTTTATATGTAAGGTTACTGGTAAGTTAGCTCCATGCGCAAGATACATAGATGATGGGTCCCGGGTGTTTCTAAGTATGCATGGTATCTAATTGCCATATAATTTTTTTAAGAAAGTTCTTGGATTTTTTTTTAACATATAGCATTTTCCTTATATGCATGCCAGTATAAACTGTAAAAGATGAACAGGCAAATAATCACTGTTCTGCCTGTGACCCCTGGGCCTATTAGTATTCATACCCTGGTAGAACAATTGTGGTAAAGAGTGGACTATGGTTTGAACTCCTATTTCACCTATGCATATTTGAATTACTGAAACACACGTTCGTTTTTTTTTTTCCAAAAAGAGAGGAACTGGGGAAGTTACTGCCTTTTCTTCTTTAGATTATAATTCCTTTCCCTTTTCTACAGTTTTGATCAAATCTTTGTTTCAATTTTTAATTTCAGAGATCTGGGCAGTCAAGGCTTAAAAGGGTACATAAGTGACCAGATTGGTCTTTTGTCAAACTTGGTGAGCCTGTAAGTATCAGCTGCCAACCTTTATATATGCTAGACATCTTTCACATCATGTTGCTTAGATATGTTGAGCTTAACATTATACTGCTCTGAAGTAGAAAATATGCTTACTCTATAATATTTTCTCCCTCTATATTATACTTTGTGGTTTAAATGTTTTAGCCTAGGGAAAATGGACACTATCACGGACACAGGGCATGACACTGACATGAATATTGTGACATATCAAAATTTGAAGTGTTATATAATTTAAAGTGTCATGTCATGTCTAATATGAGTGTTGGACAGGGATATAGCTCCTTTTTTAAGTATTCATGCTTCATAGGTTTCAGCAGTGGTCGCAGGATGCAGTTCTCCTTATACTTATTATTTGTTGTTTGCCTTAGCCTTGCCTCTTTAATAAGAACAATATCAATCTTCACTTTCAAAATCATCATCATCTTTGGTAATTTCAACCAAATTTTTTCTTTAATTTTGGTAGCTACAGTATTTACTCTCTGGTCCGTTAAACAACGTTGACATAATCCTGACATACTGTAGCACGTCTTCTTCATTATACCTGATGAACAGTTCAACGCTATAACCAGTGCGAGAGTAATGAGTATATGGTTAACCTTGGCTTAATTGGTTTGCTCCTTAACATTTTCATTAGAATTCCTTCCCTATCATTGTGTGAGCCTCAATTTTATATAATTTACACATTAATCATCTATAATAAAGCATTTTCTTCCTATATATATGTTGGCTGAACTTTTGGTTCCAAATACATCTGTACTAGATCATCATTCACCTATGGGAAACCAAATGCTACATGCATATACATATATATATATATATATATATATGTATATGCATGTAGCATTATATATATATGTATATGCATGTAGCATTTGGTTTCCTACCCAAACTTTAGTCATTTTCATATTGATCTCAATTATCCAGTAACTTCTCTTGCTTTAAAATTACAGGAACCTGAGTTCCAATTCTTTGGAGGGTGATATACCTTCTGGGCTAGGTCAAAAATCTCTGATAAATCTGTAAGTGCTTCTGATATTTATTCTGTTTGTTATGGTTGTTCTACTGGTTTCTGTTGTTTTTAGTTATTATTGAAAATCCTTCGCATAATTCAACTTAATGGAGTACTTTCTTCCTTTGATTAGTCGATGATCAGTTTTCAAGTTCTTTACCCACTAAAAGGTCATATTCTTGTGTTTACTTACAAAGCATCTGCCATCATACTGAAAGTAGTAATATATTCAGAGTCCATTTTTTTGTTGCCCAATTATTTGTCAGCGACAATGCATTTCTAGGGATTTGTCCAACATAGTCATCTGATCTATATGGAAAATAATGCAACCTTGTTATTTATTTAATATTTGATCTTTTTTTTTTCATTTAATTATGCTGTAGGGATTTGTCCAACAATCATTTAACAGGCCCCATACCAGATAGCATAGCCTCTTCAAGTTTGCAGCTTGTGTAAGTATTTATTGCTTTGCTATTATGCTTTACATATTAATGAAGTTTATGACATGATTAGCATCAAGTTTTGTAGTTTTTGTTTGTTTAACCTAGCCAAATTATTAAGTCGATTAATATCCCAAATTGTTACTGTCAATACCATTTCCTGTATCTGGTGCTCTTTTATCATTGGTCATCAATTTCTCAATGTTTATTGGCTTTATTTGTTGGTGTTAAGTGCAACAACCCCTCCCCCCCCCCGCGGGGGGTGGGTTTTTTCCTTGGGGGAGAGGGGATTCCTTTTTGAATAAAAGACCAGTGTAGTTAAACATGTAATAAAATTCCAATAGTTTTATGTTTAATAATTTGAGGGTTTGAGATTATTTGTTAGATGAAGATCAAGAGAGAGCAAAGAGTAAGTTACCCTGAGATTGCCTATTTTTGAGCAAACGCCTCTGGTGATAACAAGGTTTATCCAATCTTCTTAACCGCTGAGTGGGTCAGCAGTTCAGTGAACATGAAAGTGAGATGGACAGGTTTTCAGAATTATAAGTTTTCACAGTTTGGTTTATGATTTATTACGTCTTTCTTTGATTTAATGAATGTGTTGAAACAGCTTATGTTAACATTAAATTTGAGGGATTTGGATTTCGTTCTCCAGTGTCTACTTTGATATGTATCATATTTGAAAATAACATATTGTCTGAGTCATATATTGATTCTTCAGATTTGATAGCTTTAGTTGCAAACTTGTACCGTATGCATGGGGGTAATAGACGACTATTGTTAAAATGGTCTATAATGTATGAAAGTTGGAATTTTGTGCAGTAAGGAACTCAAATCTGAAGGACTGTATCATATTAATAGCCAGAGTTCTCTTAAATAACAAGTTTAGAAATTAAAATATAGAAGTTTCCCATCTGGTGAATAGTCACTTGTAGTTTAAGTTGTTTTTACTGGAGGTTCTTTTTGGGCTTTGAATGAATCCTCTATTCTACACTGCTAGGCCTTTCTTTTCCTTTTCTTGATTTCCGGTCACATATTTTAATTTTGCTTTTGCAGTTGCAAAAAAAATGTCATTTGAAGTTGTCCTTATATCAGTGTCAGGATTTCTGTCTGCATGCTGCATTACAACTGGTTCATACTCGTTTCGTGACAGTCAGTGTGCTGAGTTTATTTGGCATATTACTTTTGCAAATATCAAAATTGTACTTGTTTGGTCTGGTTACTGTATGTGTAATAGCTATAGTGCTATTGGATCAAGGCAATAATAATTGTGCTTTAACTATTGCAATTGTGCTTTGTAAGTGACTTAATCCTTAATGAAGCTGATATTTTGGTAATTTTCTAGGATGAAGTATGTTGAGAGTTGAGACTACATAACTCTTGCCTTCAAATTGGATAAATTATACGGAAAGAAACAGTAGATATCACTTAACCTTACTGTAGTCTTACATGGGGATTCCTTTTATTCTCCAGACAAGTTTTGCTTACTACTCCATTTTATCTTACCAGGCTATTGAATGGTAACTTATTGGAAGGACGAGTGCCAGAGCAACTTTATTCAGTGGGTGTGCATGGTGGAGTTATTGAGTATGACACTTTTATCCTCTAGCTATAATCTATCAGGTTCTGTGTAACATTGTGTTGAGATTGGAGAGTGGAGTGTTGGATAACTTAGCTTCCATACTGGATACTCCCCACTTGGCTAATTCTTGTGTCTGTTTGTCTATCTGTCTATTTATCTAAAATTGCAACCAAATCTGGGTTCACTGTGTCATCCCTCATCAGCTTTGAATGGTAAAGTTGCATGGATGTCCTTCTGCCCTTATGTCCCTTCCCAATGTCCATTGTTGCTTCTGCTATTTACCCTTAGTTTTTGTGAAAAGTTATTGAAGCTGCCTAATTCTTGTGGACTGAAGTAAATTTGATGATTCATGAAACTGATCCCACATTATGATCAATCTTTTTAAAAAAATGACTCTGGTGTCCACAATAATGATGTCTCTGCCAATGTTTTATCTTTTTCTGAGAAACATGTTAATAAACTGGTGCAAATCAGATGATAATCCATTGTTATCCTGTCAAATTTTCATGAATGGTTGTAATTGCTGTCCACCTAATCAACATTAGTTGCTATTTGCTTGCTAAGGATGTAATAGGAGTAGAAGCGATATATTACCATAGCATTGTTTGTAACTATTCATTTATGAAAGTTCAGTTAATATGTCATTATATAAACCACTGAGAAATAATATCTTTTTTACTTTTATTTGCTTTGCTTGCATTCAGTCTCTCTGGCAACAAAGGTTTGTGCGGCGTGCCTTCTTTGCCAGCATGTCCAATATTTTGGGAGAATGGCAGACTATCTACTCGGGGTAAAATTGCTATAGGCTTGTCATGCCTTCTTGTTTTGTGTCTGCTACTGCTGCTTGTATATATCTACGTCAGGAGGAGAAGAAATGATTATGACTTTGGTCTACCTCATGAACTGATGTGTAAGTATCATTTCAATGAGCTTCAGCTTCTGGCAAGCATTGGGTATTTTTTATAGTCCTGGTACTGTGTATCACATTTTTAGCTTTTTGGGGCTAACTGCAGTATTTTTTATTGGCTTTTACTAGTGTAGTAGCTGCTCTTTTATGTTACTGTTTATATTGCATACACACCCACCCACCCACCCAAAATGAGCTTCAGTTTCTGGCAATCATTGTTTATTTTAAATACTTCTGGTACTATGTGTGATATGATATTATTCTATTCTTCATCGTATGCCAATATGTCCAAATATATGTTGAAGGTGGCAGAATAACCTCTTCATTCTTAAACACTTTGAGTTGGCTTTGAGAATCTGATTGGAAAATAGTCAAGACTCATGATTTCTCACACGAATTCTCATTTGCTTTACAACCCATTTTAGACTAGTAAGCTCCAATACATCTGCTGTAGATTTTTACGTCCCTCATGATTTTACATATCCCTTTCTCCTACCTATCTATGTAATTTGGTAATTTCACACCATTGGGCTTTGGCATTGAGATTTCTGTGAAGGATAATACTCCATCAGATTCTTTATTAATCCTTGATCTGAATCCTATCATTTCTGTTTTATTAGAACCAATAAACATTCATGCGTGTATTCATACACACACACTGCATTAGCTCTTGTCTACACATGAATATTTACTATTTAGACATTCCTTTCATTTGGGATACTGTTAAAACCCAAATATTTTTATTGCATGTCGCCAACATGATGGTGCTTTCAGATTCAATGTCAAGCCATCAGAGATTTGTTCAACTGTATTTTATGTTGGACATCTCTGATTTTTTTCTTTTTTAAATATTTGGTTCTCTCATTTCTTTTAGCAGTTTTTCTGTGCAATTCATTTTATCTTTTATTGAGCTTATACACACTTAGCCAATGATACCTTACATGCTTAGTAGGAAACGTGGAGCTTCTGTTTATTTTCTTTTAATGAAGGAAAACATGTACCTTCAATTTGATTAGTTTACTGCATTACCGTTGAAATTCTGCAGTGATACTTATCTTTTCAGGGCATCACTGAATGCTATGGTGCATTACTATTTTTTCTGGTTCTATGATAGACTCCATTTTTGTCTCTCAAACTTGGTAGATCTTCAGAAGAGGCGGCAATTTACAATCAATTCTCTTTGTTGTGGCTTTTAACATTAGTGTTTGTTAGATTCAGTCTCAATCGTACATCCCACAAATATTTTGTATCATGTCTTGTGAAAAATAATTTTTTCATGTGATGCTGTAGTAATTGGAGCTGTTTAAATGTCTTGATTTTGAAGGAAGTTTCTCTATCCTGGTATGGTTAAACCTTTCTCTGCTGACTTTGAGTATGTTATATTGTTATGGCTTCATTTTTGCAGCATTAGCCGCGAAGAGAAACCGATATCAGAGGCAGAAATCCTTGATGCTCCTTGAGATGGAAAGTCAACATGCTAAGGGATTACCTCCGCCATTTTCTCCACAATAATCAAGTTTTGTTGGAAATGGAAGATTGATTTTCATAGTTTTTGGCTAAATCATACACCGACACAGTTTAGTGAAAAGAATTGAATGTTACAGCAGGAATGCCCAGCTCCGATGTGCCAAAACTGCCCCCGTAAAAGGTTGCCTTATTGTGTTGGTTTTTCTCCCTCAACTTTTTCATCTCGTTAAGGATTCTGGAAACCACCACTCATTGCCAAGCTCGTGACACATTATTTCTTTACCTCCCAAACAGGGGCATAAAGTCCTGTTATATCAGTAGCCATCAGCAGCTTTTGATGAATACATGATAGGAACCCTTCAATGTATGCAATTTGAGCCACAAATTAGTGTCCAAATTTTCTGGGTACATCAAATATGTTTGACTCTTAACACAGTATACTGATTATGCCACCAAACATCTGTGAGTGGGTATAGTTGTACAATGAAATTTAGGAAGATTTTTCATAGGTTTATACCAAGTATATGATGGAAAAAATTCTATACTTTCTTCTAGATGGTTTTTTTTTTTAATCTTTTCATTTACTGAAAAATATTTTTCTTCAACTCTTGGTAATACTTTGTTGACTTGGAACTTTCCTCAGTCAGTGAGATTATTGTATGGCCAAATAAAGCCAGAGAAGTAAGATGACCCCGCGTTGATGGACTTGGAAAATTTGGCGTGCATGATTGACCCTTTTTGAGTCGTCTTGTTCCTTCTTCCTTTTAATGGGTCTAGAAGGGGCACAACAACCTCAATATCTGTATATCTTTCTAAAAATCAATTTATTTGTCATCGGTTCTTCATCTTTGCTCTACTATTACCTGTTGACTACTCCAAGAGTGTGATTACATAATTATGAAGCTTCTAATTATAACTCTTTTTGCCATAAAATTGCCGTACATTATTATTTTCCTCTCCCATAAGTTAATGTTGACTCAAGTCTTTTAACTAGTGAAAAATTATGTCATGACTTAAGATCATTCAATATACTTGTGAAGAATTTAAAGAGTTAGCAAAAGATTTTAAGTCAAACTTGTATGCTTAGTGTATGTATACCAAAAGAAAAAAAAAATTATTTCATCCTTCAAGTCAATTATCTCATTCCAGTCACCCTTTAACTTTTCAGATCCGTCCTTGCTGGGGAGGAGAGAGAGAGAGAGAGAGAGAGGCACATTGACAGGGTCTTGAGGGTTGTTGGGTCAGATTTAACAGATAATAGCTTTAGCAGCAGAGTTTCCCCTAAACCACAAAACGGATGAAATACTATCACTTTTCCAAGTAAAGAAAAATCTGAATAAGAACTGAGAGTTTTGACTTGGACCAAGGCAAATGAACAACCACGACACCATACAACTTGATCTTTTGTTTATTAAAGCAAATCATGTGCAAATGACCTCCACAATGTAGTCGGAGGCTAGATAGCATACAACCACAGTGTATGACTTTTGAGACCCAACAAGGCCATAGTTTATTGTCCTCTCTCTGAAACATTTTCTCTTCCAGCGATGCTTTGACTGAAATATATCTAACTCATACACAAGAAGTTTCTCATTTTCATAAAAAAGAAAAATTTAGCTACAAATTTTAAGTATTCGGTATAAAGTTATTGAATAAAAGCATCACATATTAAAAAAAAAATTAAGAGTTAACAGTGAAGTGCTAAATTGTTAAAAAGTAGATCTAATCCTAATATTTATCAAAAGTTTGTCAACAAGTTCATGCTATGTACATAGAATTATGTGTTTTAAGAGTTAATTATATTATTTGTCTGCACCATGCGCTGGCTTAATTGTGTGACACGGGATTAATGCTATAAAATTAATTATCGACAATTATATGATATGAATTACCAATTAGGCATTACTCAACATTCTATTTATTTTAAACAAAACATAATGCAAAATTAGTAAGTAAAGCAAACTTTTGAGCATATTCACATGCAAATGGTTTTCAAACTTCAGGCCCTCGCTTGAAGGCATAAAATATGCATTCATAGGTATCTTTTTTGAATGGTAGGTTTTATGAGATAATTACTAGTTAGGCATTGGTGCATATCTAAGCCAAAATCTATGTAATTTCAAGATCGCAAGTTTCCAAATTAATATAATTAAGCAACATCTTCCTTACAAGAAAATTTTATGGGTATGTTTTAATTGAAGAGGATGAAAATTTAAAAAACAAATTAAATATTTTTATTTATAGGTAAATAAATATATATTTTTCATTCCCTTCAATCCAAATCTATTTTTAGAGAAAACTGTTAAATTTAAATTTAAATAAAAAAATCTAAACCAAAATTTATCTCTCTCCTTTTTTAATCCAACTATGCCTGTGATACCATAATGTATGGCCGTATTAGGTATATTGGACAATAATTTCAATTATCAATTGGATGAAAATATCTAATTTTTTTTAACAGCTGATAAAGTGTCAATTAAGTATCAAAATTGATAACTTGCATATAATATATAATTAAGGTATATTGAATTGTTTTTATTAAAACAAAAAAAAAAGCAAAAGATTCCAATGGAAGGGCATGACCGAGCTGCTTAGGTGATCGTTGAAAATATTATAGTTATTTTTTCTCTTTGGTCCAAGTTGAAAATATTATAGTTGATTATAGACTTTTATGTGGTTACGGGGCGCCCACATCTTCGACGTATGTGATGCAATTACATCTTTACACTGACCCAGACGTTTAAATTAGATTTATTAATAAAACTAAGAACGTGTTTCTCAATTAAATGTACAGTATTTCCTATTTAGTGTTTGTGTGTGTGTGTGTGTATTTCAGGTGACCTCATATTTTAAAATTAATTTTCTAATGATTCATTTGCACAAAAGAATAATTTATTTTTTGCCACACATGTCCTGTGTGTATGGGCCGTATTATATATATATATATATATATACACAACAATAATTTCAATTATTAGTTATTAATTTGATAAAAAGATCTAATTCTTTTTGGTAAAAAATATCTTATTTTTTTTAAATAATTAAGTATCAAAATTGATAACTCGCTTATAACATATAATTAAGATATATTGATTTTTCTTTCAAAGGTAAAGATTTCGATAAAAGGCCATGATCTAGCTGCTTCGGTAATCGTTGAAAATATTAAATTCCTTTTTAGGCCAAGAAAATATTGTAGCTGATGATCTGCTTTTACGTGGTTATGAGGCGCCCACACGTGTCTTCGAAGTGTGTGATCCAACTAAATCCTAGTATACTGATCCAGACGTTTAAATTAGATTAATTAATTCAACTAATAACGTGTTTGTCAATGAAATGTACAATATTTACTAGTATATATATTTTCAAGTTGGCACAATTTTTTAATTAATTTTCTAATGATTCATTTGCATAAAAGAATATTTTTTTTGCCACACACAATTCTATGAGGAGTATTTGATCTTCAAATATAAAAAGAATACTAAATAGTCTCCATTTAAAATTCTTGCAAATCCAAAAAAATGGAAACCAAACACTCCATGATCACTGCCCCATATAAAATAATAAAAGAATTTTTATATTCAATTTAATAATCTTGTTTGAGAAAGCAAAAAAATATCAAATTTGATGACCCTTCTTTTATTTTTTCTGGTCTTTATAATATTTTATATAACTTAAATTTAAAGCAATTTCATGAAATCAAATATGCGTCATTGTAGTCAAGAAATGAACTAATGGACAAACCCGTTGACTTGGTTGACCTCGTCATCTGTGCCCACCCAAAGTCTTCTTCAATTTATATTTCAAAGTTCATCAATCCAACTCACTCTAATCTCATCCATATAATTATTGCGTGAGATATTTTTGTGTAGGTGAGTTTATATAAATTCATCAATTAATATTTATTGTATATAATTTAAAGAAATTTTATCATATTAAAATAATTTTTATTATTTATTATCACTAATTTTTTTAGAAAGCTTATAAATAACTAATAGGTGAAACCTACACAAAAAAGTTATTATTGAATATTCAGTTATATATATATATATATATATATATATATATATATATGTGTAAGTATAAAATGAAGAGAAATGTTTGTGTATGATCAATTGACAAGGGTCGATCTACAAATTTGATTTAGTAAATTTTGAAAATGAAAAGTTAAAATTTATGTAAAATTAAATTCAAAGGTTAGTCTCACAATTAGATCAAGTGAAGTAACAGTAACATCCTGATTCAATGGTGAGATTATTAATCATTTAAACATTTATTATTTTAACATTAACCTACAACAACAAACTATACAGGAAATAATTGAAACTTGGAATAGATTTTTTTGAAGTATAAATAATAGTTTATATATATGTAAGACAAAGACAAAGACAGAGATATTTAGTTCTTTTTCTTTATCTATATCTTATCTCTTCATAACCTATAATGGTGGCCAACTATGAGACCATCCACTTGGCCAAATTTTATTTAACTTTGGAATAATACGTTTATGCGTGCCATGTCGGCAACATAACTTCAGGGTCTCTAGTCTTCTTCTTCTTCTTCTTCTTCTTCTTCTTCCTTTCTTTACCAATATTTCAGGACCCACTTGGATCTTCCACAACTTTAGAAAAACAAAAACACAACACTGATGGATCGAACTAGGCAAGCAAATAATCCACTTTCAATATCTAATCATGGTAACTAGGAGGCATTTAGATTATAGTATTCTATTGGAGGATATATTCAAAAGTTAATAATTAACTATATACGCAATCAATAAATATTTGAAGGCATACGTAAGACTCCTCAATTTTTGTAAGTGACTTATAAAATATATGAAATTCTCTCATACTTTAAAATTTGTTAGAATTGTATCAATAATAGTTATATTATCTTATTCATACTAAATTATATATCATGTCAATATACTAAACAACTCTTTGACTAACATGTAAAAGAACTTTCATCTAAACAAGCTCTTACAAATGTGTTGAAAATTTGCATAGAAGTCTTAAATTTAAGTGACAATGTATAAGTTTGATTAGTATACCAAACTTACAACCGCAGATACCCATGTGCAGGGAAGTCTTTAAAACCCACTCCAAAGATTGAACCAATGAATTAAGAATGAATTTCACCAAAAAAAAAAAAGAATTAAGAATGAAAATTCTATTGTTTGATATGAGAGAGACGGCAAGGAAATCAAAGATTCCCTTTGATCAGGTCAAACTCAGAGAGACCACAAAGTTTTAAAGCCATGGAAAATTCAAAATCCTCTGGATGACCAACAAAATATCAAGACGGGCCCTCTGTGTAATTTTCAAAAACCTTGAGACCCTTGTGCAATTTTCAAGTTCTTGAAGAGAAACAGAGAACACGTCCTGTTCCCAATCCACCATTTACCACCCTGACAGGACCCTCCGAGCCAATAGGATTAGTTATGTATGTAACACACAGGTATGGTGGGGCTTACTACAATGAGTGCACAGATTTTGACATGTGGGTAAGAGGTGGAAAAAGAGAAAGAAAGGAAAAAGTTTCACATAATATTTATTATTTTTTAACAATTTTTTAAAAATAAAAGTAAAAGATTATTCCTTTATTTTTAAAATATTTTTTTTTATTTTTTATGTATCAAATGAATGAAAATATTAGAGTTGTTTAATTATTAGATCATCTCGAAATTATTTAAGCTATTAAAGAGGTCCAGTTGTCGGTAAAAAGAATCCTACATGAAAATGGAGTATAGTCAACAAAAGCAACTTACAATTAGGTTTACATGAAAGAATATGCCTAAGCCCTAGCAATTATGTCAATTTTGTATACCCACTAGCTATCTGCTAGGCTACTCTAGCTGTACCTCGAGCTGAGTTGAGTCTATCTGCTTTTGTGACCAATGACTACTCTGCTTACTTTGTAACTCAATGCATCACACCAGCTGGAGGTTTTGTTTTCAATTTTCTATTGGTTTAGAGATGGAAATTTCAGAAAAAGTTGTTTTTTTAATTAGAAAAGAAAAATATTTGCGTTCTCCTGTTATTGTTTGAGCAAATATTAAGACCATATCATGCGGTTTTTAGCTATTTATTATCAAGTTTTTTAAATAAAAATTAGTCATGAACATAATTAATTTTCCAACTCATATTACATCTTTAGATTTTTTAAAAAAATTAAAAATTACATATCATAATTTAATTGAAGAACTTAATAATAAACAAAACTCATTAATATGGGTATTTTAAGTGATGGAAGTTGAGATTTATTGACAGAATAATTTTGAAAATTTTTTATTAATTATTTGCATGTATTTTAAATATAAAAATGTATATAAGAACTGTAGTAAATACATAAAAATTGCTTGTAAATTTACTATTTTGAATTATGTAAGATAAATTAAAAATGAAGTTTTAAAATTTCTAATAAGAAAAATGTTTGAGTATAAAATATTTTTTTGTCTAGTATAAAAAAATATAAATTAGAAGAAAAATAATTACGTAGTAAATTTTATAAATATAATTTCATGTATTTAAATGATGATATCGTATATCAAATACAAATATCTAACTTATATGTAATATAATCAATATTTTATATACTCAATTTTCTCGGGCTTGTGGCTAACATCAAGTTCACCGTTTCACCTACAAATTAAAATACTGATATGCAAAACATCTTAGAACACAGATATAGAAGTACTTTTAGACATAAATATCTCAACTATACCTTGGAATTACAGCAAATATTCTTAAATCCAACGTATATAGTACTCTTGATTCCTTCTCCCACCAGATTGCCATTAATCTTTTGGCCCTCGTCAATGGTTCTTGGCAATAATGAATTGAAAAGAGGCTTTTAATTCGAATATGAGGTCTATCTTCTGCTTTATTAGTCATTTTGTTGCCACTTTCTTCTAGAAATAGTATTTGGAACTCCATGTTTGAATCGGGCTTATTGTTTCTACAAAAATGGAGCAATTTCAACATTATAAAAAATTCCATTAACACTGGAGTTTGTATTTTCTCCTAGTAGCTTCTTTCAAGCGTGCAATAATGATGGTTTAAAATTTCATTATTAATTACTAACAATGCTATTGTTAAGATTTTTTTTATTATAAACTATAAATACGATCTTATTTATATTTGATTAAAAAAATTGAAGAAAAATGGCTTAAATTTTCGTGTAAGTATGTCCGTATATTTGATGAAAAGTATTATTCAAGCGATCAAATTTATGTTTACTTATCTAATTATATATAAAGAATTTTTGTTTGATTTTTGAAATTAAATTTACGTCTTGGTAATTATTTTTGTTAACTAATAAAAAAGCCATAGTAGCATATATATAATATCGTTGGTGATTATACAACATTAGAGATAGTTAATTAAACCACTATAGTTAATCTTAACATCAGTTGCCCGGTGAATAAAATAATTAGAGGCTTTGTGAGTTGTATAGCTAATGATATCTGATACTATCACGTGGTTTGACCCGGAAAGCAGGGTCACGGTCCCCGTCCTACAATATCAACCAAACCTCAAAAGATCATATATATATATATATATATATATATATATATAAAATTTAAATACATTAGTAAAAATCTATTAAATGAGATCTTATAAGAAAAAAATAATTAATAATTCACAAACAAAATTTTTGTAGTAAATTGATATTCTCTAGTGTATATTGTGTTTGGTGCGTGGGTGCCCAGTGTGAACGGATTGAAAGAGAAAATAAAAAAGGATGGGGTAATTAAGAAGCAAACAAGAATACAAATAGAATTGCGTGAGAAGCAGGATGCGTGTAGTTGACGCACAAGAAAGTTCCACAAAACAAATATCTAATCATCATTTTCCTATGTCTGTGATGCCTTTACTTCCTCGTCATCATTTTATTTGTCTACTAATTTCTTCAACCATACATTAGTTAATTATAATAATGATGATGTGAAATCACAAAAGGCTTAAACATGCTAGGAACATAAGCTGTCCAATTGTATAGCAAAGCTTGACCTGTATATGCATTTTCTAGTTAACTTCAGATTTTAATTACATTATCTTCTATGGTATCTATAATCTTCTGGGATAACTAAGAATCTTGATATGTATTCATCTCAATCTGTTTAATATTATGTAGTTAAACTTGGCATTTGATCCTAGTTTAAACTTTTTGAATTTTAGTTCACAAAACTTTGCAATTAATTAAGTTTATATTTTTCTATATATATAGAGTGTCACTGAGAATTAAACCTAATTAAGACCTTCTTATACAATAGTTTGTTAATAATAAAAACAAAAACAAACTTCTCGATCACAAATATATATATATATATATATATATATATAACCATAGTGATACAAATAGGTGATATCACAGATTAATTATTGCAAATTTGTATGTGATCAGTTTTTGTTGTGTTGTGAGAGTCTCTTATTGCACTTCTATATAGATATTACAAAATGATGACACAGCTCCAACGGTAAAGAGGGAAAGAGAGAAGGAGAGAGAGTAAAAAAAAAGTGTGATGGAACAAATCCTTCTATCCTCTTCAAGCCAATAGAAGGAGAAAGGAAATCCCATTTAAACAAAAGATAAAGCTATTCTGATGATGTGATCATAGTCGTGTAAGTTCATAATCAAGTCCAATTGCAATCATTGTTAAGCATCCAATATTGCCCAAGCTTGTTTCGGGTAACAAACGTGAAGCATCTTTAATCTTCCATTGTATATGTGCTTATAAATTATGTTTCAAACTTTCAATATTCTTAAATTCAATCCCAAGCCCTAAAAGCATAAAAACCAAAGATTCCTACCTGCTATGATTTCATCACAAAACGTGTAGCATCTTTGTTTCTTTTCAGCATGGCACTTTATTTGGCACGTGGGTGGTGCTGGCGGTGGAAGTTACAATCTTAACGTGTCATTTATCCGAGTCATCACCAACTAGAAAAGCAGCCTTGGGGGAGCAAAAGAAAGGCAACGCCACCAAAAACAAAATGCCTTAGTGCAGTTTTTGGGTTTTAACCGCTGCTAAAATTCTCACGCGTGAAAATCACAACTAAAGCACTCATATGGAAAAGTTTAAGTACAATTTTCAACAATCGTTGAGACTATTATCGTTAAACTAGGGACTGTTTGGTTACATGCAAATTGAATGTGATATATTTATAAAATTTGCGTACTTCTAATTAGTATTCTATATATCCATCCAATAACAAATTTAACTATCAAATTATTTTTTAAAAAATAAAAATACAAAAATAATTCCTTATCTTACTTATTTACTTTTTATATTCTCTCTTTTTTTTATATCACCACTGTGATTCTTGAACCAAACACAAGTCATAATACAAGTGATAATGCTCTCTTCACCATCCACGTGTGCAATAAGTAAATATGATGAGAGGGTTGAATTTCTTTTTTGTGTGAGGTGAAAATTTTTATTTTTAGATTATTTTAATATATATATGTTAATAAAAATTTATTTTTAATGCATCTCAACAATATTTAAGGATAAGAACTCCCTGAATCTGTAATGCTACTTTTTCATAAGACAAGTAATATTATGGAAAATTTAACTTTTTAAATGGTTAAATTCTTTTATCATTAAATTTATATAAAATATTTTTTTTATTATTATACTCACATATTTATAAATAATTCAATGATAAAGATTGTGGAACTATTGACAAGCCATAGGAGAGTATGGTGTGTGGGTTAGTTTGCAATAGTTATTGTTATTGGAAGATTTTTTTTTCCTTCCATCAAGTCAACTTTAGACTAATCTAAATTTATGTTCTAAATTTAGAAAACAACAATGTCCCCATATAAAACCACTTTCGACTATGAAAAAGGTAAAAAGGAGTTGAGTCAAAATTATGTGATGAATAAACTAATCCAATATATATGTTCCATCCAGATAATTTTTCAAATCCCAAAAAATCACTAACAATCCACATCACAATTATACATATATTAAAGATTTCATTGTCGTAGGAATCATAAGTCTCTACCTCCATATCCTACAAATATATTAGCTATTTTATTAGTAGTTGCATATAGATATTAAGTAGTTGCAGATAAACATTTATATCATTCTTGAGTTCTTGCCTTCCTAAAATCATTATTGAAAGAAGAAATGAAAAGAAGTTGTAAGGTATAAGAACCACTAATCTAAACTATAACTTGTACTCAATGGCCAAATAGATTAAAATTATCAATAGCTAATCTTAGACATACATTCCAAGAATCTGGAACAAATTAATAATTTATTATGTCAAATATCCTTTATACCTCTAAGTCTTTCGGATGCCTTATCATGTTATCGTTATTCCTATTCACAACATGTTACCTCTGTGTTTAATAGTCTTAAAAGACATAAATAATCTTTGTAACCATGGCTTTAATAAAAAGTATTTAAAGATTTTTGCAATCTCCTAGTTCTCACATTTGCTCTTTGATTTTTATTTGATGTATTGTACTTTTCACATGCATCCATGTTTTCATCCTCCCCTAAATATAACATACAATTATTTGAATATGAATAAATTTTTATATAGTTAAGTTCCAATTTATTGATAGTTTTTTCGGTCTCATAAAAAGATGGTAAAATTTTTATATATTCAAAGGCATTTTTCAACAATTCTAATATCATCAATATGACATTGTTACTTGTTCCACATATACAACACATACATTTAATATAATACAACTTGATATTTAATTAGTAAATTATGTTTAAGATAATCACAAGTATTATATTTTATTAGGAAAATAGAATTAATTAATATAACTTTATACGTCAAACAATGAAACATTCTTCACTATCTAATCAACATCATCCCCTATGTCTTAATTTGTTTGGTTGAGAATGGGATAAGGGTTTCTGACATTTTGGAAAGAAATGGCACCCCCAATGTCTTTTGAGATTAACTCAGGATTTATTTGTGAAAAGTGATAAATGAACTTTTTTGGTTAAATAAAGATTGAAAAGCGTGATTCGCATTCACACTGTGAGCGAAAGAAGATTAAAAAAATAATAATTAGAGAATGGTTTAAAATGGTGAAAGCAATAGGGCAATTTTGAGGCAATAATAATATACCTATATGTGAATCGCATGTTGGTGAGCCGATATGAGGGGGTTAAAGCTTTAAAACCCATTATAAAAAGGTTTATTAATTTTGTGAAGATGAAGATGATTAAAGAGAGGAAAAAGGTGTGACTAGAAGTGCACCAAACAGTGATTAACCTCTATCTGATTGTTAAAAGTGCTTTAACCCATTATTACTTTAGCTAATTAATTAATCCCCATCTACTGAATTGATTAGGTTCTGAACAGAGTTTAAGACCTAATTTAAGTCAGCAGATTGTTTGAGAGGTTAAAGTGCTGGATAATCTAGATTATTCTGTGATTAATTTATTTAATCAACCTATGGAGAAAAGGTCGATGGAATCAAAGTGCTGGATTTCTGATGCACACTTCATTTTATCAGATTTTGATGACATGTATATTGATTATTCTATTTAGCAGCCCTAAAAGGAGTAAGCCGACAATTGATCTAAATATGCCCTTTGCTGGCAAGTAATAAACCAAAAAGGGGGGGGGGGGGGGAGAGAGAGAGAGAGAGAGGGAGACTTAATTATAATTGATCGGGAAAATAGGGAAAGTCTATAATTTTTCCCCTTCAATAATTTAGTCTCATGTTAATTCCTAATAGCTGGGGAGTTAATAATGAATGACTGAACTATTGTGTGAAAAATATCAAAAATATGCACCTATGTCATATATATACACATGATTCATGTATCTTTTTAATATTTTATATAGATGATGCAAATGATACTCATTTAATTATTTTAAGATTATGTATTATATATCTTTCACGGGCAATATAGGTTTTGAATATCCTAAATCATGATTTGAGAATGCGACGCTGAGCTTTAACGCTTTTCCATAAACCCTAATATGATCTGGGCATGGCTAGTTAATTTTAGTTAAATATACCATGAAGTTTAATGATGCTGGCTTATATTTTCATCTGGACTAAATAATAAAAACCTTATTAATCATGATTCACTAGTAACTTGTTAAATGAAGAAGTTCATCTCATTATAATCATGAAAAGTGATATTGATAATTCAGTTTTTTTTTTGAGACAATATTGAAATCTTATAATGAACATAAAATTCGTAATTTTTCTTTTTTTAAATAACCGTTGCTAAATACCTGTCGTTGAGAGCAGACATTTTTTTGTAGTGTGAATAACAATGGAGTTTGGACATTGAACGAAAGAGATTTGAGGGATTCAAATTCTTCGCTATTCAGCAGGGTGGCATTAATTAGCATTTGGATCGTCTGTGCATTCCCTGAACAAGAGGGCTGTCTCTCTCTTCTTTTTTTTTTTTTCCTTTTTTAGATGCTACTTTTGAAGAATATGAGGATAATCCATTTTGAGATTTGAGTGATCCGAGAAGAAAAAGAAATCAGACGGGATGAGAACATGAAAAAGATGATGGACCGTAGCAACACTGAATCATTGCCTCCGGACATTATCCTATGTCGGTCTGAGACAGCACATTTTCTTCCCACGTTCCCACTTGGTAGGAGTGGACATCACTGATAGGACAAACTTTCCGTATCCTTCTACAGCAATAACGTACTTGTACTGTTTCTGGTCATAATTCAATGTTTTTAAGCTTCAATTTTGATACTACAAATACTCTACTGCTCTTCCTGATTAAAATAACGTTATTAAGTATTTAATCAGCAGAATAATTAAATTAGTTAGGATCCAATCACAGGATTCAAATTATAAACCATCTATATGTTAATAACTTTATTATTGGCTAATGAGGATTATTGGGGTCATGGTCATTGGTCAATCTTCTGAAGTAGAGATTCTTATTTTGATTCTCTGCTTGGAAAAAATAACAGAAAGTCAAATTATACCGAAGCTGAAGAAAATTCGAACAAATCATTAATAGTGAAAGTTGAATCAAACGCATTATTAGAGATTGGAGAAGAAGAAAAATCTAAATGGCTGATCAATATTTATATCCTAATTAATTTATATCTTTATGATGACAGATAGAACGGTATTTTTCAATCAGTGATGTGGAAGGAGGACGTAAGAGCTTGAGTATAAGTCTTTAAAGTCAATTATCACTATTTTTGTTGGAAAACACGTTTATGAGATACTGTTTTTTAGAAACAGTGGTTCTAAAGAATGAGACAGAGAATGATATTTAGGCATACTTAAGAGAGAATACAATTAATGCTTCAGAATAATGTATGATGATGGATCAAAAAAATAAAGAATAATTATAAGAATAAAAAAGGAAGATAAATAGATGAACCAGAAGGCAACAAAATGTAAACCTGGGTGTCTAGAACATGATGCAACTTTATTGTAAGGCAGCACATAAGGCAACGGAAACAAATTATTGGGTAATGTATTTATGTGAGAAATGAAATAATTCAGTGTGGATTTATCCAAATTCTTGGGTGGTATAATTGAAAAAGAGAACTTGGGTGGGAATCTCTCTCTCGGGAGGGTCCCACACAAAACCAAAACCAAAACCACTGAGGAAAGCTTGAAAAGAACAGAATGACCCACCGTCTTTCAGGACTTGGTTTTGATCCACTTGTCCATGTGGGGCCCTTCCAAGGCTCAGGACTCTTCCGTACATATTTCTCTATTTATTATGTAACTAGCTCTTTACTCATTTGGTTCTCCTTCATTCGCCCATCTTTTTGCACACTTGTCGTCTACCAAATATTAAATTATGATCAGTTTGTTTGAAATTTAATTATGTTATATCTCATAATATTATTATTTTAAAACCGATATGTATATTATAAAAACTTACTTTTAATTTATTTTTTTGTACAATATACAATTGTAATTTTATTATTAATTTGAAAGTAATTAAAGGCATATAATTGATGTTAAGTTTTAAAGTAAAATTGTGATTTTGCTTATATTATAATAATAAAAATATTTACGTAATTTTATTTTAAAAAAAAAACACATCATGTGTTAAAATTGAATTTCAATGACAAAAAATTAATTGAAGAGGTAATCAAATAGAATTTCTGAAATAAAAAAAGTATTGAGTGTAATTTAATTATTTTTTTTAAAAAAATTAGTATAATTTATTTTTTCCTTTTTTTCAATAATGCTACAAACTTAGTCCATAAAAATTGTGTCATAAGGAGTTGGAGTTCTTAGTTGTTTAATCAGGTTCAATCGGTTTTCAAAATTTGAACATAATAAAAAAACAGAGCTACATGGATAAAATGATATATAGTTGTAGAAGATCTACAATGCATCACAATCACAATGGTTGTCTGAATCTGTCCCATAATCCAAGTCATTTTTATATGATGCTTCGTTTTGGGCAGTGAATGCATGGAACAAACAAGACCAGCCCCACTTCGCAAATGCAACGTCCATGGTTTCTAGCAATGCAAGGATTATGAAATGGATGGGTCCTTGATTTTTTCTCTATTTTTTTTTTTTGGTTTTGTTTCACTTTTGTGGGAAAATAGAAAAGAAAACTTTTAGATAAATCTGATCAACTAAAATAAATAAACTAAACCAATCATACCTAAATTTATAAAAAGCACATTTTTTTAGTGAGGTTACATGTTCTTTTATAATGATTTTTTTTTTTTTGGGGTGGAGGGGAGGGGAATCTACTGAGAGAATCACTATGAAAACAGTGGGTGAACCTGGTGAATAAGACAAACTGAAACTTGGGAAGGACGATCGAATAAGATGAAGCCAAGAAGGAGTTAACGAGGGGAAGGAATTATTATTTTTGTTGGATGAGATTTTCAGTTCAATGCCTACCCATGCCATAATATAACTCGAGCCCCACGACCCATCCAAGTGGAAAATCTTCTTCTTCTTCTTTCCACGACGTTTATCTGGAACCTAATTGGTCTAATAAAAGCAACTACAAATAATGGAGCGGATTCTGATCAAGCAGCAGTACCAGATAAGATATATCACATAAAATAATAATAACAACAACAACAATAATAATAATAAAAGGTTAATTATGAGAGAGAAAGAGATAGATAGAAGAGACCATGCTGAGGGTTGTGCAGGAACAGCAAAGCTTAGGGGGGATGCACTTCACTGAATCAAGGTCCACCCTCATGTGAATCCCATCAACTTGGGCCTTATGTGGGCCCTACTCCACATAGACACCCCACAACTCACACATACTGTGACTCCATCACACCATGTATAATCCAACCTCTCCTTTTAATTATGTATGGATATTTTAAAAATTGAATTAAAATTATACCGTCTATGTTATATATATGTTACATGTAATATTTTAAATTATAGTTAAACACTACATGTGTTGTCCTTTATGTTAATATCCGTGGGTCTTAAATTTTGGCCCTTATAGAGCCTAGACTCACCATGAATCTTCCTAGCTAGTTCCTTAACACCCTCCTGCTCAGTTGACCCACCATACCCACATACGAAACTTACCATTAATAAAGGAGAAACAGTAACGACCCATCTTTTTAACACTTCCCCAACTAAATATATTTCCCTTTCAATTTTATCACAATATAATAATACATTCACCTGGACACCTTCTTCCTGTGTCTATATATTCCATCCTCATCCTCGATTCCCACACTTCTCTCTCTCCATTTGCTGCTCCGTAGTCAAAACAAACCTTGTTTGCTCTCTTTCTCCATTTCTCTCACCCTTTTGCTTTACTCACACAGCATAGGTACAAATCAAACATGGATGCAAGTAGTTGCATAGATGAAAGCAGCACGAGTGATTCCGTGTCAATATCCCTTTCTCCGGCGACCACTCTGTCGCCGTTCACCGTGACACCTCAGAAGTCATTGCCGCTGCCGCCGAATAGACTCTGCCGTGTCGGTAGCGGCGCGAGCACCATCGTGGACTCCGATAGCAGCGTTGAGGCAGAGTCCCGGAAACTCCCGTCGTCGAAATACAAGGGAGTGGTGCCCCAACCTAATGGACGCTGGGGGGCCCAGATTTACGAGAAGCACCAGCGCGTTTGGCTCGGCACTTTCAACGAGGAAGACGAAGCCGCCAGAGCCTACGACATCGCCGCCCAGAGGTTCCGCGGCAAGGACGCTGTCACCAACTTCAAGCCCTTCACCTCCACAGCCGCCGACGACGCCTCCGACGACGATATCGAAACGACGTTCCTGAACTCGCATTCCAAAACCGAGATCGTGGACATGCTGAGGAAGCACACCTACAATGACGAACTCGAGCAGAGCAAGCGCAACCACGGCTTGGCGGGAGGAAATTACAGGAAGTCCCTGAAGGACGAAGGGCCAGGGGCGTGCTTCGATCGAGCACAGAAAGCGCGTGAGCAGCTGTTCGAGAAAACCGTTACGCCGAGCGACGTGGGGAAGCTGAATCGATTGGTGATACCGAAACAACACGCGGAAAAGCACTTCCCGTTGCAGAGCGGAAGCGCTTCTTGCACGACGACGGCGGCGGCGGCGGCGGCGAAGGGGGTGCTTTTGAATTTTGAGGACGTTGGAGGGAAAGTGTGGAGGTTTCGGTACTCGTATTGGAATAGTAGCCAGAGCTACGTGCTAACGAAAGGGTGGAGCCGGTTCGTGAAGGAGAAGAACCTGAAAGCCGGCGATACAGTTAGTTTCTACAGGTCGATCGGACCGGACCGGCAGCTCTACATTGACTGGAAAGCCCGGAATAACCAGAACTGTGGTGGTGAAGGGGTCGGGGTTGGGGGGCTGTACAACCCGGTCGAACCGGTGGTGGAGCCGGTTCAGATGGTTCGGCTATTTGGGGTCAACATTTTGAAAATACCTGGTTCTGATTCTGTAGGCGGATGCTGCCATGGGAAGAGGAAAGAGATGGAGCTGTTTACGTTGGAATTTAGTAAGAAGCCTAAGATAATTGGAGCTTTGTAACGTTTTTTTTTTTTAAATTTTATTTTCTGAATTTTGAAATTTTGTGAAGAAGAAAGATAAGGAAGTGGAGAAAACGCTGAGAGAAGGAAGGGTGGTGGTGGTGTAGTTGCAAGTTGCAAGCGTTGAATTGTATATTATTAAAAAAAAACAAAAACTGAAAAAGGCTGAAATTAGGTGGCAAAAAAAAATCTGTATAAAAAAAAAAGGTAACCCAAAAATAACTGTTGA
This sequence comes from Erythrophleum ivorense, assembly GCA_026724425.1. Lineage (NCBI taxonomy): Eukaryota > Viridiplantae > Streptophyta > Magnoliopsida > Fabales > Fabaceae > Erythrophleum > Erythrophleum ivorense. Next base: position 46,628,635 of record JAIUCV010000009.1, read on the forward strand.
TTTGTATCTGTTCATATGTGTAATGATTCAGCAACTTTTGAAGTTTCTTTTCCCTTTGTGTAGGCTTATGGGCATGGCCTGTCCAAAAATATCACTTTGTTTTGTTAACAGGAGTGAAATATTCGTCTGTATATGTTTTATCTTTTGCTCTGTTTCACCAATCGAATCAAGCTTCCATAAAAAGAAGGTATATATATATGTATATATAAAATATGGTAGGGTTGTGACTTAAAAGCAGATATATATTAATATTGCCAATTTAATTAATATATTATTGCTTAAATAGTAGAAGATACTGGGTATGATTAATATGAATATTAGTATTGAAAAAGAAACAAAAGGCTCGTGGTGGTATGGTATAACAGAGGACGAGAGGAGGGGGGGAGGGGGGTCCACGGGGTGTGGACAATTAAGATGCACCAATGGCTTCATTTGTTGAAACCTGTTTTAGTATGTCGTTTTTGGTAGAGTCAACTTTGCATTCAAGTTTCCTTCCCCCATCATCTCCCCACTTGTTTCAATACCCTCTCTCCAACACATTTTCCTCTATCTCACAATATTTTTTATTTTTTAAGAAAAAAAATTGAGCTTATATGCACTAAGTCAAGAAGATATTAATATTTAATGAGATTTATTTTATATATTCCTGTAATTGTTTATTATTGACTTAATCTACATACAATAAATTTATCTATAACTTTTTAAAAAATACATATGAGAGAGAGAGAGAATGTCCATGAAAGTTACTCAATTGTTGATATTTCACAAAGATTTTTAAGTTTAAATTTCACGTATGAGGTTGAGGCAAAGTAACTTAGTTTTGCCATATACAAAATTAAAGAAGAAACTAAAAAAAAAAAAGAATATAACTCTTGACGAGACTTCTTCACCGTTAACCTTTTTAATTTTTAAGGTTGAAAATGAAATAAGAAAAAAAAATAGCCAGCATGTAGAAACTAGATATAGATGAGGATAATGGATAACATTATAAAATAACACGTAATTTGGAAAGAATAAAAAAAGAAATTAGATGGTAAAGATTCTTACTTTCGTTGCTTTTATATTCTTATTGCTTTTTCAAGCAATAAAATTTGACTTTCCATGAGTGGCAAATATTCAATTATTCATCCCACATTCATTCAGTTTAGAAATTTATTTCTATACTGTTATTCCGCACGTATATGTATTGAATTTACAACTCAAACCATAAACGTCAAGTAAAAATGTATCCATCTAACTGAAAGATTAGGTCGTGAAATATTTGTACTTATAATATAATTATAAATTTATAACATTTAATGTCAACTTCTCGTGCGATTAGTGTACCATAAATTGTGAATATATATATATACATATATGAAAATATAATTAATGGTACTATAATTATTATATTTAAATAATAATAATAATAATATTTTTTCACAATCAAATGTTATATATTGAGGAGTTCATTTTGGCGTTTGAGAACTGCAAGACACAATTGATTTGACTAATTAATAATTCTCATTTTTATTGCTGAAAATATAATGAAGTCTGTACGAACTTATGAAATATGCATAATTTGCTTGTTCGGACCACGTATATCCGTGAGTACATTAATTAATCATATCACCCTTTTTTTTTATTTCAAATAAATTATTAGATTTATTATTTTTTAAAAATATCATCGCGGCCAAATTTCCCCAGTCTTCATCAAGATTGCATGGTTATGATAACCTCTATACATATAATATAATAAAGGAATTTTTGTTGTTGTAAAATTATTATAAATTTGTTGCTTTAAAATTGTTTATGATGTGATAATTTTTTTAATTTCAATTTCAATTTTAATTTTATTTTCCTCAGACTCCATATATGGGTCCACCAATCCACCCCTTTTAGTGATATATATATATATATATATATAAAATTAAGCATTCCTGTTAATTATAATATAATTATAAATATTCCCAAAAAATACATTTGAAATTTCGAAAGTGCTAATTCATTGCAGTTGACAATTATGAACTAATTAATCTATACGGAAAAAAGAAAAATCGACTAGACTAGTTTAAGTTGACAATTCTTTAGTCAAAGCTCCATATTAAATTTTGGTCAAAGTAGGTTTGAAATTAAATAGTATCATTATTGCCACCATATCTTTTCCCAGATCTATGAAAAATTAACTACCTCATTATTTAACTTTGACATTTTTTAAATTAAATAAATTTTATCACAAGTTATAGTTATGTATACTGATAACCAATGAAAAATGAAACAGTTATATATATTCGAATAACTTAAATTGTATGATTTTGTCATTTTGATTAAGATTGCTTTTACAATGTTTAACAACCCAATATCAAAATTAAAAGATGATAATTTTATTTTAATCAAAATTTTTATTATTTTCTTTAAGATAATTAATAAATAACGTTATTTCTATAGTTATTTTATTAACACACACACATATATATATAACAACAAAAGCACTGATATCATTATTTGTCGTCGACCTAAAGCTTTGTGAATATTTTTGATACACAATACAAATAGCGACTGAACATAATATCTCTCAAAAACACTATTCAAATCTCCCCACCTGCAAGGCGCAAACCTTTTGAAAATATTATAATTAGTTAGTTTCAAATTCCATATAGGATATATTGTTAGATTATAAATGAAATTGAAACTAAAATGGAAGAAAGAAATGTTGGTGGTGTATGCACGAGAGAGGGATATTCTAATTAAAGCTATCTATAGTTGGTGAAGCTAATTAATTATTCAAGTCGCTTGCATTTTCTTTGCAACTTGTACAGCCCTGTGCTTCAAGATGTATTATATGTTACTATATCATCTCCAAAATACTTAATATAGCTAAACTTTTGAATATGTGACAATATGCTTATTCACCTATCGCCTTCCCAAACTAGTCTAACATTTTGGAACTAAAAATATACAATTAAGATTAATTACTTTCTTCTTTAAGACTATGAAATTAAGTTATCTGTTTGTTAATTGATGTGGTGGAATTTAAGGTTTTAAAGGTGGAGGATTGATGGTGGAATGAGATTGTAAAGTAGAAGGGGTCCCACATGGAAGCTAGTAATTAGGTTGATCTTCAAATTAGAAGATTAGTGTATAAAAGCCAAACATGACCGCGCAAGTTTCGCCTCAAACCTCCAAGATTTTTATTTTGGAGTTGAATATTTCAATAACTTCGTCGACGCATGCAAATGACGTATTGGACTGGCACGTATGCATGTCTTTCTAATTAGCTTTCAAGATCAATAATTGCCATTTCCTTATTTACAAAGTGATCATTTTTGCATCATTAATGCCATTTTATACTAATAATCTATACTTTTCAAGTCATTCTATATATGATCTCTATATGAATTTAAGAAGTTTAATTATTCACTGTATCCATAAGCTCTATGTAAATTTCAATTAAATAAAATTTTGATTGATATAACAAAAATGGTATTTGGTGATTGAAACAGGAAAAATCTCTCTCTCTCTCTCTCTCTCTCTCTCTCTCTCTCTCTCTCTCTCTCTCTATATATATATATATATATATATATATCTTGGCCAGTTCTATTTACTTATATTTAGAAGAGTAGATGCATGTGCTAGTTTAAAAATCTAAAGCAGTATTTTAAAATTCAATTTAGATGAGAAATTGGACAACATCGCGCTTTTAATTATGCGAAAATCACTAGCGAAATCACTTAATATTAGTCCTAAAATACTTTGTTCATGAAATTAGATTTTTTTAAAATTAGAATATTTTAAAAGATTAAAAAAAAAGAACAAAATTGGAATACGTAAAAGTTAAAAACAACAACAAACTCTATGCAAATTTTGAGCTTTCATTAATCTTTCACCTATCAACCAATTTCCAAATAAAACTCTTTGTCTCTGGAACATTCTGCTGAGGGAGGCTCTGCTTCCTCGTTGTCTTGTCTTTCTTTTTATTTATACTTATACATATGATTTTGCAATTTTCTTATATTTAGTCCCAAAAATCAAATATTAGTATAGATAAAGTTAAAAAAGATATTATATACAGGAACTGATAAAAGAGAGGTGTGAGAAATTATTTAACTTCTTATTTCTTTATTTATTTCTTAAATATATAAAATTCATCTTTTAATTTAAAAATAAATTAAAGAAAAAATCACTAGTTTAATTATAGGAGAAAATATATTCTACCCTTAAATTATAGTTAAATAATTGACACCTAAATTTTAAAATGTAACAATTTATCCTCTCGAAGTATACTGTAAATTATATGTTATATTTAACTTCTAATATCTATGTGACCAGCCAAAGTTGACTTTTGAATATTCAAAAAGTAGGTTTGTGCTTTTTGTTTTAAGAAAAAACAAATTTAGTGCGATTTATTTTGAAAAAAAAAGTCTATTTTTAAGCAATAACACTATTTTTTTCCTAAAAAAATTGTAGAAATTAAAGTCGATTATGTGGATTACGTATTTATTTGACATTAAATTTAATAGATAAATAACCATTTTACTTTTTATGGTATTTCAAAGGTAAAATATAATTTCCCCATATATAATTATATGACTTTTCTCAAGTGATATTAGGTCCTACATATCCAGGCTGCTTCTTTGTTTTGAGGCCATTATCTACGCGAAAGCCAATTATGACTTCTTGTATGGCCGTTGCTCTTCGATCCTTTTCTTGTTGAATGTTTAATTTACACCATCAAGTAGCTCCGTGAAAACACTAAGCTAGTTCAATCATCAAAAACTGAAAAGGAGGAGGAGGAAAGGGTTAAAATTAGAAGTTAGAAATGAAATCATTATTTATTTGCCTGCTGGCTATAAAATGACAAGAAAAGAGCAATTAAGAGTCCAATCTGCCTGCATAAAAAAAAAAAAAGAGGAAAAGAAAAGAGTCCAATCTGTCATTCATGAGCTTTCTATTATAACTTTGGGAAAGAAAAATAATATCAAGGATTTAAGCAGTTATTATCAATCGTCTTTTTCTTTTTTCCTGATTAATCAGAAATATTTTAAAATTCTGAATAATTTAGTATAAAAAGTTAATTTTTTTTCCCTCCTTCTTTCATTTTAGTTTATTCTCTATATTACACATCACTAGCCAGACACATTTTTCTGAATTGGAAGCTTAATTTTCTTCTTCTTTTTTTGCTTATGATAATGTTTAATTAAATTATAGGATAATATATTATTAAAAAATTTATATACATTTCTTTATATTTGTATTATTAGGTTCTCTCATCAAAATATAACAAATATATAGATTTTTAATAATAATGTAATAACTATATAATTCTTAATTAAATTATACATTTATTGTATTTTAATTTTAAAATTATATACTTATTGTGTTTTAGTTAAAAACTGCGTATAAATCTAATCTCATATTATTCTTCCATAAATCTGATCTATCGCCAGACCTCTAATTACAAATGACCCTTCCTTTAATTTCCATTTATTTGCTTGGCTCATTTTGGTTTGACAAAAAGCCCAATTATTTGTGGGCTTTGTCGAAACTGAATCTATATGCCCAATCATTTATTAGTTCATATATAATGAGCCTCGAATCAAAATCCCACTGATTCCGTTATCTTGTATATCCCTCTGTAGACAATGGCCCTCAGTGCTCCGCTTGCTCATGGTGCATTTCTGAAGCTCTCAACTTCCTTTCATGGTGAAGTATCATCATTATCTTCATCAAGTTGTAGCCCTTTTATGGGAGCTCCTCTTACTTTCTCACGCTCTGCGCTCTCTGGTTTGTCACTTCTTCATCTCCAAGTCACATTCCTTTTTCTGAGTTTTCTCAGAGTAAATACAACAGAGAGGACTTTTTTTGAATTTTTGTTTTCAAGTACATTTATTTGGGGGAGATTAGGGAATTCTTGCTTCTCATGCTTCCCAACTCCCAAATGGAGCATCGAACAATTTGGTTCCTTAGGGGAATGATCTTTTGTGATGACTTTCTTTGTTCCAGGAAACCAATCTCCTTCTAGAAAGCTACTTGTGATTTTCTCTAAGAGGCTATCAGGATTAGAGGAGGCCATGAGAATCAAAAGGTACACATCTGCCTGTGGCAGATTTCTTTTTTTTTTTTTTGTGTGGACCCATACTGTCTGTGGCGGATTGAACTTACATTTTCAGCTTAGAAGCTAAATATTTGGTATTGAAGTATATGGAAATGTTCTGAATGTTTTGTTAGTTGTATTCTGTCATCTATGTCAGACTATCGGCTTAATTCAGTCTTCTTCTCAATTGTTTAGCGTCAACCATTTGATTCTTTGTAGAGACTAGTTCAGTAGTTATATGCTAATTTAAATGAAAAAAGGTATTTAAAAAGCTGGATTGCTAATCAGGTTCATTAGTTTCCGTCTTGGCGAAGGAAGAGTATGAGTGAAGCAGTATTCTAATGAAAATTATTAAATACTAAGGAATAAAAGTAACTCATCAAGTCAGCATTCAGGATATGGTTTGGCTGCGTTATTTCCACATTTGGCTGCCTCCTATGTGATTCCATGGATATTCAATTATGATTTTGATGTTTCTATTGGAGACGTTTTAATGAGATGTACTTCTTTTATGATATATGCTTGATGGAATTTGATGAAAAGATTTGAGTGGGTGGCTGGTGGGGATGAAGGTTTTCAGTCAATTCTAACCTTCCCCCCCCCCCCCCCCCCCCCACCAAAACATTTCTTTGTATACCAAGGGACTGAAGGGAGTTCTTTAAATTATATATAAATGGTGGTAAGCAAGCTTTTAGTAAAAGATTTTCAGTATATATTGCATTTGACGTTATGGCTTTGTAACTTTTTGACTTGATACATTGATAACATTCCATGGCATGTCTTACATGGAAAATAAAACATTTGGGAGACCACGGTTTCAACCATCTTTTAACATCTTAAATGTTTTTGTCATAGCAAATCTTGAAATATATGGAGTAAAAATAAACAATTTAGTGCTTCCTCCTCTCATCTGTGCTTTCAAAGTCAATACCAAAGCACTTTTTTCATAACTTGAAAACATAAAAACTTGTCCAATTCTTTGCTTTTCTGTTATCTAAATAAAGGTCAATAGTCTTAATGAAAAAAGAAAAGGTTCCAGTAATTTTTATGTAGCTTCTAGCTCATTGTTTGTCATGTCTAGAGAACGTGAGCTTGGTGTTACAAAGCTTAGAAGAAGGCCTCCATTGAGGCGTGGAAGAGTGTCACCACGTCTACCTGTCCCTGATCACATACCAAGGCCTCCTTATGTCGGTTCAACTATGCTGCCTGAAATCTCAAGTGCGTATCAAATTCATGATTCTGAAGGCATTGCTTGCATGAGGGCTGCATGTGAGCTTGCTGCACGTGTCCTAAACTATGCAGGAACTCTAGTTATGGTAAAATTTCCTTCTTTCAACATACATTATAGATCATATATTTATCCAAGATTCAATTTCTCTTTCATGACAGAGTTCATTTTCATTATTTTTGTAATTATTTCCTTATAATATAGGACTTATAGACAGATACCCAAATCTGTGATGCAATATTTTGTGTGTGTGTGTGTTTTAATGATTGTATTTCACATATGTCATCATAATTACTTCTTTGATGTTTAGCATTGAATTGTGTTTCTAGAAACTATGATATCTTGACAGCATATATTTAAATTTGAAAGTTTGGGAATTAAATTATCTGATCTATTTGTTGTAGAAAAGTGGCTAAGCTGAAGACCTTTGTATATACTTTCAGATATGTTAATTTAGAAGACAAGAACATAGATGTGGACGTGAAACTTGTCTAATGTGTAATAAGTAGGCTGGATGAATTAAAATATAATTGTTTTTTTAATAAATGAGTTGAAACATAAATTTTAGTATAGGAAACTTAACTGCTATTCTGCAGTGCTTGATATTTCTAGTATAAATGAAAAAGAGAGATAATGTCATATTACAGAAAATGTCCTTTATGCAAACCATTTTCTTTGAATACAATATTCTTTCAATATTTTCTAAAAGTGAAAAAACCATTCTTGAGCCCTTGCCTAATACATAGCGTAAAGTTTTAAAGTGAGTGATTCCTTAATGTGTTATTATAGCTTAGTTGACCATGAGTCTCGAGAGCAAGTCCTATTTCTTTTCACTCCTAATTTTCTAATTAAAAGTTTAAATGAAAATTTGTGTATAGCTTCCATACTAGGTAGTTGTAAGCCTATACTTTGTCCCTTGGTCAAGCATAACAAAATTTGGTGTGAGGGATTGTTTTGAGTGATAAAAACTGTCCTTGAGCCTTTGCTTAGTGGCTTAAGTTTTTAGGTCAAGTAGTTCCTAACAAATTATTTAGTGGTAGATGTGCACATCAGTTAATATCAATAATTAGTTATTTAAGGTTTTCTAATTATCAAAGGATGCTTAGTCTGTGGGAAACAACCAATGGTTGGATTCTGCTACTTGGTGGCATTTGACCAGCTTCTCCTGATGGTGCACAGGAAACTGGCAGGAGTTCGTAGAAGGTAATTAAAGTTTATACTTTAGATGGTGGTTCGAGAAGAATGATTACTGTTACAGAAAACTTGACCTGTTCAGGGAAATTCAAATGACTTTTGACCTTAAGAAATTTTTTTATTGATCTCTTGAAAGGTTTTAGTAAATCATTCTACCATAGATTAGCAGAACTATACGTCATGGTTTTGTTTTTCATTAAAGCAAAAGGAGCCTGAATTGCAAAGCACATGATTAGGCTTGCTTATCTTACACTTGTTAGCTTAAGATTGAGTTAATTGAAGCATACAGTTGAGATAGAGAGTCTTCCCCTGATTTGTTATTCTTTATCCTTTTTAAAATATATCCTCCTTTATTATTTGGACATTTTGCTTATTTTGATCCTCCATGAGTATGCTTTCATGCCATGATACTTTTTTCACTCTCGGTTAGACATCAAAGTTCTTGACTAGCTAAATCAAAGCCCAGATGTGACAACTGGTCCTTATTGTTGTTAATGAAGTAATAAATTTGCAAGCATATAAGTGATATAACATACTTGACGATGCTAGATCTTTCAGCCTCTTTTAAAAGAACTCGTGATATTACATGCCTTCACTTGTCTTTGGGGTGTTGTGGGACGTGAGAAAGCTTTTTACTCCTTTCAGCTGTATAATAGTCTAATGGCCTTTATTGGACTGTAAATTATGTCAGTTAATTTGATCAGTTAAGAGCATTTAGCAGCAGTGCATGGTTGAGAACTTGCAACCAAAAACAGTTGGATGTTTATTTCCATCACCTTGATTGAATTTCATTTTTTAATGACAATGGCATCTTTTCATTTTTCTTTTTCATGATTTTGTCCTATCCTTCCACATCTGCTACTTCACAGTTCACAGTGCGCTCCTTTTTTGTGTCTGATATATATTTGGTTTATATTGTTAGCCTTCTGTGACGTCAGATGAAATTGATAAAGCAGTGCATCAGATGATAATAGATGCTGGTGCTTATCCCTCACCTCTTGGCTATGGTGGTTTTCCAAAAAGTGTGTGCACATCAGTTAATGAGTGCATGTGCCATGGAATACCTGACTCTCGGCAGCTACAGGTTTTGAAGGACTAAATTGCCATTTGCTTTATCCTTATTATGCAAATAACTCAACTGATGAGTGATGACAGTAATCTCTTTTGCAGAATGGTGACATTATTAACATAGACGTGACAGTCTACTTGAATGTATGCTCTTCTATTCTCAATGAAAATATATTTAGCTTTACTTGGACACAGCTTTTTTCCCTAAATAAAATTTCTTCAACCAAGTGCAACATGCAACTGGGTTTTGATATCTACTTTATTCCTGTATATCTAATCATTCTTTGTTTGTTTGTCTTCTTACTTCATCCCTATAAATTGGTGGAGTGTTCTATTGCATTTTGATAAGTTTTAAAAAATGGAAATCCTCTCCGACTGCATTTTCACCAGGCATTCATGCAGTGCAGCTGCAACGTCTTGTGATTTCAATTTCTCTAGTGCCAGAAGTTAATTTATTACTTTGTGGTTATTTAATGAATAAATTCCCAATGCAATGAATAAAGTCAATATTTTGACATGAGTTTTGGTAATTATATTTTGGATTGATGTTTAAGCTTCTCCTATTCCTATCAGTTCTTCAATGAATAAAGAAAAATTGAAAGGAAACAATAGTGCAAGTAAGTATGATGATCTATGCAAATCAGAGAGACATCAGTGTAATTTATTTTTAATCTGCTGTAACACTAGCAGGTTAATGGAGGTATGGGAATTTCATGACATGTATGCCTCAAATATTTATGCATATATGCTATCAATAGATTGAATCTTCAAGAATCAACTCATGCCAAGTCGTTAGCTTTGGAATGAAATAGTACATGTGGTTACTTTTTGGTGTTCAATTAAGTATTTGTTTCATAGTTTTTAAGTGGGATTGTCGAGCTTTATTTGTGATGCTCTCTATGTTAGCTCTTTAGTTCAAACATGTTAGCTGTGATCTATTTGTATTGGTTATTTTATTGGGTATAATCATGCTGGCTATGGATATTCTCTTCTTTTCTCCATACTTTTGAAGATTAAATTACTAAAATATCAAAAAATGCAGTACACTGATGACTGAACTACCAAAATGTGTTACCTAGAGTGTCATTTAATTACGATATATTTGGCTGCTGTTGTTAATGACCAAGTAATCTTATGCTCCTTTATATGCTGTCTTAGGGATATCATGGAGACACATCTAAGACATTTTTTTGTGGGGAAGTCAGTGATGCAATGAAAAGCCTTGTTAAGGTGAGTAGTTGGCAGCTGATACATATGGGGATAAAGAAATTTTGCTTGTATAATCTGTAGTACATTGAAAGCATATTACCTCCTTGATGCATTTTTTGTTATCTGACATGTTGATTCGTCAGTTAATAATTCCTCTTAAGTATTTAGTTTATGCATTGGTTATATCATTTGATCTGATGTTTGTAGGTTACTGAAGAGTGCCTGGAGATGGGAATAGCTGTTTGCAAGGATGGTGCTAGTTTTAATAATATTGGAAAGAGAATCAGGTGCAGTTTTGTTAGATCATAATTGAAAACAAACCTAAAAGTTTGCAGATGTATAGCCGTTAGAATTTGATCCACACTGCACTTGAAACTTTACTTTTTCCTTTCAAACTTTGCTAAATGTGCTTGTTAATCCCTGAAGGTGATACAGAACTCCAAAATTGATACTCAATATCAGTTAGTTTTGTTCAATTCCTTCACTTCCTATACTCCCCTATTTATACAACATAGGAGAGGCCAGCTTAACTTATAAAGCAACATAATAGAAAAGTATTTATAACAACAATAACAAAAAGTATAATAAATATAACAGAATACTAAAACATACTGACACTAATTCTTACTCAACCCCTTCACATGTATCAACTATTCCCCTCCTCGGCAACATCCTTGTCCTCAAGGATGGTCAGGGGAAGTAGTGTTGAAGTTAGGAAATTGCTGCTGAATAGTAGGGAGCGATTCCCATGTAGTATCCTTAGGATTAGTGCGCTTCCATTGAATGAGAACTTGGGTGAGAGGCAAGTTATTCTTCTTCACTACTTTCCAAGCCAAGATATGCTTGGGTTCCATGGAAAAATAACCATCATCATTGACTTGGGGTAGTACAAGAACAGATTCACCCTTGTGCTTCTTTAAAAGAGGCACATGGAAAACTAGGTGGATTGGTGAATATGGAAGCAACTCTAACTTATAAGCAACCTGTCCCACCTTTTCTAGTACATGGTAAGGCTCAACATATTGAGCAGCCAACTTGTGTAAAGTTGAATTATTGATGGTATTGCACCTAAAAGGGCGAAGCTTTAAGTAAACCATATCTCCCACCTGAAATTCCCTTTCACTTCTTGTTTTTATTGGCCATTTGCCGCATCCTGCGCTGGGCTCATCAATGATAGCGCAACAATTTTCATGTTGTTAAACACTGGAGGCAGTACAAAATTTAAAACAAAGGGGAAACTACATTTTACCCCTATGAATTAAAGTCTAATTACAAAATTAGTACATAAACTATAAAACATAAAAAACAAATACTCTCTGAACTTTAAAATGTAACAAAACATTCTTTTGAACACTAAACACCAAACACTATTTCAAGGGAGTGTTTTGTTATATTTTTAAAGTTCATGTGACAATTTTGTTATTAAGCCTTAGTTAATGGGGTAAAATGTAATTTCACCCAAAGAAAAAAACTAAAAATTATAAATTTATGACATAAAGACATAATTAAATTGGATAGAAGTAGAGACGATGCCTGTCTTCAATGATTAGTTCTCTTTCCTTGTCAATTTTATTGATTGTTAAAAGTGAAGATTTTATATGTTATATAAGATATTCTTAAAAAAAACTTCAAACAAGTTCACTAAAGAATGGTTTCAATAAGAATAAATAGCATTTGATATGAGTGGAAGCATTGATGCATGCTCTAAATAATGATATTGAAAACTATGTATATGATATTAGAGTTTGTCCATTTATTTGTAGAATTGTAGTCTTTAATAATGCATCCATCTATTTCTATGTAATTGCTATAATTATAATTTGAATTAGTTGATGATGCAATCTGCAAAATATAATAAACTCTACAGATTTTGAAAGTTTTTTCTTTACCTGTGAAACATTATCACAGTGAACATGCTGAAAAGTATGGCTTTGGTGTAGTGGAACGTTTTGTTGGGCATGGTGTGGGAGCAGTGTTTCATTCTAAGCCAATTATCCTACATCACCGTAAGTAACCTTTTAAATGTAGCATATTTTCCTCATATCGCCTTTACCGTCTCATGATGATGGCCCAAAATGACAAACCAAATCTGTTAAACTATGTACTTATATCTTGATCTCTTTATGATCAGAAGCTGATGGTGACTCCTTCACTTCAATATTTGTAGTAAAGTGTATATTGGGGGTTCCTAGTCGCATGGTAGTGCTAAATTTTAAACTTCAGGTCGGAAAATATTTTCATTTTCTACATGGAAAGTACCAGGTCATTCACTTCAAAATTTTCTGTTGATTGTTATAGTAGAAAGACTTGGTAAATTGACTGTGATTATTTAGTAACTGATTTGTATACTTTTTTTAAATAGGTGCTAGAATCTCATGAGGGCCTAAAAGGCCCTTCTACATTGCTTCCCTTGGCCCCTCCCTCCCGCTTTTCTTTCGAACTTCATGTTTAATGGAGAGGTCTGGAGGTGGGAGGAGCAGTTATATACTTTTCTTTTAATGCTTGACAGGTAATGACAATCCTGGTTGCATGGTTGAAGGTCAAACATTTACAATTGGTAAGCGCATTGTTAATTGTACCTAAAATCTTTTCATAAAGAAACAAAAATTGCACCTAGAATTTGAAATTATCATTTCTACGTCTTTTATGCTATACTGCTTCACGTATTATTTTAGCGTGTATCCAAAATGGAAATTTGCATTTGATTATTACGTAATTTAATTTTTATGCATAGCAATTTTTTCCTGCATTGGCTCTTTGCTGGGTGGCTTATAGAATATTTGTTTTTTGTTGAGCCATGGACCTTCTAAGCTATAGAATAATTTAGCAATACTCCCAGGATGGTTTGAAAGGAAATAGGAGAGAAGATCCCCTTGGCATTGCGCCGAAGTTTTCAGAGGTACAGTACCTTCAGCAAGAAAGGAATGCTACATTTTAAGAATTGGTTCTTCCCGCTCCATTTACTTCAAAATTTCTGGCAGGGTTACACTCTATGAAGATTGGGCGGGCTTCACCAGTGGCAGCTGCTTGAGCCCCATTAACAGTACGAGATGGTCGACTATGGGGAGAATAGCAAGCGTCTCTTGTGTGTCCATGTTTATTGCTGTATGTGCACTGAAGCTTTTTACGGTTATCACCACGACCTCCTCTTCACCACCTTAATCCGTAGCCTGTGAAACCATAACACTGGAATCACCAGGCACAGCGGAGAAGCAGGTGGCAAAGGAGAAATATGCAACACATTGTGCAGAGCCATCATCTAAGGATGGTATGGTGGGGCTAGAGACAAAATCTGTTCCCGAATTGTATCAAGGTCAGAATGAAGGCTAGCCAAAGTAAGCACCATGAAATGAGTGCGAAACATTAATTTAGGATGAAGGGTTTGGACTAGGAAACTACACAGTTGAGCATCAATCTGCATCCACAAACACATATCACCAGCAGCAATATCAGTCTCTTTCTTGACTAAGTGGTCAGCATAATCCTCTCCTATAAATCGTAACCGCAACGGACAAGATAAATAATTGGCACCCCCCTTCTCCCCCACCAATTTTTCAGAGGCGATAGTTGGAGATGGAGTAATAATAGAAGAGAAAGGTACCATATTTGTAGGCAGACATAATGGAGATCCACACCAAAATGGTAGGGCAAAAAACGAAACACCACGAACAATGAAGATCCACGATAGAAGAAGGCGGGGAACATTTGGGAAGGTCCTGTCGTTGAGGTGTGGAAGCAGAGGAGTGTTCACCAGTGTCTCACGCACTTACACGGTCCAGCGTGTAGATGGATGAACGGTGCGGGGCGCGCGTTCTAAGGTATTTCGGTAACCTGTCGTTGGGAATGTTATGGGTGGAGGTTTCTGAAGCCAACCTGAGGGTCACCGGAAAGTGGCCGCGTGTTTGCTCAATAACTAGAAAAACTTTGCCGGTGAAAAACTAATTTTCTCTCTCCCCAAACCGTGATACCACTAAGAGACTAGAGCGAATATAGAAAGCATGAAGAAATACACTCACGCTGTATTATATTTATAATAAGAAACCAACTATGCAACAAATAAATAATATGGGACTTCAAGATATACAGCTTAGCTTACTATTAACGCTTAACGCTAACAATGACAATATGTGATTACTGTTCTATCTGCTTCCACCGTTGCCTTTACTTCTTAGGTGAGAATGAAAATAACAAGCTAACTCATTTAAGATTCGAGTATATGATTCTTAGTCGTTCGGAATTTTTATTGGAAGAAGATTCGATTTATGTAAACTTGATAAGGTTCTATAGGCTGCTTCCTCTTCTCTCTATTGGTCAAGTTGGGTATTTAGTCTTTGAATCTTACATTCTTACCCTTAAAATTCTACTTCTATTGCAGAACCTATTCTTACAATGGGAAGCATCGAGTGCATTTCTTGGCCAGACAACTGGACTGTCATAACAAAAGATGGTAGTCCCGCAGCACAGTTTGAGCATACCATTTTGATAACTAGCACCGGAGCAGAAATTTTGACAACATGTTGATGTGGTAATTTCTTTTTACCCACAAAGATCGTGTCAGTTCTGAAGTCTTATTATTATGGGTATCATAAATTGTAAAATTTCTGCGTTCAGTCTGCCTCTGGAGGAATTTACACGCAAATTTTTCCTTGAGAAACTGAATGCCACAATCTCAGAAGAATCCCAATATACGAAGGAACTCACATTGGAGATGTGATATGGAGATTCAGTGGTACGTGTTTCCATAAGCAAGTAAAGAAAATTTTACATACACTCTTTGGACGTAAGATAAGTACTAGCAATTAGTAGAAATTCATTAAAATAGACTTATTAGTGGATTTTGCCACCCATAAGTTTAGGGGTGTTCATTTGCTTGATACGCCTTAGGGTCCCACCTCAACCCGATCTAATTGGGTCGGGCGGGGCAAAAAATATAAATGGTCAAAATTTTAAACAAAATTATATCAAGTCAAGTTGGGTCACGAGCAAAAGCATGTTATGCCTAATTTGTCCTAATAATAATAATTATTTAATTATTAATATATTGTCATCTTATGTATATATATATATATATAATTCTTATTTCATCCGATTCTCTCTATATATTATAATTTTTATTACTTATGCAAACTTTCTCTACTTCTTAATTATTTTCATCATTCATGTGTATATTTTCTGTCATTTCTTTTGTTGAATAGCGAAAATATACATATTTACTTAATACTAATTATGTTAGTATAGCTTATATTTTGTTTGATAATACTATACTATTTTTTTATTAATAATAAAAATATAAAAGTTCTAAAGGTCTATTGTTTTGAAATATATACCTATGAGTTTGTAAAATGATATTTTTATATTATAAATATTAATTTATTAAAAAACAAAAAAAAAATCCGGACGTCCCTAACCTGTCTTAGAATTAAGCTTGTTTGGATCAAGTAGGATATCAGATCTACTAGATGTTTGGCCTGACCCTACCCATATATAGCCCTACATAAGTCCATTTTGGTGAGTTCTTATCAGCTTCTTGCACCTATCCTGGGTGAAAGCTATCACAATAATGCGTTCAGAGAGGCCTGTTCAAAATTGTGCAATCTTGTAAGGGGAGTCAGTAATACAATTTAGGCATGAAACTGTGTAGCTACTGCTTTTTTGGAATTGACTAATTTGGTATTTGAAGGTACTGGGAAGTGTTAAGATGAAAATTTCTTAAAGATTGCTGGAGATAGGCCAGAGGAATACTAGATGAAGTTGAGCTGGATGTGCTTTTTCGAATCACGTAAACTTCAGTTTGCTGACAATGAATATTCGAACCAGCAGAGAACTCAATCATATTATATTGTTAAGGAATATTCTAATGTGAGGGCTACCATACGGGAATCCCTGGGCCCTCCCAAAAGAAATGTACATGTATGCAAGAAGTGTATGCAGTTTTTTTGAAATTTTCTTTTTCCTACTTGGATCTGTTGTTGAAATTGTTACTAGTTCATTTGTGTCTCAAGTTATTAATCATCGCTTTTAACTCTAAATTGCTATTTTTTTTCACTTAAAATATGGACTGCAAAGATCAATTTCTTGATTATTTGATCATAAACATTATAATATCTTCTATAAGAGGTAGTGATCACTTGGGGATAACTTAAATAGAGTTATATTTGAAGTTGTATCTCTTGCTTCTTCTCCTCTCAAATAAACGAACCTCTATCCTTAACAAGTTGTTGCAAGTTGGGAGAAAAAAAGGAAAAGATGTCTTGACTATTAGTTCCTTTCTTAGTCGACGTAAAAAATTTGGACTTGGCCACTAGTAACTTGTATCAAGTTTGTTAATGATAGTTTTACAATTGTCTAGTAAATGCTGCCACGTCCACATATATCTAGTTTTACTTGCTTACGCCTACGTATATTCTTAATTTATGGGTGAAAAGGACCTGCTGGGATGGAAAATTCATAGCAGAGAGAAGAAGGGAAAAAAAGATAAAAAATAAGGAAGAAAGTGAAGCTTCCATGTCGGTGGGGGGACACCTGGAAAGTCAACCTTTTTATACCGTGTATTATTATTTCATACCTACTGAACACCCACGTGGTAAATACGAATTTTTTAATGGTATTCCATTTATAAATATGAAAATTTCCCTTGAATTAACCATTCTTCTCCGAGTTCCTTCATCACCATCGATGGCTTTCACAGGTTCTCTGAAAATGAGCTCTTCCCTCAGAATCTACCACCCGAGTTCTACCCTTTCTCAAACCCAAAAGCAATTGGGATGTAATCTCTCTCAGTCCTCCCCGAACCAAAGCTTAAAATTCTCAACCACCCATCAGGTATCTCCAACCTTAAGAAGTTCCAAGAACACTAAAATCTCAGCATTCTTCTTCAACAAGCCCAAGGAGCAACAAGATTCTCCGAAGCCAAGTAAGTTTTTCTCTCACCCCTTTTTCTTGGCTAACTTACGTTAATTGCTTATGCCCATGTGTCAAAGTAAAAAAATTACCATTTTTCTCATGGGAGAAATTCTTAGATAAATTTGACTTAGAAAGGATGACTAGACCGAGTTAATCATAGATCTAATGTGTGTTGTGTTTTCGTAATTAATTTAGTTAACATTAATTGCTTAAACCGAAGTAAATAAAAAGTATCATTTTTCTTATTGTAGAGAAAATTAGATCAAATTAATTAAGAAAAGACATCTAAATATATTAAAAATAGATCTCAATAAATAGTATGTCTGCCATTCTTTTGTATTTCTTCATAATAAGTTTATCCTACTTATTTTTAGCTGACCAAATCTACCTAAAAAATTTTCTTCTTCATGACAACATTTCTGGGTAGCATTCCTCATTCCTTGATCAATTGGATCGTGCAGCCAAAGTTCAAGAACTGTGTGTATATGAGATGAATGAACGCGACAGAGGCAGCCCTGCATACCTCAGGCTAAGTGGGAAGACTGTAAACTCTCTGGGAGACTTAGTGCCATTCAGCAACAAGCTCTACTCAGGAGACTTGGAGAAGAGGATAGGCATAACAGCAGGCCTGTGTGTGCTGATCCAGCATGTGCCTGAGAAGAAGGGATACAGATATGAGGCCATTTATAGCTTCTACTTTGGAGACTATGGCCACATATCAGTGCAAGGAGCTTATCTCACATACCAAGACACTTTTCTGGCTATAACTGGAGGCTCTGGTATATTTGAAGGTGTTCAAGGACAGGTCAAGCTTCAGCAGATTGTGTTCCCTTTCAAGCTTTTCTACACTTTCTATTTGAAGGGTATTCCTGATTTGCCGGCTGAGCTCACAGGGAAGCCTGTGCCCCCATCACCAGGTGTTGAGCCATCTTCAGCTGCTAAGGCCACTCAACCTCATGCCACTATCTCTAACTTCACCCACTGATGTTATGGTAGCACCAAAATTTGAGCTTCCTCTAAAGATTATTATTATTATTATTATTATTTCCTTCAAGCTTTGAACCCAAAATAAAATGATGGTTGATGCCCATTCAATCTTATTAATTCAACTTTTTAAGCCGGTCAAAAGCAAGTTACTACCAACTTTCCCAACTGATATTTTGCTTTAAAATTGAGCTTCCCTCAAAAAAAAAAAAAAAAGTTGCAGTTCTCTAATAAATATTTGTTATAAAGTTCATAAAAAAATGTGAATATGTTTTATAACTTAGCATTAGTTCATTGAATCTTCTAAAAAAAAGAAAAAGGTTTTTATATATGTCAAAATTCTATTGAAAAATTTAATATCTACAAAATTACACTTAAGTTTTTTCTAAATTATGTTAAGATTAAATCCAAAATAAATGATGGTGGATGTCCCTTTAATTCTCTCTGTCATCGATTTTTTTTTTCTTTTATTGTACTTGGGTAATATTTGAGTTCATTATTCTCCTTCCCAACATAGTAAAAGACGGGACATTTACATTGAAACTAGAAAATTTGTTTAAAAGAAAAAAAAATTGATATAATTAAAGTTTTAACATGTGATAAAATATCCAACTCCACATCGTTCTTCCCCATCAGAACAACCCATTATTGTTATCGTAGAATTCAAGATAACATTAACGAAACCTTGAAAATCAATTTAACATCAGTTTTCTTTGGGTCAATTCTGAATCAGAGACTAAAGAGAAACTTTTTAATTCTTGCCGTGTGGATATTCACATCATTCATCTTATGGGAACAGAACATTTGTATTCCAAACGAGCATGGGAACCGCAGGGGATCCATGTAGAAATGGTATGGTCAATAATTTGTACCATTTTTTTTGTGGGGTTAAAGATAAATATAAAAGGTAAAAATTATAATTTTAAGGATAAAATTTTAATTATAAAAAATTTTATTTTAAAAATTTTAATTGTATATAATTAAAAATTTTAAAGTGTAATTTTTTTATAATTAAACTTTTTATCTTTAAAATTATAATTTTTACCTTCTATATTCATCTTTAAATTCAAAAAAAAGAAAGACAAAAATTTATCACTGCACAGTCTCCTTTTTTAACCACACCCTTTGACTTTGCTTCAACTTTATATTACCTGTGAAAGAGTCTTGTATAGTTGCAGAAATGTGGTAGGAGCATAGTTTTTTTTTTCCAAAAGTAAAGGTATAGGTGAAAACCAGTTTGAAGAATGAACAAAGGAACTGACGTTGAACACCTTCTACAACATATAAATACCTTCAAAATATTTTCAAGAACTAAAGTTTGGTCAAAATTGGGAAAAAAAAGTGAACCAAAAGAAAAAGACTTAAAGTGCTTAATTATACCTTTCATTTTTGGTCAAAATTAATTACACTTGACATGTGGGCTTCAAACAGAAGAACCATATATGGGCTCCGTGAAGCGATACACGGGCTCATGGTCTTACTTACATAGCCCAAACTGACCAAAAATGAAAATTTGGGCCGGGTGTTTTTGGTCTTCTCTTTCCTGGTTTTGGGCCAATCGTCATGCATTGTTTTGTCCAAAAAACGTTCCTTAATAAAACCCTACGCAATTCTGAACTATGGCTTGCCTATTGTAATTCTTAGGCATTAATTTTTGTTTTTAAAAAAATCAGGTTGTGCTTAAATTAATTTACTCATACTTCAATTATTTTTTTAACTGATAAAAGTATGTCATTCACACCGAACTGGTCAAACTATAGTCAAGTTATGGTTTAAGATTTTCTTTTTCTTTTTCTCTGTTTTAACAAAAGAGGCCTCAAGACTTTTGGGTGAAGTATTTTCAGAAAAGACGACAAAGTAAAAAATAAATAAATCTATTAATTTCTTTTTTTTTTTCTCACTAACAATCACTCTAAATAAGAATATTTTGGTTATTTTTTATTCTATTTATTTATTTTTTAATATTTGTTCGCATATAAATATAAATATAAATATATATATATATATATATTGACCAGTCATACAGAACATTGTCTAAAGATATTGATAGCAGTGAAATGTAAAGGGGTTTGGGCACTGGCCCAATTGGGGTTATGCAATCTACACTGATGATGACTATGAGGAATGTAACGGTGATATTAATGATGAAATTACGTTAGTATTTTTTTATTTTATACAATAAATTTTTTTGGTCTTAAAATTCTTAAATTTTACTTGTTATTTTATTTCGTTAAAATTTCTAATCTTTAACTTATCCCTAAAACAAAAACATTATACTATGATTTAAAAGTAGCTTTATATAACCACACTTAAATTTAATATATCTTACATGGACTATTAATGAGATCTATTAAATTTCATTTATTATATTATTTTTATTTGAAAAAAATCTATATATAAGAATTTTAAGTTAAAAATATTTATATTAAAAATTTTAAAATTTAAAATTATTTTAAATAATTTAAGAAAAAAAAGTTTTAACTTAGAGTCTAAAATTATAGTTTTCTTAAGCAATTTAAATTTTGAGTCTTTTAGAATAATTTTAAAATTTAAAATATTTATTATAAATATTTTTAATTTAGAGTTCTAAATTATAGATACATTTTTTAATTTTGCATAAACATGTATTTGAATAATAGAGTAAATTACATAATTTTTTTTTAAAATTTTGTTAAAATTATATAAATATCTCATCTATTTTTAAAACCTAAATAGACCTTCATTAAAACAATAAATAAATTATATAGATAAATCATAAATTTTATTAAAATTATATATATATATATATCTTCTATTTTTAAAACATATATAGACTTTTATAAAATAAAAGTTGCAATACATAAATATCCCCTCTATTACAAAATGTAAGAAAAATTTCAAGAACTTGTTCTTAACAAAATAAGTTCAAATAGACCTATGTGATTAAAAAATAAATCAACTTTATAATAAGATTAAAAAAATAGGTTTTTTAATTAAAAAAACATATGGAGTCTTGAGATTTGGTTGAAAAAGAGGAATTATTATCAAAATTATCTTTTAAAATACTACTAAATATAAAGGGATAATTTGGTGGTAAAAATGTCAAATTAACAACTTGGTCCATAAACAAAAGGTAGTACAAAAAATATATATTTAAATATAGAGAAAAAATTTGTGTAATATAATTTTTGTTTTAAAGGAGTCCAGTAAAACTTATGAAAATAAATTCATATAATTTACTTTTTATATTGAGAGAAGCTTGAGTAGATTTTAAAAATAAAAAAATTATTAAATTTTAGTAAAATTAAAACATATATATAATTTATTATAAATAATAATTTTGTTTTTCAGAATTAGAAGCTACACTCTCGCTCTCTGTCTCGTCGCTCTACCTGGTCTATCTCCAGTCTAGAGGTAGAAAGAGAGACTTGAAAATCCCACCAAAAGATTCGTTTTGTACGCGACGCCCCGGCCTCGATATTTTCCCCATTCCTTTTATACCATCCGATCCGACCCATTTCTCTCTCTCTCTGGTAACTGTTTATTTTTTTTTAACCTTAGTTTCCAAGTTTATTCCCAATTTTGATTCTGCGTCGATCCCATATTCTTCTTTGAGAAGCCCCCTTGTTGTCCTTCTCTTATTCGTTGGGTCGGATCCCTCAATGCTTGGAAACCACTCCTATATATATTCCTTCTCCCTCACAGATCCAGGAACTGCACAGTACTCTTAATCCTTTGAATATCACTCACAAAATGCAGCCCCAGAAGAAGATGGGGTTACCCGACTACATTCAAGCATTAGAAGCAGAACGCCGTAAAATTCTAGTCTTTTCCAAAGAGCTTCCTCTTTCCTTGGAGCTCGTTACCCAAGGTAAAGTTTTAACACATCCTTTTTGATTTCAAAGCGTGGATTTTACTCCATAACCATGAAGATTCTTCCTTTTTTTTCTGGGTTTTGTTGGTCTTCTGAGATGGGTTTCTGGCATGTTTTTTTTTTGGGTGTGTGCAGCCATTGAATCATGTAGGCTACAGTTGTCTGGAACTACGACGTTGGAGTATAATTTGAATGGGCAATCGGAGTGTTCGGGGCAGGCATCATCGGAAGGCCCTGTTTTGGAGGAGTTTATACCTATAAAGAAAAGGGCATCCTCGGATTGTGGGGAAGACGATGAAGATGAGCAACATTCGCATAAACCCAAGATTGAGAAGGATAAGAACACTGATAAGAGGAAATCAGATTGGCTTAGATCCGTACAGCTCTGGAATCCCCAATCCCCAGTGAAAGAGGTATAAGAGAAGCTGAAATCATTGTCCTAATCTTCCGCATGCTCTGTTTTTATTAAAAAATAAAATAAAATATAACAGAGGAAAGATACTCAATAGAGGAATTAACCGAAACTTTGTGAACAAAATCTCAGGATGTTCCTAAGAAAGCGTCGGTGTTGGAAGTGAAGAGAAATGGAGGTGCTTTCCAGCCATTCCACAGAGAAGCTAGTGTTGGAAAGGCTAATGCAGTGACGGGTAAAGCGCCGCCGCCGCCGCTGCCACCAGTAGCCGCGGTGAGTTCTACGGGGGCAGAAGTCGCCGAAAGCAACAAGAAAGAGGAGAAAGAAGGACAGAATCAGAGGAAACAGCGACGGTGCTGGTCGCAGGAGTTGCATAAGCGCTTCCTGCATGCCCTTCAGCAACTTGGTGGAGCAGATTGTGAGTCTCTTGGCTTACCAAGCTTTTGCCATATTAATTAATTTCATTGTAGAGTGAGATGACTCCCAAGAAATTTATATAGAATTTGAATTTGTGATTAACTTTATAAAGGAGTGATTCTATTCATTTACTGATGATATTTGGTCTTTTCTGTAGCTGCCACACCAAAGCAGATAAGGGAACTAATGAAGATTGATGGCCTCACAAATGATGAAGTGAAAAGTCATTTACAGGTTTGTATTTCTTCTGATTGTAGCAGAAGTTACTGCAATAATTTCAAGATTTCATATTAATATTTTGCACTGAATCAAATTTAAAACTTGAGATTTTTGGGGTTATGGACAGAAATTTCGATTGCACACTAGGAGGCCAAGCCCCATGATTCAGAGCAATGGCAATTCTCAAACGGCTCCGTTTGTACTTGTGGGGAACATTATTGTGCAACCGCCGGAATATGCGGCAGCAGTGGCTACTTCAAGAGCGTCAGGAGATGTGACGACACTGGCTGCGCCGCCGTCTGGGATTTATGCGCCGGTGGTGTCACATGCTCCGGCGGTACCACGTGCGGTGGTTCCAACAAAGGCTCAGGTTAGGCAACTGGAACAGTGTTGTGGACATTCAAATTCAGAAGAAAGAGGTAATTACAGTGAAGTGGCGGATCATTCAAATTCACCAGCTTCATCTTCCTCCACACATACCACCACAGCTTCCCCTGGCTATTCAATTTGACGATGTAGTTTTGAAGAAAATTAAATTAAATAAATAAAGAATTTTGTAACCAAATTGTAGTACAAAGTGGTATGTGATACTCCTTTCTGATTTTTTCTTTTCTTCTTGCTTCTTGCGGTCTGGGGTTCAAATTATAGAGGTAGATTAAATAATTCAATCCTACAGTATTGTTTAAAATGAATTTAAAAAAAAAACAATTTTAAAGTACACTTCTTCTCGTAATTAATTTGTGTACTTATAGATTTTATTTTTGGAATATTTTAAAGAATCAGATCTATGCTGATGAAGAAATGTAATATCTCAAAAGATAGAACCCAAAAAAAAAAACTGAAATTTCAATTTCTGAATACGAAATTGAAATGTTTTGTTTTGTTTTGTTGCTACTGTTCAAGTATGTTTAAATTCAATGTCCACAAATGGGTAACGACAAACTAATAGACATCGAGGGTGGTTGGGGGTTACTGAGCCTGAAAGGGACAACGGATTACATTGACTTAGTAATTCCATTCTAAGAATGTCCTGCCGAATATGCACACTGATGCTCCGTCGGCTTTATATTCTCTCTGTCTTTTTTATTTTATTTATTAAATTATTTTTTAAAAATAAAAACATAAAAATTATTTTTTATTTTACTTACTTACATTTTATATATTTTTTTTATGTTTTACATCACTTAATTAAATACACTTTGAGTCATATCTCTTTGCTAGAGTTGTTTGGCAATTCTCACAAGAACTATTTTTTAAAAAAATTATATTTCAAGACTTTAAATTTGTAGAAATTATTTTTTTAAATGATTTTAGTTATAATTTTTTAAAAAAATTGATTTTAAAAAATTATTTTATTATAAATTTTGTAAACTTAAAGTTTATAATTGTAATTTTATTTTTTTAATTTTTATGTCTACTTGTGACTTTTGAATTGAAAATTTGATTCCAAAAATATTGCATTCATTCAGTTTTAATTGGCCTTCAAATATTAGTAAGTATGCAAATTGATTCTTAAATAATAATGATTTTATTATATATTATTTATGTTGTCAAATAATTTAAAATGTCAAAAGAATTAATTCATAAGTTAGTCATTTTAAAGATTGAATTGTATATTTATTAATTTTGCGGGTTAAAACTATATAAACTTAATAATTTAGAAATTAAATTACTAGTTCCTCACATTTTTTTGTTTTTATATTTTTATATATGTAAATGTTAAGATACTTTATAAGTTTGGCACAAATTTAATCTCTACCGACCATAATGGAAACAGAAGATTCTTGATGGAATCTTCCATGGGCGGCTTCTCGTGAAATCATTCCTTGTCTTTAATTGGACACTGGTTGGCATTTCTTCCACGTCGCCAAGATAATACAACAAACCTTTGTTTAAACAGACCTGATAAAAAGGTTGATATATTAATTTAATGCAATATAACGGATAATAACGTTAAAAGTTTATTCCATTAAAAACTACGCTAACACACACACATTATTAGCTTAATTTACTTATTTTAAATTATCAAGTGCACTAAAAAATTATTAAAAATTTATATAATGCTTGACGTTTTATAAAGTTGAGCGTTTTGATTAATAAATATTATTAAAATTGTTATTTGATTTTTACTTAATAAAATAAAAAATTTAAAATAAATCTAATGATCAAAATTCACTACACTCAACTTAAAGGTCAAGCTTTTTATATAATCAAGGCTAGACTTAAATATAATTTTTTATATTCTTGTTATTAACTTCTTTGATAAGTATATGATATATGTTAAAAAAATATTTTAAAAAACTTAATTATGTGATACTTAATTATATGAATTATATACTTGTTTGAGAAAATTATATATTTGTTATATTTTTATATAAGAATTTGATAATAAATATATAAAAATTTACTTTAATCTTTTTTCTTCATATAATTATTCAATTTTACTGAGAGATAACCAACGACTTCACTTGGTCAAAATCCCGAATTTGGTATTACGTTGATATGCTTAGTATATGCATATACCAGAATTCACTTCTAGTGTTCAGTACTAGATTTTAAATAAAAAAATTCTTTTAATTTTAAGAAAGTGGCAAAATTAAGATTCACATGTCATTAATATTTTTGCCTCCTTCAATTGATAAATTCCTTTTTTAGTTTACTAATTTTACTTCGGATTGAAATTCAAACATTCGACCAATTCCATTAAATTATAAGTACTTCATTCAAAATTTTCTTCAAAAGAATGAAACTTAAATTAATAAAAAAATATACCATCCATTGAAGAGTAGCTAGTCAATGTGTCTTTCTTCTTCTTCTT
The DNA here is from genome assembly GCA_026724425.1 of Erythrophleum ivorense. Classification (NCBI taxonomy): domain Eukaryota; kingdom Viridiplantae; phylum Streptophyta; class Magnoliopsida; order Fabales; family Fabaceae; genus Erythrophleum; species Erythrophleum ivorense. Next base: position 46,655,013 of record JAIUCV010000009.1, read on the forward strand.
CTTCTGTTAAACAGTATATTTTTAACTTCTACTTGATTGTTAAAATCTTATTGAGAATTCACATGCATGCAATACTCTTTTACCCTTTTTTACCTTACCTTTTTTCAATCCCAAAACTTCGCATTGGCTTTGGATCAGTCTTTACACATAATATTAGCAAAGTGACCTTAAAGCTTAAGATATGAACATGCCTAGATCGATTCAACCACTTTGGTCAAAACTTTCAAGCAGGATGCAGCCAACCCTCTCTAATTATTTATTGAGAGTTCGGTATAGCTACTATGTTGGATATTCCACTCTTAAAAGATTTACTCCGCATGTAAAATGTAATATTCTCTCTTATCATCATATCTCCAATTAATTTCATTGTTAATAATAATTAATTAATTCATGTCAATTCCTAGAGTATTTAACAACGCGAGATTATCCCAAAACATGATCTTAAGCTTAAGCGTGGATCACTTTGTCCCCCAGATTCCATTTTAATATATTATATTCTTTTTCGTATTTATATAGTTTATGTACATGAAACCCTTTAAGCCTAAGGCTTTTCTAGAGAGTTAACTTCAACTCTTACTAAGGGTTATGTTTGAACGCAGGAGATCAATGAAAAATTAAAGTTCGTTTTTACCGTACCATCATATGTGTCACTGTTAAAAAGATTTTCATGACTCTTTTTAACTTCGAGGGGGTTCCTTAATCAATGGATTTTTAACTTTGACAAAGTTTACCTACTCAACGGGATATAGAGATTCAAAGCTGGGCTAGTAATTAGTAGCAATCAACTAAGCCAACCAAAACGCTACAAGAGAGTATAATCCATATCAGCTTAGGCAATTAATTAATATTATTTTCCTAAGAGCAAATGGATTTTAACTTAAGGTAGCAGGTACTTTTATTGAACTGAAGATGAGTAATTTACACAAATTGAAGTCATTAGTTTTTATTTAGAAGGATTATAAATTATATTATTTTTTGATACATCGAGGAAATTGTTAATTACCAAGTTTAAACTTAGATTTAAAAAAAAATTCATCATCTACCATATATATATATATATATATATTATCGGTTTGAATGTAAATATATGATGAGGCTTTCACACATAAGCTGAGTTGAGATATTCCACTGCTCTTGGCGGATAGATATGTGAAGTAACATATATCCACCAACATTAATCATCGTTTTGTTAAGAAAGAACGTTAATTCTATATATACAACTGTCCTAACTAATAATATGCAAACTGCATCATAGTACCAACGAGGTGAGATGTGCTAAAATTTGTACCAACGAGGTTCGATCGGTTATTAATTATAATTAACTTTTGGTATTTAACATGTACTAGCATATATTAGTTGTTATCATTGTTACTTGTTAGATTCATTTTGATATTTGTATGGAATAATTAATATCTATGAAAATTTTTATTTTTTAGTCCCTATATATGATTTATTTTTTGAGACCAAAAAAATTAATCAAGTACGCGCAAGTTGGTCTGAAGACCACTTAATCATCATATTAACAAATAGTAATAATATCACTGTAATTAATTAGACAAAATTTGTACCAATATGTTTTAGTTACCATACAATGTATATAAAAGTGTTAATTAGATGTACAATAAGCACATAAAAGGAAGCCGACAAGAAGTACCGAACCTTGTGTGTATAGTTTTATTGCAGGACATATGGCTCTATGTGTAGAAAACGAAGTTATTACATATGGTGCGTCGACATTGCCATCAAAGTCACCTATGGGCTACGAATATTCCAGGATAATGAGGTATATTGTTTTAATAATATTGTGCTAAGTAGAATATTCTCTTTTGTTTAGATTATCTTCTAATTGGATATGTAAAGAGAAATATATATTCTGATCTATCTCTTCAACCTAACGTTTGTCCAAGATGACATGTTCATACGATAGTATTTAAGTTGTAAGATACCTTACTTAATAAGTTAGTCGTTTTGGATGAGTTCTCCTTAAAATTCAAATTAAATCAACTGATATTAGAACAAGCACTGAGATTGCAGAAGTGGCCAGATGTTAAGACCAAAAACTTATATGGTATCACATGATGTTTAACATATTTAACTCATAAAAGATTCTCTATTACTTAAGTTAAGCAGTAAATCTGAACCTTTGATTTTTTTTTTGGGTAATCTCAGCCATTTATTTATTTATTGATATTCCTTTATTTTTTTAAAAAAATTAAAATATATGATAAAGACAATATTTTAATTTTTATCAAATAAAATTTAGTAAACAGAAAATCCATTCACTAAGCCAGTTTGAGAGTGGGAGCGGTCTATCAGGTAATATCCACACATACGGTGGTGCGTGAATTTAAGCGTAGGATAACATACATGATGCAAGATTCCATAAAATGCAGAATTTATTTTCTTACATGAATTAATTAATGTAGTGGCGCTTCAAATTCGATTATAAAATGGATATTCGTAGTGCAAATTCCATTGAATACATTCTTTTTTTTTCATGACTTAACAATAATGTTTTACTTCAAAGCTGGGCATAAGGGTGGATATTCCAATAAAAAATACTCTTATTTCATTAAAAAAAATCCCATATAAAATGTACATGTGTATTATATATGGTTCAGACATCGTAATATAAACATGCAGAAGAAATGGGTAAAGCCTAGAAAGGGTAAAATGTAAAGGATGTACCTTAAAATATAACATCTTAGGAAGGAAAATTTATGACTAAAAATTATCTATTTTCTCTCTCCAAACAATGAAACATAAAAGCTTGATATGAGATCAAGATAAACGTTATTGATTAAAGAGTTAGTCTAACATATGAAATTAATTAATATTTCGTCAGGTACATTGAAAATAGAAAAAATTATTAGACCTATGATTAAGTGTTTAATCACAATTTTAGGTTATGTGAGGATGTATTCTTTTTCATGATTGAGTGAGCCACTTCTTGGCTTTTAAAGCATTAAGGGCTTAATTGACAAGTTCTTTGTATTAATATATATATATATATATATATATTGATGGTATGATCTGGATCCTTTGAACATGGGACTTGAATGAAGGGATTTTCTTGTGCAGTTGGAGAGGAGAGTTTCAAGCTAAATCTGCCCCTTGAGTGCATCTAAGGCCAATTGACTCTTAATGTTTTCTTAAAGATTGGAAAAAAGATTACATGCAAGGATGAAATAGTAGATAAGTATGAAGTTTCGTCTTTAGAATAAAACCCAAATTCCATATTTTATATTATGCATTCCCTTCATTTTTCCTTTCTTTCGCAAATTTTATTGACCTTTTTTTTTAGCGATTAGCAATTCTTAATTTAAATGATATGTATATACATTACAAATTCTCATTTATAATCATTAGTATAAAAAACATTATACTCGATTCATTGAAAGTAGGGTAAAGTATAGTTTTTTGTTTTGAGCTGGCTCAAAATCAGTTTTTATCTCTATATATTAAAATGTGTCATTCAATACTCTTATGATTTGTGCTATCATTTCATGGTATCTGACATATATCATGATTTTAATGGAAAAATAATCACACAAATGTTAAAATGACAAACAATTCTCTTACTAATTGTTTGATTTACTTAAATGTTTTTGAACTGTTTTGAAACTCTTGTAAAAAGATAAGTGGACAATTTTAAAATCAAAATGTCAGCTCAATCTAAATAATAGCCTTGAAAGACTATATATGCATAGGGTCAAGGTTCAAACCCTCCAACGTATCAACAAAAAGATGACTATATATTGCTCAAGATATTAGCGAAATATAATAACACAATTGCTTATTGTACAAACTTTCACACAACTATTTTTGTTAAAATTAAACCTAGATGACACAAAGTGGTTAACTGATAACGGGAAAAATCACAGGAAAATTAATGGGACACTTTAAACTGCAAGAGGCAAACTGATTTTAGGCAAAATCGTAGAGGGATAAATTGTAATTTATCTCTAAAAGTAGATAAAGCATAAATTTCAAATTAATTAATTATATCAATAAACTTCTATAATTAAAAAATAAATAAATATGATTATAAAAAATTTCTCAGCATTGCTTTATAAAATTTTTTTATTGTATACTTTTTACCCTTGGAATAATATTCCTGAATTCTTATCATAAGTAATATGTGACAATTCAGTGATCTTTTGGGAGTTCAAATTATTAAACGAGGAAATTGAGCTTTCGAACCTTGGGAGGACATGCCGTGTCTGTGAGATAATCTTTTTTCAACTAGTGAACAAAATTAGTGGGTTCTCTATTAATAATAAATGAAGTTTAAACACACACGCACGCAAAAAAAAAAAAAGAATTGCTAATTTCCACCAGGTGATGATTAGTGCGATGTTCACATGACACAAAGATAGCCTTCGGCATAAAATTAATACAGAACAAAAGCAAAATATATATAAAAGCGAAGCCTGCAATTGCCACGTTCGTTTTTATACGTGAATGAAATCCAATACGTGGTTTCATTGTCATGGTCGACACAGATGACAATGAATATATTTTATAAGTCTGACAAATTTCAAAATTCAAGACATACATATATAGTCCCCTACTTGCTAATAACACGTCTAAATGCATATGTGAATTGTTTAGTTTTTTGCCATTGGTGCAAATATTAACCACCTAAATTAAGATGAACTCAACCAAACTTTTGACTCTTTTAAACTGCCACATGTGAACTACGGTATCTGACCCAGAATGATTAAGTTATTTGTCAGTTATCTATATTTTTAATTCGTTAAAATTTAAAAAATTGATGTCATTTACTTATTAAATAAATATAATTGGAATGATAAAGTTAAAATGAGTTAATCGTTAAATTCAAATATGTGACTTATTAAGTTTGTAAATGACTCAATCTATTAAATCAGCTAAGCATGGTCTTAAATAAGTAGAGTTTAAGTGCAAATTTTAATTTGATTAAAACTCAAGCATAAGGAATTTTTTTAATATAAGCTTAAATATATTTATTAGTATTCCTCTTAGTTCAGTTTGATTAATTTTTGTTTGCTCGTATAAATATAACAAGTAAAGAAATTTTTTGTTGAAAGACCTAATTATAGAAATTGATATATAAAACTCTAATATTTTTATTAAATAATTTTATCATAATAAATATTTAAAAATTATATCTAATTTTTTTCTTGTATAATATAAAATTAGATGCGCAATCATAAATTTTATTAAAATATCTAATTTATTGTTCAAAAATGTTGATTCAAGTAGTACTTCTAAGCCGTATGCCTTCTTTGTAAAAAAAATTAATTAATTAATTTGTCAATTTTTTTTTTGATACAATGGAGTATTTGAATCTTTAATATTAATATTATATATATTCTCACTTCACTCCTCCTAGTTGGGCTACTCCACGTTCATCTTTTATTTTTAATCATAAGTTTTGTAAAAATGGATAACGTGAAGTATATTAATGAAGATGGACGCAAATTCAAGAAAATGCATTTACAGTATTTATATGATTCTGGTATCTCTTTGTTACAAATTGAATTTTTAAACTTTTTTTTAAAATTTTGATATTCTACAACGACCAGCTTGATCTACTTTCCAAGGCTTACGATTGAATGTGTGCCACTTATCCATCATAAGAGTTGATGAACTCTTTTGGTGGAGATGATTCGAAGTCTTTGTTTTTAGACCCATCAAAAAAATTTATTCTTATTTTTAGACCCATATCCTAATATGTCATAAACTCTAGTTTTATCTTTTTTCTTATTGATCCTTGGATATGAATTTATTTATCCCAAAATTTTTTAAAATAATAACTTTTGATGAGGATAATTAAAAAAAAAAAGAATTGTATAGCTTGAGAAATAAGAGTATTATAATAATAAAAGTGTGAGTGTAAATGCTGTATAAATTATGAGAGTTGGCTAAACCGACCATGTTCTATGCAATACAATGGGAAGCCATATTTATATTCTAGGAAAAGGTAAGCTAAATAATGGCTTTAACTAAGTTGACATGTTGCTTTTAAATAAATTGTGATATTTAAAACAACTTATTATTAATGGAATCATACTATTTAAAACAACCTATCATTAATGTGAAACTCATGATTTCGTGTTTATAAGAATTTAAAACTCATAAAACACTTATAGCAACTTTTAAGTTAAAATTTTTTTAATTAAATTTAATGTCTGAGACAAATATTTATATAATTTAAAATATACAAAATGCATTGTGACTAATGGTTTATTTTTTTTAATATTTTCTAATGCATCAAATTGATTTCATATACTGTATCATTTAGTCAGAGTTTGATCCATGCGTAAGCCCATTTTTAATCACAAAATCCAAAACTCAAAAAGGCAAACTTTGCATGTACGTAGGCCCAGCTAGTTTGCACATTCCCACTTTTGGGTTGCAAGTGGGCTCTGTTTGTTAACAAAGCCCATTAGGCAACTTCTGGGCTGTTTTGTGTTCTTGGGTTTCGTGGGCTTATTCCATGGAAAGAGGCCCTAGAAGAGAACAGCCACTTCGATTGGGTCAAATCACAAAAGATGATATCTTGCAGGATTTCACTATCAAGAAAAAGAAATTAAGAAGAATAATCATCACCACCATCATTCATCGTCACAAGGAAGATGCTGCACTATTATTATTGTGAAGATCCTCAATCGGAAACCAAAAAAGGAAAAAAAAAAGATCGAATGAATCCAGAATGAGATAAATACATCAGTTTTGCTAGAAATGTGATCATTTGGCAATTCCTAATATTTTTAATTTGGTCTATACTTGTTTTTCTTTTTGCCGTTACACTTTTTATTGCCCAAACGAGAAAACAACTAAAAATTCCATAAAGACACGCTAGTAAAGAAAGTTACTGGCTGTGATCTAATACTCTGAGGATATTCACACTGCTCGCTCATATATCAATAATAAAAAAAAAAAAGGTTCACAATTTATTGAAACTATAAAATATTGAGTATCTTCCCCCAAATTTTTATCAGTTTCATAAGACTAAACTAATTTATCTCAAACAACATTTCAAATATTTGTTACTTTAGATCTCCAGTAGTAGATTAGATGACAATAAAAATAAAATACTCTAATATTGTCAGTGAATTATGATATTACTAATATACACAGTTTTTTCATTCTTACATTTATATTTTTCCATTTTATTTATATTAATATATATGATTTTAGAATTTTTTTTATTGGTTCTAAAATTATATATATATTAGTAAATAAAATAAAATATAAAAAATTAAATATAACACCCACTAATTAAAAAAAATACTCTTTGATTATATAAGGGAAGAGTACAAAGTTATTTAACTTTTTTGTCTCATATTTCAACTTTTCATTCCCTCTTTTTATTTTTTACAAATATTAAAAAATTTTAATTATTACTTTAATTTTTTACTTAAATAATTTGTTTAAATATGAGTTTAAAAAAATCATTAATAACAATTATATCTCGTATTTCAGCAAAACAATTACCGAAAACAAAGTGAAGTCCACTCAAAATTCTAGGTGCCAGGAGAAGTTGGCAACATAGTTGACCAATCAACACGAAGAATCAGATTCAGAAACTATCAGAAACACATTATGATCCAACTAGTTACAGCTTTATTACCAAGAAAGAGAAGAAAAATTTTTAAGTACAATGAACACTACGGTTAAAATCTATTTTATATATGTATGGAGTTTTAAATATATATATATATATAGAGAGAGAGAGAGAGAGAGAGAGCAGATTTAGTTATTGAGTGTATGTATACCTAATATATGTAAGAATTTCTCAGAAGAAATCGCAAAAGCAACCCCAAGACTTCTTCCATTAGTTCGTAAAAATGACAGAAATTGTAATGAATGCGTAAACAAGAACGCCACCGTCGTGTCACAAGCTCCAGATTCTGTTATGGCAAAATGTAATCTTTTTTATATAATATTTATTATTATATTACTATTTAATAACTTTTTATTTTTTTAAAATAAGAATATAAAATTATTTTTATTCTTAAAATTATTTGTTAACTTCTTATATAAATATATTCTCTTTATATTCTACATACTAAATAAATAACAGAAAAAAAACAAAAAAGACTTTAGTATGTCTTTTTGTCTGTCAGAGTATAGATGCTGTTTAAGTTACGAAGCCAAGTTGAAAAAAGTATACGAATCGAATTCAATCATGCCAAACCCAGAATCTTTCGATTAAATTACATTCCAAAACAGTGATTTCTTTTTCAAGCAAAATTGATATGATATTTTCCTTACACCGCCGCTCTTTTCAAAGAAAAAATTAGTGTCTCAGCTCCAGGAATTTTTTTTTTGGGGTAAAGATAACATTCAAGATGCGTGTGTTTTTTCAAAATATTTTTATTATTAATTTTTTTAATAAAATATAAAATGTTTACTTTTTATTAAAACATAAAAAATACATAATTTAATTAAATAATTATATACTTATTATATTGTTATTAAAAAATTTAATAATAATGATATAAAAAACTATATATAATTTTTGTATATCGTAATTAACAAACATTTATTGATATTTAATAATGTAATTAGTGAATGTTTACTGACATAAGTTGTTTAGCACTCTAGCAAAAATCAACCCGAAGACCTTTAAAATCTAATTGAAGCAATTCAACTATTTCTCAGCAGTTTTTTCTTTTAAGAAAATATTTGGGCCAGTTTATGTTTTAATTGAGATTGTGTCATTCTCTAAATAATGTTAGAAGTATACTCTGGCATTAATCTAATATATTTAAAAAAATAAAAAATTTATAAATAGTTATTTATATATTTATTATTAATATTTTTAATTAAAACATAATAAGTGTTTCATTTTTCAATAATAACATGATAAATATATAATTTTTACATACATATATATATAGTTTTTACAATTTAACCTCATATAGTTGGGCGTTTAAAAAAATTATGTATTTATAATTTTATGAAAGAATTTAACAACAAAAATATAAAAAAATTGTAAATTACTCCAACCCATTTAGAAAATTAATTTTTTCAGCAGTAATATTTAATATTGATTCTACTACTTTTTTTATACATAAACAGTTTATGTTATGTCTATGGTTTCCCAGCTGCTAGTTAAATTTGTTTAGTCATAGCATTTAACACAAAATATTTGAATTTTAATATTTTTTTAAGGGATAACGGTAATAATTGAATGTAATATAAAAGCACACATTTATCTTTAGCTGATGTTCTATATTTAGGGTTTAAAACTTGCAAACACTTATGTAGTAACAACACCTACTAATTAAAATAAATAAATAAATTCTTTACGCTTTGTTTGGATGGGGGAAGAGAAAAAGAGAGGGAGAGAAAAGAGAGGAGAAGAAGCGAGAGAAGAGAAAACTGAAAATCTCCCATGCGTTTGGATGGAGGGAGAAGTGAGGGGAGAGAAAACATATAAATGTATATATATATATATTAATTTAATGTAATAATAAATTTATTATTATTTAAAATTTTTACATATATATTTTTTAAAAAAATAAGAATAATAAAAGATATAAAAATTAATTTAAAAAATATTTAAAAAATTTTTAAAAATTATTTTTGAATAAAACAACAAATTTTAATAAAAAAATATATATTTAAATTTTAAAAATATTTGTCCTCTAAATTAATTAAATTTATTTTATAAAAAATATTTATAAATTATTATTTTAAAATTATAAATATTAATATTATTTTTATATATATTAATTAATTTAAATATAAAATATAATAAATATTATATTATATTATAATATATATAATATATAATATAATATATATTATAAATATTATATTATAATATATAAATATTATATATAATATAATATATATATATATATATATATATGTGTGTGTGTGTGTCCGACTGCAATGCAGTCGGACATAACTGAGACCAAATTGCAGTAGGACATATATGTTCGACTGCAATGCAGTCGGATATACATATATGTCCGACTGCAATGCAGTCGGATTTTTTTTTTTTATAATTTTTTAAAAATTGTATATCATCTATTAATTTTTATATTACAAAATATTATTATTTTGTAAAATATATTAATTAATGTAATAATAAAAATTAATTATAACATTAATTTTTTAATTAACTAATTAAAATATTTTAAAATTTTTATTATATATATATATATTATTATTTTACGCAGTAATACCCGTTTTCCCCTCCAATCTCTCCATTTCGGAGAGGAAAAAAACACATGGGACCCACCGTACTTTTCTCTCTATTTTTTCTCTTCCCCTCCGTTTTCTCTCCGAACCAAACGGGGGAAAATTTCGTTTTCCTCCCCCTCCCTCCCCTTCCCCCACTTTTCTCTCGATCTAAACGCACTGTTAATGATATAAGGGAAGAGTGAGAAGTTATTTAACTTTTGTCTATCACTCTTTTTTTTAACAAATATTAAAAAATAAATAAATAATTTAATTTTTTTACTTAAATAATCTGTTTAAATATGAATTAAAAAAATCACTAATAACAGTCATATCTCATATTTCAACGAAACAATTGCGGAAAACAAAGTGAAGTCCCCTCAAAATACTTGGTGCCAAGAGATGTTGGCCAACATATAGTTGTCCATCAACACGAAGAATCAGATTCACAAACTGTCAGAAGCACTTTAATGATCCACCTAGCTCCAGAAAGGCAAAAAAAAATTATAAGTACGCAAAAATCACGTACATTGAACGATGTATATAGCATATTTAGCTTTTGAGTGTACATGTACTTAGTATACGCAAGAATCTCTTGGAAGAAATCACAAAAGCAACCCCGAGATTTCTTCCATTATTTCAAAAAAAAAAAAAAGAGACAGAAATTGTAGTGAACAGGTAAACAAAAATTGACAATGACAACCCGTTTGGTTTGTTTTTTTCGTGAACATAATTATTGTGTAATATTTTTTATATTATTATTATTATTTATCTTTTTTATTACTTTTTAAATAAAAGTACAATAACTATTTTTATTATCAAAATTATTATTATTTATTTCCTTTACAAAACATTTATTTAATATTCTACGTATCAAACGAGTAACAAAAAGAAAGACAGAGACTTCAGTAGGTCTTCTTGTTTTGGTGGAGTATAGATGCTGCTTAAGCTACGACGCGAAGTTGAAAAAAAGTATATAAATCGAATTCAATCATGCCACACCCAGAATCATTCGATTAAATTACATTCCAAAACAGTGCTTTCTTTTTCAAGCGAAATTGATATGATATTTCTTTATGCCGCCACTCCTTTTAGAGAAAAAACTATTGTCTCACTCCCAGGAATTTTTTTTTGGGGTAAGGATAAAATTCAAGATGCTAAATTGCAGGAGGATAAGAGTTAGATGTAGTTGATAATAGTTTTGTTCTTGAATTCTTCAATAAAATATAAATATATAAGTTTTTTAATTAAAACATGATAAATATATAGTTTAATTGGATAACTTATCATATTATTATTAAAAAACTTAAGGACAAAAATTATAAAAAAATTATATGTAATCTTTTTTCATAATGTAATCAGCAAATATTTATTAATATTTAATAATGTAATTAGTGAATGTTTACTGACATAAATTCTTTAGCACCCTGGCAAAAATCAACCCAAAAACCTTTAAAACCTATTGAACCAATTCATCTATTTCTCAGCAGTTTTTTTTTTAAGAATATATTTGAACCACCTTATGTATTAATTGAGATTGGATCATTCTCTAAACAATTTTAAATGTGTGATCTCACGTTGATCTAATGTATTTAAAAAATAAGAAATTTATATGTAATTTTTTTATATATTTACTATTAGAATTATTAATTGAATTATAACAAATATTTTGTTGTTTGATAATAATATAACAAATATATAATTTTTACAAAAATATATATAATTTTTACAATTTAGCATCACACGATTAATTAGATGTTTAAAAAAAGTACACATATTATGATTTTATAGAAAACTTTAACAGCAAAATATGAAAAAATTGTACATAACTGCAACCCATTTAGAAAATTAAAATTTTCAACAGTAATATTTAATATGGATCTTCGACTATTTTTTTTATACATACGCAGTTTATGTTATGTCTATAGTTTGCCAGCGACTAGTTAAATTTGTTTATCCACAGCACTTAAAACAAAATATTTAAAATTAATTATTTTTTAAGGGATAACATTAATAATTGAACCCTTGTAATATAAAGCACACATTAATCTTTAGCTGATGCTCTATATTTGGGGTTTAAAACTTGCAAACATTTATGTAATAATAAGTTTGTTTAGAGCAAATTATGCTAATTTTTTTAAAAGTTTGATTAAATTATATTTAATACTTTTCTTGTTTCAAATGGTACACTCAATTTTTTAACATTTTAATATATATTACAAAAACTTCCATTCTAATTTCTTTCTAGTCAAAAAAGTTAACTTTTTATATAATAGTGATTATAATTTATTTTAAATATAATAATAAAGATAGTCAAATTGATGTTAGTTCTAATATAATATTATAATTTTATTTTTTATCTAATAGTAAAAACAGTATTAATCGGAGATAGTCAATTTGATTTTAATTTTTTTAAAAAAATTATATTATATAAGAAGTTAACAGTATTAATCGGAGATAAATTAAAGGGGAACAATTGTAATTTTTAAAATAAGAAAAGTATCTAGTATAATTTAGCCAAACTATAAGAAATGCTAATATAATTTACTCTAAATCATGTACTAATTAATTAATTTGTGTTCTTCAATGCATATTATGAAAATAAGTGCATCAATATAATTAATAATATACCTTGCAACATGTTGTTAAGCATTTGCAACATGTTAGTAATGTTTAATATATGTATTAGAAATAGTTATTATAATCTCTTAGGAGAATTACCAACACTTTGTCAATCTCATCACCAACACAATAAAAAATTATGTACCAATAAGCGGTTAATAATGATATCTAAATAGAGTTATTAATACTTTCATTAACGGTTATAAACACCGTAAAGAACAATTACTAATTGGATCAGTACATCTACCATTAATTATAGTTAATGGTGAAACTGAGAATGATGCGCGTCATATTTGAAGTGTAAATAAACATTGTAACAATAATGATGTATATATCAAAACAATAAAAAATAATAATGATGCAGTAAACATGACGATGGCAAGCTGAAGTTGCAAAAGAACTTTAATTTCCCTTTCACCCTTTTCATTGCTTTGTACTTTTATCTACTTAAAAGAAGGTTTGTTTTTATTATAGATTTATAGTAAAATTATTATTCTTAAATAGTTTATAATGTGATATTTCTTTTTTCAAAAATTTTTTGGAGACTCGGTGCACGGCCCAACGATTCTAGTTTTATATATATACGTTTTTTTTCTTTTTTGAATTTTTGTCATGGAAAACTTTGAGGAATAAAGAGAAAGAGAAAATTGGAAACTAAAATAAGGCAACAATATTTCATGAATTCAAAAGTCAATGGAGTGGGGTCAGCGAATGCAGTGATCGCTAATATTAAACTTTACAAGGGTTTTTTAATCAGAAAATTAGTCTCTCTCAGAAAAAAAAAATGATAAAGAGGTGTTGCTTCTTTTTTTTTTTTATGTTTTTAAAGTGAAAAGTATTAAAATAAAAAAATTTTAAACTGTGGGCAATATAATAGTAACATTTAAAAACTCAAGTCAATAACAATATATATATATATATATATATATATATATTTCAGTTTCTGTCATATTTTGAACTTATAAAAACTACTCTGTGAAATGCTTTTACTATAGAAGAACTCATCATGCGTATCTCATTAATTGTAAGAAAACATACCTCTCTTGTTGAATAGATTATTATTTTGATCTTTAAAAGATATTACTCTCATCAATTTAGCCTTTAAAAATCTATTATCATTAATTTAATTTTAATATTTAAAGAATATATAATTTTATTCATGACTTAAAATTAAATTGGTATTATAATTTTTAAAAAACCAAATTGATGGCCATAAATTTTTTATTCATAACTAAATTAATGACAATAAAATTTTAAGAATTAAATGTCATTTAAATCTTACAGAGACTAATATAATAAATAACACTTTTTTTTTTCATCGTTACCCATTCTCTCTTGCCAGTTTGTGTGTAAAAATCCAAATGAAGAGACCCCTATAAAGGAAAGACATATACCCCAGTTAGGCTTTATGTCCAATTAGTATTGTTGAAATGTCATAGTCAATATTGCCTAAAATTTGTGGGGTTTTTAAAAAGTGACAAAACAAGACATGTTTTTATGATTTGCAGAGTTTGAAGCATTGATGTCTATGTTTTTGTCCTGATTCTTCATCTTCCCTTTAACTCAATTCTCCCAAAAGGAAAAGGGGACGAAGTCGGAAACTGTATCCATATGACAAATTAATTAACATGTGGCACATAATTATGAAAGTAATCTATCTATCTATGACAAAAGTCTTCCTCTCATCTCGTTGTCCTTTCTTTTATGAGAAGTTAAAATCATATCCAACTCAAAGATCTGCATTTGAATTCATTAAAATTTGTGCCAATGACAACGATGAACGCCATACGCTGGGGAAAAAAAGAAAATATATAGACAGTTTGTTCCCCATAAACAAAGTCATATTTTTGGCTTACCATTACAAAATAGTTATTGCTTATTTGTAGGGGATATTAGACTATACAATGAGATTTTTTTTTTTGTATTGATTTTCCTTTAACTGGCAAAATGAATTAAACGGCGTTGACGGCTTGACGCAAAGACCTTTTTTTTTTTGGAATCTATTAATAATCCTTTGTTGGTAACTATTTATCAATCATAGTGTATCTTGCTTTTGACATTATAGAAAAATTGGAATACTGTGACAGTACTTTAACAGCGGCTCTTTAGCAGTGATTGTTGTATCCACTGCTAAATCATTATATAGCGGCCGTTTAAATAGTTGTTGTTATTTAGCTGCGGTCAACAATTTTATACCACCGTTGTTATTTAGGAATTATAGCAATTGTAATCGCCACTAAATGTATTAAATAACTGCCATTCCCCTCACGATCAAATATGAAATTTCAAAAATTTTTGAAAAAATTATAATCAAAGATTTACATCTTATCAAATTTATAATAAAAGACTTTAAAAATTAAAATTATCTTTAAAAATTATAATTATTATTTAATTTTAAAAAAATTATTATTATTTTTAAGAGATTTATTATTTGATGTCAAAAAATATTAAAATTTTTTAATCTAATAATAAATCTCTTAAATTTAGTAACAAATTTTTTAAAATTTGATGGTAATTCTGATTTTTAATAATAATTTTAATTTTAAAAATTATTTATTATAAGTTTTTTAAAATCTTGATCTCTCAGTGTAATATTCTCAAAATTTTTTTGCGCCTCCAACCATAAACTCTATTGCCACCTAGCCGCCGGCCAGATGCTGTCAGTCATCCACTCATCGATGATCTGCCGTCCAGCCATCCCATCCCGTTTGCCATTTGGCGGCTCCATTTCATGATTTTCAACATAGTTCAAGTTGGATTTTCTCTCCATGAAAATATGTGTTTTATAATAAAAATATTATCAAACGAATTTGTGATACTAAAGGATTTATATATTCTAAACAAAACATAATTGCATTCCACTTGATTTGAACCATCAATTTTTAAGTGTTTTGAAACATAAGTTGATATTAATCAAAAATTATTTTTATAATTTGTACCCTTTAAATATGACTTCTCATTAGCATCAGTGCTTGTGTAGAAGTATAAATTAAGGATGGCTGGGTAACATTGAATGAAGGAAGCAAGTAACCTTCGTCGTCGCTATCAATCTTTAATGATTTTTATTCAATACTAGTTTAGTAATTTAATCATTTTAACCCAAATACATTTTGTTTTTACGATTGCGTTCATATATTAAGACTCTAAAGTCATAAAATAGAATGCTGGGTAGCTTTCGAGTTTGCTAAGGTCGTACATAGAGAAAAGCAACTCTTCTTTGAATTTATCATTAAAATAAACTTCACACCTATTCATGGTAGAAGGACGTTACCCTTATATTCTCACCATAAAATGAACCACACTAATCTTAATTCTGTACTTCTCAGTGACCATTTTGTCCCTTAGGAAAACAAGATGATTACGATTCTTGTACTTGGTGCAAATGACGTTGAAAACATTCAATTTTATTTTAAATTTTTTTATCTAAAAAGATTATAAATATCAATCTCAGTAAAATTAAGAATATCAGAAACATCCATCTTAGTAAAATTTTACAAATTTGATTTTTTTTTATTGGAATAAACATTTGACCATCAAAATATTATTTGGAAGTAATAGAGTTGTGATGGCCACAAGCCACCAGAAACTGGACCCTTATGCCTAGATAATTATTGCCGCTAATAACTAGAAATAGGAAAAGGACAATCCCTGACATAAATGAAAAGTGTCTTCCTAGGGACAAGCTAAAATTTAGGGATGTGATTGAGATATTTATTAAATTCTCGTAATATTAAAAAATTTATCATAATTGTTATAAATAAATAAATAATATCTAAAATTTAAAATTTAATTTAAATATCTATTAAATTAAATTATATAATTTTTATAAAAAATTAAATTATGTGATAAAATACAAATAACAATAGTGTTAAAAGCTCAATACTAAAAACATGTTTGGTATTTAAGTAAAAAGTAAAATAAAAAATTTATATAGTATTTATTATGTCATAGTAATCATTATTTAATAATTATAATTTATTTTTATTATGTCTTAAAATAAAATATTATAATTATTTTATATTTATAAAATTATTTTTTATTTTTAACTTTTTATATACTAAATGATCCATCATAAGTTAAAAATAAAATTGAACTCCTTGAGATTATAACATTAAAAACAGATCAAAAGAAAATTGAGGTTATTTTTTGGTGGTACGCTTGGTTCCTAGTAGTCATCTTTCGGCCACCAACACCTTCACTCCCCACCTAAACCATTTGAGGAGAAAGATTGGGAGACCCCTCCACCAACTTCAACATCAACGGCATGTCCTAACTTTAATCATTAATCCTCAAACAAATGCCTTCTTTTACAATAAAGCCACAGTCCTGAAGTGTAATGATTAGAGAGTAGATCCCTTTCACAGACCAGCAAAACATTCCGGTCATTGGCTCAATTCCAAAACAAAAATTGATCAGTTTTTCAAAGAGGACCTTCAAGAGAAAATTATCAAACAACTTTAAATTATATATGAATATATCAGATTTTATACTCATTTATTTATTAGCTAAACTGGCAGACCAGTTTTCTTACGGCACTGAAGTAGTGGGAAATTTCTGAGGCCCAAACAGCACAATAAAGTGATTAGATGACGTGATTTATCCCGGGGAAATGATTCTATATTCTCTCTTTTAGCAAAAGAAACACAGACGAGAAGAAAAATAGAAAATAAAAAAGGAAGATTCTGCAAGTTTCCTACATTGAAGGTGGTCGGGATATGAAGTAGGTACAGATGGTAATTGGAAAACTTCTCAGATAATCTCTTTGCACAGTAAGGATTAGTGGGTATACCTCATCTTACCGCATAAAAGAGGAATTGGCTGGGTCATCCAATTTAACTTGTTCTTTATTTGAACTCAGCTTCCCTGCTCTCTCCTGTTTCATATGCCACTCACAGGGTTCCCAATAAGCGGCGAAAGTATTTGCACAAGTGGCAAAAGTATTTGCACAAGTGGCAAGTGACCACTAAGAGGTAGGAAACACATGTTCATCATCATTACGTCAAACATTTGATATACATTAACCGCTATACTTAAATTATAACCCTCTTCACATCACTCCAAAATTCAAGGGGGCTTCTTCCTTCTTTCTCGTTCTCTGCCACTACCCTCTCCAACTCAAGCAAAAATGGTCTCAGCTTCTTCTCCCCATTCCAAGGTAATTCATTCTATAGTGTGCCTATTGTGTCTGTGCCTGCATTAGTATCGGTTTGGTATTTCTCATGTTCTGATTCTTGTAGGAGGTTAATTCAAACGAGAAATGGACAGAAAATGGGCCTTCTCGGAATGCCAAATGGTGGTACTCAACCTTCCACACCGTCACAGCCATGATAGGCGCAGGAGTTCTAAGCCTACCTTATGCCATGGCATATTTAGGATGGTATACAGAACAATATTGCAATTTAGCTTCACCCCACATCAAAAGTCTACAACTTTTAACATTAAAACTTCGAAATTACATGTTTTTAATTTTCAGGGGACCAGGGACGATGATGTTGCTGTTATCTTGGTGTCTGACCTTGAACACGATGTGGCAAATGATCCAACTCCACGAGTGTGTTCCGGGAACCCGGTTCGACCGCTATATTGATCTGGGTCGACATGCTTTCGGACCAAAGCTTGGACCTTGGATTGTGCTACCTCAGCAGTTAATTGTCCAAGTTGGGTGTGATATTGTGTATATGGTCACCGGGGGGAAGTGCCTCAAGAAGTTCATGGAGATAGCTTGTACTAATTGCACACAGCTCAAGCAAACATACTGGATTCTCATCTTCGGTGGCCTCCATTTCTTCCTCTCTCAGCTTCCCAATTTTAACTCCGTTGCTGGTGTTTCATTAGCAGCAGCTATTATGTCTCTGAGGTACGGACCGTTGAATCCCTATATGCCTATACTTCAATATAGAATATTATTGTGTCCCATACTCTATAATTCAACACAATATTTTGTGTTGTATCGCACTGTCGTCTAGTGTCCTGTGAGGAGTCTATACTTTTCTTGGACACTAGCTTTTCGACTTATTCTTTATGAGTTCTGAATGCTTGCTGAGCCAGCTTGACATTTTATATCCATTAAAGATCTCTGGGAAAGTTATAGTTTGGATTCTCTGCTAAAAAGAGGTACCCACTCGAGAAATATTTTAAGACAGGTCCCCAGAATTCCAGAGAAATTCGGCGGGATGGCCAACTTTAAGTTGCCCAGATATCCATGAATTAACCTTTATTATTATTATTTTTTTTTTTTTTTTTTGGTTGGGTATGTTAGGAAGGTGTTTATCTGTGTGATTCTGAGAAGTTACTAACAAAGGTAGAGGCATAGCCCTTAAAACCCAGGTTAGTAACTTTAGAAAAGGTCTTTGCTTGTACTTGGATTGAATTAATTATAAGTAAGAATTATTAGAAAAGATAACTACATGCTTACATTATATAGTTAAGAAATTTCACTTTTTCGTTAGGCCTGAGCAATGACCAATCTCATCTAGTAAAAAATTATGTAACGATATAATCATTTGCTGTTTTCCCCACAGTTTGGGATGGTTTTCGTGAAGTACAAACAAGAACATGGTAGACTAAAACCATAAGTAAATTAATTATATTATGTTCACTCAAAGGTATATTTCAGATGGTAACAGAAGTTCGATTTTTCCGCGAAACACTTTGAGACATCCTTAATCGTAATACCAAAAAACGAAAAAATTGACTACGAGTTCCAAACACTACCTTATACAATGGGGGGTTGTGATTGTAGCTATTCAACTATCTCGTGGGTGGCATGCTTGGCCAGAGGTCGAATAGCCAATGTGAGCTACGCCTATAAGAAAACCAGCACAACAGATTTCATGTTCAGGATGTTCAATGCACTTGGTCAGATCTCATTTGCATTTGCAGGCCACGCAGTAGCCCTTGAAATTCAGGCCACAATCCCATCAACCCCTGAGAAGCCCTCAAAGGTATCCATGTGGAAGGGTGCCATGGGTGCCTATTTCATCAATGCTATATGCTATTTCCCAGTAGCCCTTATAGGGTACTGGGCTTTTGGGAGAGATGTTGAAGATAATGTGCTTATGGCTCTTGAAAGGCCTGCTTGGCTCATTGCCTCTGCTAATTTGATGGTCTTCATTCATGTGGTTGGTAGCTACCAGGTATGTATGGCTTCTAAACCAAGAAGCTGCTATATATACTGATATACCCCCCAAATTAAGGTATATATATATATATATATATATATATATATGCTTCTTTTTGACTTTTTTGATGGGGAAAAATGGATTGGATTGTAGGTTTATGCCATGCCTGTGTTTGATCTGATAGAGAGGATGATAATCAAGAGATTGAACTTCCCTCCAGGATTAGCACTCAGACTTGTTGCTCGATCTTCTTACGTAGGTGAGATATCAGAAACCATACATGTCATTACTGCAGAACAATTTTTCCCTAGTTGTAAATGAGAAATTTTGTTTACGCCACATGAACATACATGCAACAACTTAAATTTAATAGGTACACAAGAATTTATAGCTCAAATCTAAACCATTGCATGCAGGTATATGGTACACAAGAACTTTTGGTTGTAAAGAACATGGGTAAAAGATTAAATTTACAGGTGTTTCTTGGCTAAGCCAACGCGTGGGGTATACTTGGCCTAATATAATGTGTTTAGGTCCAAGTTTAATATTTGGGTTAGTAGATTTAAATTCAAGTATTAAGCTAACATACCTTTTAAGGGTCATTAAGTTTGATTCAAGCTTTCTCAACAACATAATTCATTCAATGAAAGTTATTCTTTTTTTTTTTTTTGGAATTAAGCAAAATTATTTTTATATACAAATAAACATGAATCAAACCCAAACTATACCTATATCCTGAAGTCATTATTCAGGTCTTGACTTCTAATAATAAATCAAAAAAGATGGGTTTAGGCTCTGGCTTACACTCAATGCCTAAAAATTTATGAGGCTTTGATGAGAGTCTAACTTGATTCATGAATAGTTATATCATGCATAGGATGAAAGAGAGACAAAAGAGTTGTTTTTCACCTGAAATATCTTAAAGTCACCACAAGTTGGTTGAAATGTTGCAGCTCTTACATTATTCATTGGGGTCACCTTTCCTTTCTTTGGCGATCTTCTTGGGTTCTTTGGTGGATTTGGCTTTGCTCCCACCTCATATTTCGTAAGTCTATCTATCTTACCCGCCAATTTCCTCATGCTATTAAATTACTGAATATACAAGAACTGATTCAAAGCCTATAACTTCAACAATCTGACCCATCAATTGTTTCAGCTTCCAAGCATAATGTGGCTGCTAATCAAGAAGCCAAGGAGATTCAGCACCAACTGGTTCATCAATTGGGTACTGATTAATGATTTGCAGAAGCATCTTTCCCTTTTTTAAAACATCAAATTAAAGAACAAAAAAAAAGAAAAAAGAACTCCACAAGTCAATTGCATTTATTCTGTGTGTGTTTTTTCAGGCTGCAATATTCATAGGAGTGTGCATTATGTTGGCATCCACAATCGGTGGCTTGAGGAATATTATTGCTGATGCCTCCACATATAGTTTTTACACTTAAAACATTAGCATTGAATTCCAAGAATATGGCAACTGTAATAATTTGCTTGGTTAGACTGCTTTTGCTGATGCCCTTTTTATCAAAATATTTGGGTGGTCAAACCTTTTTCATAAAAGAGAAAAATTAAGTATAATTTTTTAGTGATTACTATCAAGTTCTGCAGTAGACTAATAACGTATGATAAACTCTTTCGAAAGAGTTAATAGTGTGATATTAAATTATAAAAATATTTACATGTAAAGCTATTATTAAAACTTTACTCGAGTCTGGCCCTCTATCTGAAAGTTTATTTTGTCCCATTGTGAAATGTGAACTTCACTAGCACACTCACTCCATTTAACCCTGGCAGTGCAAACATGTCTCGAAGTAAACTCTCCCTCAACTTCCTCGCAAACAACACTATACGAAGTGGTTAATCCAAATTAACCTGATAAACACCAGATGTGAGACTCAAACATAAATTCATTCATCTCAAATTTATCTTATAATGCCAATGTCAATGACAGTTTATGACTACTCTTATTAAGTTGATTTTTGGTGCCCACTATGATTATTCTATCATTTGTTTCAATTTCTATATGGCATTCAGGCTAAGGTTAAAAGATAGACAAATTTATTTATTTATTTTTGCAAATTGTGTCTAAGAAATTAACAAGAAGTCAAACTTGAATTTAATTACATATCACATAATTGTTGGGAAAGGGGTGTACATGAGTGGAATAATAGTAGGTAAAAATTAAAAATTTTCTTTCTTGAAAGAACTTGTGAGGCGCAAATGTCAATGTGCAAAAAATAATCCAAACAATAAATATATAAAAATGCACAAAATAATAAAAACATAGGAACACATAATTGTTAACATGAAAAATCTCCTCAATGTGAGAGGTAAAAATTACAGGACTTAGTTTTAAAAAATTTCACTATCAATATAATCTTTAACAATTTTTAATAACTTAACTCATCTTTTACTCATTATTAACAAAGTAAAAATCACCACAGTATTAATACACAAAACTAAAAAACATAGATATACTAATTCAACTAATAAAGTAAAGAAAAATAATCTAACTGCACAAATAAAACTCTCATAGTCCTAAAACAACATGTTGAAATTTCATAAAAATCAAAGCACAAATGACCCACTAATCAAAATCACCAAATGAGCAAATTTTCTCTCCCTCCTCGTATGTAATGCTCCACTTACTAAGAAAGTCGCACAATGAAATAAAAATTGTTTCCTCCATATTTATGCTTTCCACCTTCCTAAATGCCTTGGGTCACATGCCTTTTAAGTGGAAGCAATTATCATCCTTTTTAATTTAATATATTAGCATGTGAGCTCTACATTGAGGAGAACCTCCAAACAACTCTTCTTCCAACTCAAGTGGAGGCATTTGCCAAACCAACATTCAAACAACAAACTTCAAACTTCACCTTTGGTAAAGACTTCATCAATATATTTGAATAATTGTCATCCATATGAATCTTCTCAAATTTAAATAACTTAGAGTTTAGAATATCTCAAGTCCAATTATACTACATATCAATATACTTAGATCTACCATGGAAAGAAAGAACTAAAATGTGTTGTGGTGTAAAAATTTGTGCTGCAGCACTCTTGACTATGGCATATAAAAATTCAATGTATTTTGGATAAAATGTTAAACGCACCATTTTTAGCCATCTTTTTTTAGGGTTTTAATAGGGTTTCAGATTTCTTTAAAGAAAGCTACCATTTTAAACATTTTAGGGAAGAAAAGGAAGGGTTTGGAGTTTTATTTGCCATGGAAAATGCTTGGGTTTAAAGAAGATTCATTAATTAAATCAATTTTTCTTTTTTTCCCTTACTTTTCCTTAGATTTCTTTGCCCATTTAGTTTATACTCTGTTTTTAATGATGTTATTTCTTGCAGTTATGAGCAAAACTTGTTAATTTGGAATTGTGATATACTTTAACTTGTGATATGTTAGAATTACTTTATTTGTTTGTAATTAATGATATGATTTAATTACTTAATCCTTATACTTCATGTTTTCTAGTTATAAAAATCATTAGATGATTTGGGTAACTTAAATGAACTTGAAAAAGAGATTTTAAAACTAAACCATGGATTGGGTAGTATGAATTCATAAAATTTGCAATGTCGAATGAATTGATTTGCTTATAAGATAGAAATATACCTACTAGCCTCATATAGTTATATTAAGACTTATTCTTGATTGAGCTTCTAAATTGATTGCATAAGAAATTGTGGATTGGTTAAGAGAATGTCTATAGACAGTTTGAAAGATACTTGTAGGTAAATTAAAGTTCTAAACTATTAAAGACATTAAGAGCAAGATGAAGAGAGGTAATTAATTCATATGAAATGTTAGAGGAAATTATAACCCTAAATCTTTTTACTCTCCAATTTCATCTAGAATGGTGTATCTTATTTATTGTGTTATTTTTATATCTTTAGTTTAGTTCAATTTTTTTATCATTTTTTTACTATTGGCTTGATTTAAATTAATGTGCATAATTTTAATACTTAGGAATTATCTTAGTGACAAATTTTTATAGAAACAATACTCTATTCATCAATTTGTTACTGTTGTGATATGTATACTTGCATGTACTATCATACCTAGTTCTTTTAAAACTGAAGAATCAAAAGGTTAATAAAAAAGGACCCTAAAATAAGAAGAATTAAGGACAATTAAGAAAAGAATATTAATTATAACATTAAGAAACAAGAATAAGAAGTTAATGATAGCCCAAAAATAGAGCGAATGTAGCTAATGGAGGAAACCGACATACCAGTAGCAAAATCATAAATTTGAGCAAAATAATAGAAATTCAAAGGAAATGGTTTTAATTGCCAAAGCTAAGTTTATTGGGGTTTTCAGAAATCCTAAAAGCCATAGGGACCGTTAGAATGACTAAAACTTTTTTGGTGTATAATTTAGGATATTAGTTTACTGTAATTTTAACTAGACTTTTTGAGATGTTTTTAAATCTCAAAAATTTTAAAATAAATATTTTCAATAAATTAGAAAATCTAAATTTTATTATAAAGAAAAAGGTTTTTGAAAAGAATACATAATGAGCCCAAATAGAGAAAATCAAATGGAAGGAGGTAATCGGTATTTTGAAAATTGTTATACAAATATTTCTTTTCTTTTTATACACCATCTCACCTCCTTCTTCCTCCTATGACCGACATTCCCAAACTTTGAACTAGATGGATATGGCATGAAAATAAGAAGAGAGAGAAGGCAAAAGAAAGCCAACAAAGGTAAGGAAACATGTATAATTTTATGCTTTAATAATAATGGTTTTAGCTTCTTGAAAGGATAAGTTTGATAGTTAACCACTTAAAGAAAAAAGAAGGTTTGGAGCAACCAATTATGCCACAAAAATCTCCATTGAACAAGGATTAAAACAAGGTATGAATCATGTTATAAAGTTTCCTCTTCCTTTGAGATTCTCTCCCCTCTATATTTGGCCAACATATATGATGCGATCCATCGCACCAATATAAAGATTCTAGAGGGAATTGGTTCTTGGCCAAAACATGATAGGAATAAGGGTTTAGAAGTATGGAGATCAAGATTATGCAATTAGAATCAAGTAAGAAGCCCTAAATTGCAATTAGAAATTTTTAAATCCTAAGAAGATTTTTTAAAACACCTAAGAGAGGATAAGTTCAACCAAGGCATAAATAGGGTAACTAGGAAGATTTTTCATGGCTTTTAAGGTTTCAAAAGGCCTAAATGTAATAAATAAATAATTATAGAACTATTAGATTGAATTTAAAAACTTTATTTTGAAAAGTAAAATTTTAAAACCTAAAAGGGCCTAAAAAAGTAATTTCACATTTGGCTTGTTTAATTATGTATATGAAGGTCCCAATGAGTTCCATTAGAGTTATATGCCTCATAACAAATGATATTTTGGAGCCTAGAAAGTGACATATAAGAGTGACCTCTTAAGGGACCTAAAAAAGCTTAAAGAATGTATCATGAGATCTCATAGAGTTATGTGTTAACCATGAAAGTTAGATGGGATCCTAATGAGTTATTTTGCATGATCAATTGATATATGTAAACTGAATAAATGCAAATCCATTTGATAGAGGTATGAACCAAGAAGGGAGGAGGTAAAAGACCAAAAAAAAGAAAAGATTATAAGAGTAAGTGGTAGCTTAAGGCTCTTAGATCCACAAGGTAGCTCTATCTCCCCATCTTGCATGCATTTAATGTTTGATTAAATTGAAATACTTGTATGTGTGGTTACTTAATGTATTCATGAGTTATACTTTGATATTGTTTTCATTATGAGTTTTATGCATGAGTATTGTATGTTTTCAACTCCTAACTTTTTATGGTGGGGAATTGAGTGCAATAGGTTTTCCTTGACTCAGAAATGAGTTTAGTTAAGCCCAACCAATATGTTAACTCCTAACTCCTCATGGTAGGAATTAAGTGTAATAACTCTTCCTTGGTTTAAAGTTAAGTCTAGTTGAGCCCAGCCAACATGTTTTGCTGCCATGCTTGATGAGATATGAGTTTTCATGCTAAAAGTTATGGTTGAGCTATCGGATGCATATGAATCACATGTTTGCAGCACATGCATTACATTTTTCTCATGGTATTCACGTATGCATGGATATAGTTGAGATTGGCTACTGAGATTCTTCCCAAAATCTCATCCCATGTATCTCCCACTAACCCCTTTTAGGTTCCTCAAGCAAGGAGGAAAAAAATGAAAAGAATTAGAATTTAGAACTAATGTATTTGCAACTTGATATGTAATTATGTAATGGCTTATATATAAGATATATTTGTAAGGAAATATCTTGTATATGACAAGAATATATAATGGTAACACATGTATGATCTTAAGACCATAAATGTATGCTAGTATGATGCATTATGTGGCAATTTGTACATGGTTTACATATTAGATGCCATGGAGTGATATGTGCATAATTGGGTGATGAATGGTCAATTTTTGATATATATCTTATTTCATATCATGGACTTTATGGAAATGATGTTTGCAAAGATTGAAATTTGCTCAAGGAAAGAAATTGCATATTAGAGGCTAATTGGACCACTTTAAAACCAAATTTCAATTCAAATGAGTCATAAATTACACATCTATTCTTAACAGCCCAAATGATAAAGTTTGAGGTTGAAATTTGGCATGTAATTAAATAATTTATAGAGCTTTCTAACAAGTTAAGAATGAGGAATTTTTCAATTATACAAGGTATTTTATAAATTTTTAAAGTTGGCAAAATTATACAAAATGGCTAATACTGTTCACTCTGATGCAGGTTCTGAGTTTTAAGAAGTCAAATGAATTCATTTTTACTTAAAAGTTTTTATAGCATAAAGCTCACATCCTAATCTTTCTGTAAACACCCAATTTGCATAAATTAAAATTACATAGCCCAAGTTATGAAAAATTGAAGTTTAAGGCCCTATTATGTCAAGAAATCCAAATTGGGCTAAATAACTTCCTCGTGCAAATAGGGTTTGTATCTTGGTTTTATGAGTCCAAATAAACTTGTATACGTTATCCAAGAGTTAAAAAGAAGGATGATTAAAAGTTTAAGCCCTATAATTCAAATTGATGTATTAAATGGGCTAAAATTGCCACTTTAAATGTTGTAACAGTTGATACTTTGTTGCCATAAGTATAGAATGATATGATAATTGCTATATGAAGCTATTTATGACATGTACGCTTTCAAAAAAAGTAATAATTTTTTAATAATTATCTCATTGATACCCTAGTATATTAATTTTACTAAATGGAGATTATAATAACTAAAGACCTAAATTTAATCTAAATTCCTTATTATCATTAGTAGTCCTAGATCTAGATATTTTTTGAATTAATCTTTCATAATTTAAATTGAGTTTAGAAATTACCTTACGAAGTAGAGAATTGAAGAATAGATATGTTAATTTTACACTTGAAAGCTTAGAACCAAAAATCCCAAATTTCAAACTTCATCAATGGCCAAATTTGAAAGAAGAAAGATCTAGAAGTCTCAATCAACAAAGATACAAATAAAGTAATCACAAACTATTATTTGTTAGTGATGGAAGACGCTACACTTTTGGATGGAAGAGAATGTTATTGTGGATTCATGTAAAGTGATGCTATACTTTGGTTGAAAAAAGAATGTTAATAAGGCTCTGAATTTAATGGATGAAAAGTGTGATGTGCGGTTAAGAGAAAGGGAAAAAGGGGGTAAAAAAAAGGAAACTAAGCTTTCTCCTATGTGGATTATAATAAGATATAAGACAAATTATCTTTGGGTTTAAACATTTAAATAAAAGTCTTATATTTGAGTTTAATAAGGATAATCTATTTAAAAACTTATATTAGAATATCTTTTATATATATATTTGAGTTTATTAAAATATCTTTTATATATAAGTTTATATTTATATTCATGTTTATATTAGTTATAAACATCATTATACATTATTATTATTTTTTAAATATCAACCATTGTTTAAAAACCAAAATATGTATATAATATAATTATAAAAAACCCTAATTCATACATTCATTAAAATACAAATTGTTAGTACTACAAAATATTAATAGTAAATGGATAGGTTGCTTATGTACAATATTGTTTAATTGAACTTTCAAAAATTAAAAAAAAAAAGTAGAAATAAATTCCCAACTATTCAAGACATGGCTTAAAAAAGATGAATAACGTAGATCATGAACATCTCCTTAAAAAAAAACATACAAACATATATTTGATTAATAATTTGTTTATATAAAGCTATAGAAAAACCTAGAAAATTAACAGTAAAATGAAATCATACAAAAGGTGTCCAAAAAATAAATAAATTCACCCAACAATTAAGATGAACACAAGTTTGACACGTCTTAGTAACATTTAGTAAACTCTGCATAGTCTAATTGATCAAGCATAAGTCCCACTATTATACAAAATTTCCAAAAATTATAATAAAAAAAACACTCCTTATTTGTTATAACCCATCAACTTCACATCAATATAGGTATCAACACTTGCACACCAAACACTTGAAAAAACCAACCATAAATTGCAATACTCAATTTATACACAAGATAATCATAAATTGAAGAAACCAACTATAAGTGAGCATAACCACTTGGATTATATCTCGTTTAAAGACAGTCAAAGAGACAATTACTTCTAGTTGTGTAATCTATATATATTTACTAACAAATAACTTGGCCTGCATTGATAGAATATGAAACCAAATCTTCCTTAATTTGATCCGTTTTAACATATAATATTTGAATGAGATTAACTCATATATATATATATATATATATATATATATATTCCACCCATTGTTGTTTATTTTTCTATTTGCAGATGTCATATCTCAAACCAAAAGTATTTCCTAATTTGGTTAGCTTCATTCCTTTAAATACAAATGCGAATTTAACTACTTGAAATAAGAAAGCCACATATCTAGAGCTAGGCCGTCCTTTAAGCTATATGGCATACACAGCCATATAGCGAACAACTACCCTTAGCATTGCCATGAAATTAACTAAGATAATAACCAAGAAGCTAGCACGTTACAAATTTCATCTAGGCAAGGGAAAAATAGTAATTACCGAGAAATGTTTGCTTCCCATTTTGCTTCTTAACAAGCTTTTGGTATTCCCTCAAGGACATATCATAGTAACTTCAAAAATTTTAACATGCAGCAAAAAAGAGAATCGTGTTTAATAGAAAACAAATATGAATGCTGAGATGAATATTCCAGCTACCATAAACATAACTAGTGACTATGTGGACAAATTTTGAAAGGTTTTTTTAATTATTTCACTTGTCCACATGTCATGAGTCATGATATTCCTTCTTAAGTCTACTATGTGTAGTTATCATAATGAACAAAGCACCTCACCATTCTTATTTTTGTGTTGTCTTTGTTTCTTATACTTCTTATTATATTTATAAATTCTACCTTTGGCATTTGTACTTGCCCCCTTTTATAGGACCTATTCTTTTTTTTCCTTTTTTCTTTTCAATCTACACTTAAAAAATTAATTTTTTGTAAATACTAGTTTAATTGATAAGATTAGGTTGTTACCACTCTTGAATTCAATTATAGTAATTCTTTTAATGGGTATTTATTAATTGTCGTGTATTATGAACCAAGGATAATTTATCAAATTCTTAATGAAAAGATTAATTTTTTGCTTTGTTTCATTTTTCTTTATTAAGACATGTAATTGTTTTTGGCGCATTAGAAAGTCATGAATAATAAGGGCACTTAATAGGAAGTCAATTGCCTCTTGTTCATGGTGATGGAATGTGGGTCCTACCTACATGCTTTTGCAATTTCTTGGGTACAATTTTTGAAAATGGCCAACACTAATTATTGAATCAACATAACTCAATTATTAGTATGCAATATACTTAAATGTGAATATGATCAAGGATACAAATGACAACCATTGTTATTTATATAAGATTTTTTAATGAATTTAGTAATCTAAATTGTTAGGTTAAACCTATACAAAACTTATAAGAGTCACACAAATCAAATGCATAAACTCATCCTTATTGCGGTCCAGTCATCTTCCTAATTTGTATGATGTAATGTCTACCAGGATAACATAAATAGTGCATGATAAATTTTTACCATATTATAAGTAATTAAATGGTATTACAAAGGAGGACAAGATTTTACCTAGTAAGATGATGAAGTCGATTAGGTCAATTGCCTCTATAACTACTAGAAATTTTAATATACTATCAGTAGAAAACACTAATTAAACTATATTTAAAAGAATCAAAAAATCATATTAAAAATAAATGCAATAACAAAAGAAAAAAGGGAGGGTAACCAATATATTATAAGGAGAATAGCAAAGCTTAGCAATCTAGAAACAAAGATACCTTTGTATTAAGAAAAAAAAACTATTTTTGTATTAAGAAAAAAATTATAACAAAAATAAACAAAATAAATAAATAAATAAAGAGTAAGACCACCTTACTAGTATATAATTAGATTGCAAAAAACATTGGGGTATGTCCACTTAAACAAAAAATTATAATTTTTAATTTTTTTTACTAAAATACTATCCATTAATTTAGATATATGTTTGATTAACTACCTTTATGTAACACCCCATAATTAATTAAGGTGTTAATCATGGATTAGGTTAATTAGGAATAAATAATATGGGATAATTGGGCAAGTTAAATGAATGGAGATTTTAGAAAGATAAATTATTAATATGGGTTTGAGATTTAATTGGGATAGAAATTTCATCTAAACCCAAATTAAATTAAGTAGATAAGAGGCTAATGGAGGCCCAATAAGTTAGGTGCAGACCCAACTTGATCCAATGTGATAGAGACCCAAGATCCACCTTGTATAGGCTCTTAAGAAGGCCCAATAAACCTTGTGCAGACCGAAAACAATAGAGATCCTAAAACTAGGTTTGACTCAATAGAATTATATAGCCCAACAACTTAAAAACTAGCCCAACAAAGCAAAAATTTGAGCCAATTAGGAGTTGGACCTTAAAGCAACCCATGACCCATATTTGACCCAACTAAAACCCTAAATGCTTCAGTCATTATCCCATTTTTCTGAAACACAAAAGAGAAAATCAAAGGTCCAAAGGGGAGGCTAGGGTTCTTGGCATATTTTCACATTTTTTCACTCCTAAAGCAAGATTTAGCCAAAGTAATAGTTATATAACTTAATCCTCTTATCTTTCTCTTCATTTTGGTCTAATTAGTTTTTTATTTGGAGCATTTTCACTATACCCAAAATCTGAAATATGGTTGTTTGGGGATTTTCTTGATGAAATTTGTAGGTTGAGGCTATGACTGTCATTAGATAGGTATGAACTCTTCTTTTTGAGGTAATTTTGCTGATTTGAGACTTTAATGACTTGATTATAGTGTGGGTGTTAATTATGTACGAATTTGCTTAGGAATTTGGGTGATATACTGAAGTTTTTGGCAGGGGACATACTCAATCCGAATTTAAGGATTTGTGGTGGTTGGGTAAGTGTTCTTTAGGTAGTTATTAGTATTTAAATTCTTTGGGTACTTGTTGCTATTGTAGATGATGAATTAAAGTAGTAATTCTCTGATGTTATGGTTATAGGGATATTTTTGTATCATTGTGGCCGTTACAAATTGTTTACAAGTAAGGTAACCGAGTTTATATTAATTCCATGCATGTATCTATTTTAATTTCATATTTTGCTGTATATAAATGATTTGAAATATTGAATGAATTGGTTGGCTATCATTATATTATGATTGGACCTTATGAGTCCATGGCAGAGCTGTGGTGTGGCTGCTACCCGTGCATGTGCTTCAATCGAACACCGGATTATGATCAAACCTCAGATGCACCGAGCCCTGGTTGTGCTCAATGAGGAGTAGGTGGCTCGGTGCTGTGGACGGGCCTCTCCGGTGTTAATGACTTTTAATATGTGTAAATATGATTGCTAGTATGGGATGATAATCATGATAGCCTACTTGTTTTATTTACTGATATGACTAGTATTCTTCTTATACTTATGTGAAATTATGCATGTATGCTAATTAAACTATATTATATGATGGAATTGTCTTGGTTACTGAGATTCGCATCTCACCCCGTTTTATAGGATTAATATTTCAAGTGAAGGTTCTTCAAATAAGAATAAGGGGAAGCAAGTGGATGAAAATCTATGAGTTTCATCATGTGGGAAGAAAGCTGCACATAGGCTGACTTATTTAGTATAGATGCTAAATTTTGTATTCCTTATTGTATAGTATCATCATGTATTCATGTTGCCAAGTGTAGACTCTTATATTTTGATTATCTAAAATGTATTCATTGAGGAGTTAGACCTCATTTTAACTTGATATCAGATGTATGAACCCATAACATTTGACGTATGTATTTTGCTGAATTTATGGTATGGTATACTATTAGAAATATAATTATGTGATGTATTAGATGTAATATGAACCATTGATGTATGAAACCTCTGACGAAATGTATATCGAATTTTAAATTTCTAATAGTGCATGAATTCTTGTTGCTATTACCCTATGGACTTGCCGGTATAGGATAGTTGGAGGAGTGAAAATTTACATTTAAATTTTGAATTAGTAATAGTAGAATAGCTGGGTGTATAGGGTAGATAAATACCATTAGAGTTATATAAAATGAGTGGGAGTGGTCCTAGGGTAGTCCTAAGATGAGAATTAGAGTGTAGGGGATGAAATTTGAGAGATATAGTTACAAGAGGAAGTCACGCTGCGGCCAAGAAGGCTTCGCCACTGCCAAATGAGCGACAGAAGCGAGGGGCGCTACGACGTAAGCGAATAAAAATTTTCTGGAGAGTAACAGTGTCGAGGAACTCTGCGGCGTGAGAAAACTCACCACGGTGCAGAGTGAAAAAAATCGTCCATGAGGGTAACAGAATGAAATCTCGCCGCGACGTATCACATACTGCAGTGGCGCAAGTCGAGGGAACAAACTGAGGGGTGTCTAGTAGCAAATCTCGCCGCAGCGCGAGTGTATTGTGCCAAGGTGAGAGTCAGGGGACTTAGAACAGTAGCTTCAGGGGGCATTTCCGCCGCGGCACCATGTAGTCTCACCGCAGCAAATGTGTGAAAATTGCCCAATGATTCCAGTACCTATCTTAGCCGCGTCGCGAGACCCTAAACCCTTACCCTTAACCTAGAAACCCCAATTTCTTCAACGATAATGCTAGGAAATGATATAGAAATACTTGTGAGAGATTGTTGTGTGTTGAAACTGATGAGTGGATGAACCATAAACCCCTCATGGTAGTATGATTTCTTTTATGAATCTTTGTTTTGGTTGTGGTTGTTTAGTGATGACCCTAGCATTAAGGTTCAAATTTTCCTATATCTTCATAATGTAACAAAATGTAACGACTCTAAACCTTGATCATTAACTATTAATTGTGCATTTAACCATAAATATAATGATTAAAAGGTAGAGTCGTCACACCTTATATTTAGTGTAATAAAGAATATTTTAGTGAAAATAAAATAAAATAAAATAAGACTAAAGTGTATATTAAAAATAGAGAAATTTTTTATAATTTTAGTAAAATTTAAAGAAGATTTACATAATTTATTTTTAATTCTATATTTGATACTGTGTAAATAGATTGAGTTTCAAGTATTATAGATGATTCATAATATAATAGGTTATCTATAAATTCATTTAGCGAATAAGTTTTTACTTACAACTCATTCAGAACTAATTATCTTATTTGAACTAATTAAGATTTGTTAGGTTACCAAGAAATATTTCTATAGGTTAAATTGTAACTCTTGCTCCTCTAATCTCTTGTGATTGTGCTCCTTCAATGAAGATTTCAATATAGTAATAAATACTAGCTTTATACCTAGTTTGATATATAATTATCTCCCTATGTTTAATTTAGCAATTGGCATCAAGAAATCAAACCTGTAAAATTAAATTTTCATGAAACATAGTATAAATTTTCATAATAAAAAGAAAGATTGTGCAATAGGACTCTAGGCTAAAAAGCAATATTTAAACTATAGAGATAATATAAAATTTATTAGATGATCTCATTATCATATGAAAATATCACAATCCACCACATGTAGAGGATGGTAATTCATTAAGTTTGTAAAGAAAATAATTTCTAGTTTCTAAGAAGAGGCTTTTCTAAACTAAGGATTGATACAAACACAAATATTATGAATACACATAGGGCAGCATAGACCGTTTTCATTGCAAAATTTATGCTCAATGCAGTCATCAACACTATTGGAATGTTCATTAAGATTGACTTCTATTGCTGCAACTGCTCTTAATCTACAACCTGCAAATTTTTGTCTTCTTTTTCAATTTCATTTTACTAATTTTCCAAAGAGAGCCCCAACAATTACAATTGAGTTGCTTCTCATAAATTTCATTTAAAAAAATAATTGACCAAATTCTATAAATTATACCTTTTATGTGTAATCAAACATATCACTTAGAAAGAAAAAAGTTCTTCTTAATCAAAGATATTTAACCTGTTTGACAGTTGTCTATATTCAATTTATATCTTCATTTTGTAATATAAAGAATTTTGTTTGATATCATGGTCTAGCGGTTAATTTAAAAAAATTAAATTTATGACTTAATAGCATACTAGAAAATTAAATATATAATAATGTATGGAATTGCTAATAATTCAATTCAGTGTCATTCAAATTTTATTTCACATAAAAAGAATGTCTCATAATCCAATCCCAAAGCATTTAAAAATATAACAAAAAAAAAGTTAGCAATCACTCCGTCATTAGTGTTACAATAAGAATAATAACTATATATAATTACCTTTAATTTTCAAAAGAAAATAGTAATTAATTAATTTATATAATCTACATGCTCTCTATAGAAAATAAAAAAGTTCTCATATGCACTTATGTGTAATCTTTTTGTATTCAGAAAATATATATAACTCATTAAATTATAACTTAATTATTATTATTTTTATATAAACTTTAAAATATAGCACATTTCTTTCTTTGATGTTATGCCTAACATCATTTAGTTTATTTACACCATTTAAATGCATTAGCAATAAAACTATAATCATTACTATACTTTTAGTAGTGAATTTTGGTCTGTTTACATATCAATTGAAGCTATAGGGGTTGAATTTCAGATTTTTCTTTCCTTCACCCATATTCATCATAGACATACTTGTCTTGGCCCATTAGACCAAAGGACAAGTGTTGCTTGCCTAAGGAATTGCATAACCCAAATTTGCCACTTTTGACATATTAAACATCAAATTTTAAAAAGTCATAACTTGGATTACATAACTTTACTTCATGCAAATTAGATGTTTACGAAAAGTTTGGAATATGAAATTTATGCTTGTAAAATTTTATGAGCAACTAAATTCATTTGACGCTCAAAAACAAGAAAAATAGAACTACTATAAACATGAATTATACTAGGCCATTTTACATAATTTTTTTAATTTTAAAAATTTATAAAATATTTTATAGAGCTCCAAAAATTTTTATTTTTAGCTTATTATAAAGCTCTATAAATTATATAATTGTATGCCAAATTTTAGTCTTAAATTAGGTCATTTGAGTCTTTAAGGGTAGAGATGTAATTTATGACTCATTTGAACTAGAATTTAGTTCTAAAGTGATCCTATTAGCCTTTAATATGCAATCTCTTCTCTTGAGTAAGTTTTAATCCATCTATATCACATTTCCATTCAATTCATCACATGTAATATGGCCTACATTAAAATTTGGCTATCTTACATTCACTTATACACATAAACCATAAAGCTTTACATGTATAAAACCATATACTAAAGGGCCATTCATGCATCAAATTGCCATATAATTATAGTCTTATACTCATACACATATTCTTATCTCATAACCCTGACATTTCCACAAGATTCATCATATACACACAGGCCTACCATCCATTCATGCATGTGCATTTCTATGGCTCTTAATATGGACACCATATACACATAGTTATAATTTTTACCTCAAAATGATACATGTGTTGACATATTCAACTCATGCATAATTTAACATCTCATATGTTCCTTCCATACATGAAGTGATTTTAAATTGCTAATGTATCATATATAATTTTAAGTACATAACTGCAAAAACACTTCTAGTCATGACTTTCTAAAGTCTATAACTTCTTATGTTCCATCTCCTTGCTTAAGAACCTTTAAATGGTTAGTATGAGGGACATGGATGAGATTCTATGAGGAATCTCAGTAGCTAATCTCAATCAAATCAATGCATACACGAATATCATAAGAAAATGTAATGCATGTAATGGAAGCATGTAATTTTCATGTATCACAAAACTTAAATATAACTTTTTGCATAAAAATTTATTTCTCTACTAGCCATGGCATTTCAACATACTAATTAGGCTCAACTCTAGGCTAAAGAAGAGTTATTGCACTCAATTTCCCGCAATAAGTTAAGAGCAAAAAACATATCAAACTCAAGTATAAAACTCATAATGAAAAGTATATTAAAGTATAGCTCAAGAATACATTAAGCAATAACACGTACAAGCATCTCAACTCAATCAAGCATTCATATGCATGTAAGATAGGGAGATAAAGCTAATTTATAGAGTTAGGAGTTTCAAACTACTACTAACTTTCACAAACTTTTTCTTTTCTTTGGTCCCTCACTTCCTCTCTTTTGGCTTACACCTCTATCTAATGAGCTTGCATTTGTT
This sequence comes from Erythrophleum ivorense, assembly GCA_026724425.1. Classification (NCBI taxonomy): domain Eukaryota; kingdom Viridiplantae; phylum Streptophyta; class Magnoliopsida; order Fabales; family Fabaceae; genus Erythrophleum; species Erythrophleum ivorense. Next base: position 46,691,670 of record JAIUCV010000009.1, read on the forward strand.
CGGTGTACCTATAGCAATATACAATGCCAAATAAGTCATTAGGATCCATTTCAAATCTTGTTAACAACCCTTAATTTCCTTAGAATCTAATATGCAATCTTAAGCCACTTAAACTCCTTAAGAGGCCATTCTTAAATTTCACTTTTTAGGTTCCACAACCTCATTTACTATGAGTCATGTAACTCTAATGAAACTCATTTGAATTTTCATTTATATGATTACACAAGCCTATAGCCAACTTGCTTCTTTATGCTCTTTATGTGTTATAAAAGTTCATTTTTTAAAGTAAGGCTTCTAAATTCAATCCAATGGTTCCATTAGTATTTATAATTTATATTTAGGCCTTTTGAATCCTTAGGATCCATTAAACACTTCCTGGCTACTCTTTTCCTTTTATAGACGAATCTAACACATAAGGTAGCCTAAGGGATTTTTTGCCTTTCTTTAGGGGAATCTAATACCTATGGAGTATCCTTAGTTCCTTTCTAGTTTAAGGGCGATCTTAAATAGCTTAAAATATCTTCCTAGAGTTCCAAGACATCTAAGGTGCAATTTGAACCTTAGGTAGGTTATCTTGCATTCTATGTCTTTCTTCTGGATTCCAATTATATAATCTTACTCTACACCCTTCAAAACCTTCATTTCTCTCAAGTTTTCATCAAGCTAAGATCTCTTCTTCCTTTTTCTCTCTAGGCTGAAATCACTATGGCCTTAGAATTAAAAAAATCAATTTTCTTCAAGTAATACGTACCTTGTTTAAATCCTTATCTAATGGAGATTTTTGTAGTATAATTAGTTGCTTCAAATTTCTTTCTTGCTCTAAAATTTCAGCCACCAAAATAGTCTTTTCATGAAACCAAGATCATCATTAGAAAGAGCATGAAGAGTATAATAAGTTTGCTAGCTACTATGATATGAAACTTTGCATATTTTCTTACCCCTTGGGCATCTTTTCTCTCTCTCTCTCTCCCCCTCCCTTCTCTTGGATGCCATAGCCACTAATTTTAGAGGTCTCCAAGTTAGTTTGAAGAAGAAAGAGATGTGGCTTGGTCATAAAAAAGGGTGGAGAGTATATTTTAACTTTTTCCTATAATTACATTTTTGCCATTATAATTTGATTGCCCCGTTAGAGCTATTTTCATATCATTTTTTAGAACTGTCTTTTCTTTATGAAAATTTAGTTCTCTACTTTATTAAAAGCATTTACTTTAATAATTTTTGGAATTTAAAACTATCCCAAATAGTCCTGTCAAAATTATGGTCAATTGACGTTCTAAATCATACATTAAAAAAGTTTTAACCATTCTAATGGTTCCTATAATGTTTAGTGCCTCTGAAAATCCTAATGAATTTAATTTTACCATTTAAAACTTTTTTTTTTAGTTTCTAAAAAGTTGCTTAAATTTATTATTTTGCCACTGGTATGTCAGTTTCTCCATTTAAGCATTCGGGTTTCAGTTTTGGGCCATCCAAAGCTTCATAACCTTATCTTTGGGCGCTATGATTAATCTTGTTTTAAGGTCCTCTTTCCTTATCTTGTCAATTCTAAATCGGTTTTAAAAGAATTGGATACTACATTTAAATTATTAGAAAAGTGAAAATATTATAAATTAATTGAAATTAATGTCATAGAAAATAGAAATTTGGTAAAAAAATGGAAGATGTAAATTATAGGTAGGAAGAAACTTAAATTAGGTGATGCAGATATAAATTATCACGTGATAACTATACGAATTTTTTTAATAGTATTTTTAGTTAATATGTAATGATTTTACTTTCTCTGACATGTGGAGGAAGAAAATGTTACATTTTAAAATTTATGTTTCAAAGTTGCAATTATTCTAAATTTTTTAAAAAGTATATGTTGTTTACTCCTTGCTATGAACCATTTATTGATGAAAAAAAAAAGTAATACATGAATGAGTTACCTAATGTAATACATAAACAAAAAACAAGACAAACCGAATAAATGGTTGAAGCTTTCACTATTGCTTTCAAGTTTGTCACTACATTAAATTCAAATGAATTGTATAATGTTTGCAAAGAAGAATACATCAATAGGGTATTGTTTATACATCGGCCTTTTTTTGGAATTTATTGTGAGTTTTGGTGGCATTTAGTCTTTGGCTAAACTCTACCATAAAATAGAAAATAGATATAATATAAATTTTATTATTAGATCAAATATATGAATATGGCAAATTTCAACTTATGAGTCTCTAAAACCATGAAATGAAAGGAGAATAATAATAGGACAACATAGAATTTTGAACGAACATAAGGTAGTGAAAATTTCAATTATCAAAGCTTGATTACAAAAAGCTATAGTAACTGTCTTACAATTAAGATAATAATGAAGAAAACAATACCAATTTCTCCATCTATGAAATTTGCCCCATCGCATTAATGGCCAGATTTTGAGAAAAAGGAAAATGAAAATTTAGGAAAGTAAAACCCATTAACAACAAAGTAAGAAAAGATCACGCCATAGACAAGAAAGAGAGAAAGAATGGAAATATCAATAGAAGTAAATGTAGAGCAAGAGAGGAGCAATAGGATTAAGATTGCCAAGCCATTACATGAGACAACATATCCAAAGATTGATAACAATGGATATTACATTTCTTGGTCTAAATCTACACAAGGAAGGCTGAGGAAGAGATAAAGTGAAAAATGGTAAGGTTATTTTATTCACAAGACAAACCAGAGATTTTGATTATGAGTTTAAGCTAATCCTCTCCTCAAAACCCCTTGTAATCATTGCTCTTGTTTAAGCATTTCCATTGAAAAATATGATATGGACATGGTACTAAATATTTAAAGAAAAAATTATTTACAGGTAAATTTAAAAAATGCATGATTTTTCAAAAATAATATAAAGAGTATATGATTTTTATAAATAATTATACTATTTTTTAATTTAAATTATGTACTTGTCATATTATTATTAAAAAAGTTATATACTTGTTTTGCATTAATTGAAAAATCTAATGGCAATAATATAAAAAATTACATATAAATGTCATTCATATTTAAAAATATATGCACTAATTAACTAACAAAACATTTGTGGTTCTTTAATAAATATTTAAATTATATAATTTGTTATTTAAACATATATTTGATTAAAATATTTATAATTTTTATTAATTTATAAAAAAATTATTTTTTATTATAATATTATTTATTTTATGTTCAAAATAAAAAATTTAATTATTTAAAAATTTTATTATATTCATGACAATAGTTATACTTCTTAATATATATTTAATAAAATGTTACTTTTAAAATTAAATTATTTTGATTAATAAATTATATAATTTTAAAAATATTATTTTGTAAATATGTTTTTTTAATAATTTATTTTATGCCAGATACTTTTCACTTTACTAAATTTTTAAAAAAGTTAATATTTTATATTAATTTAATATAATTTCATACTTGTTATATTATATAATAATAGGGGTATTTTAGTCAAAATAAATATAAATATAATTTATTTTCATTACAAATATAGTAAATTAAATATATCTTTTAATTAAAAAAGAGTAAATATTGTTTGTAATTAAAAAAAAATTTGCGTAATCCAAACACATCTCTCAAAGAATAATGGTTAACTATAATTGTTAAGCTTTTGCCATTATTTTAAAGTTTCTCATTATATATAGGATGAATTTGAAAAAGTTGTATAATATTTATTTACAGAGAAGAGAACCTTAGCATGGTATTTATACCACAAAACCCCACAATTAAATGTCTTTTGAATTTATCATGGGTTTTCGAAGATATTAAAATATTTTAAAGAAATTTTAATTAAAAAATATTTAAAACATATAGACTGAAAATTAATAAAAATATTTTTTGTTGCAATATTAATTTATTTGTGAATTAACATTAATTATTCATTGGACTAATTGATAAATTATATTATAATAATAGTAAATAATTAATTTTAAAATAAATTACACAAAACTCCTATGAACTTTATTAAAATTATACAGATCTCCCTACAACTCAATTACTTCTCATAATTTTCATTAGAAAAGGAAAAAAAAAAAAGAGTAGGGCAATTCTATAAATTATATCTTTTAATGTGTAATCAAGCATATGACTCAAAAAGGAAAAAGTGTGTTTTGATGAAAGACATGCAATCTAATTTATTTGGTAATCATCCATATTCAATTCATGTCATCATTTTGTAATATGAAGGATTTTGCTAGGTATCCTACTCTAGAAGTTAATTTAGAAAAAATAAATTTGTGGATTGACAACATACTTAAATATTAAATATGTTATAATGTATCAAACTATCCTTGCTAATAACTCAATCCAACATTATTTTGATCTTATTTTACTTAAAAAGAATTTGTTAGAATCCAATCTCAAAGCATTTAAAAATATAACAAAAAATAAGTTAGCAATCTCACTGTAATTAGTTTTACAACAATAATAACTATATATAATTACCTCTACATACTATCTATAAAAAATTAAAAAGTTATCATATGTGCTTGTGGATAATATTTTTGTATTTAGAAAATATACATAACTCATTGAATTATAATTTTGCATATAAAATTTAAAATATAACAAGCGAATCAAAATTAATGTCTTAAAAAATATAAATTTGGTTAAAAGAAATGCAAGTCAAAAATTATAGGTAGGAAGTAATTTGGACAAGATGATGGAAATATAAAGTATCACGTGATAATTATATGACTTTCTTAAATTTTAATTTTAATTAATATGTAATAATTTTATTTTCTCTAACAATTAGAGGGATAAAATGTTTTATACTTTGTGTTTCAAAGTTGTGATTATACTAAAATTTTAAAAAATTATATGTAGTCACTTAATTATCACAAGGTAATTATGTGACTTTTTTCAACTTAAAACTCATTTAAGCCTAATTATCTTATTTATACTAATTAAGATTTGTTACGTTACCAATAAATTATTCTATAGGTTGAGTTGTGACCCTTACTCCTCCTATCTCTTTCGACTGTGCTTATTTTATTGAGATTTCAGTCTAACAATAAATACAAGCTTTATACCAAGTTTGATATATAATTATTTCCTTGTTTTTAATTTAGCAATTGGTATCAAGATATCAAACTTATAAGATTAAAATTTTATGAAAGATCATATAAATTTTCATAAGAAAAAGGAAGATTGTGCAATATGACTTGACTAAAAAGTAGTATATAAGATATAGAGATCATATGAAATTTATTAGATCATCTTATTATCATATGAAAAAGATTCATGGCATTTTAGAAGGGCCTTTCCAAACCAAAGATACTTACAAACATAAATATTAGCAATGCACATTGGACCACCTAAACCATATTTGCTACAATATTCATGCACAATGAGTCATTAACACTGTCATAAAGCTCAATAACAATGATGTCTATTTTGGTTAGACCACCTAGTTGTGGTATTGCACTTAATCCCTAACCTACAATATTTTTGTCTTCTTTTCTCATTTTTGTTTTACTAATTTTTGAATGAAATGCCTGTAGCATCTACAACTCAATTGATTTCCATAAGTTTCATTAAAAAAAAGAACAAAAGTAGAAAAATTTCTACAAATTATATCTTTTTATGTGTAATCAAACATATCAATAGAAAGAAAAAAAATGCTTATCAAAGACATCTAATCTAATTTATTTGGCAATTATCCATATTCAATTTATGTTAATTTATCCTAAAAAAGTGTTATATTTATATTATTTGGCAATTGTCCATCAATGCTTTCAAGTTTCTTACTGCAATAAATTAAAATGAGTTGTATAATGTTTATGAAGAAGAGGACACCTATATGATATTATTTATACAACAACTTTTTTTTTTTGGAATTTATTGTGAGTTTTGGTAGCATTTAGTCTTTTAATATGATTATAAAAACAAATTTTTATGGAGTATTTAGTCTTTGGGAAAACTCTACCATTAATGAAATAGAAAATAAAGATAATATGAATTGTATTATTAGATCAAATATTTAAATATAACAATTTTCAATCTCTAAAAACTTGAAATGAAAGGAGAATAATTACAGGCCCACGTAAAATTTTGAAACAACACAAAGTGGTAGGAGTTGTAATTATCAAAACTTCCCTCAATTTTGAGAATATTTAAGTTTTATCAAAATTATATGTAACTGCCCTAGTTCAAAAAATATATGGACATTTCCTTAAATAAAAAATTACACTATTCTTAAGCTTAATTTTTTAATTTTTTGTTAAAATACCTTCCATTTATCTAAATACATATTTAATTAACTTTCTTAGATTTAGTTCAATAGAAAATATTTTAATCAAGAAAATTAAAATTAGAGTAACATGTATATTTTAAAAATAAATAGAAAATTCGTATAATTTTAATAAAATTTAAAGAAAATTCACATAATTTACTCTATATTGTATAAATAGATTGGAATTTAAGTGATATAAATAATCTATAATTATATATGCACTACATCGAATAGGGTTTAGTCCCCAAAAATAGGAATATTAATTAATAATTGGATAAGGTCTAATAAAATTTGATTGAAAAAAATAATTATTATTATGTTATATTAATTAAAATATATTAATAATAAATATTTTTTATAGTGTATTATAATTAATATTATATTACATTAATAAATAATTATATTATATTATATTAACAATATTAATCATAATTTTGTTAAAATTTAACATTTATTATATATTTATAAGTAATTTTAAATCAATAAAAAAAGCAATTAGAAATGGTTTTCGACTACTGGCCAATCTTGCATGTGGAACCAAGCTATCAAAACCAATTCCAACTATCAATTAGACGAAATCTGACTTTTTTAAAAATTTTAATTGAAAAATTTAACAACCTATAATTATAATTAATATAGTATACTATAATAAATTTGTAAATTAAAATTAGGCATTTTTTATTAATAATAATTATTAGTAATTTTTTTAGATTGATAAATAATAATATATGTAAATAATTAATAATATTTTTAAATGTTAGTCTCTTTTTTATTTATAAGTTTTATAATTTTGCTTTTAGGTTTTCATTTTTTTTGGATTTTCTAGTTTCAGTTTCTTTTTTCTTTTTTCTTTTTGCATTAACTTCTTTCTTAATTCTTTCTCTTTATTGTTCTTCATTCTGTTTATGGTGAACTCACCAATCTTTCTCTCGTGGTTCTTCTTTCAAATAGCTACTTAGTACAAATTAGCTATACATTTACAATAAATTTTTTAAAATAAATCTTTCCAAGCAATTGCAAATAAATAACTAAAACAAATCTTTGCCTTCTCCAAGAAACATTATAAATCAAAATAAGAAAACACACTAAAATAGAAACAAATGATCAAATAAAATCCATACAACCATACAAATGATCAAACAAAATACTTATAATATTACGAATAAACAAATAAAATAAATATTTACCTTAGAAAAAGCCTTTAATGTAGATCAACTATCTAAAATAAAAACTTAGTGAGAAGGGAAAATAAAAAATCAATTTTAGGTAGAAGGCAAAATAAAAGAGAAACATAATAAAGAATGATCAACCCTGGAAAATAGAAGGTAATATTATAGAAACTATTTACCATAAAAGTAAAATAATGTGAATAAAGAGGAAAATATATAGAAAACAATGAAATCCGAAAAATAGAAAAGAAGAGAAAAATGCAAAATGTATGAAAATAAAGAAAGAAAGAAAATTTATAAACAAAGAAAAGTACACGAATTTCAAATTAGGTGTGAATGAAATTGATAAAATTTTTGTTTGATTCCTGCCGTTCAATTCCACCATTTTGCTAGCGTGGTAAATTGCCTTACGTTTTTGGATTATGTGGTTTTTGTTTTGCTTTGAAAATCAACACTTGTGTAGTAGAATTATTTCATTTTATGTTTTATATATTGTATATAATATAATAAGTTGAAATATATATATAATATGTTGTAAATAATTTTTTATTTAAATTATTAAAAATAATTGATAGCAATTAAAAAATCAATGTTAACAAGATGAAAAAAATAGAAATAAAAAATATAATATAAAAATATTAACATTACATTAATTAATTATCAAAAAAGAAAAAAAAACAATTATCACCTTCTTCATCATCTCTATCATTATTCTCTCTCATTTGATATCTAATATAAGAACATTTGGCCTATATGTAAAGTCGTTTAGCTAGTATTGCGATGAACTTGGACCAACTTGAGAGTGTTATTGATGAAGATCTTTACATGCATTTATTTGTCGTTGTAAATCTTCTATTATTTTTCTTTGCTCTTTTAACTTGGGATTGTAAGTTTGTCTTGCATATTATATAAATTCATTTCTTATTGAATCTTCTATATATGAAGAGTGAGTGGATGGTGGCATTTGGGAGTATTCCTAATTGTGGTTGTAACCTATACTTGAATTTCTAGTTATATTATAGCATAGATTTCCTAACCTATAAATGGACTCTTTTTTCTTTCTACCAGCCATCACCACAAATAAATGCAAATCATTTATAATCTCTCATCTACTTTTTACTTTAGTTTTTTAGTGCATTTACTCTTCCTGAAATAATAAAAATTGTCAAATTTATAAAATTTTGACTAATATATATTTAAAAGTTAAATACAACTTCACACTTACATATACAAATTCTGATTTTTTATCAACCCTTTGGCTTTCCAGTCAATGAGTTATAAGATAAACTTCAATGCATGTGGGCTCTCTCCCCAATTCTTCTAGCTATTGATGTACAAAATAAGATATTATTATTTAGTTACATATTTATAACATTAAACATTATAAAAAAAGAAGAAGTTAATTACCAATTTTCTAACATGTTCCATCATCGAAATAGACTTTCTTAGGTGAAGAGATGCACCAAACTCAAAAGTGGAGGCTTTATTTTTCTTTTTATGCTCCCTTCATGCATGGAACTCTTTATTACCCTAACCAACACAATTTGTCCCAGAAAGATTTTTGGATCCATGGAGGCCTTCACTTAGCTTTTTTTAGCAGTACCAATAATAATTTTTAAACATTTATATACTCTTTGCTTTTAGTTCAACCAAATTCAATAATGATTATTAGGCATCCAATAGTAATATCTCTAAGAAAATAGAGATTTCAATTAATAATGAGATAAAAGTCACAAATTTATAATTATGTAATAAATGAGAAGAAAATTCAGTTGAAATTCTTGAAACCATAATTGCTTATTCAGGGACCTCTGACCAACAATTATATAAACTTTCACATTTATTTTTAATAATATTGACAATGCAAGTACCAACATCGTTGTCATTTAAGTAAAAGCTGATTAACAAATAAATTAGATATGTATTAATTAAATTAATAATAAATTAAAAATTATATTAATATTAAGAAAATGCAAATATATTAAACAATAACCTTGAATTACCTATGGGTTCTATCAATTGTTTAGTAATTGTTACTGAGGCATCAAATTCTTCTTACACTAGATTAGAATTATTTTGAGAATGAGCTTGAGTTTTCTTTGAAGACATTCTACGAGGCATCTTTGTTGAAATTGTAGAAATCAAAGAAAGAGAGAGTGCAGAAGGAAAACTAGTTTGTAGAAGTGAAATAAGAAGAAGGATATAAGGCTTTTGTTGAAGTGAAATAAGAATGATAAGAGGCTTCAACTCTTAAATATGAAGAAGAAAGACTAGTTTGTAGAAGGGAAATAAGAAGAATAAAAGGTTCATAGAAGTCAAATAAGAATGATAGGAGGCTTTGGGGTTGTGGTTGGAACGTATAAAGACATACCCTTATATTAAATAAAATAAACTAACATTGTCATGTCAAGTTTTATCAATTGAACTATATGAATAAAACAAAACATTATAAAAGTTCTCAATCTAAACTAACATTCACTTGTCATTTCAAAAATTAAAAAAATAAAGAAAAGTAAAAGAAACTAATATTTTAAAAAATAAATAAATTCAAAGTTAATAATCAAATACAAATAAATAATATTTTTATTAATTTGGATGAGTGTTCTTTAAATGATATTTGTTAATTTGTGATTGCATATCTAGTATTAATTCTTCATTTGTGCGTACTTGCATTTTGTAAAACTCCATTAAATGGTCAATATATTCATGTAATCTCCTTTGTGGATATATAGCCTCAATGATACTCAGATATGATTCAAAATTAGGTGGTGAAACATATGTGTATTTGGAAGTATGATCTCTGCTAATTAGATGTGAAAAACTTTTAAGACTATATACCATGTCAAGCCTTTTTAGTCTAACAGTTTTCATCCATAGGGATAATTTTTCATTTGGTGAAAAATTATTGCAACAACTAGCATGACTCTCTTCACACCTTCTAAGGTTGATATAATCACTTAAAAAAAATCAATTCCACAAAAGCTTTGTGCAAAAACATATACAATAGCATAAATACAAAATGATACTTACATGTACAATTTCTATTTTTTTTTATCAACCTAACTATTATTTAGACTACTTTTATTTGTTTAAGCATGAATCTCAATAGGTGTTGGCATTCTACCTAATTCTTGGCTTAATTTTGTTGCATGCTCTAAAATTGGTGTAAGGCCTCCCCTATAAAGAGATAAACTAGTACCAGAGCTTAACACTTTTTTTTTGGCTCGTTGGCTTTTTTGTTAAAAATTTGAACTGTTCTAACTAGCACATAATTTGTTTCAAATAGATTCTTTAATCCATTTAAGCCTTTTTCTTTTATCTCGTGCATAACTGATTAAGCCCTTTAAGTAATATCTAACACATTCTTTGAAGTTCTTTGCCATTTAAAGGTGATCTTTCATGCACCAACAATAATATTTCTATAAACACAAGATATTTTTCTAATTATTAACTAATTAACATAAAGAATTACAATTGTCTGACACAAAAATTAAAATATACCCCCAATTCTTTAAATCATAATTGTTTAATTAATTCAAAAAATTATTCCTTATAATTATATGGACCATCATGATTATTTTTTATGATAGTAATAATATAATCAACAACATCATTGTTATCTAAATGAAACCTAGTTAAACAATGTAATTATGTAACTTGAAATGATAAATAATATCAACATAACTTATAAATAAAGAACTTAATTAAAACACTATCTTACTCTATTTTGTTGCATGTTTTGATTAACTTTTCTTTCAAGATTAGCTCCTCTATGAACTTTCACGTACCAATATGCACATTATTTTTTCCTTCTAGACATTTCAAATAGATAAAAAAAAAAACAAGTGACTGCTCTTTAAATAACAATTCAAATAGGAGAACATATATATAAATAATGAAAATTTTATTATAATATTCATATGATAAATTTGATGTTGGAAAAGTTAAGGTTTGACGTCACATGAAGCCTGAGGCAAGCTTCATGCTTCATATGAAGCGTGAAGCTTCATTTTTTTAAAATAGTCAATATATATATATATATATAAAATAATATAAAAAAATATAAGATAATAATATATAAACATAAAATTTATATATAAAATATTATATGTAATATATAAATATAAATAATATATAAAAATAATATTACTCATGTAATAAAACATATATACATATATATAATTACTATACTTCTTCCTTGTTATCTTGTTCATTATTTTCTTTTTCTTTTTCATCTTCATTGTCGTTTTCATCTACATATTGATATGCATAATCTTCATCCATCTTGTTGAACATCTAGATGTGCAACTTGCAAATATATATGAAAATATATGATTTTGTTGATCATCTGCATCTTTCAACTTGTAAATCAACTATAGATTTGCAAATCAATTAAAACTATATTGTAACATATTATTATTAATTTTAATACTTAATATTCCTACAACATTAGACAAGTTATCACATCGTAATTATAGTTGTAAATACGCATTTAATAAATCATAAAATTTTTAGATTTTCATATTTGGTGATTTCTCAATAAGACTAATATTATTATTATCATAATCTACTTTATCAAAATTACCAGTATTAAAATTAGGACAAGCTACATCAAAAATAAATTTTTCATAGCCATTATTATAGTCTTCATTTACTAAATCAAATCTAAATGTTTCAACATGTATATTAGTTAAGTATGGTTTAATCTCAACATGGTACGTCTAATACTAATATCTAAATTGAAACCCTCATTTATATAGATCAACCTTTACTTCATCAGTATTAAGATATGTTTTATTTTTATGTTTGGAACATGCATATCTAATTTGTCTATTTTTTGAACTAGATTCTTTTTCACAAGTAATAAACTCTTTTACCTCTTATAAAAATTCATTGGTACATCTTTTATATATATAATTTAATTTATCATACCTCCACCTCCTATTCTCAATAATGTATGTATGTGTGGGATGTATAAAACATGTGATGCTTTATTTCATGAAATACATATTTTTACCTTTCATTTGTCCCAATGTGAACTTGGTTTGATATAATATATGCATATGTGTGATATATAATGCGTATGAAAAGCAAGTTTTTTTTTTAAATGCAAATTATGTGTTTTTCCTTGCCCCTGTATGAACCTAATAATATGTAATGCATGTAAGATGCAAGTATTTTTTTTTAATTTTAAAATTTGAAACTTTTTTCCTTATTTGCAAGGGATGCACAATATACACAAGTAGAGTTAACTCTAAAAAGAGAAAAAGATAGGGATATCATCTCTATTTCTTTAAATTGATTTTGAATTTTGAATCTTTTTTTTTTAGTTATGCAAACAAAATCACTTTAAAGGAAAGTGGAAAAGACAGGACATTATTTTTAAACGTTCTTAAATTGATTTTAAATTTTAAACTTTTTTAGAAAATGATATGATGAGAGAATAAGAAAAGGAAAATGTGATATCTTTCTTTCTTTTCCTTCTTTTTCAAATTAATTTGACTTGAAAGGAAAAGCATGATTTGTCTATATACAAGTTCAATACAAGTGCATGATACATGAAAAATCTCAAAATTTATAAAATATAGATTTTTGGTTATTTGTATTTGGAAAAACTTCTTACACTAGCTCTTTCCTTGCCCTGATGAGGAAAATTGGACTTGTGGTAGCCTTATTAAATTTGACCTTTGTCATTTGGAGAAAGATTTTATTAATGACTTTTAGTCATTTAAATGTGCCCCTAAAGGAGTGTTCAAAGTTAAGAAGATTTGAGATTCTTGTTTTGACTTATTTTTTATTGGGTTTTTCCAAGTTGATTTGTTTCCCTCAACTTAGGATTATTAGCTTGATGTGAGAATCTTCTCTTATCAACTCTTTATTATTAATGCTTGAAAGGTCAACAAATGAAATTCACTCATATTTATTTAACAATACTAATGTAGTCATATATTAAAGGACAGAAACTCGTGAGCTTGAGAAGAAAAAAGACCTCAAAATTGGAGGAGTGCAAGGGTTGGTGAAAGGTTGTCATATAAGACAATTTAAGATAAAGAGTAATAACATAATGTGACTGAATAGGAAAATGCTCTAATTTAAATTGGAGGCATTTTCCTTTGAATAATAAAAAAGTGAAATGTCGTGAAGATAGATAGGATAGAATAAGGAAAAGTCCTTCTCTTTTTTAAAAAGGAGGTAAATAAAAGAATTTATTTGAATTAGGCCTTTTGTCCCAACTTCAATTATTCTGGTTTTAAAATCATTCTTTTTTAAGAAAATTTGCCCTAAATGCTTTCAAACAAGTCAAACCTCAACAAGAATTTTTAATGCTTATAATATGGCCTTGGTAAATAGGTTGATGAAATAGAAGATATTAGACTCAAAACTAATATACTCCTATCAAGTCTCTTATTAGTCTTCTTTGTCTATTTTTTTGACAAGATTTTATACTCAAAATTCACTTAACAAGAGAAGACGTCCCAATGTTGTAATGTGGTCTAATGGGTAAAATTGTGATTTAAGAAAAAAAAGGTAAAGGCCCAAATATTAACTTGGGTTCACAATGAGAATTTTACTTTAATAGCTCTATAATCTTGATAAGACCTGTTAACCCATGACATTTGGCTTAAGCTTTTTTTTTAGAAGACTCTTTCTATTCAACACAACTTTCCTTTGAAGGATTTTTTTTTTTTTTTACTTCTTATACAATATAAAACATCCCTTTAAAGATTTTGCCTTTTGATTGCATGTCAAGGTGAAGCTCCCTTTTGGAAGCTTTTGCTTTTTCAAATTTTATTACATAAGATTAATGTTTTTAAAATTGGACCGATTATTAAACCGGTGAAATTACTGGTTCACGGTTCATTGGTTCAACCGTGGTCAAACCGGTAATAATTTAATATATATATATATATATATATATTATTTTGTATATTAAAAATTTAAGATAATAAATAATAATGAGTAAATATTAATAAATTTTGAAATATGTTATAACTAATTATACATAAAAATAAATCAAACATAACATAATTGTTAATTTGTTTAAAGTATATTTACATAATTTTAATAAAAATCATATGAATTTTAGTTTTGTTTCACATCTATTATATTAAAATTTTACAATTATAAATAACATAATAATGATAGTTTAAGAGAAAAGATATTGTTTTTATTAAAATAAAATCATAATAAAGATTATATATTAAATATTGTATACTATTACTGAATATGCTTCCTAACTCAGTGGAAGAGACATGTGAAATGTGCCAAAGGGTCACCGGTTCAAACCATAATGTTGCAAATTTTGCTAAAAAAAATTTAGAACGGTTCAACCAGTGACCTAACCAGTTTTTCCAGTTCTCACTGGTTCTTGATCGGTTCTGAGCTCATCCAGTTCTAGGGCCTAACCAAACCGGACCAAAGACCAGTTCCCGGTCTAACTGGTCGAACCGGCTAGTTCAATATGATTTTCAAAATAGTGCATAAGACTTTTCTCTTTGAAAATTCCTTTTCTCTTATGAGTTTTCTTTTCTTCCTCCAACGACGTTCTTTTAACATTTTTTCTTTTTTGTCTTCAAAGGAATCCACTACAATGCCAATATTCTTTTCTTTGTATGGAATTCTCGTTGCTTCACAGGATTGATACATATTGGGTATTTGAAGAATTTTAAAGGTTCAAAGTGGTTAGCAATAGCTAAGTAATGTTTGGGCTGTTAAACGAACTTGACCCTCTCTTGGTATTGGAATTATTGGCATAAAAATCTATTAAAGACTAACCATCCCAAATGTTCAATGACTATGGGTGAAAGAAATAAACATTACTTATGGGACATGCATTTATATCTTTGATTTTTTTTCCCTTTTTTGTTCTTTTTTTTTTTTTGAATTGAAATTGGGGCATATCATCAGCTTTAGGCTTTACTCTCTTTTTTTTGGTAACATCAATCAAATCTTTTCACAGGGAGTACTAGATATTATTTTTTGGGTTTTTGGTTATTTAGGAGATATATGCAAGGAAAGAAGTTGTGATAACATAATTGATAAAATGGCAGAAGGATGCATAAAGGGTGAGATAGAAACGCATAACCATTATATTGACAAAGTTAAATAAAATAAGGTTTAATAATAGAATCAACTTCTGTTAGTCTTGGACTTTAGCTAGATAGAAGGGTATCGACCAAATAAATCTTAATTAATTATGATATGACAAGCAATTTTTTTAAGAGTTCAATCATTAAGAAATCCCTATGAAATTTTCTTTCTTATATCTTTTTGCACTTTCTTTAGGAAGAGGTTATGACTTTTTATAGAGCGTACCATTGCCCTAGGATTAAATTCATAACTCTGCTTTAATCAATACCATTTTGGAAATGGAGGTTAGAGATTGATGAAGGAAGCATCCAACTCTTATTAGAGCTAGTTATGTGAGACTTAGACAAATGGCAAGTGTCCTAATTGAGGTGGTTTGTGGCTCTCAAGATGGTTAAATTTTGTGAGATGGTTTGTGGCTCTTAAGATGGTTAAATTTGATGGGTGTTAACAAATTGTGAGATGGATGATTTGAGTTTCTTTGGATTAGAAGGTATGGTGATGGGCAAGTATAAGTTAAATGATAGGATAGTATGAAAGGTTAGGAGGCGATAAATAACATTGTCAACATCTTTGACAGCTTCTTTTTGCTTAATCAATTTGCACACCTTTATCTATTGCCCTTAAACTTTAATCTTTCATCTTAGTCATTTATCAATATAGCTTTTTGACTCAGATTTTTATTTAAGTTGATCTTTCCATTGCAAAGAACCAAAAATCCGATATTTTACAAATTTCAAAATTTTTAACATGAAATGCTTTGTGATTATGTACGGATGCAATTTTATCATATTATTTGACCTATGAACTGATGAGTGTATTTGGTATGAAAGTCTTTCAGGGTGAGGGATTTTTATTTCCTTTGGGGGATTCGCTGCACCACAAGATTACTAGAAATAACAATTAATTTAAGAATAAAATTAGAACTTTTTCACTCAATATTACCCCCTATGATAACCATTTGTATTTATTTTGTTCAGATGCTTATTGCATGTAAAGATAAATAAAGTTCATAAATCATCTTAAGAGAAAATGCTAAATTTCACATGGATGATGTTTATATAAAAGTTTAGCCAATCTAAATTTCTTTCGACAATTTAAAGAATCATTTTCAGATCCTCCAATTTTCTCTGAGATCAATTATTTTATAATGAGTAACTCAAATTAAGCTCTTAACTAGCTTAACTCTTACAATCAACTTGATCCTTGTTTATTTCAAAATTAGATACATGACATTATGTCAAAATTTATTATCCTTGTGGAAGTTACCCAAGATTGGCTTTTCCAATTAATCAATAGATTATTAGTATTGATTGATATTCTCCCATATTTCTCTAGGAACCTATTGATTCATAGGAAGTTGTGACTTATCAATCAACTTGAGAAGAGATAATTTTTACACAATTGATGCTTAGAACTTTGGCTCTGATGATATTTTATAAAAATAAGTCAATCTAATGATCCACTAATATGTAATGGATTTAATATCATGTACTTGTTTGCACATGATTGAGAATAATGTCTGGTATAAGAAAAAAAGAAAAACTTTATACTTTTTTTCGAGAAACTTATTGCTTCATAGAAAAAAAAATCAATTGACAATCAATTTGAGAGAAATATGTCTTTCTATACAATTGATGCCCTAAAAAAATAATTTAGATCTTTAACCAAGACATGATACTCACTTGATGATGTACTAATAAGTTTTGTGCAAAATTGTGAATATTGTAATTCCCCAAAACTTTGAAAATACTCTTTTTCTATTGGAAACTTATTATCTTATAGGGATTAATGTGAATAAAACTAGATTATGCCCCATTTATTATTTTATTTTATCTTTTTTAGCATACATTTAGAGAAAAATAAATGAATACTAAAGCTTTCCCTTTTAAAAGGTTATGATCAATATGATCATGGCCTTTTAGGGTTGAAAACCTACCAAACTAGGGTTTGCTTAACTAATGCATACTTTCATCATAATTAATATGTCTAATATGCAATGATATTTTATTAACTACTCTAGTAAACAATGACAATATGTCGCTTTTCTTATGGGCTCTATTGAATGCATAAATGTGATGAAAAATAAGTTAAAAATATTCTTCTTTGTCCTAATATGGGTAAACCTTAAGTTGAGGTCACTGATCCAACTCTAACCATTTAGGAGGCAATTATGGCTCGATTATTAGTGTAAGGTTTCAAGATAGATTTATGACTCCTAAAAATATTGGTCCCCAATTTATCCCCATCGTAAGATAAAGATTTTGCTATATAAATTTGACTTTGAGAAAAAAATGATTCTACACAGGTCAAACCCATACAATAAGGTATAATTCAGGTAAGGTCTTCATAATAATTTCAAAAAGCACAAGGCTTCACAAGGAAACGAATATAAACCTCTATTAACCTAAGGTGTATTCAAACTCAGGTATATATACATTTATTACCCAACCCTTATCCACTAGGCAAATTGATAGAGCAAAAGAGGAAAATCATATATATATATATATATATATATATATATATGAGCAAAAAAGGTAAAGTATATATAGATATGATTATCTACCTAAAAGTTTTATTCTGCATGTTATCGAACTTAACATATGTTATATACATAATCAAATAAATAAAATAAGCAACATATGAAAGACATGTTATGTACCTTAATCATGAGAGGTAAACAACATAAAAAAAAGAGTAATCAAAATAAAAGAAAGTCATAATATTTTGCACAATTAACTTAAAATTAGACCTAACTCTCTAATTTTTCTTCAGTGGAGTCATCAAATTGTCACACCCATAATGTGACCGTGTAGCGTTAGAAAGATTTTCAAAAATTCGATTTTCAAAAACAAAAACCGAATCAAATAGAGTTGCCACCAAAATTTTAATTTTTTAAAAGGTAAACCTTTAAAAAAACCTTTTTGAAAGAAAAATAATCTTTAAACTAGAAATGAATTCGAAAGTCGATTATGTGTTGGGAAGATGTTAGGCATTCTACAACACCCGTTCTTAAAAACAGTTACCTTAAGTTAATTGTACAAAACTAATATGGCCTTAATCTTATTTGAATTACCTTAACAACCACATGCAGAAATGAAAAGAAATGCAATTAGGAAACTGAAATAAAATAAAAAATGTTTATTTACAAAGACAGACTTGACTTTTGATAAGAACCTAAGATTTACGCACCTTATGAGAGGGATCAAAATTCACATAATTTGATTGGATAAAAAATTGTATCAGTTGGTTGGTGTTTTTTAATTTTTGTAAAAAAAGAAAGAAAATAAAAATTGTTTAAACTTTTACAAATAAAACAATTTTAAAATTGGTTTGTATATTTTAATTTGCAAAGATTGAATTAATTCTACTTCTTTACCTTTTTGTGATTGATTTTTTAATGATTTTTTATTTTGATTATTTGATTTTTTTTTAATATCTTTTTTGCATTTTGATTTATGATTTTTTTGTTTTAACTTTTTTGATTTTTGAAATGACATTTTTATTTAAGTAAAAAAGAGTTTTTTTAATATCTTCTTTTTTATTTTTTATTTTTCTTGATTTTTTTGTGTTTTTCATATATGTTGTTTTTGTTTTTTTTTGGATAATAAGAGGAAAAGTAAAAATTACTTTAGATCTTTGCAAATAAAATGACTTTGCAAGTAATTTATATGTTTCAATTTGCAAAGGTTAAATTGATCCCACTTTTTACTCTTTCTCTCTTTTTTCTTTGGATTTTTTTAATGATTTTTTTTATTTTTATGATTTATGATTTTTTTTAATCTCCATTTTTTTATTTCTGATTTTTTTAAACCTAAATTTTGAATTTTGAATATGTTTACTCTTTACATAATTTTAAAAGAAACACATTTGGTTCCAAAAACTCTCTTCTTCTTCTTTTTTCTAAAACTCTTTTTTTTCTAATTTAAAAAATACATTTTATTTTTTTCTAAAGACTATATACATTTTTTTGATAATCTTATTTGCTTGAATATTTTTTGAAAACAAAATTTGTGTGATAAGCCATTGAGACCCAAAATTTATTAAAAACATTTTATGTCTCAACAAAGTAACTAAAGAAACTTATTATCACACACAACCTTCCAATTAATCAAGTGATCCTTAAGCACTTGAAGGGTAAAAAATCCCATACGACAACTTTAAAAATAATAGTAAAAGAAAGATAAAAATAAAAAGAGTTTACAAACATACAATAATATGTGATAATAGTGCTTTGTGTGCAATCAAGAATCATAATACTCTAATAATATATTACATCTTACTCAAGGTGCTCGGATTAAGACGAAAAGAAGGAAAAGGATTAATGTAGTATCTTGTCTTGCCATTATGTAAGCCCTCTGTATAGCTTCCTTTTTCTTACATCACCAATTTGTAGGCCTGCACATAGAAGAAGCAAAGAGGCATATTAGTTTCTGTGGTGATGAATCTTTATAAATTATTAAACAACAAAATGCCTCAATGCTCGAGCAAAAGTCAACATGTTTACAGAAAAGCCTTGAAAGCCACTGAACACAAATGACACTCATCTAGATGGCAAGTGATATGCACAATCAAAAGGAGTCATGTTCAATTTTTAAGGTGTGTACATGGTTATCAACGTAAAAAACCAGGACCAAGTTTCTATTAGCCCAAAGGAGCAGCTACAAACTCTTTAGCACAAAATGATACTAGAAGAATAGGATTAAAAGCACATTAGGGACCATAGGATAGCAAACATCATACTCAATAAGATTTCCCAGTAAAATTGCCATTAAAAGATGAGGCTCAAAAAGGGGCAGCAACCATCATTCTCAAGGACATGTCAGAATTCTCCAACACGAATGAAATTGATATAACATAAAGAATAGCACACCAACTAAAAAAAAAAAAAACCTCCGATTAATATAAACATGAAATGGAACATAAGCTGCCACATGAGAATCCAATTAAATTACGTGTAGAGGCCTCAAAGCTACATTGTGTTAGGGCGGAATGATTCAATCAACAAAAAAAGGAAAATTAGCAAGCAGGGAACAGGGTTGGCAAAATACAAATCAATGAATTAAGTAATCCTGGCCAGCCTTCCAATGAACCATTTAAGACCCCATTAGGCAAACAACAGAGCAAGATAGTCGAGATTCATTAATGAAAATTTGGACCCAAATTTTAATGCTAGAGATGGAATCCCCATAGAACACATCAATAAAGCAAATGGGATTGAAATTTTCTTACTAATAACGTAACACACCAAGCAAGAGCATACGCAGAGATAAGGACTAAATTCACATTAGAGACAGAGTTTCACGTCAAGCAAGCATCAATTCCATTCAATGTGCAGATCCACAATTGAATCAGAATGTACTAAGCGCAATAGTCCTGATAGTAAAGCATTTGGGACACAAATTCATACTAAAAGCAGGAGGAAGAGACAAACACACATTTAAGATACAGAACACCATGTAGGCCAAATTAAACAAATCTTTCAAGGAAAGCTCAATGAGGGAAGCTTCCTGACATTTCAAAATCACTGACCCAATCATATAGAAACTCGTTTGAGGTGGAACAAATCATCTGTAGCGGAAATTCTCATCAACCAGTTATATGCCTATGTTCATTCCTATTGAGACAAAGAAAATAACAGGACATGAATTACCTCTGGAACAGCTTCGAAGGCTCGTATATCACAAAGAAAAAGTTAGATCTATTACTCCTGTTCAACACAGCCTCAATATGTATATGCTTCCATAAAGACAGTCTCTGTCTCCAAACCTCTTCCAACCTCCAGTTTTGATTCTCAAATCTCTCCTTCTCAAAACCTTCGCCAAAGTCTCCTTAATCTCTGTTGCATTTAATGCCTTTACCCTTTATTTCTCTCCAACCTGAAACCCCCCAGAAGCACTAAAACTCCTCTCTCGGCCCCTCTCCGTCCGTTCAAGCTTCCAGTTAAATCCTCCCTGAACCTTGCATGCCTTCGAAAGCCTCTCCTCGTAAAGCTCTCCTCTTCTCCCTTTTTATCTCTCGTTCTCCTCTCGGCCTCTCTCTTGCTCATCTCATTGAATCACATGTTCCTCCTTCTTTCTCCACTCATTCCCCTCTTCTCCCTCTCGGTTCTTTTTTCTTCGTTCTCTCCATTTCTCAATCTCTCTCAATTCCTCTTGGTCTCTCCCTGAATCTCTCTTGGCCTGTTCTATCCAAATAAACTCCACCCACCTCCTACATGCTATATGCCTGAAATAATTACTTAGCCAATCCGAAATTGAAAACTCGAGCCTCTCTCAGTCACTCTTTATCCGAAAACCTCCAACCAAACCCAAAATTTCTCCCTCGGTTTCTCGCTCTCTGAAAATTTTCCATGGTCCTTCTTTTATCGAGAGTCCCGTAGCACTGCTCCAAAAGGGAGGAATCATGTTTCTCTGGCTCCTATCGTTGCTTCTTTACATCTCCTGCTCTCTCTTTCTGGCTAAATCTCTCTCAGTTTCTCTTCCCTCTGATCTCCAGTTCTTGTGCTTCTGATGGTGAAAGGGACATGAAGGGGGGTCAACTCCTCAAGCCCATCACTGCAAATCTGCTCCTCTCAGACCCTCAGAGAAGCTGGCCTACCACTTTCCATTTTTGCCTTCTGTTCTGTGTCTTCATCTTGCTCCCCGCTAGTGGCAGCGTCCAAGGGAGCGAAAGGGGAGCTGGGGTTCCTGCGTTTTGACCCTCTTTAATCTATTTCTTTTTTTGGGTTTTTGGTGTTGGGGTTTTGGAATTTGGATATTAGGCTTATTCTATTTTGGGATTAGGGCCGAAAGCATTTCTACTGATGGGCTTTTTATGTGTGACTTCTATTTCTTTTTTTAGATAATTGGGCCCTTTAAGCCCATTTGGTTAAGTTTGTTTTTTCTTCTTTTCTGTTTTTTTTTTGGGTTGGGTACATGGGGCTGAAGGAATTAATTGAGTAATGCGGGCTTGGAAAAGTTTGGACTAACAGATTGGGTTACTTTGGGTTTTCTTTTTCATTTTATTCATTTTTCATCATTAGTTTTCATTTTTTTTGCTGCTCTTTCTTTTCATTATTATTTTTTTCTTAAGGTTTTGGACTTTTTTTTCTTTTATTTTATTTTCTTCTCTTCTTTGTTTCTTTGATTTTCTGTTTTTCTTTTTCTCTTCTCTTCTTTTTTCTCTTCTTTTTTTGTTATCTTTTTTATATTTTATATTATTATTTTTACCATTATGATAATTATTAGTAAATATTTAGATAAAATACAGTTTTTACAGTAAAAAAAGTACAATAAAATCTTTTTTTGTTGATGAAGAATAGGATTGCAGGAAAAAGAGAGAAATTATAAGCAGAAAAATGACAGTCAGCATTGTTAATATTTGCACGCACAACCATCTGAACGAACCGTTTAAATCGTGTCAAATTTGTAAAGGCCACCACTTTCTTTCTTGTTTTGAATATATTTTTCAATGGAACACCTGTTCTTATATAATTTTATTTTTTGCATAAAAATATTACACAAAAAAATGTTTTTATGATTTTTGTGATTTTTTACCCAAAAATATATGTTCAGAATTTTTTTCCCGAACATTGGCCTTTTTTTTCTGAAGTCCCAAACAAAGCTCGAAAGCAGAGAAGGGGAGAGGGAGAGGGAGAGAGGGAGAGATGGAGACTGTGCTATGCGGGAGACTGGCTCTCTCTCCCAACCGCGTCTTCAACCCAAAGCCTGGTATTTTCTTCATTTCTCCTTTTCCTCCGATTTTTATGTCTTTCTTTTCTGAAAATTTGATTCGTTGTGCAATTAAACGAGTGTATTCTTCAACCATTTGAACCGAATCTCGATTATAATGATTCCTGGGAAGTTTCTGCTTTGAATTTTATTTCCCTATGAAGGTAATTTATATGTGCTTAAGTTTCTGCTTTGTGGTGTTATGAAAAATGCTTCTGCTGTTGTTTATCATTATATGAGATGAGATTATCATTTCCTTTTTCAGGAATGTTTCCCTGGAAAGCTTTTGTACTTTCGTTGGATTAGTTCCCTAGTATGAATTGCTCAGCAATCAGAAGCACTTGAGAAGCTGCGATTTATTAATAATGTTGTTTTTTAATGTGTTGAGCTCTCCTATTAATTTCATCTATAGTTATCGACTATAATGATTAGTTTTGGACTTGGTTACTTATGAGTTTTTTTTTTTTTCCAATCCACTTATATATGAATGTTGGTATACATTTTTAATATGATATATCTCAATCTATCTGTTATTGTGTCTTTCTGAATGTCTGATTCGAAAAGATTTATGATTCACGATAAAAAAAAATATCTTTCCAATTCATAATTTGAATCACAATTTGATTACTATGATTTCATCCTAGAAGATAGAGGAATAACATCTTTGTGTATTCTGAAAGTTTTCTTGACTTGCTTTTATATCTGATTTCTTCAATTACCTTATATCTTCCCTTGAAGTATAGTTATTCAAAATCTTATTTTACCGTTTTTTTTTTTTGGAAATTCGGATAAGTTAAATAAATCTATAGGATAGCATAATTAATTTGAAATTCCTCTGAACTTGGATTGAGTTGGTACATGAAGTTTCCACACCAAGAATGGATAATTTGGCTTAACTCCCCTTTGGTGCTGTTAGAAATGAAATCAAGTTTGTAGCGATATCATGTGGTTGCCAGAGTGTTGTTACTTGAGAAAACATGCAGAAAGTTTCTTTCTAACTTTGGGTTTTTGGTAAAAACTGACTAACAAAAATGAATAGAAACTATTATAGAGACACTTTTCAAACTTGAGGGGGTTAATTGCTGAAGTTGAAAGTTTATTTGCCAAAGCCCCAAAGTTGATAGGGGATTCTCTGCATATGACCTTATTATTTTGTCTATGAGAATTATATTGGAGTTCTTACATGGAATTCTTAATTTGCTATCACAATTGTAAGAATAAGTGACACGTGCGGTCAGTTATGTATGGAGGCTTGAGTTGGAAGCTAAGCAAAAGGGAAAAACTAGGGGTTCCAAATTCCCCCTGTTGCAACTTGTTTTGTGTAGAATTTGGTTTATGTTAAATTAGACCTGAGAGTAGTAGCATTCTATTTGTCACCTTTAATTTACCTACTTGTATTGCTTAATTTCTCGTACGTTGGAGATTAGTAGCTATGCCATCTAGTAATGTTGACATATCATTATAGTATGTTATTGTTTAATTAGAACTTAACACAAGTCATTAAATGGAGTAGTAAACAACCTAGATTCATTTGAGACCGAATCGTTTAGAAGTTTTTTAATGGTATGAAACATTCCAGCTTCTACCCTGAGGTCAGTTAATTATTGATTAATCTGTAAATGTCCATAACCTTAATTCTCAATCTGTTTCTCTGCTTGTCAGTCTGTGAATTTTATTGTCTTTGTTTCTTTTTAACTCCTTTTGTTAATTCTTTTCCCACCTGTGTGTGCATGTGTATGTGTATGATATTCTTTCCTAATAATTTTTTGTTGTGTACAGTTAATTGCCTAGTTATGTTTTGACTCATATCCTTCTTCCTTATATCACAACTTGTTTATTCTTGTGGAATTTGTTGATGCGCATAAAGTCTCGGATCACCCTATGTATATGGTTAAGTGCTTCAGTTGCACTTAGTGAATTCAGATTTGCATCACAGGGGACAAACATTCTCTTTGTAAAGGACCATTCTCCAATCTTTGCATTCCCATGGCTGCAATAGCAACAGGACCAGGTAAAGGAGGAGGACTACTGGAGAAACCAGTTATTGAAAAAGGCACTCCTGGCCGGGAATCTGAGTTCGATTTGAGGTATGCATATATTTTGATTGTTGCAATCTTCAAATTAAAATTTTATTATTGAGAAAAATTAGTTTCAAAGATATATTTTATTACTTTATCAATTATAATTATAGGGGGATTCTCATTGCAATACCTAAATAGAGAAAACATTGGAAGAAATGCAGAAATCTGGGGAAGATTTGTTAAAATTAACTCTGGGAATTGGTGAGAATTTTG
Source organism: Erythrophleum ivorense (assembly GCA_026724425.1). Taxonomy (NCBI): domain Eukaryota; kingdom Viridiplantae; phylum Streptophyta; class Magnoliopsida; order Fabales; family Fabaceae; genus Erythrophleum; species Erythrophleum ivorense. The sequence continues at coordinate 46,717,189 of JAIUCV010000009.1, forward strand.
TCATTGATGTAATGTTACATTTTTTGGTAATAAGAATGTAAGGCGTATAATCATGTGCAGGAAAAGCCAGGATAGATGGCGGTAAAATCGTTTTATGGAATGATGGATATGGTATTAGATTGAAATGACTTGAGGAAGAAAAGAAGAAATTCCTTTCCCTTTTCCTTCAAAATAACTTGGATTGTCATTTGAAAATTATGAATGACTGTTCATGCTTGACCTTCCTGATGGTTTAGATGCTGTTTTAGTCAATGATGTTCATTGGTCAGCTTTCTGCTACGAAGCACAGATACGTTGTTGCGTCAAACTTAAAATGAAATAAAAAATTTTTAATCCTGGGTTTACTAAGATGTGCAGGAAATCTCAGAAAACATCACCCCCATACCGAGTGATTCTGCACAATGACAACTTCAACAAACGTGAATATGTTGTTCAAGTACTGATGAAGGTTATTCCTGGGATGACCCTTGATAATGCAGTTAACATCATGCAAGAAGCTCACTACAATGGGTTGTCAGTGGTGATTTTCTGTGCCCAAGCTGACGCCGAAGAACACTGCATGCAACTAAGAGGCAACGGCCTACTCAGTTCAATTGAACCTGCAAGTGGTGGCTGCTGATAAAAGGTCTCGATATAAATCAGTATTGATTTAATGAATGTTATTAAAAGTAAAGTGTGGAAGTATTGGTGTACATATGTTACCTCTCATGATAGTTTAAAAAATGAATTTTTTTAAAAAAAAGTCTTGTATATGAAATTTGGTCTGCTATGATCAAGACAAGGGATAGTCGTGATTTTGAGTAAAGAATAGCACAACTTATGCATCAACTCATGTTACTTGAACTATTTAAGTTGGATATATTTATTATGGAGAGATATGTAAGTATGTTAAAAATAAATTATATTTAAAATATATATACCTAACATGCGTACGATATACATGTCTTTTAATGATTGCTATGGTTTAGTTCAAAATTTTTCAATAGAGGCGACCAGCATGAGACTATGCTCTTGTCAAGTTTTTTTCTTTTAATGGACTAGTAATGTTAGTTGCAGTTGCACCACTCACAAATATGCACAATAATTGTTTATATTTCTTGTGTATCTAGTGTTGTCCTTGCCATTTGCATGATATATGCGTCTCTAGCACACTCATCTCACAGGTCCATAAAATTTCGAAGTTGTTATATTTAAGAGTTCAAAAATTTTCATGAAAGCGGTCGGGCTGTTCCGATCAAAGTCATCGATCAAATCAATATTACAATATCTCACAATGACTTTGCTTGTAAATCGCATGACTCGGGTAACATGAGTGGATTCCGGAGGACCTCTAAAGTCCAACACATCCCTTTCTATACTCCAAGTCAGAAGGGCTCTATCGTGTTTTGGGTGCACAAAACCAACTCTAGGTTGTTGGCTCTGATGTTCGCAAACTTCTATCCAGATTCAAATCTCAAGTGGGGATTGATTCAGGAGGACCATATAGAGATGGGGAGAAGAAGACTTCAACAGGATTTCCGTTTTCATTCTAACTTCAACCTTTTTCCGGTTTTGTAATGTTCATGTCGCTCGATTGGCCCCAAAAGAAAAAAAGAGCTCAAAAATTTGCCCCCGCCAAATAAAAGCCGTCTCATTTTGACCTTAAGAAACTCGGCTCACGGAATTTGGTAGATTATTCAACCTTGAGGAATCCTCATATATATATATATATATATATATATATATATATATATATTAAATCGGGATACTAGACAAAACAAGCAAACCTAAAGAGGAACATCATAACTATGAGAAGTAAAGAAAGGAGCTTCCCAGACCCCCAACCAGTTGTTCGCCTCTTGGGGGTGAGCCAGACCAACCTCATTGGGGAATCTTCATTTTTATTCACTACATGAAGGCGTTTTAAAAGGATGGGGATTCCCTACTTCCCTTAGAGTACCTTATCTAGACGGATTAGGTTCTATTTTTTTTTTAGTTTCAATCATCTATTTTTTGTTAGTTTGAAGAAAGTAAATTCATTGTCTTCATTTTGTGTTTACTTTCTTCAAAATAAATATTAAAAAAAATAGATGATTGGATTAAAAAAGGTAGAATCTGGACTGAGATTTGCTCTAGAAGAGTAGCAAGGATCCCCATCCCTTTTAAAAGCCTGAATTCTAAGTACCAAAAAATTTGTGGATTTAAAATTTCATAAAAATTAATTAATTGATGAAATGATTGATAAATAAGCATTTAAATGAGTTTAAAATTGAATTAATGGTGATGTCTATGTTAACGCTAACATGCTCAATAAACTAGAAACTGTTGCATCATTATAGCAAAAAGTTAGAGTAAATTACATTTATTTTTTTCACATTCTTTGTATTTTAAAAATATTATATTATTATTTTTAATATATATTGTACAAAAGTTTCTACTCCAGTTTATTCTCTCTCAATAAAGTTAATTTTTTGTATAACTTGTGTTTCCTTTACTTGAATATTTTTATTGTCACATTAAGAATAAAATGAGTCTCATCTTAGAACTTAAAGTTAACTTAGTTACTTTTACTATTATTTGAAGAATAAAATTATAATATCATTTTATTATAAAAAGTCAATATTTTATTGAAAGGAAATAAATATGAAAAAAAATTGTAATATATATTAAGTGTAAATAAAGGCCAAGAATATCTTTAAAATAAAAAATGTTAACTGTAGTTTAAATAAATTTTAAAAAATTAATGCAATTTACTTAAAAATTTAGTATTGTTGTTGTCCAAAATTTACATAATGTATTTTTATGGTCTCGAGATTCTGTACACGTATTTTTTGTATAAACCTTTCAACCAGGTGCTGAGCAATTTTTTATAAATTTGATACTACCATTTTTTTTTTGTATAAACTTTTAAACCAGGTGCTGAGCAATTTTTTATAAATTTGATTCTACCATTTTTTTTTTTGGGGCGCATTATCTGAGTCCGTAATTGTTTATTGATTGACTGTAAAAACGAAAAAATAAAAAAGCAACAGAGATGATGAGATTTCACCTTGGCAAAATGGCATTGATGCTTTGAAAAAAAAAACGTGGTTGGTAGAAAGTAATTTCATCTTAAATACACGCACACCAAACTATCAAAGTCTAGCACCTCACAAAGTGGGGACAAAGCACCAAAAAATGACATTTTTCGTTTGGTTTTATAACAGAAACACGAATTGGATTTGTAGAGATAGTACTTCCTTCAGAAGAAGGCTAATGCTTGCTATAGACGACTCACAGTAGCTTGCTCACCATTAGAAGAGAAGCAAATACACGCATACAATCAGACACAGAAGACAACATTACAGCGGTAACAAAGGAATAACAGGAAACATGGCAGAGCTGCAATAAAAATTATGCATGATGATTTTACTCGACACTATTTGAGTCGTTGACTTCGAAAATTACTTGATATACCAACAAAGGTAATGCATAATAAAAGTAAATATCCAAAATGATTGTAGTCAGATTTTCGGACAAACAGCAGGGAATCTAGAGATCTTTGCAAGTCATCTACTTTGAATAGCATATTTCTTCTATTTCTTATCACAACATCACTCTTTTTCCCCCCTCAAAGCAAATAAAACTTTTATTCGTTTATTTATTTATTTTTTGGGCGGGGGTAAGGGGTAGATTTAGAGACACTTGGAATCGGAGCTTAGTGTGTGTGAGTGAGTGAGTGAATTAGAGTGTGTGTGTGTGTGGGTGAGTGTACGTGTGTGTGCGAGAGAGAGAGACCATGAAAGTAAACGGAGAAGCAATGCTAACAATTTATGAGCCTTTGTTAAAGATGCCGTGATCCTGAGTCATGTTTTTAAAAAATTATAAGTGAAACCTTAGTTAACAGAGATGCAATGAACAATTTATGAGCCTTTGTTGAAGACGCCAGCAACATAACGTGATCTTGAGTCAAGTTTTCGCTTCGATCCTTAAATAAAAAATCTCCTTTCGCAAAATATAATGTAGTGGGATTTAGAAATCAGCCAGCTCCTGCCAACCTCACCGTTAACTCCTGTTGAAATGAAGCAAAGGTGTTTCAAAATCTTGTACGCAAGCATATGGAGAAAGAAAGTCATCGTTGAAGCATTGGTTCAGCAGTGCCAACATCTACGAACAAGCAGAAGAGCATCCAAGTTAAGCATGCTCGCAGTTACCAACTTAGACAGCCTCCTGTATTTTTTCAAAAAATGGTCCTTTTATTCCGGTCAAAGGAAGCTTTGGAAATGCATCGATGCAGTACATAAAGATGAAGTGTAGGTTTATGATTAAAAACAATCGTCCCACTAAAGTCAATTTGGAAAAGAAAAAGGATTTGGAACTGCTCAAGCCATGGTCTTCATTTTGACCCATAAATTCTTTGGATGGGTGTGTGTGTTCGTGTAGATTTATATATATTTAAACTTCTTCATAAAGTGACTATAGCAAGAAGCTTAGTTTATTTGGCAGCCAATAACCATGACAACCATATTTGATAAACAAGTCAACTAAAAGCGATGAGGATAATCACTAACCAATAGCATAGTCTCTAGTATCCAACTGGAGTAAGCAAAGATTGGATACCAAAAATAATGAAGAGAATTCCACCCGAGAGAGCAACCTGCAAAGTATAAAGCTCGATTTTTTACATGAGATGCATGTACAGCTTAATACTATTTGTCAAATCCTAAGGGCTGAAATACACTGTATAAAACACAAAATTGTTCTACGGGTAATTTTAGCAAGAAAGTTTGCTCATCTATCATTTCGTCTTCATTATTCTGTCAACTATCTATTAAAGATGGCAGACAAAGTATGATAAACCCCAAATTCAATCCCTTTTTTTTTCTGTTCTTTTTCTGGTAGTTTAAAAGTAATATTTTATCAATGAAAAGTTATCACTAAAACTTTGATGTACCCCACACATTTAAGAAAAATAATAGTGAGTTCATAAGAAAAGTTAATGTAAATTAAAGGAGAAAACAACAAATGGACAACATATCACATTGTAAACAAAAACAAAGCAAAGCTGGGGGATGTCAAGTAAAATGTATTACTAATTTTTCAGATATCTGAGATGCCAAGCTCTTTCCTCCAACAACAGCTGCAGTAGTGCATAATGCTTGTGCCCTGCAAAACATAATTAAAAAATATAGTTCTCTACAGAAATTTCTTGACCTTAGGCATATCAGGGACATCCTACAGCCATTTTTATGCCTCTAGAGACGAACAGTACATTTGCAGAGTATGCACACACATGCGTCCTTAATATTCCAACAAAAAGATTATTCAAGTAAAATGTGCCATCATGAGCAACCAAAATGAATTAGCCCACTACTCCAAAGAATATGTTGACTTTAATTGTAGGATAGAAGAATAAGTAGTCAAAACTTACAAAATCCCTCCAAGTACGACACCAAATGGGTTCTCATCTGCAGCCAAACCAATAGTTGCCAGCTGAAACAGAACAAAGTTACGCTTAGTGAATGATGTCTTTGACCATGAAAATTATGCAGGAAAAATCATCTTCTCTAACTATGCTTACCTGGCTCTTATCACCCCATTCACCAAAAAAAGTGATAGAAAATGCCTGCAGAATGGAAATGATAAAGGGGATCAGATGTTAACTTAGCATGTTTTGTTAAATACTCTATATGGTGATAAAATAACTTATTACCTTTAAGAAGATGGGGGAGAAAAACTGAGAGAATAATGGTCGTTTATGCTTTTTCATATCATCATCATCAACCTAGGAATGAGGACATAAAATGTGCATTATTCAGTCTCAAAACACCAAGTAAAACTCAGAAATCTATGTTGAAATTAATCAACTATTTTGCAAGAAATAAATAGCAAAATCCTTATTGCAGCTCCTAAACAGATCCACTCAACAGTTTAGCATGGATACCACAACCAGAGAAGCTGACTAAGTATTTTTTGTTGTGAAAAAATGGGTATTTCAAAAGGAAGTCCCACATTGCTTGGAATAGAGGATTGTGAGTGCTTATATATGGAGAAGTTACATTGGGCTTGTAAAGGATTTGGAAGAAAGGTGGGCTCGCATGCACGAGATTAGACCAAGTTATCCAAACACATTGCAAAATTTGGATTTCCCCCCATGCGCGCGAATTAACTATGTGGGTCAGCTTTTTACAAAATATTATTTTTATCCATCCATAAATAATTAATTAATTTAAATTAATCAATTGTGGCTACCTTTAAACCATGCGCGTGAATTAACCGCGTGGACTAGCTTTTGAAGGGTTTGGAAGAAAGGTGGGCTCGCGCACACAAAATTGGGCCAAGTTGTCCAAACGCAGTGCAAAATTTGAATTCCCCCCCCCCCCATGCGCACGAATTAACCGCATGGGCCAACTTTTTACAAAATATTATTTTTACCTATCCATAAATAATTCATTAATATAAATTAATTAATTGTCGCTACCTTTGAACCATGCACGCGAATTAATCGCGTAAGCCAGCTTTTTACATAATATTATTTTTAGCTATCCATAAATAAATAATTAATTTAAATTAATTAATTGTGACTACCTTTGAACTGGTCAAATTCAATTCCTATTTTTCAGATAGGTGACTCCTCAATTATCTAAGTATTTTCAATTTTCAATTTCGAATTACTTATCCGCCCCATTATCTCTTTAACGTTAATATTAAAACGTTATTATTTTAATGATACATTTAATTATGTTCAAATACATTCTTCTGAATACTCCCTCTCTCTTCTTCCACTGACTACTGGATTACATACAAAAAACTAGCTACTGTTCTGTCTCCTGAGTTTTTCTCAGAAGAGCTTGTTTAATCCTGGGAAACTTTCACAATTAATATGATAGTGTGGTGAAATAGTTCTTAAAGACAGCATGTTTCCATACGACGCAAGCTGCTTTTTCTTAAAATTATTTCTAAGTTCCTCATATTTTGACAACATTTTTAACTACCATAAACACCATTTATCTTACATCTGAACACAGATCAAGAGACAAGAAAATTCATTCCATACAAAGACTTTGATCTTGTTGACGACTCCCTCAAGGACAATATGAAGGAGTCATCATAATTCACAATTTGGTAGTAAAACTTTTCCTGCAAGACTTCATGTGCCTTATCGAGTATTTGAATGTTTTAGAGAACATGATACATAATCTAGTTGTCTAGGATTCTTTCATTGGTTGCTGTCGTAGTAACTGTAATGATTTTTCTAGGGACACTTAACAAATTGAAAATCATCAAAACTAAATAAAATATCAGCTATTAAAAAAAAAAAAAAAGGTATATGATATTATCATGCATGGTCAAACAGGTAGACTTAGTTCAATCCATAATCAAAACCAAGAGTGAAACATGAATGGGCAGAGAGAGGATGAAGGCCAGACAAGTTTTCATAGACTGCTATTATCGTCATACCTTATTGCTCTCTTTTGAAGCTTCACCTTTAGCCTTCCAATCCTCATCCTGATCACAAAATAAGGGTACAAAGAAGAAAATAAAAGATTTGACCAAGAATGTCAGAAGAAAATAAATAATAGTGAAGAACCAACCAATTTTGCTTCAACTTCAGCCAATTCTTCCGTCTCTCTGTCCATTGAAATCAGTAACTATTAAATACACATAAGGTATATACATGATGGGAACTAGTCTTTATTAGAAAAGGATCAGCAAGTGAATGTGAGGGAAATATAAATTGTCACCCTTCTTCAAATATTGCTTCTTTCAAGGACCATAGTCCAAATCCAAAGAACAACAATGTTGTAATATGATGAGCCCATTTGCGAGAGATCTGCAGAATTACATGAAGATCGCTATGGGTAGAAATCAAAGAAAAAATGCTTACAAAGATCTAAGATCTAAGAATCTTAGAATTGCGAAGAATGATAATTGGTTAACGCCAAGATAACAGCTCCACAAAGATCTAAGAATCAAGGATGAGAATTGTGAAGTTTCCCTAGCAACAAAGAATGCTTACCAGATTTGGAGCAGCCCAGCCAAATAGGGCAGACAGAATGGTCATCACCTGAAAATTGAAAATTTTTCAGGAAACTATGAAACTAAAAAAAGATAAATTTAATCCTAAAGGTCAGTGATCTAAATATTAAAACAGAAAAAAATTTCAATAAACCAAGTAAGGGAAAGAAGAACAATTTCTTACAATCAAAGCTGATAGGCAACCTGATAAGACAAGCCCTCTGGGGTGACGCATGGCCAAGATCTTGACATAAGCACCGTGATATTAGATAGTTAGAACCCGAGATAAAAACCATACAAATAAATTTTGAGGGCCTTTCTCTTTCGTCAAAAACTATGTAACGAAGTAGTAAAGGTCATTGAATATTTCAAACCCTATCACCAAACAACCCTTCTCAGTTCTTACAAATTATTTGCTGCATACTGCAGCAATGGGAAAACACGACCCATTCAAAAGGGTAAAGTCTATAGAAATCTCAACCTCCTATGTTGACCATTAGATTTACTTTAATATTCTCACTTCAGAAATAAAAAATACTAAAGTGAGAATCTCAAAATAAATCTAAGATCAAAACATTCAATCTTAGGAGGAGCCCTCAGAGACTTACACTTCTCAAATTCACAATAAGTCTCAGATATAAAATTGTTTCTAAAGCTTCAGACCTATAGACTCGGAATAGAAGCTGTTAAACAAATAAATAAACAAAGCAAGGCAATAATTTCTCAGGGAGTTCCAGTCGATAATATCGCAGTAATCCCAGAATACTGGCCCTTAGAAAAGCACCCATGAATCTGGAGTATCCGGCCCGCCGCTAATAATTTCTTTTTCTCTTTTTTTTTTCAAAAAAAAAAAGTTCTTGTAGCATGCTTTCGAAAATTTTAACGTAAAAGTACAATCTAACCGTGGCTCATGGAGACCCAAAAGCATGAAATCTCAGACAATTGGCCAAAGTTTTCTGATTCCTTTATATGTAATAATTCCAGCTTAATAGACAATAACAAAGCTAAATTAGAAGATCAACTAACCGCAGCTGCGAAAAATGTTTTGTCCCCGATCTCAGAGAGCACAGTCATGGCCAGCGACTTGGTGAATCCCTAGTCAAACGATAAGAAATTCGTGAAAAAACAGAAGGCAAATCCAAAACAAAAATAGGACCCTTAATAATAAAAGCTGTGCGTAACAAAGGGGAAGTACCTGAACGACAGAACTCATTTTCGTAGAATGAGAAAGAACAGCGAAGACGAAGTAGAAATGGCAGGGACTAGAGAGAGAGCAGAGGAGACGGATTTTTGGAGCTGAAACCTCTGTCTGTCTGTCTGTCTCTCTCTCTCTCTCTCTCTCTCTCTCTCTCTATCTCTATCTCTATCTATCTATCTTTTGGAGGCTTCCCCAGACTACTCCTGGAGACAATGTTCCCTGCGCCAAATGAGCCGTAGGTAGAAGAATTTCGGAATCGGTAGACGGAAAGCGAACAAAAGCTGCAAGCGCGCGCGTGGTAGGTGGGCGCGTGTGTGAGTGAGTGTTCTTCTATTATTATTTCAATTTTTCTTCATGCTATTCAATTCCTGGCGCAATACTGATTGATTGACTCCGAAATCTGAACATAGCTTGATTGAATCTTCCGTGTGCAAGAATGACTCAATAATTTTGCTGTTTAGGGTTTACATTATCTAAATTTAAATGTTACAGTAATAACTAATAACGACTCGGTCCAAAAGAACAAGCTAAAGCGATTTACAAAAATGTCCTTTTTTTTTGGACAAACACTTTTCTTATTTTGCTTTATTATTTTTGGGCCAAGTGTTGTAGGGATGTCTTGGACGTAAAGCCTGGCAAAGTAGTCTATGAAGTTGGACTATCCAAATTAGTTCAGAGAAGTTTATGGGCTTTCTTTGGGCCCACTTACATTAAACAATTTGAAGACCCTAAAGGAAATGGAATCCTCCAAGGCCCGGACCAATGAAATCTCACATGAATCAAGAGAGTAATGTTTATAGATGTATTTAGAAAATTCTGTTATTAATTAAAACATTAAAATAAAAATTTTAATATATATCCAATGGTAAATCTCTTAAAAGGAAAAAAAATTGTACAAAATTATCTTTAAAATACAATTAATAATAAGAAAACTTTATCTTTTTAGAGATAGAATTCTTCACAGAATTAACCGGGTACGAGGGACCAAAATGATGAAGACCATCCACACACCACACTGAAATCACTTTGACACAGTGCATGAGCAGATGATTGCGAGATTGGTCATGATAGCAACAACTACGAGGCTTCAAGGATTCAACCCCACCTTTTGTCTCACAAATCTGCAACATCCTTTGGTCACTATGTAGGTCGGCATCCCCCTATTCATCATTTCTCCTAAGGCCATGTATTAGAATTTGGTGTAAGAATGGTCAACAAAAACAAAGCCAATTGGAGCATAAAATTAGTCAAAAGCTAGATTTCATGAAAAAGTTGTCTCTCTGAAGCATCATATTCATACCCACACTAGCCACGCTTATCCCAATGATATTCATATTTTAATTCCCTTAATCAGCTTCCCACAAAGCTAGAGTTTTCATTTCCAATCCCCTTTCGGCTTTCCCAAGAACCATAAAGATTATTGAAATCACTGTTACAGTAACTAAGGAATCAATGACAGATTAAACAGACAATGCGAAGGTTATGAAAGCTTCTTTCTTTTTCCCCGGTTTAATTAGCATTGTCATATACCCCAAGTGAGCTTGACGTGAATCGCTGTAACTGCCTCCCACTGGTCCCCTTTCCCTTCCTAAATATAAATCCAAATCCTCCCTACATCCTCTTCATGCACTCTCATTTCAATGGCAAAATCAGAGAATCCTCTGCTTTTCCTCTTTTTCTTCTCCTTCATCTTCTTCACTTCGCCATTGGCACACTCTCGGAGCATACTCCAGAGCTCGAAGACCACAGTACTTGATGTCACTTCTTCCATTCAAAATACCCAGAAAGTTCTCTCCAATACCCAACAAGCTTCACTGAACCAACAGCAACTAAGTTCTTCTCCATCATCTTCCCTTACTCTGCAACTGCATTCTCGAGCTTCCCTTCATAAACGTTCACACGGGGATTACAAATCTCTTACTCTAGCTCGACTCGAGCGCGACTCAGCCCGAGTCAGATCCTTAATGACCCGTTTAGATCTAGCCTTAAGACGAGTTACCCCATCAGATCTTCACCCAGCTGATAGCGGCAACGAGTTCAAATTCGGAGTAGAGGAAATGCAGGGTCCTATTATCTCCGGAACGAGTCAAGGAAGCGGCGAGTACTTCTCCCGAGTCGGAATCGGCAAGCCGCCGAGTCAAGTTTACATGGTGCTCGACACCGGCAGCGACGTTAGCTGGATTCAGTGTGCGCCTTGTGCCGATTGCTACCAGCAAGCCGACCCCATCTTCGAGCCGGCTTCCTCGGCTTCCTACTCGCCGCTCTCCTGTGGAAGCCCTCGGTGCAAATCGTTGGATTTATCAGAGTGCCGCAATAATACTTGCCTCTACGAGGTGTCCTACGGCGACGGATCCTACACCGTCGGGGACTTCGTGACGGAGACTATTACCATCGGCTCCGCTTCGGTTAGAGACATAGCCATCGGCTGCGGCCATAATAACGAGGGCTTGTTCGTCGGCGCAGCCGGCTTGCTCGGTCTTGGTGGCGGCTCGTTGTCTTTTCCGGCTCAGCTCAATGCATCATCCTTCTCTTACTGCCTTGTGGACCGGGACTCTGATTCGGCTTCGACTCTCGAGTTTGACTCACCGTTGCCTCCTAACGTCGTTACTGCTCCGTTACGGCGTAACCGGGAACTCGACACGTTCTACTATCTCGGCCTAACTGGAATCAGCGTCGGAGGCGAGATGCTTCCGATTCCCGAGTCTAGCTTTCAGGTAGACGCCGCTGGGAGCGGCGGGATCATCGTGGACTCCGGCACGGCGGTGACGCGGTTGCAGAGTGACGTGTACAACACGCTCCGTGACGCGTTCGCGAAGGGGACACGGGGATTGCCATCTGCGAACAGCGTGGCCTTGTTTGACACGTGTTATAATCTGTCCTCGAAGACCAGCGTGGAGGTCCCGACGGTGTCGTTTCATTTCCCGGAGGGGAGGGAGTTACCGTTACCGGCCAAGAACTACCTGATACCGGTTGACTCGGACGGCACGTTTTGCTTGGCGTTCGCGCCTACTACCTCGGCGTTGTCAATCATAGGCAACGTTCAGCAGCAGGGGACACGTGTCGGTTTCGATCTCACGAACTCCCTCGTTGGATTCTCTGCCAATAGCTGCTAGTAGAGAAGCTCTTTGTTTTTTTTATTGCATTAATATTTATTTACTGTTTTACCCTTGGTTAAGTGGAGCTTTTATAGTTGTGTGTGTGGGCCCATTCGGATAAGGTTGTAATGCGGTGGGACCAGCTGAATGGCGCTATAGATAGTAACGGTTTGTATGGCACGATGGTAAATTTAAATGTGAGATGAGATGGCTGGAGGCTTGGTATAACGGTTACGATGATGTTAAAATCAAACGCGACGGCCTAGTCATCCCTCTGCTTCAACCAAACGGCATCATGTGCAGTAGCTAAATTTTGACGTTTTTTTATTTTTATTTTTTTATCTTTTAAGATTAAAATTTTAAGATAAAAGATAAAAATTAAAATTGTAAAGATGAAAAATTTAACAGTAAGAAAATTAAATTTTTAAATTTTTAATTATAAATAAAATATAATTTTTTTATAATTAATTTTTTATTTTTACATTTATAATTTTTACCTTTCATTTTAAATGTTAAACTCTAAAAAGCCCAAAAAAAAAAGAAAAATTAAAAAACTGTAAAAAATCTATTAACATGCAGAAGGACCCCACTACACTTCAATTAACTATTTTTTGAGTTATTTCGTTATTTTGTTAGATAATGTAAAAGAAAAAATATAAAAAAAATAAATTTATAGAATAAGAAATGATTTTTGTATCTTTACCTTTAAAAAGATAATTTGATAATTAAAAATGTTAATATAATAAATAGAGTAATAAGTGTAAAAATATAATAAATATTATATAAATATATTATATTGACCTTGAACTAAATGGAGTTTCAATCAAATATCTTATTAAATGAAAAAAAAAAAGATAAAAATCAGATCTTTGATTATAAACGTCGTCAATGATTATATAGTCACTAATTGTTTATCTATTTAAAGTTAAAAATTTTTATTTTTTAAAAAATGATTTGATAATTAAAATATTAATATAATAAATAGAGTAATAAGTATAAAAATATAATGAATATTATATAAATTATATAAATATATTGTATTTACCTTGAACTAAATGGGGTTTCAATCAAATATCTGATTAAATGAAAAAAAAAAGATAAAAATCAAATCTATAATTATAAACGTCGTCAATGATTAAAGTTAAAAATCTTATGAAGTGAACATATTATTCTTATTTTGAATAAGGCATATTGCAATTGATGAAGGGTTCAAGTCTTTCAATCTACTTTTGATCCAACAAAAATGTCTTAGAAGAACATTTTTTGAAATCGAAATTGGTTTTGAATCCTTTCTAACCAAAGTGCTTTTCCATTAAAATTTGCATTTCATGTTATCAATTTTTTTGGTAGAGATATCTACTGAACATTTTATTGAATAAAATACAATTTTTTTAATTTTTTTAAAATTACATATTTTTATTTTAAAATATATATAAATTTTCATGTGGACACTAATCAATAAAGAGCTTCTCTTTGGCAACTTCTTTTCTTGGAAATTCATGTGGAAACTAACTGACAATCTCAAGACACATCTTTTACTTCATTAACACCACCTTGTGTTTCCATTTTCAATTTTTTAGGCAATTCTACTATGATTTGAAGGCAATTTTCTACAGCTATATAAGTGTTTAGAGATAGATCAAATCAAGATAAGCTTTTTATTGGTAGATGACATATAGCATAACACATTTTAAATTTCTTTTATTTTTTATTTTTATAAATAATGAGGCTGAGGCCAACACCAAAATAAAACTACATAGTTAAACTAGGAGGAGTTCAGGTTTCCATAACATCAACATGTAAAAAGGGAGTGATAAAATCAAGAGCCACTTCCCAAATGTGAAAAATCTTTTCTTGAATCATCCCAAATCTTTACCATAGCATCAGCACATGAGTTCACTTTTCTATGAACATACTTAAAGGCCACTTCCCAATCTCGCTTTAGTAAGTATAAGATGTGGAACTGCAACTAGTTTTTTTAAGTATTCACCTAGTACTCGTCTAAAAACAAGTTAAGAGCATACCCCTAGTTGACGCATGAAACCCGCCACCCACTAGCCTTCCTCATCTCGAATTACACCTTCATAATTGGTTTCGGTTGGAGGTGAGGAAACAGAACCATCAACATTCAAACATATCCAACCACACTTTGGAAGGCACCAATATGTTCCCCCTGGTTAAGGACTCTACAAACAGAGTCTCCTATTGTGCTCCTTAACCACTTTAAAGCTCTTTTGAATGTTGTCGAGAGTTGAAACAGAGTTTGTAGGTTGTTGTCTGTCGTAGTTGAAAATATGATCATTTCACCAATGCTAGAGAAGCCAAGTACTGAAACCCCATACCACTGGCCAACTAATTGAACGATTCTTGCCTAACTCCTTTTTCGAGTTCATATTAAACCATTCTTCCTTATCCTAACGGAAGAAATTTACTCTTTGGTTTAGCTTAACCAAGGCCCCTCATAGTTGTTTAGCAAGGATACAATCTCTTAATATATGCAAAACATTCTCAGTAATATTCCTACAAATGTCACAATACGATTCCATCTGAGCCCACACGCACTATGCTCGTTTGAAAAGACCACCCTTCAGAGCCAGCTAGAGGAAAGTTCAAATTGTTTCTGGGCCCTTCCACTTCTAGGGAGAATCCCATACAGAACTTATGAGCCTTTTGGGAAAGTTCATACCCATTGTTCATCATATAAACACCTATTGAATCATAACCCCATTAGATACAATCTAGTCCCATGCCCTCAACTGAGGGAATTACTACTACTAATAGTCAATGTATAAATTCTGAAGGAAGGAATTGTTTTAATTATAAGAGGTCCTAATCACCATGCTCTATAATCTATTATGTAATTTTAGAGTTGCGAAGCCTAAAAGGTATAGTGGAAGATGTAACATCCATGAGACATAATTCAGGTTCAAGCCATGTATCCTCAAATAGCCTAACTTAGGAGCCATCCTTAACTTGCCATGTGGACCCTTTATTGATAAGTTTCTAACCTCTATAAATGACTTTTTGGACATGGGCTATAGGAGAAGTTACTTAAGTTCACAATTCTATTGTGATATTTTGAATTCAACAGTTTGTACCATAAAGATTTGTCATCAATGTAAACCCTCCACAAAAGTTTTGTTGCATAAGCTTTATTCATGGCAGAGATGTTTTGAAAACCAATACCCCTAAGCCATTTAGGCATACAAACTGATTTTCAATTAACAAGGTGAACTCTCCTATTATCATCATTTATGTACCCAAAAGAAATTCCTAGTCAACTTCTCAATAATGTTACAAGTATTTTGGGGTAGAATAGAAACTCGCATCGAATAAATAGGTATAACACATAACATTGATTTGGCCAGCATAGTTTGACCAGCAAAAGAAAGGCACCTTGATTTCAATCTAGCAAGACGTTGTCAAATCTTTTCCACAATATATAGAAAAGCTTCATAGGCATTCTTACCTCTATTTAAAGGTACACCAAAGAATTTTCCCAAATTACAAGAGTTTTTGAAGCCAAACGCATTAGAAAGAGTTAATATGAGAGAAGGCTCAATATTCCTAAACAAGAAAATGGAAAATTTGTCCTTATTCATCTTTTGTCTTGATAAGTTGTAGAAAGTATCCAAGCATCTAATTATACAATCCATTTGCTCCAACGAAACTTCTCTAAAAGGGAGAAGATCATTTGTAAACATCAAATGAATCACTACAACACAAGGGTTACTAATTCTAAAAGGTTTCCATCTTTGAGCATGGACCTCCTCATAAATCAAATGAGATCATTTTTCTATACATAAAACAAATATATAAGGTGAAATGGGTTCACCTTGTCTAATACCTCTGGAGGGATGAAAGAACTCTATTTAGGCTCCATTCCAGAGAACATTAAAAGATGAAAAAGTGATAAAAGAAGTCAACAAAACCTAAACAAACTCCTTAGAAAAGCCAATATCATTAAGATTTTGAGCAATAAAGGACCATCTAAGCCTATCATAAGCTTTTTCCATATCAATTTTAATAGCAAAGAATCCTTTCTTATCTTTCATTTTCTTTAAGAAGTGAATAATCTTCTTGCTGATCATAATATTATCTTGAATACAACGTCTTGGAATAAAGCTAGATTGAAAAGGAGAAACTATATCATTTACCTAAGGTTTAATGTGATTAGCAATAACTTTAATGATACACTTATAAGCCACATTGCATAAGGAATCTTACCCTGAAGGGCCTCCATAGGGAAAGAAGTAACATTTGGTCCCACAACATTACACCTCATTTGGTAGAATAGCAGAGGGAAACCATCAATACCTAAAGCCTTGTAAGGACCCATAAAGAACAATGCCTCCATGATTTGCCCTTTGGTTTGAGGACTAAAAAGCTATTGACTATGAGCTTGGTCTAATATAGGAAAAGAGACTAAAAACCTAGAAGTAAAACTTGAACTTTGTTCTTTTGTAAAAAGCCTTCGAAAATAGTTAATATCATTATTCTAAGGATCTTCCTCATTCTCAATCCAAATACCATCCTTATTCCTCAACATGACGATTTTATTCTTCCTCCTCCTAATAGCCGTCTTCATATGATAAAAGTGAGTATTCCTCCTCCTAATGACATGTCTTAGGCTTCTAAAACCATAAGATTTCTTCTTGGAGGAGAGCTTGGTCAAGTTTGCTTTGGAGATGTTGGTTTGAGAGAAACCTCAATCTATGATAAGCATAATGCCTTCGAATGCCACTTAATCTAACTAAAATGCGATGTTTCCATTTGGAAAAAATGACTAAAGACATCCTTATTCCAATGAAGAACAATTATAAACTCCTTCAAAGCTTCCTCAAGTGGTAAGTCCTTTTTGCATTTATTTTTTAAGAATTCCTTATAACTATCATGGTTCAGCCAAGCTGCTTCAAATATGAAAGGTCTCCTAATTCTTCTAGCCTTTTCAGCTTCCTCAATACATAACATAAAAGGATAGTGATCAAAAAAGGAAACTCTAGTAAGAGTACACACTACACAATGTTGAAACGAGGAAGCCCCTTCCATATTTCCTAGTCCTCAATCTAGTCTTTCAAATAACTTTTCATATCTAAGAAGTTAGGGCCCACCTAGATAAATATGGATCCTACAAAGCCTTGGTCAAGGAGACCACACATATCAATTTTGTTCAAAAAGGCACTACATTTTGCCATATTAATAAGAGCTTCACCTTTCTTCTCCTTAGGTCCCTTGATATCATTAAGATAACCTAAAATCACCCAAGGAGCATTCATAGAATTTGCAATGGCCTTTAGTTCCTGCCACACCTCTTGCTTAAGATCTAGATAAGGGTTAATGTAAACATAAGTTAAGAAAAAAAAATATTTCCCTTTATATCATCCACATAGCAATGGATCATTTGTTGAAAGGAGGATATGACCTACAAGCTTAAGTTTTCATCCTTCCACCCTAACCATAAACCACCCAATCTACCAACACTATCAACAATAAAACACTTATTAAAGCCAAGACTAATAAATAACTTTAGAGCTTTCTTTCCATCAGTATGGGTTTCCAAGAAATAAACGATATTTAGGAAAGCAATTTGCATGTATTTTCTAACCAAATTTGTCAATGCCCTGTGATCGGCACCTTGAACATTCCAATAGAAAATTTTATTCATTATTAACAAACTACAGAAAAGGAAGATCCTCTAAAGAATCAATAACATCCACATGGTCTCCCTCTATCGCTAACGGAGACTATAGAACTCTATAAACCTTTAGGAGCTTGCATTCCATTCCACCCTGCTGTGTTCTACTAGTTTCATTCACTTCTTGGTCAGGCAGTACAGTAATACACCCATCGAATAATCTTAGGGTTAGCAACTTCAATTCCATGCTTTGTCTTTTGTCCATCTTTATTTTGCCCATATACTATATGTTTAAGTCCTTGCTTTTATGTTCATAGTTATTGACAATAATACATTTAGAATTCTCTTTTCCTCCTCCTTTGGGTCATTCTCTCAATCATCCTGTAGGCCTAATTATATTCTAAATGTTCATTTTTCCTAATCCATTAACTTATGGCATATTAGAACTAACCATCTTTGGCTTATTAGTAGGCCCATTCTTTTTAGGCATTTGGGACCTTTCAATAAAATGTTGATGACGTGTCACAGATCCTTTTAGAAGTTGACTCTCTCCTTTAAATCTGTTCTTCGTTATTAAATCTGCTCTTATATTTTCAATATCTTCATCGTTTAAATTTCAAAGATTATCAAATTTGGATCCCAATTTACGAGGCTGAAAATTCACTCTTTCCTCGTCATGACTTTGCCATGGACACCATGGTTTCTGCACCTCTATCCAAGAGTTTGGGAATGAGCCAGATGTTGCCATACCTCCACATCTTGATGTATTCTGAACATCATCCTCCATATGTTCTTTCGTATTCTTCCTATTTGCCACTTTTAGTGGACAACCTTTTGGGTATGGCTAAACTTCCCACAACTGAGGGATAGGAGATGTAGTCCTTCATATTCAATTTTGTAGACTTTGTCTTTTAGCTTGAAACAAGGGACCAAAGGCTTAGTTAAGTTAACTTTAACATAAAGCTTGGCATAGTGACCTCTTGCTTATAGACGTTGAGGTCCACCTTCATTGTCTATTTGAATGAATTACCTATAAAGCGTAGAACCTTGGAATCATAGTATTCAATGGGTAGATTTGGAATATGTATCCACGCAGCCACTCTATCAATTGTCATACTAACAAGGTTGAAATCAGGGCTCCATGCTCCCACCATTAAGTAATGATGGTATATAAGCCAAGGGCCCTCCAGTATTGCTATGTTATAATCATTAGAGTTTGTAAATTGCACTAAGAAGAAATCATTCTCAAGGTTGACAAGACTAAGAATGCCATATTTGGGTGGTAGTTGGTTGAGATGATTTTTCAAAGCCTTAAATATATGACAACACCTTTTCCATATTATTAATTATGCTAGCCAAGATGCCAATGGAGTGTTCGTTCTATGCCAAAAGTACTTTTATTATAGATGCTAGTTTGGCTTATACTCAAAAAGTAAGTGAACTTATATGAGAATGCTTTTAGGAAGTGTTGATTATTGCAAAGCATTCTAAGAATTTGGTCCAAAAGGTCTAAAACTTGTGGAGACATCTTTTAAATAAAGTTTTGCTAATTGATGATAAAAGAATGGGAAAGTGGTTTAAAGTTGTAATGGATAGGATGTTGAGGCTGAATGTGGAAAATACTCTAGCCATGCAATGTTGTAGAAAACTTTATCAAGCCTAACCTAAATTATGTCATCTCTTGTCCTATTATTTGTCCGTGTGAACCATTGCCCTTTTAGGGGTAATTCAATAAGGCCGCACCTCAACTACATCTTTGAAGGAAGTAATCCCTAGGGTGGTTGAAGAGGATCCATGTTTACCATATCCATATTGGTTGAAGTCTCCATTAATAATCCATGGATGTTTAAATTTTTGTAATGTAGTTAAATTTCTATATTAGTAAGATTTGTAATATTATATATATATATATATATATTATTTGTTTTAATTAGAAAAATACACAATATATAGTAATTATTATTAGCAATTCCATCTTATTATATTTTCTTTATAAGTCATAATGAATTAGCAGAATATAGATATAAGGATTTTGTTGCATTTTAAAAAATTAAAAACATATTGTACGCTCTATTTTTTCTTTTACTTGGCCTTATAAATCAACTTCACCATACATAATAATGATAAGAAAATTATGATAATTTTTGTATATTTTGTTAAATTATATTTAATATCTTCCTATTTTAAAATATTATTTAATTCCCATGAAATTTTTTAAAAAAATTATAAAAATATCTCCTCTAATTTACTTTTTTTGTTGATAAAGTTATTTTTTTGTATAATGTATTCTTTTCAAAATTAAAATTATTCAATTGTCTTTAAAGTTATATTAAAAATAAAATTATAACTTTTAACATCAATTTAATTATTTTTTATTGTTAGAATAAAATTAAAATTTGAGAATAAAGTCGAAGAAATTTTTAAAACTAAGTTTTTAATATCTTTTTGTAAGACTTCTTTTGCGACTTTACAATCAATTCATAAAAGAAATTTTTTATTTCTTAAATTATCTTGAAATTTTGAAATACATAAAACAATTGCTAAAATTTATTTTTTTATAATGGAATATCTTTGTTGGGTTTCTATCCAAACTCTTGAACAATATCTAACTATCTATTCCACTTTATTTATCTTTTACTTTAATACTCCTTCACAACCTATATCTAAGACATTTGTTTCTACTATCTTAAGGACTTTAGGATCTAAGATTCCTAAACAATGAAGACTTTTTATTTTTTTTCTTTATATCCATAACCATCTTAGTCATAGACTCATCCCAAACAAGAGGTTTTTTTTTTTGTAATCTTCTAAACAATGGCTTTAATTCTACTACAATATTTTGCAGAAAGTCTGACACATAATTAAAACTTCCTAAAAATCTTTGTGATTGAATTTTAAGTTTAATTTCATTTGAGAATTTATTGGTAAATTCTAACATTCTACTAGTAAGAGTTATTAACCCTGGATAGATCTCTAATCTCAAAAATTTTATTTTTGTTAGGAATAATCTCATCTTCTTAGCTAAAATTTCCAACCCATTTTTTCTTTATTATCTCATAGAATTCTTGAAGATGTTTAACATGTTATTTTAATGAATTGAAAATCACTAAAACAACATCTATATCAATTATAGTAAATTTTGTATAAAGATTAAATATATCATTCATTATTTGCTTAAATTCTGATAGTGTATTCTTTAATTCAAATAGTATTACATTCCATTCATAATGTCCAAAATAGACTGTGAAAGCTGTCTTATATCTATACTCTTCATGTATCTATATTTGATAATATTCTAACTTCATATCGAATTTAGAAAAACTTGATGTATTAGATAACCTCTATATTAAATTTTGTAAATTGAGTCTTTTTTTGACATATTAATTTCCTTAACTGCTAGTTCAAAAACTATTTCTTTTCTTATTACTTTAGTAACTATTCCTAAGAGGGTTACTTAGAATAGCATAATTTGTAGTAAAAAAAAAAGTGTTTTTAACATAGTTGATTCATTTAAATCTTTAACTAAAATAAAAACATTTTAAAATCATATTCCTTTATTACATATATAAGTAAATGATAATAATATATTTGATATATTAATTCAATGATTTACAAAAAGTTTAAAATGATAGTGGAAAAACATATTAACAGAATATGAAAGATAGGAAATGAGATATTTTCATCAAATTAGAATAAATGCTCAAGGACAAGAACAAATATTTAGATAACATAGCTCAACTAGCCTATGCAACAATTAAATCCTTTATAGGAGAGTCAACAACAACACGAGAAAGATATTTAAAAGAACTAATGAATTTAAAATGTCCAACTTTAGCAAATTTTATATGATATAAAGATAATTTTATTTCTTAAGTATTTCAAAAGAAAGATGGTAATTCTTATTTTGGGAAAAAAATTTATCTTAAAATTACCTAAATTATTTGCAGAAAGAATTAAAGATGAAATTAGAAATAAACAAAATGGTGTAATGAATTATAGTTTAATGACCTATGGACATATACTAAATATTATAAATATGATAGGATTGAAATTATGTAATAAAATAAAAATGCAGCAACAAATGTATCTAGATAAAAAGTAAAAAAAAAAAATAGAACTAAAAATTTTTTGTGAACAATATGAATTTGAAAAGATAAAAGTTCCTTTTAGGGGGGGGAATAAACCAACATTTGAGATAGAACCTTTCTATAAAGAAATATAATAAATATTACAAGAAACGGAAAAAGAATTTTAGATTTAAAGATAAACCAAACTATAAAAAGATGAAAAGGATATAGTTTACTATAAGTATGGACAATTTAGTCATTATCCTAATAAACATAAGATAGAGAAAAAGATAAGATAATTAATCATAAGTGAAAAAAATAAACAAAACCTTTTAAGAATTTTAAGAAATGAAGATTTTACTTTAGAATTAGAAACTAAAAGCTTTTCAGATAATGAAAAAGATCATATTTATCATATCTAAGAAGAATATAAAACAGAAATATCAATGTCAAATTCAAAAGAATACTTAAGCATAGATACATATGGTTACGATAATTGTACAGCAACTATTAAGGAAATTAGTATTAATGTGATGGCCAAAGAAAATATCCAATTTTTAGTAGAAATAATAAACAAAATGAATGATGAGAACATAAAAGGAAATATTTATTAAAAATAAAAGATATATTAGATAAAGAAAAAAATAAAATACAAAAATCACCCCCTATAACACTAAAAGATATATTAAATAAAATTTTTTAAAAAAACCTCAAGTAGGTTTAAAGGAATTATAACAAGAAATAAAAAATCAAGGTAGAAATAAGGGAATTAAAAAAAAGAAAAGTTGCAAGGATTTAGAAATTTTAGAAATTAAGGCAAAACTAAAAGAAAGAGAAAGAAATAATTTTCAAGAAGAAAATGAGAACATAGAAGAAATCCCCAAATTAGATGAAATACCTCAAGAAATATTTACACACAAAATACAAAATATTATTAAACAAAAATGGCATTATCAAATGAACTTAGTAATAAATAATGAGTATTCAAGAAATTTAGTAGTATTAGTAAATTTAAGTGCATATATAAACTATATAAAAAAAGGATTAATACTTGTAAAGTATTATAAAAAACCTTAAAAGGTTTATCTGTATCTAATGATTCAACATTGAATATGCAATATAAATTACTTAATATTCATATATGTAATAAAGGAATATGTTTTAAAAATATGTTTATTTTGGTCAAAGATTTAAATGAACTAATTATATTCACAACACTTTTTTTTTTACAATAAATGATGTCATTCCAAGTAACCCCACGTGAATATTTATTAAAGTAATAAAAAAAGAAATAGTTTTTTAAATAAATAAAATCACTAATAGTCAAAGAAATTAATATGTTAAAAGAAGACTTAATTTATAGAATAAATAGAATAAAAAGAAAACAAAATCATACAAAATTTTTATAAAAAGAATTACATTATAAAAGAATAGAGGAAAAAAACAACAACCCCAATAGATAGCAAAAAATAGAAGAAATAAAACAAAAGTTTGAAAAAGAAATATGTTAAGAATATCCAAATGCATTTTGGAATAAGAAGAAACATATAGTTAAATTACCTTATGAACAACACTTTAACGATAAATAAATATCTACCAAAGTTAGACCCATATAGATGAATGAAGAATTATTAAAATATTGTAAAAAATGAATACAATAACTTTCAAAGAAAAGATTAATTAGCCCAAGCAAATCTTCTTGGAATTGTTTAGCTTTCCATGTTTAAAATCATGTTGAGATAGAAAAAGGAGCTCCAATATTAGTTAGAAATTATAAACTATTAAATAAAGTTATAAGGTGGATCAAGTATCTTATTCCTAATAAAAAAGATTTAATAGAAAGGTTATGTAATGAATCAATTCTTTTTTAAGTTTAATATGAAGTTAGGTTATTGAAAAATACAAATACATAAAAAGAATAGATATAAGACAACTTTCATAGTCTCTTTTAGACATTATAAATGGAACATAATGCCATTTGGTTAAAGAAGACACTGTGAAGATTTTAGCTAATAATGAATGATATATCTAATCCTTATACAAAATTTACTATAGTTTATATAAATGATGTTTTAGTGTTTTCCGATTTATTAAAAGATTTTAAATATTTTTAAGAATTCTATGAGATAATAAAGAAAAATGGGTTGGCAATTTCAACTAATAAGATGAGATTATTCCAAACAAAAATAAAATTATTGGGATTAGAGATCTATCAAGGGTCAATAACTCCTACTAGTAGAGTATTAGAATTTGTTGATAAATTCCCTAATGAAATTAAAGTTAAAAATTGACTACAAAAACTTTTAGGATATCTTAATTATATGCTAGACATTCTGCTAAATCTTATAGTAGAATTAAAGCCATTTTTAGAAGATTATAGAAAAACCCTCTAGCTTGGGATTAGTTTATGACCAAGATAGTTATGGAGGTAAAGAAAAAAGTAAAAAGTCTTCCGTGTCTAAAAATCCTAAATGCTAAAGTCTTTAAGATAGTGGAAACAAATGTTTCATACATAGGTTATGATGGAGTATTAAACCAAAATATTGACAAAGTGGAAAAGGTAGTGAGATACCATTCATGAGCTTAGGTAGAAACCCAAGAAAGATATTGCACCGTAAAGAAAGAAATTTTAGCAATTATTTTATGTATTTCAAAATTTCAAGATGATTTAATAAATCAAAATTTTCTTTTATGAGTTGTAAAGCTGCAAAAGAAATCTTATAAAAGGATGTTAAAAATTTGGTTTCAGAACATATTTTTATTAGATGGCAGGTGATACTTTCTTGTTTTATTTTTGATATAGAAGTTACTAAAAGGAAAAACAATTCTTTACTTGATTTTCTTACAAGAGAATTATTATAGGGAAAAGTTTTCAAAATTAATGCCCTATGAGTTCAATCCATGAAGGCCTTTCCACGCGAGAGGGAAAAGGCAAAAGTATAGCAATTCAACCACAAACACCAGCCAAGAAGCCTATAGGAAAAGTCTTTAACCTTGCAAACTATGCTTCAAACACCTTTGTAGTCTCATCCTTATAGTTACCTTTCATAAATAAACAAACTCAAAGTTTTCAGAAAAACCCTTACTCAAAACTTAAAGAGAAGAAGAACCTCAATATGTAACTAAGGAATATGTTGTTCACTTGTATCCTCTAGAGCTTGGCCAATATAGCAATAATGTATAAATTACTAATTAAAGGTGTCTGTCCTCCTTATAGTATGAAAGGTGTTTGGAATGAAATTCCAAAGGATTTAAAGAAAGACAGAAAAAAGTTATGAATTATTCTTGGTAGACTCCAATTCGACCATGATAGGTCATAAAAAAGATCCTTCATAAAAAGAATATTCTAAAACAAAGATTACTAAAGTACATTCTCATGCATCCTAGGGACACTTTCGTATATAACCAAAACATTATAGTTAACTATCATGGCCTTACTTATGATTATCAAGATTACAAGAAAGCATGGTGTAATGTACTTTGTTACAGAAACTAAGGACCATCCTTAGTTTAGTTGGTTCGACCAAAATTGTTTTAATGATTCCAAATTATTTTTTAGAATGGTTCTATATGTTTGGATGAGTTCAGCAAATACTTCCCAATGCAGTAAAAAAAGCCTATAAGGCATTTAAAGAAATTATATATTATAAAGAAATAACAAAAAAAAAACTTTTTTCCTTTTATCACTTTAAGGTTCCCTGGGTGATGAGTTGGGTTTTTTTAGTCACAACTAGTATAGGAACATGCTCCACTTTATGTTATTTAATAAAGATATTTATAGTAAAATGGTGAAAAAGTATAATAATAGTTATGCCAATATATAGCAAGTGAACAAATTGATCTCTTCTAATATTACTTGTTTTAAAGTCTAAGATCTATCACCATTTTTGGCCAGTAAAGGTAAAATAATGGCAAAATTTGCAGCCATAATCGACCTCGAGCAATTTGCTAAGAAAATTTAGGAATTATCATCCCAATTAGCCTCTTTAAATGCTAGATCGGCTACTATAGAATCAGATAATGAAAACAATTGCTTTAGGATAGATTTAGAATTTAAATTGCTGTGATATAGTTAAAGGTTGAAGATTTTCTTTAGCCACTCTTTAGATATAATTATTATAAGAAAAAGATTACTTTTAGATATTCCATTCATCAGTCAAAGACATGCATAATGGTGCCTCCTGACAACTTTTGTCATTTCAAAAGAAAAAGTCAAAATGCTTTATTTAGATCAACCACTATGCAAATTTTTTACAAGAAATGAAATACAAATTTAAATGTAAGTGTTTAAGCTAGTATATAGTTGGAGAAGTCTTAGTTGAAAGAGAAACAAAAACCTTATGCACTAAAAATCTTCAATTCATTCTAGAAGCCTTAAGTAAAGAATCTTCTTCAATATTGGTTGCTTATAAATTATTGCTACTCTGACTTTTTTAAAAATTTATTTTCTAATTTTTTATTATTGATTCTACCTTATTTCAACATATAAAGGATAACAATACTTGTTATTGGATATTATAATACTACCAAAAATGAGTTCCTAGAATTATTGCAGGCACTATTACTATAGTAGTTTAAATATATTTTTGGTCTTTGTAAAAGTCTTTATTTAGTCTTTCTTATTTAAAAGTAGATAATATTGATTTTAAATGTTCCAAAATGATCAAATTTATTTCTTTATCATATTTTCATATAAAATTTAATGTTAAATTTAACAATAAGAGGACTTGAACACCAAGTTTGAATATAAATTGATAATGTTAAATAAATAAAAAATATTTAAGTTAATAGGTTGTTAGATTTTACATTAAATTTTAAATGAATGATATGGTAAATAAACAAAATTGAATTATTATTTCAAAAAATATTAGATCAACATTACTTATTTTTAGACCAAAGTGCATTTAAAGTTAATATATTGTCTATCAAATAGACTTTCCCTTTTTAAAAATTCTTGACATTTCCATATTTTTTCTTACCTAGCTTTCTTTTGATTACTTCTCACACGAATATATCATTTTTGGTTTAGAAAAAAGGGAAAAAAAATTACAACTACAAGCGTCTGTAATTCAAGGATGATTAAAACATGGCGCGCGGCGGCAGAAGTTTTCACTATTGGCCTTCAAACCGGGAGAAGATTCTCTCCATTTTGAGCGCCAACAGAACCGTCCAGTCGTGAGAGAAAAATGATTTTATCTTATGTTTTTTCATCTTTTATTTATTTTTTTATTTCCAGAATCACAACACTCTCTCTCACAAATGGACCGTCCAGTTCCCGCGTGAACTGGAGAAAAGCTGCTCCCCTCCCAAAAAGGGCTGTGTGGCAAATCGCTACATTGGAGTCATCTGCTTCAACTCTTTTTAACATTCCAAACGGTAGCCGTTGTGCTTCAGTTTCCGCTCCACTCCGTGACGTCCCCAATTCAATTCTATATATCCCGAATTTTCAGAACCCTAAAGAGCCATTACCCCAGTGACCATCTTCTCTAGTTTTTGCCTCGGTCTTCACGGTTCCTCACTCCCAATATGACCCGTCAACTCAATTGATCTCGACCGTGTTTCGTCATCCTTTTTTTTCTTTTTTGGTCTGTGCAATGTTTCTTCATCGCTCTCAATGATGGATTCTCCCTCTTTCTCATCCTCCTCCTCCGATTCCGGTCCCATCGCCACCGGTGATCAGGTATACCAGTTACACTCTCAAGTACTATACAATGATATTGTTTACTCTTTTTTTTTTTTCAATCATTTTCACTGATTTGATTTTTTGGGTACCCGAATTACTCTCTTGTGACAAAATGTTTTTTCTGTTTAGTTATTATTTCCACCTTGTTTAATCTGATACCCCCAATATCTCTTTAATGGCGAAAGTATCTTTCTCAATCATTTCACTAATTTTGTTTATATGGGTACCCCAATTTCTCTTATGGCACAAGCTTTTTCTTTTTTGTCATATTTTGTTCCATCAAGCACCCTAATAATTGTCTGGCAAAATGTTCTCTTTCTTCCCCTCCCCCCCTCCCCCCCCCCCCCCCCCCCCAAAAAAAATTTGTCGCGAATTTGTTTCATCTGATCTCTTAAAGTTCTGTTAAAGAGTGAGAAGCCAATTGGAAACTTTTGAACTCGATTACTTTTGTTTTGATAGAATGCCGGGCGAAGTCGGAGAAGTGGTGACGCCAATGAAGCTATGACCTTAGAGCAATCGCGTCGGTGGCATGATGTTTTCTGGTCGGGTGTATTTATAATTCATTTGATTTGTCTGGCATTCGTTCTGGGGGTTCTCGGCCTCAATAGCTTCAAGAAAAGGAATAGACTAAATATTGATATGTACACCATCCAGCTTTTGGAGCGTGAATCTGGATTGACCGAGGATTACTGGCCGCTTTATGCCGTTGCTGGTGGAGTTGGGACTGTTCTTGGGTGGAGTTGGTTGTTACTGTTGGGTTCTCGCGCAAATCAAATGATGAAGGTGTCTGTTCACATACTGACCACTTATCTTGCTGTGATCAGTGTTTTATGTTTCTGGGCTGAACAGTTTTTCTGGGGAGTTGCTTTTGCCATCGGAGCAGCTCTGCAATTCTTGTACGTGATATCGGTCATAGACAGGTATTGGCCTGAATAGCCTTTAGCAAATATAATATGTCTTTACTGAATTTCTCCCGTGTGTTTCCTATTATCATAAAATTGTCTCTTCTCATAGCAGCAGCAAATGGAATTGGAACAGTAAGTTATTCTTATTCTGAATATATTGGTCTATCCAAAATTCAACAATTTAGCTGGCAATGCAATTTAAATTTCCTTCAGTGCCTTAAAATTAGATAGAGTGAGGTTGTTGAGTAAAATAACGAAATATTGAATGGTCATAATGTTTAAGGTAAAACTACAAAGGAAAAATTACCTTGCTATTATTTTCATTTAAAACAAATTTCTACACCGTTAATTTCCTCTTTAATAATGGCTTACTTGAAGGTTCATCTTTTTTTTTAGTGAACTACCTGTTGCTTATTTAATATTTAGAGAAATTTTACCCATTAATGTATTTATTCTACTTGAATTAGAGAATTTTAGATGTTGAGGATGAGATTGTGGAAACTTGATTGTTGATACTTGATAATTGGATGAGGTTTGGAAATTATTTTGCTGGCGAGGAAAGGCCATCTTCTGCTGATGGAGTTTTAGTTTTACTCAATATCCAAGTCCTCAGACTATGGGAGGGAAAATTTAGACAACTGAGGTTGTGGTCATATAAAGAGTTTTAACCGAGATATTTCATACTTATTTGACTAGTGTCTATGTGTAATATAATATAATGCAAATAAATAATTGTCTACAGCTATGTGTATGATTTATAAAGATTTTATGCACCATTGATACTTTCATGTGTTAACAGGCTAATATTGATAGTTTCTAAAATTAGTAGCCTAGTGCTGTCATATCTTGTAGCAGTTCTGTTTCTTCTATTCTAGGTCATCTTTCTCC
Source organism: Erythrophleum ivorense (assembly GCA_026724425.1). Lineage (NCBI taxonomy): Eukaryota > Viridiplantae > Streptophyta > Magnoliopsida > Fabales > Fabaceae > Erythrophleum > Erythrophleum ivorense. The sequence goes on from JAIUCV010000009.1 coordinate 46,746,637, forward strand.
CCCACCCCCTGCTTTTGTTTTCTGTAAAAATAATTATGTCTGTAGGATGATTTCTGGTGGCACCTTTTGTTTTTTCCCATCTAGACTCCCCTTTACCATGCTGGTTCTGCAAAAAGCTGTGAAGATGGTTTGGAATCTTCCTGAGGTTATGAGAGTGGCATATGCGTTTATGCTTGTGGTGCTTTTGTGGATGGCCTTATGGTCTTTTGGAGCAGCAGGCGTTGTGGCTTCAAGCATGGTTGATGTTGGATGCTGGTGGGTTCTTGTGGTGAGCTGGCAAGTTGTGCTCTTAATTCTATCTGTTCCTGTTTGGAGTTGGGGATGATCATGGCAGTATTTTATGTAAACTTGCTTCATCTGATTACACTGATATTGCTACTTATGCATGCAGGTTTTCTCTGTAAGTTTATTTTGGACAGGTGCTGTACTCTGTAATACTGTACATGTAATAGTGTCTGGGATGGTGTTTCTTGATCTTATCCATGGTGGTAGAGAGGCAGCTTCAATACCTGCTAACTCTTTAATGAGATCTTTACAGTATGCCTTGACAACATCCTTTGGCAGCATTTGTTATGGCTCGTTATTTACAGCTGCTATTAGGACACTGCGGTGGGAGGTATTCACCACCCTTTGCATTTCTGTTACTGATTTGCATATCTTGGTTGTTGAATTCAGAGGCTTTTCTTTTTCCCCTTGTTTTATGAAAATTACCATATATCTCTCAGATAAGGGGTTTCCGGTCAAAGATCGGCAACAATGAGTGTTTGCTTTGCTGTGTTGATTTCCTTTTCCATCTTGTGGAGACTCTTGTCCGATTCTTTAACAAATATGCCTATGTTCAGGTAGATTTCTAGTTCTATGTCAGTTATCACTTTCATATAACATTGAAATGTTCTCTTCTACATGACAATCATATATATTTCTGATTTTATTTATTTTGACCTGTCAGCTATTGGCACTTATATTAAGGATAGTTGATCATATTGTCTTTCATTGATTCAGTATGTCTTTAAATTTTTATCTTTGTAATCTAAACTTAATATGTGATCTATGGAATGAAGCTGGCTATACATCATAAAGGCTGAATGTTTCCTGTTAATCAGTACATTAGTGGGCAAAATCAAAATCAAAATTCATACAATTGGTTTAGCGGGGTCAAGTTGCTTAGGTTGTAGGGTGGTTTAACATTGAAAACGAAACCCTTGCAAACATCAATATCTAAATAAAAGGAGAAAACTGAGGATTAGAATTTTGATGAATGTTACCAGAGAAAAAATGAGAATGATGTAGTAAGCTCTGCCCACAGCATTTGCACCCAAAGACATTGGTATGCATTTATATGAATGGGGGGAAAGAGGATCAATAAGCAGCATGTTACAATGGATACATTCTTGTATAGGCTTAGTTTACTCATAAGACTCCCTCATTTGAATTTGTCACACATGGAGCTCCACTATATTAAAGTTGTAATTTTTTGTTGTCAGACTCTTGTTCATTTGTGAGTAGAGTCCATGGATGATGTGGATGGCTGAGTCTATACTAGAAAAGTCCTATTACAAAGGCGTAATTGGCAGTTTATAAACATTTTTGACTCTTAGAAGCAGTCATTCTCTTTTCCCATGGTAACTGAAATCTAAGATGTTGGTTCCTAGTGTTGAGGTTTGATTCTTGATGAATGAAGTTAGCTGCTATTGGTACTTGGACACTTACTTTAGCATGATTTATGGTCATGTCTTCTGCAGATTGCTGTTTATGGTAAAAGCTTTAACCGTTCAGCTAGAGATGCCTGGGAGTTACTCCAGTCAACTGGAGTTGAAGCACTTGTGGCCTATGACTGTTCAGGTGCTGTCCTGCTAATGGGCACTATCTGCGGTGGTTTGATAACTGGAACTTGCTCTGGTGTTTGGGCGTGGTTTAGATTTAGTGACAGAGATAGAGTAATTATGATCGGATCCACATCTATGTTGATGGGGATGGTCTTGGTAAGTTAAGTTTTTTGAACTTGCTTTTCAGTTGGGCTGGCCTAGTGAAGCTGCTGTTGGTGAGGAACACTGCATTATTTTGAATAAAAGTAGTCACGAGTCTTGTGATCCTTGATGGGGCTTTTCTATATTAGTCTTACAATTTGGTGGCTCCTGCCGATTTTTGAATAGCAGCATAACTAAATACATAGAATATTACCAGTCATATTTCAATTGAGTTGAGAAGAGATTCTCAAATCAATTTGGTCTAGGTAGTCTAAATCAATGATAGAGATATATATAAATATGTCAAAGGTAAGTTACACTGACAAGTATGTATGACTTTACATGTTCTTTAATGATTGGCAAGGAAACACTGCATTCTAGTTTGTGTCTTGTGATAATGAGAGTAACACCGTGTGATTGACTAGACATTTAAGTATGTTAGTCATAACACCGCGTGATTGAGTAGACATGTAGGTATGTTAGTCATAACACCGTGTGATTGATTGGACATCTAGGTATGTTATTCATAGCACCACGTGGTTGACTATTTTTTAGTTCTTTCACATATTATGTCTTTATAGTAAAATCTTATAGCAAATATTTAAGGAGTTTTACCTGAGTTTTATCTTTATAGAGAACATTACTAGTCTTATTTTCAGGTTGAGATGAGTTGAAATGTGTAATTTTCAGGTTGGACTGGCAATGGTTGTGGTGGAAAGTGCTGTGACATCCATATATATCTGCTATGCAGAGGACCCCTTATTGATTCGTAGATGGGACACTGAATTTTTCAACCAGATATCTGAGACACTACACCAGAGACTTCAACATAGGAGTGCTCGAGCAAGGGAAGTTCTAACCCACTCTCAACTTGATTACCGGGTTCGAGAAAACGCATCTTTTGATTAATTACCTTGTGTTGTACTCCTACTGCGCAGTTTATTCATCTCTTCGATCACTTCGTATCTTTCCCCTCCTTTTGTTGTGGTGTCCTCTGTATGTGAGCAAGGTGGATGAGAAAAGCGCACAGTTGCCTCAGATATGGTCTTATACAAAGAAAAAGAAAGAAAAAGGGGTTTCAGCCTTGGAACGGATGAATATGTTAACTAAAAGTCATAGTTTTATCTTTAAAGATAAAAATAGAAGCAATTTCCTTATTGAGATAATATGAGTTTTGAAATTCCATTTGAACAGGGTGGAGATTATATTGTAGATACAACCTGCAGGGTTAAAATAGTGGATCGTATTTATCATTCCTAAAATTTTGAAGTAATATAATTAACTTTGAGAACTTGGAATAAAATAATAATCGCCCCTTTTTCTTTCGGTCGATAGAATCTCTCTTATATTAAGTTATGATATAAACATATTTTTTCTCTTGTTTTAATTTTGTTTAACATATTTTCTTAGCTATAACAAGGGATAGTCAGCAAACTGACATGGTGGAAGATGCAAGTTAAAGCATAAAATCCGTAAACTGTAAAATGCAAGAGTTCTCCTAGTGGGAGTAATGCTCCATTGGGGGCTAAGCCTTCATTGTTCTCAAAAGACATCATAAGGGAAATATAAAAGGATTTACTACAAGTTACTGCCAAACAAATAAAGCATCAAATAAAACATCATTCTGGAATGAAATATAATTTACGCAATAGCTAAACACATTTTATCAGTACTGCTTTAGTGCCAAACACATTCTTCTTTAGTGCCAACTCAGCATTTTTAACAATATTCTCCTCTACAAAAATAACCTTGTCCTTAAAGTTGATGTTGGCAAATACCCTTGTGAGACCAATATGCCTTGAACCATTTGCATTAACACAATTTCAGTCTTCATTTGAGCACTTTGGCCATTTGGACACTATGGTAGCCGAAGCTACACCACTTCCTTCTCAAGCTCTTTAAATGCAGAATCTGACTTCTTTTGTCTGTGCTCCTCTGTTGAACTGCAATGGCATGAGTAACTGTTAGGTAGCTCTTGATCCCTTCAGATGCCACCTTATCGATGATACAATCCCCAGCTAGGTGACATTCTTCATAGATGGGATATATTTTAGAGTCCTCAGCAATTCGGCTCGAGGGGTTTCAGACTCTCAGTTGAACTGGAAAAGTCTGAGCCTTAGCCAACATGTGGGGACTGGATATAGTCTCTATGAGCCTTGCAGATGTTGCAAAAGGATAATTGCCATTGTTGAACTTTAAGCTCAAGCTGAAGAGTTGCTAAATGACGGTATTAAGGTATCCCAGCCGCTAAACGATGTTAACTCAAGGAGTTGCGGGTAGAGCTTTGTCTCCCTTAATTTGATAATCTCAGCTGATGTACTCTTTTCGGCCTAAGAAGCAACCATCATCTATGACTGCAAATTTTCAACCTCTTTCTTTGCCTTCTCTCTCTTCACATAGTGTATCCTCTTCATCTCTAGCTTCCTTAGCACCACCACCTTTTTCTCGTGCTCCATCTTTATCTTTATGGGCTCAGCATTCTTGACCTCTTGGTACAATTTCTTCTTCCACGTATATAACCTCTCCACTACGGAACAGTGACTACCAGTTGCAACACCTTTAGCCTCAAAATTACTAATAGAAATTTCCTCACTGGACTTAACAAATCCATTCGGTTTTGGACCCAAACTCCAGGCCCACAACGTCAGACTCAAACTTCACCCATTAATTGTACACTTTACTTGCTTTGATTACAAAAGCCTGAGCTTGGAACATCTACTTGCTTATTGACGTACACACAAAAAAAAAGGTGCAACAACAACATCCACATCAACCAATGAAAGCACAAAGAGAGGAATTACTCTAGTTCCATAAGTTGGTTGCATATTCCCTTGTATATTTACTTTCTTCTTCCTTTTCTTGCCTCATTTTAAGTCATATGAAGCCCAAAGAGGCTTATGCTTAAAAATAAACTTAGTTGACTAATTGGATTCATCTATCCAATTCTATTGGGGGAAGAATTTACTTGATAGAGATGGATCTACAACTTCAAGCCATCCAGCAACAAGCACATCAGATACATCTAGGTATGAACATGGAAACTACCATCATTCTTGGTTTCTTACAGGGAATGTCCACGAATAGATAGGGGTCCAAGAGTAAGAACAGGAAGAACATATCCAAAAACTCCCATTGGCATAAAAGGATTGGGCCCAAATGCAAAATGACAATAAACTTCATCAGCACTTATGAGACTTCCAAGTTTTTTTGCAGAATGATCTAGCCAATCATTAATTTGAAATTTTGAAAGGTGCAACTTACCTTAACTACTTTAAGTGGCATGAATTTTCCCACAAGAGGTTTAATCCATGCCAGAGGATAGGTATATGGTATTCTTATTGTTTAAGGACTATTGAAAATGTCATTAACAATAGGAAGGTTTGTTGGCACCTCCAAACCAACCAACTTGTACTTGGTAGCTTAGAGTATGTGAAAGTTAAAGGTGTAGAATACTTTTTGATGGCCTCCATAATGCACATCACACCAAGCTCAAAGTTCTACCTATCAAAGTGTAACATTTCCACAAACATAGAGGCCATGTTAATTGTTGAACTCAACTGAAGAAAGAAGAAAATTCTTGAAATGGTAAAAATTGGCATCATCAGGATCAAACATCACAATAAAAATCAACTTAGCAATATCCCAAGTCTCAAGCATCACTAGGGAGAAGATTAATGAACTTAAAGTATTATTGTGCTGCAAAATAGGGCAAGCGATCTTGGCTTGAAATTTTGAAAAATTCAAAAAACTTGTAGCAATCAAAGTATTAGAAACATGGATATTTTTATAAAGCCTACTGCTATTGTCATCCATTTCATTAGCCACATGCCTCAAGTAAATGTTAATTTCTTCATTGCCATAACTTCATTTGAGGACTAGACTATGAGAATCAAGCATGCCTTTCACAATAATGAGTGGACCAATAGGACCACCTTTAGAAGGTGTGTCTGTTTGGAAAGAAGCATGGAATTCTTTGTAGAGGAAAGGATCCCCATGTGTTGAGTTTATGCTAGGCTTGGATAGTAGAGTTTGGAGGTGACATTGACAACAACTTTGAGGGTTTACACCTTTTGAACCCATTGGTTAAAGTTGATGTGGTGAGGAGGTTAAGCCCTAACTTTGTGTTTGGATCATCTACAGTTGAGGTGGGAAAATCGTGCAATACAATTAGCCAAATTTGAAGTACTTAAAGATTGGCTACCAATTGGAATGATAGGGTATTTAAAGTTGTTGAGGAAGATGAGTGGATGATTCTGCTATCAATTGGAATGATAGGGTATTTATTAGTATCACATAACTAAATTAAGGTTTGTGTTATTGAATATTTACTTTGCCAATGCCCTTTGAATCTCATTAGCAAAGGTTCTATTCATCATAAATATAAAAAGAATAATGTTTCTACCAAGAATTTTGGTACTAAGTCAAATCTATAATGAAAAAGGTCCAAATGCTATCACTTGAAAAGTTACATATACTTCTATTATAAACAAGTTGGCCGCAAGAGGAAGGATTGCACTAGATTTAAATCTTGATTGAAAAATAAAACAAAAAAGTCCATAAACAAGAGGAAACCAAGCCAAAGGGAGTTAATATTGAAAGTAGAAAATGTCATAAAAGTTTCAATCAAATACATAGGAGAAATCAAATTAGTTTTAAAGATTAGTTTTGAAATTACTTTAGAAAACACTTTTTATGTACCCTCTTTTAGGAATAATTTAGTTTCTCTTTCATCCTTAGATAGGCTTAGTTTTTATTTCAATTTTTGGTGACAAGAATGAATTCAATATATAGTTTACAAAAGATAGGTTATGGTTTTTTGAATAATGGTTTTTCTAAATTATCTACTTTTCTAAATATTAAAAGTATTACTATAAAGCGTTCTCAAATTAAAGATAATTCATCCATATTATGATATAAATGATTAGGCCTTTTAAGGAGAGAATGACTTGATTAATTAGAAATGATATCTTCTTTACCTTAGATTTTGGAGACATGGAAACTTATATTGATTACATTGTAGATAAATTAATTAAGACTAAAAGAAAAGAGCCACCTATAGTTTAAGACTTTTAAAAATAATTCACATTGATATTAATGGACCTTATTTTTTTACAAGATGTGGCAATAAAAGTTATATTACATTTATTGATAATTTTTCTTGATATGGTTGTCCTTTGTTGACAAAAGAAAATTCTAATATACTTAAAAATTTTAAATTTTTTAAATTGAGGTTGAAAAATAATTGAAAAAAATCATCAAAATTATGAGATATGATAAAGATGGCAAGTGCAATAACAAACACGACACAACTAGGTAGCATATATGTCTGTTTGCCAAATACTTACAAGAATGTGGCATTATTGTACAATATATTATAACTAGTAGTCTTGAACAAAATGGAGTTGCCAAAAGGCATAACAACATCTTTAGAGATAAGTAGAACTAACTCGCTTGAACATCTATAAGATGAAGTAATTAAAACTACCTTACATATTCTAAATAGAGTTCTTGCCAAAGTTATCCTTAAAACATCTATTGAACCTTGGATATGTAGAAACATAGTTTAAATTATTTCAAAATTTAGGGATGTCTTACATAAATAAGAATATATAACCCTATAAAGAAAATGACTAACCCTTTAGGTATCCAGAACATGGTAAGAGATATAGGTTTTAATGTATACTAAAAGGTAATAAAACATGAAATTATTTTTGTTTCTTTATTTGAACCATATGAGAATATTACACATAAACCTATTGATAAGATAAAGCCATAAATACAATATAGTAATCTTTTAACTTCTATTAAGAATACTCAGCCTGTTGAGCTTATTGAGGAAATATTAACGACTATATCAATGCCACAAAAATTTTCAATCCCTAATGACTTTAACTTTTACCTTTGTGAGAATGATTATGATATAAGACATGTTATGACCCTACTACATACCAAAATGTTGTAACTTCTCTTATATCATATGAATGGATGAATGCTATAAGTGAAGAGAACTTGTTCTGACAAGAAATAGTATATGAGAACTTGTTGAACTTTCTAGAGATTGTATGGCTGTTGGATGCAAATAGGTTTACAAAACAAAAAGAGATTCAAAAGCTAAAATTAAATGTTTTAAAGGGAGATTTGTGGCAAAAGATTTTGCTCAAAAGGAATGAATTGATTACATAAAGATTTTTTCCTCATATCATCTAAAGATTCTTTTAATAGTAAGCAAGCATAACTTATAAAATGATATTGCCAAGTGTTATTAATGTCATAGGATAATATAATTCTTTTAGAATATTCATAACCTTAGTGACTTATTGTAATATGGAGTTACATCAATGGATGCCAAGCTTTTTTGGCCAACGGGAGAAAGCATTTAGTTTGCAAGTTAAAGAAGTTTATTTATGGCTTAAAACAAGTTTCTCATTATTGATATCTAAAATTTGTTGATGTGATAACTTTTATGGGCTTTGTAGAAAACAAAGTTTATCACTGTATATATCTTAAACTTAATGGAATCAAGTTCATTTTTCTTGTTTTTATATGTTGAAAATATCTTATTTGCTAATGGCGACGTTGGATTACTAAGTGAGACTAAGTGAATCTTGGCTAAAACCTTTAATATGAAAGATTTAGGAAAGGTATCATTTGGCTTTCAAGATTGAAATTTATAGGAATAGATCTCGTTGTTTACTAGACTTATCTTATAAAGCCTATATTAACTATATCCTAAAAAAGCTCAATATGCAAGATTGTAAGTCTAGTGATGTCCCTACCATGAAGGATGAAAAATCCAATAAAGATTAATGTCTTAAAAATGAACTTAAAAGGAATCAAATAAGAAAGATACCTTATGGTAGTGTAGTGGGAAGGTTGATATATACTTAAGTTTACACTAGACTCGACATTGTTTATGTAGTGAGAAACTTATTTATTTACCAATAATAAAGCTAATACATTTTTGTTTAAAATAATTAAGGTTTGCTCTCTAGGTTTTTGATTTTATCTTTAGACCTTTCATAATGTATTGTGATAATAAAGTCATAAAGAATAATAAAATATCTAATGGGTTAAAACACCTAGAGTTGAAGTATTTGACCATTAGAGATTTCATGAAAAATACAAATATATTATTTGAGTATACTGATACTAAATGCATGTTAATTGAACTTTTAACTAGGGGTTTAAGACCCATATCCTTTAAGGGGCTTGTGAAAAAAAATTGGTATATTGAATTTTTTTCATGTACTTGGTTAATAGAAGTAATATTATTTTTGTCTTGGTTTAATCATTTGGAAACTTTTTGTTATTGATATTTTAGATATATTGTCAACATTTTGATTTAAGGCATTGATAGTTGTTTATGGCACATATGATTGATTTTGAAGCCATATTTATTGTGCATTTAAAGTAAATATATAAATTATGATTTAAGTGTCTAAAATTTATTTGAGATAAAATCTCTTATGATGTGTAAAACCTAGTATTAATTTTAGATATGTCCTTATTGTTTCAAAACAGATACCATGTTGAAAGTATGAGGCAACCTAACTTAATTCTTAAGTTAAAAGAAATTTTCCAAGCCTATTTACTACAAGGCATGTTTTAAAGGAAAATTTTATGGACAAAATTAAGTGCTAATTCTTAAAGGGTTTTAAATTGTTTTAAATCCACACACTATGTTGAATATGAAAGATAGCAATGAATCTCTTTTGGTTCAAATATGTTGAAGAGAAATTGATGGACCAACATTAAAAACAACATGTTTGTAAAGCATATCTTGATATTATACCTAAGACGTCATGACTCTTGTCAATAGTGTTGGCAATGTTTGTGATCATAGATAAATCTTATATCAAAGAAAGAATATAATAGTTGTCATGATTCAACATTATCTAATATTATTGGATTGAGTCATTTGAATGTATTGTTTGTGGATCATAGTTCTTTTTAAAAAACGTGGCCACATACTATATGTTTGTTTGTTTAACTTGAAAGTTGTTTTATAAAAAAAATTAAAATTTGAAAACCATAATTAATGTTGCATGAGTGGGAGGATGTAAGAATTTTATAGGTTTCCATTAATTATTATTTTTTATTTTAATAAAAATGGGTTATTATTTATATGATCCATATTTAATGATGATAACGAGCTCTGTTATATTAGTGTTCAATTTTATGAGTTGGGCATTTTTATTAATTGATGTAGTTAGATCGAATAATATATATCTTTGTCCTCTTAAGCTATGATGGGTGGGCTTTTATAAATATTAAGAGAGTATAATATCTAACTTGCCTTATTGAATAGTTGCTTTTTATGAGAAGTTTAGAGAGAAGGACCTGATTCAAAGTGTTTACGTGAATATTCATGATATCAATTTCATTATGACAAATATAAAAACATTTTCATACAATATTATTATGGTATTTTGAATTCGTATATTCAATTAATTTATCTTACCTCAACAACAAATAGATTTACAACTAGTAAGGAGAGATTTGTGCATCTGCAATTGTTGATAAGCATTTCTCCTTACCAAAATTTAGTTCCATGAAACGCTACTTCCACAATTGCAAGGCCAATGCTTGGTTATGCTACATATGGGCTTTGATGTATGACAATGTTGAATCCAGATGAAAAAAATGTTTGTTGGAGTGCTTCGGTAGGAATAGGAGCTCAAAAAATAGGGTGAGATTGAGGATGCAATGAAAGCACCATTGTAAGTTATAACAAGGGAGAGTTAGCTAACTGAAATGGTGGAGGATGCAAGCTAAAGCATAGAATTAGGAAACTATAAAATGCAAGAGCTCTCCTTTTGATGGAAGGAACATGCCAATGACGGCTAAGTCTTTATTCATTTCTTACTCTCATAAAATATGACAAGAAGAATATAAAAAGATTTACTATAAGTCACTACCAAACAAATAAAATATCATTCTAGAATAAAATATATCCTACACTATAGCTAAACACATTCTATCAATACTGCTTGTCTTTAGTGTCAAACACACTCTTCTTTAGTACCAGCTTAGCATTCTAACATAAGAAGCACCAATACGGATACGCATATTGGGTATGACATAATATAATACTTGGGATACGGTAATTTCTAAAATTTTAAGATACGGGTATGTGAAAAAATATATATATTCAATAATCTAACACATTAAAAACTAAATTAAATCATAAATAAACTACAATAGTATAAATAATAAAACAATTTACAAGTATAAATAAGATATTCATAACAAGTTACATTTCTTGCTAGCATTAATCTTGGAATTTCCAATCCAAATTAATGAAACAAATTGAAAATTTAATGAAACAAAAGTTCTGCCACTGTTTTGGCAAATAAAAAAAATTACGAGTTAAAAAAGTAGTTGCAGCACCAAATAGTGCTATTTTGATTAAATGTCCAGAAGGTCATTAAAAAGACGTAAGGTAAAACAAAGAGATGTTCTTGAGTTACCTCCTCCTACTATGTCGTTTATGGACCATGTTGGTTATGGATTATGTTTATAAATGAGTTTAAGATTCAAGAAAATTTTATTAAAAATTATATATTTTATCATTGATTTTCTTATTTGTGATTGTAGTTCATAAATAAAATAGTAGATACTACTTACTAAAATCAAATGAAAGAAAATTATTAAATAGTAGTTTGGCTTCCCCGTTGTAGCATGCTTGACACCACGTGTTGCACAAATTTTATGATTTTTTTTTTCAAAAGTTCCTCGTTATGAAATTTTTTTTTTCTTTGTCATTTAAGTTTCTAAAAAAAAGTTGAAAACAAAAGTGTCATAGGAGAAGAAGACATATTTGCCACTAGTCGGAGAAGATAACGGAGGAATGGAAGCTTTGTCGGAGAAGATGACACAGCATAGAGGATGAAGGCAAGCGATGCATGGCGAAATGCTGCAACACTAGAAGCATAGGGACGTTTCAGAGGGAGAAGCACTCAAGCCTTCGACAGATAAGGGAGGTTAAATAAGGGAGAAAATGATGTTATTTAAGCAAAAATGTTTTGGAGCTATTTTGGAATATTTCAATATGGACGAAAATGTTTCAAAACGTACCAAGGCAAAAAGAAATGCAAGGGGTACATTTGTACCCATACAATACATGTATTTGTATTGAATACATATCCAATACGAGTACGGCTCCTAAATAGCTGTATCTGTGCTTCACAGATTCTAACATATTCTCCTAGAAAACTAGTCTTTGTAACGTTTTCCTTAAGGCCAAGGGGTTAGTCATAGTGTATAAACCTTTTAAGGGAAATGAATGTGCATTGATAAATATTATAAAGCATATTATGACATATTATTATCATACAAATAAGATAAAATTTTTAGCTAAATTTGATATTTTAGATATTGATAAATCAAATGAATTATAAAGAAATATAATAAGTATGCTAACTATAATTTCAGTAAAATTTATCCTTAATATATATATATATATATATATATATATTAAAATTAATTTCATCTATCTCTCTTATGTGCATGCACTAGATTTAACTAATAATTAAAAAAATAGGAACTTAATCCCCTAAGCTTATCCATGACAGCACGTGACCCTTCGTTCTTCAATATGACTCTATATCATTAGTGCGCCACTTAGCAATTTGTTCTTTCGTTGATTTATACAAATGAGTCAGCTCTTAGTAAAGTCACCTCAAGATCGAAAACAGTTAACCTATGAGTTAGAATGCTCCCTTTACTGGCATATGCTTATGGATCTACTGCACTTTACACAAAGGTACATAACACTATAGAAGTGGTCCTAATCGATTTTCAATGGAGTATTTGTTTAATAAGCAATTGTTGAAACATAGAATCTGCCTCTTCCTAAAGCTTAAATGGAAAATGTTGAAAATCGATGGGATCCAGATCGAGAGGCTTTTGGTCTTTAACATTTCACTTAACTTTTGGCAAATACGCTGTATAATAAAATACTTGATACTGGTTAATGTATATCTTAAAAGATTAGTTTAATAAGTGAGAGTGCCTCATGACCTAAATACCATATTATATTTGTATTTTTACCCAATATAAAGAGGCCGAATATTTTGTTGCTATTGTTTATTCACATACAAAAGTTAATAGCCAACCAAGATATATTCAAACTGAGCACATAAATAAATTTTTTCTTCAAACAATTTTAAGAATCCATCTCAATATATTCACTAGGTGAATTTAAACTTTTTATTTTTGTGCGGTTTTTAAAGAAATTGAATTCAAATTTTTAAAAAATGTCATCATATTCTTTATCAATCGAACTAATCCTAGTTAACGACGAAGAGCTTCTTTGGTGCTACGAAGTTTGACTCCAAAGTAAATGAGTGTAGACTGTTAGATTGTTTTTAAAGCGGGATCACTCATTCACTTGACCATTGGCTGCATTAATGCCTAAGAATTTCTCCAAAGGTGACTCAGGATTTCACGCTATCAGAAAGAAAAAGTGGGAGATAAAAGTAAAGATTGATGATAGCAGGGAGAAGAGATTCTTGTTTAAAAAAGAAAGAAAGATGATATGTTAGTATTAAGAGTACAGTGAGGCAATGGACACAGGTAGCTAGCAGGTGGCGGAATCTTTTGGAGTGTGCAGATTTTTGATTTACTAGTTGGAAGGTTCTTTGACGTGCATGTTGGTGAAAATGATTCTATATCTGCTCTCATTTTTTCCTTTTATGATTTTTCTCCTGGCTTTATTCGAAGCTCTCTGCTATATATCTTTTTCCTTGCAGAGTCCTGTGTTTATATTTGCACTGATGATCACATTGATACGATACCCAGCATTCTGCTATTTCATTTTAGGTTTTTAACACTAGTTCTTGGAGCATTGATTGATTAAAAAAACTATATTTTTTGTTGTATTGTACAATAAAAGTATGAAAAAAAATTTATTTTTAGTTACTTATATATTTATTGTTAAATTATTCAATTAAAATATAAAAAGTGTATACTTTTTTAATAATAACATGATAAGTGTATAATTTTTACAAATAATTATATAATTTATCAATCAAATTATATATTTCTTTTATAATATTATTAGATAATTATACACTTATTATATTTTAATTAAAAAAACATAATAATACATATATAAAAAATTTTACTTAAATTTAATAGTTCAACTTGACGATTAATTGGGACTAAGTTTATTCTTGAACAATTTTAAGGACATATTTTTTACATCATTTTGATGTATTTTTTAAAAAATAAATTCTCTTAAGTGTTAAGACTTTAAAATTTGAATCTATGTAATATAAAGGATATTCTTGACTACTAAGCTAATTTTTTGAGGTTAATAAAAAGAAATGTATTTTTTGATCTTTAAAGAAACATATCTCAACTATATATGTAGTCCATGAATATTAAATATACAATTTGGTTTATAAAAAATGCATGTTTTAATTATCTAATTTTTTAATTTTAGAAATATATGATTTAGTTCTTTAAAGATAGATAATTCAACTATTTAGTTCCCGAATCTCTTTAAAATACAAAATTCAGTATCTAAAAAATTTTTATTCACTACTTTAATTTTTTTTATTGACCAAGGATTAACAATGACAAATCAAATATTTTTAGGGATTTAATCATACATTTTTTATGAGCTAATGACTAAACAGTTGAAACATGCATTTTTTTAATAACTAAATCATTTATTTTTAAGATTTAATTATCAAATAATTGAAGCATAAATTATTCGATGCCAAAAAAATATATTTCCTTAAAAAAACTCTATTTTATGACAGGAATAACGAAAGAAACTATGTCTGAATATTAGATGAGGAAGACAAAAAAACTAACATGAAATTGGCCAGTTTATGAGCTAGATTCAAAATCTAATGTTTACAAAATTGTCTTTATTATTATAAATGTTCTATTATGCTCTTTCATATTATAGTGTTTTCTACTAATATTATACCATACCTTTGACAAGGTACAACACACGTGAGAGGACTACTTTAGTGCAACATTTTGATGACATCTTTTGCATTGCATCATAATGCTATCAATAATGTTGTTAATGTAAGGATGGCGACTTCATTCCACTCTCCTTGTAGGAGAGATAGTACTTACGTCTGGTTTTTCTTTCTTTTTTTCTTTTTTAAAGAAAGACTCAGATGATTGCATTTTAAACGTTGATTCTTCTTCATATATTGAATTAGTTCACAATTCTCGGTTGGAGTTAAAATTATGATTTTGCACGAGCTAAAATGACTTTATTTCATGTTAGTTCTATGCGCTTACAACGTAGCTTCAACCTATATAATTCGCATTTTCATTTTTAGTTTTGTGATTTATATCCTTTCAATATTTAACACGGTTATAAAGTTTATAACCCTAAAATAACATTATTAAAACGAATTATTATGAAACACTATGAGTAGTACAATAGGATATTTGATTTTTTTCTTAAAAGTATTATATTTTAGGATAAATTGTATATAATTTTCTGAAACTTTTGGTTATATATAAATAATTTTTTTTACATTTAAAACTTGACAATAAATCTTTTAAATCTTTTAATTTGTACAAATAATACCCTGTCACTAATTAACTTATTATTTCATTAATGGAGTGTAATATGTCAAAAATAATGAATTTCTTAATTTTATTTTTTTGTATATATAATTCTCTTAAGTTTTATATTATGTGCAAACAATTTTTTAAAATTTTAGGTTATGTGTAGAAAATTCTTCTAATATGCTATGCGTCATTAATAAAATAATATACTAATTAATAACAAGAGATTATTCACACAAATTTAAAAGTATAAAATGATTCATTATCAGATTTTGAAGATTAAAGAGTTATTTGATCATGATATGAAGTCTAAGGGAAGGTATGTATAATTCAATTTATATTTTATAATAATATTTTCACTAAATATTGTATTATATTATTTTTATTATCATTTCGACCTACTTAAACAAATGAGAAATTTAATTCATAAAATATTGTTTTCAAATATGACATTCGATTAATGAAAAAGAAAGAGACAGATTTTCTAATAAGAATTTAGAGAGTTCATTAAACTTTAAAATATAAATATAAATATAAACATAAATTAAAAAATTATAAGAATAAATTATACTATCTTTTAATATTTTATTAAATTACACTTGTTATAGGAGTCTTATTAAAGTAAGAGTGACATATGCCCAAGAAGGGACCAATTTACTCCACCAATATTTCGAGAAATCCAATAGTTTTAAGTATAATAACTTATCTTAAATAGCACAATTTAAAATAATGATTTTTTGAGCTAAATCCGTTTGGGGTAAAAAAAATGCGTCAAATCCGTGTTAAAAAAAAATATTACACGCAGATGCTATAGATTCTTTGAAAGTCGGA
Source organism: Erythrophleum ivorense (assembly GCA_026724425.1). Lineage (NCBI taxonomy): Eukaryota > Viridiplantae > Streptophyta > Magnoliopsida > Fabales > Fabaceae > Erythrophleum > Erythrophleum ivorense. The sequence continues at coordinate 46,762,980 of JAIUCV010000009.1, forward strand.
TTTATGGGATCCGATTTACAATTAATAATTTTTTTTAAAAAGGCTTAAAGTCGGAACCAATGATTATGACTTTAAGCAATATATATATATATATATATATATATATATATATATAGGCCACCATGAAGTCAGAACTGATAGGTCCAACTTTATGGCAGGTTTTTTTTTTAGATAATATATTGGGTTCAACTTCAGTGTACTATACTCCAACTTCCCCTTTTCCAATTTATTTCTCCTCCCCCCTTCTTCCTCTCCCTCTCCCTCTCTCTCTCTCCTTCTCATTCTCCCATCTCATGCAATTCATTAAAAGCTCTCCTTCCCTTCCATTAAGCTATTTACCAAAAATTCCTTCTGCCCCTACCGTACTCTAGCTTGGTAGTTTCGACCGCCTGTCTAAGGTTGAACCCTGGGATTTGACGGCGAACTTAAAAAGCCACCTACAGACGCTTTACGCCCAATCATTTCGGATAATGCTTGCATCCTTTGTCTTACCGCGGCTGCTGGCATAGAGTTAGTCGATGCTTATTCCCCAGATACCGTCATTATTTCTTCTCCGGGAAAAGAAGTTAACGACACCACCCATGACTGGTTCAAATCCAATGAGCAAACTCTTTATTTTTTAAATTCTTTTTGAAAGTTGAGACTCCTATATAAATTGGTTCAAAGTTTTTACATTTGGAGACTCTTCATGTTTCATTTCATCTCTTAGAAAAAGTTTTACAAAGTTGGTATCATTTGGTTGTGCAGATAGGAAAGTAAGTGTGATTGTATTTAAGTTTTGTAATAATAATTATAAATATTTTGGTTTATTTATTTTTATTGTCAAAGTTAAATCTTTTAAAGGTTAGTGTGGGTAATATGTTTTGTGAGGTTATTTAAGAAGATAAATAAATAATATGTATAATTAATTATATTGTTAAGAGGCAAGTAAATTTGACTTAAAACATATATCTTTTTATGAAGAGAAGTAATAATAAAAGAATGTGAAAATAATGGCTGAAAGAATTCATTAAATAAAAAATAATGTGAATTTAATATGTGTGGAAAGTATTTAATAAAAATAAGAAAATAGCAATTTAATACAAGTAAGGAAATAAGAAAAAAACTTTTTATCAGTCAAAAAAAGTTGTAACTATACTTATTTGGATATAACAAATTTTATTGTTGAATTAAGCAAAATGATTGCATGCATATGTTATTTGAAGAAGAAGAAAAAGAATTTTGGGACAAATGTTTTATAAATTAAACTAATTATAAGTAACAAATAATATATAAATTATTAAAAATATTATTATTTAGTCAGCTATTTAGTATGACTAAAAGATCTTATTGACAAAATGAACTGTAGGAAAAATGATGAATAATACGAATGAGATAGTTTGCATATATGCAAATGGACGAATGTTTGAAGGCCCAGAAGGTATAACATTTGTCTGTCCCAAAGTGAAAGTAATGAGAGTTAATCCAGAGATCACTTTAGAGAGACTGAAGCAGGTAGCTGGACAAAAATTACGACTTGCATCGAACCAATATGTGTTTAATCTTATATATAGGTACCTAGTTTCTTTAAATCTAACGCAATACTGGCCGTATAGCTTGGAAGGCGATGGTGATGTTCAGGAGATGTGGCAAATCAACGCATGATATCCATCTCAATTGATTGGTGTCGAGTTATATGCTTGTATATCAACTAATGAAGTAGATCTGAACCTTGAAGCACAACCTGTGGATGACTCGTCGTGAACGAAGCAATCTATCATTTATTCTCCAAATAGCTTGTAAAACGTGCCTTGTTTAAAGATACAAAAGTGAATCATCTTCTAGTCCTGGCTGAATAACTTGTGATGGGCGTGCCATTTTTTGGTTAATCCTGCATAATCAATATAATAAATTAAATTTTTTTTACCATGTATCATTATAAAATTACTTGTTATAACCAAAAATTTTCGTTTCAAATTCATTATTTATAATTAATTACTAATTGACCTTACTTTTAACATTATATTTTATTATATATATTAATCATTTAATATACAATAGATTAATTACTCACATAAAGAAAATAAATAAATATGATAATATAAAAAATAAATAAATTAGTTGCAATTTCATTAAAAAATTTTAAATATAAATATAAAAACTCAATAAAATTGTAAGTTTATAAAATTATTTTCACTAACTTTTATATATGTATAATCATTTCAAAATGTATTTTTGTAGATGAGCGCTTAACAAAAAATAGAGAAATAAGTTCAATAATAAAAGAAATAAAAGAGAATAAAATTGGCTCACTAACCTTTATTATTTGAAAAAGAAAGGTGAAAGGATGAACAAATTTGTTAATAGAGGGAGAGGAGAGCTTCTAATTGTGTAGGATGAGGGGGAGAGAAGAAGAGGAGGAGGAGCTTTTGATTGAGTGGGGTGGGGGAGGGAAAGAAAAGGGGGGGGGGGGGGGAGAATGAATTGGAGGGGGGAGGGGGGCTGGGGGGGGGGGGAGTGTGGGATGGGAGAAGGAGAGGGAAATGACCAAGGGGGGGAGGGAATGAATTGGGTTGGGGGGAAGGTGGGCTGGAGAGGACGAAATGAGAGAATGAATTGGGTTTTGGGGGGGGGGGGGGGGAGGGGCTGGAGAAGACAAAGGGGGAAGGGAACCTGCATGCATACTAGGCTTGCAACACCTATAATATTATAACTGAAATCGAACACATTTAACATAATATTAAAAAAAAAAATACTGCATGAAATCAGACCTATTCATATAATATATATATTTTTTTAAAAGCTTGAAGTCGTAATCATTGATTCTTATTTCAAGTCTTTTTTTTTTTTATAAAAATTATTAATTATAAATTGAACTCCATAAATCTTACTTTCAAAGAATTTATAATATTTATGTGTAATATTTTGTTTTTGACAATGACTTGGCACATTTTTTTTCACCCTGAGCAGATTTAGCTCAAAAAACCCTAAAATAACTCTACATGACATAACGTTTTAGTCAGGTGGGTTTTATAACTTTAATAGACCATTTAATTTAAATTTTATCAATTTTTTTTAACCCTCTCAAGAGGTGCAAAACTCAAACTCGTCTCGATCAATACTCATTCATTTAAGAAATATTATTCAGTTTTTTAATATTTAATGTATGTTGTTAAGACCATATTTAACTTAATTTTTGTTAATAAAATCATATATTATAGTAAAATTTTAATGAAATATTTGCAAGAATAAAATTATAATTTATATTTAAAAATAAATTGTATTAATAAAAAATATTTTAAATATGAAGATAATTACATGGTATTTAAAACGTTAGAAAATGAAAGAAGCTGTCGAAGCAAAATGATTCTTTTCGATAATAGGCAGCAGGGCCCTAGTACACCATGTATAAATAAATAAATATATAATTGGAGAAAACAAGAAAAAGAGACGGCATCAAGTGTACGCTTGCCGTATGAAATGCGTCATACGCTTTCTAATTTGAGTGCTTCTCTCTCTACCAGACGCTGCCAACATTACATTAGCGTAAATGTAGACTTACTTTCTGACACATTCTGCTCTTTCATTTAATTACAACACCCAAACGCCCACCCTTTTTCTCCCTCTCAAGCAAACCCCTATCCTCCCCTCCCACCGAACATCTGTTTCACACTTTCATACATAATCCACGAAGCCATCCTCATTTTCAATGCTCCTTTCTTCTCCTTCTTTCTTCGTTTTTTTTTTGAAATGGGGAATTTAGGTTCTGTCTTTGGCCTTATTGGCTCCTCAATCTCATCACCATCCCATCAGTCTCCGCACCAGACACTCTTTCCCAGAACAAGCTCTCTTAACCCGTCCTTTACGTTATTATGCATATTTAATCTACTACACTACTTATATTTAGATAGAGAAAGAAAAAAAGGGTATCTCTTTCTCTCTCTATCAAACTCTCTTCAGATATCGTATAGCTTCAGAAAACCTCAGAGCTCAGCTCCACAGAAGGAGACCCTAGAGAGAGATGCAATCACAGGATCAATCATCTAGGAGTTGTTTCTTATACCTTGGGCTGTGGGTCTTCTCTTACTCTCTACGCGCCAAAAACACTGTGTGTTTCCTAATTCCACTCTGCCTCGAAAACCTAGCAAGTAATAAAGAAATGTAGAGTATTTTCCTATATGTTTCTTTAAATTTTTTTTTATTTTTAAATTAAATAAAAAACATAGATAACTTGAATTTTTTTTTGGGGGGAGCGTGGGGTTATGTAAGGGTGGGCAGGGGGGTTTTTTATATATAATAATATAATATAATATAGTATAATTTTTGTTATGAAATATTAAAATATAATTATCAATAATAAATTTACAAATTATAAGTTTATAAATAAATAAATAAATTATATACAATTATATACATTTTTATTATCAAATTCTTAAATTAAAATATGACAAGTATAATATTATAATAAACATATAATTTTTAATTATTTTTAATAAGATTTTAAAATTTTTTTAAAAAATTTTGAATTCTTTAGAAAAATAATAACATTTTAAAAGAGCATATATTTATTATAGTATTAGAGAGCCATAAAATGCATATATGTGCAATTGTATATATCTTGTTACTTTTCTTAAATTACAATGTCTTATTTCTCTTGAATCAAATAATTATATAATTTTTTAATATTATGAGAAATGTATAATTTTTTAAATATTGTTATTTTTTAAATAATTTTTTAAAATTTTATTAAAAAACTAGAGAACTATACATTTATTATAATATTATAAATAAATTATACATTTATTATATTTTAATTACAAAATTTAAAAATAACAATATAAACGATTGTATATAATTTATATATAAAATTATAATTCATAAATTTATTATTAATAATTATATCTTAAACCCCCTCCCATATGCTCCCTCCCTGTTAAGAGGAGCGTGAAATCTTCGGTTAAAAAAAAAAAGAACGAAAAATTTTAAGAGAATGTGAAAGAAAGTATTTTACATTTCTTTATTTAGTTAAAAATATATATCTTTAGTTAATGTAGAGGTATATTAAGAATAAGTTTTTGACAGTTATATACATATATATTAATTTTTTATTTTTATTTTTTTAGGTTATGTATATGTGTGTGTGTCAAAAAGTCCCATTATTTATGCAGATTTTATACACTTTAAATAAAAGTTTGTTTAAATAAATTTTATATATTTTGTGTTTTTCATTTTAAATTGACATGATCAATTTTATAAAAAAATTGGAAAAAATTAAACTCGTAATTCAGTAATTTCAAGCAATACTGTGCTAAAATTTGTCATTCGGAACTAATATTATGTCAATTGAATAATGGTAAAATTTGCATGAATATAAATCACACTCACCCATTCATTACGGACTAATGTCAATTCATGAGGACAAAATAACAAGATGAACTTGGACTCAAGAATGTTGTGCCATCTTGGGTACGCTTGAGAGCGTTAGAAAAGAGAATGAAAGACAGATGGACTGGTCAAAATTCTTGTTTCGTATGTATGAATAGTTTCCCCAAATGAATTCCGTCTCATACGCACCCATGCATTGTGCTTTTTAGCTATTGATGAAGATATAAAAAGTAGAAAAATAATATTTTGTATTAAATGATAGTAATATTTTATTTTTATTTAAATAGTATAATTAAGAATTTTAAATTAAAAATATTTCTATTAAAAAATCTTAAAATTTAAAATTATTATAAAATATTTAAAGATAAAAATTTAAATTACATAAAAAATTATATGTCAGGTTTTCAACTATTCATTAACAAAAGTTAATTTTTAAAATATATGTTGATTCTAAGTACATTTTGGTCATTTGCTTACATTTTATTTTTGTTGCATTATTTTTATTCTATGAAACATCTAAATAAAAAATATTCTTATTTCTTTCAATGTTTAGAATTCTATTACATTCTTATTTCTATTATTCTTCCCATTTCTTTAAAATTTTTATAATTCTACGGAGCTCTCTTTTGCTAACAAATTTAGTTTTTTAAAAAATATATGAAATATAATTTAATTGTTTATATTGATGCTTGAAATGTCATTTTTAAAAAATGGGCATATTTTATTTGTGTAAATTATATTAAAATTTTTTGAGATGTGAATAAATTATATTTAATATTTTTTTATTTTATAAATTTCACTTAATTTTTAATTTATTTTGTAATTAATATAATTAATTTTTTACATAATATACTTTACAAAATAAAATTATTTAACTCTCCTTATTATCATATTAAAAATAAAATTATAATATCAAATTATGCAGAAATTATTTTTTTAAAAATATAAATTTAAAATTAGATATAATAATTTACTGTCTAAATTTAAAAAAAAAATTTAATGCTGCTTGCATAGGTGGCCATTGGCCTATTATTATCCAACACCTTTTTACCCATTATTATATGCGGAATATATGAACAAGGACTAGGAATAAAAAAGAAGGGAAAGTGGACGCGACATGTTGTGCGGGGGGGAGGAGATTGGGATTCAGATTGAGATGGTTTTTGAACTGTGTGTGATATGAGGAGGTGTGTTGGGAAACTAAAATCCCAAGTCAGAAAGCAATAATAAAAGAGCCTGATGCTTCAAAATTGTATTATAAACAAAAGGAACCGTACTGATCCGCTATCCTCTCCTTAAAGATACATCAAGATCTTCTCTTCTTCACTTCCCAACTTTGCTTCCCATTTCCTGCTTCCTCTATTCGAACACAGCACTTTTCTGATATGCTGCTTTCGTAGAGTGAGAGAGACTACAAAAAACAAAAACTTGGGACACAGTTTGTGTTGGAAACACAGAAAAATGCAAAGCTTCAGGACGGCTCAATCGAGCTCCCAACAACTCTATTGCCACCCCTCCTTTCTTCGGTATTTTCTATCTATCTTAGTAATGCCTTTGGTAAATCAGAAGAAGTGTAAACTAGAGCTTTTCTTTGTTTCTCTGGTTTGAAACAGGGGAGACAGCACTAGCCGAAATCCAACGCGTTTCTCGGATCTTGGAGAGCTCCAACATTCCGCAACTCCCTTTCAACATGACGATGCTGTTGATTTAAGCTCAAGTCTCTTTCTATATCTATATTCTATGTATATAAATATTCACTTTCTTCAACAACTTCTAATTTAAAATTCGTCGCAGGCTCTATGTTTACTGTAAAGTCGAGCAATGTCGCTGTTATTCCTATTAACTTGCAGTACGGGACATTGAGCTCGGTATTCTTTCCCTCCCTCTTGTAGTTAGAAAAGTTTATTTATATCTGGAGCCTTAGCTGATTAAAGTTTGGGTTCGAATCCTTTGAAAGTACAGAATATCGGGTCTTCGGAAATTGCTTCTACAGGGCCAGGGTGCCTCGATACAGGGCAGCATCTCATGTATCAGAAGGGAAACACGGCTGCCGGTGCCGCCGTGCCTGTAGGGAACGGACATATCGAGAATTGGGGTGACTCCGGCATGATAGACAATAGCCAACACACTGATACTTCCACAGATATCGATGTCGATGACAAAAACCAAGTGGGTCTCTTTTCCCAATCATGCTCTGTTTTCTACAAGTTGTACTCTTTTCGGCATAAGGCTTTTTCTTACAATCAATTTTTCAGTATGGGATACGATTTTATGCTATTTATTGATGAGAAAATATGCTATCTTTTTGTGGGTATTGATGGTTTGTTGTTGATTCTCAACTGTGCCTTAGTGTAATAGAGTTCAGCATGGGGGAGTTGCGGTTGTGGATTCCATGGATCAACCTAAGGTCAAAGCTGAAGATCAAAAGGTCCCTCCCCCCTTCTTTTCTCTTATACTGCTTTTAGTTACCAATTCGATTTTTGTTATTGATATGTTATTTCTATGGATACTGTCTTCTTTTAGACTCTTCGTAGGCTCGCTCAGAATCGAGAGGCTGCGAGGAAGAGTCGGTTGAGGAAAAAGGTAAATGCTCTGGAGGGCTTTGATTGCTTAAGATATGTAGAAAAGCCCTGAATATAATCATTTTGTTTTGCGAAGTCAATTGGCACCTTAATTACAAGGGAAAATTACAGTCGTCGTTCAAAATATTTATATTGAGGCATTTTTGAACTTTTAAAATGATTTTAAAGGATTTAAAGACAAAATATTTAAACTGTCTTAAAAAAAATTACTATTTGTAATTTTAATTTAATTTTTTTTTATATTTATCTTTTAAAATAATTTTAAAATTTAAGATATTTTAACATAAATATTTTTAATTTAAAGTCTTCAATCTTATTTATAATCTATGTCCTCTGTATGTTTGTCTGTTGACATGATGTATATGATGTCTTTCGTACCCAATACTGTTTCTGGTTTATTGTTTTACTATGTTTCGTTCTTATCTGATTCCTTGTTCCTTTTATTATTAGCTTGCCTTTGCATTAGGTTAGACCTCTGTGCGATATGATGATCTTTCCTTGATTTGTGAACTAATGTTCTTTGCTATAGGGACTGTGAAGTCTTAGGATAATAAGTGGAACATATTTGGATGATTTATAGGTTTTGGTTTTGGATAGGCATATGTACAGCAGTTGGAGAACAGTCGTCTCAGGCTCGCACAACTAGAGCAAGAGCTTCAACGCGCACGTCAGCAGGTGTAAGAAGTTAAAGATTTCCACTCAACGTTTTGAGTAAAAGTAATTTTGATAGCACTCTACTTACTTTTTTGTTCATGGATTCTTGCTATTGCCAATGCAGGGTATACTTGTTGCAACTGGATTTCCCGGGGATCATGGTCATTCAGTGGTTGGAAATGGTAAGTTACCAGGCTTTATTGATCATATTCGCCATCTTCTTATTTTGACAGCATGTTTTCATACTAAATTGTGATTATATCTAGACATGTTTTTTTGTTAATGTGATAATCACATGTTTTCTCCTGCATTTTTTTTAAAAAGATTTTCAGGCAAAGTAGCCACCAAATAGATGAGAACATCCTTAACCATGTGAACAATTGTATTCACAAAATAGGACTTCACCTAAACTTGTTAAGATTGGACTATGGAACATTGTGATGGCATCAGATTCCCACCTCTTATCTGCTGCAATTGCTTCTTAAGTGTTGCAGGTCATAACATAGCAGTGCTGTGAGGAGGGAAACTCATGTTGTCATTGGTTACTAAATTTCATTGTATACTGAAGTAATTGTTTATGAATGCTAATGGGGTGGTTAGGAGGAGCTAAAATAAATGCAACTGAAGGATTCGATAATGTTCCATAATAGGATTTACCTCTATTTCCAGCCAATTGGGTCATGAAGTAAGAGTTAAGCTCCTAAACAATAATACTATATGGTTTGCTGAAGTGAAATGTGTTTACTGGACCCTCAGGTGCCTTAGCATTTGACATGGACTATGTGCGCTGGGTTGATGAGCATCAACAGCTGATCAATGACCTAAGATCGGCTGTTAATTCTCAGATGGGAGATAATGAACTGCATCTTGTTGTCAATGGTGTCATGGCACATTATGATGAATTATTTAGGTTAAAGAGCATAGGGACAAAGGCTGATGTATTTCACATGCTTTCCGGTATGTGGAGGACGCCTGCAGAAAGATGTTTTATGTGGCTAGGTGGATTCCGATCATCTGAAATTCTCAAGGTAAATGGCCTAATTCATTCCTTCTTTCGCAAGTTACTTAATCTTGTTTCTCGTATTCCCATAATGTGTAAGTATATTCTCTTTGACTCTTTTGTGCTATTTCCCTTCGTGATTCCAGATAGTGAGGAATCACCTTGAGCCGTTAACAGAGCAGCAATTGATGGGCATATATAATCTGCAGCAGTCTTCGTTGCAGGCCGAGGACGCTTTAACACAAGGCATGGACGCATTGCAACAGTCTCTTTCGGAGACACTTTCCTCAAGCTCCCTCGGGCCCACCGGTTCTGGAAATGTGGCAGATTACATGGGCCAAATGGCAATTGCTATGGGAAAGCTTGCCACATTGGAGAATTTCCTTCATCAGGTAAGGGATGTAATATGCTTGTATCGTCTATTTTCTTAGTCACTTCTCTAGCCTTCTAGTAATCTAGAATGTGCTTGTTGGGAGTGAAAATACCGTAGTAAATTCTCATTCACCTTCCATTGCATTTTGAGTGTACTTTTTCTTCTTAGGCTGACCTCTTGAGGCAACAAACTCTGCAACAGTTGCTAAGAATATTTACCACGCGGCAAGCTGCTCGTGCCTTCCTTGTCATAAATGACTACCTCTCGCGACTACGTGCACTTAGTTCATTATGGTTAGCGCGCCCTAGAGAGTAGGGAACGGTACTAATCTCTGTTATGGTGACTCCAAGTTGGTTGGTTATTTCTCTTCTAATAGTAACTCAGATGAGTTGGCATGATTCTCAAATCTTGAACGTGGTTAATAACCCGGCCATACTGAGAAGAAACCCTAGGTATTGGTAGCTGCTTCTGATCTAATTTTCTTTAGAAGTAAATGGCCTGCATCACCTTCCTGATCTGTACAAGTTTTTTATGTATTGAGAAATATTGTGTATATTATAACCTTTAAGATGTTATTGTGCAAGTCTTACGTGTAAAAGTTAAGAATCCTTAGGTATGTATGCGTATCATTGTCAACTTTTCACTAACTGAGATAGCGTTGCACAAAAGCACTCGACTTTATTAATAGATGCTTCACTACAATTTCTGCATTATCCCGTTGATGTGGTGATGTTCTGGATTCAAATCTCAATCCGCACATATTCCTTCTACTTAATGGTATGATCTGTACATAGATGCCTAGAAAGCTGAACACATTTTCAGTTGAAAGAGAAAATTCTGTACGGTTGTTTGTTGCTTAGTTTCCCCCGATCTATATGAATCATAGAAAATGTATTATAAGCCAGCTAAATCTGCAATTTTCATCTTAACATTATCTTCGAATTTGTAGTTTCATCAATCCCTGGTCACCACTGGTTTATATATCTTTCCTCTGCTGTTCATTCTACCTGCAAGGATATGAAAGTACTCATATCATATTATCATTAGATCCAATTTTCATAGAATTTTATCAACTAAACCATTGAATCATAATAGATCTAAGTAGATCTGGCAGTAAAACTGATAGATAAAATTAATTATACACACACACACACACACACACACACACACACACAATCATCTTAGGAGTAAGTTTTATTGACAGAAATATCTATTTTTAATTAGTTTGGCCTATTTACTTTTGAATAATTTTAAAAAATGTTTAACATCTCAAGGGATAGTATTTTTCCCATTGTTGAGATTTTCATTTGTATTTAACTAATGAAATATAAATCTCAAAGTAGATTTAATAATTGAGACATTCAACATTTTAAAAGGAGAAGCTTTTCATAAAGTTATCCTTTTCTTATACAGATCAAATTTATTTATGAATTTTAAGAAATTTTTAGGTACAGTATAATTTAGTAAATTAACGATTAGGATTTAATCTACATATGCGAACGATTGTGGAAATTAAATCCTCATCATTCACGAACGCCATACTGAACATAAGAATTTGTCATGAATTTTTAATTGAAACAGCTAGAACCTGTACCTGGTCTGTGATTTTTCTTGCATCTGATAACTTGAGGAATGAACACCCCAGTTCCTTTGCCATTCTTCCACAAGTTAGTTAACCAAACAGGGGGTGAGCCACCAGGGTTCTGAGCTTCCCAGGAACAAAAATGGCTTCCGGTTAGTAAACCGTTGCAGAAACCATAACCCGACACGTATGAACTACCATTAGTGATGATGGGGTTGAAACGTTTGGTTTCTTCGAGGAATCCCTCGTTGTCTTCTTCGTCTTCAGTTGTTAGTTGCAGAATCTGCCTCCTGATCTCGGCATAGAAAACATCGTCGTCGTTCTCTGCCTCGAACAACAACCCAGGATCTGAGTTCATCTCCATGTTTGAATTCAAAGAAAGCTTGAAATCTAGGGGTGTAAAAGGAAAAATTATGACTCGGGAATTGATAAGGGAAATGGGGTTTGAAAGGTTTATATAGAAGAATCATTGAGAGGAAAGTGCTTTGTTTGTGGTCAATGTTTTAGGTCCAAGCAAGCATGACTCTGTAAATCTCCCCTCCAACAGTGTCCAAGTTGGAAGAATGTGTCCGTTTTCGTACGTTGCAAGATGCCACTCCTTTTGGATCTTTAAATTTTTTTCTTTGTTTTGGGGATGTAATCATTGAATCTATGTATTATATCAAAAAGTTTTTGAGTGTATAAAACCAAGTTCCCAAATCAAGTGGATGAGAAGGGCACTGGAAGTAACTTTCGAGTGACATGAATGGCGATAATTGATCATCAAACGTCACCGTCAAGCATTCTTTGGGAATGGGTTACCATAAAATATCCAAAATTATGGATTTTGATGGTGATGATGTTGGCTTGATTGTGCTTTAAGAAAGGATGAACATCAATTGAGAGTATCAAAATGGTAATGGATCACCACTCATTATGGCATATAACTGACATTAAAAAGGTCAACTTATTCTATTATTTGGATTACTTAAACTATCATGCTGATCAAAACATGAATATCACCATTTGAATCCACAAGATTCTAAGCATGAATATCACCATTTGAATCCACAAGATTCTCGCATCTTCTGGGATCGTAGTCATTTTTATTTCAAAAGTAGGCAGGATAATTATTAGGAGTGTTCAAACCTTAATTATGTTATTCAACTTGGGCAACACTTTTTTTTTAATAAATCATTGGTGGCTGCAAAAAAAAAGGTTTACTTTATATCTTCTCATAAATCCTATGTTCTTAATTACACTACTTTGCGAATTAGGTTTTGACTTATATATATATATATATATAATTTAAAATATGTTAAATTTTTTATTTTTTATTGTAAATCTACACTATATCATTAACATTTTTGTTTTGGGTATTATACATGGTAAAAGATTAAATCCCCTCCTAATCAACTTTAGTTTTTTCTAGAATTCAGATGAGACTGATTAAAAAAAAAAAATCTCACCTAAAATTTGAGTTTCCCAAATTATATGAATTTTAAAATGAATATCTTAAAAATTAATCATCTCAATTAGATCCACAATTACATGAAAAATAAGATTGTCAAATCCTTATTGCTAACGTCAAGTTTGTTGGGCCATGTCAACAGCCCCACATCAACATATACAGCAGCAGGACACTCCCTTGAAATAACTTTATTTTTAGTCAAGATTTATTGCGATTTTTTGTTATTTGTATTCAATTAAAAATACATATATAAAAGAAGGATCACGTGATACCCATGTCAATTAAAGTTAGGTTTATGTCATTAAATAACTTTAATAAAATAAGTTTTATAACAAAATTTATCATTGGATTAAAAGTTTTAATCACAAAGATTATACTCATAATATTTTACATTAATCTAATATCATTTTATCAATATAATAATAAATTAATGTATAATATGCTTCTCAAATATAAAAAGATTATTAACTAGTTAGTTATATAATTATTGTTATAAATTATTGTAAATTTATATATATGATTAATATAATAATTATTTTTAATTTAATGATTACATCAATTAAAATTACTTTCTACAATAAAATATTGAAGAATATAAATATGTTAATTCTTACACTCTTATTACATACATATATATTCAAATAAATAAGTTACATATACTGTAGATGACAGCGCATACTTCACAAAGTAAGATATGCTAACGATTTATGTCAGTTTAAGTCTCTGAAATATATATGTATATATATATATATATAAAGTGAGCTAATTATTATTAGTTGATGTGGGATACATGAGATTTCTTCATGAGAATCTTAGGGAAAGAAAAGAAAATTTGAATTCTGTATTATGTTAGCAACATTTGTTATTGTTAAAGTGGGGACCAGGTCGAGAGGTATGTTTTATTGTGATTCTTAGTCCGTAGACAGCTGTTGGCTGAAGATTCTGCTGATGATTCTACTCTTGAAGTTATTCTCATTGGGCTTTGGATTCCATTACACAAAAAGAAGACATTATTAACCCTACGAAGATTCGTATCGTCCCTACACTATTGCTTCCACTTCACTACTACTGCATGTCAAATCTTCAACTGCATTCTTAGAAAGAAAGTAGATTTAGATCGTTTGAATTTAATATTGATGACTCAAATTTTAATTTTTTTTTATTTTCAATTAGTTGTTTTATTTTAATATTTTGTTTTATTTTGAAAGAAATAAAAATATAAAATGAAGAAAGTTTTTAAATTTTCATAAAACAAATTTTGTTTCCTTAAAAAAAATAAAATATAAAATTTAAATAATTTAAATTTACTTTCTTAAAATTAGCCCGTGCAACAGACTATTGGCTTTGCATTAGTTGACTTGACTTTTGTGATGGGCTTAACAAGGCCCAATGAGCTAGCAGGCCCATGGTCATCATATCCTCTTCTCCCTCCATCTGGAAACTAGCCCTTACTTGCTCCCCCAAAAAAATTAGCCCTTTATTATTTAATTTATTTATAAGTTTCCAATTTAATGAAATTTAAAACATCTATTATAAGTAATACTCAACCAGATTAAAAGTATAATTTTCTCTTATTTTTATTGGTGCTTCGAACTTTTATTTCTATCATTCTTTTTAGGTATAATCAACTTTTATTACTTGCTTCTGTAGAGTCACTCCAAGAGAATATATTTTAAGGTTAATGAAAAAATACATTTTAATTAGGAGTGGGACATAGAGTTCTTTGTTGTGTGATTCTTCAGAGATATCAATTAATTATAATTCGCAAAATGTTAAACTATACGAATTACATTTTGTACATGTAATACTCTTGATTCTGATATATATCATGTAACAATAATGGGTAACCAAAAACTTGGTATATTCTCAAAATTTTCACGTTCCTTATAACCTTTTGTCTCTTGCAATTTGAAATAATTTATATTTACGCGTATTCAACTAAGAACTTTTTACTAAAAACTTAAACATGACCTTCTTTTCTACATTTCACTATCTTTCACAACCTTAATCAAACGGATCAACAAATACACAATGAACTATGACTCAACTAATTAAACCACTTATAATACAAATATGCACATTCTTCTGAAAAGCATAAATCAACCATACATCTTATAATTAAGTAATAACGAATTAAACCACAAAATATATAGTACAGAATCATATTTGAACCCACTATAATCAACGAGTCATGGTGGGAACAATTGGTGGTTCCACTCCTCCCCTATTCCACTTCTCAACATTACCTTCCCAACCTTCAAAAGAAATAAAAATAACAAGTTAATAATGAGTAATTAATGGAGCTAGAGATCCTTAACAAAATAGTAATATATTGTAATTATTAATTAACACAGTGCCTATTTTTGAATTTGTTTCAACAAATAAGTAGGGATTATTTCAAAATGATATAGGAGTTATACCAATGGAAGGATCAATGCCACGATTTTTGAGCTCTTTGTATTCTTGGGTGAGAGCACAAACGCAGCAACAACAATGGGATAAGGAATCGGCATAAGGCTCTTGTGGCAGCGAAAATAGTCGTCGCAGTTTTGATCTGTAGGTTGCACCAAAGAGCCATTTCATTCCAGGAGTTCCCAGAGAATAATAGATACAGCACGCCGCATTTTTTGCTGCCAAAAATCGATGCAATAATCTGCCATTATTATATATCCTCCACTCTCCATATAATATATAATTCTATTATTGTATAACTAATTTAATTAATAATTAGATAAATAGGTTAATTAAATAATCGGAAATCGGAAAACAATGAAAAATCCAAGATTTGGCATCAAGCAAAAGCATGATTGCCTTTATCCGATAACTCTGCTAATCATATTTTTGTTTTCTTTTGCCAAAATTTGATACGTATCTTTTTTCTTTTAACCATATGATAGTTGTTTAGACACCACGTGTCTTAGTACGATTAAAGTTTTTTTTCTCATTTTCTATATTATATATTTGACCAGATGAAAGATTGAATCTAAATTTTCTGTAAATTATAAATGGCTTACGTATAGTCCCTCCATCAACTATCTCTGCAATTTGTCCAAAGGTGATGCATGGACACCAGCATGTGTAGCAACCTATATATATAAACATAATAGTAAGTAATTGATTCCAATAATTACACCACATAACAGAAGAAAACAGTTAGGCAGTTAGCTAGCTACTGTTAGAGTTCCGAAGCCTGAAATATCAAGAAAAATCTTAATCAATTGGGCTGGGAAAAATATTCATCTATTGAACTTTGCAAAAAATTATGATGACTCTAATTTTTAATCTGAAAGTTTAAAACAGCATATATGCAATAATCAAAAGAAAAAAAGAAAAAAATATATTAAATATGGAGATTGGATGTTACAATGAGAGGGGTCGTCCCAATAATCATAAAAGCCAGTGGTCCATTGTCCTTTTGGAACCTCGTGTGCTTCTGCTTTTGAAGCCATATTTCTAATGCTAGCTATTGCAAGATCAGAGAATGAACTTTGGTGTTGATATTAATGGAACGAATGCTTCTGGGTCATGCTCTTTATGTACTTACATATATAGGTATATTTCAAACTTGGCCTGATTGATTATTTGATTTTGATGATGCGGAAGGGATTTAACTATAGGCTAGCTGAGATTTGAATGAGTTTGATAACAGAGATTTATGTTTAGCTAGGTTGACCCAATAAAAACTTTATTATTATTATTATTATTACTATTTTTTATTTTTGGGGGAAGTCTGCGTATATATCTGATGAAATCTAAAGAAAAACGAGGTGCAATTGTAATTTCTGGGACATTCCCATGTTTGAACTATGCATATTTATATGATCGTTTTGACTACAAGAAAAAAAGAATCAAAGATGATAAAGAGGGGAAGAGCAAGAGACTTCCAACTAGGGTTTCCATAAAGGTGTCGGGAAAGTTCGATGTAATCTCCACACTAATTAATTAATATAGCTTGCCATAAAAAAAAGTGATTTTGTTCTAGATAATGTTAATTGATGTGCCTTTATCCTACTCTGTGCGGTGGTTACCCTGCGTTTTCAGTGGCTTGCTAGATCCTTATTTGTCAAAGAAATATTCAAATTCACATCACAAGGATTCAATTCAAAATTGTTTGGTCAAAAAGAAAAACTTTATTGAAAACATCAACATTAGGATAAGTAGTATACGGTGTTTTGGTGGTTCTGACAATCAAACGTAATTTTGTTTTTTTTTTGTTCTTAAAATTTTCAACCATGAGATTAGAGATAAGATCTTCATCTTGGGATCAAATTTAAAACTGGAAAAATTATGAATAAATACAAGCAAACCAACTTATTATCCAGTAAGATTATTCGATTAAATTTCTGGCTACATAGAGAAGCAAGACTGAATTTGATTACATACTGGATGAAGTCAACCATCTTAGCTGTACGCAACTTAAAGTTGGGCCCCAGTGTGTGTTGCCCTCTATTACCCTTCATTCTTTCTCGAGATTTCAACGGTCATATGCTCTATACTTCAAGGGGTTCTTGAGTCTTTTCCATATATATATATATATAGAGAGAGAGAGAGAGAGAGAGAGAGAGAGAGCCAAACATGATACTATGCGCTTGAGATGAAACTGTTGCTTGCCTTTCACATGAACATCAGAATCTATTTATGTCCAGATACAGATAATTTTCAGGAGTCACTAGACAGACCATTCAATCCCTATAAGGACGAGAAACAAAAATAAAGAACTATGCAAAACACAATCAAGAAGAAAATCAGATTATTTCTGAAGAAAAAAAGGCATAAAATAGAAACTTGATCACATCAAGTGACGAAAACTACTACGCAGCATTACAACAAACCATTTCTTTCACTGGAAAAGCACCAAACAGTACAATATGTGAAAAGATTAGCATCTTCATAGAAGTCTTCAATCTCAATGCGTGTTAAAGATTCCTGCCTAGCTAGACATCATGACATGATCAATTGCCTGAAGTGCTTGGTTGGAAAAATATCGTACGTCGACATCAGGATCCTCACTGAGCTCAACCAGACATGGACGAACTGTATTTTCCACCACCTGAACAGCAACGAAATTCACAGAATGAGAGTGGAAGAGAGACTAAAGCAAGACAGCAGATGGGGGACACGAGAAACACTACTTCCAGCAATCAGAAATGTAAAATAGGAATAGGTATGAGATGCTTACAGACTGATCAAGTATGGGGAAGATTGACTCCAACACCTTCGCCACATTAAACTTTATGTTGGGTACTCTACAGGGAGCAATCAGGCAGCAATTAGAAACTTAACAAACTTAGCAACTATAATGAACCTTGCACTATAGCATAAGAAAGATTAATATTGAAATACTTGTCTTTTGATGCAGCAATAACCACAGGCAACAATTTCGAACACGTGATTTCAGCACCCATTACAGGAGCAAGCAGAGAAATAGCTCGAAGAATGGTCATCCGATACAAATAGTGTGGATTGTTGATCATCTCCAAAACCTGTATACACATGTCCATGCTGAAATTTCAAAACCAAGTAACAAACAAGTAATAGCATGTCAAAACCAGATATTTCAACTTAAAAGTATCTTGGAACTATAAGAGTGCAACAGGACTACATAATAATGTTGCAGTGGAGCTAGCAAAATGGGTTTATGGGATGACACAGAAGATGATTGAAAAGAATGAAACCTCAAAGCTTAGTTTTGTTGAAACTGAACTTCTCTATATTAGGGTTTTGGATTAAAATCTGAAATGTTGTTATATTCCAATGTACAACTAATTCTAACCTAAGATATGCCGAGTTGACAACTCAGCATTCTTACTTCCTTAGCTAATTTCCAGTTGTTTACAAACTGCCACATGAGCACAGTGCCATAAATCAATCTCAACTTGTTAGCAGAGTGTAATATTGTTAACCAATCATGAGCTTCAAGATGATATTCAGACAATAATTTAAATATAAGAAGGCTAACAAAGAATATATAAATATACAAACACACACACATATAAAACACATGCATAGCTACCAATCCAGAAGGCATCTTCCAAACACGCTGCCTTCTTTTCAAAATGCCTTCAAACCCTTGGGTAATTGGTGGACGCTACACAATATAGTAAGCAAGATAAAATCTGGGATGACTTCTTAGCCACAGCCTAAAGGTAAACTTCCCATGTTTACGACCAAAGTTGATGGGATTGCGGGTCGTCCTAGTATGAGGTATGGGTAAGGGAAGAGTTTGGATCCATTAAAGTGTGAAGTCTGTAAAGTATATCTAAGGTAAGAGAGAGATTGTGATAGAAACTTGATCTGGTTTAGTATTATTTATTGCTCAAGCAATCTATTATCCTTCCCCCATCACACTGAAATGGAGGTAAGATGAACCAGAACCAGATTACAGCAGTCTAGCAAAAGAGAAAATAACAACAAAAAAGACAGACATAAACAAAAGATAGCCTCCTGCTTTTGAAGGCAGGTCTCTCCTAATTCCTCTGTATTTTTCCTTGCTTTCTACCTCACTCTCCGTAGCCTATAATGCAGCAACAACCAATTTGCCATTGTAAAGTAGACAATCCTTCCTTAAACTATACCCACTAGGAACCTTCGTCCTAGCTCCAAGTCGCTGGACAATGGGGGCTAATTTCTTATCCCTCTTCACCTTGGTATGCTTCTATTTCCTTGTAATTCCACAAGAAAAAGGCCTTCAATTCCATGATTCTTCCTTGTGGGACAGTGCTTCAGCCCCTGATTTGTAATGAATCTCAAACTTGTAGCCCATGAGCTTGAAAACCCACTTTTGCTGGTCCAGATCAACAATCCTCTGTTGCGAAAGGAATTTAAGGGCTTTTTGGTGTGTTCTGATAAT
The DNA here is from genome assembly GCA_026724425.1 of Erythrophleum ivorense. Taxonomy (NCBI): domain Eukaryota; kingdom Viridiplantae; phylum Streptophyta; class Magnoliopsida; order Fabales; family Fabaceae; genus Erythrophleum; species Erythrophleum ivorense. The sequence continues at coordinate 46,782,835 of JAIUCV010000009.1, forward strand.
AAATGGGTAAACCATGAGGTAGTGAGTCCACCTTTTCATTGCATTCACAATTGCCATTAACTCTTGCTCATAAATAGAAGTCTGTTGGGCTTTGTTTGATAGAGTTTGGCTGAAATAGGCAATAGGTTTCCCTTGTTGCATGAGAACAGCCCCTTTGCCACAGCCTAAAGCATCTGTTTCAATATCAAATGGTTGAGAAAAATTAGGCATGGCTAATATAGGTGCAGATGACATTACTCCTTTTAGTGCATCGAATGCTACTTGGGCTTCACCACTCCACTTGAAGGCATTTTTCTTGAGTAATGGTGTAAGTGGGGCTGCAATCTTGCTATAGTTCTTCAAAAACTTTCTATAATACCACATCAAACCCAAAAATCCTCCTAAGGCCTTGATGTCTTTTGGTACAGGCCAAGAAACCATGGCTTCTACTTTGGTAGAGTCTATCTCTACCCTTTTTGCTGAAATTATGTGCCCTAGATATTCCTCCACTGTGCAAAAATACAGTTCTTCTTGTTGATCACCAATTTCTCTTTTTGTAAGACTTCTAGGACATTTTTAAATGGGTCATGTGAGGTTGGAAATCAAAACTATATGTTAAGATGTCATCAAAAAAGACAAACAAACTTCCTCAAATAAGGCTTAAAGATATCATTCATTAAGAATTGAAATGTGGAGGGTGCATTCGTCAACTAGAAAGGCATTACCATGAACTCATAATGACCTTTATATGTTATGAATGCTGTCTTTTCTTCATCCCCAATTCTGACCCAAATTTGACGATATCCAATCTCAAATCTAACATAGAAAAAATGGTAGCTTTTTCCAACTCATCCAATAGTTCATCAATGGCTGGTATGGGAAATATATCTGGTATAATAACCTTATTCAAAGCCCTATAATCAACACAAAACCTCTAACTTTCATCTGTTTTCTTGACTAACAACATGGGACTAGAGTAAGGATTGCTACATGGCTTAATAATTCCAGCCACCAACATCTCTTTTACTAGCTTTTCAATTTCATTCTTTTGTGAATGGGAATATATATAAAGCCTAACATTAGGGATAGTTGCTCCTGGTTTGATCAAAATGGCATGGTCTCTTGACTGATGGGGAGGTAAGCCTTCTAATGGCTCACAAATGCTAGCAAACTCTTCTAGCAATGCTTGAATTTCAGGGATCTCTTCTTGCTGTCCAGCCTGCACCTCTGATGCAAGGAACTCTATCAGATAACCTGTCCTCCCCCTTTTGATGGCCTTGAACATAAAGTTCAAGGACACTAAAATTTTTGTTAGCGACAGATCACCCTTCAAACAGACCCATTGTTGATTTACTTTGAATTGAATTTCATCGTGAGCTGCTTTCAATTTACTCTTGCTTGTCCAATGGACTCAAGCCATTCAATGCCCACCACCAGCTCTGCCTCATTCAACTTGAAAGGATAGAAATCTCATTGAATCTTTATCCCTTGTAATTTCAACTCCAACTTCTTGCACACCCCTTGCCCCACTATCTTGTGTCCATTGCCTATTGTCCTAACATACTTCTACATCCCTTGTAATGGTAATTGCATTCTACTCACCACCTTAGAACATATGAAATTGTGGGTAGCCCCACTGCTCATCAAAACCAAAACCTTTTCTCCTTTAACTGAACCCATCAACTTCATAGTTTTGTGCCCATCATTAATCCCTATAATGGAGTTCATTGATAACTCCATGGCATGCAACTCTTTTTTCTTTTCATTAACATCTTCTCCACTCAGCTCCTTTTCAACTTCCTCACTCGCTTCTGAGGATAGAATCATCAAGTTCAAGGATTTGTTCTTGCATATGTGGTTTGGGCTATATTTCTCCTCACATTTAAAACAAAGCCCTTGGTCTCTTCTCCTCTTAATCTCTACTTCAAACAATCTTCGTGTGGAGGTAGTACTCCCTTTGAAAGTAACAGAAATATTCAAACTTACTCCAGTGCTTACCTTGCTCTCACTTCCTCCTTTGTTTTCTAGGCTTCAGGCCTATGAAGCTTGAGTTACATTTTTTTGGTAATTTCGTAGAACTTGAAGTTCTTGGGGAGTACTGTTTGAAACCCTGCCTCTTGGATTCCCTCGTTGCTTTAACCACTCCAAAAATTATTTTCTTCTCCCTAGCTTGCTCCACCAAAAGATTCCTTTCCTCTACCTGAAATGCTAAGTCCACTACCTATACTAGCAAGGTAGGCTGCATCATTCTAACTTCGACTATTATATCTTCTTTGAGCCCATTCTTAAAAGCCCCAACTAATACTTCTTCTGGTGCCTCCTTCATGGTAGCAAATAACAGCTCAAAGCTCTCCCTATATTTTGCTACTATCCCTTCCTACCTTAACGCCATCAACATCTCATAGCCATCCCCAAGTTGCCTTCTATGAAATTTGGCCAAGATCTCTTTCTTAAATTCCTTCCAACTCTTTATTGGGTTCCTTACTTCCATCCATTGTAACCAGTTGAGGGTCTTACCCTCCATACAAATAGCTACAACTTCAAGTTTCTCAACTTTATCCATAGAATTCATGCAGAAATAACGTTCCACCCGAAACAACCATCCTATGGGATTCTCGCCAGAAAACAAGGGTAGCTCAAGTCTTCTAAAATGAGCTGCTTCCTTCTCTTCAAGGATGATATGGTCTCCTCCCATGTTCGTGTTCAACGCTTGTTGTCTCACCATGTCTTCCTTTTTTTGACGTTTCGTGATGGGCTACGAAGATTGTTCACCTTGTCTCTTAGGGCTCGTTTGGTATGAGGGGTTAGGTTTTGATGGAATGGGAATGGGAAATAGAATGGGAATGAAAAAGAATCTTATACCCCATAGTTATGTTTGGTATGATGGAAAAAGAAATAGGAATGTTTTTACTTTTTTTATACTTAGTTAGATAAAAATGACATAAAAATAAAATGAGAAGAGAATTAAAAAATTAAAATATTTTTAATAATTATAAAATATAATAAAATATTTTATTTTTAATTATCAATAATAATAAAAAATAATAAAATAACATGTTAATTTAAAATTTTATTTTTAATTTACTTTTAATAGAAAAAAAATTATTTGAAGAAGAATAAAATAATTTTAACTTTTTTTTTGCTCTCCCCCACTCAGTAAAGTTCTCTCCCACTGCAAAACAATGGAACGGACTCTCCCATGTTAGTGGGAATGTTGTCTCCCAGGAAAGAAGTCTCCTGCCTACCAAACAGGCTTTTCCCTCAATCCCATTCCCTTTCCCTCTCCATCACTCAACTCTCCCGCAAACCAAATGGGACCTTATTCCATGAATACCTCCATCACTGTTGTCACTTGTCCTCACTTCCTTCAAACCTTTTTCCATTGAATCGACTCGTTGCTCCATCCTTGTATTTACCATTCCTTGGGAAGGCAACGACTTTGATGCCAAATTGATAGAAATTTGATGAGGTTTAGTATTATTTATCACTCAAGCAATTGGTTATTCTTCCCCTGTCACACTGAAATGGAGGTAAGATGAACCAAAACCAGATTACAGTAGTCTAGCAAAGAGTAAATAACAATGAAAATGACAAACATAAATGAAGGATAGCCTTCTGCTTTCAAGAGGCAGGTCTCTCCTAATTCCTATTTGTTTGTCTTTGCTTTCTACCTCTCTCTCCATAGCCTATAACGCAGCAACAACCCCTGCTTCATTCTCACATGAATTCCCTCCCTCCTCCAGCTCCTCCACTCACAAAACAATCATTAGAAAATTAGTTATCCCTGGTCCCCACCTCCTGTACCGCTTCCTTCTGATTTTTATTCATTATCTCCCTTCTTTGCCTTCTATAAGTTTTGAGTGTCTGTGGCCCAGATGCATTGGGCTCAGTGGACCTATCAAACTGATATAAGGAATGGAAGTGTGTAGGGACCCACTTCCTCTATTTTTTACCAACTCTCTCTTTTCTCTTTCTCTCTCCCTCTCTCATTTTAGAAGCACTTTACAGGCTTCACACTTTAGATGATCCAAACTTATGCTTGTTTAGCATACTGTGGGAAGTTATATTTTTAGTTTTATTTTATTAACTTGCTTAAACTACTATTTCTTTTAATTATTTGAGATAAATTTTATATCAAATAAGTTATTTTATATAGAGATTGATTGGGAAAAAATTCGATTTAGTTATTGTTGATGAATTGTTCTACAGGTCAGGAAAAAAGAATTATTTTTTGATACCGTGTATCACTGGTATAGCAGGTGAACCTGCAGAATTATATGCTCCATGGCCCACACAACACACACAGGAAGTGACAGACACATGTCTATCAAGACATGTATTGGTGCCCAACAGGTTAGTCAAATAATAACCTAACAAAAACAGATGAACCTGTGGAATTATATGCTGCATTGCCCACTCAGGACCAAATTCTTCAGCAAGCCGCTTCAAGTTGTTAGCAGCTGCATCACGAATTGAATGAACCTGCAAAAACACTGTGAAGTTTAACAATACAGTCTTGTGAAAAATGTAGTTCCCCCTATATGTTCACATCTATTTCTTCTAGTGGATATACTTTCAATATAAAAAACCTTTTCTAAGAATCTAAATAATTACTCTGCAATTTTAGTATGCAGGTCAAAGAACTTATAATTATATGCTGAGACCTTGAGAGAAGTACAGAAAATCTACTACAGACATATAAAGTGTGATCCATGCACAATCACAGAAGATTCACATTAGGAGGGACGTTGGGAGAACAAACCTTATCCTGCAACCATTGCATGCAAAGAGCACCAAGCTTGTCGTCAAAAAATCCTACACCCAATTGACTTGCCAATAAGGGTATATACTCTATTATTGCCAGGCGAACTCTCCAATGCCTATCCTCAGCAAGCTCAACAATGGCTGGTAACAAAGATTGAGATAGCAGATCAATTCCAATAACCTGCAAGAATGGATTGATCAACATGACTAACCAAAAACTTTGACTTCTTTGTATGCATTTCCTTTTGAGTGTATGTAGAGCATTTTTTTTTTTGGGGAGGGGGGGGGGGGATTGAGAATAAGGATATTTGAAAGACACAAAAAGGCATAAGTTCTGTGCACTGGAATTTACAAAATCATCTGATGAAAAGAAAAGAAAATATGCTGCTATTGGAATAAGAAGCATTTACCCCAAAAAAAAAAAGGAACGAAAAAAAAAACTCCATAACTAATGTAAACCTGATTCACTTGGTCAAGCTTGCTGATTATGTTCAGGCGCACATCAGGAAATTCATCCTTTAGGAGGGAAAGAAAAATAGGAAGAAGCTGCTCAATCGTAGCATCCTGCAATGAAAAAAACATAGAATTAAAAGGCATGTTAAACCAAAAGACATTCGGAATAATTGCAGAGATTGGTATGACCTTTCCTAACACTGGAGCCATTCCCATTATTACTGAAGCCAAAGCAGAACGGACATGCTGCGAAGAATCTGATGACAATTCCTGCAAAAGTTGTTGAAAGGAATTCAAACCTGTATACTTTTTAATACTGAATTGCATGACCAACCCCCCCCCCCCCCTCCCAAAAAAAAAGTCTCTACATATAAAAAGCAACATTATACATCTGTATGATAACTTTTTCCACACCTTCACACAAGGGAGAATATGCTGAATTGCAAGTTCTGGATTTAAAATTTTGCAAAACTTGGTGACTTTTCCAGCAGCTGCTATACGTACTTCAGCCTCATTGTCCCGTAGCAACCGCACATATGCAGGGACCAATTCCGTTCTTGGCAACCGAAAAATGATGAAAGAAACTCTCAAGAAGCGTAAATAGATATATTGCTCGGATTTCAGATGTGGACCATAGTGTGTGTGTGTGTGTGTGTGTGTGTGTATAAGAGGAAATTAATATTGGAATCACAAGTTTTTGGCATAAAAACCATACCCTAACCAATGAACACAATATATTTACAGAATATAGTAATATAATGAAAAGATAGGCAGCATGTATTATCTTCAGCCAAAAAATAATACCTGGTAGGTTCAGGACCTACTGCTTCGCAGAGCTCATACAATTGATTAGCAACCATGTAACGCACACGCCAAGACTTATCCTGTCCAGGATCAAATTAAATCACAGAAAAAAAAACAATAAAAGTAAATTTATACTGAAGATTTGTCCGATGCGCACAGTAGACTTTGCATAACTGTAATGCATCTTAGAAAAGAAAAAGAACATCACTAAGTGTGTAGCTTGGCCTCCTAATCATCTATATAGCAAACATGAGACTGATTTGGAGGGAAAAAAAAAGGGAAAATTATAAATTACTAATAGTTTTATCCACTCCTAAATGTACCTGTGAGAAGTTAACAATAACTGGGAGAATATGTGCAACACAATCTTGAGGTTCCAACAGCTTGCCAAGAGCAGCACAGCCCTCCACAGCCAACAGTCTAACAGAGTCTTGATCTGAAGCAGTTTGAGAAGTACATATTAAAAAGGGCATGCATAACTGGAAAAATAGGCAACGGGCTCTGCAACATATAAAACAGCCTAGTGGGCTAGACAAATGACAAACTTTCAAAGTTTCAATCTAAAAAGCACAAGAAATATGTATTTAATTACCATCCTGAGTAAGATCTTCAAAAATTGACATGATATCTGCCTTCAGATGAGCATATTCAACAGTTGCAGCAAATTTCCCAAGATTTGATGCGGCAGACCTTCTAACCATAGGCATGTCATCTTGACACAACTGACTGTATATTGACCTCAACTCTGTCTTCGATGTTTCTGGAGCACTTGGGTAAGCAATATGAAATAGTCCACAAGCAGAGACTCGGGCAGTAAACCATTCACCTGCTGCCAATCTCTGGAACAGAAACCATAGCATGTATTGGGCAAGATGTTCCGCCAACATAATGAAAAGGTAACTAGTACTAGCAGGCTATGGACAACACATCACAAATGAAGAACATGAACTAAGAAACAAGTGATAACTTAGTCACAAAAAAAAATGTTACACTCTGCCAACTTGGATGTATAATATAAAATAGCCTCTCCGCATCATTCCAGTTAATTTAGATCCATTAACCAATCTCTACTGAGACATTTATATAACAGAAAATACTCAAATTCCAGGCACAGAAATCAATGTAAAAATTGAAACCAGCAATATAAACCAGAACCAGAATTAGAACCATGGATAAACAGCGATGGTGAGCAAGGAGCAGGTTTCATGTCACAACATTCAGGATGGAATAACACACAGGGTAATAACAGAATATTTATTTGTATTGAAGAAAAGTGTTATCTAACCTTCACCAAAGGGATAAACGAGTCAACCAAATCACTCTCCCTCATTTGAGATCCAATCCTACAAAGAGACTCCACAGCTTTGTCTCTCACACAGGTTTCCTCAACAGTGCAAAGCGTCTCCAGTGGTGGGAGTAACACGTTGGCATGTTCCACTCCCCCAACATAAGGAATGAACACTCCCAACTCTTCCGCCATTGCAAGAAGCACCTCATCATCATCATCATTGTTCTCACTCAGAAATGGAATTAATTCCTTACGAGTTCGCTCCTCTCCAAGGGCACGTGCAATTGTTGACAGTTTGCGAATTGAGTTCAGGCGTAGCTGGATGTCATCATTTTTCAGCTCGTCTATAAGCACCGCTATTGGATATAGTGGTTCATCAACATTAGACATTTTGTTTCGAAGATTTCTGGCAGAATTAGAAAATTAGTCAAATTGCAAGAACCAAAGTACCTCAAATATAACCACACCGTCAGAAAATAATGATTAGACGAATAATACAGATCTAACCAGAGTTAGATTATTATGTATAAATCACTTTTTAAGTTCCCTCGAATTTGAAACCTTTTTTCTCTTTTTTTGTTCAGATATATTACTCTCACTCATAATTTTTTTAATAAAAGATAAATTAAAAGAGGGCTGTAAATGAAAATAAATAAATAAATGAGAGCGGGGAAAAAGAGAAGAAAAGTTCCAAGTCCAAGTGACCTAAAAAAAATAATAATAGGAATTAATAATTAATCACTCACCAACGAACAATATACTAGAATGCCGCATTCATAATAATCTAAAACTTCCTCAAACACAAACAATGGAGAATCACGTACAAACATTTAGTCAGAACAAGAAAACAAAACCCTAGTGATTAAATCAAGAAATTGGAAGCCTATTAGAGAAAACGAGATTAAAAGGGAAAAAAAGAAAATTCCATAATCTTTAAGTCTAGCACTTCTTATGAACTTTGCAAGCATTAGAGAATCGACACTTTTAAACAACCAAACTGTGGGTAACTCCAGAAACCCGTCAAATAGAACTTTCTCTCAAATTCGAGGAAAATGAGAAAGCCCAGATTATTAAAATTCAAAATTGAAAGCTTCTAGCTCCTCGCCCAGCTTTCTAGGCAACCGAACGGAGGGTGTGATCCAATGTTGGCTCAATCAAATATTGAAGATCCTCTACTTTAGAGTTAAAGAATGTAAGAATGCAATTCCTAGAAAAAATCAACGAATTGAGAAGTATCAGAGTCTCTTACCAACTTTAATCCTTATGCCTTCCCGCCGGACGCCTCAGATTCCAGAAGTCGGAAGAAGACCCCAAAGACAGAACAAGAGGGAGACAGAGAAATGGAATAGATTTTTTCTGTTTAAACAGGTTTGTGTTTTTTGGTAGTATTCATTGGATTCAGTATAATACACCAAGGCCCATAAGATATATTATCTTGAGTTAAGTTCTATGCACTTGGGCTTTTTTGGGCCTTTTTTAAGTCTCGGGCTTTTGAACTTCTTTTAATCCTGATGTTTCAGACTGAAACCATGCCGTAGAAGGCCACCGTTTGTTTTTCCCTCATCAGGCCATCGATCCTCGCGCTTGATAAAGGAAATTCCGGAATTTTCCCGCCCATTTTCTTGCTATCCAAAAAATGGCTCCGAAATCCGATAGTTCCGAAGGTAAGATCATCTCCGGATCCGTCGTTGCTCTTTCTTGCTCGTTTGGTTTGCTTACTTGAATCAATTTTGTTGAACTAAGTTTGCTTCTTGCGACAAATTCTCTGTTATCTGTTTCTCGATTTTTTTTTAAATTTTAGCCAACGCTTTCTTTCCATTTTCGATTTGATGGTATTCCTTTGCCAATCTAACATCACCGTCTTCTCGCTTTCTCTTTTTCTGTAAATTTTGCAGCGATCGTGTTGAACTTCGTGAATGAGGTAAGGACTTTTATATGTTCACTAATCGTTTGCGTTCGGGCTTCATATGGAATGTAAATCTCCGCTGAGTTTGCTCGCAAATTTGATATGTAGCCTTTTTTGTTCTTTAATTTACAAAAACTGCATAATTTTCTCATCTCAGTTGTAGCTTATGTTGATGGGGGGCTGTGAAAATTAGTCAGCTGCTTCTTTTGACGAGTGCCCTCCTGCAATAGCTGACAGCAATTTGTTAGTATTTGTTAAATATAGTGGTGGATCTGTGAGAATAATCGAAGAACATTTTTCGTCTTCTTTTCTCAGCAAAATAGGCCATTAAACGCACAAAATGTGGCCGATGCATTGCAAAAGTTCAACCTGAAGAAGTCAGCCATACAGAAAGCACTGGATAATCTTGCTGACGGTGGTCGAATTTCATTTAAGGAGTATGGTAAGCAGAAGATATACCTTGCCCGGCAAGATCAATTCAATATCCCAAACAATGAAGAGCTTAATAAGATGAAGGAACAAAATGCCAACCTGCAAAAACAGCTAGAAGAACAGAAAAAGGCTATTAGCGAGGTTGAAGGAGGTATGCTTAAGTCATATTATTCATGTTTTTCTAACCATTGCATTGCTAAATATTGTCAAATATATAGATATATATGCGTATATATTATACGAGTTGCCATGGGTCTGAAACCGACAAGACAAAAGCCTTGGTCGTGCAATTTATAGACGTAATTTTTTATTGCAGAAATTAGAACATTGCAATCAAATTTAACACTGGAACAAATCCGTGAAAGAGAAACAAAACTGAGAAAAGAGGTAGCTGACATGTGTGTTTATGAACTCTTTCCTTCAATGAAAGGGGCTTGATGATAAGCGGTTAAAACTAAGTTACTTTGCATCTTTATAATCTATTTCAGGTTGAAGAAATGGAAGATAAATTGGCTAAGTTACGTGGAGGTGTAACTCTGGTGAATCCAGAAGAACGCAAGGCAGTTGAGGACACATTCTCGGAGAAATTAAGTCAATGGAGAAAGCGTAAAAGAATGTTCAAGGATTTATGGGACACCCTCACTGAGAACTCACCTAAGGATCCCAAAGAATTTAAGGTTTTTTCGCTTCCTTGGCTAGTCTCGCAAACTAGATATAGTTTTTTTTAACGTTTTTGTTATGTTACTGATAGTTGCTTGAACTTTTCAGGAGGAGCTTGGAATGGAATATGATGAAGATGTAGATGTGAATCTGCAGTCATACAGTGAACTGTTGCAACGGGGTAAGAAGCGGCCAAGGGGGCAGTGACATAGATATATATAAATATATATATCAGAATTCTATCCTTATTGACAAATTAGGGGCATTAATTCCTTGGTGTCTTACCTCACAGAACATGATTACAAATTACATAGCCTGTATTAAGTTTTTTAAAATCCAGACCAAGTTTTGGGTTTATTGGCTGTCAATTACAAGCATAGCTCACCGGAGCATTGTCTCACAAATAGTGCAATTGATTGTTTATATTTCTCTTCAGACCCTTACATTAGTTTCATTGTATAGCATACTATCCATACGTTCATCTTTTGAGATGATAAAGTATTATGGCACATAATTTTCAAACTTTAAACCAACTGATGAATAATGACTGATGACTGAGTTCCAGGAAATAATTTAATTCTGAGCCCTATCATAATATTATTATACATGACAGGAATTCCGTGTCCTTTAATTATCTCATAAATTCTTTACCTATGCTAATATTCTGCTTTTGATTGTCGATTCCAAGCTGGGGAAATAGACTATTAACAATTGGTGGAATCTAATGTGAAATAACTTCACATTACCCTTTGAAAACGAATTTGCAGCCTCACTTTTTCCCAGAAATTTCTTACAATTCTCAGGTTTCTTTTGCCTGTCATGTACTTTGTATGGTATGGCAATATATTAACAGATGTGTTTGTCCATGCCAGAAGAGAGTAACTCTTTTCACATAATAATGGAGACAACTATGTTGAGATACATGATACTATGTAGTTATCCATCCATGTAAACAATTTCTTGAATTCACTATATCCAAATGAAATTTGCATTTTTGGAGAATGTATGATATAAAAAAATGAACAAACCAAGCAATTACACACTTGGCTAAGCTATTAGCAAAACTTGAGAAATTTTTAGGTAGAATAGATCTATGAAAAATAGTTAGACCAAGTTAATTATGTAAAGACATGTAAATATGTTAAGGATGTTTACATGTCTCCTTATAATTAACCTACTCTGCTTACTTTTTATAGATTTAATCTACTTAAAAAATTTTAACAAAATTCAAGCCCATATGCAAAGTCACACACTACATGCACTCATCCTTACTCAATAACCCCACACTCGTTTAGTCCTCACTGAAAATGGCTTCTTCTCCAAGTCCAAAAGCGGGGTGCTCTGCACCTTGGATCCTGAGACTGCCTTCAAAATTGGATCCCTAGGGCCAGACCCAGCCTCTATACCATCATAATTCTTCGAAGATATCTGCTTCAAAGATTGTTTGCTCTTGTGCTCATAATCTGCTTCATTCTCACTCTCATCAAAAACTAGTTCCTCTTTAAGATGATGAGCATCAACTTCTGCAACCACTGACATAGCAGCCTCTTTCACGGCCTCTTCATTATCACTCTTTTTAAACTCTTCACCTTGATTTTCTCGGATGATTTCCTTGTCTTCCGCTTGAGACATAACTTCCACAGAATTACCATGTCCATCCAACCCTTTTCTTGGACTAAAGATTGGACTGTTGTGATCATCAGGAGGAGGATCATATGGCTCAGATCGTGAGAGTTCCACAGCTGCTCTTGCAGCAGCTGCTGCATTTGCTGCGGACTCAAAAGCTGCTTGTGCTGCATCAGCTACGTCCTTATACTTTTGCCTTGCCTCAAGGGAATCAGATAACTTACCATCTTTTCCTCCACTACTTAAGATATGGAGATTCTCTTTTTCCCTTCTTTCAGGCTTGGACTGGTTTTCATTTTTCACATTCAATGATTCCTGCATTGATCACATCAAGCACCATAGTTAGTTGTTTGAACAAGTTTTATAAACAAGAACATTTCACTGTTTAACTTAAATTGTATATACCTCAACTAAACCGAAAGAGGCTTCATCAAGCTGCAGAACAATATTATTCTCTGAAGCAATTTCTTTGAGTGCCTTCATTCTGCTCTCCAAGCTTGGCATCCTTGTTGACAGCTTTTGTATCATCTACGGGCATCCCAAAGAAAAAGATGAATACTTTAGAGCAGGATTTATACAATTGAAAAAAAAAATTCTTAAAATTAACCATAAAATGGTTCTGTTTTTTTAGTAGCTTGTATATTAATCCTAACTCCTAAGAAATCTCTACAACAACCAAAGCTCAGTTTAAATCCGCTGCTGGAAATCAATGCATCGTGGCGATCAGATGAAACATACTTTCACAGTATTGAGGCTAGTGTTAGAAACTTGGAATTAAGTGTACAATTTTAACTTTCAAATGTCAGCTTGGAAGACTGTCAATCTTTTGTAGGTATGCTATATAAGTGAAACATACTTTCAGAAATATTCATCTTTTAACATTCACATTGTTATATTTGTTAAAATCAAGATGGAAAATAGAATTAAGTGCTAATGAAACAAATCTAACTATAAGCAGATAAATTGATTTTAGGTCAAAATTAAGAAGATCAAACTCGAATTTACCCATAAATATATAGACAAGAGCTTGCAGAACCACAAAAATACCTGAGGATGGACTCCGCAGTTGTTGCGCAACTCAATGGCGCGAGCAGCGAACTCTTTCCCAAAGCGAGACGTCAAGAGGGCACGAATCTCCTGAAGCTCTGGAAATTCTCCACACCTTGAAGCCGCGTATAGCAAACCCGATGCTACCTCCTTCAGTTCCTCAGGGCATTCTCTGTAACCACCACAAAACTAAACTCATCAATCCCTATAATAAATTATCTAAAACGAAAATCGAATTCAAAATGTTTCAGTAAAATCACAAATGAACTGAGAATCAATCCAACCTTTCTTGCTCAATAAGATGGACCCTTTCGATCAAGAGGTTGCAGTACCCTTCAATCTTATCATACACATCCAACAAATTCTGCTCCTTGATCACAAGCTCAACCTGTCAGAACAACCCATTTTTCAAAACCCATAAAACTAAAAGGCAGATTTCAGATTGAAAATGAAAATGTCAGATTTGTGCATATATACACCAATGAAATCTGTAGTAGTGTTTAAGTAAAATTTCAATGTTTGAAGTATGATCTTGTGTCTGATATAAGTATCAGACACGATAGGACTTTTTTTTACAGCATCGTTGCTTCATAGGATTTGAGAGACAAGATAACAGAGATATAATGATCTTACGCGAAGCAGGGCTCGTTCATGGTGATCCAGTTGCAGAAGCTGAAGAACATCAGAACGGGCTAGGTTGCAGCGAGCTTGACGCTGGTTCTTGAGGACAGCGAGGCGAGAAATGGCGAGGTTAACGAGTGGCTTGAACTTTGAAGCCTTGAAGCCTCTTCCCAACAGAGCATCCAGCTTCTTACCCATATAATAACAATACAGGTACCTGCTCTGCTTTTGGATAGCCCTGGCTGGTTCGCTTCTCTCTCTATGATTTTGAGGGGCAGGGAGGGAGAAAGAAAACGAAATATATATGAGAACTTGCAACAACGTATTAACAAATCAATAACTCTTTTTTTTTTTTAAATTAAAATAGTTTTCTTAGGAGTGAAGAGTACGAAGGGGACGAATGGGGACTCGGTTCTTCAACGCTGTTAACGTGTGAGCTTGAAGCCTTGAAGCTGAAGGAGATTGAGGCGCAGGTTCTATCTATGTTCACACTTTCTATGAAAGTGCCCGGCGATTTTAGCACTCGTTATGTCACGTTGTCTTCCATGCACATCTCTCTCTTCTTTTGACAATTAGCACAATTGTGAATGTTCTTCAAATTTTAAAAACGCGTTATTATTTAATTTTCTAAAATAATAATGTATTTTCAAGTGGAGGTGATATTTTACGATAAGCTAATACCTTAAATAGTACCAATTAAATTAACATACTCTTTATGTCAAAGGTTTAGATCTTAGAAAAAAAAAATTAAAGGTCGTATTCAATAGCAAAATACCCAAAATAGTCCTCACTTATTATACATTAAAGCAATATATGTTGAGTAAAATTCTGCATATTTTATAATGTTTGAATACTTGAATATTGATGCTGGAACAAGAAAAAAAATAAAAGAAAAAAAGTTACGGCAGAAATAGAGAGAGGTGTCCAAATGTATTATATGGTAATCCGATACTCTCAATCTTTTTCTTCACCAAACTTAGAAAGTAACATAAACATTATATACCGAATATAATTACTGTCTCTAAAACAATTTTGTATTAAATATAAATCTTTTTACTAATCTAACTACTTTTTCTCAAATCAATATTATAGGTGTATTCACTATTATTATTATCATTTGTTACATGGCAACTTGGAGGGTTAAACAAAAATCTTTTACAAAGTATCTAAATTCATCACTAAATGACTTAAACTAGTCGTCATTTTTTTATCATCTTAAGTTGGAAAGTTTAGGAACATTTCCCGTATAAAATTAAAAAGCGACCGACTTGTGTGGATGTGAAAGAGAGATGTTAAAATGATTTTATAAAAATTAATTTCAAATAAAATTTTAAATCTCGCTTAATGATAATAAATAATTGATTAAAAACCAGGGCATAGAACTTTCTTCCCAAAATAGAAGCAGCAGGTCTACCCAGTGGTGTTATGCCCCGGAGGTCAATATAGCGCCCCCACACGCCAAAGACTTGGTCACGACGGCAATGTGGACAAGTATGTACCTACGGGTCTTTCTCAAGCTCAACGACTGATGGTCGCCTCGATGGTTAACCGAGAAATCACGTGATCCACTACCCTACCATGATGCTTTGCTCATCAAGAAGGCGAGGAATTCCATTTCCATACTTCCCCCAAAACCCAAGTGAACAATTCAAACCTAAAGGGATCATCCCCCTTTCGTGAAAGATGTGATGACCAACGAGAAGCTAACAAATCCCTCTTCAGTTTTTTGCTTAAATCAAAAAATTAAACTAGATAGGACTGAAAAATAAATTTATTTACCATGATTTTAGTTCATCTAATTCTCTAAATTGATCTGTCAAAAATTAATTTTAGATTTTTTTGTTTGAATTAAAATTTTAATATTTTATAACAAAAATTTATGATTAATAGAATCACTCAACTCATTTTATATAAATTTTTTTCCACATAGAAAATATTTTAATTAATTTATATATTTTAAAATATTTATATCTATTTTAAATATTATTTTATAATATATTTATTAATTTAATTATAAAATATTACACATATTTATATTATGTATATATATTTTTTAAAAAAAAGTTTAATCAAAGTGAAATAATGAAATTTTTTTAATTTAATAATTCATCAGATTTTTAAAATACTAATTTTTTTTTAAAGTTTATAGCGCTTTGCTCAACGGCCATTTCGCAATATAATATAGGATATTACCTTGCTAGTAATTTTTTTGCAAGTTAAACCGGCCTTTCTTGTCATATTCAATAAAATTACTTTCCCTAGATGCGAACCCAGACCATGTCCAACTCTCTTATATCATATGTTTGGGAATGAATGTAAACTTTTATATAAATATACTTATAAAATAATGTTTAAATTATCTAATTCATGTATATATATATATATATATATATATATATTTAATGCTATTAATTCGATTATGATTTAATAACAGTTGAATAAATAAATCTTAAATAAGTACTTTTATCAATTTAATAATTTGTTCAATTTCAAAAATATTAGATAATATTATAGAGATATCAACTTTTAAAAAGTTAATTTTTTTATCATTAAATTATCAATTTACTAATTGAAAAATAACTGAAATTTTCAAATCACATTTTTTGGTTAAAAAAAAAACCAGTTAACCTCTAGAGATACATAACTCCCTGTAACAAAACCCTATCACATAAATTATGATTAGAAAAAATTATAATTAAAGATTTTAAATTAAAAATATTTATGTTGATTAAACTTACTTTAAATTAAATCAGCCAGACCAGCCTCAATTCTATCATGGTTCTTCGAATATATCCGCTTCAAAGATTGATTGCTCTTATGTTCATAAACTGCTTCATTCTCACTCTCATCCAAAACTGGCTCTCCTTTAAGAGGACGAGCATCAACTTCTGCAACAACTGAAAGAGCAACCTCTTCATTATTACTCTTGTTAAACTCTTCACCTTGATTTTTTCTAACGATTTCCTTGTCTTCCACTTGAGACATAACTTCCACAGAATCGCCATGTCCATTCAACATTTTTCTTGGTTCGAGGATTGGACTGTTGTGATCATCAGGAGGAGGATTATGTGGTTCAGATCGTGAGAGTTCCACAGCTGCTCTTGCAGCAGCTGCTGCATAAGCTGCCGACTCAAAAGTTGCTTGTACTTGCATCAACTACGTCCTTATACTTTTGCCTTGCCTCAAGGGAATCAGATAACTTATCATCTTTTCCTCCATTACTTGAAATATGGAGATTCTCTTTTTCCCTTCTTTCAGGCTCGGACTGGTTTTCATTTTCACATTCAATGGTTCCTGCATTGATCACATCAAGCACCACAGTTAATTGTTTGATCAAGTTCTATGAAAAAGAACATTGCACTGTTGGCTAACTAAAATTGTGTATACCTCAACTAAACCAGAAGAAGCTTCATCAAGCTGCAGAACAATACTATACTCTGAAGCAATTTCTTTGAGTGCCTTCATTCTGTTTTTCAAGCCTGGCATCATTGTCCACAGCTATTGTATCATCTATAGGCACCCCAAAAAGAGATGAATACTATAGGGCAGGATTTATACCATAGAAAAAAATTTCTTAAAATTAAACTTAAAATGGTTCTGTGTTTTTTTTGATAGCTTGTATGTTACTTAATCCTAAGAAATCTCTACAGCAACCAAAACTCAGTGTATATCCCCTTGCAGAAATCAATGCATCGTGACGATCAGATGAAACATACTTTCATAGTATTGAGGCTAGGGTTAGAAACTCGGAATTAAATGTACAATTCTAACTTTCAAATGTGACCTCAGAAGACTATCAATCTGTTGAAGGTATACTATGTAAGTGAAACATACTTCTTGAACTGTTCATCTAGACATCACGCTATTATTTTTGGTAAAATTAAGAGGAAAATTAGAATTAAGTGCTAATGAAACAAATCACATGAGATAGAATAACACACTTTAAGCAAATAAATTGGTTTTAGATCAAAATTAAGTAAATCAAACTCTAATTTACTCGTAAATAAATAAAGAGATCAGAGCTTGCAGAACCACAAAATTACCTGAGGATGGGCTCCGCAGTTGTTGCACAAGTCAATAGCGTTCCCAAGCGAGACGTCAAGACTCAAGAGTGCACAAATCTCTCGAAGCTCTGGAAATTCTCCACACCTTGAAGCTGCGTGTAGCAAACTCATCAATCCCTATAAGAAGTTATCGAAAACGAAAATCAAATTCAAAAAGTTTAAGTAAAATCACAAATGAACTAAGAGTCAAACCGACCTTTCTTGCTTAAAGTTTGAATGTTTGGGAACATTTCCCAAATAAAATAATAAAACAACCAATCAATATATATATATATATAAAGATTGAAGGAAGCTGATATTGATTATCGGCTTCAAAACAATTCTGACTTTCTTCTGCGATAGGTTTCGTGTCTTTTTTTTTTTTTGGAATAATATTTTTATAAGCGGATGATAAGGTTTTCTGTCCGTAGGATCCACGGGTAGGATAATCTAATTAGTATTAATGTGAAAGAGAGAACTTAAAATTATTTTATAAAAATTAATTGCAGATAAAATTTTAAATCACCTATAATCATGATAAATAATAATTAGAAACGAGGGCAAAGTAACTTTCTTCGGAAAATAGACCATTTTAGAGGCAAAATAGAGGCTTTTTTTACTCCTATATCCTAATAAATAAATAAATATATTATCATAACTTAGCCGCCAAAACATGTTTTTTAAATATATCATTTTTTTTAAATGTGGAGAGGATGGTACAATAAGTTAAATAAAAATATATCAATTTTGTTGGCATTGATTCCTGTATTAGACCAAGCATCAACGAAACCCTTTGATTTTACGAACCGAGGATTTTCCATGGGAACTGCAAGAGGATTGGGGTACAAACTATAAAGGAGAGCGTTTGTTCCAGTATTCAATCCAAGTTTGTTTTGTATCAGAGGATGCCATTCTGGGGATCCATGGAATTAGGGTCTCCTTTCAGCATCCAGTCCAACACTCTTCAATAAAGCAGTACAACACTACTGATCCATCATTGTGGAGTTAGACAAAAATTATTAAAAAAATTAGAGAAACCAAAAATTTGTGCGTTCAAAAAATTCTTTTTTTCTTAAATTAACGTATATTGAACGCGATTTTTTTGAAAAAAAATTAACTCATGTTGAATCCAAAGGGAACAATTTTTTTAAAAAATTAAACTTACAATAAATGTGGAAGCATTTCTTTCCCATTCATAGAAATGATATATTTGGAGAAGATATTATGGCAGTAAGATTTTATAATAATAATAATAATAATAATAATAATAATAATAATATATGAATATATATATATATATATATATATATTTTAAAGGATGTAAGAGTCAAAAAAGAGAGAAAACAAAAAAAGGAAGCTTAAAATAGAAGCTGCAGGTCTACCCACTAATCCCACTGAGGGCGATAAAGCGCCCACACACGCTAAAGACTTGGTCGTGCATGGGTATGCGGACAAGTACGTATAATATCATAGGACTATGCTAGTTACTTCCACTACGAATGACTTTCAAACCAAAGGCAGAAGCCCCTGCATGACAGGTTGTCAAGAAAACGGAGATTCACTTACACAACAAATTAACTTAATCTTGCATTCTAGGAAAACCTAAAGGAGAAATTTTCTTGTGAAAAAATGTTTTCCATACTAAAAATATCCATTTTGACTAGTTAAAGCGTTATAATAGGGATGTTTATGGATTAAAATGGACGTGCAGGTGCAATGGATAATATTCTTTTCGGGTTTACAAATACATTCAGTGAATTGTTTGGAACATTCTGATCAATCAAGATCCATGAATTTAGTTTTTTTTTTTCTCACGCCGTAGTTCATTTTATTTTACGGAGTTTTACATAAAAAATAAATAACTAAAACATTGATATAAAATCGAATAGATTGATTTAAATAAGTGTGTCAATTTGTAAGCACTAGATCAATTTTACATATTCACTTGAGACGGAATCAAATTATACAGGCCAACGTGGATGGTAGTTCCTTTGGGAAGCCAGGCCTTTGTGGCCACTGGCCGCGGTGGATGTCAAACAATGGGTACAGCAGGGCTTGTAGATTATCAATTTTTCAGATATCTCAAGCAAATTTAGATCTTCTCAATTAAATAGATAATAAAATATTTTTAAGTAGAAATACAAGAAGTAAAAATATATATAAATTTACTTTCTTTCTTTTTACTTATTCTTTCTTTGTTCTTTATTTATTTTCACTTTAAAAACACTTTATTATTTACCAACTCAAGAAAATCTAAATTCTATCGCAAGCTCTATTGCTTTGCAAACAAGTTTTCAAATATTTAGAAAAATGGTATAAATGAAGAGCAGCCTTAATCCTATAACAATCAAGACTTCCTCATGAAAAGTATATAACAAGCATAGCAGAAGCCCTCCCCCCCCCCCCCCCCCCCCCCAAAAAAAAAGAAAAAAAACACCAGTATACCCCACACCAGACAACTAAAGAATCTTTTCCCTCATTCATTTCACATTGATATATGAGGTAAGTGAAGAGCTTAATTTAGAATTAGTGATAAATCCTAGTAACATTTCAGTGTAAAGAGAGCCCAATCCAGATTGCCTCGAGATGAGTAGGTAGTGTTCTACATTTTTGGACAATTCAAATTAGATTTTTTTTAATTTAAATTATCTTTTTTAAAAAATTTAATAGTTAAAAAATTATTTTCATTTTGTATGCATCTTTCAAAATAATATATACACACGTAAAAAAAAAATTATATATATATATATATATATATATTAAGATTATGGAAAACAACTCTTACTCATCCTTTGGGCTCTCAAAAGGACTCAAATAAAATCTAATATAGAGGCTAGATGCATAAAAGACTACAACCAAAGAGCAAGCTGTTTCGAATAAGGATTCAGGAAAAAATAAAACAGAAGTAACACAACCGAGCATGCCATTTGTAGAAGTCAAGAAACAACATTTGCACAGTAAACTAATAGCAATGCCAATCCAAATAACACCTGCATTTACCTTGAAAAACATTGCGGACAACTTCCATGAAGTTATTGTGATACATCATATCTATGGAGGTTGCAAAATATCAAGAGAAAGCATATATTGTTTTGCGCTCATTTTCATTCAAACTTTGATTGTCGTGTCATAAATGGGTGCATACCATTTTTTAGAGAGGGAGTTAAATTTGAATTTCTATGTAACGAAAAGGTTAGATAATCTGAGTTGAGTTTTAGGGCAGATGGATCTGACTTGGAATTTTTTAGCAAATTGGTGGTGTACGTTGACATGGAATAATTGGTTAGTCTTACACGTGTGTTGATGTGGAATAATCAGGGCCATATATGATGAGTATTTGATATCAACAAATGTAGATATTCATATCATATACAAGTTAGCAAATTTTAACGATTTGAAACTTGTAAGATAAAGATTTCACTATTACTCTTTCGATCAGTTATTGAGAGCTAGGCTAATGGAATGCTTCAATGAAACATTCTTGAATTGATTTGATATAAATATATTATAAATTACTTTCATTTAAAAGGACATTAATATATTTAAAGTATATGACGATCCTATAGGTATTATCCGCCAATGACCAATAGGTCTATAATATGCATTAGTTTGACATGAAAATCTTATACCAAATTCTGGGTTCTGCAAAATGGGCAAACAGTCAATTTATTGGCATTTCAATGAGGTGGAGACTTGAAGCAATTTTATTTTGCTGTAAGTTATGTGATTTTTTACAAGTAGCTAAATATTCCCATATGTTCTGATACTTAGAAATCTAGTACCGATCTAGATAATTTTCCCAGGATGGTACTTCAATTCCCCTAATTTCTTCACATGGCAGTTCATCTTCTCCTTCAGTTGCGTACTTACAATCACAATTTCCCCAGACTTCTGCAATTTCCATTGTGGAGTAACCTCCTTTGCAGTAAGCCATAGGCATGGCTGGCTGAAAGGAGGGGACTTGACCAGGATATACCACCATGGGAATAGGAGCGTTCTCTGTTCTCAGTGGATTCTCAGTTTGATCTATTTGCTCTCCCTCATTTGTCTCGCTGCCAAATTCCTGAACTTCCAGAATCTCAACTCTACGGTTCATCTTCTTCCTTATTTTTATTGCAACATCTGAGGGAACAAATCTACCACACACATATATCTTCCTCTGCTGCTTCTCTATCATATGAGTCTCTATCCCTTCAATATCAAACCAAGGAGATGATGTTAGAATTTTCAAAGCCTTCATTATGTATTAATATATAGCTTCAAGCTTATCCAAAGGGTTTAACTCAGCTCAATCGATAAAAGATATTGTATCTTTTTTCCTTTTTTGGAAAAAAATAATTTCGATTTGATTGTTTTACAAAACATGTAAAGAGTAAAATTTTAAATACTTCATATCAATACAAGAAAATACACCATTAAAATGGTTAAAAGAATGAATGAAAAAGATTCAAATAAAGTTCTTTTTTAAGTATTTAATATCAAAATTTTCAATAAATTAACATATGAACACAATTTTTGAATATCATGTCACTTTGAGTTGCAAAAAATATCTACCCATTATATTTTTATCAAGAAATCTCATAATAAATATTTAAAAACTATACCTAAATTTTATTAAAAAGGAATAAAAGTTCGGAAACCTTAACCTTTCATCCTCAGAACAATTCTCCTTAACTTTCTGCAACAGGCATTGCAGTCAATGTTGAGTCTCAAGACCATGCAACGATACTGCAATTTGTAAGAAGAAACATGGTTATGATCAATTTAGAAAAAAAGAGAATTTTAAGTTTGTTGGAAATATATAGAACGGAAACTTGCCTTTTCAGACATTGACACAGCCACATAATTTGGTTTTCTTCTGGATAGACCAAAAGGCATTGTGAAGAGGATTTTGTGGACTTTGAGAATGGAAATTATGGTCGTCGGCCAAATGATATTTCTACTTTTGTAGATGAAGAGATATTCTCATTTTTCCATTTTGGAATCTGATTCGGCTTGGACTAACCGAAGAGGAAGTTGTTTGTCTGATAAGTCTTTTATCCTTGACTTAATCTAAAAGCTTAATTCATTGATAACATCGGGGCAAGGACAAGCATCTCTTCATAACTATGGTTTGTAACTTTGCATTTACCTATTGCAACGCTAAAGCATCTCTTTCTTGTTTTCAAAGTTTAAATGTAAACAATGTGATTGAATCAAGTAATCTTAAGGTCAAATGCTTTTTTATAAAGTGAGTATTTAAAATATCAATGACATATTAATTCATGTACCACCAGCTTTTAAGTTACGATTGTGCTTGGTTAATTAATAGAAGAATTTGGAATAAAAAAGAATATGTAGGCAATGCTATTTATAAGAAAAATAAATAAATTATGTAAATTTCCCTAAACTTCACTGAAATTATATAGACTTTCTTTTTATTTTCAAAACATACATAAATCTCTCTAAAATAAAAAATTACTTTACATTTTAATCCAATTTACAATTTTTTTAATCAAAATACTCTCAATTTAATTTTTTTAATCTTAAAAAAAATATTTAAGTTAATTGAGGATATTTTAGTCAAAAGAATATTTAAAATAGATTAAAATGTAAAATAATTTTTTATTTTAGAAAATATTTATATATATATTTTAAATGAAGCCTGTGTAATTTTAATAAAATTTAAAAAAAATTATTTAATTTACTCTAAAAAAATTGGATACATAAATCACTTTTTCTCTGCATAAATGATGCCTAAATTATCCAGCCTTTTTTCTAATTGGTAAAAGTCTTCTTTTTTGTTTTTAAAACATACACTTAATCCTTTAAATTAAAATATGATAAAAAAAACTTTCAACAATAATATTGATTTATTTTATTAAAATATAAGATTTTTAGTTTTTATTTTAAGATTATTTATTTTTTGTTCAAAATTATAAATTTATTTTATTTTGAAACTTTATTTAATTTACATCAATGTTTATTTTATTATAATATATTTAATGTAAATGTTATTCTTAAAATTAAATTATTATTCAATAATTAGTTAAATTTAAAAAAAATACTTTGTAAAAATATCCTTTATTTTTAATTATTTTTGTTAAATAATTTTACAATTAGTTAAATTTAAAAATCATATATTTTGTATATGAATGTGTATGTGTAATAGATACCAAAAAAAAAGGATTATTCAACTTGCGCCTAAAGGAAAGAGCATTACTAATAAACACAATTAAAAGAAGTAAATAGGTGTGTAGTGCAGAAAGTGAAAAATAATAGAAATAATCACAAACTTAAATTAAAGTAAAGTTAAAGAGATAGCAAACTAAGTTGATCGAAGTTATCATAAACGTTCTTGAATTAGATGCAAGAGTGTTACAGTCAAATGGAGGATAGTGTAGGAAAGGTAAGTTGAGCGTACATCACAAGTTAAATTAGTTTGAATGAAAACATAAATAAAGAGTTATGGAAAGACAAATAATGCATAAAATGTTATCTTAGTTCAACCCATTTAACTTACGTCCAGTCTCCTTAAATATTAAAGAATTTTTTTCACTCAAACTAATAAGTTACGATATAAGCTAACTTTGAATTTAACTTGCCCAAGAGTTTTCACAAATTCATTTTTAATTTACTTACATAGGATTTTGTTTAAGATTTCCTTCAACTTACTCTTAAATAGATTTTTATTTAAGTTTACCCTCAACTTACTCTTAAATAGGATTTTACTCAAATTTATTTTCAACTTACTCTCACATCAAGAGAGTTAAAAAAAGTTAAGGAGAGGAAATATTACACCCTAATATGGGATTATAAAATCACTCAATAAATGCTTATTTGAAAGCTAATAGAATAGAGACTCAAAATGTTCTATGAGAAGTAAATGCAATTAAATACTCAAATAATTTCTCAATGATTTTTCTTTGTGATTTTGCTCTTTAGTCTTCAATACATTTATATTTCTTTACCAACATGTAGCCATTACTAATGGTGTCTCTTCTTTTGCAAAGTGTAGTGTTAAGTGCAGTATCATTTTGGCCAGAATAGAGAATGTATGTCTTCAACGTTTATCTCTTTTATCTTAACGACACCATATTGTGTAAAGTATTTTTCTCATCTCCATTAATGTTCTTTGATAAGTTAGACAAACAACATGCTCTTTTCTTACACAGAAATATGTTAGTTGTAGAAGACAGATAATAAAATTAGTACAAATATACCTTATTCCACTTATATTGTCCTAAAATTAAACGTAGCAAAGATTTGTCAATTAGCTCATTAATGAAATTTAGACAAATTAAGAGACTATTTTAACAGGCCAAGTTTTAATTATGCTTTTTCATGTATCAAGAATTTTTTTTTGTTATTGTAAAAGTCATGGGCCAAGTAAAGTCATTGGACCTAATAAATCTTAGGCCAACAATTACAATGGAACCAAAGCTTCATTAAGACAAGTAAGACTGTAAAGGCGGATTAGGCAAAATATATCGAATGCCTAGGTAAGCATTATGAAGCCATGTTGTAAATGGAACCATGGTTAAGTTTTATTTAGATATACTTAATTTGAGAGTGATGAATATGAATTTTAGAAAGATAGATCGTGCTTAAATTGTCGCAAAATAAAGGAATATGGTCATACTGCAATGAGTAATCCTCAAGTTGTTGCTTCATCTATAGAAGTTGAGTGTAGCAGTTTCTTATGACCATATTCTCTACTTCAGCTATTAAAAAGCTATTAAACTTTGTTTCTTGTTGAACTAGGGCCTTAACATGTTTCCAAAATACTAACAACAACCACTAGTGCTTTTCTTGCCTAATCTATTGCTTGCAAAGTTTGCATCTACATATCCTACTAGATTAAAAATAATCAGTCCAAGGATACCACAATCCACAATTTTGGCTTCCTATAAGATAACTAAAGATTTGTTTAAGTGCTATAAAATGTGATTCTTTTGAATTAACTTGAAATCTAGTACACTTATAGACAACAAATATGATGTTAGGTCTATTTGTAGTTAAGTACAACAATGAGCCAATCATGGCTTTACATTTCTTCTTATCAAAATTCTTATCCTATTCATCATTGTCTAAACTTGAAGAGGGACATATTGGATTACTCATTGGTTTGGAATTTTTAAACTTGTACTTTTTAATCAACTCTTTATGTATTTAGCTTAATTAATAAAGTCTAATTGATGAAGTTTTCTTCTTCAATCTATTTGATTTGAAGTTCAAGGAAGAAGTTCATGTCACTCATCATGCTCATTTCAAATTATACTTTCATTAGTTTAGAAAAATCTATGCATAAAAATTCATTAATGCTATTAAATATAATATTATCCACATATATTTGTACAAGTAAGAAATCCATTTTAGTTCTTTTTATGAAGAGAATGGCATCAATTTTTCCTCTTGAGAACCCATTTTCTAGGAAAAAGCTACTTAACTTTTTGTACTAAGCTTTATGAGTATGCTTCAAACTATAAAAGGCTTTAAAGAGTTTGCATACATCATTAGGTAACTTATCATCTTTGAATTTAGGGAGTTATTTGACATACACTTCCTTATTTATAAAGTCATTAAGAAAAGTACTTTTTATATTCATTTGATATAACTTAAATTTCATAAAAGAAGCATAGCAAGTAACATAATAATAAATCCAAGTTTAGCAATAGAGGCATATATTTCATCAAAGTATATTTCCTCTTGTTAAGTGAAATCTTAGGCCACAATTTTAGTCTTATTTCTAAATAAGTCACCTTATTCATTTAACTTAGTATAGAAGACTCATTTTGTTCTAATGATTGAAACTCTTTCAGGTGGCTCTACTAGCTTTCACACTTGTTTTCTTTTAGGTTAGTTTAACTCTTCTTACATTGTCACAAGTCAGCCTTTATCACCAATAGCTTTTTCAACTATTTTGAGCTTTATTTGTGAGAATAGAGTGAGGTTATTGCAACTATGCTTGAACAAAGATCTTGTATGATGTCTTTCACTTGGGTCTCCAAGAATATACTACATTGGGTAGGATGTAGAATACTTCTATTTTCATGGTGTCCTTATGTCTCTAACATCTTAACTTGTACTATGAGTTAAGGATAAGGGCTTAGTACATTAATTAGTTTGGAGGATTTTACACTTAGCCAATTCTTTAAGTTGGTTATATGATCTAATATTTGTTGACAGTTTGAAGTTTGTTTCCTTGAGGGTTGAGTTCACTTTTAGTCAAGTTAAGCTCATTCCAACTTTTTTTGTAATTTTAAACAAGCTACAAAAGGGTTATTCTTTTTTTCTTGAACTTCAATAGTAGTTTATCTCTGATTATTTGTTCCTATTAATTTTTCATCTTCATCTGATCTTACATGTCTTCTTAATAAGGAATTAGATTCATAAAAAACAACATGTATAGGTTCTTTTACTACTATAATTCTTTTATTATAAACTCTATATGCTTTGCTAAGGGCAAAGTAACTTAAGAAAATTCCTTTATCACTACGTGTATCAAATTTATCTAAGTTAACTTTACCATTGTTATAAATAAAATATTTAAAAGTATAAAAATAACTAATGTTGAACTTCCTTCCTTTCCTTAATTCATATAGAGTCTTCTTAAAAATAGGTCTAATGAGATATCAATTCAAGATATAGCAAGCAATATTTATATTTACTTGAAAAAATTATAAATAAAATCCTATTCATTATAGAAATTCTCGAACAATTTGTTCTTAAATTCCTCGTTATGACTACTTTGAATACTTGAGATTAAATGCCCCCTTCTCTTTGAATCCTTCTGTACAAGATCTCAAAATTCTTAAATGCTTCATCTTGATAAGTTAAAAAGAGAAGTCAGATGAACCTAAAATAGTTATTAATTATAACAAATGCATAACTTTTGCCACTAAAATTTGAAATTTGTGTAGAGCTAAAGAAATCCTTGTGTAACAACTAAAGGGGTTGAGTTGAGGACACAGCTTCCTTTGCTTTAAAGGTCCTTTGCTTTAAAGGAAGATCTTATTTGCTTTCTCATTTGATATGTATTACATAAATGATCTTTTTCAAAATTTAGCTTAAAAAATTCTCTCATAAGATCAAACTTAGATAATATAGATACAACATACAAGTTTGCATAGCCAAACCTTTTATGCCACAACCTCAAATCATTGCAAATAAAAGAGATACATGTCACATTCTTTAAACTCAATGAGCTAAGTCTGAGAACATAAATGTTCTCAAGTCTTTGTTACCTAAATAAGGTATTGTAATAATGACAGAATATGTACTACTTGGATTTAAACACTACTTGGTAGCCTTTATCACATAGTTGACTAATGTTAAGTAAATTATATTTAAACCATTAATTAAGCAAACATTATCAATGTAACATTTATCATTTAACTCAACTTTATCACTTCTAATTATTTTACCTTTATCTTTATCTCCAAACATGACTGATCATCTATCTTTGTGAGTAAAGAATAAAAACTTAGAAAGATCTCCAGTCATGTGTTAAGAACAGCTATTGTCTAAAAACTACTCATATTTTGATATCCTTCCCTTTAAACATAGCTACAAGCAATTTAGTTTTTCTTAGGTACCCAAATTTGTTTAGGTCTTTCATGATTAGTTTTAGGTATAATAGTACCCTTTGGAACCTAAACCATTTTTCCTTTCTTAAATTTGCATTTATAATAAACATGGCTATATTGATATAGGAGAAATAAGAAGTGGATAATTAAGATTTAATAAAGAAATTTTTATATAACTTAACATTTTCTTTATAACTTGTTTCTATTTTATCAAATATACACTTTTATTTTCCTAGCAACATATTTATATTTTCTTCTCCTTTCACAAAGTTAGCTATTAATTAATGTTGTAATTTGTAGTTTTAAGGTTTCATCTTCTTTAATAGCTAACACTAACTTGTTTTCAAGAATTTGAATATTTTCTTCAAATTTGGAGTTCACTTTGAGTTGATATTTATACTTTGAGAACAACTTTTTAAAATCAATAAAAAGGTTATTAAAGGTTTCATTAAGTTCATCATAAGACAAAAAGGGTTCAATTTGTCCCTTATTAATTTCAAAAGTCATAAAGCATAAATTTATTGTGTCTTGCTCCAGCTCCTCATCTTTATCATCATCATTACTCTATGCTATCATTGTTTACTTCATCCCATGAGATGTAGATAACTTATTTTTTAGCTAGGGACATTCAAATTTGATGTGCCTATTCTTCCTACATTCGTAACACGTCACTATTCTTTGCTTGGCTTTCTTTCTTTAAGGTGCTTTTTGATATATTTCCTTTATTCTTCTAGTGTAGCTTCTTTTTCTTAGCATACTTTTTCTTTTTCTTTTTCTTTTTTTATGAAGAATGCTAAGTCTTCATCATCTATATCATCATTATCTTCATTTGTTAATTGTCGTTAAGCACTTAAGGTCTTTAATCCAACCATTGTCTGCCTTCTTTACTCGTGCCTCTTGATATGGTTCTTTTGATAGGCAATGAGGATGTCTCTTATCTTGTCATAAGCTAGAGTGTTAAGATATCCACTACTTTCAATAGAATCTACTTTGGATTGCCACTTTTCAATAAGAATCTTAAGGATTTTATGATTTAGCTCACTATCAATATAGACTTTATCAAGAGACTTTAGTTCTCTTACTAATTTTGCAAATCTTGTATACATTTCTTCAATACCCTTATTGTCATTCATATGAAATGTCTCATACTCATATGTGAGGATGTCTAGATTATTCCCCTTCACATTTAATGTTTCCTCATAAGTGACTTTAAGCTTCTTCCATATTTCTTGGGTTGTTTCACAACTGGATATTTTGTCATATTCTTCACCGTTAATAGCATATAACAGAATATTAATGGCACTCTTATTATATTAAACCATCTTGATGTCATCTTCTATCTATTTTTCTTGTGGTTTATCCATGACTTCTCCTATTGTAAGGTTTATAGATTTAGGCATTTTGAGGCTAGACTTTATCATTTCCCAAACTAGATAGTCAATTGAGCGAATATATATTCTCATTCTTATATTCTAATGAGAATAATATTTGTTGTTGAAGTATGTTAATTTGGTTGTGAAGAATCCTTCTTGGAAGTAAACTTCCTTGAATATATGTAATGTTATCTTTTTTGCAAAATAAGACATTTTTTCTACGATGTTAAGTACAAAATCAATGAAACCTGCACTAATACCAATCAACAAACATACCTAAAGGGGATAAATAAATGTATAGTATAGAAAGTAAAAAATAATTAAAAAACAATCACAAACTTAAGTTAAAGTAAAGTTGAGAAAACAATAAATTGAGTAAAGTGAAGTTATCATAAATGCTTGTCACTTAAATGCGAGAGCAATACAGTCAAGTGAAGGATAACATAGGAACGGTAAGTTAAGCATATGTTGTGAGTTAAGTTAGTTTGATGGAAAACACAAGTAAAGATTTAAGGAAAGAGAGATAACACATGAGAACTTATGTTAGTTCATCTCCTCTAACTTAGGTTTAGTTTCCTTAAATATTAAAGGATTTTCTTCACTCAAGCTAATACGTTGCAGTACAAGTTGACTTTGAACTCAACTTGCTTTGTAACACCATAAATTCTAACTCATCTTATACTTTTAAATGACATAATATTATGAAATATATAGGATTCCCATAGAAAAAGTAAGGAAAATGAAAATAATTTTGTATTGCGCTATATCCAAAAATTTTATTTGGTGTCACATGGACCATATGAGCTTATACTATATATCCTTTATTTAATTACATCAAAATAACTCATTTGCACCATAAAATCATGTCCACAACTCATGGAAACCAAAATGGGGCATGGAAAATAGAAGTTCATTCTAGGCTAGAATTGTCCTTTTTTCTGGGAAGGTTTTGAAAAATCATAACTAATTTTAGAAAAATTGAAATCATGCAATTTTGGTCATTTTAGGAATCTTTGGATGTCTATTTTACACTAAAAATACGCTTAGATCATAACATTTACCACAGAAGACGTTTGACATTCAAAATGGTCCAAAGGTCCAATTGAATTATGGAACTGTCACAGAATTTTGTAAAAAATTTTAAAAATATCCAATTAATTCCACAAAAATCTAATATATGCAAATGATACTAATATAAAAATCTATGGGTGTTAAATAGAGAAAAAAAATATCTCCAGATCAGTTCGTCAAGCCCAAACTTCAAAATTCAATGGAACAGTACTTCTGGTCAGGTAAAATTACTGATATTGGACAAAAATTTTAAAAATTTATATCTCCCTCTCTAGACCTCCAAATGAGGTGCTTGGCATGAGTTGTAGTAGACTAAAATAAATAGTACAGTAGACTAAAACCAAAAAAATTACTAACTTTAAAAAATCATCAAATATTCTGTAAACCTCCAAAAATTATAATCTTTAGCTTCCTAAAAATCTCTCAATAAGATTTAATTGTATGCCAAATTTCATATCAAGACTAACTCATTTGGCTAAAAATTGATATAAGGTTCTATTATAGTTAAATTTAGCTCTATATGGGGTACCAATATTGCCAAATGGCTTTTCCTTAATTGTGGCACCTTTTAGGCAAGTCTAAAAGCACATTCAAGACTTGTGTGAGCAACCCAAATGGTCTCAAACCTTATGCATTTCATTTTGGCCATTCAACCCACACTTATGCACATTTTCATTAAATTTTCACATTACACACTTTGGCATTACATACTCAGAGTAAATGCTAGAGGTCATACATCATATTTATACATCTAAACATCACATAACAGCATATTTATACATATTTCAAAGGTCATAGACCATTTACAACATTATATACATCATATGGTACAATCATGGTCTTAAAGTGGCAAAAGCTAAACATATGATTGTCAATCTCTTTCCTTTAGTGTTGTTGGCTCCTATTAGCATATCCGCTTGGTTCACCTAACATGTTAGATCATTGGAGAGGAAGAGATAAAATTCAAAGAATCCCAATAATTCATCTCCCATTCAATCATATATAATATATGTAAAGCAAGTTTTACAAATGCATGCATGGAGAAAATGGAAGTCATGGACATTTAAAAAGCAAACTTGGCATATGAACAAATCATACAAGACATTCAAGAGCTTACCAAATGTTTGGATTGGCCTCACACTTCTCATAGATTTTGGATTTGCCTCACCCATTCTTTAAGAGTTTTGGACTCAACCATACTCTTGAGAGCCCATTTTGCTTTTGAGAGACTCTTTACTTTGTTTCAACTAAGTTCAAGGGTTCTTGGCTCATCCTTACCAAAGAAAAGAGTTCTTGACCTCTCCACACTCTAGCAAACTCATACAAACATCATGTATTCATTTGAAAACATAACATGGCATCAAGAATCATGGCATATAAAGGCATGCTAGTATACTTTTCATATTTTGAAAAGACACATACATACATTCTAAAATAAGCTAAATATACATCTATGCATGAGAGAAGGTAAAAAGAGCTATCTTGTACACAATCACACACTTTTTCCTTGGATTTCAAGCCTCCTCTTTCGGCCACACACCCATAAATTAGTAGAGATAGTTTCTCTTGGCCTAGATATAATTTATGGGAGCTAATTAGGTTCATGAAACACATTCTAAGGCTACATAACTTAGTGAAACACTAGATTACTCTATAGGTTTCATTATGGTCCATAATTGCACCTAATGAAGCAACACCTCTCAAATGATTTCTAGGCCTTATCCTTTCCTTTCAAATATAATTCTTGACTCATTTTAAGCCTATTGGAGTCATTACACTATAAAAACAAAAGGCCTAGCATCATGTTGCTTCTTTAGGTCATAATATGGAACCTAAGGCACCAAAATACTTTCCATGAGTTCTAAATTTTTTTTCAAGACCTCCCCTCATTTTCATTCATCAAATATGACTCAAGAATGGCTTTAGAAAAATTTAAAACTCTCCCCCATACATAAAGCCCTCCTTGGTCGAGACCATGAGCATTTTTGGGCCACTTGGAGTTCTCTTAGTTTTCTTGAAGGAGGAAACCTGTGGGGAGCATCATAGGTGTCTCAAGAACTCATTTATACTCTTAATTAAACTTAGGAAGTATCACATAAGTTTAGAATTTGAAAGGTGCCCTAGAAACCCTAAGTTTTGTATCATGAATCCTAATGCCTATTTCATGGTTTTCTTTGTATATTCTTATTCCTCTCCATCAAATACCTAAGATTCATGCTTGGTTGGGCTTGAAAATCATATCTTCCTAGGGTTCTTAGTGTAGGTCGAAATGGAAAAGAAAGGAACATCAACATAGCTACCATAGAATGTATTTTTACTTTGTTTTCTTGGTTAGTTTGGCTTGAATCTTGCTTTCTCCAAACTCTTCTCTTCAAATCCGAAAATTCCCCTCTATTCTTCCTTTAAAATAGCCCTCAAAACTTCAGAAAAATCATAGAGAAGAAGAGGGAAAAAGAGGAGAAGAGATTAGTGGAGAAAAAGCATGAAAAACAATCAAATTTCCATACCTAAATGTTTGAATTTTTCCTCCTTCTTCTCTTCCCTTGGTGCGCCACTCTCCTAGGGTTTTGCTTCTGGTTTGGGGCTGGAAAATCTGAAGTGAAATGAGGGAGAGTGTGAGGCACCACCTATATATAGTTAGGGTAAAAAGACTTTTTCAAAAATTCTAATTTTACCCATACTTTGCATTTTCATTTTTCTTTTGTTTTAGCTTCTTTTTGAGAACCTTCTTTTTCATTATAATATTTAGGTTCCCAATTTAATAAAATGCCTTTGGAATTACTTAATTTGGAGCTAAA
Source organism: Erythrophleum ivorense (assembly GCA_026724425.1). Classification (NCBI taxonomy): domain Eukaryota; kingdom Viridiplantae; phylum Streptophyta; class Magnoliopsida; order Fabales; family Fabaceae; genus Erythrophleum; species Erythrophleum ivorense. The sequence goes on from JAIUCV010000009.1 coordinate 46,816,268, forward strand.
ATCTTACTGAACTAATCGGTCAAAGTTTGGGTCAATCGACATTAGAAAACGTCCACCGGAGGGGTTTTAATTGTCCTAAGGCTTTCTATCATTTTCAAGGCCTCTGAGAATGCTAGAAAACTCAAAACTTTCATTTAAAAAGCCCTCCTATGTAAATTCCAAAATTTGCTCAAAATTATGAAAATACCATTATGTTTCGTAAGCTTTTTGTAAGAAATTGTTTCTTCATTCTATTTCTGTTTTTCTTCCATCTGAGCCTGGGATTCTCATTTTTAGGAGTCTAGAATACTTTCCAAATTTTTTGGGACCTTAATTATCTCATTTCGGGGGACTTCCTTTTGCATCCGATGAGTTTCGTTCGTTGACAGAGAAACTGTACGTTACGTTTCTCACATTTTCTTTCGTGTTCAGAGAACCGGATATTACACTTAAGAGTTTTCATAAGTTCACCTTTAACTTAATTATATAGGGTTTTACTCAAAATTTCCCTCAACTTACTCTCAAATAAGGTTTTACTCAAACTTACATTCAATTTACTCTCACATCTAAAAAGTTACAACAAGGTTAAGGAAAGGAAATATTACACCCTAATATGAGATTACAATATCACTTAATAAATGCTTCTTTAAAAGCTGATACATTGAAGAATCATAATATTCTATGAGAAGTAAATGCAATTGAATATTGAAATAATTTTTCTTTGTGGTTTGCTCTTTAATCTTTAATGCAATTATACTTCTTCACTAACCTATAGTCGTTACTAATGGTGTCTTATTTTCTACAAAGTTGAGCATTAAATGCAACATCTATTTGGCTAGAATAGAGGACGTATATCTTTAATGTTCATCTCTTCATTCTTAACAACACCATATTGTGCAAAGTTGTTTGTCTTATTTCCATTAATGTTCTTTAATGCTTGTAAGTTAGATAAATATCATGCTCTTTTCTTATATAATAAAATGTTAGTTGTAGAAGAAAGATAATAAAATTAGCGCAAATATATTTTATTCCATTTGTATTGTCCAAAAATCAAAGGTAGTAAGGATTTATAGATTAGCTCATTAATGAAATTCAGAGATATTAAGAGACAATATATTAATGGGCCAAGTTTTAATTGAGTTTTTTCATATATAAGGAATTTTATTTTATTATTATCAAAGTCATAAACTAAGTGAAATTATTGGGCCTAGCAAACCTTAGGCCAATAATTATAATGACACTAAAGCTTCATTAAGACAAATAGCATGATGGAGGTGCATTAGGTAGAATATATTGAATGTTTAGGTAAGCATTTTAGTAACATGTTACACATAGAACCTATGGTTGAGTTAAGTATAAAAAAAATTAAAGAATTGGTATCGCAAGTACAATTCGCATATTAATTAACCATTAGTTGTTTTTTAGAAGGACATAATAAAGAATGAGATTAAGGCACTAATGAAGATGCTTAGGCCAAAAAACTTAATTAACACCATGTACTTGGCAAGATTGTAAAAAGCCTTCATCATTGCCTTACATGAGAATTCTTTTATCTACTTTAAGAAATTGAATTCTTTTCCTTTTTATTAATAACAAACCCTTTATATCCTAGAACTATAACTCTTATTCTTCCAATTTTCTACAGAAGGTCCTTCTTACCAATAAAAAAGAAAAACCCTACAAACACTAAACTAATAGATAAACTTGTGAAACAACTAACCTAAAAGGAGACAAATGTAAGAAATAGAAAAGAGTTATGTTATTAATGTAATGGGAAATACATATTTGAACACCAAAAGCCCTCCAAGTATTCATGATAATAGTGCATAAAGAACTAACTTTAAGTGACCATTGATAAACAAAGGCCAATGCCAACAGGAAATCCCTATCAGCCATTGGTAAATAGTCATTACCTTTTCAATCTCTTAAGTTGTATAGCAATGGTCCAATTGTTCTCATATTCAAGAATATTTCATGTAAGAGAGAGAGTGGCATAATAGGCATAAAACCCACACAAGTAAGCCCTACTAAGGATCAAGATCCTATTTTATTCAGGAGAGTATCCTGTTGAATAAAAAGAAACATGATGTTAGCCTAACCCCGTATATTTCTATCTCTTACAAAATTACCTCTGAAGATACCATAGCACTTCATTAGCCCCAATTATTGTGTTACTCTCTCTTCCACACAAGGACCTTTTGAGTATAAAAGAATCTTAATTATCATTGAGGATGAGGATTAAAGATATTTGCACTACATCTAAATTAGTTAAGATCATTTAAATACAATATTAAAATAATAAAATTATTAAAAAATTAGCATTTTACTATCATGCCCCAAAATAAAGATGTGACAAGCATAGAATATGAGGAGACCTCGCATTTGTAAACTTGACCATAAACAAATCCTTATGTAATTTTATGGAAAACAATTCTAATCGAATATGATTGCATTGTTGCTTTCAATTTTTTTCATTTTCTTTTTATGTTTTAAGATTTTACAACTATCATAATTAAATCAAATTATAGTGACTTGTAGTAAAAATTCGACAAAATTTCCTTAAAAAATAAGACATCTTATATCATCTACAACAACCAACTAGTCAAATTTAAGAAAAGATAGCTTTACTCTTGATTTCTATCCAACAAACAACAAACATATACATACAAAGACATCAATCAATTAATACTGGACAAATTAATTGTTGGCTCTTCATTAACAACTCTCCTGAACTACACAAAAGGAGCATTAGGCACAATTTTCCTATATGTAAACATAAATAGTGGAATAAATTGTAATATTTAGCGAGTAAAAGATAAAGCATAATTAAAAGAACAAGTGAATATAGAGTTTTTCCAAATAAAAATAGGTTTTCAACATTTAAAAAAATAAATAATGGAAACTTTAAGTATGATAAGGCATGAAATAATTTTTATAAAATTTCAAATTTGTACATTTTTAAGTAGAAAGAGTTAAGAAATAATTGGTATATATAAAAGTTGAACAATTTGAGTTAATAGAAAAGTTGTTTATTACATTATTAATAAAATAAATTAAGGAACATATAGGCATATAATATTATAATCAAGATGTAAAATTAATAGGAGATAATTATGAAAAATGAATAAAAAATCAAATTCAAACATTTAAAGGTTTAATACTGAACTAAAAAATGATTGGTATATTGAAAACAATTTAATAAAAATACTTCATTAAAAAGATTCATATAAAACTCTAAATTTTAACATATATACTAATGTGGGTACATAGCTCACGGGTATAAATAACCATATATTTAAACATGAGCACCTACCTTGTGAATTGTCAAAGAGCATCTAACTCAATATCATTTTGATACTCAATCACAAAAATCACATGGCAATATCTAGAATACACTAAGACCTAACAAAATTATTGCTGATAACCAATATTCTATATAGTCCCACCTTACATATATATATATACACCATGTCATATCATAACATATCATATACCAAATAAAATTTATATACTAAAATCTTTCATATAAACTGATTTACAATAAAATTTCATATCTAATAGTAAAACATTTGGTACTCATAAAATATTTAAATAAATCCATAAAAATATTTACGCAAACTTATCATTAATCGAATTTTTGAAAATCACATTGGAAGTTAGCATATCATTCCATATCCATTTATTAACATAACACATATCATCATAACCTAGAAGATTTAATATCATTAATAATATATAAATTAAAGAACTACCTAAAATGCCCATCCTAACAAACACATAGAACGCAAACAAAATAAAAGAAATAAAAATAGGATGGAAGTTAAAAAGGTTTATGCTTTATAATCCACTTATAATGTTTATTGAATGGTAGCATTTTCTCCAAATAATAAACTACCATCAGATCCTTCTAATGGGAATGTTCAAAATATTTTCTAGAACATAATCATAGCAATTCATTCAATTCAATTTCCATAACTCTATATATGTTTTCTTTTTCCTATTTGAATTAGCTAATTATACTCATCCTATGCTTAGTTCCAATCATACTATTACCTTAGTTATAGCTTAATTTATACCCCACTTATCTAGGCTTCTTGAATTAATCCCATTTTAGTACTAGCCTTACACTTATACTCAACTAAATGTATTATAAAATTTATTTTATTAATTCCTACTTTTACTACTTATCCATTCAAATGTATATAAGATGTTAATTCACAATAACATTTGAGGTTTAAGGTTTACTTTAAAGAGTTATGGCAAGAAGGTACTACACTTAATCACCATCTAAAGGTTAATCTACAATCAATACTTCCCATTCTAAACTTAATTAAATATTTTATTCAATTGATTCTACCCTCAATATCATTTTTAGTATAATACCCCATTAGTATAATTGTTCTTCTTCCTAGTTAATTCCCAATCCTTCTCTTAGCCCTAGTTTAATATTCAAGTCTTTTGGCTAACCTATTACCTAGTTAAGTCTTTATTTAATTTCATTAAGTTCTACCAAACTAGTTTTAGTACAGTACACTTAACCAAAATTATTAGTCAATCAATTATATTTTCACAATTATGATTTATTCCTCTTATATGGTTACATGGCTATTCTGGTCCATGGTGTATATTAGTATCGACTTAATCAACTTATAACATTTGTCAATTCCTCGATTCTAGCTCAACCCATAACATAATTAATTTAATTACTTTATTACTCCATTTGCTTTAGTTATCTAGTATCAATTATAGTTCCCATTTCAAATACTAGTCTATCTTAATTCATTCTTCATGTTAATCTGAAATGAGGGAAAAGTTAAATAGTAAATAAGACAAGTTTAAGCAGCCAAGAATTTCCATAAACCCAACAAAATAATTTAAAAATAAAGGGAGATAAAGAAAACAATGAATAAAGGTGCTTGCCTAAAATAAATTATGATAGCTCTGTTAGAGAATGGTGGATGTGAGAAACAGTATGTAAAGTGGATGATATAATCTTATGAAGAGTGGGGGTTTGCCAAGAACTAAGAAGTTGAAGCTTGGAGGGACAAAACAAAATGTTAAAGTGGAAATAATCTGGAAAACAAGAGATGAAAAGGCACTTCATTAAGGGAAAAACACAAGTTAAATTTCTTGAATAGTAACAACTATATTTCCACCAACTGCACAAATGGAACGACACAAATTTCAAAAAATAAAATAGGAGGAATTACCTTGAAAAAATGAAAATAAAGTAAAAGATAGGCATGATAGCCATAAATATGAACAAGAATTAAAGAATGGTAGTTGGAATTAAGTTCAAGATGTCAACTAAAGTTTAGTGACTCATGGGGAAAAGCAAAGAGTTCCAACATAAAAAATGGAGAAAGGTTGAATCTCAAATCGAGATGAAGAAAGTCATGCACATGATGATGCATAAGGAAATTTTGGTGCTTTTACAAATTGTAGCAGTTTGGCCTAGTTTCAAGACACACAAATAGTGAGAAAGAAAATAACCCTTATGGAATTAAAAGAGACTTAGTGTAGAACAAAATGATAAAGGCAGATTAAAAAAACTTAATACAAAGGTATTGGCTCAAGGTTGACTAGGCTTATGACTTTAATGATAACAAAAATCAAAATCCATTCATGTAAAAGCCCATTTGTTACTGGCATATGCTTGTAACATTATTATCTAAAGACAAAAACTTTAATGAATATATGACAAAAATGGACTACCTTCATTTAAGCAAAATACAAATATGGTTTTAAAAATTTATTCTTTTTGCCTCTCTCTTTATTGTAAATGTATCTACTATATATAAAGATAACAACTTTTCTCTAACCCATAAATTGAGTATTGAATAGCATTTATGATAATTAGGCAAAATGAGTTGTAAGAAAAAAATTACGTATGCTACAAATTACTGCAAAGGAGAAAACTCATGAACATTGGAGACACACCTTCTCTATTCTAATTAAAAAGCCTCTGCCACTATCAAGTTATCTCTAATGACTAGGAGCCACTAAAGATGTGTGTGTGTGTGTGTGTGTGTGTACGCAAGAGGTCCAAGTGTATGAATAAGAACAATTTTTAAAATTCATTATGAGTTTTATGTTAGAAAAAGAAAATTCATATTCCTAGGCCTTCATTTTATCAACTTGTAAGAAGCATTTCTGATCTTAAAGAAAACCTTATTGTAAAGGGAAAATTCTTTCTTTCATTTCTTTATTGTAAATCTCTAGTTGAGAGAATTAGTTAAGAGTAAGCTATAGAAAACTTTCTAAAAGGTTAAAGGTAAGTTTGTAAAACTTATGTTAGTAGTGAGCACATAAAAACCATCTCGGCTGTAATATTTTTAAAAGTTTAAAAAAAAATTTCTTAAAATTTAAGTAGACTAAACATAAGTTTGAGAGGTTGAACTAGGATAAATGTTTTCTGTATTACTCTTTTCCTTTAAATTTTTTATTTATTGTATAATATGCCTCTTCTTCTATTAGAGGATCCTTTACTTTCATATTAGTCATTCCATAAAAAATATAGTAGTTTACTTTATTTGGTTTACAAACTCGTTTTACTTGCTCACAGTCAGCTTGCTCCACTAACACATTATTTTCCTTCTTCATTTATATTTGGTACATTTTACTCTTAGTTTTAGCCATTTACTCTACGTTGGTGTAAGTTTACTCCACCTACATATTACAAGCAATTTTGTCTATATTTTCTTACTCTATCTAACTATTGTTTACTTGTTTCATTAAGTATATGCTTACTCCACTTTGTGCTTTCTCCATTTTAAATCAACAAAACTTCATATTATTTAAATTTTTTGCATACCACACCTATTCACCTCCCTTTAAGTGTATTTATCAATTAATATCAGAGTTGGTCTCACTTGTTTATGTGCTTAACAACTAAGAGAAAAGGTTTTTTTGTTGTGTCGAAAAATGAATACTCACACTCTTGAAAAAGCTTATTTCTAGGAAAAACTCTCAACTGTTAAACCACCATATTTCATAAGAAAACATTTCTCATATTGAAAAGATAGAATGAAAATATATTTGTTCTATTGATTATCTAATATGGGAAGTCATTAAAAACTAACCAAAGATATTTAAAAAGGTGGATTTGACAACTAAAGTTGTTGTGGACTAGCCCGTAAGTGAATGAATAGAAGATGATATAAAATTGGTCTAATACAATGATTATGCAAAGAATACTTTAATTTGTGTTGTCAGTAGACTAACAAACCAAAGTATGATAAGATATCGAGCTATAAAACTGCTAAAAAAATATAGGAAAAGCTTATAGTTACACATAAAAGAACCTTCGAAGTTAAGGAGATCAACTCAAATGTGCTTGTGTATGATTTCAAACACTTCCATATGAAAGAAGGAAAAAATTTCAAAGAAATGTATAATAGATTTGTTAAGCTTATAGGGGATCCATAAGCTTTTAATAGAAAATACACTAATCTTAAGTTTAACTACAAAACCCTTAAAATTCTTCCACAAAAATGGCGATCCAAGGTAGACTTTATTGAAAGTAGGAATCTTCAAGCACTTTCCTATAATGAATTTTGAAATATACTTATTGCTTATAAAAAAAAATCACCCTAAAAGACATAAGTTAGAGCAAAGAAGAAAGCTAGCTGCTTTGAAAGCTGTTACCATTGAAGAAACCTATATAAAAGAAGATGAAAAAGAGTTGGATGCATAAGATATAACCTTATCCTAAAAAAAACAAGATAAATATGCCAAGAGAAAAAAGGAGCTTTGGAAAAATAAGGGGAACATGTTAAAAAGCAATTACAAAAAGGAGGAAAGCTACAATCACATACTACGAATACAGAAAAAGTGGACATATTATATTTGTAACACCTTCATTTCTAGCTCATACCCATCATGCCTTTCATGGTCAGATACATATGGGAAGCATAAAAGGGAGATCATTTTCTTTGGGTTCATATTCTTTCTCACATGGCATCATGCATGGGTAGACATTCACTTCAGTGTCACATGGACCGGGTGAGCTCTTTCTATGCATCTTCATGTTTAATTGCACTAGTAAGACTCATTTCAATCCCAAAAATATGCTTTAAACCCATGAAAAGAAAAAAGGGATGTGAGACATGCAAATTCGTTTTCGGCAGATTTGGCCTCATTTCTGGGCAAAGTTTGGAAATTCATAATTAAATCCAGAAAAATCAAAAACAAGTGATCTCAGTCATTATGGAAAGCTTAGGATGTCTACTTCATAATAAAAATATGTACAAGTTATAACATCCCACACACAGGACTTTTGACATGCGAGATCATCTGGAGTTCAGAGTGGGCTCTGCTACTGTCACAGCTTACTGATATAACCTTCAAAAATGTCTAACTAATTCCAAAAAAATCCAATGCATGCAAATCATACCTATATGGAAATATGTGGATGTTAAATAGAGGGAAAAAATATCTTCAGATCAGTTCATCGAGCCAGGCTCCCAGAAACTGATGAAACAGTACCTCGGGTCTGGTAAGATAACTGATTCTGGGCTAGAACTTCAAAATTGCATATCTTCCTCTCTAGACCTCCAAATGAGGTGCTTCCAATTGCTACAAGTCTTTGTGACTATCTAGTTTTTGTCTATAAAATTTCGTAGTTATTGGATCACGTTTGCCCTTCAGATGACATAATTTCAAAACTGACCAAATAAACAGTGTTTCTGAAAATCTGAAATTCTGATGCCATCTTTGAAAAATCATAGGAAATTCTACAGACCTCCAAATGACTTGATATTTAACTTTCCCAAAATCTCTAGACAAGATCTAGCCACATGTAAAATCTCAAGGCAAGAAGAGGTCATTTGGTCAGATTTGGACATCATGGGCAAAGGGACCACTTTCTTATGTTAAAAGAGGCTTCAAGGGTTCAAATTTGTCTCTCCTATCTCTAAGGCTCTATGAGTACGTGGGAAAGCCTCAATGTAGGCTATCCAACATGGCTTAAGTGTCTAGCAACCCAAATTTTCAAAACTCATTCTCCTACACTAATACATACACCCATGTGGAGAATGCTAGATCTTACCATTCATTGCAAAACTTACTACATCATTCACTATAAGCTCCATTTTCATACATATACATGATAAATACATTGAGTTCATCTATTTACAAATATTCATAGGTGCTACATCATGTACATCATATCATTAGATTACATCTCTCGACTTAATCACAAAATAAAGACAAAAAGGCTCTTTTACAATTCCTTGGCCAATCCTCTAGCTTCAACCTTGGTGGCTCCCATCTCTTGCCTCACTTGGTCCACCTAGCATGTTGGGATGGTGGAGATGGGGAGTGAGATTCAAGGAATCTCAATAGCTCATCTCTCATTCAATCATACACACAAAGCATGCAAATAAGTCTCACAATGTATGCATGAGCATATTAGCATGTGAAATCATAAGAAAAGCATTTGCAACATTTGAGTTGGTCATACATAAGAAAAACATTTTTCAACATGTGAGTAGGCCATACATAACATATAAAAGCTTTCCAAATAAATAGATTAGCCTCACCCACTCACTTGTGGATTTTGGACTTGCCTCACCCATTCTCTAAGAGGTTCTTAGACTTAACCCTTACTTTTTGGGAGTCAACCTCACTTTTGGGAGATTCTTTACTTTGTCTTAACCAACTTGAAGGTTTTTGGCTCATCCTCACCATGGCTAGAGGGTTGTTGGCTTTTCCATACTCAAGCAAACCTAAACAATCACATAAAACATCATTGAAATACATGAGGCACCATCATGCTAGCATACTTCCCATGGTTCAAAACATACATACACACAAGCAAGACAAAGTAAGCACACATCTTATGCATGAAAGAAGGTGGAGAGAGTTACCTTATTGGCTATTCATAACTTTCCCTTTCAATTTGTCTCCTCCCTTATTAGTTTCATAATCACTTCTAGATGGGAGTGTTTCTCTTAAGCCTAGACACACAAGAACATAGAATTACCCTCTTAACACTTTACTCATAAGCTAGGGATTTTTTCTAATAAACCTTACCAAGCATATAAGAGCTAGGGTTCTTTCTCTTACTAGAACTTCACCCATTATTCTTCTCTTTTCTTACATTTCTCAACTCATCACACCCTCTTGTAAAGGTTTCTTACTCCCTCTAGGTCAGAACCAAGACCTTCTCACTCATCCACCCATGAAAAGGGAGCTTAGAAAGAGAGGAATAAATCAAGAAGAAGGAGCATGAAGAGTTTTGAAGGTTCTTACCTTTCTTCCTTAGCTTCCCTTCCTTCTCTCTTGGTCCCTCCTTGTTTCTCTCTCTCTCAAGCTCTCTTTTTTGTGCTTGGACGAAGCTTAAGGCGGTTTAGAGAGAAAGGATGAGTTGGAGCTCTTTAAAACGTCCAACTCTTTTTTTTTTACGCTTTTCCGGACTAACCCTCACTATAGCAAGCCATAACTCTCGCTACGGCGAGCTCGTGTCAGTCCCAGACCCCTGTTTTTGCTATGGCACACGCTACAGTGAGCTACGCCCTGGTTTTTGTATAGGATGCCCGCACTCGCTATAGCTAGAAGCATTTTCGTTATAGCGAGAGTGCTAGCGAGAAGGCACTCTCGCTATAATTAGGCTATAGCGAACAGGTACATTCGCTATAGCTAGGTTGTAGCTAGCAGACTTAGAAAATTTTTAGCCCTTCGAAAATTTTCAGCTTTCTTCTCTCTTTTTTTTTTCTTTTTTTCTTCTTTCTTTTTCCTGGTTGTTACAATATCAAAATGCCTACATGTGAAAAAGAAACCAATCAAATCTTATGAGAAGAAAAAGGCTATGACAGCATAGAACGATGATGACAAAGATGAAAAATAATTAGAACAAGAGATGACTATACTTTATGGCCCTTGAAGACAGTGAGCTACCAAATGAAAACTATCTTTCTTATATTGAACTAAATGAAACCTTTAATGAGCTTTTGGCTAGTTCAAAAATTTATTTGCTAAATATGAGAATCAATTTTAAATAAACTCCAAAATTAAAAAAAAGTTCATATTCTTGAATCTAAATTAGAATTAGCTCTTATGAAAAATAAAAACTTAAAATAATAAGTTGCTACTCTTATAAAAGACTTAACAAATTTTGCAAAAGGAGAAAAAAAATCTAAATATACTATTATTTGAACAAAAATATATGTTTGATAAATCAAAAATATGATATGAAGAAAAAGAAAATATAAAATTGTATCAAAATTTCTTTGTTAAATAAATTTCCTCTACTTCTTGCTCGTTTTATAATGAGGATGGCCATGCATATTATAGATGTGAATCTAAAAGGAAAATCTAGAATGGGTTCTAAAAGGAATTGTAAAGTCTAAAACTAATCTGAAAAAACCCAAAAAAGATTTGGATGTCTAAGAAAAGTTGAAATATTTGCAAGTTTGTACAAAAAGAAAGATATCAAAATATTAATAATTTTTAAATAGAAGCTATTCCAAACACATAATTGGAGACCCATCACAATTTTTATCCTTCACAAGAAAAGATGAAGAATCTATTACCTTTGATAATGGAGGAAAGGATAAAATTATTGTTCTAGGTAAGGTTAAATTAATTAAAAATTGTTATTTAAATAATGTTGTCTTATCATTGACTTGAAACATAATTTGCTTAGTATAAATTAATTTTGTGATAAAGGTTATAAAGTAATATTTAAACCTCATGCATTGCACTATCTATAATAATAACAAAGCCTTGTTTGTAAATTAAAATTTTGAAAACATTTATATTCTAAACTTGAATAATATAAGTTCAAAGAACATGACATATCTTTCTTTTATCTATAATGATCATTGGTTGTAGCATTAAAAGTTTAGCCATGCAAGCATACATACTATATCCAAACTATCTAAGATAGATCTTGCAAAAGATCTTCCAAAACTAGATTTTGAAAAGGATTACTTATGTAATGCATGCCAATTAAGAAAACAAACAAAATCTTCTTTTAAATCAACTTCTCTAAATTTACTTGGGTTCTCTTTCTTTCACATAAGGATAAAACTTTTAAGAACTTTATATCCTTTTATAAAAAAGTTTAAAGAGAATAAGAGTATTTAACCTCTAATATTTAGAGTGATCATAGTAAAAAATTAAAAAATAAACTGTGAATTTTATGATGAGTAGGGTTTTAGTCATAACTTTTCTACTCCAAGAACTTCATAATATAATAAAGTTGGTGAGAGGAAAAACTAGACTTTCTAAGATATGACTAGAACTATGCTCATTGACAATAATCTTATTAAATAGTTTTGCACTAACTATAAATACTACTTGCCATATCTTGAATTGTTGTCTCATTATACTTATTCTTAAAAGGACTCTATATGAATTATGAAAAGACAAAAAGCCTTATGTTAGTTATTTGTATGCATGTAGTTATAAATATTTTATTCTTAATAATGGAAAAGACAAGGTATATTCATAGGATATTTAATAACTAGTAAAGCATATAGAATATATCATAAAAGAACTTTGGTCATCGAAGAATCCATGCATATGGCATTTAATTATTAATCCTACCTTGAGAAGAATATTGTATGCAAATAAGGAAGAAAATATTTTAAGATGGAATTAATCAAGAAATCAATAGCCAACACCAAACATAATAGAAAAAGGAAAAGAAGAAAATATAGAAAGCAATTCTAGCACTTTCAGAATTACTGATAAAAGTTAGAGTAAACTTTATTGTTCAAATAAAGGTGAAATCCAGAATTTGAATGAAAAGCAGTCTCTAAAAGAAGACACTCTTCAACATTCTAAGGTATATAAAGATAAAGATTATCAAACAAAAAATGCTTAGACATTAGTAAACGATCAGACACCAAATATGCAAAAAGTTGCACCAAAAGGGATTAGGCTACTGCGAGAATGAAGACACTCCTCTACTTATCCATCATAGTGTATTATTAGAAACTCAAATGAAGGAATGCATACTAAATCCTCATTCAAAAATAGCAAAAATAACCTTGCACTTTTATCTTAAATTGAGCCTAAATCAGTTAGGAAGCACTAGAGGATAAAAAATGAATAATAATCATGCAAGAAAAGTTACATCAATTTGAAAGGAACAAAGTATGGAGCTTAGTGGAGTATCTAGAAGGTGCTTCCATCATTGAAACTAAATGGGTATTTTGGAAAAAGCTGGATGAGTAAGATAATGTAATAAAAAACAAAGTCAAGTTAGTGGCTCAAAGTTATACTCAGCAAGAAGGTATAGACTTTAATGAAACATATGCACTTGTGCTAGATTAGAGTCAATTAGAATGTTGTTAGCTTATACATCTTATACAAATTTTAAATTATATTAAATGGATGTTAAAAGTACTTTTTTAAATAGGTCTATAAATAAAGAGGTGTATATTAAGAAATCCTTTAATTTTAAGAATGAAAAGTTACCCAATCATGTATTTCAACTCTTTAAAACTTTTCATCATTTAAAGCACGCACCTTGAGTTTGGTATAAAAGGTTAAGTACTTTTTCTTAGAAAAAGGGTTCTAAAAAAAACTTGACATTAACCTTTTATTAAGAGAAATGAAAATAATTTTTTGCTTGTACAAATTTATATAGATGATGTAATTTTTAGCAATACTAATGAATCTTTATGTAAAGAATTTGCTGAACTTATAAAAAGGGAATTTAATATGAACATGATGTGAGAAATGAATTTTTTTTCTTGAACTACAAATCAACTAAATGAAGGTAGGAAATTTCATTAATCAATCCAAATACACTAAAAGCCAATAAATAAATATGGCTTTCAAAATTTAAAATTGATGGGAACTTTAATGTGTCTATCCTTCACTTTAGATAAAAGCAAGAATGGTAAAGATTATGAGTAGAAAAAATATAGAGATATGACTATTTCATTATTATATATAATTGCAAGTAGACCTAACATTATATTTAGTACTTACATATGCAAAATTTCATAAAAGTCCCAAAGAATTGCACTTCACAATTGTTAAATGTGTTTTTAAATATTTGGTGGGAACACAAAACTATGAGTTATGATATCCCATAACTAATTTTTTCAATCTAGTTGGATATGTAGGTGAAAACTTTATAAGAAATAGACTAGATAAAAAGAGCACTAGAGATTGTTGTCAACTTCTTGAAAAGTCACTGGTATCTTGGTTCAACAAAAAACAAAACTTTATGTCTCTCTCTATTGCTAAAGTTGAGTATATGGAAATTGGAAGTCGCTGCACCTAACTTTTGTAAATGAAACAAAAATTAGAAGATTACTCACTCAGCTTTAACCATATTCCCATGCTCTATGATAATACTAGTGTCATTTGCCTCATAAAGAATCCAATTCATTATTCTTGAACTAAGCATATTGAGATAAAGCATCATTTGATATAAACCTCTTCCCAAACCATACAAGCTTCTTCCAAAACATATGGCTCTTTGGATATAGATGATGATATCTATACAGATGGATCTTATCATGTTTAGTGAGGAGATGTGAAGATAACATACATACAAACTGAAGACCTTGTTGATCTTTTTATCAAACCATTGTTGGAAAATATATTTGTCTATTTTAAAAAAGGACTTAGAATAACTGATAATATATAATATGCTCTATACGAGTTTGTGGTAAAGTTACTTACCTCCTTCACTTTAAGTGCTGCTTCGTGCAACTCATTTTGCTTGTCTCTTTACTAAATAAATTTATTTATTTATTTACTTATTTTTCCTTTATTTAAAATGCTATGCTTTTTATACTATTGGGTAACTCGTGTTTGTTGTCGGGTTGAAAAGAAATATTAGTATTATTGAATTAATTACCATGTAATATGAGATAAATTGTCAAAATTTTAAATCAATTTTCAAATAATGCATCTCAAGGTTTTGCATTAATGACAGGTGGCTTCTTAATGATGGTTAGCATTAATAGCCTTTATAATGTATAAACAACTATTCTCTTAAAGAAACTACTCAGTAGCAGAAACAAAATGTCTCTTCCTAAGTCTCTCATTACTCTCTCCCCCTTAAAACTTTTTACCTTGACCTAAAATGGTTTATAGACCAAAGCATTAATCGATTCACATTCCATCTTTGAAGATCACAATGGCAAAAAAAGTTCATTCCCATCAAAGGAGTAATAGATGTCGAAGAAGAGTATAAAAGGCAACAACAAACACTTAAAAATTTTTAATTAAAGAAATAAAAAAAAGAAATGAAGAAATCCTCAACCTAGAACTTGCAGTCAAAGAAAAAGAGGACTATTGACGATGACCTAAATTGGGTTGAAGAAGAAGCAATACAGGGAAAAAAAACTTAAAAAATATACTATAATCAATATACAAGAAACCTCAACCAAGAAAATATTGACAACGAGAGGAAAAAGGGAAAAAATTAGGGATAAGGAACTTAGCAAAGAATCGACTAAACATCTACTACCAAAGTTTCACTCAAAAAGCATTTAATGTGATACCTTGATGATTTTAAGTACAAACTGATTGTAACTATTGGTGCATTGATTTCACAAGATTAACCCACTTGAACTACTACATTGAATTGGATTTTAAATCCATAAGATGGACCCCTCTACTAACGATCAATGAACTAGTCTATGATGACTTAGTTCGTGAATTCTATGCAAATATGAACATTATCAAAAAGGGAAAGCCTTGAGCTTTATGGTGAATAGGAAAATGGAGATAGTATAAGCAAACACTTTAAAGAAGTTTTTGGAGTATCCTTTAAAGGAGACCTAAAATAATTTTTTTGTTGCATATTCGTGGCCTGTTCATATGAAGGCCAAATATGCTAATGCTTTGAAAGTGGTAGTTGAAAGGAAGGATCAATTACTAGGAGAAGATAAATGCTTATGCACTTTCCTTCCCCTATCAAGTTACAACACACATCATAGGGACAACCATGTTCCCTTAAATCAAAACCTTAAATGTAACGTCTGATTTTTCGTAAAATACTGAAATGAGTCAATTTTCAAAGCAAGTCCCCTGAGATGAGTGATTTAAGGCCAAATAAAATTTGGAAAAAATTTTAAATAATAAAAAATGAGTATTTGAGCCTTGAGTTGCCCAAAAACCAAAGTCAGAGTGATTCAAAAAATTTGCCAAAAGGCCAGTGGCATTTTCGTAAATAAATATAATTTTAGAAAAACACCTGAGAGGGCTTTTTAAATAAAAATTTTGAGTTTTTCAAGGTTCTCAGAGGCCCCAAAAATCATGGGAAGCCCCAGGACCGGTAAAGCCCCTCCGATGTACTCTTTTCGACGTCAGTTAACCCAAACTTTGACTAATTCGTTCAGAAAGATTTTAACTCCGATTTGAGTGATTTCAAAGGCATTTTATTAAATTGGGAACCTATTTGTTATGATGAAAAAGACGATTCTCAAAAAGGAGTTAAAACGAAGGAGAAACAAAAATACTAAGAATGAAGGGCAAAATTGGCATTAAAGTGTTAAAGGAAGCTTCTTTCTTCTTCTTTATATGCCATGTTCTTTCTCTCCTCTCTAAGATCAACTTGCTTCTGCCCATTTTCAGAGAAAAACTCTAGCTTCTTAGGCGCATAAGAGGAGGAAGATTTTGGAGGAAGAAATTTAAGAAAAAGGTAAGAAACTTTAAGAAATTTCATATCCTTCCTTATTGAAATTTGCTCCTCTCCTCTCAAGCTCTCTTTCTATAGTTTTAATGGAGAGTTTGAGGCTGTTTTGAAGGGAGAACAAAGGGAAAATTTCAAAAATCAAGTAAGGAGGCCAAAGAAGGCAAAGAGCAAGCAAAGAAAAACAAGAAAACAAGGTAAAACTTTCATTCTTTGGTAGTTTCTTCCTCCCCCTTCTTCTTGCACGAATTTGGCCACCATGAGCCCAATTCTTACGAGCTATTTTCTGTCCAATTCATGGAGGGATTAAGGGTTTTAGGTGGCAAGGATTAAGAATGAACTAATAGAATCAAGAAAAGAGCATTAGGAAACAAGATGAAATCATTATGGATCCAAATGCTTCCTTGCAAATCTGATTTTATATGAATGTTTTTAGACTTAATCAAATGTTAAAACATGCTCCTAAGATCCTTAAGAGGCTCCCCACATGCTTCATCCTTCAAGAAAACAAAGAGAACTCTATAGAAGGTCAATGTACCCATAGTCTCGGCCTAAGCAAGTTCACCTAGCTAGGGAGAGTTTTAAATTTTTTTAAAGTCATTTTTGAGTTATATATGGTGAATGAATATAAGAAGATGCATTAAAAAAAATTTAGAACTCAAGAAAAGTGAATTGGGGTCATAGGTTCCATATTATGACTTAAAGAAGCAACATGGTACTAGGCCCTTTATTTTAATGGTGTGGTGGCTACAAGAGGTTTAAAAGAAGTCAAGAATCATAATTAAGAAGAAAGAATGAGGCCTAGAAGTTATTTGAGGAGTGTTGCTTCATTAGGCACCATTATGGGCCATAATGAAGTCTATAAAGTAATCTAGGGCTTAAGCAAATTGTATAGCTTTAGAATATGTTTCATGAACCTAATTAGTTCCCTTAAATCATGTATGGGCTAAGAGAAACCATCTCCACCAAATTGTGGGTGTATAGCCGAGGCAAAGGAGGGAAATCCAAGGAGAAAAGTGTGTAAATTTGTGCAAGGTAGCTCTGTCCACCTTCTCTCATGCATGGATGTGTGTTTTAGCTTGTTTTAGAATGTGTGTATGTGTATTTTCAAGTTATAAAAAGTATGCTAGCATGCCTTTATATGCTATGATCCTTGATGTCATGTTATGTTTTCTAATGAGTGCATGATATTTGTATGAGTTTACTTGGATGTGGAGAAGCTAAGAACCCTTCCCTTTGGTGAGGATGAGCTAAGAACCTTTGAGTTTGGTTGAGATAAAGCAAAGAGTCTTCCAAAAGCAAAGTGGGCTCCTAAGAGTATGGTTGAGTCCAAAGTGCTTAATGAATAGGTGAAGCAAGTATAAAATCCATGAGGAGAAGTGTGAAACCAATCTAAACACTTGGTGAACTCTTGGATGTCTTGTATGAATTGTTCATATGTCAAGTTTGCTTTTAAAATGTCCATGGCTTTTATTTTTTCATGCATGCATTTGTAAAACTTGCTTTGCACATATTATATATGATTGAATAGGAGATGAGCTATTGGGATTCTTTGAATCTCATCCCCTCCTCTCCATGATCTAATATGCTAGATGGACTAAGTAATTATGGTGAAGGAAGCCAATAACCATGAAGAGCAAAGATTGACAAGCTTATGTCTTGTTTTGTCTATTTTGAAACTATAATAATGGTTCATAATATATATAATGTTGTATATGTACCATGAACTTTTAGACATGTGTAAATATACTATTATGTGATGTTTAGATGTATGAAAATAATATATGACCCATAGCACTTATTTTGAGTATGTAATGCTAAAGTGTGCAATATGGAATTTTGATGAAAATATGCATAAGTGTGGGTTGAATGGCCAAAATGAGATGCATGAGGTTTGGGACTATTTGGACAGCTCACTTAAGTATCAAATGTACTTTTAGACTTGCTCAAAAGGTGCCAAGACCAAGGGAAATCTATTTGGCAACTTTGGCACCTTATAAGAAGCCAAAATTAACCATTATGGAACCCTATGTCATTTTTAGTCCAAATGAGTTAGTCTTGATATGAGATTTGGCATGCAATTAGGTCTCATTGAGAGATTTTTGAAAAGCTAAAGATCATAATTTTTGAAAGTCTACAGAATATTTGATGATTTTTTAAAATTGACAAAATTTATGGAAATGGTCTGATGCACTGTTATAATGGTCTGAAATTGTTTTTTGTCATATGAGACTCAAATGATGTCCAATTGTCATAAATTTTATACAGAGAAACTAGGCAATCACAGTGACTTGTGCCAACTAGAACTACCTCATTTAGAGTTCTAAAGAGGAAGATATGAATTTTTGAAGTTTCTGTCCAGCATCAGTAACCTTGCTCGACCAGAAGTGCTATTCTATTGAATTCTGAGGTCTGGGCTTGATGAACTGATCTGGAGATATTTTTCCTCTCTATTTGAAATCCACATATTTCTATATTAGTATCATTTACATAGATTGAATTTTTGTGAAATTAATTGGACATTTTTGAAATTCATATCAATAAACTGTGACAGCATCAGGACCCAGTCTGACCTCCAGATTCTTTCGCATGTCAAACACTCTGTGTGTGGGATGTTATAACTTGTAAATATTTTTAGCATAAATTAGACATCCCAAGCTTTTCCAAAATGACCAAGATTACATGATTTTTATTTTTTTAGATTTAGTTATGGTTTTTAAAGTTTGCCCAGAAAAGAGGCCAATTCTGGTCGAGAATGAAACGTCATATTCCACCTTCCAATTTGGTTTCCATAAGTTGTAGGCATATTGTTATGATGCATATGAGTTGTAATGATGTAATTAAATATGAAAATGTATAGTATGAGCTCACCCGATCCACGGGACACCGAATAGATTTTTAGATATGACGAAACACAAATAAAAGTCTAAATTTTCATGCTTTCTAAATGGGAATCATATATATGTTTCATGATAATTATACTATTCAAAAGCATGAGATGAGCTAGAATTATGGTGTTACATTAAATGTGTTGTCATGAAGGCATTTATTCCCAATACATAACTTGATGGCATAACAAATCATCAATATTTACTACTTAATGCTTAAATACATAAAGGAAGTTGCTTAAGGATCATCACAAGTGACCAGTCTACCATACGACATATTTCTCACACAGATCTTCAAAGGACAAGGAGTCAACTTTAAAAGTTATGCTTATCAAGTGGCTCTTATATCTTAAGATGCAATCATTCTCAAATATACAAGGTACACACTTATTGGAGTAGAATGGAACAAGAACTATGATGTAAAAGAGTTTAGAGCTGATTTAGAAGCCTTTCGAGCTAAGTATAGAAGAGGCCTCCCACAGGCTCCTCCACCTTCAGTCTCAAAGAAACTTGTCAAAGTCTCTTCCTTCAAAAAGAAGAAAGTTGTTAAGACTGCTGTGAAGGAACCCATTAAGGAAGTTGCTGAAGAGGAAATTACTGCCACCATTTACAAGGAAGAATTGTTGCAAACCTTCTTACTTCCTCACTTGTGCATCACAATAACACTCCTTCAATTTTGACACCTTTTCCACACGTACTTCCTTCACTTTGCAAGTGCATCCTCCAATATCTATTGTGCCCCTCCATTCCATAATAATTCTTTGCAAAAGCACAAAAAGCCTAAGGTAACTTCACCTTTTGAATTAAAAGAAGATGTGCCTCCTTTACCTATCCTTTCTTCATCTTTTCCTCTACCACTCATTTCTAACTTCCTTCCTTAATCGCTCTCACCATCATCTATCTTGTGAAGTCCCACATCGGCCAGGAATGGTCTAGGGCTAAGGCTTATAAGTGGGGACAATACCTCTGGTGGCTCTGTAGGTGTTGGTATCAGAGCGGGCTTGGTCCATGTGCAACCCGAGGACGGGTTGGCCCCAAAAGGGGGGTGGATTGTGAAGTCCCACATCGGCCAGGAATGGTCTGGGGCTAAGGCTTATAAGTGGGGGCGAAGCCTTCCCCCACCAGAGGCGCCTTTTGGGAATAAAATCCCAAGGGGACAAAACGCCTACAAACCGGGAAGGCAGGGTAACCAAGCCCACGAACCAGGAAGGACGGGGACAATACCTCTGGTGGCTCTGTAGGTGTTGGTATCAAAGCGGGCCTGGTCCATGTGCAACCCGAGGACGGGTTGGCCCCAAAAGGGAGGTGGATTGTGAAGTCCCACATCGGCCAGGAATGGTCTGGGGCTAAGGCTTATAAGTGGGGACAATACCTCTGGTGGCTCTGTAGCCCCAGGACCTTCCATTCATGGGTTAGGAAGGTCCTAGGGCTAGTGCATATAAGTGGGGGCAAAGCTCCCCTACCAACGACGCGTTTTCCTGGGAGCTAATGGGAGAAGCCATCTTCCAGGAGGAACAAAACCCTTGGGAAGGCCGGGTAACCAAGCCCACGAACCAAGGGACAATATCGTTGGGAGCTCTGTGTGACCTGGTATCAGAGCAGTCCTAGTCGTATGTGCAACCCGAGAACGGGTTGGCCCCAAGGGGGGTGGAATGTAAAGTCCCACATCTACAGAGCCACTAGAGGTATTGTAAAAGGCTTGAATGGATTGGATTTGGCTTGAGGAAGTAGCATTAGGGCTATGTAAAAGGCTTGAATGGATAGGTAGAGCCTTGTATGAGACATTGTGGGTGTGTGAGAGTAGTTTGTGGCTTTAATTATGATGAGTAAGTTGTAGGATGGTCTTGGAATGGTTAGTAAACACCAAGAAAGAGTGGCCTCTAGAGTGGCTTGAACAGAGCTAAGTTTGAGCAGAGCTGAGGGATCCGACGGCTAGAGCTTGATAAGATGTGATAGCTTGCCGGGATCAGTGGCAAGCCCTAGATATAAATGATGAGAAATGATCTCGTTGATAGGAAGAGGCTTGCTACAAAGAGTATGTGAGGCCTAATCTTCCCTGATAGTCATACTCAGACCATTCCGAGATAGCCTGCTTGCTACAGTAGTGATGCAGTGCGGTATAAAATGAGACTGCAGCTGCACAGGATCAGTTTAAAGGGGAATGAGAAAAGAGTCACCCTCTAGCCACAATACCCAATTGTCTAGATGAATTTTAGAGCCCAAAAGGCTAATTCCCTCAAGCTAGAGGTTGAGTTATAAGCTACACCCTAGAGCCCCAACAGCCCCGAGGTGATGATAGTTAGCTATGTATGAGTGAAGTAAGAGATAGAATCCTCTAGCTTGATGATGCACTAGATATAGAGGCGCCTTTTGGGAATAAAATCCCAAGGGGACAAAACCCCTACGAACCGGGAAGGCAGGGTAACCAAGCCCACGAACCGGGAAGGACGGGGACAATACCTCTGGTGGCTCTGTAGGTGTTGGTATCAGAGCGGGCCTGGTCCATGTGCAACCCGAGGATGGGTTGGCCCCAAAAGTGGGGTGGATTGTGAAGTCCCACATCGGCCAGGAATGGTCTGGGGCTAAGGCTTATAAGTGGGGGCGAAGCCTTCCCCCACCAGAGGCGCCTTTTGGGAATAAAATCCCAAAGGGACAAAACCCCTACGAACCGGGAAGGCAGGGTAACCAAGCCCACGAACCGGGAAGGACGGGGACAATACCTCTGGTGGCTCTGTAGGTGTTGGTATCAGAGCGGGCCTGGTCCATGTGCAACCCGAGGACGGGTTGACCCCAAAAGGGGGGTGGATTGTGAAGTCCCACATCGGCCAGAAATGGTCTGGGGCTAAGGCTTATAAGTGGGGGCGAAGCCTTCCCCCACCAGAGGCGCCTTTTGGGAATAAAATCCCAAGGGGACAAAACCCCTACGAACCGGGAAGGCAGGGTAACCAAGCCCACGAACCAGGAAGGATGGGGACAATACCTCTGGTGGCTCTGTAGGTGTTGGTATCAAAGCGGGCTTGGTCCATGTGCAACCCGAGGACGGGTTGGCCTCAAGAGGGTGGAATGTAAAGTCCCACATCGGCCAGGAATGGTTTGGGGCTAAGGCTTATAAGTGGGGGCGAAGCCTTCCCCCACCAGAGGCGCCTTTGGATTGTGAAGTCCCACATCGGCCAGGAATGGTCTGGGGCTAAGGCTTATAAGTGGGGGCGAAGCCTTCCCCCACCAGAGGCGCCTTTTGGGAATAAAATCCCAAGGGGACAAAACCCCTACGAACCGGGAAGGCAGGGTAACCAAGCCCACGAACCGGGAAGGACGGGGACAATACCTCTGGTGGCTCTGTAGGTGTTGGTATCAGAGCGGGCCTGGTCCATGTGCAACCCGAGGACGGGTTGGCCCCAAAAGGGGGGTGGATTGTGAAGTCCCACATCGGCCAGGAATGGTCTGGGGCTAAGGCTTATAACTGGGGGCGAAGCCTTCCCCCACCAGAGGCGCCTTTTGGGAATAAAATCCTAAGGGGACAAAACCCCTACGAACCGGGAAGGCAGGGTAACCAAGCCCACGAACCGGGAAGGACGGGGACAATACCTCTGGTGGCTCTGTAGGTGGAATGTAAAGTCCCACATCGGTTAGGAAGGTCCTGGGGCTAGTGCATATAAGTGGGGGCAAAGCCTCCCCTACCAACGACGCGTTTTCCTGGGAGCTAATGGGAGAAGCCATCTTCCAGGAGGAACAAAACCCTTGGGAAGGCCGGGTAACCAAGCCCACGAACCAAGGGACAATATCGTTGGGAGCTCTGTGTGACCACACCTACAGAGCCACCAGAGGTATTGTCCCCGTTTTTCCCGGTTCGTGGGCTTGGTTACCCTGCCTTCCCGGTTCGTAGGGGTTTTGTCCCCTTGGGATTTTATTCCCAAAAGGCGCCTCTGGTGGGGGAAGGCTTCGCCCCCACTTATAAGCCTTAGCCCCAGACCATTCCTGGCCGATGTGGGACTTCACAATCCACCCCCCTTTTGGGGCCAACCCGTCCTCGGGTTGCACATGGACCAGGCCCGCTCTGATACCAATAAATGTAACACCATAATTCTAGCTCATCTCATGCCTTTGAATAGCATAATTATCATGAAACATACACATAATTCTCATAAAGGAGGCATGAAGATTTGGACTTCTATTTGCAAGTCATCATATCCAAAAACCCATTCGTTATCACGTGAACTGTGTGAGCTCATTCTATGCATCCTCATATTTATTTGCATGATTAGAACTCATTTCAATCACAAAAACTAGCTTTAAACCCATGGAAACCAAAAAGGGATATGAGACATGTAGATTCATTTTCGGCAGACTTGGCCTCATTTCTGGGCAAAGTTTGGAAATTTACAACTAAATCCAGAAAAATTGAAAACATGTAATCTCAGTCATTCTGGAAAGCTCAAGACGTCTAATTCATTTAAAAATATGTAGAAGTCTTAAAATCTCATATATACTGCGTTTGACACGCGAAATCATCTATTGGTCGGAGGGGTTCCTGATACTATCACAGTTTACTGATATGGACTTCAAAAATGTCTAACTAATTCCATAAAAATCCAATGCTTGAAAATGATATCACTATGGAAAGATGTGGATGTTAACTAGAGAGGAAAATTATCTCCAGATCAGTTCATCAAGCCAAACTCCCGGAAACCGATGAAACAGTACCTCGGGTCTGGTAGGATGACTGATTCTGGGCTGGAACTTCGAAAATGCATATCTTCCTCTCTAGACCTCCAAATGAGGTGATCTCGGTGGCCACAGAAAGATTATGACCTCTATTTTATTCATATAAAATTTCATAAGAATTGGATACCAGTTGGCCATCGGGTGACACAGAATTCAAAACTGCCAGTATGAACAGTACCCATACCAGAATCCATGAAAAATCTCAACTTTGAAAATTCATCAAATATTCTCTAGATCTCCGAAAATTATGATCTTTAGCTTCTCAAAAAGCTCTTAATGAGACCTAATTTCATGCCAAGTTTCAGGATAAGACTAACTCATTTGGCCAAAAAATGGTATAAGGTTCCATTATGGTCAATTTTGGCTCCATATTGGGTACCAAAATTGCCAAATGGATTCCCCTTGGTCTTGGCACCTTTTGGGCAAGTTTAAAAGCATATTTTAGACTTGTGTGAGCTGCCCAAATGGTCCCAAACCTCATGCATCTCATTTTGGTCATTCAACCCACATTTATACACATTTGCATCAAACTTCCAATTTGTATAACTTGGCATTACATACCCAAATTCATTTCTAAAGTTCATACATCATATCCATACATGTATACATCACATAATATTATATTTACATGTGTCTCAAGGGTCATGTGCCATTTACAATAATCATATACATCATTGAACATCATTATGGTTCAAAAAGAATACAAACTAGGCCTAGGCTTGTCAATCTCCTTCTTTCATGGTTGTTGGCTCCCTTCACCATAGCTACTTGGTCCACCTAGCATCTTAGAGCATTGGAGAGGAGGGGATGAGATTCAAAGAATCCCAATAGCTCATCTCCTATTCCATCACAGATAATATGTGCAAGCATGTTTCATATATGCATGCATGGAGAAAGTAGAAATCATAGGCATTTTAAAGCAACTTTGGCATGTGAATCAATCATGCAAGACATTCAAGAGCTCACTAAGTGTTTGGATTGGCCTCACACTTCTCATGGATTTTGGACTTGCCTCACCCATTCTTTAAGCACTTTGGACTCAACCATACTCTTGGGAGCCCACTTTGCTTTTGGGAGACTCTTTACTTTGTCTCAACCAAGCTCAAGGGTTCTTGGCTCATCCTCACCAAAGGGAAGAGTTCTTGGCCTTTTCACACTCAAGCAAACTCACACAAATATCATGTAATCATTTGAAAACATAACATAGCATCAAGCATCATGGCATATAAAGGCATGCTAGCATACTTTTCTTAGCTTGAAAATACACATACACACATTCTAAAACAAGCTAAACACACATCCATGCATGAGAGAAGGTGGAGAGAGCTACCTTGCATAATTTCACACACTTTTTCCTTAGCTTTCAAGCCTCCTCTTTTAGCCACACACCCACAATTTGGTTGAGATAGTTTCTCTTGGCCTAGATACAATTTATGGGAGCCAATTAGGTCTATGAAGCATATTCTAAGGTTACATCACTTACTAAAACACTAGATTGCTCTATAGGCTCCATTATGGTCCATAAAGGCACCTAATGAAGCAACACCTATCAAATGACTTCTAGACCTCATTCTTTCTTTTCAATTATGATTCTTGACTCCTTTTAAACCTCTTGGAGTCATCACATCATTAAAACAAAGGGCCTAGCATCATGTTGCTTCTTTAGGTCCTAATATGGAACCTATGGCACCAATTCACTTTTTTTGAGTTCTAAATTTTTTTCTAAGGCCTCTACTCATCTTCACTCATCACATATGACTCAAGAATAGCCTCAGAAAAATTTAAAACTCTCCCTAGCTATAGGAACTTGCATAGGCCAAGACAATGGGGGGAAGAAGAGTTCATGGCCTTCTTGATTTTTCCTTGATGGGAGACACACTTGGGAAGCTTCCTAGAGTTCTTAGGAGCTCAATCAAATACTCACACATGCAAGGAAACTCATATATCAAATCAGTTTTTGCAAAGTGTTCAAGAGCTCTACACTTTTCTAGCTTAGAGTTCATTAGTTTTTCTTGCAATTTCTTTGCTTTCTTGGATGGGAGGTGCATGTGGGAAGCTCTCTAGGGGTCTTAGGGGCATGTTTAAACATTCAATTAAGTCTAAGAACATTCATATAAAATCATATTTGCAAGGGAGCATTTGGATCCCTAATGGTTCTATCTTGTCTCCTAATGCTCCTTTCTTGATTCTATTGGTTCCTTCTTAATCCTTATCATCTAAAACCTCTAATCCTTCCATAAATTGGGCAGAAAACAGCCCCTAAGAATTGGGTTCATGGTGCCCAAATTCGTGCAAGAGGAAGGGGGAGGAAGGAACTACCAAAGAATGGAAATTTTACCTTGTTTTCTTGCTTTCTCTTGGTTGCTTTTCACTTGGCTAGCCTCCCCTCACCAAATCCGAAAATTCCACCTCTGTTCTACCTTCAAAACAGCACCAAATTAAATGCCAACACCTACAGAGCCACCAGAGGTATTGTCCCCGTCCTTCCCGGTTCGTGGGCTTGGTTACCCTGCCTTCCCGGTTCGTAGGGGTTTTGTCCCCTTGGGATTTTATTCCCAAAAGGCGCCTCTGGTAGGGGAAGGCTTCGCCCCCACTTATAAGCCTTAGCCCCAGATCATTCCTGGCCGATGTGGGACTTCACAATCCACCCTCCTTTTGGGGCCAACCCGTCCTCGGGTTGCACATGGACCAGGCCCGCTCTGATACCAACACCTACAGAGCCACCAGAGGTATTATCCCCATCCTTCCCGGTTCGTGGGCTTGGTTACCCTGCCTTCCCAGTTCGTAGGGATTTTATTCCCAAAAGGCGCCTCTGGTGGGGGAAGGCTTCGCCCCCACTTATAAGCCTTAGCCCCAGAACATTCCTGGCCGATGTGGGACTTCACAATCCACCCCCCTTTCTGAGGCCAACCCGTCCTCGGGTTGCACATGGACCAGGCCCGCTCTGATACCAACACCTACAGAGCCACCAGAGGTATTATCCCCGTCCTTCCCGGTTCGTGGGCTTGGTTACCCTGCCTTCCCGGTTCGTAGGGGTTTTGTCCCCTTGGGATTTTATTCCCAAAAGGCGCCTCTGGTGGGGGAAGGCTTCGCCCCCACTTATAAGCCTTAGCCCCAGACCATTCTTGGCCGATGTGGGACTTCACATATCTCATCTCCACTTCTTATCTCCTTTCTCTCCTTTAACTCCCATAAACACTCATCCTCTCATACCTTCTCCACCTCTTACCACTCTTCCTCTATCTATATCCTTGCCAGAACCCCTCTTTTTTCCACCAACTCTAATTGAGACTCTTTCTCTTACACTTTGTCCATCTCTAGACTTTCTACCACCTATGCTTTTTCCTATTGATCATCATTCTCTTCCACCTCAACCACCTACTGTGGATCATCATCAAACTCCTTCTACTCCATTTTCACCTCCCCTTCCCCCTCTAACAATTACTCCACCACTTTCCAATGATGAAATCATCCAACTTCTGTGAACTATGAATAACAATGTCCATGAACTTTATGATGATTTTGATCAAATGACAACAAAGTTTGGAATCATCTGAAGTTTAGTCAATAGTCAAAAAGCTATCCAATAGCAAGTCAACTTTGCCACTATTAGGCTGCACGATATGAAGGAAGCTTTTTAAGCTGACAAACAGAAGCTGCTACAGTATCTACAAGACATTGACTCGGCCTCTTTAGTCTCATTGACTGCATAGGTCAAGCCTTTCATTGTCTAAATTAGTAACTTAAGGATGCATTTTAATTTTTTTAAGAACTTTTTACTATTTGAACAAGCAATGATGGTTAACCTTTTTTTTAATCATATATTTGGGTTAGCCTGAATTTATGCTTTGCATAGTTTACTTTTGCTACATTCATTTCTCTTATTTGTGCTCATCTGATTTTTTACCCTTTTGTTGTTGACAAAAAAAAGGAGAATTACTTCATGCAAAATTAGATAATGATTAACTTTGTAATAATGATTGACTCTGTAATAATAATCTATGTTGTTTTGCTCTATGTGATTAAATGTAACTCCACTAAGTTTCTTTCTTTTATGAATGCAAAGATTTAGGGGGAGCATATATAATCTTTTACATAAAATTGATTTTCGCATTGTTATGATTTTGTCATTGTAAAAAAAGAAAGATTGCTAGCTTAAGGTTGACTGGACCTATGACTTTGGTGACAACATAAGCCAAAATCCATTCATATAAAAGCCTATTTGCTGTTGGCCTATCTTTGTAATATTATTATCTAAAAACAAAAGCCTTAATAAATATATGACAAAAATGGACTTCTTTCATTTAGGTAAAAATAAATATATGACAAAAATGAACTTCTTTCATTTAGGTAAAATGCAAACAAGTATAAAAATTTTATTCTTTTTGCCTCTCTCTCTCTCTCTCTCTCTCTCTCTCTCTCTCTCTCTCTCTCTCTCTCTCTCTCTCTCTCTCTCTCTACTGCAAATGTTTCTGCTATATATAAAAATGATAACTTTTCTTTGACCCATAAATTAAGTGTTGAATAAAATTTATGAAGATTAGACAAAATGAATTGTATAAGAAAAATTGCATATGCTATTAATAGCTGCGAAGGTTAAGACTCATAAACATTGGAGACATGCCTTTCCTACTTCAACTAAAATGCCTCTACCACTATTAAGTTATCTCTAATGACTAGGAGCCACTAAAGATATATATATATATATATATGTGAGAGGTCTAAGTGCATGAATAAGATTAATTTTTGAAATTCATTATGAGCAGTATGTTAGAAAAAGAAAATTTATATTCCTAGTTCCTGGTTTTATTAACTTGTAAAAAACATTTCTAAGCTTAGAGAAAACCTTGTTATAAAGGGAAAATTCCTTCCTTCAATTCTTTATTGTATGTCTCTGGTTAAGAGAATTAGGTGAGAGTGAGCTATAGAAAATCTTGTAAAAAGTTGAAGGTGAGCTTATAAAACCTGTGTTAATGGTGAACATATGAAAACCATCTCAGCTATAATTTTTTTTAAAGTTTAAAGAAAAATCCCTTAAGGTTTAAGAGGAATGGATATAAGCTTAAGAAGCTAAACCAGTATAAATATTCTTTATGTTACTCCCTTTCTTTAACTCTTTTATTTATTACATAATATATCTCCTCCATTATCAGAAGATCTACCACTTTTATATTAGTCATTCCATCAGAAAATATAGTAGTTTATTTACTCTACAAGCTCGTTTTACTTGCTCATAGTCAGCTCGCTCTACTAGAACATTGTTTGCCTCCTCCACTCACGTTTAGCACATTTTACTCTAAGTTTTAGTTAAAGGTGTGCATGGATCAAGATAGTTTGGGAATTGCCTCAGCTCGAGTCTCGCCCTAATTTTGAACTTAGACAAAATTTTTGTCTCAAAACTCAGCCCAACTTAAACTTGGCCCAATTATTATCAGGTTAAGGATTAGTCAATGAGGCTAAACTGAACCAAATGTCTTTTTCTCCTTTAAGAAAAATTTTTGAAAATTTATATCTTTATATTTGCTTAATTATTTTGGGCATATAACCACTCTTTTTAATATATATATATATATATATATATATATTTTAATTTATGCAATGGATATGAAAAAAATAAGTTCAAAAAAGAAAATAGGAAAAAAACACAAATATAGTCACTAAGCATTTTTTAATTTATTTTTATTTTTATTTGAATGTGATAATTATGCTTAAGGGAGCTCTAGCATGGGCATTAATCCTTCTAATTATTTATAATTTATAAAATATATTTAAAATTTTTTTACTAAAATTATTTAAAAAACTCCCTCAAAAAGAAGAATTTTTTTTTTAATTTAACTCCTATCTTTATATATATATATATATATATATATATACACATCGGGTCGTGCTAAGCTTAACAAGGCCAGAAGGTAAGCCTGAAACCCATCCCAACTTGACCTTTTATCCTGACTTGATCTTGTTCAAATTTTTTTTTTGTAATTTTTCAACTTGTCCCAACCCAATATTGGTCGAACAAAGTCGGGTCAGCTAAGGTAATCAGGCTTTGTACACCTCTAGTTTTAATTGTTCACTTCATTTTACTACTGTTTACTTATTCCATTAAGCATTTGCTCACTTCACTTTGTGCTTCCTCCATTTTAAATCGACAAAAATTTTGTATTATTTAATTTTTTACATATCACACTTATCTATTCCTCTAGTTATATTTATTGAAAAGGAGTAAAAACGTGTAGAGGTTGGAGTTTTCATCGGTAGTTTGAGGGAGAGTCACAAGAGCACTTTTTCAAATTTATCTTCATAAAAATCTTGGAAGGACTAGACAACAAATTGAAATAATGAAAAGGATGGAAGAAATAAAAAAGAATATGTGCAGTTCGCAAGGCATATAAGCATGGCTTCAACCATTATAACTATGGTAGGTATTGCATTCAGTTTTCCCTTTATTTAATCCTATTTCATACTTCACTTAATTTATTTAAATTAATTTATTATTATCATTATTATTAGTATTATTATTTTAAACTCAAATTTTAATGGGTATTACAGTTTAATTACCTGTTGTAATTAATTATCCTATTAATTTAAATTTTTAATCTATCGGGTCATTACATTAATAATTTGTATTTCAAAGAATTCTCGCAAAAAGAATTATATATGTGAGATATTGACTTTAAAAGTTAATATCGATTGTTGAACAGGAATTGAAAAATAAAATTGACTGTTAACTAACTTGACGATGTTAGCAGAGCGAAGGAGTTCCCACAGTCCAACCAACTCCCCCTCGTCTTCTCCGCCTCCTCCTTCTTTTTCCCTCTCATTCTCATCATTCACAAATTACACGCACAATACAAATTCTCCATTCCTCTATTCTTCCTCTGTCACGTACCAATATGGCTTCTTCCTTTCTTTCCAATGCTATGTCTCCCCATTCCACCACCATTTCCTCTCCTCCCATGGCAGAGATTCACCGCGTTCCCTTCCAGACCTCGCCGAAGAACCTCCTCCATTCAATCCATGATTAGGGAAATCTTCATGCTTGCCCTCAGCTCCACAATGACTGAGGGTAAGATCGTGTCCTGGATCAAATCCGAGGGTGACGTTCTCTCCAAGGGCGAGAGCGTTGTTGTCGTCGAGTCTGATAAGGTCAACATGGACGTCGAGACTTTCTACGACAGAATCCTCGCTGCTATTGTAGTTGGCGAGGGTGAAACCGCTCCCGTCGGTGCTCCAATCGGGTATTGACAGAGACCGAGGAGGAGGGATTTGGAGGCAAGTACAACATCAGGAATTATAATTTAACACAATGAATGACCGTATTTGTTATTTCCTCATATGCATCATGTTTGTTTGTTTTATTAAATATTATGAAGGAGTGTCCATTTAAAAATAAATAAATAAACATTTATTAAATGTTGCTTCCTACTTGTCAGCGCGAGAGGCAGGGGTGGACAAAAGGGACACGGTTATAAGGCAACCGTGTCAGGGTTAAACTATTTTGACCCTGACACGCAGATAAAATTTAACACGTGGCAGCGTATGAGTGGAGGAATTGGGATTGCGCTGCCACGTGTCAATTTTTGATTGGAAAAAAATCTATCTTCATTTTTTTACCGTTTATTTCTTCTCCTCCAGGGTTAAACGACGGGTCTCCTACAGCTTTCATTTTTTCTTTCGTTCAGTGGCCATTCCTCCATTTTCTCTTCTCCTTGCCTGTGTTTCACCTTCTTCGTGGGGTGGTGGGTCATTATTTCTGTCTCCCTCTAACTTTCCAAGCCACAAGCTTTTATCGAAAGATTATCCTTCAAAGTTTGCAGTGATTAGAGGAAAAAGAAGAAAAGAAGAGTAATATGCACAAGAAGAAGGAGCTAAAAAAAAGGAAGTGGTCCCTGGTATGAAAATTTTAACTTAAAATTATATTTATTTTATAAATGATATGATTATGTTGTAAATAAAATTTAATTACCTGCAATATTTTTTTATTAGGTTTGTATATATATGTGATGAGTTTTTTATTCTTATATATTGTAGCTGGAACAAAATACAATTACAAGATCTGAATAAATGAAAAAAAAAAGTTATGGTTATTTTATGTAGAAAGGGAAAAGAAATTCTAAAATTAAAGGAAAGAGGTTAAAAAAATTGAAGAAAAAATTATGATAAGAAAGAATAACTATTTGGGAAGAAAAATTTATCAATATTAAAGACTATTAGGAAAATAAATAAATTAAAAATAATGATGAAGATATCAAATAAAAACTCTAAAAGGTTATAAGTAAAGGAGACATAGAAAAATATTGTAAAAGAAAATTAAAATTTGAAGAACAAATATAAGAAAAAAGGGGAAAAAGTGTGAAAGAATATAATGTAAAAAATAGAAATGGTGTAAAAAAATATTGTTGAATAATATGGTAGGAGAAAAAATATGGAAGGGACAATATATGAAAAGATATAATTGAAAAACTATTATGAAAATATAATATAAAAAATTGTTATTAAAAAAAGGTAATATAAAAAGATATTACAAAAAAGGAAACAGGAATTGTCTATGAATTGAAAAAAGAAAATATAAAATTTATAGTATGGATGAGAAAAAATGGAAACTTATAATTCTATAGGATATAATTTATATTGGCAAAATATTAGTGTAATATTGAGAAAAATATAAGTAAAAATAGTGAAAATTTTAAAAAATATATCAATAAAATGCATGTAATCCAAAAAAATAATGAACTTGATAATTGATAACTTTTTTATTGTATTTTGAATGTTAGCGGTAATGTTGATTGAGCTAGCAAAATGAATAATGGGAAGGAGGTTATATGCATATATTCAAATAGGCAAATATGCGAAACCAAAGAGAGGGCAACATTTATCGCGGATACGATTGATGTAATAACTGTTGATTATGATATTTCATTAGAGAGGCTAAAACAAGAAGTTGCTGAACAGTTACAGCTTGACTCAAATCAACATGTGTCTGACTTGGTGTATAGGCATCCAGTATCATTGAGACCCACAAAGTATCGAGCAAGCAAGTTAAAGAGAGATGCCAATGTCCAAGCGATGTGGGTGACAAATGCAAAGTTTCCATCACAATTGGGGTCAGTAGAATTGTATGCAGAAATATCGTCAAAAGAAGTAAACTTAAATGAAGTCACTCAAGCAATAGTTGAATATGTGCCGGATCCACTCTCATGCTCTAGTCACGCTATCATTGCCGATGATCAGCCTGGATTGTTCAGGTCATATTTTGTAGGTGTTGGTCAACATCCAAGTTCATCTCGTCTGTCGAGTGATGATATCTCACACCCAAGTGCGTCACATGCACTAATTGGTACCCCCCTTTCTCCTCCAGAGCAAGCAGAAGACATAATGGATGAATTTGAAGAAGATGATGAATATGATGCAGCTCCTTGCGATTACAATGATGGTGGTAATACAGATGATGATGAAGACATCAATTGTGTGGATGCCGCTGTGAATCCAGCCACCTCTATTAATATTTATTATGACTTGACTGTTGCGTTCCTTGAACAGATAGATGCAGGTGGTGCGAGAGTTCCTGAGTATGCTGAAATGGAGGAGGCAGCGATAAATATGAATGATGGCCAAGAGTTACGTGTAGGTATGCTGTATAATGATCAGCGGTCCTTTCGTAGGGCAATGAAGATATACTCGATATGCGCACATCACACTTTTAAAGTATTTCATTCGTCAAAAAAGTATGAAGAATACCGTTGCCTTGAATATGAACAGGGGTCATGCAAGTGGAGGGTTAGAGCATGTTATCGGAGGAAGAAAAATCATTGGGAGATAACAAAATACAATGGGCTTCATACATATGTGTCAACATCATTATCTCAAGACCACCCTAAACTTGATTCTGATGTTATTTCAGTATACCTTGTATCCATGGTAACTGAGAATCTTGGAGTGTCAATTCGAGAGGTCATTGAGCGGGTGCATTCTATTTTTGGATACAATGTTTCATACAAAAAGGCTTGGAAAGGAAAACATCGAGCCATCTCACACGCATTTGGAAATTAGGAGAAGTCTTTTGCTTTGTTACCTAGATGGTTGGCTGCTGTTCAGCATTTCATGCCCGGCTCGTATTATGACTTTATGCATAAAGAATGTGTACCAACTAGCGTGGCTAATGAGGAATCAGTCATATTTCATCAAGTATTCTGGACCTTTAAACCATGCATTGAGGCGTTTGGCTACTTGAAACCGATGGTCCAAATCGATGGGACATTCCTTTATGACAAATATAAAGGGACCGTACTGATTGCAAGTACACAGGACGGTGAGAAGAACATTGTTCCACTTGCGTTCGCAGTAGTCGAGGGAGAAACATATGAGGCATAGGCATGGTTCTTATTTAACCTCCGCACGCATGTGGTAAAAGATAAGGATGGATTGTGCTTGATTTCTAATCAGCATACTAGTATCTTAGCTGCTATGGTTAATGGGCGAATAGGGTGGCAACCTCCATAAGCTTATCATATGTTTTGCCTTCGACATTTGGCTAGCAATATCAATAAGAAATTTTGATTGCCCTGGCTGAAGAAGCTATTTACTAAAATTGGTAAATTTTGCCATCCTGTAACCTTACTTGTATTTGTGTTATACCATGGTTCTGCATGAATTTTTCTCTTATCCTTTCTTTTGTTGTACAGGTTACCTATATGAGCAACATAAAGTAGATGAAGAATTAGCCCACATACGCCAATTAGACACGCACGCTACAAACTGGATTGAGGAGATACCTAAGGGTCAATGGTGTCGGGCATATGACATTGATGGCAGACGATGGGGTCATATGACAACAAATTTAGCAGAGAGTATCAATGCAGTTTTCAAAAGAGTTAGGTTCCTACCTGTGCTGGGATTGGTAAGAGCAACATTTTATAGGCTAACCAAGTATTGGATCCAGCGAGCCGAGAAGGCGAATGCAGAGTTGGAAGCAGGCGAAACCATATCTGAGGACATCAGATTGAAGTTAACAGTCAAAGCTAGAAGAGCATCAGCATACACAGTTCGTAGTTTTGATAGACGAGGGTCTACATTTGAAGTTGAGGAGCCATATGATCCAAATAATCAGCAATTTGGTCGATCCTGTCAAGTCAACTTAGCAAAGCGTGCATGTGATTATGGTGAATTTCAGGTTTTGAAATATCCTTGCCAACATGTATTAGCAGCCTGTGCCCATGTTCGCGTGGATTACGTACAATTTGTTGACCGAGTATTTCGATTAGAAACTATTTCGAAGGCCTATGACACTGAATTTCGTCCCATTGGTAGTGAAGTATATTGGCCCCATGTTCAAGGCCCAACGTTTATTCCAGATCCAACAATGACACGTGGCAAAGGTCGTCCCAAGTCAAGTCGAATACGAAATGAAATGGATTGGCAAGAAAGTTCGAGAGATCTGCCATGATGTGCATTATGTAGACAGTCGGGTTATAACCGCGCAACTTGTCCATCGCGTCCCCATCCAAACTTGTAGCCTTTTAGTTTGTCGATTGTTTTTTCTCCCTTCTTATATTAGCAATGCTTTATATATTACTTTTCTTATGTTATTTGTATGAAGGATGTAAGACAATTTTAATAAAGTATGTTATTTTATTCGCTATTTGTTTCAGTTTTCAATAAAGTACAATCTGGCTCTAGGTGAAGTTAGCTTCATATAAATTTATCCTTGCATTTCTCATATATCGTTAAATATGTATTTTAGCTAACTTTGATGCCACTTTACAGGATAGTATTATGTCTAGCACGAGACATGTTGTTCATCCTGGTCCAGAGGATGACTCTTTGTTGTACCTGCAAACCAAGCACGTTTCTCAGGCAGTGTGGCTGAATATGGTGCGTTATTGATATATTGTAGAAATTGAATCTTCAACTGTTTAATGACTATATTGTTTATAATATTTTACACTTTTCTCCCTAACAGCCAGATTGCATTTTTTGACTTCGTCGCGTTGCGCATGGTCCACGATTAGAGTCTCTCCCACTAGCCATAGTGCCACACCTTAGAGCCACTAGCTTTTATGGAATATCTCGCCTCGCAGCACTTGACTTTGATGCTTCCCTTGTTTCAGCACTCGTTGAGCAGTGGCGACCAGAGACACATACTTTTCATATCACCCAAGGCGAGTGTACCATTACTCTACAGGATGTCGCTGTACAGTTAGGTCTTCCTGTGGCGGGTCTCCCTGTCACTGGTTCACTTAACTTCAACTGGCGAGCTATTTATGGGGTTCTTCTTGGAATTGAGCCACCTGAGGAGGAGTTTGATGGTCAAAGATTGAGCATTACTTGGCTCGCCAACCACTTTGAGGCACTTCCAGAGAATGCAGACGAGAATGATACATTACAATTTGCTCATGCCTACATATTACGCCTGATAGGCGGGGTTCTTATGCCAGATCGGTCGAGACATAGAGTTCCTCTTATGTACCTGACAGTCCTCCAGGACCTCCATGTAGTAGGTCAATTCAGTTGGGGTTCTGCAGTACTAACATATCTTTATAGAGAGTTATGCAATGCCACTGATTATAAAGAGGTTAATATCGGTGGTTGTTTGACGTTGCTTCATTTATGGGCTTGGGATCGATTTCCTAAGCTAGCCCGTGAGAGACCCCTACCTCCAGACCTTCATCTTGATATATATGATGTCCTCCCCCCACTTGGGTATAGGTATGACCCCTATTTCAAATTGAATGTCTTTTGTATGGTTCAATTTATATATATAATTTTAAATTAATAGTCATTTCCTTTTACATCTTACAGGTGAAGGCGTGTGGGCCAACATCCTCGTCCAAGAAAATTAGCAATTCATCACTACCGAATATTGTTAGACCAGATGAGAGCTGATGAGGTTTAAGATATTTTTTGTCACTTTGGTGCATAGTGACCTCAGTGATACGATATACTGACATATTTTATTTCATTCTTTATAGATTATATGGTGTCCATATGATGCAGACGATGTACACCAGTTGATTCCTGACTATTGTCTGGTCTCCTCGGATATATGACTAGCATCTGTGCCACTTATTTGCTTTCATATTGTGAAATGGCATCATGCTGATCACGTGCTTCGACAATTTGGTAGAATGCAGCCTATACCTCATGCTCCTTATAATTTAGAAGAGGTCCACACACTTACACTAAAAGGTAAGACATATTTGGACTGGTCAAAAGAGCATGAGAACTTTGTGCTTGCTTGGTGGGGCTGGCAAGATACTTTATCACTGATACCAATATCATTGGAGCTCTTAGATCGCTATTCAGAATATATGAAATGGTTTTGGAAAGTTACCCGTCGGTGGATCCACCCTATTAGTGGTGCCCAGGATTTTGTGGTAACTTTTTAAGACTTAACATAGTCATTTTATTTCACTTTCTTTGTACTTATTATATATATAACTCAATTTTTTTTCTCACAGGCCGATGTTGCTGATCGCTTACGAGTACTTGCTACTGATAACCATTCACCGTTAGGTCTCGCTGTGGTCACTGATTGTACTAGCATCCTCGATGCACTTGGTGAGCACCGAGATATGACGATCTCTCAAGCTGCTCCTCCTGCACCTCAGTTGCCTCGACCATAGCTTCCTTCAACTCGCACGGCAAAAAGAGCCCATGGATTTATGTCCACTAGAGTACCCATGGTAGATGATCGGCCTTATACATCTAACATTGGCACCACATTTACGATGCATGGCCCTTCTTTTCATGCATCAACCAAGCCGCAGACCCACCCTGATGTCGCTGAACCATCTTCTTCTCCAGGAACGCAAACACAAGTACACCATGACACCGTGGGTCCATCTCTTACCACAACGACACAGGCTCAGACCCATTATGACACTGCAGGTCCATCTTCTTCCACTCCTCCGGTGCATTTTGCTGATTTTAGAGGTGTCAGCTCTGCATTTTATATGCCATGTGGCTCCGTCCCTTTTACACCCCTATTTTCAGACCAAACAATGTCTGCTTTTGGATTTGCTTCTACGTCTTCTACATATGATGGATCACAACAAGCGGGATATATTACACCACATCAGCCACTTCCTCAAGTTCAATCTCCTTTATTAAGTGTGAATCCCATACCCTATCAAGAGGTAGAAGATCAAGGAAACAATGATAACCAAGAAGATGAAGACGGAGGCATTAATAAAGAAGAAGAAGCCGAGGAGGAGGACGAAGTACAAGAGCCAGAAGAAGAACACCCTCTTGTCCGACGACGAGGCCAACGATTACGAACACAGACTCAATGTGGCACAGGAAGTCATTTTTTTTTTAACATTATGCATTCTGTCTTTTTGTTATTGTGTATTTATTTTTTAGATCATCGTAACATAACTATTTCTTTTTATTAAGTACAAAATTTTACTTCTTTAAATATCGAGTTCAATAATATTAGACCATCGTTATTAATTTCTCATTAAATTTGTCTACCTTCTAACTTATTTATCTAACTTAAACGAAGTTACTTTAATAAATTAACCTTCATTTTCCTAAATTAATTTGATACCTTTCATAATAAATAAAATTTTATTATTATAATTATTTTCATTTCGTAACTTATTACTCCTACAATTTTTTTAAAAAAAATTTACGTAACAATTATACAAAACAAAAAAAATCATTTTAAATACATTTCGTTTCTCTTCAATCATTTTATTAAATTTAAAAGAATTACCATTTAATTCTTCATAAACAATGATCTTCTATTTTTTTTGTGCCTATTTTTCTCCTTTTCTAAATTAGTCGACATTTACTTTTTTTATACCACTTAGCCACAATTTTTTTAGGCTCTCTCTCATTTAATTTTTTTTATTATCATATTAAACATAAATTATCCAACTAATCAATTTAATTTAGAGGAAATGAAGAACAAGTAATAATTTTAAAAAATTCAAAGACTTACAATCCAATGATATAGGTGATGGTTAAAGATAATTACTCTTTTATTAACTATTTGTCCTTTTAATATTTTTTAACAATAGTTAAAATTTTATTTTTTTTAACATTCTATTTTTTTCTCATGTTTTTATTTTTCAAATTATAGTAACATATTATAACTATTTTTTCTTACCAAATAGATTTTGTTTTATTTTAATATTGAGCTCTAGCATACTTTACAATTTTTTAACTCTCTTTCTTATTTATATCATTTTTAGATAATTTAATTAAAAAATTAATCTTCATTTTCTTCAATTACTTTTATGATTTTCATGGTTAATAATTTTTTTATCTCTTATCAATATTTTCATTGTGTGGCTTACTTCTCCTAACAATTTTTGAAAATTTTTTTACACACTTTTATAAAAAATATATTTTAATTTAAGAATTATAACTAGTCCCAACTTTATCTCAGTAATAAACAATTTTATATTATCACTAAAAAAATAAATTATGACTCAAATATGACAAATTATAAATTTTAGATCATTATATATATATATATATATATATTTCATACATTACTTATAGCTTTTATTATTTGTCCATTTAAGTTCAATATTACTTACCGAGTTTATTTAATTTTTTATTAATTTACTAATATTATTGCTAATCATCAAATTTTAAAAAATTTAAAATTCAAGCTCCCTAGCCATTATTCTTTTAAATACATTTTATTTTAAAATTATTATAATTAATTTTTAAAAACCTTTTTATTTATTATATAATTACATTATTACAACTAAAAATTTTTCTTATTTTTACAATTTCAAATTTTTTCATTTAAACATAAAAAAGAGTTTAACATCCAAAGCAAATAATCATACTTCTTTATCCCATCAAATTAGCTTTTTTTTATTATTTTTATGGGTTACAGTTGATGCTCAACCGAGACCCGTTTTCTTTTAAAAAAAAAATTAGTATTGTATCTTGAGAAATAAAAATGGCCTTTGGGTATTTGAAGAATTTAAAATTTTTGTTATTATTTTACAGTTAAAAACCCCCGAAGAGGAAGTGGCTGAAGCCAAAGCCAAGGCGGCCAAATCCGCATCTTCCGCTCCTACATCTGCTGCTTCTAATCCTCCACCTGAGACTTCAAATCCCGCTCCTGTGATTTCTCAGCCGCTGCCAGCTAAGGTGGTTTCCGATGGTACAAGGAAGACCGTGGCAACACCTTATGCGAAGAAACTGGCGAAGCAGCACAAGGTAGATCTTGGATCGGTGGTTGGGACTGGTCCAAATGGGCGGGTCACCCCTGCTGATGTGGAGGCGGCTGCTGGAATCACACCTTCCAAGAGTAATGTAGCTTCACCAGTGGCTGCAGCAACTCCGCCAAAAGCTGCTGCTCCGGCTTCTCCGCCTCCAATTCCAGGTTCGACGGTCGTTCCATTCACGACACTGCAATCTGCGGTTGCGAAGAACATGGTGGATAGTCTTTCTGTGCCTACATTTCGTGTTGGGTATCCCGTGATGACTGACGCACCTGATGCTCTATATGAGAGGGTAAGCTGAGTGCATTCTACTATTTGTAGTTCTGGCTGAATCTGAGATTTCAAGTTTACTTATTAGCTGTTAAATTCTCAGGTGAAACCAAAGGGCGTGACTATGACTGCCATTCTAGCGAAGGCCGCTGCAATGGCACTTGTTCAGCATCCAGTAGTAACTGCCAGCTGTAAAGATGGGAAGAACTTCACCCATAACAGTAACATAAACATAGCTGTTGCTGTGGCGATCAACGTTGGTTTAATAACGCCCGTTCTTCAGGACGCAGATAAGGTCAGTGAGTTGTGAACGGTGAATCCAGAATTGTGACTTAAGATTATGTTCTATGATCATCTTACCGTTTGTTTTCAATTCCATGTTAATTGGTACTTCTTTTTTTTTGGGCTACGGCTGGATTTGTATCTGTTGTCCCAAAAATGGAAAGAGCTAGTGGAAAAAGCTCGTGCCAAGCTATTGCAACCCCATGAGTATAATTCAGGTTTCACAG
Source organism: Erythrophleum ivorense (assembly GCA_026724425.1). Taxonomy (NCBI): domain Eukaryota; kingdom Viridiplantae; phylum Streptophyta; class Magnoliopsida; order Fabales; family Fabaceae; genus Erythrophleum; species Erythrophleum ivorense. Next base: position 46,857,432 of record JAIUCV010000009.1, read on the forward strand.
CTGAAGTTATTTGTGCGTCTTTTCTACTTTTATATCCATGGAACTTGAACCTTTTAACCCAAGGAAAACTGTATTCTTATGTCCGCAGGAACTTTCACGCTATCCAATTTGGGCATGTTTGGAGTTGACAGGTTTGATGCCATACTTCCTCCAGGCCAGGTGAGTGATAAGCTCTAGGACTTTGAACCATTAACTTCAAAATACTGTGGCTCCTTCTGTGGTTATTTTGTTTTGTTTCGTTTTGTTTTGTTTTGTTTTTTTTTATTTTGTTGGGCTAATTTTCGTTATTTATTTTTAGGGGGCTATCGTGGCTGTTGGAGCATCAAAGCCTACTGTTCTGGCCAATGTCGATGGATTTTTCAGTGTGAAAAATAAAATGCTGGTGAGTCGTCTGTTTGCCTTTTACTTTCTTATAATCTTCACGCTTAGAACAACAATATCACCTAAGCACAAGCAGAAGCATATATAGAGATAGACTCTTTTATTAATAGATAGCAATGCATAGTATTAAAGACAATCATGGGATTACATCTGCGGGGTTTGATGCAACACAAATCTGTTTTTTCTAAGGGCCGTTTTGGCGAAATATTTTCAAGATTTACTGAGAATGTTATATAGAATTGTTGGATTTTTACCAAAATGGCTCTGCAGTGTTAAAAGATTATTTTGCCTGTCCTTAATCTAATCTACCGTAAAAAATAATAAATAAAATAAAATAAAATAATTAATAATTAATAATTAATAAAATACAATGTAATATATAAAAATAAATTATATTAATTATAAAATAATAGATAATAATCATATAACCATATAAAAATATTACAAATATGTAAAACATTAATAGGGGTATTTTTGAAAAATTATTAACAATTCTTGATGAAAATGTTAAATTCCCAAAAATATAGCAAAATATTTCAGGAATATTTATGATGCACCAAACATGGAAATGTCATATTTCTAGAAATCGCATTTCCAAAAATGTGATCATTCTCAAAATTATAAGATTTTGCTAACCCAACGCTCCCTAAAGAGTCAATGCTATGAGAACACCCTATATATTCATAATAATGTGTTTTAATGAATTATTGTAAATTTTTTCCTTGATTGCAATCATGACCTAGAAAAACCTGTTTGCTTTAAGTGTCAGCTTCTTCCTTTGAGGTCTTATTTCTCGGATTTCTGATTGCTTCTAAGGTCACAAGAAATAAAAGATATTTGGGCTTCCCAAAGGCTTCTTATTACAATAAATCTCTAAAGAACAAATAGCATCTCTCTTCAGGAGAAGTACTATCATGTTTACATTTCACTGTTGAAATCTTTATCATGGTAGCTGTCGCAGGAAACTTGAATGTTTTGACTAGGTCTTAGTGGCTGGGGTATATCTTGAACCACTGTGAAGTAAAGAGTGTAATGGCATCCTTTTATCCCTCTCTGTGTTGCTTGCAACTGAATTATAGGACTTCATTCTCTTTCTTATCATCCAATTTGGGGTTCCACTATCATAGTCTTCCACGTAAAGGACATACCTAAAAGGTTAAAACAACAAAGCTTCTCTTAGATGCCATTTTCTTGAATCTCCTTACCGATTCAGCGGAAACGAGTTAGTGGCTTTTTGGGGTCTAGAATATATAGCTTGAAATGTCTGCAAGTCATTAAGTAGAGGTTGTGTTGCAATGCCAACTCAAGTTTGCTAGAGTTGAATATTGTTTACTTTCATATTTCAACTACTTAATTCGGAGATCAACTATCCAATTCTTCTTTGAAGTAAATTTTCGTCTTGATTTCATCAGTTTTAACCACCCTCTGCGCCATACTTTTCGTTACTCCCTTCATTAGATGAATGCTACATAATTATTTTCTTTAATTGTTTAAATTGATATTTATCTGAAAGAGGACGGTGGCAATTTAAAAAATTTCTTAATCGTTAAATGATCTCAATTAATACAATCTGCCTTCTCTCATCAGAATGTTGGAAAACTCTGTTTCATATTCGAGGAAGTTTATAGTAAAACTGCAAAATCGTCATTTACTGTATCTGATTTATAGCTTGGCATTTCAAGACCTTTGTTGACATTCTTCGTAATTTCTTCAATGTGAGCTGTTACTGTTTCTAAGCTTAATTCATTTGCCTTAATCTTCATCAATTAGCATCTAATAGAAACAATAAATCCTTTGTGCTTCTCTCACTCAAATGCACAGATGCATTAACCTTATTAAAATGTGAAAATTACAGCAAAAAATCCCTTAAACGCCTGGTCATTTGCAAATAGACCCTAAACTTTTATAATAGGCAGTTAGGTCTTTGAAGGCTTGAACTTTTACATTCAAATAAATAGTTTTTTCTGTTTATTTTTTTCTTAGGACTCAGTTGGGTATTCAAAAAGTTAGGTATGGAAATAGAAAAAAAAAAAAGAGAAAAGATAATTTTGAAGATGGAAAATAACGTTATTACCCTTACTTTTTATGATTAAAAAATAATTAATAAATAGTATTAAATAATGATGGAATAATGATTACATGGGTAAAATAGGTATCACAAAATAATTTTCCCTTCCTTTCTACTTTCCCCTGCTCTCCCTTGCATTCCAAACGGGTCCTTATTGATATTAACTCATTTGCTACCGTAGACATCCCTATAATTAATGTAATAAATTATCATTTGTTCCCAATAGTAAATATGTCAATTATGAGGATATCTAAAGTAGCAAATAAATAAACATGAATGAGAGAAAAATAGGCAAAATGACCTATTTGTTAGAATGCGGAAGTTCAAAGACTTAATATTTTTAGTTTTAAAAGTTCTAAAACCTATTTATCAGTGACAACGAGTTTAGGAAAATTTTTTTTCTTTTTTTTTCTAATTAAAATTGCACAAGCCCTAGACATACATCATCACTTTGTTGAAAGAAAAATATCCTCATACGGCACGCATTAGTCATGAAGGATGAATAGCATATGGTCCTTAATTTACCCAAACCAAGCTATTTTTAGAAGTATATATCTTTGGCTTGACCTTCGAGGCACTTAAAAAACCAGATTCTTCGGATGTAACTCATGACAGTTTATTAGTTAAAATCAAGTGCTTGCGGTTATAAACAATATTTATATCTCTAATTTGGTACTAATTAGGTCTAATTTCATTTTCAGGTGAATGTAACAGCTGATCACCGAATAATTTATGGGGCCGACTTGGCTGCATTTCTTCGGACATTCTCAAAAATCATTGAAAACCCAGAAAGCCTAACATTGTAGTGATTCTGCACTCTGACATGATAATATGTGCTTACTCACCACGAGTGGATGACGGGCCGATAGTATTTATGGATGAGACTGCCAGGCTAAGTGCCTCATTTTGTGGCTTTGTACTTCGTTTTGTTATACTCGTAAGGTTTTAGGAGCTATCCACAGCCATTGACTGGATTTTAAAGGAGAGAGAAAGCTTTGATTATTCAAAGAGAACCATGTTGTTGCGAACGGCAATTTCGGTGAACAACAAAGTGTGAGCAGAATTAAGATTATGACTTTGAAGTAAATATCTAGTTTACTTAGACAATTTCACTTGGGTAAATTCTACAATGCACTAAACCAGTACAATTAATAGTATTAGTAATATCAGCTCAAAGTTTTGATGACTATGTATTGTTACCACTAATAGTTAGTTACCAACACATTATTTAAAAATTATTAGCAATACATTATAGGGTTGTTATTAGTATGATGAGAAAACATTATTAATTGTACTTATGCACTTAAATTTTGTAATGTAACCATAAAATATACCTTTAATTTATGGATTTGCTTTTGTATTATAAGAATTGGCCGAAACAGGTTTTATACATTTGTCGTCGTATTTTCTCCTACTTACACTAAAGAAGGCCAGAATCACATAATAATGGTTAAAAAAAGGAAACAAAAGAGAAAGTAAAAATAAATAAATAAAAAGATAACAGTATAGCTCTGGTTATGTATAGACTTACTAAACTTGAGTGGGAAACTAACATAATTACATCTTATAAAGTGAAACAAATATTTAAAGCATGTGGACTAAGGTTGCTGCTATACACTGAATCCAATTCAGCGTCTTCTAACATAAAGGGTACCCTATTTCGTCTTTTTTGGAATTTTCTCTTCTTTCTTTTGCCTTTTTGGCCATACAAACAGAGCACTGTGTTATGTCCCGAAGAGCTGGTGAATTCACCAGTCCAATCTAATATTTCGAGAAAGGTACAGTTTATCGATGTATTCTATAACTGGAAGTGAGGCATTGATGTACCTTCTCATTTTCTTTTCGGCTGATTGATCTGTAATGACATTTATGATAGCATCAGGTCTCAAGACATTGGACTGCTGCTAAAGAAAAACCTAATGATAATAAAATAGAACAAACTTACTAGAGCTTAAAATCCTTTGTTTCACACCAAATTGATCACTGAAAAACAATATTGACTCCTAATAGTTTGGTTCAAAGATTAATCATAGTTGCTTCCTATTACTGGTTCATATCCATTCTACTATAAAAAATTTTGGGTAAAATAAAATATATTACCTTGTGGTTTGGCCTATTTACAATCGACTACCCTATAATTTAAAATTTTGCAATCCGATATTTTGTTGTTTGCACCAGTAACACTCCACTACCCTATGCTATTTTTCTATTAAAAATTGCACGGAATCCCCAACTTTGCTCCCAATTCTCAATTTTCTTATGAAATCCCTAATTTTTTATATAATGAAGACCAAAATTTTTCCATTGACCAATTAAAATTCCTAATTTTCCTCAAAAATTGGACAGACTCCCTAATTTTACTCCTAATTTTTTGCTAAATTCTCAACTTCCATATAAATTTCTAATTTCCTATGCAATGAAGACCGAAATCCCTCCTTTGATGATTCAAAATCCCAAGACAACATATCTTCCTCAACTTCCTACCTTTAGTCCATTAAAATTCTTAATTGGAGACACAGCCTAATTTCCTCCCCAATCCATGATTTTCAGCCAATCTATTTAAGTTTCAGCCAAGAACCATCCTAGATTTAGGAAATTAAAGCTTTAAACTAACTATTTTTTTAGGGGAAAATAGCATAAGAGCACTTAAATATGCAAGTAATGGCTTAATTTTGATGTCTATAATTAAGTGCAGATAGGAAAATTAGAGATTTGGGAGAAATTTTGGGTCCCACGTGAGGCACATGCAATTGCTGTCCACGCATGTGAGTTAAACCACAATAAACTGTATTTCACTGTAAAATTTTAAGGGAAGGCAAATTAAGTATATAATAGAATAACAAGTCTATAACACTAGCCGCAACTTGCAAGCACCATTCATGATATAAATACTACATAAAAGAGTGTAGGAAATTTTTTTGGGGACAGAAAATATTTTAATCAAGAGGCAGAAAGAAAATTATATATTCTTTGGCATCACGGCGCGATATCACCTTCCCACTCTTTTACAGAAAGTAAACATCTTGGAAAGTTTTATAGTCAAAATCAACTTTAAGCCTAGCATTGAGCAGCTCATATACAGAACAGTTTAATTTATTTTATCTCATGGTCAAAATCAGCGTTGCATTGAGTGCTGATACATGTGAAGCACCATAGCTTCAGGATTCTAATCCTCACAGAAACCTCCTTTACCATGCCCACAGTAAAAGGATACATATGTCCAAGAAAAGCTTCATGAAGATTTTCATCTATAGGCATGTTATGTTTAGCGGGTGAGAGAGAAAAAGAAAGGGCGTAATTCAAAGGAATCGAAAAGGAGAGCGGAGAAAGCAAAATGCATATATACATGAGGATTTTGCGTCCCCATATTTCTATTTAAAACTAACAAAGCAATTCAGACACCCCCCCCCCCAAAAAAAAAAAACTAACAAAGCTATAAACACAAAAGATTCAAAAAAGGAAAATAATTAATTATTACATTTTTACAAATTTATCTTTCATTCAAATGATTAATTATAATTATTTGATTTATTGATATTACAATATTTAGAAGTGATGAATAAAATAACAATTAATGATTGGTTCTCCACCAAAACCAACGGAAGTTAAAAATATGAAAATTACAGGATTTTGGAGGATTTGTAAAAATCCTTCATTGTTCTGTCCTTATTAGAAAAGAAAAAAAGAAATAAATAATAGAAATAAAAATAAAAAACCCCCAAACAAAGAGAATGTCTAAATTAAACCTTATATTTCTTTCTCTTTCCCTCCATTCTCAACAATCCAAACTTGCCGTTGTTTATTCTTTTAAAAAAAAGAAAAAAGAGAAAGAGCTTGGGGATTTTGGGGCAACAGAGGATTCAATAGCTTTATATAATGTTGGGCAGAAAGAATTCAAAGGAAGATTTTTAATTGGTCATGTCTTGTAATAGCACTTTGATGTTTGAACTTCGAATAGAAGTCACAATGTAACTGCCAATATTAGATATTCAGTCTATGTGTATGTATAAACTTCCTACAAGACATGCACCGAACATAATAATAATGACATAAACTCACCTGTTTCATTGAGCTTCACCAACAGTTGGTCCCTCGTTGGAAGTGTATACATCCCAGCAGATACAGCAGTTCTTACAGCCCACGTGTGATATGGTGCACAAACCTGTGCATAAGCTGTTGAAGCTACCTGTTTTAACGAGTTATCACTGAAAATGACAAAAACATAAATCAGATATCACCACAATCCACCAGACGCTAAAATAACTTGAATTGATATGAATAACGATAGTATTATGAAGCACTGTTTGCGTTACCACTACAACTTGACAGACTAGAAAATACAACTAGACTCATGAGAGATTCAAGCTGTGTAATTATTTGGTTATAACAGAACAGACAGACATATGGCTATGTAGAAGGAGTATGGAGAGTCATATGGGGATATAACGCAATGTAAGACCGCTTTCCCAATTATCTATACTAAATGAAACATCAGTGGCGGGAAGGTGTGATTAAATTACACAAAATTATTTTTAATAAATTTCACAAGACAAGGACATGTACATTCAAAGCTGAAGTATCAACTTCAAGAAATTGTTTGTCAAGCAAGAATGCTGTCATAAAACAAGGGAAGTATAAATTGAGTGAGACGAGATTCCCCTAAGATGTTAAATAGAATTCCACATAGTAAGATCTTTTGACAAATCTTCTTTAAACTAGATTGAAGAATTTCTAAGCTTTTCCCAGTGAGATTCTGTCCTCATGTGCCATGATTTTGAGACATCCAATAATATGATTGTGCATTCATGGAAGGAACTGCTAGGAATACAAACCCATTTATACCTTGAATATTATCCAGAATGTTCTCTTCCTTTTGAAAAGTCAGAAAAAAATAAAAAAAGGAGTACATTTTGTATCACACAAACGATTCAGAATGTGATACGGATTTTGTAGACAAAAAAGGATATTCTCAAAAAGAAGGAAAAAAAAAAAAAGATGCATCTGTAAAGAGGCTTGCATACTCAGTGGACAAAAAATTTTCAAATATAGCTCTGATGAGATCAAGGCCCTGCCGAACTCTGCGCAGATTACGCGAAAGGCTTCCTGCTGTTTTCACTGTATCACGTGCAATATCATGGTCAAGTATATCTCCTAGAGTGTCAAATGTCTTTGATGCTTCCACAAGTCCATGTAACTGAACATATCAATCAAATCATTAGTGCAGATATCAAAAATTAAAAAATGAAAGTCTATTGATATGTAGATTGCAACATATGGAAGTAAAAATGATGCCATGAACATAACAAGAACCTTGTAGATTTGGCATATTGATGGAGAAAGAGACCCCAAACCTTGATATCTCCCTCTTCTAACTACACATACTTGACTGTTAAACTACCAACTTATACATAGACTGCATCATCTAACTTTTTCCATGCATTAGAGGGTCGTAATTAGTTAGTTGCAAATTGCAATTGATGGCAGACATAGTAGTTATAATTCATAAGACCTCATGAGGTGGCAAAGATAACGTCCAACAATTTTAAATGTTGCCGTAAAACTTTCAGCAATACGAGATGATTCAATACTCCACCATGCACCTGAATTTCCGTTTAGAAAAGAAAGAATTTCTACTGCAACAGAATTCGTGCCAGACACCAGTTTCAATATAATGTTTTCTAATTCCAAGTTCAAAAAAATTCACACCACATTTATCACAACTTCAAATACATCATGTAAATCCACCAGAAAGGAGGAAAAAAAGAAGGAGGAGGAGGAAGAAGAAGAAGAAACACACGCACACGCACGCAAAGGAGAAAACATTAGAAACTTTTCAATCATCATCATCTCTCGGCCCCCAACACGTTTATTTATTATTTTTTTCTTTTTTTTGTCAGAAATCACAAACACAATCAAGTTTACATTTCTCACTTCCAACTCATTTGGTTTTTATCCATCAAACCATGAAAAGAGCATTAACTGCTCAACAAGCACATAAGAAAAGGAAAACAAACCTTGGCAACGTATTCCAATTCAGCGAATTTGAAGGCCAGGCCGAGGCAATTAAAGAGAACACAGACCAGAAAACAAGCTTCGCAAAAGGTGTCCAACCGAAGCTTTTCTTGTCCCACGGACCCATTTATCCGACCCTTGAGCCTCTGCTCGAGCTCCTCGAAGGCCTCGGCCATGGCAGATAGAGGCATCGTCGCCGAGTCCGGTGGTGTAACCGCATTATTCATATATTTGCTATCAACCATCGTTAAAATTCACCGCCACAATTAGTTGCTTTTCTTTATTCTTAACAAGAGATCAAACATTGTCGAGATTTCAAAAGAGTAATAAAAGATCAAAATTCATTGAAATGACAAAAGTTGGAATTGTTGAGATATTCTGTCGGTTAGAAGGTTCCCTACGGATGCGCTGAGCCTGAGGTTGGGATTTGGAAACACGCCATTTTCCCAGAGAGAGGGAGAGAGCGCCGAGAGACGTTCACCTCTGGCACATCATTGGCGGCTCGCGCCGTTTCATCATCGAGGACGCAGCCAAACAGGCGTGGATCGTCAATTGTCCCAATAAGATAATGGGTGGGAAAAAAGCCCAATTGTTCTCAATGGGGCTCGTGGGCTCTGAGTAAAGACCTCACATTGGATTACGGTATCTTGGTCCATTTAATTTTGGGATGCGTGATGTTGGACTAAACAGAAAATTATTGATGTCTGACCAAATTATATATATATATATGTATGCATATATATTTATTAACTATTATTAAAATACATATTTTAATTATTTAGTCTCTTAATTTTGGAAATATACAATGCAGTCTCTAAAAATTTTTTACTTGTTATTTATAAGTTTCTGGATCATATACATATGTCTTGTTTCTGTTTTATTTTTTATTAATAGAGAATTAATAATTAGTGATTTAAATAATTAAGAGACAAATATATTTTCCTTTTAAAATATGAAATGCCAGGACTGGGGCTGGGCTTCATCTTTGCTTAAGTTATTACTTTTGCTGCCCTTGGATTGAGCTCTTTCTTGTGAGTTATTTAGGTACTTCAGTTTAAAAATAATAACCTCCCATATGAAGGGGTTTTTTCACCTCAGAATGAAGAGCTTCAGGTTTTGGAGTAGATTTTTAAAGATTTACAACTTTGTTCATCAGATCTATTACTGTGCACGCCAGATCCTAGAGGAAGTAGACTTTATAAAGGCTTGAAGAAAAATGGGAAGCATGTTACCTCTTCATATATACGTCTATTATTTGTTTTTACTGTATTTTGTATAGTTGATTTTGTTGAGTTCGGGTTATAAATCTTGTAGGTTTTTGACAAGTGTTTAAGAGTGTGTTGCCTTTTCAGAAGAATGGGCCAAGAAAAATTTGATGTAGGCTTTTCCCTATCTTATACTTGCAAGGTCTTCCTACCTCTTATCTTCTCTAATGAAACATTTCATTCGAAGCAAATAAAATAACCAAAAAAAAAAAAAAGAATTTGAAGTGTGTTGGCTCATCCTATCACTAAGAGATATAAAATTAGGCTGACCGCATCAAATTAAAGTCGAGCTGGCTAAAAGCTAGAAAAACCAATAGCATCTGACTTTAAATTAACTTTGTATCAGTTTTTAAATCTTAAACAAATTAAGAAAATTCAAGACTGACCAAAAAAATATTTTTTTTTCATCATCGAACTAGAATGCATGGTAGACTTTCTTCTTCATCATCGTTGCCTCCCTCGCTCCCTCTCTCTCTCTCTCTATATATATATATATATATATATATAGGAATGGATTTAGAACATGAAAAGAGAGTTAGGTATTTTTGAACAAGAAAAGGTGCAGTGGCCATAAGCTAAGAATTCAATTCAATTATGTGGAGGAGACAGAGAATTTGAAGGTTTGATAGAAATGTTGAAAGCACAAGTTAATACATTAGATCGAAAAGTAAACTAATGAAATTAAATAAATTTTTGCATGCAAAAAGAAACTAAGGTCTATCCATGCCCTTTTGCACGCCCAGTAAGTATTAATCAAGTTGTCATCTCAGCAAAGTGTTGCTTTGTATGCTAGTTGTGTGAAATTTTGCCAAAATACATAGAAAACTTAACTAAGTTAAAAATCAATGGAAACATTTTCAATTATACCCCATCAAGTTTGCCCATTTTTTGAATAACTCCACTATGTTGAATGTTGCAATTTAACCCATATAGATTATTTAATTTTGAACCAAACCTAATAACAATTGCCCTAGCCTCAAATCTAAATTGCTATATATAGTATATTAGAGGTGACACCAATGCATGCTATATTTGTCATAAATCTTGCTTTTCTATCAAATCTGTTATTTTGTTGGCATTGCTTGTGTCAGAAAATACCATAGTGATAAGGAATTTAAAAGGAAGTATCATTTTGGTAGTTAATAGGTCAATTAATAATGTGGATCGATTGATTAATTGTCCTCATCCAATGAGACATGAGTTACATAGAAAGTTGACCATTGGCTTTAACAAGATGATTGTTTGCTAACAGAGATGTATGCAACTCATCATGCAAGTAGTTGATTTGCCCCATTAGTTATAAACAATCAATTAATTGATCCATATACTATCAATTGGGTTATTGACCACACCATTTGACTTCAACATTCAAGAAATGACATTTTCTCCCAAATCTCTCATTATTATGGTATTTCCAAACACAAGTAATGTTAACAGAATAACGAATTCAATGGAAAAGCAAGATTTGTTTCTTAATCCACTATATGCAACAACTCATATTTAAGGTGAAGACAATTGTTCTTGGATTTATTTTTTTTTTCAAAATTAAGTAATTTATGTGGGTTAAACAGTAACATTCAATACAACGAGGCTATTTAAAAATTAGGCAAAGTTGATAAGGCATAATTGAAAATGTTTCTATTGATTATTAACTTTGGTGGATCTTTTATATATTTTGACAATGTCTTACACAATCATCATACATTACAACGTGGCATTAAGCGGCAAATCCTTATTGGATCATGTGGAGTGGAATGGATAGATCGAAATTTCCTATTGCATACAAGAATTGGCCATAAAAATAAGTAGTTGAAAATTAGGAAAGGAAAAAAAAAGAACTAATGAAAGCCAATAGTTGAAAATTGCTTTATGCAATAAATTTTAACCTTTTTAATGTTATTAATATATAATTTATTTATCAAACAATTATTAAATTTATTTTAAATTCTATTTTATAATATATGTATCATTTATTTATAAAATTTTATATATAATTTGATACATATTTAATAAAAATATATATATATTAAAAGAAAACAATTCCATCAAAGTTTGATTAGAACACTGATTTTCTACAATCAAGCCTTTGCTTGGCATCTTTTTTTTAATAAAGAGATCAAAAATTTTAATTGTGAGAATAAAAATATTAAATTTTAAAAAAATTACATTTTATATTATAAAACTCAAATGTACTTTTAATATTTATTCCATTTTTCCTTCCATTCCTATTTATTACTATTCAAGAATTTACTCCACATATCATAGTTAAAATTTTTGAAAAAATAACACTTCAGTACCATAAGATGAAAATATTTATTACAAGGAATTTTAAATTTTAAAATTATTTTAAAAATCTAAAAGACAAAAAAAATTTGTCTTTATAGTTAAATTTTTTTGTTTCTCTAAGAAAAAAAAGAGACACATGTCACAACCTTATATTATTCGGCTTGACTGCACCCTCTATAATCACTCTAATAATTATAGGTAATCTGTGGCTTTTCAACATAAATATATAAAACAAAAACAAAAGAAAGAAATATATCAATTTGAAAACATATTCTACAAATGTATAACTATTTTAAAAAAAATAAAATAAAATGGGATGCGGAGCTTATAGCTCCGCGTCCCAAATAAAACAATTTTTAAAAAAAATTGAGGGACGAGGAGTTTGTAGCTTCACATCCCTATTCTTTTTAATTTTTTTAAATTTAAAAAAAAAACTGACCCTTTGAAAGTCAGTTAAAGCTAACCCTACGCAGGTCAGTTTGACTGACTTGTATAGGGTCAATAGAAAATCTGACCCCTAAATGGGGGTAAAAAACAAATGTTAAAATTTTTTCAACTGTTATATATTCCATCCCTCTTCTTCCTGCCTCATATATTTCATTTTACATCTTTCATCTTCATCTCCTCACAATCCATTTCTCTTCCCATTCAGATCTTTTGAATATTTTTCTCTCTTCAGTAAATTTGTTCTTTTTCTTCATCTACATTCTAAGGTTTGTATTTTATTTTCAAAAAAATTTTGTTTGTCATGTGCTTAACAAATACTTATATTTTTTCTCTTAAAAAAATTAATTAATTATTTTTTAAAATATTTAACAGGTTGTCAATCATTGCGTTCTTGATATTATCTCTCATTTCAGATGTATTGAAAACTTAAAATTTTTTATCAACTTTCATATTCTAGTTGAAGTATGTAATTTAATATTAATTAATTTTTATTTCTTATTTTCTTCAGCTGATGTAAATATATAAAAAATAAAAACAAAATAAACATATATATAACTCATAAAACTATTTCCTTACGTATATAACTTTCATTGTTTGACAAATTTTTTTTAATAAAAATTGGGATGTGAAGCTTGTTGCTCAGGCTCCACATCCCTATTAAGTTTTTTTAAATTTTTTTTATAAATTTAAAGGGATGCAGAGCTTGTTGCTCCTCGTCCCTATATAATTTTTTAATTTTTTTAAAATTAATTATAATTTATAATTTTTTATAAAAAATGATAATAATTTTTTTATATTTAAAATCTTAAAAATATTTACATATTTTGTAAAAAAATTAATTTTCTTTTCATATTATACCCATATAAATTTTTTAAAACTATAAATTTTTAAAATTATAATGTATTTAATTTTTTTAATTCAAAAAAAATTATTTTTAAAATTTTTGAATTTCATATAATAATTTTTTAACTATGAAATAAATTATTTTTATTCCTATTTTGAGAAATATTAATGTTTTTTTGTTTTAAATTTGTAAAGAAAATAAGTTTCAAGGGAAATTGAATAATTATATCTAATATGTCATAAACAAGAAATCAATATTTGATTATATTTTTATATTTGATTAAATGAAAATAATATAAAAAATGAACAAATAATTATAATATCTTTAATACAAAAATGTATTAATATATTTTTTATTTTATTTTGTTAAAAAATATTTTAATATTAAAAATATTATATTTTATTTTTAATATTAAAAAATAAAATTTTACATAAAATAATAAAGTCAAAAAGATAATAATATAAATTCTCATCCTATTCTTTTAATTATTCCACCATTCTATCCATTACGTGCTTTTACCAATAACCATTTTGAATTTGAAAAAAATTGAAGGCTTTAAACTTATTATTCAAGAAAAAAAAATATTAGAACATTTGACTATGTAAAAATTTACTTAATTTTGGTCAAAGTTTTATATATATATATACATACACATAACATTAACAATAAAAATTAAAATATTTTCTTTACAAATTTAAAACAAAAATATATTAACATTTCTCAAAATACAAATATTTGAAGATTACCAAATTAAAAAATATATATATAAATTACAAATTATTTTCTCAAAATACAAATAAAAACAATTTATTTCATAGTTAAAAAATTATTAGATGAAATTCAAAAATAGATGAATTACAAAAATTTTAAAAATAAATTTTTATGAAATAAAAAATTAAATATATTATAATTTTAAAAATTTACAATTTTAAAAAATTTATATGGGTATTATATAAAAAAATTAATTTTTTACAAAATATATAAATATTTTAAAAATTAATAAATATAAAAAATTATCCCTATTTTCTTCTCATATATTTGTATTCTTTTATAAAAAATGCTGATAAATTTTTTTTTCTATTTGTACAGATTCTCAAGAGTTTCTATTTTACACAAAAACTTTTGTTTGTCTGAAATTCTTTGTAATATTTTCGGTATCTTTTATCTTTGATCATTTGAATATATTGTGTTTAATTATTATTTTCACAAAGGTATTGAGTAAAGTCTCATATAAATTTAAATGATAAATAAATTAAATCATTGTCTTTTTCAATATATAGATTAAATTTTTCCCCAATTAAAAAAGTCCCATATAAATGTAATTTTAGAAATATTTTTATTAATTTATTTAAATTCTTGTTTACTTTTTTAATTATCTAAATTTCACCTTTTACAAATTTCAATAAAATTATTTAAATTTTCTCAAAATATAAATTCTTAACACTTACAAAATTAATAAAATTATAAAAAAATTAAAGATATTGTATTTTTTAATATACAACAAAATTAATATAAATTTAAATAATAAATAAATTAAATCATTATTTTTTTCAATATATAAATTAAAATTTTTTTCCCAATTAAAAAAGTCCCACATAAATGTAATTTTAGAAATATTTTTATTAATTTATTTAAATTTTTGTTTATTTTTTTAGTTATCTAAATTTCATCTTTTACAAATTTCAATAAAATTATTTAAATTTTCTCAAAATATAAATTCTTAACACTTACAAAATTAATAAAATTATAAAAAAAAATTAAAGATATTGTATATTTTAATATGCAAAAAAATTAATATAAATTTAAATAATAAATAAATTAAACTATTATCTTTTTCAATATATAAATTAAAATTTTTTTCATTTAAAAAAGTCCAATATAAATGTAATTTTAAAAATACTTTTATTAATTTATTTAAATTCTTGTTTATTTTTTAGTTATTTAAATTTTACCTTTTACAAATTTTAAAAAAATTATTTAAATTTTTTTAAAATATAAATTCTTAACACTTATAAAATTAATAAAATTATAAAAAAATTTCAATATATTATATTTTTTAATATACAAAAAAATAATATAAATTTAAATAATAAAATAATTAAACACTATTTATTATAATAAATTTATATTTTTTTAAAATTTATATTTTTTATTTTTTTATATTTTAAATAACTTTTTAAAAAAATAACTCACGGGTCAAAGGGACCCGTGAGTCAATTTGACTCACTGACCCTCAGTCAAAGCTGACCCTTTGAGGGTTAATTTTATTGACTTTCAAAGGATAAGTTTTTTTAAAATAAAATTTAAAAAAAATTTAAAAAATATAGACGCAAAGCCACAGACTCTGTGTTCTTCAATTTTTTAAAAAAAAAATGTTTTATTTGGGATGCGGAGTCTTCTCCGCATCCCATTTTATTTTATTTTTTAAAAAAATTAGTTATACATTTGTGAAATATGTTTTTAGATTGATATTTTTTTTTATTTTTATATATTTACGTTAAAAAACCAATAATCTGCATTAATTTGATTATAATTAAACTATTAAATTGTGAAGCACTCTTTAATATTATTCAGTATTTTCAGTACATGTTCTCCTTACTAAATAGATGAGAGAAACCACCTCAATCCAAGTTGATCCGGACACCATCTTTTTTTTTAAAATATTTGAAAGAAGTAAGAGAAACTGAGTCACTGAACGAACCAGCTAAAGCTGCAATCAGACTTTGCTGGCAAGCTCAATCTGGTTCTCATCTGAACCATTATCTCGATCTCCTTTACTATGGACCTGAATTGGCTTATAAACATACAGTTTCGCGCAACATATGTAGTAAACAAGATTAACAAGTTGCAGCAAAGTGATGAGCCAGTAGAAGTACTCCAACTTCCCTTTGTTCAAATTATTATTTGGAAGCCAATTTGATCCATCAGGCTCACGACTGAACTTATGGACCAAGGAAACCAGAAGGGTACTCACGTAATTTCCAGCTGAAATCGCAGTCCAAAACAAACCCATGGCGGTACTCCGCATGCTCTCCGGAGCCTGGTCATAGAAAAACTCCAAGTGCCCTATTGACATGAAAGATTCAGCCATTCCATGGAGGCTATACTGTGGCACGAGCCAGAACACCGAGATGGGTATGGTGACCCCAGCGTGGTCAACTAGCCCATGGGCTATGGCGGCCTGCTTGCGCTTCACTTCGACTAGCCCAGCGACCAGGGTGGCCAGGGTTGAGATGACAAACCCTATTCCCATTCTGTGGAGGAAGCTGATGCCCTGGTCGAGGCCGGTGAGCCCGCGGGCCACTGGGATGAAGACGCGGTCGTAGAAGGCGGTTGTGGAGAGCATTGTGAGGATGGTGAAGAGGGACATGGAGCCTGCGGGGATTTGGAAGGTGTTGGTGAGGTGCCTGTCCATGGTTTTGGCTTGATGGAGGGAGAACGTGCTTTGTTGGGCATAGGCTGTGATGAGGAGGATGCCTGAGGCCCATATTGGGCCCATCCTGAGTAAAGACTTGAGTTCCTCCACTCTATGAACTGTGTTTAGCCTCCATAAATTTGGCGTTTTGAGGTCGTTGTCCTCTTCAGTCACTATGGCTGCCTTGTCCAGAAATCTGCATCAATTTTTTAAAAAAAAAATCTATAAAATTTTGTCTCTAATTTTCTTTCCCATACCAAAAGAATCTCATTACATAAGGTTAATATAATGTGTATAAAAATCATTAGTTGTAATTTAATGGTGAGAGATAGTAAAAAGTCTTGAGTTTAAATGTCTATTGCGTGGTGTGTCACCTACACCAAAAAGAATAAAATAAAATAAAAATGTATAGATCATGAACCAGACTAGCTGTATTTTTTTAAAAAAAAAATCATTTCAGTATGTCTACTCGCACCAACTCATTATACCCGTGAATTAAATAGACTAAGTTAAAATTTTGTTTTTTTAAAGTAAAGAGTAAGAAAAAAAAAGACATTAAAAATCGAGCCTCATATGTACCAAAGAAAAAAACCATTTGAACTAAAATTCTCTGGCAAAAATATTTGCTTTTTAAATAAATTATAGTTTGTAAACAAATTGGCCAGCCTGTTTTTGTACTATACAGGAAAGATGACACTACCATTTTGTTGCTTAGCTAAATGACTGACAATCATAGAAGTATGCATAAAGATGCACGCGGAAACACATGGCCAAGAGATTAGATATAAACAATCAGTGAATGATTGAAGATAATGATCAAATTGGGCAATATCTCACGGCAAACAAGGGCAAAAAAGGAAAATAATCTGGGCCCCGATAAATTGGTAAATATTTGACTGGATGTCAATCTAATATTTAAATTAATAATGCTTAATGTGGACTAATCTTTACGTCGTTCACCTTATTAGCAGTATTTTATAATCAAGAATGCATTTGGAGCCTAATGCAGAATTCTAAGGTGATTATGAGCTATATGTCTCTCACTTTTTCAAGAGATGATAAGTGATGAAAATACGAGATTATGTAAAAGTCTTAGACGCAAAGAATATTAGCTTATGATATCTATCTGCATGTCAATTCTTGAACCTTTAGCAATCATGGAATGAAACTGTGAGAAATTTTAAAATAAACTCCGTCCTCTAGCTTCACTAAATAACAAATAGACATATAGCGTCTTAGAAAGAGAAAATTTTTAATAAACCCAGTTTCTAAAAGATTTATAAATTAAATCAATCATAAATATATTTACATATATAAACATGTTAATATATTTTTTAGTAAAATTTACATCTAATATGTTTATATATTTATTTATAATTAGTTTAAAATACTAAATTTTTTGTAAAACAGTTTTACTTAGAGATTTTTTTTATGAGATATGAGTCTCATTAAATGAGAAATTTTTAAGAATTATATATACTAATACAAGCGTATAATAGTCAAGATTTAGACCCCATGGTCAGACATGTGGGTGGGTTTACATGAATAAATTGAATCATGATAATTTCATACATATATATATATATATATATATGATTCCTAATTTATTAGTTTGGTGAATTTAAACTGAACCTACTAAAAATTTATGTAAAATTAGTTACCAAGCTTACTTGACACTGATATCTGCATATCAAAGTGTATAAAATAAAGAGGAAATGAGAGAGACACTTACTTCATCTGTTGAGTATGAAGAAGCTTCCCTCCCACAGAAATGGAGGCATCCAGTTCATCATTTTGGTACAATAATTTGGAGTCTGACACATGATGTACCTTTCTCTTCCTAAATGCAGCCACGCCCACCTGAATCAGTCGGGTAAACGGGCTTCCATCCGGATCCAAGTTTCGGTAAAGTGGATATCCCACAATAAAGGTGATAATTGAGATAAACATAGCCACGGTGGGGACTCCTAGACCCCAACCCCATCCTACGTTATCTTGAACATAAACAAGCACCGTCACAGCCACTAGTGTGGCTGTACCCATGACAAAATAGTACCAGTTGAAGTAGGTCCATGTCCTTGTTGCTTGCTTTGGATCCGATTCATCAAACTGGTCTGCTCCGAATGCCACCACACATGGCCGGATCCCACCCGACCCGAGAGCGCCTAGTAGCAGAGACACATACAGTACTGCCAGCTGTCCTGGTTTAGCTTCTTGGCATACCTCCTCATTACCTTTACATGGAGGTGGCCTCAGTTGTGGAAGCACTGCTGATAATGTCAGACTAATCATTCCCTGAAATTAAAGATAATAACGAGGATTTGAGAAAATCAAGAACACGTCTGGCTATAATTAAAAAAAAAAAAAGCATAATCAAGTTTCTACACACAGTATATTCCTAGCATGTTAACTGATAGTATTAATTTACACATACATAACTAGAGATTATAAGTTTGAGTAAAAGAACAAGCTTAAAAATACGCAAAATTCTTAGTTCCACTTGATCTCCAAGAGATAACTAAGGCCAATGATAAATAAATATATAAATACATTAGGTATATACTTTTTCAGTGAGACTCACTTTCAATATGGTAAAATCTACATATACATCTTTTCGGATTTACTAATTATTAATAAATTAAATCTATCTAAGAATATCTCTTAAAAGACATGTGAGTGAGAGAGAGAGAGAGAGAGAGAGGGTGTTTACTATTTGGTATATGATGGAAGCAGCAGTGATAGTCCAGAACTTTCCGGCACGAGAGTCGGCAATGAAGGCACCAAGCAACGGAGTCAAGCTTGCAGTTCCACTAAAGTTGGTTAGTGTATTAGCTGCTTTGGTTAATGGCATGTGAAGTTGCGTTGTCAAGTAGCTAATCATGTTTGTATTGAAACCCACAACTGCTAACTTCTCACACACATCATTAGCTGCACCACAAAGCCAGATTAATTCCCTGGTAATCAAATTCAAAACCCAATAAAGCTTAAAGAATGTTGCTGTGAAAAACTCAACTTTCTGAGGTTTATAACCCTTTTTCACTGAATGTGAACTATTTTATCTGATAAAGATAGAAATTTGAGTATGAAGACCTCTAAGGATGTTGAGCTTTCCATAGCAATATCCGGCCAGAAAAACCATAAGAGAGGTGCTTAGAAGCTTACCGAAGATAAAGGGCATTGTGACTAGCCCTCCCTTTTTCCTTCTTCTACCATGGTTGTCTTTCTGCTCCATCTTTTCAAGATTCTATTCTCGTCTCTTTGTACATAAAAATTGGAATAAGCTTAAGTATTTATAGGCTAAGTTCGAAGTTTGGACAGTGAAGACTCTGGGCTTATAATTACCACGGCAGCAAATGCCCGTGAAGCGTTCGCACCACCACTCCTAGAGTCATGGCTATGGGCTACAAATAAAGATATTTTTGGATTTATACAATAATTAATAAGTTTCAATCAAGAGGGAAGAAAGATGCAAATAAACAAAAGCCGAAAAAATTGTTGTCACTTACCTTGAAATTATGGGCATCTTTTTTTTTTCCTAAATATAAGAAAAATTGATGTCAATGGTTGGAATTTCCCCAATTCTAAAAAAGTACATAGAGCTTATTTAAAAGTTGTAAAATTGGAAAAAAAAAATCTTTAGTAAATTCAGTTTATAAAAAACAGATTAACTAAATTATGAAATAACATATAAATATATACATTTTAAGTAGGATACATCTCTAATGAGTATATTATCTTTTCATAATAATTAATTTTACATCTCAGTTTATCTTATTTAAACTATATCTAAGAATCTGAGGGTAAAATCGATCCAAATTGATGATAGACCTTTTTTTTTTTTGAACTGAAAATTGATGATAGAAATGGACAGGTACATTTCGTCATTTTTACCTCTCCCCCCCCCCCCCCTCTCTCTTTTTCTTTGTTTGCTTGACTTTTCTCTCTCACAACTTGCACTATTTAGCATGCTGATATAGGTTAAGATATGAATGAATACGACAATTTTTGTTTCTTTATTTTTTCTTTTCTCTTTTAAATAAATCTGAGTCATATTTCTCCCACGATTCTTCGAACTTACTACTTGCTATGTATGAAATATCGTTTTTCTCATTATTTTGGCCATCCGAAATAATGGTTTGAATCATTCTAATGAACACGAGAGGAAAATCACAAGTTAAGACTTTATCATTAAAATGGAAGGTATACTTTTATATTTTAGCTGTCTAGCCTCTTTGATCATTGGAAGTAACTCGATATCTCTACTTAAATGTATCGCTATAAAATTGGTGTGAGTATCACATGCTGCCTTGATAATTCTTTTATCATTATTTGGCACATTGCCTACATTTTTTTATATTGGGGGTTAAAATACTAGGTCCAAAATAATAAGGGGTTTTAAATTAAATAAATATTAATTTCCATTTGTAAATATGATCCTGTAAGAAGAAAAGAACACCATATATATATATATATCAAAACTTTCCCACCCAATTATAAGTAGATATTAAGTAGGGGGGCATATGATGAGCTGAATCTATTTGTTTCAATTCCTAAACTTGGACGGTTGGATGCAATGTGCTTAGATCGATGAGAAAAAGACCCATGAGGAAAAAAAAATTTAAAAAGCACAAGGATGGATACATGTAATTGCCCCATGGTTAAGTGTAATTGATCTTTTATTTTATTTTTTGAACAGGATCTATTATTTATCTATTCATTTTCAAAACATTTGCATCTGTATCCAGCGATGCAACCAGCATAAATAGTATGAGGGGCAAATTGTATTACGTTATTTTGGGAGGGTGAAATATGCTGCACCATTTAGATAATTGAAATTTTTTTAATAATTTCTTCCATACT
This sequence comes from Erythrophleum ivorense, assembly GCA_026724425.1. Classification (NCBI taxonomy): domain Eukaryota; kingdom Viridiplantae; phylum Streptophyta; class Magnoliopsida; order Fabales; family Fabaceae; genus Erythrophleum; species Erythrophleum ivorense. The sequence goes on from JAIUCV010000009.1 coordinate 46,879,010, forward strand.
AATTGAATGAGATTTATGATTTTTTTTTTTTTAGGAAAGGCAAGTGTCCCTAATTTGCAGTCCCTAGATCAGTCCCTGTCTGTATCAATTTTAAGTTTTTACAAACTTTAACTGTCAGTTGAACGAACTAGTATATTCTCTCAATGGAGATTTTTCCGCTTCAATTTTTTTTAAATAACGAATTATAATTAAATTGTTTTATAAATTATTCAAGTTTCCCACTATTATATTATACACGACTTATTTACCTTCATATACTAGTTTATATATATGTATATATATAGGTCAGTACCACCAAGGAAAAATAACAAATTTCTTGAAAAGTCATTAGCCATGGCTTAAATAACATTATCCCCTGCGGGGACAATAAAGCCCCAAGGGTGAAATTTCTATCATTGCCAAGGGTGTTAATATAAAGCTAAGGGCTTTGAAAAGTTTTTTTTTTTAATTTTAAAAAAAATACGAAGATCACAGGAGTCATGTTAACTCTAAAAGACAACATAAATTCTAAAAGTATGTCTATATCATATTGCTTCGTGTCAGTGACATTGATATATGAGGTTTCCAGATCAAGGGGAATATCCTGCCTCACTCATGCTTTAGATTTTATTTTTAATAAGTTAAGCGGTGTAAATGTTAATTTGATTACATCTCAATTAATTCATATTTCGATTCAGATATTGCACTAAAATTAGACGAGATTAATAGCTTGCTCACAGAGACTTAATAAAATTAGAATTCAAACTTTTCATTAACAGTGCATATGTAATGTAACTATGAATTACTTGCTCGTTTTTAATGATCACTAAAACGAATTCTTTCACATCCCATATATTTTGGTAGTTGCGGCATTATACATAGAGAGAGAGATTTGGATTAATATTTATTAGGAAATGCATGATGCTTTTTCTTGGAAATAGGAAATAATGCTATTGACAGAAAAGTTATATTACTAAATAATTAAGCAGAAAATTTATGTATATTTTGATATTTTTGCTATTAAATTTTTTAATAAAAATATGTTAAGTATATAATTTTTATAGTTAAATATTATATGATTGGGACTTCCAAAGAATTTTTATATATATCATAATTTTATTAAAAAAAATTTAATAATAGAAATGTAAGAGATTAACTCTACCCCAAATTTATCCAATAACCAATTATGAGGCGGCTTTTCTTTCATCAAAGTAAATAGGAAATATGTGCACAGTTTTGTGGAAAAAAAAATTGTATATAATTTGTTCTATTTTTGTTATTAAGATTCTCAATTAAAATGTAATAAATATATAATTTTTTAACAATAAGATACGAAATGTATTGTTTTTACAATCAAATATTTTAATTTTTATATTTTAATTAAAAAACTTGATAACAAAAAATATAAAGAATAACACTCAAATTTAAATCTTTTTGTGCAATACCATATAAAGAGTGTGCGCGCGCGTGCCTTGTTTAATATTAGGCATATTCAAAATTTCAATTCAATTTGATTTTGAATCAAAATCAAACTAAATTGAATTAATTAGATTTATAAAATAAACAATTTCTTTAATTTTGGATTATGATCAATTTGTTTTAGTTTGAGTTTGGTTTATACTCACTTGTTTTTTCAAGTTATTTAACTTTTTTTATTTTTTTTAGATATTTGTGTGATAATAAAAATTGAGATGTGACTTGATTTAAACCTTTATCAACTTGCTTTTCTTCTTATTCAAATAACAATTCCTTACAGCTTACAAGTTATTTTCTCCCCCAGGTTTGATTTGTTATTTATTGTATAATTCTTCATTGTACCTATCAAAATTGCATATTAAATATACATAGTAACTAAATTTGTTAGTTTTAATAAGAAAGATATTAAAAAAAATAAAAAATAAAAAAGTAGCATAATTGGTTTACTTTAACCAAACCAAATTATTGGCCAAAAAAAAAAAAACAAACCAAACTACTAAAAGTTGAAAACTGAACCAATTTAATTAGTTTTTGTATGTGAAAAAGTTTTATGCAATTTTGATCAATTTTATTCAATTTAGTTTGGTTCAATTAATTTATTTCAATTTTGAACACCGCAACTTTATACATGGAAGTTGGTTCGTGGTTTTTATTGGAATCTCCGAAAGACATGGGAATTGTCTTTTAGCCACAAAATCTTGAAAGATCGATTTGGGGGAACTGTATCTTTCCCTTTCAAAAGAGAAATGATAAGCTTGTAAGGCAAACATGACTCATGGACGGTTCGTGGATCATTGCAAACTATTAACTCCATCATAATGTCCTCCATTTTTGTGTACGTGAGAGAGAGAAATTTTACAGATAGATGTAATTGGTTATATCTTTTTTGTTAAATCTTATAATTAAATATAATAAATATATAAATTTTTAATAAAAATATAACAAATATATAATTTAGTTAAAAAATTATACAATTATTTATAAAAATTATGTACTTGTCATATTATATACTCGTCATGCGTTGATTGAGAAATTTAACAATAATAATATAAACAATTATATATAAATTTTTTTTAACTCCCACAACCATCGCAATTGCTTTGGCTTCATGGTATTTGTTTTTTCTTTCGTTTTTTTAATCATTGTCATTAAAAGTCATGATACATTATATTTATAAATTTATATATCACATCTTGAATCTTTTAAATTTACTTGATTATTAATATAGTATCAAATTTTCTATAATTAAATAAAATATTCGATATTTATTGTTTTAATTGTCAATTGAAATGATCTTGACAAATTTACAGTGTCCTCTAGGATCTAGCATCCAAAAGCCAGTGTACGCCCCCAGTTTTAATTCTTACATTATTTTATATAAAAAATATCCAAGAGTATGCTCTTCTGGCTGTATAATTGAAAGAATAGTTGAAGCAACTCGTCTAATTCTACCTACGCCCTCAGCTTTTCAACCATATTTGATGAACTAATTTCAAGGGGCGATCATATAAGAAGGACAAAAATCACACATCGCTTTTCCATAATATCAATTTTTCATGCGGATCCTTTTCCTTTTCTCTTATTCAAAATGAAGGTTAGTTAACTAGTTATGGCCCTAAAATTAAAGAAAGGTAGTTCTTATTGTTTATAAATTTATTCATTGTTAACTAATTAATCTATGAATTTTTCATAGATTAAATCCACTTAATAATTTTTCTTTCCTTAATTTGACACTGACCAATTAACAAAAGACAAATATATACAGATGAAATATTTCTTTTACATGAAAGTTTGAAGTTTTCAAATTTACAATTTAATACAAGTTATTTAAATTTCTTATTATTGGATCATACTTAGTCATTTACAATGTAGATAAACCGTTAATAATATTAATTATTATTGTGTATTAACAGGATCTATACTTATGTATTATTAATAACCCTGATAAAAAAACACTAAAAATTAAGAAACTTGAAAACATGCCAAAACAAAATATTTTTATTTCATCTTCTTAATTAATTTTGCAATAACTTGTAATAGTTAGATCATGCATCAGTGATGATATAGTGATCCAATAAATAGATATAATGAGAAGTAATTAGATTGTTAGCATCATGTTTTATCCCAGGGTCAATTCCCATTCCCATTATACCTTTTTCTCCCTACGTATTTTTTCATGTAGCGAGGTTATATTGGTTACTTAAAAGGTATTTAAATATACATTTTTTCTTAAGATTTGAGAAAAAATGAAAATGAAAAACTATATAATAGTTTTCTTGCTTATTAATAGTGGGGATAAATACATAAAACAGTACAGTCGTTAACATAAATTATCTTAAATTAATATAGGAGCTCTCGCATTATAGTGCGACGCGCGCGCTTTTCCTATAATTTGAGAATGCAGAACACGGGCAGAGGGAGAAGTATCTTTTCGGAGACTTGTGACTGCTAATGTGTACATAATATTTTTAAGAAAAAAAATATAATTATTATTATATATATAATATACACACGCTATATATATATATATATATATACACACACACACATATAGACGAGATCAAGTTAATATTTACATGATATAAACAAGATGATAAATAATATTAAAATTATTATTAATAGCGCATTGTAGCGAGCCCCCCAAATTGCTTAATTAAGATGTTAAATGGTTCACGCTTGGAGTCTAGCGAAATGGATTTGTGAAAGTAGGAAAGGCTCACAGATCTCTTATTTTTATAAATGGGTTTAAATGGAATGGTATAGAAACTTGTCGGTAGAAGAAAGTGAAAGAGAGAAGGTGATGTGCCAAAAAAAACAAAATATTCATGATGATTTTAAGTATTAAAGAACTTTTGGGTTTCTAATGCTACTTAGTAAAACAAAAAAAAAAAGAATGATGATAGCTTGGCCAACTTTTTCCTTCTGGAAAGCTTAGCCAACTTATTTAGTGCTAAAGCTAGGCCAAACTTTTTCCTTCATGAAAGCTTGGAAGACATAAACTTTATGGTATCACTTAGAGGATGGATTGACCAGAAACAAACAAGTGAACAACCACAATGGAACACAAAACATGATAGATGTTTGAGTTTAGATTTTTCAAAATTTTTTATTATATATTTTTTTAAAAATTAGAGAGAAATGAGTACAGAATATAAGGTTTATATACTTTTACTCTCTCTTTTTTAATATTTTGACTTATATTTTATATCTATTTCTCTTCAATTTTACAAAAAATTTATAGCTAAAAATTTTAGACAATTGATCCGCTGGATAGATTGGGTACCTATAGCTAGCTAGCGAAGATTTATGATGCAATGGATAATACAAGCAAACAACGAAAACAAACTAAAATAAGAAAAAATTTTAAGTAGACTTATCTATAAAGAAAAAGTATTAAAGTAAATTAATATATATATATATATATAAGTAGATCACAATATTTTATATATATACCTTGAAATTTATTTATTATTAATTTAATTAACTAAATTTTTGTAAATCATATTGCTTAAGAATTAATACCTAAATAATGCCATGCCATGATGTCCTACTGTTTTAGGAGAATCTAGATCGGAGATAACAACAAAGTGTAAATTGTCTGCCTCGTCCTTTCCAACACATTGAATACGATCACCAGTAATGGTGGTGTTGATGGCCTAACCACGTCTCTGGACCTATTCTCTCTGTGTTCATGTTCCTGTTGGATTGAAGGGCATTTGTTTTCTTTTCATTTTTTATTTTTTGATATTATGACTATGGTTGCATGCCCACAACTGCAACTCCAAGCACATCATTTTTGTGCTATTTTTGACCCTAGCCTAGGTGGGTGTGGGTCCTAGAAAATGACAGCAAGTGGCCCACTACATATGGATTATAGAATCAAGACCAACCCACAAACTATGAGCTTCCACTTATGAGAGATTAAGGCCTGGAGTTCCTTAGCTGGCCAAGCGCTTGATGGGCACTGGATATAATCTTGGTCTTTTTTTTTAATTTTAATTTTGTATTTTATTTAAAAAATGACAAAAATTATAATAAAAATAGTCTTTTAACATCTATTAGATAAAAAATAAATTTTAATTTTTATTGTTCTAATTTAAAATATCTTTTTCTTCTTTTGTATATCTGGTGCAAGTTAAAATATTGTCATCATCTTATTTTTTGTTTCTTTCAAAATGAAAAATAAAAATAAAAAAATGAACAGCTAGAATTATACCACAAAAAATGGAAGGACAGGATTGATCCTCTCCTCTATAGCAGATGATCTCCTTTTAAAGAACCTTTTGGAGTTTTATTTTTATTTTTTCCTTTGTTGGAATGTTGTTGTGCTACAGCCATCCCTTCTAAAAGTTTTTTGTTGTACATTTTTTGTATAGTTTGAGAGGATTAAATAAAAAAAAAAGAGCCACAGAGTGAATTATACATACTTTCTAATTTCTTTTTTTTATCTCTTCCTAAATTTTTTTTTTAAATCTAGTAAAAAAGTTACACTGTGAGACTATATGTCTATATGTCTATCCAACTGTCATCATCAATATAAAAGTTAAGGGCACATTTGGTAGAAAGGCAATCTCTTTATATTAATTGTATATAATATTTATTATATTTTATAATTTTTATTTAATAATTTTTATTTCCTTTCTATCATTTTCTAAAAGCATGACTATAAGAAATATTTTCCATCTTCAAAATTTTTTTTATTTCATTCTCCATTATATTTCTTTCTTATTTTGTGTACCAAAAATTATAACATCAAACATTGTTCTTAAGAATATTGAATAGAGAAATAAATATTCTCAAAAATTGTTCATTCAATAGACTTTTTAATAATTATTCAAATTTTCTCAACTATTCTTCGTTAATACTTATTATTTATACATATGATTAAACTATCGTCAAAACATTAAATTTTTAAATCTTGAAAATTTAAACCTAAAAGCCTAAACTCCTAAAACTAAAATTCTAGTATTTAAAAACCTTAAACCTAAAATTTTAAATTCTAAAAAACCAAACTTTAGAACATCTAAACCCCTAAAACACAAAACTCTCAATATCATAAACTAAAATAATAATAAACTCCTAATTCCTAAAACTCTAAACTCCAATGGCTTAAAAACCTTTCCTAAACCTTCAAATTTCTAAACCCCTAAACCCTAAATTAATAAAATTCTAAAACTTAAACCCTAAAAAATAAGCTCTAAATTTTAAAATCCTAATATATTAAACTCCTATATCTTGAAGGGTATTTTATCATCCCCAATAATTAGCACTAATATTTCTATTAAAATAATTTTTTTTACACAAACCAAGGCTAATTAGTCCTTAACTAACATCATAGTGGCAATTGGTTAACAAAGACAGTACCTGCCACTTGCACACCCACAGAGTCACACATACATGCACACCCACACAGTCACACACATATATTTTATTTATAGACACACATAATTATTAATTCACTTTTCAAGTTATGTATAAATACTTAATTTTTTATTATTAAATCACTTTGAAATGTTTGTATATAATAGAAAAAATTATATTCTTTTTGTCTTTGTAATTTTATTTAAAATTTGTATTTAAGTCCTTATAGTTTACAAATTTTTTAATTTAATTCTTACTATTAAAATTTTGTTAATTTTATCGATATAATTAATTATATATTATATTAGCACTTTAAATATATATAATTTATACGAATAAAAAAATAATAATAATAAAATTAACACATACATATAATAAAATATTAATAAAAATATAATGATAAGGATTAAATTTTAAATGATTTAAATTATAAAGATTAAATTTAAAATGATTGTATAAATTTAAAAAATCCAACAGTGAAACAAGTGCAGCTATCCATCGCATGGCCGAATAATTATCACTACACAAACCATAATTGTGTAGTCGTGCACGTGTCCATCACTTCCCGGTAGTAGCAATATAGCTATGAAAATCGTTAACCACGTCATCAAGGACTTCGTTCTCATCTTGCTCGTTACTGAAAAGTTTCAAGTCAAATTATGGATCAAAGGGCGATGAAGTCCACGGGGCTTGAGGTCCTTTTTTTTTTTTGCTCTGGAGTTACATATGAATATACTAATATTTTGAGTAAATTATATTAATTTTTTTTAAATTAACTAAATCATATTTAATACTCCTCTTGTTTAAAAAATTATACTAACCCTTTTTTATGTTTCATATATATTAAAAAATATTCATTCTAATATATCAATAAAATTAACTTTTTAAATAATATGCTTTAAAATTATTCAATTATATTTATTATCATATTAAAAATAAAATTTTAATTTTACATTAAATTTTATTTTTGCTAAAACATCTAGAGATTTGTATGTCATTTTCAAACAAATAAGACACCACGTCGCTAGGTCCAATTGGTCTTTGTTTACTCAAGAACTTTCAATCCCACAAGTGCAAAAATCCAACGTACTTAAGGTGTGCTACGAGATTACTAAGGCAGCCCCGTCTCTAGGAACATATACCAGCCAAACCGGCGTCATGAAACTGTCTTTCCTGTCTAACCCAATCCTGGATAATTTGGTCAGACTTTTACTACTTTTTCAGGAGACAACCAAATTACAGTCCAATTCTTAAAACAACGATATATACTAAATATAATTTGATGATTTTGAAAACCAAACAGGGCCTTGCATGGCTCATTGAATACCTGCTAGACGAAATGGGTAGAAAGATCTCGATTTCAAAGGGACTTGGTTAATTTTGGCAAATTTGCTATCGCTAGACATTATCGAATAGGAATAAAATTTCAAAACCTTTTCACGAAAAAAAAATTCAAAATCAAACATGTTTGAAAGGATGCACATATAATGTATAAGAATATTCAGAAGAATTCAAACAACTATTTATATGAATATTGAGACGAATCCTAGGAGGGGAGAAAATGATAGATACAAGGATAATGAGGCGAAGGAGGCTAAAACACCCTTTTGTCCATTCTGCAACTTCTCCTTATCAAACATTAAACAAGAACAAAGTTCGAAAAAGATAAGAAATAATTTGAGGACTGGAAAGTTGAAGAAATCATTCCTCAAATTCATGCATGTGATCTAAAAGGTAGTTGGCAGCCAATTCTTCATTTTTGTTACAAGCAAAGTACACCTCCAACACAAGTGCTCGATCGAATCCCATTGCTTCGAGCTGACGCAGAAAAGAAAACAAAAGGCTAAGAAGCCATGGAAATTATAAATTACAGGAGAAGCTATTACCACAATCTAAATAACAATCAGTATCTATATTAGGTTAAATTATTTTCCTAGTCTCTATAATTTTACTCAATTTTAAACTTGATCTCGAAACTTGATCTCTTCAATTTAAAATTTTGTACTTAAATCCTTATAATTTTTAACATTTCATTTAGTCCGTACCATTAATCTTCCATCAGTGTTCCATAAATTTTTACTAACATAGCCAACCATGTGCTATCTTATATGCATGACTCAAGCTAACTTACCCAGTTTACATTGCATGCTACATACGTAAGCTAATTTCACTTCGTTATTTAATTCACTCCTTTTATTAGCATAAATCAAACGTATTCAAAATATCAAAATGACACAGCTGTGCATGTCCCATTATTTAACCGTACTCTAGCAAAAGTTTAATGACACGAACTAAATTACAAATTTTTTAAACTATAAGAACTGAGTTACAAAATTCTATACTATAGTGGCCAAATTGAAAGCCAAGTAAAACTACATAGACCAATAGAATAATTTAACCTTGACATCAAATCATGTTTAAATGTTGCTCCACCTAGATTTAAAAGGAAAAACTGAAAAAGATCCGACAGGACCAACTAAACTTGAATGCCAAGAAAAAGCAGACGGAACTTTTAATTAGAAATCAAGTGAGAAAAAGCAGTCAGATACTTCAAATGAAACTTTTTCTTCCTTAGACAAGGAAAACATACATCATTCAGAGCTTTATATAGCAAAATGGTTAAACTTACACGTTCAATGGCTTGGCGTTCCTCAGGGGTGACAGCTACCGTTTGCGGTATGGCATTAGCCAGCTGCCCCAATATATTCCTGAAGTAAATCAATAGCAAAATGAGCCACTTGACATCGATTGATACATAAGACAAAAAGATAATCCACTCCCACTGACAACAGACAACAATAATAAAAGAAAACTTCCAGAGAATGGCATAAAATGCTCTCTCACCCCTCGCCACCTTCCACAGGTTCATTTATCAGGCGAAGGAAGTCAGCTTGATGCTCTTGAATCAATCTCATGAGATGAGGATTTTGTTTCCCAAGCTCTTGAAGCATAGGCTGCAACAAGAACAACATTAAAGAAGTCCAACTAAAGAGAATATAAAATTATACCATCACAGTAAAAGAAGACCTGCAATATTTGTGGATTAGCCTGCACCATGGCTCGCAAGGCTTGGAACTGCAACAATAAATACACAAAATTGAATAACTCACGGTAGACCAGACCATAGTGTTAAAAATTTGGGGCAGATAACGAGAACAGATAGTACCTGTTGACTGTTGCGCAGAAAATCTAGATTGCCTGCACCAGCTGCACCAGCACCAACATTTGGGAGGCCCTGTTACATTCATGTTAAATGCACCACCTAAGAAATCTCCATCATTTTCCTTTGACTGGAAAAAAAAAAAAGGAGGAAGAAGAAGAAGAAGCAACAGCTACCTGGGGAAAGAGATCTAAAGGATTAGCATTAGGTCCACTAGAAGGAACAGGTGCTGGTTGTGCTGCTTGTGGAGCTGCAGCTGGAGGATTTGCAGCTTGTGCACCACTTGCAGGCACTCGAGCCACAGGTGGAGCTTCAGCTTGCTCCGGGATACCCTAAGGTTAAAGAATAATGTAAGACTCAAACCACTGAGCTCAAAGTACAATAACAGTGTGAAGCCAAAATAATAATGAAACTAATAAGTTTAATAGACTGCAAAAGACGATGTGGTTACATAACTATTTAGTAGTCAAATATAAATTTGTATTTAAGATTAAAAGAATTAATAAATTGCAAAGTATAAATGATTACATTAGTCATTACCAATATGTAGAAATAATGAGAACTGGTTCACCAAATCATAAATTTTGGATATGTAACTAAACTTTCTAATAATAGTAAAATATCATGCCTTATGTCTGCTACATCCTACTCATCTATAGCTGACAAAAAGAATGATGATAAAAATGATAGACACCTGAACCAGAAATTAACATAAAAAGAAGATATGCAAAAATAGATATAAAAAATGAAATCATCAGAAATTCACATACTGTATACAAATATTCAACAGCTCTCTCAGGGTTGTTGTAAGCAGCCCGAAGAGCACGGACAACAGTATCCCTATCCCAGCTCCCACCACCCATATCAAGAATTTGCTGAATTGTTCCCTCCAAGTTGTTCCCAGCAACAAGATTAGATGCTGCCTGCCCATAGACATCAGCCCCAGGCCTGCTCCAACAACGTTTATATCAACAACAAATTTAAGGAAGAACCAAAAGGTTAAAACAATATTGCACTTTCAAAATGCAAACATAGCAAACCATAAAGTTCAAGTTACAAACAACACAGGAAACAAAGAGTATTTACACAGCAGTGCCAGGAGGGACAGAGGCAGGGGCTGGAGCCGGTGCAGGGGCTGGGGCAGGGGCAGGTGCAGGTGCAGTAACAGATACAGGCCTGTCAAGTTGAAATGCCAAATACACTTCACATCAAAATATTTAAAACAAAAATTTATCTCATGTTAGAACAGAAAATGTCTAGAAAAATCAATGACTCACGGAGCCCCAGCAGCAGCGGGAGCTTGAGGTGCTGTTGACACAGGGGCCGATGTAGGAGCTGAACTTGTCTGTGGGGCCTGCAATGAAAAAATAATGTCTGTCATTAAATTATTTAACATGTGACAACATTTTCCACTGCATCGTATCTATACTGTTATTTATAGGAATGATCATGGGTAAATATGGATAGGATCCCCATCCCCAGAACCAGGGAGAAATATTTTCCCAATCCCTGGACCCAAATCCTAGCAGCTAATAAATTCAATCCCCATCGCCTGGCCCACTGAATTCCTAAATCTCCGAATTTGGACCCATTTGAATAAAAGATTTGCTTCTTGTAATATTTATCATTTGGTATGCTTGAGGCATTCAAGGATAAAATTGTTGGGAATAGATAATTCCAAATTATGTTGATTGTATGTTTGAATAATATTAACAGTTGTGAGATTTTTTTACTTTATTCTTTTATATGATTTTATATGAATAAATTTCGTGTAGACAAGTCCCAATTTGAAAAAGTATTACTCGTTTTGAAAATTTTCAAATGGGTTAATTTTTCGGGTACCCATAAGGTATAGGCATTTCGATCATCCCTTGTTATTTAATAAAATTTGAAAATCCAATATAGAAGACAAAGACAGTATAGAATTATCCATTACAAGGTAAATGGACAAGCCCTAGAATAAAGGCCAAAATGACAGTAGTAACATTAATAACAATATTTACAACCTGGAAAATTTTTCTCACCTTAACTGAAGGTGCACTAGTAGTAGATCCCTCGCCAGATGAGCTCTTACTCTAGCATATTTTGAGGATATAGGTCAGAATTTAGGGCCAAAAATGAGAATTAAAAAATAAAAAATAAAAATAAAAATACAAGGCAACACAATGATTTCTCATTGAACTATGTCTAACTCACTAGAAATAACTCCATTCTAAGTCAAATAGGGGTTGAAGAGTCAAAGTGGAAGGAGGGACTTCCAATTCTATTCTAACGACTAATGAATCCAATGTAGCATCATCACCAATAACTGTCACATGGAAATAACTATGCATGTGAGATTTGACCAACAGTCAAAGTATCTTAGATGTCAATAAAATGAACAAGATTGAATGAATTTCCAAAGGAATTTGAAAAACAGTTTCTTTGATTGATTTGCAGAGGATTGGAGAGGTTTTTTTGGGGTAGTATAATTCCTTACTTTTTCCCCCCTGTTTCTCTTTGGTTTCTTAGGAGGATTTCTTGCCCTCTTTTCCTCTAACCTACTAATCTTCTCTCTTATAATAAAGACATGATAATAATGAATCATTCTTGGAATAAGAAGTAAAAATAGTAGACTTGAACAGAAAGCTATACTGAAAGAATACAAAAGGTTTCCAAAAAATAACAATGAAGGTCAAAGAATGAAGTTTGGGAAGACAAAGTTTAAGCAACAATTTGGGAACACAAGTTTTGCTGCAGCTAATGACATAGATCAGCGTTTGCTGACAATGGCTTAAAATTACTAGATGACACTTGAATTGAAATGTTAGACATGGAAAGATTCTGAACCACTAGGAGCCACAAATCAATAATACACATGACAACTAACAGTTACTGATGCTCAGTCTCACTACAAAAACTCTCAGCAAGATTACTTTGCATCACTGTGAACTACAAACACAAACTACCAGTCACTCATACAAGCAAACTTATCTTGCCGTTTAATAAGTTTCCAATGGTTATTTTTGAAGATTCTTCCCATCATATCCTCTGGATACAAAAGTTCTGTTAGAACACTTTTCTGTGTACTAGTTTTTAGAGTTTTTACCCACTACTTTGTGTACAATGTTAAACCAAGAAAAAAAAACTTTAATTTTCCCAGAATTCTACCTGCAATTTCTTCAGGTCAAAATATTACAAAGTGGAATGACAACAATAGAAGTTCTAACAGTTATTTTGTGCACAAAACCACAACCGTAAAATTGGGCTCTTAACAACTTATTTAACTAGTTGACTTCTTGCAAATTTTACTCCATGGAAAGGGTGCTTAGGATATGTTGAAATGTGCAGAGCACAATAGGACAACAGAATCCAGAGGTCCACTGCCAAATTCCACTAGAATGGAGGGGAGGTCTTGATAATATTTGCTTACAGCCTCATCCAAAACCCTTCTTTCATCAGTACGCCCCAAGCATGCACACACCACCTTTAGAATACAAGGACTTGACAGTGGTTTTACCAGATGGGGAGGCAGAAATGTAGATCCACAGATAAGTGGGACAACCTATAATTTAGTCATAATCCTTAATCACTCAAAATTCCATTCTATTTTTCAATTAACCTCTCAGATTGTGATAATCCAACAATGAAAAGCCCTAAACCTAATTCCACCAAATAAATACAAACATTTCTTGACAAATCTGTAGTTTTAAATGTTTAAAGATTAAACAATGACTTAAGTTCAAAATTCTAGATAGTTTTCAAAAGACAAAATACCTTTGATAGCATAATTACAACAAAACTGTTTTCAGCTACTTTATTTTCCTCCAAGGTAGTACCATCTTTGAGAACTTTCCCTTGATGAATAAGCATTTGCTGTGCAGCAGGATAGACATCTGTACCCTGGACAGTTTCTATATGTTTCTTCACTTCGGCTACCTGAAATTAAAAACAACTAATATATAATATAGCAGATTATTCTATTTCAATCTATGAAACTAGACTGTCTGGCCGAAATTTCCTTAGTTATTATAAATTTAGAAAGAACAGAAGAAGGTAAAAGTATCACATAAAGAGGATTATGAAAGACACATAAAATAACGATCAAGAATTGTCATATTTAAATAACTCCTTTGGCTGGTTTAAAATCTTTAGAAGAATTTCAACCATTAAGAGATTTGCCTCCAGAAGGGTCAGAAAATGTACATCACATAGATAAAGGGCGACCTTCAAGTTGAAAGAACAATTTTAATTCTCACAGCTCACCAGTCACATGGTTGTTGATCCAAGTGCCAGTTGCAGGCAGCATATACAAGTCAGATTTGCTCAACTATGGAACACCAAAACATTCAAACTCAAGAACATTACTCATTGTCCAAGCTTGTTTCTGTGACCAATTGGCATTGTAAATTGCAATAACCATGCCACATCAACCACAAAATATACACATTTATTATAAAACAAAGTGTTACAACTTATAACAACTACGTATCATTTGATGACGTACATGAATATCCACTCCAACAATTTCGCTGACAAACCACCTAATTTGTTGGTGATAGAATAATAATGATTCCCCAGAAAAATAATAATAATAACACCACCCATTCATTGTCAGATATTAGCAATTAACTGCATTTTAAACTTTATAGACTGAGGTCCAATTAAAATTCCTATCAAGCAAAGGTCCAAAATTGTCAAACTTAATCACTATCACGAGTCAATATCACCAAAACTTTCCACCGACGATTTCCCACTAAAAAGCAGAATCCAGATGACCATCTACAACACATGGCAACTGGTGATATTACGTAATATCCCTAGACAAAATGTTGCAGCTATCAGAAGTAACAATCAGCATATCACTTCATGTATTCCACAGCATATTCCAGAGAACGCAAAGCAGACAATTTAAAATTTAAAAGATAGCTTTCATATCATATGGCCAATTGCGAATTAACCATCAAATTGATAACAATTAACGCAGCCAAGACGCATAATCAGAAACAACGCGTAAATTAAAAACCCTAATTATCCCTCAGTTTCAGGGCTTTGGCCAACCGGTTACAGAGAACCCAAGAATGAAACACAATTCTCAATACGAAGAAAAACTAAAAATCCCAACAAAAACAGGTTGAAACAAAGAAATGGGCAAACCGTATCTTCAGGCTTCACTTCGATTTCGAAGTGGGTGCCTTTGAGAGTCTTCACGAAAATCTTCATCTTCTCCTACTACTTCTCGATCCCCGACCGAACAGATTCAAAATTCGAAATTCGAAATTCGCAGGAAGGGTCTTTGCTCCACCGATCCGCCAAGGTTTACACCCTAAGAAAGAGAGGAAGCCAGAGTTCCCAGAGACGCAAGACACAGCTTTGAAGGAAAAGGGTCCCTTACATAAAAGGTGAAAGTCTACCAAAATGCTACTTAATCCATGAGGTTGTCGAGAGTGAATCTTACGCTTTTCACAGAAATTGGGAAAGACGCGCTACGTGGATGGGAGTTTAATTGGACGTGGACGGATAACGGAGCGCGTGGCTTCACATTGAGAAATGAGAGATAAAATATGATCTTAAAAATTGAAGTGGAGTGAGCTAGATTTTTGAGTCTGACAAAGGAAATGCTGGAGTTTATCTAATTATCTTCGGGGAGTGCTGCAATGGCAATTTATCACATCACCGCCTGATTGGGTTGATGTAATAAATTTCCCTTGCCGCACTTTGGGGTGTATGGGTCCGGCGGTCCGGTTTGGATGGGTTTAGACCCTCGTCTAACTTAACTGATTAAATCAATTGACCAGAAAATAAGTTAATTAATTAATTTAATTGTATCATTTTAACCCAATTTTAATTAATTTGGTTTGGATCAAATTATTAACTTCAAAAGAAAAATTAACGTAAAGTATTTCCAAATTCAAAATACCAATTTTGCTTAGTTTTTATTACATTAGTTCGATTGAAACTAGATATAGTTAGTTTATTCTGAAGAATTCGACTTTAACGATCTAGCGCAGCATCTTTTTTAATTTTGAAACAATAATCAGTCAAAAAAATAGAGATATGATTCAAAATTACTTCATTAACTAAGAAATTGATTAAAAAAAGTATAAATTATTTTTTATAATATAAAATATTTGAATTATTAATATATAGTCTGTTGGTTTGGTTGTATTTGAATTTACAAAATGAACATCGAAACACCAAATAAATTAGATAAATTTTGTAAGAATTTCATCAAATTATTCGATTAAAATGCTAGTTTTGATTAATTTTTGTTGAACTGGTTTACTGGTTCGATTGAAATTCAATCGAATCAGTGTTGGACAGTTTTGTCATCTTTATCTTTATCTTTTTTTTTTTTTTTTGAGTTATGTTTAGTTAAAAAAATATAGATTTTATAATTTAGTTAGGGGTTGTCAATATTTCAATACAGCCATTGAAAATTGAGAAAAATGTTATTCCTTGCAGAATTTTTATAAATGAGCTTCTAGATGATAAAACAGCTACTACTTGATTATTGATAAATAAAATTGATGTTAAATTTGTGTGTTTTTTATTATTTATTACATTTCTTCTATTCATATTCTGCTGTTTTTATGTGGAGTAAAAATAATATTTAAAACTGTATTATGATTTTTAGTTTCTTAGATAACACTAAACATAATGAATATTATGGTACTAAATATAGGCCTTCTAAGTGCCTTTTGAAATATATGATATCATGATAAAAATAATGATATCCGATGGAAGTTAGTAAGGTCAAAGCTAAAGATTCAATTACGTGAGAATCCAACTCATAAATAACTTAGGTTCGTGGATTTTTGTAGGAGGTACTTTGGAATTATAATATTAAATGCTATTCCAGCGAATGTACCTCTAAGATTTCCTAAAGAGGAAATAGTTCAGACAGCCCCGAAAATATCCTGAATGTAATTTAAAAAAAATGAAAAGGTTAAATTACTTCTTCGTTTTTTATAAATTCACTCTTTTTTTTTAATTTATCTCTTATAATTTAAGATTTTATATTTTCAAAAATTATTTAATCTTTATCATTAAATTTTTATTAAATTTTGCCATTATGACCAACTATGTATTATTTTAACACTTTAAATATACAAAATTTATATCAATTAAAAAAGTACAAATAAATAATAAAGTAAAATTACCTTACATATGTAGCATATGATACAACTTATATTAGATAAGTAAGTTAACTTAAATCATATATATTTGTAGTGTGAATAAGATACATGGCTGATGACGTTAAGAAAATTTAATATAGCATTGGTGAAAGTTTAATGGTATGGACCAAAATTTTAAATTTTTTAACTATAAAAACCTAAATAAAATTTTTTAAATTATAGGAATTAAATTACAAGTGAAGTAAAATTATAATGATTACAAGATTAATTTAAACAAAAAAAATTCTCTACTAAGTGTGTTTGGAGTTGTACAAATATGAATTTGAATTAGTTTAATTTACAAACTTGATTGTAGTTAAAGGCGAGTTTGTATGATTATAATTTATATTTGAAAATTTTTATTGAAAAAATAATTTTAGCAAAATTGATATTGTTTAGATAATGTTTATCAAAATATTTTTTGGATGTGTAATTATTACAAACCATATGAATTTTATGTTACTTTGTCTAATGTACCCTTATTATTTCATTTCATTCATTTTTAAATATAATTTAATAAATCAGATGAATGTTGTAACAATATCTTTGTAACTTGAGGCACTAATATTAAAATAAAAATTGTAAGTATGCATGCTATTTTAGCTTTTCTAATGAAGTATATGGTCAAAATTAAAAATCACAATTTAAATAAAAATATATCATAGTAAATAATTAAATGTATAATATTAGTACAAATACTAATTCAAAGTATCTAAATAAACGTTAAATAAAAAGTACATACCAAATATATTATTTACAACAGTATGCAATTTTGAAATACAACTACCAATTATTTTATATATACTCTATATATAAAATAAGATTAAAAAAATTTAAATTGTACAAAACTTTGAAATATATGTAAATAAATCTTTTAACCTTTAAAACGCGATAATGAACCCTCTTAAATTTTTAAATTTATACAGATAATACCATTAGTTCAATTTTATACAAATAACCTTTCACTATTAATTAGTCCGTTATTTTACTGATAAAGCATGATATGTTAGTGATAATAAATCTTTTTAAATTTCATTTTTGTTCAAATAACTCCTTTAAATATTAGGTTATATACAAATAACCCCCTAATATATCATATTTCATTAGTAAAATAACAAACTAATTAATAATAAATAATCATTTGTACAAATTTAAAAGTTTATGAGAATTTATGATCAAGTTTTAAAATTTGAGAAAGTTATCTATGCATGACCCAAGGTTTAAGAAGACTATACACAATTTAAAAAAAAAAATAAGTATGTTTTCATTTTCATAACCACTAATTCAATATCTGATATAACATTCATTTGAATAAAAGTATCAAGACTTAGAACCAGATGTGGTAGCTTTAAATGAAACTAACATAATATAACAACTTCATCTGTTATTATCATTCTCAAGAAAGTTAACATAGAAATTAATTAATGAAGTAACATATTAAAATGTGACAATAAGGGTTATATATTAATCAAACCCAACATCCCTATTCCCTTATTGGAGAAAAATTAATATGTGAAATTTAACTTCCTAATCATCATCTGAACTACAAATTTTATTAAGTAGTATTATTTAAGTAGCAATTAATTAGACAAACTCAAACAAAGTGAGAAGTCATAAAACATTAGTAAATAATTGAAGTACTTACCTCTTTAACCACCCTCATACAAACTATAAACTCAATACAAAACTGTCATATATATATATATATATATATATGAGTTCACCTTTGAAATAGTCACAAGCATACTCAAGTCTATTAATGTTTAGCAACTTGAATATTTCTTTATGTGTGCTTTTTTCCAAGAAAACCAACATGGACTCTCAAAGAAAAACCACAAGAGGTAAAAAGAAAAATTAAGTGATACCAATTTTAATATGGGGAAAAACAAGAGTCATTACACAAGTATGAGTTTAAAACTAAAATGGATTAGGAGAATATTAGAAAATTAATGCCACTTGATCTTATTAGTGAGGAAAATCATCAAACACAACTATGGCATGCTCATGTATTGGCTAACATGATGATTTTTTTTATCCAATTCAAAGTCTCTTGTTGTTGCTCCACTCAAGTCCATTTACAAAACAAGTTAAATAGGTTATAAAAAAGTTTCAATTTTCAAAATTGTATTCAAAACAACCTAATATCGAGAAATGTCTATGAGGATGAAATGTAGCATACCTTAAATGAGCTTTTGTATTGTTACTTTTCAAAAGAACTAACCCATCGAAGTGAGAAGAGAAGAAGAAAAAAAAATGAAGAGAGCATATCGGCTGATTGAACCAACCTGGTAGATAGAGTCTACAAAAGATTTAGCCAATGTTTTCTATAAGAAACATGCCTTTATTTTCAAAAGTCCACATTTTTTATAAGAAATAGGCTTCTAAACATCACAAACGCCAATCCAAATATGGCTTAAACTTTCGATAAACTATTAATTGAAAATAAATAATAATAATATAAAGGCTTAAAGCTAAATTTGATATAAAACAAATGAAAATAAGAGTAAGATAAAAAATCATGAGAAAAAAGAAGAAGATACTTTTCATTTATTTGAATCTTTCATATTTAGTATATAATATTAATGTATATTTATAAACTTTCAACCATAAAAATAGACCTATAAATTATGATAGCAAAAATAAAAAAGATTAATCTTTATAATTATATAATATAAATTCTTTAAGAATTATAGAATATATGACATTAAAGATGAGAAAAGATCATAAATAGTTATTTTGTAGGGATTATGGATATCCACATAATGATATCATTTATAATACTCTCTCTTAAATGTCTATTAACAAATAATATGTCTTATTAAAACTTAACTAGGAAAAACCCATTAGGATAAAAACCTCTTAAAAAAAAGAATACACAATATTTATAATATTAATCACATCATTAAAAATCTTACCCAACAAATCTAATGGAACAAAATATTTGTTAAGTAAACAAATAGTACAATGTGTCTTTCATTCCGCTTAATAACAATATCACTTTATGTTTTTAAGTTGGCATATCCTAATATTGCATACCAACTTTTCATATATAGTAGATGATAATGTCTTAGTGAACAAATATGTTATATTATCACCTGAACAAATTTATTAAATATTTACATCACTATTCTTTTAAATATTATGAATGAAAAAAAATAATGAAATATATTTCATTCTATCTAATTTAATGTATATTTCTTTTAATTAAGTTGTACATGTTGCATTATCATTGTTCAATATTGTTGTTGAAATCTTTTTCTCTAAAGACAAGTTACATATCTCTTGGCTTTGTTAAGTTATTAACTTTAGCTCTACGCACTTTCCACTCATCTCATGCACTATAGTTATTTTTGTATAATCTGATAAAAATAATAGCTAAACTTTGTTTTGTAGAAAGTTATGATTTTACTACACCTTCACATCTAAATAAATAACTTGTTTAAAATCAAATTTTATATGGATTGAATAAATATCACATATTTACATAATCAATTAAATGTGACATATATTTAATTGGATAAAATAACCCTATATAAATAGTCTATCAAAAATATCACAATAAATGTTTAAGTCTATTTTAATGTCTTTTCATTGGAGAATAACTAAATATTCTTAACAAACTTAAAACAAATACAATATCATGTCATATATTATTTGCAAGATACATTAATACTCCTATAGACATAAAATAATTATTAAAAGTTTAAAATGTAAATTTACTAACATTATCAAGACAAATAGTCTTGATTGCATAATCTAAAAATTGTATTCTTAATTGAATTACTTAAACTAGTAATCTCATAAACATCAAGTTGTGAATTCATAATAAACACATAAGCAACTACGTTGTAAATACATATATTAAAATCATATAATATTTAAATGGTCAAGCCTTCATATCTATCCTTAAATATGTTCAAAAAATGTAATGAATTCAATCTCAACTTTAGTGAGTAATGATATAGTAATTAATTTTCCTTGGGAATAAGCAAAACATTAGAATTATTTGAATTTAAGAATCTTTTGATTCTTTAATGGATATTTATATGAATTCTTAATAATATTTCTCATCATAATTGATAGCATAATCAATCATAACAAACGATAAATGTATTTAAATCAATGAACTTTTAGTTTATTGTAGCATATGTTTTAGTTATACTAATATTTGTATAATATAATCTAGAAGACAATGCAAGTCATTGTCACAATATACATTTCCTTCTTAATATGATATCTTGTCATATTACTTATAAATAGATATTCAATAAAATTTTCATTTATATTCTTAATGTGATATCTTTTTATGGAGGATGTAATTAAAGCTTAATAAAATTCTTTGAGATTTAATAGAAAATAATGTATCATTGATAATAAACTCCGTCTCCTAAGTAATAATATAATAGTTCTTTCAAATTATTCAATAATTTTATATTACCTAATAGTATTGATATTGATATCACTTATTACCAAATGAAAAAAATATTTTTCACCTATAAATATTTTCTGCGAAACATATATCTTCACTATAAATTATGTCCAACTATAAAATGTAAGATAGTTACATTAGTTCATCAAAAACTAAATCATATTTTATAATATATAGTCTTTTTAGAATTAATGCACATTATATATATATATATATATATATATATATATTACACTATATATTTTTACCACTCATTAATAATACAGTACCAATTACTTCAATATTACTACTATAAAAACATTTTCAAAATATGAAATATGAAGTAATTAAATTTCTCTTGCCTATACTTTTATAATATCTTTCATTTGAAAAAATTATCACATCTAATAAATATATTTTTCCTTCAAATTATTACTAGTACTACAAGTCCATTTATAAAATATTATATGTCCAATTATTCTTCAAATTGACTAAAAATAAAGATAAACACTTTTACACATTTTATATAAATGCTTGATTTTCTTCTTTTATCAAGATTGATAACAATACAATGAAATTAAAATCAAATACTTTTAATTAGTATTTTTCTTAAAAAAACTAAGCACAATAAATTAAAACTTTATAATTTTATTTATATTAAACAACCAATATAAAAAAACAAAGTAATTTAATTGAAAGATAAATAACAAAATTATGAATAATAAGATTAATATATTTTTATAATTTAAGTCTCACATGTATATGATATACATTTTTTCCATGTAACATATGCAAAATTTAATTGTAGATACAAAATAAAATAAATACACTTTCTTTTGTTTTGGAGAATACCCATATATATAGGCAAGAAGCTACAATTGGCCTTCTCTTTTAAAATATTAAAAATGTATACATAACTTGTCACAATAAAATATATTATTATAACAACATGATTATTGAACATTTCATAACCTTGTAGGCTTTATTTTTGGCATTTTCAACTTTTAAAGAAGTTATAGCCATTTTCCTACATGGATTCTAGCCATGTTGTAGCTGTTGATAACAATTGTATATCCTTTTGATAACCATGGTGAATCATTACTAACTTTTAATAGTTAATTTATACATAAGTTATTAGTGGTTATCAACTTATTTATAAATATCTTAAATTTAAAAAGTTTTCAAAATTTTTTGGTAGCATAAAGTATATATTAGCCTTTAGGGTTATAATAAACTCTTTATTTACAACCACCAATTAATCAAAATATGTCAAGAATTGTTCCATGTATATGTAAAATTTATTTAAATAATCAAGTCATTAATTATAAAATAATCAAAAATAAAAGTGGTGTAGCTATTAACCATCTAATCATATTTAGCCTTTTAATTTCAAAGACATTCGCTAATATTAAATTGATAATTATACTATAAATATGAATACATCTTGAATTTATAGATAATATGAAATATTAAATTTATAGATAATATAAAGTAAAAACAAAATATTTCTTTTTACGTGATGAATAACAAACTCTAAAGATTAATGTCTTATATCAATTTGTTATAAGCTTGTATTAATAATATATTGTAAAACTAATAAAAATATAAGAAATATAATAAGAGTAAGAGAGAAAATTTAAAGAAGAGAAAAGAAAATAATTCTCATTCACTTGGATCTTCATGCTTAATATATAACTTCTATTCATGGGCTTTTAATTATAAAAAAATAGACATATGGTTAAAATAATATATATAAAAAATTAATCTATATAATTATATGATATAAATCATTTAGAAGTTATAGAATATATGTCATTAAGTATAATACAAAATGCTAAGGAATATGAACATTTAGATAATTATATCAAAAACTTATATTTCATTTTTTTTCTTTTTAGTGAACACATGCTCTTCTATTCTTCTTTATTACTTTTTGGAAAAGGAAAAAACATAATAATACTTACATATATCACTTATCACAATTCAATTTTTTTTTTCTGTAAAACTGTTGAATCTCTAATGGTGTTTTGTAAATATGTTCTCAGATTTTATTCATAACATAGATGGCTTCATGGATGGACGGATAGGTAGATAAGTAAATAGATAATAAATATCAATTTATTTGTCAACAAGTAATAAATAAATTTATAATAATTTATTTTAGGATATTCTATTCTTTGGTCTTAAAACTATATAGATAGAATAAAATAAATTCAAATATAATACCAACTAATAAAAAATAATTATTGATAAAAAATAGTTGAAAGTTATTTAACTTTTTAAATATTGAAAATTTAATTATTAATTTAATATTTTATTTAAACAATTTATTTTAAATAAATTAAAAATATCAATATCTATTTTAGTGCATGTCAAGCTAGTAGTAAGGAACAATTTTATATATTTTTCTTTGAAAGAATCAAGGTTAAAACCTAAAAAAAGAAAGGATGAATTATATCTAAGGATCCATATCATATAAAATTTACAATGAAAGATCTTAAAAATCGAAATTGTCATTAAAGACCATTATTACCATAAGATTTTAGAAAATTTACTATCAATTTTAAGAATTTACTACTGAGTGAACTTTTTTACATTTGGCGATAAATCCCTAAAATTGGTATTAAATTTCATAAAATTTAATGCTAATAATGATATTTAATGATAATTTTAATTTTTAAGATCTTTCACTATAAATTTTATATAATATTAGTCTTTAGATGTAATTTTTTCAAAAAGAAATGAAGCTTTATGTAATGTATGAGCAGCTTTTAGATACTTTGTTGCTGTATGATTATTAAGATGTGATTTAAATAGTTTAGCTTAAATTTTTTTATTATTTTAAAAATATTTTTAATAAAATAGAATATAAAATGAGAATAATTTTATTAACTATAAATTAAAAAATAATGATTACAAAAATTACATGTTTCTCTGGATCTGTGTTGGCAAGCCAACCGCATCAGTAGAATAAGTGAACTAAGCTCGTTAGGACAAGGAGCCTCATGACGAGCCTACTTTCCAGATGCCATCCATTTTTTTTCTTGTTTTAGCCCATACCTACATATTTAGGTCAAATGTTTCGTGATCCAATCTGAAGTGATGTGTTTGAATGAGTTGGGCTTACATGTCTATTGGACAATGCGAAGGAAGTTGAATTAATTTCAATTGTAATGGGTTCATAATTAAGCCTATTAAACGGACTCTTTAATGTGTGAGTGAAATTGGTCAAAAGTAATTTAACTTGCACTTTATTATACATTTTATATTTTTCATAAAAATTGATAATTAATGTTAAACATGAATTGAATTTGTAAAAGAAAAATCAGATTAGTCAATCTCATGTGAAAGAGTGTACTCATGAGATTGTTAGGGAAATAAATTTAATTTCAAACAAAATTGAAAATACTTACGATTGTAATATACCAAAAATATATATAAATTTAAATTTCATTGATTAGACAATTGAACCCATAAATTAGCACAATATTACAAGTTAGAACCCGAAGGCCATATATAGAAAAATCTTATGTCAAATATCCAAAATAAAATAGTTTTGTTCTTACGAGAATCCAAAGCCTATTTAGAGAGGAAATCAATTATAAAGCCTAACTCTTTCAATAGTAGAACAACACAGAGCAGCAGATTAAAAGCCTAACTATTTGCATACAATAGAGGTATCAAGACAGAACAATTTAGCGCGTACTTAAAAAAGTATAGGTAGTTAACAATTATGATCAATGATTCAATTTCTCATAAAATTATAAGCAGCTTGATAATTATTTATGATTCTATGGAAATATTTTTCTTTTATTTTCTCATCAATTATATACTCATTCTTTATTCTCTAAATTGTATTTTGCATCCTAAAGAAGTAGGATCTAAATATAAAAATTATAAATAACTTAAAAGTTCATGTTAGATAGCATTGCAAATGAAACTTGTTAGCTCGACCAAATCTAATTCGATCTAGTCATGTTAGGGCAAAGAAAGAATATTTTGATTAGGTTACATTTTGGGCCAAACATTTTGACCAGTTTTGTCTAACCTAAATTGGGCATATATTTAAAAAAATTATTTTTTTTAGAGATTTATATGAAACTTTAGTTTTTTGTAGAGGTAATATGTAATTTTATAAAAAAATTATTTTATTTTTTTGCAAATGTAATATGTAATTCTATGGAAACTTATATAAAAAATTTATATGTTTTAAGGGCCATTTTTAACATCTATCAAAAAAAAAAAAAAACAACCAACTTGGCCTAATCATAAACTAGGCCTTCCAGGATTGGGTTAGATACTGAGTCTATAAAATAGACTTGGTACAAAATTAGGTTGGGCATTGACCAAGCTTTGGCCCAAGCAAATGTTATGCCTATGTGTAGCCCTAATGTTAGATTATATCATTATTGCTAGCATGAGTAGAAGGAACAAAACTAATAACATGCCTTAACAATTTATGGATTTGACATAATTGGAGTTTTTCACAGTCATGGTGGTATGGGAAGGCTTTATTATTCTCTTTAAAAAGATGTAAGCATATGGTTTGAATTATCTCAATTCTCTTTAAAATATATACATAATTTATGAATAAATTTCATGCATTATGTTTGTCTATTTTTCATATATATAAACATGTGTACGAGTCATTATTGCCCTATTCTTTCAATCCAGGCACTAACAATAATTTAGACAAGATAATGGAATGGGCTAGAACATGTCTCTTAATATACAAGATTGAAGTTTGTGCCCATATACATAATATAGTCTAAGTATGTATTTACTCTTATGTGCTAATAGACTTATGCTCATTATTATTATTTTTTATGTACATTTTAATTATTTTTAGTTCACTCAACATGTATCTATTATTGATTACAAAATAAGACAAAATCTTATTTTGATTTTTGATAAATAGGTAAAGCTTTAAAGTGTGTTTGGTATGCTAGCATTGTAAGGACGAAATGGGTGAGAGAAAGGGAGAAAACTTTTTAAGTGTTTAGTGTGTTGGCTTATAGTTGTCTACAGAAAGATGATTTCAACAAATGAAGGAATCTTGTCTCCATTCGGCAAGAAGGAGGTTGCATTCTATATAAAGAAAATTATTTTGACCATATTCCCTTCAGTTTTTTCCTTTAATATATTTTAATATGTTTTATTATTGATAATTCAAATAATATTCTAAAATTAAAAATAAAAAATGAATATTATAATTAAAAATTTGAAAATTATATTTTTGAATTAAAAAATAAAAAATATATTATTGAGTTTTATTATTGGTAAGTGAAAACAAAATTAATTAAAAATAAAAAAATTGAATATTTTATTATTTCATACAAAAAAATATGAATATTTTGATATTTTTTACACTATAAGGATTATAATAATTTGCACAACTTCCCTTTCCATTCTCGATTATTTTCACTCAACTAAACATATAAATAGAAAGGGATTTCCATTCCTTTCCATTCCTCTTTTCATTCTCATTTACTTTCCCTGAAAAAATCTTTCCAACCTACCACATAACCTTAATTTAATTCTCTACAAATCATTTCTTTTAATATAGTCTCTAAAACATTAAAATGCTTATAATGTTATCCTTTCATTTTATTGATCATTCAAGATTAAATGTTAAACTTAACAGCTTATCAACATGACCTTTATCAACATGACCTTTTAGTTAGGGATATAATTGGTTATAAGGTTCAAGAATAGGAAAAAAACTTCTTTTATTTAATTGGAAGGGAGGTGATGATTAAGGCAATTACTTCTCCATGTCATACTCTATGTTTCTTAAGATGTGTGAAGAGCTTGATAGAATTATTTGCAACTTCTGGTAAGACCAAAAAGATCATGAAGGGAAGATCAATTGGAAATCTTAAAAGGCTCTTTCTTTTAAGGGTGTTCATTGATCTATTCGGCTCGAAGGGCACAGCCTAATTGGGTTAGACCAAAAATATAAATAAATAAAATTTTAAACAAAATTATATCAAGGCGGACCATAATTAAAAATATGTTTTGCTCAGCTTAACCTAACCTAACCCAATAGTTACTTTTTTTTTAATTATCAACACCTTGCCCATTATACTTTTTTTTAATTCTTATTTCGTCTGACTCCTTCTATATACTGCAATTTTTATTATCGACTTAAACCCTTCTTACTTCTTAATTATTTTTATTATTAACATACATGTTCACTGACATTTCTTTTGTTGAATAATGAAAATACATATATTTACTTAAAATTAATTATATTAGTATAACTTATATTTTACTTGATAATATCAAGCTATTTTTTTATTAAAATTATTTTACTGATAAAAATACGAGAGTTATAGAGACCCGTTATGTCAAGCCCCTCTCCCTCCCTAGGAAAAAGGGAATGACCAGCACAGGAAATCCATACGGATCTCTTATTTGCGGGTTGAATTGCCGCACAAAATGGATTCAATGATCTTTGGGGGGGTTCTACGCCGAATAGCAATAATTTAAGTACAAATCCACCTCATTGAATATATATAATTCTTTCCTTGTACACTTGGCTTTTTGTAGAAATTTCGGCAGAGTGTCCCCTGAAAATGGGACATCCCAAATTTCTACAAACAGCCAGAGTTTAATATAAATAACAATAGAGAGCTCCGCTCTCTTTGATCAATCATCAAACATCAAAAGATCAAAATAGGGGAAAGGGAAAAAAACAAAATCTATATCTATTGGCCCTACTTTTGAAATACTTTGTAATACAATTTTTTATCAATTACAACAAACAACAGTACAACAAAAGAATAACCAAGCCCCCCAGCTCCAAAAAGGAGGCTCACCGCCACTACGTCTCAGAACCTATGATGAGGGAGGTGTAACATCCGGTCCCTCTGTAAACGTGAGAAACACAATGTTTAGTTTTTCCGTAAACGTTAGAAATGGGCCAAATATAAAAGGAAGTCCTCGAAATAGAAGGAATTGAGGCCAAATAAAATTATAATAAAATTTTAAATATTAGAAAATGAGGATTTGAGGTTTGAGATGCCCAAAAACCAGAGCCAGAAGAGCTCAGAAAATTTACCGAAGAAAGTAGGGGCATTTTTGTAATTTTTGGAAAATTTTGAAATCTCCTAGGAGGGCTTTTTAAATGGAAAATTTGAGCTTTTCGAGGTTCTCAGAGGCCCTGAATATCATGGGAACCCCTAGAACAGTTGAAACCCCTCCAGTGAGCAATTTCGGTCGTTGGTTGACCGAAATTTTGACCGAATGGTTCGGAATGGTTTTAGATCCTTTTTGAGTGATTCCAAAGGCAATTCTTATGATTAAGAGCCTAAGGAATATAATGGAGAAGACAGATTTCAAAAAGGAGTTGAAATGAGCCCAAACGAACAAAACTATAAAGAGGGACTAAATTGCAAATTCTGAAAGTTGCTTAAATGAATCCCTAGCTTATAAAAAATGTCCCTCCTCTGCTCAGATCTCCTCACACACTATCTCACATGTTAAAATAGAATTAAGAAGGGCTAAGAGTGGCGCACAAGAGGGGAGGCCAAGGAAGGAAGAAGAAGCTTTAAAAAATGTAAGTTTTAGCCACTTTTTCCTACTCCTTACCTTGTTAAACTTCTTCCCCTCTTCTTTCTCTTCCTTCTCATGGTTTTGGCATTTAATTTGGTGTTGTTTTGAAGGTAGAACAGAGGTGGAATTTTCGGATTTGATGAGGGGAGGCTAACCAAGTGAAGAACAAATCAAGAAAACTAAGAATCTAAGGTATTTTGCTACTTCCTAAGCTTAGGTCTCCTTGCTCCTCTTCTCTTCAATTTTCCCCCATGTAAGACCAGCCATGAGGGATTAAATTTCTGGCCAAACCAAGAATGAATCACATGAATTAGGGTGTGGGAATTTAGAATATGCAAAGGAAACCAAGTAAAAGCCATTGAATTTCAAGTTACCAAAGTGTAGGATTCTTGAAGAGTTTGTAAAATCTGTTTTGATTCATGAATTTCCTAGGCTATATAAGTGTTTAATTGAGCTTCTAAGACCTCTAGGAAGCCTCCCAAGTGACTCTCCCATCAAGGAAAAATTGGAAACCCCTTAAACCCCAAATACTTCCATAATATCGACCTAGACTAGAAAGAGTACCAAAGGGAAGTTTTAATTTGTTTCAAGCTTATTTTTGAGTCATGTAGGATGGAAGAGGATGAGAGGAAGCCTTGGAAAAATTTTAGAAGCCTTAGATAGTGAGATGGAAGTGTAGGCTCCATAATGTAGCATAATGAAGCAACTTCTAGCTAGGCTCTTTAAAATAATTGTGTGATGACTCCAAGGAGTCTAAATAGAGTCAAGAATCATAGATTAAAGGAGAGAAGGGAGCCAAGATCATGAATTCTTGAAGTTGCTTCATTAAGTGCCTTATGGAAGCATAATGGAGCCATAAACCAAAGTGGCATCATGTAAAGTGTGTATAATGTCAATGCTTATTCCCATGAGTAATTCATGTTTCTTTTGGTGTGTCTAGGCCAAGAGAAATGGTCTCCACCTCCTTGGGTGTGTGAGGTCAAGGGAGAGGATTCAAGACTTAAGGAAAAAGTGTGTAAATGCAAGCAAGGTAGCTCTCTCCACCTTCTCTCATGCATGGATGTGTGTTTAGCTTGTTTTAGAATGTGTGTATGTGTATTTTCAAGCTAAGAAAAGTATGCTAGCATACCTTTATATGCCATGATGCTTGATGCTATGTTATGTTTTCAAATGATTACATGATGTTTGTGTGAGTTTGCTTGAGTGTGGAAAGGCCAAGAACTCTTCCCTTTGGTGAGGATGAGCCAAGAACCCTTGAGCTTGGTTGAGACAAAATAAAGAATCTCCCAAAAGCAAAGTGGGCTCCCAAGAGTATGGTTGAATCCAAAGTGCTTAAAGAATGGGTGAGGCAAGTCCAAAATCTATGAGGAGAAGTGTGAGGCCAATCCAAAAACTTAGTGAGCTTTTGAATGTCTTGCATGATTGATTCACATGCCAAAGTTGTTTTAAAATGCCTATGATTTCTACTTTCTCCATGCATGCATATATGAAATTTGCTTGCACATATTATGTGTGATGGAATGGGAGATGAGCTATTGAAATTTTTTGAATCTCAACCCCTCCTCTCCAATGATCTAACATACTAGGTGAACCAAGTGGATATGCTAATGGGAGCCAACAACATTGAAGAAGAGAGATTGACATTCATATGTCTAGCTTTTACCCTTTTTGAGCCATAATGATGTATATGATTATTGTAAATGGCACATGACCCTTGAGAGACATGTAAATATGATATTATGTGATGTATACATGTATGGATATGATGTATGAACTTTAGAAATGAATTTGGGTATGTAATGTCAAGTTATGCAAATTGGAAGTTTGATGCAAATGTGTATAAATGTGGGTTGAATGGCCAAAATGAGATATATAAGGTTTAGGACCCTTTGGGTAGCTCACACAAGTCTAAAATATGCTTTTAAACTTGCCCAAAAGGTGCCAAGACCAAGGGGAATCCATTTGACAATTTTGGTATCCAATATGGAGCCAAAATTGACCATAATGAAACCCTATACCATTTTTTGGCCAAATGAGTTAGTCTTGCCCTGAAACTCGGCATGCAATTAGGTCTCATTAAGAGCTTTTTGAGAAGCTAAAGATCATAACTTTTGGAGACCTAGAGAATATTTGAGGAATTTTCAAAGTTGAGATTTTTCATGGATTCTGGTATGGGTATTGTTCATACTGGCATTTTTGAATTCTGTGTCGCCCGATGGCCAAATGGTATCCAATGCTTATGAAATTTTACATGCATAAACTAGAGGTCATAAGCTTTCTGTGGCCACTGAGATCACCTCATTTGGATGTCTGAGTAGTGAGTTATGCATGTTTGAAGTTAACTGTCAGTATCAATAGCGCCCCATGAGTCCGGTTACTGTTCCATAGGGTCCATCTGATTAAACATATCGGTTTCATTCTATAATTATTTTTAGTATCAATTTAACATTTGTAGCTTTCCAGAATGACTGAATTTGTGTGATTTCAATTTTTATAGAATTAGTTATGAATTTCAGAAATTTGTATTAGTAAACTGAATCACAGCCTAGGCAGCCAGCGACTCTAGAGCTTTTTGGATGTCAAATGTCCTGTGTGATGAATTTTATTACCTGGGAGTATTTTTAGTGTGAAGTAGACATCCTAAGGTTTCCAGAATGACCAAGATTGCATATTTTTGATTTTTCTAGATTTAGTTATGATTTTTTAAAGTTTGTGATAGAAAAGAGAAAATCCTGGCCGAAAATGCAAACACGGATTTCATATGCTCTTTTGCTTTCTATGAGTTGTAGGCCAAATTTGATGATGGAAATGAGTTATATTCATGTGTTTAAGTATGAGAAAGTGATAGATGCTTTCATATGGCCTACGGGACTCCAAAAAAAAAAATTTTACCTGTAGAGAAATGCACTTTTATTTATAACCCCTATGCCACTATATTGTTTCCATAGAATAAACATAAGATGAGGCATGGGAATTATATGAATTGAGTCCTAGAAGTATGGTGTTATAGGAGGCGGATCAGATCCTATGACGTTATCTGAAAAAAATTTAAAATTAAAAGAGTGAGACAAACTCAGTGAGCAAATAATAAAATTTCTCATTTAAATCAAAGGTCGTGACTAAATAGTTAAAAATATATACGTTGACCATCATACTTTACTAGTTAGCAAATCCTCAACCTATGACATGCAAGACTACCCATCAAGACCTTGAGTCTCGCGATACGATTACTTAAGGAAGGTTTTTCGTGAGGTCAAGTAAGGTAGCGGCTACATTTTGTTGGCAGCTTCTTTCCCCCTATTTCACTTGGGAGGCTACGCCTAACGGGTAGCTCCTTCTCTACCTTTCGTGCTTACATGTCATAACTTATATTTTCTTAGGGAGGCTACACCTCATTGGCAGCTCCTTACCCGTTCTTTTCGGTTGGCTACTCCTAACGAATAGCTCATTCTCCACCCAGAACCCTTCACAACACATGACCTGGTTCCATCAAGGACTATAGCATGCACTTAAAGATAAGACACACACAAATCCATAATTCAAATTCATACACGTATATATATATATATATATATATATATATCATTAGCCAAACTTTATTATTGTTGTTATTATTACTATTTTATTCAAGGAATTTAAATTATAGGGACAAAATTAGCTCAAACAACAATTAACTAAATCAAAAGAATACGAATGCATAGTTTCATAAATAATTATAAATAAGTAACCAAGTAAAACCAATTAACGAGAAAATAAATAAAAATTACTTCTCCCAACAATTCCTCCCTCGAAAACAACTCATTTCCATAAAAAAAAAAAAACACACACACACACACACACATATATATATATAACGACATATTATCTCACATGGAATGATTTGGAACAAAGGTAACAATATCACAATTAATGGTAGTAATAAGCGCTTCGAAAATCTGTTATTTACTCACAGACGATGTCCTAATACTAGCACGTTATTTATTTCTCCTCGAAAGGTTAGCTTCCTCCACTGCCAATGCTCATAGAACTTCCCGATACATCTAAACTCACCCAAATCACTGCATAGATTCACCATGGTCATTCTTTTTTTTTTTTTTTTGCATCATATAATTCCATAATAGCTATCAACACAACCTTTTTATTCTCTGAACCATACTCACACGCCACAACCACTCTTAACTTAAATCCTTCCATTAAAATCCTATTTCCTTCTTTAAGCTCATATATCATTCTAAGGGAGCAGAAAATTTAAGGATTTATGCATATCTCATATGGTTAGATAACCCAAAAATAAATTCCTCTTCCCTTACTCTCCATCTGCCAGCCAAGCTAAAAGGGAGGATCTCACTGTCCTTCTCCTTCCTTAGAGCGGGGATAGGTCGACAATGGAGGGAATAGCCAGAAGCAATGGGTTTAAAGAAGAACACAGTAACCGAAAATGGAGGAGAGGCATATAGGAAATGGGAGGTAGCTCACCTAAACTGACGGCACAGCGGGCTCCCTTCCTCGCATCACTAAACTCGATCCGGCAACGGGGAAGCCTGGGAGCAGCTACGTGACGCTGATGGTGGCCCTCCGGTGGGCAAAAGACGACGACAGCTCAGGAAAGGCTTCGCACGAGCAAATAATGAAAGTGAACAGTAACAGAAGAGAAAGGCAACGGGAAGAATGGAAGCTTCAGGGAAAATACAATATATGCATAAATATATAAAAGCCCTTCCCCGCTGGCCCTCTTTTTTTTCGGTCCTTACACGTTATTTTGAAATATATGTCTATGAGTTTACAAAAAAAAAATTTTATATTATAAGTATAAGTTCATTAAAAAAAAAATAGTTTGGGTGAGTCCTAACATAAAATAGAGTTTGTTTGAGCTTAGTAGAGCCATGAGCATAAAAAACAAGCCCAATGTGTTAATCAGGTCGAGCATCAAACATACTAATTGCCTGGCTCAACCCTACCCATAAACAGCCCTATTTTCTTTGGCTAAAAAGGAGGGGGTCTTGGCTCTAGAGATTTTTCAAACTTTAATTGAGCCTTCTTAGGTTGAATTGCATGGAGATTAATTCAAAACCCAAATGATTCATGGTGTAGGATCATTAAAGGCATATATTTTTTCAACTTCAGTTTTTTAAAGGCTAGACAAGGTTATAATACATTTTGGAGCTAGTCAAGCATCCTTGAAGGTAAGGATTTGGTAATGAAGGAACTTTGTTGGAAAATTGGGTTTGGTTCTACCGTTAAGATGCAAAAAGATAGGTGGATCCCTGGTTTAAAAGGGTACTACTTAAACCCCAATGTTAAAGGATGGTATAGTTAAAGAGCTTACTGTGGATGCCTTGATCAAGGGTTGAGTTTGTAATCCCTATCTTGGGTTTGATTACAAAGGAAAAGAAAGAAATGATTAAAAAAAATATCAATCTTTTAATTGGAATGAACTTAATCAAAGAATAAGGTATAAATTGTTTAATTAAGATATCCTGTTGCAAAAAATTCAATATTGAGAAAGCCTTCTTTTGCCCATACTACTTTTATAGAACTTTTAAATAGTGGGAAATTGGTTGTTCCACCAAAAATAAAGTATTTCATATGGAGAGTATTGTCGATACTCTTTGGATTTGGATCCACTATACCCAATATATAAAAAAGAGGTTGAATTTATTGATCATTTAGTTTTCTTTTACCTGTGAGTTTAAAGATGTTGGTTTGGATGCCCTCTCTGATTAATCTTCCATAAAGAAGGTTTTTTTAAGATTTGACCACTGGTGTGAAGACTTGATGCTACCTAAAGATGCTCTTGATGATTATGGTAAATTTATTTTAGCTACTGCGTGCTGGGAAATATGGAAAAGGATATGTGATTTTGTGTTTAATGAAGAACAAATGAATGTTGAAATGGTTTTATTGTTGGTAATGGCTTCAATTAAGTAATTTTGGAGGTCAAATGATGTTAACAAATTAGGGCTTAAATTTGAGGCAAGAAGGATGAGGAACAAATGATGGAAATGCCCTGCTAATGGGATGATTAAGGTCAATATTGATGGTTCCTTTAATGTAAGAGTAATGAAAGCTAGGATTAGTATTATTTTAAAGATAAACGTAACCGCTTGCTAAAAGGTCTTAGTCAAGTTGTGATGCTAATTTTACTCATATGACTGAGATGTTGGCTTAGGTTCTATGGCTAAAAAAGATATTGACTTGGTTTAGTTGTGAGTTCTATTTTTTGAGAGGTTTGGATTATGTTTTCTAGTGTTTGTCTCTTGTTAGCCGTTTTGGCCACTTTATTAGTTGTGTTTTGGCTTTGTTTTTAATAAAATGAGCATTTTAATCCAAAAAAAAGGAACAACTCATTAACATGAATGTTATTTTTTCACTCATTAAGTGGGCCACAATTGCCAACTGATAACATTTAGAAATTAATAAACTATTTAATTTGGCATAAATTTTAGATAGAATGAGATAAATGACAATATTATAATCATTTTAGGCCCTATTTGGTATCATGCAAGAAAGTGAAAGTGAAAGGAAATTTGTCATGAAATGTGTTTGGTTATAAGAATTGAAAATGGAAAGGGAAAGTAGCAACATTGTAGCAAAATTATACATTTTCTTTTTGTATTGACCAAGCCATTTATTTATTTCTTCTTTCTCATTCACAACACAATCTTTCAATGTAATCAACACAATTTTTCAAATTAAGTATTTACTACTTTTGCCTGTTAATGCTATCATAATATAAAATTTATTTATTATTATCATATAAAATGTAATTATGCATAATTAATAAGAGAAACATAATTATTCTTATAAAAAAAATTAAAGACTAATGATACACACACACAACAACAACAACAAAGCATAGCAAATTTCTTTAAAAAAATTACTTAACATATAAGAATAATGAATTTTCAAAAAGAAGAGCAAACTTATAAAAAACTCATCTCAATTTCTTAAAAAAAAAGCCAAATAATGAAATAAAAAAAGCAGAAACAAATTTTAAAAAAAGTTCAAATAGTATAAAAAAATAAATCTTGAATAAGGTCAAAAAAATGTTCCTATTGGAAAAAACACACAACTAAAATTAAATAAATTAATTCAAATAATTTAAAAGTAAAAAAAAAAATGACTACAATCCAACTAAATAATAATAAGACGCATTTTGATTGTTATTCAATTAGAACTTTTTCGACCAAATTTCAATCAGATGATTGTAGTCAAAACACGTCTGACCAAATAATAATAAGACAAGTTTTGATTGCTAGTGAATTAAAACTTTTGGAGTGTAATGCAATTGAAACTTGTTTGATGCACCCCCTTCTAGGGATTTGTGTCACAGTTTGTTAGAATTTTTTTTATATATATATTTGTTTGCCTTTTCATATTTCTTTGTTTGTTTTTTAGTTTTTTCATGGGTATAATGCAGTTGTTTTTAAATTTGATTGCCTTGAATAATAATTCAAAATGTTTACAAAAAGATAAATAAAAAGAAACAAAATAAAAACATAATTAACTATATTACTTATAGAATTAATGACAAACATATAAAACAACTAAATAAGGTAGGATTTATCATTTAAAAATCTAAATTAAAGGCAACTATGGTCAATTTAAGAAACTAAAACGATGGATGTGACCATTACATTCACACATTTAGATTTTTCTTTTAAATAAGAGCCTTCTCTTCTATTAGCATAAAAAAATATTATAATTAATTTTAACATTTGGTTAATTATTTTTACTACAAATCTTGGCTAATAATCATAACAAATAGTTAATTATTGTGGCATATACACATTATGATAAATAATGATATATACTTTTTGTTATAAAGTAAATATTCATAGTGTCTCAAAAAAAAGTTAGCTCTACTTTTGTAAGCTCTTCTATAATTTTCACTACAAATGAAAAATTAAAGTGGTAAAAATGTGAAAAAATAAAAGCCAATGTAAGATTGTAAAACCAAGCAACAAATCTAGTGACTTGTCCCAATTTTGGCAAAAATGGAATGTCGCATAGTGAAACAACTAAATCTTTTGTGGAACAACAAAAATAAAAGGTAGTTGTACAATTCAATGTAATATACACTGTATTGTGCTTGATGTAACATGAAATTATATCATTTTTTTCAAATGAGTGTATTTTTGTCTTTTCTCTTTTATTACTTTCTATTTTATTTCTATTTTTTTCAATCAAACAAATGAATACAAATATAATATTTTTCTTTTTCTACTCACACCAAATATAATTTATTCCATTACATTCCATTTATTTTTTTCCCATTCCCATCTTTAAATTTTTTATGTGTTAAATGAGTCCTTAATGAATAAACTAAATGAAAATAAATTATTTATATTTGACTGAATTAAGAGTTCACCTAGTCCAAAATAAGAAATTTCTTTTAAAAGATGTATCTTTTAAAATTTGTGTAGTAGTTTTTTTTAGTGAAAATGATAAATATATATTTTTTTCAACAAGATAATCA
Source organism: Erythrophleum ivorense (assembly GCA_026724425.1). Classification (NCBI taxonomy): domain Eukaryota; kingdom Viridiplantae; phylum Streptophyta; class Magnoliopsida; order Fabales; family Fabaceae; genus Erythrophleum; species Erythrophleum ivorense. Next base: position 46,916,587 of record JAIUCV010000009.1, read on the forward strand.
ACACCCAAAAAGGGGATGAATTGAGTATTTACAAAATTTTTGTTATTTTAAAAACACTTGTTATTAATTCTATTTTTAAAAGTATAAGACAAAATAACAATTATATAAAGGAAAACTTTATATTGATACTCTCAGAATGAAAAGCACAATTTTTATTTCCATAAACAAAGCATAATAATATATAGTTAAATATGATGTTAAAGCTTATTTTTAACTAAGTTAAAATGATCTTACGATCTTTTCAATAATTAGTTTACTTAAAATAAAAGTAAAGAGGTTATTAAGAAACACATGATTAATACTTTAGGCACAAAATCAAAGCCAAAAGAAAAAAAAGGAATAGCTTGAAAAGTAGAGAGTCTGGAGAAAAGGAAAAAGCAAACTTAAGATTTATTGGGCCTCATTTGATAGCCCCGGAGAAAATGCAGATCAAAGGGAATTCATCCCCTGAGCTTGTTTGGTATGGAAAGACCCAAAAGCTCGGGAAATGTCAGACGAAAGTGGTGTTTTGCCACTGTAGCGCGCAGAAGGAAATGTTGTTTGGAGGTAAGAGGTTCACTGTGCCCATAAGCAAGCCCTCTGTCCCAAAATGCTGTGTGAGGTTTGTATTTTTAAACTTATTCTTTTTCGGTATGATGAATCTTGTAAATTTACGAGCAATCATACAAGTTAATTGCTTTGAACAATATTAGGAATTGTTTATTACTAATTTTAGTCATTGAATTTACCTAAGCAGTGCACTATATATTTAAACAGAAGGAATTATTATTTTATCAATTATCATTATACCATCTTATTTTTAAACTTAAAAGATGTTTTGTTTAAGTATTTTAACTTGTATTTTTTGTAAACTCAAGTAAATATTAAATATATTTTAATAAATTTCATTTATCATATATAAATTAGTTCTGTATTATGAAATATTTATTTTGTGTTTTTATTAATGGTACAAAATTCTATATAATATAGATTTATTATCTATATGAATATTGATAATTTCTTTATATATATTATACCAAATACAATTAATTGTATTCTATTTCATTCAATATTTTTTTTTCATTTTTATTAAAGAGAATTATATATATCAAACAAACCCTTATATTTTGGCTCCAATCCGAATCCATGTCTAGTTGTCAAGCTTCCATTTGAGAATTTTTTCTAATTTCATAAGTTTAATTGGTACTTGTAAGCTTTTATAATTTTTAGCTCAACTTAGAGTTTTTCTGTTTAAAACAAAGAACTCTTCTTTTTCTAGATAGAAATCAGTTCATGAACTTTCTCAATCTTGTATCCTCTCTCAAAATCCATCAACTTTGTCTTACAGAAGTTATAGAAAAATAAGTTTGCTCAAGATTAGATATATAAAATAAAGCTCTAATACTCAATACTAATATTTATCTTGTAAAAGATAATAAAAAAATATTTCTAGTTATAAACTTTTGTAATTATAACTTACTTCAAATAATTTATTAAAAAAATTAATCTAACAAATAAATAGATAGTAAACAAAGTTTGTAGTATGTAATAAAATTTTTCTATGTAAAATTATATATATTTAGCCTAATTTGGATATATGATATATGGATATTGAGTATCGACTAACCTATTCGCTCATTTGTATCCTACGGATATAAAATGTCTGAAAGTTAAATCGGAATCAATACATTAATTAATTGGATATCAATAACTGTTATCCACACTCTTATCCAATTTTTTTTTAAAACAAATATCATAGATTATCTAGAATACCCAAACTCATTACCGTCCCAAGGGACGATATTGCCTCTTTGTTGTTTCTGCAATTATTTTCAGAAAATGTGGCCTAAATTGATTTGTTGTGTGCTCCGCCCTATCTTCTTGGTTTGTAAAGTGTGTCTATTCTTCTCTATAGAATGAAATATCTCCTCACAAATAAACTTCCGTAAGGTTATGTTATTATGGAGAAAAACGCAATTGAAAATTTCAATTTCAATTCTAAACTTAATCCTAATCAATTACTTTTCATGCATGAAGCTCGTCTTTTTATTTTATCTTCCAACAATTTTCATGTGTTTAGATCATTATCACATAAATCTATGCAAATAACTATTTTACGAGAAAAAACATCCTCGTAAGAGAAAAAAAAAAAAGTCTAATAGAAGAAAGAGAACCTCCGGCTGCTTTGTCCACGGTTTTCAAAATTTTCTTTATTTTATTTGGTCATAAATCCATTTGTCCAAGAGTTTTTTCTTCATAGTAGACTTTGTTAAATTGTTTTACCTAGAAAAATAATAAACATGCATAATTTATAAATTTTCATTATAACACACCTCAGAGATGAAGGGTTGATTTTCCAGCGAGAGTATCTGACCAATTTTTTGCCATTAATTAAATTAAAAAAAAAAAAGTTTCTCCCCAGTCAAAGTTCATCTTTCATTTCGTCCTAACCCTAAATATAACTTCTGTAATTCCTTCGAAAAGGAATAAAAAAGAAAGAACAAATTTACAAGTCTCGTCGTATACGAAATAAAATTCGTAGGACGGAAAAGTTTTCTCTCTTTTCTCTCCGTTCTATTGAGCCGGCAAGGTCTCGTGCCGCCACGATTCGGAGATATCGGGCGAGTTGTAATACACATCTGAGTGATCGAAGAGACCATCGAACGCCACGTACTCAGTACTATTAGTATTACCGCTATAACCAACCCCGGTTCCCAAATCGAACGAGTCGTAACTAGGGATCTGATTCTCAAACTCCCAGAACTCGTCGATTCCAGACGAGTCCGACGACAGCGGGACTAACTCAGCCTGCAACTCGCTCTTCCCATCCAGGTTCACCAAATCACCAGGCGGAGGCAGACCGAGTTCGTCGTCGGAGGCTTCCAGAAGGTACCCAATCTGCGGCTGAGAGTCACTGGAATCTGACGTCAGATCGAGGACGGGAGCAGGCGAGGAAGAGGCAGATATCTCCTCCTGCAAGCTCTTCATGACCGAGTCAAGGTCCTGAGTGGAAAGAGCGGGATCGGTGTCATCGAGGAACTCGAGGAGATCGTCTCTGAGTCTCTTGACCTCGGGCGATTCCAACCCGGACTCGTCCGAGTCGTCTCGGACCCGCTTCGTCGAACTCGTGTCTTCCATGGAGTAGTAATTATAATAAACTCAAATTCTTTTAATTTTCTATTTCTTTTCCTAGAACGAAGCGTCTCGCTTCACAAGGTGTGTGGTGGCGAGACGTGGGGAGGAGATGCTATGGTTTATATAAGGAGGGGACAAGGTAGAGAGAGAGAGACACAGACAGATGGGAGGTGTAATGATGTGACGTGGCAGGCGCGTGGGAACGAATACTTAGGCCATCACGGATTTGATTTGCCTTTTTTACGTTTCTTGATACCTTTGTCTCTTTTTTCGGAATTCTGAAAAATTTTTAAAAATAAAATAAAGGAAATTGGGGGTCTGCTGCTTTCCGTTTTTAATTTATTAAACGGAGTTGAATTCGGAATTGGAGTCCGGGTCAGTTGGTGGGTCCCACTGTCCTAGTCAATCACGCCTTTGTTAGCTTTTTCAATGTTTAGCTCGGCTCGGCTAGCCTAGCATAGTACTACTACTAGCTAGGGGAAGGGTAGGGTTTGGGGGGTAGGAAAATTAAATATGGGGTCAGTGCGAGGGTATTTTGGGAACGTTGTTGGGTGGCTTTGAATGATGGCGTGGTGGAATGGACTTTCTGAAAAAGTGGATGAGTGAAATCTTAGTTATCGAATTACAGTTTTCATTTAAAACGATGGTGATGGCCACTACGACTGGTTCACTTCCATAAACCAATTAAGCAAATAGTAAATTGAATTATTGAATACGGGATATTTATTGACTTTGAATTTGATTCTTTTTTTTTTTCGGTGAATCTTATTATGGAAGTCTATGCAAAGATGGAATGGAAGAGTCACAATCAATACTTTTCTAGGAAAAAATTATAACTTTTTGGATGTTTAAAATTATTTTTTTAATAAAAATATAACTATGCTTTTTGAATTTTTAAAAAAATTATCAAAGAGAAAAATCTGAAAAACTTTATGAAGATTTTCTCTTATTTTTATTTTGATTTTTTATTTATTTAAAGCTGTATAGTATTAGCAATTTTAAATTTGTGCATAATTTGAATAAACCATATTAATCTCCGAATCTTTGATTCCAATATCATCTCGATTTCTCAGGAATTTGGGGTCTGCAAGGGATTACAGCTACCCAGTCAATTTTGAGATTGAAAAATATGTTGGACTTGAAAAGGTATAATTTTAAAACTGTTCCGTAAGATCTGGAAAACCAATAAATACGTTTTCTTTTGGGTTAAATTTAAGTAAGGTTGTTTACCCCAGGAAAAAAAAAGGAAAGTTTCTTTTCCAATCTAATTTTTTTAATAACATCTTAATAACTGTTCTTTATATTTTTATTTTCTAAATTTTTAATAAAGATAATATATATATGTCATATTATTATTATTATTAAATAATATGATAATAAAAATATAAAAACTATACTAACTTTTCTCCTTTTAGTGAGAACATGACATATAATTCTTTTTAAATGTTCAATCAAATTGTAACAAATTATAAAAAAAAAGTTCCCTTATTTTTATTAAAAGGTTCATAATAAATTCATAAAATTGTACTCTTTTTTTTTCTCTTATGAACTTAAGTTTTTCTTTTTCTAGACATTATCTTGGAAGCTCTTGATGCAATAATCAAACATTTCTTACAAGGGTTTTGAAGGGGGGAAACACTAACTGAGCAATTTTAGCGGTTCCTACTGTGAAATGGATATGGATTTCTGTGTATTTTATGAATAAAAAAATTAATTTCATCAAATGTTTTCATTATCGATTATCCTAGGTGGATATCATTGTTTAAAAACTTATTTAATACAAATAATAATAAAAAAGAAATAGAATAAAAATAAATTTTAAAAAAACTATAATTTTGATGATAGAAAATATCTATCATGTTTATACTTTAAAAAAATAAAAACTATTGAGTAATGATAATAATAACATAATATATATTATAAAAAAATCAATTTCCTTTTTTTTAACCAAACATCTTGTAAAATACAATGATTTAAATTTAGAAAATATGATATAACTAACATGAGAAACAATGCATCTGGATTAGAGCAAGTTATGTTATGTTATTATTATTATTATTATTATTATTATTATTGTTGTTGTTTTTTTTTTTTTTTTTTCATGCATAACCGGTTTAAAATGGATAAGGTATAACTTGATTAGGTTGATTGTTCTTTGAAAAAATAATCAAAATATGGAGTTTTTTTTATTATTAAACTAAAAAATTGACAGTGATAATGAATTAGAGTTTTGATAAGCCTTTTAAGACTCTAGTTAAAGGATAATGAATGAACATTGTTTTATATAAACAATATTATTTTCTTTAAAGCAAGTGTGCTAATTAATGAAGATAATAAAATTAAATTACTTGTGATTTTAGAGGACAAAATTACCCTTTAAAATGTATTTAGTAATTAACTTTTATTTTTAAATATTTAATTTATTTCCCTAAGAAACGTTTTCAATATATTTTTTAAAATATTTAGAGTTTAGGGGTTTAAAATTCTAAACCTAAAACTTTAAACACTAAATTTTAAATCCTTAGAAAAAGAATAAACAAAATAAAATATTTATCAAATTTTTTTATGAAAATAAGAAAATACTTTTAAATTTTAAAATAACAAATATATTTTAAAGGATAATTTTATCCTTTATCTTTATTAATTAGCATAATTATTTTGATTAAAAGAATATTAATACAAAATAAAACTCATTTATTATTCCTTAACCAACGGGTTAAGGGTGTATTTGGCATGAAAGGAAAGAAAAGAAAAAAAAGTGGGTAAGATAAGAAATAATATTTGTATTCATTATTTAAAAAATAATAAAAGATAAATACTATTAAATAATAATATAATAAATATTTCATACCTTTTTTAATAAATAATGTCATTTTTAGGATTGTATTTTCCACGGTAGCACATGTACCATGAGAGTATTGATTAACAAAACCTAATAAATTATTATCACATCGTCAATACCAACCACACACGAAATTTTCTTTTAATTTTGCACTCCCTTCTGCACAAAAAAAAAAAAAAAATTGAAAGTGATATCTTTAATGAAAGTTAATTGCCTTCATTTTCCAACTTCAGATCTCACCACAATTGAAAATTCTTCGCAGACATAGTTTCTTGTGGCCATAAATATAAGTCCTTATTCTTGTGTGTTGTAGTTTTTAATATAGTATAATTAAAATGTCATTATCATGGTAATAGAGAATTTTGAATATTCGTGTATGCTTATGTTACGTAATGTATTCATTTCCTTTATTCCATTCCATGTCTCCGTTTAGTGACCAAGTATCCCTTCTCATAAAAATTCTGTATGGAATAAAGCAATCACATTCACCTCACCATAAGTGATTACAAATTTTAAATTGTTTTTGCATTAGAAAATTTTGCAAGTTCTATTTGAAAAATAAAACATTAAAAAAAAAAAAGAGAGAGAATAAAATAATATATAAATTTATAACAAAATTTTCTTTATAAGAATATTCGCAGCACTTATTTAAAACGTCGCTTATATGTTTTTAGCATAAAATTTATACTTATACATACCTTTTCAAGAATGGTAACCCTTTTTTCTAAATCTTTTCTAACCATTTGCATATAGCAGTGCACAGTATGATTTTTATTTCGGTTCAAATTCTAATTCTTTTTATTATATTTTAAAGTTTATGCATTAATTTTGTAATTAAATTTTAGTTCAATAAAATAAAATATAATTCCTTTAAAAGTGAACTTGTGTTCTTGTTAGGAATTCAAATTCTACCTTTCCTTTTTTTTTTTATAAAAAAGAATTGACATAGAATTGTGTTTATATATTTGTTATCAAATTTTTAAATAAACGTATGACATATAAACGTTTAGAAAGAAGTTAACAATGGGATATTAAATTATAAAAATATTCATTTATTATTTTATTAAAAATATATAAAATTTTAAAACTGTACATAAATTTTGTTTAAAAAAATAATAATAAAGCTTTGCCAGCATTTGACATAAACGTTTCTTTAAAGGCGGATATACCAAACCCGTGATTTGGTTTAGAAAGTAACTACCATTTCTTGGTGTATTGTCATTGAAATAAATAAATAAATAAAAAGCAAAGGTTGTTAAAACGTTTTTAGTGGACAACGGTCGTAAGAAATGACGAGGGCCTGTAAAACCAAAACGACTTTGAACGATCTCCTCGCGAACGGACTCTCAGCTGGCAGCAGATCTGGACATGCTGTTTGGGGGGGGGGGGGGGGGTGGTGGTGGGCGCGTTAGGTTGTAATGTTAAAGGGATTTTTTTTCAAGTCTTGTATAATATTTATTATATTTTATTATTTAACATTATTTATTTTTTATATTTAAATTAAAATAGAAATATAAAAATATTTGTTTATTTTATCTATAAAATCACAATTTTTTCCATTTTACATACTAGGGGAGGGGGGGTTAGGTTGTAATGTTAAAGGGATTTTTTTTTCAAGTTTTGTATAATATTTATTATATTTTATTATTTAACATTATTTATTTTTTATATTTAAATTAAAATAGAAGTATAAAAATATTTGTTTATTTTATCTACAAAATCACAATTTTTTTCATTTTACATATTAAAGGGGCCCAATTTTTTTAATTTTTTTATTTTAAAAGAAGTAAAATGCAGAATAAGCATTTTTTTTCAACTTTTAGCAGGTAGATAATTTTATAAAATGCAGAATAAGTATTGTTTTTCAACTTTTATCAGGTAGATAATTTTATCTAGTAGAAATTAAAAAATTATATTCATTTTGCATTTTTTGATATAAAAAGTTTAAAATAAAAACAAATTGAATAAAGATTAAAAATAATAATATTAAGGGTCCAAATCTATTGCTAAAACAAGAAAAAAAAAGAGTAGTGCTCATTCTTCTCACATAGCAAACCATTATATAGCACTAATTAGCAATGATATCAGAATTGGATCAAATTGACCAATTTAATTGAAGAACTATTAAATCAATTTCTAATCCAATTTGATTGACTTAAAAAATCATTGAACTAAAGAACTAATAAAAAACTAATTATATCGATCAAAACTGAATAAGTAAAAAATCTATCAAATTAATCAATGAATATTTTTATTTCTTTTTGAGATTTTTCTTATAAAATAATATAATCATTTTGGATAGATTTAAAAAAATTAAAAATAAAAATCAATAGGAGAAAAAGGGATTGAAACATAAAAACATTTAAAGAAAAAATGACAAAAATCAAAAGACATGTATTTAGCTATTTTGTATACTTACTTTTCATTATGTTTTATCTCTCAGCAGTATTTCTCTTAAATATCTATGTGTTCGGCCAAAATTACTCATTTCTTATCTATTTGCTTTTTCATTTTTTTTAAATAACAAATAAAATCTTAGTATAATTTGAAATTTTCAAAAAGTTCAATATTAATTGCCTTTCAATTTTAATCATAGGTCATTTTTATTTTTAATTAAAAAAAACTTTTCAAATATTATTAAATTTTAAAATTTATTAGTATTTATTTTTTATATTGAAATTTTAATATATAAAATTTAAAAAATATATATTTAATGTTTACTAGTTTAACTATTGTTAGATGATTAAATTGTGAAACAGTGGCTCAATTAGATTAATCCCTGGTCCAGTTTTCATAATATTGCTAATTAGTACATATTTCTCATTTGGCATATAAAACTATGATCAGAATAGTTATTTTAAAATTATTGCTCAATGTATTATTTGTATACAATAATTTTTTTTTCAAACATTGTACTCATATCTTTCAAATTCATAATAATTATGTATGACACTTTAACATAAAAATCAATAGAAAAGCAAAATCTATCAAAAAATAAATAAAAGAAAATTAACATTTGAGGACCTTAATTTTGTAAAATTGACACTAAATAATTTTAAAAACTAAATTTTTTTCTGCCTAAAGAACTAAAATTTGCCTTATAAGGACAAAAGTACTTCTAATATAACTTTAAGAAATACGAGTGATGATTGTTAAAATAATGATTAATAATAACTTTAAAAAGTATGAGTGATAATTAAATGATAATAATTTTTATTTATTTTTGTTTAATAGTTGTAACAAACTAAAAATATTCTCATAACTTTAAAAATATCATGTTGTAATTTCGGGAAACATAGGTAATAACTTTAAAAAGCACATCTAATAACTATGTGGTAGTAATTTTCATATTTCTATCTAATGGTTGTAACAAAATAAAAATATTTTTATTATTTTAAGAAGATTTTCGTGTTATAATTTAAGGATGTGGAAGTAGCAACACTAAAAAACACTAGAGATATTTTCATCATTGCAAGATAAATTTTAAGTTATTGGAGACTTAAAAAATTTTAATTTTTAAAATCATTCAGCATTAATTTTATAAAATTAGAATTCTTAGGTGTCATTTTCTGTGTAAATAAAGCTATAATAGTTCATCCAAACTGTTAATTAGAGGTTAGAATCTCCTCATAATTGTAATTTCTTGCTGTAATCATATAAAATCTATTTTTGTCACGTTATATTATAAGAGAAACATCACTATATCTTAATTTTCATGTCTTCGTTCAATGTTTTAATTGTTTAGATAATAACGTTGATTTTGATAGGTTTGGTAGAAATCACTTATAACGTGTTAGAACGAATCGGACTCCTTGGGCAAGTTTTGCACGTGGTTGGTTTGATTTTTGTTCAAGACGCTTCCCAGTTTATCCCTATTGATTTGCTTAGCTGAGCTTCCACGATTGTGTTAAAAGCGATATTGCGTGAATTTGTTTGCGTTAGTTATATAAGCAAACCTAAACAAAATAAAACAAAACGAAAAGGAATATGATATTTGAAGGTTTATCTTTAATCTGCAGGGAAGAACAAGACATATTTTTAATTTTTTGATGGAATTGTAAATTAAAATGAAAATAAAAAGTTGTTCATTCATTTTCAAAGTTTAATATATTTAAATTACACAAAATTTATCTAGAGAGATGATTCGGTTAGTAAAAAATAAATATACATTTTAAAATTAAAAAAAATGTATGTACATCAAATCAATATTAAAAAAATGCATTTTTAAAATTGTCCAAACAAAGTTACTCGATTGATAGATTTTCAAGACATCCTTATAAGTAGAAACTAAAAAGAAAGAAAATAGAATAAGGTTCTTTTTAAGTATTTATTATTAAGCTCTTAATAGACGTATACCATATAAAATAATATTATTAAAGAATTCGTAGTTTGATGTTTTGGAGTACAAATTTTTAACATATTTATTATATTAAAAATTTTAATATTAAATATTAAGAAGTGATATGGAAACAAAAATTAATATTTATCATACAAAATAATCCAGGCCTTTTGAAATTATAAAGACATCACAAAACTCCAGAATGACAAACAAGTCAACTGAAATGGATCCTCTCTCTTAAACTCTTTCTATTATTTTTTTTAATGAAATCTAAACTGTTTTGATTTTAATTTAGATGATCTAAATTTAAATTTTATTTTTTAAGTGTTAAATTTTATTTTTACTAAAACTCATAATTAAAAAAATATTTTTACTCTGTATTTTGCTTCATTTAAAAATATTTTTTTAATCTTAAAAATAATAATAAATCCGAATCGTCTAAATTAATTTAAATAATCTAAATTTGGTAACGGAGAGAGCGATCCAAATACACAGGCTAACACAAATCATAGTTTTAAAAGAAAAATAAACCTGAACTACGAGAAACGATTCATTTATTATTCATAGAAAAACGATTACCATATTTAAGTAATACAACAAACAATGGACAATGGCAGCTATATCCTCATACTCTCTTTATAACTAAGAGAGAAAATTCTAAGTGTTTTGTTTTTATTAAACAATATAATACATCCAAGTTAAGCTAAGATTTTTCATTCTTCTTTTGTCACACAGCGCCAACAAGAAGTTTATATAATTTTGTGTAAATTATATTATTTCTTTTTAGGTTTAGCTAGATTATACATAATATTCTTCTTTGCTCCAAAATTTATGTCTAATACTCTTGACATTTTGATATGCAAAAACTTTATATCCAATTTATTTTTTGTGAAAAAGTTAATTAATTTTCTGCCTAATATGAAATTATAATTTTACTTATAATATAAAAAAACATAGCTAAGTAATTTTAACATTAAAAGAAATGCATAGTAAAAAAAAGTTAATTTCATCAACTAAAAGTGAGTTAAAAAGGAACCAGATGTAATTTTTAAAATTTAAAAGGCATAAAAATATTATTTTAATTAAACTTCAAAAGAAATCAAAATAAAATCCTCCATAAAATTTTGCAAGAAAAAAAAAATCCAAATAAGAACAAAAAGATGGTTGGTGCAAGAGAGTGTGATGGGAGAGGCATACGGCATACCATGTGAATGCAGCGTGTTAGTTACTACTTACTCCTGTTAGTGGCAGTGACCAGTGAGCTGGTCAGGACTCTCAACCACCCATTTGGAGTACATACCATTCGTTCAGACCAAGGCTCCGGTGGGAGTGGGAAACGGCCTCATCCACCTCCAAGGTCCCATCTTGACTTGTTCTTCTTCTTTAAATTTTGAAAAATAAAACTTCAAATTTTTTAAACGTTTGTTATTAAAATTTTCAATAAGGATATGGTAGATAAACTTTTATAAAATTTTAATTATGTAATACTTATTGTACAAATTATTTAGTTATTATATTTTAATCAAATTTTAAAATATTAAAAAAATTATACTTAAAATGTGTACATCCCTTAAAAATTGAGTCTGTATCTGAAAAATATGATAGTCACCTCATTTCAAAAAATAATAAAAAATGGAAATAGTCAAAATGCATTATGTGTTTTAAATTATATTATTGGTCACTCAAGATATTTTATTTTCTATTGTCATTTTTTTGATAATTTCATATGAAAAGATTTCATGTAAACAAGTATTATCTTGAAAGAAATTTATTCATTTTAATTTTTTATCAAGCAAATAAGCCTGGATAATAAATTTGGATTTAAGTATTTAAGAATTCAATAATATAAATGATCATTGGTCGAGTTCTACAGTCCTGATCCAAGAAAAAAAAAATATTTTTTCCATTTCCAGGATTTTAGCCCCCATCCAGTTCTAATTGAATCCTTAAATTTTCAATTTCAAATATAGACCCATCCATGTCCATCTTGAATATTTTCAAAATGTGCAATTTTTTCTCATGTTGAAACATGTTTAAGTGAAATTTATTCGTACAAAACCATCCCCCAACAAAAAAAATCTCATTCGAATCTAAACCTATTCTTCATCTCAACTCAAGCATAAATTTTAAGGAATTTATTGGATATACATATTTTAATCATTTTTATTTAATAAAAAATCATATAAAGTTAGAATTTATTATTATACAAGTTTAGCAATAATTAATATATATATAGGACAATTATATTTATATGCAATTTTATTTATTTTTATTACTAAATTTTTTAATCACAATATAATAAGTATATAATATTTTAATTAAAATTTTTATAATTATTTATTAAAAAAGTATATATTTGTAAAAATTTAACAATAAAAATATAAAAATTATATAACTACTTATAAATCTGATCACAGTAGTCGGAACATAAAGACTACCCTACCTTTGTCGTAATCATCCCATCAATCTTTGCCGCTTAATCATTGCCGCATTCCCAGTTGCCCGTCATCCAATCTTCCTTACCATCTTAGTATTGACAGACTAGCCAGCACAAAATCTTCCATAAAATTATAAAACATTTTATATTTGACGGGGGAGATTCATTAAATAATTGATCGTTTAAATTTTCTTATGTAGCAATTAGTGAAATTATTTCGAGATTATTTTTGTAAAATAGAATTACCTTAAAAACGTGTTAAATATTTATTTATTTATTTATCACAATATTTAAATTTATACATAATTAAGTATTGTTTCATTTACTGTCATATTGCTAAGTAGTTACAAATATAGAATACTTATACTTCGTATAATTTAAAAACTAGGAAATATTTTATACTCTTAAAATATTAGTTTTATTAATTAAAATTATATTTTTATTGTAAGATACTAAATAATAAAGTAGTGAGGTCCTGCACATGAGGTTCGAATTTATTTATCAATAGACATTGAGTTAATCATTTTAGTAGTTTTATGAAAAACTCAATTTTTTGGAGGTGGATGTTTTGCCAATTAAATTTATTTTGATTCTCATTTTATTAGTAAAAAATAACAAAAAACTTTTAAATAAATTGAATGGTTAAATCATAATTTATCTTTTTTTTAAGAGATGAAAATTCTATTTAACTCCCAAAATGATAGTCTAATTATAATATTAGGAATTTTATATTAATAAAAGAAAGCTGCATGAACTAAGAATACAAAAAAATATTATTATAATACAAATTATATTAAAAATTTATTGTATATCAATAGAATTTAACATTTAAATGCTACGCAATCCTCGCATAATATCTGGGCATGGAAAAAAGGTGATGTGAGAGTCTTTCCCTTTCATTCTTTTCTTTTTATATTTTCAATTTTAGTGATTTTTTAAACATTGAATATAACTAACATATAAATTTTTTATTTTTTGTTACGTTTTACCATTTATATATCAAAATTGTAATGAAGTTATAAGTTGAATAGATTAAATGTAATTTGTTAAAAAAATCTATTTTAAAAAAATTTAAAATTATATTACATAGGTTTCTCTTAAATTTTAATAAAATTATATGGACTTCTTATCTATTTTTAAAATATATGCAAATCTTTCTTCAAATAAAAAATTATCGTTGTTTTAATTTAATTTTAAATTTTTTGATCCAAATATTCTCTATGTAAATTTTTCTAGTTTAAAATATATATATTTAACTTAATTGAGAGTATTTTAAAATTTATATATATTTAAACATAAAAAATTATTTAGTTTTAACATAATTTAAAAGAAATTTATATAATTTATTCAAAAATTAATCTGCCTTTCGGTGTGACCTAACATTTTGAAAGGAGGCGGAGCCGTGAGCCGCGAGCCGAAGCGGAGATTCGTTGGAGAAGTAAAGACGAGAGACAAGTGGATTACCGCCGCTAGCCGCTGAAGCCAGAAGATTCCCTTGGTGGACAGCTCACAGCTCGCTCGTACCTGGCAGCTTCTCGGAAAGCATCATAATAATAATAATAATAATAATCTATCATATTTCCCTTTGCTTGCACGTTTCCACGTGGCTGGCTCCACTTCTTTTTCTTACCTTTGACATGGCGCCAATACTCTATAATTGCTTTACTTTCCTATTTATTTATTTGGAAAATTCAGAAGAAAAAAAGGAAGATCTAGAATATGGAGAAAAAGTGGGGACCACGTGGTGAGTGGTGGGATAAAGAAACTGAAATCACGATATTTGGAAAAATATGAACGAGATGAAAAATACAGCATCTGGTTCATCAAGCTATCGTGCCTTTCACTTCTCAACATCACCTTTGCCCTTCTTGTAGCCCACATTATGGAGTTATTTACTCATTGGATCTTTTGCAGCTACCATATCTCGTGGAGTTAAAAAAAGTGACACGGAAGAAGAATTATAGTTCTCAACCATTAAGTTTATTTAAAATTTATGTAAAATAATTTTTAATAATTATGTATAAATCTTAAAATACATCCAATAATTAAAAAACTTGACCCCTCCTTATGATGGTCTTATTTTTATTATTATATTTAGAGCTTAAACGAAAGTTTTGAAGAGAAAAGGACTCTTTTTTTTTTTTTATTGTCTAAAACTTACAACATCATGAATGGAATATAAGGAGTTTGAAAGATAAAATTCTTAATATTATCTCTTTACATAAAAATAATAATAATATTTTTTGTCTCAAAGTTATCTATAAATTTTGAGTTTGAATCCGCTGGAGCCAAATTAAAAAAAAAAAGTAAAGAGGATTAATAAGATATTACGAACAACCAACAAATTCCAAACCCTTCTATCTATATATGACTTTTTCAGGAATTACCTGAAATTTGAAGTTTAATTTTTCATATATATATATATATATATATATATATAAGGAATTTAAAATTAAGCAACAGGAATGAAAATAAAGAAATAAAATTCATGTTAATTTGAAAAATTAAAGGTGGCATCATATTAATTATTAATTCATTGACTATCATATAAAAAGATTTTGTTCAAGTGGCAACAAACAACAGACAAAGATCAAGTGGGGGGAGAAAGAAATAGTTGGAAACTGGTGATATTTGTGAGACATCAATATTAATATTGGAAAGAAAATAGGAAAAAAAAGGTGGGCGGAGAGTATTATTACTTGCGGATCTTCCGCCAATGGATAATTTTAATTAGATACCTTAAGTTTAAAAAAAGTTATTTTAAAGAGGATTTGGTTATAATTTTAAAAGTATTTGGTATAACTTTCAAAAAATAAAATTATAAAAAAATTCTTAATTATCAATTTCGTCAACTCAAGATTTTTAAGTTAAATTTGTCCAATAAGAAAGCAAAATATAGTGTTTGTGGATCTCGGGGAAGGAGGCGTGGGGTTAAGAAAAAGCTGAGTCATGGGGGAAGTGGGAACGCGTCAGTTGTGAAAGGCCCTTTAGATTTTTGTTGGTGTTGTGTGTCTGCCATTGCTTTCTCCCCCTCGGATCAAGTCAATTCATTCATATACATTCTTTCTATTTAAAATTAAAAAAAAAAATCCTCTGGCTTCAAACTCTTCAATATAAAATATCAGATAACTCTATTTGATTGTTTCTGCTTAATATTTATTTTTATGTCAAAATTGAAGAAAACTCAAATTCAGAAGAAGTTTAATTTAAATATTGTGCAATCCAATGAAGAGTCATCTTTTTTGAAGAGTAAGCGAGATTACCTTTCCTTCTATGAATACAAATGAATATTGCAATATTTGTTGCCGCTTCGCACTTCTGAAATGTATAAAGTATTGCCGTTTTGCTTGTTCAAATCAGATCTTGATGCGGACAACGGCAGGTCGAATTGCCGTCTAGCGCCCCGGCTTGCCGCTTGCCCGCTGAAATTGTAACACACTCGCGTTCTTGCATGTACGAATCTTCTCCATTCAGGAGTTAATTGTATAATTTTAATTTAAAAGAGAAAAAGAAAAGAAAAAAAAAAGAGAGAGAAATTCTTGGGTATAAATAATATCAAGTTTTTTATTTTAAAATTTTCATAAATTTTGGGAAAATTAAATACAAGATGTGGGGCTAAATATTAAAAACGAGAGAGTGAGAATGTACCGGCACCACCTTTTGTATTTGTTTATCTTTAGCTTTATAAAAAAAAATTCAGTCAAAAAATTTAGAATATTTAGACTGTACACTGAGTGTGTGTGTGTATATATATATATATATATATATATATATATATATCCAATTATTAGGATTTATATAAGTGGATTTCCTATTTTATACATGTATAAAACAGATCTGATCATTAAATGTCCACGCACTTGGTACACCTCAAAATTTTTCTTTGAATATACTTCATACATTTTCTTTTTCACTCTCTTACAAACAAATCTTATTCCTATTCTTATACCTCAACTCTAACTCCTCGCAAATTTTTACTGGTAGTCAATCATGGTAATGAATCTTTTATAATATTGTATCATGTGTAATATGATAAGAATTTATATTTTTTATAGTATTTTAAGATAAATAAAGAGAAAATAAGAATGGATTAGAAAAAAAAAACTCACATATAATTTCATTCTTTTATATTACTTTCTTTTTCAAATATACAATACATTATTGCAAAGAATTATGTTTATAGGGCCTCTGCCACTCTTTTCTTAAATTGATAGTCTCAATTCATCTTTAAATTAAGACTTGAATTCTTCAGCACGACATATTCATAAATTAGGAGAGTTAATATGTACTGAAGGATATTCTTTCTTTTAAGGATAGACTCTTCAAATTATTTCTTCTTCTAATTCAAAGACAAGCTAATTTATTTATATTTTTATCAATACGTAACATTTTTTTTTTTTATATAAAATGTGAAGATTACACTTAAAATAAAAAATCTCGATCTCTTATCTTTTGACAAGTACTAAAGAGGTGCCCAAAAGAGAAAGCTCCAAATTTAAACGTGGGTGGAGATGAAGATTTGAGTGGGATCACACCACTTGGTCAATGGAATTAATTTAAAACAAAAAACAAAAGAAAGATGCCGCCATTTTTTGACTCAGCGGATTCTCTTAGCAAAAATACACAGCTTACAACAATCCAAGCAATCAATTTTTGTTCATTACTTCCAAAAGGAGCCAGAATATCTTTAATTTTTATTATTTTAATAAAAAAATTATTGCAATCAAAACCTGAGCCTACCTTGTCAATGACCTTAAGGGTACAAATGCTTAACTTTATGATCCACTACGATTTTCAAAATTTGTGTTTTTGAATTTTATATTTGTTGAATTAATGAACAAGGTGGGTCTTACAAACTGTAGCTTTCTCTAAAATAATAATATCAGGAAGAAGGTTTTACACGAGGTTGTCTCCAAGACACTGGAACCGAAAATTGACAAACCGGCAAGGGCTAGCTGTTCTGCTTTAATTAATGTAGCTATTTGATTGCAAAAGTGGAACGTTATATCATTAGCAGAAAATGTATATAAAATTTAATAAAAATATGATGAATACATTATTTTTCTTTATAATTTAACATTAACACGTCTTCATATATTATAATTTTATTGAAAATTTTAATAACAAATATTTAAAAATCTTTACCAAAATTGTGCACACATAACACCCTCTCTTTATAATGACTTGTTTGCTATCATAAAGAGTAATTTTATTTTCTTTCATTTTATATAGTATTTATTATATCTTTTTTAAAAATTATTCAATAATTTTTATTACATTTTTAATTATGGAATATAAAGGTAATTTTTTATCATCAATTTTTTTTATTATACTTCACAAACAAAAAGTACAGATGCTTGACTTCTTGTCACTTGACTCGTAAGCAGTGCTTTAAGATCCAAATCTGAGACTGTGGGGTGAACTGTTACAAAACTGAAAGAGGTACGCTCAGCTCAATCAATAAATTTATTACTAGCTAGAATTTGCCAATTTGATTTAATGAAAATTGATATAATTTGGCCAATTCAGAAAATAAAATTACTCAAAATTAAGTTTCGAAGTGTAAATTTTAACTATAACATTACATCTTAATAAAAATAGATAGAATTTTACAAAATAAATATTTCTTGTAAAGATCGAACCCATGTAAATATGATTTAACCTATTAAGAAGTCTCCTTAAGCCTATAAAGTAAAGGATTAAACAAAACACATTATTACTTTAATGCTATGTTAAAGACAATGATAAACTCATTTAAAAGATTTAATGGATGAAAAATTAGGAATAATTTTATTAATATAGTTAACAATAAACAATATATAAAAATACAATAAAGTTTTAAAATATTAAATTATATCAATAGTGGTAGTTATCAAATTTGGGTGAGGCCCACCACTAATTGTTATTCATTGTAATCCAATTTGGTATTTTGATGTGGGTATTTTCAAAGGGTGCTTGTCAATGTAAAAAGCCGAACACGTTGAACACGGGGTGAGGAGGAAGGAAAGTGGAGACACACTGATCAATCACTTTCAAAACAGTGGCAAATGGAGGAGCATAGGAATTGAGATATCATAAATAATATTCCACCAATTCCTTGATAAGGGGGGACTAGGACTACTCTTTTCCCACGTCTAGTTCCTTTCTAACATGTCTAATTACTCTGGCTTCTCATTAAAAAATAAAAAATAAAAGATATAATGCTGATTTTTTTAATTAAAAAATGTTTGTATGTTATGATTTTGTCGGGGACTAAAATATTCCTTTATATTTTAATTGTTAAAATTTTTAATCAAAATATAATAAATATATAAATCTTTAATAAAAATAATACATATATAATTTAATTAAAATTTATATATTTATCATATTGTAATTAAAAAAAGTTGACAATAAAAATATTTTGTACGATCAGCCTCTCTGAGTTCACGACAGTGCATGCCAAAGCAGTTTTGGTAATTTGATAAAGGTTTTGGGTCTATTTGAAAATATTGTAAATTTTTGTTTATTTTAAAGTTGTTTTCCAAATACAGTTGGGAGTCTTGAAGATAGCCAGATGGAGCCCCCTCATGAGCTGAGACGAATTTATTGTGAACGATTATGGTCGGGCTCTCATTTGGTGAAATGTATTGTAAGTCGTTTTTAGATTCATTTCTGGGGATTGAAGGACGTTCGTGTATCTGCTAGGTTCAGTCGACTCATAACGTGAATCATCAATTTTATTAAAAAAAATCCTGAAAATAATTATCTAAAAAATTGTAAATCAATTTTCTACAATTCACATGGCAAATCCAAAATTTCATCACTTCTCTATTCACATGTTCTCCATATGCTTGACTTTCAAGGGATTAATAGAGATGGATAAGATATCTATAAATTTATTTACTTGGGTTTAAATATAAAAATTTTATAAATATGTTCAAGAGTTTAGATTCAAATCTAAATAATATGATACTCACTTTACTTTAGATCCGTGAATTATAAATATGAATATTTTTTACACACAATAATTAATAATTATACATTATAAAAACAAATAAATTAAAATATTATCTAAAAAATATTTTATGAATTTTGGATTATATTAATAGTTGTTTAAGATATTTTATTCTTTATTGTGATTTCATATAAATATATTGTATGAAAATAAATTTCAGTAAAAAAAATTTGTTTGTTTAAATTTTTTTTAGCAAATGGATCAAAAAAATTGAAGGATTCAATACAAAGTATTTTACTTGCTAGATATAAGTTCAAAAATAAAAATTATAGTATTAAATTCACATGTACTCATTACTAAATATGATTGGTATATAAAATATTAGATATAAAAATAAATAAATAAATAAATAATCTTTGTACCTTTATTTAAAAAATAATAAATAAATATAGTATTATTAAGTAATAATAATAATAATATAATAATAAATATCACACAAACTTTTTAAAATTTTGTTGATTTTTCTTTAAATACCAAACAAGGTGAGAGTGACCTTTAGCTAACCTTTTGGACAGAACAATTCCCCTTCATATTCAAACCTCCTTGTGCTCCGGGTGGGCTTGTTCATGCCCCCCCAAAGAAAATTATAGTCCCCTTCAAGCCAATTCATTCCCATTTTCCTGATTTCCTATTTTAAAATGACCTTATCCCAAATCTTTCCAATCTTTGAAGAAAAATGGATCACAACTACATATAATTTTCTATGATTACTCAAGCAAATTTCTTTTTCAACCTACAACTCTGTTTTTGAATTTATCAATTAGGATTCTTTCTTCTTCATCTAACCTCCCTACTTTATGATAATACTAACGTGACCATGCTACTAACTGTTAACTACATGGAATAATTGAGGACTATAAGCTAGAAAAAAATCAGAATAGTGTTTGAATTTTGAAATTAGACAACTTATGGAACCTCCCTTATTTAACTTGACATTTATTTAGGAGAATATACAAAATATTCCTCCCAATTATCAATATTTTTTGGGTTTAAACTGTTCATTTTCTTGATATCCAATTATTGGAGATTCCTTTTCAAGTTGTCATTTTTTTTCTTAGACAAATAAGAAAGTAGAGAAAATGATATTTAAAGCTCTGAACTTTGTAAAATTTACACTAAGAAATCCCAAAAATTACAATTTTTTTTGAAAGTTTACATGATCTAAAATCTGTCTTCCAAGGATAAAAATACTTCAATGTTTTCTAAAATTATTATTTTTGCTTCATAAAGTTATAAGAATATTTTGGGTTTGTTATAATTATTAGATTAAAATACAAAAATTGCTACTAGTTACAATTTGTGTTTTTCAAAATTATCACTTATATATTTCATAAAATTACAACATGGTCTTCTTGAAGTTAAGAGGTGTTTTTGGTTTGTTATAATCATTTGATACAAATACAAAAGTTATTATCATTTAATTATTACTCATGGTTTCTAAAATCATCACTTATCTTTTATGAAATGACACTAGAGATATTTTTATTTTTGCAAGGTAAATTTTAGATTATTTGGATCCTCCAAAAATACAAGTCCTTAAATATAATTTTTTCAAAAAAGTATAATGTGACAAATGATGGGGTGTGAGTTGATATTTTCATTAACAAAGTCAATTGAAAAAAAGGAAATTTTAAATCAAGATCAATTTTTTTACTTCAAAATCAAAGAGATGTTTGTAAATAGCTCAATTTAAAAAAAAATTGCATTTTTCAAATTTTTACTATATATTGCTGTGATTCTCTCTGTGTATATTTTGACATCATAATTCTTTTATAAACTACTATATATAATCAATAAATAATAAATTAAATATTATAGATAGCGTAGGTTTGCAACGTGACTAGTTAAATATAATTTAATAATGAGACATTTTGATGAATTCTAAAAAAGTTTAATTCTTCGTATTGTCATGTTCAAAAAGAAAAAAAAGAAAAAAACGTTTTATAGGCCATTAATCATCCGAAGGTATGTGTGAGTGAGAGCGCGTGTGTGTGTGTGTGTGTGTGTGACAGGTAGATTTTGGCCTAAAATTCAAGAGACCTACGATGTACTACCTGAACCTCCTTTTTATATTTTTATTTATATTCTGGTTCCTTAAAATTGTATAACACAAGACTCAGTTTGCTCCTGTCCTTTTCATAAATCTCACATTCTCATCTGAAGAAAATTTAAACTGACAACTAATTATATATATATATATATATATATCGATTTTTCCCTTAGGCCTTTGTGTTATTCAGTTTAATATTAAACTTTCACTCTAGAACTGAATAAAAAATTAATGTCTATTAATAATAACCAAAAGAAAAATATTCTGAGGGCTAAAAAGATGTTGTCTTGATCATATATAAATTAAAGCACATGCATACACATATTTTCCAAAAGTAATTTTTAGAAAGTCAAGTATTTGATCCAGATAAATATTAGGAAAAAACATGTTAATAATTAATAGGCCTAACAAATAGCTGTTATTCGGAATATGTTGGACCTAATATATATATATATATACACACACACATTTGAGTTTTGTTTGAATTAATTTTTCTTTTCCAGTGGCACATTTTCATATATTAACTTTAATTATCATTCATTATATAACTCACGTTAATTAAGAGGAAAAAACTTTAAATTTGAGCACAACTCTCAACTTTCGTTTCAATGTGACCCATAATTATAAACAGTTGGGATCCTTCATTCTCTTATATTTTTCTTAGGAGACATGATTATGTGTTCGGAGGTCACTTTATCGACATTTAATCCATGATTGATGGTGCTAGTGATTTACTTTTCGTACACACATATGTATATTATCTTTTCTCTCTTTCACATGGTAATACTTTTTTTTTGTGATTATTTTTCTTTATATACGGTGAACTTAAATTTTTTACGAATCATACAAAATTTTTTCCGAACTATTCAAATCTCCCACAATTGCATCGTACCTAGTAAATTTAAGAGGATTAATTCACTAAATATCAAAAGAGTCATATTTTTAAAATTTTAATTCAATTCTTATAAAAAAAAGCATTAAATAAATATAAAAAATACTCTTAAAATTGTCCAAACAAAAATTATGCACTTTTAATGACTTACTTTTTGTTTTTGGACAATGGAATTGTGTAGTACAGAAAATGGTCGCTTTCATTTACCCCACTAACGCATCCAACAGCAATTATATTCCGATTAATGTTGTCACCAACTTTTTCTTTCATGGAAGACGTGCGTGTGAAGGGTAAAGTCTGCAAAGAAAAATATATGTGGAACCTAACAAAGCAGATAGCCTAACTCAATAAATTCCAATTAATAGATGAGGACGTATACACAAAACATGACAAAGCTCCAAAACGCACCACTCGCTCAGGTTGGCTACAGAAGGGCAGACCTTAACTTCAGCCTTTTCTTTTTTTTTTTTTTTCAAACTGGTCCCATGTGCCACTTCCCATATAAGCATATAATCTCCAACCTAACATAATTATGCATGTTACATCGCATGGACAAAACTGAGTCACCCATACCATTCAACCATTATTTTTTATCAAGGACACCTTTGTTTGTACTCCTCTACAATGTTGTCGGTGTGTTTTATATAAAGTTTTAATATATATATATATATATATATAAAAGATTTAGTTAATGGTTGTCTTGTCTTGGTCACTATAGATTTAATATATGAAATGATTAAAAATGACAATTAATAATAAAATAATATAGACAAGGCTTATTATTTTTATTTACTTATTCAAAAATTAAACCAATTTAATATATTAAAAATAAGTAAATCAAAATCAGTCATAATTAAATAATATAAACATATTAGCTACACTTTTTTTTAAAACTAATATCAGATAGATTTTTTTAAAATCATATATTTATTTATGATTAACTTAATTTATTTATTTTTGATAAAAGAAAAAAAAATCTCCCCTATTGGTTACTAAATTTTATTCTAATAGCATAACTTAGCCTCAAATCTTAGCAAAGAAGAAACGTACCTTGTGGGTCAGTTACTTTCCCAGGACTCTTATGCTGCGTTTGGATAGGGGAGGAGAAAAATGAAAGAAGAGAAAAATGAAAAAAAAAGGAGAGAAGAGAAAAATGAGAAAAAATATTTTTCTTTTATATATTTGGATGGATAAAAAGAAAAAGGAGAAGAAAGAAAATTTGTTAATTTATAATGATAATAATACCTTTAGTATCTAATATTAATAATTTTTATATTTTAAAAAAATTATGTTTTTAATATAAATTAATTATTTTAAATTTAGACAGATATTTTTTTAAAAAATAAGAATAATAAATTTTAAAAAATGTATGAAAACTATATTTCAATTTTTTTTTAAAATTAGTCAAATGATTAAATAAAAAAAATAAAAAACAAATACCAAAAAAGTTCAAATAAAAAAATATTTGAAAATATGATAAAAAATTATTATTAAAAAAAGCTTAAATTACAAAAATACATGCTTTAAATTAATTAATTTTTTTTTAAAAAATTATTTATTCATACTTCTTTTAATATTATAAATATAATTTTTTATTTTAAAATGTTAGAAATATTATTTTAATATATATTAATTAATTTAAATATAATATATATAAATCTAATAAATATTTTTAATTATATTTTTATACTATATAAAAAATATATTATATAATATATATATATATATATATATATTAATATATATATTATATAATAAAAAATATATAGAAGAATCATCCTATCTTACTAAATGACAATCGGACTAATATTTGACTATTATTTGATAGTTGGTTTTTTTAAATTTTTAAAAATATAATTTATTAATTTTAATAGTAAACAATATATTATTTTATAAAATATATTTATTATTAATTAATTTTATAATAGAATTTTGAATAAATAATTATAATATTAATTAATTATTTTAAAAAAATTGTTTAAACTAATTCCTTTTGGTTTACAGTTGAAAAATTTTGAAAGAGAGATAATTTAGGAAAATAATAAATAAATTACGTTGGTCAAATGTTTTCTCCTCAGAATCTCTCCACATTTAGAGAGAAAAAAATTTGATAGGCCCATCGTACTTTTCTCTTCAAATTTTCTCTTTTTCTCCATTTTCTTTTCAAACTAAACAAGGAAAAACATAATTTTTCTTCCCCCCCTTTCTCTTCTCTCTAGTTTTCTCCCCAACCAAACACAACATTATGGTAAAACTCATTTGCGATGGAGCTAGTAAGGGTTATATGGATGCGCTATATGGGATGCTCAAGGGAATTGCCCAAGTGGTTTATCTAAAAATATTTGATATCTGCATTGAACAATGGAAAGTTTGCTACTACTTTATCAGACAGATCAAATTGATGTTGGCTTAGAATTGGGAGATGAAGGTCACAAGTGCTTATCGCGAAGCAAACAGAGTTGGTGCTGATCTCTTAGCAAATCACAGTCCCGAGCAACTAGTCCTTTTTGGTTTCTTTTCACTGGGCCTTGTAGCCTCTTTGTTCATCAAAACAATTTCTTTTTAAGTAACCAATATACTTTTAACTCTTTTTTTATTTTTTTTAATGTTATAGTTTAATTGATGAAACTCTACTTATGCTGTGCTTTAATGTAAATCATTTCATAGCCGATCCCAAGTCAAAAAAAAAAGAGGAAGGTTGTATTAGACAGTCGATAGCCAACGTAAAATTTTGTCAAATCTTTATGACATAGATCAACCATATATTAACGTTAATGCTAGGCATTGCCTGTAAGCAACGCACTGTATAGCTTGAGTATAATGTCAAATGAGCAAGAACCGCTGCATTGCTGCCTGAGTGTAGTGAAAAACGAGCAAGGGTTCTCACATTTTTGTGAACGAATATGGGTAAAGAAATTAGTTCACGAAAGTAGGATTCGTCTTGGAACTTGGAATATAGGTACACTCACAGGTAAATTAATAGAAATAATAAATACTATGATTAGGAGAAAGATTAATTTTATGTACTTACAAAAAACTAAATGGGTAAGAAAAAAAGCAAAAGAGTTAGACACTTTAGGTTTTAAGGTTTTACACATTGCTAAAATTAAATCTAAAAATAAAGTAGGTATAATTATGGATAAGGATTGGGAAATGTCGTGGTGGATGTAAAATGATTAGGAGACAGAATTATAGAGTTAAAATTTATAGTGGAAAGAGAAACTTTTAATTCACATGTAGGGTTAGAAGAACATTATAATATAGAGTCTTGAGATGATTTAAAAGGTTTAGTTCAAGGAATACCTTTAGGGGAAAAGATTCTCATAAGAGGGGATTTTAATGGTCATGTTAGAAGTATATATAGAGGTTACGAGGGTTCACATGGAGGATATGGTGTAAGAGAAGTAAATGCAGAGGGTAGAACTATTTTAGACTTCTCATTAGCGTTTGATTTTACTATAGCTAACACTTATTTTAAGAAGCATGAAGAGCATCTTATCACGTATAAAAGTGAGAGGATATGTTCTTAAATTGATTTCTTTCTATTAAGGAAAATGGACAGAAAGATTTACATGGATTGCAAAGTTATATCTGGGGAGAGTTTGACGATACAATATAAGGTCTTAGTGATGGATATTTGAATTAAAAGGAGAGTAAAAAATAAAGGTCAAGATAGGATGGCAAGAATAAAATGGTGGCAATTAAAATGTGATAAAGAAAAGAACTTACAGAGAAGGATTCTGGAGGATGGATCATGGGAGGTACAAGGAAGTGCAAATGTTATGTGAAACGAGATGGCTAAAGAGATTAAAAATGTTACAAAAGAGATACTGGGGGAATCAAGAGGTTTTTGACCTAAGGATAAAGAATTTTAATGGTGGGATACAAGCATACAAGATAAAGTTAAAGTTAAAAGAGAATGTTATAAAGCATGGTCTTTGTATAAAAAGTAAGAAAAATTGAAAAAAATATAAAGTAGCTAAGAAAGACACTAAAAAAGCAGTGAGCGAAGCGAATGTTAGGGCTTTTGATGAGTTATATCAATTTTTAGGTACTAAAATTAGAAAAAAAGTATTTATAAACTTGTTAAAAGTAGAGAAAGAAAGATAAGAGATTTTGATCAAGTGAGATGTATTAAAGAAGAAGAAGGAAGAGTCTTGGTCACGGAACAGGATATTAAAGAACGGTGGAAGTGCTATTTTCATAGATTTTTTTAATGAAGGACATGGGTTTTCATTGCACTCAAATAGTCTAGACACTATAGAAAAAAATCAAAATTATATCTTTTATCGTAGGATTCGAAAGGCGGAGGTAGAAGAAACTTTGAAAAAGATAAAGACTAGTAGAGCAATAAGACCAGATAATATACTTATTAAAGTATAAAAATGTTTAGGAGTGAAAGGTATAAGTTAGCTCATAAAGTTATTTAATAAGATTATGATATCCAAGAGAATGCCAAATGAGTGAAAAAAAGTACTTTAATTCCTATTTGTAAGAATAAGAGGGACATACAAAACTGCGTAAACTATAGAGGAATTAAACTCATGAGTCACACTATGAAGTTATGGGAGAGGGTTATTGAACGAAGATTAAGGCAAGAAACTCAAGTTATAGAGAATCAATTTGGTTTTATGCCTAATAGATTGGCTATGGAAACGATATACTTGTTATGTAGATTAATGGAGAAATATCGAAGGAATAAAAAAGATTTACATATGGTGTTTATTGATTTAAAGAATGCATATGATAGGGTGCCAAGAGATGTTTTGTGGAAGGTTTTGGAGAGAAAAAAAGTTCGTATTGCATATATTCGAGAATTTAAGATATGTATAATAAGGTTACAACTAGTGTGAGAACTCAAGGTGGGCCCACTGAGAATTTTTCAATAACTATTGGCTTACATCAAGGGTCAATTTTGAGCCCCTATATCTTTACTTTAGTTTTATATGTGCTTATTGAATAAATTCAAGAGTCGGTGCCACAGTGTATACTCTTTTCAGATGATATAGTTCTAATTGGAGAGTCGAGAACAGAAATAAATGATACGTTAGAGATATGGATACTTGCTTTGAAAAATCATGGATTTCGTTTGAGTATAAGTAAAATAGAGTATATGGAATGTAAGTTTAGTAAGAGATACACTAATACTAGTGTATAAGTGAAAATCGAAAAACACACCATACCACAAGTTACTTGATTTAAGTATCTTGTATCTATCTACAATATAATAGGAAAATATAAGAAGATGTAAATCATAAGATTCAAGCGGAATGGATAAAATGGAAAAATGTTTCAGGTGTTATTAGTTATAGGAGAATGCCACTTAAACTTAAGGATAAATTTTATCGTATAGTTATAAGACTGGTAATATTGTATAAAACTGAGTGTTGGGCAATAAAAAGTCAACAGAAAAATAAGCTCAATGTTATAGAGATGAAAATGTTACATTGGATGAGTGGATATACCAAATTAGATAGAGTTATAAATGAGTATATTAGAGAGAAAGTTGGGGTTGCACATATTGTAGAAAAGATTATGGAATTGCGTCTTAGATGGTTTGGACATGTGTGGAGAAGACTTATAAAAGTCCCAGTAAGAAGAGTAGATCAGATGGAGAGTAGTCTAATAATTAGAGGTTGAAGAAGATCACGAAAAATTATAGGCAAAACTATTAAAAAAGATTTAAATTTAAATGGTCTATCTAAAGATATAACTTATAATAGAATTTTATGTCGTCGTTTGATCTGTATGGCCGACCCCATCTAGTAAGAAAAAGTCTTGTTGTTATTGTTATTGTATAGTTTAATTGATGAACTTATTAGACTAACACCTATGAAAATTTCGATCATCACACATATCGAGCTTCCCATTTCGGATATGCAAATTTGTCTAGAGATTTTTAATTAAAAGACAGAATAACACATCATCTTATTCTTGTTTTCACTTATGTATAGAAGCTCTGGTCTTCGAGTGATTACACATCAGTATTTAAATTAATTAAGCATGTGGCATGTATATCATAATATTGTGTGTGTGTGTGTATATATATATATATATGCTATATTTTGTTTCATATAAGAGTGCCTTAGCTAAAAATGTTGAACTATTTAGTTGATAAGCAGTATAATTCATGTAATAACTGTTAATACAAAAAGATCAGATTAAATTTCAGTCAGACAAAAGAGTGTAGGATTTTATCAAACTTGAAAAAAAAAATCAGATCCCTTTGTCGTTATATTAAATTAAGAACATAGACCCTTTAAAGAACCATAGATTTTTCATTAGACAAAATTTCATGAGTTACTTTCCACACGCTTTTGGTACAATCCATGTCAAAAGTTGAAGCTAAAAATGGAAGACAAATACTGAAACTACCTCTTTACAATCCCAACCATGAAATCTGCAGACGAATTAACTTACCCAAAGATGAGGCTAAAGGAGTGGAAAGCAAGTTTCATGGACCACGAGCCTATGATCATTAATTGGGCTTTAAGGCCAAACCTAAACGGTGAGGTCCATGCTTTATTGTTTTCTTTTGGGCCATATCCGAGGTTTATGCCATTCCCTATAATTTGTTGGAATATTTATGATATGATACTAGTGCAAACCGAAAAAGAATAACTACTAATCTACGCAGATCGGAAAAGATTAGTGTCGTTCAAATACAAGAAAATAATATATACGGTAATTTACATCAATCGTACTGCGAGAGAAAATTAAACAAATACCAAGTGTCCAATAGTGAGGATCCTAGCTGGAAAATTAATGGCTAGTTTTTACATGAGAAAATACTGCTAATAGTGATAGGGTAAGCAAATTTATTAGTTGACTTGATTTGAATTAAGAGCAAGTATTATACAGAAAAATTTAGTTAGTTGTTGAGAAGACTGAAACATTACCATCATCAATGGATAAGGTTATATGACGCTTATGAACTCTCCAATATTTACTACCTGGGTATTCGTTATTGGCTCAATTAGTTAGGCTAGCTTATGTTTGAAACAGGTCTGGAATCTCTACAGGAAACTTATTATATGCAATAAGAAAGAGATTGAAAAAAAAGAAAAGAAAAAATAGGTATAAAGAAAGAAAATGGATCTTATTTACACTTTCTTATTATACAACTATATGATTGTGGAGAATTTAAACTGGTTTGAAAGATGGAAAGGGAAAGCATGAGAAGGAATTTAGAGAATATGTTAGGGAAAGGATTATATAAATAATAATATTTTTTTAGAAAAAATTTTCTTTTAAAATCTCACAACTTAAAGGAAACTTAAGAGTTTGTTTAGGAAAAGAAATGAGAGGAAGGGAATGTTTTATTAAAATCCCTTTCTTTCATTTTCTTTAGTTTTTTTAACTCCCAAACATTACCATAAAAGTAGGAGAGCAAATTTTTTTAAAAAATGTAAAGGTTAGTTAAAAAATGTTTATAATCCATTATTCCTTATTAATAATATTCTAACAAGGAAAGGGATCCAAGGAATCCTTCAGTTTTGCTTTTCTTCCATTCCTTTCTGTTATTTCATATCCAGACATACTGTTAAGTTTCATAGCTAGAGGATATAGAGGTTCCAAGACTAAACTCAACCTTATGTTGGTTTATAATTACATTTTTTTTTTTAAATACAGGAGGCTAAGACCTTGGAGGTTGAGAGTGAAAAAAATAATAGTAACTCAGATGCATTATGTCTTTCTAATACATTAGTTTAAGAGAGGTGCTACTTAAATTTGAGTGTGTATAATGATTTTAATAATTTGGGTATAAATCTATTTTCTTATCGCTCACAAATAAATGTACTTTTAATTTGAACAGTTATTCATAAAATATTTCCAACGTTGCTATTCCATCATCATCAGCAAATGGTAAGTCGGAGTCAGGTGAGGAGTAACAACCCAAACGAAGGCTGTCTTACTCTCTTAAAGTTGATAACATAACCTAAGGTATCTTCTTAAAGAAAAGAGCCCTGAATGAATGGGAGTTGAAAGAGCTTCATACAAACGCCGGCAGAGATTATCAAAATGTTAAATCACAAATATTAACTCATACATGGCTAACACGTAGTCCACATTAAATAAAAAAATTTAATTTGTTTGCCTCAAAGTTCCAAACATCTAAAAATATTTTAATAGAGGATAGATTAAATTAAAAGAAGACAGGACCTTGTTATAAAAAATTCAAAATCTCAATTTTTAATTTATTATTATGTGCGCGCACGCATATATATATATATATATATATAAAAGTTGAAGGAAATAATTATTTTTTAAAATTTATTATTATAACACTTATTTTTTTGTAGGACCCACAAAATTTGCAAAGTCCACAGCCATAAATTTTTTCAACGATGCTCGACAGGTTTCTAGTCCTAAGAATAATCAAATAGCTGAAAGGTTTAAGTTTAAAAAAAAAACTCAAAATCTCTATTTTTTTTCTAATAAAATATGTCCCCAAGATGATAATGGACATGGATGCCTCTTACTCTGATATCCATTTGGAAATTCATCAATATGGAAGTAGCAACGTCAAACTGAAGGCAAAGTTATTTTAATGGAGCAGGTTCCTGTTCCAGAGCTTCGCAATGCGTACATATTAAAAATTATGCCTCGATTGGTAATTTTGACTGTGTAAATATAAGTTTTACAAATGAAATCGAGAAAATTTTAGATAAATTTGATCCTAAAAACAAAAGTAGTAGATGAATTAGTGAATCTAATCGAAAGATTAGTTTGAAGGTGAGGATGGATTTAAGGGGGGGGGGGTAAGGGAGTGCTTGCCCGCCTGCTTTGATTGAAAGAAGAAAATAATTGAAAGAATATGGATATGATACTTAAAAATATGTTGACTGAAATCCTAATTGAGTTAAATGAATAGCTTACAATCGAACATATGAAACCATTAACTCTTACCGGTATCATTAGTTGTCAAGTTTGGCACTTTGGGTATGGTGACTATTGTAGAGGCTTCAAGATATAGACTGAATACCATTCCTTGTTTTTTAATGTCCAAGCGACATCTGATGTTTGTGGGGATAAGGAATATGATTTCCATTTGCGACATGCATCATAAAAAAATAAGAAAAAAGCCAGTTTATCTGAGTACAACTCTTATTTTAAATTTAGAGGAATAAGGAGTGGGTTTTGCTCAATTCTAAAAAATTGTAATTAAAGTCAGTGATGTAAAACAA
This sequence comes from Erythrophleum ivorense, assembly GCA_026724425.1. Taxonomy (NCBI): domain Eukaryota; kingdom Viridiplantae; phylum Streptophyta; class Magnoliopsida; order Fabales; family Fabaceae; genus Erythrophleum; species Erythrophleum ivorense. Next base: position 46,948,446 of record JAIUCV010000009.1, read on the forward strand.
TTGAACAAGAGTTTGTAGATATATCACTTGATAAGACTGATGTAGATATCCTATTTTATGACATGAAAGAATTTTGTGATTAATTTAATAAATTAAAAAAATGTTATATATATATATATATAAATCTTTTTAATTTAAAATTTTTGTATGTCCAGCCATGTTAATTTTTTTCCCTTTTTTTTTTTTAATTTTTATCCGAATTGCTCAATCCTAGATCCATGCCTATCTGATGACTTCTGCATTTGCATAATTTAGAACTAAGAACTTGATATATTAAGTTAGACAAGGACAAAATCAAACAAACAAAAGAAGCATATATATATAAAAGACATAAACGACGTTGTGTTGCTCAACCTTGAAGGTGCATAATTGTAGGTTCGGCATTCAGATCCAAGCCCGAATCACCCTGAACCAGCTCTTGAAAATCTTGCGCCTCAAACGTCGGCTTCCAAGCCGTGGTGGTCGCCGCCGACAACTCAGTGGGGCCCCGCTTCTCAGCCTTCTGGAAATATTTGACTGCCACGCGTATCCTCTTCAGAATCGCAAAGAACTCCTCCACCTCCTTCTCTTCTTCCTCCTCGGCCTTCGCGCTCTTGTTCTTCTTCCTCATCTTCTCTGTTCCACTTTCATCGTCATCATCGGTCCTCCTCCTCTTCCCCTCTGGCTCCATTAGCAAACGGCGTCGTTTGAACACGGGATGATATGAGGTGGAGCTTTGATTATGTACAAATAGGGAATGGTGGGATTTGTTGTCAAAGTAGACATCACTAGGCGATTGATGTCATTGTGACCGAAGGTGATGACGTTAGAAGGATAGCGTGTGAAACGTGACAGCTCTAAAGCAAAACTTTGAAGCAACGCCAATGAGGTACATCGTTTGGATTTTATTCCCGAAAACTTGATTTTTTTTCTCAGATGGTTGAGTTTTTTTATTGTTTAATTATTTTAACGTTTGAAAAAAAGTACGAGAACCTTAAAATAACATTATTTATTTTAAAAAAATTTTATATCTTGATTTTTAGTTTGAATCTTCTTTTTTTATAGAAGAAAATCTTGTGAGAGAGTTATTGAATAAGAGTTGGATTTTAGTTACTTCCTCTTTTACAAGACTCCTTCTTATACGTGGAAGAGGATTTAAAATCTCAAGTGTTAACAAGACGCCTCAATTTTATGTGAATAGATACTCCCATTTAAAATTATGTTATCATATGCTATCTTATAGATAAAAATATATAAAGAAAATATTTATATCATACTTAAAGTTTAAAATTTTTAAATCTTTTAAAATAATTTTGAAATATAGGGTCTTTGAAAAAAATAATAACTAAAGAAGAGAAATCTTTTATTTAATTATATATGATATTTATAATATTTTTATAATTATTTTTGTTTATTATTATTTTTTTAAAGTAGAGATATAATAGTTATTTTTATCTTTAAAATTATTTTTTATTTAATTTTTCATTCTTTTTTTTTTTATTTTGTGTACCAAAAGAGTTTTAAATTTTACAATCCTGAATTGTAAATTTTTTTGAATCTTTATATATATATATAAATCATTTTATATAAATTCTGAAAAAGTTTAACGATAAGAGAGTTTAAATTTTCTCTAACATCACTCACCATCATTTATCGCCGAAAAAACTGGAAACTCAGTAGCCCACGCAAACCTAATCCTTCCCTTTCAGAAGTTGACAGAATTGCCTGGTTTGTTCCGTCAGTGGACTCAGAAAGCACTAATTGATGCCCATAAAATCGTGTTTGAAAATTAACTCAAAATTATCTTTTGAGTTTTCTAGGTATGCATTATTCTACGCGTTGATTTGACTTGGCATTTTTTAAATTTTATTTTTTAAAGTATAATAAACACTCGCTCAAATAAAATCTTGCACTTGTAAATGGGGTTAATAATAGTCATTTGACCTAGTTTTGCTTGAGATCACCAGCAAACGTGCGCTTGCATACGACTGATACACACGGCATGAGCAATTGAGCTATATATATATATATTTTATCTTTTTTTGAGCTTCCGAATATATGAAGGGATTAGTTAAACAAGAGGCCTAGGGGATAACATTGATAGAAGTTAGATTTTCATTCTTTAATCTTAAAGGTTAAGGCTATAACTATATATATGAGTTGCAATTCATGAACAGTGATCAGCATAGGATAAGGTATATCAAATCTGAGATATAAAGTTAAATTTATCCTTCATGTTTACAAATAAGCAAGCATTTTTTTTAAATCAACAAAATATAATTCATAATTACACTGATTATAATTTTCATGGTTCCATTGCAAATTTCACAAAGCAGGTATATCGTACATAGAAAATTAATTATGGTGGTTATTTCAAAGGTAAAGTTGAATGAAGTAGTGGCTGTTTGTATCCCTCGTTCATTTATATCTCAGCCTTTTCTTTCAGTTGGCCGGTTTGAATATGATATTTCTATGGTTGCAGAGTGCTGACCAATAAAGTCAAAAGTAACTATCAGGACGTACTCCATTTTCATGCCAAATTGATTATGCGCATTTCTTTCAATCTCGTCATTTCATCTCAACCATCAACTTTATTGTCACACGAAGGTTTTTTTTGAAAATTCAATATTAACATATATTTTTTTAAAACTTTTTTCAATCTCAGCTTTACTTTCTCTTTCTTCAAGCTCAATCCTCCATGGCAAACTCACTTGGTGTCGCAGCCTAGACAGCAACAACCTTTGAATTGTAGTTCAAGTCCAATAACTCTCAAGGCTCCTGGCAATGGTCCTCTTTGGTGAGTGTCGAAGCAAAATCACATAGTTTAAACCTTGAAGACAAGTGAAAATTGAATCCAAGTAGAGTACACATCATGAGCTTAGTAAGGAGTCGAAATTAATGTCCAAAGCTAATAATAAGCAAGATAATTATCAATATGAGTTCTATGACTGTGCATCAAGATGTGTGAAAAGTTCTCGAGACATTAACTTGAGTGGTAAAAGATAATAAAGGGGATATAGTAATAGAAAAGAGAAGATTTTGATTTGGAAAAATTATAGAGGAGGTTTTTTATATTAAAATTTTTAATTTTAAAATTATTTTAAAGAATTTAAAATTTATATACCCTATCATCACAAATTAGTTATATATAATATAATCAAATACATTATATAATTATATAATTGTAGATGATTCAATTTTAAAATTTTAATTTACATTTTTGAAATATCATTTTTTATATTTTAAATATTTACCCTTTAAATTTTTAAAAATAATTTTAAAATTCAAGATCATTTAGTATAAATATTTTTATCTTAAAATTATAATTTTTCCTTTTGATTTTCTATAAGACCCGTATAGAAGTAGTGTGGAAATACAACTTCTAATTTTTTTGGTTGTCTTTTCCCATGTTTATGTGTTGCTTAATATTCCCTCGGAAGAAAAGCATCGAGAGGTTTGGAGGATTCTAAACATGGCCGGTAGAAAGAAAGGTCTTTATTAGGATTATGAGAGCCGATTGATTGGTATGCAAAATAAAGATCACTTTCTCTTATTAGAATATATTTTTTGAAAATCCATGAATTCATTATCGGTTGATTATTTGTTGTCGTTGTGCTGAGCTGCAGAGCCAGCGAGTTATTATGGAGTTGAGGATGAAGAAAGAGAAAGGGAAAAAAGACCGAGAGGAAAGTTCAATTAACGAGAAAACAAAATTGAGACAATGTTGATTTTTTTAATAAGAAATGTTTATGTGGCAATAGAATTTGATATTTAAGATCCAACGATGAATTTCAATAGTTGAGATTGAAATATAAGGGTGGTTAATTTCCATGAAAATGGAAAGGATTTTTTATATAAAAAATAAAGTGGATTTTTTAATTTAAAAGTTTGAGGTTTTGAGATGATTTGAGTAATATTTTTTTTGAGGTTGATGTATTTGCTGTGCTGCTTAGTTTGAGCATTATATTTGTGCCCTTCAAACAAGGGACTATCTCCTTTTAGTTTTCTTTTTTTTTTAATAGCTCTTGAGCTAAATAGTTGAGAAACATTTTCTCCATCTTTATTAATTGGACCCTTCTATGATGCCACAAGTCAGAGAGCAATTAAAGTTTGACAAGTGGTATGTATTCCGGATCCATATTCCCCCTCGGGAAAAAAAAGGGAAAAATTACAAAACTTGCACATATCTTTTGCAAATTATAGAAGTATTTCATTTGTTTATTTCTACGCATGTTTACATATGAATAAAATTAAACAAACCACCGCACATACAAAAGAGATAGAGTGGAGACGACAAAGACATATGAATAAAATTAAACAAACTGCCGCACGTACAAAAGAGATAGAGTGGAGACGACAAAGAAAGAGATTTAGATTGATACACAAGAGAACGTGGGAAGGGACGAGAAGGAAAAAGTTGATTGCTAGGCTATACTCAAGAGTTGGAAAGAGAAAGTGGAGAGGAGTCATAACTTTATAATGCGACAGCCTACAAAAACCCCTTTATCTTCTATGAACTTGATCATCTTAGTGATGTCATATGTGTAGGTATATAAAGGATGAAATATGCAACAAAGTAAATTCCCTTGCATCTTCGTTAATATGTAACTCAGAAGTGTAATAATACAGTTGTTTGGGATGAATTAAGTTTGTCACACTTAACCTAAATATCAGATAATTTAAACTAAAAAAAAAAAAGGAAAAGTCATGTTCGCCAAATTTACATCCAATTCTTAGAGTTGGATAACGAAAGAGAAAGTCTGTGACCTGACCCAACTACCCATTCACCTCCACTACTTATTAAGTTTCTAAAAATGAATCATTTCCTTACAACTACTTCAATTATCACATAGTTAGGGGGAACAAAAAATTACCATGAGGATTTTAGGCTAGAATGGATGCTTGGTTGTGTTTCTAGGCTAAATAAGTCCGTTGTCATGTAAGAAATAGGGCACAACAACACTTTCATATATTGTCTAATTTTTGTTTTAGAAATGTTTTAAAAGGATTCTTCGTGTTCCATTACTTATTCTAAAATGATCCTCTTAAAAATCCTACAGTATCTTAAATAGTCTTTTTAAGTTATTAATATTTTTTCTTTTGGTGAACTAAGTTGTTAATATTGTCCGAAAATGGTCTTCCCATAGATACAGTACAATAAGCAGCTTTTGTCCAAAGCTAAAAACTACATTGATAGCATAGCAATGTTCAAGTGTATTTAGTATATAACTTTTATTTGGAGAAATGTTTGTTTTATCTAACAATTATTAATTACACATTAACCCAGGTTGGCATAAATTATTATGCACTACTTTATAATGAAGAAATTATAAAGATTGTTTATTATCTTATTTTCATATATAGGTGAAGACATGTGATTATATATGTAGATATATTGTCACTAAAACTAGTGGACACTTCCTTTTATACATGCAGCTATTTAATTATTATATCCTTTTATTTATTATAACTAATTGCATTTACTAATTACTTCAAAGGTTTACGTGCTGACTTCGTTAAGTTTGCTCTGCAGTTCTGTACTTCTTTTGACTACCAAGTTAGTTAATTCTTATCTGTTTTATCATTCTCTTTAAAATTTTTGTTTGATCTATTGGTAGTAGGAGATATTACCATTTAGAAATTGTATTGTTCCTTACTTGTAAAAACTAGTAGTTGATTTGTTAGATGCATAAGTTTATTAGTCCAATATTATTTTTGGAAAAATTATGTTTAAGGACCAAGAAGTGAAAAAATTTATTTTTAAGGACTTGTTACCACTAAATTCAACTGTTTGTTGTTAAACTTAATAGTAATTATCATAAAAAAGTGGTAACAGGTCTTTAAGAATAAATTTTTTCATTTTTTGGTCATTTATTATAATTCTCCCATTATTTTTCATTGGACTCTTTCTTTTTCTTCACTTAAGGAAATGAATCCCATCTGTAAAAGAATAAAATATGAGGTTAAAACAAGTGCTAAAAATCAATTCATGCTTTTGAAGTATCATGGAAACAAATTGCTTTATAGGCATTTAGCTTATAAATCTCCACCCAAAAGCCCCTTTGACTGATTTAGATATTAGGTTAGTTAGAGTAATTGTTAAGGAGCCTTTTGACATGTATATAGTGACTAAAATAATACTTTAATAACTGATGTATTGCTGAATTGTTAACATCATGTATTGAACTAATAAAACCCACTAATAGAGTTATCTTTTGGATTATAATATTAGTTTATTTATGTACATGCATATGTATTTGTGTATCTCTTCCTTATCATATTTTTCTTTTCATTAGCTTCCTCCTACACCACACATGTAATTAAAATTAATACAACGTGATATACATTTAAATTATTTTTAAAGGGAGGGGTTACATTTGTAATATTAAAATAATCAATCCAATGAAAGTTTAAGAATATTTAGAAAAAATCCTGATTAGGATATAAATTTTGGCAATCTAACTTTGTTTTGATATGTGGGTAATAATGAGTGAAAGTGGTACTAACATTTACATACCCCTATATCTATGCTTGATGCTATGCTTCTATTCATAAGTAGAATAAAAATATATTGAGCTTGATCACCTTAATATAAACTATTTTGTTTATGTAGCAAAATTATGGCATCAAGAAGAAGAAATAACTCCATCAACAATAACCACAACAATTAGGACAATGGCATGTGAATGCCATTAAAAGGATAGCTATTGTCATAAGACAACAAGGCAAAGAGATGGTTGTTACTATAAGGGAGCAAGCTGTTGTTATAAATTGATTAATTCAATAAGTACAAGAAAATAAGAATGACAATCACACCTTAAATATTGAAGATAGAGATGTAACACTAAACAATCAAGCTGTAATACTTGAAAATGGAGAAGTGATACCAAAATCATCCCAAACATGAATTTTTAAAGTCTACTGGAGTTCAGAAGGGCAAAACCCCCATCTTTTCAGAGAGATTACAACCTTGCTATTATAGATAATTGGCTAGAAGAATTGGAGAAGATTTTTTGCAGCGTTGTAATGCCTAGATGCTTAGAAATTAATGTTTGTTGCTTAGATGTTGGTTGATGATGAAAACAATTGGTGGAAGGAAGTTAGATGAAGTTTAGAGGCTTAAAGGATAGAAATAACTTAGGAAATGTCTAAAACCATTTTTCCCTAAGAATATTTTCTTAAAAACATGAAAAATGATAAGGAGACAAAATTTCTACAATTGAAGTAAGAAAATATGATAGTAGATTAATATGTAGCCAAATTTGAAGCCTTATCAAAGTTCTCATTTTATTTAAAACAAAACCCTAACAAAGCTTGGAAGGTGAGGAAATTTAAAGGTGGTTTGAGACCTAAAATTAGAAATGTGATTATTGCTCTAGAAATTAGAGACTTTTATAACACTAGTGAATAAGTGCAAAGCAGTGGAAAAATACTTGACAGAGATGGAGAAAGAAAAATAGAAAAATCAATATTAGAAGAAGAAGAGGACAGAAAACTTTTAGAAACAAAATTCAAGACCTAAGACTAACATTAATTGGGGAAAACAAGTTATAGGAACCTTTTCGGGAACCACTTATAGCAAGTATGGTAAATTGCATAGAAACATGCCTTTCTTTGTTGGCTAAAACATATTTTATACTTACAGGAGGCCAAGGCATTTCCCAAGAGAATGCCAATAGAATAAAGGAAGAATGTTGGAAGGAAAAGCCTTAAATTAGAAGCCAGCAACTAAAGGGAGAGCTTTTACTATTAATGGCAAAGGAGTTGATAAGTCTCCCAATTTGGTACAAAGTATGTGTATTTATTCAAAATATCCCCTTACTTGTACTATTTGATTCTTTATATCTAATGATTGTCTGAAGAAACTGCATTTACCTATTTTTGAACTACCTATCAAATTGTATGTCTTTACCCTTATAAGAAAAAATTTGTAGTTCTCTTGCCTATCTAAATTATCCCATCCTAATTAGTGATAGATCTTTTATTGCTTATTTAGTTGGTTTATTCAATTTTCTTACCATTAATAAATATTAATGTTATCTTTGGAATAGATTGGTTGTTTGCAAATAGTATGACTATAAATTGTTTTCAAAAAACTATAATTCTTTTGCCTTCCTTTGGGAAAATTTTGATGAGATTGTTACCAACCTTGCTAGTATGGGAATTGATGAAAGAAATACATAATGTATCTTTTTAGGATTTTTAGAGAGAAAAGAGAAGTCAGAGTTAGTTGACATCTTGATAAAAAAAGCTCCATTGGAATTAGTCTCAGCAACTAGAATTACTATCTTATTTACATGGGAGAGACCATGTTAGATTGTATTATGACCTTTGTATTTGTTTGTATGTTAAGTTAATACATCAAATTGAGTTGGGAATTCTTGTGACTCTTTCAAGAATGTCAATTTAACTTATACATGTTTATGTTTAGGGCATATTTAAGATTTTGAGACTTATAATATTGCTAGTATTAGGAGAAATGATTCTTTTAGGAATGATATCCATAACTTCTCTTCGAATATGTACAGGTTTCTCTTTAAAGATATATTATGAAACTTCATTTATACACGTATTAGGGATCCAGTCTGGGGATGCCCTAAAAAGCATATTTATGATTTGGTTTCTTATAAATACTTTAACAATTATATGTTGCAAATACAAAAAAGCTAAGGAAAATGATCATTTATTCTTAACTCTATGTTTATTTTGCATACTTAGGTCACATTTAGTGGTATGGGATAATGGATAGAATTCTTATAAATATTTTTAATTAAATTAAACCATATCTCTAAGGACAATGGAGTTATGTTTCCTTGGGATGAAACTATGACAATTGCCCTATGTTTTGATTTACATGGTGAATTGATTAATATGAGATGTCATTAATAGCTAATATGCATGGCTTGATTATTATGATATGGCTGTTAGATGAATTATGATGTTATTATTAGATGTCTTGCTCAATTCATGTTTTTATGATGCCATACATTTTGTTTACTTATATGTATGATACTAATGCTCCTCAGATAGTAATAAAAAAAATTGATTTCTATACATGTAACAATTAAACTATTATCAATTTTTAGATTGGTATTGTCTTACTAAAAGTTTTGTTATAATTTTTATATGTGTAGTGATGTCTTTAGATAGTATGAATATTGATTATTAGATATGTTGTAAAAATTGAGTGAATGTGCGTAGAAATACTAGATATTGGCTAGATGGAGGTAATAATTAATATGAAAATTGCTGTGGTTACAAAAGAGACCCAATAAATTACTTCTAGTACTAGCATGCCAGACCTAAACAATTAAACCCCAGGAAGTCTAGAAAATTTTGTAGTAATTATGGAGCTCTTTTTGATGTATTATAATGGCTTCCTAATCTAAGTATTCTATGATGTATATACGACTCAGGGCACTCTTTTGTTGTATGATGATGTGTATATGTATACTTTGAGAATTGATTAGTGATAAACTTTTGGTAATGTATTATCAGCAAAAGCCTTACATGAGGTTATTTGCCCAAGAACTATGATAATAGATATCTAGCATTCTGACTAGGTATGATAACTCAGCTTATTTGTTTATGCGATGTGTGCTTCCTTTATTGTTTTACGTTAAAAATCAGTTTATAAATAGCTTCTACTATAAATAATGTACTGATGAGGCAATTAATTAATACGTAAAGAGGTTGCAAAGTGTCTGGTTCTTTAATAGAGCTTGCTCAATATGGGCAGCCTCCCCAGGCATTCTAGCCTTTAAAAGAGAGTGATATCATCAGGAGCACAACCAACTGCCAATATCTAATAAAAGATACCAATTACTTCAAGTATTATTCCTTTCATACAATGTCCAATAATGAGAATTGTAAATGTCACCTTATCAAGTCTGCATCTCTTCTGCTCCATTTCTGCTACAATTGCATTAGCTTCATCATTATCCCCAGATTTGCAATATCCATCAATAATAGGATTGCACATAAACGGTTTTGGAACAGTGTCGTTCAGCTTCAATAATCTTAAAAGGTCATGAGCTTCATGCAGTTTGTTCTTGCACAGAGCGTTGATAAGAAAAGAGAAAGTATATAAACCTGGGGGGTATTTTTGGCATTCATTTCATGCCGTATGTCTAAGCCACGGTTCATCTGTCCATTTTGACAATATCCATCAATAAAGGGAAGTGAAAGCAACAACGTCAGGAGCACAATTTTGAAACGCCATCTTCCCATACATGGCTAGTGTAGATGCCATGTCACCAACCTTACTAAAGCCGTCAATAAGAGCATTAAAAGTAACTTCATCACGTTTAAGTCCATATCTAATCCTTTCATCATAATGACTGGCAGCCCTCCTCCATCTCAGTCATCTTGCTATAACCTGTTATTATTGTTGTATAACTAACAACATTAGGGGCAAACTAACCTTTTAAATAAACTTGTTTTAATAAATTGTTTGCTCTATCGGCCTTAATAATTCTACAAAAACCATATATAAGAGTGTTATATGTAACTATATCAAGGGGACAACCACAACTGGCCATATCGCTAAGCAACTTCAAGGCTTTATCAATTTCTCCTGCTCAGCACAGACTTCACATTAAAATATCAAAGGTGCAAGTTTCTAGATGAAAATGTGATCCTACATGCTCCCTAAATAAGGTAATGGCATAATCTACTTTATTCTATTTTATCAAGATGTCAAAGAAGTCAATGACGCCAAAAATCCCAACAGCCAACTTTTGGGCAATTGCCCATCCGACTTCATACAGTCATGCACCATTTTCACTGAATGGTAAAGACCAGCTCGACAGAAGGACCTCAAAAGCATATTATAGGTCTAGAAGGAATGAGTGATATTCCATCTTTCCCTACTTAACTTGAAGAATCTCAAACCCAAGTTTGAATTGTTAGTCTTTTAACAACCTCAAACATGAGTGAAGGAGTCAAGTGCTTACCAAAATAGCCCGAAATCTATCCAATAAGTTTGAGTACACAAAATCTTAACAAACCAATCTTCAGCTCTTTTGATCAACCCTTTTTCGTCCAAAGGCCTCGGGTCAAATCTTATCTGAGTAAGACCATGGTCATGGGCAAAGGCTATCTCGGGTTAAATCTTAGCTGTAACACATTTGCCTGCCCACGCCTTTAATGGAGTTACTTTTACGCCCACAAATATAGTCAATTCCTATTTTTCCTCTTGTACGACTAGATTTTGTTCAAGATCTTCGCTTCAAATCTCTAAATTTCATCGAGACGATGGCAAACTTGGGATAGCAATCATGGGCCACCCCGATTGCTCTGCTCCCTTTAGATACTATGAAAGCGAATCGAGGTGTGGTGTGAACAAATGCGTAAGACATTTACGATCACGAATTTACTGTCAAATTGAAATCAATAACCATAAATTGAATAAAGATCTTAAATATTATCTTTTGGAACTAAGTTGCGAAGGGAATCTGCTACCATTCGAGGAGGATAACGATTCGCAACGAAAGCCATACCATCAATGAAGTTAACTTTATTCCAGGCAACTGGGGCTGTCAAATGGGGCAAAAAGAATAAAGGGAGTGGGAACACAAAACAACACCTCCCATAGGCTCCCAAAATACTATCGTTTTAGGGTTATTTTCTGCCTCCATAAGCCAAAACCTTTGTCGGTCACAGGCCGCGCAGAACTCTCAGGATTGATGTAGCAGAAGAGAACGGAAAGAGTCGGAGATGGTTAGTTTGGTGAAGGGCCAAGGGAACTATGATCGTCAGTTACATACACTAAAACTAAATTATTTTTTATAATATGATAATATTGAAAAAATGTCATTTATCTCAGGCAGCTTGTATATCTACGTATATCTGAAACCGAGTTTGTGATTGCAAAAAACAGGATCCAATTTTTAATTTAATTTAATTAATATTTTTTAAATTAAATGTAACATAAACATTTGTATGTTATGAAATTGATTCATTTCAAAATTTTCACATATATACATGAAGATATAAAAAATATTAGTAAATGTGTTAGCATGTCGAAATTCAGTAACACGTTTTTCTAAATAAACATTATTAGAATTTAGAACACTAGCTTATGACACTCCATTCTAATACACAAGCAGAAGCATGCATGAAGCAAAATAAAAAAATAAAAAAACCAGAGCCACTTAGGATTCCCCACCAAATATATCATCTTAAGTGTAGTCATTATCTATAATGTCTCTAATTGAGATATGGACCTGTTTCAAGCTTGTGAAAACAGAGCGTAGTCAAGGAGTAGGGATCTTTTCTTCTCCATATAATTCAATGTTTTTAAAGCTGTGTAAGATTTACATACAATATATATATATATATATATTAAAATTTTTATTTTTAAGCTAGTAAAATTGTGGTCAAATAATAAAATTTATTTTTTAATTTTAAAATACCAGCAAAACTAAGGATGTTCATTAATTTGAGTAGGTTCTATTTGGTCAGATTAAACAAACTTTATCTCTTTAAATAAAAAAAAATATTTCAATCAATTCAGTTATTTTGAACAAAATCAAACAAATTCAACCTACCCTTCATGGGTTTGGATGGAATGGATAGTCGTTTTTGAAAAAAATATTGTTAAAGAATTTTAAAAATTTGATATTAAATATTATTCAATCTCAATTATAAAAATAATAATTTCTAACAATAAAATGCACAACATAAGTTTAAACATATTTCAACCATCATTACAAGAAAATAGGCTTTTAGTGGCGACTTTTGTCGCCATTAAAAGTCAAAAAGTCGTTACTAATTAGTTTTAGTGGCAACATTTGGTCGCCATTGATTCAATGCTAATACTATTGTAACAAAAAAATTTTAGTAGCAACTATGAAGTCGCCACTAAAAAATAACAATTAGTGGCGACTTTTGTTGCCACTAAAACTATTTAGTGGCCATAACTATCGCCACTAAAGTTCTATTAATTTATCTTACTTGTCATTAAAGGTACTTTTAGTGGCGAAAATGGTCACTACTAAAGCCTTGTTAGTAACAAAGTGAGACTTATCCTTTTAGTGATAACCTTATGTGTTGCCACAAAAAGTTACTTTTAGTGACGACCTTAGTCATTGTTAAAAATTTTCTTAATTTAAACAAAATTTAATGACAATTCTAATTGCTACTAAAGAGTTTTTTTTTAAATTATTTCATATTTTTGATTGCCCATATAGAGTTTAATCCAATTTCATGCTCAAAAGTATCAAATTCAAATGTAAATATATCAGGGCAGCTACACTAAAATATATGTTTCAATTTTTTAGTTTAGTAATGAAAAAGGAGAAAAAATTAAAATTTAAACTCTCATTCAATTTCATAACATCATCAATTTTACCCATCATCATACAAACTTAAAATGAACTTTTCTTTTAGATCGGAACTTTCCCCCTTACCTTGAATCATTAGAAAGCCTCCCACAAATAACTACAAGAGCATATATGGTATTCTTAATATACCAATACTCTCTCGTTATCGTTTCAGCATCTACCATGTGAGACGGAGCACAGAAAAAAAAAAATCCATTACCCAATGATTTAAAGTAAAAATAAAGCTCATCAAGTAAATGTTAGTGTTAGGTATTTATTTATTTACTAAAAAGTAAATATTTATTAAATATATATTTTAAAATGTTAATATGTAATTGGTCAATTTCATTAATATTGGACGTCTACTATTGTAATCCAACATCTGAATCAACCTACTCAGTTGTGGCCAAATTTTATTTAATTGGTCCAATTAATTAGTTGATTTCCATTGAATCAAATTAGATGGAATTGTTGAAATTGGATGAATTTGACTTTGTGGACCCCTATGGAAAATTATACACAGTAGATGTTGTGAGAAAATGGGGATAACAATAAATAGAAAAAAAATTACAGTTTATAATTCAAGTTAAAAATATTTAAACTACAAGATCATAAATATTAAAATTATATTAAAAATTTTAAAAATAACACAAAAAATTATAATTTAAGATTTGAAGTTAAAATTTTTAATTTCAAATTTTAAATTTTTTAATATAAATATTTTAAAATTAAAATTCTCTTCAGTAATTTTTTCTAATAAATATTCAGCGAACTAGGCGGTGAAGTTGGTCAAATATTTTTTATGGAATACCGGCAAAACTGGCCTACACAACACGTCATCACCATTAAAAGAACCAAAAAGAAAAAAGTACGGGTGTGTGAAAAGGTAACATATCGCGTAGCCGCATATGGCCTCTTTCCCACTACGTTAGAATCTTTTTCAAACATAGTAAACTAATATTACCATTCCACCATCGATCTAATAATATCCACACTGAATGTTAGTCGGCAGATTACATTTACCTTTCTAATTCATGCTAAACCAAATTTTTGTACTCAATAACGCAATTTTCTTAAACATAAATTTAAATCCAAAATTAGTATAAATCAATACCAGAAAATAAAGATCGTAAATTCTATTATTTTGTTTTTAAAAAAAAGATGGAAAGAAACCTGAAGGCAGATCTAAAACAAGGATCATTCTGGTTTGGGACTCAAATTGAGATCTAAACTCTCTTGCCTCCTGGCTTTCTCCTGAACGGCGTTTACTTGCCGCATGATCTCTTCCTCCAGCGACGCTCTCCACCGGCCATGCGACGCCGTCCCTTCCTCCCGATCATTGCCGCTCTTAAAGTACTCAACCGCCTCGTTAATCCGCCGGAGAATCGCATAGAACTCCTCCACCTCGTCATCCGTCACCTCGTCTCGCACCTTCTTCTGGGTCCCGAAAATGGCGTCGTCTCCACCGCCGGCATGTTTCCTCTTCTCTCCTTGTGACATCTGTCACGGATATACTTCTTGGTACCACGTCAGGTCAGGCGACACACCATTCGGCGAGCAGCGATAGGAATAAATCTAACCTCTAACCGACATCCCCATAACCATTCTTTGCCTGTCCATTTGTTCTTTTTAAAAGGACTGCCAAGGTTCGCACCGCATCGGGATTCTACTTGTAAGAACACCCAATGGTCACCTGACACGTGTATGGTTAACGTGGGTGGCCTGCCATTATGATATTTTTATTTAAAAAATTTTCAATAGGATTAAAAAATAAAAAAAGAAATTAATTATTAAAAATAAGAATAATAATTGAATTTAAAAAATTTATATTCAATTATTTATATTCTTATAATTAAATTCTTTAATTAAAAAATGATAAATATATAATTTTACAAATAATTATATTATTTTTAATTAAATATATATTTATTATATTATTATTAAAAATTATATATTTATTGTATAATAATTAAAAAATTAATAAATAATAAAAAATTACATCTAAATTTAATCTTAAAAAATTTTAGCATGCTGCCATGCCCACCCATCTGGATTTGACATATTTGGTATTTGAAATATTTTTATTTTTGCGATAGCTAGATCGTGACGTCAACAGATGATGATTCATTAATTTTGTGTGGAGCGGGAGTGGACTAAGCCTTAGGCCCAGGAGCCTGGTATCCCTCGCCGAAGAACTTGACTTCCAAGGACCTTTGCTATTGTCGATTTGTCATGCATACCCTTTCTCTTTCTCTCTCTCTAGTTCTTACTAATAGCATGGGGTCAGAATATTTTATTTGGTCATGCTGATAGTCTGTTTGACTTGTTTGGGTCATGAGCTTAATTTCTAATTGTCTACTGGTTTTTGTTTTGGAGGTCAAAACTCGTTACAACGTAAGTGGCAAATACCATGGGAAAAATCAAAAGCTTAGGGGGAACAATTATCAACTGGCGCTATTGGAAAAACATCATTATGACATTGTCCACCATATTTTTCGAAAGGATTACAGATTTCAAATGGTGGGACGAGAGATTCAGTTCATGATTGTGAGCTTTCAAGATCACCAATTCGACTTAATTAACGGTTCACTTACCCCCCCCTTGTTTAGTTATCAAAAGAAAAATGAAAAAAATAATAACAAATTTAAAATAATGTCCATTATATCTTGTAATTATTGTTTAATATTATTGATTTCTTTTTATATTTCTATTAAAGTGGAGGTATAAGAATTATGTTTCATTTACAAAATTATATTTTTTTTAATTTATGACTCCATTCTTAACTTTTTTTAAAATATTAAACGGGATGTTATTTAAAAAAAATTTTTTGCAAGTCATTGCCTATTTCATGAGATATGCTGGAGCCAACGTCTAAATATACAACAAAGCAATAATATGATTTTTGAATTGTTATATTTATTTAATTTTTTTTTTCAAAATCGACAAATGTATGCATTAGTATACAAAAATAAAAATTCATTGTACTTTATATTTTTTAATATTTATGAGTTATTTAATAAATAGACTATCGTGGAACAATTTTATTACTTAAATTCATTAAGATAGATGTACCATTGGATGAGGTTGCTAAAAAATATTTATTCATGGATGGAGTGAGCTCTTCTATTCTAGTTAATGGTTTCTCTTAACCATATAATTTATTTAAGATAGAGATTAAGCTTTAAGAAATAGTGAATGATTCTGTCAATATACACAAAAAATATAACTCTCCATAAATTTCATTAGGGCTAATATTCATCATTGGAGTCTTGTAGGAAACAGGTTCAAGCTTTACTCCCAGCCCCTTTCATCAATGGACTCCTCACATATAAGGAGTGTGGTTTGTTTGATTTGTATACTTAATAATTTTTAGGATTAAACCAAGAATTCTTAACGATTTGAGAATCACATTATCAGTTTAGTTTCTAAATGTAAGATTTTTTTTTAGTAGTTATTCACAACCCCATGATTTAAACATATTTCAAAAAGAAAAAATATTCACACACAATAACTTTTATTTAAGATATGACTCTTAGAAGTTAGTTTAGCAAGAACTTCTATAAACAAAAGTGACAAAAAGCAAATCTCTTGATTTAAAAGAGCAAGAAAATATTCAAAAAATAAAGAAGAGATATTTCTCGCTATGGAAGGAATTGATGCAATAACCGGAGAGTCTAGGGAAGAATTTCAGCTGAATGTTTATGATGGAATAATGGAAGATAGAAAAAATTTTATGTGATGTCCAGCTTTGTAAATTTTGTAATTTATTGGGCCAAGTCCAATTCCCACTTGATAAGTCCGTACATCTGAGGCCCAATCTAATGGTTTGGTCTAACCCACTTTATGAGCTAATTGCATTTTCATTCTCACACCAAGAAAATCTACATCTAAGCTTTTACCCAACGGAAATATGCATATCTTTTTATTTGGTAGTAAAAAAATTAAAAAAAATTATATATGATTTTTTATATTTTTATTATCAAAATTTTTTTTAATTAAAACCTGATAAATATATAATTTTAGAATAATAACATTATATATATAGCTTTTACATATAGCTGTATAATTTTTAATTAAACTATATAATTATCATATTTTAATTGAAAATTTTGATAATAAAGATGTTAAAAATTATATCTAAGTTTAGTTTAAAAAAATCTAGATCTAAACAAATTTGATCTGCTGATTTAATTTTCATTTTATATACATATTTGTAAGTTTACTGAATTTGAAATTTAACAATACTTATAAAAATATGATACACAACCTAAATCAAGTGTAATTTAAAATGGTGAGTCATGAAATAGATACGTTACATAAATTATAATAAAACAACTAAAAATTTTTATCTACATTTGTTCAATTACACTCCCTCTACTAAATTTTTTTTCTCTAAGAACTTTTAATTATGGAAACATCTATTACTTTGCCATCCAAACTTACAATGGAATGTTCGTAATTATAAAAAGAAAAAAATTTAAGTACAATTATTTTTATTGTCAAATTTTTAAATAAAATTATAACATGTGAATTTTGTTTAAAAAATACATCAATGATTTACTTTTGAGTTATACAAAATGAGCAATATATTGTATTTTTAATTAAATTTAATAACAAATATTTGAAAAAATATCCTAATTTTTTCATGTTAATTTTTGAACGACATATGCCTGCTTTCAAAAGCGAGTGATCGAAAGGCAAGCCACATCCACAGACTTAACATTTCAACTAGTTTGGAATTTTTTTTTAAATTTCTTTTCTTGATTTTTGTTAATTTCAGAAAGAAATATATCCAAAATGATCCACTGTGGTGGGTCTCGTTTAAAGGTGTCAGACTGATTTAAATGTTGGACCTCTACATTCTGTGTTTATTTCTATTTAAAATTAACAAAAAAATAAAAAAAATAAATGATCCAAATCCCATTTCGATACAATCACAGTCAAGGCTATAATAATAATAATAATAATAATAATAATATTATTATTATTATTATTATTTAATTCAAAGTGCTGAGTTATATAATTAATTAATGTTACTACTAAATAATAAATAATTACAAACACATTCATGAGATCATATCATCATATCAGCCAAGATTCCAGCAATTGATTTTTTGTTTTCGTCTCATCTTCAATTTGCCACGTCCGTTGATAATATCTTATTCATCCAAAAAATTTATAAACCAACCATATCATATCCCCTCCCATCCCAAGAGGAAATTAAAAACATAGATAATATAGTGAGTTGTCTAACTAAAAGTAAGGTTAAGCATTACAAAATTTAACATTAACTATATGATTAACTTTTACTTTATATACAAATCTATCCAATCTTAAATTCCAACAGCTTGAAAAGATCATCAGATTCAAAGAGTACTTTGGAGCGTAGTATTTTACTCCTCATTGATATTTTGTTTATTAATTATTCACACTTTTCACTTAAAAATCATATATTGATTTTGTTATTGCAATTTCTTCTAAGAAGAGAGAAGGGAGGAAGAATGATTTGTAAATTCCAGTTGAACCCCATCTCCTAAAATGTAATGTTTGAAATGTTTTGTGTGGTAGAATACCGAGAAGCTTTATTAGAGATAGGTATTAATTGATTTGAGAAAGCCCTTTGTTCTTTGGCTTTGGATTTCACGTTTAGGTCGATTGAAAGTTTGGATCATAGTAAAATACGAGAGACTCCAAAGCTTTTGTTATAATTGTGGAATTGCGGGGCACAACTTTAGGAATTACAAGTGTTAAAGGAAGAAGTTAGTTGTTAATCTAGATGAACCAATGTTTGGGGCTTGGATTCATACTCCTATAGTTAACAATTGGAATGGTGCAATAATTAGGTGTAAAGAGGATCAGTGTGAAACATAGGGAGGATGGAAGAAGAAGGAGCATGATAGTCACATAGAACAAGCGAGTAGGTATGAAGAGTTACTAAAAGATAAAACAAGAACAAAATCAAGAGATGGGAATATTGGTAGTTTGGATAATAATTGGAGAAAGGATAAGTTTGTTAGATGCACATGTGAGAAAGACCTGAAGGATAAAGACAAAGAGGGATCTAATATTAAAATTAGAATATCAAGTGAGACTCCAAAAGGAGAATTAGTGGAGTTGGAAAGTAGAGTTGGGCTTTACAAAAGAATGTGTTAGAAACATAAATAATCTTACTCGAGTAATTGAAGTCTAGTTGTCTATGGGTTATAAGAGAGAAAATAGTGTGGTAATTTAAATAAAAGAGCAAAAAATCAAATTTATTGAGAATAAACTACAGAACTTCATACCATTATGCTATATCATGGAACTTCATTTTGGTGAAAAAGAGAATAAGAATGTTGTCATATCATTTAATCAACTGTCTCCTATGTCTGACATTATGAAAAAGATGAAAGGGGCTTGTATCAAAAGAGGAGTTGAAGAACCAAGTAGCCTTCTAAAGTTAAAGAAAAGGAAATTAATTGAAGAAGTATGGTGAAAGAAGCCAATGAGTGTGGTGAAAGAAGAAGTGTAAAGAAGATAAAGCAACAGTTAAAAGGTAAAATTGAGGAGACTACTAAAAGCTTAGTGAATATCCCTATAGATCTTAAAGTTAACTTTTTAAGGGAATGATTTGTTTTCAAAGTTAGGAGGGATGAAAGTGTGATGAATAATTCTATTATGGGTTCTTATGGCAGGTCTGATGGAGCCATCTAAGAGTCATGGTTTTCATCTTTTAGAACTATCAAAGCTTTGGGGTAGCCTTGGCAATACAAATTTTTAAAGCATGTTTGTAAGAAAAATAAACCTTCTATGGTGTTTCTTAGGAAAATAAAGCAATTTACAAAAAATGTTAAAGAAAGTAAAAAGAAGAAGAAGAAGTGTGCAATAGTGAATAACTAATATGTGAATCCTGTGGGTTTATCAGGTAAATTAGCCTTATGATGGAGTGTGTATGTGGAGATGGATGTTTTATTTAGTTTAAGAAACTTGATTCATACGAAAGCAAGTTCCTTTACTCTTGAGGTCCCTAATTTCATTTCCTTCATTTGTGGTCCACCAAAAGTGAGAGAGAGAGAAAATACATGATCTTGCTCCTAAAGTAGATGGTTCTTGGTTATCTGTAGGGGATTTTAATGATATACTTTCTCAATCTAAAAATTGGGTGAAAAGCCTAGAGTTATGAGGCAGATTATTAATTTTCAAAGTTTAGTGTTTGACTATAATCTTCTTAACCAAGAATTTAAAGGTGTCTAATTTACTTAGAGTAATTATCATATAGGAGAGGCATATATCAAAGAGAAAATTGATAGAGCTTTAGGTAATTTGGAGTTTAGATAAGTCTTTTCTAAGACCTAAATGTTTAACATAGAGCCTACAGGATTTGATCATCACTTTCTCTTTATTGGTAGTTGCTTCCAAGGTTGTCAAACTCTTAAAAGTTTTAAGTTTGAAATATTTTAGGCAAACCATCTTGATTTCTTTAAGGTTATCAAACATAGAAGAAATAAGGAAATATGAGTAGATGATGATAAAGTGGTTGAACTAATTAATATATTGAACAGGTGCAAAGAGGGCTTGATCATATAGAGTAAGAAGGTGTTTCCTAATAGTAGAAGGCTTTTAGGTAGCTAGATGAGAGAGCTTGCCGCTTGTAATGAGGAAATGCTAACTGAAAAAAAAAAGTGACCAAAATCAAAGAAATTGAGAAAGTATAGGATAAAAATGAAGCATATTTGTAGCAACGATGGAGGATTAGCTAGCTAAAAAGCAGGTGATAGAAATACAAAATTTTTCCACTTTTCTACTATCCAAAGAAGATAGAGAGACAAGATTCTAAAGCTAAAGGATGGTGAAGGTAAATTGGCTTAAAGGAGAAAAAGAAATTGCAAATACCATCATTAATTTTTACATTGAGCTCTTCACCTCCTCTGATTCTAGATCTTATGAGCTGGCTCTTAGTTATGTGAATAGATGTGTAGGTGTTGCTAAAAATGGAAGACTTGTAAAGCTTTTTCTAAAATTAAGGTTAAGGAAATTGCTTTATAACTTGGTGCTTCAAAAGCTTTAGGCCTATATGGACTTTTTGGCTATTTTTACCATGTTGCATCGAAAGAGATAAGGAATGATAATTTTTCAATGGTGGAATACTTTTTTTAAAGAGGGATGCCTTTGTATGATCTTAACTGGACAAGTGCTAATTTCTAAGGTTGATAGGCTTAAAGGAGTTATACAATTTAGAACTATTAACTTATGTAACTTTTCTTGCAAAGTTATAACTAAAATTCTTGTTAATACAATAAAAAAAGTACTCACAGATTATGTCTCCTCTAATCAAAGAGCTTTTGTTTTAGGAAAGTTGATCCAAGACAACATAATTGCAGCATATGAGATGTTTTACTATCCAAAATACAAGAAAAAGGGAGAAAAGTTTGCGTTTGCGTTGAAAATGGATATAAACAAGGTATATGACAGACTTGAATTGGATTTCTTGGAAGGATTCTTAAGAAACTTGGTTTTTGTGATAAGTGGATAAAATGGATCATGGAAGTATGTGACGTTTATGGGATTTAATTTGTTACTTTTTGGAAGAAAGGTAGCAGAAATAGTCTTTGAGAGAAGTTTAAAATAAGGTGATCCCTTCTCACCTTATCATTTTATCTTAGTGATAAATGTTTTATTTGTAAGAGTGCTAAGGCATGTGGATCGAAGTGAGTTAAAGGGTGTAAAATTGGCTAAAAATTGCCCAATGTTATGCCATTGTTTCTTTGCTAATGATGCTCCTTTCTTCATAAATTCTAAGGTGAAAAACTGTAGCATATCAAGTGAAATTTTGTCTACCTACTATGAGGGCTTTAGTCCGAAGGCTAACCTAGACAAGTCATATATATATATTTTTCACAAGCAACACTCCTCTTACTGTAAGGGCATAAGTGAATGAGATTTTATGCATAAGGGCACTAAAGATCTAGATAAATACTTAGGCTTGGCTATTTTATAAAGAGGATCCAAATTTAAGGCATTGGCCTTTGTGAGAGACAGCATTGGGTGCAAGATTCAAGGTTGGAAATAAAAATTGTTATCTTTTGTAAGAATATAAGTCATGATAAAAGTTGTAATGGATGCAATGCCTATTTTTCTTATCTCTTATTTCATGTTTCCTAAAAAAACATGCATGGAGTTGGATAGCTTAATTGTTAAATTCTAGTAAGGCTAAAAGGAAGATGAAAGGAGGATTCATTAGAAAGCTTGAATACATTTTACAAAACCAAAAAAATAAAGGAAGGTTGGGCTTTAAGGAGTTTTTTTTTAATGATGCTTTGCTAGCTTAGAACACTTGGAAAATTGCTTTAAAATCTAGATGATTTATGGGTCAAGGTAGTGAAAGGCTCATACTTCCTAAATTCAATTTTTTTTTGATATTATTAAAGGGCATAAGGCTCTTTAGACATGGTCTAGTCTAATAGAAAGGATAAATTTGTTAGTTAAAGACCTAGACTATAAAATTGGGAATGGGTTCTCTATGAAGATTTGGGATGATAAGTAGATTCTAAACTTGGAAGGATATAATGTAAATTCAGAAGGTATTGATGGTGGGAAGAGACAAAGAAAGGTTGTTAATCTAATTGCTAATAGAAAGTGGGATTTAACGCCTTTAATTAATAAAGTTCCAATGGTCATTAGAAAAAAAATTGCTAGTATTTACATTTCTATGTCTAACAGAGATAACAAGCTTATTTAGGCCAAGTCTAAGAATGATATCTACACTATTAAATTTGGTTATTTTAAAGCAAAAAAAGCAATGGCAGGAAATTCTTCTTTGGGACCTAGTAGCTTTTTTAAGGTTCTTAAGGATCTTTAAATTGCTATATAGAAGTTAAAAAAGCCCTATAAAATCAAACATTTTACATAGAGAGCCCTTTCTAGAGCCATAGCTAACAAAGAAGCTTTGTTAAAAAAATAAATGTGTTATTAACCCTATTTGCCCCATTTGTATGATGGAATAAAAAACTATAAAACATATGCTATTTCTTTGGCCATGAGTTGTTAAAACTTGGCTTGGCTACCCCTTGGCTATTATAATACATAAACACAATATAATTAGCTTTGAGAAATGATATATGAATTTTTTTGGTGAAAAATGTAAGTCTGGATGATTATGGCAAGGCTTACTTAGCTTGGTAGTGTTAGATTATATAGAAAGACAGAAGTGTTAAATGTTTAGTTCTAGATAGGTGGATCCAAGGAGAGTAATTTTTGTCTCTTGAGTTAGGCTCAATGAGTTTTGGTTGGCCAATGATCTCCTAAAGCAAAATATTGCAAGTGAAAATTTTAGGAATAGTAATTATTTTTAGAGACTTTTTAGTGTTGACTATTTCAAAATTAACATTGATGGTTCAATCCTATCCAAATTAAAAAAAGCTGGTATTAGAGTGATTCCTAAAAACTTTAATGGAGAGGTTATTCGTGGTTATGGAGAAGTATTTATTACTAATTTTGCATTCATGATAGAGACTATGGCATTAAGAAAAGTTTTATCTTTAGTTTCAGAGTTTGTTGGTAAGAAAATTATAATGGAAATAGATCGTGTTAAACTATATAATTATGTGTCTAAAAGGAATTTAGATAACTATGATTGGAAGAGTTCCATAGTTCAAGGTTGTCCTCTCTTTTTCTCTAACTCCTTGTCAATAGAATAAACATGCTAATTGAATAATAATGTCTATTGCAAAAAAAGTGTTCCCAAAAAAGGCCGGTGTCTTCACCACCACCTTAGTTGATATTTTGACTTGTGATTCCTTATGCTTTGGAGCTACTACTATTGTGGAAGTTGAAAAAGGAAAGAATTGGCTAAGGCTATACTTTTAGCTTTGGTTATATTGTTGCTTCTATTGTTTAGTTTGTTTTTGTTACCATTATTGTTTTGCTTTTGTTCTATGTTTCCTCTTTGGTTTTTTGGTTGGAACTTTATTATGGTCTTGTTTTTTGTATGCCCTATGGAGCTCTCACTTGTATGAATATAGTTATGAATTGGTCCAAAGAAAAAAAGGTCTCACTCTAGAAATATATCATTTTTTCAATGAAGTCTTTTATTTTGTAGTTATTTTTAATAAAATATTTATCTTACCATTTTTCTTTAATTTAATAATTGTTATCTATTCTAATCATGTTTTTAAAATCAAACTATTGATATAAATTTTTATAAATATATTAATTAATGAATACATGTGTATTTTGTTGACATATTTCCGTAATTTTATTAAAAGGATATATTCTTTTAGGTGTTACATTAAAAAAGCATTTGTGGACTCTATTTGGCCAAGTCTTTTCCTTGGACAATTTTAAACAATCCCCATTGGCAAATTTCACTCGGAGAATATTTTCTAGAATGATCAAAATGAGAAGAAATATTTTTTTTATTCTTTCACTAACTCGCCTTTGAGCCAACTTCCTTTAAAGTCAAATGCATGAGTATGTCAAAGGGGCAAGGCTAGAGATATCTTTACCAAGCATGGAGATGAACCTTACTTGGCTCAAGTTTGGCCAGGTATTGTGAATTTCCATGAACTTTTCCCGTTAATTGATGGCCTATGGATATGCATGAATGAAGCTTCAAATTTCTATTCTGGAAAATGCAAGATGCCAAATGGCAAGAAAGAAGGACCCATCCGTGACGGCACCTGGATTCATTGTTGCTTAGATTGCAGAAAGTAGAAACATGACAAGCACAAAATGGGATGATCCATCTTGCAAGATAAATGCTTCAGTAATAAATATGCTCCTGTAGGCTTCAAAACCATGGCCACTACTAGTGTATTCCATTACAATGGTGTTGTGGAATATGATGCTTTCTCTGAATCCATTGCAACTCACAGCGCCCTTTATTCTGTCCCGCTCCACTTTTATGGGTTCTGGCAAATATGCTGCTCATTGGACAGGGATGACTTAAGGTACTCCATTACCACAATGCTCAATTTCGGCTTGTTTGGGGTTCCCATGGTTGGACTTGACAAATACAAGCGTATGCAAAGATGGAATCGAAATGTGGATTTGAATCAGAACACCATTCTTCCAATGCAACAAGGAGGAATGTTATATAAGGAGGATAGAATGAGCTTCCCAGGAGGGGCAACTGAAGCAGAAGCTAAAGGCACCCTTTTCCTTGATGATGACGATGATTCAACATGCCTTATATGCAACAGGAAACCATCGCTTATATGAAGATTGGAAATGATGATTCAACATACGCATATTTCTATGCAACCATCCCTTCAGATAAAGGTTTGGTTACAGAAAAAGTGACTGTGTTGGGATTATATGGAAGTAGAGCACTGTCTGCTAGTGAGACAGATGAAGAACCAGTGGAGGGTGTCTCAAATGGGAAAAATGGATCCGGAGACCAACATGATAGTCGCCTTGGATTAAGATAGAACATTGCCAATCAGCAATAGAATAAGGACAGTCGAAAGCTTTGACTAATTCATGACGTTCAGAATTGAAGGCACTGTCAAATCGCGACATAAATCCATCTAGAACATGGCCCAAAATAATTTCAGTTTATAGCAGCTGTGTCCCGCTGTATGAGAAAATTTTGACTATAAGGTGTCCGCATTTATCTTCGTATTCAGCACTTTAACTATTAAATTTCATCATTTGTGAATGCTTTCACTCACAAGCGGTCAAGGAACCTCTCCAATGTGAGATATTGAAGTCCTAAAGAAAAGGAAAAAAGTGAAGATACTTTCCGAAATCTTATGTTGATGGGATGACGGGTCGTTGGGTACCACGACCAATTTTCTGGCCGGCCTGAATTTAGATTGGGCTATTAGTAGGACATGGAAAATAAGTTCTCTGGCCCTACCCCGTAGCTAAATAAAATGAGTCAGTGATGGGGTCAAGAACCCAAAAAGATTGTTATATAGGCAATGTTAAATTAATAACCAATAATTAAATACAGACCACATCATACATAATTAATAAATTGAAATCTTAACGAAAAAATAGCAAGAAAAAATGCAATTAATAGTAAAAATTATAATGTGATTTTTGTTATTACCAAAAAGTCAATCACTGAAGAACTAATTGGGTGTATAATTAAGAATCATTCAACAAAAATTTTGCAGTCCCTTCAAGACATCGGATGAAATTGGAACTCTAAAATTTTTGCATGGGCGAGTTAAGGAAACATTTTTGGCAAATCATTTTTTTCACTTTAAAAAATAATAAAAAATAAATACCACTAAATAATAATAACAAATACATGATAAATATTTCTAATATTTTTTTTAAAACATTACCATTCTAGAAAATGCCAACTCCATGATGCCGAATGTACCATTGTGTTTTGCCTACTATTACGATTTTTCTTTTTTCCATTATTATAAATTGGTTCGGTTAGACCTGGGTAAACGAGGCACGTGGAGTCCCTTTCGCAGGAGCAATGCGGTCGTTTTTGAAAGGAGTGCAAACGATGACGTGTCAGAATTGGCGGCAGTATGCACAGCCACGTCACAAGCACTGTGACGAAAAAAAACATGAAATTATAATAATATTAATAAAAATTACAATTAAAGAAATAATTAAAAAAAGATTTATATGTAGTTTTTTATTATTAAATTTTTTGATTAAAATATAATAATTTTTTCCGCAAAGAATGACTTAAAAATATATTACGCTTTGTTTAGATGGGGGAAGGAAAAAAGAGAGGGAGAGAAAAGTGAAGAGAAGGGCGAGAGAAAATGTATAAACTCTTCATGTGTTTGGATGGAGAGAGAGGTGGAGGGAGAGAAACATATAAAAAAATATATATATATATTAATTTAATGTAATAATAATTTTTTTATTATTTTAAATTTTTACATATATATATATATATTTTTAAAAATAAGAATAATAAAAGATATAAAAATTAATTTAAATAATATTTAAATAATTTTAAAAAATTATTTTTGAATAAAACAAAAAATTTTAATAAAAAAATATATTTAAATTTTAAAAATATTTAGTCTTTAAATTAATTAAATTTATTTTATAAAAAATATTTATAAATTATTCTTTTTAAATTATAAATATTAATATTATTTTAATATATATTAATTAATTTAAATATAAAATATAATAAATATTATATTATAATATAATATATAAATATTATATAATATATATATATATATATGGGTCACTTATATACAATACTGTCCATGTTCAACGCATTTAATGGGGCCCACCCAGTTGCTAGGAAGCAGTCCTCGTCACCATCGACGTCTACACTCTCAAAGACACTTGTCTCTACACCAACCACGTGTCGCACGACTTTTGGTAGCATGACCGGGAAAATGGGGGTTTTGGCGCCAAAGAAGGCGGTGGTGTCCACGTTCGCGCTAATTGGCGGGAAACCAAAGCAACCTCCTCGGTCCACTCACCCTCGTTACTCAAAATATCATTTTTTTTTTTTTTTTTCACTTCATATGTTCCAGAACTAAATTTTTTAAAAAAAAATTGTGCTATTTTGCAAATATATTTCATACATTATTATATTATTGTATTTTACAATATCATTTTGAAATCATTAATGTTATTATCTTAAAATTATTTCTTATATGACATGTAAACTCATAAAGAACTTCAAAATATTCGAAAAGAGGATTTTAAAATATCTTTAAAAGACATAAGTAAAATGTAGTTTTGAAAAATGTAAAAAAGAAATAATAGGAAGAGAATATGATGCATCATGTCATACACGCGCATGTTGATGGTACATCAGCATGAAGTGGATGAGTTAATAATGGACGGGAAAGGCATGATTCGGGCATTTGAAAATATCTTTTGGGGCAGAGAATCAGACACGCGTCAGTCTTTTACAGTGAGAGTGGAATTTTCAAAAGTTCGAAAACAAATTGTACTTAACCAAAATTTATAAAATTTATAATAAAAAATTTTTAAAATTAATATTATTTTAAAAATTAAAATTATTAGTACTTATTATTAGAATTCAAAAAATTACTATTATATTTTTAAAAAGTTATTATCAAAATCATTTGAATTATAATTTTTTAAAAATCTAATAATAAATTTTTTAAATATAATAATATTTTTTTAAAAATTTAATAGTATTTTTTATTGTTAAGAATATTTTTAATTTTTAATTTTTAATTTTTTTATCATAAATTTTGTAAAATTTAAATTCTTGAATATAGTATTTCTAAGTTGAATGTAGACGTGATTATGAGTTAAAAATTTTACTTAACCCAAGAGACTTGATTTAAGAAAAAAAAAGACATAAATTCAAAAGAAAAATTAAAAAAGACCCATTTTTAAAGCATTTAAATAAAAAAGGGTCGAATTCAGATTATTTTAAACTTAACCTAAGTCCAAACTTGATTTGTTTTGTGATAAACTTTTTTTTAATATTATTCATCAATAAATTTTTTATGGACCAAATTATAGTTTTATTCAAATTAGAATAAAGAAATATATCATCAATTCACCGTCAGCTTTTTTTACTTGCATTGGAGCTATATCTTGCTTTATTTCTTATTTTTATTCATCCTCGCGAAACTTTGGCATATTTCTTCACTGTAGCTATTTCTCTTTCTTCTATCAACATGTGGTCTTCATTGCCGTGAGCTCCAATCTTCACTGTGCAGCCGCCATTCTCTCTTTATGATGTGTTTGGATCACCAAAGCTCCTCTATATTCAATGTGACACCTTTGATTTTCTTCTTCCTTTTCTTCTTGGCATATTGGCCGTCAATAATATGGTGTTTTATAAAGGTTAATTTTCTCTTCCTCTCTTCATCTTCTTCTTCTTTCATTCTTGTTAGAGCTTGTTGATATTGCAGCACACCCTCTTTCCATTGTTGATCGATCAGATGCTTCAAATTTTGAGGCTCTTTGGCTTGTAATTTTTATTTTTTAATTTCTTTCCTCCTAATTTTTATTACAAGCCAACTAGGCCTAACCTATTTTTAAACTAAGCTAGCCCTAAGCCTAAACTTGAAATAGAGTAAATAGTGTTGAATCAAACCCAAGTATTGTTTTTATTGCTATTTTTTTTTTTACAGGCTTGTCTCGTTTTTAAATGAGTATGGCCAAGGATTAGATCTAGTTGAATGTAGACAATTACATACACACCCTCAAATACTCTTGTATTTATTCATAACAAATTATACATAAAAGTTTAAGATAATATTTTAATGACATCTTAATAAGTTGCAAATTTTAAAATAATCTAATAGTAAATCATAACCTACCTGAACTTTAAATTATATAAAATAATTTTTTTACTTTTAAAATCTAATACTAGATTTTTAAAATTTTTAATTTTATACAAATAAATATCATTGTTAGTGAATTTGTTAATTTATTAACAAAAATGTGATATATTTGTTAAATTTTTGTTTAAATATTTTTTTTTAACTTTTATATATAGATAACTTCTTAAATTTCAAATCATATGCAGATGATCCCTAACATATCAAATTTCTATTAGAGAAACAGACTCAATAATGATAGGATTATTGGCACAAAATTAAAAGTGTGAGAGAATCCATTATTAAGTTTGAGATGTTAGAAAATTTATTTATACATGAATTAGAATTCATAATTTTTTTTGGATTTTAGCAAAAGAAAAAAAAAGTTATACAACTTCTTATTTTTGCATTTAAGTAAAGTTATACAACTTCTTATTTTTGCATCTAAGCTTGATCTTTACAAAAATTGAACTCTCAAGAGTAAAATCCAAGTACACTGCCAATTTCTTTTCAAAAATGTTATAAGGTAATTGTTTAAATAGTCAAACTGAATTTTAATAAAAATATAATATATCAGTAATATTTTTAAATCAACAATGTTAACTCATTTAAAAATATTTTATCTAATAAAAAATATATACAAAAATTAAGCTAAATTACACATAATCTCTTAAATTTTAGATCATGTATAGATAATCTCCAAACCTTTAAAAGTCAACAACAAACCCTATTAGCTTTCAAATTTATGGAGATAACTTTTTGTTGCTAGTTAGTTCGTTATTTTATTAAAGAAGTGTGATATATCAATGACAATGAATTTCCTTGATCTTATTTTTTGTGCAGATAACTCCTTTAAATTTTATGTCATGTGTAAATAATCTCTTGAATTTTAGATTATATGCAAATATCTCCTTTAAATTTCACACTCTATTAGTGAAATAACTAACTAACTAATAATAAGAGATTATTTGCATAAATTTAAAACTTTAAGAGAGTTTATTATCAAGTTTTGAAGATTAGAGGGTTATTTGCATATGACCCAAAATTTAAGGAAGTTATATACAATTTACCTTAAAAATTAATTTACTTCGTTCACAATCCAAAACAAACTTATGTTGCTTATATGCACCAAGGAATAAGGATTCAATCATTCAACACTTAGGTTAATAAATTTAAGAAGGCAAAAATGATAAGATTGATTTTGAAAAGAGAAAGACATTGGATGCAAAATTCAACACTTAGATTAATAAATTTTACTTGTTTTATTAAATATATGTCATATATTATATATTAGTGACCCTTTTTATAGAATTTACACTTTAAAAATTTAAAAGATTTCAATAAAAATAAAACATAAAATATCTAAATTTATGAAATAAGATACATGCTATAAAGCCACATCACCAAATCAGTAGTGTAATTTTTAGACTACATTTTATAAAGAATAGTTTATAGTCTTAAAAATCAGCATTTTTAATAATTGTTCTTCTTCCTCAAGGATCATGAATTATTTTATAGTAATTTCAAAAAAATGCCATGTTATTGGCTTTAATAATGTTGGTGAAGAAAAAGATGGACAATTAAAAAAAACTACTCTAGAACCTTATTTAATTGAGTAAGAATCAAAGCTCAACAATGTGCCAGTGTATAAATTTAACTTTTGTATTACAAGGTAAAATTAGAGATTATAGATTGCTCACTAAAAGAAAGTAATTAGATACTTACCTGTAGAAGTAGATCTTACTAAATTTGTTTGTCCCACATAGTTCTGGAGCAAATCACCATATAGAATTATCTTATTTCCATAGTAGATACACCATAGACACCAGAGAGGGGGAATTTTCTCTTTTGCGTTCTATATATGTTCCCTCTAAAAGAGTTTCCTTGTTTTCTCAGTTAAAGGGAAGAAATGGATATTTAAAGTTATTGTGTGTTACCACATTTGAATCAGTTTTTCATTTTCTTTAAATTCAAATCCCCCAAAAATAATAATTAGCCAATCTATTATTTGAACTTTAAAACTTAAAATATAATTAATAATGATTAATAATTAATTTCTTTTTTGAGTCGGGTTATAGCATGGGTCAGTTTATCAAGAGTGGCTCATTTTCCAACATCTCCTACCCATGCATGATGGGGTGAACAATACACAAATTTTCTCTCTTCTTGAACTTTCAAACCAAGTGCTCTATTGTCACTACTTGGATATAATGTTTTAGGAGATTTTTATTAGAAATCCTATTATAGGAACAATATAAAAGACATGTCCCTTACAAATGTACTATACATCCTTATTTATGTTCTTTGAATGCTTTAGATTTACTAATATATATTTTATTTCATACTCTCAATAAATTTAATCCCTATTAAGTTTTGATTTACTTAAATTATCTTTTCATATGCATAATATCCACACTTATGATATTAACATAATAACTTCATTATAGATACACCTCAAATACAAACATATTTGTGTATTTTTGTATGTTTGAGATAATCTTTCACCTCTATATCATTTAGATCAAAATTAATTTATTTCCTAATAATACTTCTTTAGATCAAATTATTATGACTATAGAATATATGTATGTTAAAGTAGCAAATATTGACTAACCTCCTTATAATATTATTAAAGTTACAAGGGTACTATGAAAAGATTTATTTTTTTGTGGGACTCACACAGCAATGATGTAAAGATTTATTCACTTGCTTCCTAATTGTGGTTATTAAGCACATGCATTCTACATTACACAATACAGTATTTCTTTTATTTTATACAAGTGTATGTTAATTTATTTTATTTATCAACATCATATAGATTTACTTAAGACACACTTAATATCTAATTGAAATTCTACTATTCTGCTCACCTCACATGGTGCCTTAGAAGAAAATTTGCATTAGGTTACAAGTATTATACATGGTGGGAATCCATAATGTAATCCATATATATTTATATGTTTGAATCTCATATCAACTTTTTTTTTCTCTTTTGGTAAGGCAACATATCTATATATTTTATTCCTTTCTATTCTATATTGGTACTTCCATTGCCTCACATGGTGAATACAAATGTCTCATTTGCTTACTCCATATAAGTGCCAAAGGTGGTTGCTCATATAATAGAACCAATTTTACCAACTTGTATAATATACTATCATTGTGTATATGATATTTATGATTATAGCATAACATATTTATTTAGTCAACAATTAAATTGTATATAAGGTGTGATACTCTATATTATATGCTTACTAAGAGACTTTGCATACTCCTCATGCACATCTTTATATATAAGTTTCAATAGAACATCAATTAACATTTTATGCATAGACATATTTCGAAGTAATACTCTTTTGTGCTATCGATCTTGTTCATTCTTGTATAATTATTTATTCTTATGATGATACTTAGGGACTTTAATGTAAGTTATGACTTCTCATTTATCCTTATTTATTTATATTGGACTTAACATCTTATTAATGATCCTTAATTTTCATTGTTCTCTTTAGCCATATAACC
The DNA here is from genome assembly GCA_026724425.1 of Erythrophleum ivorense. Taxonomy (NCBI): domain Eukaryota; kingdom Viridiplantae; phylum Streptophyta; class Magnoliopsida; order Fabales; family Fabaceae; genus Erythrophleum; species Erythrophleum ivorense. The sequence continues at coordinate 46,981,501 of JAIUCV010000009.1, forward strand.
TTTTGCATTGTTGCATAACATGTAATAAACTCTACTTCTTAGATAAATAATGTTATACATGTTTACTTCTTATTGCTCTAAGATAAAATATCATTATATAGTGAGAAAGTTTATCCAGAAGTTAATTTTTCATTTATGGATCTCTTCTCCAATATAATACTTAATTTATAATGCCATACAAGTATTTTAGAATTATCTTAATAGCACTTTAATGATATTGACCAAAATTTAACTATTACTGATACACAAGATTAATTGCTCATAAATATTTGATTTTGTGCATATCATTGTATACAATATCCAATAATATTAGAGTAAGGGATTTTTTTACATAAAATTTTAATGTAGATTCACTTTGAAAACATATATCATGATTTAGACTATCACATTTTACAATAGGCACATAAATGCGTTTGTAGTTTTTTAATACTAAATTGCTCACGAGCTTTCTAATTGTAATTCTTTTATGAAAGAGTAATTAATTTATCTGAGTGATTTCTTTAGATCTTAATTCCAACGATATACTCTATTTTACTTATATCTTTTGTCTTAAAAAAATTTTAAGGATAATTATTTTTTAACGACTATTGAAGTATCTTGACTATTTGTAACTAATAGTATACCATTCACATAAAAGATAATATTAGAATTTTCTTTTAAACATCTTACTGCAAATACAATGGTCTTCGTTAATCATTTGAAATTTATGCAAGGTGACTATTTGATGAAATTTTAAATAGTACTATCTAAATGATTGTATTAATTTGTAAATGGACTTTTTGATTTATAAATGTTTTAATCCATTCTTTTTTTAATGAAACCCAATGATTGTCTCATGTATTTTCCTCATCTAATTGTCCATTTGTGAATATAATTCTCACAGTTATTTGACATGGTTTCAAGTTTAAACTTACATCTATAGTTATGATTAGTCTAGTTGAATTAAATCATATAATAGATGAAAATGTATTTTTCATAATTAATACTTTGTTGTTGTGTATCCCCTTAGCAATTAGGCATATCTTTTGTCTCTCTATTAATCTATCTATCTTTCTCTTTATTTTAAAAATTATTTGTTCTTGATTACCTTTCTATCAAATGATCTATTAACTAAGTCCTAAACATAGTTTGCCTTTATTAGCTCTATCTTTTATTCCTTTGCCTTCATTTAATCTTTTTTAGTAGGGCATAACTGAGCTTCTTAAACTGCATTTAGCTTCTCGGTACCTAGTAGAATGCCTTTAACTATTGCCCTTTCAATTTTAAATTGATGTCTTAGCATACTTTTATGATTACTCTTAAATAGTTAAGTTCTATGTGCAATGTTCTTGTTTTGTAATAAGCTCCCACTTAGATCCATAGGTCAAGTTACAACTATTGAGCCTCTTAATTTAATCTTATATCTCATAAAAAGATATATACTTGTCAACATTTCTCCTATTAGAGACATCATTCTCTAAATATGATATTTTCACTTAATTTTAGCTATGTTTTCATTTTTATTTTTACTAATAAAGATATACCTTTTTTGATTACTCTAAATATCTTATAAAGATACTTTTCTTACTCTTTATGTCTGATTGTCATATTTATGAGAATTATGATAGACATAAATAATCAATCTAATAGTCTTATGATGCTTAAGAATAACTTATTATTTTGTCCCCAAATTATAGAGTGTGAAAGTAACTGACTTAAAGAGTACTAGATTAAGTTTAAATGTATTAATTTATAACTTATTACCCTAAATGGGTAAGGTTACTTGAGTTAACATTAACCTTAACCATTTTGAGTAAGGTTTTTATTCTTTCTCTCAGAATTTTCATTTGCTATAAATTATCAGGAATTTTTAGTTATCTCATAATTCCTTTCTTTTCACTGATATCTTTAAATTAATTTAACATGTATTCGCATCCTTGATCATAGTTCAAAGTCATCTTCTCATCCATTTGATTCTCAACCATGTTTATATAATATCTAAAGCACTCAAGTGCTTTTTAATTTATGAAAGATTAAATAGATTTGATCATATTATGAATAATTGTCTTATCCTCACTCTTTTTGGACCATAAATATTAGAATGAATTAATTTGCAAAAGATTTTCAATTCTAGTTCCTTTTCCTAATAATTTCCTAATTACTTTACCCATTAAGAAACATTCTTATAGTAGCATTTCTAAAATAAAAATAGATCCTAACACCTCTTGTTTTGTTTGTCTACTCATTCTCTATTTTCCTATAAGATATAGCCTAGTGTATTAACAATTAATATCCAAAATTAGATTTTTAATTATGTTTGACACAATAACACCATCATAGAAAAAACTATAATTTCATTCTTTATCCCATTTTTAATGTCGATAGAGTAGTTATGGAAAATAGCATTAAAAACATAGATTAATAAAGGAAATGATAGAGATTTAGTCTCATCAACTCCATGAAATGTATAAAAACACTATGTAGGATGATGGTTCATCCTTCACACAAAACTAATGTTGATATTCTGGTCTTTTTTCACTTCAATTCTTGCATTCCTTCTTACATAAAGTGTAGCACCATAACATTCTAACTCATCTCATTATATACACATACCTTATATCATTATATTTATGAAAGTATCAGAAAAAGAGGGATAAAATAATGACTTTCTTTGCGTTGCGTCGAACTTAAAAATTCGCATTTGATGTCACATGGACTGTAGGAGCTTATACTATGTATTCTCATATTTAAATACATCATTACAACTCATTTGCATCATGAAATCATGCTCACAGCTCATGGAAACCGAAATGGAGCATGAAATGGGTTTGTTTAATTTCGATCAGATTTGCCCCTTATTCTACCCAAACTTTGAAAAATTATAACTAATTCTAGAAAAATCAAAATTATGCAATCTTAGTCATTCTGGGAAGATATGGATGTCTACTTCATACTAAAAATATGTCAAGACCATAACATTCATCACAAATGGTATTTGACATCCAAAATGGTTCAAAGGTCAGACTAAATTATGGAATTGTCATATAATTATGCAGAAAACTTTGAAAATGTTTAATTAATTCCAAAAAAATTGAAAACCAACAAACTTTACTATTCCAGAAAGCTTTGGATGTCTAACTCATGGTAAAAATAGTTTTAGTTCATGAATCATTAAGGGGAAGACGTTTGACATTCGAAAAGCTACTAAGGTCGCTGCTGCTTGGGCTGCTATTTTAGATTACTAATATAAACTTTTAAAATTTATAACTAATTCCATAAAAATAAAAATCACACAAATTCAATCATTTTGGAAATATACAAACGTTAAATATATGCTAAAAAAAATTATAGAATGAAACAGATACATTTGGACATTGGAAATCTATAGAACAGTGACTGAACTCCTGGGGGACCACTGCTATTGACAGCAAATTTCAAAAATGCATAACTCTTTGCTCAGACATCTAAATGAGGTAATCTTGGTGGCTATAGAAATATTATGATCTCTATTTTATGCTTGTAAAATTTTACAAGCATTGGACACCATTTTCATATCGGATGACACAGAATACAAATTCGACCATATGGACAGTACATGCCTCGTGATAGCAGAAAAATCTGAACTTTGAAAATTCATAATTAATTCTATAAAGCTCAAATTTTTCTAAACTTTAGCTTTCCAAAAAGATCTTGATGAGCCCTACATGTATGCAAAATTTCATGGGCAAATTCATTTATTTGGTCAGTTTGTGCTATGGAGTTCCATTTTGATCATTTTTGAGCTCCATAATGGTGTCAAAGGGTCCAAATTTGCTTGCCAAGCTTGTGTGGCCGTTTGAGCATGTGAGATTGCACCAAAATGACATTTTAAACTTTTCTTAAAGGTGCACAAACCTAGAATTTAGGAACTCATACTTTCACCCCATACCATACACACATTTCCATAAGGCTAGTCTTGGCATTCCATACTCAAAAATTACAATACATTCCATTTATCCACAAATTTCATACATACATCATCTATTAAGATATTTACACATGTTCCATTCATTGTGCATCAATTCTAACAAAAGATTATATCATATGCCACTTCTTTGGTTACAACATATACAAAATAAAAAGTTTTATGATCAAGGCTTCATCTCCTCACTTGGTGACTTTTATTTCCTTATTCGTTGGCTCCACCTAGCATGTTAGGATATTGGAGAGGAGGAAATGAGATTCAAAGAATCCCAATAGCTCATCTCCCATTCAATCATGCATAAAGAATGCAATACAAATCTTAAGGATGCATGCATGGCATATTAATATGGAAAATGGTGCAAAATACATTATTGGCATTTACACAAAGCGCATATAACATACTTAGGCTTGCCAAATGAATGGATTAACGTCACCCACTTTCTTCAAGGTTCTTGGACTTACCTCACCCTTTTTCTCAAAGGCCATGAACTAAGCCTTGCTCTTGGGAAACTTTCTCTTAGTCTCAACCACTTCTAAGGACTCCTGGCTCATCCTCACCGAAGATAGAAGGTTCTTGGCCTCTCCATATTCAAGCAAACCAATGTAAACATTCTAGCCATCATTAAATACATAATGCAACACTATGGTTCCATGGAACATATGCATCATACCAAAACATAATTTATAGCTTAACATACATATACACACATTCAAAGAGAATGTAGACATTCATTCATGCAAGGGAGAAAAGAGAGAGAGCTATCTTGCTTGCATTTACACATTTTTTTCTTAAGTCTTGAGTCCTCTCCCTTGAACTCACACACCTAAAAAGGTGGAGACTATTTCTATTGGCCTAGACACACCAAAAGAAACATGAATTACTCATGGGAACAAGCCTTGACATTATACATACTTTACATGATGCTACTTTGGTTTATGGCTCCATTATACTTCCATAAGGCACTTAATGAAGCAACTACAAAAATTCATAGTCTTGGCTCCCTTCTCTCCTTCAATCTATGACTCTTGACTCTATTTAGACTCCTTGGAGTCATCACACGATTATTTTAAGGAGCCTAACTAGGAGTTGCTTCATTATGCTACATTATGGAGCCTACACTCCCATCTCAATATCTATGGTTTCTAAAATGTTTCCAAGGCTTCCTCTCATCCTCTTCCATCATATATGACTCAAAAATAAGATTGAAACAAATTAAAACTATCCTAACCTATAGTTCTGCCCTAGGTCGAAATGACATATGAAAAAGGGAAGTAATGGGTTTGCTTCATTTTCTTGATGGAAGAGGTGTGTAGGGAGGTCTCTAGGGATCTTAGGAACTCAAGCAAACACTCATCTAAGCTAGAGAATTTATGGATCAAAACAGATTTCACAATGTCTCCATGAATCCCTAACTTTTTTATCTTATGTTTTCATACTTCTTTCTTTGATTTCTTTACACCTACTTGCTTCTCACACTTTAAAATCTATTCATCTCCCTTGCTAGGAAAATAATTCATCTCCCTTTGATTGGGCTCTATATGGGACGAAATTATCGCAAAGAGGAGAAGGGAAAAAGAAGCATGGAAGACAACAACTTGCATTGATTTCTTAGCTTTTCTCAAGTGCTCTTCCAAGTGGTAAGTTCCTCTCCTTCAAATTCTGTTATTCCTCCTCTGTACCATACTCAAAACATCACCAAATCCATTAATGAAACCATAGAAATAAAGAGGAGAATGAGAGGAACAAATTTACTCAAGGGAAGAGCATAAAATTTCACACTTTTCTTACTTTTTCCTTGCCTTTTCTCTCTTCAAAATCTCCTCTCCTTGTGTGCCCAAGAGTGCTGGCTTCCTTTTTTATTTTTGGGGCAGAAACAAATCGTGGAAATGAGGAGCTGCTGGAACGTGGATAAGAAGGAGCTAAAAGTTACTTTATACAACTTTTTACTTTTACATGTTAGTCTATTTTCTTAGCTTTTTCATTTTAGGCTCATATCAACTCCTTTTTAAAATATGTCTTTTTCATCATATTCCTTAGGCTCTTAATCATAAGAATTGCCTTTGGAATCACTCAAAAAGGATTTAAAATCATTCCAAACTGTTTGGTCAAAATTTCGGTCAATTGACGGCCGAAATCGCTCACCAAAGGGGTTTCAACTGTTCTAGGGGTTCCTACGATATTCAGGGCATTTGAGAACTCCATAAAGCTCAAATTTTTTGTTTAAAAAGCCCTCCTATGAGTTTTTCAAATTTTTCAAAAATTACAAAAATGCCCATACTTTTTTCGACAATTTTTTGAGCTCTTCTGACTCTGGTTTTTGGGCATCTTAAACATCAAATCCTTATTTTCTAATATTTAAAATTTTATCATAATTTTAGTTGACCCCAATTCCTTCTATTTCGAGGACTTTCTTTTACATTTGGTCCATTTCTGACATTTACGGGGAATCCGAACATTGCGTTTCTCACGTTTATGGAGGGACTGGATGTTACATAAAAGTATATGCTTTTGAAAAGTAGCTAGTGTTATTTCTCAAATAATTTTTTATCCTTAGCTATGTGGTTTGTGGTCTTTAACTTATTTTACTCAATACAATCATAAGTAAGGTAGCTCATTTACTAATAAGTATGATACTTGATCTTTACCAAGTCAAGCTTTATTCCATCATGTTTGTCTTTCATTTTTAAATTCTTTCTTGGCTTCATTGAAATGTTGGCAAGATCTTTTCTTAATATAAAAATGTTATTTTTTTTATGCTTAGACTTTGAAGTCATAACAGTTTCAACCATATTGGCAGGTCCAGGGGCTTTGGCAACTTCTGAGTGTTCATCTTCAAGTTCTATATGATAAGTAACATCATAAAAAATGATGCACTCTTTATGGATTAAATTCACTTTCATATATTCTCAACTAATGGGAAAGATCTATGATAGCCTAAACTTATTACACATCATTAAGGATCTGACTAATTGACTTCAATTTTTTAATTTTCAATTTTCTTAGTTTAGTTGAACTTCTATAACCAAACTTGTCCTTATAGACTATCCATATGGCTTGAATGGTTAGATACAACTTATACTTACATATAAGGTTATTAATTATGTTGTTTTAGTACTAATATGATAGCAATATCATTTTTCTCCATCTTCAATCAAAATTTTTTTTACATCTCTTCTTTATTGAGTTATATTTCCACGCTTATACTTCTATACAATATTGTTCAATTTTTTCTTAGCATCCTATTATTTTTTAAAATGCAAGAACTTTATGGTATCAAATTTCCTAAATGACACAATCTAATTTGTCACTCTTATTAAGCTAAGTAATGATATTTTTAATAGCTATAATCATAACCAAATATCTACATAGATGTAGCCTAGAATCATTACATATACATAATACTACGTATATATTTCCAATAAATTTTGACTAGACCCATAATGATCAAAAGTTTATATTTATCTTACTTCCATCATATGATATAAGAATATCGTTATCTTTCCATCAAATTCATCTACAAATATTATTTAAGTTATAGTTTTAAGATGAATCTTATACTACTAATCTAAGAACTCCTACTCAATAGAATATTTTTCACATTTCCTTATTAAATTATTAAATTTAGCTCTTAGATGAGCCTAAGTTTTTCAATCTAAGAACCTTAACTTAATAAGGCATTTCTTATAGTTTTATTTAATTTCTTTAATTTAACATATTTGTAATAAATAGTGAAATCACACCAAAGGGGCCTTACTCTAAATATGTTTATCTTCTTAAAATATCTTCTCTTCAGCTATCACAAGCTTATTTCTAATTGCCTTCGACTATTACAAGCTTATTTTTAATTATAAAGGTCATTTTAGCGTATATCAAAAAAATATACTTTGCATATTTAATCAATCTCTTATAATAAATACTTTATTTGTGTGCAGATGCTTAAAGCATTTCTTTTCATGTATTTCTTATATTTAAAAATTAAGAAAATAGAGTGCCTCATCAATACTTGTACAGCATGATGTTTTGTATGAAGTTCTATCTCTAATGCACACTAGTTGAAAAATAAATTCTTTCTCTTAATTCTACAAATTTTTTCTTAGGATCAATGTTAATTAATGTTTACTAAATATCATTCAAGAGTTTACTGATCAAACTTAAAACTCATAATAAATGATTTACATCTTTAGGTCAGCTTAAAAAGTCTTCTAAGTGTTTGTTATGTGTTTGAATAATACAAAATCGTGTCGAAACATGCCCAAATCATATATCACTATGTAGAGCATGATTTTAGAAATAAATAAAAAATCACCTAAAAACACCTTAACACGTGCCACCATATGCCTTACAAAGCTTCAACCTTCAAAAAATGCTAAATATATTAAAAATGAATGGCCTAAACATGCATAAGGTGGTACATGTAAGCCATGTCTTCAGTAATAGGACTACTACCATTCCCATCCTCTTTTCTTCCTTTTTCCATTGGTACAAAGTTTAGGTTAAATAAAAGCGAGGGTAAAGCTCACATGCCACTCTTGAGAATGGTTGAAACACTTTATCTTTAACCTTTGAATTTTTTTTAAGTGCAAAATTTCTAGAAATTTCAATTTCAAGGGGCTAATTTTATGAGCCCATCTTTACTTTTATTCTTGTCCAAATTGGACATACAATATGTCATTAAAAAGCTTACAAAAAGATATTTCCAATGATATATAGCTTGTGCTAAGTCATGGCTTAAGGAAGAAAATACAAGCCTCAAAATTAGGTTGGTTGGTCATATTTTTCCAAAAAAAAAAGATTTAGACTCTTAATTTCAAATTGTCATAACTTATTCATTTTTCATCCAAATTAGACAACATCAATGGTGTTATTGAATAAACTTTCCAATTACATATGGTTTACTCTTTATGTTGGTGAGAATGCTCAACTTTAAAAGTTGGTAGCTCCACTATAGTTTTTTAGTGACTTTGAATATCAAAATCTCCTTAATGGCTAATTTAATTTCTACGACATAATCACCATATTATAGACTACATGTGATGCTAAATTTATGGCCTAAAATAGTCTCTATTAGATTATGCCATTAAAGTGTTTTTTTTATGTTTATATATGAAAATTTTGTGCAACTTTTACTTGTTAACTCTCATTGCACAATAATTAATGCATAAAAATCATATATACAATGATGTAAATAGCGTATCTGAGCTAACTAAGCTTTGACACTAATGAAGGAAGTAATCAAATACTAATGTAAAATAAAGAATAGACAATTAAAAAAAAGCTACTCCAAAACCTCAATTGAGTAAGAATCTAAGTCTAACGATTTGCCAGTGTATAAATTGAACTTCTATATTATGAGGCAACATTAAAGATTATAGATTACTCATTGAAGGGAAGTAATTGAATACTTACCTATAAAAGTGGATGCTGGATTTGTCTATCCCACATAGTTCTAAAGTGAATCACCATATGGAATTTGCCCTATTTCCGTAGCTGATACACCATAGACACTAAAGAGGAGGTATGGATTTTCTCTTTCGTGTTTTGTATATGTTTTTTCTAAAAGAGTGTCCTTGTTTTCTCAGTTAGAAGGGAGAAAGGCATATTTAAAGTTGTCATGCATTAACACACTCTAACCAATTTCTTATTTTCTTTAAATTAAATTTCTCCTAAAATAATAATTAACCAATCCATTATTTGAATTTTAAAATTTAAAATATAATTAATAGTTTTAATAACTAATAATTAATTAACCAATAACTCAACCTATCAAAGGTAGTCCATTTTCCAACACTCATAATATATCAAGGACAACTAAAGAGAAAAAACCATACATTTTCTTTCTTTCTTTTGACTTATTGAGTTGAGTTTTCTAGACATCTATTCACAAAATCCTACCATAAATTGAAGGTAGAAAGAATATGTGATAGTACTTCAATAATTTTTTTTTAGGTTCTATCAAATTTGGTATAATAATGGTAATTATGTGCTAAGATTTGAATGTAGAACATCATTGCCACTGCATACAAGAAGAAGGTAGAATTAAGAATGAAGTTTATATTGATAAAGTCAAATGCTTTTTCGCTAAGCTATCTTATAGTGTAAGAATGACAATGATATAGACACATGCCTAAGGATCTCAACATTTACATGTAAGATTTGCATAGTAGCCTTTTAAATGTGGTTTAATATTTAGGATATTTCTTAACACTTATATAGATTAACCAAAACCTAAAGTTTCTACTCAGTCTGGCTAGTTATTAACCATGTTCAAGATTTAAGACTCTGACAATTTATTGATGAATTCATATTAAAGAGAAATAGCCAATCATTTTTATAAGTATCATGGGAGATTAGTATCTGTCCTTACTTTTTAGAGTACACTAATGATAAGGAACTAAGTGCTTCAAGCTAGGAAATGTGGTTGATAATACATAGAAATTATATATGTCCATTGACTACTGAACCGTAAATAGCTCATGGTGGCTTCTATTTTATATCTATCTAAATCCTAAATATATGCAAATAAAAGTCAAGAGTATAAACTTCCATACAATGTAAGCATAAGATAAGATAACTTACAAATAAAGTAATGAATTACTAAAACACCTCGAGGAGTTTAGATGTATTGAAAGTTTGAAACTCTAAGCCACATGAAACATTTTTATACTACAATCTTCCATAGAGCAAAAATCATGAGAAATACATTAGCTTTTGCCATAATACCCATCAACCTAAATTTTTCATTATAATATACCATAGAATGATCAACAAGAAGATGTAGTTCATTATCTCACATTTGTGGATTAACAACCAATTTTAGGTTATTAATAAGTTGTTGATGCTATCAACCTAATGGGCATGGTCCATATCAAATTCTAAACCACCAGAAGGTTCAATAAATATAATTATAGTCATGTTTCTTTTAATGTTGAATAAATTCCCAACATATTTCACTTTAACAAACCATTAAGTATTAACTGGTAACTTAACTCAAGTCACTTATATGTTTAGCAAGAAAACCTAAGCTCATTGAATGCAAGTAATCTTTCCTTTATCTCCTTGGTCATAAAGAAGGCAAACCTTATACTTAACACCTCAGTTGTAAGTATTTCTAGCTCTAATACAAAAAAAAAGTCCTAGCCACGTTAAATTTAGGTGTAATGGTAGTTTTCAAACTTGTAGCTAATCCATCCACAACAACAAGTTTAGTCGTGATTTTACAACCACAATTAAATTAACTTGTTTAACTATAGTTGAACTCTTAGTTTTATTGTAGTTTGTAATGACCACAACTAAACTAGAATTTTTAGTAGTGATTTAACCTTTTTTTTTTTTCAAAAAATCCATCACCTTATACATTATATAAGCAAAGCAAGAAAAAAAAAAGCAATATCATTTCACTAGGAAATCAACTAGATTATATTGGTTCTCCCCTTTGTTTTTAAGAAATCAAATGCAGAAAATGAAGAGGAAAATAAAATTGACTCAAGAGAATCAATGAAGTTCAAAATACTAAAGCAGAAAGATGCTTTAAATATACTTTTAACAATAATAGTACCATGCTCTAAATTCTAGAAACTAACTCAAGATAAGCAATTTACACTTTTTAAAATTCCTAAAATTTTTGAACAAATCAAATTATTATATAATTGAATGACAACAAATTATACTTCAGAATCATAATGAAAGAAGATATATACTAATTGACAATGGGAATTGAGAAAGTAAATTTTACTAAAATGTCTAAGAAGTATATAGAAAATTGGACTACCAATGCATAAGCAATGAACATTCACCAATTTAAAAGTAATGGATTACATTCTTCTAAGAAACAAGGAAAATTCCAAAACTAGGTTTTGCCATCAACAGGTGCTAATAGTATAATATTGAATAAAAATGGCAAGGATAGTTAAAGGAGTTAAAAGTAAAGTAACCTAAGAGGTAAAGACTAGGCTTTTACTAGAAAAAGGTAGACCACAAAAAGGGCATAGTTGCAAAACATCATTTAAGGAGGATATGGAAAAGATTACTAGAATGAAAAGGTGACCAATAGGAGTGAATTATAGGAAAATCATTTTTAAGTTTTCTTATTAAAATGTTTCAAACAAAACTCACTTGAAAATTGAAATGTATTTCCACAATTAGGGCATTGCATGTGGAACAAAAGATCACTAATAAATTGTTGATATATACCCAAGGAGCCAATCATAAGATAATTGTAATAACATATATTGTATCATTTTTTTGGGCAATGCAATTATTATATTTTAGTTTTATATTTATGCAATATAACCTAATATGATAATTTTTCCTAGAATAATTGTTATTTTTAAATTATCCTTAATTAAATATTATTATGATGTGGGATAGTAATAATACATCAAAAACTAATATGTATAGTGATTGATGACTTTAAGTCATAGATATGTAATATCAAGTAAATACATAAGTACATTGTCAGAGAACAAGTGTACTACATTGACCTGCTATAAAAATGTTACAAAGATTATAAAGTGTGTCATTCTCATGTGACCATAATAAAGGAAGTCTTTTGATATGAAGTCACAATGTTTCCCTATACGAGGAGTCAAATACTTTAACACCGTCCCATATTGCCTTTGATTGGGATAGCTAATAGAATGGAGATTGGGTATATCACAAATCATTTGAAAGGATGTGAGTAATATAGACGAGATTTTGTTCCTCCTGTATAGGAAAAATAATATCTGTGGACCTCTTGATTGAGTGAGACTAAGAAATGCATGACTGTGCTCAAATGAATCAATATGTAATATTAATCATTTGTTTTGATTGGTCTACTTGTTGTCAAAAAGCATAGGTTAAACGTTGATAAAGATGACATATTCTAAGCCTCGAATATAGTCTAAGTATCAATACAAAATGGACTAAATTACATGGTATTGGTCATATTTTAGGTAATATTAAATCGTAGATATTCTTATTACTTGGGTGACAATGATGTATTGCTAAATACTATTCATTAACTATGATCCTGAAATAAGATTCTTTTTTTAGTCACTACCATTGTAATAAGAACTTACATGGTTATACATAAAAAGTAAGGATGAAACTGAAATATTATAATAGTATTAAGATTTTAGTTAGACTTAAAATCTTAATAATAAGGTCTAATATAATATAATTAGGTTATAATATACAATACTATATTATTTAATATTAAAGTAATATTAAATAATATTATTGCATATTATATTATTAAATAATAATATAATTATGTGGCATTACTTTAACATTAAAATAATATTAAATAATATTACATTATGTTAGACCTATCTCCCCTCGCTCTCTATTGAGCTTGGGTTAAGGTTATAAGAGTTTAAGTTGAATTAAGAATTAGACTTTGAGTGTGATTAGGAAGGTATTAAATCCTAAGTCTATAAATACAATACCATAGGGGGTAGCATATAAGATAAAAGAGAATGTCTTTGATATCTTAATTCACTTAGAACTTCTAAAGACCTTAGCCCTAGATAGTGAAGGTATCTTTTAGTGAAAACATAGAGTGAAGAGGTTTTGTACACTCAATATGAATGTCATAGAGATACAGATCACTAGATCCACGCATATGATTTGGTTGTAGCTTAAAATAAAAGGTAACTTTTTGTCTTATCTTGATTTATGTTACTTTTCATATTCCTATGAATGGTTTTAAGTAATAAAAAATTTTAAATTTTGTTATGCCTGTGATCACCGTGAAACCTAACATAAACAATTTATATTGTGAAAGAAAGAAAAAAATAAAGTTCCTTTTAATTCTAAATTTGAACCTAAAAAAAATCCCATATGAAGAATATAAGTTCATTAATTATATCTAAGAGTTTGTTGTTTAAATGAGTGAGATTGAAGCCTTGTAAGGCACCCTATTTCCTCAAAAAAAATTTCTATTTAATACTTTAACTTTAAAGGCTTGAGAATTTATGGAACAAATATAACTTTTCTAGGAAAGGTATTTGTACCCTGCACACGTTGACACTTATAAACTCAACATACTTTCCTCTTAGATTTGTTAACATGTAAGTTTATGCAACTATCAATCTTCTCCTTTCAAACCGTTATAGCTATAAAAAAGGAAAAATATAAAGGTGAATTTAAAGAGTGATTGGCATCACCATTAGATAACCCATTAGCTTCAACTATCTATTTTGCCATGTCATCTATATGGGAACACTTAACCAAGGAATTTATAACCAAAGCTTAAAAAAAAAAGGAAAATAAAGGTTAGTAGGTTGAGAAACATATTAATCTATTATAGAAGTTTCATATGCTCATTAATGTGTCAATTGGATTTCAAAAATTTCTACTCATTATAAATTTAACTATAAATTCAAAGGAACATCTATCATATTAGTCATAAGAATTAGAATAATAAAGGCTAGACTACATGATCAAACCCACTATTCAAATATAGTTGAGCTTAGATTACATGTCCTAAAACTAGAATATAACACTTGCATATCCTAACTAAGAGTATTAACTAGCTCGCAAAAAAGCATTTTTGTAATAGTACAAGCAAACCACATTTGAAAGAAAAAAAACAAAACCAAAGAAAGCTAAAAGGTGGAAATAGAACAAGCCATTAATCCTTAATTAAGGAGTAAAAATTGATTCAAGAGCCACTCCAACTATTTGGCGATCCTCTTGGTATTTATTCATTAAATAGATTATCTTTGTTTTCTATGTTTTACACAATAAATGCAATAAGAAAAAAGATGTACACATTATTGTTCCAAATCAATGACCTACATATAGGGTAACAATCTATTTGTTTCTTGTATGAACTCTTCCTTCAACCTCAATTTTTAGCAACATAAAAAAAAAGAAGTAACAATCTAAAAGAAAATAAGAAATTTTAACTTCAAACAACACTAAAACCAATCAATATCAAACCCATTCACTAATAATTTATAATCCACAGAAAATGCAAAATCAAATCAAACCTCCTAAGGTTGAATAGCATGAAAGGAGTGAGAAACAAATAAGGCTCACCTATGAAAAGCTTTAATGGTGGTTTTAGGTTTGTTCTTAATTGCTCTCCTTAGGTTCATTCTCAAACATAATTCCATTATCCTTTCATGTCGTTGTGGTTCCCTCAGGTAGAAGTTGCCATTCATTAAAGGGTGTTCATGGGTTTTGAGTTGAGGGCAACTGGTTTTTTATTTTTAGGGGGGAAGGGGAGCAAAAAATAGAATTAGGATGGCCTAATTATTGTTATTAAAAATCACAATTAGGACATTGGCCTAGCTGCAAATAGGCCAAAATAGGGTGTAGCTATGATTTTAATAAATTGTAGCTAGGTCTAAGGTTTTGTTGTAGTTTTGTTAAAACCATAACTAGACTATTAAGCCTAACTATGGTTGTTAAAATTGTAACTAAACTCTATCTTAACCAAGGTTTTCAAAATTGTAGCTAGAGCAATGTAGCTAAATATTTGCTAGTAGTGCTCCTCTTATTCACCCCATCTGGCTTAGCATTATGCAATAACTAATCCTCATTTACTAACTTCTCTTACATATAAATTTCAAAAGTATTATCTCTTTCACTAATTCACTGTAATGTTATATGACCAAGTTTTCATTATTTCTAGCATGATAAGTTAAACACGCTTAACAACTTGGTTTGGTCCATTAAAAAGTCAACAATATGATGTAAAATTAAATATCACTAGCACATTGCACATGAATACATAAGAAGTGGTTGTAATTTGGATTTGATAAATGTAAAATAGCTTAAAATATTGCCAATGTCTCTTTTATATAAGGCCAAAAGAAAAAGATAATGCTTAAATTGGAACGTGTCTTTTAATCATCCATGTACAAAGTGCATGCTACTTCAATTCAAGAACTCACTTCCTTTAAAATCATTGTATGTATGAATTAATAATAACATAAAATCTATACGCCGCTTTCCTTTGCATCATTAATTTTGCATTTGCAGCACTTAAGAAACAATTAAGGTAAATAGGAGAAGGAAATTTGATGCCAACATTAAGTTCCATGTTTTTATCTTTGTAAATACAGTTCTTCAAAAGATTAGTATAGATCAAAAGCATTTGTTGTAACACCTGAAATTAATGAAGACTAATTATGAGGATTAGAGAATTAATCTGGGTAATTAATAAAGTTAATTAAGTGGAAATAGAGATGAATACTTAATTTGGATCCTATGATTAATTTAATTTGGGGCCTAATATAGAAGCTAAATTATGCCATAAACTTAGTAGGAGACCCCAATACTAGTTTTCTTGTAAGCCCAACTTAAATTTTTTGAAAGCCCAAAACTTTTGAGTGAATTTAAGTAACACAACAGTCTATTTAGCTTTAGCCTAAATTTAGAGAAGTGAGTCCAAATAGATCTTGGGCTATTGGATCAACATATTCTATCTCTAACATTTAAAATTCTGTAGCCCAACCCAAAAAATTTTGGTCTAATTCTAAAAATAAATCAGACCATGAGTAATATTGAGCCCAATGGATTAGCCCACTTACTCTAAAACCTTAGGGGACTTATTACTTTATTATTTGGATATTGAAATTTGAGGGTTTTATAGAATGAAGGGAGAAAATTCGCACATGTGAAAAGGTGGTTAGGGTTCTTCATCTTCTAGGCTTTAATTTACAAGTTTAAAGGGAGATTTAGCTAATGTGAGTTTTACATAAGTTGATCTTCTCATTCTCCTCTTCATTTTGGTCAAATTAGTTACTAGTTTAGTGAATTTTCATCTCTTTCTCAAATCTGAAATTTGGTCTTTGGATGATTATTATAAGATTTTCAGAGTTAGAAGTAAGAGGATGATTAGGTAAGTATTTCCCTTCCATTTTATGTTTTATTTTGCTAGAAGATATCCCCAAAGATTGATTTTCATAATGAGTTCTACTATTCCGCGAAATTATAAGGAGATGGAAGTGAAACACTATAATTTCTGGACTTGATGACTCAAATCAGAATTTTGGGTGTCACTGAAGGATTGGGTAAATGTCTTCTACCATTTTATGATGTGTAAATGTTGAAATTTTGTCATTTGGATTGATTATTGGTGCATGGCTTTTACATGTGCAAAAATGGAGGAGTGGAGAACCTTTGCAAATTCTTGGTGTTTTGCCCTTGAATTGGTACAATAGACTTTTTGAGAGCTAGGTAAGCAATTCTTGATAAATTCTTAATGAAATTAATCAATGAATAAAAAATTCCTTATTAATGATAGTCAAATGCTAATAATTATACTTATCTTAGGTTTAGTGTACTTTGGATCATGGTGGTAGTTAGAGGAAGAGTAATTGGCTTCATAGAGGTAACTAAGATTAATTTCATAATTCTATATATATGTTCATTTTAATATGATATTTATTGTACATAAATGATTTTGAAATGCATAATGAATGATTGGTTATATGATATATTGTGTTTGGACCTTGTGAGTCTATGGTAGAGTTGTGGTACAGCTACCACCCGTGCATTATACTTTGATCGAGTACTAGGTTGTAATTAAAACTCCTAAATGTACTGAGCCCAGGTTGTGCTCATTAAGGGGTTGGTGCCGTGGATGAGCCTTTCCTAGTGTTATTGGCTTTTAAAATGTTATATGTGATTACTGGTATAAGATGGTAGTCACAAGTAGTCCAACTAGTTCATTTGCTGATGATATTGATACATTTAGTATGTTTTCTATGTAATTGCATTATGTTGATTAATCTGTACATATATATAGAATTTGCCTCTTATTATTGAGATTATATATCTCACCCTGATTGTGGGTTAATATTTTCAGGGACCAGACCTCTTAGTGATAAGGAAAAATTAATGGAAGCCTGTTATATGGTTTGGTAGCACATAAGTTTGAAAATCTTGTAAGATTGGATTTGTGTAATAAGAATATTAGTTTTTACATAATTACCATATTGTATCATGAATTGCCAAGTATAAGGACTGGTTATGTAATCTAATTATCATGAAATTGAACATTATGATTGTATCTGACTAATACTTGATAGATGACTTAATATTGTGTAACCATTAAGCTTAATCCTATGCATCTTATGGTTAAAACACATTTACTATTATAGGAGGGGAATTAATTGATATAAAATTAAGTTGTAATTGCTCTAATTCAATCCAAAACTCCTAGATAATGAGGATTATTGAATTATGATACAATGGGAGATTAGAGGTCTAGAAGGCCATGTATGTCAGCCATCAAGATCCTAGAATCCATCTAGGCCTAGGGAAAGTTGATTAGAGAGCATAAAAATAAGAGTTTAGGTATAAGACGAGGTCACGCCACGCCCAAGTGTCAAGCAAAGGCAAGGAGCACCACAGCATGAGGTGTCTCACCACGGTGCAAAACAAGATCCTAGAATCAATCTAAGACTAAGGAGAGTTGATTAGAGAGCATAAAAATAAGAGTTTAGGTGTAAGACGGGGTCATGCCATAACTAAGCGTCAGGCAGATACAAGGAGAGCCACAGCACAATGTGTCTCATCATGATGCAAAACAAAAAAGTTATCTAGGGAAAGTAACAGAGAGCAAATTCACTACAACGCAAAAGGTCAAGTCACAGCGAGGATCAAGGGAAGAGAAATTGTAAGTTCCAGTAGCTTAGGATAAATTGATTAGTCAGTCCCAGGAGGCTATTTTGCTACGGCGAGATTAGCAAAAATGTGAATAGTAGGTCCCCGAGAGCACTCTGCCCAAGCGCAAAAAACCCAAGCCACGAAGCAAGGTGCAAAATTTTAGTTTTGAATTACAGTAGCCACTTATGACGTGACGCGAATGTATCAAGTCATGGCAGAAGTCCCCAACTTGGTTTTTGGGTTCCAGTAACTAACTTAGCCATGATGGGGAAGGCCCAAGCCGCGAAAATTCCCAAACCACTATTTTTGACTTAGAAACTTTGAAATTTATTATGATAGTATTATGTAATAACTTGAAAATATTTATATGAGGAATTTTGTGGGTTTAAATCAATAGTAAGATGAATTCAATGTCTTAATTAATAATCACAATCACTTGTGGATTCGATTAGTTGTGGTTGTTTAGTTAATGATCCTAATGATATCAAAGTCCAAATTCCCTACTATTTTCCTAGTGTAATTAAATGTATTGACTTTAGGTCTTGATTTATAATTATTAACCACTTAATTAAGTATAATCACTGCAATTAGAAATTAAGATCATTACATTTACTCCTATTTGGCTTCTTCAACAAAAAAAAACTAAAGAAATACAAGGATTATTCAATATTGCATAATGACAACATGTGATGAGCACAAAAAAATATGTTTAAAGATAATCAAAGTTTTACACGACAATATACAAGAAAGATAAAGAAAAAAGTTACTACCAATATGAAGAAAATAACACTCTATAACAACTTATTACCTACGTTGTATAGTGATAAAAGAAGCCACAAGTAACTTATATAATACTTAAGAGGTATAATTCTTTCCTCTTATAGGTCGGTTTTACAAGTGGGTTCTTAGGGATGACAATTTTGACCTAACCTACCACCCATAACCTCATATAATATAAATCTACAAAATTTTAGATGATAGGATTCTAACCTAAATTGTGTAATGTAGAAGTTTTTGCTTGATCATTGCTCCAAGGATGCATCTTTGATTTATTAGAATAAACTATTATATATAAAACATATAAATAATAATATAAAAAAATCCTTAACAATCTTTATTACTATTTTTTATTAAGAATATATTTAATACATTTAAAAATTTTATTTTTGTATAAATTTCTAATTACCCATCTTAATTTAATCATGGTAAAATTAATAATAATATTATTTATTTCCTATTCACCTAAAAAGTTTATATAATATAAATAAATAAATGTATAACAATTAATTGTAAAATATTGAAAAATTATATTAACTCTATTAAAATGAGATAATTAAATTTTAAAATGTGTTTAAATATATTATTAAGTCACATGTTAAAGGGTGCTAGGATTTCCTTTGACTTTACTAGTATATTTACGAGTTAATTCGAATTAATAAATTAACAACTTTATAATAAAATTGTACTTTATTGAGAACCTTATATTATCTATTAATACATTGATATTTTATAGTCTAATAATTATATATATTAATAAAGGTGATAGTTATAAGGTTCTAATAATTTTTTTTGGCCAATTAAGCTAATTTTGTGACCATAAAAAAGTCAACCTTCTATTATTATTAGAACTTTCTTTTATATCTCATGAAAAAAATTAGTTATAAAAAAATTTCTCACTATTATTATAGATAATTATATTGTAAGTCATTAATATTTTTGAAAACATTTTTTAGTTGAATTCACCTAAATTTAAATACATTCACATTTTTATTATGAAATAAAAATAAAAATGCGTATTGTGAACTAATCGTATTCATATATTGATTATTTTGGGGCAAAAGGTTAAGTGATTCACCCAAAATAATAACCTTTATGTATGAATGCAATTTGATTTGAAGATTTAAAAAAAATTCTCATTTGTTAGTATTACTTTAATTTACTAATATGGATAAAAGTTTAAGTGTGTATGGTGTATTAAGAAAAGAAAATTTTAATTTGTTAATATAATCTAATAAGTATAACTTGGAAAATAGTTTATATATATATATATATATATAAAGAATATGTGTGTGTGTGTATATATAATGTATTAATAAAAAAACATTACCAAAAAGAAAAGTCTAACCTTTCCATTCAGCTTCAACATACTATCCTTATTCAACTTCAACCCTAGAGAACTAAAGACGCTCACGCTTCCTCCATACTTGTTATTCATACATGAATTAAAGACATTCAGATTTCAACTTTAGTTCAAAGCACACTTAAGCTTCAAGCCTTTGAATCATGCTTCCTTCATTTATTCTTTTGCTAAATGTAAGGTATTTTGGCTTTTTTCCTTCCCTATTCTTTTAAACCCTACTTACCTAGTTAAAATCACTTAATATTCTACTTCTTTTTTATTTGTGTTTTGTGAGAATAAAATAGTAATAATAATGACTATAAATATACTAAAATAATTCCTTATAAGGCCTTACACACTCAGTTCAAAGTTATATTTTCCTTCTTTATTTGTAGGCAAATGGTCGCCACTCACCTAGTAAACATTGTGATTGACTTTGTAGAAAAACTGTCATATTTTATACTTGTCTAATGGTTTAATATTGTAGTATGATTAAACATTGATCTTTTTTTTTCCAAATTTTGGATGGCCAGTGAGGTGGAACCTAGTTCAGAAATGGCTACTAGTAATAAATCAAGCATTACAGGTGATAGTTGTGATACTTGTACATTATCAATACAAGTGAATGAATCAAGAGAAGAAACACAAGTAGAAGGAGAAAATGCAAAAGGAGATTTAAAATTAAAAAGTATTATGTAACATCGTTTCAATAAGATTCAACTAAATGGATAATGGAAAGCAAAATGTCATTATTGTGCTAGTTAGGAGGAAATACAAAGAATGGAACAAAGTATTTGAATTGTCACTTGCAAAAATGTAAAAGAAAGGGAGTGAAAGACCTGCATTAAATGACTTTTACTAACAACTTGGCCGAAGGTAATGGATAAGAGTTAAAAGCAGGCATATTTAATGAAGAAACTTCAAAGACTAAACTTGCCAAAATGATCAATATGCTTAAATATCATCTCAGTATGGTTAAACATAAAGGATTTCAAAGGTTTGCTAATTCTCTTTAACCTTTATTCAAGATCCCATGTTGCAACACCATCAAAAGTGACATCTTAAAGATTTATGACTTTGAAAAAGTAAAGACAATGAAGTTGTTAGGAAAAAAATGAGGGTACAATTACAATAACAATTGACATATAGACTTCTAACCAAAAGTAGGGATTCACAGCTATCACAACACATTTTATTGATAGCCCTTGGATATTACAAAGTCAAATATTAAGGAACCTTTCTTTCTTAATACATTGATATTTTATTAATGTGGCTTAAGAAATTATATTTAATGAGCAATTAATCTACTTACATTTTTTTTTGTCATTTAGGTTTGTTTATGTTCATTGTCCATACATAAGCGATGTGTTATGTAAAGCATTAATAAGGCATTTGATGGATTAGAATGTTGATACAAAGGTATCTACAATCACTTTAGATTATTGCACTACTAATTATGTTAGTTCAATTATTGTTGGAAAAGTTATATCTTATAAATTAATAGCTTTAGGTCTTTTTTTTCATGTGTTGTTATACACATATTTTGGATTTAATTGTGAAAGATGGATTTGAGATAATTAAGGGATCAATTAAAAAATTTATGATAATATGATTTTTTAAGGTGCAACACCTAAAAGAAAGGAAAAGCTTGAGGAGACTGTCAAACAATTGCACGTCCCTTTTATAAAGAAATTGATGTTTGACTATTCAACTAGATGGAATTCAACATACTTAATTCTTTAAATTGTCATAATGTATAAAGATGTGTTCATTTGTTTGAAACAACAAGATTTTAATTACAAGACATTACCTAATGAAAATGAATAGGAATTAGCAAGAGAAGCATGCAAATAATTAAGTATTTTTTACATAGTCACTAAGTCATTTTTAGGAGCAAAATATCCCATAGCTAGTGTTTACTTCCTTAAAATTGGTGAGGTTAAAGTAGCATTGAAAGAATGGTTGAAATCTCCTACTAAAGTTATAAGAAATATGGCATCATCTATGCTAGAAAGGTTTGAAAAATATTAGAATGTGATTCATGGCATAATGGGTGTTGCTATAGTTATGGATCTTAGATATAAGATGACTTTACTTGATTATGACTTCTAAAAAAATTATGGTAGTGATTCTTCAAATCAATTCGATGTGATTCATCAGATATCTTATGATCATGTGAGTGAATATCAACATAAGCTAAGTTCACTTGGAGAAGATAATGATGATTCTTCTATACAATCAGATATCACTATTGAAGGAGATTCAATAAATGAGTATGATTCGTTTGTGAGAAAGCAAAAAAAATCTAGAACTTTCTATGTTGAAGCAAAGTTGGATGATTATTTAGAGGAAGAAGTTTTGCCTCAAATTAGTGATTTTGATGTTTTGTTTTGGCAGAAGCTAAATAGTGTTAAATATCCAACTCTTTAAGCAATTTCTAGAGACATATTAGCAATACTAGCACCTATCATTGCTTCTAAATCTACTTTTAATATAAGTGGTAGGTTGGTGAGTCCTAATCATAATGAGTAGAGCTCAAAGACAATAGAAGCTTTAGTGTGTGCTCAAAATTGGTTGTTGGCTATAGAAAGAAAATGTAACATAAATTTTTCCTTTTTAGTATTTATTTTCTACATTAATATGGTATTTGATTTATTAGATGTTAATTTATTTATAGATGATGACATATTGTCTATAAATAATTATACTACGATATATGATAATATGGATATGGAAGATAAATGTTTTGGTATAATTAAAGTTTTTATTTTTTTCTTTCAAATTTGTGGTAAATGTTAAGAATCAATTATTCTTTTCTTTTATTAACAAATGCAGAAATTATTGAAGGCGATGTCTACACTACATGATTAGTCTAACCTTTTAGCTACAATTTCTTCTTTTTGGATAACTGTTATTTTAAGATGTCAGCTTAGCATAACTATGATTTTGGAATGTTATTTTAAGATGTTTGCACTACAAATATTTCAATTTCTATCTTTGATTGACTTCTTTTCTCTTGACCATGCCTATTAAGTACCACATGAATTACTTGTGACTCCTTGATGTGGAACTCCATCATAGCACTATCCTTGAAAAGCCAGGGTCCTTGACAACAACACTTTGTGTCACTCTGGTTCTGTAATTTAGGGTACAACCTTGGGCCATCATATCCCATTATAGCTTTTAGCCATCCTTAATGGACATAACATACTTGTTTTTCTTAGTTATTGGTAGTGCCAATCTCTCTATTAAATAAGATGAAATGAAATTATAGGGGGTACCACTATCAATTAAAATAAGTACTTCCTCCTTATTTTATTTCTCCTATCAGCTTCACGAGTTATTACTCGTACCTCAACAATTGAATTCATACATAGCTCTAATGTCATGCCTTCCTTCTTTGGGCTTTCCACCATTTCACACTTGGGTTTTTCACATTGCCCATTTTTCGGCTTTTCCTCTATTTTCTCTAGAAGCATCAAGTACAACAATTTATTCCTACATTGATGATTAGGGCAAAATTTTTCATTACATTTGAAACACAACTCAAGCTCTCACTTCCTCACCAGTTTTGCATTTGAAAGTTTTCAAAAAGACCTTTCACTTTAGGCAAAGAAAGCTGACTACATATTTAGATTCATTTTCAATTCTCCCTTTTTATTGTTGGAGCAGTGCTATGATGGGTGTTGTTGAGTGCAACCATCAAGGGCATCATGTTACGAGCCATATTGAATATATTTGGAGTTGGTCTTTACCATATAAGTTGATACGTTGCACATCCCGCTAGATTGACCTCTTATGGGGAGAGTAATGACTACATGGTAAGTGGTATCAAAGCCGACCCCATAGTCGCTACTAGGATGGATGGTGTCTGACTCCCCTATGGATGTAATGGTAGGCCATTCGTGATGAGAATGTTATGGATTGGGTGGATAAATATGTTATGAGCCCATATCCGATAGATTTAAGGTTGGTCCTAAACATATAAGTAGGTGTACTGTACACCCCATTAGATTGACTCTTTGGAGAGAAAATTATGACCTCGTGACAATTGGCTCTTCAAAATTAATAGTATTTTTTAACAAAATTATATTACTGTAAAATAAACATTTATGTAAAATAAAATTGATTCACTTTAAAATTCTAACATATATAATGAAAGATATAAATAAAGATAGGCAAATGTGCTAACACGTTGAAATTCAGTTACGTGTTTCTTTAAACAAATATAGCAACTGAATAAATAAGGACTTTTTAGCATGAATACTCTAAAGCATGAAAAAAGAACAATAAATTTTTTTATAGAAAAATTAGAAATTTAAGTAAGTATTTGATCAAAATACAAAAATTTACTATTATTTTTTATTTAATTATCATGATTACTAAATGGAATTGTACTAAATTATCTAAACCTTTTCAAAGCTATTTACGCTTTACACCCGACAGATTACATACTATATTTG
Organism: Erythrophleum ivorense; assembly: GCA_026724425.1. Lineage (NCBI taxonomy): Eukaryota > Viridiplantae > Streptophyta > Magnoliopsida > Fabales > Fabaceae > Erythrophleum > Erythrophleum ivorense. The sequence continues at coordinate 47,006,633 of JAIUCV010000009.1, forward strand.
CTATTATTTTTTATTTATATCCCATAAGATTGAGTATAAATTAACAGATTTTGATTATGGAAATTGGAAAAGAGGATAAAGAATTTTTTTTTAAGTACAGAGTTAACAGTTGTCAGTTATAAACAAGAATTTCTATACGCTAATATACTAGTTAAGAAGTTTTGAATTTAAATACTCGATTTTATCACTTTATCATGCATTTTCTCATATTTATATCACATAGTACGCTCTTATCTTTAACAAGAGATCTCTGATTCTATAAAAAAAAAAAAAAGACGAGATATTTTTTAATTTTTGTTTTATCAACAATAGACAATCAATGTAATAATTTTATATATTGAGGAAAAAAATAGACAAATAAAGTAAAAAAGGATCAGTTTTCTTAACCTTAGTAAGAAAAGTCCAGAAAAGAAATAGTAGGGTAAAAAATAAAATTGATTTTTTTTTTTTCATTTTTTTTCTCTCTTTAGATGTATCAAACTTTCCCTTTCTACATTTCCATTTACAAGCTTGTCACGAAAAATGGCATTTTACGTAAAAATGTGTCATAAACGGTTTCCGTTACGATCGTCGCAAAACCGTTAAAAAAGAGAAAGTCAAAAAGCTCGCAACTCGCCGTTCGCGGCGCTACATTCCAAAATAAAGCTGCAACAAATACCCTCATTCACCCACGCTCTGTCATAGCGCGTGTATAACAGATTTCCTACACGCACCGTTGGATCATGAAATCCAAATCAGAGCGGCAACTTCATACACGCACGTCACCTGGGCGCTAGGGACTCTCTGACATTAATTAATGTTTGATCATGAACATGATATGCATGTACAATTATCATGCATCATGTATGTTTATCCCAAGACGGCTCATTACTATATTAATATTTAATAGTAATGTTTTTTTTTAATTCCTCATTTGATTAAATTCCATATTTTGACCGCAGGCCTGGCACAGAAAGGAGTAAGAGTGAAAGGGGAGAATAGAAGGAAAGTTGGAAAGCAGGGACTGAGATAAGGACAGGGGAGAGAAAAAAACCCCCGGTACAGTGAAAAGAAGCAAAGGAGGTAATATCTTCGATTATGCTAAGATTAAATTAATGATATTTACTGCAGGAAAAAATGTTTATATTTTTAGTCTGAGTGTGATGGTCTTTTTATAGCGATTTGCGTCTGTTCAAGGTCGGCTTTTTTTTTAACCCCATCCTAGGAGCCGGCCTGCGTCGCCGTTGTGCAGATCGATAAGAACTAGCAATAACTAATGCTGTGAATGTAATTTCTTAGAGCGAAAATCGTAGCCATAGGTTTGTAATCTTCTCGTTTTTGCTTTCTGATTGCAGAACTATCTCTTGGGTTTTTTCTCTCTCTTTACTCTCTATATATCTGTGTCTCACTGTGTGTTATGTTCTTCTACTTGTTTGACAAACGAAAAACAGAGAGCAGAGAGAGACCGGGGTGGGAATTCACTGTTTTGAGGTCGAAGGAACAGTTTCTTCAATAGCGTTCTAAGGAGGCCGAGTAGGGAATTTATGTCGTCGTTGCAGTTCTGGGGTTTCTCTGTTTCGTTGTTGTTGTCCTTTTGCTCTGTTCTTTGCTTTATACTCCTCTGCTCTGTCAGGCAGTGCTTGAATCTGGTGAACTCGACTATTTCGATGCGTTTGAGACCAAAAAGGTTTGTGGGTTTTTGTTATTCTCTTGAATCTCGTTAAACCCTTTACTCCTATCATGGATTCTGAAGGATATGTGGTTGCTTTGTACAGGACTTTTTCTGAAGTAGTGTGTTTTGGTGGCTTCCACATGCAACGATTTTCACATATTTTCATCTTCTTAAGAGGGGATCTCACTTGAAATTGAGACTTATTTATTTCATCGCGATTTTGTTTTTCTTTTTCCGTATTTTGATTTCTGTATCAAATCTCTGGGTGTCTGGGGGGATTTTTGGAGTTTTTTGGGGGAATTTTCTCAATGACGAACCCTCGAAAGAAACTGACAAAACTGGCGAATCGGATGAATGTCTGCAAAAAGGTGAGGCAAAAGCCTTATCCCATTCAAGAGGAGTCTATAATGTCTAGAAAACTGCGCATAATCTATGACGATCCTGAAGCCACAGACTCGTCTTCAAGCGAAGATGGAGAGTGGATAAACAAGAAGCCGAAAAGGATCAAACGAATGGTTCGCGAGCTCACTCTTCCTCTAGTTCCAGAGAAGCCCAAAACTGTTGAAACTGATAGCTCTTGCCAGGAGAGTAACAATGATGGTAAGGGAGGTAAACAATGTGAACCCGTTAAAACCAAATCACCAAGGAGACGTTCGTCTTCGAAATACAGAGGCGTTCGACTCAGAAACTCAGGTAAATGGGCTGCTGAGATTCGTCATCCTATCAAGGGTCGTAAATGGTTGGGCACTTTCAGTACTCCGGAGGAGGCCTCTCAAGCCTATGAGGCCAAAAGAAGGGAGTTTGAAGCCATGTCTGGCTCTAAAAAGAGCATCCGTTCTGCTACTGCTTCTTCATCTTCATCTTCTTCGGAAGACTTAGAGAGTGTCTTTTCACAGTCATCACCACCCTCTGTCCTTGAAGTTTATACTTCAATGGAGAATGGTCACATTTCGAGCAAAGAAGCCAATGATTTTGAGTCTGGATTTGCAGCTTTACAAATACCTGATTTGGGTCTGTCGACTTCACGACCTTCAACTTTAGATTCATCTCAGAATGGCAAGATTTCAAGCAAAGAACCCAATGATTTGGAGTCTGACCTTGAAGCAACTTTAGAAATACCTGATTTGAGTATGTTGAAGGTGCCAGCTTGTTTAGAGCCTGACCTGCTTGAGCTGGATTGTTTAATGGTAGATGATTTTGAGCAGAGTTTTGAAGATGATGATTTTCGTGGCTTGATGGGCATGCAAATTTGTGGATTTAATGACGATGTGCCTAGTGAGCTTCCTGATTTCGATTTTGACGATTTTGGTGCAGATGATGAGTTTGCTGGTTGGACTGAGGAACCCCTCAACATACCTTGCGCATAAGTCTTGCAGTCCCGTGGAAATAATCAAGTTTCTGTGTGCCTAAAAGTTCTATCTATATTTCTTGTGAGAATGATCGCAGGAACTGCAAAATCAATTCCTGAACGTGGTTCTGTGAGTTGAATTGAGTTTGTTCAATTAAAATTTGTTGAGAGAGATCTAATTAGAGGCCAGATCAATGAGCTTAAGAGAATCCTTTGGGTTTTCCTGTGCTATTTGAGCCGTCCAAGGGTTCTCAAACCTTCTATGGACTTGTTCTTGTGTATTCCCTGTTAATCACAAGCTTCTTTTTCATCTTTCATAGAACATATCTCCGGTCTACTTAAGTATTTTAGATATCATAATATAGAAGCACACCATATTTGAAGAATATGTCTCATAAAATTTAGCATAACATTATAATCAAAATGCCAGTGTATGAATGGTCTTGATGACATTAAAGTCATGGTTAAAGACCGAAAAGTTAACAATCCTGGATAAAGTTATAAAGATTTTGTTTTTTTGAGATTGAATATTTTTGAAATATAAATAGACTTTGTGATTTATATTTTAATATTTTAATTATTAAGATGAAATTTTAAAATTAGTATAAAAATAAATTCAGTAGACTTGTAGTATTTCTCTATAAGGAGAGAGGGAGAAAGTGAGGCAAAGCAGGATTGGTGAAGCAAACCGTCGACGATAATTCTACTTCTATCTGCTGCAAGTCGGATTTAGATTTCTAATCCATCCTTTTTTTATTTATTTTTTATTCATCTTAATTTAAATCGTTAAAATTAAATTTAAATAATCTAGATTTGATATTTTTAATTTTTATATTTTGATATTTTTATTAATTTTAAAAAATAAAAAATAAAAATAATTTTTTAATTATTATATTTTAAAATAATAAAAATTTAAGTTAAAAATTTTAAAAAAATAAAAGATCAAATCTAAACCATTCAAATTTAATCTGGACAGTCCAAATTTAAAAAAACACCTACTAGGCGATCCGGATCCGCTGGAAGTCCTTGTTTTCTCGTAGCAAAGCTAACTGTATCCCATTTCCATTTGCTCACCCTATCCACCGGCGGTCCTCCTTCAAGATCTCTCATTTAATACAATCCATTAACCCAAAAGATTTAAAAAGAAAAACACATGTCAGCTGAGGAGCCAACCTTTTTGTCACACGTGGCATCTGTCAGCAAATGTAGCAATAGCAGAGAAATTAAAAGAAAGAGTAAATTATTCAAATATTTTTTATTTTTTAAAAAAATATATTTTTTAAAAATAAAATGTTCACTTATATCGTAGTTTAAGTTAAAATATTTTTTATTAATTTAAATATCATTTTTTTTAAGTTAAAAAATTAGAGAGAAGATGTTTTGATTAAAAAAATTAAAATTGAACTACAAGTATAAAGTAATTTTTATTTTAAAAAAATTTGTATACATTTTGAAAATAAAAAAATCTATATAATTTTAGTAAAATTAAAAAAAATCGTGTAATTTATTCTAAAAGATATCATCGGATCCAATTTTTAATATGATTCCCCAACTGCTTTGTGATTGGATCCAATATATTTAAAATAAATTAAAGATTAGACTTATATATAATTTTTTATATTTTTATTATTAACTTTTTTTTAGAAAAATGACATGTATACAATTTTTTTTGAAAGACTCAATCATAATTTTGAATTATAAAAATTATATATTTATCATATTTTTATTAAAAAATTTAATAAAAAATCTAAAATTATACTTAAATTTTTCTTTTTTTCATTAATCATGTGTGTGACAAGATGCAAAATTTGTGAGCTTAAAGACAATATTGTAATTATAGGTTGCTCATGCACACAGCTCGCTCAAATTATGGTTCACGCGGGTGTTATTTTGATTTTTCATCCATCCCTTAATTTCAGTAATTCAACTTTCAATGAAAAAAATGAAGATTAAAATAGGATGAGAAGATAAAAAATGTTATGTTTTTTTCCTATTAAATATGATATATAAGATAATTATGAATTTATACTTACTTAATTATGATAACTTATGATTTAATTTATATAGACATTTGAGTCTAATATACATATGATATTATCATAATATTTAATAAAGGTAAAGATTTATTTAATTAGATTAGCAGTAAATAAATTTATCGTCAAATAAAATAATTATCTATTCATTATTAATACGCAAATTTAATATTAATTTTAACAAATTTTGCCAGATTTTTGTTTCCTGTTGATTTAATATGACAAGTGGAAAAGTATGAGGTTGAAGATGAATCGGGTGGGAGTATGAAGAATGGGACCCGATCCGAATTCACAAAAGGACAAAGAAATTATATTATCATAATGTGGGGTGGGAATGTACGTAAGATCTCATTAGCCTTCAAGCGGGACTGCATCAACACTATTCTACTATTGGGCCTAACCAATATGTCTTATTCAACCATTTTTTTTTTTGGGTTTCGGTCATTAAGTAATTAATAAAGCTTAGTTAAGTTGCGTTTTGCCTAGTCTGACTTTACCACTATTGGTTGCATATCTTTACCAACCTTGTTCCCCACACTAAATCTAAAACAGTAATATCTCTATTTCTTTTTCTTTTTTTTCAAAATAAAAACTGCTTAAGTTGTGTTTACGAGTTAACTAAAAGCCAAGGAGCACTTTTGCTTTGCCCCCACGTTAAGGTAGTGGACCACTTTAACATAATTTTTCTTTGATATATCTCTGAATTCAGTTTGACTATTTCAAGTTGTTTAGTTTTCGTCTGTTCAGTTAAATGAAGGGGAGAAATTACCTAGTATAATTATAATTTTTAATATTTAAATCTTAAAACATAGCATTTATCTCTTAAATTATCACCAAAAAATATTACATATAAGTTAAAATTAATATCTTAAAACTATGAAATTTGTCACATAATACTTTATATTTCTATCATCATCCCCAATTTCTTTCTTTGCACACTATTTGATTTATTTTTCTTTTTTTTTTTAAATCACATAGCTTTTAAATGTTAATTTTAACTTATATGTAATAATTTTACGAGTGATGAAGTGTCATATTATGATAATCTAGGAGAATAAAAATATTAATTTTTAATATTTAGATACTAAAATTACAATTAAAGAGAGTTATATATAATTTGTCTTTATTAAAATAAAGAAAACAGTCAAAATTACTTATGTAAATCCTCTCTTGTTTTATGCATCGAGGAGAGAGAGAAAGAATGATGAAAAAAAATAAAAATATATATGAAACTTATTTCTTTTATTTTTATTTATTTATTTCATACTTCTCTCAAACGAAAAGGACAGCTTGTTCATTCTAACCATGGGAGGATGCAAATTGCATAGCAACACACCCACGAGCCCAGTAGAAGAAAGGGAAGGAAACTTTGTAACATCAATGAGGACTTGTTTTATGGACATTAGGTTTAGTGGGTCCTTGAGGATTAGTCGAGGATCGTGATTTAGGGCGTCTCTTACTAGGTGTTCCTAATACAGTCGCACATTCAAGGTTCGACCCTTTGATTCTTTCAACGCCGTCCACTACCAGTTGAATGGATTCAACTCATTTTGTGAAATTAGTCAAAACTGAATTTTGGACCATATATAATAAAAAAAAAACATACAATCTTAAGTTTAACAGTATAAAAAGTTTTTATACCAAAATGTAATATTTTTTCTAAATTCAATGACATAACATTTAAGATTGATTTTTTTTTTTTTGGAATTGGAAGTCACTATTATACTTTTAGATAGTAGACATTTTACAAGTCATTTGGTGTAGATAAGTAAGATAATTTTATATATATAAAAAAAAAATTTCGTGACACAAGTTTAAAACTTTTATTTTCAAATTCAATGGCTGTATCAATGAGTTCAGATATAATATTACATTTAGATGCAAAACTTTTTATTATTATTGCTGTTGTTATAATTATTATTTTAATATTATATTATATGGATCATTTTGTACACACATTAATTAATTAATTTGATTGGGCTAAAAATTATTCAAGTTCATAGAAAAAATATATTATACAATTTAACCACAAGAAATAAACCTTGTTAGAAATTGACACTGATAATAATATGCCTGCGTATCATATACTCTCTTTTTCTTTCACCATTACACAAACTCCTCAAGATTAGAAGTTTTCTTTAAGGAATACTCTTTTGGTATTCAAAATTTGTTGATATCTTATTTTGATGAAAAGTTATTGCTATTATTAATGGTAAGATGAATAAGAATATTTTTATTGAACAGTCAATATCAATTTCAACTAACTATTAATATCCACGTATTATGAATATTATAAGTTAAAATTTCCTTTGTTTTAATGATATGAATGATATAATTAAAAATTTATTGTATTCTTTCTTATATTTGTTTCCCTTATATGAATTATGTATTAGAAAGTAACCCTCTTCTCCCCCCCCCCCCCACCCCCCCCCCCCCCCAAAAAAAACAAAATAAACATAGTGATCTTATCTTAAGACCCTGCCCCGTGTAAACTACTCTCATTAATAATCTAAAATTTTTTTGTAACACTTGATGGCGTCATAGTGGTAGAAACATTTATGGGCCATTTTTTTTTTCTCTAAATTGATAAATTTCTCCTTTAATTTATGAGAGATCAAATCCAAGAATCTTCTATTGGTCTTAACACTTCGTTGCGTATAATTCAAATTCTTACTTTTGATGAATGGAAAATGGTGAGGTCATGAATAGTAATGGAGTCAATGATATTGCCTCAAGGTGACCGATCAAACCAATAGAGCCAACGTGCTCTAAAACATTTTCTTCCTGTCATTTTTGACTGTTTGAGTAGAAGGCATGGAAAATGGAAATATTAAGATTCCATTTCCTCCACACAAATATGTTCCAAGTTGAGCTTCTGATACTGATTTGACACAACCTGATCTGTTTCATCTTCCCCCACTCTTGCCATTTTGAAAGGGGACAGACTTCTCCTCTTTCTTTTTTAAATTTTGGGCTATTGAGACCTTTCTTCCTCATGTTGCTTCAAACATCAATGACTTTCAACTACGGTATTAGCCTCCACTAATTTTTTTTTTAGGTTTTCCTTTAACTACAAAATGTGGTTGAATTTGGATACATATCAAATTCAAAACATCAGATTCATTTTAATCTTAAATAATTAATGAGATTGTTATGTTTGGCCAAAAATATAAATATATAAAATAAAGAAAGAGATTGTTATTATGTGAGCTATCAACTTATTTTGTGTTACTTATAATTAAGCAATTTGTTGTACAACAAAGAATAAACATAAAAGTTTGCAGTCTTCATCAAACAATAATATTATTATGACAATTTCAACTGATATAATCTTTTCCAAACACTGTTACGTTCTTTTAGACATTTTTTAAATTTAAATGGTGATAAATCTTATTGTGTTAAAAAAAATATTTGTATTGTGTTGCATACTTACATTCCTTTTCTCTTTCCCATGCATAAATGTTTAACATGACTATTTGTATAGAGAATTCTAATTCAATTTTTCTTTGCACTTCCCTAAAATTATGTGTGATCGTTCTTAAATTTGACAAATATTCTTAATTATGTAATTTTAACTTATTTTAACTAGTTTCTTTCAATGGAGTTACTTAATATATTTTTCTAATAATAGGGGAACCATAAATATATGCAAGCAAAATCTACCATCAACTAGGTGCAAAAAGAACCCTACTTTAATGGTGCTGCTGATCAATTGGGTTGGAGTTGTAGAAAGCAAAGCAAAAATTTGTACAGTGAACACTTTTCCCATATTCGAATTATACAGATTCTTCATTTTAAAAATACATTTTTTTCTTAAAATCAAAGAATGTACTACACTCATGTTTTTCTTTATAGTAAAAGATAAGTTATAATTATATTTATTTTAACTAAAATACTTTTATATCTATTATTTATATAATATAACATGTGTTAAATATGTATTTAACTAATATAAAATAATCAATTTTCTAACTTTAGAATAAATTAAATTTATAGCTTTTAATATAAAATAAATAACATTGAAATAAAAATTAAAAAATATAATTTTTAGTGTTATATTTTTAATTAAAAAATCATTACAATTTTTAAGAATATTTTGATCATTTAGCTTAGAAGAGTTTGCATATATATTTCATGATAGATAAAAGAGAGATGTATTTTAAATATCTCTTAAAGGAGAAAAGAAATAATTTAATCAAAGTTTTAAATAAGGAAAGCTTTTACAACAAGAATAAATCATCTTAATTTTTCTCTGAAATTGACAATACAATAAGGTTTTAAATAAGAGGAGCTTTTATAATGAAAATGGATCTTCTCAATTTCTCTAAAATTAACATTATAAATTTCATAAAAAAATAAACACGGTATGTGGAATTCATTTTTATGAGTCTCACTTAAGTATGAAACTCATTTAAGTAAAAAGCTTCACACACTTTATTTTTATATCAATTTTAGAGAAAAATTGAGAGGATCCATTATCTTTTTACATCGATAGAAGGAAAAGACAAAGACAACTTTTATAAAAACAAAATTGAATGATTTAATACATCGGTACAATAGTTGTTAAATTAAAATAATGGATACAATTAAAAAAAATCCTTACTTTCATATTTAATATAGATCACTAATAAAGATCGAAAATGAATGCTCGCAATTTCTCATATGGATTCTTTATAACATTATATCTTGTGTAGTTAGAAAGAAAAACAAGTTAAACTGGATCATCTCAATATTTTTAAAAAATTTTTTTGTTAATTTAAAGAGTGAAAGATAGAGGATTCAGGAAAGAGAAGAGAGAGTATATGAGATCCACTCAATAAGTTTAACTCTTCTCTACCTCTTTTCAAATTAATAGGAAATTGAAAAAAATAAAATTGGGAGGATTCAAATTCAAAACAGGAAGTGAGCTCTATCTTGTATAAAGCCTACACCTTTGTTTCTCTCTTTTTACAATTGCACAAAGTACAATTGTTACAAAAAATCTAAATTACTTAATTTCTCTTTGGAATTGATGTGGTCAATTTACAATTACACCTATGTTTATTTCTCTTTGATATTGATAATGCTAATGTCAAAAAGAAATTAGGAAGATCCAAATTAATAAAGATTACTTCTAATTTAATTATTTTTTTAAAAAAATTGTTAGTATTCTGAAAACTAAAAAGATAACGCAAATCTTATAATTTATAAGTTAAATTTTGGTGATTCGAATTATCATAAATCATCTTTCAAATTAGTTCAAAAGAAGAAGAGTTCACTGGAATTTTTACTTTTGTCCGCGAAGAATTGCCCAACGTGTTAGCCTATATATTCAGTAAAATTCTTTTTCTTTTCCTTCTTGGGCTTGAACTAAACTGGTAGTAGGATCCAACAGGATGATCCAGAGACGACCCAGCGTTGAGCCCCAGATGAGTCACAACGGGTCTAACCCAAAAAACATTGACGAAGTTAAGAACTTGGGATTCAAACTTGTATTGGCAGTGCTTTTAATTATGGACTAGATTTAGAATTAGTTTTTTAGATTTTTATTATGAATTTTTTAATAAAACTATAACGTGTGTAATTTTTTTAAAAAAAAATTCAATCACTGCTAAATTATAAAAATCATACATTTATTGCAAAAAATATATATTTGTCACATTTTTTTATTATAGTTCGGATAACAAAGATAAAAATTGTACCTACTTTTTTTTGTTTGTGTTTTTAAAATTATTCCATGTCTTTTATTGTCTCAAAAAAAAAAAAATCCATGCCTTTGGTTTGTTACAATAGTATTGGAGGAGAAAAAATTAACACGCACAAAGCGGATGAATCTGTCTTTCTATTTCGCCAAAGTATTTCATTGCCTTCATTTATGATGAATGTCACAGAAAGCCCTTCTCTTGGAAGCTCTTGATGCAGTCATCAAACATTTCTTCAAGGGTTTTGAATGGAGGAAACCCTAATTGAGCAATTTTAGTGGTATCCATGGTATGTGGGTTGTTATCTCCTTCATGGTTGCTGCACCTATAATAACATGATGGAAATTTGCTTAAACAGGCAAACCAAACATTAGCATAACTCTAAATTACTGGAAAAGTGTCAGTATTTTTCAATAAAATTACAATATGTAATTTTCTTTTAAAATAATATGGTGTTGAATTACTGGCAAATCTTTTTTATATCGATAAAATTTATTGGAGAAAGAAAGAAAGAGGGGAGGTGGGGCCCAACTCTCTTCCTCTCTCTCACATGATTCTCTCTGATAACCCGGATTCTATAGAGTTATAAAAAGATATCCATGTGTCATAAAATAGGTAGGTTTAACTCACTTGTTTTCAAATGGGTAGGAAGGATATTTAGCCTGAAGCATTTTGATGATCTGTGACCAGTGAGCTACTGAGCTCGAACATATGAGCCTGCCAGATGCTCTAGGTTGCTCCATAGCCAACAAATGAGCAGCTATCGCATCATCTATATGTACAAACCCCACTGTTGTGTTTGGATATTCTCCCTTTAAACCTGTTTAAAAGACTTGGCACCTTAAATATGAAGAGTAAGAAGTGCAGAGTCCATGAAACCAAAAAAAATTAAAAGCAGGGGCGACTATTTGGCTTGATAATCATTTTTATAATGTTAGAGATTATAAATAAAATAAAATTATTCGTGGATTTTCATCTAACAATTCAAACTTTTGAATGAAAATAATTCCTGACATAATATCAAAACTTATATAACATGATGATTTAAAATTTAATCCTTATCGAAAGTATGGCAGATGTATTTTATCTATGTGCTTAAAGTGAGATTTTAACAAGAAGGATCACCATGTGAGTACGAGTAAATTTTAATATTCCATTAATTATCATGAGAATCTAACCCTTGACAATGCTTAGTATCCAGAGCAGTGAACTGGTTGGCTGGGGTGCAAGCAGGGGACCAACAACATAAGATGGGTTAACCACAACCAGATCCATCCCACTTTCCTTTGTTATCCTCCATGCCTCTCTTTCTACCATAGTCTTTGCATATGCATACCATAGCTGCATTTAAATGAGAGATATTCATAAAATTGTAATATAAACAAAAATTTGTAGACATTTTGCAATTAAATAGAGTTCAAGTATGGACTAGTGTATCATACCATGGAGGCATGTGGTACATACTTGTCGTGATTTTGGTATCTTGAATGTCATGCGATATAAAAAATGTTTATGCTTAATATACTAGTATCCAAAATCTCTAATATTATCCAAATTATCAGAAAGCATGAAATGACACTATTTTGTATGATAAACTCTACCACTCAAAAATCATGGGAAATTCACATCCCATCACTTTAGTTTTGGTAAATCTTTTTAAAATACTAATTATATCAATTAATTGTCATACTGAGAATCTTAAATATCATAATATGTCAGATAATAGTGTATCAAGTGTCTCATATATCAAATATTTGATCAAGGAGAACAAGTGTTACATTGTAGCGTTTGCAGTACTCTGGATCACTCCAATGTGACTCGTTAAGATTAGACACTTGTCGAACATCATCACGGTATCTTATGGAAGAGCAAGAAGAGGTGAGCACCACCCGCTTCACTTCTCCTTTTATGCAGGAGTTGAGCACATTCACAGTGCCTTTTATTGCTGGATCAATTAAAGTGGTCTGCAACATTTTTCAAAATTATAAACAATACATATTGGTGCTATCAGAAAACAAGAACAAAATGTGTCAGTCAACATATATTAGGCCATAATTGTCAGCCAAAAAGGGAAAAACAAAATATACTTTTTCATTATGTTCCATTGAATCTCAGTTCCTTTTAAATGCGACAGGACTTGAGATTGAGTGTAAGTGAGAGTCTCAGGTTGGTATCAGTTGGATGCCCTTGGGTTCTAACGATTTTAGATATTTTTTAAACTAAATATACTAAGAAATCTCTCAGTCTTTAAATCTTTCAGCCTTCTTCTAACATATGATTGTGGAATTGAACACTTGCACTTTACAAGATTCTCTTATCGCAAGCATTCTGATTCAGTATGATAGTACAAAATCGTTCAAGTAAGTCACTCAAATTCATAAACAGAGGAAGCGTCTCGCTGTAGCTGATAAAAACAAAGACAGGGTATAAGAAGGTAAAATTCTAAAGTTAGACCTGAATATTTTCATCGTAGGGCACAAGCACGGGCGATGCAGTATGAAAGACACCATCAACCCCTTTCACAGCCTCATCAAAGCTGCCTTCCACTAACAGATCAGCTTTGAAGATGTTAAGCCTCTCTTTGGCCCCACTCAGATCCCACAGAAAACCATAATTTCCCACATCTTCTGGTGAGATTTGAAAGAGAAGAAAGTAGATGATAATAATAATAATAATGCAGTTGATAAGACATATAGTAGGGGCAAAGGGAGTTCAATAGCAGCGAAATAGATATAAATACCTGGGTTTCGGAATGTGGTTCTCACGGTGTGACCCTTGTCTAGCAAGGCCTTGATCAGGTAAGCTGCAATGAACCCAGCCCCCCCTGTGACGCAGTATTCTGGCATTTCTCTGGCCACTGCTCTTAGCAAGCACCGAATTGATGAATTGCGACTTGATAAGAGCTGGAGTGCTGGAGTCTCGGGCCGTGTGCCATACGTTTCCCTTGTTGAAATTTTGTTAGGTGCATATGATGCACTAAAAAAAACAAAAGTCAAAGATTCATGCCTAATATAAATAGAATATATTTATAAAATAAATTTTAATTATTAAATATATAAATCACGTGATAGATCGAAAATATATAAGAATTGCATTTCCTTGTTTTAATACACGTTTTGAATTCACTGCACGGGTTGGCTCTATCATTTTGTCGTCCTCTCAACTTTTATATATTGGCTAGTGTGCATGCTTGGCAACAAGTGGGATTGGAAACAAAGAGACATAAAAAAAAATTTTAAATAAAATTTTTGATTTAGAATCATTTAAAATTTTTAATGTAAATATTTTTAATTTATTACTTTAAACTATAATTTTTTCAAATTTTTTATTAATGACTTGAATTGAGATTGAGGAAACCCAAGTTTTTTTCTTTATTTTAATGTCATCAAACCAGGTAAAAAATTTGGATGTTTGGGAGAGATGGACGGTATAGAATGGGATGGAGTGAGAACAAAACAAACTCAAATCATGGTTAGAAACTAAAAAAATAAAAAAATTACTTAAAATGGATTTCTAAATCGTTCATTCATAACCTATATCTTAATTTTTAAATCTTAATAAATTAGGAGATTAACATTGTTTGGTTCTATATTATTTATTTTTATATATAGATATATATCATTTTCCTTACATGAGTTCTTTGTCACTGTATACTGCTCTTGTACAGTAAGATTGAAGCCCAATAAAAAATTCTTTTTCAAAAAACAAAAGTTGGCGGAATTGGTTATTGGTTTGGGTAGCTGAAACGTAAGTGGGCTAAAATCCTTAATTCTTCCGCCACAGTTGGGCTTTTCACGTTAGGTGTTTTCATATTTGGGCCAGCTTGTACGGACCTGTTCTGTTCTCGGACTTAGGTGTTTGCTTTCAATAATTTTTATGATATATAAAAAAAATTCTAAGAAAATAGTAATATAGTGATGAACTATAAAAAATGTTTTTGTAACATTTTTATTAAACAACTTGATAATAATTAATTGAAATAAGATTGGATTGAGAAGAATGCAAGAAAAATGAAGGAATAAAATTTTAATTTAAACATTCTCTTTCATTTATATTTAAATCTAACATTTCTTAAAGGAAAGAAATATTGATTCAAATATAAATTAAAGAAAAGTTTTGTTGGCTGAGGTGCAAGCAGGAAACCAACAACCGAAGATGGGTTAATCACCATCAGATATATCCCACTTTCCTTTGCTATCCTCCATGACTATCTCTCTCTGCTAGTCTTTGAATATTCATACCATAGCTGCATTTGGATGAAAGATCTTCATCAAAATATAATATAAAAAGGAAATTATTGATATAGGGCATGAAGTATTGTTACATTGTAGCGTTTACAGTACTTTGGATCACTTCAATATGACTCATTGAGAGAAGACTTCATTGAACATTGCTATGATTTCTTATGGAAGAGCAAGAGGAGGTGAACACCACGCGTTTCACATATGTTTTTATGCAGGAGTTAAGCACATTTATGTTGCCTTAATTTTATGGCCGGATCAATTGAAGTTGTCTGAAACATTTTTCAAAATTATAGCAGTACATGCATATTGGTGCTATCAGATAACAAGACCAAAATGTGTCAATTAAGATATAAAAATGCATGGAAGGGGAAAACATGATATTCACGTCCAACAGGTTTCACTAGTCTCAATTCCTTTGTTTTATGACATAAGCCATGTTATGACCTTTCAATGCGACGTTAGAAGAGTGTAGGTAGACCCTCTCAAAACTTCAAATGTGAGAGGATTTGGGTTTGACCATTTAAAAAAGTATAGGAAGACCCTCGAGTTGGCATTACTCAATGCATCCACTTCAGCATTTGCGTAAATTTTTCTTAGATTAGTTCACTCTATCACGATATTTATAGATTTTAATGAATATGAACAAGAAAATATTATCTTGAAAGCCAAAATATATAGAACGTCTCTAAATTTTACTTCAAGTCATGTGTGAATAATTCTTTGATTTTTAAAATTTAACAATAAACTTATCAAAATTTTAATTTTGTGCAAACAACTCTTGTTATTAATGAATCTATTATTTTACTAATGGAAGGCTGATATATGATTAAATAACCCCCAAACTTTAATTTTTGTGTAGATGACTTCAGACTTTAAGTTATTTGTAAATAATTCCCCTTGAGTCATATGCAGATAATCCACCTGATGTGTCACGCTTCCATGCATGAAATAATGGACTCACTAAGGATAAGAAATTACTTGTACATAATCTCAAGTTTAGAGTAGTACATTAGTAAATTTTGAAAATTATAAAAATTATTTACACATGACCTAAATTTAAGAGAAATTTTATACATTTTAGGGATAGTAATAGGGTGAAGCGAGGTAGAACAAGTATTTCAATGCTTGTTTATACCATATTCATTCAGAAGTAGCCCTGTTCTTGCCCTTTGTGTGGGATTTTTGTTTGGCCCATACACGAACCCATAAGTAGATGCGAGTCTTCTTTTGAGCTTTTGACGATCAACATGTTTTATAAACTACTATACTATATGTTCCATGTAAGTAACATCAAGAAAGCCCATTTTGCAATATTTATTATTTAAAAATTCAAGAAAAATAAATTTATCAAATACATAATTTAACAAAAATTATCATATTTCAACCATATATGTACAACAATATCCTATGTATCATAATAGTACCATGTAATTTGGTGAAAACTATTTTTTGCCATAATTAAATTAAGTTGGATAGTTGGAAATATACTTGTTTAAGTTTGAATTTAGGATATTTAACTTAACAATTATACATTTGTACTTAATTTTTATAACATTTTTTTATATATGGAAATTTCTACAATTTCTCATAGTTCTACGAACCTCTCTTCCTCTCTAAATGGATAATTATGAAGTTGCAAGCTTATTAAATTTTAATTAGTGAAGTTAAATCAATGGCCCAAAAAAGATCAATGAAGTTAAATCACTTTAGAATACTAGATCTATAAATTTTAAGATATAGCTATGAAATTAAATCCAATTGTATATATGAAGTGGACAAACAAAATTACAAAGTGGATAATTCTATTTATCGGTGAACGAATATATAATATTATGTTAAAATTTAAATAAAATTAAATAATTAATCAAATGATTAGATAAATATCTAATCCTTTTAAATATATATATATATATATATATATATATATATATATATTATGGGGTAGGTAATAGATTGGGTCATGTCTACCACAAATCCCATGTTTTGAAAATCGGCCCAGATCGGCCGGTTCGATTGGTTGGACCGGAAACTAGTCCCTAGTTCGGTCCGGTTGGCCCTCAGAACTGGAGAGCTTGAGAATCGGTGAAACCGGTCAAAAACCGATGAGAATCGAAAAAATCAGTCGGGTTACTGGTTGAACCAATTTTGTATTATTTAGCAAAATTAACAAAGTTACAGTTCGAACCTTGATCTTCTTGGAGCGCAAATGCGCCACTACCATTGAACTAAAATACATCTCTAATTATAATATGCAATATTTAATATATAACCTTTATTATAATTCTATTTTAAAATAGTAAAATGAATAATAATTGATTTAAATTCTGACCATTAACAAAATGAACAATATATTTTTTTATTAAATTATTATTATTGTTTTGTTTATAATCTAAAATTTTAATATAATAAATAAGAAATAAAATTAAAATTCATATAATTTTTATTAAAATTATGTAAATATATTTAAACAAATTAAAAATTATATTATGTATAGTTTATTTTTATGTACAATTAGTCATAATATTTTAAAATTTATTAAAATTTATTTGTTATTATGTATTATCTTACATTTTTAATATATATAAATATATATTTAATTATCACCGATTCGACCACGATTCAACTAATGAACCGTGAACTGGTGATTTTACCGGTTTAATAACCGGTCTGATTTTTAAAACATTGCACAAATCTAAAATTTAAAGTTTGGATTTTTTCCCATCCTACCCTCCTAACACTGGTTAATTATTGAATTACTTGACCCAAATGGCAAATGAGACTAAACAAGTATAATTAATGTGAATTGAATTGAAATTGCCATCCTTGGTGCATTTTGGCCTATCTTATATATGTTGAAGTTCCATAAATTATGTGTGAAAAACGCTAATTATTAAGTTCACGTAGGTTGAAGCTACCCAAAAATGTCTCCATTTGTGATGATTTGTAGATAGTATTACCGATATATAAAGCATGTCAAAATAGTAAGCATGTCATTCCGTACCTTGGATAGTGCGAGTGCTTAGGGGCACGTGGGACAAAAGCGATATTGCAGAGATTTTGATATTGACTCGGTTTGAGAAGAAAGGAGCCCAGATATTTCTATGTTTTAAGGCCGTCAAAACAGGTGGAGAAGTTTGGAATTTTATCTAGATTCCAGGGGCTTGTTTGAATATTCAACTTGGGACCTATGGGTAATACTCATTAACATACCGCACGCTCTGTAATCCATTTTATACCTTTCATATTCAGAGTTATGGTTCGGGTCACTGTGTGTTTTGTTTCAAAAACTAAGATTAAACCCAATCATAAAGGTTTTCCGAAACAAAAACAGCATCCAGAGTTGGTTATTGGGTAGCTGAAACATGGGTGGGCCAAATTGCATGGGCTTTTTCTGGGGGCTAGATGGGCCCATTTCTAGGAACCCTTACCACATTCTCCTGTAAATGCCTGTTTCCATGACCCCAAAAAATAGACCCCAAAAATGAAATTCCTCTATTGACAAAAACAAAAAAAAATTCCTGCTACCGTTTGTTTGGTGTAATTTTTGTTTGATAAGGCATCAATGAGCTAACCATGCCATCCCTTCAGAATGTGCACTGATTTAAAATTGTGTTGGAAAAATATATTATATATCTTTATTTATCATCTTAATTATCAACATTCTATTCCACCTGAAACATTCACATATTCAATAGATGTGTGATTTAATGTAGATCTCCAAAATTCCACATTAAATTTGGGTTATGCTATATTTCCTTTTCACGTTGCTTTTTTCGTTCAATGGGATAGCAAAAGGTGGTTATTTATCATTATGAGAGAGTTTAAAGTCCATGTTGTTGCTTGAAAGTATTTTCTTAAAGAATAAGCATCAATATTTTTAAAATTGAATTATTTATTAAATCGATAAAAATATTAGTCTACAATTTATTAGTCTAGTTATGATTAAACTAAAATTGAATTAGTGATAATTGAATATATATTTTTAAAATTTTATATTAAAATTTTAATATAATAAATATTAATAAATTTTAAATATTATAAATTATTAGTTTTAAATGTTGATAAAAAGAAAGAAATAATTTTAACTAAACATCTTGATATCTAATAAAAATATTACTAAGAAATGGACCATGATAAAAAATAAACATCGAATGATCAAGTGTGTGTGTATATATATATATATATATATATATTATTTTTCTTATATTCTCTTTCATATAAATTTCTCTTCGTTTTAATTATTTTTTTCTCCTATTATTTTTTATTTTCAGTTTTTTAGATTTGTCTAAAATAAAATAAGAAAAAATCTGTAAAAAAATTTAAAATTTTAATTGATTCGTTTAATTTTAACTAGTTTAGTTAGTTTTAAATTAAATAGTTTTTTAACATGCAAATTTTATAAATTAATCAAACCAATTCAATAATCTATTCACCAAACTTTTGACCAATTCAAACTATCTGATCAAATTTGGATAACAATGATAAACATTTAACTTCCGTTCCCATTTTAGTCCACAGCATTGGCCTCCCGAAGTTGGAGGTCTAAACTCTCAACTACTAATTCCCCAGCTGGAAGATACAAGTTTTAAATATTGTTATAATTTAAGGTTTTAGGCCAAGTTAGTTGGCCAGCGGTTGGTTCAACTTTCCAAAATTAATAATTCTCAGTTACTCATCAAATAATAATGGCAACGAATGGGCCCCTTAAAGGGAAAAAAATTATTCAAATAAAAAAAAAAAACATACAAGGTGCAATCTGAACTTGTGGTGATCAAAATTTCATATTCGAAAGAGTGAATTTGTGGAAAGTTTAAAGTATTAAATTTGTGTCTTACTAATTCATTAATCAATTTATTAAAAAAGTATTAAAATATATAATAATAGGGATATTATCAATAAAGCACAAGACATATATAAAGTTTTTTTTAGATATTTGTTATTACATTTTTAATTAAAACACACTATGTGAATTTTTTTAATAAATTTAATTTTATAATGATGAGTTGTAAAAGGTATTATGGTTATATTTTAATTGAAAAACTCTTGACAAATGTACTGAAATTACGTCTTCTAATAAATAAATAATTTAATTTTCTAAGAGATCAAATTAATTCCTCATAAAATCACCCAGCTTAGGAAATTAATTTAGTGTTAAGCCACAATTGTCTAATTTTAAATGGAGAAATATGAAAAGGGGCAAAAAAAATATATGCAATTAAATAACAAAAATCTTAAAAGTTATTTTAAAAATAGGATGAAGATCTTCTGAAGTGAAGATTCTTTTACAATGTGCCTGAAGTAAAGCGCATTGCAATAATGAGGGGGTTTAATTAAAAAAATTAAAAAATATTATAATTCACATATTTCACATATCCTCTAACTTCCAAGCATCTATGCTCTTCTGAAGGATACTTAAATGGGGAATGTATCTGGGAAAGAAAATCAGAATGATATAATATTTAGATGCTACCTTCCCAACTTCAACTGGCAAAGGCGTTCAGATCCTCTGCGTAGCGCAGAGATATGCACGCCCTGCGCAGCGATGGAACACACCGTTTTGTTCGCACTATCGCAGCCATCCGAGTGATCCAAAGCTCCTTCGCGTGCCACGTATTTCAGGTTTTTAAAGCCAACTCCGAGATGCTCTCAGCCATCCGTCTCGAAGCAATCCCAACTGTCCATCTCGCAAGTTTAGAACTCCACATATAGCACCACTTGATTCCTGATCTCAATTGCTGCAACTCATCTTTCTCAGCCTCTGCCTCTCTTGCCGTCGTCGTTTGCATTGCCAGAAGGTTAGAAGTGGTGGTTTGAAGTGGGTTTTCATTTTTAAACTGATGCATTTTCCCTGATTTTTTTGATTGCAAATTTGCATATCTGTGATGGGAGCTGGCTTTTATCATCCTTAATCCTAGATCCACCTCAATCCTCCTCACGCATAGCAATTGAACCAGTAATGAAGAAGGAGTCTTTCATTCATCCTTATTTTCATTGGCTGTTTTTGAGATTGTGATATGTTTTTGTTGAAATACGATTGTAGTTGGGTTAGCTTTGTTCGTATTTAATATTGATAAATAAAAATAACTTGTACTCCTAATAAAAGGATTATATTATTTGGTTTTACTGTTGCTGTCAATTAATGGCCCTATATGCAATGCAAGTTATTTTATTTTCATTAACATGGGAAAAGATGGTAGATCGAACTCAACTTCCATCTTAAGATATTATTTCTTAATTAGTTTGACTTTGATCCCTTCGAGATATCATTTTATTTTGAGATTTCAGTGTTATGGCTTTAGATAATCTTATGGCATTAGTGAAGTTTCGTTCTTACAACTTACTACCATCGAATCTAATCTATCATAAAACATAATCTTCTTGCAGCCACTTGAAAAATTCATGTGATATTAATAGATATGATAGTTTAATTTTACATTTCTTTGTGAATGGGTTGCAGATGCAGGGAGCTTTTAATTGTAATTGACAATATAAGATAGTTTTTATTTCCAATTCGATCTATTTATTTCTCACGAACATATATGATATTTTAATTTCACTATTTTTCTTTTTTTTGAACCAAGTATCAATTAATTTATTGGTTTTTTATTGAATTCTTGACCAAAATTGCAAATTCAGTACAATTTTAGTCAATAATTTAATAAAATAATAAATTTATACTTTTTTCACGTTTGCAAGTTTTAAGGTAGTGCATCTGGGAAACATATATCAATATTATTGATATTTTCTCCCTTTCACCCTCACAGAAGATTATAAAATATAAGTCTATGTATATCTTTTACTATAAAATATAATTTAATCAAGATAGTAAGAGTGATTAAAATGGAATTTGCTATACCATAACATGTCAAAGACTAGAAGTTATAGTAAAAAAACTATCGAGTTCATCATTATCTCTAGAACTATATATGTTGTCAAAGGATAAGTGGTGATTCATATAAAGCTGATCATAACAGGCAAATTGCTTACTGAATTTGCATAGTAGGCAATGTATAAAACGAAGGAGTCTGTGAGCTAATCAATGATTCATTCACTAAGAAC
The DNA here is from genome assembly GCA_026724425.1 of Erythrophleum ivorense. Lineage (NCBI taxonomy): Eukaryota > Viridiplantae > Streptophyta > Magnoliopsida > Fabales > Fabaceae > Erythrophleum > Erythrophleum ivorense. The sequence continues at coordinate 47,028,649 of JAIUCV010000009.1, forward strand.
TCTCTAAATTTGCATAGTTAAATAATATGAACCAGTAATGAAGAAGGAGTCTTTCATTCATCCTTATTTTCATTGGCTGTTTTTGAGATTGTGATATGTTTTTGTTGAAATAAGATTGTAGTTGGGTTGGCTTTGTTCGTATTTAATATTGATAAATAAAAATAACTTGTACTCCTAATAAAAGTTGGTTATGACTTCAAGTGAATAGGTCGGTCATAATTAGGCCAACCAAATTGGTAACAAAGAGTCAGCTTGACACTAAACAAAATAATAATAATAATAATAATAATAATAATAATAATAATAATTGGGATTCTCTAGATTTAGCAAAGTGAATGCACAGTGTATAATTATAAAAAGAGATTGAAAGTGTGGGATCAACATTAATCGAAGTAATTTTTACTGTTAAAAATTTTAAAATTTTCTCTTTTCAACTGTATGGAGAGTATAATGCTGCAAGAGATTTATTCCGAAAAAGAGGCTCATTTTACGGGATAGAATTTTTATTCTTATACCAAAACGTTTTCAGCGAAGGGTTTGGTTGCAGCATCCTAACTGCTGAACACCACCCATATACATGTTTGGTGCGATTTGACAACCAATTTTGTAGGGTTCCACAACCACAAATACCAGACAACAGTGCCCTAAAAAAATAGCACTCTAGGTCCTACAAGTACACTGTTACTAAATTCACAATTTAGTCTTAAGATATCACTTTGGTTTGGGTTTTATTTCGGAAAAATAATACATATATGTAAATGGTTCTTTAATTTTCTCAATTTCGAGATCCGCTTAGTTTTTTTTTTTGAGGCAACAGAAGACCTAAAGTACTCAAATACAATACTTTGAGGATTCGGTTATACTTATATTTTTTAGGAGCAATATTCAGATTAGTCATTTTTTAGAAACAAAATTATAAAATTAGTCTAAGAAACAAGGCAAAAATGTAATTATCAATATTTTTGAAACTTTGATTACAGTGATTTTATTTATTTTTCTCCGTTCTATTATTGTCTCTTGATTTATAAAATATCATCAATGTAGCCCTCAACATAATAACATCCCCCTATCAGCTAGCCTTGATGAATTAGTAGTAGGCAATGAAATTGAAATTTAAAGAAAATGCTATTAATAAATTATTTTGATTGATATACATGGTGCCACATATAGGTGAGAAATAAATTTGATCAGTCATTCTATCCAAATCAGTTTAAGGAGAATTCATGATACTTTTTCATTTACAAACGAAAATAGAAAATTACAAAAAAAATAAAGAATTAGAAAAAACTATATATATATTTATACACATATATAGTTGAGAGACCAAAATTTCATTGTCGAAAAGAAAATTAATAAACTAAAGTTTAGTATAAGGGTGTTTTGAAAGAAGGTAATCAATAAGGAGAAGCAATGCTAGTGTAAGTATAGTCAATTATAGAGAAAAAGAGAAAAAGTGAGGTTGATATATGTTGGCAAAAGCAAGGAATTAAAGAAAAGAGAACAATTAAAACCATAAAAGACCTCAATTATACAAGCGCAATATTGCTCTAGGTTGCCTCATTAGTTCAATGATGATGTCAAAAGTTCAGAGTCTTAAGTATCATAATATTTAATTACGCAAATTCAATGAGAGTTCTCAGTGAATGAATCACTGATTAGCCCACAGACTCTCTTGTTTTATATATTCTTATTGTCTGTTATGCAAATTCAGTAAGCAATTTGCCTGTTATGATTAGCTTCATATCAATCACCACTTATCCTTTGAGAACACATATAGTGTTTGAGATAATGACGAACTCGTGAGTTTTCTACTCTAACTCCTAGTTTTTGACTTGTTATGGCATAGCAAATTCCATTCTAATCGCTCTTACTATCTTGATTGAATTATATTCTATAGTAAAAGATATACATAAACTTATATTTCGTAAGCTACTGTGAGGGTAAAAGTTGAAAAATATCAATAATATTTATTTATATTTTCAATGTGCACTACCTTAACTTCAAACATAAAAATGTATAAATTTATTACTACTTTTGGTCTCATATATAAAAGACTTTTTTAAGGTTTGATTTGTTATAAAATATAAAAAACAAACCATTAATATTTAGTATATTAATGATAGTATTCTAATTATACTCTCCATTAAATGAGTCTTTCAAATTATGAGTAGTAATTGTCATTAATTTCAAAAAAAAAAGTACACACATTAAATATGAGCATTTTTAAAAAATAATTTTTATTTAAGACAAAATTAAAAAGATGAATTATTTTTAACTAACTTTCTTAATCCTTGTAAGTTAGTTATTTTTTTTATATATGAGACCAAAAGTAATATTTTATTTATATATGAGTTAGTTATTGCACTGAATTTACAATTTTGGTCTAGAATTTAATAAAATAATAAATTATTTGTATGCTAGCTAAAACGTGCTAATTTGATACATCAAAGCCACTAGAATCTCAATTGGGTAGCTACTTAATCTGCCAACGAATGAGATAATTAAAAAAGAAGAATGATAAGAATATATCTAAATAATTTTATTTTTTAAAAAGATTTTTTATCAATTTAATTTAATTCAAAGTAAAATTTATTAATAAACTACCTTAAAATTTGCTTATTTTTAAAGATTAGAACTGAAGGTTAGTTATAAATAATCTTTTTAACAAATAGCAATACAAAAGTTTAAATATAAAAAATTTTGTTGTTGTAAAACTAATGAAAATATAATAAATATAACAAGAGTAAAAAAGAAAATTAAAAAGAAAAAGAGGTAGACAATTCTCATTCACTTGGATGTGTCGTGTTTAGTATAGAGATTTTATTTATAAACATTTAATCATAAAGGTAGACCTATGAGCTACAATAGCATAAATAAAAAAAATGTACAAGATCATACAATTCATCAGAGAGTCATAGGGTGTATGCCATTAAATATGAGAATGCATCATAGAGAGTCATTTTTTGAAAGTTATGGACATTCACATAATTATATTATTTACAACATTCTCCCTTGAATATTCATTAACAAATAATTAACTCATTAAAACCTTACTAGAAAAACCCCAATGGAATAAAAACCTAGTGAAAGAGAAAGAGTACATAATATTTAAATACCTCTTGTAAGCTATCTCATTAAAAACCTTACCAGAAAATTCCAATGGGACAAGAACTTGGTAAGGAAAAAAAAGTGTGTCGTTCAGTCATCTTAATAATAATGTCACTTTATGTCTTTGAATTGATATATTTCAATATCATTTATTAGCTTCTCAAATGTGAAAAAATTTATTAGATTTTTACATAAATGAATTTGTTGAACATCTATATTATCATTTTTCTGAAAATTATGAGTGACAAAGAAGTATGGTAAAATATGTTTTGCTTTATCTTCTTTAACATACCTTCCTTTTAACTAAATTATGTATATTGTATTATCTTTGTATAATATTGTTGGAACTTTTTTCTCCAAAGGTAAACCACACTTCTCTTGGATATAATAGATTATTGACCTTAGCCAAACATATTTTCATCTCATGGACTGTAATTATTTTTACATGATTTGAAAAAGTAGCAGCCATAGTTTGTTTAATGGAGCACCATGATACAAATGTATCCTTACGTGTAGATAAATAACCAATTTGAAACTGAGTTTTATATAGATTAAATAAGTATTTTATATCTACATAGCCAATTAACTATGATCCAGAACTAGTTTAATAAAATAATCCCATACCAATGATCTCTCAAAAATATTGTAATAGATGTTTAACTCTATTATAATGTTATCTTATTAGAGAATAATTAAAATTTGGAAATAACTTAGGACAAATACAATATCAAATCATTTTGAATTAGCGAGATACATTTATACTTTTATAATGTTAAGAAGCTTTCCCTTGAAAATATGGTACTTGAAGACTAAAAAGTTTTTCATCATTCTCTCAATAACAAAAAAGTTTTTACTCACATTTAGTGATCTTAAAACCATTGAGATACTTAATAAATATGCTTTTTTCATATAAAATTGCTTTAAGATCTTTTCAGTATAAGTTGATTAATGAAGAAGAAATCCACTTGTTAAGTATTCAATTTGCAAGTCGAGACAAAATTTTATTTTATTTTATATTTTTCATCTCAATTGCTTTCTTCAAATAATTAGCTAATTTTTAAAATTCTTTAAATTTTTTAATAATATTTAAACTATTAACATATACAGCAATTATGATAAACTATAATCTAGATTTTTTTAACAAAAACACATAGATAAATGGAATCATTTTTATAACCTTCATTCAACCAATATTCACTAAGACAATTATACTACATATGTCCAGATTGTTTTAGTTCATATAAAAATTTATGTAAATACATTAAATGATTTTTTTGAAATCTTCACATACTTTTAGCATTTTAAGTAGCGAGGGACACTAGGGAAGTATTAATTAATTCAAACAAATTTTGAGAGTGACTGTTATACTCTTAGTGAAGTTAAAGTCAACATACAAGGTTTTAAAAAACTTTACTTATATGAATATTAAAGGGTAGGGCAACTATAATAACCCAAATTAAAATAATAATGGTAAAATAAATAATTAAATTAGACGAAATTATTTTTAAAACAAATATAATATTTAGATAATTTTAAGGATAATTTTAGAATTTTAAAATTCTCTTAAGGAGCTATTTTGATATCTATCTTATACTCATTGAAATATTTTTATGTTCCAAAATTTTAAAATAGGTTAACATGGAAATTCTAAATAATTGTGGGGTCCTTATTTTCACATTTAGGTATGTAAGAATAATTCTCCATGAGTCTTAAATAAATTATACTAGGAACAAAAAACCTCGGGTGCTTCTGGTAATTTCTTTTTTTTTTCTTTTAATATATTTCCCTTATTTATCACTCCATCTGATGCAGTACGTCTTCCTCCCCTTATTCTTCTTTTTCTCTTTCCTTAAAAGTTTCTTCTTCCCATAGCTTCAGGACACAGCCCTCTTTCATCTTCTTTCTCATTTTTTTTTCATTTTTCCTTACTTATTTGCTATGCCTCACCATGTAATACCTTTGCCATCTTCCAGTTCTAATCATTAAACGCTATGGAGTCGTGGCTGTTGCGTTGAATGGGGGAAACCATACAAAGTAAACTCTATTTTTGTTCCATTTTGGGTCCTTTTTTTCTCTTACTTTTGGCTTGCATTTTTCTCTTGTTCAGCCTCTATTTTTGTTTCTCCTAATGTTAATGGTGCCATGGAACATAAATTTCAACTTGCTTCTTCATTTTGGCTGTGAGAAGCTTTTCAAATTAGGGTTTTTTGATTTAATCCTCTAGGGTATGAATTGGCAATTCTAACATGCTTATTTAAGCTCTTTAAGATATATTCTAAACTCAAACTAAATTTTAAAAGCTTAAATTAAATTATGATGGTTAATTGGTGAAGTAGAAGTCTAGGATTTGTAGTAATATCAAAAAATTTAGGCTATAATTATGGGTTTAGATGCAAGAGGGTTAAATAAATTATATTGAATATATTAGAAGCCATGTGGGGAATTAAAGTGATTTCTATATTTAATATAATTATAGGTGATATTGAAGCCACTCTTTTAATGGGAAATTCCTTCAAAATTTTAAGATATTGAGCCCTCTACTATTAGCCTCTACAGATAAGTGTATAGATAACAAAATAGTAGTATCTTTATTTTATGTTTATATATCATTAGCCCAAATTTTACATTTTGTTATTTGTCTTGTCCGCATTGTATATATATATATATATACACATGGTTATTATGTTGGAGCGATGATGAGTGAATTTTAATTATAATTTTATTATATAAATTTGTTGATTTATTGTTTTTATTTATTTAAATTACTTCTTTTACTTGATCTAATTTTTATTTACTTATTTACTTGTTGATATTTAATTTATTTAAATGATTTCATTTCAAAATTATGAATGAAAATCTAATTAAACCCTGTAGCCGTTAGTGGGGGTAATGACCTAGGTGCATCTAGTTAGAATAATGAATAATCAATGTGTGATGACACTCAATAATAATTATATTGGATATATCGTGAGATGCACACCGTGTGGCGATATTTGGTGATGGTGATGATATTATGATACTATGCAACGGCAGTAATGGTAGTATTTTAATCTTGTGTGACAACACTCAGGGTTGATTATAATTATTTCTCATGATACCCATTCTATCTTATTTTCTTTAATTTTCAATTATGCTTTTGCTGATAGCCTGTAATATAATTTAATTATAGTATATATATATATATTAGTCAATGATTTGTCCAAATAATTTATTACAAAAGACTCTAAACCTATTTGTTTCTCCTTCCGCTTATTTTGTTGTTTATGCATTTATTGAGCCAGTGGTAAGCATATATCTTTTTCTTATATATTTTCAGATCAGTAGATTGAGGTGCTCTGGGATTTACATGTCCCTCAGACTTGGATGGTATGATATTTTGGTTAGTTAGTTGTGTAGGGACTCCAAGACACCTTGGCTATGAGGTGTTGTATTATTTTGAGTCATGTAAATGTTGTACTTCTTTTGTAAACCACATGATGACCCTTGTAATGAAAATTGTTTATATTTTGAAAAACTCATGTACATGCTGTATTGTGGCAAGAATTCAAAAGTATAAGATATTGGTGAATTTTTGAAATGAAATGTATTGGTTTGTGCTAGATTTGTAAGATTGGGATGTCCAATTTTTAGGAGAGGTACTGCCGAATTTTTAGTAATCTTTAATCATTTGTATGTATATTTATATAAAAGTATGAGCATTGATTGGGTTTTCAAACTTATTAGGTTGGGCCAACCTTGCTTGATTTGGCCTAACTACTAGTCATGGCCCAAGGTGTGGGTCATGATAGCAGATTTTCACAAAAATTGAAATTAAATTTTTAAAAATGTTGATGAAATTTAAGGGGTAGCACATGGTCAAATATATGTTAGATTTCTATAAGCCTTGTTAAAGGTATTTAGATTTGTGTGTGATAGTTTCAATTTTAGCAAAAGAATTATGATTCGAGGAATAATCCTACCAATAAATTTTAATTATTTACACTAATAAAAAGGTTCAAATAAAAAAAATACCTTTCTTGTATATGATTTTATAGTAAGAGAAAATACTTAATTTTTCAAACTAAATAGAAGATTGTTGGATATTAGTTTAAATGCTTATAAAGCGACCAGTCAATTGATGAATAATGATAAATTGATTGCTTCAACTCTAGAAAAATGAAAGGCACTCATAGAAGGCATCAATCAATTGATGGCTCTCTATCAATTGACTGATGACACCTCAAACATCTAGGAAGTTTAGAAAAGGGATCAATTGATTGATTATGCTCGATAGTTGATTAGGCAAAAATAGAATTGTTAAAAATCTAAAAATTATAATAGTTAAAGTGATTGTTGGCTTTTGAATTATATTGTTTAACTAATAACAATTATATAATTGTTAGACTAATTCAAAAACTCTCTAAAAAAAACACTATAGAACATGATGGACATTCAAAATTGGATTTCAAAAGCAAGTTTCTAATTAAAAGGTATGACTATTCAAATTCTGACTACAAAAAAGGATTTCTAAATATTTAAATGGATGATGGACAAAAATAGATATATAGGAAACTATCTCTTCTACTCTTAATCTTCTAATCTTTGAACTCTATACAAGTGTTCATGAGGAGAATATTTCATAATTCCTAAGTATTATCTTCTGAGGAGCTTTGGATTACTCTTAAGTGATTTGCCTCAACTTTATAGCAACTAGTAAAGATAAATAACACTTTAAGAATAGTATGTTTAACACACCTTTCAAAACCTTCTATTATGATTTTCTTATTCCATTGTTGCATAATTTCTAAACATTTCTTTTATGATCTTATGACTCCATTGCAGCCCCATATTTCCTAACCCCATATACATTGCATCATTTTTTAAACCAAAATCAGATGGCCCTACGTATCATATTAAAAGATGTTGTGGAGGCAACGGCTGCCTAACGAATTTAATAGAGGCAATAATTTTTTGGGGGAAAAAATTGTAATTTAATAAGCAACTTTCCAACTTTAAAGTTTCTACTATATCTTAAGGGAATTATTTAATTTTATGAAAAAAGTACATAAATTATTTTTTGGTGTTTTTTTAAAATACTTTATATATTTTAAAATTTTGCTTTCATGAAATTCTTTTAACAAGTGAGGAACCTAGCGTTTTTTTGTTTCCTTCTTAATTTTATATTCAAAAATATTATTGAATAATTAGAAGGGTAAAGCCTTAAAATTGTTTAGAGAGAGAATTCATTTTCAAAGAAAGTCTTAATTACAACCCTTCTCATCAAAATTAAAAAAAATTAATGAAATCATCATTAATTAAATTACTCATTTTACTATGAAAATATAAAAATAGTTGCACTTAAATATTTTAATTATTTTACTATAAATATTTCTATTTAAAATAACTTGAAAAATAAGAAATAGAATAACTTTAAAAAAACTAAAATGAAATTCTTCCATTATTTTTACACTGCTTTAGCCAACTTAATCCTCAAATTAGGTTTTGAATTGTAATTGAGGTTCCAAGGGTGAAATGACAGGAAAAGAAGAACGAAAGAAAGAAAATGATTGCCACCCCTCTGTGTCTTTCTTATGGGCTGCATATATTGGTTTGTAGAGCATTTAATATTTGCGGGTTAACCACCTGTTTCACCAAATGAAGCATCACAATATTAATTTTCGGATACACGCACACGACACATTTCATTCTAAAAAAAATAAAATGAAATTCTTCCATTATTTTTACACTGCTTTAGCCAACTTAATCCTCAAATTAGGTTTTGAATTGTAATTGAGGTTCCAAGGGTGAAATGATAGGAAAAGAAGAAAGAAGGAAAGAAAATGATTGCCACACCTCTGTGTCTTTCTTATGGGCTGCATATATTGGTTCGCAGAGCATTTAATATTTGCGGGTTAACCACCTGTTTCACCAAATGAAGCATCACAATATTAATTTTCGGATACACGCACGACACATATAAACAATTAAATATTGTAAGTTTTAAAATAATTTTTTTATATTATATTACAAGCATCGAACCCTTAACATTATCTATATCTCTATCTCACTCTTACTATTTGGACTAATTTCAAGTGACATAGTTTTAAAATGATTTCAAAGCCCAATTGTCCGTATAAAACTAACTAAGTCACAAAAAAAAAAAAGTAAAAGTAGTACAGAACAGACAAAAATTATATAAAAACAATTCTATAAAAACATTATTAATTTTTTGTAGTATATCAAATCAATGATTTATATAAAGTGATCCAATTACCCTGCTTAGGAATGCAATTCTTTTTAGATATTATGAATTATGGCAAAAATATAACTAAGAAAAAAACTCTAAAGATTTTCGAATTATATACATATCATTGTCATCATAATCAACCACATTCCTCAAATTTTCTGACTTACATCTTTAATTTGACGAATTATTCTAAAAGTTAGACCATCAAAAAATTTTAAACTATCTATTAGATATGAAGACAGGAATTAATGTAGCTAGGAGGTAGTTAAAAGAGTGCTTGAGAAGTGAATATAAAAGTGTATATATATAATCAGATTACAAAAAAAAAAAAAGAGAAGAAAAATATTTTATGAATTAGACTGTAATTTCTTAAAACATAATGAGCAAACGATTATAACTCACAAATTATGTGGATAAATATGAAGACAATTAATTAATGTTTAGAGTAATTTCTATAATAGATGCATGCACGATTAATTCAAGAACATATTAATTCAAGTTCCATTATTATGTAGATAAATATGAAGACAATTAATTAATGTTTAGGGTAATTTCTATAATAGATGCATGCACAATTAATTCAAGAACTTATTAATTCAAGTTCCATTACTTTGAGTACAGTGTATGTTTAATTAAAATCTCAATACATTTTTTCCCATTTTTTTTGTACATGAAACAGAGCAGTACCATCTCGTTGTGAAACCCCATCCAGGCACAAAGATAAAACGTTGGGTGTGGAGGGAATAGGTATACCGTTTCTTTCCCTTCCTGTTTATATCATCTCTTTGGGGAGAATGTGGGGGAAGATTCTTCGTTCATCTTTCTCAAGAATTGACAATTTTAAAGAAGTCAATCCTATCAATGAATTTGTGGCTGGGGCTTGGTAACAAGCTAACCCAAAGGAGAGGTTATATAATATATTGTCCAACACAACCTAATTAAATAATTCAGTAACATAAATGCACTTATATTTAATATATAAACAAACAGTTAAGTGTAGATTATTAATTACAATGTCAAAAAAAAAAGTATACAGTGAATAAAATTTTGAAATTATAAGTAGAAAAATAATTTCCATATAGCACTATAGGTTAGAGGGTAGACAGTTCGCTGTTGGGGTTGTACGTTGCGCCTATATTGTGAAACTAATAAATATACCCACAACCCCATTAAACAAACCTTCTGACAAAATGGAGTCTTTTCCTTTTTCTTCATATTTACTCGGCTCGATTTATTAAAAAAAAATGCACTTTCTGATGCGAGTCTTTTATGCTAGCCACTTAAAGTTATATTCAGTTCACAAACATGGCAGTCTTCCGTTCGCCATTCAAATCACGTTCTAAATTTTAATGATGTAAAGTAACTTAACCTCATTGGGCTAGCTAGTAAACAACCAAGGACAATCAACAGAGCTGATCACATCTCATAGGAGTCAGTAAAGAAGAGAGTCTCGGGCTTTAGTTAGAAGCTGTAGTTATGAAAATTTATTAAACACAATTTAAAGTAGAGTTCTTAAATATTTAATTTTTGGAAAAAATATATGAAAAAACAAATCTCTTTTTTATTTGTAATTAGGTCTAAAGTATTCTCGAATTTTGTCTATGCTCTATCTTCTTTCCACCAATCTTAAATATGTTCCTTTTTACGTTATCTTAATGCATTTAAGATTTTTTATCTTATAGTGCTTCCAATGAAATCTAACCTATTTTGTTTTGGCCATTAACGAATCCAGATTGTTAATCTTGTAAAGCTGAGCTACAGTTTGATTAAAATTTTTTTGAAATAGTTAACAATTTACTTAAATTTTGTCCATGACGAGCGTTGAGTGACATGGAAGCCATCATTCAATCTCCTCATCCGCCCCCTTTATTGCATTGGCCCCCATTGCCTTTATAACCTCAACTCCCTCCCTCCTCACTTGTTATCATCAATACCACTGTAACCCAAAACCCAAATCTTTCTCTTCTTATTCTCAAATCTCAGACCGAAAAAAGAGGGAAAAATAAAAAAAGGAAAGAAAAGAAAAGGAAGGCAACATGCCTCCAATGTTGCCGGAATTCTCCAACTCCGTGAAGCTCAAGTACGTGAAACTAGGATACCAATACCTAGTAAACCACATTATCACCCTCACCCTCATACCCATCATGCTCGCAATCTTCATCGAGGTCCTACGTTTGGGCCCATCCGAAATTTTGAACCTCTGGAAATCTCTACACTTCGATCTCGTCCAAATCCTCTGTTCCGCCTTTCTCATCATCTTCATGGCCACACTCTACTTCATGTCCAAGCCTCGCAGCATATTCCTTGTCGACTATGCCTGCTTCATGCCCCCCGTCACGTGCCGCGTCCCCTTCGCTACCTTCATGGAACACTCGAGACTCATCCTCAAAAACAACCCCAAGTCCGTTGACTTCCAGATGAGGATTCTAGAGCGTTCTGGACTCGGCGAAGAAACCTGCTTACCTCCCTCCATCCACTACATCCCTCCCAAACCTACCATGGAAGCTTCCAGATCCGAGGCTGAACTCGTCATTTTCTCCGCCATGGATTCTCTTTTCAAAAAAACCGGACTCAAACCCAAAGACATAGACATCCTCATAGTGAATTGCAGCCTGTTCTCTCCCACGCCTTCTCTATCCGCTATGGTTATAAATAAATACAAACTCAGAAGCAACGTTAAGAGCTTCAATCTCTCCGGCATGGGTTGTAGCGCGGGGCTAATTTCAATCGACTTAGCTCGCGATCTTCTTCAAGTCCACCCAAATTCAAATGCGGTAGTCGTGAGCACCGAAATTATTACTCCCAATTATTACCAAGGGAACGAGCGAGCCATGCTTCTCCCCAACTGCCTTTTCCGAATGGGCGGTGCGGCTATACTCCTAACGAACCGCCGGTCCGAGCGTAGGCGAGCCAAGTACAGATTGGTCCATCTGGTTCGGACACACAAAGGAGCCGACGACAAGGCGTACCGGTGCGTGTTTGAAGAAGAGGACAAAGAAGGGAAGGTTGGGATTTCGCTGTCGAAGGATCTGATGGCCATAGCAGGAGAGGCTCTGAAGTCGAACATAACGACGATGGGGCCGTTAGTTCTTCCTGCGTCGGAGCAGCTTCTTTTCCTTTTAACGCTCATCGGAAGGAAAATCTTTAACCCCAAGTGGAAGCCGTATATTCCGGACTTCAAGCAAGCGTTCGAGCATTTCTGCATCCATGCCGGCGGTAGGGCTGTGATCGATGAGTTGCAGAAGAATCTACAGTTGTCAGCGGAGCACGTGGAGGCGTCAAGGATGACGCTGCATAGGTTTGGGAATACATCATCGTCGTCGCTGTGGTACGAGCTGAACTATATTGAGTCGAAGGGGAGGATGAAGAAAGGAGAGAGAGTGTGGCAGATAGCGTTTGGGAGTGGGTTTAAGTGTAACAGTGCTGTGTGGAAGTGTAACAGAAGCATTAAGACGCCGGTTGAGGATAGTCCTTGGGCTGATTGTATTGATCGGTACCCTGTTGATATTCCGGAGATCGTTAAGCTCTAGGAAAAGTTCGAGGAGTACAAGGTTGATTGGTGGTTGGCTTACTTTGATTTCAGTTATCTGCTAAAATAGATGATCTGTCATGGTTCTTTTTCTTTCGCTAGCCAGAAATATTTTTTTATTTGGCTTTCATAGTGTCATAGAAAAATTTGAATGTACACTCCGTGGACATACATGTAATTATTCAGATTTAATCTGTAAGCAGTCTCGCGTTCAGATCAAATCTGGAGTGTTGTATGCATATTCATGTTGTATACACAAGATTTCTCTAGTGTCATATTTGTTATCCCACTTTGTTTTTTAAAAAAATATTTCTTTTTTTAAAATAGAATTACAAGAGACTTTCTTGTGAATTTGCGTTGGGATCTCAATTGAGGTTTCCATGTATTGATTAACGGGCATGATCATGAATGGGCAATATACAACTAGAATTTCTAATTAATTTTGTTTGCTTCTTGTAATTAATTAGGTATTGAAAGTACGAGATGTCTAGAACTTGATCTGATTGTGTACTAAAAGGTGAGATTTTTTTTTTGTAAATTCAGTATTTATAAAATATCAATAAATTAAGTTAACTATAAACGAATATTTTAAAGATGAATTTTAATAAAAAATATATATTTAAATATCACATATCACTCTGTGATTAACTTTTTGTTTATAACATTACTCAATAGACTGAGTCTACCAATAATATTTGGCACTAAGAAAATGGAGCCTCCCAGTAGTAATTTGGCACCAAGAAAATAGAGCCTCCCAGTTGTGTAATTGCGTTGTGTGCGTTAATTAATTTGATCGATGATCCTGTTGTTTTAATGTGGTTTGTTACTGTTGTAACTGTTGGCAACAAGTTTTGTTGCGAGAAAATGAAAGTATAGTTAGGTCTTATATTTTTGTTATTAAATTATATTATAAAAATAATAATTAGAATATCGGTTAATTATGATGAATTGAGTTATGACTCAACAAGTCTAACAATTAAATTAATTAATTAAGTTAATTTACTAGATTATGGATTAATTTTATTGGTCACCTAAATATTCTAACAATATGATAATTGAATTTTTTTTATATCTCAATATTACATGATCAATTTTTTTTTAAAAAATTTTTATCTTTTTTTTATTAAAGTTTATAACAAATATTTAAATAAGTGTTACTAAAAGTTGTTTGGTTTACTTGTCAATATTATTTGTGATGTAATTTTTTTATTATATTTTTATAATTATTATTTAATATTATTTATTATTTATACTATTTTTAAAAATAAAAATATTATTTTTATTTTATTTATCCACTGTTTTATTTTTTTAATATATAACTCATATTCATCTAATTCTTTTACAAATGGATTTGTGATTGATAGTTTGATACTTATTTTATTTTTATCGGCATCGTTCAATGAATTATCTTCCGGGGGAAAGAAGGTAGAATTGGGGCAACTGACATGGTATTGACATTTATATCAGGTTTACGGGAAATTGAGAACCAAAACAATGGTTCCTATCGTGAAGTAGCATTATTTTTGTGATAAAAAATAATAAAAAAAAGTTACCCTAATATTATTAATAAGTGTACTAATAGTTTATTTAAAATTTTATAGGAATAAAGTTTAATTTAAAGAATTACTTTCAAAGAACTTTAGTTTTAAAACGAAAATACTCTTGAAAAACTCTCTTTGAAAAAGGTTGACATAGTATACTATTAAGTATAAAAACAGGGCAAGAATTTGTGTTTCGCCTCTTTTATTCTGTATGTATAATTAAATTGAAAGTTTAACACTAGGCAAATTGTTCTGTTACTATAATGTATTTACATTTCAAGCTCAGTTATTTCGTGTGATGTGTATTTTTGAAATTTTAACATTTGATTCATCCAAAACATATTCATTACGTCATGATTTACACATCTCTGTACGATCAAGCCCATTCGACGTATACAAGAGCGAAGCAAACGGAAGAATGGTGAAAACCTAAGGTCAGACGCCGCCTGCTCTCTCTCAAGATGGGAAATGGATCCGCTGATGTTAAGAGAATACTTATGTTCTTCATGTTTTCTTTAATGAAAGATTCATTTTCTCTCCCAAGAAAAAAAATTAAATAAAAAAGTTTGTAAGGAAAATACGAAGATTTTTAACATTAGCGAATCTAAATCCCTCGAGATGCGTGAGGTGCACAGTTAATTTAAATTATTTAAATTAGATTTAGGTGGTTTTGATATTTCAATATTTTTTTTATTTTAAAAGAAATAAAATATAAAATAAAAATAATCTTTTAATTATAAATTTTTTAAAAATTTTAATTATTTAAATAAAAATAAAAACAAATAAATAAAATCTAAACTGTACAATTTTCACTACAATGATTTGCATGCTGTGCACTGCACATCTTAGGGAGGTACAAATTATTTATACGAAAAAAGTATTCAATTAATCAAATAAATGCAAAGTTGCAGCCAATGGATACGCTTTTGGAAGCCTTCGCAAGCTAGAGATGCGAGTGGTGAAACATTGATCCGTAAAAATTATATCCTAAATTTTTTCCGTGAAGAATTTGAGAAGTAATATCTCTTCACGGATAAACCGCTGGGTGAATTTCCCTTCAGTAACTAGGCAAAGTCAAGTAGAGTAGCAAGGTAAGAAAAACATAGAGTCTCTCAGTGTGAGGGAAAAAAACGATACGTAAAACTCAAGAGTGTAGGTTGTAGGATGAAAATTTTTTTGGGTATCATCTCCAGTATTCTTTAATACTGCTATTACACAGAATTTTAGTATTTGAATAAGAGGGTTCTCATAGTATACCACTATTATTTTTGTACTTGTGAGAGAGTGTGGTAAGGATGCTGTAATTATTCTTGGTACAATGGAATTTTTTCAATGTTATTGTGATTTTTCCTTCAAGCTTAGTTAATTTTTCACGTTATATTTAGTGTTCCTTTTCTTTTTTAATAAGTGCACTTTACATGATTTATTTTTCACGCAATGGTAAGATATGAATCTAAAATAACTAAATATTATTTAATGTTGATTTGTTATTGCAGAATTTTAATTTACTTGCAAAATCTGAAATAACTAGACATTATTTTGTATTGATTTGTTATTATTGAATTTTAATTTACATGCGACAATGATCCAATTTTTTTCCAGCAATTCGGTTTCTCATTATTAAGAATTCATCTTAAATTCTAAATTTCTGTTTTTTTTCTGTTAACAAATAATACAGATTGATTTCAATCAATGGAACTATAAAAAAAAAAAAAAACTTAAAAGTATGATTTTAACACTAAAATATATATTTCCGACCAACTATAAGACTTCCTTGACAAAGTAATATGAAATTTTATTTTAGTTTCAATTATCACTTGTTATTTAATATGAGTTGATACTAATCTCTGTCATGAGATGGATGAATTAAATGTTGTGAGCATTAAGAATATGACAAAATAGAAATGCGGATACTTAATTTAGTGAGAAGAGAATGTATTACTTAGAGCAATGTACAAGACACAAATCCTCTTTTCTATGAGCCAAGGGGAAAGGAAGGATTTGTAGCTACCAATTGTATAGAGATATTTCTAGCAAGGTAATAAATTCTAGGAGATGATTGATCCTATATATCATAGTCTCATTTGAATTAAATCTCATTTTTTATACTTAAAAATTCATATTAATTGTTGTCAGCTCTTTTGTTAGCGTTACACAAGATTGCCTTAACAATGTGGACATTAACAATATATATTGAATTATTTGGGACTCACAAAAGTATTGGACTTGTAAGGAACTTATACAATAACAACAACAACAAAGCCTTTTCCTACTAAGTGGGGTCGGCTACATGGATTAATCAACGCCATAAACACCTATCGTAAATCATATTTTTAGACAAATCATTTAAATCTAAATCTCTCTTAATAATTTCTCTTATAGTTTTTCTTGGTCTTCCTTTACCTCTAATTATTGAACTATTCTCCATCTCATTTACTCTTCTAACTGGGGCTTCTATAGGTCTCCTCCCGACATGATCGAACCATCTAAGTCTTGATTCTACAATCTTTTTCACAATAGGTGCGACGTTCACCTTCTCTCTAATATATTCATTTCTAATTTGATCTCGTCTAGTGTGTCCATTCATCCAACGCAACATTCTCATCTCTGCAATATTAAACTTATTCTCTTGTTAACTTTTTATTGCCCAACACTCAGTTCTATATAATATTACAGGTCTTATAACTGTACGGTAAAATTTACCCTTAAGTTTAAGTGGTACTCTTCTATCACAAATAACACCCGAAGCACTCATCCACTTTATCCACCCTGCTTGAATCCTATGTGTTACGTCTTCTTTTATTTCTCCGTTATGTTGTATGACAGATCCAAGATATTTAAATCGTACAACTTGTGGTATAATATGTTCTCCAATTTTCACTTCTACGCTAAAAGTGGTGTGTCTCTTACTAAACTTACACTCCATATACTCCGTTTTACTTCTACTTAAACGAAATCTATGAGTTTCCAAAGCTAATCTCCACCTCTTCAACTTCTCATTCATTTCCACTCTCGATTCTCCAACTAAGAAAATATCGTCTGCAAAAAGCATACATCCTGGCACCGGCTCTTGGATATGTTCATTAAGCACATCCAATACTAAAGTAAAAAGATAAAGGCTCAGAGTTGACCCTTGATGTAGACCAATAGTTATCGAAAAATCTTCTGTAAGTCCACCTTTTGTTACAACCTTAGTTGTAGCCTCATCATACATATCTTGTATTGCTCGAATATAAGCTATACGAACTCTTTTTTTCTCCAGAGCCTTCCATAGAACTTTTCTTGGTACTTTATCATATGTTTTGTCCAAATCGATAAACACCATGTGTAAATCTCTTTGATTCTCTCGATATCGCTCCATTAATCTTCGCAACAAATATATTGCTTCCATAGTTGACCTTCCTGGCATAAAACCAAATTGATTCTCCGTAACTTAGGTCTCTTTCCTTAATCATTGCTCAATTAATCTTTCCCATAATTTCATAGTGTGCTCATGAGCTTAATTCCTCTATAATTTGCATAATTTTGAATGTCCTTCTTACTTTTATAAATAGGAATTAAAGAACTTCTCCTCCACTCATCTGGCATTTTCTTAGAACTCATAATTTCATTAAATAATTTTGTAAGCCAACTTATACCTTTCACTTCTAAACCCTTCCATACTTCAATAGGTATATTATCCGGTCCAACTGCTCTGCCACTTTTCATTCGCTTTAATGCTTCTTTTACCTCTGTCTCATAAATCCTATGATAAAAGTTATAATTTTGATCGTCTTCTCTAATGTCTAATCTATCGGATTACAATGAAATCTCGTGGCTTTTATTAAAAAGCCTATGAAAATAACTCTTCCACCGTTCTCTAATATCTCATTCCGTGACCAAGACTTTCCCTTCATTCTTAATGCATTTTACTTGGTCTACGTCTTTTGTCTTTCTTTTCTTACTTTTAGCTAACTCGTAAATATTTCTTTCTCCAACTTTAGTACCTAAAGATTGGTATAATCCATCGAATGCCCTCGTTCTCGCTTCGCTCATTGCCTCTTTAGTATCTTTCTTAGCTACTTTATATTTCTCTCAATTTTCATTACTCTTACATAATGACCACACTTTATAACACTCCCTCTTCACTTTAACCTTATCTTGCACGCTTGCATCCCACCACCAGGATTTTTTATCTCTAGGTTCAAAACCTTTTGATTCACCTAATATTTTCTTTGCCACTTTCGTAATCTTTTTAGTTATTCCATTCCATATATCGTTAATAATTCCTTGTATTTCCTAAGGTCCTTCCTTCACAATCCATCTCTGCACATTCTTTTCTTTATCCCCCTTTAGTTGCCACTACTTAGTCCTTAATACCCTATTTTTGCCTTTGCTTTTTACTCTCCTCCTAACTCGTACATCCATAACCGAAACTCTATGTTGAGTAGTTAAACTCTTTCCAGGTATAACTTTGCAATCCATGCAAAGTTTTCTATCTGATTTCTTTCTAAGAAAGAAATCAATTTGAGAATATACCCTTCTACTTTTGTACGTGATAAGATGTTCCTCACACTTTCTAAAACAAGTGTTAGCTAATATGAGATCGAACGTCAATGAAAAGTTTAGAATAGTTTTATCCTCTGCATTTGGTTCTCCAATGCCATGTCCTCCATGAACACCCTCATAACCTAAAGATACACTTCCCACATGACCATTTAGATCTCCTCCTAGAAAAATCTTTTCTCCTAATGGTATTTCCTGAACTAAACATTCTAAATCCTCCCAAAACTTTACTTTGTGATATTCTTCTAATTCTACTTGTGGTGCATAGGCGCTAATAACATTAAAGATTTCCTTTTTCACTACTAACTTTAATGCAATGATTCTATCTTCTAACCTTTTTACATTCACTATAACATCTTTCTAAAACTTATTTACAATTATACCTATCCCATTTCTAGATTTAGCATTCCCAGTGTACCAAAGTTTAAAACCTGAAGTGTCTAATTCTTTCTCTTTTTCTCCTACCCATTTAGTTTCTTGTAAACACATAAAATTAATCTTCCTCCTAATCATAGTATCTACTATTTTCATTGACTTACCTGTAAGTGTACCTATATTTCAAGTCAAGTCCCAAAACGAATCCTACTCTCATGAATTAATTTCTTTACCCACATTCGTTCACGAAAATGTGGAAGCCCTTGCTTATTTTTTTACTACACTCAGGCGACAATGCAGCGGCTCTTGCTCATTTGTCACTATACTCGAGCTATACAGTGCGTTACTTCCAGACAACGCTCTAACATTACGTTTAATATATCAATTGTCCATGTCATAAAGATTCAATAAAATTTTACGTTGGCTGTCGATTGCCTAACATAACCCTCATCTTTTTTCTGGGCTCGGGACCGGCTATGAAAAATAATTTGCATCAAGGCTCGTCATAGGCAGAGTTTTGTAAGGAACTTATAACAGATACAATACTAAGAAGAATTTTAGAAACATCTTATCATATATATCCATGAATATTAACGTGGACTTAGGAGGTGTGAATAAACACATTATAATAAACTGTAAAGATTTAGGGTCCATTTTTTCCCCCCTATAAAGGAAGGAGGCTTAAGAAAAAAAAAAGAAAAGAAGGAAAAAACCATATCTCATTATTTATTTATTTTTTGGTGGACATCACATCTCGTTATTTAATTCTCGTTCCAATGAAAAAACAAAAATATGGACAACTACAAAGACGATATGAGGATGGAAAACGCAAATTAACTGAATGTGCCTTCATTACAGCGACCACGGATTGAAACTAATACAACTTGTCTGCAATGTGCCTGATACCATTATCGGTAAGAATCTTGCTACTCTAAGCAACATCATTTACCAATAAATTGGAAAGGCCATTAAAGTCTATGCCTTAATGAACATGATCCACTTTAATTAATGTCGATTTTGCAGTCTACTTCCTCTCCCCCACCCCCTTCCTGGCAGGCGCGCCTTTCATAAACTATAAATGATACGGTTTACCAATTGTCACAATATTAAGTGTGTTTTGAAAAGACATTTGATAGCTTATAATAAAAATAAGGAGAAAATTACATCTCTCTTTAAGTTGGTCCGTTTACATTTCCCCTTTCATTTAAACAAAACTATCAAATGATCCATACTATGTGGTACGGGAACTTCCTCGAGTATATTGGCATGAATTAACTCAAGGAAAAATATAGTTATGTAATCTTCAAATTAAATAAAATGTTACCAATTATTGAATTCATTTTGGGAGGAAAATAAACAAAAATAGGTTAAAGTACGTTAGGTTCATTTCCTTATCAGATCATGTATAATGGAAGTGAAATTATGATAAAATGTGTTACATAAAAAAACCTTGTGTAATGTATAGGTGTTAGATTAGTTTATGCATTAAGATTGATTATAACTCTCTTCAAATGATTTTAGAAAAAATTACAAAGAAAGCCCAACTTTTGCCAAAATTATAATGAGAAAATTAAAAATTAAAATGATTTTATAGGCCTTAAGGATATCTATTTATAACTCAAAAGATGAAGATGCACTTCTAACATAAGAAGCAAAATGTGATGTCTTAAATCTCTCATTAGTTGATCAAGTCTCTCACTCTTCTCATACTCAACAACTTAGTCTTCAGTGAACCCATGATAGCTCATGATGTATAATGCACGACATCACCCATCCCATCAAAGCTAATGGTGATTGCTTATAGAAGCTCACTTCTCCTATTTGACAGACTTAAAAATCTATTGAAGCATCCATCGAAAGACTAATATTGTAGATCAAGACGATAGTGTTTGCTAATATCTTAATAATTTATTAGTTATTTATGGATCTTTATTTTAATGATGTACTAATTTGGTCATGTAGTTAATCTAGATGCGAACATTGTAAATTTCTTACTACAACTTACTAAATATATAGATGTTTCAGATTAAGTATTTGTACTTTTTTTGTTCTAAGTGCTAGTATAATGGTATGTGACTAAGTGATTGCATAAAAATTGCAATAGCCAAGTATTTTAGATTTACTATCCTATGAACATGGTAATATTTGTAAACCATGATAGTAATATTACTAAAACTGGACGGTAAGTTTTGTTTAGCCTAACATTGGTAGTCAAATAGCAATAACAATTATAAAGCATGGTAGTAACCTCCCTAAACCTAATGGTAACTTTCATAATGCCTAAAATATGGTAGTAATATTCCTTAACCTTGATAGTAATTTTCTTAAAGTATGGTATAATTTCTTAAAACTTGATGGTAACTTTCATAATGCTTAAATGTGGTTGTAACATTCTTAAACTTGATACTAACATGCATAAAACATGGTAGTAACTTCCTTAAGCCTAATGGTAAGTTTCATAATGCCTAAAACATCATAGTAACATTCTTAAACCTTGGTAATAGCTTTCCTGAAATATGGTAATAGTTTCCTTAAACTTGATGATAAATTTCATAATGCCTAAAACATTGTAGTAACATTTCTAAACCTTAGTAATAACTTCCCTAAAACTTGATAGTCACTTCCTTAAACCGGATGGTAACTTCCATAATACCTAAAACATGGTAGTAACATTCTATAACTACCATGCATACTGGAATGTAACAATTGACATTCCATAACTTTCTTAAAATATTGTAATAACTCTGATGTAGTAACTTTAGCCTTGATTCTTGAAACTAAAGTTACAAAAGACTTTTAAAAAAGTTACTACTAGGTTTCTTCCAAGTTATTACAAAATTTTAAGAAACTTACAACCTTACTCCCATATTTGATTCTCGATACCAATTATAAAGGACTTTTAGAAAAGTTACTTCTAGTTACTTTATGGTTTTGCAGGGATACAAAATTACCTTTATTTCATGGTTTTAGGTATGAAGCAAAGTTTTGGCAATGTATTTCATGTGTGTAATTCTTCTTGCTAATTATTTTTTCTAGGCAAGCCTTTTTAAGGGTTACTAAAAACAAGAATATATGAAGTAGCTAACATATATGGATAACTTTAATTCTCAGCAAAATAAAAATTATTAGCATAACTAATATATTTTATTTATGAAATGACAACTTTAATTGGCATGTGTTGTGTACAAACAAAAGCAGCTAACATAGATGGACACCAACTATGTAAAGTAAAACGTTTATAGATTAATATCTCAGTACAAAATTCCAATTAAGCTTATGTAAATTGTTTTGATAGTAATAGCTTCTCTACATCCTTTCAAGAGCTACTTTCCCTTCTCCTTTATGATATTCACTTGCTTCTCAAGGAAAGGAATGCACTCCATTTTGTAGGTAGAAATTCATCATGTTTTATTTACAATAAAATAAATATATGCTTAAGCACTTCAGGGCAATCACAATCACTATTTGTTTATTCTATAATAATTCTAAAGTGATAATTAAAAAACAAAAATGAAATCTTAATATGACTTAGTTTGTTGCTTTATGTGAAACCATTCTTTATAGTGGACTTTAATACAATGATGAAACCATGGACTTTAATACAATGATGAGAGTAAAACAAGACTTAGTATAACAATGGACTTTAATATAATGAGGAAACCATTCATTTTTTCCTTGAGGTACAAGGTAACAATAGTAAAAAAAGAAAAGAATGCAAACCTACATACAATGGCATAAAACCATAATAGAAGAGACAACAAGCATAAACTAAAGATGCAATCCCTAACATGCTCTTTAAATCTTTGTAGAGTAAAGCTGAAGTTGGCGAATGCAATCTAGTAGTTCACCATGATAACTATGGTAGCAATTAAACTCAAAATTAGAAATTGGGATATGCAAGTGATTGACAATGTTCGGTACTAACTTGTTGTTATTACTTAACATTTATTTAACTTAGATGACTTATTTTCTAATGCTAGTGATGATAATGTTTTTTTATTTTTCCTTTTAGATGTCAGATGGAGGATATAACAGGGGTGGAGGATCTGCTGCACCCAAAAAGGGAAAAGGGAAGTTTGTACGACAGTTTGAGCTAATTCACATATCATTAGTTACTACACAGTCATCACCTTTGCACTTATCTTCACATGCTGAGACCCCTCATGGATTAGCATCTACATCATCTTCTTTTTCATCTCCACCTATTCAAACACCACCTGACTCATCAACTTTCATTGGTTCAGATATACCTTTCACATATATTCTGAATACAGATGCAGCTGGCTCATCTTCTCATCCTATTAGATATGAGCTAGAGACAAGGCTGAATGATGGACGACTAGTTATTAGACCTCATGGGATTGATGAGTAAGAATTTTTTAAACATAACTTTTTTTTATTTTGTAGTTGTTCCATTATTTTTACTTTTACTGCATCACTTTGTAAATTTTGCAGGTTTTATCTACATATTCCACCAGTCACCATATTGTCTCAGATCATCCATAGTAAGTTTGAGCATAGTTGGCCAGCATTTTGCTAAAGTGTCTAATCTTGTGAAGAACTTCTGGTTTGTAGAGTTTAAAGTGAGCTAATTCTATAACTTTTTAGGTGTTACAATAATTATAGTTAATATGTTATTATTATTATTTATAATATTAGTTTTGCTTGTTTCTAATACAAAAAATGTGTGCTTAGGATTTGTTTATTGAACTGTGAATTTACAAGACATGGAGGAAAAAGTGTAGCACTATTATGCGTGCATCTTTTAAAGACATTCACATAGGAAAAAATAAAGGTGATTGGTTATCTGTAGCAGCCTGAGCTGAGATAGATGAGTATTAGCAAAGTGATGAGTTCAAGGCCAAGTCTACACACAATAAGGCAAACAGAGCTGCAGATACTAAAGAATGTCTACATAGAGGTGGGCGTATTCTATTTTCAAAGTATAAGAGAAAGATGATAAGAATTCTTTATCCGTGATAGTTTCATTAAATTATTGTAATTTTTATGTATTTTACCTAAGTGTTGTAGGAAATAGAGTTAGGTAAAGAAGTTCAAATCCTAGAAGTATTTAAGAGGATCCAACACAATGAGAAAAATAGAGGTTGGGTTGGTCAAAAAGCTTTTGACACTTACATAAGTCACTTAACTAGTTTGTAAATAAAGTTGTTATTGTAATTTGTCTATATATTTAATATTTATTTGTTCTTTATTGTTACAGAGCCAGTATGCAACTCAAGAGTCAGGGTCAGATGACACTGATTCTTCCATATGGCTCAAAGTTGTTGGTGGAAAGAATAAAAGAGGTTGTGTATATGAGTTTAGGTCGGAGGCTGGTTTTCTTACTTCTAATGGTACACAACACTTTGGATATGGCTCTGGTGAGCTCTTACAGATGAAAGTGCACTTAGAAGCCTTATTTGAGAAGAAATTAAAAGATAAACTATCAAAATAAATCTAAATTTATCAAGCAAGTCTTGCCTAGATGCAGAAGGCCCACGAAGACAAGATGGAAGCTTTCATGAAACAAATTATGGCCCATATGAGTATAGAAACTGAAAGAGGTGGCACTTCCCCTGATAAAACAACCCTTATTGATTGTGATGATGATGATGGTGATGGTGGTGGTGGTAATGAGGATAATGATGATGAACAATGATTCTAGTATTCTTATTTATATAATATTATGGAATTATGATTTGTAACTTTGTATATTAAATACATATTTCTCTTAATTCTAATGTACTTTCGGATATTTTCAACACAAAATTACAAACTTGTGGCCTTGTTATTGTTATCGTCATGTTATTGGTTGGCTGAACTTAGGTATTGTGATTTTTGATTGTTTGAATAAGTTGTACTTGTTTAAACATAGGTAAATGTATAAAAGCAATGCTCATGGCAAAAATTTTCAGTTTTCTCATAAAATTTTTCTGTGAGAAACCCGGAAATACAAATTTTTTCCATACTTCTCATAGAAAAATACCGTGAGAAAGACCTTCTCACTATTATTTGTTATGTAATTTTTTCGCAAGAAACATGAATACCATGACAAAATCTATGATAAAGTATTTCTCACGGATTTTTACTGTGAGAAATTTCGCGAGAATTCCTCACAGATTTTTTTTTCATAGATTTTTTTGCGAGAAAGTCCGCCATAAAACCACACCAAATTATGACTTTCACACCACTTTTTCTCTCTGATTTTTCTCATGGAAATATATTTGTGAGAAATGTTTCTCATAAAAAATTTCCATGAGAATTTAAGTTTTCTAGAGCTGATTTTTTCACGCCACTTATTATGTGAGAATTTCTGTGAGAATACCCTTTCTCATAGAAATTCTTACTTTTTCTCACAAAAAAATATTGCCAGAAATTGCCTGTTTTCTTGTAGTGATGCACAAAGAATTAATTTCATTATTACGTGAAATTGATATGACCTATGAATATGAATAATTGAGGATAAACAAAAATTAGGGGATTGGTTTTAGTTCAAATACATTGCTGGAGGAGTGTTTCATCGAATCATGGGATTTAAAAGCATTGTTAGAAATCATATAAGAGGACTATGAAGGCGAGGAAGTAGATATGTACTAGCATGAGAAAGAAGATATTGGAAAATACATAGATGATGCAAAATACCCTTTCTTTATCATGGTGTTACCCTATATTGGAATCAAAATCAGAGTTGGATAGCTCATCAGATGGTGGGTTTCCATTGGTAGGAATGGGATTTGCTTAAGAACATATGTATCACCTTTGGGGGCTTAGCTCATAGTCACCGCTTTTGACTACAACTTAGTCTTCAAAGCAATTCATTGCCAAAGACTCAATTGGATCGGAATGCTACAGATGTAGAAGTATCACTTTGTAGCTGAAGTGGCCATGAAGCTTTGTAAAATGGTGAAGAAGAAAACAAAGGTTAAGGAAATGGGGAAGGTGAGAAGAGAAGTGGAGTTAGAAGAGCTAAGGGCATTTTCATCCAATTTAGGTTAACATTTGGTCTTTTGGGCTTTGAAAATAATTTTAATTTTTAAGGTTTTTTATTGCAAATTTTAGAAAGTCTGAGCCCTTATATATAATTTTCCCATGATCTTAAGAGTGTACCTTTTGTAATTAGTTAGTACATTTAAAAAAATAAATTCTTTCTAATGCTATCGCATAAAATATAAGGGTTTTTTTTTTTAAACTTATGTTGGTAATAGGCATTTAACAAATTTGGTGCACCATAGTTTACACTTGATCTGTTCCATATAAAATACTATATCTTTTAAGTCACAAAGAATATATCAAAATTAATCCAAATTACAATGGAGATTTGATATTTATTTTGTAAATTAATTAGTATATAAAATTTTATTTTATGTCTATATGCCACTTTGTCAAAATGAGCTTGAGCAGAATCTATCATTATTTAATCTTTCACTGAAATTTATACCATGTCCGGGTAACATATCTTTCCCCATAAACTGTCTCCTGCTACTTGTTTCTAATGTGCAGTCATCTAAGGTGCATATCAATTATATAATATATTTTATTATTAAATGCTTTTGATTTCTTTCATCATTTCCATCCTTTTCTCATACAAAATTTCTATTAAAAAGTATTTTTAAGGAAAAATTATTCTAAAGATCGAGCAATATTATTTTTGGGATGAATCCGAAAAATACTACGTTTTCTTAATTACAAGAGAAAGACGGGACTATATATTAATTTATCTTCAGGTAAAATGTGATAAAATTACTATATCATCTAAGTGTAATGCTATCAAACCTATAATCTTATACGATACACTAAACGATGCCTAATCTCATTTTCCTCGATGAGTGTAGGATCAGTAGGTTTAATACATGATTGAGGGGCAAAAGATATGTGTGCTCAGTTTCTGTGCACATTTTAGGACAGCAGCACATTCTTCTAAAATTTAATTTGGATTGTCTATATTTAATTTAAATTGTTTAAATTTTATATTTTTTCATTTAATCTCAATCATTATTTTTTTAAATTGATAATTAAAAAGTTATCTTCATTCCGCCTTTTGTTTCTTTCAAAACAAAAAAGATATTGAAATAAAAAAAAATTAAATGTAAACTTCTTATATTAAATCTAAACAGTACAAATATCTTTTTGGAGTGTTTGTTGCCCCTCTAGGAGCTGCAAAGAATCTGTTTTTAATATATGCCAATGTATGTATTTTCTTATTGAGCTTTGAAAAAGAAAATCTACCCTAGTTGGTTGATACTCAATAGTCACGTAAACATAAAAAACAAAGCTAAAATTAAAATATAGGAGTAGTTTGTGGAGTCTAATCGGGAAAATGACCTTAACTACATGATAAGCTAAATTACTCGAATTATTTTGCTTTTACCCTTGCTTTGAATTTACTATTCAATTTAGGTTTTGATGCCAATTAGAGTTAGGGATCAGGTTGAAGAAGGCACGTATATGAATAAAAATAATATTTGTCATATCATCGATCCCACCTACAAAATAATATATAATATTTAATCATATCATTTATTATATAACAACAGGGTCGTATAAGGTTGGCTTAGCTGAAGTTGACTGTTACTTCATATATTTATAATAGTTGTGCTGACCCAATAAGTTAGTTGTTAATTTGCTACATTACATGCAGAAAACAAAATTAACTATAAGAAACTGATCATTCAGAATGGCTTTGAAGGATGAATCAATTATAAGTCTCTCTGAGTAGTTATCTCTTGTGTTTCAAATTTTTAATATGACGGTTGGCTTTTCTGGTGCATGTTATTTCTGGGGTGTTGTTGACATTGATAAAAAATTCAATACCCGTCACTTTTATTGGAGTTTTCTTTTTTGGATGAACCCTTTCTCAAAATTTTAATATGTAAGAGGCAATGTCTCTGACATCATCTGAGTCATTTATAGCTAGCCCTCTCAGATTTCTCAGGCCTTTTTTAGGCTCAGAACTCTTCACTACTTAGTTATTAACAAGTATGGGAGACCGTCCTCAAATCAATAATTCAAGCCCTATAATTGCGTGGGGTTCCACTAATGTGTACATTTTTATATGTATATATGAATATTTGTAGAGAGGTGGTGTACCCATTATCAATTATACATTACCAGAAAAAAATAGTTTTGCAGCGATTGTTTTTGCCTTTAGCCGTGGTTAAAACCACCATTAAAATAAATAGCAGCGGTTGAAACTTCCGCCATTAATTTGAGCGTCGTTAACAAAAATAACTGCGATTTTTTTCAACCGCAGCAACAACCACCGCTAAAATTGACATAACGGTGGTTGTGCAACCGCTTCAAAATGACTATTTTAGCTGTAGAAATCGTTGATAAATCATTGTCTTTTAGTAGCGGTTAAAACCGCCGCTATTGTCCATTTTTTAGATTTTTTAAAACCCTTATTAATTTAATTTTTTTACATTTATATATAAACCTGTATATATCCATACCATAAAATGCATCTCTCTAATAATGCACAACCAATATACCAAAGTTAAATATTGAGTATTTTAATTAACTACTAAAAATAAGATTCTTACAACAAATATTAAAATATTCAAAACAAAGTAAAAACAAGTCTTTGAAAACATGTATTTTAATTTCATAGCCCTAAATCTACAAATATTGATTAGTAGAAGTTGGAGAATGTTCTGCTACACTTGGTCGAGCACCACTTCCTTGATCAGGTACCTAAATGATAATATAAAATATTATTAGAGACAAAAGAAAATTATATTACAAGAATTAAATGTTGTTTAATTATTAAAATTGAATTACAACAAATAGATTATGAACATCACCATTTGAGGTTGGAATGTAGTGAATTCATTAGGCCATTTATAGTTTTGCATGAACAATGACATTGCTGCATCCCATTTTCTTTGTTACTTTGCCATTTGTGCTTGTTGTTGTGCCATTTATACTTGTTGTTGTGCCATTTGTGCTGCTTGTTGTGCCATTTGTAATCTAAGAGCATCTAACTCATTTTGTAGATCAACATGAGAAAGAGCAGATGAGTTCATTCCATTATAAAAATGAGTGAGACGTCCAAACACTTGGGATGGCCAAGGGCCTAATCCCAAACCTCGAACACGACCCTAATGCTCTTGACCTTCTAAAGCCATGGCTAGGGAATCCTGATTTGATATCTCTTGGGAAGAAGACCCTTCTTGAGACTCATGCATAGAAATTTTTTCTTGTATACAACAAATTTCAATATCATAATAAAGATACTTCTCATACAATCCTATAAATTACAATTTCAAACATATATTGAAACACATAATTAGTTCAATTTCACATCTATAGATAATCCAAAATAATTCCCTAAAAAGATTCAACCAAGGAAACCAAAATAATAGTCATTGAGTAGTCATGATTTAACACTTACACTTATCTCTCTTGCTTCATCACATACGAAAGTCCCATCTATCCTTTTGTGTGAAGTTGTCCAAAATTTTCCTCTATCAATTTTATTCCCAGATTCATGCTCCTACAGATTTTAAAGAGATTTTAATACATCTATTGGTAGAAAAAGTACAATATTAATACCATAAATTCAAGCTTACAATTTCTGCCTTTTTTCGTGCGAAACTTTTTGACCCACAAGTGTGTGGAATAGTTTGCTTCTTTCTATTTTCTTTGTTCTTCTTGGCAATCTCCTAATCATTGACAGAAACATATTTACAAAACCAATTGAAACATATTAAAAATAGAATAAAATGTTACTACCTGAGTAGTAGGGTCAAGGCGATAGTCAACAAAAGATGCCCATTGTTCTCTGGAAATGCCATCCGTGCACTTTGCAAGCAACTGGGTTCTAGTGCATGCAGGATCATATATGCGGTCCCATAATTTTCCTTTACGATCCCTCCATTTGGTTCCAATTGACTTTAAGATATAACTTTTGTGCCTATTAGTGTGAGCATCAAACTTAGCCTTAAAGGAAAAAAAAAGATAATAGTTAACAAAAACAAATGAGCAAAGCATACAAAAAATTCAAAAGCTTTTAGAAGATATATTGCCTGAATAGTGTTCTTGTAAACATTGTCTTTGTAATCATAAGGAACCCTCCTCCAATCTTTATAACTAATGGGAAATAATCCAAAATCTTTTCCAAGTTTTCCCAAAAATCCAGCTAATAACCTAGCACTATCTCCAATTGGTTGGACAGTGTCATTCCATTGCAATACTATCCGTTCGCCACAGGGAAGTACCCAGACATCATTCACTATTAGTTGTTGTGCCTTTTTTATGCCATGCCCATCTGTGAAAGCAAAGTTAGCAAAAGAATTTTAGAAAAATTAATACATTAGAGTTTCCTTACATACCAACAATGTCAACAGGCCTAGATTTGTTGTGCTTAGGTTGTCTATGCTGCGTAGGTGCCTCATTTTCTTCATCCTTATCATGGGCTGCCACTTCAGGTGAACTTGGTGGGCAGGAAACTTCCTCATTATGAGTGAATATAGGGTTTGGAACTTAGGGGGATGGGCCACTTTTAGGATGTAGTGGGGCTATGTTCATAACTTGATCACCTACGCTAGCAAAATACATAATCTAGGTCTAGTATGAGCATCACCACCAGAGGGTCCTGATCTAGTTTTCTTGTTGTTAAAGTATCGCTTCATTATCAAGATTCCTGTCAAAAGTTAAAATTGCCATATCTTAGATGAATCTAGAAACATATAATATTAAAATAAACTCAAACAAGCAAAATACATCATTTAACATGTAAAATACATAAGACATATAAAAGTAAATTTTAAAATATACTTAAATTAAAAATTTCAAAACACCTTACCAATGGTACATTTGTTTCTTCATCTGGAAATAACATCTCTAAGTTTTGAGGTTGATATGGCTCATATGCATAAAATGCATCCTCATCATTTTCACCCATATCATATAAGTCCCGTGGCTTTAAATGTATAGCTATGTTTCAATTTTTATCCAATTGGTCTTCCACATAATAAACCATTTGAGCCTCTGAAACTTGAATGTATGGCTCATCATCTTCATGGTCACCCGTGTGTATTAACCGTGAAAAATTGATGGATGTAAAACCCAAGTCATTAGTTATAATTCCTCTAGAACTTGTTGTATTGGCCCAAATACATTTAAACAAAATAACCGTAAATCAACCATGATAGTTTAACTCAATAATATCTACTAATTTTCCATAATAAGGTACACCACTAAACTGCATATGATTGTCACTACTACTTGCATAGCTTCTTGTACCAAAAGTCCCAAAAACTCCACAATTTTGAATGCTCAACCCTCGGTCTCAATCTAAAGTATGAAATTTGAATCCATTAACATTGTATGCATTATATCGCTTGGCACAATCTATTGGACCCAAGGCAAGAAACTTCAAATCCTCTGAATGGGATCAGTTGCTATCATTCCTTATCTGAAACAAAAGAGTGACAACTATGTTATACCATTACTGATCAAGGGAAAAATTTTGTTATACCTCTATATGTACCCACACGGCGAGAAAACCATTCAACAAACTCTCTATGGACCCTCTTATCTATCTCTGAATAAGAGCATGCACGATTTCTTAATTGTCTTCGTATGTAGTCTCTGAATTCCCTATGTCAAATAAATAAGGTAATTAGATAGTCATAATGGTTAGGGAACACTTAATTCAATAAATGTAATTTACTTACTGAAGAAATGGGTCTACTTCTCTACAATTAGTCAATGTATGCCGATGTGTTTGTAATTTCTCTATTGGAGAAAGAGCGAAGTAATCAAACCTGCCGACTAGTTTCCCTATTGGGGGAAACAAAGTGCCTCAATCAAATGACCCAATGTTGGATTAATCATCAACACGCCTAGGACGATTGAATATAGTTTCAATTCCATCTAAGTATCTAGAGCAAAAAGTCATAACCTCTTGAGCCATGTAACCCTCAGTTATTGATCCTTCTGGTTTAGCCTTATTGCGTACGTAAGACTTCAATGTCCCTAGATACCTAATGAAATACATAGAATTATAAGCCATTGAGGTAAAGTGTGCAAATTGAAACAATTGAGAACAAATTGTGTATATATTACCTTTCTATAGGGTACATCCATCGGTATTGGACAGGGCCACCTAGTTTAGCTTCTTCAACTAAGTGTACCATTAAATGAACCATAATTGTGAAAAATGAAGGTGGGAATAACATTTCCATGTGACGTAATGTAAGAACAAATCTATTCTGAAGTTGATTGAGCTCATTAACATTCAACACTTTATTACAGAGCTGCTGAAAGAATGAACACAAATCAGTTAGAACTATAAACACCTGTTTAGGAAAAGTGCTTCTCATTGCTAAAGGTAAAAGTTACTCCATAAGAATGTGAGAATCATGACTTTTCAATCCTCCAAGCTTTCGTTGTCTTAAATCAATGCATCTAGAGATGTTACTTGAATAACCATCTGGTACGGTGATGTTTTTTAATGTCCTAAGAAAGACATCCTTATTGGCACTAGTCAATGTAAACACAGCTGGAGGATATTTACCACTTTCATTAGGCCAAATATTAGACTTAATTCCCATTTCTTGTAAGTCCTTTCGCGCATTTAGATGGTCTTTTGATCTTCCAGGTTCATTTAGCAAAGTAAATATCACATTGTCACATACATTTTTTTCAATATGCATGACATTAAGATTATGATGTAACAAATTATTCACCCAATATGGAAGTTGAAAAAAAATACTCTTTTTTCACTATTGTTGAGTTTCTACCCCGACACTACTAGCTCCTCGAGATCTTTTTCCTCTGCCTTCAACTTCTGTAGCTTTTCCAAATACAATGTCAACATTTTCAACTTGTTTTAAAATATCTAATCCACTTATTGCCACTGGTGGATTTCTCTTCTCTTCTTTTCCATCAAATTTACTTCGAGCCAATCTAAATTTATGTTTAGGACTCAAAAAGTGACAATGACCCATAAAACACCACTTTCGACTATAAGGAAGACGATTAGGAGTTGAGTCAAAGTTACAAGAGGGACAAGCTAAACCAGTATGGATATTCCATCCAGATAAGGTTCCCAGCCCTGGAAAGTCACTTATAGTCCACAACAAAGCTGCATGCATATTGAACACTTGATTGCTATAAGAATCAAAGGTTTCAAGACCAACATTCCACAAATCTTTCAACTCTTCTATTAAAGGTTGTAGATAAACATCTATATCATTTCCTGGTGCTTTTCTTCCTGGAATGATCGTTGAAAGAAATAATGAACTCTTTTTCATACAAATCCAAGGAGGGAGATTGTAAGGCGCAAGTACCACTGGCCAAATACCATAACTAGTGCTTAAGGTGCCATATGGATTAAAACCATCAGTAGCCAAACCAAGGCGTACATTTTGAGGATCTGTGGCAAACTGAGGATTCATTATATCAAAACTTTTCCATGCATCAGAGTCTTTTGGATGCCTGAGCATGCCATCATTTCTCTTTTCCATCGTATGCCATTGCATCTGTTCAGCTGTCTTAGAAGACATGAACAATCTCTGCAATCGTGGCTTTAATGGAAAGTATCTCAAAATTTTTGCGGAAAGCTTTTGCTTTTTATCACCATTACCCTTTGGTTTCCATCTAAAAGTATTGCATGTCTTACAAATTTCCCTATTTTTATCCTCCCTAGTATAGCATGCAATCATTCGGGCATGCATCAATCTTGGTATAATCAAGCCCAAGTTTATTAATAATTTTCTTGGCCTCATAAAAAGAAGGAGGAATCTTTGCATGCTCAAATGCATCAGCCAACAATTTTAGGATCATCGACATTGCCTTGTCAGTTATTCTACACATACATTTAATGTGATACAATTTTACTAAGAAAGATAATTTTGAATACTTATTGCACCCTTCATACAAATTCTGTTGGCCATCCTTAAGTAACTCCAAGAAATTTGCATTTTCATCAAGCATCATTTGGTTTAATGGCGGAAAGGTTAATTCAACTTCATCTACACTTTCGTTATTGGGATGATGCCTAAATGCATCATTAACCATATCTTGTATAGGGTCTTCAACAATAATCCTTTCTTGAATCACATGTGACCTTGAAGGAGTTTTAACTACAGTTTCCAATGCACATGTCTCCCCATGTCTAAGCCAAATAGTATACCCTCTTGGAAATGGTTTAACCATCAAGTGGTCATAAACAACTTGTCTGATCTGCCACTTGTAAAATTTGCATTTAGAACATGGGCATATTATCTTGCCTTCAACACTCCGATTAACAAATGTGAAGTTTAAAAATCTATTGAGTCCTTCTACATATTCAGGGGTGTTCCGAGGCTTATTAATCCAAGATTTGTCCATTTTTGAAAATAAAATATGTCTAGGTTTAAAACATAATTCCAATAATATAAATATATTTGTAAGGATTAAATTACTTGGAAAGATTTTTTTCCCACTTGCGCTACCTTCATTCTCCTTATGAAAATGAGATATTCTACTAAATGTATATGATAAGTTAACAAGGCAATCAAATATAAAAGGAAAAAAAATTAAAAATTATTACACATGAAACAATTTATGGCAAAGGGACCAAGTATTATCATAGTGCATTTTATGGCATTATGCCTTGCTTGTTCCTTTTTTCTTTAACAACCAGATCCAGAATATATATATATATATATATATGGGAATTGTTTTTTGTCATTGGATAAGATAAAAACTATTCATTTCACCCATTATGGACATTAAAAGTAGGGAATAAAGAGAAGCAAGCATAATTAATAAATAAGGAAATACAAAGACATTAAAATAATATGGTCACAATTAAAATAAAGATTTTAAAAAGTTTGGCATTTAGTAACCATTCATTACCATCATTACCATAATATTTCGGGGAGATTAAGATGCTTAAGTTTATATTAAAAAAAAGAAATCACATTTATTTGGCTTTTTCAGTCACCAACTTGGAGACCAAGAAATCAATCAATCACCAATAGGAACAACGTAAGGGAAATTTATGGCACAATTTTCTAAAAAAAATGTATAAATATCTACGAATAAAAATTTACTTATATATATATATATATATATATGTTTGCTCTTTTTAATTTTATAAAAATTTTAATTTCATTTGTTAATTTAAAATCAGATAATATCATTTTTTTTCTTTTTTAAAATAATCCAATTTTACCATTTCATCTCATAATTAATCTAAAATTTAATACTAAATAATACAATATGTTAACATAGACATCAAACTTACAGGCAAGTTAATGATTTTAAATAAATAAATAATGTTTAAGTTAATAAATTATTAAATTTAACTTTAAATTTTGCATGCATTATAAGATAGAGGGGTAAAATCATATTATTAAAAAAAAAAAGACAACATTCTCTGTTTCTAAATTAAGAAGATCAAATTAAAACTTTTATAACATTGAAAAGACCACACATACATTTAAGCCATAGGAATTTCTTTAAGCGAGGATTTGGCATTTTATAAGTGAATAATTTATATTAAAAACAATAAGCTAATGTTTCAAGTTATTAGCTTTGGCTTTAAATTTTTTAAAAAATGTAATATAAAATAAATATAAAAATTTGGAATAAAATAATATACCAATATCTAATTTTGCTTTATGTTTGATGCATTTAACATGAAAAGCATGGAAGGGAGGCTTATAAATATCAAGCAAACTTAAAGTCCCAATTAGTTAGAAGGGTTCTTATTTTTGTCTCGTTGAGGGGGGAAACTAAATTAGTAATTTCGCTAGTCAAACAGCAAATAAAAAAGAATTTTCTAACTCCTTATGGGTGGATTTTCTTCATCTGCATTAACTTCTTACAAATGAATGAAATGCATGTAAATTACATAATATACATTCTTTTTTCCATTCCCATGATCTTAATCTTATTTCCAAACCCAATAGTTTAAATTCAAGACTTGCTATTTCTATTTGCTTTAAAATAGAAACAAAAATGAAACATGGTTCGTGTCACGGCTCCTATATCAGACAATTAAATTTATTAATCACCAAACCATTGGGAGCCATATAGCTATAATGTTTTATTAAAGTTAATTATTGGAGCCGGAAAAGAATGTAAAAGCAACAGTTGTTAAAGGAAAAAAGTATTAAAAGAAAAAAACTGCCAACAGCAAAAATGAGAATCCTTCTTCTTTTTGTGTGTGTGTTGTTGGGGGGGTTTCCATAACTGCTCTTCAAAACAAATGTATTATGGGAGACAAAGAGGACACGATTATCTTAATGAAATCACATGATATATAAAACCTTAAAAATCGCAGTGGAATCTTTCACTTCTGTCACAAGTACTCCCATTTGAGAAAGCAATAACAGAAGGAAGTATAGTTTAAGTCCTCTTTATAGCTAAGGACAAGCATCAAAATCCACATTTTTATGATTAAAAAGCTTTCTTTCTTTGGAAAGAAAGTAAACTATGTCGTAAATTGAATCGGGATGGAGTGCATGCTAAGTGATATTCTTACTAAAGACGAAGATACAAATTAATTTACTCTGATCCAATCGAGACTCACATGGTGTACCTTTCACTATAATTTTATTATCTTAGTGGGTTATGCAATACTTAGGAGCTTCGTTGAGTAATTTATATTATGATTAAGAACATTTATATTAAAATTAACACACACAAAAACTGCAAATTCGTTGAGTAAAAACTAAGCAGAGTACAAAGAACATACAGTTTGAAAACAAAAGCAAACTATTTCGAGTCAAATAAGGAAGATCCTACGAATTTCAACGATGACATATCTTCTCAGCGACTAAGTGGTCTTTATTTCTTGGCTTTTCTGTGTGAAATTTAACCAAATTCATCAGTTTAGCTGCATTGTATTTGAGTACAAAGGGGAGACAACTTGGATAGAATGGGGAGCCATTTGCTAATCGAGGGCTTCACTTCCCTGCTCTGGTTTAAGACTAGCTACGTATCCTCCTCAAATTTATTATCCTAAAAATTGAATTGACTAAAAAAGCGGATTCAGATGAATATATACTACTAGCTTACTCATTCGAAAAAAAATAGTAGGATTGTAGGAAGCTCGAGTTTGGAACTCAATTAACTCCTTTACTATATTTATTTAGGGCCAAGCAATCGCACGAGAACAAGATAGGTAAGGCCATCAATTCAGGATTTACTACTTGTTATCCTATGCCTTTATTGGAAGCATGGGTATGCTTTGCTCATTCCTGAAGAAATTTTATGGATCTATTGCACTCTTAACCTTTACTAACCTCTCGAATCCTTTACTAATACTTAAGCAATTGAGATTCTTCACTCTCCTACTGAAAAGAATGCAGTCTCTAGTCACTCGGGGCATGAAGGAGAATTTTGTGGGTGATTCAATGAAGTGGAAAAAGTACTCCCTAACTTAGATTTCTCCAAAATATATATACACATGCACTCAAATAACTTTAGTTAACCAATCTAGTGTGTGCCCTGTTTCCTACCACAGCTGAAGTTAACCACTTAAATAAATGAATCAGATCCCCACTTACCCGGTCTGGATGTTCAAGTTGATGTTCTGCTATCTGGACTTTGCCTTTCCTTCATGAAACTAGCGTCCTTCATAAAAGGCTTAGCTACTCGCACCAGCGGAAGGTGGGGTCTCGACGGGGACAGGGGTTAGGGCAGCAGATTGTTTATTTTGGGGGTGGGACCTTCAAAAATCTTTTAGCTTTTTTAACTAGGGCTAATGTTTAACTACGGTTGTAACAACCGCTTTTAAAATATGGTTTAACAGGGGTTGAATCAACCCCCAGTATCCAACTGCCGTAGAGTTTGCTTTTTCTTGTAGTGATAGAAGCAATTACCCACTACAAGAAACGTTGTGTTAATTATGTGGGTAATATTATCCAAATGGATGTAATAAGGTTTCCCCTTAATTGGGTCAAGCTTTGTACATTTGCTTATATATACTATTTCTTCAGCATGAATTTTGTGATAACCCCAAAATTAGAGAAGAGAAATTAATTGAAAATTTTAAATTTTTGAAAGGTAAGTCCAAATATAAGAAAATTTAACCTAAAAGTATTTATGATAAATAGAATTTTTGAAGAATTAATTAAACTTTGAGAATAGAAATATTTTAGGGAGAACTTAAAATTTAAAATTTACTAATAAACTAAAAGCAAGCTTTGACCATAACTCTAGTTGTCATCCTTTTAGGCATGAAACATGGGGGGTCCAAGTGTTAGAATAAAATTCAATACGTAGAACCACATATATAAATATTAAAATCTGAAGTTATTATTTAAGGTTAAATAATGTGATATAATTTATAACTAGAATTTTATTGGGCTTAGAAGTCTAATGTCATGAGATTAATGTGTGGATACTCATAAAGAGTATAATTAGAATTTTATGATAAAATGGATACTAGTTATATCAATATATATATGTATAAAGGTTATGGTCCTTAAGTTATTTAAATTTAGAATAGATTTCTTTGTACTAGCATAATAGTTTCTTAGATATATTTTGGTCATTCCATCTAGAATAATCTAAAAAATTAGCTTGTGCCATTAATCACAATGACAGATTCAGGTACACTTTCGCTCCTATTTTAATTTTATTCTTCTGAATTGATATAGGTCATATGTATTTTATAAATTAAAATTTTAATTCATGATTAAATTTGGTTCCTCAAATTCCTTCAAGTGGTATCAGAGTCTTCTATAATCAATTCTTTAAAATGATTTTAGTTTATAAAATTTAATTTAGTTTTTATACATTCAAAACAATGTGGCCATTTGTTGTTTACACATTAACCTTAATATATATGTGTGTGTGTGTGTGTGTGCGTGTGTGTGTGTATGCGTGCGTGCGCGCGCGTGTGATTTTCACAATTTTTTCAAATTTAGTAATTATAGTTTAAAAAAAAACAAAGGGGCTCTAGAAGTCACGAAAACCATTAAAGAGAAAAGGAAACTCACCTTTAAGCTAACAAAGTATTGGTAAAGTTATAGTTGTGGTTACTAGATAATTTTTTTACTATACATCCTATTCCATTATTGTTTTTGTTACTTCTCTACCAATAACAAAGTAATTAAAAAAAATCCCTCCAACAATCATAGAAATCATATAATACAAATAAAAAACATAAAGGCCCCTTTTACCATTGTTACTGTTCGTGAGCATGAAGGGGATATTTTTTTATTTTTATTTTTACTTTAAAATGAAAAAATTTTTGGATAGCAATTTATTTCAAATAATTTATTATAGGAATCTTTTATGATTTCTTAAAGTTTTGACTTTTATACCTAATGAATTAATTAACACAAGATGTCACCAAAGTACCCTCTCTTGTGAAAATTGTTCATGAAATATAATAGATGTTTTATGACTACGTAATTTCATGCGGGTATTTTAATCAACATAAAGGAAGGTTAATATTTGGCTGAATTACATAGGCAACTGTGATGATAAATAAGTGACAATTATTAAGTTTTAAAATGCAAATAATAATTTAATCCAAAGATAGTATTGTTCTTTGGCATTCATTAACGTCAATGTTTGATCACCATAACAAGAATGCCATTTACAATTAATATTATTGTCTAAAGACAAAATATTAATGTTGTTATAGGCATCTTGGGATTGGGAGAAAATTATTTGAATTTTATTGCTATCATATTGTTATGTGGTTTACTAATTAACTTTTGTTCTTTTCTTATAACTTTAGTTACCTTGATATCTGTTAACTTAAATTCTAGTCCCATCTTGAATGTAACAAATTTCAAGGATTGGAAAGAAAAACATTCAGATCATTTTTGGTTGTATAGGTTTAGACCTTGCATTAAAGACTAATCAACCCTCTTTTCTTACAATTGAAAGTTCCTCTAAAACACAAAGGTACTTTGAGAAGCGGGAACATTCAAATCGCATGAGTCTAATGATGATTAAGCATGGCATTTTAAAAGCATTTAGGGGTGCTATCTCTAAAAGTATCACCAATGCAAAAGATTTCCTTGCTAAATTTGAAAAATGCTTTGTCAAAAGTGATAAGGCAGAAACAAGCATGCTTTTACAACGATTGATTTTTATGAAGCACAAAGACAAAAGAAATATAAGGGAATATATTATGAAAATGTCTTATATATCTGCAAAATTCAAGGAATTAAAGCTTGCACTATCTAAAGACCTACTAGTGCATTTTTTGTGTTAATTTCCCTTTCTGTATAATTTAGCCAGTTTAAGGTTAGTTATAACTGCTAAAGGAAAAATGGACTTTCAATAAGCTTATATTTGATAACCTCTCTAAATTCATGCCTTTTTAGCGTATTTTTCTTGAGCTGTGTATACCTTTTGGTGTACTTTTGTATAAAAATCATATTCAAAATAGGAAAATGTGCCT
Source organism: Erythrophleum ivorense (assembly GCA_026724425.1). NCBI lineage: Eukaryota > Viridiplantae > Streptophyta > Magnoliopsida > Fabales > Fabaceae > Erythrophleum > Erythrophleum ivorense. The sequence goes on from JAIUCV010000009.1 coordinate 47,069,337, forward strand.
TTTTGATAGCTAAGCTTAACTAACTCACTTTTATATTAATTGCACAAATTTTAATCTATTTTAGGATATTTTTTATACATTCACAGTTTTATACTTTTACAGATGTCATTGGATAAGTCCCTTAAAGTTAATATGCTTGCTAGAAGTTTTGTCTGGGAGAATCTAATTTGCCGCGGCCAAATCAATATGTTAGCTGCAACCAATTCTTGCACAGAAGAGAGAACAAACAGAGAGCATTTCACCGCAACCAATTCTTGAATAGAGATGCTGGAGAGAATCCGAGGCTATTTATCCGCGACGTAGTGCATGTTGGCCTCGCGCGAACTATAGTTTACTGAAACATTGCATTTTGAGGCTTGATAGACCCTAAGACTTCATATATCCCACATTTTCAGTAAAAGGAGCATCCTTCGTCTTTTGGGCAGCCTAAGGAGCTTGTGTGCTAGGGTTTGGAGATTGGGGAAGTGGTTGGAGCCAAGGATTGAAGTTTTGGAGAGATTTAAAGCTCTTTCTATTTGTTTTTCTAATCATTTCCTTCTCTTTCTCTTGTATTATGCTATGGCTTCAACTTCTTGGAGTTTTGTAAGCATATGGCTGATTATAAGTAGCTAAACATTTGTTCTAGGATTATTTTAAACCCTTGTATGGATTGATATTTGATTCTCCTCCACTTCCATGATTAATGACATATATGTGTTGATTTCACTCCATTCTTAATGCTTTTGGTTGATTGGCCACCAATTAGTTATTTGTTGACTTGAGTGATACTTGAGAAAGCTAGCTTAAGTACTAAACTTGAGTTAAATTGTGCAAAAACTTGAAATTTATGTATTAAATAGATAGTTTTGTTTGTGAGGTAGAGATACACTAACTGACCTTGTATAGTCACATTTGGGTTTGAATTTAAAATTGGGATTTTATTAGTTGTGAGAGAGATTGAGCAACTAATAGAATTAAACACTTGTTCTTGACTTGAGAAAGCTTTTTCAAGTATTATTTGATCCCCAGACTTGCACATATAGTTGTTGGTCTCTTTTGTGAGAGGAGGTCGCTCTTATGCCATGAAATACAAAAGAGAGAAATAATCCTAGATCCCTTGTATACTTGAAGTCAAAAGGATCTTTTAGCCTCTTACAAATTAATTTGCAAAGTAATTTTTACCTTTTTACACTCAATTTCGATAATCAATTGTTCTACTCAACCTAGTTTAAAGCATAAGTTTAATGATTAACTAAATTCAATTCCAATCCTTGTGGGAACGATAATCTTTTTATACTACTTTGTCACGGCTCGTGCACTTGCAGTGTAAGCCACTTGGCGAACAATATCCTATCTTGTTTATGGGTGTCAAAATCACCAAAAATAATTTCTTACTCCCGAAATATTTTTTATCATAGATAGAGTAAGTAGAGTCACATTCCACAAGAACTAACCAAATTATTTAATCCAAAATTATAATAAAAAATTTCTTTTTAATAAACTATCAATAAATAAATTAAAAAAATATTTTTAAAAAGAATTCAATGCAAACAACTCCCAACTAAGATTTATTTTAGGTCTAACTTAATCAATTTGATCATCAAAATTCCAAAAAAAATATAAATAATTTCTCTTTTAAAATAAGTTAGTTATGAACATCAATTAACTCTGATATTCTACTCTTCCTTAAGGGTGTTTAAAGGGAACAAGCTTTCTAATTAAACCTTATTCATTAATTAATTCCAAATGAGCTCTCAAATTTTAAATTATAAACAGCCTTAAAACAAGAAAAGTCACCAATCACCATTCAACAATACATATACTCGTATGTTTAAAATGGAAGAAATATTTTCATCAATACACAAAGACAATTTTGATTTATCAAATATATTAAATTTCTACTCTATTGAATATAATGAACAATTACGGATTCACAAATTTATATAGCAGTAATTATTCAACTAAATAAGGTACCAATTTAAATTAACTAAATAATAATGTCATAAAAATAGAAAATATTTCAATACTCAAGAAGAAAAAAATAAATAAATCAAAATTCTCACAAATTGTTCATTGAGCTAGACCATCAATTACCCTGACTAAGAAACTAAAAAATTAGATTTGTAAAGAAGTAGAAAGAAAATGAGGAGAATATATGAGAAGAGAGGAATAAGAATAGATCTTGAATCTGAGTTGTTCTTTGTGCACTCTCACATTTCCTTTTATAGGCCTTCTTTGCCATGCCTCTATCTTTATCTTTTTTTTTTAATCTCAAAAAGGAATATAGATAAGCATTTGTTCTTGTGTCTTTTTGTTTATCTTTCTTTTAAAATCTTAAAAGAGAATATGAATAAGCCTTTTTTGCTATATCTTTATCTTTATTTTCTTTCTGCACAAATATTAAAAAGGAAATATGGATAAGGCATGTAACATAATTTTTTTTATTTTCTCTAACTAACTATAAACAGAGATATATATAGAATTAATTTATTATCCATATAATATCTAAAATTTATATTACTTTTAATTTTGAAATTATATCTATTTAAGTGTGTAAAATATATTTAACAAATTTTCTCACACTTAAATCATTGCTTGTCCTTAAGCAACTATACTAGAGTCAGAGATTTTATCACTTAGCTCAATGAGATGGCACTATTTCTTGTGCTCTTCATTAATAACAAGCTGTTATAAATAAATAGATGAGTTATTCAATAAAAAAAATTATAGTTTAACTTTTACTTACTCATCACTTACAATTATCAAGTAACTCTAGTGTGTTTGTGCACATGTCTAAAATATGATCAATGCAAACAATTAGTTGAGTAAAAGGATTGAAAATTACAATATTTATCTAAAAATTTACAATGCCCCAATAAATCATGTATACATAAAAATTGCACAATAGAGATCATTAGAGTCTTTTAATTTAACTCCCCATACTTATAATTTTTTTTCCTTTATTTTTCACCCAGTAAAGGTAAAAGAATTTTTTTTTGTTTCTTTCTTGGGTTGTTATAGTTTTTTTTGATACAAACCTTCATATTAGTGATACAAAAGTCCGATTACTCAAACTTACATAACCCACTACACCAAGATGCTTTACACACTCATGCCTTAACTGCACCGTTTAACGCAAGGGTCAACATTGATGATGAAGACCCCTAATTACTAAGTATAGCTTAAGCTAGCAAAGTGGGAATTGACTTACTTTCTTTTCTTTTCTTTTCTTTTTTGGTTTTTGAGTGCTCTAAATCATATCTTCACTTTAACAGTATTAAATGTGCAAAAATTGATTTAAACATATAAATTCAAAGATAAATATATAATTAGTAACTCTTCCTACTCAACTATTTATTCGCATGGTATATAATCAAACAACAATACTCAAATTGAGTTCTTGAGTTATGTTCATGACTTTATGGGTTAATTGTTTTACCACTTAATTTTAAAATTAAATAACTCAAAAATTTATAAATAACAACTAATTTATTAAAATAGGAGAATAATAAGAAATAGTAACAAAAAAATTTATATATCTTTTAAAAAATCATTAAAATTCTCTCTAACTCAGTATAATTATCAAAATAAGTAGCAATTATAACTATAAAAATCAACTAAACCCCTCCCTCACACTTAAAATCAACACTATCCTTAGTGTTGTAGTCATATATAAAGGTAAAGAGAAGATGGAACTAAGACTCACTTGGTTTATGGATAGCTTTGTTGCAGTTAGATAACCCTAAAATTTTCCATAGCTTACTTGTAACAATTCTAGAAAGGAAGAATAGTAACTCTTAATCAAAATAAAGGAGACAATAAAATAAATAAAGAGGAGAGACATTACTTGAAATGTGGGGGACTTATTAAATAAAATAGAAAATAAGATAAAACTAAAAAAAAAAAAATTTTGTTTGTTTTTTTAATGGTGGGTTGCCTCCCATAAATGCCTATATTTAATGTCTATGGCCAGATAGAATGGTTCATTACTCAATTTCCATAAATTAGGAGTTGCAGCTCAATTGCTTTTAAGTTGCTCACCTGAAATCCTTTATAGTAAGGTTTTAGATGATGCCCATTAACCTTAAATATTTTATCAGTTTAAAGACTATGAATTTCAACTATACCATGAGAAAACACCTTAGTGACAACAAATGGTCCAACCCAACGAGACCTTAATTTTTTAAGAAAGAGTTTAAGTGTAGAATGAAATAAGAGAACTTTTTGACCAATTTCAAAATTCTTTCTAGAAATATGTTTATCATGATATAGCTTGCTCTTCTCTTTATATATTCTAAAATTTTTATAGGCCTCATTTCTTATCTCATCAAGTTCTTGCAATTGTAACTTCCTATGTGCACCTACCTCATCCATGTTCATATTACACTGTTTAATAGCCTAACAAGCCTTATGCTTTAATTCTACAGGAAGGTGCCAGGGTTTACAAAAAATTAGGCGATACAGAGACATACCGATAGGAGTTTTATATGCAATTCTGTACTGCCAGAGAACATCATCTAGTTGAGTGCTCCAATCTTTCCTGTTTGGGTTGACAATCTTTTTAAAAATCAATTTAATCTCCCTGTTAGACACCTCTACTTGACCACTTGTCTATAGATGGCAGGTTGTTGAAATTCTGTGAGTCACTATATTTTTTTAACAAGCTTTCTACTGCATGGTTGCAGAAGTGAGTGCCTCGGTCACTAGTGATTGCTTTGGATATTTTGTACCTAGTAAAAATATGACTTAACAAAACTAACAACACTTTTAGCATTATTAGATCTGGTGGCTTTTGCTTCCACCTATTTTGAAACATAGTCAATAGCTAAAAGAATATAAGAATTACCAAAAGAAAATGGAAAATGTCTCATAAAATCGATTCCCCATACATAAAAAATTTCACATACTAAAAATTAGGTTCAATAGCATTTGATCTTTATGGCTTAAACTACCATTCCTTTGGCAATTATCACATGCTTTACAAAATAAGTATGAGTCTCGAAATAAATTTGGCTAATAAAATCCACATTCTAAGACTTTTGATGCTGTTCTTTTTGGGCCAAAATGTCCACCACATGCATATAAACGACAAAATTCTATAATTGATGGAATTTTAGTTTCGGAAACACACTTACGAATTATTTGGTCAGAACAATATTTCCATAAATATGGGTTATCCCACATATAATATTTAGACTTATTTTTTATTTTATCTTTTTGTGCCTTTGTCAAATCACTGGAAAATGTTCTAGTAACTAAATAATTTACTATATCAACATATTAAGCTGTTGAATTTTTAACCTCAAAGATATGCTCATCTAAGAATGCATCTTGAAGTGGTCCTAGCTCTTCATTGAGTACCAGTTGGTTCACATTATCTACAATTGAATTTTTTGCTCCTTTCTTATGCCGAATCTCTAGGTCAAATTCCTACAATAGTAGAATCCATCTTATCAAGTGACGTTTAGCTTCTTTTTTGCCAAGCAAATATTTTAGAGCTGCATGATCTAAAATAATAATAACTTTAGTGCATAATAAATATGATCAAAATTTTTCTAAAACAAACACTATAGCAAATAATTTTTTCTTTGTTGTAGAATAATTTTTTTGAGCACTATTAAGTGTCCTTGATACATAATATATAGCGTGAACATTCTTTCCAATCCTTTGACCAAGCACTGCTTTTATTGCATAATTGCTGACATCACATATAATTTTAAAAGGGTACTCTTAGTTTAGTGGTTGAATGATAAAAACTGAAGTTAGCAACTCTTTCAACTAGTCAAATGCCTTTTTGCAATTCTCATCAAAATCAAAAGGGATATTTTTTTGTAGCAACTTGCAGAGAGGATGAGAGATTTTTGAGAAATCCTTTATAAACCTTTGGTAAAAACCTACATAACCAAGGAAAGAACGCAATTCCCACACTAATATAGGGTAAGTTAATGATCTAATTAAATCAATCTTTGATTTATTAACCTTTATTTCCCTTAAAGATACTATATGGCCTAGTATTAATCCTTGATCTACTATAAAATGGCATTTTTCATAATTAAGCACTAGATTAGTTTCAATGCATCATTTAAGTACTTTAATTAAATTTTCTAGACAATCATAAAATGAATTCTTATAAACAGTAAAATTATCCATGAATACCTCTATAATATGTTTCACATAGTCTAAAAAAATACTTACTATACATCTCTTAAATATTGCTAGAGCATTACACAAACCAAATGGTAAGCAAAGGTACTAAAGGGAACTGTAAATGTTGATTTCTCTTGATCTTCAAGTGCCACAAGAATTTGATTAAAACCTAAAAAACTATTTAAACAACAATAATGAGAACAACCATCTAATTTTTCAAGCATTTGATCAATAAAAAGTAATAGAAAGTAATCTTTTTTCTAGTTGAAGCATTTAGCTTCCTATAATCTACACAAACTTTCCATCCATTTTTCACACGAGTTGAAACTAACTCACTATTATCATTCTCAACTACTGTAAAGTCAGTCTTTTTAGGTATTACTTGAATTGGACTTACCCATTTACTATTAAAAATCAGAAAAATCATACCAATATTAAGTAGCTTCAAAATCTTCTTTTTGACAGCTTCCATCATTAATGGGTTAAGATGGTATTGAGCTTCCCTTGAAGGTTTATAACCTTCCAATAGTATGCGTTGCATACACATAGAATGGCTTATACCTTTTATATTCGCTTTTGTCCACCTAATAGTTTCTTTGTATTCTTTGAGGACTCTGACTAGCTTTTCCTCCTCTAAAAGAGTTAGTTTGTTAGAAATTATCACTGGCAAAGTTTGGTCATCACCCATATAGGCATATTTTACATGACCTTACAATTCTTTCAGTTCTAATTTGAATGCTTGCAAAATATATGGAAATAGCTTATTGTGAGATAATAGAAGATCAATATAAGAAATATTATATCTTACAATCTTCAATGATTCCAATTCAAAAATTGATTCCCTCAATTCCTCAATAATGACAAATTTCTTGTCAAAAGATTCTAACTTTTTATAATCAAAACTCTTATTGATTGCTAGCTATAATTTTTCTTTGCATGTTAGCTCAAAAACTTGGTATTTCAATGAGTCAATAATATCAACTACAAAAAATAGAATTAACATCAGTAAGATATCTCATGGCATCATATATATTGAATCTTATTACTTTTCCATCAAATTCCATAGTTAATGTGCCTTCCGCAACATCTCTTTTTGTCCTTGATATTTTCAAAAATGGTCTTCCTAGTAAAATTGATACTGAGTTAAAAGAATGGTCATCTTCCATATCTAGAATATAAAAATCAACTGAAAAAACTAACTGATAAACTTGTACTAAAACATATTCTAAGACCCCTTCTGGATATGCATTAGACCTATCAGCCAATTGAATAATAACATTAGTTTCTTTAAGTGGTCTTATATTCAAAAAATAATAAATCAAACTAGGCATCACATTTATTGAAGTTCCTAAGTCTACCATTGCTTTCCCAATTTTAAGATTTCGTATTTTGCAAGGGATAGTAAACACACTTGGATCCTTACATTTTAGGGCAACTTCTTTTAGAGGACCGCAAACATATTCTCTCCCATGCAAATCTTCTCATCTCTCTTCAGCTTTCTTTTGCTAGAACATAATTCTTTAAGAAACTTTGCATATCTAGGCGCCTGTTTAATAGCATCAAGGAGGGGAATATTAACTTTTACCTTTCTCAAAACCTCTAGGATCTCTTTCTCTTATTGCTTCTTCTTGGACTTTGATAGTCTACTTAGGAAAAGAGGAGGAATGACTATTGGTTGCTTGGTTTAGGATGGCTCTGAGTTCTCTTATAGAGGCATCTTTATCTCCTTTTTCAAATTTTCATCTTTAGCATATTTTGGAGCTTTCTTTTCAGGCTCTTTCAACTTTGTAACATCCAGTCCCTCTGCAAATGTGAGAAACGCAATGTTCAGTTTCTCCGTAAACGTCAGAAATGGGCTAAATATAAAAGGAAGTCCTCAAAATAAAAGAAATTGGGGCCAACTAAAATTATAATAAAATTTTAAATATTAGAAAATGAGGATTTGAGGTTTAAGATGCCCAAAAATCAGAGCCAGAAAAACTCAAAATTTGCTGAAGAAAATAAAGGCATTTTTATAATTTTTAGAAAATTATAGGAGGGATTTTTAAACAAAAAATTTAAGCTTTCTAAGGTTCTCAGAGGCCATGAATACCATGGGAACCTCTAGAATAGTTGAAACTCCTCCAGTGAGCGATTTCGGCTATCAATTGACCGAAACTTTAACTGAATAATTCGGAATGGTTTTAGATCCTTTTTGAGTGATTGGCGATTCTTATGATTAAGAGCCCAAGGAATATGATGAAAAAAACAGATTTCAAAAGGAGTTAATTTAAGCCAAAATAATAAGAATAAAGAATAGGGATAAAAATGCAAAAAGGAAAAGTTGCTTTTTGCTCTCTTAAAACACATTCTAGCCTTCCCCAAGCTACACCAATGTTTACCCATTTTTGAAACCGCTAAAAACTCCAACCAAGGCATCATGTGGAAGGAGAAACAACGAAGGAGAAAAAGAAGCCTTGAATAGGTATGAAAGGGTGTGTTTTCTTCCTTTTGTCTTTACAATAAATATTCCCTTCCTTCTCCTCCATATTTCCATGGGTTCAGAATGCATTTTAATGCTATTTTGGTTCTGGTCCAGCAAGGAGAAGTTAGGATTGGAGGGAAGGCTTGGGTGCAAGAGGAAGGCATTTGGAAGAACAATAATTTAAGGTAGGTTCCCATTCCTTTCCATGGCTTTTCTTGCACTTCTTGCTTATTCTCCTCCATATGAATTTCGTGCAACCTAGAGCCCATCCAAAGGGAGTTAAATTTTGACCATACCAAGGGAAGAACAAGTGATTTAGAGTGTGAGAATTTAGAATAGGCAAGTGGAAACAAAAAAGGAGCCTTAAAATTCAAGTTGGCACAACTTGGAGCTTTGAAATAAATGATAAAATCTGATTTTTCCTAGAGGTATTCTAGTTTATGTAAGACATGTTTTGAGTCCCTTAAACCCCTAGGAAGTTACATATGTGACATTCCTTCTAAGAAAACAAAGCAAAGTTCAAGAGCTCTTTTCATGATATATATCTCGGCCACACAAGGTCTGCTCACCTAGGGAGTGTTTTAATTTGTTCTAAACCTAGAATGGGACTTCTTATGATGGTAGAAGGTGAGAGAAACCCTTGAAAAAAATTTAAAAGCCATAGATTGGAAGATGAGACAATGGCTTCCATAATGTGACCTTATGAAGCAACTTGTGTCTAGGCTTTTGTAAATGAATATGTAATGGCTCCAAGGACCTTAAATGAGGTCAAGAGGCCTATGAATGAAAAAAGAATGGAGCCAAGAACTTGAATCATGATGGTTGCTTCAATAAGCCATTTATGGAACCATTATGTGACTTATGGAATCAAGTATGTTCTTAAATATAAGTTTAATGTCCTAGCTTGTTTCAATAGTGTAATTAGCTTCCATATGATGTGTCTAGGCCAAGAGAAATGATCTCCACCCTCTTGGGTGTGTGAGGTCAAGGGAGAGGACTTAAGGCTTAAGGAAAAAGTGTATAAATGTAAGCAAGGTAGCTCTTTCTCTTTTCTCCCATACATGAATGAATGTCTACATTGTTTTTGAATGCTTGTATGAGTATTTTAAGCTATGAATTGTATTTTAGTATGATGCCTATGTTCCATGGAACCATAATATTGCACTATGTATTCAAATGATGCCTATAAGTATTGCATTGGTTTGTTTGAATATGGAGAGGCTAAGAACCTTCTATCTTCGGTGAGGATGAGTCAAGAACCCTTAGAAGTGGTTGAGACCAAGAGAAAGTCTCCCAAGAGTAAGGCTTAGTTCAAGGCCTTTGAGAAAAAGGGTGAGATAAATCCAAGAACCTTAAAAAAAGTGAGTGAGGCTAATCCATTTATTTGGCAAGCCTAAGTATGTTATGTGTGCTTTGTGTAAATGCCAAGAATGTATTTTACACCATTTTCTATATTGATATGCCATGCATGCATCCTTAACACTTGTATTACATTCTTTATGCATGATTGAATGGGAGATGAGCTATTAGGATTTCTAGAATCTCACTCTTCCCTCCCCGTTACTTAATATGCCTAGGTGGATCAAGAGAGCAAGGAAATGGGAGCCACCACACTTGGAAGCAAGAATATTAGCAATGGAGTTGTAACTTATTTGTATTATAGCCATATGGTTGTCACATGATGTATCTCCATAATGTCATGATGTATGAGCTTATAAATATTTGTAAAAGTATGGGTATATTATATATGTATGAGAACTAGACCGGTGTAAAGTATATTTCATGAATTTGACTTGGATATGCCAAGTTATACAAGTATGGTTCTTGTGTATATCTTGGTGTGGATGAGTGAGATTATGAAATATAGGTTATTAGTCCTTTGAGACATGTTTGATAAAGTATTTTAATACTTTCCCACGTGCTCATGTCGCCATAGAATGAGAAGAAGCAAAAATGGACCCCTTGAGACTCCATATGAAGCTTAAAAAGGCCATTTTGTAACCCTATGTCACAAACTGACCAAATGGACAAATTTTTTCATGAAATTTGGCATGCATATAGAGATCATCTAGAGATTTTTGGAAAGCTAAAGTGCAGAATTTTTTGAGGTATAAGAAATATTTGGTGAATTTTTGAAGTTAGAAATTTTTCTGATTTTGGTTAGTGTACTGTAGCTTTGGTCCGAAAATACATCTGGGTTAAACATGGGGCAAATGAGGTCCAATGGTCTTGAAATTTTATATGAAGAAACTAGACATGCACAATGAGCTATATCAACTAGAACCACCTCATTTGGAGGTTTAGAGAGAGAGAAATGAATTTTTGAAATTATAACTCACTGTCAGTGACACAGAGGACCCTCAGCACTGTTCCATCGAGTTTCTCCAGCTTATTTTCATTTTCTGGGCCTAGATCTATTTTTATCTTAATATAGACATCTGTAACTTTCCAGATTGATATAGTTTACTTGATTTGAATTTTTTGAAAATTAGTTATGAATTTTTGAAATCCATATCAGTAAGCTGTAGCAAAACTCAAGGGCAGCCAGACCTTTCATACTTTTCTGTTGTCAAACACAGTCCATCTGGGTATTTCATACCTAGAATTATTTTTTTCTTATAGTATACATATAGAGCTTTTTGGAAAGCTATCATTTGCCTCGTTTTGATTTTTCTAGAATTAATTATGATTTTTCAAAGTCTGTCCTAGAAAACTAAAAGTTGGAACCCGTGGCAAAAATTCTGATATGTGTTCCAAACCTTCAAACCCGAGTTTCTTAGCCTAAATGGCTATGAATCTGATATGTTTTAATATGTTATGTTCTAAAAGGAGTTGAGGATAAATTCATGGGCTTTGAAAATGATTTAATGCTGAGCTAGAGGTTCTTAGTAGTGTGCTTTCCATTATTATGTGTTGTATGTGCAAGTAAATTGTGTGAAAAGTTCAAGTAGTGCAAAATGGACCTCAAGAGCTTATGTAATGATATTCTTGCTTTGTATGAATGTTGTATGGATATTATATGGATAAAATTGATTAAACCAAAGTGGGATTGAACCGTGTGAGTTTGTTTATGTGATTTCAATCCATATGCTACGCTTTGTGTGCAAGTCTGGTGTTTATTGCTTGAATGCTATGATATAAGTTTCTTGGGGTTAAGATATGACATTTGTCGCTTCTCAAAGTAATGGCGTTGGCATTTTATTTTGGATTTACTTCAGGCTAAAATGGTAATCTTTCAGAATGCTGACCTTCCTACTTTCCTACATTTGTAGCTAACTGGCTCATCCAGTTCTCTAAGTTAAGTATGTTAGATTTAGTTTTCTACTAAAACTGTTGCATGTTAGTAGCCAAAGTGAAAACTATTTGTTTTAGGGACATACCTAACTTAAGAGGAGGAGGTTAAAGTGTAGAAGCTTATTGCTTTGGTTGGTAATTAAGCTGTTAAAAAGTGTTGGATCTTTACCCATAGTTAAGGTTTAAGTGCTCTCTCCATCCAAGATTGTATGTGGGAGCATGATGATCATATTTTTTTTGGAATTGCTGATTTTGAAATCCCCTTACAGCATTAACTTGTTCATCTTCTTAGAGAGTCAGGCACATATCCGTAGGATGATCAACATGTAAGCAAATATCACAAACCTCGACTTGTTCTTAACCTCCTACAACTATTTTTTTTACAAGAAAGGTAAGTTTATCCAATCTTTGTTCAATAGAATCTATACTTACCTCATTTACCCTTTTAGTTAAAGGGTTTTGGCAAATCCTAAACTATTGAGTGTTGGCTGTCATTTTAGTAATTAACTTCTTAGCTTAAGCCAATGTCTTGTCCACCAATGCTCCACCACTAAAGGCATCTATCATATTTCTATCATTTAGAAGCAAACCTTCATAAAGTATTGAATTAATAACTAGTCTAATATCTAGTGATATAAGCAACTAGCACAGAGTTAATTGAACCTCTCCCAATACTCATAAAGGATCTGTCCATTATATTGATGAATGTTGCAAATCTCCTTTCTAATTGTTGTGGCTCTAGAAGTTAGGAAAACTTTTCAAGAAACAGCTTCTTTAGTTGGTCCCAAGTTGTAATTGACCCCAACGGGAGATCATATAGCCAATCATTTGCTTTGTCTGTTAGCAAAAATGGAAAAACTCATAGTTTGATCTACTCTTCAGTCACTTCTAAAGGCTTCATACTAGAGTAGACTACATGAAACTCTTTAAGTGCTTGTGAAAGTCCACACCTGCAAGCCCACGAAAAGTAGGTAATAAATGAATTAAACCAGACTTGAGTTCAAAATTTACCTCTATATTTAGAAATTCTATGCACAGGAGTTGTTGGTTCACATCTGGATTAGCCATCTTTCTCAAAGTTGGTTCAGCTTCAGCCATCATTTCAGGTTCCCTAAAAAATTCAAACAAACCAAAAACTAAATCATTATTAGGAATAGAAGTAGAAGCTGTCTTGCACTCTTTTGTCTCCTTTTCTTAATTTTTGAACTATCTTCTCTATCTCAAAATCAAATATTAATTCATCTATGTGAGAAGAATGAGATATACAATAAAAAAATTCAAATTAAATAATGACACCAATCCTCAATAATAATACCAAAATTTGATGGTGTCGAAACCATTAAAAATATTTTTTTACTCTCTAAATAATTTTTATGGTTAATAAAGTGAGTAAAGTTGTATTCCACAAGGACTAACCAAATTATTTAATTTGAAATTATAAGGAGATTTTTTTTAATAAAATAGCAATAAATAAATTCAAAAAATATTTTTAAAAAGAATTCAATGCAAATAACTCCCAATCAAGGTTTATTTCAAATCTAATTTAACTAATTTGATCATCGAAACTTTAAAAAAAATATATAAATAATTTCTCTTCTAAAATAAATTGGTTATAAACATCAATTAGTTCTAATGGTCTATTCTTCCTTAAGTGTGTTTAAAGGGAACAAGCTTTCCAATTAAATCTTATTCATTAATAAATCCTGAATGAACTCTTATAATTTAAATTATGAATAGAGTTAAAAATAAGAAAAGTCACCAATCACTATTCAATAATATATATGCTCGTATGTTTAAAATGAAAAAAAAATATTTTTATCAATACACAAATGTTTATTAAGAGTATTGAATTATTACTCTATTAAATCTAATGAATAATTATGGATTCACAAATTCATATAGCGATAATTATTTAACTAAAATAAGATGCCAATTTAAATTAATTGAATAATAATGTCATAAAAATAGAAAATATTTTAATACTCAAGAAGAGTAAAACAAATAAATCAAAATTCTCATAAATTATTTATTAAGCCAGACTCTCAATAACCCTAACTAGAAAACTAAAAAATTAGATTTGTAAAGAGGTAGAAAGAAAATAAAGAGAATATATGGGAAGGGAGGAATACAAATAGATCTTGAATCTGAGCTATTCTTTGTACGCTCTCACTCTCTCCTTTTATAGGCCTTCTTTGCCACGTCTCTATCTTTATCTTCTTCTTCTTTTTAAATCTCAAAAAGGAATATAGATAACCCTTTTTTGATGCGTCTTTATCTTTATCTTCTTTTTAAAATCTCAAAAGGGAATATGGATAAGCTTTCTTTGCCACATCTTTATCTTTATCTTCTTTCTACACAAATATTGAAAAGGAAATATGGATAAGTTATGTAACCTAATTCTCTTTATTTTCTCTAACTAACTATAAAAAAAGATATATATAAAATTAACTTATTATCTATATAATATCTAAAATTTATATTACTTTTAATATCAAAATTATATCTATTTAAGTGTGTAAAATATACTCATCACTTGTGCAAGAAGAGAAAAAGTTGAAACATAATGGCACTAAAAGTGTTAACTTAGTTAGCACCTCTAAGGCTAAAGGTAAAAAGAAAAAAGCTCCTAAGATTGCTAAGGATCTAATTTAAAAGAAACTTGTTCAAAACAAAGACCAATGTTTCTTCTATAAAAAACCTGGATATCAGAAGAAGGATTATAGTTGTACCAAATATCATGTTTGGCATGCCAAGAAAGGTACATTACTTACTTTGGCTTGTTCTAAGATTGATTTAGCTTTTGGGCTTAAAAACACTTGGATAGATTTTGGTGCTACTACTTATTTTAGTGTTTCTGTGTAGGGTTGCCTGAGCTGTCGAAAGCCAACTGATACTAAAAGAAGCATTTATGTGGAGGATGGCCAGTCGATAGAAGTAGAAGCAATTTATCATTTTATATTGCCATTAAGAATTGGTTATTATTTCTATTTATTAGCCACATTTATCGTATCATCTTTTAGACGAAACTTGGTTTTAGTTTTTGTTATGGACAAATCTGATTATTTTTGTTCATTTGGAAACAATTAGTTTACATTATCTATAAATTCAAATATTGTTGGAATTGGTTCTCTAAAAATTTATGATAATTTATATTTATTAGACATAATTACATCTTATCAAGAAGCCTTGCATGCAATATTACACAGTTCAAAGCATTAAATTAATCATGAAAATTTAGTGTCAATGTGGCATAAACGATTAAATCACATTTCTAAAAATAAAATTGAATGGCTTGTGTCCAATGGCATTTTAAATTATATTAACTTTACAGACTTTAATAACTGTATTAATTGTATTAAAGGAAATCAAACTAAAGTAAAGAATAAAAGTGTTCACAAAAGTTTATAAATCTTGTAATTAATACATAGAGATATTTTTGGACCATTTTATACACCTTCTTAAAATGGTTGATAGTACTTTATCTTTCATAGATGACTATTCCAAATATGGGTATCTATATTTGATTCATAAAAAATCATAGGCATTAGACATGTTCAAAGTATTCTCAACTCAACAAAAGGATTAAAAGTGTTAGATTTGATCGTGGTGCTAAATACTACAATAGATATGATGGTGTAGGAGAATAATGTCCAGGGCCATTTGTTGAATTCATAGAGGAATCATGAATCATCCCACAAGACACTATGCCAGGATCACTTAGCATGAATGGTGTAGTTGAAAGGTAAAATAGGACTTTTCAAGATACAATAAGAAGTATGATAAGTCATTCTACTTTAATAGAGTTCCTCTAAGGAGAAGCACTAAAGGCTACAACCTATAAGCCTTAGCCAGGCAAAAAAACTAGTTTGTAGCATTTCCATGTTTGAGGATGCCCAACTAAAGCAAAGTCTTACAGGTCGTAAGAAAAGAAACTAAATCCCAAAACTATTAGTAGTAACTTTATTGGTTACTCTAAATGCTTTAAGGGCTATAAGCTTTATGATCCTAAACCTAAGATCATTTTTGAAAGAGAAACTGCACAACTTTTTAAAGATGTTAAGTTTGAGGGGAAAAATAAAGTTAGAGACATTACCTTTAAGGAAGAATAAGCCTTAGAACCAATTCCTACTGTCACTGTAAACAACACACATGTAATACCTATTGTTGTTCAAGAAGTGAATCTGAAACCATAATAGGATAATGTTAACCAAACTTCCACTCAAGTTGAAGCAATTGTTCCTAAAGAACAAACTCAATAGCCTCAACAACTAGTCCATTACGTCAATTCACTAGAGAAAGGAGTATTTTGTCATGGAATCCACTTCTGGCAATAAAGAAATTGAATTTGCTGCAATAGTTGAAAATGCAAATAAAGTAGCTAAATACAGCTAGATGATTGTACTTGCTTGAGCAATCAGAGCTAAATCATCTTCTTTTCTTATTCTTGTAAGTTGTCTTCTTATAAGAATATAATGGAGACAATGGTATGGTAAAAGATGATCCCATCAACTTTTAACAAGCTATGCAATACTCTAACTTTCAAAAATGGATTGAAACAATAAATAAGAAGTACAAATCTATGCAAGACAATAAGGTTAGGGAAGTTGTCCTATTACTAAAAAGTGCAAAACCCATTGGTTATAAATGGATATTTAAAACTAAATGAGATGCAAATGATAATGTGGAAAGACATAAAACTTGTCTTGTGGTTAAGGGCTTTACTTAGAGAAAAGAGATTGACATGAAAGAGACTTTCTCCCTAGCGTCTACAAAAGACTTTTTTAGGATAATCATGTCATTAGTTACCCATTTTGATCTTGAGTTTTATTAGATGGATGTCAAGACAATATTTCTCAATGGCAACATTGATGAAAAAATTTATATAATGCAACAAAAAAACTTTGTATCAGGACATCTAAAGTCTATGGTTTGTAAATTAAAGAAGTCTATCAATGGTCTCAAGCAAGCTTCCTGATAATGGTACCACAAGTTTCACCAAGTAATTATTTCATTCGGTTTTAAGATAAATGCTATTGATGATTGCGTGTATAAAAAATTTTAGTGGGAGTAAGTTTATATTCCTAGTTCTATATGTTGATGACATACTACTTTCTATTAATTATTTGGGTATCTTGCATCAAACTAAGAAATTTTTGTCAAAGAATTTTGAGATGAAAGATCTTGGCAATACTTCCTTTATATTAAGAATCCAAATATATCAAGATCACACTTGGGGTTTTCTTGGGCTATTACAAAGGAACTATATTTAAAAAGTGTTTAAAAGATTTGACATGCAAGACTGTAAACCAATTGACATCCTTATTACTCAAGGAGACAAATTCATTTTCAGTGAATTCCCTAAAACCCCTTTGAATTTACATAAATGTAGAAGATTCCCCAACTATTGGGAGTCTAATGTAGTTCAAGTTTGTATGTTTCCAGATATTCCATACGTTGCTAGAATGTTAGATAGATATTTGAGTAACCTTGGTATAGATAATTAAAAAGCTGCTAAACGGGTTATAAGATATCTAAGGGGAAGAAAAGACTACATGCTTACATACTATAGATTAGATTAGCTGGAGATCATAGGGTATTTTGATTTTGACTATGCTGATGCCAAGACAATAGTATACCCACACTGAGCTACATCAATCTATTGGCTAGTGGAGCCATTTCTTGAAAAAGTATCAAACAAACACTTGTAACTTCTTCCACCATAAATGTAGAATTTGTAGCATATTATGAGGCGTCCAATGATGGGATATAGTTGCAAAACTTTATCATTAGGTGGTGCATACTAGAAGGAATTGAAAGACTATTAAAGTTGTATTGTGAAAATAGGTTCGCAATTTTATATTTCAACAATAATAAGAGTCATCTAAGCCTAATCATATAGATGTTAAATTCTTAGTTGTGAAAGAAATAGTACAGAATGGCCAAATTTCTATTGAACACATTGGTACAAATTCCATGATAATAGATCCCTTTATGAAAGGATTATCGCCCATGATCTTTCATAAGCATACTACTTATATGTGTGTCACTATGTTTGTGAATACCACATTATAGTGGGAATATGTATTTTATGTTTTATTATATATATTTATGTATTTATTTTTTGATCAAGATAAAGTTATACTACTTTCAGTTTCCTGCTCTATTACATTAAGCTAAGATCTTGATCTCACTAAAATAAAATTTGACTAGTTGAAAAATAGAAATGTATAGGTCGCATTTCATGTAATTTTCCATACTACACATACATGATTCATCTATGTCATTTGATTGTGTTAGGATATGTGATCATTGATAGGTTTAGTTATGGTTGATGCAACAAAGACCCTTTTAATCCTATATTGATACAATCAATGGACCATATTATTTATGTATATAAGTAATGGCAATTGTTTGAGCTCATAAGATTATACACATTTTACAATGTTATATATATAGCCTAATGGGATATTGTTGGAAAAAAAATTAAAGGGGCCACACATATAAATATTAAAATGTGTTATCACTATTTATATATTTATTTAAGTACAAATAAAGTGATCTAATTTAAAACTACTAGTTGGTTTAAAAGTCCAATGTCATAAGATTAATGTATAGATAATCATAAGGAATATACTTTAATTTTTATCATTAATGTATAGATAATCATAAGGAATATACTTTAATTTTTATGATAAGTTGAATACTAGTTATATCATTTACATATATATAAGAGTTATGGTCCTTAACACTGTGTTTGGATGAGGGAGGAGAAAAGTGAAGAGAGAGCAAAGTAAAGGAAAAAAGAAGAAAAAAGAAAAACGAGCAGAAAATATTTTTCCTCTATGTATTTGGATAAAAGAAATGAAAATGAAAAAAAACTCGTTAATTTATAAAGATAATAATTTTAGAATTTTATATAATATCAATATTTTTTTAAGAAAAATGAGATATTTAAAAAAAGTTATATTTTAAATATAAATTAATTATTATGGATTTATACATATATATATATATATATTTAAAAAGAAATAAGAATAATGAATTTTAAAAAATAAATTTATAAAAATCACATTTTAATTTTTTTTAAAAAATTTAGTCAAATAATAAAAAATAGGAATTAATTTAAATATTATTATTTTAATATATATTAATTAATTTAAATATAATTTATATAAATATAATAAATATTTTAAATTATATTTATATTATATTATATTATATATATATGAATGCATTAACTATACAAGTGGTAGTCGATACTATTTATTGACTACCATTTAGTTGCAATAATCATTGACTGCATTGTAATTGGTGACTTTTTTAAA
This sequence comes from Erythrophleum ivorense, assembly GCA_026724425.1. Classification (NCBI taxonomy): domain Eukaryota; kingdom Viridiplantae; phylum Streptophyta; class Magnoliopsida; order Fabales; family Fabaceae; genus Erythrophleum; species Erythrophleum ivorense. The sequence goes on from JAIUCV010000009.1 coordinate 47,088,546, forward strand.
ATAAATATATAATTTATTAATTTTAATGTTAAAAAATGTATTATTATTTTAAAAAATATATTTATTATTAAATAATTTTATAATAAACTTTTAAATGAATAATTATAATATTAATTAATTAATTAAAATATTTAAAAAAAATTGACTAAATTAATAATTTTTAAAAATTTTAAAATATTTTTCAACGTCCGACTATAATATAATCAAAATATGCATCACGTTACGCGTTTTCTCTCTAAAATCTCTCTACATTTGAGAAGAAATTTTTTCGATGGGATCTACACATTTTTTTTTTAACTTTTCTCTTTTTCCTGACTTTCTCTCCATCCAAATAATAGAAAATTTTCTCTCTCTTCTATTTTTTCCCTAATTTTCTCTTTCCTTTGCTTTCCTCTCCATATGCATGTAAGCTATGTAAGTTTAAAATAGACTTTTCTATATTTTCATTGACAAAATAATTTAGGGAAATATATTCTCACTTTCCATTGAAAATGAGCTAGAAGACCAATCCTTAATCATAAGGATAGATTCAGGTACTCTTCAACATCTATTTTAATTTTATTTTTTTGAATTGATATAAGTCAGACGTATTTTATAGATTGGGATATTAACTTGTGAATAAATTTAATTTCCCAAATTCCTTCAAGTGCTCGTGGAAATTGAAGTTCAAATCCCAGCATCCCAGCAAGGCCTTCCATGCCTTTCTTATATCATTCTCTTCCCCACACCAACCCCCCCCGCCCCCCCCTCAAATAAAAAAAAAGAATATTGGAACTAAAATATCTGACCCTCCTTCACTTTTTTTCTTTCTTTCGTCCAGCATCATGTACTCCCCCTTATTCGATCGTTTGGCTTCGGTGCGTAGAGAGTAAGAGAACGAGAGAGACCGAAGCCTCCTTCTTCTCCGTTAATCGAGTTGCTGCCATCAACCCAGCCACGAAGGACGTGTCGCACGATTCTCCCTTTGTCTCGCAACTCGTCCCCTGTTTCTGTGTATGACCCGAGCTTCTTCCTCCTTCATCCAACTCCGCGATCCTGCCCCTTGGAGCTTCAACTTACAATACCTTAGTTTGCCATGTAGTGTTGCATCTTCAAGTGTAAATTCTATTTCTCTGTCCCTGCCATTGTCCTATGCTAATGGGAAAAGGATATAGGCTCTTTCACTTTCATAATCTCTTCGTAATTGCTGTTAGGAGAAGATGAAATTTTTATGAGGGATGATTTCGCTTCTGTTCTTTTCTAATCTTGGGTTGTCTTTCTCTTGCTAATTTGTACACCTTTCTAATTAGAGCTATCCGATACGGGTCATAAACAATTATTGTGTAGATTGTAATTTGCTGGGATTGATTTCTTTGCTTCTCTTCTATTGTTCTTCACCATAAGTTGTGCAGGAGTGAATTCTCTTCTCTTTAACGGGAAATTTCTGAATCTTGCAATATTGAAAATCCCAATTCTATTTGAAATGCGATTGGAATTCAGGATTAGGGGCTTAGGCTAGAAAGAAAGTTTGTGGAGGGTTGTTTCCTCGAATTTAATTATAAACTAGTTTCTTGTTATATCTATGTTTGATGTGAGTAGAGTGCAAATTCAATTGGTATTATGTGCTTAAATTAATTTGAAACTTAATATGCCCCCGGATATATTACTTGTGGATTATTGGTTTGTTTATTGTTTTGTTAAGCTTAAGCCAAATTTATATCGAATTGGTGAGATTAAGGGGAGTGACATGGTAATTAAATAATGTAGGACTGGAAATGGTATTAGGCCTAAGGCCAAGTGAGAAAGAAAATAGATCAATTGTCTTTAGTCTAATACTGGTCCTGAAGAAGATTTTTCTTTTTTCCTGCTTTATGCCTTAAATGGTTGCCCAAGGACTTGGTGCTTTTCTACAAATAATGCGCATGTATGCGCTGGAATGATAAGTGTTGAACATTAATTTTGGTCCTTGTTAACTTAAATTGACCTTAAATCCTAGGCTATGGTCGTTATCGTGCCTTTAACATGGTTTGACATTAGTTACTAACATACTTAAAGTATGGGGATAACATGTGTATTGCTGCTCTAATATAATCTAAAATGCAATTTAATCTTGCTTTTAAACTTGAATGCTAACTCTAGATTGATTAGCAGTTAACAATGATTGTTGTCATGATTCAACCTTACTTTCTAATTTAATTGTGGATCCAAAATACTATGTAAGTCAAGTGGGATTAATATGGGGTTGGCAAATTGTCTCGTCGGTAGTCTGATCTGTTGCTTTGTGGTTTAACCATTCGGTGAGTCTGCTTGGGCACTGCTCAATGCATGGGGTGTATGTGAAATGAATCTAGGTTCATAAACGGAACTTACTTGATAAGTGGAGGTTAATTCACGTAATTAAATTTGTGTTTTAAGTTTCCATTGCTTTAATTAGAATAAAGAAAGAAGAGCAATATATAGGCGTTAGTAATAAAGTATGTTTCTTTAACTTTAATATGATATATTTGTTTCTAAGTGGTGTATCCTTGGCATTTTGGGGAATCTCGAGTACTCTATATCTGATAGTTAATTGGAAGGTAATAGAAAGTATTTCAGCATTGTGTTGATAGGTGAGTGAATAATACTGACTGTGTTGCTTTTTAACGTTTTTTTTTTCTCCCTTTCTCCTTCTTTTCGCTTCTTTTGTATTGAAGAATTTTGATTCTTGATCTGTGTGTATTTGGGGACAAGCTGTCTATTGTTAATGGTTTATGGATATGTAAATTCATTTCGTGTTTCTTGATCAATTTTCTTACCTGTATTCGCGTATGATATGGAAACTTCTATTTTGAATGTTAGAATGTGTTACTTTGAATTTCAACAATGTTTTAAAATGTTAATTACACTATATTGGAGGTGGATACAACTGTTTTGGACTTTTACATTGATGTGATTAGATGGACTTATATTCTAGCGAGTGGATGGAATTATGTTGGAGAGATTAGATGGAACGGAGGGGAACATGCGGTTTGAATTGGAAGGAATCATATTGGAGGAAATTACACTGTAAGTTATATTTGGTTTTGGTTAAGGTCCTCCGAAAGATGAAAATATTAAGTAAATTAGATTTGAGAAATTTCTGTTTTATCTTTACTCGTATATGGTTATTATTTATTGGCACACATCTCTACTAAATTTTATTTACTCTACTTTTAAGGTTGCGGAGTTTCCGTTACGATGATTTCTTACTATTATTGTTGTGAATGTATCATTATGAATTTCCATTGAAACACTCATGCATTTTCTTTGGTTTGTACATTCCCACACAGTCTATATTATTTGCTCATTAAGTGTCACAATTTGCTTTCCATTGACATTTTACAGTTTTCAAAATGTAGAGAGGCTTAATATCACTTTTATTTCACATTAAAAGGGCAGGTTAGCGTAAATGGTGAGTCGTGCGTGTTCTTGTGGGCAGTGTTTCTCTAGAAACCTTATTTCAAATTAATTGAACTAAAGAGCAGCTCTTTAGACTCACAAGTAGGATCTCCCATCCTAATGTAGGTTGTGTAATTATTTGATTTGAGAGCAAAACTCTCCTATCTTTATTGCTTGGTCTTCTGTTGAGGAGATTTCATGATGTCCTATTTTTAAAGGACATTGTCGAAATTTTTATGGAAGACGGAAATGAATTAATCATGTGAACCAAGGATTTAAGCAATTGTATTGGCATTCTAAGTAAAGATCTCAACTTGAATCCTCTTCACTAGTGTTTCAATGTTGTAAAAAAGATCAATTTAGATTGTTTTATTAGGCTTATGGATGTGAAAGCTGCCTCATGCCCATGTTGGCTGATCACGCCTCAGGTGGTGGGGTTTGTGACAAATTTATTTCTCTCTAGTTCAATTCAAGCAATTGCATAATTTCTAATTTATATAAAATATACCTATTGACCTCAAACAACTTTTAAGGGGTTTGCTTCTTGACCAAATTGAACTTCTTCAAGGTACAATAAGTATAAAATGAACGGGTCTGATTGTAGAGTATTCATAATCAAAAGCTTAAAATGGCTGAAAAGGCAAGGTTCTAGAAGTAAATTTAGTGATAACTTTACTTGATAATCTTTTTGAAGGATCATCTGTGGTATATATAGTTATTACCAAGAGGGTTATCGAAAGACTAGCCCACTCTAGTGGTTCCCATACCTCAAATTTCAATGACTACCCAATTCAACTTTAATTGCGCACATCTTGGGGTACTAGCCAGACTCATTGGGCGTGAGATAGTTCTTTTTTTTTTTCAGAAGTTGTTTCCTTTTTGTTAGTTAGTGCTCAGTGAAAGCACTAATTGAAATGACTTATGCTATAACGAAAGCATATGCCGAAAGATTTATTATCTTGTTCGCCCAATGTGAAACATATCAGTTATTGATGCTGAACGTGGGTGATTTACCAACAATTTTGGTATAAGCCAAATTGTGAAATTAATATCCATACTTTTCTTCATACATAGCCCTTTCAAGGATTTCAAGATGGAGTTACGTCATCCTGTTCATGATAGTTTCTACATATGTGGATAATATTCTCATACAGGTGAATGGATTAACGTATTCGTCCATTTCAGAGGCAATGTTAATGACATTTCTACTTAAATTGTATTATGTGTATGCTTTCGCACGAAGCTTTTAGGTATGGCAGAACACAATTTGCGGTATTTTCCACTGAGAGAAGATGTACGTTAGCACCAGTAGGTTCAAAATATGGCTTAGAGTTGTTTGAAAAAAAAAATAGGATAATCCGTTTTTATGGGAGAAGTCAGTTAGCATGCGCTAGCAGCTGCTTATCTGATCGAGATTCTTTAGCCAACAAATCAAAGTCTTGCACTTCTCAACCAAAAACTTGATTATCGTACAAAATCCACTGCTATTATATAAATAAGTAACATAACCACCGCCATGAGAATATTATCCACCGGTGAACACTTAATTTATGCTTGACCAGTACGGTGCTTTTGCATTTGTTGATGATCAAATTCAATCATAATTAACTAGGGAAAAAATGATGAAAGTTTATCAGTTAATAAAGTCAAATTCAGAAGTTTCCATTTGGGTATTCAATCCCTCGAGTTAATATTTTCAAAGGAGTTGTTTTCTTTTTTGAATTAAACTAATAACATATCATAGTATATATAATAAAAATTTATAAACACAAAATTATGATAAATAGTTTTAGAAGGAGTGTATATGGTTCGGATTGAGTTGGATTTTAGCATACTTTGAGGCCTAGCCTAACTTTGATTGGGCAATTTTTTATTTTTTATTTTTGATCCAAGGCTAAGCCAAATCTAGGTCAGCCAAGCCAAACCAAGTCATAGATTTTTAAAAAAAAATTAAAATTTTGAAAGCTCATAATTATTTAATTATATTAGGCATATAATTACTTGTTTTGATACACTTTTGTGAGATTTACATAATGGAAATAAAAAAAAATAGGTCTAGATGAAAAAATAAAAAAATATATAAATATAGAAGGTGAAATTTCAAAATGCAATAATTAGGAATCTAGTTATTCAATTGAGGTGATTTTTTTATTTGTTTTTTTTTTCTTTTGAGATAAACATAACCTAGCTATTTCCCTCAAAAAATATTGTTTACTATCTTAAATTTGATCTTGTTACTTTTAAATTAAGAAAAATGCATGTTTTATATCACGTTTTCTTTTATTTAAATGTGATAATTATACTTAACAAGGTCCTAAAAGGTCCATAAGGGGGTTTTGATTCTCTTAACTAAATAATTTATAAAAAAATGTCTAAATATTTTTTGTTAAAATTACAAAATGACTCTTAAAATAAAATATTTTTTCACTTTAGTCTTTTTTTAATATAGAGTATAATATCTTTTAGGTTAGGCTAGGTCATATTGGTCAAGATGGTCAACCAGTCAGGATAAACATACTTTTCTATATTAATTAATTCTTTACACACACCACACACACACATATGTCCACACCCCTTCCCCCGAGACACACACCACACACATACATATGGCCACATGAATATCCACATGGATATATGTTATGTAAACATATATTAGTTAACTTTAATTTTAATTTATTTTTATAATTTAAATTTTGTTTATGTTCTTAAATTGGTTTAATTAGTTATTTTTTTATAGGTCTAAAAAAATGACCATAAAAATAAAAGATGAAAAAAAGGTGATATATCACTACAAAAAAACTGCTTTAGTGATAATTAGTATAGCTACAATTTGGATAACTACTATTATTTAGTAGTGGTTGTCTCAGTAACTATTGTTAAATAACAGTAGTTGTTTACAACTACTATTATGCAACAACAATTTTCCAAAATCATAGTTTTTGAAAAAATTGTTGTTAAATAATCGAGGCTCTTGAAGAAACTATCCTAAATATCTTAAATAATCTCCTTGTGATGTCAAAACCAGATACGAAAAAGTTTTAAAACTTTTAGCGACGAATTGTTTCCCTTTCACCTAATCGCCTCTCCAGTTGTCACTTAGGGTCATTGTCGATCATTCCCTGCTAGCTGTCCGTTCAAACCAAACGCTGTTGATCTGCCACATATGAGAATCTCACCTCTTTTTCTTTTAAAACAAAACTCATTTTCTTAACTCTCCTCCATTCTTTTCATTCTTATCCTAATCCTTATCCTACTTCATTGTCCAATACCTACTTCAACATCTTCTCATTGAAACCCATTATTACTTCCATCATTTGTCTAAAGCATGGTTTCTGTGGTGGCGTTATTGCCATGGTCGCACTTAGGTCAATCCAGAAATTAGACAAAGAGTGGTGAGTTATTCTCTCACCTCAACAATTTCGTATTCTAAGATAAATGGGCAATGTGTAAGATTTTCCTATTGGGATAAGATGAATTATGCGTTGCTACTTTACAGTGTTTGGTTTTTGATTCATTCTGTTTGTATTATTGAATTAAATAGAGATGGTGGGTAATTCAAGTAAATTTTGAGAATGGATATATGTTTGATAAAAGAGATGGCTATTCTACATTAGGTAGAAATTGGTTTTCAATGACTTATTTAGGAATTCAACTGTTTTAGTGGGTGTTCTTCTTGTTACTGCTAGAGATAATGATAATGGAAAGATAGAAAACGCATATTACACCTTTGGCTATATTTGATCCTCAAAAATTAATGCCCAATCTTGAGTTAAATCTCGTAATGTGTAGGATGGAAAGGTATCCTAAATGGCAGAGATGAAAAAGTATGTTGTTTTCAATACTTTACCCCAAGAACACTTGCATGCTACATAAAGGAGGATTTTACTTTCAACTTCCAAATTGAGAGTTAGACTAGATACCGTACATGAGCTAGTAATAGGACAAATGATATAACCATAACGCTATTGTTGATTTTATTTGCCAAAATTTCCCTTCACGCATTATTTGAAAAGTAGGTACTAATGAAAATTCAGCTAAGTATTTTTTTCCTCTTCCCTTACATGATAATGGAATGTTGGTGCGCGCCTTTGAAAAGAACAAGTTTTGGTGAGATTAATAGATTATGGCTTTTATAATGTCTATCCCATCCCAAACATAATTTATCTTTTTATTATGGCTTTTTGTCTTAATAATTTGCTTAAAAGTTACTTGATTTAGTAGCAATAGATGCTCTAATGACAGGTGATAAGTCTTTAAATTATAATGTTTTTCTTATTATTTTAAGGGACTTATTATATGAATATAAAATTTATTTTATTTTTTTGATATATAAATTAAAAAATTTTCTTTAAGTTAATATTTAAAAGTTTTGATTTTATTTCTTTAGTTTTGAATTAATTTTTATTTTAGTTGAATATAAGTTATATTTTGTGTTTGTATTGAAAATTTTAAGTTGTTAAATTGTTTGATCTTTGTTACTAGATTATAAATAGTAATTAGATAAATTTTATGTTTTTGTAGGATTAAAAATATAAAGAAATAACTTTAAAAGTTTTAGAATGTAAAGCAACAAAAGTTGAGAAGATTTTTTAAAAAAAAAAAGGCTAAAAAGAAAAAGAAAAAAAAAAGAGATGATGTTCAAAAACGTTGCTATAAAACAAGGCAGTGTTGCATCAACTTATGATAGAACTAAATGTGTTGAGATGTAAAAATTTTATACTGTAGCACTATTAACCATTGTAGATAAAAATTCAAAGGCACTGAGGCACTTTTAAGCGTCATCGTGGTCGTCATCGTGGTCCATTTAAAAAAAAAGAAAAAAAAGCAAAATATACCATTTTCAACCGCATCTTTTTAGGATTTTAAGAAAGGTTTCACCATTTCTTCAAGAAGGTCACCATTTTGAATATTTTGAGGAGCAAAAGGAAGGGTTTGGAGTTTCATTTGACATGGGAGAAACTCAATTAAATTAGTTCTTCTCTTGTTCCTTTATCTTTCTTTATATCTTTTTACTTATTCAGTTTATGCTCTATTTTTAATATTGTTATTTCTTGTAGTTGTGAGATAAATTTGTTGATTTGGGATTGAGATAAACTATAGCTTATAATATGTTGTAATTACTCAATTTATGCAATTAATAGTGTGATTTATTTATTCAATTCTTTTGCTTTATGCTTCTAAATGTGTGAAAATTATTAGATGATTTAAGTAACTTGAATAAACTTAGAAAAGTGATTTTAGGACTAGATCATGGATTGAGTAATGTGAGTTCTTGAAATTTGTAATGTTGAATGGATTAATTCACTTATAGGATGGAAATATACCTATTGGTCTTACATAGTTATATTAAGATCTATTCTTGATTAAGCCTCCAAATCAATTGTATAAAAAATTATGGATTGGTTAAGGGAATGTTTATAGATAATTTGGAAGATACTTATGGATAAATTAGAATTCTATACTATAAATGACACTAAGAGCAAAATGAAGAGTAGTGATTAGTTCATATAAAATGTAAGGGGGAATCATAATCCTAAACCCTTTTTTTTTTCAATTTCATCTAAAATAGTATCTCTTGTTTATTTTGCTATTTTTATATCTTTAGTTTAGGTTAATTTCTTATCATTTTTTATTGGCTTGATTTAAATTAAGATGCACAATTTTAGTACTTAGCGATTTTTTTAATAACAAATTCTCAAGGGAATGATACTTTATTCATCATTCTATTATTGTTATGATACATATACTTATATGAATTCTTTCAAACAAGCAACAAGGGGCTTTTAGTTTGTTGTTTTGTTGTTAAGGAAAACATATATCATAATCATCTTTATATATTATACAATTAACTACTTGCAAACATACTTTTTTATTGTAAAGGGTAACTCAACATTATGAATAGTTTCATTTTTAACTGTTGTTGTTTAAAAGCTATAAAATTTTCTTAATGGCACTTTTTATTTATAATAATTAATATGTTCACATTTATGATAAGTAAAGGAAGAGTGAGAAAAACCTTACTGCCCTTCACAACTAGAGAAGGAATCCAAATTCTCTTTAAAGATGTATCTTCTGACAAACACTGGAACATGAAATTCAAGTGAGTAAATATATCCTTTGTAGTTCTAATATTTTCTTTATTGGGTTTTTTTAATTGCCTCCCAAAGTGCTAAGTATAGTCTTTTGCTAATGTGGGTATTGCACTAATAACAATAGCATAATGCACTTGCTTGAAATTACAAGTGAAATGCAATATCTGGTCTTCTCAAATTTAAACTGAAATTGATGAGATAGCAAAAGGAAACCCCATAATAAAATGAAATAGGGTCAAGTAAGGATAAAATGATAATTGAAGTATCTAGAAATGAGAGATTAAAGCTAAAGATAATCTGAAATTAGAGCCAAAATTGCTAAATAAACTAAACTGAAAAGGCAATGGTAAAATCGTAATTTCAAAGAACTTTTTAGAAACCCCAAGAAGAAAGTTTTAAATAACAAAATTAAGCTCTCTAAGGTTTTCAGAGGCTTAAGAAACCATAGGAACTATCAAAATAACCATAACCTTTCGGTGTGCATTTTAGGCCATTGGTTGATCTAAACTTTGACCAAACAATTTAAGATAGTTCATAACTCTATAAATTTGGAAGTAAGTGTTTTTAATAAACTATAGGACCTAAATTTTCATATGAAAAAGATGGTTCTTAAAAAGGAATTAAAATGGGTCTAAACAAAAGAATTAAACATGAGGTGTATAATTGGAATTTAGAAAATTATGTTAAATCACCTCCCTTCCTCTTTTATTAAGTCATGCCAGCCCTAAAGACTTCTAACTGACCTATTTTGCTTATGGTTCAACCCTCCAATTTGCCTAAGAGAAAGAAAGAAGAAAGAGAAAAGGAAGCTAAGAAAAGGTAAGAAATTGCCCACTTTTCATGGTAGTTCATTCACCAATCTTATTCTTCTCTATAAGCCATCTCTCTTAGTGGTTTTAACTTTTTGAAAAGAGCACTTTTATGGATGGTTTCTTAGAAGAATGAGAGGATTTGAAAAAACCCATTGTAGCATCAAATTCTCCTCTTGATAAGCTTTGAAACAAGGTAGGAATCATGGTGAAAAACCTACTTCTTCTTGTCTTCTCCTTTCTCTCTATGTTTAGCCAAACCTAAGACCTTAGACAGGGAATATGTTCTGGACCAAAACATGGAAGAATTGGAGGTTTGGGAGTGAGGAGAACAAGATGGAACTAATGGAATTTATTAAAAGCCTATACAATGCAACTTATGGCTATTAGGGTTTTTGTTGCACCTTAAGCATTTTGGAACTATAAGAAGATATTTTAAACTATATGAATTCATAATTAAGATAAAAAGAAGCCAAGGAATGTGTACATGTATTAAAATCCTAAAAGAAATCAACAAAACTTCAATTGGTCTCCATGCATGGGTAGCTTCAGCCATGAGCATAAGAAAGTACTTGAAAAGTTTTTTCTTTGGTTCTAATGATTTAAGAGACTTAAATATGATGAATAAATAATTATGAAACTATTAGATTGAATTTAGGAACCCTAAATTGAAAGTTGAAATTTTAGGACTTAAATAAGGTTAAAGAAGTAAGTTGATCTTAAACCCTTTTAAACAAGCATATGATGATTTAAATGAGTTTCATTAGGGATATATGGCTCATAGCAAGTAAGAATTTAGGCTTTAGAAAGTGAAAACCAATAGTTGCTTCTTAATTGACCTAAACTTGTTCTACATTGCACATCAAGCTTTAAGGAATTAAGTGACAATCATAAGACCTAGAATGAATCCAAATGGATTGAGTTGCCTTGTAATTGTTATGTGTAGGCCAACCTAGTCCAAATTTACCAAAGTATGGGTGTTAAGGTAAGGAAAGATAAGAGAAAAATCAAGAGCAAGTGGATTAATTGTGTCTTGAAGTTTCATAAGTCCTAAAGTAGCTTTAATTAGGTGCAAAGGAAAGGGAAAAGCATGTGGGAATTAATGGGAAATCAAGCATATTCGACAAGAAATACAAGGTAGCTGTGTTAGTGAGCACGGGCATGTAAAATAAAGGAGTTTTGACCAATTCATTACTAAATATCATAGGCCATGTGGAATCATATAGCTGTATGGGACAAAAGTAAAGAAGTGAACCAAATCAGAACTGAACATGGGCAAACTATGTAACTAGGTGGTTTCACCACCAGTAGCCCGTGTTCAACTAAAATGAGGATTTTTTGTAAAGTAGCTTAGAATTTTTCAATAAAGAGGCTAAGGAAAAATCCTCGAGAAGCATAGATATAAAGGAAGAGAGAAGATTAAAAGGAAAACGCTAAGATTTACTAAAGATCTAAAGCTTACACTAAAAAATCATTTAAATCTACTAATAGTTTCTCCTTTACCCTTTTTCTTAGCTTTTGAATAATAGATCTATTAAATTCTATAGTTGTTTTTTTTTTATTTCCATCATGTGTAGCTAAATCTTTTATCTAGAATTTAGATTAATCTGTTTACTAAATGAGTTGAACTTGGAATTCTTTGGTAACTATTTTGATTGGTTTAATCTATTGCTATCTTTCTCTTATTCATGAATGGTTAGGCACTATTTATTTGATGTATTATGAAAGGATTAGGAAGTCAATTGTAATATAGATTATTAGAGTATTAAACTTAGTTAACAATCTTATAAAGATACATATTGCATTTATGTAACTTGTAAATATTTACATTGATTCCCAATTTGTAATGGTTTTGTATTAGGTATATAATAATGAAAATAGACATAAGCTTAATATGAGTACGATGATTTTTTTCAAGAGAGAATTTCATTTATATTTGTGAGATTGTCGTTAATCTAATTAAATTTAGTTACAATAATCTATTATGAGTGATGCTTAGAATGTAGAGAAAGGATTTTAGATTCTATAACTTCTTTCATTTATAGTTAATACTTATTTAAAGTATCATATTGCTTTAAATTTGCATTTATCAATTTCATCTCAATTGGATAATTTAGATAATATGATAAATTCTAATAATTGGTAATTAATTTTATTTCTCTTGGGAACGATATTGTACTTATTAGTTTATTACTTGTGCAACCCATATACCTGTGGAATCATATCACAATAATATTGCAATTGTGCTCTGTTTCTAATTGGTTCTTTTAGATGTAATACCACATATTGCAGCTAAAATTTTAGTCATTGGTTCTTTATGATGCAATTGTCTCTTAAATTGAGAAATTATTGACTGGTTATTTATGATGGTTATATCATATGCTATGACCATGATTGAAATTATATTATGTTACAATTTTAGCGATTAGTTTTTTGTGATGTAAAATATTCACATTTTTCAAAAAGTTAAAGGTATCTTAAATTGAGTAATCATAAATTTTTTTGGATGTTTTGTATTTCTAAGAAAGTAATGTCACTTAAGGTTCTCTTATAGATGAAGGAATTGTCAAATGTCAAATGTAAAGAAGGCACATAAAACTATTATTGTAGGGAAATTAGAGTTCCTTCTTATTACAGTAAAGAAGGCACTTAAAACTATTGTTGCAAGGGAATTAGGGTTCTTTCTAATTGTTTCCATATTTATTTTATGCTTCTGTGAGCCTGATCTCTTATATCAATCTATGACCATCCTTTGATTCAACAAAATTACATATGGCATTGTAGGTGACAAAATGGATGTCAGTTAAAGGTTAAGGAAGGACAATGGGAGCTATTTCACAATACTTAATGCTACTTAGCAAGGGATGACAAACTAGATAAAGCTAACCAACTTTAGACAAAATTATTGATGTAAAAAAAATGGTTTTCAAGCTAGTGATGGAATGAAATTATTGTAGAAATCTTTGTATATAGAGAGAAGTGATGGAATGAATTTAGAGTAGAAATCTTTATATATAGAAAGAATATTGAGAGAATTTGATTTAGTTCCAATGTAACCTTTATATTTGAACATCTTTTATACTTCAATATCTTAATCTAATATAAGATGATTTAGTTCTAATATTTCATATATATCTTTGCTATATTTCTTTCCACCTATACCTTTGGGTTGTGATATTCCCTAGTCCTTTTTTTTTTGTATTTTATGCAGTTCTATGTGATATTCCTTAGTCTTTTTGTTATGTATTTTATACAGTTATATATGAAAAAAAAAATTCAGCACTTTTAAAAGTCTTTCTATGAATTTTAAGTCTAGAGCTAACTAGATTATTTTTTTCCATATTTGGTGTTAGGAATCTCAATATTATCTATAATTATTTAGCTATGCATTTGCAAGTCTAATACAGCAAATATTTGAGTGTAAGTCCTATTATGAACTTTTCCAGTATGGTTAGAAATGACGTTATCTCTGTTGGGACAAATACTTCCTAAATATAATGGTTGCCAATGAAATTACATTGAGATCATTTACTTGAAATAAGACCAAGCAAGATACAAGCCAAATAAGGCCAAATGAAGCAACATTGGAGACTAAGCTAGTTCAATCTTATTTCAAATGCAAGTTTCAATATAGTTGTTACAATATCCATATGGAATGTAGCAATATAACCATTACAATATTTGAATGAGTTTCAATCCTTTCCAATATAGCGCTTTAAAAGAAAGAAAATATAACCTTCAAATTGGTAGTGGCCTTCAACTTTATTGGAAAGATTTGTTGTAAGTAATAAGACCATTATAACAATTTTTCAGGGATGTTACACCTGTAATGTGATCGCATAGTATTAGAAAAAGAAAATTTTAGATTTTCAAAAATGAAAATCAAATGAAGTAAAGTCACTACCAAAATTTTAAGTTTTAAAAAGGTAAAATTTTGAAAAAATCTTTTTAAAGGAAAATAGGTTGCAAACGATAAATAAGTTTAGGGATCGATTGTATGTGAAAAAAATGTTAAGCATCCTATAATACCTATTTTTAGAAATAGTTACTTTAAGTTAATTATGCAAAAATAATATAATCTTAATCTTATTTTAATTACCTTTATTAATCACATGCACAAATAATGAAAAAGAAAAAAAAATTAAGAAAAGAAAAGGATAAAAAAATTATTTCTAAGGATGAAATTAACTTAGAATAAGAGTTTTTAATCGACGTATCTTATGAAAAGCATCAAAATCAACATAATTCGAGTACATAAAAATCTGTATTTGTTGGTTGGTGTTTTTAAATTTTTTTGAAAAAAAGAAAAAGAAAATACGAATCAACTTATTTTTACAAAGGAATAATTTTTGAGTAGGTATATGTGTTTTAATTTGTAAAAGTCAAATTAATTTTACTTCTTTACTTTCTTTATTATTTCTTTTTTTTTTTTTTTTGGAAATGGCAATTTTCATCTAAGTAGAAAGAAATTTTTAATTTTTGAAGTATATTTTTTAATTCTTATTTTTCAAAAGAGAATTTAAAGAAATATTCTTATGAGAAAATAAATTTATTTGATTTTTTATTAAAACCTAATCTTTGAACCTCTTTTTTATTTTTATTTTATTTTTCACTTAATTTTATAAGAAATTCATTTTATTTTTTAAATCTTTTTTTAATTTTAAAAGAAATACATTTTATTTTCTAAAAACTATTTTTTTGAATCTTTTTTAAGAATATTTTTCTTTTCTTTTTCCTTAAATATTCTTGAAAACAAAATTGATTGGATATGGATAATTAGAATCTAAAATTTATTAAAATGTGATTATGCAAACCAATATGTACTTGTAGAAACTTTTGTCACATATAGTTTTTCAATTGATTTTTATATGCTTGAGGAGATAAAAAGTCTCACATAACAACTCTAAAAAAAAATCAATAAAATACAAAAGTAAAAATGTTTGTAATCATACAATAATTTGTGATTATATGTATTTTGTGTATACTTAATCCGTCATCATATTTCAAGCATATATTACATTACATGAATAAATGAAAGTAATGAACTAGAGAAGCTTTTCCTTCCTTCTCTTTAAACCTCTATCTAAGGATTCCTTAACCATTCTCTAAAGTGGAGCTACTCATGGGAACTATGGCTAAAGAAAAGGATGAGCTCCCTCTTTCACGCCTAATCTTGCAAAGTTGCCTAAAAAGCCAGAAAGTAGGAAAATTTTCATTTAGGTCTTCTCTTCCTCTTGACTTACTCATGGGAACCAAAAAAGAGGAAGAAAGAGATGGCAAAAGCACTATCAACTAAAAAAAAAAACAAGCAAACCTTAAAAACCAAAGCCTACCATAGTTTCCTCTTTCTTTGCCAAAAAATCCTTTTAGTCTCTTTTGGTTTTTGGTTTTCTCACCCACCAAAAATCCTCTCCTAGTAAACCTAATCTTCCTTTATATAGCTAAGAGTCCATCCCTTTCAAATGTGCATTCATGAGGCCATTAAAAGGGAATCTCCACTTACATGTGAAAGAAGATGGATTTCACCAAACTAGAGAATGCCTGCCATGCCTCTTTGTTTGAATAGCCTTAATTGGACATTGTGTGTGAAGGGGATCTTATGTGAAGCCTAGGGTTCTATTTGTGTTTTTTAGTCTTTTTATTATGTTGTTTTTATTTTATTATTATTATTATTATTATTATTATTTGTTCTTTTTTTATTATTATGATCTTTTTTTTAAGCATTAGGTTATTTGGGTTTAAGATAATTAGGTTGAAGGAATTGATTGAGTTATGTGGGTTCAAACGGAGGGCTTGGGCTAATAGATTAGGATTGGATTATTTAGACTTTGGGTTTTTTTTGTTTTTTTGGGTTTTTGGCTTAAAAATTATGCTATTTGAGCTAATATTAGGTATTTTGTTTTGTTCAGGCTTCAAATCTCTTTTTTTAAAGTTTATTGTATTTTATTAATTTTTATTTAAAATCTCTTTTTTCTTCTTAAAATCATTTTTTCATTATTAATTTTCTTAAATATATTTTATTTTATTAATTTTTATATACGGTTTAGGTTGTTTGGTTTTGTTCTTGTGTTTTTTTTAATCTCTTTTCTTATATATTTTTCTTTTTTCTTTTTATTATTTTAATTTAAAATATCTTTTTCTAAAATCTTTTCTAATGATCCTTTTTTATAATTGAAATGATTTTTGTTTCTTTTTTTTTTGTTTTCTTAGATATTTTTATCTCTTTTTTTGATAGGTTAGAATTGGGTTATTTATAAGTGTCTGTTTGATTCTGTTCTATTTTTAATATTTTTAAAATAGATATTTTTTAAAATAAATTTTGAAAACAAAAAAAAATTAAAAAATCTATTTGAATCATTATTTTAAAAAATTGTTATTTTCTATTTTTTTCCTGATTCAACAGAATAAAAGTTAACAAAATATTTAAAAAATGTTTTGATTTTTTTATTTTACAAAACACTTTATAAAAAAAACATTATCAAACAAATTTTTTATTTTTCTATTCTTAAAAATAGAAAACTATTCTGGAAATAAGAAATCAAACATTTAATTTTTTTTTGGTTTTTTGGCTTAAAAATTGCATTATTTGAGTTTATATTAGGTATTTTGTTTTGCTGAGGTTTCAAATCTCTTTTCTTAAAGTTTATTTTATTTTATTATTTTTTATTTAAAAACTCTTTTTTTTTTCTTAAAATCCTTTTTTTAATTATTTTTCTTAAATCTATTTTATTTTATTATTTTTTATATAAGGTTAAGGTTGTTTGGTTTTGTTTTAGTGTTTTTTTAAATCTCTTTTCTTAGATATTTTTCTTTTTCTTTTTCTTATTTTAATTTAAAGTCTCTTTTTTAAAAAAATCTTTTCTAATGATCTCTTTTTTATGACTAAAATGATTTTCATTTTCATTTTTTGTTTTCTCTCTTTTTTCTTTAAAAAATATAATATTATTAGCTAGAAAATGAATTCAAAAGTTTTAATTCAATGTATTATTATTATTTTAGGAAATATCTAGACAAAGTACAATGTTCATAGTCCATATAGTATATACACATATGGGATACATGAAACATATGAGATGCTTTATTTTGTAAAGCACAAATTCTTGTTTTTACTTACCTCAATATGAGCTTGATTTTATACAACATATGCACATGTAGGATGTGTAAAGCATATGATATACTTTATTTCATGAAATGCAAATTTTTACTTTTACTTGCCTCAATATGAACCTGATTCTATGTAATGTATGCACATGTAAGATATATGAAGCCATGTGATGTAAGTTTTTTTTTCTCTATCTTTGAATTTGGAAGTTTTGTTCCTTATTCGTAATGTATGCACAATGTATGTAAGCAGAATTACCTCCAAAGGGAAAGGAAAAAAAAAAGGGGACATCATCTCTAATATTCTTAAACTAATTTTGAATTTTGGATTTTTTTTAATTTATGCAAGCCAGATCAACTCAAAGGAAAGAGGAAAAGATAGGACATCATCTTTAAATGTCCTTAAACTAATTTTTGAATTTGGGTCCTTTTTTAAAATTTATGCAAACAAGATCATCTTAAAGGGGAGAGAAAAAAGATGGAAACATTATCCCTAAATGTCCTTAAACTGATTTTGAATTTTGTTCTTTTTTTTTATTCATGTAAACAAGATCACCTTAAAGGAGAGAGGAAGAGATAGGACATCATCTCTAAAAATCCTTAAATTAATTTTGAATTTGTATCTTTTTTTTTTGGAAAATGAAATGATGAGGTAAGAGAAAAATGTGATTGGGAAGAACATGTTTTATCTATGTACAACTTCAATACAAGCACATAATGCTTGAAGAATCTTTGAATTTGTAAAATGCAAGCACATAATGCTTAACTTACTCAAGGAAACAAGAATGGTTGGGTGTAAACTAACAAATATTCCTATAGAAGCAAATTGCAAGATTAGATTTTCTTAAGAAAGTCCTCCATAAATATAGAGAAATATCATAGACTTGTGAGAAAATTGATCTACTTATTTTATACTCGACTAGATATTTTTTCTGTAGTTAATGTCATTAGTGAGTATATGAATAAACCTTATAAGGTTTATCTAGAAGCTACCTATAAAGTTTTGAGGTACCTTAAAATGTCTCCTAATAAGGGAATCTTCTTTAATAAAAACACATGTTGAACTGTAGAGATATACAGTGATGCTAACTAGGCAAGCTTAGTTATGGATAGGAGCTCTACTACAAGCTACTGCATCTATGTGTAGGGGAACTTAATGACATGGAGAAGTACGAAATAATCCATTGTAGCAAAAAGTAATGACGAAGCTTAATATCAGGCCTTTGCTCATGGAACCTATGAAGGATTATGGCTAAATAGACTACTTAGAGAACTTAAAGTAGCTAGCTAACTATCTATAAAGATTCTTTGTGATAATATGGCCATCATTAATATAGCTAAGAACCCAATCAAACATGATATAACTAAACATGTTGAAAATTGATTATCACTTTATCAAAAAGAAAGTTGACACAAGAATTAATTATCTTTCCTACATTCCAACTAAAGTTCAAGTTACAAATGTTCTAATTAAGGCCTTGACTAGAGTGAGGTTTGAAAAACTTGGACACAAGTTAGGGATGATCAACATCTACTCCCCAACTTGAAAGGAAGTGTTGGTATAACATGATTTCAACCCTAATATTTAGAGTTTGAGATTGATTTCATATTAGATTTAAAGAGATTTATATTTGATTTCATGTCATATATGAGGAGATTTGAATCTGATTTGGGTCAACCATTATTCTATATTTAAATCTCTTTATTTTGGCTTAATTTTATCTTTTCCTTTTTTAGATTTCACTATTAAAATCATTAGTTTATTTCTTTTTTTTTTCTTAATCTGTATCAAGAGGGCTTTAAGGCCTTATTTAATGCTAGTGGTCCTATATATGTAGTAACTCCCTACTTCTTCACCTTTTTAACACGTAGGATGTACAATTCTTGAAATGGCAACATCAAAGCCTCCATGGAGGGGGGTGCAATATTGATCATTTCTGATTTAGTTTTTATTTGCATATTTATTATTACCCTGTATGAAGGACTAAAATTGATTTAATGTTGATACAACATGTAGCTACAATATTCAAAATTGGAAACAGCAAAGATGTATGCCCAAATTTTCCCAATATCTTTTAGATAATGTAGTGTCCTAACTAGCCTGCTTACTTTCTAATTGTAAAGTTTTCATGTAGTTTTATTTGGAAAATTAAAAAAAATTGCATGATTAAAAGTGAACTAAACATCAGGTCGAATAAAAACCCAACCCAACATGTGTTTTATACTTGCCTATAAATCACGTGTAAAAATGTTTTCTATCTATGTATAACCTTATTTGGTAATACTTACATAAAAGGATTACTATTATATACTTTTTTGTATATTGTTTATTATATTCTTATAATTATTATTTAATAATATTTTTTATTTTTTTAAAGTAAAAGCACAAAAATTTTTTCTATTCTCAAAATCACATTTTTCATTTCTTCTATAATCACATTTTTATTTTATGTTCTGCATACTAAACAACCGCGTTCGTAAGTAGCAAGTTTAAGCTCCAAAATTTGAGCCTTCCAGCTTTTTGTCTCATTTTTTTGGACGAAAAGATTGAAATCTAATACACAATGCTGGCATGGCCAACGAAGGCCCAAGAAAGAATTTTAGAGGTTCAATATTTATGCTCTTTTGGACTCGCTTACATCCAAGCCCATGTTATGGATAGGCCCAACCTTGATAAAAGAAAGTCTCACTCAACCAAATCCACTTTATATGTACCAAATAAAAAAAAAATCGTAGATGTATCAGATTTGGATTATCTCTATATCTCTCTCTGAGACATATACAAAGTATATGAGACTTATATTCTCTTAGGTGAATATATGTGCGTTTAAAACACTTTACATCTACCTCTCTTGTATAATCAAAATTATGACACAATCAAATTATTAGAGTAGAAGGTGTAGTTATATCTCATTGATAGATCCAACAGTTATATATTCTTTTTATAAAAAATGAATTTGATTGACTAAATGAATAATTTATGAGTGTGAATTAATATTAATATATAATAAAATTGGTATATATTTAAAAATAAAATTTAGCTATCAATTTTAGAATCAATATAAACTAGATGAGATTCCATGTTGAAAGTATGAGGAGAGAAGAGAGAGGAAGATAACGATAGGATAGGCATCGTTCTAATCAAGGTAAGGAATATGTTCATATGAACATCTTTTTCGATGAAAAGTCCTCCATCCTCGTCTAAATTTACATTTGCACCGATAAAATCTCTACATCATCAATATCCACTTGCTTTTTTTCAACATTTTATCCTCAATCAAATCCTCGAACTTTTTTGTAATTTGATTTGTCAACCTAATGCATATTCACCTATTTAATCAACTTCTAGTTTACACTAAATGATAAGTTTCTTTCTTCTTGCTTTCCTTTTTTTCCTTAAAAAAAATTAAAATACACAGAACCTCTAAACCCTAAATTCTATACAATTTATTTCCTCAATTTTAAAACTTGATTATTGACCTTTTAAACTTACAAATTCGTGCTAATTTGGCATTTCTTTTAATATATTCGCTCAAAAACTTAATGGAGCCGAAATGAATATATGAAATTTTCAATTTTTCACTAGGTTCAAATTGATTGAAACTTGAGAGAATGAGATTAAGTGACTATTTGTGTGCTTTCTATTTTCACGCACTATAGAGGGTAAAAGGATGGGTGGATTTGTGTAGAGAATTTAAGTCCTTGGGTAACCATATATCATATGCCATGTTGGCTGATCATAAATAAAATGACGTAATATAATCTTATATAACAAGGCTCTATTAGGTTTTTAGACGAATGTATTGACGAAAAAGCTAAGTTGCACGAGTCAATAAGTCTTGGGGTTAATAATCATGTTTTAACGCTGAAATGATAAATTACACAAATTCTCAGTTAAAGAGGGTTTTTATGCATTTTAATCTAGAAAAAAATTACCTTAAATTATTTTTACCAGTTCATTTAAAACCATAATTTTTTTATAAACTCCCCATAAGTTAGGAAACATAAATACATATATATAATTAGATCAATTAATTGTGAAAAAATAAGAAAATTTTATTAAGATAAATATTTAAATTAATAATATCCCTTAGGACTAAATTGTGTAGTTCTTTATATTTTTATTAATAAAATTTTCAATTAAAACATGAAAAATATATAATTATCTAATAAAAATATAATAAATATATTATTTAATCAGATAATTATATAATTATTTGTAAAAATCATACATTTATGATTTTTTAATTGAAAAAATATATGCTTATCATATTTTGATTAGAAAACCAGACAATAAGGATACAAGGAACTAAAATAAATTTTTTTCCTATCTCTTAACACATCTATAATAGTGAATTTTCTTTTCTACATTGATTAATACTGAAAAGGCATATGTAAAAATTTCTCAAAATAATATATGAAACTAAGATTGTGACATATGTGCCTATTATTTTATGTATGACGGCAAAAATATTTATGCTCAACTTCTACAAATTTGTCCACGGCGTTTATATCATCGCACAACACCTAGTAACTTTGTTACAACTATCATTCAAGCCTATATGTCTTGTGACTTAAGAGACAGTTAGGTAACTGCAGAGAACTTGTAGTTATGCAAGATTCTGAAGCATTCATATACAAATTATATGTTTGTATTTGTTTAGGGTACAACGTAATATGAGAGTCTACGTCGTCCTTGTCTGACTTTTCCCCAACTTGAATGGAAAATGGAGTTCGGATGCATTGATGGAATTACCTGATCAACTAATGGAGTCTCTTATGGGTTGCTTCAAGAGATGTGGCAACGGATGTGACCATTTTATCTTCCCATCCAAATTTCATCACTCTGCTACCATAATCCTGGCATCGCTTCATTGGTTACTCTGTCAACTTGACTTGGTTCATGAAACACAAATAAAAGAATATTATAAAACAAGCGTATAATTAGTATGTCATACGTCTCTATTGAGAGAGAGAGAGAGAGAGAGAGAATGAGATGGATAAAGGAAGGGGACCGCAGAACAAAAGTCAGGAGTGTAGCCCAAGTATAACTCAGAAGAGAAACAAAGGGGTCTCATTCAAATTTCTAGCGAGGAAAAGAAGGGATCTGTGAGAGACAGAGTGAGAGGGGGATCAAAGGCCCATGCTCATCCTCTTAGGCCCATGTGGGCCATCACCAGAAATCCCTCTGATTAGAAACCCCCCCAATCATAACACAGAGTTTAGGATCAACTTTCCCACCACATCCAATCACAAACCAGATAAGGCCCTGGACCACTCCACCGTGACCAAAAGTGCAAAGCCGAACACGATCTCTCGTTGTTAAATATACTGCAAAAGCGCCCCTGGTGGGTCACCCTCACTCGCTCCCTTTTTCTCCTTCCATTCGCCTCTAAAATAACTGCAGTTTCTACTTCCTACTTCCTTCAAGAGCTACTAATTTTGCCTTTGGATTTCGTCCTAGCTTTGGAATTCTAAATTTGTTTTGATGACTTCTGCTAAGAACATAGCCAACGCCGTTGGTGGCAAAACCGCCAGAGCCTGCGACAGCTGCATAAGGAAGCGTGCGCGCTGGTACTGTGCCGCCGACGATGCTTTCCTCTGCCCGTCTTGTGACTCTCTGGTTCACTCCGCCAACCCATTGGCTCGTCGACACGAAAGGCTCCAGTTGAAAATGGCGTCGTTCAAATCCTCCTCCTCTTCCGACGTCGTCGTTTTACCTGCGGTGGATCTCACTCTAGCTCCGTCGTGGCACGGAGGGTTCACCAAGAAGGCTCGCACGCCTCGACATGGGAAGAACCACTCTTCCACCACCCATCAAACACCCAGAGGGCGAGACGACCCGACCAGGAACCCGTTTCATCTGGTGCCGGAAATGGGTTCTGAAGAATATTCCAATTCCCACGACGAAAACGAAGAGCAGCTTCTTTATCGGGTACCCACATTCGACCCATTTGTAGCCGAGCTATGTACTCCTCCATCCTCTGTGACTTCAGCCGAAGCGGCAACGGCAGCCACGGCTGGTTCAAACGAGATGGATAATAAGGAGACTAAGCAAACCGAAAGCAAAGTTTCATTGGGAAATAACAGCAATGGTGTGGAAAATTTACACGGTTTTCTTCCATCTGAAATGGAACTTGCAGAATTTGCGGCTAATGTTGAGAGTTTACTGGGCAGGGGACTAGAGAATGAGTGTGTAGGCATGGAAGATTTGGGGCTAATTGATAGTAAAGAGGAGGAATCGAGGGAGTGTTCTGTGAGTAGTGAAAAAGGGAAGGTGAAGGATGAAGAGAGCCCTTGTAAGGTTGAGACGGATCAGATGGAGATAGGAGTTAGAGAGCCGTTTGAATTGAACTTTGATTATGACTCTCCAGCAGCATATGAACAAGTGGAGGAGAAGAAGAAGGTTGGTTGGGATATGGCTAAAGAGATGACAAATAATGACGGAGAATTCAAAGAGAATAATAATCAGAGAAAGAGGAAGATATTGTTGCAGCTGGATTATGAAGCAGTCATTTCTGCTTGGGCATCCCAAAAATCTCCATGGACAACCGGTGACAAACCAGACTTCGACCCAGATGAATGTTGGCCTGATTGCATGGTACTTCCCTTCAAGCCCTATCACTATTTTTAGCATTAATTTACATTCAAATTACTAGAAAACTACAGAAGACACCGCATACTTTGTCATGTCTGTATAGTTTTGTGTTCTATTAAATTACTAAAAAACTACAGAAGACGCTGCATACTTTGGCATGTCTGTATAGTTTCGTGTCCTCTATAAATAGAACTTATAGGGGGATTTCTGTTTGAATAATTGATGATATTGCGGTGATTGAAACAGGGGACATGTGGAATGGAGCAACATCAACCATATTATGGTGAAATGGGAGGATATGGGTGCCACACAGAGATGGGGAACGGGGGAAGAGAGGCGAGGGTGTCAAGGTACAGAGAGAAGAGGAGGACGAGGTTATTCTCGAAGAAAATAAGGTACGAGGTTCGGAAATTGAATGCGGAGAAGAGACCCAGAATGAAAGGGAGGTTTGTGAAGAGGGCCTCCTTTGCAGTTGCAGCACCACCTGCTTTTCCTTTGCTCAACAAATAAAGCTCTCTTTAAACATTCCCCTCGCTAGCTACTTGCTACCTGCCATTAAATTTTGCTATGGTTATTTTATTATCTTCCATCTACTAAACTTCATGTGTATATATATCCAATATGAATGAATGAATGGCGTTTCTGAATTTTAAGCATGGCTACTTTTCAAGTCTCTTCTGTGTCTGCTCGAAATGACAGTGACGAGGGTTGAAGAGATTTGTACGTAAAAAAAAAAAAGGCATCAAACAGTACATTACGTCATTTTGCAGGGTTCTCTTGAGAAGGAGAATAAAATGTGTGTTATTTAAAAAAAAGGGCAACCGGCATCTTCACAGCGCTGGGTTGGTACAGCTTGAGAGAAAAAGAAGTCCAAAAATGTTTTTCCCCCTTACTTGGCCAAATAATTTCCATCTTGACGGTTTTTGTTATCAAAGATATATATTGTGAATAGCAGTATTGTGCTTCTTAGGGGAGTAAAATAGAGATATAAGTAAAAACGGTTTTAGGAGATTATTGAATTTCATCTTTCAAGAATGATCTGTAAAACTAGAAAAGATTGAAGCCATCTAGCTAATTAAGGTGAATGGGATTTTTTTTGGGTGTTTTTCTTGGGGGGGGGGGGAATTTGGATAAAAGATTGTAAATTTTATAATTTTCTCATATAAAAAATTAAAAAAAAAGATTAAAAATGCTCTATGCTCACATTTATTATATTCACCAAGAATGTTGCTAAATAAAGTATTAGAAAATATATGTCCAATTTCTTTGGATTTCATAATTTTTTATAGGTTATATTGGAGGAGAGCCAGTGTAAAGAGATGAGTTTGGTCTAACTTTAAATTCGCCAAATCAGAAATTGGGTTGGGTTGACCATAATGGCTCATCAGAGTAGAAAAGGGTTTTTTCTTCCTTTAAAAAAAATTTAAAATTTAAAATTTTTATATATTTATAATTATTTAATTATTTTAGACATATAATCACTAATTTTGATATATTTTTATAATATTTATGCAATAAAAATAAAAAGAAAATATAAATTTAAAAAAGAATATAAAAAAATAGTTTTATAAAATGAAACTTAAAAATGTAATAATTTAGAATTTAACGGTTTAATTATGGTGTTTTTTTTATTTTGAATACTTTTTATCAAAATAGGCATGATATGGGTGTCAAGGAAAATTTGTCTGTTTATTTTTTCCTAACAAAGTTGTTTACTATCTTATATTTGAAATTTCTACTATCAAATTCGCTAGCTTCTAGCTACCTGCTATTAAATTTTGCTATGGTTATTTTATTAGATACCATCTACTAAACTTCATGTGTATACAGATCCAATATGAATGAATGAATGAATGGCGTTTCTGAATTATAAGCATGGCTATTTTTCATGTCTTTTCTGTGTCTGCTCGAAATGACAGTGACCATGATTGAAGAGCTTTATATGTTAAAAAAAAAAAGGCATTAAACAGTACAGTACCTCATTTTGCAGGGTTCTTTTGAGAAGGTGAATAAAATGTGTTATTAAAAACAAAAAGCAGCATCTTCACAGGCCTGGGTTGGTACAGCTAGAGAGAAAAAGAAGTCCAAAATTGTTTTTTTCTCCCCTAGTTTGCCAAATAATTTCCATCTTGACGGTCTTTATTATCAAAGATATATATTGTGAATGGCAGTATTGTGCTTCTTAGGGGAGTAACATAGAGATATAAGTAAAACCGGTTTTACGAGATTATTGAATTACATCTTTCAAAAATGATCTGTAAAACTAGAAAATATTGAAGCCATCTAGCTAATTAAGGTGAATGGGGCTTTTTTTTTGTTTTGGGAGGGGGGGGGGAGAATTTGGATAAAAGATTGTAAATTTTATAATTTTCTTACATAAAAAATTAAAAATACTCTATGCTCACATTTATCATATTCACCAAGAATGTTATTAAATAAAGTACTAAAAAATATATGTCCAATTTCTTTGGATTTCATAATCTTTTATAGGAGTACACAGGAGTCAAATTAATTTAAATAACTGTAGATCTAACCTAACCCTATATTATCTTTATGAGAAACTGGGTTGGGTTGACCATAATGGCTCACCAAGGGTAGAAACGAGTTTTTCTTTTTTAAAAAAATTTAAAACTTTGAATGATCATATATTTGTAATTATTTAACTATTTTGGATATATAACTATTTATTTTTATATATTTTTATGATATCTACATAATAAAAATTTTAAAAAAAACATAAGGTTAAATGAGGATACAAGGAGAAAATGTAGTTTTATATATGGTGAAACTTTGAAATATAATAACTTGGAACCTAATGATTTAATTGAAGTGATTTTTTTTATTTTCGATATTTTTTCAAAATAGGTATAATGTAAATGTCAAAGGCAATTTACTTGCTTATGTTTCCTTAAAAATGTTGTTTACTATCTTATATTTGAGATTTTTACTTTTAAATTCAAAAAATATATTTTTTAATCTTTTTTTTTCATTTGAATGTGATAATCATATTCAAGATTTTTTTTCATTTTAATCATTATATTTTTTTAATAATTTATATAGAGCATCAAGCCAGGTTGGGCTTTATTGGTCAGGACAAACATATCTTTTTTTTTTTAATCCAACCCAATCCAACATGGCTAGGTAGCACCAAAACGGATGAACATCATTGATCCTTTGTCCATTTTCATCTTAAATTTTTTATAACTAAAAAAAAAATTCAAATATTAAATGTAAATTTTGGCTACACCAACATTCATTTTTCACGTGTGTCATCCATCTTTAACTTCTTTGTGCATTTTTCTTATCAATGTGAAATTAACTTTCTAAGTCTTTAGAGACTTCCATCTCTTGACCTAGAAACTTTCTTGCACAAGTTAGAAGTAAATTCGTTTATATTAAGGCACTCCAACATGTTTAAGAATAACTATGTAAAGAGAAGGTGAATTTTTTTTTTCTTTTCACCTTATTTACTTCCTCCATATTCTATCTCTTTTATTTTTGAAACTTTAAAACAAATCCTTATAATTTAGAGGTGAAGTATAAACAAAACAAATAAACTTTTAAATAAAATTTTCTTAAAAACAAATTAAAGACTGCTTGAATTATTGCCAAGAGGAATTTATGTCCAATTGTCCAAAAGTTATCTTAATTCACAAAAGATATAGCTCAATTTGCATTGCAAAACTTAGAAGAGCAAGTAAAATATTGTAAGAGATAATTATTCGGAAGGTAATAGAGAAGATAATAATGAAAAACCTCCACGTATATGGGATAAATATGAATTGATTTTTCCAAATATTTCAAAAGTGGGTTATAGAAAAAGACAAAATCAAAAAGTGAAAAGTGACGGTGATGGTGATGGTGATGGTAGGGATTGTATTAAATATGAGATCTGGCTTTTTCTTAACAAAATGGGTGTAATCACCAATTATCTATAGGGTCCACCTTCATGGGGTCACCCCTTTTGGTCTTAAAAATAACTTTCCCATTCACATTGTGCCATCTTCTGGTCTCCACCTTCTTCATGCCCTTGTTACTTTCTTCTTTTGGATTTCTTTCCTAAAATCCAAGTGGATTCGTTCAATTTTTCAATGCATGATGATGACATATAAGTAATTTTGTTCATATACTTAAATTATTACGATAGAATGTGTTTACGCGCTTTGTGATTATACTATCATAATTTTTAAAACATTTATTCATAAACTATTTGAATAAAATATATATGTATATAAAATTCATGTGTTGTATATGTAATTAATTAATATTTCATAAAAATCATGCTTACATTTTTATAAATACATTTTCAAAATTTTAATAAATTAAAATATTGACTTATGAAAACATTGTGCAGATTTAGTTTTTTTGATAGGATAACTTAATAAATTAAAATATTAACAAATTTTTTCACTTGAGAAATAATTTGGGGTACAACACCATTACTTTTTTTTAATTAACATAGAAAGCATAAAACTTGAGAAATAAAGAAAAGGGCAAACTAATACATTTTCACCTATCACTTAAATAAAATGTTACTAGTGTGGTACTTGTCATATATAAATCCTACACACTAAACCCGTGATATATACGAGTATTATTATAGATATGTTTAAAATGTAATAAATTTTATTAAATTATGTATTTAGAATTTGATATAAAAATAATAATAAAAAAAGTGACACATCAAATAATTAGTTTTGAAATATTACAACAATTTAAATGAGATAAAATCTAACAGCGAATTTGAAATAGTTCTTTATTGTGTCTCACTAAATAAAAATTTATACATTGACCAAATGATTGCATATGGGAGGATGTAAAGAGAAATACTCATAAAAAAATCCAATACTTTTAGATGAAAACCAAATGGTAAGGATACATCCAATGGCAATAAAAAGGGAAAAAAGCTGCTTATAAAAATTCCATGATATTTTTCATTAAAGGTATAGTTGCAGAAGTTGTTTATATTCTACAAAATAGCTAAACATAAGTACTGATGGCATGATAAGACATCCAAAGGACTCAGAGGCATAGAAGAGAATTGACATAATGAATATTCAGTTCATTTCAAATCCTTATAATATACACCTTAAGCTATCTATCAATAGTTTCAATCCATTTGACAACTTGAGCACTAATTACAACATTTGGTTAGTGATACTTATGTCTTACAACCTCCCTTCTTAGAAGTGTATGAAACGAAATTCATTCCTTCTTTCAATGATTAGTCTAAGGAAGCAAGTACCAAGAAACCTCACTCAATGTGAAAGTTGGCAGCTGTGAGAAAAAATGTACTAAGAGTATAAGGATATCATCCTTTAAGAGGAGATCACTTAGTACCAACAATTGTGGTGCAATGGGTTAAAGTTTGCAAATCATAACACAAAGTTCTTTCATAATTCAACTATGGTGAAGAGAAGAAGCAATCATATATATCGTCTCAAAAATGGAAAAGGTTATCTTATTATTGATGAGAAGTGTATGAAAGACATGACTACGAGTTTCTTTAAACACTTATATACGACAAAGAGATTTCAATTACTCTTAGCTTCCCTTAAAAAGATATTTTCCTAAACTAAGTGCAAAGGTGTTAATTGAAATTGAAGCTACCTTCTCTAATGAGGAAATTAAACATGTTTTTAATGTGGGGTTGTTTAAAGCTCAATGATTGGATGAGTTATATGCTATATTCTTTCAGAGTTAATAAGATATAGTGGGTCAATATGTATGTGATTTTGTTAAGCAATGCTATACTGATCCATCCTTGATTAGTAATGTGAATGACAATTTATTGGTTCTTATTCCGAAGGTGGACAAATCGAAGAGCTTGAAGTAACTGATAGTTCTAATAATATGGTTATTACCTAGGAAGTTATACATTCAATGCAAAGAAATAAAGGAAAAAAAGTATGATCACAGTCAAAGTGGATTTGGAAAAGTCCTTTGGTATAGTCAATTGGAATTTTTTATGTGATACTCTTTTAAATATCAAACTCTCTCCCTTATTCTCTGACCTTATTATGTCATGCATATCTTCTCGTACTATGAAAGTAATTTGGAATGGGTCTATGATGAAAAGTTTTTGGATGTTAGGGGGTATTTGGTAGGCTAATCCCTTCTTACTTTATCACTTCATCCTTTGTATAGAAAGACTAGGTCTTTGATTAGAGAAGCTATGAAATAGAAGCCATGAAAGTGCAATCTCTAGTGCAAGGTGGCCCTTTATTTCACATCTACTTTTTGCTAATAATTTAATTCTCTTGAAGAAGCTTCATTGGTACGAATGGACATTATTATTAAATGCCTTGATCTATTTTCTGTTAGCTCCAGGAAGAAAGTTTGTATAGTGAAGACCCATTTATTTTGCTTGAGAAATATTTACTATAGTGTGGCTAAGCAACTAAGTGAGGCCATAAGATTCCTTTTGTAAGTGACTTAAGGAAATATCTCAGTGTCCCTCTACATCATGATAAAGTTTCTAGGAGAAATTATAACTTTTTGGTTGAGAAGATACATTCAAAATTAAGCTTATGGAGAGCTTAAAGGCTTTCCATAGCTAGACTAATTACTCTAATACAAGCAGTTTTAAACTCTATTCTGATTTGTTATATGCAATATGCAAACTACACTCCTCTATTCAAGCATATATGAATAGATGGAGAAGATGTGCTATAATTTCTTGTAGGGCTCTACTACCATTCAAAGATGTACATATCTTGTTGCCTAGGAAAAAGTTAGCACACCCAAATCCTTTGAAGGACTTGGTTTAAGAAATTATAAGTCATTGAATTGGTTATGATGATAAAGCTTAAGTAGGGTCTAATGGAGAGAAAAAAAGACCTTTAAGTAAGAGCAATGTGTTTTAATTACAATGTGTCATGGATTTAATTATTAATATTAAACAACAACAAGTAGCTTCAAATGCTTAAAGAGGTATATGCAAAACTTGGGATTACATCAAGGATAGCTTAGGATGGAATAGTGGCAAAAGCACTACCACTAAATTCTAGTAAGACAAGTAGGTACTAGGTGAAACTAAGTTGATCCATCATCTCACACAACCTTTGAACAAAGAGTTTTTAACCTTGGCATTTAATGCTTACGTGCATGATGGAAGTTAGGACTAGGATAGGATTAGAAATCTTCTTCCCAGTCATATTTGCTCTAAAATAACAGCCAAACTAGTGCCTTCCAGAAATAGCAATGAGGATATTCTATGTTAGTTGCCATCAAGAGACCACATGTTCATCGTTAAGTTAGCTTATGTGTTCATCATGCCACACATACTGTCTTTGATTGGAAACTTGTCTAGAAATGGCAAAGAACTCAATGGGTAAGATCCTTTCTTTAGTTGGTTAACCATAGGAAGATGATGACTAATGCTTTATAGACTAAGATGTAATATCATTGATTTAAATGTCTACCCAAGATGCAACCAATGCACAAAAATAATCCTCTATGTGCTAAGAAACTATCCTTGCATCAAAGGATTATAGCTGTCTTGAGTTGTCTTATGTAGACGGAACGTGTTCTATACATCAGATTTGGAAGAATGGGTCTTGTAAAACTTACATGTTCAAATAGGAAAGGATAAAGATCTTAGTTGAAAATTTTACTTGGCACTAGTGTGTGAAAAATTTTAGCTGCATAAAAACTACTATATTTTTTATCATCTGGATAGCTACTAATTAAAATATATATGGCCATGAGAAAGATAGTGAAAGCTTCCCTATGACACTCTGTGATCAAAACCATAAGCAAAGAAACCCTAATAAGATGGGCACTCTCAAATATTGATTGATTAAAGTGCAATACAAGTGGCTCAATAAGAAATTGGGGCATCAACAATGGAAGTGGAAGTCTCATAAGAGACACGGTCGAAAGTTGGGTTCATGGTTTTACCTATAATATAGGCTTGGGTGGTGTTCTATATTCTGAGCTTTTAGGTATGTTTTCAAGCAATGAATTAGCGTGGTAGCTTATAATCAAGAAACTTTAGATTGAGGTGGACTCTCAAGTTGCTGTTATGCTTCTAAGACAAGGTTGTGTAACTTCTCATCCTATGAACCATATGATATTTTTAATTAGATAAGCTATTCCAAGGGAGTCATTTGCGAGAATTAGTTGCATCTTTCATGAAGGGAATAGAGTGACAGATTGGCTAGCAAGTCAAGCTTATAGTATGGATATGAGAATTTAGTTCTTAAATCACCCCTGTGTCACTGTATGTTTTTAGATGATTTGTTTGGTGGCTTTTTTTCCACTTGTAATTGGTGATTAGGCTATTTTAGTCTCTTTTGTATCCTAAAAAATAATTTTAAAAAATTAATTTAATTTGTATGTAACTAATAAATATGATTATAATAATAAATAATATATTATAAAAGATAAAATATTTTTATATTTAATGATTATCATATCATAATTAAAAAATATATAATGTTCCTATGAATATAAAATCATCAGTATGATGAACTAGCAACCAGCAGCCCTATGTACGTTCTAAGCAACAAATGCACTTAAGCTAATTTTATAAAGAGAATCTTTTAATATTTGAAAATTTTGGGTTCTATTAAAGTGAGATCCAATAAGATAATTTAAAAGAAGTCTGTCCTTTTCAAAAAGAAAAAAAATACAAAAAAAAAAGTTACAATCTCATGTGTAAGACAAGATAAAAAAACCTCCACTTTGAAGAAGCTATGTGCTTCCCCCACCACCCAAATGAGTAAATTTGTAAGTAGGGCATTTTGTAAGCAAGGATGGTAATTGTTTTTGTTTTTTTCAATACAGTTCCAATACCTAGGACTCTAACCTATGTCATGACAACAATTAGAATATTCTTTTTGGTACGTAGAAAGTTATATATATATATATATATATATATAAATGAAAATGAAAAAAAGAAAAAAGTAATTTTGTAGATAGAAAATAACTTTAATATCCATACTTTTAATAATTGAATAGTGAGTAATAGATAATATTAAATAATGATTATAAAGGCAAAGTAAACATTATATAAAATTTTCTCTTTCCCTTCCCTTTTCCTTTATGCTACCAAATAAGGCCCTATAAACAATAACACATGAAACTTGCTTTTAAATGCTTTAGGATTATTTTAACAACAAATGATAAAAATCTTCCCATAAGATTTTGAATATCGAGGCGTATAACCTGTAGTGTTACTGGAATTCGGTAATGCATTTGGAGACATTGAGCATATTCATAAAACAAAAGAGTAATTGGAAAGTTATAAGGATTAGTCACAATCTCTTGTGAAAAGACAAAATTCAAACCTTGTTAAACCACTTCTAAAAGCAACTTAGCTTTTGGGATATGAAATTTATGCCAAAGTCCTAAGCTCGTACCATGCTTTATCCAAACTAGATCAATATTAAGATTCGATGATTTTATTGATGTGAAGTTCTATTAGCTGCCTAACAACAAATGTACCAATGTTCTTATAAGAAAAGACCTTGCCATATAGGGATGCTTTTACTTGGCACTTGCAAGTTCTTTATCTATGTCACACGTGGGTAGTATTGATATGAAAGCATCGCAATTTGTTGTATCATAAACTTTATATTACAATCTTTATTCTTAAAGATTTTTCAATTGCAATATTGCCATATCACATATGAGGTAATAATGCAAATATTTCTATGACTGTCATCTTTTATTCTTCCTAGTATACTAGGATTCAATTAATATTGAATCCATCTTTAAATATCAAGAGGCTCTAGTTAATTAACTCTCGATCCTAAAGGGGAAGCAAAATATGCCACTCTAATGAAAAGAAATAATAAGAAAGTACGATTAATTGATTCATCTTTTTTTTTTGACAAAATAAGCATCCTTCGTTTATTAATAAATGATGTTGATGAAAGATTGCCATTACTAAAAAGATATTTCTCATTAATTTTCACAAAAAAATAACCATTTTAAACCATAGTTTAAGTTGCCAAACCTTTACCTAATCTAACATTGCTTCTGTGCACCCTACTATGAATCTTGCAATCTATACCCATCCCTAACTGTTTATTGATTAGATGAATTTCATTTCTTATAGGTGAATCTTGTTGACCTATTATTGAAATCAATACGTAAAGAACTTGTCTAATTTATTCCCTTGAATATATTTAATGCAAATTTTGTATATTCCATTTTCCCAAATTATACAAAATAAGGTCTTTTACCCTATTATAATAGGTTGTATGATCTAGTTACATTGACCATTAAATATGGTTATATAAAGGGATATTCCAACCATATCTAACTTTACCTTGTAAGTGCTCATATATCAAGACACTAGACTTACTAATATCTTTTTAAATCCAAAATGAGTTTAAATATGTATAAACTTTCCTTTCAAACTATTTGCATAATACTTAGGTCTTAAAGTATGTGCAAATAGTGAACCAGATTCATCAAAAATTAACATCTAAATTTGCTTTGCCAAAAGTACTTTATTAAACAAATGTGTTTGTTTTATTCCTAGACCTCCAAAATAAGTTAGACATCATAATTCACTTTATTTTAACTTGTGTATCCATGTCCTAGCTTTTGAATATCTTTAGAAAAAATGTTGCTACCTTTATATCAATTTCATAACAATACTTCTTAGGAATCTCAAAACATAATAAAAGATATGTTAAACAAGAACTCAAAACTAATTTAATTAAAGTCAATCGTCCTGCCTATGATAGTAAGAGTGATTTCCAAACTTGCAATTTACTAAGAGTGATTTCCAACTTGCAATTTATTATCTATTTTCTCCACCACCTTTCTATACACCCCATTTTTACCTTTTCTAACATCAATATAAGTGCCCAAATATTTTTCAAGATGAGAAGTAGATTTCACACCAAAATTGCTAGAAAGCTATTTCCTAACATAATGTGACATACATGGACTAAAAGTTTATGACGCGTAGGCTCTATAGCTTGGAAAAATAATAATGTATCATATACTTACATTAAATGAGAAATCGATTCAAATGTATATGCAATTTGAATACCTTTCCTAACTTTGCTTTGCTCTACTTTAAAGATCATACAAGATAAAATGTTAGTACACAAAATAAATATATATGGCAAGAATGGGTCACCTTGGCAATGTCCTTGCTGAGGATGGAACATTTCCATGGGATCTCCATTGACAATGACTTGAATTGAAACCATACTTATAAATTGCATAACAAGTTAGACCTAAGATGACAAAAATCACATTCCTTGAAGTATGGCTTCCAAAAAAATTCCAAGACACCTTATCATAGGCTTTTGTAATATCTAACTTATATGCATACCAACCTTTATGATTAGTCTTTACATGTTGTATTTTATGAAATATTTTAGCTACCAAGATAATGTTATTCAAAATCAATCTCCTAAAAAGAAACACTCTTTAATTTAGTGCAATTATTTGAACTAACATTTACTTTGGATGATTACATAGCACCTTAGAAATTAGCTTATATATCATATTGTACAAACAAATGGGCTTATAATCCTTAAAAGATTAAGGATAGTCACATTTTGGAATCAAAATAATATATGACTGATTTAAACTTGTTAATAAATATCCATGTCAAATAAAACAAAAAAATTTAGATTATACTTACATATTAATATATGTAATCTTTAAACTATCATGACTATACCAAACCCACAATAGTTCTAGCTTAACACAATCATGGTTATTATAGAAGCTTTTGTGGAAAAGCTTAGTGAAACCTAGCAAATTTACTTGATGTGGGATGGTCTTAAGCTTCAGATTCTGGAATTGGATCAAGTTCAAAATTAATTTTATGCCTTACTCATCTCAAACCCATGTCCTCTGTTAGAATTATAGGATCTTGTATGAAATTAGAACACCAATTGTGATATTAGAGTAAAGATCATATATGTGGTTGCCATAGCAGCAATTTAAAAGCTGGATCCTCCTCTCTATCATCCTATGCTTAGATAAGTGGCTTTCAATGGGACTAGCACTCTTGAATTAGGGTTAGAGAGGGGACCTAGCTCTATTTAAGGATGTTTTATTGAGCCATCCCATCATAGGCTTCAATAAAACTATTGGCCCACACTTTAATCCACTCACCAGACATTTTTAATTAAATGTTTGCTAAAACCCATTAGCTTCATGACTACTTAATCAATAATTAGGCTTATAATAAATTTTAATGGACTATGGTCAACCTAATTTTATAAATTATGAAAAGAAATAATGCAAGCCCATATAAAAATTTTTCAACATTCTTTCACTTGGGCCACATTAATTTGATTTTAGGAAAACTCATTTTATTTTATAAAACGACTCCTGGGTTGACAAAACAATAAAACTTTATGTGCGCACTTTATTTAGAAAACAATGGTCTTTAAGAAAGCACATCATACACAATCTGGTCCAATATAACTATCAATAAGGGATAATGGCAATCATCATGCCTTTTGACGATATAAAACCAATCCATACTCACACATATTAGCATTATATTAACATGGATCCTAAGTCTAGAAGTGTAGTAAGAAATAACTCTCAAAGTGATCAATAATACACTATTTCTTATCAGTCTTCTGTATGATTTTTCAATATTTGTATGCTAAACTGCAATAAGAAATCACAATTTCTTAATATCTATATGCTAAACCACAGTGAGAAATTGTATGACTCATAACAAGTCTACATATCTCAAATACTTTATCTCGAGAATACAGTATAGTACCATAAGAGACATATCTTGACAAATACAATAGTCATCTTTAAGACCAGTACTATGTCTTAAGGTACATGTTGTATTCAATCTTTACATAAGTAGAACATTAAAAGTGATGATCATCAATAACATATCAAATATATGAAAGTTCATAAAATTCATTAATATAAATAAAAGACATTTGCAGAATCATCGCATAAAACAAAACAAAACAAAACAAAGGAAAGCAAAATACGTGAACTCCCATTAACTTAAAAGATCAAAAGACCCTAAGATGCCTATGTTCTCAACATGTTTATTAAATTGTATAGGCCTTAATATTTTAGTTAGAGGATTAGTTAACATTGGTTTAGTGTTTATGAATTCTATGGCCACATCTCCTTTCTTAATTATTTTCCTTAATACTCATTACCATGATCAAACTTAACTATTTTGATAATATTCCCTAATTGTTTCTCAACCTCTATTTGATAAATTTTTAACATGTCAAGGGCCTTAGACTTTTTTCTGGTGAGAAAGACATATCCATAACGAGAAAAAATTATTAATAAAGGATAAGGTCCACTAATATCTATGTGTATTATTTCTAGAAGACTTTTGCTACGAGTGGCACCATTCTTCTTAGTTTTGGTCAATTTTTCCTTTGCATGTGTTTATCTCTTTATACCATAACAATGGTTGAGAGTTCTCAATATTGAAAGATAAATTGCTAATTTTGGAATGCAAAGACAGTTTGTATAGTAAGGTAAAATGCATTTGCCAATCATATTAGAATCATAAGAAATTTTAATACTGTCCTTTCCAAAATTGAAAAATATCTAACTTTATTAATCAATAAAAGAAAAACTTAATATCTCTAAAAAAAATTCAAAATAAAGTTGACAACCATATCCCAAAAATAAAAGAAAATTAAAAGTAAAAAATAAAGGTTACTCTATGTTTAACTTCAACGATCACACTATTTTCTACTTTTAATTTAGACTTATTCTCCCTTAGTTTCCTGTTGATTCTGAATCCCTTAGTCTCTGCCATTATTTGCTCGCCAATCTTTGTATTTAAGACAATCAGTCTTTTTATGATCCTTCTTCTTATAGAAATAACAACTTATATCCTTTATTTTATCTCTATCATCCGTAGTCTGACGCTCACCATGCCTTTTGAAGTTCTGATCTTTTTTAGGAGCATGTGTTTTCTTGTTCTTAAATCTTTCTTTTCTTTTATGGAAATTTAGCCTATTGTAGGAAACTAAGTATACATTCTCATTCTTTTCCTTCTTAAGTTTTTCTTCCTCAGCCACGCATTTAGAAATTAAGTTATTTAGATCTCAAGCCTAATCTTGTGTGTTGTAAGTAGTTTTGATTTGACTAAATTCTTGCAAAAGCGAATTAAGTGCATGATGAATGACAAAGCTATTTGGAATTGGAATATTATGAGCCTTAAGCTTAGTTTGAGCATGCATCTTCCTCATGATATATTCCTTAACTCCCTTGATGCTATCATATCTCATACTTGTCAATTCACCCATGAGTTGTCCTACCTCAACTTTGTCAGACACATGATACCTCTTTCCTACAGCATCAAAAAATTTCTTAGCATTTGTGGTTTCTAGTAAACCACTATGAGATGTTCAGCAATTGATCTTTTTATAGCTATGAGACTGAGGCA
Organism: Erythrophleum ivorense; assembly: GCA_026724425.1. NCBI lineage: Eukaryota > Viridiplantae > Streptophyta > Magnoliopsida > Fabales > Fabaceae > Erythrophleum > Erythrophleum ivorense. Next base: position 47,126,919 of record JAIUCV010000009.1, read on the forward strand.
GTTAGATTTCTCCCACTTAGCATAGTACTCATTTTGTTCAGCAATGCTACTCATAATGGGTTTCAAAGATTCGTTTTCACGTAATGCTAGATCTATATCCACTATTCCTAGAGCAAATTCTATATCTTATCTCCACCTTTTATAGTTGGAACCATTCAGGACCTTAATGGTATCATTATTATTGTTCACAGCAAAAGAGACTATAGATAAAATTGCAATATGATCAATAAATCAGGCAATTTTAGAATAACTTAAGTTGAACAAGCTATCCTTGAGAAGCACCTATTGCATCATCATGAACTTCCCTTTGGGTAGAGAACATAACATGCATTAGGCATCTCTACCATGATGCTAATATAAAGGAGAATATATAGTATTGAAAGCCTTATCCTCTTTGGGCAGATAAGTCTCTCAAACTACATATCTCTATCCAACAAGAAAGATTATAGTTGAGAAAATTCATCCCCTTTAGGCAAATAAATTCTCTTAACTACTTACTTCCACCAGCATATTTTATGTCATACCAGAGTTAGTATATATAATAACCCCTTTTGGCCAGGTAATTATATATAGTAACTCAATTTCTATCAATAAGAGAATTTAGCGATTTTGTGTATTTTGATGGATAAATATCTTTGGTGACAAATATCCAGAATAATACACAAAATAATATTCCCAGACTAAAACAAAGGAAATTGCCTTACGTCCTATCAACAAAAGGAACTAAACGATTTTAATAACTTTGATGAATGAATCACTTTGGTGATTTATTCGCAACAATTTATTAAAAAAAATTCTTAAACTAAGAGAAAATTTATATCCCATTAAGATACTTTTACTATATATATTCTAAAAGGCCAATTATGAGCCAGGTTTGCATGAAAATAGTGAACAATATCAATTTTCTTTAATAAAAGCTTAAATATTGATGTTTAATAGCTTAGTTAGAGAGTATAATTGTTGTATGTGTATTCAAGGAAAGTGTACTTAAATTTCATACTCTATATATGTCAAAGTATTTTCTTGAATTCTTTTGAGGCCGTTTGCTTATTCAAAATAATTAAAAATTGCTATTATTAATTAAAGAAATATAAAAATTAATAAATAATTTTTCTGAGCCTTAAAAAATAGAATAAAAAAAAATCACATAATTTAAAAATTAGGACAAAGAACGCTCTAATTAGAGCTGGGGGTGGCCCACACGCGCCACCCCCTACAAGCCCTGCGTGTAGGGCTTGTTTTGCTCGGCTAGAGGTCATCTTCAACCTCTAGCTAGGTCATAAAACGGGTTCTCTGACTTGTTTTTGACCGGTCATGATTCAGGGCGTTCTAGGGGTTTTTAGCTCTGTATTTTTTATACTTTTCATCATAAATTAGATTCCTAAGATATATGAAGCATCAATTATCCATGAAATCAATCAGAAGGAAAGATTCAACCCCATTTTCTTTGTGGGTTTTATGGACACGGACCTTGGCTACATGAATTGCGTTTTGAAACAATTTACAACTGGAAATCATGGGGTTTTGATGTAAAATAATATTTATAATATGTATGAATGGTTAATTGAACAAATTAACAAAGGAATTCAATGAATTTTATGAATTTCTGTATGGGTTTCGAAACATGAACCATAAAACCTCAATATGCAATCTGGAGCATTTTAACATTGAAAATCATAGGGCTTTTGTATAAATAAGAATTTCTATCATGTTTGTGGAATTAATTAAGCAAATAAACAAGAGAATCAAAAGAATTTTGAATGTAGTATATGGGTTTTGAACAAGAACCCTAACTTTTCTTTCTTCAAATTTTCAGCCAATTGAACAAATTTTAATGCAATTAATTATCACAGAATGGTCTACAAGCATGAGATGAAGGTTTCCCATGCAATAATTCAAGCAAAAACTTCAATTTTAGAGAAATCAAAAATAAGATGAAATTGTATAATTCAAAACTTTAAGCTTTAAATTCTCTTTACTAAGTTAGAATTAGGAAGCAAATAATATGTCATATAAAAGCTTGTGATCTGGAGAACCAAAGCCCTAAACTAATTTGGTCAATTAGTAAGCAACTACAAAAATATCAATTACCAAAGTGATGCAAATGAACACTAATTATATTGCTAAATTTTAAATCTTAGGTTCTAGATTTCATACAGAAACCTTACTCTGATACCACTGTTAGAATTATAAGATCTTGTATAAAATTAGAACACCAATTCTGATATTGGAGTAAAGATCATATTTGTAGTTGCCATAGCAGCAATTTAGAAGTTGAATCTTCCTCTCTATCATCCTATGCTTAGATGAGCGACTTTCAATGGGACTAGTACTCTTGAATTAGGATTAGAGAGAGGACCTAGCTCTATTTAAGGATGTTTTATTGGGCCCTCCCATAATAGATTTCAATAAAACTATTAGCCCACACTTTGATCCGTTCACCAAACCCTTTTAATTAAATGTGTGCTAAAACCCATTAGCCTCATGACTACTCAATCAATAATTAGCCTTATAATAAATTTTAATGAACCATGCTCAACCCAATTTTAAAAATCATGAAAAGAATTAATGTGAGCCATATAAAAATTTTCCAACACTCTTGTCTTCTACGCTTTTTACACGAAGGTTCCAAAGGTCTAAATGTAGAAAACCCAACAAGCTTAATATCTGTCAAATATCCCAAAGCCAATTCACAATAGCTCCTGATATAAAGAGGATCCAAGCTATTCCATGTCCAGCTATCCGTGTAGCACCATCCTGAAGAAAGTGATTATACATTAACCATTTCCCAAGGAAGGATGGATCAAATGGCGAAATTGGCATGAAATTTATTTTTTCTTGAAGGCATGGGATTAGCACAATTGAGGCCCACTCTACCCTACCTTTTAGCCAGCAATGCAAAATAAACCCATAACTTAAATTCTTCTGAACCATGAGGCCCACCCAATTTGCAAAAATAGTATAGTTGGATGCTTTTAACTGCATGTCAGGCCATCCTAAACGAAGTTGCAGAAGCCCATAATAAGAATTAAAAAGATCCATGTGCATACTGTCTACTTGGGCTGGGGATTTTATCTGAGCCCAATTGCAGAGTCTCCAGGGTGGCCTACTTTTCTGGACAACTCAACCGAACACACACGTTTGACTTGGCTTGCCACGTCATTAAATTACATCCCATCATCTGAATGCTCTTCGAGTAACCCACGGCATGCAGATATACCAGTAACAGTTTCCAGGTTTTGTCTAGTGGGGCCACATCCTCTCTGGCAATTTCATCATTTCCCTTTTTGGTGATTTGATATTCCGTGTTTAGTGTTTTGGTGATAGGGGTTAAAACGCATACTTCATTATTCTCTTCTTGATCCTGCACGTGTCCCTGCCGTTTTCCACCTGGTTCAGTCATAACTGGAAACGGTAATTCATATCATTCTAATGAAACTAAGAGATCGTCTATGTCATCATCCTGGTTAGAAGACATCCTCCATCATCTTGCTGTATCATCTGCGTTCCATCTTGTTCAGAACCTTGCACCATGCCATTCTCGTCATTCCAATCCCTATCTGCACTATGTCAACATCATTATTTTCTATTTCCATGTCCACATTATCATCTTATTCTCCATCCTCCTGATCCTCGAAGAAAGGTTCCACAGGATCTGATTCAATCTCCTTCCAACTCAAATCATTTGACGGAACTGACTCATCTGATAATCCCACATACCCTGACGGTGGAATGCATGACACTTCTGGTTGATCAAGGGAGAAAGGAGTAAAATCCTTAACCACATAATAACTGGCACGAGATGTATCCACCCATCGAACTCTAGTCGTTTTCCTACTTTGATATTTAGCATAAAAAGCTACTCTAGTCATTTTCCTACTTTGATTCGTAGCCAAAAAAAGCTATGTTAAATTTTGACACCATTGGGAACCGAAAGTCTAAAACAAATTCAACACCATATCTTTCAAATATACGCTTCGTGTGCAGGGGCATCGCATGCTTCACCATTTCCAAATTCCATCTACATTTTCTATCAATATGGCCAATATGACCGCATTGGCAGCATATTCGGAACACTCACTTATGTCTGCAGTCCACCCAATCTCGACAAGGATGGTAACTGTTATCAATAAGTCTTATCAACCCTTTTCCATCCGAATAAAATGAATCTCTTTTCTTTCGAATATAAAGTATTAATTTTTTTATTCAAACCTTCATCCGTTTTTACATGCTAATGTTTGATTGTGTTCGACTTTGATACACTCCCTTTCTGTCTAAAATGCACTAATGTGAGAATGATACAACACCCATTAACTAGTGAAATGAAACTATTTATTGTTATTTCATATTATTAAAAATGGAATATGTCATTTGTATTTTAATACATATATAATTATCATTTAAAATTTATGATTTAACATAACAATAAATTAAAATTAAATTATATAATTTTGAATAAAAAAATAAAATTAAATGATAATATGTAAATGACGGTAATATAAATTGTTCAGCTACAAATTACAAGAGTACACTAAAAATAAACTTGAGTAAAACTAAAAAAATGTTTGGATTAAAGGGCATGAAATTAAAAAGAAATAAAATAAAAGAAGGTTTAATTAAAATATTTTTATGGATCTACATTAAATCTTTATTTAAAAAAAAGTAGGTCATTAACTTAATAAAAAATATCTACATACATAATTTATTAAACAAAATTAATTATATATGTGATTTTTTTGTTAGCCTATTCCACTAAAAATTAGTACACAAATAATAAGTCTATGGAAAATTTTGTCACTTTTGCCGGTTAACTTCTTGATGGCTGACATGTGATTAACGGTATACAAATTTTTAGATCATTGTAACTAGTTTTTATATATTCATGTAATATTTAATTATAATGAAAGAATATAATTAATAATTAATATCGATATAAATCATTTTGGGGAGTATACATCAAACTTAACGTTGAATACATGTTAAAAATAAGAGTAAATTAATAATTTATAATCCCTAAAATATCACTCTTCTCTCTCAATTTAGTTTTTTAAAAATACAATATTTTATTTTATTCTTCATATATTTTTTTTCCTAATCAAAATAATCCTTGAAGAAGCATTTGTGACTCTCTAATATACTAAACTCATACAAAAACCATGTCACTTTGGAATTGATCACATCTAAACAAATCTATATCGATGTACTTTTTGCAAAATAGAAAGACAATTTTGATTTATAAGAAAAAATATTTTTAAAATTAAATTAAAAGAATTTATCTCTAAATTATCAAAGTAATCTTTCAAAAATTATATTAAAAGATTTTATTTTTGAAAGATTATATTAAAAGGTGATTGATCTCTTAAAATTTAAATTATTAATTTATTTTAAAAGTAATATATTAAAAATGCACAAGTATTTTCTTTTTCTTTTCCATCGCCACGTGCCACCAATTCGATCCAATGCTAGTTCCAACTTTGAAGCGGTTTATAAAAGAGGGATGACCCTATGCAAATAGCTAGTCTAATACAATTCAGATTCGATTTACTCTTCAAAAATGGATCGTACTCTAAATTACGACCAAGTCATGCGTCACGGATCCAGTGGATTGAATAATTGGTTAATGGTTCAATTATCTTAATTTCGACGAATCATATTTTAATTTTTTATTTTCTTAAGCTCAATTATTTTGTTATTTTTATTTTATGATTTACTTTAAAAAAATCAAAATAAATTATAAAATTAATAAATTCTAGACCGCCAATCTACACAATCCAGATTGAAAGAATTGTGAATTGGAGAGGATTGGAGTTGCCAAGTCATGGCTCATGATTCATGATTAAAGCTACGGCAAAAAAGGTACTTTCATTCATTCATTCAGGGCATCTGTACTCCCACATATTTACACACACAAAAGCCCTCTCAACATCTACATTTGCCCAAGGCAAACAGGCTATGCTCCTCCCATTCTGATTTCTAACCTTCAAATGGGGGAAAAAAAAAAAAAGATAAAAACAAGAAGAAAGATAAAAGAAACTTTCGCTGAGAAACTGTAAAACAAACAAAACCACGGTCCTATTTATGTCCTTTCCTGCCTCGCTAGTCCGGACCACTGGCTTAAGCTTTGCCAAGACTCAAACTCAAATTAACCAGGGTCTCACTGGCTGGGTTTGCATCACCATCCGCATTTTCCACACACTCCCGGTTCGGCTCGACCCGGTTCACCAAGCTAGCCTCCACGGTTTCCCCAGAGAACACGCTTTCGCTCTCCGACAAGTCCTGAACGGGCTTCCACAGCGTAGACGAGTCGACCCAACCCACTCGCGGTTTGGGCTTTATCAGTTTTCCATTCCTCTTGAACCGGGCTCTCCCTTTCACCTTGTTCACGTCGCCCTTGTCCTTCTCCGCCTGCCCTTCTTTCGCCACGTGGCGTATATCACAAGCAGCCAAAAAAGCTTGATCACTCCCCTGCCAGTCGGAAACTGCCACGCCGGCGCCATTGATCTCCGACCCCAACATCACCGCATCCACGGCAGCCTGGCACCGGTCCCACTCCCCAGTCCAGAGCAAACCCATCGACCCGTAAACCGGATTCACAATCCTCCCACACGACTCGTACAACAACGACTTAAACACAGCTTAAAAATTATTTCAAAAAAAACTTCAGAATTGCTAATAAAAATTATACGGATATATGTGGGTGTATATATAAAAGGGGGGTGTGATCACCTGGGCGAAGGTGTTGTGGGGCGGCATTGATGAGGTTGAGCAACCCAGCACGGCCGTAGAATTTGGCGAGGAAGAGGGTGGCGTTGGCCTGCGATTCAGGAGAGTCGATCCATTGGAGGCAGGGCCTGATGCTGCAGTTGTCGCTGCAACCTTTTCGGAGAATGCGGCATCCGTTGCAGCTCAGTCTCATGGTGGGTAGGGACTATAGCTACCTACCTAGCTGGGGACTAGGGATGACTCTTTGGAATTTACTATTTATTGGTACTAAAGTGGGTGAAGAAGGAAAGGGGGAGGGTTCAGTGGTTTTGCGAATTTGTGGGCTTTTGGGTAATTTTGGTCTGACTCATTTTGGCTTGGTTAAGTTTCATGATAGTCCTCCATGCAGTGCAAAATTACAGAACAAGCCATATGGTTCTTGGCCTAGAGCTGAGGGGTAAAAAGGTAAATTTTTAAGAGTCCAAAAGCAACCCAAGTAAACTTCTTAATTCAGAATGGATATTCTATTTTTGACTTTTTTTTTGGGTTAAATATATTAAAAGATAGAAGTCAAGTTAATTGGAATATTTATCTAAGGGTGATTAAGAAAAAATGCAAAAGCATTGTGAAATAAATGGGAAAAGGCGGAGAGAGAAGAAAAGAGGGAGGAAAAAGCGAAAGGGAAAGAGCGTGCAAATCGCAGCGTGTGGGCGTAAGCGTGTGTAATAATAATAGTACTAAAGAAAAACCGTAACTCCCCAAAATCGGGAGCACCTTGCTGTTCTTTGCTTCTCTGTTTTGTTTGCTTCTTTTGATCAGACCACTTGTATTTTGATTTGAGAGTGTGATTTGGTAGAGACACAGATATGTATGCGCCCATGGTTTTCTGTGGCCTCATTTTGATCTTTTCCTTCCATACAGACAACTCAAGTGTTCTTTTATAGCCGTTGTTTGAAAATTATGGCTTCGTTTAGATTCTCATTAATCCCTTAGTTAATTACTTTCCTATATTTAATTAGTTTGTCTTTTCTACTTTCGTTATTTTTATTTTTCTTGTTATTATTGTTATTTGCTGTGAAAGATTTATGGAGTATATTATGCTGGGAAAAGGGATAAGTTCGGACAAGCCCTTTGAGTTTATACTTCGAAGGGTAAACGGAATCCAGATCTTATATTAAATACTGTATGCGGAAAGATAATTTATCAATAGAATAGAAGCATTAATTAAAGATCAAATCACTAATCACATATATGAAAGAAACTTTTTATACGATGAGAAAAGCCGCTTTTGTTTTTAGGGGAAGATAGTTTGTAGTAATATGAAGTTTTTTTTTTCTTTTTTTAAAGCAAAAATTGTACTGCAATAATCTGCAAAGTGTGTAGTATACACTAATCAAAAAGGAAAAAGATGGTAGAAAATAAAACAAAAGGAAAAAGAAGTGATGAAGGCATGATCGATCGTATTAGAGCGAAAGGTGTATACGTAACAATTAGCACATTTCTTTGTGTCCTTGTTTGTCTTATTTCGGGGACTTGAAAAGCAATCTCCGTAAGAAATGAACCTTTCGCACCCGCTGACACGAGGGCCTTATCCCTTTGCTCCAAGGTTAACCAATCTTCTACGAGAATTGCCTTCCCTCGTAATTCTCCTCTCAAAGTCACCCAGACGAAGATATTATTGGTACTGATTAAAAAAAAAATTAGTTGGCATATAAATTATTGTGCTTGCTTTTCTGGCTTAATCTTTTGTTTTCTCCACTCTTTTCACACATTAGAAGACACTGTGATGAAATTGCTCATTTTCTAGTAACGAAGATAGCACCCAATTTAGGTGAACTAGTAGCTCTTTCTCATGGGATGTACTGACATTCCATTCAAAGCATTGAGAGGCTTTTAAGCCTTTATTCGAAAAATGAAAATATGGATGCAACTCCACCATGCTAATTGAATTAATAATGATAAATTTGAAGTTCGTTGCATATAAGACTTATTAACGGATTTTAGGATTTTTTTTTAAATCCAAAATGAGTATATTTTGAAAGAAAGAGCGAGATACCTCAGAAAACAAATAACAACCAAAAGACAATTACAGTACTTCAACAAACATGCCCGAACCCGATGGGCCTAATTTCAGGCATATGTTTCATAGCAAATTTTATTTTATTTTGTATCGTTGAAAGCCCAAATTTTGAGAAGAAGTTCACAGATTATTCTAGTTTGTGTTGATTGGGCCTTAAAACCCAATGCATCAGCTCAAGCGTTCAAGGTTCCCTCAACATAGGGCCTGATTGGTTGGAAATTTGATGTTCATGTTCAAAGTTTACCAGATAATTACCTTCAAATTCAATTTCATTATCCCTCATGATCACACGAGTTACTTCCAGCTCTTTACATAACCAAAATGCAACTCGAAAGGGCTGGTAACTCTCTAGCATTATATAGTTAGACGAATTTAGAATCTTTCACATGACTATTTGGGATAACATGAGAGATAGATATAGAACAATTAATTATAAAAATAAAAAACATTTTCTGTTTCTATGTCCTTTCGCAAATGATTGTCATGTTTATATGAGTGATTAAAATCCATAATTACATATATTGTCACAAATTTGAATTCTAATTGTATCAATTTTTTTAAATTGACGAAAATCTTGTCCGTGAATCACAATCAATTCTGGTGACATTTGAATAAATTAATATTTCTATACAATCTTAATCAGAGAACCAAAAAAAAAAAATCCCACGAGAGAAAAGAAAGCGAGGAAAATAAAACAGAATGTAAGAAACTGAGGACTGGTGATTAAGCAGAGGGTATAGCTAGCTAGGGAGTGTAGAGGGAAAATGCATCGAGGAGATAAATATTGTGAATACTGAATAAGCAGAATGATGAATGAATATTGAGAAAGTCAATTTGATTCCAAATCCAAAATACAAGCAGACAAAGTATGAGACTACGAATCACTGCCAGCTTTTATTAAAAACCTCTTCTTCGCCGCATAATACGTGGCACCATCCCACCTCGATTTCTCTGCTCTTCTCTATTTCTCTCTCTTGCCGCTCTGGTCCCTCTGTCTCTCATCATAAACACCCAAAATACCAGAATACGAGAACCCCCACAAGGCCACCGCCACACCCCATTCTTTTGTTCTTACATATATGCTCTCACAGCCTACAACTCGAAAAGGCTCACACGATATGTGACTGCAACAAAAATCATCATTTTTGCTCATTTGAATTCGACCAAATTAGGCTTTTTCTATGTTGGCAATTATGTAACGTTTGCATGTCTTTGGGCACTTTTGTTAGTATGAGACAAAAGTTCTTCATAACAAAGTTGGTGGTAACCTTTCTGAATATACGCTAGTTTACAACCACTGAAGTCCGCCTAACATTCAACTAACTCCACTAGACTGTTATATTTAGTATTTTGGCTTCACTAATTAATTATATATACTATTTTTATACGTCACGTTTCATTTGAAAAAAAAAATGCCGTTCTTTTTTACCGAAAGTTTCTCAACTTAAAAGATCAAGCCATAACATCCTCTCTTTTTTTCTTTTTTCCTCTTAATTTTTGATAACAGAACTAGTTGTGTAATCCTTTGTACAAGGAATGACATGTCCATTTCTTGCTCAAGGTCATATATACTTTTTTGGACAAGATGGATGAGTTGATTAGTTTCTTTAATTAATCATGTATATTTAATATAAAACAGTTGCCACCAATAATTCAAGATGAAAAGATGTTCGTGAATAACGAGTAATGGGTTGTTAGCTTGCATAATGTTAGGGCGTTCTTTTTTTTTCCCATTATTTTATCCAAAACTTAATATGCATCTAATTATCATGGATTACTTAATTTTCTTCATAATGCAAAGGATAGTGTTTTTCAAAAAAAAAATTTCTTGCAACTTTAATTTTCGCCACAAAAGAAAAGTAGAAAGTTATTATACATATAAAGTGAATATAGCAAACAATGAACTGCACATATGCATGGTTTTACTTTGGGTGGAGCATATAAATTATATAATTCCGTCAAATAAAGTACTTAGCTTTTATGTCAATGCCAATTTTGGTACGTATACTGTCATTTTATATTCTGATATAGGTCTAATGTGAAAAATTGACATGCTTGAATAAAAGGCTCTAATAATTTTTTGTTTGTGTGTGTGTGTGTTTAGATATATACTTTTAAATTGTCACATAGACATTGAAATTTAACATTTCCATGTATTACATACTATTGTATTTTATATTATATGCATCCAAGATAGTTATAAACCCAAGATACTAGTATACAAATGTTCAAATATTAATGGGAGAAGGGCAATGGCTGAAGCATTTTGAAAGAACAAACATATTTAGAACTCTTTTATCTTAGGTGTAGATGTACATTAACATGCCATCAATTCCATTACATTTAAGAACTGAGAAAGTGTCAATTAAAGAGTGATTCTGAAGTGAAATTTAATCTATATTTTGCGATACTTTTTTTAATTAAAAAAAAAAGCCAAAGAAAAATAAGACCTTGTTAATTTTGTCAGATTCAAGCTGCCTCTCTCCCAAATAAATGGACTAAAAATGGTATGGGCAATATATTGAAACAAGGTCAGTGAAAATCAACGGCTAAGATTTGAAGAGAAGTGCAGAAAAATATAAAGAATCCCCAATATTTGCTAATAATGTGGAACAAAAAGTGAGAGAATTAGAATGAATCAATATAGGAGAATACTTACCAGTGACCAAGTTACCATATGCATAAAAAAGATCATCATGATCCCTACCCAGAAATGCAGACTGTGCACTGAAGTTTCAATAAAGTCTGAGAATGTTTAATCTTTACCACTTTTGACGATACGAACTATTCTAACACTTTGGCAACAGTGAGAGAAATAGCAAAGCATAATTATTCCTGCATTGGGAAAAAAAGGGAGGAAAATAGTTGCTCTCTGATATTGTTATAATATAGGTACAGCTAAAACTGAAAGGCATGAATGAATATCCTTCTTTTTTGATATTAAGCATTTCTGCCATTCTTGTTCTTCCCCATCTCAGCTCTCACAGAGTCAAAAGCTAATTACAAAAGGGACCAAAGTAGTAGCACTTTCTCTAATTACACAGAGTTTCTAGGCACTGGCTAGCAATACAAAAAAGCCCCACTAGAACATTCACTCTAAAATTCAACCTCTCTCAGCTTCTATACACAAGCATATTGATGATAATTATCCATTTCTGAATCCTCCATTGATGAAAAAGAAGATATTTTTTTCTACATATACCAAAATACCTCCGGTTTTCCCTCATAATCTGCAATAAAGAGACATGTTTCTAGACAGAAAATGATAAGAAAAACGAGGGTATTTTGGATGAGCTTTGTAATAAAAAAAAGGAAAAAAAAATCGAAAGATAGGTTAAAGAAATTGAGAGAGAGGAATGGGAATTCTACTAGTGAAATTAATTGTGGAGAGGATCTGGGCAACTGGGAACTCTTCTTTTACTCTCGTCGAAGCCCTTTTGGGTTGTATTAATAGTGGGAGGGCCAAAAGCCCTTCTTCCACTGAAATACTTGCGAAGCAGATCCTGCTTGCTCTTGTTATCCAAAACGCCATAGCTAAGCTTCACTTTGGGCACTGACGAGGCGTTATTGGTAGAAGCAGATATTCGAATCGCCCCGACCCGGCACGAATGGGAGCATACCCACATGAAAAGAACAGAAATTACCAGAAGCCCCACCACAAAAAGGTACAAGTGTCTCCTGACGCCGGCGAACCACATGGTGGCCGGAGAAACACCCACATAAATTTCGAGCTTTTCTCCGATCGATTCCTCTCTCTCCGAACTAACAAGAAGGAAGAATGGAACTTTGAGAATTATTTTTGTTTAGAAAATGCAGAGATTGGAATACGAGAGGAAAAGGCAAAGGAGAGAATTGACGGCTAGCTATTAATTTTGAGAGATTCAGAGATTAGAGATGGAGGCTCTTGTCATGGCCATGGCCGCCCCCACCCATAAACAGTGGCCCCACGTGAATAAAAACCCGCACTGTTCGGCAATACTAATTATTTTATTTTATTTTTACATTCTATTATTGATAGAGGGTCCCTCAAATTATTGAGTTTACAATATATTATTAGTTTTTCTTATTACGTCCCATATTATATTCCTTCTTATTTCAGAAGGCATCCTCTCTATTAATTTTGTGCATTTACATTTTATCTAAATTTATATTGATAATAAAATAAATTATTTATTTATTTATTTAAAAAATATTTTCTTCTCAATTTGGGTTTTTATAAACAAAATCTTTCAAATATAATTTGGCAATCAAAATATTAATTTGTTAATCAAAATCACAATTACTTAATAAATTAGTTTATATGAATAGTATGCCCATCCTATTCTAGTTTTTTTTTTGGTCAATACAATCTTCTTGATGATGGTTTAACAAGATACAAATAAGGTAAAACAGTGTTTGGAAAAAATGATATTTGGATAAGTCCTGATCATCAATTAACAACTAGGTAGACTTCCATTTATACTATGTCAGTTAGCTTCTTATTTTTTTTCTTTTTTGGGGCCAAAACAGTTAGTATACGTTGAGTGACCATAATTTGTTTAACAATAAGATAAATGATCAAAGATACTGAATTCAGAGACTTCATTTTTTAATGTCCAATTTGAAAAAAACAAGATTTTAACAATTATTAATTTATTCATATAAATGTCACCTCATCTTATCATCCAAGTTAATTCTATTATATCATCTCAAAATGGCTTAATTTTTTTAAATTATTTTAAAAATAGAATTTTAAATATATGAAAAGGTGCAATATTAAATTTATTCAAATGAAAAAAAAAAGTAAATCTCGACAAAGTTTAAAATAATTCCTACTAATATAAAAAAAAATTAAAACACAATATCTTACCATTTATTTTTGATCACAACACAATATCTTATCACCTGAGTCGCCTTGGTTGTAACATTAAACTAGTAGACGATGCGTTAATACGAAGGAACACAAACAACGTGGCATGAGCACTGGTCTTGCGTTTGAAATGTGGATGTCGGTGACAAAATTTAGAGAGTAGTCAGTTGCCCACGCGCGCATCTGCCGAAGGAGCGTTGAAGTGGAGAAATCCGTGACCTTTATTTAACATTTCATGGAAAAGCAAAGACACATATGCATGAGTACATATTGACCAATGCCCATGGGTTTTGTTTAAACGAACTTGTGTCCAAGTGCCCTAATAAATGTAGTTACTAGTGTAGGCACATTTCTTTTATCAGGAGGTAAATATATAATATGGTTAGAGAGGATCTTTTTTGTGAATTATAATAATATTCATTTGCATACAATCTCATACTTAAAATTAGTTTACTAATTTTATTAATATTAATTTTTGCAATGAAATAATCCTTTTTATAAAATCATCACTCAATTTCAAGTATGACTACTTTGCTATAAATTGTGATAATTTAAATAATATTTTAACAAATATAAATACAATAAATAATAAAATAACCTTAGTATTAGAAAAAATTTCTTGAGATAACATTAAAGAATTAATACTTTATATAACATCTATTTTTTCTTTTTCTTTTTTTAAAATGGCCGAAGCACATGTCAACAATCAATGGAAAAAAAAGTAAAAATAGATGAATTTATTTTTGTTGCACAATCCTATATATCTATGTTTCTATTGTTAAAAGAAATATTAAAACACAAGAGGAAAATAGTCTGTATGGGTATTGAAAATAGAATTAAACCTATATAGAATTTTTAATCTTTTTATTATTAGACTATTTAATAAAAAATAGTAAATATATAATTCTTCAATAATAACACAATATGCATATGATTTAATTAAAAATTTATATAATCGTTCGCACATAGCATACACCTATTATATTACTAGAATCACAAACTAATTATATTTTGATTAAATAACTTAACAATAAAGATAAAAATAATATATGTTTTTTTAAAAAAATATTACACAATTTGATTCATCTAATATATCTTAATACTTGGATTTTATTTTATTTTTACGAGGAAACAAGGCCCTGAGCCCGTACAAACAAAAACAAAAACTAAGCAAATTTTTATGAGGCACAGATGCCATGGAAAAATTAAGATAAGGCAAAGACATCAAACTACTATGCTTTATTACTTTTGGGTAAACTCATATTATTTTATTTTTTTTAGTATTTTTGTGAAACAATGTTTTGACCTACTTACATTTTTTTTTAATAATCAATGTTGAAATTGAAAAATTCATAAAAAAATTGATTTATAACCTCATTCCAATTATTAAGAGAAAAAAACTTAGACTAAAATTTTATTTTAATCTTTCACAAATAATTTTTTTTAATTTGGTCACACACAAATAGAACATTTTTTAATTTAGTCTCTAATAGTATTATTTTTTTAATTTGATCCCTATAAATAAAACTATTATCAACAATATTTTTTGGTCAATTTACTATAAATAATAATAAATGTGACATATGGCATATTCTTTTTTACAAGTTATTGCTTTATTCACTTTATATAAAATGTAGACTGATTATTAGTTTTATAAATAGTAGATTGATAAAAGAACATTCTTAATAACAATTGTATTTCTGAGTGACCAAATTGAGAAATATCTATATGCAAGGCTAACATATACGATACTAAGAAATCACTTTTATAAAGAACCAAATTAAAAATATAATTTTATAAGAGACTAAGTTAAAAAATAACTTATTTGTGAAAGATCAAAATAGAGTTTTTATATATCAAAGAGCTTATATATAATTTCTTATATATTTACTATTAGGTTCTTCGATTAAAATATAATAAGTATATAATTTTTAATAATAATATGATAAAAATATAATTTTTATAGATAATTACATAATTTTTAGTCAAATTATGCATTTATTATTTTCTTATTATAAGACTATGCACCTCGTGTTCTAATTAAGAAATTTATATTATAAATTATATTTAAGTTTAGTTGTTGTTAAAAATATATTAGAGGATATGAAAAAAAAAAAAAAGAGAAAGAGAATAAAAAGTGAATAAAAATAGAAAGGACAGGGAGGTTGAAGAGAGGAGGGTGGGGCGGGAATCACGGCGCGGTGTTTTGTGTGTTGACTGTTGAGGGAAGAGCGTTGACGTTAGTAGTAACATTGTAACCACAGACATGGAATTTTTGCATCACCGTCCGTCCGTACCATATTAGGTATCAATTTTACCAAATTTTGATGCAACCTTGTAAATGCATTGCTTTCCTCTTCCTAGAAAGTTTAAGTTCCCAACTCCTATTTTGTCATCAATTTGACAAACATTTCTTAATTAATTATAATTAGGGTCTTGCTAATCACTGCTTGGTTTATTAGTCTTGAGTTTATAGATTTTATTCTTATAAAAAACTGAAAAAGACTAATAGTAAAAAAATATTAATTATATTTGTCTATACTTATTAATGATAAAGTTATTTTTATATCACTTTTTCTAATTTTATTTTTTAATAAAATTTTAATTATATATGAATTAATGATTATAAAAAAATTGAAAATAATTAAATTGGAGCGAGCAATTCATGGAATAATCCACATGATATATATATATATATATATATATAATGAATTGATGATTATATTGCTCATGTTTCTGTTGCTCCAATTGACGTAGTTTTATTTTATATTTTTTGTGTGTGACTGATGTAGGGAAAAAGCTTAAATACAATTATTTATGTATTTACTATAAGATTTTTTTAATTAAAACAATGCAAATATATAGTTATCTGATAATAACACGGTGAATATATAATTTTTATAAATAATCATATGAATTCTCAATCAAATTGTACATTACTTGTCATGTTATAATTGACAAATCATATACTTATTATATTTCAATTAAACAAATCTAAAAGTAAATATATAGAAAAAATTACACTTAAATATAATTTCTATGCAATTATTTTTATTTAATCATTAACTATAAACAAATAAATAAAATAACTATCAAATGAATTTTAGATCAAGTTAAATTAATTTTAAAAAAATTAAATAAAATTAGACAAATGATTAAATGGAATTTTTAATTAAAAAAATATAGACAAGTGTAATTAAAACTCACTATCAACTTTTTTCTTTTTTATTTAAACAAATTGTAATTTATAAACCAAAAGATAATAAATGTTTCCCTAATGAGTGCCCTATGGACTGAGGACACTAGCTAGCAAAAACTCTTATAATTATTGGAGTTAATTGCAAATCTATTAATCATTATCATTTATTAGCTCTATTTCACTTTCTCAAAATTAACTAATAATTACTCTATATGATTCTTCAATAAAAATATAATATGTAATTATTTTTTTGGTAACTTGACATTACATTATTAATTCTTTTAAAAAAATTGTTCACATGTTATAATTTAATCAAAAACAATTGATACTAAACAAATAAATAATATTTGATACGTAAATATCTTTATTTTTTAAGTATTTTTATTTGTAAAAAATTGAAGTTCAAATATATAAAAGAATTATTATCTTTATATTATTTTGGACATTATAACATATAAATTTTAAAATTTTTATAATTATTATATCCAAACTTCTTATGAATGAATTTCCAAAGACTTAGAATTTCTTTTCCATATACCAAAAAGAATTTAAAGAATTATACATCAATTTTGTCTTATTTGTACAATGATTTACTTGTTTTAAGAACTTTTGCCAAATATATGTCATTTTCGGCAGGAAAATGATTTAAAAAAAGTCATATGTATAGGTGAGCTGCCTAAGATAAGTTCATTTTCTTGAGTACTCATTTTTCTCGGACTTAACTCTTAATTTAATTAAAGCACGAATCGTACATAATTATTAGATTATATACTACCTCCGGTCCTATTTATTAGAAACAAAAAACTGTTTTACTGGTATTAAGAAAAACAGTTAATATTAGTTTAACTCATTAATTAGGTTCAAATTTGATAATTATTTCCTATTTTACCCATCTTTATTTTGCATGGGAAAATGTTATACATTGTTAAGTATATTAGATATAATAATAAATGAAGGGTAAAAAAAATTTATTATTTAATGAAATAAAAAAATATACCATGTTTCTTATATTTTGAAACCAAAAAAATCTCTTCAAATTTTCTTATAAACAGGATCAGAGAAAATATTAGATATGGGTTGCAGTGTAGCCAGACTTTCAATTGACAAGATATTCATGTTTGACTTACCTCGTCTAATTATAATAAATAAATAGCTCAGGCACATGGATCAAAAACTCTTAATTAGAATTCTGCTACTTCTTGGCCGAATTGACTCCCTGGCAATTAATTAGTCAATATAAAATTATATATATATATATATATATATACACACACACATGCATGGAGCAATTTGTATACAATAAATTAAAAGAAGACTATACATATTGATATGAATCATATAAGCACAAACTTAAATTATCTAAATGAAGAAACAAACATAATTTGACAAATTAATTAGGTTGACAAAAACGTAATTGACGCAAAAAGGAAAAAAATAATCTTATTTTAGAACCTTTCTTCTTCTTCACTACATTCTCGCAATATTTTTTTGGGTCTAGGATTCTGATTAATTAGTAGTTTATACTTTATATAGTTCCAACTAGTTAGAAAATGCTTAACTTTCCTTATCAGAATTTACTGATTATGCTGTGTGCAGATCACAATATTGAGCACATTAGCATATTAATATTAATCGCTATTATCACATGCCATGGAGTAAAGTACTGGCTATATACATAAATAGCTAGGAGAACATCTAATCTAATTGGAGCTTTGGTCTTCATCCCGTGCTTCTTTAATTGTCTTTCTTATCGTTGCCCTCCCTTATTTTTCAATAGTAAATTCATCTTTCTCTTTCCCCTATTCTCCTGTTTTCATACAATAAGAGTACTTACCGTCTTTTTTTTTTGTTGGTCAAATTTTGAATTATTATGGAGAGAATATCATAAATATATCAGATCTAGAGTAAAGTTGCAGTCCAGAGTGAAGGGCCATGTGAACCTACTAGTCATTCATATGCTCTTCTATGAGTCAATTTGAGAGGCATGGAAATTCAAAACCCTCGTAGAGTATATACAGAGAAGCACATGCAGATATAAGTTTGGATCCGTGTGAATGAATGAGAATGTGCTGAACACCTAAATTGGCAAGTCTTCAGCATACAATATTGACTCACAAGAGAGAGAGAGAGTAGAGCATCGAGGTTGAAGAATAAACACATGCTTTGGGAGCTTCACCGCTTTGTATGAGTTTGATTATTAATTACTTAATAATTAGCAATAACTCATGCATGAGCATCTAAGCTGTCTCCAGCACATTAATCCCAACTGTGATATCCCGCACCGAGATATATGAAAGGGCAGATGATCAATACTACTGCCTAGCTTAATTATTAAAGTAATTTTGGCGATGCTTGGTATATATAATACTTGTAAATCTATTTGTAATATGTTTAAGTACAATAAATATGTAAATTTTAAAATTTATATTGTAGATGTCCTAAATAAAATATTGTATTATATATATATATATACTGATGTTCAAATTTTCTAAAAATAAGTTTCAAAACTACTTCAAAACTTCGGATACTCGCATATACCACGTGCGATCTGTAAGTTTAAAGGGCCCACTAAGAGTAGTTTCCATTGCAAAGAATTGAGGATTTTCTTGGTTGATTGGTACATGATCATTAATGGTGGTTATTTTTATAGTGGGATCAGAGATTGATGAAGGCATTAATTCTCTTTTATATATTTTTTCCATGGAAGAGTTAGGGCTCTTCAAGGGTTAAAACGAAACAGAACAGAAAATAATAATAATAACAGTTCTCTTTCGTAGACTGACAGATCTCACAAGGAAAGGTGAAAGAGAGAGTCATTAACTCATTATTCATATTGGGTATGGTCGATGAAATAAAAATATGGAAACGCGAAAGAGTAGAGTAAACGGGGGTGAAAAAACTTTGATTTTCACTTGCTGCAGACTCACAGTGTTTTGTTTGGTGGAGTAATGAAAATGGAAAGATAAAAATCATTTGTTTAAAAGTCAACTTGTATATTTACTCAGAACTACAATAAAAAAAGGCAGTAATAATTGAAACATAAATAGTTTTATTCAATTAATATTTTATGGGTTTGGACAACTTTTGCCAAATGCTGAATAGTGATTGAAGGAAAAAAAAAAAAAAAGAGAGAAGCAGATGGTGGATTAATAGGATATGTCATTTCAGATGTGATTAGACTACTTGACTGACTTGATTTCAGTATCTGGTCTGAGCATCTTGGAGCGCTATAATATTTGACTCACTTTAACAAAGCTCAAATAGATTCTCCTCTGGGATTTGATTTCAGCACTTGTGTAGAACAAAAACTTTAAAGAAGGGAATAATTCGAATAGAACAATACTCACCCTAAGAAGAAAAAATAATTGACTCGCTTTCATTACACAATAATTTGTGTTCTAAACTTAATATCATTTAAAGAAAAACGCTGCTTTTAGGAATAAAAATCTCTATGATTTTTATAATCATTATATGTAATTTTATTTAATTTTGATTGATTTCATTTAATATTTTGCAAATAGTTAATAATGCAGTATATTTATTTTAAACAAAATCAATTGTACAGCTCAGAGATAACTTAAATACTTATCAATTTTTTTTTAAATTCTGTCACATGATGAAACTTAGAAACAAATTTTGTATGGTGTTTTTATGTACGCCCTTCGAAATGCGGTGTGTCATAAAACATTTACAAATAAATTTTTAAAAAATTAAACAATACTCCACTAACTTTTTCTGATAAAAATATAAACAAATCTTGACAGAATGAATTTACTTTTTACCTCTAAAAGACTATACGAGTCATTAAAAATGGTAAATCTAATTTACATACTGATTTAAAAAAATAACCCATGTAACTTTTAAATTATATATATGTCACATAGAACTATAAATTGAATTCCAAAAAATCTAGTTCTAAGCGGATAATAAAAATATAACTTGATTTATTTATATCAGAGAAAAAAATATATGGTTTACTAAATGGAACATGCCTGTTCTTATCATAAGTCGTTTCAACAAATACTGAAGTAGTTATAGAAAAGTTCACGAATTGCCAATTTTAGTATAAATCAGATAAGATAATTTTATGAAGAATTTTAAATTTTAAATTCATTATTTAACAATAAAACTCAATCTCTGCATGGGACATCTGATGCAGTGGACAACCGTTGTGGTGGCAAAACATTAAATGTATGTTTCTCGGTAGTCCCGAGAGAGCATTAAAAAGTGGTTTTTGTTCTGGTGTACCCCTGAAAGTAAAAGGACACTCTTCTTCCCTTGAATCACAGAAAGTTCAAACTAATATGAAAAAGGAGTATCTGAATTCTGATATAGATACTGCCATTGCTATAGCAGCTGCTTCTGCAGGCACATAAAGTTCGTAACTTTTTAGCTTCTCCCTCCTCTCTTTTGTGTCTTTCACAATTTCTCTTTACTCTTTTCTGCTTCCATCCTTTAATTCTCTTAAGCTGTCCTCTAGTACCTTTGCCTTTTCTCCTTGGCCTTATCCTCCTTTTGCCTTTTTCCTCTTGCCATTATCCACCATATTTAAACTCTAACTCCTTTCTGTCTCTTCCTATATACCATAGGGCCTTAACATTCACTGAAAAGCTAGTTATAATTATCACCCTTCACTGTTTACTTTAACAAAGAGAAACTCATTTACCTCAACTAAATATGCCAAATCTTGCTTAGTTTGTTAGGGTTGAATTAATTAATTTGTTAGGTCAGTAAGGCTAATATCTGAAAACAAATCTAAAACCATATTATGATGGAAAGATGTTATTAACTTGAGAGTTTCAAGTCCAGTAAATGAAAAGGGATCAATGTCATTTATTGTTAACAATATAAGTTTGATTCATCTAACAAATATTACGAGAGTAAATTTATTATTGTACTAAATAGATATGGGGTTATACTTCTAATAAATCATTATCGAGGAAGAGATTTTTTCTGAAACAAAATAGGAATATGCATTTGATCATAATTAAAAAAAATTGCTAGTTAACTACTAAATTATCCCATGGATAATAGATATACTATATCCATCCTTTAACTTTTCTGATACATTATTATGTAGTTTAACTTTAGCGTACAGGTGCATTAAGAAAAAAGATTTGCTGCATTTTTTCTTCTTCCCCTGTCAATGAATGATGATAATTGAATAATAACTTGGACTCACAAAACTAACAAGATCTAGTGTGGTAGATTTGGATTTGTTCGTATGTATATAGAGCCATGTGCATACAAATCAAAATCTATCACACTTCCGTGTGAATAGTATGAATCTAAAATAAAGTGCAACTAGCTATCATTATTATTTTGTGCTTTTAGTGTTTGAAATGTACCTCTATACAGAGTAAAAACCAATGAAGAGGGTCTTACTTGCACTTGCACTTTAAGTTTAATAATCGACAGAACTTTAACTATTGAAAGTCTTACATTTTTTTTAAAAAAATTTAAAAGATCAAAGTTTACAAACAAGTTTGAAAATTGACATATTGTTTAGAAATATTTTTGAAGATTACAATTTATTTTGGGTGTGTTTGAGCAAATTAGTAATAAATATTATTGGTATGTTTAGAGCCATAATAACAGGGATGGCTAAGATTGGCCCATAATAGGACCATTTAGCCCATCCAAAAAGAACTGGCCCTTCTCCTACCAAGTGCCACCAAAGTCCGTTCCTCTCATAGAAAGAAAGTTATAGATGGCAAAAGTTATGACCTCACACTCTCTCTCTCACGCACACAAACGATTTTAGCCCAAAATTTTTCCGAGATGGGCCTCTGTAAATGAACTCAAGACTTGGCTAATTCGGGGGGCTATTTGAAAATCTAGTTTAATGTCAAGTGTTATTTTCTAAAAAATTTAGCACTTCAATTGATTTGTTTGTTTGTTTTATACTTACTACTAAATTTAATGTTTTTACCTGGTCAATATCATGTCTTCGTTTACTCAAAATTTACTTTCCTTTTATTCGAAAAGGTTTATAAACGTTTACTATTTATGTTGTAATTGTTGTTGGAACTTGTATTTGAATGATGAAAAACAAAATGAAAATACTGTGCAATTTGACTTTTCATAACATATAAGCAGCCACCAACCCATCTCTGTTTATCTTCAAAGCTTTCGATTATATTAGTGGCAAACACAGTAGGCTCAAATAGTTTACACTCTAAGTTTTTTTTTTCGAATAATACATAAGTCAAATCTAAAATTACAAGAAAACATTATAGGAACCTAAAGCAAGAAAACTAATTTTCTCTTTAGACTAACTTTGAAGAGGACATTATAACCTTAAAAAAAAAAAACGTTCTAGCATTTTTGGCCCAAGTATAAGACTACATTGAATAAATATTTGGGGGCTCGGATTGGTGTTGGTAAAGATAAACATACATTGTACCAAGTAGTGGTGGACAAAATTGATAACAAGTTTCAAGCATAAAAGTTGATCTTACTATCTTAACTTGGGAGGTAAGTCAATTTTAAGTTCTAACACTAATTTATTCTTTATCTTATTTTGAGCTTTTTAGAAAATATTATCATGCAATTGATATGAAAATTTTTAATTTTTTTTTAATGTTATTCTAGTGTGAAACCAAAACCTCACTCGCTTAAACAAACACAATTTTTCAATCAAATCTTATTAACTAAGCATAGTTGGAGGTTTATTACTAGTGATTTCAACTCTCTTCTTGCTGGTGTTTTATATCATAAATATTATAAAAATTACAAATTACTTAGCAATAGCATAACTATAGAAAGGAATTAAGAATTCTAGCTTTTTTATATATGATCATTTTAAATAACAAGTAATGGATAGTCTCTTATGTAACTTTATCTAACCATCATGGATGGTTGATAGGTTTACCAATTTCATATGAGATGGTTAGTGACCATATTCTATATGATCTAGGCATTTGGAATTCTTAGGCTTTAACTGCATTATATCTCCCACATTTAGTTCATCAAATCCCTTAATTACCATTTTTAATCATAGGTTAACTAGATAGATTCCTGTGGACAAGAAATGAGTCGAGCAAGTATACAGTTGCTTGTAGACTTGAAATTCACTTAGAACCCCATAACATGTTTTCACAAATTTAGCTTTAAGGGACCCTCGTATAACATATCTAACATTATCCATGACAGTGGAGTCAACGCCAACCCAAAAACAATGTTACAAAATACAGTCATAGAGACATTACATACTCATTGAAGACATCAGTAGTCAAAAGTTGGGACTCTTATACCATCATCAAAATTCTAAGGTGGATGTGATCTACAAAAAATTTATAGACTAAGTCAACAATAAATAACACACGTAAGCATTTCAAACACACTTATTTAGTAAAACTTATTTTTAACGTGTTCATATATATATTTAAGATTGATTTGATGTATATATTTTGTGTAGAAGAGGTGAATTTCTTCAGAATTTTTATGCATACCCAGTCATGCTAACTGTGGAGCTTGCTTGGTTTGCTTTGTGAGAAGCTGGAGTTGTGGTTGCCTTTATGAATCACAGTTGCGACAACTAGAATTGCTCCAGCAATGAAGACACCTTTCCTCAATGTTTCACAGGAGAATTTCTGCGCATGAACCATTTCCCGGTATTTGGTATGATAGGCATTCTTTGATGCGCCTACTATTAGACATGCTTCTTCAACCAGAAGAGTCACCCTATAGATGCATAAAAATGTAAACTGGAATTCAAGTGCTTCAAAGGCAAAAGAGCAATAATGGTACTATATCTGAACTGCACAACTATGCGGGGTTTCATGAGCAGCAATTAGAAATTTAAACAATCAGGAAGCTTAACTTGAATAAATAAACAAGTACAAAATACAGTGGAACAAGGAATATTTCCAATTTACCTTCAAACAGAACCTATGGCAAGAAGGGGTGAGAAGCGAGGACTGATGTATAAAGAAACCAAGCAAGACTTTTAGAAGGTGAGGCAAAATATGAAATCTACAATAGCTATTCTTATTGGAACAACAGAGTAGTGGACATTATAATCATAACACACCATCCTTATTGCAACATTCGAACTTAATACGTGTCAGTGCTCAGAGGAATTAGAAATTGTCACATATTAAGTCAGAATTCTGGCTTAAAAAAAAAGAGGCCAGACTTCTTACTAAGATGAGATAAAATATATATGGTATGTTTGGAAACGCGGTGCTCTTCCCAAAATCACGTTTGGCATAAAGTTTCAATTTAATACTTTTATATTAACATATTTTTCTACCGTAATTCCAAACATGCACATAATGGACCATGTTCAACTCCCCAAGGTGTTAAAGGCCTCTCAAAACACGTGCACTTGGTCACTCCCATTAGAGGTGATTCACTTAAGAAGAAACAGAAAAGCGCCCACTCCATAACCAGTTGCAACATCTGAATTGTAGATGCAGCATGTTTCATTTGTTCTCTCATCTCTGTGTACTGTTCTCTGTCAAGCAAAAGGAAAAAGCATAGTTTTTAAAGTTGAACCGGATTGAATTGACCAATTTAATCGAAAAATTAGTAAATTAACTTATTGTCTAGTTTAAAAGTGGACTAAGATTGATAAACTATTAAATTGGTTAAATTTGGTCAAAAACTAAATAGAATTGGTTGAGTTCTCATGACAACTAAATTATCAACTACTAGCTGAATAAGTTTTATTTGGATAAAAAGTTACACTTGCCACACCATTGCTCTAGCATTCCTATGTTGCCTTATATGTGCAAACAATTATATATATGATGTCCAAAAGAACTCCATATATATATTATATTTAAAAATATGTTTAAAATAAGTTAATTCAACTAATTTAACTACAATTCAATTACAATCTGATAATTAAATTATAAACTAATACTTTTACTTGTTTAAGGACAAATTTGATTTTAAAAATATTAGAAAAAAGAAACAAAATCTAATAACTTGAAGGGCACTGTTTATGACTTACTCCACTGGATGCAGGGCTCAGTGACAGAGATCAAAGATTTGAAATTGGAGCATCATAAACCGCAAAAGTGTTCCTCCTAAAGTGTCGATTAACAAACTAAAAATTGGATTTTAACAAACCTCAAATAATATATACCTATATACAACGAACTAATGAAGTGGGCCTCAAATCATATATACCCATATACAACGGACTAATGAAGTGGGCTTACCTCAACTTTGATACTTTATTTAAGGCAAAAAAATGCATTTTTTATTCTTTAATTTTACTTAAAAATTTACTTTTATTCCTAAACTTTATTTGATTTCAATTTATTCTATTAATTTTATCTTAAGTTTTACTTTCATTCCTTAATTTTATTTAATTCCAATTTAATTTATTAATTTTATTTTAAATTTCACTCTCATCTCTTATTTTTATCTTTTAATTTCACTTTATTTAGGCTTAGCCCTTTATTTTTAAAAACTATTCAATTTTTTCCCTTTAACACTATCAAATCAAATGATTAAAAAATATGGTCTTGTTTGACTCATCAATAACTTTAACAACTCCTTGATAACTCGGATTTACAATATCAATTTTATTATCGCACACTACATTTTGTAAATTTAAAATAATAAGGGCATATTATTTACAAACATGAATAGTGATTTTGATCTCATTAGTGACAATACCCATAAAAGTTTTAAAAACAAAGAGAGAGAGAGAGAGAGAGAGAGAGAGAGAGAGCATTAAAGTAAAACAAAAAGTAAAATTAAGAAACTAAATTAAAACAAAATGAAAATAAAAGATACAAATGAAACTTGGAGTAAAGTTAAAGGACTATATTGGAATAAAGTAAAATTAGAAGAAAAAGTAAAACTTAAAATAAAATTCAGAAACCAAAATAAAACAAAATATTTTTAAAGCATAAAAGTGACACTTAAAATAAAGTTAAGACATTAAACATATATTTTAGTCCTATATTTTACATAGTGTATCCAAATCAAAGCTACTCTGAGTTTTTCTTTCAAGGTTTGAGATATGGTGAACATGCTTATAAAGTTTCTGCTCTTCTTCATGTCATGGTGTCCTTCCAAAAGGAAGTATATTACTTGATTGTGTTTGGTTTCCTTGGTCTATAACTACAGCACCAGGCTTACTACAGCCTAAAAAAATAACTCCCTCAATACTTTGAGTGGAGACAGAGTGATTTTTATATCATATGTAATGCCACAATCCTAATTGGGTGTATTATAAAGTTTAACATTTTTGTTTATTAGACCTACTTAGACCGAAGACCATATGATGATGAAACCAACAACTCAAATCATAGTGTTAGATACAATTCAACTTTTTTTATAATATCATTTATGTTGATTACTAAACAAGGATTTGCTATCAAAGGCAATTTGGTGTAGGACAAGAGGAGAAGGAAGGAGAGGTAGAATATAAGGCGGAGATTTAGAGAAAATGACAAGAAAGAGAAGGAGGGAAGGAGAGATGCAAATAATAATCAAATGATTTTGTTAATGAATAATTAAGAAAAACTGCTTAAATCTAATTGTTGAGGATTTTATATAGAACCCAAAAGATAACTTTTAATAATTAAAAATAAAGATAATATTAAATTTTAATCCTAATAAAAAAAATAACTAAAGATAACAAAGTAACTAATAAAATAAAGTAATTTAAATATTAGTTTCTAATTCTAATCTTAATAAAATATTATTTCTTATATTTGCCTTTAGTCCATAATTTACAAATGATTAATAATGATTTTCATATTCTTTTCCCATTCTCCATTATTCTTCCTTGGTTGGAGAAAATTCAACTTTGAGTTTTGAAATGAATAAGCATTAAAATAATTCATTTAGGAGTGTCAAGTAGGATGAATATCACTATTTTAAGATATGATAGCCAAAATAACTTTGAATTCAACAATACATTTAAAATGACAAACTCAATTGGGTGAAGTAATTGAACTAGAAGAAAGTTGGTAAGAATAAAGTTGTGAGTTGACTACGACTTTGTGCTTTAGGTCGTGAAACATCTAATAGATGGGTATTTAAATAGGGATTCAACTTCAAGAGCCTTATGATAGGCCTCTTTGAGAGTCTTAAGGAAGCTTAACTTAAGTTTTCTTTAGACATCTATCTTAAGGTCATTAACAAACCCAGTGATTATCACCCATTGTTCTTCTTGTATGTCATATTTAAGCACAAGTTTATAAAAGTGGGCCATATAGCCAAAGACACTAGATGTTTGTGTAAGGTTGAGCAATTGGTTCATTAATTGGCTCATATAATAAGTGGGCAAGTACTTTTTTTTATTTAATTTTTATTTTCATTTCAACCTATACCTCTATCTGAGATTAACCTAAACACTCTAGGTTCCTTTGAATAGTGTACCAATACTTTTTGGCAAAACCTACAAGTTTCATTTTTGCAAAACAAATACATTGAATGTCACTCATGTCATGCCACTCAAGGTAATTTTAGATACTAGACAACCAATCTAAAAAAGCATTAGAATCTAATATGCCATCATACTCAGGGGCTTTGATCTTAACCCTTCTAGTGATAGTATTTGGGTTATTATAGTCACGCCTAAACCCATCTTAGCCATTCCCATAGGACATCTTATATTGTTTAGTGTGGTGGCCTACAAAGTCCTGACTATCCCAGTAGCCTCCTAATGGCTTTGGTTTTTTATTAAGGGATCTATAAAGGATTCCTCTAGCATTTCTAATGCTAAGATTGACTAAAAATTGTTGATTATCATTGGAACCCATTGGTGGAATCCTTAATTAGTTATAAGTTGACACATTTTTTCTCTATAGGAATCCTAATTAAACCTTCCCAAGTTTTAACATTTTTCTATTTATTTAATAAGCTATTAATATTTGTAAGTTCTTCGATACATTGACTTGAATCCTTGTTGATATTATCCATACTAGTTTGAATGATTTGGATATTTTATTCCATGGAAGCTTTTAAATTAGCAAGGTCTTGTTCAAATAGATTTTTGCTTATCATATAAATCTTGAGTGGTCATATAAAAAAACATAAGTAATGGGTGGTTATGTAAGAGAATATAATGTGATCTTAAGATGATTTAAGACAATAATAAACAATTTAATTTGATGCAAATGAAAACCTAGCAATCAAAATGTTAATTTTTTGAAGGGCAAAGAAATAAAATGACTTTTTTTAGGCTTAGGTCAAAGAAACAAAATGTTTTTCTTTTCTTTTTAATGATCAAGTCAAAAGAAGCAAATGGTTATAAAGGATAACAACTAATCAAAAGGAGTTTTGCTTTTAGAATAACCTCCAACAAAACAATTAGTCAAAAATTTCAATAAGAATATAAATACTTTATCATTGCAATTTTAAAAGCCAAAAGGATTCATATTACCCCTTTAACACTTTCCAAATGTAGAGTCTTGCAAACTAGGTTGACAAAGATGAAAGAAATAGCTAAAAAGTTGGCTGAAAACGAAGGATGGAGGCTCTGGTGCTTGTAGCATGTGAATCTCATGCGCAAAGAGCCTTGCCAATGTGTGGTGGTGCATGTGACATCCGTCAGCAAGGAGCTTTAGTGGTTGGTTGAACTTCTCCCTTCCAATCCTAATGATGTAGTTGGTTGTTTGTTTTAGTGGTTGGAGGTAGGAGATTTGGAGTTGAACAATGGAATGAACCCTTTTTTTTCGGTGGTGGAAAACAGTAGAAAGGTGATTAGGCTCTTATAGAAAAATTAGTATAGTACAAGAGAAGGGGAGAGGTGGAGAAAATGACTAGAAAGAGAAGGAAGAAGGGAGAGACGCACATAATAATCAAATGATTTTATTAATGAATAATTAAAAAAAATTGCTTAACCCTAATTGTTGGAGGCTATATATAAAACCTAAAAGATAACTTTTAATAATTTAAAATAAAGATAATATTAAATTCTAATCTTAACAAAAAGACAACTAAATAACAAAATAATTAATAAAATAAAATAATTTAAATATTAGATCTTAATTCTAATCTTAATAAAATATTATTTTATTTATTTATCTTTAGTTCATAATTTAAAAATAATTAATAATTTTTTTTATTTTTTTCCCATTCTCTATTACAATCTAGTTGCAAAACCATGCTTCCTTTTTATAGTATTAGATGTGAACACTTCAATTAAATCATCATTTAACACTATAAGCTCATAAAACCCCATCTCGTCATCCCGGCAGCCTCAGTTATGACTTAGGAGTACTAGGACAAAAATGTAACAAATTGTTTTCTAGCACACCCCTAGGAGACACAGAGAGAGAGAGTGAACGATAACATTTAAGCAGGGCAGGATATTAGCAGTTTTCCTTGACCAAAAAGGAAGGCTACGTTATAACCAACCAGCAACCTTTTACAAACAACTGTCTCAACCATATTATGTACCTTTTTACATCAGATACCAGAGAGGTAAATGCTTGTACCTTAATATCATGACGTTCTGGCCTTTTAGGGACAGTAGCCTCCCATAGTAGGGAGGTTCAAGTTTCAGTTAAATCCAATGAAAATACGCTACCATTTCTAGTTAATAAAATTAATAGGCCTAGTATTCTGCTTCTCAGCAACAAGATCAAATTTGGCATGATAGTGTGTACCGTTGAACTTGTCACTCCACATGGCTAATTCAGAAGTATAGGAATTTAAAAGAAAACATGTCTAGTACATAATATACCAGGGAAACTAAATTCATAAAAAATATTTATGTGAAGCTATCATGTCAATGCCTACCATTCTAGAGCAATTATCTAAAATTCCATATAGGAGGAGGATGACAAATATTAAGGGGAAAATAAAAAGAAGTAATTCCCCACTTCAAACAATTTTAAATT
Source organism: Erythrophleum ivorense (assembly GCA_026724425.1). Classification (NCBI taxonomy): domain Eukaryota; kingdom Viridiplantae; phylum Streptophyta; class Magnoliopsida; order Fabales; family Fabaceae; genus Erythrophleum; species Erythrophleum ivorense. The sequence continues at coordinate 47,157,569 of JAIUCV010000009.1, forward strand.
TAAAGAGAAGAAAAAAGAAAGAACCTCTCTGGGACATAAATTCTAAATTAAAATACATAATAGATGCCTCGAACCTTAGTAGACTCTCAAATCAACTCATGAAATGACTCGAGTGCAAACATCTCTGGTTATTATGTCAGAAGCCACAATGTTTCATCAGAAAAATAAGTGTCAATTGTGGCGGAGAGACTCATGTAAACAGTCAGATACGATTACAGAGAAGCTTAGAAATGAAGAGCCAAAAACAAAAAAGGAAGCATTTATAGTTTGAAAAGCGAGAATTGGAGGAGATAAAAGGGAGAATAAAAGAGGCTTACGACGCTTCTTCTTCTCTCAGCAGCAATGGAGAAACCAAAAGCCACTGAGCTTAAAGCTATCATCAGAAGGTGCACAAGCATGGAGTCTCTCTCCATTGCCATTTCCTGTTTCGAGAGAGGTTCAGTGTCCCTCTGTGAATGTGAGGTAGAGAAAGAGAGAGAAGAAGCCCTAGCTGATGCAGAGTTAGTGAGGAAGTGGAACAAAAAGCAGCTATCTTACCAAAGCGACTACTTTCTACACAGTGAAATGTTGGTGAAAAGAAAAAGTAGTGATGAGATAAGATGATGGAGGGGCATAGTAGGGTACTACTTGATCATAATTCATAACTGACGATGAGGCATGGATTCAGAGTTCCCTTCATTCTTTGCCCATCATGTTATTGTCACCTTCCATTACCCATTCAACGGCTCAAAACTTTTCAATCCATTACTGGATCAAAAACAATGGCCAGCTGGTAAGCTCATTGCTGAGTGTGAAGAAACAAATGCATCTTCAACTGATCACTGTACTCAATAGCACAATACAGGATGTTAATGGCCTCCTCTATCATCTCAACCGTGGCTGTGGCATCTGTGAAACTAGATCATATGGTTTTGCGAGAAAATTATGGCTAGATTGAATACAGGGTTGAACTTGGTCTCAATTGCTGAATTTCAAATAGGGTTAAGGTCAAGTTTCGACTTCAGTAATGAGTTTGACTCGCTTATTTACTAGTGTTTTCACATAATCAATCCAAAAATTCCAAGTAATTTAATCATGAAATTATAACTCAAAAGTAAAAAAAATTTACTACATCCATTGTTTTTTGAAATTCCACTAGCCAAGTCCAAAGTAGGCTTAGACCCTGGACATTGGACCTGGACCTGATCGCATACGCAGGCTCAACCCTGGTCTTACACGGCTATTAAACGAAAAAAGAAGACAGAAAACTACGAACAGAAGTTAAAGTCAAATTATGCAAAACATACAGAAATCTCAGATTTATCTTTCTGACTACGTTAAATGTTCGGTGTGATTGTAGGGGTGGCCTCCACTTGGAAGGAAGAAGTTTGAGACCCTGTCATACCTTCGAAAGGGTTGGATTCCTCACTGTCCTGTCTTTGTACTTTTCCATTTCTCCAACTCAGTTTGATTCGTTGGACTTCTAATTAATCAAAGTCGAGTGTTTTGGGATTGAAATTCATTATATCTTAAAATCAATAATCTAATTCCAAGAAAATCAAGAGTAACAATTGTCATGAGTGTTTCGTTGTTTAACAATTAAGCCCAATAATAAAATTTAATATCGTAGGTGTCTTCTTGTCTCTGGCTGAGACAGAGAAGTTGCCGTTTCCTATTCACCAGTATCTTTCTGATTCTCTTGGAAATATTGCAGAGGTACAGAGTTTGGCATTTTAATTCATATAGCATATGAAAAAACAAATGGATGCAATTAAAGATGATAATTCACTTTGACCAACTAGTTTAATCAAAACATAGTAACCTCAACCTATGTAATTGATGATAAAAGCACAATATTTCATTACTAAACGAACAAAGAACAGAGCAGAAACCATAACGATTTGAGAAGTCGTTCTTCGTCTCCCCTAATCAACCCTCGAATGGATTTGGAATTTCAGTCTTCAAATTCCAAATATCGTCGTCCCAAACAACATCACCGTACAAGGCACTGAAAGCTTCGCCCATGAAGTCCATATCCCAAAATGGTAACCAAATGGAGCCCCATGACATTTGCTCATCCACCAAATCTCCCATCCAAGGCCAATTCTCCTCCCAGTTAGCCCAACACATAACATTTTCCTCTGTTCCCACCATTTCCATTTGTTTCCCTTCTTTCTTCTTCTCCTCCTCTGCGTTCTTACCCAATTTCTCCTTCTCCTTCGCCATCTGATCAACTTCAGTCTTTGCTTTCTTCTTCCCCGCCGCCACCATTTCTACACCTTCAAAACCATTCACATTCATACCTCTTTGCCTTTTCATGTTTCTTTGTGCTTATAAGCTTGTGATTGAAAGAGTTGAGTGAAATGAAAGGGAATGAGAGAATTGCTCTATTTATATGGGAGGATTACCACTTACCAGACAGCCTGAATGGAAGTTTAGAATATTTCTGACAACTTGGTGATATGATCAGTGAATGTTGATTATGGGGGGCGACCGGCATTCTCTGTTTTGGAACATGATGACAAAAGCCCATCTTTTAGACAACGTAGTGGGGCGAGTCCGAGTAGCTTTATTGAAGTCAAATTCTTCATCTGGTCCACTTTCCTCCCGTGACGGCCCCGTTCGGCGAATTTTCTCTTGTTAAGGAGGTGCATGGCAGCCTGAAGTTGACCCCTTATTCACAATTTTTCCATTTATAAACTATTTTTTTGAAAAAATTACCATTAAACTTTTCAATGCAAATTGAATCTTTCTAAATTCTTCACTTATTACCTAAATAATTTGTCTTTAGTCCAACTAAATTAGATTAATTTAAGTACAAGCAAACTAACAAAAAATCACCAACCAGAATATCAAAAACAAATTTAAGCCATTAGGTGGTAAACTAGTTGTGAAGGGTGCAGTTCATTTAACAAGTAATTTTAGGTTCAAATTTTTGTTCCATCATGTATAAAAAATATTTAAAAAATTGTATGTATTATATGTGAATATCTTTTAACTCAATATTATATCTTTTAATTTTTTTTTCAAAAAAAAATCTCCATATATTATAATTTTATTAAAAATGTTAAGACTAATATTTAACAAATTGTATGTAAATATCGTTTTTGTATAAAAATAATCATACATAACTGGTAAATTGGTTTTTGAAACTCAACAATCACTTTGCTAGTATAGCTAGCAAAATCACAATGAGAAGTACTTGCAAGCAATACAAAAGGGAAACAAGGCTCTGCAATGCACCTTTGATACCTAAGTTAAAGAGATTTTGGAAATAATTTGGCAACGCAACATGAAAGGTTCATGTGAACACACTTACGGGGATAGTCTTTGCTATTTATAAATATGGTGGTGGTTATCTAGGGTAAAATTGTTTATAGGTCGGGTCGGGTCAAGTATTTAGTAGATTCGATACTTAATTCAATTAAAATATCGGATTTATTTTTATACCCGTAATCTAATTCAACCAAAACTAACTCAATTTTATGTTGGGTTAGGGTTGTTCGAGCCAATTTTTTTTTTCATAAATTGATACTTACAATGTAAAAATATCTTTTTGTATACTTATAGACGTAGATTTCAAAGCAATAGGCTTTTGGAGTCCTTATGTTTTGATCATTAAAATAATTTTAATAAGAAAATAGCCCACTATTATTAAGTAAAACACAAATTACACTAGTATAATTAATCTTTGGTAAACGTGTATTTTCATTGTCTAATAAAAAAAAGTTAATAAGCATATACATTAATGACAAAAACAATAAAGAAGCAAGGAGGGTTTGAGTGGGTAATGAAAAGTGCAGTCAAAAAGCTATCAAATGACAAGATATTAATAATTCAAAAAAAAAAACTATTAAGTAGGCTAGACAAAACATGTTTATACCTGTGTCACGACCCAATCTTATATAATTTTGTTGAAATTATACTAATTTATATTTTTTTGCCTAACTTGGCTCAATCTGATTAGATCGGGTTGAGACAGGTCCTTTGAACTAATTAGGTGAATAAACACCTCTAATCTTGGGTAGATAAATCCAAATAAGCAAGTGATCCAAGAAAGGCAGTGTCTAGTGTAATTTAGCGACCGATTATTGTGCGAATATGAATTTCAAGTTTATTGAGCCTGAAACATCCTGACTAGTAAGTGAACTAGGTCTAAACCTTGGTTCATCACTAGTCCCTTAAGTCATTTGGCACTATAGTGACAAAGGACTTAATCTAAAAGCAAAATGACCAATCAATTATATCTTTGACTAGGTTACATTATTTGAGGGTTAGCAAGTGTCCAAATAAGGAAGAATTCTAAAAAATGACTTTGAATTTTGAATAGGTGCCAGGTGTCACAAGTTAAATGAGAAGATAGCGTTCGATAAACATTTATAAGCATATCTGGTCAGGATAGCTTTTTGAATAGGGCCATAACAGTAATTTCCTCCATTCGATAGAATTGTTCATTTCAAGTGAAAGGTTACGATATCTCAATGTGTTGAGTTATTTGAAAAATTGCAATTATATATTAGGCTTTGTAAATATTATCATTCTTTTCTTTCTCCCTTTTTCACTTGCAACCCATAAATTTTGGAGTCCGAAAGATTCAAAGTTGCTATTTTACTTTTGTTTGTGCTTTGTTTAAAGAGATTGTCGAATTTTGCTGCTGTGTTTCTCACGTTTTTCATTCTTTTAAGTCTCTTTCGTTTTGGTTCCATTTCGTTCGATGATTCTTGCTTAGAGTGCTATTATATGAATTGTGCGTTGAATGTGTTTGCAACTTGTGAGGAATCTACTAATTAAAAAAAAAAATTAAGGAGAGAGAGGAACGTGAAGGTAAAGATAATTGAAGTTTTAAGCATGGAAATATTATTGGACGATGAGTAATTAGAGATTTAGAGGGCAGTTAACAACAGAGCAAGCTACCGAAAAATTCAACTTGAAGCAAATATCACGACAAATCAACAATTAAGAATATGATTAAAGATTTAATGGAGTCTTGTCGTCAACCGACACAATTCCTTATGCAACAAAACATTCTTTACACTATTACAAAAGTTACAATTGATGATTGATGTAATTAATTATGTTTGAATTTATTGTTAAAAAACAAAGAAACTACTTTTTCTTAAGATATGAAATATATAACAGCCCAAACTAATACAATAATAATGTCAAATAAGATAACAGCCAACCAGAACGAAATGAAGACACCAATCAGATAACTAATTAGCAGCCTCGTTAATAGATTTAAGAATCCAGCGTTAAAAACAAAAACAAAAACAAAAGAGGAAGGATCTGCTCAAAATACAATTGTATCCATGACTTTATTTAATTACAATTATAAAATTATATAATAAGAAACATTACTACTTCAAATTGGTAGAATGATATCTTTTGAAGGTCGGATTCATGCATTTATCCCATCAAAATTTTTAAACGTAAATTAATTAATTTTTCTGTGTTTTCATATTGTAAAATAATAAGTCATAAAATTATTATCTTTTCAAGATACTGTTTTATACTTATTTAAAATACTAAAAAGAAAAGTTAATTCGTGGAAATTTTTTAAATATGCAAATTCACTCGTCTAAATCAAATATAAATTATTTACACCTTGATTAAAAAATTCAGTCCTAATTCCGAAATCCTTGAAGAGAATTTAAAATTAGAAAGTGCAAAAAAAGTTTACAGAGTTTAATTGAGAGTTTCAATAATTTTGTCTTTGGGGCGGAAGGCAGAGAATTTGGAGCGTGCATGTTAGGCACGCGGCAGTTGTTGGCAAATGGGAATGCTAATGAACAGTGCTTGTCCTTAAAGCATTCCTATTCCATACACACACACACACACCACTTTTGCTGTTTGTAATTGCACGCTCGTCTGTCGGCATAACCCTCTTTCACAATTTGGTCATTATCATTCTTGTCCCAATTAGTTTTCCGAAATTTTAAAGTTAATTAGCATTCCTTTTTAACGGTTTGGCATCTTCTGTATTCTTTTTAATTTATATTATCTTATGATTTGTGAAAATTAATATCAAGATATATCTTGATGTTTGTTGGCCAAGCTATGCTTTGAAAGAATATAAAGCAAACTTTAGTTGTTATTCTTATCGTAAAAGTTGAGTTCATGTTTTGTTTTGATGCCACCTTGCATAATATATGCTTGAAGAGCTTTATCTCAAGATTTAGAATTGTGGATTTTTCTCCAAGTTATTAAAGATGTTTTGTAACAACTTATTCACAATTTTTTTGATCATGAATAATAAGAGTGAAAACTAAATATACAGATATTAAGTATTTAGTTATTTAAAAATATGTCAAGACAAATAAAATTATCAATTAATATTTTAACACTTAGTTGATAATAGTTGATTTTTTAACAAGAAATATGTTGCCAACAAAGTTTAAAGATGGTATGCTTTGAATAGGATTTGCTTTCATATTGAAATTTTGATGTAATTTTATCATTTCTAATAAAACTTTTGTTTAGTTTAAGTTTTTTTTTTCATATTTATGCATACATGTGTTATGAGAGTAACTACATTAAAAAGACCTAAAATCAACATAGGATTTATTTAGTAAGTTGTGGATTAAAATTATAATACATGAAACATAATACTCATTTGCAAAAGACTTATTATCATGATTTGTGCATTTAGTTCTTCCTATTAAAATATAAATATCTATAAATCTTAACAATATTTGAATCAAGAAAGAGAGTATAGTCATTTTTTGTGAATGTTGGTAACAAACCAACATATATTTCAATAGCTATAGAATAGGTCTTATGTTTTAGGGTCTTTAAGGGTTCATGCCGAGGAATATTTCAACACTTTCCACATTTTTTGGGCCTTTTTTATGGGAAGAGACCTGAAGGTTGCTGCCATAAATAGAGATCTCTCAGCTCATGTTATATATCTCCAGAAATAGATTTTATTACTGGTTAGGCTCATTTTTTTTTATTTTAAATACTAAATAGTTCAAAAAAATATTGTAGGAGATTTAAACCACTTGAAATATTTATAAAAGAATAAAATTTTTTAAAATAATATTATTGATTAATAATTTATTTTATTTGAATTATAATTTATTCTTAATAATATATTATGTAACAAGTAAGAGTAAAAAAAATAAAATAATCATATATGTTATATAATTTATTTATTTATATATATAATTATAAATAATTTTTCTAATAATATATAAAAAATAATTATAATACAAGTCAGAGTCAAGCTCAAACTAGATTTAGAAAAGTCCAAACTTGGTTTATTTTATATTTAGGCTTTTTAAAAATAGGTTCATTTTTTTTTAATTTTTTTTAGACTCATACTTAATTTTTTGAGTTGAGTCTATCGAACTAGACAAGTTTTCCACCCTATGATCAGGATTAACTAGAAAATGCCTAAAAAACTAATATGGACCATAAATAGTACATACACCCAGCTTAAAACCATCACTATAGCAAGAAATTTTCAAAGTAATGACGATAGGTCAATTCTTCCAATTCAGATTCTTTGTATTGAACTCTAATTATATTATATAAATTTACGGATAGAGAAAGAAAAAGAGAGAGAAGAGTCAGAGAAAGGCAAAGAAAATCATGCTCTCCCTCCGACTGAATTCTCTGCAATACTCATGAGATGATGTTGTAAATTCTTCCCCTTTTATTTACATTTTGGATATCATTTACATGTGTAGCATACCTAAGGATAGTTTTTTCATGGTGGGCTGGGCTTGCGAAATACCAACATGATGAACAAGGCCTGCATCGCCCAAATTAACTTGTGAAATGACTACTAATACCCCCGGCAATTGGGTCACGCGCTTAAGGGGAAGAATTACAACTAAAGAACTAATAAGGGGAGTTTAGTTTATGTATATTACTTAAATAACGCACATTTTTACATACATACATATATATATATATATATATATGTGTGTGTGTGTGTGTGTGTGTTTTATTATAAAACTTTAAACTCCACACTCTCAATTCTTATTCATTAAAAGTGAAAGAGAAGTGAATTTTTTTAAGGAAAAATTATATTTAAGGATTTAAGTCTTGTAAAATTTATAATTTAAAATTTTTAAAAATTAAATTTTTTTAAAAAACTAAAATTATTACCAATTCTTAAAAGATTTACCATTAAGATCTAAGAAAATTATTATTAGATTTTAAGGAAGTTCTTGTCAAAATTATTTAAATTTTATTTTTTAAAAAAAATTTAATAGTAATTTTTTTAAAATTCTAATAGTAAATTTCAATAATTTTAGTTATAAAATGTGATTCAAGTTTTAAAAATTTTTTATTATAAATTTTTTAAAACCTAAAATTATTTTCTTTCTCTAATGACATTTGGATGGTAAAGCAATCTCCCGTTGGTGACCTTAGTGAGAAATGAATTTCCTCATATTGAGAGATTGCTCACGTTGCTCATGTTGAAGTTGATGTATAATCATACAATTGACAAAATGAATACTTTGTGAATTACAAAAAATGATATACGAACTTAATATATGATCACAAAAATCTAACATGAAAAGCTAATTTTCTTTTTTCTTTTTTCGGGTTTTTGATTAATCATGTAAGTTTTATCTCTGGATTCATTTCCGTTTCCGTTTTCCAAAGTGTTATCAAATGGGGCCTTATTTCTTCTTTAGTTTAAAAATTTGATTCGCCATAATTATATTATACATATAAATAAAACAGGGCCATATTGTTAAATAATTAATGCATTTTATTACTGCTAAAATTTCTGAACAATTTTTCTATGAAAAAATAATTATGATAACTCATCATATATATATATATATATATAATTGACATTAATCAATGACTGAGAACATTATATTGACTACCAATGTGTTTGTTAGACGTCGGTCTTAATAAAAATCAATCTTATATAACATAAAACAACTTTTTATAAAATGCTTTCCTTTTATTAAATTTTTATAAAATTTAACATAAAAGATCAAAACATAAATTATTTTAAGTTTAACAGCTAAATTAAAAAAATATAATTATATATATAAATTAATTGAATTTTTGAAAGTGTCTATATATACGTATTAAAATTATTTTTGTATGCCAGATCGGAGCATAACCCAAAATGCAGAAGCAACATTGGTTTTAGAGACTGTGATGATTTACAGTAACATATTATATATTCAAAAAAGAAGATAATATTAAAAAAATAAAAATGTATGCAAGATTTTCTCTATTCTTATTCACTTTTCTTTATTCTTTATCTTTTTCTAAATAGTATATTCAATGTATTTACTCCTTAGATACAAGATCCAGTTTTGGAAGGAGAGGAGATGGTAGAGTTGGAGACGTTGGGAGACATTAAGGAGAGCGTATGGAGAAGTTGGCAAAAGCCGAAGCTCTGTAAATTTGTCTTTATTGATGTGGTTGGGATTGAAAGCGATACCTAACTGGCCAACCCACAGAATTCACATAGCAAACGGCCCTCCTCTCCACCTTGCTTCCTAACTTCGCTTCTCAAAAGAATTTTGATATCCAGATCTTTTTTTTTCTAAGAGCTCGTACTCTTTTATTAGATTAATTTAAATTTTATATATATGATAATTGAAAATATATTTAACACAATTTTTTTTTAAAAAAATTAACAATAAAAATTCAATTTTTTATAAAAAAAAACATTTTTTCCAAAAGATTAAGCTTAAATATAATTATATATATTTATTATTAAATTTGTAATAATAATATAACAAATTTATGGTTTAATTAAAAAATTATATATTTGTTTGTAAAAATCATAAACTTATTCATTATTAATTAAAAATTTTGATAACAAAAATATAAAAAAATTATATATAATTTTTCTCTTTCTCAAAATCCTTTTCATTGAATGAATCCGAGTCGACGACAAAAGGAATTTCTGAGTATAGAGATGATTTTATATACTAAATTAATTATAAATAGATATATTAATAAAATTTGTCTATAATATATAATTTTAATTTATATATTGTTTTAGAAAAAATTATGTGTATTTTTTTTTTTATATTAGTGTATGATTTTTATAGTTTAACATCACGTAACTGAACATTTTAAAAAATAATTTACACACGTTATATTTATTTAAGTGATAACAAAAGATATGAAAAATATTTTCTTTTTTCTTTTTTTTTTAAGCATATTAACCGTCTACTTCAAGAAAGGAAAAAAAACATAGCAACTGCTGTTTGAAACCTCACTTTGGTTGTAATGTGATTTTCTCCCTCGTTTGCGTGTATTTGTTTTTTATGGTGCGAGGCTGCTTTTCTCCGAAAACAAACAAATATAGAATAAAATACGAACAATTGAAGTATTAGCTCAAGAGAAAATAGAAAATAGAAAACAAAATCAAATGAGTACTCCGGTCCAATCTAATAATTCGTAGAGTTTATTTTATAGTTATTACAATTCTCTAACTGAAAATTTCATAGACTCCCATAAAATAAATTTGTATTATGTTGCTATTTACTTAAGGGTTGATAAAACTCCTGACATCCTTTTTTTTAAATTGTTAACTAGAGTTTTGCCTTTTTCTTTTCTTTCTAAATATATCAGGTCAACAAAATAAAATGCAACTTTTAAGATTTTTTCTTTTGGGCCAAACTTTTAAGATTGTTTGAAGAAAAAGTCTGAAGCAATATCTTAAAAATACCTTTGACAATAATGGTAATAAAGATGTTTTTATATGACTGGAGCATAGAAAACTCCGTTCTATCTTATTCTCCTCAAATTGATACCTAAAATAAAAAGTTTTTTTTTTTTGGTTGGGGTTTTTCAATAATGTTAGCGTCAACCAGCTTTGATTCCAAGTCAACTGGCATCTTCAAAGATGCCGGCCATATCTCTAATGTTCATTTATTAGTGTTGGATAGCCATCCACATCCAACCACAAAAGCCCATTTTACTCACGTTGTAACGCGACACAGCACCTTTTTTTTTTTTTTTTTAATATCATTCATTCATTTTTGTTGAAAAAGAAAAGCATGATAATCTTGTTTAAGAAAATGTGGAATGAATTTCTTTTTACAGTAGAGTCATAGCATGTGTTACGTGGGCATCGTTCCTTTAAGCATCAAATCCATTCGTTGAAATATCCACCATTCATCTTTCTTATTTAAAAAAAAAAAAGAAAAAAGGCATCTTATATTCAGTTTCGTGGTTAGCACTTGGGATTGGGATTTCATTAAGTTTCAATTAGGTTATGGTCAACAGATTCTGCCTGCTTTGCGAACCACTGTTTCAGCCACACAAGTGGGAACCATTACAGCGAATCAAGCAACGAATTGGGATCGGCGACAAACTACGCAGATCTAACGGTAGAATCGCACGATTTGAGATTTTCCTTTAAATGATCGTGCTTCGTTGTCTATCATTCTTTTTTAATGAAGGAGAGACAAAAATTTGATTGTTCAATTCACTCTTATTTGTGTCATGTGACTAAAATCATTTTTAAATATAATTCATTATTGAGTATCAATAGCAACTGGGTGTTTAGTATATAAAAAAGTTTGGAATAAAAATTAAAATTAAAATATATAAATAATTTTATAAATAAAAAAATTTTATGTCCTTATTTGAAAATAATAAATAATTATATGAATATAATAAATATTACTCTAAATTTTTTGAGTTATAGAGTTCGATGTGATATTATACCATAGTTATTAAATTAGATTAGATCAATTGGTTCAATTGAAAAATTAATAAATTAGTCCCTAGTTTGTTTGATTGGCTTGAAAACTGGATTAACCAAATAATAAATTAAAACTAATTGAATTAATCAATAAAAAATTGATCAAACTAGTTATTGAATTTTTTTTCAAGAGTCTTTCTTGTAAAATAACATAATTCATTTTGAACAAATATAAAAAAATAAAAATAGAAAATAGTAAAAAAATAAAATGTTGAAACATAGACAAATTTAGAAAGAATATAAGAAAAATCAAAAGACGTATATTTAACTATTTTTTATATTTGTTCTTAATCATATTCCATTTTTTAACAATATTTTTCTTAGATATCAAGTTGTTTGGGTAAAATTTTTTCTTCCTTTCCCATTTGCATTTTTGTTTTTTAATAACAAATAAAACCTTATTATAATTTAGACAAGTTAAAAATTTAATATTAATTACTTTTCAATTTTAATTGTATGTAATTTTTATTTTTTAATTAACAATAATTTCTCAAATATTATTAAAATTTAAAATTTATTAATACTTATTTATTATATTAAAACTTTAATATATAAAATTTTAAAATATATATTCAACTATACTACAATTCACAGTCAAATTATTAAATTGTAAGTCAATATCCCTACCATTTTGATTTGAAAAAATTATAATAAAAGACTCATATTATATAAAATTTATAATAAAAAATTTTAAAAATTAAAATTATCATTACAAGTTATTAACATCATTAAATTTTAAAAAAAATTATTATCAAATTTAAAACATTTACTCAGGGATGTAAGAAATATTTTAAAATTTGATAGTAACGATAATTCTTAAAAATAATTTTAATTTTTAAAATATTTATTATAAATTTTATATGATATAAAACTTTTATTATAATTTTTTCTTTTGATTTTAAAAACACTGCATTATACTGAGCCTAGGTTGGCGTAAACATGAAAGAAACCACTTGTCCTCAGATTCATAAGAAAGAGAAACGGCGTGCTGGAAACAAGAGAACGGAGATTTTTATACATAGGAACTGTTTCATGTTCACATTTGCAATTGACCAAAGACCTTGGATGACTCAAAACATATTTTGTACAGTTATTCCTTCTTAAGCCGCTAACTGCGTTTCAAAGACCCGACAACGAATCATAATGTAAAATTTTCCTTCCTCGAAACCTACTTACAAAGAAGAGGACGGAAGAATCTAAAGTAGAATCAGAGAGGGCCAATTCTAAATACACCCAAACCAAGCCCTCTCACTTCTAGACTTTCTAAACCACATGATTTGGTTGACATATGACATTTACAAACACACTGAACGTATATTTACATTAGGCAAAAAGATATTCTCTTCTTCCTCTTCAGAGATTCAAAATTCCTCTTCTGGTATCGTAGTTTATGTGATCTTCTATTTTATAATGAATACTAAAGCTTCTCTTCCCCTAATTTGATATTTTCTGAAGATGTGAGGGGTGTTCTAGGCCAGAGCAGGGATGCTGCAATTTCGCCTGTCCCTGTCAAGGCAATCGAACCCCTCGATCCTCACAGCCGGATTGTTTCCAAAATTAGTTCGGACACAGCCTCCTTTCCTTGCGGAAGACGCCGGAGACGATGCCGGGACTGGCGGGGCAGGAACCCCCAACGGCGGAGAGAGTGGGGAGAACTTTTCATCCCCAAATAGAGCATCCTGAATCAATGGGTTCTCTACTCTACTCGGCGGTGACCCGCAGAAAAATGGGGGCGACGAGGCTATCTGTGTGCATGATTGTTCCATACCATAACCACCCTGCAACCACACACAGAAAACATCAACCAAAGACACAAACTTTAGAATCTCACAAATCATTGATCAACCAGCAAATCATTTAGTATCACAAAATGAGGAAATCAATGAAGAAGGGGCTACCTTGGCGAGGATGAGATCCAACGGATCAGACATGGATTTTGAGTCACATATCTCTGATTGGCAGCTGCAGAAGAAAGGGAAGAAAGTTCAAATAAATGACTTTGTCTCAAAGGTGAAGTTCAAACCCATGGAGGGAACGAGGAAAAGGAATTGTTAGAAGCATATATAAAATCAAAGAGATGAGTAATTACCTTATATGCCACCAGAAGGATCTAGCCGGGTGGTCGTTAACGGCGGCGTTTAAGAGACTGAGGCGGCGAGGTTTGGGACAAACCACAGGGTCTCTGCCGCTCATCTCTTCACGGGTTGCCACGACGACGTTTTGTTGCTGGATCGCGCAGTGGTTCATCTTCCTTGACTCCTATCAACAACTGGAATATAACCTGGTCACAAAGCCAAACATATAGAGCCAAAAAATTTAGGATGTTAATCAATATTCAAAACCAAATGAATAGAGAAATACTAGAAGTTTGGACTTAAATTAGTATTATACAGCAAGAGATCGAAGACGTGCATAAAAATTTGAAAAGCTCAACACTAGGATCTGGTCAAACCAAATAAACTTTAAAAATTATAACTCCCATCGCCGAACAAAGCAGCGTCTCTCACAACTGCACGATCCAGTTGCCGCGCAAACGGGAGAGAAGCTGCTCCGCCTTACCTAACGAGTTAATTAAGACCGTGCAGATTACTAGATTTAAACCATCATAATGTTTTGTTCTGAAAAGTCATAAAAAAAATCCCATGGTCAATCCAATTTCTGTTCATCTGAAAACAGATTCTGTTTTTTCAACCAAGGGAGGAAAATTCATCATTATATCTATGAGATAGCAATTGACCTCGCACTTCGCAGGATAGATCTAGCAAAAATCAGGATTTATTTTTTCGAAAAGAAGAAATAACTGCAGTTCAATATGCCAAAACTTCAACTCTTAATTTCAATTGTTTTTAAACAAAAATAGAAAACGGTTGGAGCAATTTGTTCGCCAAGCGGATGTCCAAATCAAAATCTTCATCTTCCCGAAACGGAAAGCACATAGCAGAAGTGCAATCAAGAACAGAAACGAATTAAGAGAAAACAGACAGAAAATTGAATTAAGAAGAAGAACAACTAATCGGATCTACGAAGGCAGCTAGAAAATCAATCTGAGAGGACTGTTTGGACAAAGATTTAACAGAAGAAATGAATGAAAGAGGAAATACCTCTATGCTTAACTGTACAACTTCTTGTATGAAGCCTCTGAAACACCTCAAAATTATTCACAAAATAAAAGTAGAATCAATACGGAAGGGGTTAGGCTGAGGAAAGAAGAGCTTGAAGAGGATGGGGAAAGAGAAGATGGGTCTGATTTATACAGAAGTAGAAGAGAGAGAAAGCGAATCAGAAAACGAAAACAGAGAGAGAAAGTGAAAGAGAAAAGTAAGAGAGAGGGATGAGGCAGAGAGTGAAGGTGCGTGGGTGGGAGAGGGAAGCAAACACTTGTGGTGTGGCACGTATGGTCAGAAGATTAAAAAGACAAAGAAAATGTGAAAAAAAGTGATTAGATGATAGAGGAAATGTTTTTTTCATATTTTTAATGTTGAAAAGATGATTTAATAATTAAAATAATAATTTAATAGATAAAATAATTATTATAAAAATAATTATTCAAATTAGATTAAAAGGATATATTATATATTCACGTTGATAATTTTGGTTTATATTTTTTTGTCTGTTTAAAATTGTTTGTTCTTCCAGCATTATAAAATTGATTCATGCGGGCGGTGCCTCATGCGTGAGAGAACATTGAGTTTCGCATACGTTAATTAATATTTTTTAATTAATTTAAGGTTAAAAAATCTCCGAATAATTGAATCCAACGGGTTTAACTTTTTCTTTACTTAACGGGAGCTTACCACCAGAGCAGATCTTTTGAACTCTGGAGTTTTGCCCTCTTAAGTTGTGTAAAGTGCCTCACAAAGTAAAGCTTTTGTCTATTAAAACAAAAAACAAAAAATATGTTAAAAATTAAAAAAAAAAATTTGTAAAGAATTTTAGAAAGCAAAACTTTAGAGGATCTGCTCTCAGCTTACCATAGCGTTAAGACTTGCTAGCTGATGTCGACACGTGTCCAGCTTTCGCTCTTAGTTCACAAAAAAGCAGTTTTGGGACCTGTGGTCGGCAACTATTTAAGAGGCACAAAAAGGAAGCACGTCGAGTCACGTGCAGACAAAACGACGGCGTCTTTAGTTTCAGCGTACTTGGCCGCAAAGCCAATACAAGGCCAGAGACGGACATGCCGTCCAAGGGAACAAGTTATTACGGAATTGTTTAAATTTAGTTTATTAGAAAAATTAAAACACATGCATTAAGTCAAATTCGTTTTTTTTTAATTAATTAAATTCAATTGATTCTTGAGTAGCTTAATTCGTTTGTGCTCATGTTCCACCTTGGCCGCCCAAAAAATCTTATGTGATCTTACAAATTGATTTTCAGCCTGTATATTCATTTGATCGCCAAATAATTCATTGGAAAAAATTAATTTATAACTACTTGAAAATAGTATGATTTTCGCTTTTTTCCCCCGTGATGGATAAGTTTCACTTTCTATCTTAATTGTCGCACAACATAAATGCAAAAATTCATATGGAGACAAATGATAATAGCTAACCATACAAGTTAGGGAAACCCAATCTAAGCAAGAAGCTTAATTCAAGTTTTAGGTGAGCAAACAATTGAGAGAATTTTTTAAATTCAAATTGCAATAATGAATTCGTGATTAAAAAAACAATCGAGCAAAAGAATATCTAGACGGAGGACATAGGGAGAGGTTATTCTATTATCCTGTTTTGATGGAGAAATGGTAGATAATTAAGAATAAAAGGATGGAAGTAGATCTGGATCTGGATTTGTCAATTTTATGAAATCAAGTTGTGAGAATGATGAGGAAATTTCGTATGAATTGAATCTGGCCATTTGAGTGGTTAATATTTGGGACAAGTGCTGCTTGAGGTGCTTTGGAATTTGAATGATAAGGGTAGGCAGATAGACATAAAATTGGTATTCATTTCATTTTATGAAGCATTAGTGGACAATTCGTGGGACAGTGGGGAAATGTTATAAATATATATATATATATATATATTCGTGGGTCTTAGGTGATATCACTGAAGAATCTTAGAAAAATAGGAAAAAGAAAACATATTGCTGAATAAAAAAATATAACTATTGACAAAACAAGAGACAAGCATCTTTTCTTGTTGCTATATATGCTTCCCAAGAAGTGGAACAGAAACGAGTTTAATAAGGAAGTGCGTGCCTATTCAATCATTCCTGATTAAACGACTCCTAAATTTGAGAATGATTAATGGCTAATCATCATAAATTTTAATTGCAGTTCCTTCCATCTTTCTATATGATTTTATATAGGAAGTCCATAAACTTAAGAAGGGAATTAAGCATAAGGCAAAAATTACACTTTTCTTCCTTTAATTTTATTTCTTAATTTTAATTTGATTTCTCAACTTCATTTTAAATTTCAATTTTGTCTCTTAAATTCATTTAGTTTAAATTTGATTTGTTAACTTTATTTCAAGTTTATTTTTATTTATTAATTTTATTTTGTTTTAATTTAGTCCTTTAGATTTCAAAAGCTTTTTAAATATTTTCTTCTTTCAAATACCATCAAATTAAAATGTTTAATAAAAAATTCTTACATGTCTCCTTGGTAATTCAACTCTAATAACCATTTTAGTAAACAACTTGATAATGTTGGAGAGAATAAAATATTTGAATAACTTTTGTAAGTTAAAAAATTTAAAAAATAAAAGTAAATTTCAAGATACAGGTAAAAGACAAAATTAGAACAAAATAAAAATAAAGATTGAAAGTAAAACTTAAAGTAAAAATAAAATATTAAAGTGTATAAAAATATCCAAGACATTAAATTTTATTTCAATTTTAAAAATTAAAATTAATACCTTGTAAATCATCAAGAACAAATTCATTCGAATTTGTTTGTTAAACCTGGCGACAAAAGGCCCTCCCCTTCAAGCGGCTTACCTTCTATCATTATAATAATGATATGTTCCCAATTAGAATTATTAAACTAGGTTAGGGAGATAAAATTAGGGTTAGGATTGTTTGGTTGGAAGAATACACGCGCTTTGGTCCAAATTATGATGTTGTGGGCACAATAACCATTTTTGCAATTTGCTTTCGGCCTTTGCGTTTCTAGAGGAATATATCCAAAATCAACACTACCTCATATATTCTCTCTTGTCTCTCATCATTCGGTTTGACATACGCAACTTCTTTTTCAAAATCCAATGCGAGCCTTGGCAATAATGCGATAAGCACATGCCTTGGCAGCCCAAAGTGGCATTGTGTAAAAAACGCTGATTTTGACATTTCTAATTGATCAATTTTGTTGACCATTTCCATCAACCGCGAAATTCCATGTTCTCTACGTTTTGAGGATTACATCATTAGTTTAAGAAACAAAGTCAACATAAACCTTTTTGACGCTGCAACAAGATAACAAAACTGAAGTGGAAAATGTTTGCGAGGGTGCAACTTCAATTGTGCAACACGATATAACCCAACTTCAAGATATTATGTTCGAAGATTAAGGAAAAGAAAAGCTGAAAAAGTCGGGGGGAGGAGAGATTCAAAATAAATATTTTATATGAGAAAAAGTTTTCAAGTAAACCAAATTAATCTCGATTATACACATAAATATGTTAAATATATCTTTCACTAAAAATCACTTTTAAAGTGCTCTCATATTTACTTATGGGAAAAGTTAAGGTGGGTTTTCTTAAATGTTTTCTGAGGTTTTATTAAATAAAAATGAGTCATGATTTTTTTTTCAACTAAACATCATATTATTAATTGCTTTGAAAAAAAATTCATGTATCATAATTCAGACCTTTTAACTATCCACTAAAATATGCATCTAAATTTTTTCTTTATTTATAGTTGGATTAATATACCGTTTGTAAACCATATTTACCAAAGACTATCCATTAAGTTTGAGAAAATCTTATAGAAGTTTCAATTTTTCATCTCAATTTTTAAAGTTTTCTGTATCTTGTGTACCCAAAAATTTCTCAAAATCTTGCGGAAGGGATTGCAGCTACGTGTATGACCAAGTTACATGGTATGCATATGTTTCAACTTGCAGTAATCAGCCAACTAGTTTTTCTCCAACGTGTGGGCCCTAAGTTTGAGACAGAATTTGGATCACCGATAGGAAAGAAAGGGATAGGAAAAACTTCACTATCCACGTTAAACCAGAAACAACGTAATATATCTCAACTAATTACAGCTTTTTGAAGGTCAACTTGCAATATGATGCTAAAAATGGTAAACCAAGTCTAACAAGTTTTGTACATCCTCTCCCCCCGCCCAAAACAACAAAACATCATTGTGCTGGCTGAACCAAATTTCATTAGGTATACAACATTGCTTTTGGAACCAACACTCGAAAACATTACAAAGCAAAATAGGACAAGAAACAAAAAATGCTACTTCAGAAAAATATAACTAAATGAAAAAGAGAAAGAAAAAGATCTCGGCAAAGTTCAATGAGTGAGGTGTTTCCGAAAGAGAGATCATTTTGCATCTCTGATCAAGAATTCTAAATGTCCACTGAAATATTTCGTTCAATTTCAAGCTGAGGCTGGTTCAGACACAGAAGCAGCTGCAGCTCGTTTCTTGGCAAAGTATTCTTCAGCACGGGCAAGGTTTTTAGCAACTGATGGTTTAATCCACTTCTTACGGCCAGGAAGAACAGTGAGGGAACAGCCAACAGTCTCGAGCTTCTCCTTTGCCGATGTTGAAAATGCACGAGCTTTTATTGTCAACTTCTTGCTTAGTTCTCCTTCTCCCAGAATCTGGAATCAAAGTATAACAAACTATTACTTTCATCCTTTCTTCTTGCATCTAATATAGTGTCCTTGTTTCATCAAGACCAAAAACGTATGTAATGTACACAACCAGATAAACCCATGCAATTATGTCAGCACGGCGCAAAAAGAAATGATAGGAAATTGAAAATGATCTTGTTGATGTGGAATGAAATATAGCAGCTTTGTTTCAGGCAAGAGCCAAGTTTGGAATGTAAATCACCTCAGCAGACTAGCCGAGGTATCGATTTTTCTTTTTTTAATCTTATTACTGGCCACAAGAATGGGTCAGCGACATTGTATAAAGATTTTAAATCACAAAACAAAATTGCAGCTTACACACTGAATTAACAGTCAGCCACTTATCATGTTCAGATCCGCTGATCTGCAAACTTCAGTGGGGCTTATACATCTGAGAGTCTTGATTGGGTAACATTCATATATACCTTGGTAAATTGCATGCTTTGTTTGGCGGGCAATAGAACTCCCAGTCATCATCTTCATAAGCATGCCAATTTACTATATAAACCATTCTTTTTTTCCAACTGACACCAGTAAATGCAGATAGGCTAAAGTTGTATACCTTGAGCGTTTGTTGGGAGTGGGAAGGGAAGTGAGTACAAAAAATTCATAGATTAATGTGAAATTTTAACATAATATTCATGATAGAAACTTAATTTAATGGCAGAGTTTGAATAAAATTCATCCTAGTAAATTTTATTCAATGATGTAAATATGAGTTTGATTTACACCAATATCGATGGAACCCATGCGTACCCCCCCACATACACACTCAGACATATAAGCATACATGTTATGGATGGTGTTCAAGTTACATTAAAGAAATATATATATGTGTATATATATATATATATATATATTCCATTTTCTCACTTTCAATTCACTGACGGATGCACCAAATTTTATATCACAATTTTAACCATTGTTAGAAAAGCCAGAAAAACTTAAAAGCAATACTAAGAGCTTGGAAATAATAATTTATTTGAAGCAGAAGCGGGCCACTGATGAATAATTTTTTAGAGAAGTTGGTGCAAGGAAAATCAAGATCTTCATTTGCGATTTAGGGTCAAACCAGCACACATCATAGAATGGTCTGCGGAGAAGCAGGAGTAAGAGAATACTTAAAGAAGGAAATTTAAATGTCAATAAATTAACAACTTATCTGTACCTTCAAAGGAAGTCTCCTATCTCTTCCAGATGGGTTAATCACCCCCTTCTCCTTCAGTGTCTCCAGAGATACCTCTTCTCCTTCCTGAAATCCAGCATCTTCTATATCCCTCAGATTTACATGGACATATTTGGGTAAGCCGGCATGCATACCTTATCAAACAAAAAATAGAAAAGAAAAGGGGCATCAATATATGGTTCCTAAAGAAATACACACGCATGAACATGACACAATTTAAAACAGATCATTTATATGTTACCATTTTTGCACACTCAACATGGTGTAGAGAGTATGCGTAAATGTTAACAAAATTAAGTTAACACCCAATTGTATGCATGCATAAGCATGAAACATCAAATATCTCTAAGGCATATCTGACATGTGATTCAATATTCATAAAAGCATGGATAATAAACCGTCGTATTCTTTTATTCAGATATTGGAAGTCTGAGTGTTAGACTGAGATCTCCTAGTGTTCCATGCTCAATAGAAACATGACTCCACTCTGTATAGATTGATAGTTTAGTAAGAGACTCTTTCTTTCCTTATAGTTCTCAATCTTTTGAACTCACATTGTGAAGTCTGGTATTGCAGATGTAGAGTACTCAAGTTAATACAACAAAATGTCAGATGCAATTCGTATGTATCCAATGAAGAAATTGCCCAAAATTTCAAGTTTACAGACATAATTTCTGAAAAGCATCATTCTTGCAAGGTGAGGTGATAAAGAGAAACAGCCATTACCTCCCGCAATTCCTCGGAGTTTAGGGATTCGTCGATAAAGTGGCATTTGCCCACCTTCAAATCCCTTCCGTACACCAGGTCCTGAGCGTGATTTCTGGCCCCGCATGCCGAATCCACAGCTAGCACCTTGACCTGCTGATATACCTCTTCCCTTTCTCTTCGCCTTCTTCCTCGAACCAGGTTGAGGGCCCAGATTATTCAGTCGGAAGCGATCAGTGGAAAGGGTAGCAATTACAGGGGAAGCAGCAGCTTGATTGAGATTAAGAAGGGGTCTTTTCCCTCCACTGCTTCGGTGAATCTTCACAGATGGGATGTTGCATGGTTTTGCCTTTAAATTTTTCAAACTTCCCTGCAATACTGAAATTTGTGAGGAGGAAGAAGCAAAAGGGAAATGTTAACGTAATGATTGTGAGATGAAAAAACCTTGAAAGGAGAAGTAAGAGATGGAAATTTTGCTGACTTTGGGACCAGCGGGGATGGAGAGAGAGAAACAAGAGCTGCCATGGATGTGCAGGTGCACGTTCTGTGCTGGTTCTTCTGCGAGCACGAAAACTCAAACGGATAGGATAGGTTTTTTCGATTTTCTTTTTCTTTTTCTTCCTCCATTTCCCCACGCTAGAATAGGTGTGTGTCCCACATACTACACAAAATTAGTTCTAAAAAATTAAAATAACCTAAAAATTTTCTATTAATTTTGTAAAGCATGATAATCTACTATAAAATTAATAATTCCTAATATTAAATATAGGTTAGATCCCTCTAATTTTATTAAAAATTTTAATTTAAAATTTTCAGTTTAGGAATAAATAATAATTTTTTTAGAGATTTAATTTTGCCTCTCTATATTATCTATATAAAGTTTAAAGCCAATCATAACAATTCATTGATTTAAACTTTATTAATTTTTTATTTGCGTTAAAGTACATTCAAATTGAACGTCAAGTCAACATATGTCAAATTAGATATTAAACTAAAATTTTTATAAATTAGAGAGACTAAAATTATATTTAAATTTAATAAATAAATGTGAAAATAAAATCTTTATAAAAAGGTTTCTACCAAAAGTTCAGTAGCTAATTTTATCTATACACGAGTAACTTTATCAAATCTGAAAGAAAGAGCACGATTGAACTCCTATATTTTTTTTTTATGCTCAAAGCCATGCAAAGAGGGAAACTCTTCCTTCCATAAAATTCTTCAATCTCATCATGACCAAAACAACAAATCTCTCAATTTGTTTTAGTGATTATATGGGGATCATTTCTAAAATTATTTATGTATCGACTAAATAATGCGGTATCTATCTTTTTATAGTTTTCAAGTTTTTCTTTTTTTTGGCTTTTTTATGGGGGGGGGGGGGGGGGGGGCTCGGATCTACATTTGAAGCTATATATTTAGTTTCAGAGTAAGTTCAAGAATACCATAACCCTAACGCCAAAACTTATGTTCTTTCCATTGAATCTACCGTGTTATATTGCTGTGAATCCAATACTCAGCTTCTTGAGGCCCAAAAGACCTTGGGCTTTTAATAGAAATGTGGACTTGTTTGATCCTTTGTCCTACCACTAGAGTATACAGTATATGCATGTAAAAAAGAAAATATGTACGCAAATTTTGAAAAAAAAAATTGCAGGTTAAGATGCTTGATGTTTTAATTTGCTTTTTCTTGTTGAACTTTCTAGGCATTCATGATTTTTGTCGATGTGCAAGCAACAGTGCGCTCTGTTCGACGTAAATTAATTATTTTAAATACAAAGCGGGAAATATTATAATTAGTAAAGCCACAAATAAGACATCGACAGAACTTGCTGTTTGGTTTGGTGTATGTTTGAAAAATATATCGGAGAAAGTGATTTCAAATTGGAAATTTACAATTCTGTTTTCATTAAACACTGAGTTAAAAAATTACTTCAGCAGATTGAAATCGTTTGAAAGAAAATGAGACATTTTCAGACTAATATATTTACTATAATTCCAATGAAAAAAAGGAGGAACCTGATACAGGAGGCTCAAATATTTCTTGAAAAAGTCTATATTACCTAATTCAATCCTTTCTTGAGTAATATTTAGTGTTTATCAAACGTTCTAACATATACAAACCAATTTTTGTTGGGGCATATATATATATATATATGTGTGTGTGTGTGTGTGTGTGTATGTTTAATTAGTTTTAGAGCACTGATTGGTTTGGTTCACTTTGTCACCTGGGTTGCTCCCTTGATCCTTTCAGTTTGACATCATACTTTTCAAATTCAGGTTCTCTCTTGCGTTGTGTGTAATATTAAAAAATAACAATTAAATTTTTTTATTGAAAATAAAAGGCGCTGGGGGAAAAATGCAAATCTAAATTCATACCTTTCATGTCAAATTACATTGTGATTGATCTTCCGTTTGATTCATTGCATCATGAACGTTTTTCTTTTATATAATTTGTATAATATTTATTATGTCATTATACTTATTATTTTATTTATTAAATTATCTTTTTAAAAGTAAAAATAAAATATTTAATTTTTATTTTATATCCTCTTATTTATTCACACTTTACATTTTTTTTATTATTACATTTTTTAACCAAATTTGTCTTAGAGGCAAAATGCCGTTAGTCTTTTTGAAGTTTTTATTTAGACTTGAGTTGGCCTTCTAAATTGAACTCAATTCTATTCACATGAAGGGCGATAGTTTATAATAGAATAAATTATGTTAATTTGTTATTTAAAATATATGTTGTAGTTTAATTTTAAAATTTTTTACTAAAATATTCTTTATAAAAAATGTAAGTACTAATAAGGTAATTTAATTAAAAAATATATTTAAGTTAATAAAAATATATTAATAAAAAATTAAAATTAAACTGAAATATAATATAATTTTTTACTACTTTAAAAGAAGTTTATATATGTTTTAAAAATAAAAAATTTATATATTTTTAACCAAATTGAAAAAACATCTCTGTAATTTAATCTTTTATAATATGACGATTTTTCCCACCTGGGAATGAAGGCAAACTAAAATACACAAGAAGGCAGGCATCCCTAGCATACTCGTGAAAGTAAAGGAAAAAGGTAGTGGGAGAGCATCCAAAAGCATGAAGACATAGTAGCATGAGGAGCCTATGCTTTCACAAGAATAGAAACCTCTATATGCAGATGGAAAGGGCAATATCGAAAGATCAGAGTGAACAGAAAACTTCAATGCACTTTGGGGTTTACACACATTTCATCGATCAGTCACCACTACCATCAATAATTTATATATGGCACTGATTCGAGGGGAATATGGTGTGCGTGATTGATGTAATTGTAATGGCTAGAGGAAGCAGACAAACCTCTGATTCGTCTTCTCAACAGCACCTACCTCTTTGTTCGAAGCTAGTTATACATATTCCTCTAGTTCCCTCTACAAAACTAATTTCTCGGAAGTCATGAACTCGTTCCTTCAGGAGTCAATGCCTCTGTTCCCTCAGAGAGAGAGAGAGATTTGTTTACTTTAATCATTGGACTTTTGGCAAAACAAACATATTATTACAATTTTTTTTAGCTTAAATGCACTGAGCCCTCTGATATTATAAAAATTTTAATTTATTACCCATTGTTTAAAAATAGATGTTATCATTTGAAAAAAAAATCCAATTTTATCTTGCTATCTTACAATTTAAACAAAATCTAATGTCAAATTTAATAATTTACTAATTTCTACATTATTTATCTACTTGATATCATTCATTCACGTTGGGATTTAACGTCTAACTCTATATATTATTAAATTTTGACAATAAATTTTAGATGAATTATAAGACATGAGCAAAATCAAATTATTTTAAAAATTAAGATAATAGTATTGTCTGATTTTAAACTAAGATCAAATTAAAACTTTCTTTTTTCTTTTTCTTTTTTCTCATAACAAACGGAGCCTCAGAGTCAAACCAAACTACACAACACTTGCGAGCTAATATCTGATTAATAAACATATGATGGGTTACATGATAAACTCTCAAGTCTCAACCAAACCTGACGGCAGGACTCCAAGGAAGCAAATATCAAGTAAAGCCACCTCTTATGCACTCTTTTTGGGGTTACGAGACCCACCATCCCTTTGTTCCTTCAGTTAAGTCCATGCAGGGCGTGACACAAAATAGAGAACCTTCAAAGCTCTATCGTCTTCCAGATTCCAGTCATCGGTCGGCCCAGATTAGGATTGGATATTCGCTTAGTCTCATGTTTTAGCTGATTTGTTTTAATACTAGGATAAACTCCTGGAGATCCAGGAGTGTAAAACAAATGTGTGTCTCACAATCCCAAAAAAGGTTAAAAAAAAAGAATTCCACTAAAAAATACAAAAAATATAAAAAATATGAATGAATGATAGATATATAAATAATAATATATAATATATAAATATAAAAAAAAACAGCATCCATCCAGAATTTTATATATGTAAAATGAATTGGGTGAAATTAAGTAATACTTTTTTTAAAAATAAATTTTTTATATAAATTTTTATAAAATAAATATTTTAAAATTCATAAAATCAATCCAATACTTAATTTAATACGCCTTTTTTTTCTCACCAAATATATTTGAACGAGATCAGACTAACCAAACCAAATCGCCAAACACCATAAGCATCCCTTAGTTCCACCGTCAGTCAGAAGTAGGCTCTAATATTGGAGTCTCAAACTAAAAAAGTTTTACAATTCTATATAAAAGCTTTAGTCTTATCTTCCTATCTGAAAGTGTGTACCTCATATGTTTCTGTCTTTCTGTTGGCAGCATGTAGGTCTTCCTCCACCCTACACCTTTACATATGCACCTGCGGCCTTGTATCATCTTCCCCCTATCTCCTTCTCTAACTCTTCAACTCACTCGCATACACTCTCTCTCTCTCTCTCTTTATTTATGACTTTCTTGTGTTCCTTCAATTTACAGGATGATTCTAGAAGGAAACCCATTTGACCTCAACAATTTGCCTGGTGATTACTTCAGAGATGGTAAACAATGAAAGATCCAAGCAACATAAATTTGTTTTGTTAAATTTCAAATATCACATACGTAAATTGATTTTCTTTCACATTAACTAATCAAATGGAACCTTTTTTAACCTTCAGGATACAAAATTAAACAGAGTCATATAATTTCTTACGCATTTTAATTCCCAGGCACCATGGATTTGCTATTCTCATTACCTTTGTCTGCTACTTCAAACGAGAACATTATAATGGAAAAGGAGAAAGAAAGAAAAAAAGGGGGTTAGTAAATTAGTAATTTATTTATGGTCTCTTATTGCAGAAAGCAGAGGAAAGAAAAGCGGCGTTAAGGACGGAAAAGACGAGTGTGGGAAGAAGGTCTACGAGTGTAGATTCTGTTCCCATAAGTTCTGCAAATCTCAAGCTCTTGGAGGACACATGAATCGCCATCGCCAAGGTGAGTATTTTCACCATTAGATTTCGTTGAATCATTTATTATACAGCCAGCTGGTACATCGTACCTAAGAATTGTTAATGAATGATGGATAAGCAGCACAATTACTCTTGGGGTTGCTAAAAGTTTTGAGATTTGGATTTTGCTTTGATTTGATATTTTATGAGTATATGTTTTTGTTGAGTTTGGCTACAGAAAGAGAAACAGAGACGCTGAACCATGCTCGCCAGCTTGTCTTCCGTGGCCATCATAAGCTACCCGCCCAAGCTTCCCCCCACCTAGGGTATATATAATGTCTCTCCTAATTTTCAACATTATTGCTTTCCTTTCTCCTTCATACAGTATGAACCATCTTTTCTTCTTTTTCACTGCTTCTCAAATAATACACTTTCCTTTATGGTGCACATTGCTATTGGTATCAGTGTCAATATTGGATATGATCATATCACACAATACTTGCGTATCAAAATGATAGTTAAGCCAACTTTGTGTTACATTCTTAACTACAGAATCATCGTCATCATGAACTGTTTGCTTTACTTTCATTTCTCTCTCTCTTTCTTCGCGGACTGTAACAATATTAGGTACACTCATTCGATATGATGTGTGAATATTTAGGTGCTGTCGGCCAAAAGTAGGAGGGAGCTATGATCCCGCAGGTGGCAACATGGGAGACCTAACATTGCCTACGAGATTCCCAAGTTACTTGTGTGGTTGTTCATTCTACACCCCCATTAATCCACAACCATATTTATATGCCTCAACTTCAGGACCCGTTTATTTTCCAGTAAATGATCATTACTATACGGGTCCTGTCCTGAGTAGCACCCAGCTACAATATGGCCACCACAGCCTAAACTAGGGTTCAGCTGGTTTGTGTTGGAACTGTGTAAGGTGGGATTTGATGAAAGTTTTTGTTGTGTTTGGTGTATTATTCAAGTATTAACTGTGAAAAGGAGAATTGCTAGGAGAAACGAAATTAGATATGATGGAAAACGAAGTTTGCATGGGTTATCATATTATGAATTGAGTTAAATCTTGTTGAAAAATAGTCTCACTCAATTTATAAACCTTCGCCAGAAGATCTTCTGTATACTTTGGCGTTTTGTCTCATATGTAGAGCATTAATTCAAGACTGAGAAGAAGTTGATCTCTTTTAAAAAGAAAAAGATGAAGTGTCATGTCTACTTGGGAAGCTCTGATTACATAGACAGAATAGAACCCTATGCTTAATTACTGAGGCATTTCAGGCCGCATACCAATAACTCTTTAATTGATAGATCAAAGCCATTTCTGGGCAATCGCCTAGGCATGAAATTCGAATGCGTGTGCAGACAGATGGTAGAATTGAATCTCCGGGAGCTTACAGAGCAAAATGCTGGATTAAAAGGATTTGTGAGAGCTCGTTTTTTTAAAGAATGGAGCTCTTTATTTTTATATTATTATGAATTTTTTTTATATAATTTAACAATAAAAATACTTGACATCTTGAAAAATAAAACTCGCCATAATACTACTACACTTGACAAACTTTTATTAGCAAGGACACATTGGTTCATGAGAAGTCGACAGGGGCAGCTCTAATCCTAGGTAGCCCTGGGCCAGTGAGCTACCATGTCTTCATGTCAGATGGTGGCCACTGGCCGGCTGGGTTAGGTTAAGCTCAGGTCTGAGAGTACATAGTAATAGCAACACCGTATCCTCGTTCCTACCCAGATATCAGTTTGTCTACCAATGGAGCTACATGTTGGGCCCATTGATTTTGTAAGATTTTATCATACAATAAATTATTGAGATTTTCTTTTTCTAAAAAATTTGTTAAAATTTCACACATCTTTTAAAAATACATATAAATCTTTTTTTCAATAAAAATTATTTTATATTTTATGTTTAATTTTAAAATTTTATATTAAAACAATTTTTATTAGTTTAAATATATATTTTTTTAAATTAAAATTTTTTTAAAAAGAAGGTATTTTGATAAAAAAAAATTAAAACAAAGTAAAATGTAAAATAATCTTTTATTTAAAAAATGTGTATATTTTAAAAATAAATGAGAAGTTTAGATAATTTTAATAAAAAAATTATGTAATTATTTTTAATATTTTCTAAGAGAGTTTGAACGTTTTAAACCTTATCTTTTTAAAAAAAAAATTAATTACATACAGTGTTAAGAAAACTGGATCAAATTAACCAGTTTAATAAAAAAAGAAAAAGAAAATCAGTGAACTAATTTGCCGTCCGGTCTGTTTAGGGGCATAAACTGGTTCGTTATTGAACTGGTCAAAATGGGGTCTAACTGGACCATTTAGAATACTGGTTAAGCAATTGAGCCGGTCTGGTCGATATCTTCCAGCTTCTCTTTTCGCTTTTTTTGGCACAAATTGCACCTGAGGGTCTGCAAAATAAAACCAACCACCACATCCATTGAGCTAACATCACTTTGTTGATAAATATGCGGCTAATTGTTATATATATAACTTTAAAAAAAGTTAGAAAAAAAACGCAACACTTTTAAATTATTAATTTAATTATTATACAAACTTTACTATAATATATGACATATTTTAGAATATACATTTAGAAAATTTAATTCAGCTAGTCTATTCATAATTTGACTGCAATTTGATTATTAAACTATGAATTGCTTTTTTTTCTTATTTAATTATTTATTATTTGATGAATATTTTAATTATATAAGAATTAATAATTAAAAAAATAATTTTCAATTGCCAAAAAATTTCCAATAGGAATGATGTACTTAAAATTTATCTAATAGCAAAAATTTTAAATAAACAACCATTGGTTATCCTTACAATTTTTAAATCCAAAAAAAAACCAAAAAAGTCTTTATCCAATGAGGGCCTTGTAACAAAGAAGGAATGAAGACTCTCTTCAAAGAGATAGCATAGCAATGACCTTGCAGCATAAAGATATAGCAATGTACGAATAAAAAATTTATCTATTTACGGGAAAACAAAACCATTTAAAAAAAAATTTCAGGTTTCAGGTGAAGTTTAGCAAGTGTGAGAAAGGGTTATTTTGCC
This sequence comes from Erythrophleum ivorense, assembly GCA_026724425.1. NCBI lineage: Eukaryota > Viridiplantae > Streptophyta > Magnoliopsida > Fabales > Fabaceae > Erythrophleum > Erythrophleum ivorense. Next base: position 47,187,439 of record JAIUCV010000009.1, read on the forward strand.
TTTTAAAATTTTAAACAATTTTAATTAATTCCCATTGTCAATTCTCTTAAATTTTTATTAAAACAATACTTAATTCATTTATTAATTTCTTTAACCAATGTGTTAGCAATAACCATATAAAATTATCCTTAAATTAATTACACCAACTATTTGCAGCAGTGAATTTTTGTAGTTGAGTGCTCAACTCTTAGCTTTAATAATTAGGAAAAATTACATATAATATCATAAATTAAAAATATTTATATCAAAATATTTTGAATTTAAAAATTATTTTAAGAGAATTTAAAATAAAAAAAAATTAATTTAGAATCATAAGTTATAATTTTTTTCATATATTTTAAGATTTTGGTTTTAGAATTTTTCAAAATAATTTTGAAATTTAAAAATTTTTAATATATATTTAATTTAAAATTTTAAACTGTAATTTTTTCATTCATTGAATTGTAAAAGTTGTTTTAATTTACGAATCATATATAATAGGGAAGCAATGTTAAATGCGAGAATCTAAATTCTCGGGCAGTTTTACATAAATGTAAGATATATTCGAATAAGACAATTGAGTATTGAAGATCTCTATATTATTATGAGATACAATAATGATAGCTGTAAAGTCAAGCTCAGTTGATGCAGGGCGATCATATGCAGAACTTTTGTAGCATAACAATGGGAATGGAAGCAGAAGCAAAGAACAGGGAAAAAGATTAGAGTCACAACCCGTTGGGGCCTCCGGGGATAGAGACACTTCGAGTTCTTGGGAATTCTCACCATAAAGAGTAAGTGAGAAACCGAAAGCTAATTTTTGGGTTAAATTGATTTTTTATTTTAAATTAATATAAATATAAATTAAAAATTAAAAAATAGATATAAATACAAATTTTAAAAATATTTATGCAAAATTTATGAGAATGAAAACAAAGACTATGATCTCCGTTTCAATTTTCAAAATATTTATGGAGAGATTTTCTCTCCTTTCCTACAATCTGCAGAAGAAAAAAAATCCTACAAATGCAAGTTCCTAATTAAAATAGTTGTGCAAGAATCCTCAAATTTAAACTTGTTTTGCCATCCTTATAAAAGATACCAATGGAAACATCACCGTGTTAAAACCAAATTCATTACGACAACGACCTTTCGTTTGGATGAGTTCGTTCTATCTAGTAGCATCATTTGGATTTTTCCTCTGATCCCCTACTCATGGATACCATCAACCGCGCCAACTTTCTTCATTGGTTTGTCCACTGTCTGTACTTATTACTTCTCCTGCTATAATCTACGTTACATCTTTGTCGTACTCAGACACACTCATAGGCTGTGTTTGGAAGCACGAAAATTTCTTCCAAAATCACATCTCATGCGAAACAAGATGTTCGGGGAAATTACGTTTAGGGATAGAAAAAATTATTTTTAAGAATTTTTATTATTAAATTCAATTAATTATTGTGAAATTTAATAATAATTATTTTAAAATAAATGATAACATGTCCTTAAAAATAAATTATTTTTATTTTTAATCCTTTATTATAATTCTCCCAAAATATTATTATTTTTACATCAACGTAATTTTTCATGATATTTTCAAACATTCTGACAGTCTCCCCACTTCTCTCTATCTGACCAAAGCGAATAAATATATAAAATTTTACCGTGCATAGTACCATTTGTACACATGTAAGGATTAGGATTACATAAGTATATGTGAGGTCCCTGTAAGTCCCATGTTAGAATGTAATTTTGACCCTCAAACCATATAATGCACACAAGAATTATTCATGAATGTAAGGCTAGTGTGTGAGCTTCTCATAGAAGTGTGAGTTGTTTTTTCCGTGCGGGCAAGGCTTTTGGGGTGGAGAGGTAGAGAAACTGATGAATCTGACCTAAAAATGCTGATGACGTTGTTTTGGGGACTTTGGGCGTGCCCTCTGCCACATTGGCTTTATCAAGTGTGGCGCAAGATTACATGAAGCTGCCTCTGGAAGAAAAAATACTTGTAAAATTAATATGAAATATTAAATACATATTTAGGACTAAAATAAAATTTTAACCTCATATAAAGTATCAAATTATTGAAATTTCTTTATCCTTAGACCACAACTAAAGATTTGACACACAATCAGTTTGTCAAGGCAAACTATCCACAAAGTAGAACTCTTTTCTGAATTCGTTATACAGTTATAGCAATAATTACATCTTTTATTACATGATGAACAAACATTAATAACTGTCAAAATCACAATGTATTTCTAACATCTCAATATAATCATTTTTCCTCATAACCACTGTTACTCAATCCATTTTAGCACTAAGAAGATCTCGCTTCCAGTTTCGAGGGTCCAAAATTATTGGTGTGTACCAGCGCTGCAGCTGCACGCGCAGCTGCTGAAGCTCGCTCTGCAGCAGCAATGGCAGCTCGAGCCTTCTCTAACACATCACAAGATTGAGATCTTGTCTCACTATTGGCATCATCAGAGTAAATATCATTATTTTTAGGTGATGGTTCAATCTCGTGAGTATTCAAATGAGATTTGTTGTTAGAAGGGCTAGGAGCTTCAAGGTGTTGATAAGCTTGCTTGTTATGCACAGACATTCCAGAATTTTTCCTGGTAGAAGGTGCAGAATTGAAAGAACCCGATTTGCTGAGAGCCTGAGAAGGTATAGCTCTACCACTAACTTGCTTTGCTCCAGCCTACAGGTAATATGAGAATGCCATAAATAAAAATTATCTAAACAACATAACATAATATGCTTCTCGATTCTGGGAGTATGAGTAACGACCATCAGTTGAAATGCAAAGCGTATTTAACATATCAGCTAGTAAGGACAAAAATAACAGGAACTTATCAGTCAAAAGAAAAAAAATGATAAGGCAGACTGTCATGTAATGGACTTCTCACGGTCAAGTAAAGAATTTCTGAAAAAAGATAAAAGATGCCACTGAGCAGAGAAAAACCAACTTGACTGAGGTGCTAAATGTACTGACAAGATAAACCAACAGAGCAGTGGTGAGTTTAGTTATATGCATAATAATTTTGGCAGAAAAAAAAAGATAATTCCAAGGTAACATCATGAATGTCAAACAAACTTCTTGCTTAACAGTATTAAATCAAAATAAGTCATCCAACTGCCCACCAAATAAGCTGTCTGAGAAAACCATGAATATGGTGTAAAAGAAAGACATAAATAAGTAACAAGGATTGCAAAAATGTAATAACATTGAGTTACAAGTCCATAATATCTTCCCAGTTCAAGATAATTACGAGGTTTGAGAATACATTCAACAGATAGAGTCATGGATTTGGATCCTAGACAATTCTTGAAGAGATTGACATTGTCAATTCAGAAAGAGAAAGACAATATGGGAGTCCAACAAATGATTATTGGATTCCACATGATTTTTCAAATGCATGTCCAGACATAATGGATCTTTTTCTCTCCAAAACTGTCAATTTCTTTAAGAAATAAAAAAGGATCCAAATTCCTAGAGTCACAGATTTGGATCCTAAGGTTGAAATGAAAATTGCAGTAGATTTCTGGAGTCAAGAGTCAAAGTTCGTAGGACCACTAAAATGGAAAATGACTTGTACAAGACAGCTGCTCTTTAACATCAACAGTAAATAAATGGTATCACCTGAATCTGGTTGTGAATAAAAATTGGTATTACAAGATTATTTAATGTCCAATCATGAAGGAAGAAATCAAAGAAATATTAAAAAGAATCCAATGATAAAAGTACCAGGAGATCTTCATGATTTTTACTGAACTCTGCCTCAGTTTTAGAAGAATCCCATGTTAGATTGTATTCTTCTGCAATTTCCCTCAATACCTTGAGCTTTTCTGTTCCAGATGGAGCATGAACTGAAAGCTTTTCGATTATCTGCAATAATAATAATAAGAAAAGAGAGAGAGACAGAGAGAAATTGATAACAGTAAGCAAATATTGATGCTCCAATAAAATCAATAGTCCAATATTAAGATAGCGCAATTAGAGATACTTCACCATGCGGTTTACACCAGAATCAGGACGAAGTTCCGACACTGCAGATACAAACTCCTTCCCATATTTTGTAGTCAACAAGTTTTTGATGTGCAATAAATCCGGCACATCAGAACACCTAGGAGCAGCAAAAATGATGCTTGCAATGGCTTCTCGCAATTCTTGAGGGCACTCCCTATTATGTTGGAAAGGAAGGCTTAAAGTTTGCAAAATATGGCTAAAAAACAGTTTTCTGAAAACTGTAACACTAGGGGGAAAAAAATTAACTAGTACTAGGCTTCTTCAGACCCTTAATTGTACGCTCATTATTCATTATGTAAATTTATCCTTCTTAGAAAAGGATGAATTTGTGGGAAAATAATGGGAAGCAAATAGATCCAGAAAGCAATCGCTTTGTTACCCATTTTTGGGTAGTGGCACTGGAAAACTTCACCAAGCTATGATTAAAGGGGAATTGAAAATTGCAGAGGTCAGGGAAGAAAAAAATTCTACGTAATTTGCATGAGTGCTGCACTTCATTTAGATAAATTAATTAGACAGTACGCCCAATAAAACACATGATTTATGGACTTACTTTTGGTTCTCAATTATAGGAACGCGTGCAAGAACAAATTCACAGAATAACTCCAATATATCATACGCAGCACCTGTGTTTTGCTCTCGTATAATATGTTCCACCTAGTTAAATCAATAAAAATAAAAAATACCAAGTCAACATAAAGAGAGGGAAAAGTTGTAGCAATTAGCTATCACCAAAAATTGAAAGATTACCCGAATTCGAGCAATTGCCTCTTGGCCAGCCTGCAAGAATTGGGCTATCTCCTTGCGCATCTGTTTCAGTTGCACATCTCTCTTGTTTTGCAGCAGCTTAATGCGAGATATCGCCAAGGTCAAGCATGTTTTACTACAGAAGGCCAAAAAAGAAAAAGAAAAAGAAAAAGAGGCATATCCATTACCCAGCGAAAGAGATTCAAAAGAACAATCTGTATGAAGCAACAATTCGAAGTATGAAGCAACAACTTACAATATTCACACCTCACTCGGCTACGGAAACCACCACAACTCTTTATTCTAAATTGCTACTTACAGCAACAATAAGTCCCAAAACTATCCCAAAATCCGGTAACACACATTGGGTATATAAAAAAATTCAGACATTCAACCCCAAAAAACTCAAGATTGGAAGTGAACTTTTACCCATTAAGCAATTTGATTAAATAAACATATGATCAAGCAATTAAAGCGTGAATCAATAAGCTCTATGACCAAAAACACCCAGTAATTCATTAGAATACATGAGAAACAGAGAGAGTAGAGGGAATCCAATTACAGATCGGCAACTCACCATCTGGTGCCAAAAACGCCTCTATTAAAGAGTTGATTTAGAAGTGACATGATGATGATAGTACGATAAAGCCTCTGCAAGGATTTAGAATCGATGGGAAGAAACGGTGAATTTAGGTGCGAAGGAACATAGATAAGATCAAGCCATCTTGGAGTCGCGATTGGGTGCCATAAACAGACACTGCTCCACGCACCTGTTATCTAGAAAATATATTTTAATAACCGGATCGGTTATTAAAACAGTAAAGTTACTGGTGGTTCAAGTGACTCGTGGTTCAAGGTTCATTGGTTCGACTATATTTAAATTGTGGTTGAACTGTTAATAATAAATAAATATAAATATATATAATATAATTTTAATATTTTTTATAAGTATATTTATATAAAATTTATGCTTATTATTAAATATATAGTATGACAAGTTTGGTTACAAAATTTTTATAATTTATTTATGTACAAATTTTGGAAGGAACAATTAATATGTATATATATATATAATTTGCACAAAAAAGTGCACACCGCTTGTTGCGAAAGTGGCAATCTCCCTTCTTGTAATGCACAATGTCAGCGGTTTGAATCTGTGCGTCTTTAGCCACAACTTTTGGAAGGAACCTTTCATATTTGTATATATATAAAAGTTTGCATATGTTAAGTAGGCATATCTTTCAGGAGAACTGGCAACCCACTTTCGTGGAGATGTTGGGAGATCGGGTTCGAGACTTGGAGGAGACATTTTGTAGCATTTTCTATGCAGGACCGGTTCAACCAGCGAAGGAGGCAACGGTTTTTGTTGAAAACCGGTTGGTCAAATCCGGGTTTTGACCAAAGTTGACCGGTTCTTGAGAATGCCGGTTCTTGGGCTTCTCCGGACCGGATTATGGTCCGATTCGCTGGTTTTTCGGTTAAACCGGTCGGTCTGGTCCGGTTTTAAAAATCATGCTAAAAATAATACATTTTTTTTTTCAAATAAAAAGAGAAAAGAAGATATAGCATTTGATATTAAATATTTGATGTCATTCAACATCCAAGGGACATACGCATAATTTTCAGCGATATCTTATAACACAAAATGAAAAGTCTTGGTAACCAATAATTTAGGAGTATTGGTTAGGGAAATATTTATAATTTCGAGTTTATAAAATTAATTATTATTTTAATAAAAAATATTAATTACACTGTCTATATTATTAAACTATGATTTAATCATTTATTTAACTTTATTTTTTTATTTATAACCTAATGATTGAGTAAAAAGGATTACATACATTAAAAAATAAAATAAAATAAAATAATGTCAATTACTTTATAATCATTAATTCATATATAATAAAAATATATATTAAAAAAATAAATAAAATGTAGTTAAATAATAAAAAAAATTAAACAAAGTTAAATGTGTGGTGTCATTGACAAATACGGACACTTGTAATTAATACTCACTAGCGATAGTAAAATAATATTTAATTAATGAATCCAAGACTAATAAATATTTTTTAATCAGTGCCCTAAAAATGATGGTTAGCAAGACCCAAAATATTATAAAACTCTGACACACAGTTTTATTCACTGTTATAAAATATCACCTCTTACTCATTTTAAAACAATTTTTAATTGTTATATATTAAATATAAACATTTTAAATATCATGTTATTTTATATCTTAATATTTTATAGGTTAAAAGAATATTATAGTTCTTTAAGTTTATTTATAATTTTAAATTAGTGTTATAAGTTTGAAATGTTTTAAAATGATTCCTTAAATTTTAAATTTGACTCATTAAAATCATTTTTCAATTAAATGTATTATACTTCAAATGACATGGAATGCATGTGTCTTTCTTTTTATATTTTAACAATTAGGTGGCAATTTAATAAGCATTTTTATTATTCTAATTTAAAAATTAAAAACATGAAATTGAAAAAGAAAACAAAAAAAGAACATATCGAGTACCAAAACTAGACACTTCCTTACATTTCTTTATTCATAGTTTTGTGAAGAATCCTTTTCAGTCGCTTCTTTTTTAAGGAGTGTTTGGTTCAATGGAGGGAAGGGGAGGGGAGGAATTTTAGGGTATGTTTGGTTCAATTGAGGGGAGGGGAGGGGAGGGGATTTTAATGGAGAAGAGGGGAAGGGAGGGAGGGATTTTAATGGAGGGGAGAGGAGGGGAGGGATTTTAATGATACATTGTTTGGTTCAGGAAGGGAAGGGAGGGAAAATAATAATATGTAAACTATTTTACCCTTATATGTTTTAAAAGTAATGATAATATAATTGATTTTTTTTTAAAAAAAATTAATATTTTTATTATCAAATTAAATAAATATTAAAAATTATTTATAATTATAATTATTTAAAAAAACTTATAAATAAATAAAACTAAATAAATAAATATAAGGACATTTTAGTCCAAAATACAACTTTCCCTCCCAATCCCCCCAAATTGGAGGAGAGAGAAAGTTTAATGAAATTTTCCCTCCCCTTCCCTCTAAAAATGCAAACCAAACAAGGGGAGGGGAGGAAACCTTCCTCCCCTCCCCTCAAACCAAACAAGGAGTTAATGAAAGGGAGGGGAGGGGAAGGGAGGGGAGGAGAGGAGAGGGGTTTTAATGATATGTTATTTGGTTGATTTGGAAGGAAGGGGAGGAGAGGGGTTTTAATGATATGTTGTTTGGTTGAGGAGGGAAGGAGAGGGGAAGGATTTATGGACAATTATAACCTTAATTAATTTTTTTTTATTTCTAAGATATTTTTATAAAAAAAAAAAGTTTTTTCTTATTTTCTATTATAAAAAATAATTTTGTTATTTTTATTCAAAAATATTTTTTATTTTTATAAAAAATTATCTTAAACCTTATTAAAAAAATAATATTTATATTATGTTTAAAATTAAAATAAAGTAAAGGCAATTTAGTTAAACAAAATCAAAAAATTTCTCTCCCCTCAAAAAACTCTCACTTTTGAAGGGGAAGGTTTGGAGAGGAGAGCAATATTTTGTCTCCCCTCCCCTCCCTCCAGAACCCTCTAACCAAACACTACACTAATTTTTCTGTACGGACTAAAACATAGTTTTAGGCCGGAACTTATTACTTAAAAACTTCTTAGGTTGGTAGCTTCTTGAAAGAATATTAGTCCGCTTTAACTTAGTAATCACGAGTTCGACTTCTGGCATCTTAATTCTCAGAACCATTTTCAAGCATGAACAGAGTGGTACTGGCCTAGTCCAACCTCAGAAAGTTTATATTTTCTCTCACGGAAATAGAACATGATTACAAGTTTAAAATGCATCTTTGAGACAGTTTAGTCAGATTTCATCAGCGTACCCATCATGTAGCAGTACAAAGTGCTTCACAAGTGTAATCCTCAAAGTGAACCCACAGAAGGCTATCCTAAACATTTCATGACTGTGCTAGGTAAAGGTAAGAATAAGAATTAGGTCATTTTCACTTCATTCATTCTATTTTCACATTAATTAAGCTCTCACAAGCCAGGAGTGCCATGCCCCCGCATATTGAAATTGGTCAAAGAGGGTTAATTATCGTCATTTGAAGGCTAACCAACCGATCTATCATGGCCTGATATCTTACAGACAACTAAAACCAGGAATATTGTGTCTACGGTAGCATCTCACCAGATTATTCTCCCAAGATACAGTCAAGGAATACCTAACCCCGTGCACCAATTACAACATGGCAGATAGTTGACAGATCCAGGGCTTCTACCATGTTTGCGTGAGCAAAAGCCGTTTTAGACATTTTCAAGGCGGACATTGACTCTCATGATTTTTTACAATTAAATAAGAAACCAATCCTTTATTTGTACATCAATATAAGACTTATCTCTATTCAGACTACTTGCCGCTGCCTCCTCCAAACTAGTATTCCAGTTCAAGTTTGGCTGTTTGGTAGCCAAACAGAAATAGAAAAGAAATTAAAAAGTTTTATGTAACATCTATTATACCTTTGTAATTATCATTTTACAGTGCCTGTTTCCTATTTATTACTTTTTTAGAATAGAGGGGATAATTTTTCATCCATTCTATTCATCTTTTTCTTCTCATTTCTACTTCCATACTTAATATTCTATGTGACAAATGGCTTAAACTCTCACAACTGGCTCCTGATTATATCTTGATCTCACTACAAGCAAAATTTCTCACTATCTCAGACATTTCTATACTTCATTTGATTCCCAATAAAGACCCTCTAAAGTCAGAAAACAAGCCAAAATTCAGCGAAGCAGGAAATGATCCCCAGATTGAAGCCATGTTTTTCAGACATATAGTTATTGAGATATCATCTAATATAAAATTAACTTTATAAACCAGATTGAGCACCTCACATCTTGCTAGATAATAAGTGTAATGCCTGTCAAAAGGACAAAATTTTGAGTTGAAATAAATAATTAATAATCCATATAGTGAATAGTGAATTCTCAAGAACATCAATGATTAGGAAAATAGACTTTCAAAACCATTTATCTGATGAGTGGATCCCTAGCTTATTAGATATATACGACGCTGTTATTTCACTAGTGACATTGCCAATGGCTTTAAGGTATAGTAGCTTCTCCTCCCTCTTTAAGAATGAGATTGGAGGGAGAGATAACTGGTTTGAGACTAACTGGGGTTGTCATGTTTTGACTTGCCAAGATAAGATAACAGAACTCTGGTGGTGACAATAGTTAATGATATGTATATCCTGTGTATGCTTCCTGCTTTCAAGAAAAAGAAGTTGAACTCAGGGATGACAAAGACACAAGAACCTAAGATTTGTTGCTCGAAGTTGTTGAAACTTGTAAGTTATAATAAAGAAGTTCTTCAACATCAACTTCAATATCGAGGAATGAGCTTACTTTACACATTGGTGCTACAAGGATCACTCCATCCCAATTATTTGGTTCCTTCAAATGAACTTTAAGAGTAACTGCCCCACCCATTGACTGCCCCATTATAAATCTAGGCAACCCTCTCAGCTCAGGTCTTGCGGTCAGTTAAAGTAGAGATCATGGTCAGCAACATTTTGTGTTTTCACTATTTAAAGTATTACAACAATAATCATCTTAAAAGATGACGCAATGAATGTAAAATATCATACATTTAATTTTTGTATAATGTTCTATAACGTCATCAACCAAATCGTCAAAATTTGGTATGTAACCATCTAGTCCTTCAGAAAGACCGAAACCCGGATAGTCCATAGCATAAACACCATATCCAGATGCAGCAATTCTCTTGGCTATGCCTGAAAATTTCAAACTGCCTTTGTTCAAAAGAAGGAAGCACAAAAAACAATTCAGGGTAACCTCAATCGAAATGGTGTAATGACAAACCTTCAAAGAAGTAGGTGCAAGTACTGCCATACCCATGGCAGAAACACAAAGAGGCCTTGATTGGAACTCCAGGTTCTGGCATCCAGCTTTTGCAAAAAATTTTCTAACCCCTCGAATTTCTTTTGTACCACTACCAAATAATTAAATATGTCTCAATTCTAGAGTAACTAGTTTTGGGTAATCAGGTAAAGCAGAACAGCGTACTTCCTCTGTTCTGATCCCAGTACGAGCCATCTAGCATATGCCAATCAAAGACGAAGAGAGGAAGAGAGTTAAAGTATCAGTCAACGATTCTTGAACAATGCCATAAGCAAAAACCCAGAAAAGGAAAACAAGAAAAGAAATCGAACTTGATCAAACAGCCGTAATTGAAGCTCAGGGTTGATCAAGATCAAGACTAACCTAACCTTGAATAAGCAATGATCCAACTCCTGTTGGATCTCCGTGAAAGCGGCGCGAACCCGTCGGCGAGCCCCTGCGAAATCCAGATTCTGAGAAGCGATGGCGTTCAACTTGTCGCTCACGCCTTCGATTGGTAATTTCTTGGCTGTTACAGTGAGTGAAGCGTTTGAGAGTGGCGAATTGGGTTTCTTCTTCCATCTGGGTCTAATGGGTATTCGATGCTTGAGAGGGTCGTCAATGGGGAACGGAGATACATTCTGTAAAGGGAGTCTAAAGTCCCAGATAACTCCATGGCTGTTGAGCCTAGTGGGATGTGGAAACCAGCGAAAATAAAGAGAATGAATGGAAGATTGTCACAGAAAAATGCTCAAACGAAAGAGAAAATTATCAAAACAATATTATGAGTTTAACCCGTGTTTGGATGAGGGAGGGAAAAAGTTGGAGGGAGAGAAAAGTGGGAAGAAAATAAAAGGAGGTAAAAAGTGGGAAAAAAATATTTTTTTGTTAGTGTTTGGATGAGGTGAGAGAGAATAAGGATAGAGAGAGATTTATTAATTTTCATTAGATAATTTTGTCCTTATTGTAGAGTCGGACTAAGTGAGATAAACTAAGTAAAATTTATTTTTTAAATTAAACAAAATTTATTTTTTAAAATATTAATTATTATATTATTATGAATATAAATACATAAATATTATATATTTATAATTATAATAAATATATATTATTATTTAAAAAATATTTATTTATTATATATAATATATTATTATATATTATAATTATATATATTAGGGTAATATATAAATATAATATATATATATATATATATACATATATCTACTTTTTATCTTTTCAGCAGCTACTTTTTATCTTGGCTAGTTACTTTTATTTGTTGCCTTCTGTCGACAGCTTTTAGTGGTGACAGCTGTCTATGCTTCTAAGATATTGATAGATGTAGGTAGCTCGTCATAATCTTTATTGGTTTTTTCTGTGTCTTTGCAATATTTACATGAGTGGCTTGGATATTTAGATAATTGTTATCATATTCTTCTTTTAGTGTTTTCTGGATTATCCATATTATTATTCTTGATCTGATCATAAAACATAATAAAATGTCTACTGTTTCTGCTGGTCTTTCCTACTGAGTAGATATAGGTTGTTGGGCTTGTAAAATAAGTCCATTGGGCTTCATCACAGGTTAATGTTATATTCATTTTCATGAATATCGTATTTGTTTCTTGAATTCAGATTCGGGAGATCATAACTCTGAAGTCTTCTTTGTCAATAGTCTCTTTTTCTATTTCTACGAATTCAAAAGGCTTTTTAGTTATGCCAAATTTAATTAAATTAATGGGAGGATAATATTTTTTTGGAGTGATCTCAGCTATTGTTGAATAGCATCTGATATATATTGAGTAATAATTTAAAAATAATGTTTAGCTGCTTCTTGGATGAATTTAGGGAGTTGGCTAAGTTCTTGGAGATTATTGGAATGATATATACAATGGATTAATACATAGCTATAAAGAGTCTGGACTAATTGTTGATTGGTGCCTGGGTAGATGACAGCTTTATTAATGACATAATGAGAGATATATTTTATAGTGGGAGCAGAGGTTTGGAAATGATTTAGTTTCTCAATTAGTAATTGAAAATATTGGAATTGTTCTAAAACTTTAGATTGGGCCTTTTGTGGAATTGGAGTAGAGGTCATGGCAATTTGTTTAGTTTTATTTGAGTCTTATTGCTCTTGACTCTTCTCTCTTTCTTTTTCTATGATGGTCAAAAAAGATGGTTGTTTAGAAGTAGTAGATGGACTTGGTTTTGGGCTAGGTGGTTTTGTGGCAGGAGTGGGTGAATGATCTATTACTTATTTTTCTATTTGTATTACTCATCTCTCTAAGTCATTTATATGGGTACTGAGGTTCCCCATAGATTGGCTTAGAGAATTAATAGTGGTAGCAAAGTTATTCCCCTGATTATTCGTTTGAGATGATATAATGCTCAAGTTTAATTCAAGAACATTTAACCTCATAATTATTTGGTCAATACTGGACGGATTACTTGACTCCTCTTGTTGAGGAAGATTACTGGTCTCTTTATTCTTGGAGGGCTTCATCCCTGCTTAAAAAGTCAGCAATAAGATTATTCTTTCCTTTGATATAGTTAATTTCATAATCGTAATAAGCTAGATCAAATTGCCATTTAATTAACATTTTATTTGATAATTTATTTATGTGAATTCCTTTTGATAACCAGTGTTTTACTTGGGTATTATCAGTACGAATAATAAAGTGAGAATTAACTATTAATAATTTAAAATTTTTTATAACTTTAACTATTGCTAGGAATTCTTTCCAGTTCTAATGATACTTACTTTGATTATCATTGAATTTTCTACTAGCATATCTAGTAATAATTTTTTCTCCTATGTTATTTTCATGGTAAAGGGCAGCACCCCAATAATTATTTGAAGCATCAGTATATAAAATCCATTTAATAGGTTCATGTGTTGGAATTGTTAGTTTAGATAAATTACTACACATAATTTTAATTTTTTGAATGATTTTTTCTTGGTTTTCATCCCATTGCCATTTTGTTTTTTCTCCTGCTATTCTGGATATTTTTGCAGTATATTTAGCTAAATTCGAAATAAAGTTTTTAACTTGATTTACTAATCCTAAGAAAAATTGTAATTCCTTTTTTGTAGTTATCTTTTGGAAATCTAATACTTTTTGACTAATATGTTCCTGCAATTCAATTCTATTACAAGTAATATAATGGCTTAAGAACGCTATTCTTTCTTTTCTTAATTTTGTCTTTTTTGGTGATATATTGATTCCTTTTTCTTCAACTATATCCATAAATTGACATAAATGCGTTTCATGTTGTTCTTTGTTTGCTGAAAATATTAATATGTCATTGATATAAATTACTGCAAAGTCTCTAATGGGTAAGAGTAATTTAGTTACATGTTCTTGAAATATACTAGGGCTATTATGGAATCCCATTTGTAGTACATTCCATTTATATAATCCTTAAGAGATAGTAAAGGTTGTATATTTCTTACTGCTCTCTTCTAATTTAATTTAAAAGAATCCTGATTTACAGTCAAACTTACTGAATATTTGTTTGCCTTTTATAAGATTAAATAATAGTTCAACTTGTGAGATTGGATATTTATTTCTAATGGCTAAATCATTCAATTTTTTATAATTAATAACCATTCTAGATTTACCTCTTTGAATTTCTGAGTGTCCTATTACTATCATTGCCGGTGAACAATAACTAGATTTACTTTCTCTTATTAAATTAAATTGTTTCATTTCATTTATGTGCATAATAAATTCTTGTTTATCTTTTTCTATCATAGGTATGGTTTACATATAATTTATTTACTATAGTCTAATAATTCTATTTTCACATAAGGTTTAGATTTTTCCCAATGAATTAAAGGATTATCGCTATAATTATCTAGTAATCTTTGTTCAATGATTTTAATTCCCTGTATATGAGATATTGATCTTTTGGCTTCAATCTTTATAGGTTTATTATTAGGTATGAATTGAATTTCATTATCAAATTTTTTTTTCTAAATATAGTATCTGTTATATTATAAGGATTCTTTATTCTAATTGTCCATGGTTGGTGATTACAAGGTGTTGTTAAAATTAAAGATTTTTGAGTGAAATGTAAAGGCATATATTGTTCTAGAAAGTCCATTCCTAATATTATATCAGGTGTTGTTTTGTTATATTAATATAGTATTGGGATTTTCAATTCAAAGTCTCCTATTTGTATAAAAATATTTTTAGCGGATAATTCTATTAAATGAATTTCTTTTCTTGTACTACTCATTCTAATAGGTTTTTCCTTTTTCCATAATTCTGATGGTAATATATTGTATTTAGCAGTGGTAATATTTTCTCCTGTATCTATCATAGCATGATATTTTCGTGATTGATATTTTACATAATTGAATTGTACTAAGATGTAGTAGAATTTCATTTTAACTAAATTAATCGTATTTTATCTAAGACTACTACTTGATGATCTATATTAATTAGTATCCTATTGTTTTGAATTCTATAGGGTTGTACGTTATCTAAGAAATCCCTTCTTAATATTATTTTATGTGTTTGATTATTATTGATTTCGGGCTCAACATATAATTTTACTTTAATTATATCTCTTCTATTGAATCTAATAATAGTTTGAGCTATTGTATCTTCTTCATCTATTTCAATATTATTATCTGTATATTCGAGTTGAATTGTACTTTTACTTATGTCAGGCTTTATTAAAGCTATTATGTCTACCCATTTTCCTTCTTTTGTAATTTCTAAGAGTATAAAATTTTCTATCTTTTGGGTTAAATCTATTTTTGAAATTTCTCTATGCCTTTTAGCTAAATTAAATCTTATTGGGATTTTTACTAATCTATTGGCTTCATAATTACTTTGGCTTCTAGATCTTAAGAATGCTCTACTTATAGGTCGAGTTTCTTAAATGCTTCTTCGAGGGGTTATATTGATATTAATATATGTTGGAGTATTGATTCGTATACTTCGATTTCCTAGCCTATTATTGTATGCTATTCGGGAAGGGTTTTCCTCTCCTAATTCTCGAGTGGTATCTAATTCTAATTGTAGTTGTCTGGGTATAGTTATTCTTGCTGGATCTATTGGCAATTCTTCTAATATTGGCATGAAATGTTTATTTATGGTTATATTACCTTGATTTCTTTTATAAATTTTATGTTCGTTAAAAAATACAAATCCTACCATCCTTGTTATACTGATTATTTTACTTCCTAGTGACATTTTTATTCCTTGTAACTTGTGATATATTACTAATGTTCTATTCATATTTGCTTAAGCTCTTGATATAGCAAAATTGGTATTGATTGTAATTTTTAATTTTTGATATATTAAATTTTCATTTAATGCTCCTAAAACACTATTAAGGACATTATCAATGATTCTATTATCCGTAATTAATAATTCTATTGGTATATCTATTCCTACTTTAAAATAGGCTTTTATTAATAATTGTATTCCTAGAATATAAATTTCAGTAACTTCATACTTTATATATAATTTTCGAATTTCTTGTTTTATTAAAGTTTTACTAATTAAGGAGATTCTTAATATTCCTTCAATTTGAGTTGATTTTATCGGATGCTTCTTTTCTAATACTACACAAGCATATTTTTCTCTCTTTTTAGATTTCATAAGTTTTCCTAATTGTCTTATAATACTAGTTTGTGTGAGATCATTAGGTGTTAAGTCTAATTCTTTGTCTTGAATTTTATTATATTGTTTTTGGTTAAACTGCATTCGTTTCTCTACTATTCCTTCTGTCGGGTTTCTTATTTCCATAAATTCATCATAATCATCTTGTGGGGGTTGATTACTACTTTCTCCTTGCATCATATTAATTTTTTCATTTTCAATTATATAATCAATACCTTCTAAGTCACTATCTTCTAAGTCACTACTTGATTCAAATCCTGACTCAATAGTTAGTTTATACATTTCTATATCTGAGTGATTTATTTCCCTATCTACTAATTTGTTAAATTCCAAAGGTTCTAACTCATATCCTTTAGCAATTTCCATTATATGCATATTCCTTTTTCTTTGAAGTTTCGTACAGTTTGTTGCTATATGACCTATTTCTCTGCAATTATAACATTAGCATTTAATAGGATACTTCTTATAATTTAATTTCCTTTTGCCTTTCTTAAAATATTTTCGGGGTTTATATGTTTGTTGAAGTTTAGATTTAGGATATTTTCTGAACTTATATCGATATTTTTTATATGGTTTTTGATACTACTTATATTTTCGATATTTCTTTTTCTTCTTATATTTTTTATCTGGTTTACATCCCCATTTATAAGGTGTTTCGAATTCATTACATTTTAAAACTAATTTATTTGTTTTATAATATTTATTATTTCTCCATGCTTCTTTACATTTATTAGATAAATATTATCTTAGATAATCTTCTCTTCTACCCATAGTGTCTAACTATTAAATCTGTTCTAGCATTAAATGCTCTTCTATAGTCACCTAAGATGGTCTCTAATATTAACCTAGGTAGTTTTTGATAAAATAATTCTAAATAGAATCTTTTTTGTTCATATGTTAAAAATCTTGCTTCATGATAATACTTTTGATATCACAGATATACTGATTTACATTGTTAGGATCTAGAGTACAAATCTCTATTTGATGTAATTTGGTTATTGCTCTGTCGATTTTGGTTGCTTCATTAGCTCTTACACTTCTTCCTAGAAATTCATTTCTTAATACTTGTTCATATTTTCTGATTAGTAAAGCATAGAATTCCCGTCTTGAATTATAACCTGTTACTTGTCTTAACATTTTTTCGGAATTCTTCAAGTAGACTTTTCCATAATTCATGGACTATTCCTATAAAGCTAGATTCAATTACTAAACTAGAAGTATTGGCAACTATATTTCTATGTAATAAAGCTATTAATTGTGCTTTAGTCCATTTTTCTAATCTTTTCTCTTTATCTAAATTACAATCTAAATTTAATCATATTTCTAAATTTGAAATTTGTCTAGTTTCATATTGTTCTAATGGAGGAAGTAGAAAACTACTCCTATTTAATGGTGTGTAAATGGTTTCGAACATAAACTCACTATCTTTATTTTTTAATGGTTCTCTATGTTTTAATTCATGTTAATTATTTCGTTTTCTCTATTTATTATGGGTTCACTAGTGCCAGTGTTCATTTGGTTATATGTTAGAGCTTGTAGATTAGGAGGGTTTGATGGTTCTTATTCTTGTTTAATTGTATTTTGCATATTCAATTCTTTAAATTCATCTTGTATAGTAAGATAGCCTAATTCTTCTTTAATAGCCTCTAAATTTTCTTCTTCTTGACCCATTCTTTTTTCTATTTCATCTTGTTCTAATTCACCTAATTTTTGCATCATATTTACTTGCTTGACTTCTTCCTTCTTAGGTTTGATTTTGGGTATTAAGCTTAATAAGAATTCTTCATCATTATCTAGTCGATCTACTAATTTCATTAAACTTATTCTTTCTTCTTCACTTTTTAATCTTTCTTATGGTGAGATATAATCTATTTGTTCCTCAATGAGCAACCTAGTAATCAAAAACTCTCTATCATACTCTCCCACTTTCCTCCACAATAAACCTTGTATCGCGAAGCATTATCAATAAAAGAAGAATATTTTGGTATGAATTTCTAACTTCCTTGTAGGAGATTAAGGATAGTAATTTCTGATCTTATCTTCCAAACATGAATTGATCCTCCGTTGCACTCATACTGGAATAAGGATTAAAAATTCATTGAACAATGATTCATATTATGGAATATTACACCTTCAGTAAGAAATGAAGGATGGTTGTGCTGAGCTAAATTGAATGGGGAAGGTCTTGGCTCTTGAAGATGATGCCATGTAAAAGACCTTTGCATGAAAGAAGGAAAAATTCTTTCTATCACCCGGTTTAGTTTCGGTCAAGCGTATTCCGTAATATAAATCACTGTGTATATATATCATCCGACTGCATTGCAGTCGGATGATATATATATCCGACCAAATTTTGGTTAGATGTGGAAGTACGCCACAGTCGGTGGTTCTTTTTTTTTTAATTAAAAAATATTTTTTAAAAATATTTTAAATTAATTAAAGTTTATTTTAAAAAAGTATTAATTATTGTATTATTATAAATATAAATACATAAACATTATATATTTAAATTTTTATTCATTTTAAATTTTTATACATATCATTTTAATATATCCTTATTAATTTAAATTTAATATATATAAATATAATAAATATTATTTAATTAAATTTATTTATAATATATCATTATATATTATAATAGTATATATATTAATATATAAATATTATATATTAAAAAATAAAATAAAGATATATATATATATATATCTCTTCTTTACTGTGGACGTAGCTTAGTATAAGGAGTAATTCAAGAAAATAAAAAATAAATTACTTTAGCGAAGCATTTTCTCCTCGTGATCTCCCCACATTCAAAGAGAAAAAAATGACGTGGGACCCACACTGATTTTCTCTCCAATTTTCCTCTCCCTCCTTCATTTTCTCCTCATCCAAACGGGAGAAAATGCCACCTTTTCTCCCTGGTTTTCTCTCCATCCAAACATAGTGTAAGAGATTTGAACATCGAAGGATGAAAGATTGAGAAATTCTCTGCAGACGCCTCGATTGTGAGGTTGGTTATAAAAAGCAGTCAAAGTCTGTAAAGGTCGACCCACATAAATTTCCTTTCTCGTAAAACTCGGGCGGTAGGTCCCTGTATAAAGCACAATTATCACGTGCCCCTCATTTCTGAAATTATATAATTCTTTTAAAAAATTGTTATATTTTTATTTTTATTTTAATTTTTTTATCAACTTAGCTACATAATTTTTAGTTAAATTTGAAAAAAAAGAAGTTGATATAATTTCAAAAAAATTCAGTGTAGATCTTTTTAATTTATTTTTTATTTTATGAGAGATTTTGTATATATTTTAAAAATAAAAAGAATATCTATATAATTTAAAAAAAATTAAGAGATGTTTATTTTAAAAATAGGAGAAAATTTTTATGTAATTTAATTTTGATTTTAATATATGAAAATCTACTCAATTAAATATTTTATATTTTATTATTTTAGTATTAAAAATATAAATTTATTCTTTTATACATGATATTAAAATAATAGGGACAACATATTTTAAAAATCAAAATAGTGAAATATATATATAGAGAGAGAGAGATAGAGAGAGAGAGAGAGAGAGAGAGAGAGAGAGAGAGATTATAAACAGTTCACTTGGTTTTACCTTAAAAAAAGAAATTGTAATAGTACTTTAAATTTCTTCATGTCATGAGCTTTATGCACAAAAAAAAAATAGATTTTATTTTTAAATGCATAAATGTACACAAATAAAAATGAAAAAGGATAATTTACATTTTAGTTATAAATTTAAATTTAAATTTAAAAAGGTTCTGTGTATAAAGCTCATGTACTTTTAAATTTAAAAAGGTTTTGTGTATAAGTTTATTTTTAAATTTAAAAAAGTTCATGTATTTTTAAAAATAACAAAATATCTATATAATTTTAACAAAACTTAAAGAATATTTATATAATTTACTTTACTTAAGCATTTTAATTTAAATAAAAATATTTTTTATTTTAATTTGAGTGACGTTAAACTATAATTTGTTTGTGAGGCCTATGACATTAGTTTTGCCGAAACTAAAATTTATGGTCTTATATATATATATATATATATATTATATGTAAATATGATGATTCCCATGAAATGATGAGCAAAGATCATCTACAGTAGACATCCATCCTATACGTCATATAATAGCCGCTTTTTTTTTTAAGTAATAAATATGATATAGAGTATCTAAAAATTATAATAAAAAAATTTAACTATTACAATTAAAGTTATTAAAGAAAAGATAATTTAATAACTTTAACTATGATAGTTAAAGTTTTTAAAGTATAGTTTCTTCTAACAATTAAAATGTTTATCATTTTTATTATAATCTTTAAATACTCTATATTATATTTTATTTCTTGAAGATATTAATAAAAAATTTAAAAAATAACTTCAAAAGACTACTACTGCACAGCGTCGTGCAATAAAATTACCTACTGCAGATGATCTGTCAGCATGTAATGATATGTAAGAAGTGTTTTTCTATATTTTAGCATCTTTTATCAATTTCAAGTTGGTTGGTGGTTTGCGGTAGTGCGTTATTTATATTAATATGGCTTAACGTTTTTTAATCTCAAATTAATTTAAGAAATAAAATATAAAAATATATTCTAATTTAATTTTATTTAAAAATAATTAAAATCATTAATACATGTGAAGCAATTAGTATCTATTATATATACTTGTAGAGTGATTCGTCTTCTTTGTTGTGTAAGTGTTATTATATATCCGTTATGGAAAAAAAAGTTGGTGGTGGTGGGAGGAGAATACTATCAAGCCTAAATTTTAAAATTTTCTGCATTTTCTTGACTTTTCTCAAATTATCTTTTATTTTAAAATTTATACAATGAAACCTTCCTAGTGTATTTGTTTTGGGCAGTAATTAAAAACTCCTAGTTGATTCCTATAAGATATACGTAAACTTACAAGGACTTTTCCTAAAATCATACACAAACTCGTATTGAATTTTATGATTTTCATAAACTTTTCATACTCAAGCGAAGTTTATAAAGATTTTTAAAAATATAATGTTACGAGTCAGGAGAGTAGGAGCAAGGAGAGACAGATGGCACCATCAGAGAAAGAGAACAATGATGCAATGAGGCAAGCAACCAGAGATAGAAAACCCCACAATGGTTAGCTGATTATGCCATCCCATGATCAACGTACTGTCAGAATCATTGACAATATGATTTGGCTAGGATCCTGCAGAGAATAGGCCTTGTATTATGGACCATGTGTTTTTCTGTTTGTGTTTTGTGGTTTGTTGCGTTTTATTTTATTTATCCTGCCGTTTTGTCAAGACTGACCTATATGAACTTAGGACTTATTATGAAGAGAGAAATTAATAGAATGCGTTTAATTTTCTCAAGTTTCTACTGGTTGCTGCAGTACCAATCAACATGACTGCGAGGTCTCGAGCATGTCAGATTGTTTCCCAGATTATGTTGCGGTTGCCAGACGATACGGCAGTGAGTTATGACCTATGGGATGAAGGGATAGAAATACAGAATGCATGTAAGTTGAGGGTAGGAGAGAAGATCCATGTCATCCATGCATTTGCAGGAAGGGCGCTTTCTCGCTTTGTGAATGACTCCGATAATAGTGACATCCTTGATTTGTTCCTTGACGTGCTTCCCTTGGAGAGATCTGTTCGTAAAATGATTTTATTATCTTTGCCTCCTTCCAGTGTAACCTCTCAAGTTATCATTAATTGTAACTTGGATGTGAGTGAATCCGTGCGTCCGGATCCTCTGCCGTTGAACGCGTGAATCGGTACGCAAAGTAGCATACTGTGTTCTTGCTAATAAATTTCCTCTTCGAAGCCTAAGCATTAAACTCGGGACAGTAATATTTCGGAGCGCCGACCGTTCTAGTTGTTGTCTCAAGGGAATGTTCAAACAAATGAAAGATGAATGGCTTTTAAAGTGCTGCAATGGAGATCCTTTAGAACTTCTCTAGTATCTTGATGTTGAAACCTATGAATCAAATGAGCTAGTGGGAGATAAAGTTGCATATGCACTTACTCAAGGTCTGAAAATTATTGCTTGCATTGGGGAGTCTCTTGAACAGCGTGCAGCTGGTTCAACAGTGGCTGCTTTAATTTGCTGAACAAACCAAAGCTGGTTCAACCTTTGGGCATTCTGTATCTCAACTTTGGTTCCATCAACTCCAGAAATACAGGTTTAGGTAATCTCCACACTCCGACAGATGAGCTAGTTCTTGAAATTCTGGGGTTGTTGAGTGGGAACGACTTGGGGGTTTTAGCAACAGTGAGAAGATCTTTTATGTTTTTACCAACCATGAACCCATTTGGAGGAATCTTGTGTGTGAAAATCTTAGTGGTGGGTTTCGGACAATGGGTCTTGGAAAACTACTTACATTGGTGCCCCACTACCCATCATTTGATATCTCAAATATTGCTGTTGAGCATTTGAAAGTGAGAGACTTTTATTCTGATTATCTTTTTCAAAGTTGGCTCTGGGATTATCTTGAAAGGAAACCCAATTTACCCAATGGCTGGTAAGAGACAATATAGTTCGAAAGAAGGACATTTCAGTTGAAGACTTTCTCAAGAATTTTGAGGAGTCTAATAAGCCGGTACTGTCGGAAGGAGCTCTTGATAATTGGGATGCATTAAAAAAATGGGATAAATATTATTTGGTGCAATTGTGTGGCTATGTGAAGTTTTCAGGTTGCTCAGTAGAAATGAAGCTTGAAGACTATTTTGGGTACTCGGATCAAGTGAGAGAAGAAAGACCATTTTATTTGTTTGATAGCGGAATACACCAAGCTTATCCAAGCATGGCAGCATTACTATAAATACTTCGGCAAGATTGACCCGTCGACAGTGAATGTCTTCCTCATTACCCAATTGCACTTGGATCATGCTGCATCATTGTCCTATTTTATGGAGAAGACCACATTCAAAGGCCAAGTATTTAAGACCATATATTATGCTTCTCCACTTACAAAAAATTATTTGGCTACACAAGAGATCTACGACCATTCCATGCATGACAAGATTCCGAAAGCAAAGTCAAACTCCTCTCTCAATCATATATCAGCTTTAAGTAGTATCCATCTCTTTCAAGAGGTGGGACCAACTGTCATGATGACAAACCTCGGTGGGCTACAGAATTTGGTGTCAGACAATTATATGATATGGGGGGCTCAGATAAGAAAAATCTTTGCCTACCACCAGCGTATGTGATCGAAGGGAGTTCGGCAAAAAACAATTCTTAATGAACCAAAGGGGGTACTCTCACGAAGGGACTCACTGTAAAGCTCAACATACACATGGACTACAATTTCAATGCTACTCTTGATGACTTTGGCCATATTGCATATTGGCACAAGGGAGCTATGATGAGTATCAGTTCAATTCATCATCTCAAGTTCATATTTATGAAACCATCAATGTGTTGCATTGTCCAAATTACCAGAGTATGCTATTAAGAACATTGTCATTGTGTTTCAGCTATTTCGCTTAATGCAAATAGTTCAGAGAATGTCGGTGTTTGCTACTATATTCTGCATGGGAATACTCTCTGTAAATGATCTTATTCAGAAAATTGCCAACATCAACCTTAACGCCAAGGTTGTTTTTGAAGAAGTGGTGAATGTTAAGGAGGAACAGTGGCACTATCAGAGGAAGAGAACAATGTTGCAATGAGGCGAGCAACCAGAGATAGAAAACCCCATAATGGTTAGCTAATTATGCCATTCCATGATCAACCATACTGTCAGAATCATTTGCAATATGATTTGGCAAGGATCCTGCAGAGAATATGCCTTTTATTATGTGCCATGTTTTTGTCTGTTTATGTTTTGTGGTTTGTTGTGTTTTATTTTATTTTATCCTGCCGCCTTGTCAAGACCGGTCGCATATGAACTTAAGATGTATTTTGAAGAGGAAAATAGAATGTAGTTTGTTATGGAGTGAGCTCTCTCTACTCGAAAGCGAGATACCCTGTGTTGAATTTTTACAGTAGCTAAGTCTTAAGTACACCTTGCCCTTAGGAGTACAGTTAACTAGTGGTCTACGATCAGTATTGGACTTCTTTTCCCAACTCCGCGTTTTTGGCCCTACCTTAACATATAAGGAATATGTATATAATAAAATTTTTCTCAGAAAATTTTTAATGCAACTCTAAAACTTAAAGTTATATGATTCCATTAATATTGTGTTCAAATGAAAAAAATGGTTTTAAATATCTCGTGAGACATTGATGTACAATTATCAAATCAGAAAAAAGAATTGAAGTGTGTCAAGTAGTTTTGAAGCTTGTAACCTCAAACTAGATTCAAAAAATATAATTATGAGATTTGGATAGAAACGAAATCAATCCATTTCATGAACACCTGTACTTCAAACAGCTATGAATCCTGGAGGAACGTCCAAGTTAGGAAGTCACTCTTTTTTTTTCCAATCAAATTAAGAGGATAGGATCTGAAGCATCTGGAGTACCCCAGACCCAACTACGAATTTTGGGTTCTAAACTAGAGGCCCATATATTCAAATGGGCCTCCATAGCTTCATCAAGAATCTTGCAAACAAGAGGTTCAAATCTAAGAAGACGACGCCGCACTTTGTTGGGGCTCAAGTCCCGTTTTCTCAACAAAAACAGAAAGAAAGCGCTAAAAAGACAGAAATTTGTATTGTCTTTACACAAAAGCCTTTTAAATATCTTTGGTCTAACTTAAAAAAAAAAAAGTTGTGATAAGTATTGTTGTTATTATTATTATTTGTTATTTTGCTTCAGTGATGCCCTCATTTCTTTGTGTGTATCTCACTTAATCTATTTCCTCAATCTGGTAAAAAACAAGTTATCCATGTTATAAGCGTAAGGATGTTCTCAAATTATTTTTTTTTTTTGTAAATTTTAGAAAGAGAATAATACAAGAGTGTGATATTCTTTGATTTTTTTAAAATTTATAAAAAATTTATTAAAAAAATTTAAAAAATCTAGAGTTTGTTTAGTTCTATTATGATTTTAATGTTTTTAAAACAAATATTTTTTAGATCAAATTTTGCAAACAAAAAAATTAAAAAACTTATTTAAATTATTATTATGAAAAATTGTTATTTTCTGTCTTTTTTTTAAAGAATAAAAGTGTACAAAATATTTTAAAAATGTTCTGATTTTTTGTGTTTTTGAAAACACAATTCTATTATTATATTTTACAAAACACTTTATTAAAAATACATTATCAAATAATTTAAAAAAAAAGATAAAAAATTGTTCTAAAAATAAAAAATCAAATAAGCTCCCCCACTCTAAGTCAGGATCCAAATCTGTCGCATTTAACCAACAAAGAGTTGTTAATTTTTCCTTTTTTGATATTTGTTTAGCGATTTAGGAGATATGTTGTCTTTCGTTCTTTATTATATGTTAAAAAATAAAAAAGCTGATCTTTGAATTTTTTAACAGCTTTTTAACAATCTCGTATGAGACATTCAGTTTTAAAATACTCCTACTGAACCTCTCTGATCAGCACAAGATAACAAATAAATTGAAAAATGAGCGTAATAGAACGCATGTGCAAACCTACGATTGTTAACAGCGACACAATCATACTGCAGAAGCTCTAGCCTTGCCCGCGAAAGCGAAAAACCAAAAACAAAAAGACAACATATTATAGTATGTACATTTTGTAAGCATCTTAAGTAGTAGCATTATTTATTAATAATGCATTGTACTGTGATTAGCCCTAAGCTCCAAGAGACCCAAATTAATAATCTTTCTAGCTCTTGACCTATGTGGGCTCCACTCCAACAGCTCCAAAACTGCAAACCTGGGTTGTTCTTAATTTTATTAATCTGTTAACCTAATCAACTCATCCTCTAATTATACTTATCGAAATTAACTACCAATTTATGTTTTGTACGTATTAAGTTCACTTATTTAATTTGCATCTATAACTTGTTAACGTAACCGAGACGTCAAGCGGGGCTGCGAGAGCCAAGTGGATCGGAGTATAAAGCAAAGCAAGTATTTTCCTTATTATAAATAGTAGAATAATTAATCCTAATTTATTCAGTTCATTTGCATGTGTTTGGTTGATTAAATTAATCAATTAATTAAGGATTAGCCGTCATCTTGTTTATGGGTCTCTTTCATTAGGGGTTTAATGAAATTAATTGAAGACTGATCTCAACTATGTGACTTGTGGCCTTAGTGGTTAGTGGTAGTTGGTAGAATTGGTAGAAGCTATGTTAGTCAACTTGTGTCTAAAAGAGAGTCTAGCTTGCCATGAGATCGCCATCATGCACCAAATTAACTTAAAACCATTATACTTAACTAAGCCTGGTCGGTGATCCCTTTTATAACTTTCATGACATTTTTCATTTTCTCAAATCTTATCTTATTCCCTTGAAAATAAAGTGTTATAAAAGTCAATTTTCTGATTATAATTGTTTATGAATTATACTTGAATCGTGCGTTTGATTTTTCATTTTTTAATTTTTTAAGAGTTTAAACTCAAAGTTTAATAAAATTCTGACTCTTGATTAGGTCGTACACTTGTATATGATGTCATGTCTAAACAATTATGAAACAAATATATTATTCATTACACTAATTAACTAATAATAAAATTAGTTTATATTATGAGTTCGATAGTTGAACTTAAGATTTTATTAAACTATCAGGTTAATTAATGATGACTACTTTGACGGGCCATGACAACTTCAGTATAGTACATTTGCAAGAAGAGTATGGACTACCTTTAAAAAAGTTGTATTTATGCTTAAGTAGCACAATCGTTCTCCAAAGTTGGAAGTGAGAGTCTACCATTCTTGAGAATTCCATTTCATCTTTGTCATACACATTCAATTTGATAGACAATGAAACGGAAGACCTAGCTAACAACTTTGTAACTAAATATCGAACCTAAAATCTCTTATAAATTACTCAAATCTTCTATTATTAGTTAGATCACACCCAATAACTAGAACAGTTCTATATATACTTGCTTTTTCCCGTAATCTCATAGCCATTTTCGCCTCATTTTAGCTTCAAGTTATATTTTCTGGCTTTAAATCACGACATTGATGTTCAAATTAACTTCACAAGTCCTTTGCTAATGGGTCCAATGATATTACAGTCCTTTCGCGTCAAAATCTGTAAAATATGGTGGTGGGATCAAAGGCATGGGAAGCAAAATGCAAACGTAACTTCAGTCCTTGGAGCAATTATATAGAAAGCTCGCTATATAGTCAAATTTTTTTTTTGAAAAAATTGTATTTAAAGACTTAAATTTTATAAAATTCATAATAAAAAATTTTAAACATTAAAATTATTCTCAAAAACTAAAATTACTACTACTTACTTTTAGAGTTTAAAAAAATTATAACTAAATTTCAAAAAAATTATCACTAAAATTATTTAAAATAAATTTTTTTAAAATTTAATAATAATTTTTTAAAAGTTAGTAATAACTTTTTTAAAATCTGATAATCACTTTAATTTTTAAGAATAATTTTAATTTTTAAAAATTTTTATTATAAATTTTATAAAATTTTAGTGGTTGAATATAATTTTTCTTTTTTCTTTCTTTCTCGTGACGTACCACAAGAATTATAATCAACCCATAATGGGCTATTCATTGCATCTTGTCATCCAAAAAGGAGGAACTAATCTTTTTGGTACATATAAAACGATAAAGCTGCTTGTTCAAATTTGGTACGCGCCCGTCGTAGCCCATAATTTCATAATTTCAATTTGTACAATTGTACTAACTAGCTTATAACCCTAAATTTTCTTCCAAAAAGTTCAATGAATATATGCTCTAGGACCAAAAAAATCCAATCGATGAATTCGACTATTTTACAATGAAGTCTATCCAGTGATGACATGCTTATATAACATGTAAAAAAAAAAAAATACTTTTTATCCACATATAAAAACAATTATCTTTTGTGTGCATGTGTGTGTGTGGACTCTTGTTGCTGCTGCCACTTTCTTCACTCAGAGTTCTCTTATTAGATTGGTGTATAAACGTTGGCGAGTTAATTATTAGTTTAATCATCTATATTTAATTTAATCAGTCATCACCCTGCGGCTGCATACCTAATATGATGATAATCTACGTCAATATCACTATCTGGCTATATGTACATACGTACAAAATCATGGTTATCCTCTAAATTGCCAAATAATACAATATTAATTAAGACAAATCGAAGTGTGATTAATTATAATTAATGGGGGCATGACATGAAGATTAAGACCGACCAAACTCCAATAACCAGATATTCGGAGCTGGCTTGAATGATGTCCATTATATGCTGCCAAGAAGAGGCAACAAAACCGAGGCTTCATAATTAATTAATAAGTTATTAGAAACAACTTGCCACTTCTCAAGTTTATCTCTTAATGGATTGATCGTATTTAAAGAGAAGAGGGAAATAAATTATGAAAAACGAGTTTACTCTGCAAACTCTGTTTTTTTTTTCAATTAATTATTACTAGAGAGCAAAACCTTGTCCTTCTCGCATGGAATTAACAATTACCCCGAATTCAATCCTTGCTTTTAGATGGTTTTATATGGAATCAACAATATCCCTCTTTGGCTTACAAAAAAACCCAAAAAATAGTTATATATGCAATTAAGGATTAGGTTATAACCAAAATAGTTTAAATGGTTGGCCAAAATAAATAAATATATAGTTTAAATAGTCATGAAATCTTTGTTTCTTTTTTTTTTTTTTTTCTCAAAGCTATGCATAGATCTCTCAATTCGTGTTTTGTTTTTAACTAATATACAATGAGGAAGGCTAATTAAATATAATCATTTGAAATCAATAGAATGCTAGCTGCAGGTCACTTTAGCAGCCGCTTTGAAGGAAGAATGACTCGAAGCCTATAAGGCAATAATGGTTTTAATTAGGAAAACTACATTTTCTGATGAAGTTTTCACATATATAAAAGCATGCGAAACAAAAGTGACTGATCTTCATTAAGAACTTGATTTTGACTTGTCCCTTAATAGTCTTTAAAAGGCTCTATCAATTACCCATATTGCTGAGTCACCTTATTCGAATTTTATATCTCAGATTTATGATTTTTGAAAATAAAAGATAAAAAATAATTATAAATAAATAATAAGAAATATATAAATCAAGATAAATAAATACATACTTATATTAATATAAATGAATAAAGATGAATATATTATATTAATAATAAACACATCTAATTGGATAAAATAATTTGATATCTTACTTATTTATATTTTTTTCCTTTTCTTTCATAAACTAAATAAACAAAAAAAAATGTCTCCCATCATACTAATCAAAGTGAGGAATAACTTTTTTATTTTCTTTTTTCTTTTCTTTTCTGTTTCTTTTTGTTTGATAGAGAGGAGAAGAAATAAATATAAAGGATTGTACCTTTTCTTTAGTTGGAATGTGTTTTTAGGATGGAAAAGAAAAGGATAGAGAAGAATAATAATTGTAACACCGACATATTTTTGATATTATTTTCTTTTCTTTCAATATTGAAAGAAAAAGGAGGAAAGAGGAGAAAGAAATATAAAAGAGATAATAAAGTAATATACTTAATATAAATAAAGGAGAAGCCTAAATTAAAAATAATTATGGTCAATATAATTAATTAAGTAAAATAATAATAAAATATTTGACATCTTATTTATATTATTTTTTTAATTTTTTTATAAAACCAAATCAAAAAAGAAGAATATTTCTTCTTTTTCGTTATATCATGCCATACATTAAAAGATAGCTAATTCACTTTCTCTCCTAATATCTCATTTCATTTTCCTTCCTAATCCTTCTTACCCCCAAACGAAGCTTATACCCTATTTTCTTTCCTTTCTTCTTCCGATTTTCCTCAGCACATGTACCCACATTATAATCAAAGAGTCTAGAGGTCCATGAAAGAGTTTTAAAAGTCTTTGATGGTGAGAGGAAAGTTATCATTACAACGTTCATTATTGTTATCTTCAACTTAATTCAAACCTTCAACTTCCCCGTTTCTGACCAATTGCCAAGCATTTAACTTTCTCTATCGCTTCAATGTGTGCCGACGGTATCTTAATCAGTACGCGCAAAGAAGAAAATGGAGAAAATGGCTATAATCAATAATCTACTGAGCTTTCTCACTTTACTACCATTATGATATGAACCAGACTCATGTGGGGAAGGATGCTCGTGTGGAGAAGGACTTGATGATAGATGGCCCAATGACAAGAGGAAGAGTTAAGCGTCTACAAAGAGTAATTGGGCTTCAATTTGCTGAATTAGAAGCCCATAATGTTAGTGTATGCATTGAGGAAGCAAATGGAGACTTAATCATGCTTATTCAAGCCCAAGTTGATGCTTAAAGAGCCCATTGAAGATAGAGGACGTGAATAGTACTTCAAATGTAAGATGTCCAGCCCATTAGTATTAATTAGTTTCTATTAGGCTGATTATCTATCCTTTTCTGTTTTTAAAAGGATTTGATTTTGTATCCCTATTTTTTAGATCTTTCAGTTAGGATTATGTAGTTAGTTTCCTACTTTTCCTCCAATAGATAGGTTTGAGCTACACTATAAATATATGTATTCTGCCTTCATTTGAATCAGATTGGAAGTAGTAGAATTATTGAGTGTTTCTCTAATTGTGAGAATCTTATCTTTTCTTTGCTCTTGTGAAACCTTTGTCTTGTCAACCTATCTTTAGGTTGGTGATTCAAGTTCGCAAAAGCCCCCAATTCGTGCTTCGATCCAAGTGCGTCGTTGTGTGGATTGGTTTACTGTGTTCGTGGTTAGGCGCATTGTCTAAGTAGCAGGTCAACGTTCTTATAACGTTGGTTGGCTATTTGCTTCCGTCGGGTCTCGAACCATCATCTATCCATCAACCTACGTCGTGAAGATTAGGCCACCCCTTGATTTCGCATCACATTATTTCTTCGCTGCAAAAATTGCTTTTTAATTTGGACTTGAGAAAGATCCCACCAAGTGAAAAAGAAAGAAGCTAAATATTTGTACCTCATTTTCATCATTGCCCGCGAGAAAATCTGAACCTTAACAACTGATTTGAAAAATTAAATGAAAATGGGCCATGGCTCGAGAGCTTGATAATTACTGAAAGAGACGTAGATATTGACGACGATAACGACGATAACCATCCTTCTTAGAAGAGATCAAGAACGCCAGCTAGACTATAAGCAAATTTGGCAATAAAGTTGTACTTTTAAGCGACTGATGTTAGCTTAGTCCATGAAATGTCTTGGGTTGTGAAGAATATGGTTGTTAAAATCACGAGATGATTTTTTTTATTTTAATGAGTTTAAATTTATATTTAAAAAAATTGTGTTAATTCATTTGTAAATTTAGGTTCAATACAAAATTGATTTAATTTATCTTTGATTCAAATAAATTTAATTAACTTAATATGTTTTGAATTCAATTTGGTAAATTTTCATATAATTGAGTCAAATTGAATTTAAAAAAGATAAAAATTCTTAAATTCAATACAATCTAAGAGGGATTCAAAAATAATATTTATGTATGAATTTTATTAAAATTTTATATTAAAAAAATATGAATTATATAATATAAATAATTTTTTTAAAAAAAATAGTATAATTTAAAGTATATTTAAATAAATTTTTATTTATATATTATATTTTATATGTGATTATTAACAAATGTAATTTTTTATAAATTTACTTAAATTTATAAATTTGACAATCTTAGTGAAGATACTTGTGTATATTTTTAAAGGCCAATATTTTTATTTCTCTCTCTGAGTAATGACTAATGATCCCAATGCTGATGATCCAATTCTACAGATCCGAAAAAGGAAAGTAAATTACATTATTTTCTTATTTGATTAAAATATACTTGACATTTATCTTATTTTAAACGTATCATTCAACACCTTTGATATTTGATATAAATTACAAAAACTTTATTTTTAATTTAGTATTTGTTATTGAGTTCAATTAATTTTTCACAACATAATATTGTGATTTTATTTTTAATATGACACTGAGAACATCTAACTTCATGTTAAAATCTAATATCGAATTATAATTTTATTTTTAATAGGATAGTAAAAGGAGTTAAGTAATTTTATTTTTAAGAAAAACATAAATTGAGTGAAAATAACTTGGGAGTAATTTTTGCAAAATATATCAAATGTCAAAAAAATTAATTGATTTTTAAAAATAAAAAATATTAAGTATAATTTAACCAAATCTCAAAATAATTTAATGTACTTTTAATTGAAAATTTTCATAATTTTATTTTGAGCCTGTGATTAGAATATTATTGTTTTATTTTTCTTGGGGGTGTCCTACCCGGTCCGCACCTTGTAAATAAATTGTGCATGCATGAAGGATATGTGGTCCTCAAGATGAATGCACATTTTCTTCGATGAATCAAAGGTCAGACCCGTATGAACGACGAAGGGCCCCAGTGTAGAACTTTGTAGTTGGTTTTTTCCGTTAATAGATCAGACATACTACATTTGGCCGGTAATAATATTGTTTGTCATATCTTGCACTTCACCGGGCTGTTTGCCATCTAATCTTAATATTTCAAAACACTTTTTTCCTTTTCCTATAAATTTTGCAATGGGTCAATGGAATCTTTGACTTTTAAAAAAAAGCATTAGAAAATTTATTATAATATCATAATTATTAAATATTAATAAATATAAAATAATATTTTATTTTTTCTTAAATTAATTATTATAATTATATGCATCAATTACATAAAAATTAAATTAATTCTATTAATAAATATTAAATATTAAATATATTTATATTTTAAGTAATTAAATAATAAATATTTATTAAAATATTTTTTTATATTTAATGATTATTGCGTTATAATTTAAGAAAAAACATGTGTGTCTTCATTTCGAAACAAAGTCTTTATTTAAAAATTTAATTTCCTCATCCATTCCATCTAGAAACTTCAGTATATTAAGCTCATTGCAAAAGGATTCGTGGGTAACATGACATTAGGGGAAAGTAATTCATTTTGTTATTTGAGAATGGGCACAATTTTTACATTAAACCCATAAAAAAACGCAATTTGAAAAGAATATAAAAAGACACTAGCTGTATTTAAAAAAGAAAAAAAGAAATAGTAAATGTGATTTAGAAGTGAGAGATGAGAATAATATATAAATATAAGACATTTTTAAGTTGAGAAACCTCGGTGTCTTTATGCACCAAGCAATGATAACATGGTGAGGTTGGAGAAATAGGACACAGGCAAAAACATGTTCCAAGGCTCTAAGCATATATAAATAGAAGAGGTGAGAAGAATATATACAAGTAGAGCGGAGGACTAGTAAGAGTATATATATATATATATAATGGGGATGGGAAATAATATATTGATGAATTCATGTGGCGGGGGAAAAGGCATGCCGGTTGAAGGCCAATGAGATGGCTTGCGCCTTACCTCCACGCTTCTCTGCCTTTCTCATAAGCGACCATGGTGGACCATACCCCACAGTCCTCCTCCCTACTATTTAGGGGCAGGCCATCATGCCCTACCCTTCTTTGGGACACCCATTCATTCTTCTATTCTTCTCAGTTTCAATTACTACCACTACCCTATGTTTTTTGGATTTGAATTCTTTCCATTATTTTTTTTTGTTTTTTCATTAAAATCTAATGATTATGATTGTGTCTTTTAAAATTTTTATTATTGATTATCAATGATTGATACATCTAAGGACTCAAATTTTAGTGAAGAAGCAAAGGAGGAGATAATTGATGGAGAGAATCCAAGTCCATATTTTCTCGGTATACAGCTTATGTTATCCTCATCCCTCCCTCATGCATAGTTGTAGACATGTTAATTAAAAGTTATGTTTTCCCTCTCTCTCACTAGAATTTGCTTTTATTTATTTGTATTGTTATGATTGACTTATATATATATATATATATACTGTTAGAGCTTAGCTTAGGAACTTAAAATACCGCAAAAGATCTTTTACACACACACACACACACACACACACACACACACACACTTATACTTACTGAATCTATTTAATTATCTATTTATTTATTTTTAACATGCATGAGAGAGGGCTATTTAATGCATATAGATTTTTTTTTTGTATGTAGGCTGTTGGTTTCATCATTTTTAGGCTATACTTATAAATGAGTAAGAAATAATTAAAAATAAATTTAATATGGTAAAATATTTGAAATTAAGCATGTATATGCAATGTATTCTTATCAATAGATTATATAAGTTGAGCATACACGAAAAAAAAAACTCAAGTTTTTGTTGAGTTTGACTATTTTTTTTGGGTCATTACCTTTGCTTATTGTTTACGTCATGCTTTTTTGTTACAGTTATATGTATTAATGGTCAAGGATCCTAGAGATGAAAGGAAATTTAAATGTATGAATTATCAAAGAAAAAAAGAATACTTATATATAGTTGTACATTCGTTTATGAAACTACTACTTCCATGATGTTAATATAAACTACTGAAGGATATAGCAGTTAACTTAACAGTTAAAATTCTTTAACTAGGTTAAGTAATTTTTTATAATTTAGAGTTTTTCGTATTTATTTATTCCCGTTGATGACATGAATAGTTTTTTAGCTAGTTATTATTGACAATATATATATATATATATATATAAGTGTCGATCCAAGTTCTTCTCATATACGCTGGCCGGCCCAAATATTGAAATATTGTGCACTATCAATTCTACTGCTCCTTTTTGAAGAAAGAAAAGCCATTCAGCCTCAAAAAGGACGATACATAAGGGAGTGCAACGCTATGTTTGACCCTTTGTTAAGGTTCGTTTGATATCCCAAAAAAAAAAAGGAACGAAATAGAGATAAAAAAAAAGTGATTTTGCATATAAAAAATATTTATAATATTTTTATTTGTAATAATTAAATAATAATTAATAAATAATATTAAATAATAATTAAAAAAATAAAATAAACATTTTAACAATTTTTTATTTCATTTTTTCTTCTTTATATCAAACATGCCATTATGTTGAGAGTACACAAATACTGTTTATGATAGAGTACTTTGTGAAAACAAATTCTCTCCATTTCTTCTCCCTGCACTTCTTTATGCACATCTGATTTAGATTATTCATATCAAATTTGGATGATCTAAATTTGATTTTTTTTAAATTTTTAAATATTTTTTATTTTAAAAAATAAAAAATAAAAATAATCTTTTAATTATAAATTTTCTAAAAGTTAATTATTTTAATTAAAAAATAAAAATATAAAATCTGAACCATCTATATAAAATTTGGACAGTTCAAATTGCATCTCAAAAATGTGCACCATACTTTGTAGGCAAGTTATATTAAAAAAAAATCTTTTTATTTCTAAATACTGTTCATGGTAGAATACTTTTTCATGTTATATATTCACATTTAAAAAATATGGGACGTGAATAAATTATGCATAGTATCTTTTTTGAACGGTTGAGGATTTGAAATATTAATCATGGGATATCGTTGGGGAATATTTTGTATTCCATATATCTTTAAAGCTTTTTTTTATTTATTTCGAAAAAGTAAGATAAAATTTTATGATATTAAAATATATGAAATAAATCATTAACAGGCATGTGTTTTACTAAATTATTTTTATAAAAAAATTGTTAGTATTGAAAAAAATAATTAAATTAACACTGAAGCTTAAGGAGTCAATATCCCTGGTTTAATAAAATAAAATAAGAATAAAAGGCCTTCACTGTATATCAAATAGAATTTAAAATGACTTCATGCTTATTAATATTGCTAATATTTATTCAAAAAAAGTTTAAACCAATTAATCATATCATATAATCATTTGGCCTTGTAGATAGATAGATACCTTCATGAGTGTTTCTTTACAAAATTAGTTAAGCACATCTATTAAAATGTGGTCCATGTAATTCGTAAATTAGCGTTCGGCCATGTAATTTGTAAATTTCTACGCATCCATTGCGTAGGCGTCAATTGCTATGTCAATTGCGCAAATCGTGGCCATTCGTTGCATCCCATGGCCAAAAGCGTCTTTCTCTCTCATTTTGTCCCGTTTGACCCAAAAGTTTCCTCCAAAACTTCATATTCTCTGCCCTTTTTCACGAGTTTTCCCTCTCATCAATTCAAAGCTTGTGGTTCATCGATCCTCACTCACTGCGAAACCTAATGGTAGCTCCTCCACAAAGACCAAGCATTGGACCGTTAGATCAATGATGGCTGTGATGGTGATGATCCTTCGTCATTCAAGAGGCCAAGCTCTGGCAGGAATTTCTTCGGAGAGGCCTCAATCTCCCGCGAGAAGAAGACGGAGGAAAGTGAGAGGCACAAGGATCTCGACTTCAATAATTGATTTTTTATGTTTTAATTTTTATATATGGGTCCTCCTGATGTCGGAGCTGTTCTAAATTCTTATTAAAACTTGTTTATTGAATCAAATTGTGGATCTCCATTTAATATGCCTGTCCGAGTGTTGGTTCTGTTAATTGGATTTGTTACTTATTCAAAGTTAGCATTTGTTTTGTGTATGACTATTAATGTAAAAATCCGATTAGATTAGGCGAAGAGAAATAATTTCTTGTGGGTATCTATGGGCTTTAGGCTCGGTCATATAAGATTGCGTTTAGGAAAGTGGGCTTATTGTAAGAAACAATCAGATCAATAAATGAATCCCAATTAGAATAACAGGCAGCAAATGAATCCCAATCAACATAAAAGGGTATCAGCAATCAACAAAAAAATCAATACAAATGAATCCCAATCAACAATCAACAAATAAATCAACTTCAAAGGATCCTCCTTGGCTGATTCTGAAGACGCCGAAATCTGAACCTTGAGGATGCCGAAATTTGAACTCTGAGGATGCCGCGATGCAGCCATGGCCGAACGCTTGAAGCTCCCATGGCAGAATTTTGAGGAAGAAGATGCATCTGAGGAAGAAGCAGAAGCTCCCATGGTCGAACACCAGAATCTAAAGCTCCCAAGAAGAAGCTGCATCTGAGGGAGCCATAATCACACGTGCGTTTTGCAAGTTGGCGGAAGAAAACGAGAGGGTTAAAGAGCTCGAAACAAAGAGGGGATTCATTCATTCCACGGTTTCACTATTCCTGGATGCGTGTCACGTTTTCGGCTGCGAGATGCAAGGAACGGCCAAGATCTACGCAATTCACCACGCACTGCAGGCTCAGGCAATGGAGAGGACCTGCTTCCGTTTTAAATAGGATAGGGCCTTGATGTTTCTCCCTCCACGCTCACATACCCTCACAACCAGATTTCATTGAGAGAAGAGAGCTAAGCTGAGCTAAGCCCAATCAATCCTGCAACCAAAAAAGCAGAAAAAGAAACGCAATAAAGCTTCTGAAACTTCAATCCCAGCTTAACAACAACACAGGAAAACAAATTGCTTATACCAAAGAGAGACAGAGACAGGGAGAGATAAAGGCAAAACGAAAACGAAGCAAAAGCACTTGTCTCTCTGCTCAATCCATTTGGTATTGATTGGCAAATGCAATGCCATTTCCAGCAAGGAGACACAGTTCTCTCTCTCTGCCCAATTTCTGAATACCATAAACAAACCCACTCACTGCTCTACTTACGCGTTACCTGTACCCACGCCACCCCACCCCACCCACACCCACCCACACCCACACACACACACACTTTCTGCCTATTTTTTGTTCTCTCTCAACTTTCTCTTCTTCCGTGTCTCTCTCTCTCTGTCTGCCATTTTCATCAACAGCTCCATATATATCTCATCTCAAACCTTGCCATCAAGATTTTTCACCCCCCCATTTTTCCCTTTCTTCCTATGACACTTTCTTTCTTCTCAATAGCTCACTTCCACCATTGCTCTTTTTCCATTAAATTTCAGGATTCTTCTTCATTCACCCTTGTCCCTCCCACGCCTTCTTTCTCCCGCAGACCTTGCTGGTCGCGAATGGACGCCGCCTCCGCCTACCACCGCCACCGCCGGAAAGATAAGGTGGTTGTCATAATGGGCGCCACTGGCAGCGGAAAGTCTCGCCTCTCCATCGAACTCGCCACCCGTTGCGCCTGCTCGGAAATCATCAACTCGGACAAAATACAAGTCTACAGAGGCCTCGACATCACCACCAACAAGATCCCCGTAGGCGAACGCAACGGCGTCCCCCACCACCTCCTCGGAGACGTCGACCCTGCGAACGGAGAGTTCTCACCGTTGGATTTTCGCTCGGTCGCCGGTTCGGTTATCTCCGACATCAGCGCAAGGGGGAAGCTTCCCATCGTCGTCGGTGGGTCCAACTCGTTGATTCATGCTCTACTGGTGGACCAGTTTGACCCGGGGTTGAATGTGTTCGATGATGGGTCGTCGTCGAGCTCGATCTCGTCCGAGTTGAGGTACAACTGCTGCTTCCTCTGGGTGGACGTGTCGTTCCCCGTGTTGTCGGATTACTTGTTGAAGCGAGTCGACGACATGCTTGACTCGGGAATGGTGGACGAGTTGGCTCAGTTCTTCGACCCGGAAGCGAGCGACTTGGAAGATGACTCGGAGCACCGGGTCGGGTTCAGGAAGGCCATCGGAGTGCCCGAATTTGACCGCTTTTTTAAGAGATACCCTCCACCGGGGGGGCTTAGGCGGGGCAGAGGTCGTGAGGGAGGAGAGGATCGGGTGCAGAAGGCTGCATACGACGAGGCAGTGAAGGCCATAAAGGACAACACGTGTCAGCTAGCAAAAAGACAGATAGGGAAGATCTTGCGGCTTAAAGGGGCAGGGTGGGACCTACGGAGGCTGGACGCGACGGAGGCGTTTCGGGCTGCGATGACGTCGTGGGGATGTTCCGGCAGCGGCGGCGAAGGAGGCGAGAGGAGGTCGGATATTTGGGAGAGACAGGTGGCAGAACCAAGTGTGAAGATTGTGAAGAGGTTCTTGAAGGAGTAGGTCTTCCAGCTAAATCCAGCTACTCCAATTCAAATTTTATGTTTCATATATCTCTCTCTTTATTTTACAGGAAAAAAAAATGAAAACTGAATATTGCTTAGAAGAAGGAGAAGCAGAGAGGGAAGGGATACACTCAGCTGGCTTGGATTTGGGAGTAGTACCATTTTTTCAAGGCACTTCGGTGAAGAAAGCACCCTTTTGCAAATGGGGAAAAAAATGAAAGAAAGGAAAATAGATGAGAAAATCTTGAGAAAGTTTTGGTAGCTATAGGTTTTTTTTTTTTTTGGGGGAGGTGGGGGTGGGGTTTCGCTTTTTTTTTTTTCTTTTTTTTTTGGGTGGGGAGGGGGTGGGGAGGGGGTGGGGTTTCGGTTAGATTTTTGGTCCGTAAAATTGTGAATGTTGTTCTCCAACTTCAAATGTCTCTCCCAGAATCTTTCTCTCTCACTCACATTTTGGGTGTGCATTTTAAAATGATGAGCAAATCACATAGGAAACTTTCCAACTGCTCAATTCTGTGTGAAACATGTATGGCATATGGATACAAAATTAGCCTTTTACAGCCCAACGTGGAGAATCAGACACAAGACTTTTTCTGGATTTGAATGGTGGGAAATCAGGATCACGCAAATTCCCTCCATTTAATTAGTGTAAAAAGCCACTTTTCTAACACGCTCTCATCTCTTTTCTTTCTTTTATTTATTTATTTTTTATGCTTTTTTTTTTTGGGGATGGGGAGATTAGAAAGCTGGAAAGAAAATTAATTATGTTTGGGTTGATAATGTAGCTTTCTGTAGAGTTTGAAACCGTTGGACCTTTAGATTTGAGACATTTTAATATGTAAATAGTATGTCATAAGTCTTAACATTCAACCTCTGCAAAATAATTTCCTGCACTTCCTAATTAATTTGAATTTTCCATATTTGATAAACATTTAGAAGTTATATTAATTCATAACTGATTATCTTTAATCATTTAAAAGTTTTTGCAGAAGGTTTGACCTCCATTGCTTATATATATGATTGTGTTAATAGTATCTTTATGGATGATTTAATAACAAACATTCAGGATCTTTAATAAAATATTCCTAAATACCTAGCTGTTTGTCTTCTTGTTTGTGTGATTGAAGGAATTAAAATTAATTGTGCCCTGTTTCTGTTCCTGTTCAATTATGAAGGCTCTGTCTAAGACCTCAAACAAAACAAATAATAATAAAGAAGGCTCTGTCTTCTCCAACTCTCTTCCTTAGAGCTGTGAGCATTAGGTACAGAGAATGATAACCTAGTCAATTCATTTTTGAGGCATAACGGCTGCAAAATGTGGACTTTGACTTATGAATTTGGAGCTCCACAATATCAACATTCAAAAATAGATAAATAACCATACAAGCATCTCATTAGATGCATTTTTTAACGAGATTTTTTAAACAAATCATAACTAGCGTAGTTTTGTTATCTTTCGTGCATAATCTACCAAAAAATTTTCCATGTTTTTTTTAGGAGTTAAAACCTCTTCTAACAGACTTGGATTTGAATGCCAATATCACTTACTATTTAATTTTTCATTTAGCATAAACAGAACAGTTGACCTTAGAAGCGACCTTGTGATGCACATCCTATTTCATTTAGGTACTCCAGCGGATTAATACACAAAATATGACTAGGGACAATGGATTGACCTGAAATGGATTGACTTGAAAGGAATTATGATAATTCTCAAATATAAATTCTCATGACTTGATATTAAGGTATCTTACAACCCAAACATGTACTATTACAGCAATCTCATTTCACATTGCTAATGACAAAATAAAATAATATAAAAAATTATAATTTACGCCACAAATTATTGATCTAATATAATAAACAATCAATCATTCAAACTGTAAATTATCATGACTTTGCATTAGGAGTGTTTATCGGTGTGATTGGCCTTAATGGCCCACCCTAACCCGGTCTAATTGGGTCGGGTCGGGCTAAAAATATAAATGGACATAAAAAAAAAAACTATTTTGGGCCGGGCCTGGCCATAGACGAAGGTATGTTCTGCCCAACTCGCCCTAATAGTCACTTTTTTTTTAGTTATTAATATCTTATCATCTTTTATTTTATTTTATTTAATTATCTCTACATACTGCAATTTTTATTACTTGTGCAAATATTCTTTATTTCTTAATTATTTTTATCATTAATGTGAATGCTTACTGATATTTCTTTTGTTGAATAATGAAAAAATATATATTTACCTAAAACTAATTATGTTAGTATATCTTATATTATACTTGATAATATTAGACTATTTTTTTTATTATTGATACAAATATAAGAGTTCTAAAAGTCTATTATTTTGAAATATATGCCTATAAATTTGTAAAAAAATATTTTTATATTACAAATATCAATTTATAAAAAAAAATTAGTTTGGGCGGCCCTAACTCGCCTTATCCCAATATAAATTGGATTTATTACGGCCGAGTAAGGCCATTGGTGTAAAAACAAGCTTGATGTCTTAATTAGATCAGATATCGGACATACTAGATGTTCACTCTGACCCTACCCATATACAACCCTACTTATTAGGGCTGCCCCAAGCCGTCCTAACCTGCTCTAAAATCAGGCTTCTTCGGCCAAGGCCGGGTCACGGGTATACAAAATACGCCCAAGACCCTAATTGGGACAAATTTCGAGCCAAGTGTCGCCCTGACCCAACTCTACCTATGTACACCCCTACTTTGCATTACTCTCAACCTTCCCTTCTTCGTTGTCTCTTTCCATGAATTAAGTCTACTTAAGTTGTTTTCCGTGTTTTGTGAGGGAGATATGTAATAAGCTTTTCATACTGCCAATAGTAAGATAATAGACACAGTAAACAAATCCTTGGACTCAGAGTTTTCCACAAATAAGGTAGTAGTGAAAAACGTTTGATAGTGCAGAATCAGATAAAAAAAAAAAGATCGACCAAACCAATTAGAAATATGTTAAAAGTGAATGTCATTAAGAAAAGAATTAATATATTTATATATCAATCTGTAATTAATTTAGTTTATTAATTTTTTATAAATTAAATTTAGTTGAAATTCTCGACCCTCACATCGAGAACTCCTGCTCGCTAGGTAAGTAGGCATCATTTGGAAACTATGGCATATGCGTGGGGACCAAGCTCTAAGCTTTTCCGGTCATTCAAGACTCGAGAGAACAGAACATTGCTCTGAATCCAATATTAATGTCTGAGTGTGGAATGGGGTCCCCTGCATATTAAAAGGGCATGTTCCTCTCTCTTGCTGGTTTTTCAGTTTCCATTTCTGAAGTCTGATGAGTAGTTTATACTTTTTAGTGGTCAATTGTCCAGGATATAGGAAACTAAAGAAAATAGGGTGACACTCATAGGATGGACCCACCTTTTACATCTGTTTCATCCAGGTCATCCTCATTCTCACACACATCAATATCAAAATGAGTTTTTTACAAAAAGCTCAAAGCCTTGCACGATTGTTTTTCCCTGCTTGAAGACTTAGGTAGAGTAGTAATACTAAAACCTCCCATTTAAAGTTGAAGGCTTGATTTGGTGCTAGAGACGAATGTGTAATACATAGTTAAGTGTATTGTTCTTGGTTTAAACTCTAACTAGGTCTTGCTCTTCATTGGACTATAAGGATAAATAAATGAAGGTGCCTGCGAGCTTATTTAAATATCACTTTATTGCAATTATAAAGAATCTCATATTTGAGGGTGGATTAAGGATTTTTCGAGTGTAATTAAGGAGGCAAGATCATTTTGAAGACTCATTGCTAGTTGTTATTACCAAACACAAAGCTTGAGCAAGCATGTTTCTCTTTGTTCTTTGGTCCCATTTCCCAACTAGCTAGCATAGTGTGCCTGTAAGTTCATGATTACACGTTCTCCAGTTTTAAGAATAATGGGTTATAGGCTGCATATATAATTTATTCTGCACATCCTACAAGAAGACGAATAGGCTGACATGGATCAGAGATGGAACTTTCATTTACAAGGTCTCTTAGCTACCTACATGATGAGTAATTTTGTCTTATTCTGTTAGTTTA
Source organism: Erythrophleum ivorense (assembly GCA_026724425.1). Taxonomy (NCBI): domain Eukaryota; kingdom Viridiplantae; phylum Streptophyta; class Magnoliopsida; order Fabales; family Fabaceae; genus Erythrophleum; species Erythrophleum ivorense. Next base: position 47,230,733 of record JAIUCV010000009.1, read on the forward strand.
ATAATGTATTTAGACTGGTCATCACCATGAGTGGGAAGATGACCAAGCAAAAGCTTTATAATATATTTAAGTTCTGTCTAAGGACTTTATGTGCTTAAATCAAATGTACAGCTTGTACCAGTTCTAGAACACAAGATAAAAATGTCCATGTAATGGAACGAGTTGATAGTTCACATAATAAATCTCAATTTTTAATGTTGAGGTGAATTTAATATCTCGGATATGGTCCTCCTTCTTAACCATTATTCTTAGTTAGAATGAAACAAAAAGGAGAAACTCCGCCAAAAATGAAAGGGACAGAATAAAATCATATAATTACCTGCAAAGCTGATGCAATCTGACATATGTCCGTCAAATAACAAAATCCACAGTCGTGCAAGCTAAGGTTGTAAGTAATTTATGTGCATTCCAAGTATTCGATAAAATGTGTGATAGAGTCCTGGGTGGAATTGAAGACACGCTGGTACGAATGAAGCCGTAATGGGTGAGATTAAGAATGTTTGCGTTAAAATAAAGAAAAAATAAAAACAGTGAGAAAAAGGGAATTATAAAATGTGCGAGATGGGAGATCCAAGAAGGAGAGAAAGAACCTGGAAGCATTAAGAGAATGGTGGGAAGGAACATGATGATGGGTTGAAAGCAGAATCCAAGAGAGGAGGGTAGACACAGTGCGCGTGCGGTTGGTTTGCGCATGATCCTATAACTCACACTAACCCATTAAATAATTTTAATTTTAATATATATTTATAAAGCTTGTTCTAGGGGCATGCCTCTGCAGTTGCGACATATTACTGGCTCAAGCTTCATAGATCCCAGCGACTCACAGTGTCACCATTGAGAGTTTCGGAAAATTTTAAGTTAGTTTTTTAATTAAAAGGTATATTTCAAATGCTTATATATATACATATTAATAATTAATTTGATTTACATTATTTTTTTAATAAATCATGTTTATCTAAAAAGTTTTTGAGAAAACATAATTATTTGTTTTTAAAAAATGCACGTGTTATTTTTTTTTTTTGGGTCACCATTTACTACTACAGTGACAACTAGAGACTAATTTTCTCGATGGATGACCTAAGCTAGTTGCTCATAGCTGTCCGGGACGGTGCCGAAAATAAAGATCAATAATGGGCATGGGAGGTTCAAATTCAATGCTTAAGTTAGTAGAAGAGCGGAGTGATAGCCAAAAAAGAATGTGTCTGAGCATAAGAATTTGGATTTTTTTTCAGTTGTATGATAATTGGAGAGAATTTAGTTTAACTATTTAAAATTTTTTCTTTAATTTAAATTTCAAATTATAAATTTAAAGATAAAAAATACAAGCGAGAGGTAAAAAATTATATGTGTAAATACAAAGTATATTTTAAAAATTTTAACTATACTATGCAAATACAATTTGAAATATAAATCTTAAAAGAATTCAAAGCCTAATTTTTTTTTGTCACAATTACAATTTTCAATCTTTCCATTATGCTTTTTATCTTTAAATTTATAATTTAGAATCTAAATCTGAAAAAGAAATTACTTTTAAAAGTACACTGAATCTCCTCCAATTGCTACATGACTAAAGGGATCCAAATCCTTGAGCACAACAACGTCAAAATGCGCCTTTTTCTAGTACTTGACTATAGGTGATCCTCTTGGATGTGGTGAGCCAATATAGTCAATCTTAACGATAGGTGGTTAAGGTGGGAAAGCAGGTGAGTGTGTGATCCACTCTCAAACATGTGTAATAATCTCCTGAGGCAAGAGGGATTTTAAGAGATCTCCGAAAGATCGCAAGACGCTTCATAGTGTCATGGTGGGTAGATTGCGTGGTGTTCTCTTAGTTGGAAAATTTTTGAAAGGCGATGAAGTCTTTAATGGGACAATTGTTTATAAGTTTGACCTGAATTGTGATTCATTATCAGTTCAAATTTTATTTTTTAAAGAACAATGTGAGATCTTGGGTATGCAATTTTAAATGCTTTTTCTAAACCATGCTTGAGTTAACATATATATTAATTAATTTTATTTGTTTAAGTAAAAAAATTTATATAAGTTAGAAATAAAAAATAGCTTGCATAAAAAAAAACAATTTAATTCTAAAAAGTTAATAAAGTTAAAATTTTTTATTTATATCTGTTTACAAATCCATAGATTTGCATGCATTGTTATTTTGTTCAAATCTTTTTTATATTTTTTGGATACGCAAAGGATGCATATCTTTTCAAGTCCATCCAAATTAAAAGGTGGCTCAAACTTTAATTTTTTTAATTATTTTTTAAATCTTAATGACATTTTTTAAGTTAATAGTTAAAAATTGCTTTTAATTTACATTTTGCATCTTTTGGAAAAAAATAAGAAATTAAAAAAATATAATTTAAACTATCCATATTTAATGTAAATCACCTAAATTAAAAATCTGAACAATGCACACCCTCCACACATCTTTTTGGGTGCACAAAGGATCTGCGTTGCATTGTTACTTTGAATGTTTCAATACGTTACCTTGGGTGTACAAAGGATCTACGCTGCATCGTTACTCTTTTTTTTTTTTTTTTTGACAAACGAAATAAAAAGAAAATAGGCATTTAAGTAATAGGGCTGCACTTCCCTAGGGCTCAGAGGGATTAAATGCGCTTGCCCAATCTAGCGGTGACGCTGATTATGGGCCGCGATGTGATGGGTCAACCCAATGACTCCTAGCCCCAAATGAAACAATAATTTTATTTTTGTCTGGTTATTGACTAAAAAGCCAAAAATCTGTCGAATCTCAAAAGTTTGTGCAGCACTGTATGTTTTGCTGGAAAACAAAAAATTTTCACGAAAAATATTAAAGATCCTCATATTGAATAAAGTTATCAATCAAAAGTTACATTTAGCATTTTGCAAAAGAAGCAAACTTTTAAGATCTTTTGATTGACATAAACTATCAAGCATTCTGAAAATCATTTTACCAGATATAAATTTATATTATTACATAAGTTTGAGAAAGTCGCCTCAGTTTTTCAAACTAATATAAAACTGAAAATTTAAAAAAAAAAATTGATTTGAAAATTTTCAAAATAATTTCTTAAATTTTCAATTTGTTTTATAAAAATTCTCTTCAAAAGGATGGAGATAACCTTTGTATCTCCAACAACTTTAAAAGTCCTTTTGTATGTGAAGCTTATGATAGAATTTGTATGCTTTTGGGAATGGAAGAATTGGCCTTTTCAATGGAGAAAAGACTGATGTTATTCAGCTTCAAAGTGTTGTTTATTCAAATTTTGATTAAGGATAGCGATACGTAATTCCTTTCTTCCTCTATTTGACAAACACCAGGAGGTTAAGGTGCTAGCAGATATCTTTCATTGTACAATAATATATAACCTAAGTTTCAAGTCGATGTTATATTTCTAAACCACCCCCAAATCAGAAATAGAATCAAATAGCAAAAAAGATGTAATGAAAATAGAGACCCAGTTTTAAATTGTAGGTTTAAAAAAAAAAAGTAGAGTATGCAAATGATATCATGCTCTGTATAAAAATAAAAGACAAGAAAAACAATGGAAAAAGGACGCAATGGAATCAACCTCAACATGGTTTATTTCTACATCTCGAAGTCATTTTTAAAACACCTTTTTGACTACCATGTTATAGTCTGATCATTTTCTTAGTATTGTTTTGAAATCATAATATATATCTTGAAAACAAATGCCACTTATTTACATACTGATCAGTTGAAAACATGTTTGATTACTAATGAATTTTTTTTCAAGATTAATTATTAGTTCAAATTTATTTTCTTCCTCTGCTTCTAGGGCATTGGCTTTTCTCCCCAAGCTTGAAAATCAAGTTTATCCTTGATTCCTTAGCTCTCTGGTGTCTATTAATGCCCTTCAGGACCAGCTACAAATCTGCACAAAACGACACATGGTGCTGCTTGTTTTTTTTCCAATCTCAGCTGAATCAATGTGTATGCGAACGATTTTAGCTCGACTAGCAAAAGCATCAAGCTTTCCTATCACACGATCATCAAACCTCAAGCAACAGATCACTTTTATCAAGAACATCTTTGAAAAAACAATTAGTTAAAACTTTGAACCTGCCCCACATACATCAGGAACAAGAGAGAGATTCCAGTGTCGTAATTAGCATAAACTGTTCCACGCACTCCAAGCTGGGGTATGCTGCTAGGCTCGGGGATTCCGGTGAGTTTAAACAACCACCACCAACATACAGAACTAGTTTCTTCGATTCCAATATCAACCTCACTTCCTCGCCGCCGTTGAACTCTGCATCTTCGTGCCCTAGCGTGAAGATGAGCCTCAACGAAGGTGGAGAAGGAATACTGCCTTGAAATGGTTTCACATATCGTTTTGTTAGTGGCATCTTTTCTTTTTTGGATAAATTCTGATTGAGTGTCATTTTATCATTATCAAAAAAAGAAAAAATACACATGGACTCCCCATCAAAGAGGCACGGATGGATATTGAAAATTCAACGTAATTTATTTGAAAATATTTTTTATGAAATGAATTTGAAATTTAAAAGACTATTTTGAAAAACTTTAAATTTGAGAGATAAATATAAAATGATCAATAAAGTTAAAAAAATCATATTATTATTTTAACCTAAAAAATATGAATATAAATTATGATAAAAAATTAAAATATAATGTTGGAAGTAGTGGATAACTTCGCATTACTTCTTTGTTATTTTTAAAATTTAAAAATGTGATAATTTAATTCTTATTTAAAAGATGTTTATAATTTAATTAAAAAATATTGACATGACAACATAAAAATAACAATGTATTAAATGATTTGTTAATTAAAAGACTTAGCATTACAATCCTTAAACATTAATGAGAATAAAGAACTTACATCTTTTAGGACTATACATGAGAAATGCCTAGCTGGACTTTGGCACTAAGTCAATTTTATAGGTTTGATGTCTAGCTCCACCTAATAAAACTTCATTTGTGATCAAATCAAGTTGGATCAGTGTGTGTTTGGTTGTACGTTGAAGAAGGAGAAAATGCAATTTGCACAAAAATGACAAATTATTACTTTTATGTAAAAAATGTTTGTAAACGTAATTTTTTTTTCTTTAATGCTCAGCCAAACATACTATCAATGAGGTTGGTTGGGCTAATTCAGATTTTTTTTGATACAAATTAAAAAAAGAAAAGGCTCTCTAAAAAGATAAAGTTTTTGTATAAATTTTTGTAAAATTGTATATTGCTTTAAAAAATTTTTTATATAAATTCTTATAAAATTATACATTATTTTTGTTAAAAAAAAGGCTTAATTTCATATAAATCTTAAAAAAATTTGTAAAAAAAAATAACAATATGTGGCTGGGTCGATCGGATTTATATGCACGCCTAACATATATCTCTTTCAATAAATATAGTGATTGGATTTTATATCTTTGGATAAAGTTAAAATGTTAAAACACTTAATTATTCCAAAAACTTGAGCAGCCCCATACGAAATGGTATTTGTTGGAATGCACAAGGTATTTGAACAAAGATGGATAATATCAATTCTAATTCTGGAAGTTATAGGAAGGGAAAAAGCATAGCCTCCAATTTTAATCAATGAATATCACTTCTTTTCAATATCAGGCACACCAACCAATCTTTCTGATTAATTTCTGTGTGCCAAAGAATCGTTTACATTCACCAATCTTATCTTTTAATTAATCCATTACAGGGTTCTACCTTCTAAGACACCCTCTAATCTCTTTATCTCTAAATAATTTTTTAAATTGTAATTCACAACAATAATTTGAAGCTGCAATATTGCCATATTTTGCAATATCAAATTCCCAAATGTGATTGGCAAATATGATATAATATATGTGTGTGTGTATATATATATCTTTTATATACATATATATACATACATATATATACATACATATATATATATAGTTATTATAATAATTGCAACATAAGGACAAATGCAATTTTAAGATTTGTCTATCATCCCATACCGGATGTATAAGTGCAACTATCAAATTCATTATAAAAGAAAATTATAACTAATTATCAAAAGCCTTGCTATGATCCCTGATGATCTTGCTGCAAGCCCACAAAATCAACTTTCTTGTTCCACTTTTATTTATCATTAATTACCATTTTTATCTTTTTTTTTTGGCTATAACTAACACTTCCTTATCACTAATCACTAGAATGGGCCGAAGAATAAAAATACAAATACTAATCACTAGCAGGAGAGAAACTTGACAGCTTTCAACTTTCATCGCAAGAAGCTGTCTATTATATAGAAGCAAGCATATATGGCTTGTTTTCAACCACACGCATTGTGCTATCCAATTATTAGTATCAGCAAATTTGTAAATAAACTAATTATTATATTTTAATTTACAAATTTAAGCATAAATTAATATAAACAATTACTTTTACGAATTACAACAACTCTTGTACTACAATGCTATCTTTTTTTACCCTAATTCTCAGCTGAAACAATAACGGCGTCGGTATCCCACCAGGTATCCCCGTCAGATTCCGTTACAAGTTGTAACGGCGAGCCGACTTTTCTCATGTCTCCAACAGTGACGTCATCATGGACGTCATCTCTGACATATAACTTCTCGACTTCACCAAATTCTACCCCAACGATCTTGCCCAGGCTGGGCCCCCACTCGGCGATGACCGCCGGTATTCCACGCGGGAGGCGCGTGTCCCAAATCTTAAGAGACGTTTTACCAGACGCGTTTTTCTCGGCGGAGAAAACCACAGCTGGCGATGAACTGGACGCCGCTGCCGGCTGGTACAAGCTTCCTGCGTAGAAGTCGCAATCATCGAAGTCTAAACCCAGCCCAAATCCTATGCTATCCCACAGTTTCACGACGCTCTTGCTGTTGACGATTTCCGACAGCGAAAAAATGTCGCCGATGCTACGACGTCGTCGGAGCCTAACGGTGCCTCTCTGCAACTGGTCATCGACGTGGTGACCGGAGCCTCGAACTCGGAAATCTTCATCCACTACGCGCCAATTGAAGGAACTCGAAGACGGTGTCATTTCATCTTCGTCTTGTTCAAACTCCGACGACAGAGAAGACGGGGACGAGCAGGTTTCTCCGTCGTCATCATCGTCGGAGCTACTGTAATCATAGTCGTCGAGCTGAGGAATGGAAGGTAGAGGAGGGCCGTCGCGACGGAATCTGATGATGAGAATCTTGATTCTATTGATTAAACTGCCAAAGGTAGCGACTAGAGCGAGAATTACAGCACCCCATTTACAGAAAGTGTAAGCGATGGAAACAGATTGGATCCCAGAAAGAAGGGATGGGTTCTGCAGAGAGGTCAAACCCATTTGGAAATCTTTGAGTCTGTTAATTACAGGAACTTCCATGCTTTACGAGTAAAAAAATGGAAACCAAATAAAATTTCAAAATCACGAACAAGAAGAAGAATAGTTGTTGAACAGAGAGTGGATGGATAAGAAGGGGATTTACTATCTAGGGAGGGATGTGAAGGAGAGGGCATGGAGGGTTATATAGAAACAGGATAATGATTGAGCAAGGCAAGTGGAAGTAGATTACGTGGAGGATAACAGTTGGTGGGGAGAGGGAGAGAGAGAATATTCGAGCCACGTAAGGTAAAAGGTAGGAGGCTTTTTCTTGTTGGAAGGAGGAAGGATTGGAACGGCGGGTGGCTGATTCAGCAGACGCAAAAAACATGGAGCAATTCTTACAATATTTTGTTAGATGCACATTTGTACACGTGGGATTTACGTACAGTATAGGTAATATTTATGTGTAAAATAAATTTTAATTATTAAATAAATAAATAACGCACCAAGTATATATAATTTACCTGTATAAATTTAATTTTAATTTTTGATTTTTGTAAGTGTATCATATTTCAAATGTATTTAAAAAAATTTTAAAAACATAAAGTACTGGGAGTCGGGTGCGGCCCGCTCGGACGAAGCAATCTGGAATCTGCGGTGGTCAAGAATTCTGACCACACCATCACTGCATTTTCAAGCGGTGAGAGCTACTTCCTCCGTCTTTTTTTTATTTTTAATAACAACTTCATCATCCAATAACAAAAAAACATATGTGGTCGGTTGTTACAGTCACCTTTGTTCGGGGGTGTGGAGTGGTTGTGTTGGTCCCCATATATGTGTGGAAGCGATGATGATGATAACGATGAAGGGAAGAAAACACAATGTGAGCGTAATAAATAGCAAACATTGGTTAGTAAGAAGTTAATATATTTTGGATATTTATTTATCCATATGTAACGCGTGCTGTCGTCCATAGTTATAACGATCTTCCAATTCAAAGTCTAACTTGTGGTTGTATAAGCGTGTAATGAATGGGATGATTCGTGGAAATTCCTATGAGATGTTTCACGTTGAAATTATATATATTATTGAACACTTCAATTGTGTATACAAGTAATCGTTTAGATTAATGACTTAATGTGGTACTCGACACGGTTACCAAATATTATCAATATGATAAAATAACCTGCATGGTGTGAATACATTAATTGCTGGGTTGTTTCTTTAAACAAACTTGTAAATTTTGTTTGTCTTTTGGTATCTCTTTTTGGTTTTACACCACTAATTACCACTACTTTGCCTTAATTTCTTCCTTTGGTTGATGTTTTAACCTTTGAAGAAATTATTAATAAATTACATTTATAAAAAAATTAGATAGATTAAATAAACTAAAAGTATATATAAATATGTTAAAAAATTTGTTTAACTACAATTACTCTTGACTAATTTATATGAATATTCATGTTTAATAAATATAGTTTACTTATGTTTTACAGAAAAAATGTATCCGTCTTTATTATTATTATTTTTTCAATCAAATTACCACAAGCTCGATAATTTACTAAACAATAATGAAATATTGTTTTATATTATAAATTATTCCTAAATGTAATACCCTGAAAACTTTAATTTTAATTAGATCTCAAATATTCAAAATTTAAGTATGGAGTTGAAAATAATGTTTATGAATGTAAAATAAATTACCTTAGAGTAGTTAGCAAAGACTAATTAATTTTAGATAAATTATGAAGCTTAGAAATCATTTTAAGAAACTATTTTAGTATCTATTTTATATTTATCGGGACACTTTTGCTTTTCGAGGTCTCAAGGTAATTTAACCCTGAAAGTCTAAAATTTTGTCGGACTTTTAATTCATTTCTGACCTGTAAAAATAATTTTTTAATATCTTATTTTGACCCCAATATAAAAATACCCCGTATCTTTCGTTACTTTTTCTACTTCTTTTTCTCTCATCCCCCCTTTTTTTTTCTTCCTTCTCATTTCTCCTCATTTTCCACGAAGCTAACTTTTCTCCTCTTCACCGTGCAACGCTCTTGTTTCGTCGAACCGCAGCCCTTGGTGTTCGTCTAGCCACGCGTCCACCTTGGATAAGTAGAGAAAGATTTCATTCCATGTTAAGATTCTCGCCAGTTCCTTCTACGTTTGATTGTATTGACTGAATATTACATATATACATAGTCTAATATATTTATTTATTTTTCTTGTTTTATTGTGAGAAAAGTTGTTCAGCATAGATATTATAAAAATATTATATTGAATGGATATTCAAATCGGCAACTAAAATACATATATATATATATATATATATATACACACACACATATAAAACTTTCTCTATATTCTCTAGTGACAGGTTTTACATCTTTTTGAGGCAAAAATTATGCCGTCAAAGGCGATTCTTATTGTAACTAATATTATCCTCAAGAAACCTTTCCTCATGAACTTTTGGACATAGAGGACAGGGAAATATAGGAATTTTCTTCTCACAATAAAATCTTGCATTCGTGCAATCCCTCAAACTTTCACAATCAGGATTAACACACAGATGAATTTCGTACAGTAGAATGTTGCCCAAATCATCCTTGCGACATTCTATGTCCCCCACGAACAATGTGTTTCCCTGGATCTTTTTCAGTATTAATCTGGCTAAATGATGATTTCCATATGGTTGAATACCTAAAATTGAATGGCAAATCGACGGTTAGATAGTATAATACTATAATATGTTAAATTGTTAATTAACTATGCATGTTAATTAATTATGTAACTTTAAATGCATTCATAATGCTAGCCGAAGCCGAATGTGTTAACATGCATGCATTTTAATAAACTATATATCAGATGTTTGGAAAAAGAATGGAAGAAATAGCAAATTCTAAAAAAATTGTCGACTTTATTAAAAATAATAAAATTAATATGATTTCATTTATCATCTTGAGATTTGAAGATAAAATTCGATTAAAAAAATATTTTAAGATAGAATGATTTTTTCACTTAATTCGTATGAACACTGTCTTCAACTAATTAAGTGATTAAATTTGACAAAATTTAGGTATATATGTTAAATACTTGTTATCAAGTTTTTTTTAATAAAACATAATAAATGAATATTACTTTTATTATAAGCATTACATAATAGGGTGTTTCAACATATTTTCTTCGTATTCTATATATTTAAAAGAGAAAGTAATAACAACCATCTAAAAATTTTTACGAGTCCCATTAGAATTTTATATAAGGTATGATTGACAATATCATAATGTTACACGAAAGCAAGTGATCATAATCATAATTCAATAAATAGAACTGATAATTATAGAGAAAAATTATTTTTGTCCATTCTTTTTTGATTTTTTGTTTTCTTGTAAACTTATCCAGTCTAATATTTGTCTCCAATTATAATATCTCTATTAATCTATAAAAATTGTGATTAATTCTTTAATATATTATTCCTATTACAATAACCACCCATTGTTAAAACATCTGTTTCCTGTTTGTGTACCCACATGCATTTTAGCATCCCTAAATATTTTGGAACTCTAAAATTAATGTGCACGTGTGTTGTCCGTTTGTACACAACTGTTAGAGAAAACGGATGTTTTTAATAGTAGAGTACTGCATTGGGTGATCAGGGGTGGTACAATATACACATTTCAGATTGTCTGTGAATTCTAAAATGCATGTGCGTTGTATATGTGGGTGCATAACTATTAGAGAAAACGATGTTTTTAATGGTGGGGTGATGCAATGAGGTTATACACAAGATTTCATCGTATTTTTTCATAATTTAAGAATACTGTGATTGAGAGGCAAGCATCTTGATGAGTACATGTAATTTCTTCTAATTATAATAACATAATTTCAAACTATAAAATACTGTCATCATTATTATTAAATATAAAATTCTAATTAACAATATCAAAATGACAATATGATTATGATAACATTAAACACAAAAATGAATTAGTACAAAGCTAAACGCATTTTTTTCATCTCTAATAAAATTGTTTCTGACCTTAGGGTTTTCGGCGAGAGAGAATGTTCCATGGCCGGGGTCAGAGATAGTAGAGTGGAAAGAGACGATGAGGAGGAGAAGATTAAGTGAAGTCCTTATAACTTTAATTGGCATAATGGGGAATTTATCGGAAAGCCCTTCACAGTTATTTTGGGCAGTCTAATCTATGTATGACTCACTTCAATAATAGAAGTAGTCCAAAAACATATTAATCAAAGCCCAAATTGAAAGATGATGGAGGATGATCTGGCTTTGGTTTCTTGATCAAATTGACTAGATAAATCTAAGTCATATATATATATTAATTATGAGATTAAAAGAAGTACAAACCTATATTTTCAAGATGGCAAGCAAATCATATCTTTTGACAAGAGAAATTGCAATTTTGTCGTACTGTTTTGGGTTGTATATGTGTCAAGAGCAGCTTCCATGCTTACTCCACTGCCTTCTCCAAAATTTCTTGTTTTCTTCCCAATCGCTGGCAGTTTCCAGCGTCGGCTAATATTGAAGCAAATGTTCTCTCATTATCTCAAACTACATTGGACACACACACACACACACACACATATATATATTGTGACCGTCTTTCATGTTGGCTGAAAAATATTGATTTGTTTAAATATTGATTTGCTTTCCATATCTACTTATCTGTTAGTTGTACAGTTTAGATAGTGCAAGATATTAACTTTAGTAAATCACGACAATCTCGTGATCTTTATTATGTGGAAGACTCAATCATCAACAAGCTGTATTTATATATATATGCATGTATTACAAATGAATATTATTGAGAGTTTTTCCATAAAATTCATTATGGTATCAGAGCGTGGTTACAAACCTCAGCCAAAAATGTGAGTTTCAAACATTGAGAGAAAATGGCAGGCGACAATCAAAACGTCAATCCTGATTCAAATTCACCTTATTATCTTCATGCTTCTGATAACCTTGGATAGGTTTACGTTAGCGAACTCCTAGATGAGACAAATTATTCCGAATGGGTCAATGATATGACCAATGCACTTGTAGCCAAGAATAAACTTGGCTTTGTTGATGGATCTACGGAACAACCAAAGGCCGATTCTGCAAACCTCTCACACTGGATCAGGTGCGACGCCATAGTGAAAGGATGGCTTAAGAGCGGCCTGGACAAGGAGCTTCAGAAAAGCATCAGGTATGCCAAAACGGCAAAGGAGATATGGGTGGATCTGTCTGAGCATTTTGGAAAAGGCAGTGCTCCATGGGCATACGAGCTCCGACAGAAAATTGTGTATTCACGACAGAACAAGCAACCAGTGGCCATATACTACACTAAACTCAAGACACTTTTGGGATGAGGTACGATAGATAGCTCCTCTGCCAAGATGTTCCTATGGCAAGTACACGTGCGATGTGAGAAAGGCTGTTCAAGAAGCTCGGGACAGAGACCAACTGTACAATTTTCTTATAGGGCTCGATGAAGAATTCACAATTGTGACACATATTGAGCACGAAGCCTTTGATGACTCTAGGAGCAGCGTACCATCTTGTTTTAGAAGATGAAAAACAAAAGCAAATATCGATCATGCAAAGGATCAATCCTGAGGCCATGGCATTCCAGGTTCGAGGTGAGCGAATGAGTAGAGAACCAGAAGGACATCGGGAAAAGCCTAGATGTGGGCACTGTAATAAGCTTAGGCACATCCAAGAAAAATGCTACGAGCTGATTGGATATCCTTCAGACTGGAAAAGGTCTAACAAAGATTGAAGAGGAAGCTCTTGGAATGACAAACAGGCCTGACCAAAAGCAGCATGTGTGAGTTCTAATGAAAGCCCAATTCCTGGTCTTACCGCTGTGCAGTATGAACGCTTGATGTAGACACTGGGTAATGAGGTCGAGACACAAAAAGGTTCACAAACTTTGAAGCAACCTATTGCCAACATGGCGGGTAAGTATACAACTACCTTTGATAAAATATGGGTGATAGACTCAAGCGCCAATGAACACATAATTTGTGAAAAAAAACCTTTACCCAATAAGAAAAAGGGAAATCATTTACCTGTGCAAATACCGAATGGTCAAGGTATTCCTGTTAAAACGTCAAGAGATTTAAAACTATGAATGGAATATTGCTTAAAGATGTCTTGAAAATACCAGACTTTAAGTGCAATCTAATGTTAGTAGGCAGGCTTACTCATGATAATAATTTTGCTGTGATCTTTGTTAAGGACTTATGCATAATTCTGGACCTTTGTACGAACAAGATGATTGGGATGGGGAGATAATGTGATGGTCTTTACATCCTGGAGTCGGCACAAAGAGGAAGGATTGCCTTGATGGTAAAGGAACCTGAAGATTTAAAGTTGTGGCATTGGAGACTTGGGCATGCCTCGGGAGAGAAGATGAAGTTGATAAATTTAGGTTCTGATAAGAGCAAACAAATTGATTTTTGTGATTCTTGTAATGAGGCAAAACATACTAGATTGCCATTTGGGAATAGTTCAATAAAAAGTAAATTTTGCTTTGATCTAATCCATTGTGATGTGTGGGGTCCGTATCAGATGCCTTCAATAATCGGTGCACAGTATTTTCTCACCATTGTTGATGATTTTAGCAGAACAACTTGGGTTTATTTAATGAAACACAAGTCAAAAGTTAGCAACTTGTTAATTTTTTTCATAAATATGGCCGAGACACAATTTACTGGGAGAGTTAATCAGATAAGAACGGATAATGGAACAGAGTTCAAGTCGCTCAAATTGCTAAAGTTCTATGAGGATAAGGGAATTATAATGCAAACATCTTGTGCTTATACTCCACAACAAACAGAGTGGTTGAACGTAAATACAGGCACATAACCGAAATGGCCTGAACCATGAGAATTCATGCAGGTATGCCAAAAGAGTTTTGGAGCGAGTGCGTCTTAGCTGCTATACATATCATCAACAAATTACCAATGAAAACCACAGGGAATAAGGTGCCATACGAGATATTGACCAGTAAAAAGTCTCGTTATAGACATCTTAGAACGTTTGGGTGTCTTACCTATGCACAAGACTTGACAAATATTGATAAGTTCGAAGTGAGAGGGAGAAGGTGTGCATTCATTGGGTATCCAGCTAGGTAGAAAGGATACGAAGTATTTGAGATAGAGAAAAAGAAGATTTTCGTCTCCAGAGATGTTACATTTTTTGAGCAACAATTTCCATTCATGAATTTAGGTAGAGTAAGAAACAAAAATTCTAATTTGCAATGGGCTTGGGAGTCAGATAGTCATGGGTCTGAGATTATTAGGCCATTAAGAGAAATTGGACCTGTAGATGAAAACGAGCAAGTTGATCATAATGATGATGAGATGAATAATGATGCATAAATGGGAGATGATGCACGTCTGAATGAAGTACAAAGAAGTCAACGTACTAGAGAAATTCCCAAACGCTTTACTGATTATGAGGTAGCCTTACCACACTGGATGATCAGGAATAAAGGTGAGTTGCCCACCAAAGATTGCACTGCACACCCTATAGCAAATTTTGTTTTGAATGACAGGTTCTCTTTGGAACATAAGGCGTTCTTGGCAATGATAGATCGGATAAAAGAATCGCGAAGTTTCAAAGTGGCAATACAATATGAACATTGGAGAAAAGCCATGAGAAAAGAAATAGAGGCACTTGAGCGAAATGAGACATGGACCTTAAAAGAACTACCATAAGGCAGGAATGTAATTGATTCAAAGTGGGTGTTCAAAGTGAAATACAAAAACACTGGAGATCTAAACAAGTTTAAGGTGCGTTTGGTGGCTAAAGGTTTTACTCAAGAAGAATGAGTGAATTATCACGAGACCTTCTCACCTGTTGCAAAATTGGTCACCATGAGGACATTATTGGCTGTAGCGGTGAAACAAAATTGGTTTATACACCAACTTGATGTGAATAATGCCTTTTTACATGGCGACTTAGATGAGGAGATCTACATGTGAGTTCCAGGAAAGGTTTGCAAAAAGGGGTGACACTAGAGTATGCAGATTAAGGAAGTTGCTCTATGGCTTAAAGCAAGCTTCTTAGAATTGGTATCACAAGTTTACAGCATCATTGAAAGACATCGGGTTTGTTCAGTCACAAGCAGACCATTCAATGATGATCTTTAATGATG
This sequence comes from Erythrophleum ivorense, assembly GCA_026724425.1. Classification (NCBI taxonomy): domain Eukaryota; kingdom Viridiplantae; phylum Streptophyta; class Magnoliopsida; order Fabales; family Fabaceae; genus Erythrophleum; species Erythrophleum ivorense. The sequence continues at coordinate 47,246,193 of JAIUCV010000009.1, forward strand.
GTTCTATGTTAATTGTTGCCTTTATTTATGTGGATGATGTAATCCTTACTGGAACTCACATTGAGAAGATAACTGCAATCAAGGAATATCTTGATAATAGGTTCATAATCAAGGACCTAGGACCATTGAAATACTTTCTTGGAATTGAAGTAGGAAGATCTACCTGAGGTACGGTGTTAAACTAGAGAAAGTACACTCTACACTTGTTGAGAGAGGTAGGCATGGAAGGATGTCGACCATGTGAGTTTCCTATGGAAGAAAATTGTAGACTCGTAATTCAGAAGAAGGGCAAGGATAAAGAAAGAGATGTGAGTGATAAAGAAGACCAGAAAGATATTAAAGATAACAAGGATGTTGATGGTAGCAAGTACAAGCAACTCATTGGCAAGTTGATGTACTTAACAGTGACTAGGCCAGACATTGTTTATGTCGTTAACACATTGAGTCAATACTCATCAGAACCCAAGCAAATGCACATGAATGCCGTTGAGAGAATTTTAAGGTATTTGAAGGCAACACCTAGCCAAGGTATACTGTTGAGAGTTGATGGACCACTAGAGCTTGAAGCCTTTTGTGATGCTAATTGGGGAAGATGTCCCCGGAATAGACGATCGTGCACTGGGTATATAGTGAAGCTTAGAGGATCTCCTATATCTTGGTGTTCGAAGAAACAGACTGTGGTTTCAAGATCTTCAGCGGAATCAGGGTACAAAGCAATGGTGAATACTATGAGTGAGCTAATATGGCTCAGATGGTTATTGAAAGAACTCGATGCAGAGCAAAGGACGACAATGGTACTCTACTGTGATAACCAAGCAACTTTGCACATTACGAAGAATCCAGTTTTTCATAAGCGTACAAAGCATGTCGAGATGGATTGTTACTTTGTAAGAGAGAGGGTGGAATCAAAAGAAATTATGCCAATGAAGATATGGACGAAAGAACAAATTGCAGATATTTTCACAAAGGCCCTTGGACAAGATCAGTTTTAATATCTCCGCAGCAAGTTGGGCATCATCAATCTCCATGCTCCAACTTGAGGGGGAGTGAAAAATATTGATTTGTTTAGATATTGATTTACTTTCCGTATCTATTTATCTGTTAGTTATACAGTTTAGATAGTGCAAGATATTAGCTTTAGTAAATCATGACAATCTTGCGATCTCTGTTATGTGGAAGACTCAATCATTAGCAAGCTGTATATATATATGCATATATTACAAATGAATATTACTGAGAGTTTTTCCATAAAATTCATTATTGGCAACAAATATCCTAACATATTGCCAATGTGTCAAAAATATGGTCTGTTTTTCATAGGATCACAAACGGTCATCATATTCAAAAATTCCCTCTACCTTGTGTTTTGGTATTTTGATGGAAAATGTCATTAAGCATTTGCCTATATATATAAGGTTTCCCAAGCTCACTTATCACTGATTCTAAGCCTCAAACACCATCACTTAGTAAGAGAAAAATTTGGAAGCTTCTTTGTGGGCAGAAAATATCCATACATATAGTTTCATAAAATTTATAGATAAAGCAATGGTCGGTACGCTTCTTCCTCATTATGTATGTCTTTTGGGTATCATTTAGTCTTCTATATATCCATTTGTTTTAATAGTTGGTATCAAAGCCTCTTGGGACCTCTACCTTGCATATTGTCAAAACTTAAATTTTTTTTGGATTTCTGCCATCTTTGGGTTTCATTTATAAGCTGATTTTTCATGTTTTGATATGATTTTATTAATGTCCATGTAATTTAGAGTGAAATTGCCTTTGGAAGTACTCAAAATAGAGTACGGAATCGCGAGAAACTGTTAGGTTTTACAAAGGATCGCATTGGATCCGAAGAGATTTGGGTTGGATCAAAAAGACCCGTCTGAAAGTTAAAGATGGCTTGGATAATATGTTATTTTGGATTTCAACTATAAACATTACGTTGTTTTTGTGAAAGCCATTTACGTTTTGTCCATTTTAAAAAAAAAGAAAACCTTCATTTGGCTATTTATTGAAGTGCGGTTTTGCTTTAAATGTTCCTAGGCTTTTTCTAGATGCTATCAAGCCATTAAGTTTTAGGCCTTTATATTATCTGGGTTCACTACAAGAAAACAGGTAATTTCTCGGGGTATTTTTCCGTGAGAAAAAATAATAATTTCCGTGAGAAAGGATTTTGTCACGGAAATTCTCACTCAAAGCTAACCGTGAAAAAACTAGCCGTAGGAAATACAATTTCTCATGGAAATTTTCCGTGATAAACTTTTCTCGCAAACAAATTTCTGTGAGAAAAATGAGAGAGAAAGTTGATGTCAAGTCCGTGAATTTTCTCACGGATTTTCTCGCGGTAAAAATCCGCGAGAAAATGTTCTCGCTGAAAAATTCCGCGAGAAAACAAGGAGTTTTCTCACGGAACAAGGTAGTGAGAAAAAAAGGAATGTTGCTATGATTTCTGACGGACAAATTCCGCAAGAAAATTAGTGAGAAAATTTGTCACAAAATATACCGTGAGAATTATGAAACTATTATGTGTTTCTATCATTTTAGTTGAAAAATCCGTGAAAAATACCGTGAGAAACAAAGTTTTTTCCGTGAGAAAAATTAAGATTTCATTCGTGCAGCTTTCTCACGAAAAAATTCCGTGAGAAACTGGAAAAAATTGGTCATCCACACTTCTTTTATAGTTTTACCTCTGCTTGAATAGTTACAACTTATTCAAACAGTCAAAAAGCAAAGTGCTTATGTTCAGCTAACAAATAACAAAACCACAAATTTGTAATTTGTGTTAGAAATATCCGAAAATACATTAAACTTAAGACATCAATGTATTTAGCATTACAAGTTTGCATATCATAATTTCATAATGTGACATAAATAAGAATGCTGGGATCACTGTTCATCAGCATCATCCACATCATCATTATCATCATCATCATCATCATCATCATTATCATCACCACCACCACCACCACCACCACCATTGTCACCATCATCATCATGGGTTGGTTTATCATACGAAGTACCACCTCTTTCAGCTCCTATACTCATGTGAGTCATAATTTGTTTCATGAAAGCTTCCATCTTGTCTTCGTGCGCCTTTTGCATCTTGGCAAGACTTGTCTCATAAATTTGGGCTTGTTTTGATAATTTCTCTTCTAATTTTTTCTCAAATGAGGCCTCTAAGTGCGCTCTCATTTGTGAAAGCTCACCAGGGCCATATCCAAAGTGTTGTGTGCCATCAAAAGTAAGAAGACCAGCCTCTGACCCAAACCCATAAGCACGACCTCTTTTGTTCTTTCCACCGACAACTTTGAGCCATATAAAAGAATCAGTATCATCTGATCCTGACTCTTGAGTTTGCTTTATCTGCTCATACTGGCTCTGTAACAACAAAGAACAAATGAATATTAGATACATAAACAAATTATAGTAACAATCTTATTAACAAACAAGTTAAATGACTTACATAAGTGTCAGAGGCTTTTTTACCAATCCAACCTCCCTTTTTCTCATTGTGTTGGATCCTCTTGAATACTTCTGGGATCTGAACCTCTCTACCCAACTCTATTTCCTACAACACTTAGTTAAAATACATAAGAATTATAATATTTGAAAGGAAATATTTTAAAAGAAACAATAATTCAAAAAAACCATCGCATATAAAGAATATTTACCATTCTTCTCTTATGCTCTGAAAATGGAACACACCCTCCCCTATGTAGGCATCCTCCAGTATCTGCAGCCCTATTTGCCTTATTACGTGTAGACTTGGTTTTGAATTCATCACTTTGCCAATACTCATCTAACTCAGCTCGAGCTGTTAGAGATAACCAATCACCTTTGGTTTTTCCAGTACGAATGTCTCTAAAAGATGCACGCATAATAGTGCTACATTTCTTCCTCCATATCTTGTAAATTCGTCGCTCAGTAGATGGATCCCAAGCACACAATCTCTATATTAAAAATAAGCAAAGCTAATATTATAAATAATCAGAGTAACACATAAACTATATGTATTATAACTTATAAGGTTATAAAATTTGCTTACTTTAAACTCTGCAAACCATAAATTCTTCACAATATCAGGTACTTTAGTAAATGTTGGCCAACCATGCTCAAACTTACTATGAATAATCTGAGACAATATGGTGACGGGTGGGATATGTGGATAAAACCTGTAAATGAAAAAAATGATGCAATAAAAGTAAAAATAATGAAATAACTACAATACAAAAAAGGTTGCGTTTAAAGAATTCTTACTCATCAACTCCATGCGGTCTGATAACTAGTCGTCCATCACTCAACCTCGTCCCTAGCTCATATCTAATGGGATGAGAAGATGAGCCAGCTGCATCTGTACTCAAAATATGTGTAGAAGGTATCTCTAAACCAATGAAGGTTGAGGAATCAGGTGGTGTTTGGATGTGTGGAGACGGAAAAGAAGATGATGCAGATGCTGATCCAGGAGGGGTCCCAGTATGGGGAGATAAGTGCGGAGATGATGACTGTACAGCAGGTAATGGTATGTGAATCGGCTCAGACTGTCGTACAAACTTTCCTTTTCCTTTTTTGGGTGCAGCTGATCTTCCACCCTTATTACGACCTCTATCTGACATCTAAAAAAAAAAGCAAAACATTATCATTACTAATGTTAAAAAATAAATTAAGTAAGTTAAATAAATGTTAAATAACAATAACAAGTTAGTACCGAACACTATCAATCACTTGTTAAAGAATAATCAGTAAGAGGATCCTCTTGAGTATCGGATGAGTCGGTATCTAATAGTTCCTCTTCTAAAACTTCATCATTTTCTTCTTCAATTTCATCAGTTGCATCAATAAAGGAGTCAACATGCACACCATCCACTTCTTCGCTTTGACCATTATTGTCTCTTAGATCTTGCTCATTAATGTCAGTATCAACTAACTGAGGTGAACCGTTGCTTTCGTCTTGAAATGGTGCATCTACATTATCATCAGCAGGGGCTTCAATCCTATTTCTTGCTTTTGTTCTAATCACAACAAGCCAACCATTTTTGTTGGATATCAATTTTGGATATGGTGTAAAGTATACTTGATCAGCTTGTTGGGCAAGGATAAAAGGGTCATTACCCTTGTATGTTCCTTTAGCCTTGACTTCTATAATACCATATTTAGAGCAAACTCGAGTTCCTTGGTTAGTAGGATCATACCAATCACAGTTGAAGACTGTTAATCGCTTAGTTGGTAGGCCAGTAAATTCTAACTGTATAACCTCCTTCAACACACCATGATATGAAAATTCAATTTCACAATGACTATTCCCTTTTACACATACCCCACTATTGTTTGTCTTCCTTCCTTTTGCCCAAGAGGCTGTATGAAACTTATACCCATTAACAGATCATTGATCCCATGTATGTACAAGTCTCAAAGGACCCCAAGCCAATGAAACCAATAAAGCGTCTTGTATTCCATTTGTAGGATTCAAAACCTAATCAAAGAATAGATATTATGAAAATATAATATAAGAAGTTTAGTTCTATAACTATATAACCAATTATTCATAAATTGAATTATATACTTACATGAGTTTTGAACCAATCATGAAATTCAGATGAAATATACTTATCAATTGCCTCATTGGATAAGGTAGAATTCTTGGAAAGTAATGTCTCAACATACAAACTACAATATACCACAAAAAAATTAATCCTGGATAGTGAAAATATTATGACAAAAAGTTAATCCTATATATGCACATAAGTTATGAAAGAATCTTACCTTAAAAAAGGTTTAACCTCTGGACAATTGAGAAGAACATACAATGTTATAGCATTAGCCTCATTATCAGTAAGATAACGAGTGTTACCAGTAGATCTTCCATGAGGCTGACCAGGATAGTTGAAAATTGAAATGGGAGGATGATCATTGCACTCCCCACCATCATCATTTCGAGGAGCTCTCCTAGTTCTTGAGTGAACATGTGACTCAAAGTAATAAGAACAAAAAGTTGAAGTTTCTTCAAGTATATATGCTTCACAAATAGACCCTTCAACATGTGCCTTATTTTTAACCTTTCTCTTTAGTGTATGCAGAAATCTCTCAAATGGATACATCCACCTATATTGTACAGGTCCACCCACTGTTGCTTCGTACACCAAGTGAATAGGTAAGTGTTCCATGGCATCAAAGAAACCAGGAGGAAAAATCTTCTCAAGTTTACATAAAATGACAGGAATATTTTGCTCCATCACATTAAGGTTATTTAGTTGTAAACTAGGAGCACAGAGATCTCGAAAGAAATGACTCAACTCTGTTAAAGTATTGGAAATCGAGGTTGGTAACCCATTGGATACGATTGGTAATAGCCTCTCCATGAACACATGGCAATCATGACTTTTCATCCCTATTAAAGTGCAACTCTTCACATCAACACAACGTCCCAAGTTAGATGCATAACCATCTGGAAGCTTCAAAGATTTAATCCATTCACATATTGCCCTTTTATGGTCCATATTAAATGTGTACGCTGCCTTTGGCTTTGTCATTTTACCATTCCCTTTATCCTCCATGTGTAAAGTAGGCCGTTTACAGTACACAGCCAAATCTAACCTTGCTTTCACATTATCTTTTGTCTTACCTTTCACATCCATTATTGTGTTAAACACATTATGGAAAATATTACTTTCTGTATGCATTACATCTATATTATGTGGATTCAACAAATCACGCCAATAGGGTAGGTCCCAAAAGATATTACATTTAGTCCAATTATGATCTTGCCCGTATCCTTCTAAAGATAGGGTCGAAAATTCAGTTATTTTAGGAAATCTTCGAACTTGCTCATACACTTCTTCTCCTAAATACCTCAATGGTGGTGGTGAAGTCTCTGTGGTGTTCTTTAGGAAGTTTTGTTTATTTCGACGAAATGGATGATTCATTGGTAAAAACTGACGATGAAAATCAAAATAACACGTTTTTCCTCCATGCTTCAATCGGAATGCCTTTGAACAACCCATGCAAATGGGACAACCCAATCTTCCTGCAGTTTGCCAACCACTCAACATGCCATAAGTTGGAAAATCATTAATAGTCCACATAAGGGCAGCTCTTAACTTGAAATTTTGTTTCATAGAAATGTCATATGTTTGCACACCCTCTCCCCAAAGCAACTTCAAATCTGCAATTAGAGGTTGTAAGAAAACATCAATTTTACTTTTTGGATTATGAGGCCCAGGTATTATGATTGTCAATAACATATATTCTCGTCGCATACACATACCGGGTGGAAGATTATATGGGGTAACAATTACAGGCCAACAAGAGTAAGGCTTAGAACTCAAACTAAATGGAGTGAACCCATCAGTACAAAGACCCAATCTGACATTTCTTGGCTCTAATGCAAATTCTGGATGAATTTGATTAAAATGCTTCCAAGCATTTCCATCCGATGGATGTGATAACACACCTTCATCACGATGATTTTCATGATGCCATCTCATGTACTTAGCTGAGGCATTAGATGCAAACAATCTCTGCAATCTTGGAATAATCGGTAAATACCACATTTGTTTATTGGGAACCTCCTTAAACCTTCCTTTTCCAACTCTTGCCTCCTTAAATCTAGCTTCATCGCAAAATTGACATGCCCTATCATTAGCTGCATCACCATAGTACAACATACACCCGTTGCTACAACAGTCAATCTTTTGATAACCACAGCCAAGTTTCGAAACTAATTTTTTGGTTTGGTATAAGTTAGCAGGCATTCGGTGATTAGAAGGTAAAATTTCAGACATCAATGTGATAATCTCATCAGTACATGCCTCTGGAATGTTATAATCAGATTTGATACTTAACAATCTTACAGCCACTGACAACACTGTATGATTTTGACACCCATCCCACAATGGAGCCTGTGCAGCTCTTAGCATGTCATAAAATATCGCAGCACTTGGAATTGGGTCTTCAGGCATATCATATCTCTCGAATGATGCATCAGCCACATCCCTAACCATTTGTTCATATGGATTAAAATCCATATGAATGCTAGTCTCAATTGGAGCTGATGGTGGGTATTCTTCTCCATGATTATGCCAATAATAATAATTAGGCATAAATCCTTTTTTATACAAGTGCATCCTAATTTCATCTGGCGTATGATACCTCATACATTTGCATTTCACGCAAGGACATCTAAACCTCCCTTCTTGTTTAAATATATCTAACTGACTTGCAAATTGAATAAACTCCACTACACCTGCAAAGAACTCATGTGTAATCCTTTGACGATTACCCTCTGTTCTATTATACATCCAACGTCAATGTTCAGGAAGATCCATGGGACTTAAATGAAACCAAAAAACAAAAACACAAAAATTGACATCATAAATTAGAACAATGATAGTGACTAGTGGTATATTGTCTAAGAATTTAAATACTACCTTAGTAATCTAAGGATGACAACAAAACTTCATCAATTCTTATTCTTTCTTCAAATAACTCATTTTAAGAAATAGTATATTCTTATATTCTTGATTTTTGTTTTTTCCAATTAAATGTTAATTAAAATACTTAAAAAATAAGATAATAACTAAATTCTAAAAAAATAATTTTTTTTAAACTAAATTATGTAGGCATATTTTATAAATTGAATTATGTATAATTTTTAAATAAATTAAATTGAAATTAAATATTTAAATATAGAAAATAAAAGTTCAGTTCATAAACCCAAAAAAAAAAGAATAAAACTTACTCAATCTCCATAGACATAATCACCCCAAAAATAATTGTATATACAAAAGTAACATAATAATTATCTAAAAATTATCACATCAGTCCATATCTCAAAAAGTAATAGTTACCAAACTTTAATTTAAAGATATTTATGATAAAAAATTTTAAATTTTTTAAAGTAATTCAAAACTTAACAATTTAAATTGTATAAAAAATTATAACTTACAAGTTTAGAGTAAAAATTTTAATAGTTACACCTTTTGAAATAATTTTACAATTTAAAATAATTTAATATAAATATTTTTAACTTATCACCATCAAATATGATTTCTCCACACATAAAATTTATTTTAAAATACTAAATTTTTTGTTCTCTAAAATAATTATAAAATATAAAATTATTTAAAATAAATATTTTTAATTGATGATCCTAAAATATAATTTTTCCAAATTAATAAAATTTGCTTCCCCATTTGATAATCCTTATGACAAGTCGGAATGGTCATGTGCCTATATGTAATGTGTTATCCCCACCTTCATTTTACTACATGTTCCACTACTTTTCATGTATGTGAATAATAGTGAATTCAAATTGTAGTCTTTTAACTAATACAATATTTTGTTGTACTTTAATTATTTAAAATTTTAATATTCTATTTTAATTTCCTAATTTTTTTTATAAAATTTTATTTTTATATAAGTCTTGGTAACAAATAATTAAGAAAATGAATAATATAACTTAACATAAAGTTCATATAAAATTAACTTAAGCGATGAGCTTCTCAATTTTATAGGACAAACCCATGTGGCTACTTTCTTTAACATTGGTTTTTATAATCTCCATTCAATCAATGTGGCCACTTTCTAAAGTTGGGGGGTTTTAATAAACCTGACTCTATCATCTTTAACTTTGTATTGCATTGTATTGTATTATTAAGCTGTTTATATCACTATCTTTTTTAGCTAAAAATGAATTATCATACTCATTGGTTAGTACTCTGACACATGAAAATTTGTTGGACTTATCCAAATTTTAATAGTATGATATTATATACAATAAACAAAATAAAAACAAAAAAAATGCAGCAAAAAGCAACAAACAGATCAGTAATATATTCAGAAAAAAAATATAACTATTATCATACTTATATATAAAAAAATTAAAAAAAAAACTAATAAACAAGACAATGAAACATGATACGTGCATGTAACAGATAAAAAAAAGCTCAAGAAAATGACACTTACTTTAGAATGATAGGAAAAATTGAGGCAACAATCAAATTTTCTCCATCTCCTTCAAAATTTTTCCCACGGAGCAGCAACCAGCCTTAAATCGACGTATGCATACGGAGCAATTGATTTTCTGTCAGAAATTTCTGTTCGCATATGGAGCAGCAGCCAAAACCCAGCAAAAATGAAGCAAGATCTGTGCGACAATGGAGGTAATCCAGCTTATTTGAAATGAATCAAAGCAAGGTTTTGTAATAAAGTACCTCTTCTCCCCTAGATCTGTGTAAAGGGTTTAGAAATATAGCACCTTTTCTCCCCAAGCTCCCTTGCAGCGTCGCCTGAACGAAACCCAACAGAAGAAGCGCCGTTTGCCCAGCTGAAACAAAATGAATCGAAGCACAGGGTAGGGGAAAATAGCGTCTTTTCTCATGGAATTTTCTCACGGAAAATTCCGTGAGAAATAAGTGGCAAGGGTTCGCAGAATTTTTGAAATTCTCACGGAAAATTCTGTGGGAAATCAATGGCATCAGAATTTTTGAAATTCTCACCGAATTTTCTCACGGAAAATTCCACGAGAAACAGGTGCCCGAGGCTTCGCAGAATTTTTTTGAAATTCTCACGGAAAAATTCCGTGAGAAAATTATCCCAAAATTAAAAAAAAAAGCCAATCGGATTTCTGTCAATTTTTCTCACGAAAAATTACCGCGAGAATTTTTTCCCGCCTTTTCACGCCACCATTCTGACAGTATTTCTCACGAAATTATATCTATTTCCTCTCTCGCATATTTTTCCGTGAGAAAAGTCCGTGAAAAGGGTTTCTCCGTGATAAAATTGGTGATAATTTCCGTGAGAAGCTGTGATAGAAATTTTTCCGCGAGAATATTCCGTGACAAATTTGTTGCTTTCTTGTAGTGGTTGCTTTAATTATTGAGGCTCTTGTCTTTTGAGTATGCATATTGGCTACTTGCTTTAATTAAAACAATCAAGACTCATAGTTATTTAGGCCTATTTCATTATCAACTCTTCGCAATCATTTTATGTAATTACAAAAAAATAAGTGGATTAATGTTAAATGATGTCAAAACTTAAGATTCCTTCAATAATGGATAGCCTTTTGTATTTGGGTTACTATTATAATTTTTTCGGGCATTTTGGGATTAATACTCCATTTAGGTCATTTTTGTTAGGAAGTTTAAGGCAATTTTTTTTAGGAAGTATAGTGGACCTATTTAGCAACTTTTTGGACACCTTTGGACATACCACTGGGCCTATTTTGGCAAGAATTTAGACAAAATATTTTGGGACCTATTTTGTTCAAAATTTTTGTAATAAATTTTTTTTGGCCATTTATTTTGTCTAACATTATTCAGTGCTATTTTAATTTGCCTAAATTTTAGTAAAATTATTTGGGCTACTTAAATTCATTTTTGGCAAAATTTAATTGTCCTTTTTGTCAAAAATTGTTGTTAAATTAATTTTTGGTGCCTTTAAATTGTGCCAAAATTTTGAAAAATTATTTATTTTAAACAATTTTAGCATATTTTGGAATGAAAATTAATATAGTGTCATTTAATTTATGCCTAATTCTAGTAAATTAATTCTAGGCAATATTTATGGCACATTTGTGTTAATTAAAAAGGAGAATATTAATTAATTAATTGATCATATTTTGTTTTGTTAATTAATTGATTAACTATTCAAATTCTCATTACATAATGCTTGTTCATGTATTTATGTTTAGTCATATTTAAGCATTCATTTTGATTTTGATGTCATGTGATTTGTATAATTTTAGTTTAACTAGGGTTTAGCCACAACATTCTTAATTAGGTTAAAAATTATACATTAAGTATTTAATTATTAAAATTAAATTCAGGATCACATAAAAGAAAATGACATCGATTGTAATTAATATATTTAATATGAAAATATTATCTTATAGGAATGTTATTATATTTTATATGATTAATTAAAGTGAGACAATGAACTTTCTTTTGTCTTAATTTGTCTATATAAATTAAGACAAAAGATATAATTTGCTAGTTTCATCATTTTTTGTACATACGCCTAATTAAATAAAATCTAACCTACATATAGTTTTATTTATTACTAGACTTATGGTTTGAGAGATATACATTGCATTGATATAACATGTCATATAGAATATTTAATTGTCTCGTATTATTAATGTAACATGTAAATTTTGTATAGTTTCTTTACTTGACAACATATTTCTTGAATTTTACAAGATTTGGAAAAAAAATATTCTCTCTTAATTAAGAAGTATGGACATTGATTATATTGATAGACATGATAGGTCTCTTATGCTTACATATGCTTACATATACTGGTACTAGTTCTAAAGTCAATCTTTTTAAACATTGAATACAATCCAATTACCTCAACATGATGTATATAAAAATGGAATTGCCTCTTAATGCACATGGATTGATAAAAGGTCATGAAAACGTTAAAGACTTATTAAAAGCTATTAATGCAAAATTTGAAACTTTAGAAAAAGGACTTAGCAAGCAATCTAACTACAAAGTTAATGTCCATAAAACTCACTAGTATAAAGGGTGTGTAATAACATATTATGCAAATAAGGAATATAGTAGCTCAACTTAAAGAACTCATGATTAAGATATCTAAGTCTTTTCTTATGCACTCATACTAAACTCCGTGCTTTTTTAATACACAGCTTTAAAGGACACCTATTGCACACATAAAGGAATGTGATTAATCAATCAATTATAGACCATATGTGTTCAAGAGGAGGTAAGACTCTTAGTAGCAATGGGAGAAAGTGCACATATGACAACAAAAGGTAACTTAATCTCATTTTTTTATTATGAGTCTAATATAATAGATGCTAATGTTAGACATATAATGGATTAATTCTAGTCTAACAATTTATATTTCTAATACCTTATGGTGGTTTCTAAACTAAAAAAAGTTAGTGAGAAGTAAGCAATATATCTATTCAGGAAATAAGATAGGCTTAACAATAGAGGCTATAGGAACATGCACATTAGTTATAGATTCTAATTTTGAATTGATTTTGAATGGGACTTTCTGTATATCAAATTTTTTTTAGAAACTTAATTGTTATTTCTAAATTTGTACTATTAGGATATTCTTTTAATTTTTCTAATAATATATTCAAGTTATTTTATAAATTTAATATTATTGGTAACGGAACAATTTGTAATAGTTTATTTCGAATTCAATTACAAAATAATGTCACTTATAATGCAATGCATGTTTCTAGCAATATAGGTGTAAATAGATGTGTTATTAATGAAGATTCTTCTATGTTTTGACATTGTAGGCTTGGTGATATTTCAATAAAGATGAACAAAAGATTGGTAAATCATGGAGTACTTAATACTCTTTACTTTATTGATTTTGATACTTGTATAAATTGCAATAAGAAGGAGAAAAGGTGCTAAGAGAAGTTTTACCATATTAAAAATCATACATATGGATATTTATAATCTAAATTTAGATTTTAATAGTTATAAATACTTGATCATATTTATTGATGATTATTCACAATATATGTATTTCTATATGCTTAATAATAAAAATGGGGTACTAGATATCTTTAAGGTATTAAAGGCATAAGTAGAGAAACAATTGTAAACAAATTAAAATAGTGAGATTAGATAGATGTGGTAAGTATTGTATAGATATACTAAAAATAGACAACCACAAGATTCATTTGCTTAGTTTCGTTAAAAGCATGTAATTGTTGCTCAATACACTATACTTGGATCTCCATACCACGTTATTGGATATGATGAAGAGCATGTTAACCAATTCTTAAGCTTCCTAAGTCTTTGTGGACTAAAGCCTTTAAGATGGCTGTATATATTCTTAATCGAATTTCGACCAAGGATATTGAAAAGATACATTTGAGTTATAGAAAAGTTGAAAATTGAGTTTAAGACATATGTATGTTTGAGGATACTGGTTTAAGGTTAGGTTTATAATTCATAAAAGAAAAAGCTAGATATAAGGACCATTAATGGCTATTTTATTAGATATTCTAAAAGTTCTAAAAGATATAGATTTTATTATCCATCTTATAGTACTAGAATTGTGGAATCAAGAAATACAAAGTTTTTTTAAAATGACTTGATTGGTAAGAATGATCAAACTCAAAATGTGGATTCTAAAAATGATTGATTTATTACTTAAGTTTCCATATCAAGTGATAAATTGATTGTGATCTATACTCCTTAAGTACAAATAAGTATTGAATAACTAATCATTAAGGATCTACAAATTGTTAACTATAACCAAGTTGATCTAGTTGTTGAACAGCTTTAAAAAACTGCTAAGCAACCAATTAAGCAACATGTCCCTTAAGAGAATGTTGACTTAACATAAAAAAGATCAATTGGGATGAGGAAGTCAATAATTCCTATTGATTATTTTGTATACTTATAAGAATCTGATTACAATATTGGAGCTAAAAATGACATGAAGACATTTTAATAAGCCATCACTTGCTGAAAATCTGAATTATGGCGTCTATCGAAGTTTGGGATCTCATCAAATTGCTTAGTGATTCTAAGGTCATTAGATGAAAATGGGTCTATAAGATGAAACAAGACTCATTTGGTAACATTGAGATATATAAGGTAAGACTTGTGGCCAAAGGACTCACTTAAAAAGAAGGAATCGATTATGTAGAGACTTTTTTTCCTATATCTAAGAAAGATTCTCTTCATGCAATAATGACATTAGTTACTCATTTTGACTAAAAACTATATCAGATGGATGTGATGGTAACATTCCTTAATGGGGAATTAAAGGATGAGTTATATATAAAACAACCAGAAGGATCCTTCTTTAGTACCAGTGAGCTTTTAGTATGCAAGTTTAAGAAATTTATATATGGATTAAAATAGGACTCTTATCAATGGTACTTAAAGTTTCATGATATCATTTTTCTTTTTTTGGATTTGTGAAAAATGCAATGGATTAGTGTATATACCAAAAATTCAATGAAAGTAAAATCTCTTTTCTTGTGCTATATGTAGATGATATATTATTTGTAACCAATAATAAAAAGTTGTTATATGAGATGAAATAATTTCTATTTAAAAAGTTTAATTTAAAAAATATGAGTAAGGCATCTTATGTTATTACATTAACATTCATAGAGATAGAACTCAATGTATTTTAAGTTTATTGCAAAAAACTTATATCAATAAGGTTTTGAAAATTTTTGGATAAAAAATTACTCATTGAATATAACATCTTTAGTAAAGGGTGATAGGTTCAATTTGAACTAATATTTGAAAAACGATCCAAAGAGGGAACAAATGCATAATTTCTATATGTTTTTATTATTAGAAGCCTTATATATGCTCAGATTTGTACAAGACCTAACATTGTATTTGCAGTTAGAATATTAGAGAGATACTAAAGAAATCTAAGTATGGATCATTGGAGAGCCACAAAAAAGATAATAAGATATTTTAAAGGTATCAAGAACTATAGGCTAATATACAAACATATTGGGAACCTTGAAGTAATTGACTACTCATATTCGAATTTCGTTGAATGTGTTGATTTATGAAAATTAACATTAGACTATATTTTGATGCTTGCTGATGGCTCAATTTTTTGGTGGAGCACGAAGCAAACTTTGACTGTTACTTCTATCATAAAGGTCGAGTTTGTATCTTATTTTGAGGTGATTTCACATAGTGTTTGGCTTAAGGGCTTTATATCTAAGCTTAGAATTGTTAATACTATCCTTAGACTATTGAGAATATATTGTGATAACTCAATTGCTATTTTTTTAGCTAAAAATAATAAAAGTGAAAGTTAAAATAAATATATTGACATTAAATATTTAACCATTCGGAAATGTGTCAAAGAAAATAAAATCATTATTGAATACATTAGCACTAAGTTAATGATAGTTGATTCTTTAATGAAAGGCATGCCACCAATAGTGTTTGAGAATCATATAACTAAAATAGGAATTGGTTCTATATTAAGTTTTTAATGTACATATATTTTATATCATTTGTGATAAAACTTTTATTTAATTTGAGTTATTTTTTCATTTTTGTGTATACATTGATGTTTCGAGAATAATAATATTAAAAGGACCCAAAATAAGTATTGGCTTATTTATTAAATTAAGTTATGAAGGGTTGAGGAAAATAAGTGCATTGTAATATATAGAAGGTAATATTCATTTATAAGGGACTTACCTTTATAATTTGTACATTTAGTTTTCTTTTCTTAGGATATTAATATTCATCTTGGAGCCATTTCATATTTAGACATTTAGATTAAGTGGGAGAATGTGACCATCTTTTATATTGACAATGGATATCCAGATATGTTGCCAACATTTCATAAATGTGGCCTAACCTTGACCTATATATACAGGATTCCCCAAGCTTGCTTCTCATTGATTCCAAGCCTCAAATACCATCACTTAGTGAGATAGAAGAGCTTGGAAGCTTCCCCGTGAGCAAAAAACATTCATACACAATTTCGTAAAATTTTTAAATAAAGCAATGGCAGGTATACTTCTTTCACATTATGCATGTCTTCTAGATATTATTTACTGTTTTCTATATCTATTTGATTTGACATATATGCGCGTGCACGCAATATGTGCACTATGAGCAAAATTATGGCATTGATAAAAAAACAATGTGTGATCTAAAAACAACTTACGAAAAGGGAGTAGATGGGGGAGATGATTGAAATATGGGAAATTTCTTTTTACAAACCTTGCATTGGTGCAATTTTTGATATTTCATTTGGTACACAAAATTATTAGCTATAAAAATGGAAAGAAAATGAAGATGTGAATGAAATGAAATAATTACATTTGGTATAAAATAAAATGGAATGAGAATATCATTCTATTTATAAGTTTAGCTAGATAAAAATAGTATATGAATAAAAAAGAATAATAAAAAAGAACTATCGTGTCTCTGTGTAAAAATAATATTGAAATAAAAAAGTAATAAAAATGAAAATATAGTTGACTTTACATAAATTAAATATAATAATTATCTTTGATTCTCAAGTCAAAAAAATTACTTTTAATTTGTGTATTTATGAAATAAAAATAAATTTTTTTCTAACCTTGAAAATATATACTAAATAAAATTATTCAATAATCTTTTTTTCGTGTCTTTTTCTATCAAACGATACTAAGTCGGTCGGCATTAACACAGTCCAATTTCCGCAAGCTAAATGTTGCCTGAACAGCCTTGGTACATTATTAAAGTGGAGCCAAAAAGGAAAGAAAAATCGGTAAACAGAGAAAAATACTTTCAAAAAAAAAATTATTGAGATGCAGTTGGATTGAATCAACAATCTTAGTTGGTAGGTAATTGAATAAGACAACATCATAATCAATAAAAACAAGCAACAATTAATAACTATATATTTTATACCAAAAATAAAATCGCCATTATTATAATTAAGTATGAAAATGTAAACACTGATATGTTAATATAACAATATAATTAAGAATACTATGCAAACTAAGCTTGAAGAAAAATTAGACATGTTCAGCCTAAAACCATTTACTAGCCAAGGATGCTTGCAGGGCTTATCTAGATTTTGAAAGTTACTTCTTTAATTTTTAGGATAAATTGTTCTTTCTTTTTATCTAAATTGAAATTACACAATTATATTTCTGATTGTAAAAACATAGATAAAACTCATTCAAAATCAAAAAATAATTAAAATATTTTCAAAAATAATATTAATTACTTTTATTAAAAGTATAATATATTAAAAGAATATATTTCTTAAACTTTTATTTCATAGTATTTATAAATTGTGTTGAAAATTATGAATTTAACTTATTTTGAATTTAAAAGGTAACTTTTGTATTTGCCAGATAAATATTCAATACTTGTTATATTATTTACGTAACAAATATAAAGATTTTTTTAGTCAAAATAGATTTAATTATAATTTATATTTTATTGCGGGGAAGGTTAACGTAGCATTTATTTTAATTTTAAAGGAGGATAAGTAGTTTTTCAAAACAAAGAGGGAAATTATATCATTTAAACACTTTACAAGATAGGAGAGAAATTATAAGAAAAAAATGTTAATCCTAACTTAAAAGGACTAAAAGAACTAAAATGAATAAAAAAATTTATTCTCACATCATATTAGAAATGTTTAAATTACATCATCCTCCTCTTTATAATAATAAATATATATATTTTTTCTTAAGTTAAAATATAATTAAAATACTTTTAAGAATAATATTAATCTTTTTTATTACAAATATAACTTATTAAAAATATTATTTATTTTGTGTTGAAAACTATATGTTTTATTTATTCTAAATTTAAAAAATGGTTATTTTTATATTAATTAAATATATATTTGATAGTTGTTATATTATATAAATAACAGATAAAATGATATTTTAGTTAAAATAAATATAACTATAACTCATATTTTATTATAGGGAGAGTGAGTGTAGCACATATTTTGATATTAAAGGAAGAGAGTATAAATTTTAAAATAAAAAAATATCATATAATTCAAATATCTTTAAAAAAAAAGTGTGTAATTTAGTCTAAAAGAAATAATAAAAAGTTGGGTGGAGACAAATACCTCATTTTTCTCACTTGGAAGAGTTCTCAAGCCAAGTGAGAATATTCCCAAGAATATTCTTGGGACTTTGGTTGGATTCTTGGCATCTTTCACATTTATTAATGCGAAACTTATCTTCAAAGACAAGCAGTCGCAGATTCATCTTGCAAGCAGCCAGAGTTTAGAATTAAGTAACTATTGGAGTAAACTACAAATATAAATAATAGTAGCTGCGTGCCCTTCACCTTGTCCAGAATCAGAGTGCTGTCGAAATCGACCCATTTTTGCAAGGCGAAGTAAAACAGGAAAATGTTATACTAAAAATCTTTCATGTGGTATGCTAATAATCAAATTCATATATAGAAGCGACTTTTGCTTGACAAAGATCAAGGATGAGCTACCAAAAATTAAAAAGTCTTCTCTTATATTTTGCATTTGAATATTGATAAGAATAGAATGCCAGTTTATTTAAAACTAGCAAAAAGAAATTTTGGTAACAAAAGGGCCAAAGGGAGAGCAAGTAATTCCAAAATCATAAAGGTAATGAGGAGTTAATAGTTATAATGCTGCCTGATTAATTTGAGTAATTTGCATAATCCAGTCGAACAATACAACATGAAGGTCGATATCGCAATTCGCAAGGTTATTCCGGTCATTACATAGTTTTCCTTATGAAAGAGATCATAACATCAGCCTTGCTTCCCATTTAAAGTTCGAAGCTAAAATATCATACTGTCATCGTCCAAAGTTGATGTAAAGCACTACAATATTCTGTCTTTTCAAACAATTCACACCTCGCCATCAATCATCATGCTTTATTTTTCCATATAAAGATGCAGAGAAAGCTCATCATGCGTTGGCTTTATAATGGAGTCTTGCAGAATCCAGCTGGCGGCCATTGTCTCACTGGTGCTTCTGTTTCCAAGCACCCAAGGTTGGGGAGAAGATGGGCATGCCATAATTTGCAGGATAGCTCAGGTTAATTGTCTTTCTCTGTTTCTGTTTGAAATTTTCTTTTAAAGCATTAAATACAGATTGAAATTCTGACTCTAATTTTCAAAACTGTTCCTTTTCCTTTTCTGCTATTGAACAGTCTCGCCTCAGCGAAACAGCAGCAGAGGCTGTGGTAAATTTACTGCCAGAGTATGCAGAGAATGACTTGGGGAGCGTGTGTTCATGGGCAGATCACGTCAAGTTTATCTATCACTGGTCGTCTGCCTTACACTTCATCGATACTCCCGATAACCTTTGCAGTTATCACTATAACAGTAGGTTCCTTCCGTGTTCTGCTTATTATCTCATGATATCGTTATGATTGAGGATTTATGAATTTTATAATTAAATAATTGAAGTAATTTATGATCTAGTTGTTAAGAATTATCAATCAAGGCATTTGAGTATTTTGGTAAAATTATTTATTACAGTTAGCTATGTGTAGGATTTTTGTCGAATAAAATAGTTAACACTTGTTGTTAATAAATTAATTTAATATTAAATTTGAGAATTTTTCGTTTATCATCTTTGGTTCTTTTTCCTATCCTACATCAAGTCCTTTTCCCTGATTTAGTGTGATATATGATTGTGTTTTCACTTTTCGGTTTATTAACTAGGAATGTTTGGCTCAAAATTTTTCCAGTTATATGTGAACATCGTTTTTCACAAAAGTAAATTTATAATCAGCTGTTCTGCTATTTGTATTCAGGCCATAAGCCAAAGATGATTTCCATTTCCATAGTTCCGAAAACATACCCTTTCTGGTTGTATCTCAAAAGACGAATCATATATTGGATTTTTGGAATTTATGGCTTGGAAAACAAGTGAATCTTAGAGACATGATGCAATAGGATGATTTGGTACCGTGCAGCACTGACCAAATAGTCTGGACATTCAGGGGATTGCAAGGATGAGAATGGAGAGAAGGGAAGATGCGTTGCTGGAGCCATTAACAATTACACCAACCAGCTCCTCAACTATGGCAGTGACACTCAATGTAAACACCGATGAAAGATTCTTATGTAGACTCAGTTTATAAAAAATTGATAGACTAAATCAATCATGAATAAATATGCAAGAATGTTAGAAATGAATCTTATTTGAAAAGTGCACCTAATATGTCTATATATTTATTTATAATTGGCTTGGTATATCTATTTTTAATAATCCTAATAATCTTAGAATTTTTTAACACCAAAAACTTTGATGATTTCCAGTATTTTTTTTCCTCTGCTAACTAAACTAATTCTTGTCTGGATATGATAACATCAAAATATCAGATAACCTCACACAAGCACTTCTATTCCTTTCTCATTTTATGGGAGACATCCATCAGGTATAAAGCGATACATACTCTATATAACTCATACACCATGATTATATCTCAATTAGCAATGTTACTATCATCATATGAACTGGCTCCTCTAAAGTGCAGGGTGCACTTTAGAGAGTATAGTGCAAGTGCGTAACTGTTTAAGAGAATTAACCATTAGAATTTTTAGAAAATAGAAGCAACCTTGTAACTGCTTCTTTACATGCAAAAGTCGGTTATCTTTATTTTTTTCTTCAGCAGATACCCACATACACCAATTGTCTAAAGCGTAGGGTACACTTTAGAGGAGCCAAATCTGTAGTCATAACTTTTTACATGCTTCAACATTAGTCCTTCTCTGCAGCCTCTACATGTGGGGTTTACTTCAGACAGAGGAGGTAATACAATTGATGTTCACTGGTACACAAGGAAACAAAATCTTCACCATGTGAGTCTAATTCTCAGATCCATCAAGTCATCAACTATACAACAATATGGTCTTTTTTCCCCATTTTCTAGCAATTAATTTTATACCATGCAGGTTTGGGATGATAACATACTTGAGACAGCAAAAGAAAGATTCTATGGCTCTAACATAGAAGAATTCATCAATGCAATTCATCATAATATCACGGTATATTTTATGCAGTAACTTCTCTACCATCATCAAACATATTCAATTATTTGTCAGTAACTTTGATGTTAATGTAAATATGTCTTTACAAACAGAAAGAATGGTCTGATCAAGTTAATGGATGGGAGATCTGCAGTAATAACAAGAAGCCATGCCCAGATATGTATGTGCCTTTACTACTGAATCGGAAGATCATTCACATAAGTTTCATTCCTCCATTACTAGTTTACTTTAGAAATCTGTAAATGGAAATGCATTCACTTTCTGTTTGCTCCCTCATTTTTTCATATACTAGTACTTGTAAACTTTCAAGTTGGGTAAAATTTGCAGATATGCATCTGAGAGTATCGAAGCTGCCTGTCAATGGGCATACAAGGGTGTGTCTGAGGGTTCATTACTACAAGGTAAGCTATTAAAACTTTTGAAGTCAAAGTTTTGCTTAGTACTTTTTCTCACTATACCATAAACTCTGCAGATGATTACTTCCTATCCCGTTTGCCAATAGTCAACTTGCGGTTAGCTCAAGGAGGGGTTCGACTGGCTGCAACATTAAATCGGATTTTTGGCTCAAATAATGCGCTTCTGATGTAATATATTGAAAGTCGAAAGTGATAATAATAAGAAAGAAATAGGCTGTGTTTATTCTTTAGACTGTTCTTCAGGTATGTTGGTTTATAAAATCATATTCTTTCATACAGATATGTCTCTAAAACACAACAAAATCAAAGATTCATGACTCTGTCAAAGTTATGTCTGCACATACCCTGCTGTGGAAGGACACAGCTTTCGGGTAGATGATTGCATCCCCCCCCCCCCCTCTCTAAATATGCGGTCTAGTCATAACCAAGTTAGTCCAACAGAAACAAGATCTTTGTATTCTTGATAGAGGGTAAGCATCTATTTCCAGGCTCACAACTCTTTATATGCTGCTGTTATGAATCATGTATGATTCAGCACACACTCTGCCTATCTAAATTTTATGATCATTGGCAAACTTAGAAGTCTCATCTGTAATGACCCTTCAATATCACTGCCAAAAGGGGAAAAAGCAGAAAAGAAAAAAGAACTTATTATCTTTCTCACTCCTTGCAAAAACAGAAAATCAGCGTCAATCTCGTCAGTTTGAATTACAGCATATGTATCAGGCACATTCTTCCAAGATGATCATTTGTATATTACATCATAAGATCAAATTAACCAAAAGCCATAGGAGGAATCTAATACCAAGTTTTCAACTAAGCGATGTAGCAGATAACATTACTCTGGTTTCTTCACCACAAGGACAGGGCATTTGGCATTGTGGACACAGTAGTTGCCCACACTCCCTATAATAGCCCTGTATGAGCATAATGGTGTTAGTACCAACTAATTTTCAAAGGGAAAGTTTTGCCTTTCTTTCATAGGATCATCAGATAGTTGTATAAAAACAAAAATTAAGGCATTTGCTTTAAATTTTGAAAATCATCATGTAGATTGAGCAAGGGAGAACTAGCAAACCTTTTTATTTTTCCAAGCCCACGCTCACCAATCACAAGCAAATCAATTTTATGCTTTTCAACTGCACTGCATATGGCTGTTCTTGGATCACCTTCCCCTGTAAAGATCTCTGCATTCACCTGCACACATAAACATCTCTGAGCATTTTCTTACACTTGGTTGTGCAGCAGGAATATAAATCCATGTATATGAAGAATTCCAGCACCTTTAGCCTACGAAACAAGACACAACATTTTCGTTCCTCAAACAACTAAGCTCTCAAGTATACATAAAAACAAACACATAGCAGACATGGTTCAGAAAAATAAATTTATAGAGATTCCCCCGCCCAAAAAAAGGGAAACCGTACCCCATGACTAGCACATATATTCTTAGCTTTCTCCAAGAAAGCCAGCGCAAGCTTTTTCTGATTCTCATTGTATGAGTTCACAAAATCTGGCCCTGCAAGTTGAGCAGAACACAAGTTCGTCAGTAAGAAAGAAACCACAAAAGCACTCGCTAAATGAGAAACACAAATAAACAAGAAAAATAAGAACCCAAAAAAAAAAAAAGGAAGGGAGAAGAATCCCTAACATAAATAGGAGTTTATGAAACTTTTTAGTACTTAACTGGGTGAGAAAAGAGAGTAGAGACGAGCTGAGCCGAGAGAAGCTGAAAAAGTGTAGTTGTTATCAAGAACGGGATGAGCCATGAAGATTAGAAGGGGCTTACTTCTTATGGATTCCTTGAGAGTTTGGAGCAACCAAATGAGCGCGTAGTAACTGTAATCGCTTTCATCGATGGCCACCATCACCTTCTTCCCAGCCCCTTTATCTTCGCGCATTACCTCTTCTGCCATTTCTAAGCTCCCAAGTTTGGTTGATGGGCACAAAATCTCAACTCGCAGAAGTGTGCATAAATGAAGGGGAAAGGCATCTGCCTTTTATTGGGAAAACCCAGCTTATATATTTGGTAGTTGGGAAAAGAGAGTAGTATATTTCAGGTCATAACGGTCAGTCAAACACCATTGCGGAGGCAATAAGTTCTTGTCTAAATTCAGGGTCAAATCACTAGACCAAAACCAGCACAATTCAGGGTTAAATCCCCCTTTAATTTAGGTCAATCATAAAATGTCACGTTGTAATCCACTCCGACCGACCAAGTTCGAATTTGGCTTATGTTTATTGGTATATAAATATAATTGGTCAAATTATAAATAATTTCTTAAATTTTGATTTATCTATAAATAATTAAGAATCTTTAAAATTTAATAAATATATCTAAACTTTTAAATTTGTATAAATAACTCTCGTTTCGTGTCATTAGTTCATTATTTTACTAATAAAGCGTGATGTATTAAAAAATAATGTACACATAATTTAAAATTCAAAAAATTATCTATACATAATTTAAAGTTTAAAGAGATTATTTATATAAAAAATAAAATTTAAAAATATTAATTGTCATTAACATGTCATATTTTATTGGTAAAATAAGAAAAAAATGTATGCAATTTCTTAAATTTTTGCTTTTAGATTATTTAATCATATTTTAATTAAAAAGTAAATATTAATAACCGCATCTAAATCTCATTGACAATGAACTAGGTTATCTGATCCAAAATTTAGAAGAGTTGTGTAATTTAATCAATATAATTTTTTTAGAATTAAAAAATTATAAGAAATTTGATTTTTTTTAAAAAAATAAATAACAATATTTAAAATGCTGAAAAAAATATCGAATCATAACCAATTTTGCATTACTTTCATGAGTAAGGATATTGTTGTCTAAAAAATCACAATTTTTCATATTTGATTGAATAAAAAATTGAATTTATATAGTAAAAAAAAAGATATCATAAAAAAAAGAGTTTGAAGAAATAAGGTATATAATATAAACTTTATAATGAAATAATGAATTATATTGTTGGATTAGCCAAAACTATGCCTAATGGTCCTTTTTTATTTTAATTTTTCCAATTATGCCTAATTGACCTTAAAAGTTATGTTTGGATGGAGAAAAATTAAAAGGCAACAAGATAATGGTAGCAAATTTTTAGTTTTGATCATTTTTTATTTAAATTTAAATAAATATTTTTCCTCTCATTTAGGTTAGCCCAAGGTTTCAAAAAGTATTTCTAAACTCTTATTTTTTATGATCACAAATTATTGTCACCGAATAAATATTGTCTTTAAAAGAATTATAATATCTGATCTTTTATTATTAAACAGATTAAAAAAAATTCTTTTTTTTGGATCAAGCCAAACACTAATAAATTGGAAATTTATCTTGACAGTTCTATGGAACATAATCAGGGCATCTACAAAGGGGTATCACTGACAATCACATCCTGATATTTTTTAAGAAAATACAGTAACTTGTTTTGTTTTTGGAATCTGTAAGTTGCTGAAATGGCGTTTAAAATATCACTTTTGCAAAAATTACATTGCACTTGTTTACTTCTTCTAAGTAATTTATTCTTCTTAATTCAAACACGTTTAAAATTTGTTATATTTAAATTTAAGAAGAAGTTATATTTAAGAATTCAGATTTTAAAAAATTTATAATAAAAGACTTTAAAAATTAAAATTACTTTTAATATCTAAAATTAGTGAGATTTACTATTGGAGTTTTAAAAAATTATTATTAGATTTTAAGAAAATTATAATTTTAGTAATAATTTTTTTAAAATTTAGTGATAATTTTTTTAAATTCTAATAATAAAACCCACAAAATCTGATAATAACTTTAGTTATTAGGCATAATTTTATTTTTAAAATTTTTATTATTATAAATGTTAAAAAATTTAAGTTTTTAAATATATATTTTTCTAAATTCAAATAAAAATTTTTATTTTCCTTCTTTTCTATTTTATTTGTTAAATCTAAAGATACCCAAAAGGCGAGTTTAAATTTAAATATGCTTGACCCAAATATTAAGCATACGCCTAAACTCATGAAGTCAAATATAATCGAGGAAAGATCAATCACAGAACGTCGACCAAAGAAAAAGAACATATGACACGAACCCTCCAGAGATCATAGATGTGGTTTTCGATGAGGATAAGGAGGATGCTCTTTCGTGTAGCAAACAAACCCTTTTCTTTTTCGCATTGATGTACCAAAAATACGCTTAAATGTTTCTATCTTGCTCGGATAATTTCAGAAATCAGAATGCAGTTGGTCGTTACTCGTACGTCGTAACTCGTAAGTCATAGCTACGGGTCAATGACTGACCAAACAAGCAAGCATGAAAAGACTCGGATCCTACGATTAGGACTACATTAACGATCAAACATGCTTCACGGATGTCTAAATGTAGCTCCTTGACTTTTGTATAATTACTATTTTTAAACTATTAAAACCGTCGGTCATTCGATTACACTCAACGACTTACCTCAATCCATTTCATGATGGTGTTTTCTCTTTTGGATTTTTTTTTTATCAGTGTGGTCAATTACACAGTAGACTGTTCTTTAATCACTATGCAATATCTAATTTTTATGCTTTAGGGGGTTCCAACGAATTAACTTAGTTCAACCGGGAGAAACAAAACTTTAAGAATATATTTATAGAGTAATTTAAGGAAAAACTATTTTTTTAGATATTTAAGTTATTTTATTAAAAAAATTTGTTTGGATTAGAGAACACAATTTTAAATTATTAAAATGATTTAGTTAATTAATTCTTGAAAAAGTTGAAATTTGATTAAAATAGGTTAAATTTAGAGGTTTTCTTTTGTTTTATTTTTAAAATATTTATTTCTTCACATTTTTCTATACATACATGTGTATAACATGTATTTGTATATAGACTCACAAACACATACATTCAACAAAAAGTTAATGGAGAACATTAAAAATACTAAAATTATTCAAATGAAAATTTTAAATTAGAATAATTAATTTTCCATCAAACACAGTAAAAATTACTTACAATATTTTTTTTTGTGTGTTTATATAAACTAAAAAAAAATTAAGTACGAGTACCATTACCTATAACTCTGCAGTGGCACATTTAGTGACAAATTAATCTTACATTTTTTTTGCGGCAAAAACAATTGCTGCAAAGGGTAACTTTTTTTTTTTAAATTGAAATTTTATCCTCGCTGAATCTGTTTCTTTCTCAACTTAAGCTAGAAACGTTACTGACCAAAAAACCAAGGACAAAACTACAAATCATTAAAACGACAAATCTTTGGGAAAAATCATAATGGAAATGATGAAATGAGAAGGGGAAAAAAGAAGAAGAGTGATGTAAAATTATCTTACTTCAGGTGAGTGGTTTGCAGTAACAGATGGAGCAGAGGGAAATATTGATAATTTCAGTTTACAATAAAACTTAAAATTGTGATAATGCTATCCTCCTTCAAATTATCCTCATTACATTTCATATCTGCCACAAACATTCGGATAATATCTGGACTGATAGGCACTTCCATTCGATTCAATATATCCCGTTTGGACTGATCGATAGGCCCTTCCAGTGGTTCCATATATCTGATTTGGACTGATCGATAGGCCCATTTGGTTCAATATATCTCATTTGGACTAATCCTGGTGGACCACGACTTGGGGGGTAGGCATTTAGGTGTCCAAGCCACATCTACCCCATCACTCTCACATGGACCAAAAAGGAATGTACTGCATAATTATCACTAAAAGAGCATACGACAATGAATGCTTCATGTTAGCTATTATATCCTTGTGTATAAAACTAGCACACTGAGCAAGAGAAGAGGATAGATGAGGTTATATATATATATATATATATATATATATATATATATTGCTTTTCTTCTTCTATAAAAATGGGTATAATAATTGTGCGTTTCAATCACTCAAATATCTATTACCCTAAACTTTGTATTGAAGCTATGACGTCCATTAAGCATAGCCAAATGCTACAGCAATTACCTCTTTGACACTTAGAAATTAAGAAAATATGAGCAACATTTGGAGGAATGAAATATTTTTCCCATAAAAAAAAAATTGTAATTTCGATCCCTATAAAAACATACTTTTCTATCTCTAAAATATAAGTCAACCAACTCCTGCATTCATCAAATACAGAAGCATAACAATTCTTTTGGAAAAAATTGTAGTGACAATATTAAAAATCTTCCTTTATATATATATATATATATATATATATCCACGTGGTGAAGTTGAAAGACAATGCCTAGAGTTTTCAATTCAAGCATGTGTCTATGATACGTATAGCCAAATGTTAAAACCATTGCTGCTATTGTTTTTTTCCTTTAAATGCTACAGCCAGTGATATTTTAGAATTTCGTTTAAGTTGATTTTTTTTGAAATGATGTTAAAGATGTAATCTATCGTATCAACTCAATGCATTTAACATTTTACTCCAATATCCTCTTCAGAAGAATCGAACCCTAATTGCCAATACTACATAGATCTATTAATAAATTAAAAAAAAAATCCCTTTTGAATCGGTAAATCTGATCATTATATGTAAGAAATATACAATTCTATTAAGGCTCCATTTGTTTTATAAGAAAATAAAAATAATTTTCAAATTAAAAAAGTAAAAATAATTTCCATAATAAATTTTTATCTCTTGTTTATTTCAACAGAAAAAAATTCTGTAGAAATTTCTTCTTTTGTTTGGATTACATAATAAAGATAGATGGTAAACAATACACAAAGGATGGCGATATGGTAATTGGCGACCCAACACTGTATACAAATGGGTTGGATGCAAATGGTTATGACAAGGTAGATACACTTATTACAAAGCAATAGTTGGACTTTTCAAAAAAAAGAAAAGGGAAGAAGGTGAAGCCGTTTTGGACTCAAGCTTAGACTGAATTTAAAAACTGGACCAAAGAAAAGCTTATTTCAGATTCCTTATTGTAATTTGAGTGGACCCGAAATGTCTAGGACTGAGCTTGGGCTCAAATCTAAAGATTTTTAAGGTTTAAAATTTGGTTTCAAGTTCACTTTGCAAAAATAAACTTTTTCGAACTTATATTTGGTCCCATTCTTATTTAGGTTTAAATAGAAAGGTCCATATAGAGCCCAAGCCACTGACAGCCATATATATATATACACACACACACACATACATCCAATGGTTTTAATTGGAACTAGAGTGCGAGAATAAATAAAAGATAAAACTAATTAGTCACAATTTTTATGAATTTATTATTAAAATTTTCAATAAAAATATATTAAGTGGATATATAATATAAGTTAGTAGCATATGATTGGGTCTTCTAAAACAAATTACATGTCATGTTGTTATTAAAGACCTCAATAACCAACACCAAGAAATTAAACAAAAAAAAAAACTTTGCCTAATTTTAGTTCTAATAGAAAGGAATGAAGTCAAACCTCTATAGGTATACTTGACCGTGGCTATGGCAACCCAATCGTCCAAGTGTTACTTAGAACATGTCATCTAAATGTTTTTAGGTTAGCATGCATGAATAGGATTCGGATTTTTTTTCTTGGGTCTTTTTCTCTAATCTCTCTCTTATAAAATTTGGATGGTTTTAATTTTTTTTTCAACTTTTTTGGGTCAAAACATTTTTAAAAAAATTTGTAATAAAAAATTATTTTTATTCTATGTTTTGTCCTTTTTAAACAAATTTATTTTCAAAAATTTGTAAAAATTAAATAAATCTGAACCATTCACATTAATTTGAATGGTCCAAATTTTGCACTGCGGAAATCAGGGAAGAGACTACTGTAGGGGATCTATTTCATGTATGCACAGGTTAGATATGAGATATTTTGGAACGTAAACATACCTGGGCCAACTTTTTATCATATATCTTCATCCCAGGTCAGAAATGAATCAATGACCAAATTAATTAAAGTAAATTAATATGAGCACATTCTTCTATATTCTATAGCAGTAATTCATTTGTTGAGGAAACTTCCTTGATGTAACTTTTTTTCACTTTATTTTTCTCTTGGACGTGGCACATGATGGAACTATTTCTTCTCTTTTCAAGGGATAGTGTATGACAAGCCAGAAAGACCTGGGACTCAGAAAAGCATGAAACACGAGAGAGGGAAAGAGAGCATTTTTTGTTCCCTTACATTTATCTACATACTACAGACAATGGCATTCAAAAAATAAGAATCTTCTGTAATTGACAATATTAATTGCACGGTGTAATTAGTCTTTTTACCTGAATCTTTCAAGCTTTTCTTGTCATTATTTTTTTTTCTCTTCTCCTATATTACTTTCAACCTTATATTAACTATATTGTGTAGTCATTATTCTTAACTGCAGAGAATCCTTATTCCGCATTTAACACAAAGAAGCATATATAAAGAAAAAAAATGTTTAATGTTCAGAAAGTTCGAGTTTGAAACTAAGATCAATCCTTCTATCATGGACATAATTCCCCGGTCTCTCCCCCCTTTCCCGAACCCCAAGCCAAATTGAAGTATAGAGACAATTACCTTTGCCAATGTTCTACAAATTGTAAAACTGTATCCGCTATATGTTCATTTGGAAGCTGAATGAAGAGTCTTCATTTCAAAGAAATTGTACAAATTGAGTCTTCTTCTCTGCTATAATTCGAACAGGACGATAGTTTCTGTCAAGCCACGCCGCTATTGCCTTGGCCTCCAAAATATGCTGCCATCATTTCAACGAATATCAAGAAAAACTCTAAAAAATGTTGAGAAGGATAGTCAAAGACACAGACAAAAACCTCCTGGTTTGGTAGCTTAGAGATGAAGTGATAAAAGTATATTCTGATTTTCCATATTGCTTGACATAATTAAAACCATTAAAATGTATTTGGAGATTTCCTCATTAACAGGTTCCACTATCTAGAAGTTTTTCCAATAAATTATTAAATTTTCACTTTCTTTAGAATGTAAGTGACTAAACAATCACACTTATTTTCCATGCACCTATATCTATGTTTATCGTTTGATAAATGTAGATAAGTAGAGAAACACTCACAACCTTTAACAATGCCACAAGTTCTTCAAATCACTAATTAACTACACAGCGCAATGAGCCTCAATGTACCTTCTTCATTTTACTCTTCATGTGGACTTGTAAACGCATAAAAATGTAGCATATGATCTTCATAGTTCGAGCATCATTCACTTGAAATATACAGATAAACAAAAATTCTTAGAATGCTGACTGTTGAAACATATTAGCTGATTCAGCTCATGGAGACTCACCATGTTGGCAATAACTAGCAAAAACTGCATTGTTAACCACCCCGTATTGATCCAGCACATAATCACGGACTCTTAGTTCAAGGTCAAAGTACCCACTCATTCTGCACGATGACAATTGACAAGGGATATGAGTGTACCCTACTTGTTAACTTATATCACAAAAAATAAGTGCGAGTGTGAGCATGTGAGAAGGAATTTTCAAATTTTGAATGAATTGCCATTTCCATATGCACGAACTGCCCACGCACTACAATACTGTCTGCCCCTAGAAATTCAATTTCTTTGTTAATATAGAATTGAATGAAACTAGAAAGACGTATTTAAAAGTAAATTTATGGTATCTAAAGTTGTGACACACAAAAAATAATCGCATTCGAAACAAAAAATTTTATATTTATTTTTAGAGAATTATAATGGTGAAAGGGAACTATAGAAACAGAAATATAAAACCTCACAAATTGCTTCTCATTAAATGAAAAACCCTCTCATGAAGTCAAAACAGGAAGAAGCTTGAATGTAAAATTCCACATATCA
Organism: Erythrophleum ivorense; assembly: GCA_026724425.1. Classification (NCBI taxonomy): domain Eukaryota; kingdom Viridiplantae; phylum Streptophyta; class Magnoliopsida; order Fabales; family Fabaceae; genus Erythrophleum; species Erythrophleum ivorense. The sequence continues at coordinate 47,277,879 of JAIUCV010000009.1, forward strand.
TAAAATTTTTCCTCAACCTGTAATGCCCAGTACGTTGTACAATTACTGGAACGGGCCAATTTGAAAAATAAGTTTTCTGAGATGAGTGATTCAATGCCAAACAAAATTTGAATAAAATTTTAAATAATAGAAAATGAGGATTTGAACCTTGAGTTGCCTAGAAACGGGAGTCGAAGTGATTCGAAAAATTTGTCGAAAGGCCAGTGGCATTTTCGTAAATAAGTGTAATTTTGGAAAAACACTTAGGAAGGCTTTTTAAATAGAAATTTTGAGTTGCCCAGGGTTCTCAGAGGCCCCAAAAACCATGGGAAGCCCTGGGACCGATAAAGCCCCTCCAGTGTACTCTTTCCGACATTGATTGACCCAAATTTTGACTGGTTTGTTCGGAAAGGTTTTAGCTCCAATTTGAGTATTTCAAAGGCATTTTATTAAATTGGGAATCTAAATTTTATGATGGAAAAGACGGTTCTAAAAAAGAAGCTAAAACGAAGTCAAACCGAAAATGCCATTATGGAAGGGCAAAAATGGAAACAAATTGCACAAAGGAAGCTTTCAAAGCCTCTTTTTAATCCACGTTCAACTCCCCCCACTCTAAACCGACTTTCTTCTACCCAAATCTCAGAAAAGGAGTTGCTGTCTTAGGAGCACAAAGAGAGGGAATTTTGGAGGAAGAAAAGCCAAAGAAAGGGTGAGAAAGTATAAGGTTTTCATGCTTCTTTCTCTTGAAACTTCATCCTTTCTTTCTTGTTTCATCTTTTCATGGTTTTAATGGAATTTTTGGTGCTGATTTAGGTCCAGATCAGAGGAAGGAAATTCGAAATTTAAGGAGGAGAAAGAGGGAAGAGGAAAGGCTCTTGAAGGAAGTTTGATTACAAGGTAGTTTCTCTTCCTTTGTTGCTTCTTTTTCTCCTTCTCCTCTTCTATGGTGGGATGTCTCAAACAGAACTATAAAGAGGAAAGAGTTTCTGTTTTATAATCCAAAAGAATTCATCAAACTAAGCCATGGGAAGATGGATTATATCAAAGAAAAGCATGCAAAAGTAGGAAAACTCAAGTTGGAAAAGTGTAGGGTGCTTGAATATAGTTTAAAATCTGGGTTGATTCAAGATTTTCCCATCATATGTGAGTGTTTGTTTGAGTTTCTAAGACTCTTAGGGAGCCTCCCAAGTGTCCCATCCATTAAGGAAAAATCCCAAACTCCATGGGTCTTTAATGGAAGTATAACTAGGTCAAATCCCATAGAGATAGCTATAGGGTATTTTAAATGGTTCTAAGCTTGATTTGGGACTTTATATGATAAAAGAAGATAGGAGAAACCCTTGGGAAAAATTTAGAAGCCTTAGATTGGGAGATGAGGCAATGGCTTCCATAATGTAACTTTATGAAGCAACATGGACCTAGGTTTGTGAAAGTGAGTGTGTGATGGCTTCCAAGACCTTAAATGAGGGCAAGAGGTCCAAATATGGCAAGAGTCCTCGAAATTTAAATACATACCTAAGGGAAATAGTTCTGGATACTTTTGTTTCATGTCATCTTCTAGTTCCCAAGTTGCCTCCTCAAACGTCGGGTCCTTCTAAACCACTTTCACCAGAGGGATGCTCTTGTTTCTCAGTTGTTTCAACATGGCATCCACAATCCTCTCTGGCCTCACTACATATGAAAGATTTTCCTGCAATTGAATATGCTCATATTCTATGACATGTGAAGGGTTTTGTAAGTATTTTTTAAATTAGGAGATGTGAAAGACATTATAGATTTGGGCTAAGTTTGGAGGTAGGGCTATCCGGTAGGCCACGGGTCTGAATTTTTCAAGAATTTCAAATTGACCAATATACCTAGGACTGAGCTTCTTTACCCTCATAGATCGAACTACCCCAGTCACTGGAGACACTCGAATGAATACGTGGTCTCCAATCTCAAACTCTAATGGCCTTCTTTTTCAATTGGCATAACTTTTCTGTCTACTCTAAGTCGTAAGGAATTTCTTTTTGATCAATTCTATCTGTTGGGTAGTCTGATTTACTAACTCAAGTTCTAGCAAACTCCTCTCCCCTAACTCAACCCAATATAACGGAGATCTACACTTTCTCCCATAAAGAGCCTTATAAGAAGCTATTTGAATACTAAAATGATAACACCCATCAATTGCAAACACTCATGGAATAGAAATAAAAATGAAAAAAAAAAGAAAATAATTTTATAAATAAGGATGGAATTTTATACATTTACTTTAAAATAATTATAAAAATAATATGTATTAATGAGTAATAATTATAAAAAACATAATAAATATTTCACGCAATTTTTCTTTCATTTCACTTTCCCATCAATAACCATACGGACTTGAAGCTACAATTTCTAGTTGCCAAGGATGACATAAAATTCTACCCAAAAAAAAAAAGACTCTTGTTAATGTCCGAAAGAAAAATGATAAAGCGTAAACGATGTGTGTAGAAATGTGAAGTACACTTTGCCGCCCTTCAGATTCAAAAATGATGGAGATCCGAAGCTCCTCACTGAGAACAATGATCGGACTCCCGGCGACTTGAAAGGCCGGTGGATAATCGGAAAAGCCGAAGGTAGGTGGTTGAGATGAAACGTCCTCGTCTTGAGAAGCAGGGTAGGCATTATGGTATGAGCGCGGTGGACCAGGCAAAACAAGATGGTTATTACATTTTAAGGAGTTTATTGTTTATTAAGTATTTGTTATTATATAATGATTTATATTTTTCAATTTTCCCATTAATTTTTAATAAACTCAATTTATAAAAATTAATCATGAATTAATATGCAAGTAATAAATTAGAAGTGAATTCCATTTTTAAAAAAACTCTTCTAACACGGTGCGTTACATACTTATCTACAATTAATTTCAGCTATTTATTAATTGTTTGTAAATCAAATTTACCTAAAATCTCTACCCTTTTGAGTATTGAAGCCAAAAAAATAAAAAATTGGAAGCACAAGAGTATTGAAAAAGAATATAGGAGAACTGGTAAAGCTTGAAGAGCTAAATTTACTAGAACAGGGGTAAGTATTTATACAACCAAACATATGAATCCGTGGGCAAATATTCACCATTTGTTCTTTTTTTAGCTAGGTTACTTTAGTATTATTAGTCTTGTTTGGCCAATATATAAATTGATTCTCTTTTAACCTTACATTTACATTTATCAAATTTACAATAACAACACAAGTATTGTTGGTTCTGATCAATTTGTCAAGATAATTGTGTGCATGTATATAAATATATATTTCTGGTATTTGTGGAGATATATATACACACAGTTGCTCTTCCTACCCCACGCGCAAACTTCATATCCTGCATCACATTTTATTGTTTGCTGTATCTCTATGAAGTGTCTCTGTTCAAGTGGTCTTTATATATTAGGACGTTGGTCCAATCCAAAATTTGATTAAGAATCCATTGTACTTGCCCTTTCACACCCTGCTTTATCTATCCAACCAACTCTATCACATAATATAAATCAGATCTCAATATATCACTAACTAAAATGGATCTAACCCACAATTTTCAATTTCATGGACCCCAAATCATGATCACCGACATTGAGAAATTGGGATCTTTCATTTTCACTTGTTGTCACTGTCAGTGTTATGAGGCAGGAAAAAGGGACGTATGATCTATTTCTGCAAATTGGACTCTTGTATTTGCCTTATTTGTATAAGCCTACTCTTCTTATCGACGAGGTTTCATTAAATTGTCAGTCACAACATCGCTGCAGTAAACTGTCATTATCCTCAAATGAATCGTATCTTTTACATTATATTTAATCACGAATCGAATTTAGTTTTCAATTAAAATTTGAGAAGACTTGAACTCATAGCTTGATTATTTATGTGGTTGCCAATAAATTACCCACTTTTTGTTCATCAATCCATAAATATGAAAATTACATTTCAGAACTTGAATATATTGATGACTGAGAAAGCAAAATAAACACAAATTGCTGGCGATTCGCCATTACCTGCAATGCTTTAATCTATATTTGTCTTACAGAGTTTCATTTTATAGTTATCCAGGTAATTAATGGGTATGGAAGAAAGCATACATCGACTTCATAATGGTAAGAAGCAACAGAAACAAAGACCTTTTGTTTTTTTTTCTTTTTATTGAGGTGGCCATGTAGGATTGCAGTGAGCAAAGCCTCCATAATCTTCTCCTGCCATCCTTTCCATCCCTTGGATTCCATCTGTGCTAGTACTTCTCTGCAACACACAAGCCCCTCTCATGAGCATGTCAACAATAAGCTAGTCAGTGCCTTGTAGTTTACCTGAATCATCTATGACACAAACTTTGAAATGTTTAAGTGTAATTTGAAGAGTGACGTTATATAATAAATGGATTTTTTGTTGCGTAACTCTATGCTATGCAGTAGGAGAACACAAAAAATAATAATAATAAAGGGTAGAGCCCCTGTTTGGGGGCGCAGGCCGAAGGAGTAGTAGAGAAGAGAGCAGCAGAAAATCCTAGTCCTGTTATATATATATATATATATATATATATTCAATCCTTGTCAAACAAGTACACAACGCAGATGACAGTAAAGGGGTACCTGCATGGTTTCGATGGTATCCATCTCGCAGGTGTTGAAATCGGAATACATACTCGCTGCTGAGAGCTTCATGGAGAGAAACTTTTAAAAAGAGAAGGGAAAATCTTAATATCAGCAATTTAGGATATTTGAAAACTACAATGGAAAATAATGATTAATATCACCATAATCACCTCAATCTGTTGCTGCAGTGATAGAACGTAGTTTATGATCACATCTAACATAACTGCCATTCCCATTGCCTGCAAATTCATAAAAATGGCCATACTTTGTTAGTTCACATGTACTGAACAAACATGTTATAACATCAAGGACTCTTCTGATCAATTAAAAACCTTGTAGCACCCAGGAACCAAGTCCTGCAAACATCTCAGCTTCTCATTGATTTTCTCTCTTCTCACCTGGAATTTAAAAAAAGGAGTATTATCTCAACTCTGAGGGCTATCATTTTTATACTATAGAAAAGGGGTTTGAACTTTTACCCGTTCTGCTAAACTGTGGCTATCAGTAGCTTGGCCTCTTTTTGCCCTTATATGGATTACTTCGTTTGGTTTCTCTACAATTCTCTTATTGTTTCTCTTCCTTTTGGACCCAACTGCTTTCTGTGAATTGCGAACAATATAATTAAGGAAACCCACAATTGTTATCGTCTCCTATTGACTTACACATCATATTATTAAGCCATGAACTTAAAAAAACAAAAAAAGTTTTCCAAAGCGGAAGATATTTTTCTTAACCTTATTCATTTCTGGAAAATTTGCGGAATATGGAGAAGAAGAATTCTCCCCTAAGCTTTCTGATGACTGAATCAGTGGAAAATCAAGCTGTTGATCCAAAAGGCTGCCATTGAAGAAAGGCATGATTAATCCTGAGTTTGACTTTTCTACCCTGTTTCAAAGTGTGTAGCTAGCTCGGTGGGAGAAGACGAAGGATCACTCTGTTTAAAAAGCCTTCCTTTTCAATTTTCATTATTCATTTATTCCTTTTTATATACTTTTTAGATAGACATTTCTAGCAAAACACAATTATTCAAAACAACAGAACTTTGGAAATTAAACTAACCTAATTAATATGCTTGATAGTTGATATATCAATCATGTTTACTAACCATATTTAGAGCATGGAATTAGTGCAGTTACACGCAGGAACCTTCATATATATATATATATATATATAGATACATAGATAGATAGGTAGACAGCTAATATACATATATTTGGATTTTAAATAAATAATAATAGATGTACTTTATTTATACTAATATATATGCCTTTAGGCCCTTGTGGTCATTAATTCCTATCAAAACCATATATATAAATTAATATAGATATAGATATATAAAAAAAAGTATAAAAAATTAATATAGTTTTCTATACAAAAGGATTGTGGACGATTTTAAATTTCCCACTACTTCATTTATTTTTGTAATAAATAATTAGTGTATATATATGTATGCTTTACTTGGACCTACAAGAACATGCATGATTCAACATGAATGGATATGGACACATTAAGGGCCTTATAAGACATAAATAGATTTCTAAGGATGACATTGCTAATGATGTTTGACAAAAATATAGTCGCTACTTAATGATATTATTTAGCTCCGAAAGTACAAGTCATATATAATCTGATTACAATGATGTTCTATAATTTGTTTAGAAACCGGCGTTGGTCCTACGTGCCTCAAACATTAGTTCATGGCAGATGCATAATTGCCCAAGATGCAATGTACTCTTTTCAAGAAGTTCTAATGTGCAGGGTCCATTAACCACCGCAAATGCATCCCTCCAATAATTAAATTTAGGGAAATATATTGTATTTAATTTCATAAATTAAATACACCTTATCATATTTTTTCCTAATTTTTTTAGTGAACATTAATTGAAGATAAATAATGTCTATATATCTAAATTTTCATACCCACCCGGAATTACTTGAATTAAGCTAGGAGTTGATGTTGTCCTCATTTCATTTTTTGTCCTTGGTTCAGTTTTTTTTTTTTTATAGTTATAATTGGCTTTTACACCTGTAAAGCATTACCCACATAATCGCTCAACCTAGTCACTAAAAGATATGCCCAATCTGGCCTTGAAAATGACTTGTTATTGGAATTTATTCTCTCTTTATGGTATGCGATGCGAATCTTGTTAGTGTTTCCAGTATTCATATAGTGAAGTTTTTTCAGAAAAAATAAGGTAGGATGATTAAAACAAAATCCTTTAAGTGAAGGATTGTACATATTTCAATCACTTGCAAAATTAATTGTGTCTGTTGTCCTTTGAAACCTCCTTATCTAATTAATTGTATTTACATAATTTATAATGTTAATCTTTGTTTAAGAACGTGGAGTAACACACGCGGAAATGAAAATCCTATTTTTCTAGCGCCAAGCAAGAAGATTATACAACATCTTATAAAACCATAATAATACTGATAAATTGCTCAAACTTTTTAAGATATGTGGGATTTGTTAGCCAACATATCATTCAAATTTTATTTTTTAATTATAGTTATCCAAAATATTATTTCTAGTTAAATTAAAGAACTCGTATTTACATATATACAGTCAAAAATGGCAGTTCCATGATGTCTACATTCCTACATCATAGTATTGGCATGCCTAGAGGGCAAACATGGCCGAGCTGTCTTCACGCACGACTCTTTATTTTGTGTTGACAATTATTTGTACTTGCTCTATACTAGGCATGTCCATATACTATCACCCAGCTTCCACACTACATTTAATAGTTGGCATTGTCACAATCTTAATTTGAACACATTATTACAAAATGTGAGAATTATATAATTCTTAATAAGATAATATAATAATTTAAGAACTAGTAATAGTTCAGTTGTCATGCATACAAAAACATTTTTTATTATCCTTGTCTATTTGAGAAATAGCTAGCAAAACATTAGCACATAGAATATATTACCTCCAATCTTATATATAAGAGATTTTTTTAAGATTTGATTTGGTATAAAATATAAGAAACAAATCACTAATGTCTAGTATATTAATTATAGTATTTTAATTATACCTCTATTAAATGAGTTTTTCAAATTATGAGTAATAGCTGTCATTAATTTTAAAAAAAAATACATACGTTAAATAAAGGTATTCTTAAAAAATAATTTTTATTTGAGAGAAAATAAAAAAAAATTAATTACTTTAAATCAACTTTTTTAATTCTTATGAATTAGTTATTTGTTTTTTATATATAAGATCAAAAGTAGTATAATATATCTTAGTCAATTACAATAAAATATTTCATGTATAGATGATTAAGCTAATCATTACACAATTTGAGCATCATAAGCACAAACATTTTAACACAAGATAGGGGTGGACAAAAACCTGAAAGACCCAATAAACCTGGCCCAACCCGACAATATCAGGTTGGGCCGGGCGGGGCCGGGCAATAAGGAAAAAACAAAAAAATGGGTAAAGTTAAATAGCCTATGAGAACGGGCCGGGTCAGTCTACAGGTTAAGCTAATGGACGATTTTAGATCGGCCTAACCCGTATCATATTATTTTTTTGCTCAATATATTTTTTCTTGCTTCCTAAAATCCCTAATTTCCATTCCCAGTTATAGTTTCCCTTTTGCCTCTTACCTTTTTCTTTTCGTCAAATGTCACGTTTGATTGCAGCAACTTCAAACTTTTTCCAAGTTTTTGATCTAATCTTTTTCTAATCTCTCCTCTACTTCACTCCTCCTTCAACATCGGCCAGGCTCATCACAGATTTGTGTCCCTCTGCAGCTTTGCTTTAGCTACGCTCCTTGCTAGCCTACCTTATTTCACCGTCATGAGGCTTAATCGTCAACTGTCAGCCTTCCCAGATCCATTCAAAGCTCACAACCTTCACTTGCTTCTTTCATTTATTTTATGATTTCTAGTTGGTCTCGTTGTCTTCATTGGGTAAGGCTTTATTTGTCAAAGCTACTTTGTTTTCTTTTCATAAGAAAAAAAAAGAAAGCATATATGGATAGTTGATTTTGTGGATGGTTGATTTTATACTTTAGCTTGCTGGTACCTTGGTATTGTTGCAAACTTGCAGTAGTGATCACTGAGGGCTCAAGAATTGAGTTTGTTCCTGATAAAGAAGTTGCCTTGCCATTTGTAGCACATGGACTCTATTGCTAGCTTCTGATCCTTGAATCCTTTGTCCAATTTGGCATTTGTCAAAAGTTCTTCAAGGTAATTACCACTCAATTAATTGATTTATCCAAGGAATGTTAAATGAAAGGCTTTCTTAGGTAAATTATCATGTTAAATATAAGCATATCAAATCAACTATAAATACATATATATGTGTACTGGAAGTGAGTACTATTAAAAAGTGCACATAATATATTTACATGTTAATCTATTCATTGTTGGATTAATATTTTTAAAATTTTTTTATTAAATAGCTAAAAAAATTTAAATACCTAAATAAGTAAAAATTATGTGAAAATTAACTATTTCATATGAAAAGTGCATATGATTCATCCAGTGACAAAGCAAAAAGGAATTTGGCATGCCTTCTCCTAATGTTTCATCATTTGAAGGTACCTTAAAGACTAATGCAAGTTATGTGGTAAAATACACAATGATTCAAACATTTGGCATACCTTCTCATAAGTATTTTTTTTTAACTATAGCTAATTTCCATATATCACATTTAATTATAACTTTTTTGATGTGGTGTTTATTGAGGCATTCATGGCAAACCAAACTTTTGAAGAAAACTAAGGGCCTGTTTGGTTGTTGGAAAAAGGGCATTAGGGAATGGAATCCAAACAACATTCCGTCGTTTGGTTGTAAGAGTTTACCAATAGAGGATTCCATTGTGCTGTCCAAATTCCTGTAGATGGAGGAATGTGAAATCTTTCAAAAATTGGAAGGAAAGCATCACTGTTCAAAAGAATAGGTTGGTAGTTGACATTTTTTTTTTACATTAATAAAGAATATTGATCATTTAAAAATAAATATTTTTATTTTTTAAATTATTGGTCATTAAAAAATTATTTTTAAATTAAAAATTATATTATTATTGATTAAAAATAATTATTTTTTATTTCTTTATATTAGAAGTATTGTGATCATTTAATTAATTTTATTATTATTATATTATTTTTATTTAATCAAACATAAAACATGAATGAAATTTTATTCATTTCTATATCATACTAAACATGATGATAGATTATAAGATTCTTTTCCATTCATTTCCAATTCTTTTTATTCCTTTCCATTAGGCCTATTTCTAACAACCAAATGGAGCCTAAGGCCAATCCCAATCCCAACCTAGTAGGGGTATTCATAAGTTCGGTTTGGTTCTGTTTTAGAATAAAACCAAATCGAACCAACCTTGTCGGTTCAACAATTTTTTAGACCTTTTCGGTTTTGAATTATAATCGGTTTGGTTCTGTTTTTGTTCATGTTTTTTTGGCCAAAAATATTTTTTTAGGATTTTATTCTTTGCAATATATAGAATTTAATTTCTAATATTATGCATCTTATTAAATTTTAGCCAATAATAATGTATTTATACTTTTTTTATTTTTATTTTTATTTTTAGTCTAAAAAACACCTATAAATTGACAAAAAGTTTTGAAAAGTAAATAAAATAAAATAAAATAAAATAAGAGTAATATTTTATAATAAAATAATATAGGCAACTTGTCAGTTTGGTTCAGTTTAACCGAACCAAACATGCCATGAACCGACAACCGAACCGAATTAATCTGTTTTAGATTTAAAAAAACCAAACCAAACCATTTGTTAATCGATTTTTATTGGTTTAGTTCGGTTTAGTTCGATTTGAATGGTTTGGTTCGGTTTTGTTCACCCCTACAACCTAGCACTATTCTTACCCAACAATCTATTGCTTTAGATGCTAATACTACTGGTTCTACCGCTGCTACAGCTTCTACAACTGTGGGTTCAAAGATAAGGCCTCCTGTAAACAAGTTAAGTGTTTGGGAGCATTTTAGAAAACTTCCATTAGAGGAAACTAATGGAGAACATAGGTGTATTTATAAATACTGTGAGGCTTCTTATACTTGTCACCCCAATAAACATGGAATGAGTTCCTTACATAGGCACTTGCAAGCATGTAATAAAAACCCACATAGAGCACAAGCAAAAAATCAAACCATATTAGCATACAACCAGGTTTCAGCAGGAGATAATTTAGAGAGAGTTGCTCCTATAAGAATAATGACCTCTTACACCTTCAATTTAGATGAATGTTGAAGGGCTTTAGCTGAATTTATCATATGTGGTGAGATGCCCTTTCAGGTTATGGAAGGAAATGGATTTCGCAAGTATAGCAATCATCTAGAACCTAGGTTCTAAGGTTCCTCAAGAATGACTATTGCTATGGATTGTTTGAGACTCTATACAGAAGAATCCAAGAAGCTTAAAGAGTTCTTAAAAAATCATGTATGCGTGTTTGCCTCACTACAGACACATGGACTTCAATTCAAAATTTAAACTATATGTGTCTCACAGCTCACTTTATAGACGAAAATTGGAGATTACAAAAGCAGATCCTCAACTTTTCTATAATTGAAAATCATAGAGGTGACACTATAGGCAAGGTAGTTGAGAAGTGTTTGTTAGGTTGGGGCATTGAAAAAGTGTTCACATTAATTGTAGATAATGCAAGTTCCAATGATACAGCTATAGCCTATTTGAAAAAGCGATTGAAAAATTAGAATGGATTGATATGTAATGGGGATTATTTACATGTGAGATGTTTTGCACATATTCTAAATTTGGTGGTGAATGATGGGTTGAAGAATATGCACAATTCCATCACTGCTTTTCGCAATGTTGTTAGATATGTAAGGTCTTCTCCAATAAAACTTCAAAAATTCAAAAGCTTTGTTGAAAAGGAAAGAATTAAGTCCAAAAGTCTTGCATGCTTGGATGTCACAACTAAGTGGAATTCCACTTATTTGATGTTATAACAAGCCATCAAGTTTCAAAGGGTATTTGACAGAACGTAGGATGAAGATGAAGGGCATAATGGGCACTTTAAGGAAGATGTCCATTGGATTAGTCCTTCGACAACTTCTGATTGAAGTAATGTCTCTGTATTTGTTCAATTTTTGAAGGTCTTTTATGAGATTATATTAAGATTTTTTGGTTCATTGTATGTGACCTTAAATGCTTACTTTCATGACATCTCTTCGATTTTGGATATATTCATATCGAGTTCTACTGTGGAAGACCCTCTCATTAGAGAGATGGCTGAGAATATAAAGAATAAGTATGACAAGTATTGGGAAAAGTCAAAGAACATGAACCCTTTATTGGTACTAGGAGTGGTATTTGACCCTAGATATAAACTTGCCTATGTACATGCTACTTTTGAAGAGATATATCCTGATTTTAATCTTTGTGAGGCCATGGAGAAAAAGGTGAAAAATGCACTATATCGTCTATATGAGGAATATGCCGGGAGAGTTGTTAATGAATCACAAGATATCTCTAAAGAAATGGTGACTCAAGTAGAAGGGATTTAATGGGAGTGTAGATGCCAACTTTTGCTCCTGATAAGATAAAGAACAAATGGAACATGTCCCAAAAAATGAAAGTTAGCTTAAATCAGACCACAGAGTTAGAAAGTATCTTGCAGCTGAATTAGTTGAGGATGATCCTTCTTTTGATCTTTTATCATAGTGCAAAGAAAATGCAACAAAGTATAAAGTTTTTTCTTTAGTTGCACGTGATATATTAGCTGTGTCAATGTCAACTATGGCTTTTGAATCTATTTTTAGCACCAATGGTCATGTACTTGATTCTTTTAGGAGTTTGTTATCACTAAAAATGGATGCAGCACTCATTTGCACCAAAAATTGGCTATCTCCTACAGTGTTCAGGTTTAACGAGCATGACTTTGATTAATATGAGGAGTTTGAGAGTATTATTGCCACTGGTAAGCTTTTATACTTTGATAAAATACTTTATGCATATTGATTTTTGCTTCTAATTTTAATACGTTGTTTAATTTTTACAGATGTCTTGGGAGCTTCTGTTATCTCTGAAGATGTTGTGAACTGATATGCTTTTACTTTTTAGTTAGCATGTATTTGTATTTTGAACATATATTTTGGCTTTCTATTTGTATTTAACATATATTAGTATCTTAAACATCACCTAAAGACTAAAACATATGTATTTGCAATTTATGTTGTTTGATGGTTTTAATTTAGTTTTTTTGGCTTTGCTATTGACTTACAACTTGAGTAGTTACTAGAAACCTCTTATGCAAATTGTAGATGAAGAATTTGCTACCGCAATCCATCCAAAATGGCAATTAACATTTATTTTGCGCCATTAATAAGTTTCATATACAAAAGTTTTAACTTTACTTATGAATTAAATTTTACTTTGCATTGTAAGTAGATGACAAGGTGGGAGCTACGCTTGAGAACAACAATAGCAGTGATATTAGTTCAAGTGAACAAATTGGCATGCTATCATCTGAGGCAGGCTTGAGTAAAGGTTTATACTTCATCTTTTTTGTGTCCTATTGTGCTTGCATGATAATTTGTCAGTACTCTCACACGTATTTTTGTTTATATCATGTCTGTGGACCAATGGCAGACGTGAAATTTCCCTTTGTAATCCCCTTGGCTTTATTTAATCTTAGTTTTCTTGTGGCTTATGTTCTATCTCATGAGTATGATGATTCACTTAATGTGTTGCATATTAACATGTTGATGGACTTATTTTTCTTAGGTTTTGGTTAGGGATTGTTGCATGAACATGAATTAGAAGTGTGCTTCCTCTGTTATCAACTAGACTGGCACTAAACCAAATGTCTTTGATGCATCTTAAATGTATACATATGCATAAAAGTGAAACCTGGAGTTTTAATATCCAACATAATCCAACTAAAGGAAGACAAGCTTGTTTAGTTTATTATTTTTGTTTATTGAGAAAAGAGAAACTAGTTAAAAGATAGGTCCTAAATGGATAAGCCATCTGTGTTCCAAGTTTTCAACATGTTTCCTAACTTTAAAGATATATATTTTTCATGCTTTTACCTTCTTGCTATTGCCACAAGGCTGTGTAGTAAGCTGCACTAAGCTGGGCTTAATTGTAGCTGCCATAAAAGTAGTCTTCTGATCTTGAATTTTGGTTTACAGTAAACTCATTAGTGAAATTTCCTTAACTAAAGTCCAATGCTATTTTATTTTCAATTTGCTTTGATCAGAACATCATCCGAACCATGACAAAGATTAGTTTAGCAGTTGCTAAGCTGTCTAATGAGGTTCTCGTCACTTACTTATGGTTTGCAATTGATCATTTTTCTTTCCATAATGCTCTAAGTCTATTTATATTCAACCAGCTATAGTTTAATCAAATACACATTAGATTTGTTCTTTTTTTCCCATTCAACTGATATACCTTGTCTATGTTTAAAAGATGATTGTTATTGACTTTAATCCACATTTCAGTCAGTTCATTCATATTTTGTAATTTGTTTGCATCATATCTTTTACTAACTTCTGATGAAAGTATGAATTATTATAATTTTCATGGAATTCAGGCAAAGCTGAGAGAGGTGACTTCTTTGGAAGGACCATTTTTTTGAAAAAGTTAAAATATGATTCCTTAAGAGGCCATTTAGCATGAAGAAATAAGGAGGATGTGGAGAAAGCTATCTCTATGGTTTGTATTTCATACTATTTTATTTAATGAGTAACTTCTTTGTTCAAAATGGCATGCTAGTGCCATATATGAGATAACTGATGGATGGAATTCATTTATAGCCATTTCTGTAGCATAAAATTGAAACTGCTGCAATATGAAAGTCAACTGCTAACTTGTAAAATTACCTTTTCAATTTATTAGAAAGAAGGATGATAATAACCAACTGACCATATGGAAGGTGGCTTAAATTTTTGAGCTCACTCATTTCTTAATGCTATTCTGAGTGCATGGATCAGTAGGAGGTATCCCAACCATTTTAATTCTATTTTACTAATGTTAAGTGCTCATACTAAACCATACAGGTGGAAGCTTTAGCAGTTAAGTTGACTCAAAAGGAAGGTGAATTGATTTAAGAAAAGTTTGAAGTGAAAAAGCTTGTGAACTTTTTTAAACAAGTTTTCTATGGCATTTTTACCTTGTTGTAAATGGTTATAGAATATTCACTGAATGCTTTTCTTGATTACAATTCTCTAGACTTTAAAGTATAGAAGGATGAAAAATCTTCATGGTTTGTTGCTTACATTATTTATATATATTTATATACATAAGATAGCCGTTTTATTTATAAATTAGACTTGGATATTTTTTAATTTTATAGTTCATTGGTCAATCATTGTGAAATTAAATTAAGGTTAATGCAGACTATTTCATAAGAGCTCTGGAGTTTGGAGTAATCACTAATTGTAGTTTAGCACAATGTGTTTAACTAAGAGTCTAAGATAATGAGTGCTTTATTGTTCAATGCTTGTATCAGATAAAAGTTGCATGTTGGGTATATGATCCTCACATCATCATATATACTTTGAAAATGAGTTGCTCTTGAAATTCCACCTATTTAGTGTAAAAGAGCTGCAATTACAAACTTTGTTCAGCTTTATATTAATGTCAGTAATATAAATTTGTAGAAAATAATGTAATTGGTTGTTGTAAGCAAATGATTTTTCTGTTACTTGTTTTCCTTTCTTTCTTTCTTTAAGGTAAAAATGTTTAAAATTTCTGATAGTGATGATGACTAATGATTGTTTAGTTTTGTTTCATTAAAGAATGCATTTTTTCCTTATATAGTATTTTCTAATTTTTCTTTGTTTGTTTTGTAGTTCTTGCATTTAAATATATTTTCTTTTTATACACTGAGACTGCCTTTGTTCCTCAGGCTTCTAAAGATGTTAAAAAGTTAGTCAATTAAAAAAAGTATTTTGCTGGTGTTGAAATTGAGAGCGCTATGGCAATGGTGTTGAGAATTGGGGGAGGCCTTTGAGGAACAAGAAAAGGCTTCCCAAGCTTCTAAAATACAGGTTCTAGCAAGCTTTTTAATTACATAACTATGTGCATGTGTGTCTTGTGATGTTTGCATCAACCCTTTGATGTCATGTGATAGGAGAATAATATGTATGAGACTATGAAGTACAAGAAAGAATTGTTAAATAATACGGGTTCAAGAAAGAAAAGAGGGGTTCATTTTCTGTATGGTGAGGCCCGACTCAGCCCATAACTCGTTTTGGCCCGATAGACCCTGTTATAATCAGGCTTTTAATGGGTTGGGTCGGCCCATGGGCCAAACAACCAACCCAAACATCAAATCGGACTGGACAATGGGTATGACTAATACTCGGTCTAATTCGGCCCATGTGTACCACTAACACAAGGTGCTAACTTAGCTATATATACATATATTGCATACCTTATCATAAACTTTTAGCATATTAAGGCCATCATAATCTACTTTCCATATTAATCATCCAAGGAAACATAGCTAATCTATTCTTAAAAATGCTAGTTTTAGTAAAACTGTTCTAAGCACTACATTAAGTGTCTTATACCACTTAACATAGATTTAGATTTTCAAAATCATAGACAATATACCAAGCATCTTATACTACCTAATGTAAGCCTAGGTTTTTAGCATAGATAAGAATTAAGAGCTACTTTCCTTGAACATACATATCATAATATACGTTAGTACCACACATATCTAAATAATCATAAGAATAGTGATTATGTACTAGAGCATTTTCTAAAATGGATCCATAACATAAAGCAATCATCATGATAAAGATCATCTCCTTTCGATATTTTTATCTCTTGAGACCCTTGTCTATATCATTGAAAACCATCTATTTTCAGAATTTTATCCCTTAAGAACTTTGTCTCATGGAAATCATCTCTTATCAGGATTGTGATCCCTCAAGAACTTTGTCTCCACAAAGCTAACAATTTCTTGATACATCACTTTATTTCCATTTCCATTACTTAAGTCATAAACATTAAACATGTTGAATCTCATCATCAGTCCAACTATTAATAAAGTCAAACAATCAAACATACAAAGCTAAAATGTATATGGCAAATCAATGCATTAACTAATGATATGATAATTATAGATTGCCTATATCAATTATGATGGAACCTTTTTTTTCCTTGTCACTATGTCTTTTTAGTGTCTTAAATGTCTAAAGTCCATATTCATGTATCCAAAGTAACAGCCATCTATGTATGAGAATTGTTAGGGTTCAGTCATTCATGTATAGAAATTATGGTAAAAGTATTCTAGTAGATTGGGTCAATCATACATAGGCATAGTTCATGGTTTAGTTTTCCATACATGGAGTTTAAATGCATACTCCTCATACAGGAACTTATATTAAGAAATTATTTCTTAAAAATCTTTAAAGGTCCAAAAATATTTAATGAAGTAACTTATGTATGTAAGACACAATCATTATACACAGATATAAAGACACCAAATGCAAAAAACATGCAAGATTGTGTAGATTTCAATTCTCTAAGTTATGCATGACTCACACAATTAGACTAAGCACTTTTTAGAATCAGAATATATAAAACAGGAAAGAAAAACACATTTATTCCAAAAATTTTGAGTTTGGCACCATGGCATGAAGGAATGGTGTCACAACATCATTGCCTCTCACGTGATCTAACTTCATCTTCCTCATTTCTAAAACCCATAATTTATTATTCACTCTTAAAATTTTTTAACACCAAACTTCATTTACCATGAGTTAGACATTATTTTATTATCAAAGCATGACTTAAACTTGCTTCAACTACCCAAACAAGGATTTCCAACAAATTTATATTTATTCAACCATCAACATTCAAATCATGGATCTATGAACGAGAAGAAAAAAAACAGAAGAGGAAGAAAAAACATAAACATGACTCAATTTTTGTAAGGCAAGAGGATGTCTCATTTTATACTTCAAGCTTCCACAATTTCGTATTCTCCTTTATGTTCCCCCCCTTTTCCTCTCTCTGCTTTTCTCTTTGCTTAACCCTTGCTTCTCTCTCTCTCTCTCTCTCCCCCCCCCCTCTCTCTCTCTCTATATATATATATATATATATATTTCTAAATCTCAAGTCTAAACTCTCCATTCTTTATGTTACATGAAACCATTTAGAAGTGAGGGAGCTCTTATTTATAGAAGAGGAATGGTGATGGTGTTGCTATGATTCTCTCTCTCTCTCTCTCTTCCCCTCTCTTTTTTTTTGAAAAATCTCCAAACTAAAATTATTTTCAGATAAAAAGGATACCTTTTTGTTCATTACTAAGTATAAAATTTGTTCCCAATCATTACAAAAAACATTCCGTAAATTCATATTGGTTAGCTCAATTTTTTTTGCAACATTTTTCTCTTGGAAAATATTACAATTTGATCTTGGCTAAAATTGCATTTTGACCTCAACCACAATTGCACTTTAGTCTCAATGGAAATTATGCCTTTGAATATTAAAATTTTACTAATTATACTTTGACTCTAAACTTTTATTTAAATATTTTTATTTCTCAAATATTTTTGTTATATTTTTAGGGCCTCAATGGTTTAGAAAACCTTTAAAAATTCATTTCCATAAGTATTTATTCCTTAATTACTTAGTACAAATAAATTTTAAATAATTTTAAAATTTCCCAAAATTTCTTTTTAACTTCCAAATTGCCTCAATAAATCTTTATCTCATCCCACAAGTTCATGTTTCCCGAAATTCTCATAGTTTTGTCCAAAAACTAATATTCAAATCATTTTTATTATTAATTAATTTGTCTTAAATCACTGAAAAATAATTTTATTTGGAAGTGAATCTTGCATCCTTAAATTTGGGCCAGGTTCTATTTTCCTTCAAAATATTTAATTAATTATTATGATCAACATCTCCTACATTTTTTTAAGAAAAAACTTAAATGTGATTCCTTATATTTTTATTATTAAATTCCCCAACTAAAATATAATAAATATAAATTTTTTTCAATAATAATATAACAAGTATATATTTTTACAAATAAGTGTATAGTTCACCAATTAAACAATAAAGCACTTGTTATATTTTAATTAAAAAATTATACATTTGCTACATTTTAATTAAGGAGCATCATAGTAAAGATATGAAAAATTACTTATAATTAAGTCTAATCCATTTTTTCTTAATAGGGATTAAAATACTACAAGATAGAAAGAAAATATAGAGAGAAAAAAAACTGAATAATTTCATGATTATTGAAACATTGGAGAAAATTTTCTAGGCCGTGATTTTCATCGAACCTCCTCCAGTGGAACTTGCATGGAATTTTATAACTTTAGGCAGGGAGGGAGGGACCTCAATTATGGAATCTTCATATCTTCATAAGTCATATAATTTTTAACAATAATGACCCAAAACTTTGCATTAGTGGATTTTTTTTTTCTTTTTTTCCAATGCAACGGCCCAAAAAGCCATGCATTAGTGGAATTCTATTTTGCCTACTTTCTGATTCTCCATCCCTCAAAAAAATTATCTAACACTGGATGGGCAGAATCATTAAAGTTACTTGAAGATACTAAAATTGAATATAAATCATTCATGAGGCAATGTTTACCATATAGCAGGTCTTAGGTGTTTGTGACCATTCATCCACGTCTCAGAAATCTCTTAGGTGTTAGACTAAGTTTTCTTATCGTCTATAATTGTTGGGACATGAAGTACATTAGATATGATATATTATCTTCTCCAATTTAAAATTTTATTATATTTTTGGGTCGAGTGAAAGCATATTGTCACAATTCTTATCCAAATTTCCTACAGTTAACACAAATTTAACAGCTTGCGAAAAATTTGTTTAAATTTGGTGATTACGTATGAATTGGCTAAATTAGTATTCAGAATAATTTTATTAATGGAATTGATATAATTTGAAATATAATTGAGTCAAGTAACACACAATTATCTTCCCCTTTCTCTTTGATTTAGTATCAAGTTAGGTTAAGTTAATTTTCTAAATTGGTTGGGATATATATATATATATATATATATGTTAAAATTAAAAAAATTTCTTGAAAAAATTTTTATATACATTTTTATAAAATTATATTTTGTTTTTAAAAAAGTTGTATAAATTCTTATAATTTTTTTAAAAAAAAAATTAATAAGATTAGGCTAGATGATATGCCCAATTTTCTTTGGCCTGATCTAACTTGACTAGCCAAGTCATTAAAGATCATGTGCAGCCTAATAGCCAAAGATATTAAAGTCCATACTAGAGACTAATTGGCATTATCTCTTCTCACCCATTTTTTTTTTAACCAAACAGACCCTTGTTTTTAGAGGCTTCAAAATTTTGTAATATAAGATCTCTTCTTATATGTCAAATAAGTTTAGTAGAATGGAAATTGTTGATCCTTCAGGGAAATTGTTTATTTTCAACGTAATGTATTAGAGTTTGTCATTGATTTCCTTTAATTGAATTTCCAACAAGAAGCTTTGACAAATAAATTTCATTCAGGTAAGATGTCACATGGATCTTCTGGTTTTTGATCCATTTGATGATAAATGATGGCAAATTTGGGCCTATGGCCCAATGGCCGGCTAACTGTGGGCACGGCTTGAACTGTCATAGGTCAACAGCTGTATAGAGTCATATTGACTTGAGTTTTTTCTATTATGCAAAAACAAAGTATATTGACTATGAAAATCTTGCATACATACAATTCATTAGTTAGTTATGCACGTAATCAATAAAAATTATTAAAGTGAAAATTTTAGATGGTGAAAATCTCTAATACATATTTTAGTAATTTTTTTATTAATTTTTCTCACAACTAATTAATATAAAGAATGTAAGTAAAAATTTCTTGTAACAAAAATGACTTCTAGTGGGCACTACTTTAAAGCATGATTCCTAGACAATGCAAGAAAGTCGAATGCTTGGTGTGTTAACCAATAAAATATGAAACCAAGAAATTAAAAGAGTGGCTGGAACCTCTAACTATTCCATATAATTTTTGGAAAGGATAAGTCATGAATTTCATTATGGGGTTGCCTGTGTCAGCTAGAAATATTGCTATTATGGTGGTTATTGATAGACTTACCAAAGAAGCACCTCTTGGGTCCTTAAAGCAAGGATTCACTGCAATTACAATGGCCAATTTTTTTTTATTTTTTGGGCCGAAGTTACAATGGCCAATTTGTTTGTAGAGACAGTTGTTAAATTATATGAATTTCCTAAGGTAATTATCTCTGACAAGGATACAACTTTCCCGGTAAATTTTGCAAACAAATGATTACATACAGTGGTACTATACTCCATCATGGTACTGCCCATTACCCTGAATGGATGGACAATTTGAAGTTTTAAATTAGTGCCTTGAACAGTACTTATGGTCTTTTGTGTTTCAAAAACCACATAAATGTTTCTCTTACTTACCTTAGGCTAAATTGTACAACAATTCATCATATCACTCAGCAATAGGAATGACTCTCAATTAGGCTTTGTATGGCATCAACCCAAAACCCATACCAAGTTATATACCAGGTAATTCATCTGTAAGAGTAGTAGATCAGGGAATTCAAAAGAGGCAACAGCTCCACAGACAATTGCATCCAATTTGCAGTGGGCCTTGAATAGGATGAAGAAACTAGCTAGCAGAAGGAAAAAAAAGAAAAAAAAAAAAAAGGACAAGGAGTTTAAGGAAAAGGAATGGGCGATATTAAAACTCCACCACTATAGACAACAGACTATGGCAAAGAGAATATCCTTAAATGGACCTTATGAAATTATTGTGAAGGTGGGCCCAATTGCTTACATATTAAACCTCCAGACTAACAGCAAAATTTACAATGTTTTCCATTTCTGTTTGCTAAAAAATTTTCATGGAGAAATAACATCATCAGTCCCTGCTTTCCCTGATAAACTCAGAGAGATGGCAAGTTGCAAACACAAAGTACTGGTGGGGAGAACTGGGATGATTTGAATGAATCATTCCTAATATGATCATTTTGGAAGCCCAGGTACTGTTACGACTTCAAAAGCAAGTGGGCCAAACAAGTCAACTGGGCTTCATGTCACAGCACAACCAGATGAGACTATGAATCCAAAACCTTGTAATGGATTTGGATCAGGAGGAAGCCTAACTGAGCGCGTGCTTATCACATGATTTGAGGCAAGCAACAGCTGGAGGAGTTATCCATTGGTGAGCTGTCCAGCGTTGCTACGCGAATGGTGTATGGCACTAAAAGACAAAGCAGTAAGATAAGGGAGCCTAAAAGATATGTTTTTATCATCTGCTATATTAGCTGCTAGCCTTAGCTAGTATAGGTGTGAAGAACTTCGTTATGAACCTGGTTCATAGAGTTTCCTTTCATGTACTTGAAACAAAGAGGAGACTTTATTGCTTTGAATCATATTCTCCGGTAATGATCTATCTCTTTTCTACAGATCAATATAGACAAATTTTCCAGGCTTTCTTGCTATAATTGTCTACTATTTCTAATGGTATCAACAGCCTATAGCAGCAAACCTTTTGCCATATTCTTTTTATCGTGAAAGTCACTAATATGTAAGAAAATTTACCTTCATCACTTAAACTCATTCTAGAGTGACTAAATCACGAATAATTTCAATCACAAATCAAAACACTTCAGCACAGACTAGCTTTGGTGGTTAAATTTTTGTCATAATCGTACATCATGGTTATATAATCTTTAAAGGGTTCATGCTTTTGAAAATTTGAAGAAATTTGTTATGCCAAATTATGAAGCAAAGATATGCATCCAACACTAATACTTGAGGCATTTCAACGCATCAGTGCTTCTTAGATAGTAACCAAAAAAAAAAATGATGAACAACATGGACAATCATAGAAATTCAATTTAGAAATCACTATCTAGTAAATGAAATAGACTTTAACGGCAACAAAATTATATTACTGCATTGCTGTCCAATCTCTATGTGTGAAACCTCTTTCTCTTGCTTCCTAAACTTAATCACAGCCATCGATTTACACAAATGTTTAAGGTTTCTCCACGTGGGAGGCTGGGGTAGTACTTTCCAAATGAATGGATAACATAGAAAAGGCCTCAAAGTAGTATTTCTTATATTGGAAATGGAGTCTGTCCCGACATTTGCTGGCATCATACTATGATCTCACCGTCACTACCAACTAAAATTGAATAATTTGCTGAAACGCTTATTTGCCGACGGCCTAACTAAGCGTACTATGTATTTTCCCCCCTTTGCCGAGTAGTTATCACTTTTCACTTCAAGTTGATATTTTGTTCAGTCAAAGACGTCTCCCTAATGGTAGATTTACAAACACCGTCAGTCCATGGGTAATGAATCCTAGTCTCTAAACTCTCCTGCTTTTAAGGCTTTTCCAGTTTAGAGAAAATCTATATATGAAATTAAGACGTCGTTATCATTTTTCCAATGAGAGTATTATATGAAAATGTTTTTTTTACTCAATAATATATTATTTCTTCCTCTCAAAAACATTGTTTTATATATTTTATCATGTTTTGGTTATTATGGTCAAAGCATAATAAATGATATCTTGGTAGTTCACAATAAAATATAGTATGGTCGTTCTCTCCGTAGTCCCACCTGGTAGCGCTCCAGCTCCTACGGCAGTGACCATGTGCTCGAATTAGAGGCTGTGGGCCCTACAAATACTCCTACGGTAAAATCGAAGGTAGGTTCAAGTAGTAGTGATATAATATATATATATATATATAATTATTAATGAAATAAGGTTAAATTAATATTTTAGTCTCTTAATTTTATTTAATATTTTAAATTAATCTCTTAATTTTAAAATATTTGAAAATAATTTTTTAATTTTATTTAACATTTTAAATTGATCCCTTGACTTTTCAATATTTCAAAATAGTTTTTTAATTTTATTTAATATTTTAAATTAGTCCCTTAACTTTTAAAATTATTATTTTATTTAATATTTTAAATTTATCCTTTAATTTTAAAAATTAAGAGACTAATTTAAATTATTTCAAAGAACCTTTCAATTTAAAATATTCATTTTAATATAAAATATTTAAAACAAGTAATTTAGAAATATATAAAAGTTTTTTTTATAAATAACATTATTAAAAAAGTCACGTAGAAATGCTTTTTTAATTTAATCACTTGAACAAAAAAATACTTAATATAAAATATTTATAAAAATAATATTAGTGATGGATTTTCATATTAAAATAAATATTATTTTTTAAATTATTTTATTTTAATAAAATTTTTAAACATTTCTAGTTTTTAAAATTTTATAATAAATATTTTTTTATTCAAGTGATTACATTGAGAGTTTTTTATAATAAATAAACTTTTTAAGGGATTATTTTAAAATACTTCAAAGGATTAATATTAAATAAAATTATAAGACCATTTTGAAACCCTTCATAATTAAAGGACTAATTTAAAATATTAAATAAAGTTAAGGGGTCAAAATATTAATTTAACCATAAAACAATTATACTAATAAATTATGAATCAATATTTCTATTAGCATAATAATAAATCTGATTTTCAAAATATTAAAATATTCAGAGAGCATAAAATATTCTTAAAATTTTTCAATCTTTAATTAGTTACGGTTAAAGCGTGAAATGATAATTTTATTATGATAGATAGTAATAGATCGTGGAACACAAGATTATTTTAATAATTTTTTTTTTGGTACAAGGGCCATTAAAATATTGTTGTGCATTGGTGTGCATCTATGGTTTGTTCTGTTTCTACATAATCTCTTTAAGTGGTGATATTTTAGTGGGAGAGTTAGACTTATTAGTTGACAAAGTCTGTTCAACTGAACACAAGCCAGATTATATTTATTAGGGGAATAATTTGGCTGACTATACCTATGAGGCCTAATCTATCCAAATTGATACTTATCAAGTGTATTTAAATTTTGTTTGAGTTATTTTTGCTTTTTGAATAATTTTAAAAGTACACTCTTCTATGTTAACCTAATACATTTAGAATTTTTTTCTTAAAATATTCTTCAAAAGAATCAAATCTAAGTTGTTAAAGAGAAATCCAATAACACGACTCTAATTGTTTGTTTATTCTATTATTTTGTTCATCACAAGGAAAATACTTAATTAGTGAGTACTCATGCTAATTGTTAAATGAGAAGGACCTCGATACTTTACAAAAAATCTGTTATATGCAACATGAGGTACTTTTTTGTAGAAAAATCTAAATATTAAATAACCTAATAGTTCATAGACTGATCAATAAATTGTACATCATATTTAATTAAACCGTCAATAAAATTGTTAACGAGGTATAAATGCACTTGGAGTTCTCAGAACATACACTTACACCTACTCTGATTGTAATTTATACTAAAATATCTCACAAAATTTATAAACTCTACATTCCCACTATGTTGATAAGAACCATAAAATTTATATCAAAGTATCCGTTTAGCTTTTGGAGAGTTATGCCACATTGGATTAAGTTACTGGAAGTTTATGGACCAAGTGTTAAGAAAGCATAAACTCACCCAACAATTTTATTAGTAGAAGAAATATTATATTATACAAAATTTAAAAAGATGCGAGTAAGATTTGCCTCAACTTTTGTTCACAGCTTAAAGCCTAGGAGCCTCTTCAGGGGAGGAAAAGGAATAATGAAAAGTCATTTAAACTAGGATTCTTGGACCAGATAGTGCTTTAATTAGCTTAAAAACCTAGTCTACACGAGAAAGAGTAAGAGATGGTGCTTCTGATTTCTCTTTAAGCTAAAATGAGTATGATGGATTCTGAGTGTGTGGAGATTTTCTTTGAGGTAACAATTCAGAAGGAATCTCTACTAGAAAAGGCCTAAGGAAAATTCTGATTTGCCCTGCACGTGCCCTTCTTAGCAGCCTACACTCTGTTCCTTTTCTGAAGTGTGAGTAGATGAGTAAACATCCTCCTGTTTGCTTCATTGATGCCAGTATTGTGGCATATAATGGTACTATGAACAGTGCATTTTCCAAGTCTCTGTTCTCGAATATTTTCATAACCAAATATAATATGCGTGGATCCCATATATAATATTAAAAAAAAAGTGTATAGCCAATGCTTTGTGACAGAAATTAAAATATTTTATCATATATAGATTATAATTTCATCATATATGAGACTTAACCTAGACAAGAAAATATGCACTAGAGTACCAAACCCTATCTTGGAAAATTCCATGTATAGGCATTAGCACCCCTCTCACACTTGTTCAGATTGAAAAAATTATTTACTTTTTGACACAGTGATACACGTGTCCATTAATGGCTAACGATTACCCAATTGAATTGTGCACTAGAATAGCAAGCCCCATCTGGAAAAATTCCCTTGACGAGTATAAATAGGCATGGGCATGTGGACACCCTCTCATCTCATCATTAAGGATTAGTTCAAATTTCCTTTTGTGTAGCTTAAACCTTGTTCTAGTCTATATCTTCACTTTCACAGCTCCAGCAACTAGCACAGTATTCTATTGCCGAGTTGCAGAACCCCACAACGGCACTAGCTATGTCTGCAGTTACAAAGCGAGATAAGTTGGGTTCTAATGAAGAAGAGAGTGAGCTGAGAAGAGGCCCTTGGACTCTTGAAGAAGACAGCCTTCTCATCCACTATATTGCTCGTCATGGTGAAGGTCGTTGGAATATGTTGGCCAAAAGTGCAGGTACATCAAGGCTCTTTAGTCGGATCCTTGTTCATTAATAAACATTTACTAATTGTGGAGCTGAAACAACTTACGTAACTCAATCTTTTTGGTTAGCAATATAATAAGATTAGGGGAATAAGTTCACTTTTCATTTTATAATATCAATTTCTGCTTCAACATTTCAGGATTGAAGAGGAATGGAAAGAGCTGCAGACTCAGATGGCTTAATTACTTGAAACCAGATATCAAGCGAGGAAACCTTACCCCACAAGAGCAGCTCTTGATCCTTGAACTCCACTCTAGGTGGGGCAACAGGTAATGATCTGTTCACAAACTAACGCACACTCGTATTTGTATGATGTTGTGTTCAGTATTTATATGAGTCTTCGTACTTCTTAGATTGCAATGAAATTAACTTTACTTTGGATTGCTCATTTCTGGGGGGTTAGGTGGTCAAAAATTGCTCAGCATCTGCCAGGAAGAACTGACAATGAGATCAAGAACTATTGGAGAACTAGGGTGCAGAAACAAGCACGCCAACTTAACATCGAATCTGGAAGCAAGAAATTCATGGATGCGATTCGGTGTTTCTGGATGCCAAGATTGGTTCAAAAGGTGGAACAGAAACAGAACTCTCCATCTAGTACCTCCTACTCTTCTCTCACAGACACGAACCTTCAAGTTTCTTCAGAATCTTCAATGTTGTCAAACAACAGCTCTGCTATACCTTCTCTGTCTCCATCATCTTTACAACCTGCAAACTATTCCAGCACTATCTGCTCCATTCCCAGCAATTTTCCCTCTGATTCCTTACAATTCTCGCAGCTTCTCGAACCTTCAGATCTTACGGCAAGCCCTTCTTATTTTTTTGAGAGCAATGTTTATTACAGCAATCCAATTCAGGAAAACTTGTTCGTGAACAATACCAATGGCTATGGAATGGATGGTCTGAACCCACAGGAACCAATGTCAGCGATGGAAACTTTTGACATGTCGCAGTTTGATTATTATCAGCCAGCAGCAGAGAGTGACTGGGCGTTAGGAAACATGGCAGATACTTTATGGAATATGGATGCCATGTGACAGGATAGGCATTCACCTGCATCTCAGCTTCTTTTTACCATGGGATGGTCAATCAAAGATTCATGATATAGAGATTTTTAATGTCTAAATAGTCTGTTATTACCATAGTTTTTAAGGTTAAGGTTGTTAGTTAAAATTATTAGGTAAAGCTTACGTCAAGCATTCACTTATGATATGCTTATGCGCATATCTTTTTATGGTTAATTCAGCCTGTTTATTTTTTATAAACTAGATCTTATTAATCATCTTTAAATAACATATTTAGATTGTAATAAAGTAGAGGATCAGGTTTATTAGTTTTGGAAATGACTGTAATTTGACTAAGACCATGTATTTTGGATATTATATATGAGTGCATTGTCCCCATGCTGCCGTTTCTTCCTATCTCTCCTAAATATATATATATATATATATATATATATCTGAATATAAATTAGATTATTTGCTGATTGAATATTTACAAAGGACTTGCAAGAGAATAGGGACAAGAAACAAAGGTAGAGTCACATCTAATTATGCAATGAAATAACACATGTAAAGTATGGGCATGTGTAAGTTGATAGGGAAGCCATTGCTATCATCAGGAAAGTTGAAAACGCTGTATTTAACTACTTATGTCCAAGTACAACCACTTGCAAAGCAGTCTCAAAATTAATGATAGATGTGTCCTATCTCAGCACTTCAATTCTTCAACATCAGAACATGCAACAATAATACCTATATAGTAAAGAGTGATCTAATAAAATACAATATGTAAGAATTTTTTTTAAATAACTAATTGTGTAGTATTAAATTTTAAAAAAAATGTTTACGTATTAATTTATTTTTATAAATTTAATAACATGCTAAAAAATTATATTTAAATTTTCTTTCATAAAAAACTGTCTTCAGCGACAATTCTGATTTCAAGTACAGTCTCCACATTGGTCACCCTATATTACTTAATGAAACAATAAAAAAAAAGAGGAATATATCTGTGTTACGAATAGATATTGTTCCAGTCATGTACCTTAATATCTCGACTAATCTATCTCAGATCGAAAGTAAATCTTTACACCCAAGGTGCTCACACATCATCAATAAATTCTTCCACTCTATCTCACAAATCTAATAAATTTATATAAAATTTAAATTTATAATATTACTCCTTATTTTATATATATTACTATATTTAATTTTACTATTCATTCAAAAATTTGAAAATTCATCCTCTCAATTATTTTTTTAAAAAAATCACCATCATTATTGATTTCGGATATAAATAAACACAAAAATAGTCAGGTTTATTTTAGTAATAAATCTTATTTGAATAATAGATCTTACAATATATATATATATATATATATATATATATATATATAAATTCTACATACCTTGTATCTATTTTTTTTAAAATTAATAACAGAATCAATTTAAAAGAATTGAGGGGTCTAAATCTCTTTCAATTAGTGCCTTGGTTTAAAAGGAGGGCTATCAGTCAAGAATGAAACTTAACTCTCCGTCTTGGAACCGCAGTACATTAATTGATGGAACAGTAAGAGATCACATGAATTTGTGACAGCTTGTGAATGAAGAAATTGCTTTAGTTAAATTGAAGTCAATATATATATGTTATTAGCATGTGCTTAATTAAATATCAGTTGGGAGTTTGAATTTCCAATCAGAGTGCTTTGTCTGGACTCGCAAATCGCTTTCTTGAAAGGACGTGAGCTTAGCTCATGGTCATGGGGACCTAATAGCTTTGCACACGACACTGGGAAGCTTTCACCCAACTACTTTGCAAACAACTGAAATAAAATTGGTTAAAGAAGCATGCGGTGCAAACAGTGAATCTTGCATTACAAGCTCACATGCATATGTATTCCTTCGTTAATTTCAAACATACGAAGAAATGAGCACTACGCTAATTAATTCAATTGTCACGTTTATAGATTTGTCCATTCTTAAAGGCTCAGTTTGACTGATCCATCCAGCTAGTCTCATTTACGACCTTCAAATAGTAACTCCACCCAAATCCCTTGTCCCTTGCTTATTTAGCGCCAACTGGATCAAGAAAAGGACAGTACTTATTATGAAGAATTTCCTACTATTCTTGTTTGTGTTTTGGAAAATCAACTATTCTAGTCTAAACTTTAGAATCTAACTCAAGCAAAATTTGAAGTTAGATTATGTGATTTTTTTTTTCTGAAAATCAAATTAGATTTTGTTGCAAAAGATAAATGAAAGTAATATTGAGTGCTCAGTATTATATAACATAAAGCATTTAGCAAATATTGTTATAAAGCAGATTAAGTATTACAACTCCAAATAAAAAGTTTGTCAATTATAAACAGATAAATTGACTATAAACAACTATAATTTTTTATCCAAGACAAATTATCATTAACGAAAAGCTCTTTTCAAATCCATCGTCATTATAATTGAAGTTTACTCCATTAAGGCCAATTTCAAACCCAAAAATTGTCATTTAAGCGCATTTTCAAAAATTGTTTGTTATTTTGTTAATTTATTAATTTTTTTTTATTTTTTTATTTTCTTTATTTAATTAGGAGGCCTATTAGAGCTGACTATCATTACCAATTATTGCTTATCTTTTTGGCAGCATGATTGAATAATATTATATATTTTATTCTCAAATTGAGTTTAAGTTTCCACTGTCAAAACTTGTTTAATTATGTGCTAATTCAGTATGTCACTACTTAAAATGAACTTAAAGAGGTGTTCCAAATGAGGCATTTTTGTCAAGACGCCCTCTTCATCCATATCATGTTTGTCAAATAGAGGGAAAAAGAATTAAAAAGTAATATCACACACAATTAGCTGGTGCAAATAACTGATAAAACTTGCAAAAATAAGTCTACCAATGCATCACATTAGCTAAAATATTCATTTATTGAGTTTTCATTTATTCATTCATTTCAACTAATACATGATATGTTTTTAAGAATTCCTTCATCAAGAGGATTCCACCATATTATCGTCATAATTTTTTACTGTTGAATAGTACCCATTTATAAGTGGAATTCACCAATAACATGATATAAGTTGAGAACAAACCCCAAAAAAAAAAAAAATGTTGCCAAATAGAAGCTGGCAATGCTGAATCTATGACAATTTTCATTGGTTACTTGCATTTATCTTGAATGTAAATTTCTCATAATATATTGATCATAAGCCAAGTTTCAAACATAATTTCTATTATTTTCTAATAAATTTGAATTCAAAACCTAATTAATTTTGAAATATAAGTAAAATTATACTAATTTTCATAAAATTTAGCTAAATTACATTTAATACTTCATTTGTTTCAAAAATATTATCTAAATCATTTAATATTATGTATATATCACAAAAATCTCTCATATTATTTACTTTCTGTACAATATAAAATGGTAATTTTATTTTCAATATGATAATAAAATTTACCTAATAATTTAAAATTTGAAATGAATATATATTGCACAATAAGATAATTTTATTGACAGAAAATAAATTTAAAAATTTATAATTTATATCAAATATAAAAAAAGTCAGATAATTTTTTTAAAAAAATAAGGGTATTAAACATAATATAATCCAACTTAAAAAATTAATATAATTTACTCTTCAATAAAATTCAAAATTCGGATTTAATTAGTACAAAAATTTATGGAGTCTAACTAAAATACATAACATATTGCCCATAGTTTAAATTATTGATTTTTACTTTTACGCTGCGTACCAATGATTCTTGTCAAAGACCATAGTTTTCCATTTCAAAGGATTCCCATGCGCATGAGCAAGACTGAAAAGAACATCGATCTGATTTGACACAAGACAGCTACATAGTATATGTGAACAGTAAAGTTTCTTTGACTGTTTGTTCTATGTACAATCCCAGATAAAGACTTGCTTTATGTTCTTGTCCACTTCGACCTTTTTCTTCTTCCATAAACAAGCTAGAAACAACCCCCCGAATCATTGAGCCATTGCTTAATTGCTTTTTCAAAGTCTTCCTGGGAGGGGTCAAAAAAGAAAATAATTGCCATGAGACGTCACTGTATTATTGGCTCGTTTTGCTAGCTCATGCAGCAAATTAAAACCGCCATTAGATATTGCTTCTGCCAAACATCTAGTTATAGCCTTATAGGGATAGGGATATGCTCCACGTCAGGCTTTCTTGTAAATGATTCTTTCCCAAAACGTGCTAATTTTCAGCCACTTAATAAGTCTACAGCATCGTTTATTTCCACTTCTCTCTTACTTTTTTTTTAAAAGGTTTTTAGCCAGCTAGGCACTGTATTTATAGATGCTTAATCAATTTACAAGTGTCACGTTGAAGATTGTATTTTTTAATAATTCTGCAGGGAACTCTCACTCTTTTTAATTAATTAAGTTGAGTAAATTATATTAATTTTCTTTTAGATTTAATTAAATTATATTTAATATTTTTATTTCAAAAATTACTCTTAACTTTTTTAACATCTTAATGTATATTATAAAAATTTTTCTTCCAATTTATTTTTTGTCAAATAAGTTGATTTTTTATATAATATAATTATTATAATTTTATTCTTAATATATAGTTACGTTGATATTAAACTCTAACATGAAATTATGATTTTATTCTTAATATGCATTTTTTACTTTATTAGCTTTTATACAGTTGGAATGGAAAATTTTCTATGAATGTTTAATGGTCATTCCATCCAAATATGAGAATATTAACCATCATATCTTATATTAATCAATAAGTTAGTAATTCAAATAACATTAACTAAAAATTAACGTGTACATTTCATGCCAAGCAGGGCTTAAATCCCTACTCTTATTTATTGAAAAAAATATATATCATAATATTGAAGATGCCTAAAAGAAGTGAAATAATATTCTACTAAACATCTTATCATAAGTCACTAGATGTGATCCAATGGAGATGTGACCTGATAATAATAGATTTTAAATTCAAACTTGTACTTTGTAAACCCAAAATTAAAAAAGAAAAAAAACTTTTTTAATAATTCTCGTTCATTTATGATTTTTTTTAAGATTTTGCTATAGAGAATTTCTCCTTCTGATAAGTCTAAAACTCTCCATCATCGATAATCACCTCAAAATCTGTATGTACAATAATAAAAAGTCATTTAAACAAATTCAAAAAAAAATCAACAATAAGAGAGCTACCTCCTTTACCATTGTGGTTTTTCATAACGATGAGCTGCCACGGACAGCTAGGATAAATGAGCTTTTGGTGAAGAAACAAAAAAAAAAAAACAAAGAAAAGGGTCGCATCTGATCATGTGGTGAGTAACTAATGACTATTGATGTGAATTGGAAAGAGAGATGAGATTAGTAGAAGAATATGAATACATAATATCCTGATCATCCCTTGCAACTTTCTATCAAATCAACTTCTCTTACTGTCAAAGCATATATAAGCGTCCGGAGACCAAACTCCTTGCTTTGGATTCAGGGATGGTCATCATTGATTGGATATTGGCGCACAGAAGTACGAAGCTAACCGACCCCACATCCTATAACTTAATAATTGCACTAATAATTTAGAAATTTTTGCTGTTTTTAATATGTCTTTGTCTGGGTTTTCTAATTTTGACCGGATTGGAAAAATAAATCATTCAAATTTTGGATGAGTTAAGAACACTATTTAATCGTCATATGAAAAGAATAAAAATGTGTATGATGTGTGAATTTCGTATTACTGGGAAATAGTCTTAAAGGGAGTGTCATTACATTGAAAACTAATTACAATGATAGGATGCGGGATAGTATCTTTAAAACCACTTAAATTACTTGAGGAAGTCGGTTGATTGGATTTTACTTGGTTCTATTTACTTTTTAAATTTAACTTCTCTAAAATAAAGAATTCATTTCAAAAAATAAAAATAAAATTACTTGTGAAATAGATTTATTTTAAAAGTAAAATCTCACATATTTACGAATTGTCAACCAGTTACTTGTAGTACTAGTAATTTTCTGTTCTCCAATTCCTTGTAAAATGCATCATGCAATCATCTATATATATATATATAGGGACAAGGAATAAGCTTAGTCATTGCGAGTTTATGCATATACTAAGTCATCCACATCTAATTTTGGTAGCTAGTTGGCAGTGCTGAAGGTCATCTACACATAGGATTGAAAAAAGCCTTCAAATTAAGACACTGCCTAACCTTTATTGATCATCTCTTAGTTATAGAGTTAAGGAGAAAATATATTTTTTGTTGTGTTCTTTAACTATGCTCTAAGTTCATTTTTGTGCCTTACTTTTTTAAAAAATACTGTCAATATTTTTTCATTTAATTCTGTAAAATTACTTACAAAATGATCTTTTCTGTCATTTTACGTGTCTAAGATATTTTGTCAAAGATTTTCATAATATTTTATTAAAGAAAAACTTTGATAACATTTTAAAAGATGAAGAAAGAACCTCTAAAAAAAAAAGGAAACAAAGTGACATTTTACATATGCTGTTACTGTTTCATAAATGCAGGTCAATTGAAGTGAAAGGCAATAAATCACCTTTGGCTTCGCTTTTGGTACTAAAATAGAATGTGCAACAAGTTGATTAAGTTGATTAAGAGTGCTTAAGAAGGAGACTAGCTTATAGGACATGTGGCCATTTTTATGGTATCATGGCGAGTAAGTACTAAGGCATATCATACTTTAAATTAATTCTGTACGTCATGGAATATGATTCATACTAAAGATGCCCTGAAGTCAGAATAATAAAGGCTACAAGAAGAGATTGGAATCTCATGCTCAGGAGATAAAAGGCTGATATAGCAGATAGCAATGGAGCATTTCCCACTAGCTGGTTTATCATTTCTCTATCACTAAATGCACTTGTTTCTTTTAATCCAATTTTAGAGAGTGAAGTTACATGATGTGGTCTGATAGTAACGGACTTATGTTAAAAAGTCTTAGATTCAACTTTCTGTACTGTCCAGTTTAAGAAAAAAAATACTCGCCAAATAATTCCAATATTACATAATGATTTTAATCAGATAACTCATATGGAGAGGTTAGTGGACATCAAGCAGACTACCCAAATTTGATTTATTGTGACGTGTGCATATAATTTGTCTATCAAAAACTGATAGACAAATTTATACCAAACGTTCACTTCCAACTAAATCAATTCAACGACTCTGAAGTGACCAGTGACTTCCACTTTTGAAATTTTGCCTCTTTAATGAAAGCTATTGTTGGGGGATGGGGTTCCATAGGTTGTTTGTTGGAAGAAAAGAAAAAGAAAATAAATAGAGCAGGCCACTAGGATATGAAATTTAAAATTTATTAGAATGTACGAGAGGGAAATTGTTTGAAAAGTCGCTCTGCTATGTATGAGTACTCCTTGCAGACAATAGTACATTAGAAATGGCTCTATGATGGATGCAATGAGCATTCAATTATTGGCTTGGTCTACAATCATGAATAACAAATATTTGTAAAACAAACGGATTATAAATAGGAAAAAGCAAGTTAAAGATGAGTCTCATCTAATAATGTATCTAAAATAATTACATATTTGTTTTATAAATTTTTTATAACCAAAATCTACCTAAGAAATTTTCATGCATAACTCACTGCATCATTTTGCTGTGGGCTAGGCACAAGTAATATAATGAATGGCCCACTTTCATAGTCTTACAATTTGTATTCTAAGAGTTCCATCTTGTAATCTCCATCATCAAAGTTGTTGAACAGTAACAGAAAACGGCTTCTCCAGTTTTACTTTGAATATAAAAAGTTTGGTATTTAGTGAAAGGCAACTGAAAGAGACCACAACTAGACCAAACACTCTAAGGAACAAATGGAATCATGAAACAGTCCAATATACGTCTGTCAGACACGAACAACAAATAAATTCACCAAAATGACGCATTAACTGCTGATCATGTGAAACATCAGATAAAACAGGATACCAATAATTAGCTAAATGTTGACAAATTAACGGGGGGAAAATTTTTCTGAAAGCTAGAGATTTATTCAGTTCAACTTAAAAAGCAAAAAAATTGGAGGACATGATTTCTCAGTTAAATGTGTTTAACTACTATGCTTCAGGAAATTCAAAACTAAAACTGTAAAACCCAAGAGCAAAATCAGAATCAGAACCCTTGCTCACCCACAGTGCCCATTAAAAATATAACAAGATCACAAACTGTTAAGATTACTTCATTGGGTGTAAAGAAGTACATTTAAAAACAAATCTACAAAATAACACAGGAGTATATATATATAACCAAGGAACTACTAATTACTTTCTTCAAAGAATTTACATGACCAAAAAGTCTGTAAATACCTCAGTATTACAGTACACGTTTGTACATACAAATTTAAAAAAAAAAACTGATTCTATATCTTTTTCAAGTGATATTTGGACAAGGATTGCCCACGGACCTTTCTGCCATATCAAAATTATTTCTTCTAATCCACAATCAAATCCTATTTACCACCCTTACCATAGCTGTCTTTCAACGTTACTGTCCGATTAAAAACAAGCTTTTCAGGAGTGGAGTCCTGGTCGACCACAAAATAACCTGGAATTGCAGATACAAGAATCATAATTTATCGTACAGGGACGAAAGAATTTTAATATCTACCTTTATGCATTCTGTGGTGTGCTCATACTTGTGAAGCGAGAATAAAGAGCCATGAGAAAGAAATTCACAGTACAAACTTTATCAACCCCACCCCCCCCCCCCCCAAAAAAAAAGTATATGCATATTATTCTAACCATGACACATTCCCCCTCACCCTCCCTTTGCCCTCTTTCTACAAAATACTTGCAATTCAAAACTTTGTATTTAGTTCTAAAGTCAGACTTTTTTGTTGTATAGAGTCGGTACGCTCAAAGTTTTAATTATTTTAGGAAGGCTCTGGCTAGTTTAGCTTGGGTGTTGGCCCCTCCAATTTCCTGACTTGATAAGTCCCTCTTTGACTTACGTTTTCATGTATTTTTATAGGGACTTATCAAGTATTTTGAATTAGTATTGCTCACTTTATAGCTATTTTGAAGTTAAATTGCAATTAGAATCGAGTTAAATGGATAATTGTGAGTTCTTGTGTAAAACACCGAATTTCAGTCCTCAGGGTTTTAGGTTGAATTTTGCAAGGAGCTTTAAGTCCCCAAGAATGAAGTTATTTGGATCAAAATGGAGGGCAAAGAACCCAAATGGAAGAGCTAAATTGAGGATTCATCTATCTGGAGTCAGAGTCGAGTTTTGCGAGTTGGACGCTTGAGATTTGCATCATTTGCCATCGAGCAAGTCCACAGCCATAGCACTGAAATCCAGCACATGAGCCAGCAAGTTCAGCGCCACAACACTGGCTGTTAGTTTCCTATTTTGCAAAACACAGATTTTTGACCTAATTTTGTTATCTATAAAAGGGGAAACTTAATTGAATGAAATGGGAGAGAGGTCTGGCCATGAAGGAAGTTTTTGGAGGTGCTTTAAGGGTTTCCTAAGGGTGGGAACGATGGATGGTGAATGGGAAGATCCAATTGGACTTCCCTTGCTCAATCACTCAAGGTTCCACCTTGAGTGATGCCTTCCATCACCTTCCCCTTCCTCTTCTCTACTCCTGTTGTTGCTTGGAGTTTGTCATGGGATAGATGAATTTTGGTTGATTGCATTAAACTCTTACTACTTGTTATGATATATTGAATTCCTCTTTCATGTATGGAGTTTGTGTTCTATGCTTAATGCTTTTGTTCTATTGCCTTGGTTTCTTGGTGGAATGTCGAATTCTATTTACATCCAACGGGAGTAATAGGAGTAGATGACCATTGGGATGATTGTATGACACACAACCAATCCCTAGTGTATTTGCATCTGACTAGAGTGATTATACTAGGATAACTAATGAGTTGACACATGCCATGGCAACAAAATGCAGCTTAGGTTAATTGGTATTAAAGACATCTATTAGGGGTATTTGATGTTGATGTACCTTGAATTCTTCTGTTACTCATGCATCCTAGATCTAATTCAATTCAGGTAGACTAAGTTTAGCTACTAGAACATGATTAGAGTTAGGGTAGTTCAAGACATTGGATTCAAGTGTTGATATAATTTGAAGATAGCTGATCATAATGAATGGGAATTCAATATTGAACTTGAATAATTAATCTAATGCAATTGCCAACAATATCTAGCCTACGTGAGTCTTTGAGTCTTTAGTTGTCTTTTGGAGTCTTAGTGTTGAGTCTTCATGTTAGTAGGTTAATTCTCTTGCTTGTGTTATCAATTCCTAGTAACTAGGGAGACCTAAGACACTAGTTTGTAATTAGTGCACATATTGTAAATACTAATAGATATTTTGAAAACCCCTAGAATGTAGGTAATTCCAAACCTTGTGAGATTGACAAGACAACCCCTACTCTTTAACCTTATATTATTAGTTGATTAAATTGCGTACTATTGTCTAATAAGGGCCCATCACATGACTCTAGTTACACCATGAAATATCAAACCTTTTTAAGAAAGTTAAGGTTGGAAACAAACTAGTGACCAACTAGGATGTGTCACATTAGAGCTTGACACGACCACATTAATATCATGTAAAAAAACTACTATATTTGTTTTTGCTTTTCTATTATTTTTGGCCAAGTCCAAGGGAGGAGTATTAGTTATGTTATTATATTATGATATTCAAATA
Source organism: Erythrophleum ivorense (assembly GCA_026724425.1). Taxonomy (NCBI): domain Eukaryota; kingdom Viridiplantae; phylum Streptophyta; class Magnoliopsida; order Fabales; family Fabaceae; genus Erythrophleum; species Erythrophleum ivorense. Next base: position 47,315,856 of record JAIUCV010000009.1, read on the forward strand.
TAAAGAATCAAAAGCAGATTGCCAAATTTACCTAATCTTTCAAATTGGAACCTCTCCCCAACTTTCGCATCCCGTAGTGAGGCCACACCATATGCATTTGGAATTACCACTTTGGACCGAGGGTTCAGATCACCAAGCCAGTCATCAAGTTCAGCTGGATTCTATTGCAGTTATTAGAATAAACATGGCAAGTCAGAACTAAAAGAAAACAAGAATAAACATTTGAAAGAGGAAGGGGTGATAAAAGATGGCCAACCTCTGATAGGAAAGGCTTTTCAAACAACCTGACTTCAATCTTAAAGGGATCAACTCCAGGGAAAGGTTGAGGAATCCAATGAAGAACACCCTGTACATTAATATTTATTCATGACTAACCAATATTAGTTTACAAACTCTTAGAAGGCATTATCTATAACCAGAATATTTAGCTAAAACAGTAAACCTTAGGCTTTGACTTCTTTGAAGGATCATACTCGGCCCAAACTTCTAAAATAGTCTCGTTGTCATCAGCTAGAATAACTTCAGTGCACTTTATCGGAAAAGCATATCTGTACAAAAAAAAGATCTAGAATGTTGGATATATAACTTGTCATGTATATGACAAAATATAATCTGTACCTTCTACTAACCTGAGTATCACAGATTTACCAGGAGCAAGGCCATAATAGTCTTTGGAATCTTGCATCCGAAAATCTGAACTTTCAATATATATAACATTGGAAAATGGAATCTAAGAACAAAAACAAAATTCAAAATTAGCAATGCTGTAATATATGGGAAAAAAATGTTAGGGACACAATCACATTGAATAGAGATAGTGATAGAGATTAATATGGTAGGCGTAGGTCCATTAGACAGTGAACCAGTGGACGAAAATTAAATAAAATTAGTTTAGTCAAACTACTAGTATGGTATGTTAACTTAACACACTAATACTCTCTACAGATATTGGTTTCCAAAAATCAAGTTCACCTTGTAGAAAGCAGATGCATCATCAGATTTAGCGTCAGGCCATTTCTTTGCATCCACCTCTATTGTTGAGTTGGCTTCCAGGTTAGTAATAACAACCTTAAAACACAATCAATCAGCCTTTAGCTAATTAAAGTCAACAGTATCCTTTAGAAGAATGCAACCAAGACACATACCTTAAGCGGATGTAGGACAACCATTGTGCGAGGAGCTTCCCTGTTTAGTTCTTCCCTAACATGATACTCAAGGCGTTCCACAGATATTAAAGTGCCATCACTGCATCAGAACGATTTAAAAGAAAAAAAAAATGAAACTAACCATAAACACTTTAATATATCAGGTCAGCTACGCTTTTAAATGCATAATAACTATACTTGTATTGTACATGAGCTACAGTCTCTGGTCAAAGCTTCACATGTGCAATTTCACAACAAACCAAAATGAAAACTCAGTGGCAGAACATAATGCAAATAATGTAACAGGAAAGAAAACTACATAGAGCAAACAAATTCCATTAATTAAATTAAGCCATCCCTTGTTATTAAGATAATCTAAGTATCTAAACATCTTTTTCCTGAAAATTAATAGCAAATTCCTTTTTTAAAACTTTTTATATACATAGTTCTTTATTTTATTTTATTTATTTATTTATACTTAAACCAAACTAGCAAAGTTAACTACATTGATGCCATCTTAATATTTTACCAGCTTGTAAACAATTTTAGCCGCATTTGTCATCAAAAGTTTTTAATTATTTTTTTTCTTTTATAAAACTTCAAAGATTTATTGTAACTTCAACTTTCAACACTATTCTGTAGGAGTTTTTTTTTTTGGTGGGGGGAGGGGGGGGGACTTTTGGTGTCTGTTAAAGTTTATTAACAATTCCATTCACCCAAAAGGAAAAAAAAATTATCAACAATTCCATAAGATTTATCCTCTAGGCTTTAAATTCAATAATCAATACCAGTATTTAGCATTTTCTGTATTAGTGGTACTCATCTCAACTACAAAGCAAGGACAATAAATAAATGAATAACAGTCACTTCATTCTATAACTGTTCTTTTCAAAATGTGGCAGAGGACGTGTCAACAGACACAAATTAGGTACAATTCGAATAATCATAACAAAGAGATAGATAAAGTCCTTCAATGTTATAGCTTTTGCTTAAGAAGAGAAGATCTGGAGATTAAGGAACAAAAATATATCCATAACACAACATTCTTTTGCCACTGTAGTAGTAGTAGTAGTAGTACCAATTTCTGACATCATTTCCAAGACATAATTAATATGCAATTAAGAAGTAAGTGTTGATTAGTGACTGTACAGTTGTATATTAGAATGCAAAATACTATGAATTTGCACTACAACATTAATTTTTTTCACCATTCTACATGAGCATTGTAAAATTTCCACCATAACATTATCATCAAAATTTACGACTTAGCACAAATTCTGGGGTAATTTTTTGAAGCAATAGCAGGGGTTCTAATAAGTTTAAACTGCAATCAATTTGATCTTATCATAAAAAATAACCAGAAGCAAGAGGCAGAAAAACTTTCAAAATCATGCAGACAAAAAATTTCAAGCTTTTGATGTATGGACTATGAAACAATGTGTAAAACATTCCAAGTACTTTTTCTGCAGCAGAAACTTAAATTCTTATCTAATACATCCAATTGTCAACCATCATGATGGTCTCATAAATTAAGTATTTCTTCATACATTCATATCCTACCTTCTAGTGATTCCAATTCCTCGAATGAAGGCATTGATTGCAGTTGGAGTCACACCTCTACGCCGCAAACCTGCCAGTGTCATTAGACGAGGATCATCCCAACCATCAACCCACTTCTCCGTCACAAGACGATTTAGCTTTAACAGCAATACATAATCAATAATTAGGGGCATAAAAAATGTGTTATGAACAAATTTAACCATGTTCAAAACAATTGCCTCACCTTACGCTTTGACATAACTGTGTTAGAGATATTCAACCTTGAATATTCCCATACATAAGGTTGGTAGAGGCCCAATGCATGCAATAACCAATAGTACGATGCACGACGAGTCTCAAATTCAAGTGTGCACAGCTGCATGATATATGAATAAATTGAATAAAAAACATAACCCTTGGCAAGATAATAGATCATATAATAAATAGGCATATATTTGAAATCATAGCATGAATTAATACAAACACTTGGAAAGATAATAAATCATAAGAAACTCCCTTAAAAAAGCATAAATGAAAATCCAAGGAAAAAATATTAGATCAAAAAAGCTCTTCAATCCCCTTGTGAATGCATAAGGAGACTCCCTTGGAAAAGACATGAGTTGAAGCCCAAAAAGAAACCAAAAAGCAACTGATGAAACTACACAAAATACTGATGAGAACTTCCGAATATTATTAACAGAAACAAAACAGAGGAATCCTTTCATACACTCACAGTAGCAAATAGAATCCTTGACACTAGCAGATAACAGCTAGTGCAGCAAAGTAAAGCGACAACAATGCAACACAGGATAACAAAATAAGAGCTAAGAACTTAAAACATCCCCTAACTTTTGAGAGGCTAGAGACTCTCCCAATCCAGACTGAAATCTTCCCTGACCCCTCCACTCAGCTACCAGCTCAAATATATCATGCCAACTGTTTTCTCAGAATGCCCTCTCCTCCTCACTCACCTCTTGTAGCATGTGAGAGTTATGCTTGGGGATCACTTAACCCTGGAACACCTCCTCACTCTCATCACTGGTCCCCCCCCCCTCTTTTCTTTTTTCCCCGTCTGGTTTCTTTTTATTCTTTCTGCCATAAACACTACTGGGTCTTGGCCCAACAGACTTGGGTCCATCAATACCCGCCCCAGCAAGTTTCACTTTGTCCTCAAGGTAAAAATAAGAAGTTGGGACCAGTGGCTTCTTTTCAAGAGAACCTTATGCTTGTTTCACCAAAGAACCAAAAACAAGGCATCTTCCAACCTATCATGAGAACCAATAACTTTAGCAAGAACAACGCACAGTCCTGATTCATTTTGCAAGACCAAAAGTCACCCCCCCCCCAAAAAAAAAAAAATTGTTGGACACCACTATATCATAATCATCATCCAAAGATGCTCATCTGTCACAACGACTAAGCCCCCTATAAGCACCCAAAATCTTAATGCCAACTCTTTGAAGAGTCTCTATAGCAGCTGTTACACCCTCTTGAAGCTTGTCTTCTATGATCGGGCAACCAATCAAAATGAGAACATTTTCTATAAGTTCTGCCACCTCATCTAACTTCTTTTCGCAATCACATATAGTAGATTTGGCTTGGAGGAACTTTGCATTCCAGCTTTCATACACATCAGGGGGTAATCTTGTAGGCTAGGAATAATGCGCATAGTCCAGCAGATCCCAATTGTTCCAAATGCTCCCCTGTTACTTTCTTTATATCATTATTACCATAAGCCAATCTCTCATAGATCAAATTATCAGCATCCTTACAAAACAACACAAGTCTCTCATCTGGATAACTTACAACAGACTGACACTTCCTTGTACTGTTAAACTCAAGCACATTCAAAATGTCATAAGACACATCCTAAATTTTACCCATCTTTTTAACATGACATTCATGGACAGATGTTGTTGTAGGTTTGCGTATGTAAAAGAAGAAACCAAAGTTCTTTGCAGCAATGCCCTCCCCTCCTCACTCACCCTGTGTAGCATGTGAGAGTAAGCTACGCTTGGGGACACCTCACCTTAGGACACCTCATCATTATTATCACATTCACAGTCTCCCCCCCCCCCCTCTTTTCCTTTTTTCCGCTGGTTTCTTTTTAATCTTTCTACCATACACATTACTGCATCTAGGCCCAACAGATTCTATCCCAAAGAAGGTGAAGAGGAAAGAATCTCTAATTGAAAATTCATGCATTCCACTCCATCTATAAACACCACAAGCCAGCCAAAAAAAGCTTTACACACCATTACTCTGGAAACCCTGAAATCAAATCCCTAGAGAAAGCTCTTAAGAGTCTGGACAAACCCATAGCTAATCCATATGGCAGCACTATAGTCTGAATCTACCATGCAACTTTGAAGTGGCCAAAAAAAAAAAAGATTAAAGTTTTGAATGTGCATATAGGACCAAGCCAGCCTTCCACAAAATGGTTGTAAATTTATAAAATTATAAATTACAATATAAGATTTCACTCATTTTCTCAACATATGGATAACAAACTGTAATAACACATCGAGAAAATTTAGTGAAAGAGAACTTACTGAATGTGTGATATTCTCAAGAGAGTCCACAATGCAGTGGGCGTAATCATAACTGGGATAGATACACCACTTGTCTCCAGCATGCGGGTGAGGGGTAAACTAAAGGCATAAAGCATTCACACCATAAGATTTTATGGTCTCTAGTGAACATTAAGTTATCATATCAAACACATTTGGTTGTGCACTCACCTTAATACGGTACGCAATGAGGTCATACATATTGTAATTATCACTCTGCATGTCTTGCTTCATTCTAAGTGTCGCTTTTCCTTCTTCAATAAGACCACTTCTCATATCCTCAAAGAGTTTCAATGATTCTGCAATTGGTCTGTCCCTCCAAGGACTGTTCAATTTCTTCTCCCTATACTCCTTTATCTCGTCCGGTGTCTAAAACCAAATCATCCAAGTGCATAATTTATCATCATGGCAATAAAAACAAAATGAATGAACATAATGTAATTATCTTATCCTCTGTTAGTTAGTGCTTGGTACACATTTTTGTAAAAATTATTTGGTACACATTATTGTACGCCAGCTGATATAACTTTATGCAAATAGGATAGCCAAAAGGCTAAGAAATTATGCTTTGGATGAGTCAATTGGTAGCTGATACATTTATCTCATCCACCCACAAAGGGATGGACTAACAAACCACTTAACACAACAGATTACCATCTTATATATTCATAGTGATAATGTACAGAGATGTTTTATTACTAACCTGATGATCAACATATGCATGACCCCTTCTTATGAGCTCCACAGCTAGTTCATACAGTTCTTGGAAGTAATCACTGGTATAAGTAATCTGCATAAAGTGCAAATCTTTTAAACAATCAAAAAGTAAGGTGCAAGTGTAACAACAAAAGAGTTGTTACCAATGTAAATTAACATACCTTCAGTGGTTCCCAACCCATCCACCTCACAATTTCTTCAATGTGATCAATATATTCTTTCTTTTCTGCTTCAGGGTTTGTATCATCATACCTAGAGCATGAAAGATCATATTAAATAGACAGCAGATGGAAGCTTTGTAGACATTTTATAATGATTAGTAAAAGCCAAACCTGAAAAGCTTCAATGTAGAAGATAGTAATCATGACGTGAACATTTCTTTTGCAATATATGAAGTAATCTTTCATTTCATTATAAAATTGTATAAGTAGAGGAAGATTTTAATAGAACAAAATTGACATGGGCGTGAGTCCAAGATTGGCTAAGGGAGAGAAACAACTCCCACTTATAGTGGAGACTCTCCCCTCTTATCAACCTGGCTTTTAGGAGTGGGCTCTCCTCTACATTAAAAATGGTTGTAAATAAACCAAATGTTCACCAACATAGCATGTCAATCATGGTTTTATTGCTTTTTTTTCCCTACAGAAGAAAAGATTGCACTAGAAAGAGAAGAATCTACAGCTACCTAGTGAGGGTGTATACCAACCAAGCTGGGCTGGGTTTTTGTCTAGCTCAATGCTAGGCTGAGCTAGTCTGGAAGGGCCTTTTTTTTTTGGTAAAAAATAAAAAATGACCTCCAAAAAATATAAAATTTTTATACACATCCCCGTAAAAAATTTTTAATATATATATATATACGTGATTAGACTGAACTGGGCAAAACTAATCAACATGGTCGGCCCATCCCCCTCTGGTCTCTTTCTCTTTTTCTTTTTCTTTTTTTTGGGGGGGGGGGGGGGGCAGTGGGTGTGCACCCTTACTAGTTGGAGGGAAAGAAATCCTCAAACCAGAAAATACAAGAAAAACCCCAAAAAGAGCACATTAAGACAATCCTTATAAAGCCCAATAGTATAAGAGATTGGCCAAATCCCTTTGCATATCAGATCAGAAGTTACCCTTCAAAAAACCATGTGCTGAGCACCAAAGTGAAGCCATATACACAGTTCTATCAACTAAAACAAACAGAAGGAGAAGATATGTCCTTGAAGATGTGTTCCTTTCTCTCCAACCAAACAAACCACAAAATCAAGCACTGATTTTTTCAAAGACGAAGCCATATCATATCTGACACCTGCGTTTGATATGATACAACACTTCAAACTGCATTTAAACATAGAACATATTGTCATATCACAATGTCCGTACCATATTGTGTCCCATATCCATTTTAGTATCAATTCTTTTTAGCCACAGTTTTGTTTTCCTCGTTATAAATAGAGAGAAATTGTTCGAGGGTATTAAGACACGCCCAGCTCTAGCCAAAAATACCAAAGAGCTTATTCCACAGGTATCTTAATGGGCAATGGGGAAACAAACATGGCAAAATTTTTTATAAGTAAATAAAATACTAGAATTTTGGCAATGTTGTTTCACATTTTTTAACTTCATTCACACATGAAATAGGTTAAATCAAACAAAATTAACATCCATCAAAGTTCTATTAATTTCACTGTTCATAAGCTGGGCTAGTTGATGCTTGAAATGTTCAGAGAGCTACAAGTCATTGGGAGCAGGTAGTGTTTGCCAATATACTCATAAATATAGCACATCTGAAGGCTGACTTCCTGTCTTCCATCCTTGTTAGTTGTTCCTACAATGAGAGGACTTACCACTAATCCAATAATTGGTCTTTCTATGGGGTTCCCCAAACTGTCTACGGCAGTCAGTATACCAGTTACAGAGCTCCTAAATAACCCAGCCAATCATCTGCAGAAAGTATAAAAACTTTTTCTTTTTTGGAGCTTCAGCTCCTACATAAACATAAGAGGCAGGATTGCAACCTACTTGCATCATACAGCACAAAATTGCCAGATGCATGACTTAAAAAATCGAGTGGATACAACATTGGCAGGAAAACTCAAACCACACAACAATGAGATCTAACAGGATTTTTACAAGAAAATAATGCATCAGAGTCATAAAACATCTCAATCTCGAAACTTTAAACTAAAATAATGAAGCTGTAATAGAAAGTTAAAAGGTAAAGAACATTAAATTTGAAACTTGTATGTTATGTTAAACACACCCCCATAGACAATCACCAAATGTTTAATGTCCACAGGAGCAACCTCTACCCCTGCCAGCGAAGAAACACCAGTAGCATCAAAAATATATAAAGGGAATTAATAGTAAACATAATCACCTCAGGTAGCAGCCTCCACCTCTATCTTTTGCCAAGCCAAAATCAATGAACATTGCCTGAGTAATAACCAAGTTAATAAAAAGGATATATATTAATCAGCATAGCTATCATAATCTAATGCATATTATGTACCTTGGCATGACCAATATGTAGGTATCCATTAGGTTCAGGTGGAAAGCGGGTCAAAACACTCCCACCCTTTGCTTTTAAGTGTTTTTCAAGAAGCTCATTTTTATCTATGAGGTGCTTGTCAAGAATCTCCTTTTTAGCTTTTAAGTGCTTATCAAGAAGCTCCTTCGTATTGCAACACCTCAGAATACTACCATTACTAAAAGGTATTTCAGTATGCACCTGCAAATCAACAAAATACTCTTGAGCCGGTGCAGATTAATGTAAGTAGAAATTTTAATTTTTTACCAGGAAACCTAGCATCTAGGAAAATTCATAATCTTGAAAGTCTCAAAGACATCACAAACTAGTAAGTTTTAATGTAGTTATAAATCACACCACTGCATGGATACTACTCCATAAAGTGATCAACTAACAGTAGATTGAAATGACTCCACAGAAAAGAAGCACACTAATGAAGTGAGGCATGAGTTCACAACATGAACATAATAGAGTGAATATGAAATTAATAATTAGAATAAGGCAGTTATATACCTTAAAATTTTCCTCTGCATTAGGGAATATTAAAAATGGATTCAGATCTTCTTCAGATGGCGTTTCTGGAGTAGGAACATCAGCTGCCTTACCCTGTGTAAGCATGTAAGCAAAATTGTAAAAATCCTCAACTATCCACATCATAGAAAGTAAAGAGAAAAAAAAATTGCAAAAGAACTGACTGACCTCTACTTTAGCAGGCCTTTCTTTCTTCTTTTTTACAGGTTTTTCATCATCTGCAGCTGTCCTTTCACCAAGCAGCTCATATAATTTTGCATCCATGAGTTGCTGTGACATAAAAATGCAGAAGTAGAACGATTTAAAAAAATATATAAAAAATTAGTAAATAAACAGACTGATTATCTATCGTATTAGCTTTCTTTCATAGCCATCATCACCTTGGCAACTTTTGCATCAGCCCATGGGTGCCTTTTCCGCACATGCCCCAGTAATTCACCAACTAGCCAAAAAAAAAAAGTTTAAAGCTCATAAGTGCTGAACAGATCCATTGCTTAAATTGAAAAGGAAAGTTATGACTTATTGTCAATTGCACCAGAATAAAGTCTAAAACCACAGTCAGCCAGAAAAGGAAAAAAAAAATTCTAAAACCATAATTTATTAGAACTAAAAGAAAATAAATAAAAATATAATTATTGGTGCTTAGAGGGGAAAGGAATGGGAACAACTAACCTCCTATTCCATTCCCCTCAACTTTTAAAACTTGCAAACAAGGGTCACAATCCCTTTTTATTATTTATCTCTTCACTCCATTCATTCCCATCCATCTAAATTCCAAATAAATGCTTAAGCATGCTGAGATAATGGCGGTTCCTTCACCCCACGCAACATCACTAATAGGCATTATTTAGTAACAAGTCAGCATGGATGGGAGTAGAATCTTTTTCAAGCATATATAATATATCATTTATTTAAAAGGGGTTACTTTTAGAGAAACATTAACTCAAGGAAGCTCAAATCAAGGTTATATTGGTGAATATATGCCATTAACATAAGTATGAGATTAAGTTAAGGAATACACATTTTTTCAAGAATTCAGAACCATCAGGAAGATGAGGAGCTTTTGGCTTGAATGGTCAAAGTGATACAGGAGATTTTACCAGAGGTGTTACTATTTCCAGTTTCTGTTTTGATGAATTATTGTATGTTGTTACTTGGATTGTCAGATATGATTGTTCTGTTTTTTATAAAACTCAAAGAAGTTTCTATTTCTGTTTGGACTGCCACACTAGTTTCACTTTTGAAAGCTAAATATAGGAGGAACCCAAAAGCTATTGCCACTGGTCAGCAGTTTGTGAGCTAATGTGATAGGGAGACAAGATAGCACCATCTCTTGTCAAATTACATTCAACTTCTATTTCGTACAGAACTTGCTACATAAATATAAAATAGGTATCCCAAGCCAAAAATAACAAACAAAGTGAATTAGAAACAGCATCCAATTTAAAATTCAAATCACATTTTATAATATGAATTTTGAATTTAAAGCCAGGTTACATGATTAGGTTAGTAGATTCCATGAAAATGGAGCATTGAACACCTACCATTGGTTCGATAGCGTTGCTCCACAATAGTAGCCTTATTCTCTTCCACTACTTCATTAACAGTTTGTTTGATTTCTTCCAATGAAACCTCAACACCTGCTCATGTATGTAAAGAAATTAGAAATATCAATCAACATTGAACCATCACTCAACATTGAAATCAATATAAGTGAAAGAAAACAAAAGGATTAGCAGCATATCTAAGATACACAAGTTCTCACCGTGAACCTGAACATGCATAAATTGCCATATGGAACAACATAAACTACCAACTAAGTCAAGGATTGAACACTACGGTTAATTTTATGAGATATAGCTCTTTCTACCATACCAACACCACAAGCTTCTTCAAACTTCACCAAATCAAGATTCTCCGGCCCTGCAGCAGCAAGAAAGGATAGTGCTGCATCTAACTGCGCTGTTGTTTTTATCTGCAATAAAAATTATTGCGAGACTAAGTGTAATACTCCAACGTATAAATTTACCTAAGCCAACTCATCTGCAGTAGACTTCATGATAAATGTATATCAACTAAGTAGTGAAAGATAACATGGAATAGTATAATCACATAAGATAAACAGCAATGACATTGTCTAAGTCAAGCATAGAACATTAGACAGACAATCTATTATGAACACCTTTGATGAAACAACGTATTGCAGAAGTGTTGGGCGATGCACTAGGGCGTTTGCTGGGTACTTTGTAGCAACCTGCCACATAATTTAATGGCAAGAATTATTTCAATAAATATTGATAAAAACAAAAACATTAATATGAACAATTTTAATTCAGTATTATAGAGTTCATATAAGATATGATGCAATTATTTCTCCTAGTTTGGCTGCATACGGGAAGAAAGAAAAAACATTTTTATTTTCCCAGTAATCCATCCAAGGAAAATTAACTATGCCCACGATATATCTTACCGTGTACACTAGATTTCCTACTGTCCGATTGCAGCCATCGGTAACACCAGCCTTAAAACACCCAAAAACCACATAAAAATGTAAAATTAGTCAATAAATGGAAAACTTCAAAATTTCCCAGTAGAGAATATAAATAAAAATTTAGTTCCGAAAAAATTCCTTCCACCATCAACTAAGTTTTCGGTCCAAACAACGGGGTTGATTACCTCATTAATGACAGCAGTGAGATTGGCTGTCACTTTGTTGTTAGCAATTGTGTTTCGAGCCGTGCGCTCGTCTAAACTGATCTTCAGAAATAGCTCCAAGCACTTATCCTTATCGGAGTTGTCATCCTTAGTCGGCATTCTCTGACAATCAGGGAAAAACAAACCCAGAATGAGCACTGATGAAGATTTAGGAAATTCCCAAAATTCTAAAAATCAAGGAACGACAAATTGCAGTATCAAAGTTCCTCCATTTCTGATCAACAATGTCTCAAGAATGGTCGAGACCCAACTAAGGAATTAGAAGTTGCGTATGATTCAGAAAGTGTAGATTTGGAGGGAGTAAACCAACCTCTGGCTCCAATCCAAGACAGAGACTGTGACTTGCACGTGAATGAGGAAGAGGGCTTTAGGGTTTTAGGGGATTCGATAATGGGACGGCGGTGTTTGCCTCAGCGAGTTTTAGTGAGACAGAGTAACGTGGAGGATCAGCGGGCGTTAATACTTATTGGCGTGCTTGGCGACGAGAGATTCTTCGTTCCTAGATTCTTTTGTTAATCCCATCCCAAATTGAATGTTGACATTGCTTCCTCAACTTGGGCTTCAAGTAATATGACCAGCTTGGGCTTTGCGCATACGAGTAAGAAAAGAAGTTCACAGGAAAACAAACAAAAGTTGCTGAAACAGGAGACTATTGACCCAAGAAAAGAAACTAGAGACTATTTTAAAGGAGGAGTTCCACTGTAGTAAGTAGTAACCTACAGGTCATTTCATAAGTGAAAATTGTCACGGGTCATTACCTTCTCTCCAAAAGACGTGCCATTTAGAGTGTGCAGCCCCCGATATGGGACGTAACAAAATGCACTTGGTGAATAATTGTTTTGATTTTGTTTTTTTTTTCTCACTTAAAACCTTAAAGGCTTATTTAGTGTGCAAAATATAGAAAAAGTATGACCATGAAAGAATAAATAAAATAATCTTATGGATGAAAATAATTTTCATATTCTTATTTTAAATAAGTAATAAAGAAATATTAAATGATGATAACAAACCCTGGGAGAAACTCTGCTACCGCCACCATGAAGCTTCCTGCCTTCTTGTGTTCAAGTTGCCAGTGATGTTGATTTGTTGGCTCTTTATCATGTTGCATGGCTTCTTCTCCTCGTTCCGTCGAAGGAGTATCTCCGTTTCTCTATAGTCCTTCGACGGAACCTTCTCCAAAATAACAATGTCTAATATGGATAGTGCTAGGACTTTGGAAAAGGAAGTATGCCCGCAGCACAAGGAGAGAAAGACAGACAAGAATTATCTTATTGGCTTTCCTAGAAGAAGGAATAAAATTGTTGCAACCTTGAAAAAATTCAAAAAATAGAGTAAATCACAAGTGGGTGAATTTCTAGTTCTAATTATCTTGTATGTAGCCCCGGGATATGAGACGTTGAATACAGTTGCTATAAGAGAAATCAGAAGCTGTGTTAAGGTCGTGAGGTCCCTAACCCAAGCACTATCCATTTTTTTATGCCAGACAAGGGACTCACTGATAACTTCAATATTGGAAATAGCCATGATGCAGAGACAAAGATAATTCGTATAGACATAGCTCTTTTAAAGAACTCTCTCGAGAAAATGTACTTTTTAATTGTTAACACTAACCAATGAATAAGGATTTTTTGCATTTAGAGGAGAGCGAAGTGTATTAGGCTTGAACCTATCCATTCTTTTCTTGTTCTCATTCTTTTTTTTTTCCTTTTTGGTCAAGTTTAGTACAGTTAGAATCTGAAATCTCTGTACTTAGAGGATAAATGTAAGAATGTATAAGATAAATTTAAAAGCCAGCAAAGCGTATGCGACTGACACCTACCCACTCCTTTCTCTTCCTTTCTCTAAATATATTCCTTGCATTTACCCCACAAATATAAGAGATTCACATCCTATTGTAATAGAATATATATTGTCTATTGCGCAGGGTTGTAAAACACAGCGTGCTGCGTACCTATGTAGCATCTCGCCTTTTTTTTTTTTTCTGGGCAATCTTGACTACCTTTTTATTTTATTTTTTTATTCTTAAAGAAATAAAAATAATCTTTGAATTTTTAATAGACAAATATCAAGTCGTATTTTTATTATTCTAATTTAAAATATTATTATTTTATCTATTTGATAAAAGTTAAAATATTGTTTTCATCTTGTTTTTTTATTTATTTTAAAATTAAAAGAAAAAATTGAAGGTGAACGAAAAAAAAAAAGAAGAAGATGAAGGGCCGATGTCAGGATGATACGCTGCCCTACATAGTAGACAATCCAAGTTCTTCATATTAAATATGAGAAAAAAGGGGGGTTGTCTCAAATACTCTGACACTTTTAAAAATTAATAATGTTCATTTTGGAAAAGAATTAAAAGATCTAAATTCAATAAAAATAGCCTCAGGCGAGGAACCATTCAACGCTGTCAAAGTACTATGATACTCTGACCGAATATGGGATGCCCCCAAGCCCCAAACCACAACCATCCTCACTCACTCTATATTATTATTATTTTTTTCTTACAAGTTTATATAATCCACTTGCCAAACATAAGGCAATAAACAAACTTCACCTTACCAGACACAAATTAAAAGTTCTTATATTATTTTATTTATATTATTAATTATTTTTTATATTACATTGGAGGAATTTAACATTACTCATATCTCTATCTTTACATTGTTAATCACTAATCCAATAATCTATTGCAGCAATTGAAAGAATCATATGGGAGCCATGTCAGACACCAAAATTGCAACAAAAAATATTCCATCCAGCCAATTAAATGCATTTGTATCTGACCCTCCACATCGTTTAATATTTCTTTCTTTCTTTATATTATGGTTAGATACATTTTATTTCAATTTTATATATCTACCCTGAAACTAAGTAAATAAATAAAAAAATCTTGCTGTTTGATCCCAAAACCTTATATTTTATATTTTTTAAGATGAATTTTTTTTATGTTAAACTCAGTCTATCATATTATTTGTGAACTTAATTCATAAATAAATGAAAGTCAACTAAGAAAAATTACAACTTTCATATAATGATAACTTCTGAAATGTACACGACGAACACTAATTGATAAATCTAATTTTTGTAAGTTAAGCCTAATTAATCATCTTATATTAGTACCTTTGTCACTTTAACTATGACAATGCTTGACAAAAAGATTAAAGAATTTGTTTTGGGTAACTTATAAAACTAAGTATCTTTAGAGGATGATCTTCAAGATTTAAATAATAATCAAGTCAAAATCTCTACTTAACCTCTACGACTGAAAGTGAATTTTAACTACTTCATTTTGGAACCACAAATTCAAATCTGATGGAAAAAAACACACACACATAGTATTGATAGAAGACTAAAATAAGACATTTCTTGTGTAACTTCCATTCCAGTGGATTACAAAACATAAAAAACAGTCACCCAACTTTTGGGCTTGGTATGTTTCTGAAACTAGTACAAATCTTCTACAAGCTGTGCAGCACAATAAAAACAATAACAAAGTTTGCAAAAAATAAATAAAAAAATTAGAATTAATAACTCAAAATTAAAAATATTTATTTTAAAGAACTTATTACTATTATTTTAAAATAAATTATCACTTACTTTAAGTAAAACTCCCTAAATATAATAATAACACACTTTTTAAAATAAATATTTTTAATTTTAAATCTTTAAGCCTAATTCCTCCTAAAAAGATCTTTTATTGCAATGTTCTCTTTTTTATGCCATCTCCTTGTCCCTTGTCCTTTTGGTTCATACTGCCAATACAGATAACTGTACCCTGCACTGTCCATTCTGCTTTAAAATTGTAAAAAGATTTTAAATTTGTGCATCTTGTCCTAACAGGAGCATTCTGTTATATCATAATATCTTTAGTCATGATATTGGCAATTGCTTAGAGAAGTACTGGAGGTTGTGGTACTACTATAGTCCACCTCTAGATAGTGCCTATTTATTCAACTATAAATGTCCTTCATATGAATGAGGGTCAATGTTGGCTATGTGTCTCTTGTCCTCCAAATGGACCCTACATGGCATGCCTCAGGAACATGATGCCATGGTCATCAATTATTAACCTTAATGCTCCTACTAACTAGACAATACCACTTCCCTAAGTTTAGTTCCACATCAAAATGTTAGGATTGTCCAAAACGCCTACTAAAAAATAATATCAACTTGACATAATGAAAGAATAAAGTTTGTATCCAAAGATTAGATTTGTACATAATATACTTTTTATTGTCAATTAAATTTGAGAATTTCGCATATTCTTACTAGTATTGTCGGGTTTTGATTTGAATGTATTTTTGTCTTTGCCTTGATCTCGATGATTCTTCAAATCTATACATGGATGTAATAATAATGAAATCTCGCAATTGACACTTGCATGCCTTGTGCTCTGTCTTCTATCTCCTGCATATAGAATTGAGATTATTATATCTATCATGGTCTAATCATTAAGGAGGGCTTACGAAAATTATAGGAAAATAACTAAGACTTGCGTAAAACAGAAGATATAACTTGTCACTTCTTGCTGTTATTTGTAGGCTTTCTACGTAAAACATGTAAAACGAAAATTTCCATATGAATGTGATCTTTGATATGCAGATTTTTCTAAGGAAGTCTCAGAAGAAGTAATAAAAAAATTAAGACTGCATGTTCGGTTTAAATTTTCAAAAATTAAAATATATTTTACAAGAAAAAAAAAAAAACAGATTTCGTATGAAAAGTGAGAAAGTTAATTTCTCACTCAAAATAATGTAATTTTCAGACTTATACGGCATGGAAAAGTCTTTTTAATCATATTAGGTTTCGAGTTTGTGTCTAAAATCATTTTTTAGTACCACGATTGTATATATATATATATATATATATATATATTCCTAATGAATTCTATTTTGAAAATTCATTAATAACAATTTTTGCAAGACGGAACTCAATTTCATGAGGTAAAGGCAGGTATATTCAAAATTTATTGTAAAATTTCACTAATTCACTCTCATATAATGCTGTTATTAAACTTCATAAGCTATTATTCCTAATTTTTATTGAGATAAAACGACAAAATGACTCGACCTCTCTAAACCACTTATTTACAAAGCTTGTGGAGAGGCACTCATAGTCATAGCATAGGACAATCCGATAGGTAAAGGCTTCTTTGGAAACCCCTAAAAGAAAGATCCTTTCGTAGGCTTTCGGTGATTAATTCAACAGTTTCTTCCTCTCTATACCTGCTTTTTTGCTTTACTCTTCGATAAGAGAAAGAAATATAAAATCCAACCCCAAATCCTAATCATCCTGCTTCTGCATAATTGTTCCTCAGTTTTGGAAGATGTTCCGACTCCTAGCTTAGACAAAAAGCACAACCTAGAGCTAAAGCTGCAATTTCTGACTTTCTTCTACCCCATTATTCAACATTTCCATTTTCTCTCTTTCTCTCTTTCAGTCTTTTTCACTTCCTTTGACTAATACTCCAAACCCATTTCCATTCTCATTTCAACTAACACTATCACCTCATAAATTTTGAAACTTTTTCGCGGTTAGTGCTACCCCTCAACTCAAGAATCTCTTTTGTTTCTCAGAGACAGAGACAGAGTTTCCATGGCTATAGATTTATGCTCTGAGATTTCCAGCACAGGAATCAGCCCTCGAATCTCCTTCTCGCATGATCTGAAGAACGCAGAGGATGAAGACGACCCACTTGAAGATCATCGTCGCCGGCGATCGGACTTGTGCCTCTTGGACTCGAGCTCCGACTTCGTTTTCTGCATTTCCAATAATGTGTTAGCTCAAGAACTCTCTTCGGCTGATGAGCTTTTCTCCAATGGCATGATCCTGCCAATGGAAATAAAAAAATCGAAATTCCCGAATGCTTCTTCTTCATCCAATGAAACCCATCAATTTTCAGAGTCTGTTGTTCGTCCTCGTTCAGAAACTTCGAGCTCTGGATGTACGGAGCAGAAGAAGAAGAGGCTCATAGAGTTCTTAAACGAAGAAGACAAGCCCCCATCGAGATCTTTCTGGCAATTCAAGCGTAGCAGCAGTTTGAATTTTGAAGCCTCGCGTGGGAAGAGCTTGATTCGATCATTACAATTTCTATCACGAAGCAATTCGACTGGTTCAGCTCTGAATCCAAAACAAACTGAGATTCCGAAGGAAACACACAAGCAGAGGCTGCAGAAACAATCCTCTGTGTCAAGCAGAAGGCCATCGTTGTCGTCATCTTCTTCTTCATCGTGTTCGAGTTCAAGTACATTTTATTTCTATAGTTCGTCTCGGAATCCTTCGTCAAATAAAAAATGTGGATCTTCTGGTAATGGGGTTCGAATCAGTCCTGTATTGAATCTACCGCAAGCGTATATTCCCAAAGCATATGTGGGTTTCTTTGGATTTGGTTCACTTTTCTGTAATGGGAAGATTAAAAGAAAGAAGAAATAGAAGATTTATTGGTTCTTTTTTTTCTCTAAACCAGTTCTCCTTCGTGATCAAATCCTCAAATGCAGATGGGTTCTGCTGTCCATTTTGGCTCATGTAGTATCGCGTGAGATGCTCGGCAACCTGTAAATTCTGTGGGATAATAAAAAGTAAAAATAATTAAATGCTAAATCTGAGAAAACTACATGAAAGTATGAGAAATTTTGAGATTTAACCATTTTATAAAAAGTGAAAAAAAAATTAAGCGCAATTTGAAGTCCTTATTATCATATTTTTTTAATAAGAATATAATATATAGAAGAAACCTTTTTAAGGGATAAATATCATGTTACTAAACTATAAAAAGGTACACCTATCATAATTTATTAAAAATTTAACAATAAATAATTTCACCTAAAACTTGTCTCAAAAATAATTGATCTAGCTAACTATAAATAAATATAAAAATATATCAAACACTTTTTAGTAAACATTATCTTTAAAATATTTATATACTTAATTTATGGATTTTTTTTATAAACTCAGCTTACATAAAATTTTGTTATAAATAAAATTCAATTCACGAAAATTAAATAGACTAAATCAATTTCAAACAAACATATAAATGTTTAATGCATATTTTTTAATAAATTAATTCCTCTTTTTTTAATTGAAATGAATTAATTTCTTATATGCTTACATTTGTTGATAATTCAGTTGGATTTTGACAACTCTAAGTGAAAATCTCATAGTTACCTGGAAGTATCGTTGTGATATTAGAATGGACAGGGAAAACAGAAGCTACAGTTGATGGCTTGAAATGGACAAAAACAAATCATGCACATCACTATGTTTAAGGCCAAGGAGACAAATAAACAAGGCATCCTTCTTTTATGGACTCTCCCATGCTCTTTCTTCCTTTTTATCTTTTTGAATTTTTCTGTTAATAATTACATGTGACTGCTTTGTGTTCTTTTCAATATTTGATTGAATACTTGTTCAAGGGTTCTAATTTTTGTATGCCCATAAAATTACAAATCAATTTTTCATGGGCCCCCAAATTTGTTCTTTTTGTTCTATTTTGTGGCATCAAGACAAAACAGTTCGGTCAAGGAGAATAGGTTGGAAAAAGAAATCAATGATTAAGAGATTAGCCTGCTAATCAGTATCTACATACATAGATATGAATGAACATTTTTTCTGTACTTGTTTATAAAGCTGATCATTCATAAGCATGGCCTATTAATTGAGTACACAATCTTAAGCACTCTAATAACTTTAATAGAGGATTAGACTATTTTTTATGTTTTCTCTTTGGTATTAAAGCTAGATAATTATGAAACAAGATAATACGCAATCTAAAGAGTTAAAATAAACGTTCAGACTTAATTAAGATTACAAGCTGCATTATAAATTCATAAAAAATAAAATAAAGCATAACTTTTTTTAATGAAATTGAGATTCTCCTCATTGTTTGTTTTCCATTTGATAATATATCACCATAAAATGTAAGGGAAAAAAGAAACAAAATATGGGTTGAGTTCATAAAGCTACTTGTGTATTATAATTAATTTCATTCCTTTACTCTAGCATGAGCTGATACTTTCCTTTGAGTTTTCATTACCCATAGGCTTTTGTTCTCCCCCTTTCAAATGGTCTGGCTTTTATAGTACTTGAATGAATGTTAAATAGTACTACATAGAATATAGTTGAAGAGAAAAAAAGGATTTTCAAACATTGAAAATTTATCTCTTTTTAACTTTTAATGTTGAAAATTATTTGGCCCCATACCCTCACTCTATCTCTCTCTAATTATATTTTGTATATTTACTTGATAAATGTAGAAACAACATGCTAAAGCTAATTCTGTAAATATAATTTCATTCATTTACTCTAGCATAAGCTTATGCGCCTATTTGATTTTGTTTTTGTTTTAATGTTTTTAAAATAGATATTTTTTAAAACAAATTTTGAGAACAAAAAAATTAAAAAATCTGTTTGAATTATTATTCTGAAAAGTAACTATTTTTTGTTTTTTTTTTTTGATTTTGTAGAACAAAAGTTACGAAACATCAAAAAAATATTTTGATTTTTCTGTTTCCAAAAATAAAATTTTATTTTTTATTTTACAAAACACTTAATTAAAAATATATTATCAAACAAATCTTTTTTTTAAATAAAAAATTATTCTGAAAACAGAAAATCAAATAGATCGTATATTTTTTTGAGTTTTCATCAACCAAGAGGTTTTTGTTCTCTCCGTTTCAGATGGTGTGGCTTTTGTAGTATCCATAAAGGGAGCGTAGTTGGTAAAACAGGCAACTCATAGATGAGAAAGTAGTGCCAGTCAAAGAACGAAGACTTATATTACACAATATAATTCCTCCAGAATTTTATGTACTTCCTTTTCATACTCTTTACTAATACAAAGAACATATGTATATATGCACAAAATTGCTCTTTACATGACGTTTACCGTTCGCCATAACAAAAGAAAAAATTGATGGCCATTTACTATAAAGCACGATGAACAAAAACCTCATGGCATTCAGGTACTTAGACCTTCTTAACGTTTGTTTCCAGAAGTTGAGTAATAACAACATATGTAAATGGCCTTTTAATTAATGTTGACCACATGAATACTGTTATCTTCATGACCACGTCAAAGCTATAACCGTTTTTCCGTTACTAAAAATATATGTAATGTAAAACTTGCTTTCATAATAATATCTCCAACATATATTGTAGAAGATAGGGTGACGTTTTTTTTAATTGGTTATAATAGGATTAACATTATGAATTTGGAATATAGATAGATAATCCATAGTCTATTTTGTTTCTAATTAATTTTTAAAATATTCATGAAAGGCAACATGACTCCCAATTAAAGGTTTTATCTATTAAACAACTTTAATCTGCCTAGGCTTGAAAACATTGCTATAAATTTGGTAGATGTGGTATTGTGAGTTGCAAAGAATACAAACTAGCTCCCACTATAACGGGCTTCGTGCCAAACCTCAAGACTTTCCATTTGTATTTAGGCCGATCATGGGCCGAATAATAAAACAAAATCGGGTCAGGCCTAGATCCAGATCTGATATATTTTCATTTGCTTAGTTTCCAAACCGAAAATCTTCCGTTGGAATGGTCTCCTTGAACGGCGTAGTACCCCGCGTTCGTCTGAAGCAACGGTGAGACTTTTAGGTTTCGCTTCTCGGGTCTCGGCCGTTGAAATTCACAAGACAAAGAGCTCAGAGTGTGTGAGGGGAGGCGGAAAGGGGGCGTGTTTGGTGGCAATGGCGAAGGAGAAGGAGTTCAAGGTTTACAATTCAATGACTCAGCAGAAGGAGATCTTCAAGCCTCATGTTCCCGGTAAGGTTGCTATGTACGTCTGTGGAGTCACGTCCTACGACTACAGCCATCTGGGTCACGCTCGTGCCGCCGTCAATTTTGATATCCTCTATAGGTACGCACTAGCTGGGTCTGTGAGTGTTTGTACTCGTGTAGTTTAGTAAAGCGGTGTTCAAAAGGAAAAGAAAGAAAAAGATCTTTTTATTAGTATTTGACAGGGATTATGTGAACATGATCAATTTGGGCTGATTTCTGATCTGGTTGTTTAATATGTTGTTGTTCAACCAAAAAAGGAGGTCTTCTGTTCCTTGATGGACCAGTTAATTAATTACCACTTTAGAGACTTTAATGCTAAATGGTGGAATTCAGTGCAATGGATGAACGATAATATTGTTGAACTGTTGACAGATCTAGACTCCATTGATGTTCATTATATGTTATTCTACGTTATTGGAAGCCAATCGATTAATAAGTATGCATTTAGAATTTTCACTGTTTTCACTTCTATGGCAAATTTCATAATCGACTTGGATGCCCGTTATATGAATTCGCTATAGCATATAAATGTATTGGTATTACCTATTGTGATGACTTAAAGACATATAGCGAGGTAATAATCAAATGTGGAACTAGCTGCTATAAGTTCTTTTGCGCCGCTCAAATTAGAGATTTAGCATTGGTGTATGAGATATAGATGGTAATGTTGACTATCTAATGTTATGTGTTGGCTCTTGCACTGTTGTCTATGTAAAGTCTTTTTTTTGTGAGCTTGTCTATGTAAAGCTTGATTTACATATTTAATAACAAGTATGTATAGCATTGGTTTCTTGCTTTCCTTGGATAACCGTAGACGTTGCTTTTTCTGTTTTTTTTCCCCTCCCCCCAATACTTGTTGTTCTGTATGTACTTATAGTAGATGTAAAAATTGAGAGTTAATATGTGGTCTGTAGTCATGCTCAACCTAAAAGTTTGCAGATACCTTCAACACTTGGGCTATGAAGTAACATATGTGCGGAATTTCACTGATGTTGATGACAAGGTGAGAATTGATATGTGTAACTTGCTGGTGCATTTTTTACTGTAGTATGTTTCAGCTTATGTTTAAGACTGTCCCTCAGCTTCTCCTCTGTTTCTTTCTTTTTTCTTTTTAATTTAATCATTTTCCCTTCTATATTGTTTTAGTTAGTTACTATTACTAAATTTATTTTCAGTTGGACTGGGACCAGTACTGATAAAAGATTACGATATGAAAATATAAGGATATATGTTTAAAAAAAAATTGATACCTCCTGAAATGATATTCTCATGTTAATAGAGCAAAAGCATGTTATTTTAATTAGATCATGTGATGCAGTGGTGTCTCCAAGTTGTGTCTGGTCATACAGAGAATTACCATATAATATGGATGCATTGCCCATATATATGAATTATATTGACAATAACGTATTAAGCTAAAGTATGGGCCAATATATATGATTAATGGTCCAATCTGATGCTTTGTTACTGAATAGGATTTGTTGAATCAACATGATTGAAACTTATGGTAGAGTATCCAGTTTGCAGGTTTGAGAAGCTTGCATTAATAAATGATTCAAATATAAGTTTTCTACACCATTCTTTGGTCTCAGGCTGTTGACAAGAAGAAGTAAATTTTTTTTCTTAGTGCTGCCAAATTTTTAGGACTTGAACTTATTTCCAACCTTCCATGATCAATTTTTGTTTATTTTGATGTCCTCATTATTTTAATAGCTTTTTATCATGTTGAGGTGCAGGGATGCGCCTCTTTCTTGGTCTTTCAATTGCTATGAAACCTATGTTCAGTTGTAAATTTTTTTTGCTGGTGCTGCCAATTTTTTTTTTTAATTTGACTTTATTTTCAACCTTCCATGATCAATTTTTTATCTATTTTTATGTCCTGATTATTTTAATAGCTTTTATAATGTTGAGGTGCAGGGATGCACCACTTTCTTGGTCTTTCAATTACCATGAAACCTTCGTTTAGTATTTTATATTGAAAAATTTTCTTCGCATTGGATTTAGATAAGTATTTAGGCCTGAATTCTTGATGATTAGAATTCTCACTATGTAGCTCTATATATTAATAATCGATTGACCATTGGGCTGTGAATAACCCACCTGCTGTGTGATTCTAATGTATGAGTTGCATCACACTTATAGTTCAAATTCAAATTGTTTTTGTTCTTTTCTCTCTTCATCATTTTCTTGTTATTATGTGAGTGTTCCTGTTTGATAATTGATAACTCCTACCGTTAGAAGTTTCATCCATATCATTTGTCCTGTGGAATATAGGCCTAAAACCAATAATTTCTTACCTGAGTTTCTTATCTTGTTCTTCAATGCCTATTTTAGTCAGCTAATATCAGAATTGCTGCAGATAATTAAGCGAGCAAATGAAATTGGTGAAGATCCCTTGAAATTAAGCAACCATTTTTGTGAGGAATATACCGTTGACATGAATGATCTTCAGTGCCTGACTCCAACACATCAACCTCGAGTTTCTGAGCACATGGAACAGATAAAGGACATGATAAGTCAGGTTTAATGTTGCTTCTATCATAATGTCATTTTAGATTGGTTCCTTAAGGGAGTGCAACACAATGGATTTTTCTTTTTGTTGCCTCTCCCTTATGCTTTGATGAAACTGCAATGTATTTAAAGTTGCTGTTTTATATTATTTATCAACATTGTGTGTGTGTGCGTGCGTGTATTAATCAAATGTATCTATAGTTTTGGACCTTTTCTTTTTGGTCCCATATTAAGATGTTCCTTCTATAATCTTCTTGCAATGGATATGCTATATGATAATTTAATCTTATAGTTTGTGTATGAAGTGAACTAAATTGGGAATGAATTTAAAAAAAAAAAAAGGAAAATGGCCAAGCATTTATATTTACACTAATATATTTGGCTTTGGAAGGTTTTGGTCTCTAGGTGTGTCTCCTCTCCCTAACATATAAATTTTAAACAAAGGAAGTGGGAACTTGGTTAAAGATCCATAACTTCTCCGTCTTATTGTTGTTAAAATAAAACTGAAATGTAATAGATACTGTGTAATCATTTGAAGATTAATAACTCTCCATTATTTCGTTACTTTTTAAGTATTAGAGATATATGAAGTAGATCTATCATATTTAGCATGGGTAAATATATGTCTTTATAGGTGCACATTGTCTTCCTTAGGAATATACCCTTGTAGTCTTCAAATGATTAACATTTTATAAAGCATGGATAAGGCAACATTCAAGCCATGCCTGTACTGAGCAATTATTGGTATGCCTCTTCCCTACCTCCAGCAAACTTCTAGCTCTGGATTCTGGAGATTTGAAAGTAAACCTTACTATCTAAACGACAATATCAAAACAAGAAGAAACTAGAATACAGTGTTGTGTGCACAACTCTAATATCATGTTACTTTGGTTCATTTTTAATCAAGTTATATGAACCTTGAGCCCATATAAGGAAACTCTAATTCAAGCTGTACCCTTACTGGGCATGTATTAGTACAGTACACCTCCACCTCCAGCAAACTTCTAGCTCTGGATTCTGGAGATTTGAAACTCAACCTTACTATCACTAACACCCCCCCTTCAAAAAAAAAAGAAGAGAGACTAGCATACACAGAGTTCTCTGCACAGCTGTAATATCATATATTGCTATGGTTTAATTTTAATAAAGTTATATGAACTTTGAGTTATATTGGGAAACTTGGTTTTTATTTTGGTTCATTATATATATATATATATAATGTTCATTATCTATTTTTATTGTTGTAAGAAATGTTATGTATTATAAAATATTCATTTATATATAATACAGTATATATTGCAATACCCTTAGTCATGTTATCAAAAAATTAGCATATCCCATACTTGTTCTGGGTATGATACTCATACCCTTGCTTGTGCTACATTGATTTACATTTTAGAGTTTGAGAATGATGTTATGGGAATAAGCATGACAAAGTGCAAACCAAAAGATTAATTTTGTTGTGGTTTGTGTTCCTCTAGTTTCAAGGAGTTAATATAGAATTTAGAAGGTTATTTTATTCTGCAGATTATCAAGAATGGCTATGCATATGAAGTTGATGGAGATGTTTTCTTTGCTGTTGATAAATTTCCGAGTTACGGCTGTTTGTCAGGACAAAAGCTAGAACAAAATAGGGCTGGGGAACGAGTGGCTGTCGACTCAAGAAAGCAACATCCTGCTGACTTTGCATTATGGAAGGTATGAGGACCTTTACCGTTTACTAAGTACACATTCTGGTTAATATCTTATATATTTCTTAGTTTGTAATAAGTAATAATTGCAGTCTGCTAAGCCTGGTGAGCCAAGTTGGGACAGCCCTTGGGGTCATGGAAGACCTGGGTGGCATATTGAATGCAGTGCAATGAGTGCTCATTATTTAACTTTCAAATTTGATATTCATGGTGGTGGAATTGATTTAATTTTTCCACATCATGAAAATGAGATTGCCCAAAGCTGTGCTGCATGCCAAGAGAGTAAAGTGAGTTATTGGATGCATAATGGTCATGTCACTAATAACAATGAGAAGATGTCAAAGTCCTTGGGCAACTTCTTCACTGTTCGCCAGGTAAGTAATAGTTGATTATTATTTTGTTTATATTCTTAGAAGCATCTACATGGTAGAAATCTTCTTAAAGATGTCTATCTTGCAATTGATTTTTTTCCCCGTTTTGCAGATCACTGAGCGGTATCATCCAATTGCTTTGAGACATTTCTTGATTAGTGCTCATTACAAATCTCCTCTAAATTACACAGTCACACAACTGGAAAGTTCATCAGATGCTATTTATTATATATATCAGGTAAGCAGCACTTGAATAATCCGTCTCAGAAAGGTTGCATCAATGCTTAGTTAGTTTACTAGTTCCTTGCCAGAGGTTGAGACAGTTTCTCTTTGCATTATTTAATCTGAAACTAATTTGTTCGACTTTGGTTCAATGATGTCAAAGGTACTCACTTCAACACCTAAGATGCTGTGGCGAGGTGTTATTAAGGGCTAGCGCCTCTCACACCGAGAGAGGCACTGCCTTTACTCAAGCACTGAAAGGTGATGCCTTTGGTGCTGTTCTAGGTGTGTGCCTTAGGTGCCTTTGTGTGTGGAAGCATAAAAAGTGTTGGTTAGCTTATAGGCCCAGCCCAAAAATTTAGAAATAGTGATAAAATAGAATAGGAAACCACAAAACCAATCTTGGGAGTCCAGCCCTGCCTTCAAGATTTAAGAATAGGGTAAAACAATTATTCTTATTATAAAATATTATTTAGGCTATTAGTTTTGTAGGGTTTTGCAGACAAATACAAAAAAATAAAGCCACCTTCTGGGATCACAGCCACTGTGCGCACAAACAGGAAAGAAGAAAACAGGAACTAGAAAGAAGAACGTTCAAGTTCAATGCTCACTGCCCTTGACTTCTCCTTCATGATACTTTTCCTTGTCTTCTTCCTCTTCTTCTACTCTTATCCTTCTATTTTTCTCTTATTCCTACTCTTTCAACGCTCAATACAAACCTTATTTTGGCTTCTATGTTTTTTTTTTTTAAATGATTCTAAAATCTGACATCTGAATATAAACCTTCTATGCCTTATATATATATATTGGTTATTTTGTTAATGGCTTGGCTGCCATGGCTACTACATTTTTAGAGTTGTAAAGTTAACTAGTTAACTTTTACTGACATGTGGATTAAATAATGTCTTTATAAATATTATTATGAGTTATGACTTAATGATTATTATGCTTGAGTAGTGATATCAGTGACTTAATTAGTACATTTGATGATTATTATGTTTTAATAGTTGATTTATATGTCAAATATATGTTTTTTTTTTTTTACTTTGGTGCCTTACTTCACTCAAGCATGTGCCTTTCTAGCAGCTCTCGCTTAAGGCATTATAAAGGTCTAGCTCCTTAAGGGCACTTTTTGTCTTTGACTACTTTGCTTTGGTTGTTATTTTCTCATGCATGTCAAGTTGAATGACTTTGCTATTTTATACCCTAGGATACCATGACTGATGTGCAAGTTGTTTCTTTGAATTAAAATTGCTAGTGATTCTCTCCTGGATAATTTATCTTTTCTAGAAAGAAGATATTTACTTTTCTTTTATGATAACATTATTTACCTCTTCTCTCCCCATGTCTCTGTCAGATTATTCTGATGGCCTACCTGGGGAATGATGGCTCTTCCCTGTTATGCAACATTTAATTATTGGTTATTGTGTAACATCAGTAAAAGAGTATAACTAGCATCCTAGTGTCGCAAAACAGAGTTGTGTTGATTAGGATTTGGTGGCAGTCTTATGTAGGATAATCCTTATTGCCACTAGTCATCAATTGATGTTCTGCGTGAATGAATTTTCAGTTCTAATACAATTTTGATTTAGATATGATTTGTATTTATAGATTTTGAAAAAAAAAAATAGCACACAATGTATGTATGAAACTACACATACGATGTGGTAAGTTTTGGGAAAGTTCTCAGAACTACTTTCTTTTAATTGTACAATGTGCCTCACTATGGGATGGATCTTGTTCTTGTGGTTGGTTAGACCCTTCAAGATTGTGAAGCTGCTTTATCATCGTTTCAAGGAGGTATTGAGCAGAACAAAAAAGGACCTCGAGTTAATGAGGCTGCCATGAATTGCATTAAAAAGATGCAAGAAGAGTTTGAGGAAAAAATGTCAGATGACTTGCTAACGCCAGTAGTACTTACTGGTGCTTTCCAAGAGGCCTTGAAATTTGTGAACAGTTCTTTGAAGATGCTGAAGGTATGTGTTCGGAGTCAGTTTCTTGTAGGCCCAGATGTCACATTTCTCTTCCTATAGTCTGTGACGTGTCTGTAATTTTGTGGAATATATTCTGGGTGATATCCAGAAAAAGATACAGAAGAAGCAGCTTTTGGAATTGTTGGAATCTCTCACTGCAGTAGAGAAAGAAGTTAAAAAAGTCTTGGACATACTGGGATTATTGTCCTCTTCTTCCTATGCTGAGGTGATACATTCTTCTGCATATTTATACTTGTCTATTATGTATAACTCTAGAGTTGACTATTCATTAGGATTATGGATTGAATTTTAAAAGACTTATTATTTATTCAACAGGTTCTGCAGCAGTTGAAAGATAAGGCATTGAAGAGAGCAGGAGTGGTGGAAGATGATGTACTGCGTTTGATAGAAGAGAGAACTCAGGCGAGGATTAATAAGGACTTCCCCAAGAGTGATAAGATTAGAGCCGAGTTGACTGTAAAGGGCATTGCCCTCATGGATGTGGGCAATGAAACAATTTGGAGACCATGCATCCCCAGTGAACCACTAGCGGCTCAAGCTCAGCCACCAGAACAGAGGGCACCTGTGGTTGAAGAAAAACAACCAACACCTCCAGTGAATCAAAAAGCGGAATAACTGCCCATTGAATGAGAAGGTAATGTACCTCATATAATGTACCTCATATAAACATGAAGTAGCAATTTAATTTCTTCCCCTATAGCGGTGATCGTTACGGTACTTTGTTGTAATTTTTTTGAACCACACTGATAATTATTGGAGGTTGTAACATACAAGGCTTCAACACTGTAAACAACTTGAGGCGACGCAATGTAGCACTAAAAACATTTTACATATTTTTCCCCTTTTTTTTCCCCGAGTTTTTTAGGGTCCTGTTCCTAATATTTATCTGGCCATGATAATTTACCTGAATGCACAAGGATCTGGGTTTCTAACACTTCCTTTGCACTTTTGTATAGAAGGCTCCCAGCGGCGTTCTAGATTTTTTCTCATGTTCAGTTGATCATTGATGAGTCCTAGGGTACAGGTGTACTTGGAAAAGCATTGGTGAGGTGTCTCTTTAGTATCTTTCAGGAATGACGCCTTTTTCTATAAAAAATCCCAAGGATGGTTCAGCAAGGGTGGTCTTTTTGAATCTCCATGAGCAATTTAGACGAGATTGATCATAGACTTGTCTCTGGTTTTGGAATACTAACTGCTATATCACTAACAATTGGCCAAAACTAGAAGGGTCTGTAGTCAGTAATAGCATTCTTCGTCCGGGAAAGGGCAACCAAGCAAGGCAAGGCGGCGAAACTCCGGTGAAAATATAAAATCCTTCTATTTTTAGGTAACAAAATGCGAGAAAGATTATAGAGTTTGGATTATCAGGTTGAGTACAGTTTTCCTTGAAACACCCACCCTATAAGTCACAACTACTGAGACTATGCATCCTACTCGTTCAGAATAATTAAAACATAAATACTCTCCAATTTGTCTCTCTCGTTGTCAACAAATTCGTTGTTTTTGCAACTTATTTTTAATCACCCAAGTAAAATTTATTAAAGTCAGTAGACATGATTTAGTGACGGAGAGTGTGAGTAGCAAAATTATTTTAAACTCAAACCTCTAAAAGGAGAAAACAGAAAAAAACCATTAACCTCTATACTTTTATCTTGCATGTCAAATATATCTCTTATGAATTTTGAAGTTTTTGTGTAATATTCTTAAAATTATTATTTATTATTATTTTTAAATAAAGGTACAATAATTATTTTTTATTTTATTTTATTTAATTATTTTTATTTTTATTTTTATTTTCGTATTTAACATTCTGTATATTAAACGGTTGTATAAATGCAAGATGTACATTTAATGAGAAAAAGAGAGTGGATTATATGGAGCCAAACAAAAAATTTCTAAATGCACTCTTCTCTATCTCTTTCACTGATTGCAACTCCTGCATTGTAAATTTCTAAATGCACTCTTCTCTATCTCTCTCACTAATTGGAACTCCTACATTTAGTTTCAAGCAACTCCTGCATTTAGTTTCAATATGTAAAGGATCCATTTGCCATGACTGCCAAGTAGCGTTGTGCTGCTATATAGTTAGGTGAGTTGGTAATGACAATGATTAGATCAACCAGTTCTAGGACAGATTCCATTCACTGATAAAGGAGTCACCCTCATCTTGCTTTGGCAAATAGATTATCATAATAGTTTGAGGAAGCCACTGACATCGTACATACAGATTCCCCAAGGATTTTAGACTCCAGCCCCTTCACAACTCACAAACACCGTTCATTTTATGCGCTTTATGATAAAGTTGAAGTGGCTGTAACCCATGTGCTACTTAGTAAGAAGCACATAGGCTGTCCTATACCAGAAGAAAAGTAGGGAAACCCACATCTCTTAAAGAGGACCAAGAGTGGAGCATGTTCCCACAAAAGGGTACCACCATTTGTGCTTATAAATGCCATGGAGGATAGAAAGATTCTCACATTCACTCTGACTAATAGATAGATTAAGTTAATTATAAAAAAATATTTAAACATATGTAACATATTATTTAAAAAAAACTATCAATGACATATTTATATATTTTTAATTATTAATTTGATTTTACCTATCTTTTAGAAATCAAATTATTTAAGAATTTTTCTACGAGCTATATTTGGTGAGATTGATACCTATCATGAAGAAACGAAAATATATATGTTAGATGTATTTTTTAGTAGGACTTGCATTGATATATTTATGTATATTTTTATAATTAATTTGATTATCTTCCGTAGACTAAATTTCTCAAAGAATCTTTCAATTCAATAGTTATTTTTCGTTCAGATTCAGTCTAATAACTGATAAAACTACCAACAGAAAAAGTATTGGTGCCCTTAGAATAACCCTAGGCCCTAGAGGCATAGATCTAGCCCTTCACTGGCTGATTGAAAAAGGTGGAAAGCTCGCATGATTGTGAAATTTAGTGGATGTGTGGGGGCTTATTTTTTGTTCCTTTGGCTTCGCGTACTAAGATAGCAAAATCATGTCACTTGTGAAGGCAGTCAAAACTCTCTATAAGGAGGACAATTTTATGGGTCCCAGCTTTTTATCTGAGAAAAATAAAAGCCATTCAAGTCTAAGTACAGGGAGAACCTAGTGACCTAAAAGAATATTATGTAGCAAACTGCACCTGTATATAAGCACCGCAAACGTTTGTCTCCAACTTGGCGAGCTTTTGGAATCTTAATCTCTCAGAAAGTCTGAACAGCTTTGCTGCCTTCTTCTGAACCATGAGTTATGTCATCAGAACTCAAAATATCTCGATCGAGCTTTATCGGTTAATAATCTTTCAAGATTCTTTTAAGAAGACCGAACTCGTAAAAGATAAAAAGATTAATTAAGTTAATTATAAATAAATATGTAAATACAAATATAAATATTCTATTAAAAAATTTGCTCAACATATTCATAATTAATTTTATCTACCAATCATTTATGTACGACTCCATACAAGAATAAGTAATCCCCCTCCCTCCTCCTTTGAAAGAGGAAAAAAGAATAAAGAAACCGAACATTGGATTGAAATATCTTGCTTTATGAACCGACAAAGCAAGTGAATCATTTGAGGATAAGAAAGCTATTGCTCATTCACTCCCATTCATATATTATGTCACGTTACTGCATAAAGAAGCCAAGGACTCAGAAAAAGCATCACGCACTGCAATATTAGATGTGGAATCTAGAATATCACATTAATAGGAAACATTTTTTTTTTCCAAAAAAAAGATAGATTTATATTTGATAGTAAGAATATTCCTTAAAAAATGTATCAAGAAGCCACATCGCTGCACTCAAGTTTATATATATATATATATATAGGGATCAATTAACATCAGCATATTTAATTTTAGAAAGTGAATATCTAACCTTTGAAGTAGAAATAATTATCATGTTGATTTTATATATCAACTTTTAGAAAAATTAAACAACAATAAGCATGAAATCAAATAGCAAATCTTTTTATAATTGAAAGGTATATCATTCATTACCTTTTTGATATATTGATGGAATACAAAATAATGTTAGGTTAATATGAAATTTTGTGAGTGTGATTTATTAGAACTACTATGAAAATAGAGGGGGTTGCTTCAGAACATAGCGACGGTTGCAACTGTCGCTAAAAACTTTAGCAGCAGTACAAAATTCGCTGCTAAAAGCATCTAAATAATTGTTTCCACCTACAGAAACAACCATCCCAATAAGTTTTTGGCTAAAGAAATTCCTTTAGCAACAGTTTCAACTGTCGCTTTCTTTTTTTAAACTTCAATTTTTCTTTTCTTTCTAATATTTGAACGTTATTATAAACACTGCTAAAAATAACTAATAAATAATAATCACAATAATTATAAATTTAAAATTATAATTAGATGAAAAATAAAAAATAAAATCTAATACATATACAACAATATTGTTATGGAAATAGAGATTTCACAAATCAATAAATAAGTCATATAATTATAATATTATTTAACTAAAAATCTTAAAAGTAATAAATCTACTAATGGTCTTGATTAAAATATTCTCCTACACTTACTCGATGTCTATTTTCTTGATTAGGAACATAAATTTAAAATATAAAATATTATTATAAATGTATAAAAATTAAATTATAAGAAATAAATACTATCTAATAAATTTATTATAAATATTACTGTTGAAGCTTGGAAAAAAATAAACTTATGAGAAAGGTGACCCTAATAATTGTAAAAAAATGAAAGCCATCGTTATATCATGCTTTTTTGCTTGTTTAGCCATATTTGTTTGCAATTGAAAAACTTAACTTCTTAGCTTTATAGTAAAATGAACAAAAGAACTCATTCTATTATAAAAAACATGGAACGTCCAAATACTTAAGATGGGAAGGATCTAATCCCAAGCCTTAAATACGACCCTAGTGCTCTTGACTTCCAAGAGTATAAGCCAATAAATTTTTTAATGTTATTTCTCAGGATCAACACATTGAACGAGATTAATTAGATTCGTGTTTAAAAATATTTTCCTATCTCACCAATTACCAAATATTACCATGATTACAATTACAAAAATTATTAAGTATAGCCAATTTCACAACACATAATCATAATATTACTAAATATTTTAAATTCTACGAACTCTAAACAAAATATTACCAAGTCCAAAACCCCACAATCACAAAATTTTCAAATATGAACCACAATTACAATTAAACACATATAATTATTACTCTTACTGCATCGTTGACGAGAGTCCCATTTGGCTTTTTATGGCCGATCGTCCAAACTTTTTCCCTAAAAACTATGTGTTTGAGCCTTCTACAAATTCATAGGAAATATATTCATATGGACTCTAAAATTTTAAGTAATGATTATTATAGCCTATTTTAACTTACCATCTTCACCTTTCAACATGTAAAGCTCTTTAACCTTTTATTATGTAGGATCGTTTGTTTTTTCCTATTTTGTTTTTTTTTTTTGGGCTTTTTCCTAACTATTGACAAAAATGTATTCATTAGTTTTAAAGTAAAGTGCTAAAACAATTAAAAATGTTATTACCTAAATCTTTAGGTATAGTTTGTAGTTTAATAGAACCTTTAAAATCAACTTATCCTTCGTAGATATGTCATTATATACTTTCCCTCACAATCTTTGTCCCCTGTCCTTTCACCTAGTTCCAAGTACTTTTTAAGACATTTTTTTTTATGCCTTTTTCATATGAACATCAAACTTAGCCTTCAAACTCAAAGATAAGAGTTAACAAGAATATATAAACAAAAACATATAAATAGTTTAAATATATAGTAATTTTATTTGACTAGTTTCTTCATATACATTCTCCTTGTGGTCAAATAACACATTTTTCCAATTCTCATAATTTATGAGAAATATAGTAAAGTCTTTTGTAATGGCACCTAAGAATC
Organism: Erythrophleum ivorense; assembly: GCA_026724425.1. Taxonomy (NCBI): domain Eukaryota; kingdom Viridiplantae; phylum Streptophyta; class Magnoliopsida; order Fabales; family Fabaceae; genus Erythrophleum; species Erythrophleum ivorense. The sequence continues at coordinate 47,350,101 of JAIUCV010000009.1, forward strand.
CTCCTAGCAGGCCACTGCCATCCCTATTAGATTAAGCTTGGCTATTCCATTCCATTATAACCTTCTAGCCAAGGGTAAGCAACCAAGTATCATTTATTATGATGTGTCTTCTTGCATCAGTGTCATGCTCATATGTGAAACCAATATTAGCACATGAATTTAAGGACACTCAATTCAATACATTGGTGTTTCTAAACATGCTTACCAATAGAAAGGACAATTTTGCATGGGCACTTAAATGATACAATTTCATCAAGAAGGATAATTTCAAATACTTACCACACCTTTCATGCAAATTCTATCATCCATCTTTAATTAACTCAAAGAAATCTAAACTCTTATCAAACATTTGATCCAATCGTGGAGATATTATTTTAACTTTATCTACACTCTTATCAATAGGGTGATGCCTAAATGCATTATTGACCATATCCTGTATCAAATTATTAATAACAATTCTATCTTGAATAGAGTTATCAATAACAATCTTATCTTAAATGACATGCGACCTTAAAAGAATTTCAATTATAGTATCTACTTTACTTGTCTCACCATGTTTAAGCCAAATAGTGTATCCTCTTAAAAATGGCTTAACAATTAGATTATCATACATTACATTTCCAATTTACCATTTATTAAATTTGCATTTAAGACATGGATATATTATCCTACCTTCAATATTTTTATTGGCAAATGCAAAGTCTAAAAATTTATTTAATTCTTCCACATATTCAGAGCTGTACTTAGGTCTTTCAATTCAAGACTTATTCATTTTTATTTTAATTAGTATTATGGTCAAATATGTTTCATAATCTGCACAAAACTAAATTCATTTTTTAAGCAATGAGAGCCTCATATCTCAAATATTAGGCAAAGCAATACAATTATAGAACTTGAAGGAGGTGCAACTTGCGAGTCTCAAGCATTAAAAAATATTATTATTATAAGATTTTAAACGTAATATCATCATACTTGAAAATTCTACAGAATAAAAAATTACACAAATCTAAATAAACAATACAACTAGGACACATTTCTAGTAATCAACCAAGTAGTGCATCAAAAAAATAGAGGAAAATGAAAAAAAAAAAGCCTTTTAGTGGTTGAAATGATGAAAAAGAGCTGAAATGGAGATGAAACATGGCGGGGGGACTATACACAGATGGTGGATGGATAGATAGATGGCGCGGGACAATGTGGCACCAACGAATGATAGCAGCTAGATCTGATTTTAGATTCCAGATCTGAAATTTGGTTTTGTCAAAGGGGATTTAACTTTTCAAACTAGCTATGGTTGCAATCGTTGCTAAAGCAACTATTGCAAAAATAAAATAAAATACAACCACTATACAACAGCTGCAAAATTGTTATAATTTTGCAACAAAATTGCAGCAGTTGAAACATCAATCATTGCAAAACAACCATCACAAAAAATTATCTTTTGGTAGTGAACTTTTAAACCAACAATGATTTTTATAAGACACATCCTACACAATTTTTGAATAGTGTAAAATATATTTTGATTGACCTTATCACTCTTTATATATATATATATATATATATATATATATATATATATAATGTTAATCGCAAAATAGTAACATTAATTACGCTAGGCTCAATCAACTTTAAGGTAGCTATTTATATAATAAATGTTGTAAAACTAAAATATTTTTCTTTTCTTTGGCTTGCGGGGGTCTAAGACATTTAGGAATTATTATTATAATCAAGTTAATTATTCTCTAAATATCACCTTAATCCCAATAATGGCATTATAGAATTACGAAATTGTTTAAGATATAAATAAAATATTCCTTCAATTATAAAAATTATTTATAATTTTAACATTTATGTGATTATTCTTGTTAATATTTAGACAAAAAATATCACACATGATAATTAAGTGGTAACTAAAAAAGGTACACGAGGACAAGTTAGTTTTGAATAAAACAATGAGCAGAGTGCTTCTCTAAATATAATAAACACCGTTAATCTATAGTATTTTTCTTTTCTTTGGCCTGGTGCGTGAGCATTAAGTTAAGTTAATTAGAGCTAGGGAGAACATCTATATTATGATTTCGTAGCCTTTTCAAGTACAAAATCTTCTTGGTAAAGAAACATTGTTATATGATATCACACACATGCACGCTTAGAAAACATGGCCTTCTTACTTTCTATTGTGGAAAGAAAAGTTGGGGCAAGCAGATCACCTAAAGTTTAGACACCTCCAATTAGCAGTAGTGTGACAGCTCAAACAATCAAATATATGAAATTTCGGTAAAATAAAGTTCATTCTTCATTGATTCAAAATGTGTTAAAGCGAAAATTCAAACGGGTAATTATTCGAAATATAAAGTTCAAAGTAGATTAAAGTAAAAAGTCGTGACCCACACCCACCACCATTCATTCTAGAAAGCTGGTTCTTAATTGGGGGCTTTGATGAGTGTTAGTACGTGTTGTTCTGTCACTGTTTCCCTTTTTCGAACTTTCGAGGTCTGGTAGACTAAAAGGTAACCACAGCGTGAAGCAATTTTCAACGTTAGCTTTGAATTTTCTGCACATAAAAAATCCTCAATTGTCATGAGTTTCAAAACTCCCTTCCTCGACTAAAGCAATGATAATGAAGCATGTCCAGTAATTTTGTTGCTAAAAGGTTAAATGATTTGGGTTGATCGGGGTGAATCATTATTTGTTTTTACCAGATAAGAAATAGCAGGTCTTACGAGCAATTGGAATATACATACTTCTCTCATGAAAGGGCCCAATGGATCTTATCATCTTACAGAAATTAAGCTCTAAATATGGTAACTATAGATATATAGCTACAGGCGCCACAAGGTAACCAGTAGCAGCTGTGTGATCAATTTCTGATATAATTCACGGGTTGCTTTTGATCTCTTGTGTATTACTTTTCGAGAAGCTAAATTATTAGGGTTTGTTTAGGATATATAGGCCAATGCTATAATAGCATAGCTAGCCACCTCTAAACGCTCGCATTATGTTAGCATGAAGCGGCTTGCCAATCAAGTTCCACATATGTTGGGAGGAAATAAAGAGAAAGACAAGCTGTAGCCCATTTTAGTGATCAGCTTTCCAACTCTCCTAATGTCCTTCCTCAAGCCCTTCTTGATCAATTAATAGCAAGATCCAGCACTCAAAAATAGGAGAAATTCCTTTATAGAATTAAGATTCCTTAATTAATATCGAGTCTATTGAAAATGAGTAGATTATTAATTAATAAGCATGCTAGTAATATGCTTATACATGATTGACTTTACTTTTATTATACTGAATTTACTTAAGAAATTTTCTAGCTAGATTTAATTCATTTAAGAAACAAAAAGATGCATTGTTCATCTTTTTTTTCTTTTCAGTTTCTTTTTCTTCTTAGCTTCGTTTGTTTTATGAAAAATCTTTTACAAAGAAACATCTTTTGCCAATCTAAATTTTAACTTAATTTTTAATTTCAAGAAAAAATTTAGAAAAATAAGTTAGGAAATTACTTTTTTTTTTTTTTTAACTTTAACCCATAATTATAAGCTTACCACCATGTCATTGTCTCTTATCATGAGCTAATATCATTATCAAAATCATTATATATTATGTTTAGGCTGAAAAAAAAATTTCATAAATTTTTTTTAATGAAAACAATAAAAATTTTTAATCAAACTATGTGTATATATGTATATAACAATTTGAGTGGACAAATCTTCCTTTGGCTTTGCCATGTATAAACATATATAGACGAATATAGGGTGGCAAAAGCACCGTCCTTGCATGTGTTAACTTATAATTCCATTATTGTTATTATTATTTTGGACTTCTGAACTTCACTTTTTAAAGAATAGAGGGGAAAGATTTTTGGAAAATCGCACCACCTCCTTCCCCACATTCTGGTTATTATTTTTTCTTGTTAAACAAATAAATTAGAGGGTAAAAAAAGTTGCAAAGAACAATCCTAGAAATTGATTATTTATATATTATATATACACTTAAGCTTTGTCTTATTGCCATCAAATCAATGCACCGAAATATCCATAATATATTGAGTGCACTGAGCATTTTTCTACAATTTGAGATGTTTTTTCTCCGATTGCATCTCAGCCAAATACACTGTCAAAGACTTCGATCCGTTGATCTTTTCATGCCGTAATTAATACAAAACCCAAAATACGCTTTCAACATTAATTGGTTGCCACTATATATATATATATATATATATATTACACGAAATGAGATTAAGTCATTCTGCCCCCACTCTAAAATGTTTTAGCGAAGTCTTGATCCAATTACATAACATCAAATTAGTGGTGCTTGCATTACATACATGTAGTTGTTTGCCTATTAAAGGTACATATATTAAGCAAGTTTTCCAATGATGAAAAAAAATTGAAATTCCATTAAAGGTGAAGGCTTTCTTCCATTATACACGGGAAAATGACCACATAACTAGTTTGATTAAGATTAAAAAACTTGGATATAGTTTTTTTTAACATATTTGTCGTCAAGTTTTTTAATTAGATTACAATGTAAAAGATTTCGTTAAACAGTCAATAATATATTTTTAGGTCAAAAAATGTTTTACATTTATGTATTTATTACAAAATCTGATACGAAACATTTATTAAGTTGCATATAATTTGGACTTAAAAAGTTTTTAGTTTTTATTATAATTTCTTCAGACTATTAAAATTCAACGAATTTTGAGAAAAGAAAAGTTCGAACTAATAAATGGACCTATAAGCACAAAAGTTGAATTGTTGTTGTGAAGAAAAGGAAAGAAAGTTAGTCTTTGTGGTACCAACATTGGTAACCAGCTAGCTACCTCTGATCACGTTACCATAAGTTATGAGGCCGCCAATCAAGCTCCATTTATACATGTGGGTAGGAAATGAAAGGAAAAAAAATCCTAATCTAACTCATACTTTTCCAACCTTTCTTCTCCTGTGTCCTTCTACCTCTTCAATATGAAGCCTGATATTGATTCAAAAGTTGAAAAGAAATTGTTCATGGTTTGGTTTAGTGCTTGAACACGATGGCTGAGCTAAATCTCTAACAAAGTTGCATATGGTCCCAACAAACCTGGAGCTTGCTCACTCTTTTGAACATGCCAATATATTTAAATTGGAGTTTGTTAACTAAGATTTATAAGAAATAAAAAGATGGTTCAACTTACTTTGTCCTTTTTTTTTTAATTTTTTTTTCCATTCACATGGGTTTAAACTTAACCTAACAAGAAAGCTTCGTTATAGGGAAAGTTCTATCATTTATGTATAATAGGGTTACAAATCCACATGGAATCTTATGTTCAATGAAGTAAAGCTGTGGGATTGAGTTAGAATTTCGTAGTTTCTTTCTTCACCAGCCACAAGGCATCGGATTATTTTTTTAAAAAGCCCTAAAGAAGGAACGGAAAAACTTTTCCAACTGCACACAAAGTTTTCAAATCTGTCATCAGAGCCATCCTTTTCTTGCTTCCAAGAATCAAACCAAAGCTATTAACAAGTTTCAAGCAAGCAAAATATTAATTACAAAAGAGAGAGGAAAACCAAAAGCATCTTTCAACTTCTTAAAGTCTCAAGAATTCACATATATTTTTCCCTTAAGCTGTCTTGTGGAGATCAACTCCACCAGATTCCAGAAACCAAAGCTTATGGTTAAGCCATAGGCAGATGATATCATCCACCTAAACTTTTTATCTTTTTTTTAACAATTTGAGTGGGCAAATCTTGCTTTTGGGTTGGACATATATGGATGAGAGATCTCAATTATGGGTGGCAAAAGCACCGACCTTGCGTTATCTTAATTCACTTAAAATATTTTTCTACTTTTGAACGTCACTTTAAGTTAGCAAAGGACAATCAATAAGAGTCTTGGAATATACCACACTCTGATAAGAAAACCCTAAAAATGTTTATTTTTTTATTTATATATTTTGGTATGTTTTCAGCTTATTGATTCATTAGTGCTTTTTCTTGCTGTGAATTAGAATTTGTTCTCGGGGGCCGGGGCAACGACGTCTTACCCAAAATTCTCTGGAATTTAATAAGAGACTTTACAAGCATGATTTTAATTAAATTGAAAAGAAAATTTCCATTGATGGAAACTGTAATTTAAAATCTTCATTAGAAGCTAGCCATTCTTGCCTATTATTCTCTCTCTCTCTCTCTCTCTCTCTCTCTCTCTCTCTCTCTCGCTCTATATCAGGTTCTTTCCATGTGTTTGAGAGGAAAAAGAAAGATTATGGAGTTTGACTCTTAACATTATATTACCATCATGGGGTAAGTTTGAGCTTTCAAGAGACTAGAAAACCTTGCTATGATATTGTCTCTGAATTCTCAACTTCTTTGAGAGGCAGGAAGGTTATGATAACCAAAGAAATCCGTCAAGAACGATAAAATTAATATTAAGGGAGAATAGTAGTATATATAAGCTGCTGGACTAGAATTTAATGACTTCTTTCTCTAGGAGGACTTATTTGGTTAACTAGTTCAAATTTAAAAGGTTTAATTACGAGAAAGGGTGCCACTACTAAGAACTCAAGCTTTCAAGGCTCGAGCTGCCCCACTGGTTGATTTTTAATACAATAATCATTTCTTTAATATTTAATTTAATATTACACTCTAGAGAGAGCACTTCACCTCTCTCTATATATAGATAACTCTATCAATTTGGATTTTCTCAATTTTTTTTACTTTTTATTAATTTTAAAAAGAAATAAATATAAAATATATGAAATCCATCGTTCAAGTGAGTTTCATATATTCAAATAAAATTCATTATTTTTAAATGTGTCTTATGCATCATGTATTTATCTCTTTTCGAAATTAATAAAAATTAAAAAAAATAGAGAGATCCGAACATATCGAGGAAAAAAAAAAGGTTCCTTCCCAATAAATGTTGGCAAGTTTTGGTCCTACCTGTTGTCCCTAGTAACGGTCTTCATATCAGGAGATTGTCTTCTTCTATTTTGATTTCTTTCCTTGCATAGCTAGTAATTAATGGCATTGAAGCAGAGCTCAACCATGTGGCGATTATGAGGCAAAATAAATGGTTGCTTTTCAATTAAGACAGGGAACGTTTAGCTATAAAATTCGTGTTAAACTAGGTTCCAGATTAAGTATTGTAATATACTTATAATAGCGAATTCACCTCACCAGTCACAATCACTACTGCTTAGAAAATTGTTTGGTAAGTATAAAAGGACTAAGAATTGTTATGATAAAAGATCAATAAATACATATCCGAAGAAATTAGCTCAGTTGATAATCAGAGTAGATATATAGTATATCTCTTAATGAATATGTTTGGGTTTGATTGTTCTATGAAACACTTTTGAATAATCAAAAATATTAACTGCATCAAGTTGACGTGAAAAAATAGATCTTAAAAATTGTTTGAAGAAGGAATTTTGCTTCTCAATAAAATCCAAAAACATTATTGGTTGTATTAAAAGGAATGATATGCATAATACTCTATTATGCATAACCGTTTTACTACAGATGTTCTTTTCTAATTTCATCGAAAAAATTGGAGGAGTCAATTCCATCAATATATATATATATATATATATATGTATAATTAAATATTTTAAATTAAGGTATTTATATTAAATAATTTAAAATTTAACATTATTTTAAAAAAATTTAAAGGTAAAAAATTTAAACTATAAAAAAAAAATTAAGACTCCAATTAAAATATTTTATCTTTAATTTTTTTAAACAATTTTAAAATTTAAAATCTTTTAATATAAATATTTTTTATTTAAAATTCTTAAAAATACTTTTTTTTATTAAACTTCTCAAGTACTCTTGCAAAGACTTTGACGTTTAATCATCGTGTGAATACAAATTTTGTACGATCGCTAACCAATGAGAAACACAAATTCAGAGAACCTCTCGAACATTTTCATAAATTTCCTACATTAATTGTACTTTCTATATATGTCCTATCTGTTCTGTTCTGACACATTGGTAGTCATAATTAAAAAGAAAAAGAAGACCAGTGGGGTGAGAAAAACAAAGTAATGTTACTCGGCTAGATTCAGAGAAAAACACACTTTCCTTTGTTTAAGTTTATAATCAGCCGGGAAAACACACTTTTGATCAAGCCATTAAATCACATGGCCTACGAGTCATTGATTTGGTACAATATATCAATGATCCGATAACTAAGTACCTAACTTTATTCTTAAAAAAATACTAGTGCATTATTGTTAATTGCTATGCTTATTATAGCAAGAATTGATTTAATTACTTGTTATATTAGTAACGTAGTACATAAGCCAAGCTTGCTAGGTTTTGGCACTGATTGGCTGTTAACAGCTTCAATACACTAATACAGGTCAGATTTGAGTCACTCTCCCCACTCCGATATATTCAAGTCATTGTCCAAATATAACGCCAAAATGGTGGATGCATGTTTGCATTATTTTTAGCTCTTTGCCCGCTACAAGTGAAAGCAAAAAATTCCCAATTGAAAAGCCAATATTATCAATGCAAATATTGGAGAGACTGAAATAGTAACCAGTTTGATTGATTAAATGGCCTTTTTTTTCTTTTTTAAGTATTTTCTTTATCATATAATATATATATATATATATATTGGGGTTTTTGAAAATTTGAGAATAATAATGTTAGAAGTTAGTACCCATCAATGGAGATGGAGATGAGCCAATACTGAATGGGCAATGACCGCGATGTATACTGGTTACTAGGTGAAATTAGTTGCTATTAAAAAAAAAATAAACAAATAAATGTGAAAATGTACAAGACGTGAAGTGAGCCAAAGCCCATGAAGCTGAAGCTGAAGTGGGAGCAGCCAGCCATAAGTGGAGTCTCAAGCCCGAACATACAGAGAAAGATGTATACAACTAAATTTGGAGCCGAGCCAAGCCATCACGGCGCAGCCGGTGCAAGGCTGAGATGCAAGTCCAGGCCCAATGAATCATCCAAATTGGGCCCAGTATCCCCCTTGGAGAACCTGCTCAAGGAAGGCCCATCAACGAGCCCGTTGACCCGAGCCAGAAATTGCGACCCCATAGACGACAATGCGGATGACGAATCCCCTACGCCGCCACCATAGGGTACCACCCCTGCACCGGCAGATCTCTCACCCGTAATACTACTATTGGTACCGCTATAATTCACAGCGTTAGTTGCCGACGACGGGAACACACAACCGTGCGACACCGACACGTGAAACGGAGACGGCGCGGAACGGGGTGGCATGTAGACCCACGAGGCCGGAGCCCCCGGAACCACCACTGGCCCCGACGGAGCCAGGAGGTGCGGCGGAGGGGAGAAGGCGGAGATTATGGGGTTCCGCACGAACGAAACGGCGGCGTTGCGCGTGGCTTGCAACTGCGCCCGTTTTAGCTGCTGACGCTCCTTCTTGTGCGCGTTCTGGTGCCCACCAAGTGCTTGTGAATTCGCAAACTCTCGGCAGCAATACTGACACTCATATTTCCGGTCACCGGAGGAGGGAGGGAACGCGGCACCGCCGCCGCCTCCTCCGCCGCCGGAATCCGGCGAGCTAGATGGGGAAGTGGGCTTGGCTATGGAATCTGATAAATCTTCAAGCACTTCATCTTCCGTATCTTCGTGAACATTGAAGCCGAAGAGCTTTAAGCGAGTGGTGGGATTAGTGGGGTTAGCTCTTTTGGTTTGGTAGTCAATTGGATCCTCCATAGGAGGGAATTGAATTGAAATGGAACAAAGGGTAGCTAGCGAAAGTGTGAGACAGAAGGGGGATATGTGGGGGTTAATAAGGGTGTATGTTAATACTACAAGGGGTTGTTGCATGTGTTGGGTGTCTATTTATAGTTAGGATTCAGGAGAGGGTTTTGACAAAAACTATATACAAATAAGTACACAGTGAAGAGAGAGAGAGAAAGAGAGAGGGAGGGAAAAGGGTGGTTTGCGGACATCCCAAGGAGTAGAGAAAGTGTGTGAAATATGGGAACACGACCCGAGAACGCTCAGGGGACCCAAGGTATTGCGTTTGTCTCTTGCCAGTTTCTTCGTTAAAATTACCAAGGTGGCCTTACGCCTCAATTATTTGGCTAGATGAGCGTTTTCTGCAAAATTAACCAGAAATAATAATACAATAATCTCAACTGGGTTCCTCTTTTTCATTTTGTAATGAAAATATTGAGGGAAGAGTGGATTATTAAGTATGTGCATGTGAGATTGGAGTATGGTACGAGTTGAAGCCATAAAAAATGATTGGCTTTGGATCACGACCATATATATTTATATATAAAACATATGACATTGTTTTTTTTCTGCTTAACACAGTTCTTTACCCCTCACAAACCATCATAGTACATAAAATTATGGTTGTTGCTATATGTTGAGAGGCAACTGTTTTGTTTTTTTTCTGCTTAACACAGTTCTTTACCCCTCACAAACCATAATAGTACATAAAATTATGTTGCTATATGTTGAGAGGCAACTGTTAACTAATGAACTTATAATGGTTTAGTAGCGCACATCAAAGCCATTAAATTAGCATACAAGCAAAAATTATAGTACAAAATGGACCCATCACTTAGTTTATCAATTATCACCCAAACCCATTAAAGACAAGTTGATTTTCCAACCAACCAGTGGAGAGAGAGGTTGTCTTAAAGCAATTAGGTTTGAAAAGTTGGAGGTACATAATGTGGGATATTATGTGGCACTTGCTTCCACTCTTTTGGTGCATTTTGAACTTTGCGTAAGATGGCCCAATCAGAAGCAGCTTATCAGATTATCGTTTGAAGCAACTAATAAGCATTTGCTATAAAGGTAGAAGAATCTGCTCAGCTCGTCACAGTGATTGACCCACTTCATTTATGACACGTACATATGCCACCATTTTCCTCTAACATTGGTTGAGAAAACCTACAAAACAAATTTCTCATTATTGAAACCAGAATGGTTTATCATTTTTTTATCTTTTGTTTTTTGGGTAGTTTTGTAATCTACTAATCTTCAGGAACTCAGAGATTGGTAGTGGAACGAAACCCAATAAGCCACCGCGAGGCGTGCAGCCCATGTCTCTGTTTCCGCAACTGGCTGCTGACTCCATCCACTCCTGCAGCTGATCAAACAAGGAGAAAATTTTTAGGGATCTTATTACAAAATTACACGCAGAAAATCTATATTTTACTTCTATAAATTAAAATTTAATTACAAATTTAATACATAAAATTATTTTGTAACAATTTTTTATAAATTCTAAAATAAAAAATTTAAGTAAAATTTAATATTTTTAAAAAGATATCTTAAAATTTGAATCCTCAGTTGATGGCTGCATTTGTGCTGTTAGTAGTAAGAAGTTGATGGATGGGTGGGTTTAATTTAAAATAAAATAATTTAAAATACATTCATTCTCTTTGCTAACCGCACAACAGGATCCAAAATTCAACTGTAGAGGATCCAAACGTGAATCTTGTTATATTTTAAAATTTAGAGAATGTTTTGTGATGTTTTAAAATTTATATATAAATCTTATAATCAAGTTTTAGTTTGAAAAAGACAAAATGTCATTTTTTTTTCTTTGTAGATGAACTAAATTAATCTTGATCTTTAATTATATTATAAATAAATTTTATTAAAAAAATGTCTAAATCCTGTAAATGTCACAAAAATTTAAATGCATTTGTAATTCCACAATTGCATGCCCCAAGACTTGATCTTGAACTTCCAATTCAATTGATTTGAACTAGTCTATTTACTTTCAAATTTTAGCTTTATTTTCTGTCTCTAATACACTCTTCTATTACATCAATTATGCCTTGGCTCGATCTAAGAAGCCGACACCCTCACCCACCACCAACACAAGATCAATCACTTTCACTCTTTAGAAAAAGTCATAGCAGCCCTACAAGCAGAGAGAGCTAAGAGCTTTCACAGTATGATGGCATCCAAGATCCTAAACTATGAGATGATGATACTCAGATCTAACACCGTCAGTCCCACTAATCACTGCTTCATGGCCCACGTGTCAACATCATATTCACCCTCCCATATCTCATCTTAGATATGTTTGTTCCACATTATTCCAACCTCTTCTCTCTCTTATTGTCCCAATATTGCCATGAATCATGATGGCATTTTCGCCAATAAAGTCAACACAAGAAGCTCAGCTTATGCTGCAACTGTGTACTTATATTGGGATCTATACAAAAAATGAGTACATAAAATTGATTATAAAGATATATATATATTTATATTAGAAGTGAAGTCTATTACAAAAAAATATGTACTTGACATATTATTTATTTTTTATAATTAATTTAGTTTGGTTGCTTCCTTTTTTTTGTGGTGGGGGGGGGGGGGGGGTCCTCACCATATGAAAACAAAATGAGGGCACCTTTAGCTGCATAACCTCCCAGTTGGCTTGTTTGAAAGGGCGTTTTGATAGATGACATGGAGATATTGAATATAATGTTCAGGTGAGTTTACAAAACATAGGGTTTGGGTCCCCACCATTACGTGTTTGATGATGAATAATTGTTTAGGATGTTTGCGTGATTGACGTTGAAATCTATATATATTTCTAAATGGGTTTTCTTTCTTTGGGAGAGATCTCTGCGAATCTTACTAACTACGAGAGTGTGAGAGCTTTTTGGGGCTTGTAATATCCCACTTAAAAAGCATAATAATTAATAATAATCATAATGGCTAGTAATATTTAATGTATCATACTTAAAAAAGCCACCCCTTCAATTCCAAAGTCTTCATCGCAACTCCTAACGTGACCCACCTTGTCCCCGCTCTTGCCCTTTCACAATTAGTCAAATTTTCCCATGTAAGAAAACCAAAAATCTTTGTGAATCTCCATGATTGTATCAACATTGGAGTGAAAGTTCACATTCTTTTTTGACCGTTAGATTCGATAATTAGTCATCATTACAGCATAACCCCCAAGTTGCCAATCCATTAAACTAATCAATTAGTACATGCTTGTAGTAAGTACTATAACATGGGTAAATGAAAGGTCAAACTAGTTAATCATAATGAAGCCAACTGTTAACATATATGAGTTTTTGGGGGCTTTCTTGATCTTAAATAATAATCTTCTCTTGACATTAGAGAAAGTTATAATTATTAGTTTGGTGCAGCAATTGTTTCATAAGGAAAAAGGTTGAGGTGTGAGTTTAAATTTAGTTAAGTTAAAAAAAGTTACATTCTTACTAACCACTATAAATTTGTATAATTAATAGTAAGTGCTTGATGTAACAATAATTTTCACAAATATATAATGATAATATTCAAAGGAATTAATCCCAATATTGGTTATGAGGGATTGCATCTTTTCTTATATTAATTTAGACTCAATTAATTTTTTATAAAACATTTTTAAAATAAAATCTTAAATATACAAAATTAATAATAAATTTATGCATTTAAAGTTGTTCAAAAGATGATTCTTGAATAAAATTAAGAACACCAATAATAATAATAATAATAATAATAATAATAATTATTATTATTATTATTACTTGTGATGATGTGCATCATCACGTTATAGAATCATCGTATTCAATATCATTTCTAACCATTGGCCAAAGAAGCATTTCTAACCTTATATTTTCTTGCTTTGGGGTTTTCTATTTCTTGTCATCTTGTGTGCAAACATATATATGATGGAAGGTAAAGGACTTTCCATCATCCTTACGTTGGTGGGGCCAAAGGATTAAATCCATTAATATAACTTATATAAGGCTACCGGAGGCACCAAGAAATAATGCATGTATCATATTAAGATATATCTTTCTTTAATTTAGAATAAAAATGGTTTAATATACAGCGAAACCTAACATAACCCATATGCTTTATTATGCGGATCCAATGATCTTGCTCTTTGGGTCCTTCTCACTCCTGGGAAGGTTAGGAAAACCAGGGTGTCCCACTATGAGTCTCCGTAGGAGTTGATAGCATGTACGCTGAACTGACAATATTTTTTTAAATAAACTTTATTTATATAAAACAAATTATTGATGGAAAATTAGATTAAAAAGATCTGTAAACATGTTAAAACTAAAATTTACCCAAAATATATATTTAAGATGTTTATATACCTCTAAGTAATTTAATTAATCTATTTAATTATCATTATAAACCGGATTTATCCAATAATTTTTGTGTAAGTCCTATTTATAGAGGGTTAAGAAGAGCTCACGTAAAGAGAGTTGTTGGGACCGCGGGAGGCCAAACAAAACTTGTACCATCTTTTGGCTTCATCTTCTGAGTTCTTTGTCTTCCATTAATGGTTTTATTTTTCAAAGGCTCCACTTGCGTACTGACTCCTTGCTCCTCTGGTTAGGTTATTTGACAAATGGGGAATTAATTTCAAAGTCATAGTCTGGCATATGGTGTTGTAACATTGGCAGTCCAAACTACTATGTCTGATTCATGCATCCACCTAAATTTGTGAATTGTATTTTATTTAATTTAGCTCAAATTAAATTGCCGTTTAGACTAGGCAGAGTCAATTTAGGGTTTTGAGTCATCCTCAATAGTATATGCTAGTTAGGGCTATGATTGTGTGGATAGAAATTGATTACCAATCTGAACCCTCCTCGTGTCCTCAGCAGAAGAATTAATAGAACCAGATTGGACAAAAAATAAATAACTAAATAAAAGCCAACTTGGTAACTTGCAATGAGGTAAGACAGGTTATGTTGAAATTCTTATGTAATAAGTGAGTATATTAAATTTTAATTATTTAAATTACTCAGAAAATATTTAAACGTAAAATATATTTAAAAATAGAGTAAACTACTATTTTTACATATGTAAAATATGCATATTCTATTAATTTAGTATTTAATTATATGATAATTGTTATTATTTGACTTGAAAAACTTTTTAAAAACCATCAATATATATGATCCTGCCATGAACTAATTAAATTGATAGTTAATATATGGAGTTCACCACAAGATCAAAATAATTTTTCCAAAAAAAAACTTAAAATCAAATAATGATAATTATCTTTTAATCAAGGACTAATTAAATTGATAGAATGTGAATTTTTAAGAAGCCAGATAGTAATTTCTTAAAAAAATTAATATTATTATATATATTATTTGGGACATATATATATATGTTCATAAATTTTGAATTTTGTATATTTATATTTATTATGTTCAAATATTTTACAAATAAATTTTGAACAAGTAAAATATTAAAATTTTTACATACTAACCACACCTAAGTGAAAAGGTAAAAAGGAAACAAAGAAAGAATGTCTCAAGAGATAAGAGCAACAAATTGGAAGTGGGTTAGCTAGGAGAGTTAAGTATAGTTTGAAAATGGTTAGACAGATGATGAACTCATGGTTTTTCTCCACCGATGTAGCAACACACATGGGAAAGAAGATCTGATTGGTTCCCCACTGTTTGAACGAACATATGTAGGTCCCGCCCACATTTGAGCCACATGTACAACTTCTGTGACACTTGATTGTACCCCACATGAACCAATACTCTTTTGTTTGAATTTGTAAGTTTAGTGGTGATGTGAGAATGACAATATTTAGATAAATTTTTTAAAAGTTTGTTACAAGATTTTTTAATATAAATATGATATATAAGTTTTTAAAAAAATAATTATGTGGTATGAAATTATAAAAAATATATTTATTTTTAAATTTTTATGAAAAGTTTTTTAAAACATTTTTTTAATTTACTTAAATTTTGTTTATAAAAAAATTATCCAACCACAGTTTACAAGTGTTGTTGATTCATAAACAACTGTCTTCTTGAGAATTAATTTGCTTTTTATTTGAAACTCTTGTTGTAATGGTTTCCACCATCAATTTGTGAAAAATCACTTTTTAAGAGCATTAATCCTGCTTTCTTCTGTTGTTGTCGATTGAAGTGATGCCAATATTATCAATTAAGATCGCCCAAATCGTGATTATGGCCCACCAGGTTGTGCTTATCAAGGAAATCTAACCAATGAGACAATAAATTACAACGTATAATTAGGTATTATTCAGAGACATGATCTTGAATCATACTAGAAGCCCTGTTACCTTTCTAATCATCTTTTGTTTGTTTTCGCAACCATTACTTTGGAACCATCCAAAAAAGGATATAAAGAGATAATAATATGACTTAGTTTTCAAGTTCAAAATCTCTTTTACCGACATGTTCAAGGCACTTTTTTAAACACTTTCTTCTAAAATTTGGATCTTTTTAAATAAGTAAATAATAAAATACTTCTCAAGTAGAAAATTAAAAAAAAAAGAGAGAAAAAAATGAATCATATACATACTTTATTTTTTGTGTCACTCTTTTTTTACTTATTATTTACTCAATTAAAAAGATCTAATTTCTCCCCTGACTCATTGTGGGTAAGACTCAATTAGCTTCTCCATGTACTCCAAGTGACACTACCTACTTCATTTTTTTATTCACAATTCCCTCTCTAATTGAATAAACTAATTGGAGGATAGGTTGAGGTGGAGTTAGCTTTAAGTCATGTGAAGGGACTCTCTCTCTCTCTCTCTTTCTCCCTCTAAATTCTTTATACTATAGTTAATTAAACAATCATTTACAAAAATTTTAAAGTAGGTCCCATTTATCAAACATATAAATTGATCAAGTAAATTACAGGAAATTACAGGGACACGTTAATATATTAAGCACATTATTTAATGAAATTCACCTTTTGACAAATTTATATGTAATTTTATAATTGATTTGATATATTTTTATTTCATAAAAATTAAAACTAAAAGAATTAAGTGTTTGCTACCGAATTCTTTAATAAAAATATAATATATATAAATTTTTTAAAAGAGTCAATTAAATAATACTAATTTTATTTAAAAATATTATATAAATTATTAAAAATTATACTTAACTTTTATTATTTTATAAATTGAGTTTACTTAATAATCTCTCAGATAATCTAATCATGGTGGAGCTAAGCCTAGATTGTAATCCAGAATGTCCACATTGATGACAAAGAAAAGAAACAATTATAAAATCCCATTGTGCTTTTGATGAGTATAAAATACACTTTTGGAAGTTCCCGTGAATTGAGTTTTGAGAAAGAATAGAGGGAGAGAGATTTGGTCAATTAATAAGACAAAAACAAGTGCTGATTTGCTAATAAAGTGAGAGACATTTAGACGGCTATGCAAATGCAAATGGCACCCACATTACAAAAAACCCAAAGAATTCCATACTTAGGGAACATCTTCACATGACATGACAAAACTAACAGCATGTAAAAACAAACACTCTTGTTGGAATTTAATCATTATATATAGTATCACTTCCCTTTCCATTACACGCAGTTGTATTAATACCACATGCATGGGCACTAAACTGTTTGGAGCTATATATTATACACAAATTATCACTTGAACTTATTTGGGTGTTATATATATACTCTGTACTTTTTCAATAATATTCCTTCCTAATACTATTCCAAAATTGGGCTTTACTGCTTGATTTCCTCCTTAATAGCTAATCTTGAAGCTTCAACTTCCATATTTAGCTACCATCTTGAACCTAGGTTTCCTTGTTTTCTACTAGCTAGGTAGGGGAGGAGGGACGACTAAACTTTTTTATTGTCCTTCACAAATTGATTATTTTTCTCAAGTTGATCTCTAATAAATTTTTTATTTGCAATTTAAACTCTCATGTTTTAAAATTCATCTTTTTTTTTAAGTTATTCACTTGCATGTCAATTGAGATTTAAATCTCTTTTCAAATAATCTTGCAGGTGCACCTATATTGACTTGGTGCATTTAGAAAATAAATTATTTTAAATATTGTTATCAAACTTAAAATTCTTTTAAATATTGTCCTTCACAAATGATTATTTCTCAAGTTGATCTCTAATAAATTTTTTATTTACAATTTAAACTCTCATGTTTTAAAATTCATCTTTTTTTTTAAGTTATTCACTTGCATGTCAATTGAGATTTAAATCTCTTTTCAAATAATCTTGCGGGTGCACCTATATTGACTTGGTGCATTTAGAAAATAAATTCTTTTAAATATTGTTATCAAACTTAAAACCAAATAAAACTCGTCCAATTTAATTGTTAGTAAATTGCTAATTTTGCCAATAAATATAATGGCAATCACGAAAAAAGTGTCCATGTCATTAATTTTGTTAACAAAGTTAAAGGTAAACTAGTGAAAGAATTAAATTGGACAAATTTTAAAACATGAGACACCAAAATGAAAATTTGTTGGAAACCAATTTGAGAATCAGTCCATTAGGTCCAAACTAGGATTTTAATCAGATGAGGAGTGAGGACCAAAAATTTTTTTTATAAAACTTTTTTTATTGAAGTCAAAAGCGAGTCATCCACATTGATGCAATATTTTTTCTATTATTATAGGTTATACAACAGAATCATTTTGTTCAATTTTTGCCACTATGATAAAGACAAACTTCGATTGGGATAAGTGTATAACCAAATATGATAATAAGCTTTGTTATATCTTATTATCTTGAATCTATTCTTCCATTATTTTCAATAGCAGCGTGCTTAAGGACAGTGGATACAGTGAACATATAAAAAGCTAAGTGTAATAGAATTGACAATTTGACATTAAACTTGGTCTTTATCATATAAAATAAGAGAGAACTTAAATTTAATTTAAAGCAAAAAATAAATTTCGATAGAAATCGCGTAAATTAAGGTTCCTTTGTCGCCAAACTAAGCTGTCGCATTTTGAACAACTCTGCATTAGATTCTCATACCATGATTGAACGAGGAATCTCCCTTAACAATCCATGTTTAGGTTCATAGACCCCAAAAGGAATTAATATAATTAATCTGCATGTGGGACTTGGAACTAGAAAATGGTTTTTAGCATTTCTTATAACCTACGTGATGGGCTTGTTCCAAAAAAATTAATTAATTAATTAATTAAAGTTGGATAAATCAACAATTCCTTAATTAGGTTCTGGCAGAATTTGTCTATTGGGAAACTCCAAGCGGAGCTTAATGGTCTAACTTAGTAAATTACATGACTATAGTGGAGATTCATATCATCTTAAGACAAGCTTGTCTAGATTACAAGAAATATTGGTAGTTACAGTAAGTTAATGTGTGTACCTCAAGTCATCCCAGGCTTAGATATTTTGGGAGTTTCTAGATCTAAGATAAACAATCTGCACAATTTGAATTTTCTTCTGAGGTTGAAAATATTTAGTATTAAACTTTTATAGTGCCTATTTGTCAACAATGCCATGTGTTGTCAGTGTTCAAAGTTCAAAGTTCAAACTAATCAAATCCATAGGAAAATTTAGTTTTAGGCTATATTTGGTAAAATATAATGCTGGATATGTAAAAAGAAAAAATTAAAAAATTAAAAAAATAGATAAAAACATAACTCTCATATTTTTATTTCAAAAAAAAGTATAAAAAAATAAATATTGTTAAAAAATAATTACAAAGATATAAAAAAAATATTTTAATTAAATTACACTACATATGCTGCAACGCTTGCGGGTTAGGAATTGCAGGACAAATGCCTAGTCAACCTCAAGTCACAAGGGTAAGTAATAAGAGCGTAGAATGAACCTGGATTAGGTAGGAATTTTATTATTCGTCCCAAGTTACTGTTTGAGTAGACTCGGTCTATAAATAATAAAAAATTAAAAATTTCATATGATGAAGATCCATGAATTATTTGTGTCACATATTGATTTATGAGTTTATATAAGGTGTATTTACACAACCTCGTTATTGAAATTGACAAAGGAAGCATCCTTCAGGACTGTAGGCTTAAGCCTTTTCATTATGACCTATAATTGTAAGGCCTAAGTATAAGCATTCTTTCAAAGTGATCCAACTGTATTTGAAACTTGTCATAAGTAATATCTAGATGGTAAGAAATGAATTATTTAGAAATAGGAAAATATTGTCATGGGTGTTCTTGATCTGTACTGCTTGAAATTAATATTGCCCTTTACTCCTGGTTTCACAGTTTTATGCACTTTCCCAGAGACTCATTATCATGTTGTGAAAAGGATTATTCGGTATGTCTCAAAGGCACCTTACATATATATATATATATATATATATAATGAACTTCGATTATTTTCATGTGAAGGCGATTTTCTTTAAGCAGATTCTGATTTAGATGGATGTCCTAACACAATCAAGTCGAAGAATTTCATTTTCGGCAGTGCAAAGAAGCAGCCTACCGTTTCTGCTTATGAATAGCCAAAATTAACTCAAATGTGGAGCACTTGCATCCACATAAGTCCTTGGGCCAAAGTCCAATAAATTTTTTGAGTTTAAGTTCAAACATGAGAAAAAAATTAGTAGAATATATTTGAATCTTTTTAAATAAATAGTATTTTCAATTGAATAAGCTCAAAAAATCTTATGGTTAAGTTAGTAGCATTTTTTTACAAATAAAGGACATTGTTATCTAAGAAAACACATTGTTAACATATTTGATCGAGAGAAATTAAACGTATAGTGATAAATGAAAACAAAAATAGAAGAGAATAAAAAAGAATGAAAAATAAAAAAAATAAAATAAATAAAATAAATATTAATTAATCAATTATATTACTATCAAGTCAATTCCAACTTTGTCATAAAATTATAAAAATTCGGTTTGAATTTGAATACAAGCCCATTGAATCAAATATTAAATTCAGGCTCAAGTTTATAAAGTTGGGCCAGGCATTAACAGCTCTACCCCTACAGTGACAAATGTCAATGCAACAACCCACCTAACTTCTAATCATCCTCATACCCAAACACATTGATATTTCGCCTCCCTCTCTTCAATTCCTACTTCGTAGCCATAAAAGGTGAACAATACAGCATCTTAAGTGATGGATCAATCTCGTGCAAGAAAAAGAGGCAACTGCTAAATTCTCCAATAAAAATATTATGTATAAATATAATTTACAACTTATCATCTTATTATTAACTCTTCTTAAAGAAAAAAAAAAATTCTTCTCATGACAATTCTAATGAAAAATTTCATAGCAAACAGAGAATATTATGTTTTCATTGGATTAGTTGGCGGCTTTGAATTTGATCATAAAGAGCAACTAGGCTGAAGAAAATAACTATTTGATACAAGAAGAATGAATATATCATTACAACGACAAAATTAAATACGTTCAAAATGCTACATGAGAATTATAAGATGCAAGTATCAAGGGTAGACAAGAATATGGAAATAACAAACATATACCTTGGAATGCATCACAGTACCAAGGAACAGATTAACAAAAAAACCAGTTTACAACCTTGATGGAACCAAGAAAATGAGGAAAAAGGTTCAACATGGGCTGCAAGTGAAGCATCCGCAGGCTGCTAACCGTGATTACCAGGACTTGCACTCGAGCTATGATTAATCCATACAAGCCACACCAAGCACCCGTTAAATTAATTTCTCTTATCAGAACCCTTAAGATTAAGGTTAAACCATTTCTTTTTGCCTGATTTATCCTTGCCATCTGAGCCTCCATCTTCCCCAGGGCTCTCTACTTTGGAATCTTCGCCGGCAATTTTGCTACTACTTCCGTTACTTAAATTACTACTGCTCCCACTAAAAGATATTGACTTAGCAACGGTGAAGGTAGAATGGATATTGTCTCTCTGTTTCAGAAGTTCATCCACCTGAATAGCAAATCACTTAACAAAGTCAGAGAGTTCATTAAATCACAATATGAGGAAAGCTGACAGAAAAAAGGTTTGAGCTTGAATCATAGCATGAGAAAAACTGTCAGAATTATTGAATGGAAAGTTGGACTGTTGGAGATGTCCTGCGATAGGCATAACCCATTATATCCAAAAGAGTAAATTGCACTTATCTCCCCTCCTGTTTCAGAAGTTATATTGAATTACTATTTTTTCAAAATTTCATGATCTACTCTAACAAATATCCCCAATTTCATTTTTCAGTGAACATATGTACACTCTTCGTACAGCCTTCCATACAGGTGAAATCAGATTAACCTCCTGAATGGCAGGGGACATCACTAATTTTCTCTAAGCACTATTAACCTCCTGAATCTTTTATAATTTCTCATTACATTTGTTAGTTTTAAAAGTTTTTTAAAATCTGTAAGCGCTAGACAACAAATGCAAACTAGCATAAATAAAAACTGCTTATTTCTCCTTTTTGTTGCATGATTAACAGTTGAAGCCCTGGCAAATTTTGAGCATGAGGAGAAAATATGCTTAAGATACCTCTCCCACATTTTTTTGTCGGAATTGATTTTACCAAGGTTTTAGGATACTACCAAAGTCCATCACCTTTTAATTAGCCCCCCCCCCCCCACCCCCAAAAAAAAAAAACTAAAATAAAAGTGTGTGCATCTCAATGTACATTGGACTATTGGAGTTATTTCTTTCTTCTTCTCCAAGGAAGGAAAATTTGAGTTGTTCATATTCAACATAAATCAGTTATCTATAATTGCTGCTTAATATGATGCATTTTTTGGCCATACCAAGCAAACGGGATAGCAAAAATTAGAATCAATCTGGCTTTGTCACAACTCAATAGGACAAATATAATCTTTCCATCTTGTTTTCAACTAAGCTGAGGGCAAAATTAATGGTAAAATGAATGCTAATGCATGCATATACAGAGAGGCCCTTGTATTTGCGACAGTAGCACAGGGTACAAGAACATACTGATTGTTTTTCTTGGGTGTATCTTTCAGTCACTTCTTGGTAGCGTGCCAATGCCTGAAAAACAAAAAATGAGAGAAATGATATTTTAAGTACCTTAATACATACTTTAAAACACCAATGACTTAAGCTAATAGTAACCTTTCTGTATTCAGATTCAAATTGGCGCAAATCATTCCTCTTTCTTAGAATTTGAGCTTCAATGTCCTTAAGTTTTTGCGTGGTATCCTCATAAGATTTTGCACAAAGTGCCTCAATTGTATAGGTAGCAGTCTTAAAGAAGTTATCTCCTGGATAATATCAACTTCAATCAGTCTAAAATGAAAAAGGTTTTACATGAATAAAATAGCCCAAGGAAGCAAAAAGGCAATGAGACAGAGAAATTATTCAGACCATAAACAGCAAATATATGAGTGCCAGGCTTTAGTTCTGAGACTTCACAAGGTTGAAGACCTTCCAACCTTTTGAAGAAAGCAGCTTCAGGATCCTTGGCCATTGCCAACTGAAACAGAGTACTGAAAGTAACCACACCACCTTCTAAATCCCCTCATAATAAAGAGCAAAGAAAAAGAGGGGAAAATAGTAAGGAAGAAAGAAACGTATTGGAAATATATGCATACTGCATTCAAGGTTGAATCCATTCTGTAAACTTGAAAATGTAAGAAATACATGCCAGCAGATGTCATCTTGCCAGTCTTCTCACTATCTTCCTGTACAGAAAGACAATCTATATAAATTCAATACAAAATAGCTTAAGAACAATCTATTTAATTTCTTACATTCACTTATCATAGCAATTTAATTACATGAATAAGATTAGAGTATGGTGAGGAAGTGCATGAGCAAAGCATTTAAAAGCAGAGCAATCCATTTAGTCTCCGTATTTGTGCCAGCACATGGGTGGCAACTTGCCCACTTGCAGTATTTGAATACAATGCAGGAAGCAAAAGGAATGAGAGAACGTTCAATGATACTAATGTAACACGGGTAGAGAAGAAAGTAGGAAGAGATATTAGAACAAAAAAGAAGAGGGGGAGAAGATAGAAGAAAGGAAAGAAACGTAGAAGAAATAAAGAGAGAAGAGGGAGAAGAGAGGGGGGAGATGTAAATATTCTGAAAATATTTTTTATTATTGAGTCAATAGCAAGGTACATAATCCTAATTTCCTATGGACAATATATAGCTACTAATAACAAATCCTAATCGTAATAAAAGATAAGTTCTAATAAAATAATATTAAATTCTAAACCTAACAAAAAGATAATTACTAAAACCTAACAAAAAGATAATTAAGAATAACAAAATAACTAATAAAATAATTTAAATATTAGTTTCTAATACTAATCCTAATGAAATATTATTTCTTATATTTATCTTTAACTCATAATTTACAAATAATTAATAATAACTTTTTTATTATTTTCCCATTTTGCATTATTCTCCCTTGGCTGGAAAAAACTCGTCCTTAAGTTTTGAAATAGAAAAGTATTAAAATAATCTATCTTGGAGCCTCAAGTAAGATGAACACTACTGCTTCAAGATATGGTAGTGTAGACAGCTTTAGATTCATTAATACATCTGGAATGACAAACTCGATCAGGCGAAGCAATTGAACTAGTTGATTTTAAACACAAGATTCTACAACTTGTGGTTGAATTTCAAATTGCTGGTCAGAATTGATTTTTTCACATCCCAAATTTACTTCCAATTGCTCTTCATATCTTATGATGAAACCATCATCATCAATATCTAATGGACAATCAAAGAGATCCACAATGATAACATTAGAATCAATTAAGATATTTTCTTTTAATATTTTGTGCTCTTGATGACATTCTTCTTTTGTCTTTAGCTCTTCTAAGTTTCTACCAGTCATTTGTATACAAAGTTGATTGATGACACTCATAAGTTTATCAAATTGATGGTCCATATTTTTTTGAAAGTCGTTGAAGTTAGTTTGGATAGTTTGGGCATTTTGTTCTATTTGAAAAATGAGGCTTTCAATGGACTTGACCAGTGTGTAGCAACGCATGTTGTGGCCGTTGGCATTAAGCTTAGATGATTTGGTTGGATTCCTCCTTTTAGTTCTAATGGTGTGGTCTGTGACTTGCAGGACGGTGGTTGGTTAGATTTTCAGGTGAATGTATGATGTATAAAAGGCCGTGGAAAGCGACGTTGGAATTGTAACTGGACTTTGATACCAAATTGATGTAAAACAAAGGAGGGGGGGGGGAGAGAAGACAGTAGGAAGTGGTTAGGCTCCGATACCAAATTGATGTAACACGGGTAGGGAAGAGAATAGGGAGAGATATTAGAACAAGAAAGAAAAGGATGAGAAGATAGAAAAAGGAAGGGAGATATTAGAAGATAGAAGAGAATAAAGGAGGGAGATGTAAAACAAATAAAGGAAGAAGACGGAGAAGAGAGGGGAGAAATGTAGATATTCTAAAATTACTTTTTATTATTCAATCAATAGTAAGGTACATAATCCTAATTTCCTATAGACTATATATAGCTATTAATAACAAATCCTAATTCTAATAAAAGACAACTTCTAATAAGATAATATTAAATTCTAAACATAACAAAAAGATAATTATTAAAGACTAACAAAAAAAACTAAGAACAAAAAAATAACTAATAAAGTAATTTAAATATTAGTTTTTAATACTAATTCTAATAAAATATTATTTCTTATATTTATCTTTAACCCATAATTTACAAATAATTAATAATAATTTTTTTATTATTTTCTCATTTTGCATCATTCTGGTAGGAAAATGAATAGGAAGAGATATTAGAACAAGAAAAAACAAAAAGGAGAAAAGATAGAATAAAGGAGGGAGATATTAGAAGACCGAAGAAAAGAGGGAGATGTGGAAGAAATAAAGAGAGAAGAGAAAGAAGAGAGGCGGGAGATGTAGATATTCTGAAAATACTTCTTATTATTCAATCAATAGCAAGGTACATAACTCTAATTTCCTATAGACTATATATAGCTACTAATAACAAATCCTTATCCTAATGAAAGATAACTTTTAATAAGATAATATTAAATTCTAAACCTAATAAAAATATAATTACTAAAGCCTAATAAAAAATAACTAAGAATAACAAAATAACTAATAAAATAATTTAAATATTAGTTTCTAATACTAATCCTAATGAAATATTATTTTTTATATTTATTTTTAACCTATAATTTACAAATAATTAATAATATTTTTTTTTGGTATATTCCCATTTTGCATTAGATACTCATGATATTGAAATATAGTAGGGGGCTAACCATCATAACATAAGGCTCAAACATTTAGACACAGTTTAAACCATAAAGTTCATCATAGTGGGGTATGCTTCATTTGGTTTTCTGCAAATAATAGCAATAAATAAGGAGCATTTTGATATTTTTATTGGATAAACTTAGATGCGGTTCATAATACAAGCCCTGAAGTCCCATGATGAATTTCTATCTTGGAGTTCAGTGGTAGTGGATTAAGTGGTACTTTACTAAGCCCCAACATAAATAGAGTATAATTTAACTTCTGTTATATTTTTAAAAATAAAAGAAGTCTTATGAGAGAAGGAAGAAATAATTCAAAAGTCAGTGCAAATTGAGACCAAAAAGTTAAGGCAAAAAGGAAGGGACCAAACACATTATATTATTGAAAGACTCAATTACGGTGTGTATATAAAACTGATCCCTCAAACTCTATTAATGCTAATACTAGGGACCACACAAAGACATTTATACCTTATAATTTGGGAAGTTTGGGTGAACTACAAGACTTCGCTAAATTTTTAATACCTCTAACCTAGACCTTTAGAGTACAGGTTAGAAATCTTCCTCTAGAAATCCAATGATTAATTTCCTACAAAAATCTTCCCCCAGAACTTGCTAGAATCATTTCCAGGAAAAACAATGATATCCACCTAGCTATTGTAGGAATAACTAAAGTTTGCTATGTAATATCAAGCAAGCTTAAGTCATAAATGCTTCTATACCACAAACGAAACCACAGAACTAGTTTTTTTAGTAACATTTAAAGGAATAAATATTCATACACTATTTTAAAAAAAAAAAAAAGTCATGTTTTCATCTTTGCCCCAAAAATTATACAAACAAGTACCACTAGTCAGTCAGATCAGAAGTACAGATTAAAAACATTAAATGAAGAAGGATTGGAGTTATATAGACTACCTGCAATGCCAAACCATACCCACCATTTGCATCTTGTTCAAAGTAGAGCAACTGCAAAATCAGATTTCAATATTACAATCCAATACCATATTACCCAGAAGCAAAATTGCAAGAGACAGACAAACAAAAAGAGAATTCATTATTGTAAGGACATTATTCATACCTTGAATTTGCTTTGTGCAGTTGAAGTAACTCTTACTACAATCCCTGACTCAGCTTGCTGCTCATCTATCGACATACCAAAAAAATGAGCACATTGCTTCTCTACCTGCAACAAATTGTGACATTAGTAGAAGAAATACACCACCAGGAAGACTGTTGTTTGCTCCATCAACATAAAGAAATTAAGAACCTTTCCACTAACTGACGTTCCAATAGGAAGGGGTCTGACTGTAACTGTGCCATTCAGGGCTTCTTCAAGAACATTTGCTGAAATGGTAGTCTTGATAGGGACACCCAGCTTGCTTTAATAAAAGAAGATAAGAAACAAATCAGAGCTAAACAATTTTGAAAACCTAGTAGTGATGAACTAAATGCCCACCTGAATAAAGCTGCAAACATTGTGTTAACAGTTCCAAGATTTGACAAATCAATTTCCATGTCCAAGCTATCGGCATCAAGTGCCTGTCATGAATTAGCATAAAAGTCCAAACCTTTAAGAAAGTTAAACATTAAAGGAGAAATACATAGGAAAGAGTACTGAAGTGAAATGAGGACAAAAAAATTCAGTAATAAACAAAATAAAAATATGAATTAATGGCAAAGATCATTATCTACCAAAAGAATGCAAAACATAAAACTAAACAAAAGAAAATATGTACATACTGTCTGTCATGAGTTATATAGCATAGGTCTTACATCCTCGTGCATGTAATATCCAAATTAAGATTATATGAAACCTCTTCAAGTTGTACATTATTGAAATCATAACATATACTCAAAGGTCCAATCCCACAACACCAAAACAGTAAGATGCCCAAAAGGCATGCCTTCTAAAGAAAATGTAGCCAACTAGTTTTGCACTGGTCTATTCTTTTGACTAAGGGAGAGACAAGGTGGAGAAAATGTTACATGAAGTTGACCCAATTGAGCTTCAATCTATCATTTGTCCTAATTCCTTTTCTGTTCCCTCTTTATCTTTTTTCTCTCCAAAGACCAGAAACTCTAACATGGTACCTTCGCAATCACCGTCAACAACAACATCAGCAACAATAGGCTTTTTCTCACTAGGTAAGATCGGCCACAAGGATTAAACGACACCATAAAATTTTATTATAAATTATATCTTTAGATAAACTATTTAAGTGTAAATTTTTTTTAATAATTCCGTCTATAGTTTTTCGTGATCTCCCTCTATTCCTAATTATTGAAATACTCTCCATCTAATTTACTTTTTTTACCGAGACTTCTACAGGTCTTCTTCACACATGTTCAAATTATCTAAGATGCAATTCTACAATCTTTTCCACAATAAATCTAACTCTAACTTTTTCTCTAACGTATTCATTTCTAATTTTATCTTGTTTGATATATCTACTCATCCAACGCAACATTCTCATCTACCTTAGCAATCACAGTCAGGGAATCAAAAAGATGTCTAATAGATATATATGAAGTTCATTCATGTTAAGTTCGATCAGATTGAATTGTGGAAGCGATGACTGAAACAGACACAGTCCTAGCTCTGAAGAAGCAATAATTATTATAGACCATAAATAAGTTATGGATGGGCTCAATAATCAACTTTGAAGAATTCTAAAATTTTGATTAAACAGACTATTCTTGTTTCTACGTTCCATATTGTCGCAAACATTGGAGAACAAGAAAAGAACGATATAGAAAACAGAGCTTTGAGTTCACATGCAAATGATAGGAAGAAAAGGACCTCAAATCCTGCACTATCATACTGGCTTCTCTTCTCTGGATCAGATAAGATATTGTAAGAATATGCAACCTCTTTAAATAATTCTGAAGCTTCAGGATTGTTAGCATTTTTGTCAGGGTGATACCTGTCAGATGAATGGAGTAAATATCACATTGCATATGAAATATATCAAAGATCCCACACGTTATCATCATCATTGTTGTCATTCTTATCCAGTAACCAACTACATAAACTCTTTGATTGTACAAGAACAGAATGCAATGAGCTCACAAAGAAAAGAAGAAAAAAAGCAAAGCATATACATATATGGCTCTAATTGAGTTGTTCTGCAAGCCCCCCACCCTCCCCTTTAAGAAGGAAAGCAAAAGAAGACTCAACAATACACTCAATTTAAGTAACAAGTCTTCTTATTCTATCATGCATTTTACCTCCCAAATCCACAATGCCAAATAAAAACTTGACAGACAAGTAGACGATATCAGTAAGTACCATAGACTACGTAGCTGCTATGAAGGACAACTTCAAAAATTCTACAAGATGCCACTTTTAGATCCAGGAACGTTACTGTTAAAGGACAATATTTATCTCCTTTTTAATATTTTTAAATAAGAGAGTGAAATATTGTATATGACAAGAATCACAGAACACCAAGAATTATGCAAGTTGCTCCACATATTCCACTTTTAAGTCAATGCCAACTGTAATACGAAAGCCTCAACCGTAATATTAAATAAAGAAGTTCATCCTCATTAAAGAAGATTATGTTAATGCATTACATAAAAAATTCACAGAGCAGGCCTCTTCTCTATTAAGAGCTTCTGGCGTGCAGATAAGACGGAGAAATAACTAATCCAGTGCAGAGGAAATTAAGTAACTAGAAAACAAAAAGAGAATTAAGCTTTTAACTAACTCCAAAGACCAGGCACTCTTAAGACCAAACAGTGTATGTTAATAGGAAGAATACCCATCGATTCTAAAGAGAGTAAAAGAAACAAAAACAATAGCTTTCAGAACAAACACAACCTCATGCATATACAATTTGACAGAACAGTAACACAACCAAAATTGAAGAGATTTGGGCAAGATGCTAGAAGCAAAACGTACTTGAGAGCGAGCTTTCTGTAAGCCGTTTTTATTTCCTGATCATTTGCGTCCTTTGACACGGACAATACCTCATATGGGTCTCGTCGAATTGATGGGGTAGAAGGTCCATCCCTCTTGGAACCCGTCCCCATTCCGGCTGTCGACCCCTCTTCTTCTCACAGAGCGGCCAAAACAAGTTTCTCCTTTTGCTTTCCAAAATTTATTGTATTATTACCTTCTTCAATTACCGAATTCTGCCACCAGAGATTTCAAACCAAAATCACCAAACCCAGAATCAATAACAGAACAACACTTCCCACAGGAGAAGAAGACACACGATTCAAAGCGTCATTGGATCGCTAACATTTTCCTCGAAATGTCAAAAAGAGGAATATTGATCAGCTGATAAGAACTGAGATCGTGCCCAAGCTGTGAGGTCAAATTTACGAAGAAAAGGGTGAGATTGGGGTTTTGAATTTACAGAGTCAGGAAGAGAGAGGAAGACCGGGTGCTCCGAGCAAGCCAGGAAGGTTACATAATTGTACGACTACGACGCGGACATCCAGGGAAGCTTTGGCTTTTTTTTTTTTTTTGTTGGGTAAATTTCGTTAACTCTTATCCAATGTATATATATTTCTTAGGGGAAAAAAATCTGCTTGGCAAGAGAAAAAATTAGTTTCCTCATCATTATTGTATGGTTTTGAAGCTATTATATAATTTGCAAAAATTATAAAAACATGTCATTTTTAAAGTTTTTATTATTAAATGTTTCAATTAAATTATAAACTATACAAAATATTTTTAAAAAGCTCTATTAAGGTAAGAGAATATCTACACATTACTTTTTTTAAGGAAGAATTTCATATAAATTTTGTTTAATTTGAAACTTTTTTTAACTATAAGCTAATTGATAAAATTAAAAAACATTTTTTACAAAGCGGTAGAAATTGCAACTCCACAACTTGTAATTTTTTTAAAACAAGCCTTATCTAAGACAATAATCCAACAAGCCTTATCTATGACCTTAGTTTTGCATTTTTTTAACAAAGAAAAATTGTAGTAAGTTACTTCAAATATTATCAATTAAGATGCCAATAAAATGTTTAGAACCATTTTTCATTTCCACACTTACATTTAATTTTGCATTAAATATAAAAGGTTAGGTTCTCTGATATTTTTGGAGTTATTATATAATTTGCTTAAGCTCTTATTTATATTATTCATTGAATATAAGATTATTAATAATAATATAAATTATTATTATGTTTTTTAACCTCACTTAATTAAATACTATTATAACTTCTAAACAATAAAAAATAACTCCTATCAAATTTCCATTAAACACTTTAGCAATAGAGTGAGAATTTTTTTTATTACACTTCCTTTCACCTTATTGCGAACAAATTTAAATTATTTTTTAAATGTTTTATTTTTAAATTTTATGATACAAACAGAACATACGAATGAACAAAATTTATTAAGGCGAGATTGAAATAGGAGATCCAAGGATGTCTCTCCTAATCTCCATTCTTCAGCTCATCAAAGAAGTCCTTCTTTCACCTCAAACACAACTCTCACCAGTCTCGCATCTTCCATCCTCAGATGTTCACAATACAAAAAGCACACAAACTTTGTCTCTTCCTCCCCATCACTTAAATCTAGACGTTATTTTGTGCCTCTGCATGCTAACCGGCCTTCTACCTGCTCCTTATCGGAAAGTCCACCTCATCACCGGAAAACTCCATCAACCTTCTCTCAATTCCTCTTTCTCACTGTTTTCTTTGTCATCACCTAACAAATCTTCCTCTCAAACTTCACTTGCTTCTCCTTCACTGACAACTTTGCAAATCTTTATCACTTCCACAAGCAGTGCCACAGGTGCTGTCGTCATCGCAATCACTAGCTTTTTCCAAGATCTTCCATCTAAGCACTTTAAACCTCAAATCCAAAACCCTATATGGCTAAAGATCCCTTTGTTAAAGTGACTACACATCACCACCCTTTTGCTAAACCCACTCTCTTAAAAACTCTATCTTCCCTTATCCCAACCTTGTTTCTATCTCAAAAACTCTCCACCTTAGCTCGATTTCACTTACTCTTGTTGCTAATCCCACTTCCTCTGCTTAAATCTGAATGACCTCCCCTCTCAAACCATTTTTGCTCACATTATCCTTCTTCACGAAACGTTGATCCTTTTTCCTTTTGCCCCTCACAGCCTCTCTCCTAACAGCTCTACTTTTTCTGCCCATAGGACAAAGGTCAAAGTTGCCTATACTCACTGAAAAGCTGCTTTTCTGGGCAACAGAAACATTTCTCGGCTAGGCCGCCAGCTGCAAATAATTTTTGAGGCACATCTTTTCTTGCCCTTCCACTACTCTAGCATATCTTGGGATCTGCTATTCTAACTCTCCTTTTCTCTCTCCTTTTATCAACTACCATCTACAACCCTTCCTGCTTCCCTCTTGCCATCTTCCTTAAATCACTAAATTATCCCAAGTAAAAATTCTTGCAGATGAGACAAAAAGCCCAAGCTTGGATAAATCCTTCTAATGACAATCTACAGCTATATCCCTTCCCATGTCATCTGAATCCCTTACTCCTCTTCTGCCAGAAAAACAACTTATTTTAAGCTTTGCAGCAAACCTCACATTCTCAAGCCTTGCATGTGCTTTACCTCCTATAGTTTTGTTCAGGCACACTCTCATGCAAAAGCATAGCTCTGTTTTTCTAGTAGCTTTGGCCCGATGGCTCTAACCCAAGCCCGATGGCTCTTTTTTCACTTGGCACCTTATAAAATATCTTTCTTTTTTCTTTTTCATTTGGAAGGTGCCCTCCTAAATCAATTTCATGTCATGATATTAACACTTAGCTGCGTTTGCTTTCTGGAAGTGTAAACGTAATTTTTTTGCATAGGCCGTGTAATATTTATTATATTTTTATATTTATTATTTTATTTATTAAATTATCTTTTTAAAAGAAAAATAAAATAATTATTTTTTATTTTACCTATTCTTATTTACTCACATTTTATATTTCTTTTATCATTATATCTTCTAACCAAACATATCTTTATTTGGTGCACTGTATAAGATAATGACTTAATATAATTTTAAAATTATATAATATTTGATATGATATTGTATAAGATAATATTATTTTATATTTACTGATACACTATATAATACTAGATAAAATTAAATTAAATATTTTGATAAAAAATATCTTATATTTAAAAATATATTATATTTATTTAAATTTATTATATTATATTATTGAAATCCTTTTATCATTTAAAATTAAGAAAAGAAAAGAAAAATTAAAAGCAAAAAAAAAGAGCATATCAGACGAGGCCAACCCAGTTCTATTTTTTTTAATTATAGGTATTTATATAAAAAAAATTTAGAGCAAAATTAAAATTTGATAATAACTTATATGAAATTTTTATTTTTCCAATGATTATTTTATAATTTTTATTCAAAGAAAATACTTTACTAGCTTGGCCTACGTCAATATTATAAAAAAACTTGGTGCAAAATCAAGTCAAATATCAAATTATACCAATACTTAGCCTATTGAAGAATATCCTGAGTATCCGATTATCTAGCCAGATTGATCTAGCATAGGTTGGGCCCAGCTAGGCATGTTGGTCAATTTAGTTTAATTTTATAAATTTTAAAATTATTTTATTTTATGAGAACTTATATGAAATTTTATTTTTAAGGAAAAAAATTTTAATTTTATATAAATTTATATAAAAATTTTATTTTTCAAAAATTATTTTATAATTTTTTATAAAAAAATTTTTAAAAAAATGGGCTAACAAGTATGAGAAATTAATCTAACCTAATTTGGTACTAAATCAAATCAGGCAAAGTCAATGTGAGTCATTGGGTTTAAGAAACATAACCTAATACAAAATTAAATCAAAAGTAGTCGAAACTCTGACGTACCGAATCATGAACATTTATATGGATAAAAGTTGGTATAGAAAAATATTAATAAAATCTAATCAATTTCTTTTAAAAGTTTAATTAAATTATATATTATTTAAATGTAAAAAAAATTTGATATATAAATTTATATAATATATTATATATACAAAATAAATGATAAATTAATAATATATCATATTTAATTAATATATTATATTTAATTATAATATCAAACCTAACATAATGTACTAGCCTTGCCTTTTAAAACTCAATGGACTTGCTTGTTTTTTTCCCTACGTTGTCATACGTGGATCAATTTTGGCCTCAGATCTTCCATCTAGTTTTTTACCATTTTCATCATTTTTTTTATAGCAAAGACAAAACCAACAGAAACATCAGAAAACAAAATCACACCGACAAGACCACATCCCTTCCTAACTCCCGTAAGATGAAACTAGGGGGAAGCAAAACTGTTAAAACCAATGTTGTTAAACCCGGATCGGACCGGCTGGTTCAACCAAAAAACCGGTGAACAGGCCTCTTGTTCGGTCCGGAACAACCTCAAAACCGGCTTGGCTTAGAACCGGTCAAAGTTGGTCAACAACCGGGTTGGACCGAACGATTTTGGACAAAAATCGGTGCTTGAATGGGCGGTTGGACCGGTCTGCAACTCTTCGAAATAATATTCCACAAAATTGGCTCTTCCACGTCTCGAACCTGTGTGTGTCCAGCGTCCAACGTGCAGCACCTCCACTACGCCAAAAAGCATTATCAATACTTGTATGCAATATTTGATATAAGTTATTCTTCATTGATATATTTTACCAAAGCAAAATGGCAGCCACCTGTCTCGAACCCATGTGTCTTCATTAACATTGAACAATTCCAACCACTAATCCAAGCCACACATGCAATCTGATTAGCACAATATTTAATATAAGATCTTTCTTCTTATTCTATTTTAGCAAAGTAAAATAATCAAAATTAATTCAAACCTTGACCATGAATGTGTTAATCAACATGATTTCTATTAAATTATCATTGTTAGCTTATTTAAAATTATAAAATTTTAATATAATAGATAACAAGTAAAAATAAAATTCATATAATTTCTATTAAAATTATGTAAATATATTTTAAATAAACTAAAAATTCAAAACTATGTTATGTATGATTTATTTTTATGTATAAATTAATCATAAAATATTTTAAAATTTATTAGTTATTATTTATTATCTTAATTTTTTAATATATACAATAATATATAATATATATATATATATATACATATTTAATTATTACCGGTTCAACCACGATTCGACCATGGTTCGACTAATGAACCGTGAACCAGTAATTTCACTGGTTCAATGACCGATTCGGTTTTTAAAACATTGGTTAAAACCCAACGGCGCATTAAGGACTTTTTAGCAAGGATATCAGCAACACTATTAACCTCACGAGCACACACGGACATGGCCACTGACCACTCCCTGCTCAACAAAGCTGCAATCTCATCCAAAAGGTTGCTATAACCGGAGTTAACCCGCATCCCATGCAGAACCCAACTCACAATCTCAGTATTATCACTCTCAACCTTCACACTTCGAAGACCCGAGTTCCAGGCAAACTTTAAACCTCACAGAACAGCCCAAATCTCAGCACTTGTACTATTCCCTCGCCCTGAATTCACCATGAACCCACCAACAAAGTTACTTTCATGATCCCTGGCAAGCCCCCCACAAGAAGCTACCTGAGAGTGAGCACTCTAAGCACCATCCACATTAATTTTAAAACTACCCACGTCCGGTGGACTCCAGCCTTCTTTAGCATTTCTTCTATCTTGCAGAGACTTCATCCCCAGCCCCGACCACATAGCACACGCCATCGTTTTAGCCTTCCACAAAGCTGGCCGATCAGTATTATCATTGAAAACCACCGAATTCCTAGATAACCACAAATTACGACAGGCAATAGCAAACGCCACTCTCCACGAAACTCCCTCAACACTATTTTCTTGCATCAAGTTCCAGCGAATCCAACCCACAGCACTATCAAAAGAAAAGAACCGAAACTTCAGCTCTTCCGGAAGAATAACGTCCCACCTAACACGAATATGGTTACACAGACACAGAGCATGCAAGCTAGTCTCACTATCCTCTTTACATAGCTAGCACAGATCAGAGGAAGCCAAGCCCCTATATCTCCGAGACGCATTTGTCAATAAACGATCACGCATACAAAGCCATAAGAAAGACTTGTAATGTTGTGGGATTTTCATTTTCCAAATATTTCTCCACAAGCTAGCTGAATCTACGTTTCCATAAGTCACACAGCTATCATAAGTAGACTTAACTAAAAATTCCCCATGACTAGACCAGCGCCACATAGGGCTATCTCTCTCCACTCCCATGGTACCCACATTCACAAGAGCAATCTCTGCTAAAATATTGCTAGGTAACAGCTTATCAAAGAACTCCCATTTCCAACCTCCCAACTCAGAAGCCAAATTTGTCATCCTTCAGTCTGATAAAAAGTCAGGAAGGGCCCCCAAGATGTACTTTTCTAAAGGCTCATACTGATGCAGCCACCTATCCTTCCATAAACGAATATGGTTACCATTACCTACCTTCCAAGCCAATCCATTCATGGTATTCACCCAAGCATTCCGAATTCCTTTCCAGGCTTGCGACCCTGTGCGTCTCTCGTCGATCTTAGGGATAACATCCTTTTCACACTTATACTTTTCCCTCATAAAGCGTACCCACAGAGCATCTCTTCTCTTAATTAAACTCCAACCAAGCTTCATCATAAATGCCTCATTCTGCTTCCTAGCCTCTCTCAACCCTGAACCTCCCTCCTCTTTTTTCTTACAAATATCTTCCCAAGCAACCAGGTGGAGACGCTTGTTCTGGTTAGAACTACCCCATAAGAAGGCTCGACTTTTTCTATCAATATCTTTGCAAACTCGTACTGGGAG
This sequence comes from Erythrophleum ivorense, assembly GCA_026724425.1. Taxonomy (NCBI): domain Eukaryota; kingdom Viridiplantae; phylum Streptophyta; class Magnoliopsida; order Fabales; family Fabaceae; genus Erythrophleum; species Erythrophleum ivorense. The sequence goes on from JAIUCV010000009.1 coordinate 47,386,817, forward strand.
ACACTTAGTTTGCATGACATGATAAGGCATCACAGACATGACAAAAGAAATGAGAGTATGCCTAGCAGCTAAAGACAAGATATTCACTTTCCAACAAGCAAGGCTACCCTCCATTCTATCCAAGACATTCTGATACACCCCTTTCGTAGCTCTCTTAACGTGTAGCGGAACCCCCAGATACTTACCAAGATTGCTAGTGAGAGTAAAACCCAAGAAATCACTTATTTTATGCTTTCGCACATGATTCACGCTCCCAGAGAAAAGGATTCTGGATTTAGCCATGCTAACTTTCTCACTTGACACCTCACAAAAGTCATCCAAGCAAGCTTTTATCACCCCTGCTTTATCCATACTAGCCTCGACAAATAAAAGGATGTCATCAGCAAAAAAAATATGGGAGATCGCAACCCCATTCTTCTTGAGTCTAAAAGGAAGCCAGGTCCCGCCATTCACCTCACCCTGAATCAAATGCGCAAGCTGCTCAATAACAATCATAAAAAGATAGGGGGACAAAAGGTCTTCTTGACGGATACTGCACGATAGGCCGAAAGTAGCAACTATCTCTCCATTCCAGAGCAGTTGCATGGACGGAGAAGATATACAGCCCCTAATAACATCTAACATCCATCTTGGCAGATTTAACTCTTCCAAACAATTGAATAGAAAATTCCATCTAAGACAGTCGTAAGCCTTGTCAAGATCAATCTTTAAGGCCATGAAACCTTTTCTCCCTTTCTTAAGTTTCATAGAGTGAAGAATTTCTAGCGCAAGAATGACATTATCCGCACTCTGTCTACCCGAAACAAAACTACTCTGATTCGGGGAAATAATCTTGGATATCACCTTTTTTAATCTGTTAGCAATAGTTTTAGTAACAATTTTATATATCACATTGCACAAACTTATAGGGCAAAAATCTCTAAAGGTTTCAGGGGCAGGAATCTTCGGGATCACAACAATAAAAGTGGCATTAACCTCCTTCACAAGCGCAGGCCTAGCCATAATTTTCCTCACCATCGTAGTCACGGAAGGCCCGACCCACTCCCACTAACTTTGGTAGAGCAGGGGATTCAACCCGTCTGGTCCAGGAGCCTTCAAAGGACCCATATTAAAAATCGCATCTTTGATTTCTTGGTCCGTAACATTACGACCCAAACAGTTACTATCATTAGCCTCCTACCTCGGATAGTTAAGATCAAAGGCAATACAAGCCTTGTTATCTCCTTCTTTAGTGTAGAGGTCCTCAAAATACTTGCTTCTCGCACTCATAATCTGCATCTTATCATAAGATCATTCCCCATTCTCCATCTTCAGAGCATCAATACGATTCCATTTTCTCCTACCATTGGTCACAGTATGAAAATAGCGGGTGTTTTTATCCTCAAAAGAGTTCCAATTGCACCTCGACTTCTACAACCACATTAATTCTTCTTGAATCAACGCCCCTTCAAGTTGCTTCCAAATCTCCTCCCTTTGCCTTGCTAAAAAATCCTCATGATCATGCGCTGCCAGCTTCATCTCAATGCTATGAAGGTCCCTTATAAGAGACTTTTTCTTTTGAATGATGTGTCCAAAAACCTCTTTGTTCCACTTCACAACTTTGTCAGTAAAGGAAGTAATATTAACATTCCAATCTTCATCATAGTTCCAAGCCTCCTTAACGAAGTCCCTGAAAGCTTCATGCATCACCCACGGAGCAAAAAAATAGAAAAGTTGGCGACTTTTTTTAACCATAGGTTTATCACCTTGCAATTTCAGCAATAAAAGCGAGTGATCTGACTTGAATTTAGGCAAATGGATCAGAGTAGCATCCTTAAACTTAACAAACCAATCACTATTCATAATAACATGATCCAATCTGCTATAGCACCCTTTCCTTCCCCACGTAAATGCCAGACCCTTAAACTTTATGTCCAGCAAATCTAAATCTTAGACCTAGCTACGAAAGCCCAAGTCAGTTCCAAGGCCCTTTCTAGACAAAGAGATACACTCATCCTCAAGAAGAGTGGCATTAAAGTCTCCACTTATACACCACGGACCCACCACACCATTTCCTATATTCTTTAGAGCCTTCCAAAGCATCCTACGCTGAGCAGCATCAGGCTTTCCATACACCACAGTCAAAGCCCACTCATTTTCCTTACCTTCATTAACGATCCTATGCAGCAGCTGATCGCCTTTTAATATAACAGAAAAATCAAAATCCTTGTCCCAAAAACACCAGATACCCCCACTAAAACCTTCTACTTCAACTAAGTCCATTTTAGTAAATGTCAAACGTCGTACTATCAATTTTGCCTTATCACTCTTCTGATGAGGCTCTAACAAAGCAAGAAAGTGGTAGCTATGAGTTTTATACAACTCATCAAGAAGCCTCGAAAATAATCACCCTCTAGTACCTCTCGAATTCCATATAAGGCAATTCATTAAAACACTTCAAAAGCAGAGAAAGGACTAAGCCCAACAGGAAGTGAAATAACTAGGCTTACTTTTCCTCACATAAGGAAACAATACTTGCGCCCAACTCACTGTGATGAACCTCTAACAGTTGATTTTCTCTAGTTAGAAGCTTCTGAACCCCATATGCTCCTGGATCAAGAGGATTATCGGCCCTATCCACACCCATATCCTTTAACCGCTTATGTAAAATAATAGGTTCCTTATTGGCAGACTTTTCTTCCCCTATGCCTTCATTATCTATGTCCATATGTTGACCCACCAACTCATTTATACTCTTAGAGCCTAACTGGTTCAGGTCCAAATTCTTTTTGATTCTCAAGTACCTTTCCATTGGGCCTTCACTTTGTCTAGTTTTTAGCCTGATTAAAGTTCTGCTTGTATCCTCCCTCTGCACCTTAGTCCTACTCCCTTTATTTCCTCCACGGTCCATATAACTCCTTTCTCTTAGAATGGCCCTCCCATCAGTCTCCCCACTAGCATGAGCCCCATTAACCTCATCATTATCTGTTAGAGCCGAAAAGCAAGATCCCCTGAAATCAGCACCATTATCACTCCTTGGATCACTTCCATACAAATTATTAGATTTGACCCCACTAAATCCCCGTCGAGATCTACACCCCCTTTCAACTACCATCCATTCTTCGTATACCAAACCCTTACTTTCTAGTTGCCCGTCCTCAACCACCATGTTCTTGGCTGCACCATTTGTCATTTCATCTTGATTAGCCCACTTGTTATTGTTTTCCCCTATAGAATTGCCACCCGAGCCACTCACCTCCTTAACCTTATCATCGGCCACCTTCTTATAAGGGCAGTGATCTTTATCATGGCCGTAATGGCCGCAAGAGAAGTAAATCATGTGAATCCCTTCATACTCAATTCTATGCTCCTTACCATTAATTTGAATCAACGAAAGTAGAGGCTTTTTCAAATCTAATTCCACGCATATACGCGCAAACCTTCCCTTACTTCACTTCAAGGTGGTCAAATCTACTTTCAATACCTTCCCCACCTGACTACCAAGAACATACAAGATACCCTTATCATAGTAATCCATGGGTAATCTGAAAATTTTGATCCATGCGGAAATATTTTTTATCGACTCATATTCTGGTTCAAAACTCTCCTTCCAAGGTTGCACTGCTAAATAGTGGTCCATGATAAGCCATGGACCCCCAGTGAGCGCAAACTCAAAATCTGATCTCTCCTTGAAATTAATCAAAAAGAACCTCGAGCCCACGTCAATGGTCTCAAATTGGTCTCCATGCACCCCCCAAATCTGTTGAAGCTTTCTAACTAAATAATCCTCCCTGATCATTCTTCCCAGCAACTTTACTATCAGCGTTTTCCTCCATCTTTTAGCTAACCTCTTCTTCTCCAAAGGAGGAATAATGACATTTGGTCCTTCAGCAGTATTAACTACACTGATCCTCGTCTTCCAGCAATCATTGCTCCACCAATCCTCCTCCTTATCTCTATCTTTCGTGTCCAATCCTGCCTCCTTCACGAAGGCCTGCTTATATGTCTTCTTTTGAGGCTCACCCCCTCTATCTTCCTGATTCTTGATCGACTAACCTTCTTCTCCCACCACTACGTTCATGTCTTCATTCCCTACCTCCGCATCCTCCATCCAGTCTTCCGCATAAGGAACAAGCATTTGCTCCTTTGAAAATTGACCCTCTCCCATTTGGACCTTTTTTCGGCTTCTATTCAGGGCGTCCGTCTCTTCCTGCGAAAGTGGCAGCTTGAGTTCTCTAGTATCACCCGTCTCACCCGCCATTCTCTTTTTGCTCACTCTCTTTCTCTTCCCATAGCTCTCTTTCATCATTTCTATACAAGCACCTCTCCCCCATTATGTTATTTTCTTTATCACTTTTTAGCGTGTGTATTTTCGTAAGTAAGTTTTTTATCCTTTATATTTCTTTTTCTAATTAATGAATTTTTATTGTAAAAAAATACATTTTTTAAAAACTATATGTTGAAAGACGTGCCATTTTTATTTTAAAAAAATTACATCTAATTTAATCTAACCAAAATTTTTCAAAATCAACTTATTAATTGAATCAGTTTGGTTATTGAATATCAATGTTAGACATTTAATCCAAATTGACCAATCCATCAAAAATTACACAGCCTTTAAGTTGTATATTTAATATATTGATTATTTGATTAACTTTATTTTTAGTATGAATTTTAACTTGTTTGTGATTAGATTAAATTTAAAGTTGTGTTAAAATGCTCTTAATTTGAATGTTATTCTAAAAACTACTTTTTCATGGTTTATATTGAAGAAATATTTAATCTTTAATTTTTAGAATTATATATATATTTAAAAAAAGAACCAACCATCCAATCAAATCAAAACTGACCAAAGCTAAATTTGATTGGTTTTGTTATGAGTCATGAGTAATTTCCTCTGGTTAAATGGAATTTTTAGTCATTTAATTAGATTGATTAGGTTAGTTAAAGCAACCAAATTGAGCCAATCCAAATTGATGCTCATCTTTATAAATTTATATTTTTGCACATAAAATTTTATGAGGTCTTCTAAAAGGTAACTATCTCAATTTAGTCCTCGATATTCCTCCAATTATTTTTGTCTTTTTTGGATGATAAAATTAAAAAATTAAACTCCTAATTTTAACCAATAAAAAGATAACAAAATTAAATTGAAAGAGTTATAATCAACAATGTAAGCATTTGTATTTCTAATAAACATTGGTGAGTGTTTGTAATTTATCTTTTTTTTTTTTTGGGTTGGCCAACTATGACTCATCTTTTTTGCTAGAGGTGTACACTAAGCAAATTAGGTTAGTTCAATTCCCCCCCTCCCCCCAAAAGCCAAACAAGCCAATTACATGGCTAAGTTGCAGATGGCACAAGAATTAACAATTTATAATAATTATTAAAAAAAGGGATTTAAGTAAAAATTTTATCTGTTCACAGGACATTTTGTAGTTTTGATAAAAAAATTTTGAATACATTTTGTAAATTGTAAAAAATTAGAGGGTCAAGGCCTTGTTAGTTGTCTCCTAAAGATAATTGTTACATTTAGACAAAAGAAACTAAAATAGAAAATATGTATTTTTATAATTGAAAGCAAGAATTTTAAAATTAAGATAATAAATATATGTTTTAAAGAGAAAATAAGTTGGTAAAATGACATCCATGTTTGCATCACCTCTATTTTGAAGAATTACCCAAAAAAATAAATCCTTAGATGAACTACTAAGGTCTAAGTTATAGCATTTAATAATTTATTATAATAATTTAAAAAACAGAGATTTAAATGAAAGCTTTATTTGTTTTTTAAGTTATTTTGTAATTTTGACAAAAAAATTTTAAATATGTTTTATAAATTGTAGAAAACCACGGGATTGAGGCACTACTAGTCTTTTCTTAAATACAAAAGAAACTAAAATAAAAAATATACGTTTTTAGAGTTGAACACAAAATTTTCAAAATCGAGATAATATATATGTGTTTTGGGAGAAAATAAACAAACAAAATGATATCAATGTTTGCACCACCTTCATCATGAAGAATTATAAAAAAAAATCCCAAAACGAATTATCTGATTTTAAGTTATAACATTTTAAAGTTTTGTCTTTTATATTTATATATTTATATATATTTTTATTTGAATTAACTTTTTTTTCATTTTTATTATATAAAAGATAAATAATAATATGTCCAAAAGAATTAAATAATTATAAAGATATAAATATTCAAAATTTTTAAATTTTTCAAAATTTAAAGATAAAAATAACAAGAAGCTTGATTAACCGAACCTAGTGAATTCACCAACCCATCCTAGTGACGGGCCAGAATGGATTAACCTAACCTAGTGACCGGATCATATCCAAACTTGAGCTGCATAATTGGCCTGAGGACAAACCCAGCCTGTCCTCGGCCCGGACCGGCACCCTACGGTCTGCAGTCTACTCAAGTCAAGGTTCATAGTTTGCATTGCATCCCTGTACTAACGCCAGTGGCAGAGGCCCCCCATCCCCAACGGTCAACGAAGCCTCTGCCAGAACGAGCGGCAAATCATTCCATTTGCACCTACCCGAGCAGTCGCAAGCAAAACTTCATAACTCTACCCACATCTACTACTTCGTTCTTTCAACCTACTCTTAATTCTGAACTCTCTTCTCTATCTCTCCCTTACTCATCTTCAACCCCAAATCTTCTCTAATCTTGGCAACTCTCTCCTTTCCCAATTATAGTTATTGACCATGGCAACTCAAAAGCTTGCGTTAATCCTCAGAAACTCTGAAAACGACGACGATTTTCTGCTCGTGAAACAGTCACGCCCACCGAAATTTGATCACGAAGAGTACGATTCTTACGTCGATTCTGATCTCTGGGACTTGCCTTCGGCTCAATTGAACCCGCTGCAAGGCGAATCCGGGTCTCAGAATGTAGTGGAAGTTGTAGACTCGCAATTGGAGGAGATCAATTTGAAAGAATTCGACATTCGTTCGGCTCTTAACGAGGTTGTGCTCTTGAGTATATAATTTTTTATCTCTATATCTTGATGGTAAAGTGTGCGTTTTTTTGGTTTGTATTTAGGTCTTTGAACAACTGGGTCTTGGGGCAGTTGATAGGGAAGTGTGGAAATTTTGTAAGTATGTGAAGGAAGCTGCATTTGGACCTGCTTTGCCCATTCATACGGTCTTCATCACGGGAGCATTGGCAGCCGAGGACAAGGACTTGCGAGGTTTGCCTGCTTTTAAGTTTGTTGTAATTGACATAGACTATGGGCTTCTGATTGTATCTTTTATAGAAAACGCCTAAATGGCCTTGTAGGTTGACACTTATATATTTTTGCTTATGCCTGCTATCTTCCGAGATGGAGAGCTGGTCCATCTTGTCTGTCTGCTGTGTTGAATTAGCTTTTTGATAGAAATTCCAGTGAGAAATGAGTTTTTAAGAAAGCACAAGTCGTTATACCTTTGGGAAGAAGTCTAACGAGGAAACATAATGTTTGGCCTTTAGGTAGGCATTGTAAAACTTTTATTTGTTTGTCTACTAGCTTATTAGTTAGCCTTTATTAGTAAACGGTTATCTAATCACAGTCTCTCCCTTTACTAGTTTTTGGACGATGCCTCGATAGAAGTCTTATTTCTCATTATATACAAAAGTTTTTTGTAATAAGGTGAAGTATTAGAGTTTTTATAGATTAGAACGGAAATATGAAAGTTTTCAAAGAATATCAGGTTATAAATATAAACTTCAAATAGAAATAAGCAGATTGAGAGAGCTTCAGGGATTTGACATTTGGCAGCATATGGTTGACTTGTCTGGTGTTGCAGAAGACCAGTTAAATATGAGAATAATAAGAAGAAAACATGGGAGGGAAACAAAAGGATGGGCGGGACGGGGGAATAAATAGAGTAAGATGCTTGGTTGATACATTAGAAAATGTCTGGGAGATATGGCACCATTCATTGGTAATGGCAATGAATATGATGCTGGTCATTCATTGTGCTGACATTGTGAGACGCATGAACTTTCTCAAGTTCCTGCACTAATCTGTTTCTTTTCTTTTGCTTTATTTTGAGTGGATGGTTTGGTGAGTGATGTCCAAATGGAAGATGGGAAAGTAAATCTGCCTTGCAAAAGTTTTAGCCCACTGGCATGGCCTCATTGTTATCATAGCATTTATAAGTGATGCAGGTAGTTTAAATGGACTGCAACCTTTTCAATTGGTATCAATGTGTTCACTTCATTTATTTTTAACTTGTCTTTGGTTGTTCTTTGTCTTTTACATGTTATATTAGTTTGTTGCAAACTAGTAATAAAGTTTCTTCTTGTTAAAAATAAAAAGACTAGTTTGTTGACGACAGATGTGACTTATTCTAGAAATCCATATGCAGATATATGTAGATGGATGTCTGTTCAGAGCTGTCTTAACTGGCTTTTGGAAGTGAAACCATGTGGCGATCGTGTTGGACCATTGGTTGTTGTTGGTCTTATAAATGACTCATTGTGCTCTGCAAAGTGGAAAGTTCCTCCAACCCTAAGCTATCAGGTTTGCTTTCTTTGAATTTTGTCTATTTTCATGGCGGGGTACTGGACATTACAATTTATAAATACATATAGAACCCGTCATTTAGTACAAGTTAAGCTTTTGTAAATTAGGACAAGAATTTCAAATGGCCAGTGAGTTACTTTTTCTTATTGGAGATTCTAGAAAGATTTTATTCTAAAGGATTATGGAGTTCAACCTCCCTCTGCATTGCATTTTTTTTTATCAGTTTCTCTGGTGCTAAATGCTAACAATCAACCTTATGTATTTGCTTCCAGATGTGCAAACTCACATCTTTACTTGCTTTTGTGTGATGTTAATAGGATGAGAATCTCATCCAGCTGAGCTAGTTGTTGAATTACCACATGTAGTGCTAACATTAGGCAAAATTCTCAATTGAGAGTATTGCTGCAGTTTAATATTTATGTACAATGTACACGGAAAGAGGAAGTTTTTTTACCCTTGAATTCATTGTGTTTATATTCTGGTGCAAAAATGAAGATTTATTTATTTATTTTTCACAGGAGTACCCTCCTGGTGTTATACTTATACCTATGAGAAGTAGGACAGCAAAGCCTTTTTGCACAACAAACTTGGTGGTATTTGCACCAGAACATGTTCCAAGTGATTCTGGGGATAAAAATTTTATTGCATGTGGAGATGCTCTAATTGTTGATCCAGGATGTCTATCACATTTCCATGAAGAGGTAAAAAATTATATTGGCTATATATATATATAAGAACTTGGGATACTGTGCATTCATGTTCTTGCAAGATATCTTATTTTCAGGCTTTTGTCCATGTCCTATTCTGAAGTCATAAGATTACTTAAAGTACTGTTTGATTGGATCAGAGTACAAACATTGTTTGCAAGATTGATTGTAGCCAATTGATCCTTGTGATTCTCTGATAAGAGACTGTTGCAGGTTTATCAAAGGAGAAGGAATAAACAAAAGCTGAATTAATATTTTAATTGCTGAATTAGTCCAGATTTTTGTAGTTGAGAAATATTAGGAGTTTGTTTTGATTTTTTATGGCATTTTGAATAATGTAAAGTCTGTTAAAGGATGCTAGCCGTTGGTGTTAGTTATTTCCTGATTCTCAGGGATATTTCCTGATTTTTCTGAGTCATTTTCTAATTATTGCAATCCCCATTTCCTCATTATAAATAAGAGCAGTGCCGAAGGTGTAGGGGAAAGCACATTGATTCATTGTAATCCCCATCCTTGAACCTAATTCAACATAAAACAACAGAAGTTCTTGTGTGTCTGCATTTAGCTGAGAACTTTTTTAAAGCTTAAATACCAGTAAATATGACTGTTGAGGGACCTTGAATTTTTTTTTTTTGGTGTTTCTATTTTGGCCATATGATCATATGTTACTTTAATTCTATGAAATATGAATCCACCCCTCTCCCTGCAGATGGTGGCTAATTTTCACATCATCTGTTTTTGAGCTTTCTTCCTTCCCTTCAATCAAATCCTGACATATTGCTGGCTTAAATTATCAGCTACTGAAAGTTGTAACTGCTTTGCCGAGAAGATTGGTCGTCTTTGTCACTCATCATCACCATGACCATGTGGATGGTATGTTTTTGCCAAGAATATGGTGACCTGTGTTTTTTTGAATGTAGATTAGCTATGTAAGTATAGGTGGTGAGGCAATTACCTTTGCACGCAAGTCCACCTCATAAAATATCACTTTTTCTCACTTCTGCTGGAGGCTATTGTCTGTAACGAGTATTGTCTTCTAATCAGATACTTGCATAATGCTATAGTGGATTTTACTTTATGCATATGCTCTTTTTTTTTTTTTTTTCCTCCTCATCTTTTACATCAGGTCTCTCGGTCATCCAGAAGTGCAACCCTGATACTACTTTGTTAGCACATGAAAACACCATGCGTCGCATTAGCAGAGGTTGCAATATTAAACTTTTAGCTTCTGTTTTCATTTCAGTAGATTTTAATGGTGACATTTTGCATACATGTGTAATTTCCTTCTCAGTTTGGACTTTAGAAGTATTAACTTGATAGCCAAGCTGCTAAAAACTTGTACATGTATTTATGGTGAATACAATGAAGTATATTAGCTTTCAGATTTTTCCCGTTAATTTTTTCTACTGTAATTATCTTAAATTCATTTTTTACTCTTGACAGTTAAATGATTTATTAAATTCTGGGAGGACTTTATTGTTGCTACTGAGTTGTGAATTTTAAATAAGATTTGGTGTCTTTTTAACTATTCAGGTTAAAAAGTCATGATCATGGTAATCAAAATCGTATAATTCACAATTCGAATTTTATGATTTGTAATAAGTCACAAAGCCAACAGCATGAATCAGTGGTTGAATCGGAAGTAATCCTGAATCGTACGATTCACAATTTGAATATTATAATTCATAATGAGTCACACAGCCAATGATATAAATCAATGGCTGAATCGGCCATGAATCGTACGATTCTAGTTAATATGGTAGAATAGCACGACTTTGCAATTTAGAAATATGTGAAAATAATGAGTTGGCATAGCAATGTTGGATTGATGAATATTGTCTATGCCTCTTATAAAGAATGCAAAGAAGAATATTACTTGAGATTGTTTCAAGAATTAATTACTTACAAATTGTATGACTAATGAACTTATCTATAACTTATGTTTAAGTACTTTTCTTAATTTTTGGGTTAGATTTATTATTTTGAGTATTTTATACATATTACAAGAATATACATATGTTATATTTTATATTTATTCGATATGTTTTACAATTCACGATTCAAAAATATGTTTTTCAATTTGTGATATGTATCACAATTTGACAACTATGGTCATGATGTTATTATCAATCTTTTTGCTTGCCCACCAAGTTGTTTATGATAGTTGTAGTTCTTAAATTGTCTTCCTTTAGTTTTTAAACTTTCTAGCGAGATATGGTGAAAATATAAACTCCTCCATCCTGTTAATTTATCATTGTGTGATTACAGATGACTGGTCACTAGGCTACACCTCAGTTTCTGGAGATGAAGACATTAACATTGGTGGTCAGAGATTGAGAGTTATTTTTGCACCGGTATGTTTGAGAGTGATTTTTGTGCTAGTCTTTTTCACATGACAATCAATTGTATTTAAGGGTATAGCATGCTTGAGGGTAGCATTGTTCGTGTCTTCGAAGTAATTGGATTTTGTAATAGCTTCATTTTTTGAACCTTATGCTCTTATAAATATGATACTTTTGTTTGAGATGTATGACTAGAGCAGTGTTACTTCCGCTCTTTAATTTAAAAGTAAATTATATGAGTTTTCTCTAAGTTTTACTAAAATTATACAGATCCAATTTATTTTTAAACTATACTCAAACCTCCTCTCAAATAAAATATTACGGTATACTTTAATCCAATTTTAATTTTTTTGACTAAAATATCCTTTAGTAACCTAAATACATGTCTTTTTTTTTAAAACTAAAACACCCTCCTTCGTTTTAGGACTTTGTTAAATTCAACGAAAACAAAATCTACTATTTTTTTTTTATTTGTGAATATTTGGATGGCCTCTAATTTTTGCCCCCAAAAAAACTAAATATTTAGGTTAATTATAAGTATTTTAGTTAAAAAATTTAAAATTAGACTAAAGTGAATTTTTTGAAAATAGGTAAGAGATCTATGTAATTTACTCTTAATTTAAACACCATCTTACATGCTAGACAACTTTCCATAAAATATCTGTTATAACTAAAATATGTAAGAAGGCCCCTAAAGGGTTTAGGATTTAGGATTTCAGGTTCAGGGTTTTAGGTTTAGGATTTAGAATTTTTTGGTTCAAAAAAATCTCAGTTTTAAATAAAAAACCATTCATGTGCTTTGTCTTTGCTTCAAGTGCAAAGTGCTTTTGCATGAAGGTGTGTGTTAGCATTATCAATCAAAAACCATTTATAGGCCTTCCTTTAATAGCTTAAAGCTGTATGTTGATTTGGTTCATGACAAAATTAAAAATTATGGGTCCTTTCGGTTTTATGTTTTCAATTATCTTTCTCTTGTCTTCTCTTTATTTAGGAGGATATCCTGTCCTCCTTTCTTGTTATCTTCTCTAATAAAATTTTGAATTTTCTTCTGTAAAAAATAATATTATTTAATATTAAATTGCTTTTATCTTGTAATGAATATGACATTCTCTCCAATGCAGGGACATACAGATGGTCATATGGCGCTGCTTCATGTGAACACTCATTCATTGATTATTGGTGATCATTGTGTGGGGTAAGATTCCGTTGAATACTAAGAATCATGGATTAAGCAAAGAGCAAGTCTTGCTATTACATGCACATAAACATACAAGTTTCATTTTTGTGCTTGTATGTATTTAGGCATATTTCAATGAAAGTGAAACTGGCCAAAAACATTTGAATGCCTCATCTGAAACAATGTTTCTGGAAACTGTTCTGAATACTTAACTATGTTGTAGAATGAACTTTTATGGCATTGTTTTTCTTAGTTTGGTGGTTGAGGGAAATTTTTTTTTCTACTAGTTTATTCTAATTTTTAATTGTGAAAGTGTTTAATAACCTTTTTAGAACTTCCACTATTTGAGTTGCTGGTCAAACAAGACACAGATTATGATTTTGGCATTAGCATTTCAGCCATCCTGAGTACAGTTATGGTATCAGGCTAAATTTACAAAAAGGAAAAAGAAAAAGAAAAAGAAAAAGCTGTGGGACAAGTCTATCATCTATGTTTGTATTGTTAATTTTGAAGTTTCTACTATCGGACTTGTAAACTTCCAGTGTGGTCACATTTTTTACTTGGTGTTCTGTCTCTGTCTCTATATCACATATATCCAAGCTTTTACTTTCCTCTTCTTAGTTCCAATTTATCAGTTGATTTACTTTATCTTCTATGTCTTTTTAGTTAGCCACACAAACATAATAATTTGCTTTGTTTCAGCCAGGGAAGTGCTCTCTTGGACATAACTTCTGGTGGAAATATGACTGTAAGTGTGAATCGACCTAGTGATGTTGGATTACCTCTTCTTTTTATTATATTGTGGAGTATGGACTACTAGTAGGAACCACCAGCTCCAATGCTACTGTCAGCTCCTCTAAAGTGTAAGGGTGCACTTCCTACATTTTAGAGAGTGAACTGCAGTCAAGCAAGTTTTTATAGAAAAGAGAAGATATAATTAGTGGTTAAAGTTTTTAATTAAATATATTTTTACAGTATTACATTGCTTTTAGAAGATTTAATCTGATGATTATTTTACCAACAGTTATATTATGTGTACTATACTCTCTAAAATATATCCTGTAGCTAAAGGATATAAGTCGTTGCACTGTTATTTATAAACATGTAGTTGTATGTATTGCTTTGTTCTTCCACTTCCTACTAATGCTTGTTGTATTGTGAACATAATACTTGCTTATAGCCTATAGGCGATCTTTCCAATATAACAAGACTCATCACTTGTTGGATGTTAAAAACTCTGAGACTTTGGAGCACTATAATTTACCCCAGCTTTGAACTTTATACAGAAGTTATAAGATTTGTCAACCCTAGCCAAAAGTAAGCAATACACTCGGTTTAGGTGCTCTGACGAAGATAGTTGCCCTTAAGGGGTCCTTAAAAGCTCTGATTTCAGTGAGGTGCTTAACCATAATGACTCAGTGTCCTTCAGAAACTGCAACTGCTAGTGAGCTCCCAGACGTGGCAGGATTTTGTCAATTTTATTTGATCTCCACTGTGCAAAAGTGGGAAAAAAATACAAAAAGGGGGGAGGGGGGAAGGACTTCATGTTTCACCAAAATGACATAGTTATATGATGATGCATCTCTTAAGCTTAACAATATCGTTATTTGCAGGAGTACTTCCAAACCACTTACAAATTCCTGGAGCTCTCTCCGCATTCTTTAATACCAATGCATGGGAGAATAAATCTATGGCCAAAGCACATGCTCTGTGGTTATCTCAAGTATGAATCATCAATCATCTTTGGCTGTGTTTTTGAGGGATACAAGGAGTGAGGAGTAAAATTATTATGGTTTTTCTGTTAGCCAAATTACTTTACCTTAGCAAGTTTTTAATATAACAATTGAAGTTCAGCTGTGAGGAATGCTAGTTGTTATTGCAGGAATCGTCGGAGTAGAGAAGCTAATATCTTGGCTGCAATTGAAGGTGGAGCAAGAACATTGTTTGATATTGTAGCAAATGTATATGCTGATGTTGACCGTAGGGCCTGGATTCCTGCATCATCAAATGTCAGGCTCCATGTGGATCATCTAGCCCAGCAAGATAAGTTACCAGAGGTAATTATTTCTTTCTTATTGCTGCTAGCTAGGTGTTGTTACAGATTGACATCCTTAGACAAGAATGACTTAGGAAGCTCTCGTTATTAATATAACAAGAAGGGAAAAGTTTATGACTTTAATAAGCCCTAACAATTTGAAACTCCCTACATAATTTGGGATTTCAGTACTGCCCTGCAACTGCTTATCTATAGCTTCTTATGTATGATCTACCTCCTGGGTTTTAACTCATGGTTGAAGTGGGTGGGAAATTGGGTAGAGGTCAGGTTCAAATTTTGATGACAAGTTTAAATGTACCAAAAACAAGAGATATCTGTTATCCATGAAATTGTAATTCTACCCTTGTGTCTTGAGAAAGTTGTTCACCAAGCATGTATGAATTGGTGACATGTTCCTGATTGAGTAATACATACACAATTTCTGTGAGACTCTGCAGGGTTTTAACTCATGGTTGAAGTGGGTGGGAAATTGGGTAGAGGGCAGGTTCAAATTTTGATGACAACTTTAAATATACCAAAGACAAGAGATATCTGTTATCCATGAAATAGCAATTCTACCCTTGTGTCTTAAGAAAGTTGTTCACCAAGCATGTATGAATTAGTGACATGTTCCAGATTTGAGTAATACATACACAATTTCTGTGAGACCCTGCAGGACTTCTCTATAGAAACGTTCAATTCCAGTTTGGTTGCATTTGTTGACACGGTGGGAAAGCTTTGATTGGCCTACTGACTACCTATTAGCTTCTTTCATTGTGTAGATTTATCTGCAAAATTCATTTTTTGCATTGAAATAGACCTTAGATAGGGAAACCTTCATGCAATAATTGTATAAAACTCTTGTATCATTATTTGAGAAAAGAACTGTATGTGAGCTTGGCTGTTATTTTCTAGTGCAACTGACAGATCATACTGCATCTGCCTACATAGGATTTTTCGGTTCAGAAGTTCCAAAACACCTGCGGGCTGCATTTTCTATCTCGATGGATATTAGCTTACATTACTGGCGGTTTCCATATAGGGAAACCTCCATTTCTTAGTGCTGTGGCTGTGGCTGTGGCTGGCTTTGCTGTGTTCTACTCAGTCAAGAAGCAAGCTACCCAAGTTGAGAGTGAAGAATCTGAAACCCTCAATGTTGGAAAGAGTTTCTTAATTCGCAAGGCTTGAACTTGATGATGCCACTAATAATCTTCACAAATAATCGTGAAATTCCATTCATCTCATATAGCACCAGGGCTAATAACGTGAGTTAATGTCATAGGTCTAATTTCCCTTGCCCTTTCTCTAGTTTCCTTCCCATGTTATATGTAAATTAAAAGGGATAAAATCTAGATTACTTTCTTATATATTTGCTGTTAAATTGTCCAACAAAAAATTAACACACAAAAATTTTTATAAAAAAAGAATTAATTATATAATGATTTGTGAATTTTTTTTATAAAAACCAAATAATAAATACTTTAGAAAGTGCATTTAATTTTTGTTCATTAAAAAATGACAAGATTTAGGTTTTTTTTTATGTATGTTATTAACTAATAAAATTATAACATGTTAACATTTTTTATGATTCAATATTATATCACTGACTTTTTAAAAGGTTTTTTTTTTCATATATAACAATTCTATTAGTGAAGCAAGCACACCTTAAGCTTTTTTATTTAAAAAATTGTAAGCGCTGCAGTATTCTAGAGGAGCTCATTATTTATTTATTCATTTTTATCTAGGAAAGCGATTTAGCAAACATGAATGGACTTTCCAGAGAAAAAAAAACACTGTTACATGTGTGAACGAATTTTATTCAAGAAGTTTTTATAAAACAAAATTAAAATTTAAGAAATTATTTTGAAGCTTTTCAAATTTAAGAAATTATTTTAAAATAATATATAAAGTCAAGGCATCAGAATATTATTTTAATATTATATTTAAATTAGATCGGTTTAAATCAAACATAATCATCTTTAAAATTTTTATTAAAATGAGTATCATTTTATAACGTCGAAGGCCTTAGTGGAACTCAGTGTCTTGTTTTCTATATTACTGGCAAAAAATAAAAATAAAAATCTATGTTTGACAGAGACAACTCAATGACAAATGGGAGAGATGGAACCGACGATCTTGCCCCATTCAGTTTTCAAGGAATTTTTCGGACTGCAAGGGAAAAGCTTTCAAGCTCGTCCATTTTGTTCTTTAACTAACCTTATGCTTTTCTTCTCTTTCCAGCTGGTGGAAGTGGACTTCCTCCAATCATAACTCAATTTTTCTCCAGGTTGGATTGCTTGTTATTGTTACGACCTCTTTCTGCTTCCTTTACAACTGGTGAAAATTAAAAGAATATTAAGAAAAAGTTAGCATAAATTGACATTAATGTATGGGGTTTAAAATATTTATTTTATTTAATAATTTCCATAAAAACCAATTTTTTAAAATTCATTCATTACAAGTTTAACAATTACCGTGTCAAGTTTTTCTCAATACAGTTTTTATCTGATAATAAATTTATACAGTTTTTCTCAAATTCATATTCTTGACGCTTGACAGTTAAATGATATATTAAATTCTGACAGGACTATGTTGTTGGTACTGGGTTGTGAATTTTAAATTAGATTTTGGGTCTTTTAAACTATTCAGGTTACAAAGTCATGATGTTATTATCAATCCTTTTACCCAAGCTTTTTATGATATTTTTAAATTTCCTTCTTTCAGTTCTTAGTCTTTCTAATGTGATATATCGAAACTATGAACTTCTCCATCCTGTTAATTGAGTATTGCATGATTACCTCAGTTTCTGGAGATGAAGAAATTGACTTCAGTGGTCAGAGATCGAGCATTTTGAATTCCTTATTGTGCGTTGGTCGTTGGATTTCGAATCTTGTGGTTGTTGGATTTTGTAATAACTTTATTCTTTATGTTATATATATATATATATATATGATAATTTTGTTTGAGATCGATGTATAACTGGAGCAGTGGTACCTTTACTCCTTTATACATCACCTTACATGATAGATAACTTTCAAAGAAAAAAACAAAAAAGCTTTCAGTTACAAATAAAATACCGTTCATGAGCTTTGTCTTCCAAAATGGTTTTGCATGGAAGGGTCTATTAACATCATAAATCAAAAACCATTTATGGGCCTTCCTCTAATAGCTGAAACCTGTATGTTGATTTGGTTCATGACAAAATAAAAATTATGGGCCCTTTCAGTTTTATGTTTTCAATTGTCTTTTTCCTTTCTTCTATTTATTTAGGACGATATCTTGTCCTCCGTCCTTGTAAATGTAATCTTCTCTTTCTAATAAAATTTTCTTCTGTTAAAAAAAATTATTATTCACTATAAAATTGCTTCAATCCTCTAATGAATGACAATCTCTCCAATTCAGGGACATAGAGATGATCATATGGCGCTGCTTTCATTGATTGTTAGTGAACACTGTGTGGGGCAAGATTCCGTTGAACACCATGAATCTTAGATTAAGCAAAGAGCAAGGTCTTGCTATATATTACATGCACGTAGATAGATATACACGTTTCATTATTGTTTATATGCATCCATGCAGATGAAAGTGAAACAAGCCAAAAACATTTGAATGCCTCATCTGGAGCAATGTCTCAGTGGGAACTGTTCTGAATACTTCGCTATGTTGTAGAATGTACTTTTATGGCATTGCTTTTCTCAGTTTGGTGGGTGAGGGAAATTGTTTTTGAACTAGTTTATTCTAATTTTTAGTTGTGGAAGTTTTCAATAGGCTTTCAGAACTTCCAACATTTGGATTGCTATTTGTTAGTCAAACAATACATAGATTATGATTTTGGCATAAGCAGAGCCCGGAAACTGACAACTTGAGCTGAGTACAGTTATGGTATCATGCTAAATTGGGAAAAAAACAAAAAAGGAAAAAGAAAAGAAAAGAAAAAAGCAACAAAGGCGTGGGACAAGTCTATGATCTGTGTTCTTACTGCTAATTTTTAAGTTTTAACTAACTGACTTGTGTGCTTCCAGTGTGGTCACATTTTTTACTTGGCGTTCTGTGTCTGTCATATATTATCCGAGCTTTTCTCTATCCAAAAATTAGGTATGAAAATTGAAAAAAAAAAGATAATTTTAAAGATAAAAAATGATTTTATTATTCTTACTTTTTATAATTAAATAATAATAAGTTAATAGTGTTAAATAATGACTGAATAATAATTATAAAAATAAAATATATCACAGAATAATTTTTTCTCTCCTCCCATTTTCCCTTGCATTCCAAACGGGCTCTTTACCTTCCTCTTCTCCGTTCCGATTAATTAATTGATTTACTTTACGTTCTAGGTCATTTTAGTTAGCCATGTAAACATAATACTTTGCTTTGTTTCGGGCGGCAAAGTGCTTTTGGACGTAACTTCTGATGGAAATATGACCAATTGTGAACAGACCTAGTAATGCTGGATTACCTCTGTTCTTGTTATTATATTGTGCCATTAGGATCTTGCAGAGGAGAATCTTTTGCTAATATTTTTTTTTAAATTATACCTGAATCAATAAAAAAATTAATTTATAGTTCATTAATCAAATTATAATTGAATCAATAATAATTAAATATATTTTTTTAAACATTATATATTAAAATTTTAATATAATAGATAAATATTAGTTAATTTTAAATATTTGATTACTTATTTAATATCTCTTAAGATATTAAAAAATTATTTTTTTAATTGAAAAATAAGAACTACATATGATTAAAAATTAAAATTATTTAATGTTAAATTTTTAGAATTCTCAAATTATATTACGATTTTTTTTATTATTAAAAGAATAAATAATAATTTTAGTCAATCATCTTAATAATAAGAGAAATGCTAAACATAATAAAGAGCAAATATTGAAAATAACGAAGTATGTGTCTTTTATTTTTTATATATATATATATTTTTTAAAAAAATTTATATTTTAACTTTTTTTTTATACTTTTTATTTTTAATTTATGAAATTTATTTAAGATAAACTATTCTATTACATAAGAATTTTTTTTAAACAAAATAAAAATGCCATTGATATATTTAAATCAATTTTTGACCAATTTAAATAGTTTTTAACTGATTTTTGATTAGTTTTTTAGTTGATCGATTTTTTGAACTAATCAAAACTAAACAAAGCTCAATTCCTAATCAAATCAGTTGGTTCGGTATAATTTTAAGAACCATATCTTTTACGGTGAGAGATTTTACTAAATGAGACGTTGTAATGCTTTTTAAGTGTTCAATTTTTTTAAAGACTTAAAAGATGAATATAGAAAATAAAAATTATAATTTGAAAAAAATTATATTTTAAAAAATCTAATTATACAATATAATTAAAATTTTTAAAATATAATTTTTTTAGTTATAATTTTTAATCTTCTAATTTTATTTTTTATCTTTAAATTTGTAATTTAGAACTAAAACAAAAAAAAAAGTAATTTTGAACTGTCTGCAACAACTGTAGAAGATCCAACCTCTCTCCAAGGATGCACTCACTACATAAAAAAGAGATGATATAATTAGTAGTAAAAATTTTCATTGATTAAATACTTTTTTTACGCCATTACATTGCTTTAAGAATATTCAATCCAATGATTATTTTGCTAACACCTGTGTATGCTCTATTATATGTATCCTGTAAGTACAGGACATAAATCCTTGCACTGTGTTCTTCCACCTCCTTCACATGCTTACAGTAGTGTGCACATGGTACTTGTGTATAGCGGTAGGCTATCTTTCCAATATAACAAGACCCATCAGGTGTCAGATGTTAAAGACTCTGAGCCCTCAGAGCACTTTAATTTACCACTGCTTTCTCGGCCAGAAAGAAGGAGAAAAAAAAAAAGACAGCTTTGATGAAGCTAGTTGTAGGAGATTTGATCCAAAATCTGGTGCAGCAAATCTCGGAAACAACCTTAACAATCTAGTAGATCATGGATAGCAAAATATCAGGAATGAAGATTTACTGTTAATTTGTTATTAGCTTATTCCCTTATTTTCGGAGATTCTGTAGCTATGTCAGTTTATTTATATCAGTAAATAAAGTTGTGTAAAGCAAGCAATTCTGAGCAATAAAAGAAGAATAGAAACTTTTACCTCTGCACTTCCTTTTTATTGTTGCTTCTCCTCTGTTGTTTCTCTCTGTTTTACTTTCTTAAATCAGCAAATTGGTATCAGAGCGGTGACGGTCAGACTTGGGCCTAATCATCATGGCAGTCAACAACAGTGCCACAGTAAATATCTCTCAGCCTTCCATACCTATCTTCAAGGGCGAAAATTATGAGTTCTGGAGTATAAAGATGAAAACTCTATTCAAGTCTCAAGAGCTATGGGACTTAGTGGAGAGTGACTACAGGGAGCACGATGAGGAGGCCAAGCTGAGAGAAAATAAAAAGAGAGATTCAAAAGCCCTGTTCTTCATCCAACAAGTAGTGGATGATTCAATCTTCTCCAAAATTGCAGCAGTCTCAACTACAAAGGAGGCTTGGACAATTCTGCACACATCCTTCCATGGCTCATCTACAGTAGTGCGAGTCAAGTTGCAGACACTCCACCGTGAGTTTCAGAATCTACGCATGAACAATGCAGAATCAGTGCAGGAGTATATGACTAAAGTAGCAGCAGTAGTCAATCAAATGAGATCATTTAGAGAGGATATCTCAGAGAAGATGGTAGTGACTCAGGTACTAAGAACTCTACCCCCTAAGTTTGATCATGTTGTAGCAGCCATTGAGGAGTCTAAGGATCTGTCAATTTATACATTTGATGAGTTGATGGGTTCTTTACAATCACATGAGACAAAAATTAACAGAAAGGAGGAAAAGAATGAAGAAAAGGCATTTCAAGCAAAAGGAGATGGTTTAAGAGAGCATGAAAAAGCTTTAGGACGAGGAAGAGGCCGAGGTGGATCCAGAGGAAGAGTTTTTGGTCGTGGTAGAGGTGGAGGTAGATCCGGAAATAACAACAGAGGCAGTATACAGTGTCATAATTGTAAGAAAAAATTTAGGCACATGAAAGCTGATTGCTGGTTCAAAGACAAACAGGCCAACTATGCAGAGGAGACAAGTGCAGAAGAAAAGTTATTCATGGCATATGCAGACCCAGCTGAAGCACAAGGAGATGTTTGGTTTGTGGACAGCAGCTGTTCTAACCATATGACAGGGACAAAAGCCATTTTCACGCAGCTTAATGAGACTCACAAGAAGTCAGTGAAGTTAGGAGATGATAAAGAGATAAGGGTTGAAGGAATTGGGACAGTAGCCATTAATGGTGCTCTAGGTAAAACAAAACTCTTGGATAATGTTCAATTGGTTTCTAACTTGGCTCATAATTTGCTGAGTGTAGGCCAAATAATAGAGAGTGGATATTCAGTTCTATTTGATGATGGCTTATGTGTTATTAGACACAAATCGTCAAATCAAGTAGTGGCAAGAATACCGATGACAAAGAACAGAATGTTTCCCTTTGATATTGCTACTGTAAACAACTTTGCTCTAATTGCTGGAGAAAAAGATGAGTCTAAAATTTGGCATCTGCGTTATGGACACTTAAATATCAAAGGATTATAGCTTTTGGAGAGAAAAGGTATGGTTCATGGCTTACCAAAAGTTTCTGAGCTTGATTTGTGTGAAAGTTGTGTCTATGGTAAGCAAAGTAGAAAATCTTTTCCTGTTGGAAAAGCATGGAGAGCAAAGGAATGTCTTGAGCTTATTCATTCTGATCTTTGTGGCCCTATGAGTACAGAATCATTGGGTGGCAGCTACTACTTTCTACTGTTTATTGATGATTTCAGTAAGATGAGTTGGGTCTGTTTCCTAAAATCCGAATCAGACACATTTGAGAATTTTAGGAAATTCAAAGCTATGGTGGAAAAGCAAAGTGGAGCAAGCATCAAAGTGCTTCGTACAGATAGGGGTGGTGAATTTCTTTCAAAAGAATTCAATCACTTTCTTGAAGAAAATGGCATAAAACATGAGCTGACAGCACCATATACTCCATAACAGAATGGCGTAGCTGAGTGCAAAAACAGAACGATGATGGAAATGGCAAGGAGTTTGCTGAAAGGAAAAGGTGTACCAAATTCATACTGGACAGAAGCTGTAGCAACAGCAATGTATTTGCTGAATCTCTCTCAAACAAAAGCTGTACAAGATTGCACTCCATATGAAGCATGGAAAGGGAGGAATCCCACTGTAAGACATTTAAGAATTTTTTGTTGTATTGCTTATGTTTTATTAAATTCTCAAAATCGCCAAAAGCTTGATGAGAAGTCACGCAAATGTATTTTTATTGGCTATTGTCCTGAGTCTAAGGCATATAAAATGCATGATCCTATTGATGAAAAGATAATTATTAGTAGAAATGTAGTGTTCAATGAAGATACAGGGTGGAATTGAAAAGACAGCAACATAGATAGAAGGGATGATCAACCACGGGTGCCATTAATTGAGGAAACTAACTCAGCCTCAATTAATACACCTATCCCTTTCACTTCAACAGAAAGTAGCCCAACAACTACACCATCAAAGAGTAGCTCAAGTGAGTCAACAGAAGGGACACCACCAAGAAAATTCAGATCATTGAGGGAGATCTATGAAAATGATGAATTTGCAATGGTAACTTCAGACCCTACAACTTATAGAGAAGCAGCAGAAAAAGATGAATGGAGGAATGCAATGGAGGAAGAGCTTTCAGCAATAGAAAGGAACTCAACATGGGAGCTGACAGATTTACCAGAAGGAAAGAATGTCATAGGGTTGAAGTGGGTCTTCAAAACCAAGCTTCATGTAGATGGAAGTGTTCAAAAACACAAAGCTCGGTTGGTTGCAAAAGGCTATTCTCAACAGCAAGGTGTGGATTTTGAAGAGACCTTCTCACCAGTGGCACGATTTGAAACAGTAAGATTGCTCCTAGCACTAGCAACTCAACTCAAATGGAAAGTGTATCAATTTGATGTCAAGTCTGCATTCCTAAATGGAGATCTGGAAGAAGAAGTGTATGTTGCTCAACCTGAAGGCTTTGTGGTTCATGGAAGTGAAGAGAAAGTTTACAAGTTGAAAAAGGCACTCTATGGCCTAAAGCAAGCACCCCGAGCCTAGTACAGCAAAATTGATGCACATTTTCAGCGTGTTGGATTTGCTAAAAGTGAGAATGAGCCTACTCTGTATGTCAAGAAGCAAGGTACTGATTTTATTGTAGTTTGCTTATATGTAGATGATATAATCTATATGGGCTCAAATATGAAATTGTTAGAAGAATTTAAAGTTAACATGATGAACAAATTTGAGATAACAGATTTAGGCTTGCTTTATTATTTTCTGGGCTTAGAAATTGTGCAAGATAGAGCTGGAATATTTGTCTGTCAAAAGAAATATGCAGTAGAATTGTTGGAAAGATTCAATATGACAAATTGCAAGATTAAGGCTACTCCAATGATAAAGAACCAGAAGTTGCAGCAAGAAGATGGAGCTGAAAAAGCAAACCAGAAGTTGTTTCGAAGTCTAGTTGGTGGGTTAATATATTTAACTCACACAAGGCCAGATATCTCTTTTTCAGTTGGAGTGGTGTCAAGATTCATGAGCAATCCTTCAATGCAGCATTATGGTGCAGCAAAGAGGATTTTGAGGTATATTGCAGGAACAGTGAGTTATGGAATTTGGTACACTTGTGTAACCAAATTTAGGTTATTTGGGTTCTGTGATAGTGATTGGGCAAGCTCAATAGATGATAGAAAAAGCACTTCTGGAAATGTCTTTGGTATGGGAACAGGAGCAATCACTTGGATGTCAAAGAAACAAGCTACTGCAGCCTTATCAACAGCAGAGGCAGAGTATATAGCAGCCACTGCAGCAGCATGTCAATGTGTATGGCTCAGAAGGATGTTGAGTGATTTGCAGCAAAAGCAAGAGGAAGGCACTGAGTTGTTCTGTGATAACAAATCAACTATTGCAATGACAAAAAATCCAGCCTTTCATGGAAGAACAAAGTATATAGATCTTAAGTTTCACTTCATCCGAGAATTAGTTACAAAAGGAGAATTAATTTTAAAGTTCTGCAATACTGAAGTTCAAGTTTCAGACATTTTCACCAAAGCATTATCTAGTCAAAGGCATGCATACCTTAGAGGCTTACTTGGAGTGTGCGATCTTGAATCAAAGGGGAGTGTTGGAGATTTGATCCAAAATCTGGTGCAACAAATCTCGGAAACAACCTTAACAATCTAATAGATCATGGGTAGCAAAATATCAGGAATGAAGATTTACTGTTAATTTGTTATTAGCTTATTCCCTTATTTTTGGAGATTCTGTTGCTATGTCAGTTTATTTATATCAGTAAATAAAGTTGTGTAAAGCAAGCAATTCTGAGCAATAAAAGAAGAATAGAAACTTTTACCTCTGCACTTCCTTTTTATTGTTGCTTCTCCTCTGTTGTTTCTCTCTGTTTTACTTTTTTAAATCAGCACTAGTTGTCCCTAAGGGGTCCCTCAATAGCTCTGATGTCAGTGAGGTGCCTAACTATAATGATTAAGCGTCCGTCAGAAACGGGATCTACTTGTGAACTCCCCGAGGTTGTAGGAATTTTGTCTATTTTTATTTGATCTCCACCGTACAAAAGTGGGATTTGAATCTACTCATGTTTGCTCATGTCTCTCACAAATTTGATTTTTTTTTTTTAATTTTTTTTTCTTGGGAAAGGGAATGGATCCCTCGTATGAGAGGACATGAGCAACCTGAGCAAACTTCATCGTGAGGGAATCCATTTCCACAAAAGTGGGGAAAAATACAAAGAGAGGGGCAAAAGACTGCATATTTCACCCAAATTACTAGTTCATGTGATGACTCATTGCTTTAGCTCGATGATGTTGTTATCCGCAGGAATATTTCCAAACCACTCACAAATTCCTGAGCTCTCCACATTCTTTAATACCAATGCATGGGAGAGGAAACCTATGGCAAAGCAGATGCTGTGTGGTTATCTCAAGTGTGAATCATCAATCGTCCTTGGCTATGGTTTTGAGTAAAACCGGGAGTGAGGAGGGGAATTACTATAGTCTTCTGTTAGCCAAAATACTGAACAAGTTCAAGTTTTTAATGTAACAATTGAAGTTCAGCTGTGAGAACTGCTATTTGTTATTGCAGGAACCGTGGGAGCAGAGAAGCAGATATTTTGGCTGCAATTGAATGTGGAGCGAGAACATTATTTGACATTGTAGCAAACGTATATTCTGATGCCGACCGTAGGTCCTGGATTTCTTTCTTTATTGCTTGCTGCTAACTATGTGTTGTTACACATTGACAGCCATAGACAAGAATGACTTAGGAAGCTCTCATTTCTAATATGACAAGAAGGGAAAATTTCAAGACTTTTTAACAATTTGAATTTCCTACATAATTTGGGATTTCTGTAATGCCCTGCAACTGCATATCTATAGCTTCTTATGTTTGATCCACCACCTGGCTTTTTACTCAGGGTTGAAGTGGGTGGGAAATTGGGTAGAGGTCAGGTTCAAGTTGTTGTAACAACTTTAAATGTACCAAAAACAAGAGCCATCTGTGATCCACGAAATCGCAATTCTACCGTTGTGTCTTGAGAAAGTTGTTCACCGAGCATGTATGAATTAGTGACATGTTCCATATTGAGTAATACATGCACAATTTCTGTGAAACTGTGCAGGACTTCTCCCCAGAAACTTTCAATCCCAGTTTGGTTGCATTTATTGGCGCGGTGGGAAAGCTCTGATTGGCCTACTGATACTGACTACCCATTAGCTTCTTTCATTGTGTAGATCCATCTGCAAAATTCATTATTTGCATTGAAACAGCCCTTAGGCAGCGAAACCTTCGTGTAATAATAATTGGATAAGACTCTTGTATCATTATTTGAGAAAAGAATTGTATGTGAGCTTGGCTGTTATTCTCCGGTGGGACTGACAGGTCATACTGCATCTGCCCACATAGGATTTTTTCGGTTCAGAAGTTTTGAAACACCTGCGGGCTGCATTTTCTATCTGGATGGATATTAGCTTACATTACTTGTGGTTTCCAAACAGGGAAACCTCCATTTCTTATTGCTGTGGCTGTGGCTGGCTCTGCTGTGTTGTACTCAAGTCAAAAAGCAAGCTCAGTAACTATTCAAGTTGAGAGTGAAAAATCTGAAACCCTTAACCTTGGCAAGAGTTTTTTAAGGCGCGAGGCTTGAACTTGATGATGCAAAGTAGATGCCACTAACTTCACTAATAATTGTGAAATTTCATCCAATCTCATATAGCACCAGGTCCCATTCCTTAGTCGTCTAGATTAAGATGAGTCAATTTCAGAGGTTTAACCTTCCTGGCCCTCTCTGCTGTTAGATTTTCAATCTTTTTTTTTTTTAAATATAGTTAGATCTTGATATCAATAAAATTTGTATTGTTTCATATGCATACTCTTTGTTATGAGATTTGTAAAGAAAATTAATTTAAAAATAGAACTATTATAAAAAATTACTATGCATTGTATATTTTTCTTACTAAAACGAATAATATGCATATAAAAGAATGCAAACCTTGCTGACATGAAGATATGGTTGTATTTAAAATGAATTTTACTGTGACTTTTTGTAATTTAGAAGGGGTAAAATTTAGATAGAGTTTATGTAATTGCTATTAAATTTTTTGATAAAAAGATGACACATGAACAATTTCTTTTTAAGAATCAATTATATGATGATGAATGGTGAGAAAAGTTTATATTTTTTATTTAAAAATATAATATTAAATACTTTTAAAAGTGCATTTAATTTTTGTTTATTTAAAAATGAAAAGATTCAGGTAAATTTTTTTTAAATGTATTTGTTGTCAGCCAATTAAATTATAACACGTTAAAAATTTTATGATTCAATATCACATTATGGATCTTTTTAAAAAAGTTTTTTTTGTACGTATCATGATTCTTTACAGAGAAATTTCACATTAGTTTTTTTTTTTACTTTAAAAAAAATTGTTAGAGCTACTTTTTTCTGGCCGAAACATGAATTTGATTAATGAGGATATAGATCTCCTATATTGTAAGGTAAAGTTGGAAGAAGAGAAAGAGAAAATGGTCGTTTTTCGAAATTTTACACTCTTTTCCCCTCTCTTTCTCTTTTTGAACTTTGTCTAAGCATTTAATTTTCCAAACGCGACGGATTCACACGCCATTGAAAAACCAAAATCAGAATCAAACACTAACAACAGAAATCAGCCAAAACCTTTTTTTTACAAGCCACGGAATCAGAGAAAATCAAAGAAGAGAGACTAGAATCTCAATCAATCAAAAGATATGTCCCAAAACAGCAACTTTGACAAACTAGTCAGCAGATAAATTGTCAGAGCTACTGTAAGTGTTCTTAAAGAGCGCTTTTTCTTTGTTTTTTTTAGGAAAGTAATTTGGCAAACGTGAATCGACTTTCCAGACAACATATTTGACCTATGTGAACTTAAACCAAACAAGAAGGTACAAACCTTTTATGAGTTTTAACATTTATTTTCACTCAACTGGCTGCTCTCGTCAACAATTTTTTTTTAATGATCACTGTTCTCTTGTAAAATGAAATGGTTTAGTTTTATAAAAAAAAAAATTATTTTTGAGAAAAACCCATGATGCAGTAAAAATTATGAATTTTGCATAATAATTTCTTTATAGCTATAATTAGCATATAAGGAGTTTAATTATTTTCATTAATAATATTTAAACTAGATCGGTTTAATTCCAATATAATCGTCTTTAGAATTTCTATTAAATAAGTATCATTTTATAACTAATTTCGTTGGTCCATTAGCAAGAAAGAAAGAGCCATTGGCTTTGAAAAAGCGTCGAGTGGGATTCAGTGATGGGGTTCGTTGCTGCGCATGCTGTGCACCACAGATAAACGGTCCCGGTTGAATAAGGAGCTTATTGTTTAATCTAGTCCTTCCAATTTTTTTTTTATTTTTAATTATTTATTATGAGATATATATATATATAATATTAATATTTTGAATGAAACAAAATATAATATAAAAAAAGGGGTCATCGGCACTGCTTGGAAGAGCAGTATAATGTGCCGCATTTCCCAGAGGGGTTTATATGTGATTTAAATAGTTTAATTTTTTAATTTTAATTTTAATTTATTTTGAATGAAGTAAAATATTAAATAAATTTTTTTTTTAATTATTCACTTAAAAACAATAATTAAGTTTAAAAAAATTTTAAATCTAAACTATTCATATTATATATGAATTGTTCAAATCTTTTCTTAGATAAAGAGGAGTCTAAATTTGATTTAGACAACTAAATTTTTATTTTTTAATTTTTTAATTTTTTAATTTTAAAGGTATTAAAAATAAAAAAAATAATATTCTAATTATCAACTTAAAAATGATGATTAAATTTAAAAAAATTGAAATATTAACTATTTCAATTAAATTTGGATAGTTGAAATTTCATCTTGGAACAGCAACAATGTATGATGTTTTTTTATATATGTATAAAAATTATGTTGGACTTTTGGATTCAGATACTACGAGACAAATTTATAATTTGCCCTATACATAGGTGTAATCTTTATTGTCTCAGATATAACTTCTTTTCTCTTATGCCAAATATTTTTTTCATTTGCAAGGGTCATCGTTTTTTTTTATTTGCAACTGTCACGGTTGCTAATCAACCATGACCCTTTAAAATTTTTGAATTTTTTTAATATTTTGTGGGTGATGGTTTTTTTTTTGAAAATTTTGAAAAATATAAGGATTTTTATATCTTAAATATATTTTCAGAAATGTAATAATTTAATATTTTTAAAAGTAGTTAGTTTGATTAATTTAATAATTTTATAAATAAAGGAAAATTTTAATTTAAATAAAAATTATAAGGTGTAAAATTATAAAAAATGAGATATTTTAAAAAAATTAAAGGCTAAGTAAGTTTTAAAAAATAAATGTGAGATAATTTAAATTTGATAAAAATATTAAAAAATAATTTTAGAAAAATGAAGGAGTATTATTTAAGAAAAAATAAATACTAATTCCTTTAAACTTGATAAAATGATTAGAGAAAAATAAAAAAATTAAAATAAAATTTAATTTGCTTAAAACATGATAATTAATAAGAGTTTTAAAAAATTTGATGAGTGATTAAGTATACTTGTTAAGTATCATTGAACTCAATATTAAAGTAAAAAAATTAATTAAAATATATACAGAAAAAATTATAATAAAATAAAATTGTTAGTTCACCTTTTACTTAATAATAATTTATTTCCCTAACTATGATATAAATTTTTTTTCATTGTTAATTTAAATTTTTTATTTAAAAAAGTGGGGTCATGGTCAAATTTTTGTTATTTTAATATATTAGGAGATCACGGTTGAGGGCCAACTATAACGGCAAAATTAAAATTATGTTTGTCTAATTGTGAAGTTAGTATTTGTAACAAAAATTTTAGATGTAGTGATTTACATAATGAAAATATTAATTATAATAGATAACAAATTATTTATCATGAAACCCATAAAATAAAATTAGGAAAATAAAGGTTAATTGTTAAATTCAATTTCCATTAAACTAGATAAATAAGTAAGTATTTAAAAATTTGATAAAAAATTAATCACAATTATAAAGTATTGTTAAATTCAATATTAAAGTAATTTAAATTTTGTAATTATTGAAAAAAATAGTTATAATATAGAACAATGATCTAAAAAATAAAAACACAAACATAAAAAGAAAATATATTTCATTTAAAAAAAAGACTTCTTGTATCACATTGAGTCCTTATTTTTAATTATTGGCTTTGTTGTCGAAAATGATGGTGTTCTTCTTCTGTCTCTTGCACCTTGTGCTCATCCTCTATTTCTTTTGCATTCTCGCCTTTGTCTTTATCTTCTTTGTTATCATTATTTCTTTCTTCTTCTACCTATTAGTAGAGCACGAGATCCACATTTAATTGGGAGGATTGAACTGGAGGAATTGATTGATATAGTGTAATATATCTCACTTGTTTTGATTCAATGTTTGCAAAAAACCTAAAAGTAAATCCAAAAGCAGATATTATTTGGTTTGAAAATATGAGTGTAAAAGGGACAAAGGCAGATGGCATATAAAATGAAGAGTTAGCACCCTTAAAATCAACAAAATGCAAGGGTGACGTGGAAGAAAATGGTCTAGCAATATTGTGGTGGGCTTGGGTCAATGTTGTTGTGGACGAAAATAGACCCGTAGTGTTATGATGGGCTTATGTCTGTGTCATTAGGGAAGAAGATAAACCAGCAACATCACAGTGGGCCTACGTCTGTGTTGATATATGAGAAGATGACCCAGTTGTTGTAGATGCAGTGCCAACATCAGGGGCAAAATCACAATAAGGCCAATCATCTACTATAGGTACCCTAGTAGACATAAATCTGCGAGCCTTATTTGCCATGCCACTGGGAGGAAGCTCTGGCCTAGGCAATTGAGATGTAAGAGAAGCAGGTTGAGAAATTGTCATGTTTGATACTTACCAAGTACATCAAGGATGCTAGTACAGTCAGTGACTATAGTGAGACCATGGGTACTCTAATAGACATAAATACACGAGCCCTCTTTGCCGTGTGACTAAGAAAAAGTTATGGTCTAGGCAATTGAGATGCACGAGAAGCAGCTTGAGAAATCGTCATGTCTTGATACTTGTTAAATGCATCAAAGATGTTAGTACAGTTAGTAACTACAACGAGACCTAGCAGTGAAGGGTCATCCATAATAAGTATTCATAAGCAATTAACTACATCAACTTATAAAAAAAATCAAAATCATATAAGTAATATGTAAGACAAAAGTGAAGTAAAATAAATGTGATAGGTCCTTAAAAATTATCATAAAACCCTAGACATCACTAATAAGATGGATCAACTATCAGGTAATTCTCTAGTACCATTTCATGTATTCTGAAGAGCAATTCAAGGGCTCTAGTGATACCAATCCTATGATAATGATGCTGAAACATATGTATGAGACTTATTATATTTTGTTATCTCCTAGTGATTCTCCTTCCTCTAATAACAAGCTTTGACCCTCCACTTACATGACCCCTATCCATATTGAAGGCACTGGTATTCTTTTACTTTCTCGAGGAATAGAATACTTTAAAAGTGTGATGTATACATACTGAGTATATCTTTATTACCCTTCGAAAAGATTGCTAATCATTATATAGCATGCCTACATGGAGTTCCTAGCTATCATTCATGTTTATCGCCACTTCCTCTAGTTTAGCATTGTCAGAAACCCTCGCACCATTAACATCTCTCTGTTCAAGTAACGTAACATACGAGTCATCATAAATATTTATAGAGGTTGCTGGATTTATAGTAGCATCCACATGATCAATGTCTTCATTATCATAATTTATATCACCACCATCATTGTAATCATACAAAGCAGCACCATATTCATTTTTTTTTTCAAATTCATCCATTATATCCTCTATCTCTTCTGGGTAAGAATGAGGTGCCAGTTGGTTTATGTAACAAATTTGATTGTGAGGTATGATTAACTTGCATATGAAATGAACTTGGATGGGAGCTACAATCAACCAAATTAATAGTTGGACATTGTTGAATTGTTGTATGTTCGGCGTGAAATTGATCAATGCCTGCAAAGTATATTGTAAATAAGGCAAGCTAATCATTTATGACATTAACATGGCTAGAGGATGAGAATGGGTTTGGCACATAATCAAGTGTTGTTTAAGTTGCCACATTTAAGTTCATTTCATCTGACGAGTTTTGTATTTACAATTCTATTGAACCAAGTTATGATGAAAATTTTGCATTTCCCACCCCACATCGCGTGGATGTTGGCATCCCTCCCCAACTGATATGCTTGATACTTTGTGAGGTTCAATGACACTAGATATTTATACACCAATTAAGACACGTGTTGATTTGAGCCTAGCTGTAGTTGTTCCACAACCTCTTATTTTAACCTTTCTAATGAATTATCATAATCAACAATCATTACATCAACTGTATCTGAGATAAATATTACACCCTCATCAGTTTCACATATTTGTCCATTTGAATATATGCATATAACTTTTTTATTGTTGTTTATCTCGCCAATTCGAACAACACTGCTATTAACATCCAAAATAGTGTACAAAGTCTATAACCAACCTAAATATTTATTTAACTAATACATTTTTCCTCTCCCTTTAGGTTAGCCTTTACAAACATTGTAATATTTTTTTTCAAATATATAATACTTTTACTTCACATACAGTGTGTGTCATATTCAATTAATTAGTAGTTATGTGAAATCATGTACAACAAATTATTATTATTATACACAAGTAAAGTGGCAATCATCCACAAATAAATTGAGAAAAAATGGAGACAAATAAATAAAATAAGTATTTTATTCTTCTTATATACTATACTAATTCTCTCAATATTTTTCTAAATTTTTTACTTTTTTCATTTACTTAAGTATATAAATAGTATTACACCATTCTTCTTTTTCTATATTATATTACACTATACACAATTATAAATTTGTATGTCTTATTTCATCAACATTATTGAAGCCTACATTATAGTAAACATATTCTTTTATTATTGTATTTTTTATACTATATTTTAATATTTTTTCTCATAGTATATTCTTCTGCAATATTTTTTAACCATACTTTTATTTATTTACAAAATTATCTTCAACATTTTTCATATTGTATTTCTTATATTATTTTAATATTCTTTTCAATATTATATTTTCATAATCTTTTCTCATACTATTTTTTCGATGTCATAATATTTTATGATAATAATATATAATATCAAAAAATTATTTCATCATTATATTTTTGTGATATTATATTTTTAAAATTTTTCCACATTAGTAGCTTTAAAATTTTTTTCCAATTTCCTTTTATTTATTTATTTTTTACAATATTTTTCATATTACATTTTATACGTCATTTTTTATCTTTTTCATATTATATATTTTTTAATATTTTTAAAATATGCTTCTCAATATTCTACTCGTTTTTCTGTATTATACAATATTTAAGAACTACTTCATCATTGTATTCTTATAATAGTATATTTTCATATTTTTTTCTTTATTATATATTTTTTACAATCCTTTTCATATATCTAATTTTTACATTTTTTTAATATTTTTTTCTTTTTATATTTCCATACGTTTTTAATATATTTCTTTTAGTATTATAATATTTCATCATATTATTATACAATGATAGAAATTTTTTTCATATTTACATCTTTATCAACTCATTTTTTTATTTTTTCTATATTATATTGTTTTCACCCTAAACATATTTTTTCTACAATTTAACGCATATTATATCATTTTTTTACTTATTTCACATTATTAAAAATATAATTATACATTATAGTATTTTTGACCTATTTTTCTTTAACTTTATTTTCTCAATATCAATATAAATATTATTTTTACTCTATTGCAACTACATATTGTATAAAAACAAAAATTTATTCAAACTATATCTAAAGTAAACAAATTAAAATATATATTACACTAATTTCAAATTTCATACATGTAGATATTGATATTTGGGACCACCAATATTCTCAAAATGTTCCTTCTTTTGTCTACTTTTTCTTTTGTTTGGTGAAAATCTACAAAGAATGGTTGAAATGGAGAAGAATTTCATTGTCGCTCACAAAAGATGAAGATGAGTGGATGAAGAAAATGAAAAAGGAAGGAAGAAGAGCGGTGAAAAGATGAAGGAGATGAAGCGAAATGAGAAAGACAGAGAAGGATATAAGGCAAATGAGGCTTTTTAACGTAAATATACCAAAAAAAAAAAAAGAAAGATATGTAATAATCCTAAAACATATTCTAGATATATATAACTATTTAAAAAATAAATAAAAATAATGGGACGCGGAACCTGTAACTCTGCATCCCAAATAAAATATTTTTTAAAAAAATTAAGGGACGCGAAGTATGAAGCTCCGCGTCCCTTTTTTTTTAATTTTTTTATTTTTTTTTGAAAATACTAACCCCTTGAGGGTTAGTAAAATTGACCCTCAAGGGTAAGCTAAAGCTGACCCTACGTGGGTCAGTTTTAGCTGACCCTTGAGGGTCAGTCAAACTGACCCACGTAGGGTCAATTTGACTGACCTTGGGTCAGTCAAATAGACCCACGGGTCATATTGACCCGTGGACTTTTTAAAATTATTTAAAAAATTCTTATTTTAATTAATTTATTTTTAAAAAATATAAATATAAATTTTAAAAAATATAAATTTATTGTAATAAATAATTTTAATTTATTTATTAAATTTATTAATTATTTAAATATATATTAATTTTTTTGTATATTAAAAATGTTTAAAATTTTTATAATTTTATTAATTTTGTAAGTGTAAAAATTGATGTTTTGAGAAAATTTAAATAATTTTATTGAAATTTATAAAAGGTTAAATTTAGATAATTAAAAACAAAAAGAATTTAAATAAGTTAATAAAAGTATTTCTAAAATTACATTTATATGGGACTTTTTTAAATGAGAAAAAAATTTTAATTTATATATTGAAGAGGACAATGGTTTAATTTATTTATTATTTAAATTTATATTAATTCTTTTTTAATATTAAAAAATAAAAAATCTTTAAAATTTTTATAATTTTATTAATTTTGTAAGTGTCAAAAATTTATGTTTTGAGAAAATTTAAATAATTTTATCGAAATTTGTAAAAGGTGAAATTAATTTAGATAACTAAAAAGTAAACAAGAATTTAAATAAATTAATAATAGTATTTCTAAAATTACATTTATATGAGACTTTTTTAAATGGAGAAAAAATTGTAATCTATATATTGAAAAGACAATGGTTTAATTTATTTATTATTTAAATTTATATTAATTTTTTTGTATATTAAAAAATAAAATATCTTTAAAATTTTTTCTAATTTTATTAATTTTGTAAGTGTTAAGAATTTATATTTTGAAAAAATTTAAATAATTTTATTGAAATTTGTAAAAGGTGAAATTTAGATAACTAAAAAAAGTAAACAAGAATTTAAATAAACTCATAAAAGTATTTCTAAAATTACATTTTTTAAATGGGAAAAAAATTTTAATCTATGAAAGGAAGAAGACAATGGTTTAATTTAATTATTTTTTAAATTTATATTAATTCTTTTTGTATATTTAAAAAAAATGTCTTTAAAATTTTTTATAATTTTATTAATTTTGTAAGTGTTAAGAATTTATGTTTTGAGAAAATTTAAATAATTTTATTAAAATTTGTAAAAAGTGAAATTTAGATAACTAAACAAGTAAACAAGAATTTGAATAAATTAAAAGAAGTATTTCTAAAACTACATTTATATGGGACTTTTTTAATTGAAAAAAATTTTAATCTATATATTGAAGAAGACAATGGTTTAATTTATTTATTATTTAAATTTATATTAATTCTTTTTATATATTTTAAAAAACAATATCTTTAAATTTTTTTTATAATTTTATTAATTTTGTAAGTGTTAAGAATTTGTGTTTTGAGAAAATTTAAATAATTTTATTGAAATTTGTAAAAGGTGAAATTTAGATAACTAAAAAAGTAAACAAGAATTTAAATAAATTAATAAAAGTATTTCTAAAACTACATTTATATGGGACTTTTTTAATTGGGGAAAAAATTTTAATCTATATATTGAAAAAGACAATGGTTTAATTTAATTATTATTTAAATTTTATATTAATTCTTTTTGTATATTTAAAAAAACAATGTCTTTAAAATTTTTTATAATTTTATTAATTTTGTAAGTGTTAAGAATTTATGTTTTGAGAAAATTTAAATAAATTTATTAAAATTTGTAAAAGGTGAAATTTAGATAACTAAAAAAGTAAATAAGAATTTAAATAAATTAATAAAAGTATTTCTAAAACTACATTTATATGGGACCTTTTTAATTGGACAAAAAATTTTAATCAATATATTGAGGAAGAGAATGATTTAATTTGTATATACAATTTGTTTAATTTTATAATTATAAGAAATTTATGTGTTGAAAAATAGTAATCAATTTTATTTAGATTTTGAACAAATAAAATATAAATAATAAGTTTTAAAAAATTCATATAAGAATTCTTAAACATATAATAAAAGTATTTGTAAAATCATAATACAATTCATTTGCTATTGTAATATTAGTAACATTTTTTTGCTTATAAAAAAATTCTCTTATTTATAGTTTGAATAATATAATGTCTTAATTTGTTTAAATTATTTTGAGGTGTATTAATTAATTTTGTTTGAAGTGGAAGGAAAAAAATTAATAAAGAATGAAAAAATTAATAAAATAATTTGTAAAACAAAATAGTTATTTATGTATTTATTATTTTTAATATTGTAATTGAGAAAAAAAATTTAGTTTACACCATGATGAATATAATATATGAGTTTCTTAAATATTGTAATTGTGAAATATTAATGTTTTGAAGAATATTAAATAATTTTGTTAAGTTGGTAGATATAAAATTTGAAATAACTATTTTAAAAAAAGTTCAGATAATCATTTTTTAAAAAAAATTATAAAAATAATTTTAAACTTATTTATAATATGAATAAGAAAGAGTAATCAAATTGTTTTCGTACATTGGGAGATATGTTTTTTTTACTAATGTATGAAAAGAAATTTTTGTAAATGAAATATAACAATTTTAAAAATATAATGCATTGAAATTAAAAAATAATGTTGTAATGTATATATATTCATTATATGGATGTGTATATAATTGTAGTAATTAATCTTTTAATAAGCTAATGTTGTTCAAAAAGGGAATAAAGTTTTCTTACAATATATGTAAGTCTGTTATTAAATAATACAAATGAACATTAAACTTGAAAAAATTAATAACTATCAACTATAATGATTGCCTGTCCCACACCTAGGCCTTCTCCTCATTCGCTGTGGTCGACGTTGTTGTGGTTGTTGCTGTTATTCCTCTTCGTCCTCTTCAGTATCATTGACAAGTACTTCTTCATTTTCTTCTCCAGACGATTCATTCTCCACTTGATTACAAATTTGTTGTGAACTAAAATTCCATTGAGGAGATTGAACAGGCGGAATTGGCTGATTTGGAGTGAGAAAGTCGTGTTGCGGTTGGTAGGATGCCCACTGTGAGAAATAAGAAGTGTTGCCATACTCTGCACTAAATGCAGCTGGATCCGTAAATAATGATGTAAATGGTACTCCGGCAGCTTGCATTGATTGCGAGTGTGGTGTGGAGAAGGATGACTCAATATAAGTGGACGAAGGCAATAAAAGTGCATAATAAGGTGCAAAGGAATATGGACCTGGAATGCCAACATCTACAGATGGCGGGTAGGAAGAAGAACCAACGTCTCCACCGATAGTCTATGGTAAAGTAGAAGAAGGACCAACGTCACCACCTGATATAGGGTCTGTCGTGTGAGATGATGATGGCCTGTTCGTATGACATCCCCTAAAGTCGCTACCAGACATTGGTTCCCTGGATGAGAGGAATCCATGACCTCTTTTTCCTGGTCTCGCCTCTAGCTCTAGAGATCTGGATAGATCAGGTGCTGGTGGAACTAGTTGAGAGACGAACATATCTCGATGTTCTCCTAAAGCATGCAACATATTTAGAATATTATTGCTTGCTTTGCGCCTAAAATCTCCATAACTAAGCGTCGGTTGGTCAGTGATAGTAAGTCTGTATAAGTCCTCCAACAAATCAGTCTGTGAAAAAGAAAATAAATTATTAAAAATAATATATATATCTATTTAAGGATAGACAATATAAAGATAAGAATAATGTAAAAGTCATACCACAAAACCTTGAGAATTACTAGCAGGATGGATCCATCTTCGCGTATGTCGCCAATACCAACGCATATAGTTTGAGGTGCGATCTAGTGGTCTATCAGTAAGGTCATTTTATGCCACTATCAAAAGCCATGAATTACATGCTGTAATAAATACTACATGCTCTTCACACCAGTCTTTGTGAATTTTTTCTCTTAATTGAAGAGTATGTAATGATCCTATAATAAATAGTTTTTCTGGAATATGCTGCACCATACCGAATTGACGGAGAATGCGATCAGCGTGATGCCACTCAACTATCCAAAAGCAAAGTATAGGCATAGATGTACGCCATACATCAGGCATCGCTAGGCAATACTTCAAAATTAGTTGGATAACCTCGGGTGAGTCGTATGGGCGCCAAATAACCTACACACCAGAAGATAATTATTTTAGGTCACAAATTGTAAAACGAATAATAAGTAAGTACATAAATACAAACCTTATCGTCTTTCATTTGGTCTAACAATATTCTACATTGCTTCAAGGCATCTATCATCGGTCGAGGATATTGTGGAACATCCCGCCACCTATGAGGAAAGGGAGAACACATGAACCTTTATCAATTATCAAAAAATAGCATCTAAAAAATATATATGCCTATACCTGAAACCCAGCGGGGGTTGAATAGGATAAATAGCCATCCGAAGATCAGGTTAGGGGGTCTTCGTGGAGTAAGACAGGGAAATTGGTCCCATGCCCATAAATGAAGCAGAGTCAGACAACCACCTATGTTAACCTCGTCATAGTGGGTGGCATTGCACATTTCTCTATATAGATAGACCAACACTGCTAATCCCTAACTATACTGACCAGCTTCTACAAAATCAGCAAGTAGCGAAAAATACATTAACATAACTTTATGCCCAGTCCTATCTGACATCAAATACCCCCCAATTAACATAACTTCATCGATGATTGATGCACCTTGAATGTGTGGTGTTTACGAACTGAATAAAGTTTTGCAGCACGACTCAGTGATTGCTTATCAGAAAATCGCATGCCAACATACATATTTTGGTCATCATTCAGATCAATAACCCCCTCCATATCAGGTATCTCAAATTCACTCACATTATCATTGCTGATCTGAGACAGAAAAGCAAATGCTTGCTCAGAATGTAAATTCAATGGAGATACAAGATTCCCTTCAGTATCATTCGCGGCAATATCATCATCCCCATATTCATTGGCATTTGGCGAAGCATCATATTCATCTTCCACCTCAAACTCATCCATTATATCTTCAGTTACATCTGGGGGACTAGAAGGATTGTTATGACATATCTCACCCTTCGATGAATTTGGCTGAGATATATCATTCATCAGTGGCATTGGTAGAGTATTAGAAAGCTGAGTCTCAAATGGATAAACATTTTCGAGATAAGAGCTAAACAAGGAGACTGATTCATTTGATCTATTAATTTGACTTGCACATGGATTTGTCAACGGTTCAATCACATCAATCTCTTCAACTCTTAGGCCCACATCATTAGTTGAGATGTGTGCATATAATTCAGGTGCCCCTAATTGAGATGGAAAGTGTCGGTGTGGGAATATATGAATCGTCCTCCAATGTGCATAGCAAGTACCAAGTTGGATTAAGTAATCGCGGGTATCGGTACACTAACTCAGATACATATTGTCTTGACTGAAGTCGTAATTTTTCTCCAACTACAATCTTCAACTACTCCAGATTAATGTCAGGGTCAACTCTTAATAATTTTAGCTTATCACAAACAAATGTAGTCCTTCGTTGGTGGAAAAAATTATTCTATTTGCATGAATGCATATGATTTCCTTCCTTCTACTCATTGTCAATCTTTACTCAATGCCTTT
Source organism: Erythrophleum ivorense (assembly GCA_026724425.1). NCBI lineage: Eukaryota > Viridiplantae > Streptophyta > Magnoliopsida > Fabales > Fabaceae > Erythrophleum > Erythrophleum ivorense. Next base: position 47,427,305 of record JAIUCV010000009.1, read on the forward strand.
GTGAAAATAATAATTAAATATAATACATTAAAATGATCAAAGATAAAAGATACCGAAGATATTACAAAGAATTTCGGACAAACAAATGTTTCCGAATAGAATAAAAACTCTTCAGAATATGTACAAATAGAAAAAAAAAACTTATTAGCATTTTTTTAAAAATTAAAAATATATGAGAAGAAAATAAGCATAATTTTTTATATTTATTAATTTTAAAATATTTAAATATTTTGTAAAAAATTAATTTTTTTATAGCATACCCATATAAATTTTTTAAAATTGTAAAATTTTAAAATTATAATATATTTAATTTTTTAATTCATAAAAATTATTTTTAAAATTTTTGTAACTCATCTATTTTTGAATTTCATATAATAATTTTTTAACTATGAAATACATTGTTTTTATTTGTATTTTGTGAAAATAATTTGTAATATATATATATTAATTATGTAACCTTCAAATATTTGTATTTTGATAAATGTTAATATATTTTTGTTTTAAATTTGCAAGAAAATATTTTAATTTTTATTGTTAATTTTATGTGTATGCATATATATATATAACACTTTGACTAAGATTAAGTAAATTTTTACATAGTCAAATACTCTGATATTTTTTTTTCTTCAATAATAAGTTTAAAGCTTTCAATTTTTTTTTTAAATTCAAAATAATTATTAGTAAAAACTTGTAATGGATAGAATGGTAGAATAACTAAAAAAATAGGATGAGAATTTATATTATTATCTTTTTAACTTTATTATTTTATGTAAAAGTTTATTTTTTAATAGTAATAGTAAAATATACTATTTTTAATGTTACAATATTTTTTTAACAAAATAAAATAAAAAACATATTAATACCTTTTTGTATTAAAGATATTATAATTATTTGTTCATTTTTTTGTATTATTTTCATTTAATCAAATATAAAAATATAATCAAATATTGATTCTTGTTTATGACATATTAGATATAATTATTCAATTTCTCTTGGAACTTTTTTTTTTACAAATTTAAAACAAAAATACATTAATATTTCTCAAAATAGGAAAAAAATTTATTTCATAGTTAAAAAATTATTATATGAAATTCAAAAATTTTTAAAAACAAAATTTTTGAATTAAAAAATTAAATACATTATAATTTTGAAAATTTATAATTTTAAAAAATTTAGATGTGTATGATATAAATAAAAAGAAAATTATTTTTTTACAAAATATGTAAATATTTTTAATATTACTAAATATAATAAAATTATTATCATTTTTTATAAAAATTATAAATTATAGATTATAATTAATTTAAAAAAAATTTAAAAAATTATACAGCGTCCCTTTAAATTTATAAAAAACAAAAGTTAATAGGGATGCGGGGCAACAAGCTCTGCGTTCCAATTTTTATTAAAAAAAAATGTTAAACAGTAAAAAATATATACATAAGGAAATAGTTTCATAGGTTATATATATGTTTATTTTATTTTTATTTTTTATATATTTACATCAAAAAGCTAAAGAAAATAAGAAATAAAAATTAATTAATATTAAATTACATACCTCAACCGAAATATGAAAGTGGATAAGAACTTTTAAGTCTTTAATACATCCGAAATGATAGATACTATCATGAACGCAATGATTGACAACCTGTTAAACATTTTAAAAAATAATTAATTAATTTTTTTAAGAGAAAAATATAAGTATTTGTTAAGCACATGAGAAATAAATATTTTTTTAAAATAAAATACAAATCTTAGAATGTAGATGAAGAAAAAGAATAAATTTATTGAATAGACAAAAATATTCAAGAGATCTGAAGCCGGTGGAAGTGGACTTCCTCACATCTTAACTCTCAATTTTTCTTTCCATTGGTTACCGCCTCTTTCTGCTTCCTTTACAACTGGTCAAAATTAAAAGAATATTAAGAAAAAACTGAGCATTAATTGGACATTAATGTATGGGGTTTAAAATATTTATTTTATTCAATAATTACCATAAAAAATCTTACAAATTTAATAATTACCTTGTTCATTTTACAAGTCATATATTTCTCAATACATTTTTTATCTTCTAATAAATTTGTGTACAGACACACACACATATATATGTATATAATTATTCATTAAGGTAAGTTTGAATTTTTTTAGTATAGTTTCTCTTTTTAATTTCCTTTTATTATTATGTCTCATTTGATATATAGAATTATTAATGGTGAAAAAAAAGATGAGGATGTGAAGAGAATAAAATAATTATGTGTAGTATGATATAAAAAAATATTTTATTTTATTTATATGTTTAGTTAGATAAAAATAATAAAAAATAATTTTCATATCTCTACTTTAAAATATTATTAAAATAAAAAAATAATAATACAAATATAATAAATTTTATATAAATTAGATATAATAATAATTTTTTATTTATATATTTATAAAGCAAAAATAGATTTATTTTTTAATTTTACAAAATACTATCTCCGGTCTCATATATAAAATATTTTTTGGAGTTTGCTTTGGTTTAAAAATAAATAATTTATAAGAATTAAAAATAAATAATTTATAAGTAGTAGTTATCATTAATTTTAAAAAAAATACACATATTAAATATGGACATGTTTAAAAAATAATTTTTACTTGACACAAAATTAAAAATATTAATTATTTTTAATTCTTATAAATTATTTATTTATTTCGATCGGAGGCACAGTATATATCAAACGGTTATTCAATAATACCCTTCTCACTCAACATTAGTCGCTAGTCAATTGGTCTTTCCATTTCCGTCATTGATCTCATTTTGCAAGTCACGGTCTTGGCTTTTATTCCTAGAAAATGAACAAGGCTGAAAAATTCTTCAATTAATATGCTTCCATGCGCGTAGGGTCTTCCGGGTTCTCAAATTGTTAAGCACGGCACGCAACAATAACCTCTGGCTCTCGCTAGAAAAAGTTAAAAAATTGTTAGATACATTTCGTTGATGGTATAGTTGTGTACTGCACAAAATATTTAAAAAGACTCTTTTAATAGTCGACGTTTTAGTAGTTTTCATAGTAAACAAATCAACTTTATCAAGGGATTAAATCTCCTTATAATTCTCCATATTTTTGTTATTAATTTTTTTAAAAAAATCTAATTATATTATATTAAGTTATAAAAATCATATATTTGTTTATAAAATTTATATACTTTTTATGTTAATATTAAAAAAATTGATAGTAAATATATAAAAATAATTTCTAAATTTTTTACCTACTCTTATTTATATATAAAAAAACGACTTAAATAGAATTTTATTTAATCCTTATACTTAGGGTAAATTGATATGCAAAAATTAAATTATTTATAAACAAATATATAAAAAATATTATAGGTAGGCTCCGTCAAAAAATATATAGGACATTATAACATGTTTCTTTAATATTGACTGTATCTATTTATGTTTAAAAATTCTAGTTTACTTAAAATTAATTTCACAAGGTATTTTCTAAAAAAACTCTCGTCATCGTAAATAGGATTTTTGTTAAGAAAAAAGTACTACTTAAATTATTTATAAATCATACTCACAAATAAATTATAACTAATAATATATTTATAATTTTAATGTGATAACATTTTTTAATTTTGTGCAAATATTTATAATTTTTTTCTGGCCAATAAGTTTATTTATAAGTTAATCCGTGAATGATGCGAGAGTGCTTAATTTTGAATTTTTTTAATGAAAAATAAATTTTTTTATAACATTTATGAAAAATAAATTGAACAGTTGAAAGACAAGTAAACCAAGAACGCGTCGATCAAGGAATAGGACTGGCTGCTGCTACAAAACGGAGTCTTTTGTCGTAACATCCAATCAGTTGTCTAAAAGTCCACAGAAAACGCCCATGTCGTTTTGTAATGCACTGTAATACTGAACGCGTATTTGGTTAGCAAACTGCAACATAATTCGTGATATAATTTTTTAATATTTATTATATATTTTATAATTATTATATAATAATAATTATTTTTTATTATTTTTTAAAAATAAGAGTATAATGATATTTTTTATCTTTAAACTTATTTTTTTATTCTACGTTTCTTTATATTTTATATATCAAACGAGTTAAGTCAATAAGTTTTTATTTTCCTTTGTACTTTTATTATTATTATTTTTAATAAAATTATAATATGTACATATTTTTTTATATTATCAATTATGTAATGTTAAATTATAAAAAATTTATTTATGAAATTATATATTTATTATATATTTATTAAAAATATATATATTTATCATAATTTAATTAAAACTTTTGATAATAAAAATACATATAAATTTTTACTAGGTCCGTAACATGCAGCTCAGAATAATAACAATATCATTTCTTTCAAGATTCAACAAAATAATTTGCTGCTCCAAATACAGCTCAGAATAATAACAAAATCATTTCTTTCAAGATTCAACAAAATTATTTGCTGCTCCAAATCAGTTTTATTTTCCATCCATACGTTTAGTTACTTCGTGATTAAAATTCTATGGACGAAGTGTGAGTAGATAAGAAGTTTAATTATTTTATTATTTAAAAGTTGTTATTAATCTATCAAGATAATTTAATTATCAATTTTAGTGTGTGAATTTAGAGAAATATTATTCTTCGGCATTATTTTATTAAAATTAGGAAATATATTTTAGTATTTTAATTGGAGTACAATTCTATATTTCAATTACTTAAATAACATTGGCATATTTTTAAAATATTGAGTGAATTCAGTTTTCTTTTGGTTCTACAAAAAGTAGCGTTTTTGAAATAATTAATTTATAAAGCTGTTATTTTATTTTTTGGCACATGAAATTACAAATATTTAAAGTGGGACCTAAAGGGACAGAACAAGAAAGCCTCCTCCTTTCCAGCTCCCCTATCCAGTGGTCTTCAAAGCCATCATCAACTCCATCCGTCAAACACACTAATTTTTCTCTCTCCGGACTTTTAAAAGGCCCCTGTTCTTTCTTTCTCCCTCAAACTTTCAGTGCCAATCACATTCTCGATCCGTTTTTCTCTCGGTGATCCTAGTTATTTATACAAATCTCGTCAAATTTCATAGATATTTTGATTAGAAGTGAAGTATATTGCCGATCACGATTTTTATATCTTCTCCTTAAAGGTTTCTCGTCACTACAAAAAGCCATTGTTAGATCATGCATCAGTTGCACCAACTCAGTCCCATTATTATAGCCTTTGCTGGGAAGAAAACCTTCTTTTAAAGTCTCTTAGATTCCTTATTTTACATATACCCAGATAACAGAACTGAAAAATTTTCTGTTCTTTTCTTTTTCGCCAAACAAAATGAAGACCACAAATTCCGAATACCCAGTAAACTCTGTTTCCAAAATTTTCAACAAGCAATTCCAAATCCTCCATTTTCTTTCCTACCTCCTTCTTTTAGGCTGTGGAATAACCCTTGGAATCATCATCAGTTTCTATCTCAAAGGTTGCAACTTTAGCCTGCAAGTCACTCAGCTCTCACTGTCTGAAATTCAATCACCACCATCACCGCCAAAAGTTATAGCAAGGCCTGAAATTTCCAACATGAGCCACGTCGGGTTGAAGAAGTATTTAAAGCCTCCACCTGTCATACACGATGTGGATGATAAAGAGCTGCTATGGAGAGCTTCAATGGTTCCCAAGATCCAGGAATACCCTTTTGATCGAGTTCCCAAAGTGGCCTTCTTGTTCTTGACGAGGGGTCCTGTGTTTTTGGCTCCCTTGTGGGAGAAGTTCTTCAAAGGGCATCAAAGATATTACTCAATTTACGTGCATTCGAATCCCACTTACAATGGATCAGACCCCGAAAGTCCAGTATTTCATGGTCGCAGAATTCCCAGTAAGGTTAGTTTGTTCCTTGCTCTGTTCGTTTATTTCAATCTTAACCTGAATTGTGAATACGATTCATGAATATTAGGTAAGGTAGTTAAAATGAAGGTTAGAACAAATCAATGGTTCAAATTTTTATAACCTAAGAACAACCTAATAATTATTTATGAAATATACAAAAATCAAATAAGTATAGACATATAGCTAACATGCCAGTTGCCTCAGTTTTGATTTCTGTAACATACGTTTTACAAGAGTTCGGTCTTTGCTTAACAGAGGAAGTAGAAATGAAACAGAACACAACAGAGGGAGAGGGAGACATATGATTGCTTCATATTTGGCAGTAATATAGACAGTAGCTAGCATCATGGTGAAGATTAGAGTTTTTAAGCAAAAAGGGGAACCAGATTGAGATTTTATATCGGAGTAAAGAAGCGTTTGGTATAAAACTTATTTAGCCTCCAGATGCAAAATATAAGACATCCTCTCTCTTACTAAACTTTATCGGCAAGTACAATTGATATGTGATCCGAAGATAAAAAGTTTCCAAAATCACGGACCATTTGAATTGCCATTTGCCAATCCCATGTACTAGTGGCGTTTAAAAAGGGTAACTCATCAGGCCCAAAGAAGATAACCCATTAACCCATAAAAACCTACTTGTCTCAGTTTTTGGCCGAAAATACCCAAAGTCAGTAACCCTCGTTAAGTACATTTTTCACATAATTTCCTCATGCTCTTTGGTAGCTTCTATTTAGAAAGATAGGTAGAATAAATAAATAATGAAATTGTATCCCATATATTTATATCGAAATTATTTTAGATTCATTTCTTTTATAAGAAATTATAAATCAAATTAATAATAAATAGATATTTAAATAGGTCAAATACACTTTTAAATAATATCTTACTCTTTCGTGTTCAATTATTTATAATTAATTTAATTTTATAGATTAAGTTTGCTTAAATTTTTTTTTACTGTGTTTATCATTTCATCTACAAATCATATTCCCAAATGAATTTGTCAAGGCACTCCATCACATTAAAATTATATACTCTATTATTTAATCTTACTATGTAAACCATAAATAACATAATAGACACTGTTTGTCTAAGGACTTGCATTGAATTTTCTTTTTTTCTTTTCATAATCGACTTATCTATGTTTTTTTGTAAACGATTTTTATGTGAAGAAATTTGGATTGTATAATTGTTTTTTTAATTCCATTCATTTGTTTCAATATTAACTATATTCCCTACTTAACAATATATATTTTTTTTTCATCCTAATGGTTATGAACCACAAAACACAGAAAGTAGAATGGGGGAGTGTGAACATGATAGAAGCAGAGCGTCGCCTCCTAGCGAACGCGCTGCTCGACATCTCGAACCAACGCTTTGTTCTGCTATCGGAATCCTGCATCCCACTCTTCAACTTCTCCACCGTCTACTCCTACCTCCTCAACTCCTCCCTCAGCCACGTCATGTCCTTCGACGAACCCTCCGCCGTGGGACGCGGCCGCTACAGCCACCGGATGTCCCCTTACATCACCCTCAAGCAGTGGCGAAAGGGCTCTCAGTGGTTCGAAATGGACAGAGATCTCGCCCTCAAAGTCGTCTCCGACACGACCTACTTTCCGGTGTTTCAGAATCGCTGTAAGGGGTCGTGTTATGCGGACGAGCATTATTTGCCTACGTTCGTTAGCATCAATCATCGGGACAAGAATTCGAATCGAAGTTTGACTTGGGTTGACTGGTCCAAGGGTGGGCCCCATCCTGCGAGGTTCTTGAGGACTGACGTCACCCCTGAGTTGTTGGAGCGTATGAGGAACAAGACCTGCAAGTATAATGGGAATGAGACTAATGTTTGTTTTCTGTTCGCTAGGAAGTTCTTGCCTGGCACCTTGACCAGACTTCTCAGATTTGCTCCTCCACTCATGCAATTCTGATGATTCTAGTATATAGGTACAGAAGAAGCATAAATCAGAGTTACAAGTCGAAATGTTTTAAATTCTTTAGTGTAAAAATTTTATAAATTTCAGACCTCTACAAAAACAAGAAAAAAAGAGTAGACAAAAAAATATTTAATACACACTTTTATCTTTTATGTCTGAAGTTTATAAAAGTTTTGTAATAAAGAATTTTAGAAAAATCAATTATTTTATTTTATTTTGTTCATCTTTTGTCTAATATAGAGACGATTTTGTCTTTAAACTCGGCAATTGAGAAGCTGTATGCGGTTTCATACCTCTATTTAGAGAAAATATCATAAATGTAAGGTCCTTAACATCGTAGCATTTAGTAGTATGTTATAAATATTTACCGTAAAAATTATAGTGATCATTAACGTTTCAAAATATGTAAAATATTTATGTTTTTCTGCACATATCAATTTTTATTATTCATTTTTTGAACAAAGTATTAACATTAATATTTTAAAAATTAAATCAGTTATTAAATTAGAATATGAAATAATTCACAATTCAATAGTTTAATTATAATTAGATTAAAATTAATGTTTTTGTAAAAAATATATAAATATATAATAATTTATAATTAAAATAATACATAAATTATAAAATAAATATAAATAATTAAAAATATAAAAATTAGCTAAAATATCTAATATAACAATAAATTTATATAAAATAAGTTAGATAAAATTCAGTAAACATTGATCAAAACCAAACCAATTGATTTTCATTTTTTTTCACTTGTTTGGCCAATTTTTAATTAATTTTTTTACTCAATTAATTTTTTAAATTAACTAAATTAAAATCACAGTCAATTCACAATTTTACAATCCGATCTAATTTTTTAGACATGGCTAAAGCCTAACCAAGAACAAAAACAAGGCAGAGAGGCCCCCGCCAGACCCGTATCTCCTAGAACCACTTAAATAAAATGCATATGATCTACTGAGATGGGTTATGAAAAAATTTGTAGTATATCACATGCTATATTTTTTGTTAAATATGTTATGTATCACAGACAAGATCTCATAAAATGACATAATATAACAAACATATGAGCAAAATTCTCATATATTCGAAGAACCTCACTTAAAATTTGAAAGAATAATTTAGTTGGTATGTGAAAGCTCTAGTCGAACAAATTAGACCAGAAAAAAAAGTGATGGCGGCTGTGCAGAAATCAAAAGCATAGCAAATTGCATTTGAATGACTCCCTTCAGGGTCAAAAATGGCATCTCAAAGTCCAAACAAACCAATTCAGATCGGGCCATTCATGATTGAACTAAATCCAAAGCCAACCAGTCAATAATTTTGAGAAAGAAAAGCCTTTACCTTTAATTAAAGCTGCTAACCCACCAAATAAAATTTAACTTAAAAATAAACACTAAATTAACAAAGGATCCCATGGTTACTGACTGGCTCCGCATGCTTCTTCAGACAAGGATGGCGAATCAGACACTGAGTCCAACGTGTCATGACAGGGGGACACCTCAACTCCACGTATATCCTCAATCATCCTAACCACGTGGCTCATCCTGGGCCGTTGATCAGGTGCAGCCGCAGCGCAAGACATAGCAATCTGAAGCAGCCCCACCATTTCCTCTTCAATATCCTTGTATCTCATAAGCTCCAGATCGAACACCTCAGCCGTCCATTCCTCTCTCACCACTGACTGGACCCACCTAGGTAGGTCCACAACCCCACCGCCGGGCCCACCCGCATCCACCACGGAGGGGCACTTCCCTGTGAGAAGCTCCAGGAGGAGAACACCGAAGGAGTACACGTCGGATCTCTGGGTGTTCTTCCGACCGTCCAGTGCTTCCGGAGCACGGTAGCCGTTGGATCTAGGAGCTGATGCTGACGTGGCCGGGGTCGCGAATATGCAGAGCCCGAAATCTGACACGCGTGCGTTTCCGTCCTTGTCGATGAGGATGTTCGTAGATTTGATGTTACCGTGGGCGAGCTTAAGGGTCTTGCATGAGTTGTGGATAAAGGCCAGACCTCGGCCCACTCCGGCTGCTATTTTGAGCCTTGTGGTCCAGTCCAGTGGTGTTCGCCCGGGTCCTCGGTTCCCTGTCGGAGACACCAATGCACCCATTAATTTCTCTGGAATTACGCATTTTCAGTATTTGGATTAAAATATCAGTTCAGGTAGGGAGAGGGCCCACTTAAGCACTTTCTCCATGGTAAAGAACAAAAAGCAAACGAGGAAGACAAGGACAATTGCTTTTTTCTTTTTTTTCCTCAAGGGTTATGTTTAAAGGAAAAATTATATCTAATGACCCAGAAATAAAAAATTTTATTTTTAAAGATTTGTTACTACTAAATTCATCTATTTATTGCTAAAATAAATGATAATTATCTTAAAACTACTAATAATAAATTTTTTAAAATAAATATTTTTACTTTTTGACCCCTTGTTATAATTCTCTCATGTTTAAAATAATAGTACAGTGATCCCAATTCCCATATGGCTATGATTGTGCAGCTTCTGCCCATTTTAACAGTTCCTTTGTCTGCGATATCTAGAAATTCTATAAAGTAAAGAAGTAGAAGAGGAAGGACCTCCTGGAGTTCCGATATTTATATTCTAAAGAAACCATCCATAATCATGTGGTCCAACTTTAGAGTTTGAAGATGGACCCTACAAATCCTGTTAGTTTGATACAGATACCCTGCATGGATCAGTGGGTATTTTGGTATATAAAAAATTATAGTTTATATTTAAATTAAAATACTTATATTGAATGATTTTAAAATTTTAAGATATTTTTAAAAATTTAAAACAAAAATTTAAATTATGTAGAAAATTATAATTAAAAATTCAAGTTATAATTTTTTGTCTTAGAAATTTTTAAATATAATTTTAAAATTTAAGACTTGTTAATATAAATATTTTAAACTTGAATTCTAAATTGTAATTTCCCCATCTGTTAAGGCCTGCTTGGCTGCTAGGAAAACGAGGGAAACAAGATATCGAGGTACAACCCACTAAGCAAAGGAATCCGGACACTCTTCAATTGACTTTTCTTCACCTATTATATATTTTTTAATAGGGTTCCAACACAGCACCGTGCACAGTCGGTAAAATAATACTACCGTGATCAATTCCCAGATGGTTATGATCGTGCAGCTTTTGCTCATCTAATAGTTTCTTTGTCTGCAACTCCTACGAATTGTAAGGAAGCGGAAGGAGAATGACCTCTCGGATCCTGATATTGTATTCTAAAGAATCCATCCATAATCAAATAGTCCAACTTCAGAGTTTGAAGCTGCTCTAGACGGACCCCACATAACCTGCTATTTTGATCCAGACACCTACATGGGTAATTAAGATTTAAAGGGTGTCCCACTCGGTAGGGTATTTTGTTAATGCCCGTTTGGCTGTAGGAAAACTTGGGAAAGAAAAAACAAAATCAGGGTAGAACCCACAGTGCAAAGCACTCTTCAATTGACTTTCTTCACCTATCGGCAACTAAAGAGCAAAAATTGAGCAGTAGAAAGCTGTAAATAACTACTATATCATATTACCCTTTTTATTTTTCAGCAGCTAAATAGAAGGTATTCATGTTCAATCATGAGTGTGAAATGAAAGAACGTACCATGAAGGAGCCAAAACAAGCTACCATTGGTCATGTAATCATAGACCAGCAACTTCTCCTCTCGCGCAAAATAGTAAGCTCTCAAGCTTACAATATTCGGATGTCTAAGCCTTCCCAATAATTCCATGTGCTGCTCGAACTCTCGCTTCCCATTAATCTGAGCGTCCTTAAGCCTCTTCACGGCGACAACATTGCCATCATCAAGAACAGCTTTATAGGCGGTCCCGAACCCACCTTTCCCTAGCATTTCCGCGGAAGCTCGAAGCAAGTCCTCTAGCTCAAACCTCTTCACCCCTTCGAAGAACACCATTCGACCCCTCTCGAATCCGGGTTGGGATGATGGGTATGGGCTGGATGAATACACGATCTTCTCGTTTTCCAGAAGCTTCGATCTATTTCCCTCTTTCAATTTCGCGGAGTAGTTTCGCCAGAAATAGCAGTATAAAAGAAGGGACACTACGGCCAGAACCAGAACATCGCCGAGTATAATAGCGATTAGAGTTACCGGGCTCATCTTCGGAGTTCCGTTATGGTGGTGGGTGCTGTTAGCTGATGTTCTGGGTGCTGTTTCCTTCGCAGGCATTGAAGGGTTGCTTCTCGGCATCAAAGGCGATGCAATGGCTCCCTCAGATCCGGGTTTACTTGGGACCACGTGAGTATTCTTACATTTTACCAATGGGGCTCCGCATAAAGATGGGTTTTGAGTGAACGATGATTCGGGAAAACCCGATAGCGATTTGGGTATTTCGCCAGAGAGGCGGTTACCGGAGACATTGAAGTCTTGCAGACTGGGGAGATTCAGAATGGGAATGTGACCGGAGAACCGGTTCTCATCCAGACGGAGAGTGAGAAGGTGAGTCATATGGTTGACCGTCGCCGGAATGTTCCCGGACAAGTTGTTGTGAGACAGATCAAGACGGTACAAGCGGAGAAGCGAAGTAACAGTCACCGGAAACGCGCCAGAAAGCTCATTGTGAGACAGAAATAGAAGCTTCAGAGCTGTGAAATTGGACAGACTTGGAATGGCACCGGAAAAACGGTTTCGCTTCAGGCTCAGAACTCGAAGCTGAGTCAGAGAAGTTAACGGTTCAATAGAGCCATGGAGATCGAGATTTTCGAGAACGAGTCGCGAGACTCGATTCTTGAGGCATGAGACAGAGGCCCAGGAACATGGGTCGGTGCTGGAGTTCCAAGATGTGAGCCTGTTGTGTGTATCAGAAGCGGCTTTGAACGCCATGAGGGCTTCTAAATCTGGGTTTTTGGATGCTTCAACGTGAAGAAGAAAATAAAAAGCTAAGGAGAAGAGGCTAGCAAGTAGAACGAAGGAAGAGGGTACCGCCATTTTTGCTGTTGCAGATGCAGAGACAAAGGTAAGAGCAAGAAGAAAGGGCGAGGGGAGCGAGGGAGTGAGAGAGTGACGTGGTTTTGTTTGTGTAATGACTAATATTACGCAAATGAAAAAGAGTAGCTGTAAAGGGCAAGACTTGAGCGGAGTTTTTAAGTGTAATTAATGAGAAAATGGAGGGTCTTAACGGTAAAATAGGTAGAATGTGTTTAATTAAATATTATATAAGTTGACAGTGGAAGGGAAGGGAGGTCCAGAAATTATGCAGAAAAAGATTTGCTGCGAACTGAAGGTGGAATGTTAGAAGGAAAGATGGACATGGGAAGAGTAATATAGTTCTTATCTTCAGCGAATAAAAAACTGTTTATTTTTATTGAATTTTTTAACTCTCAAACTTACATTCATTTATTTTTGAAAAAATTTTATAATAAATATTTTTTTAAAAAAAATTAAGACTCATTTATATAAAATTTATTCATACAAAATCATAATAAAAAATAAAATATCATAAATAACCATTAATATATTTCGAATTTATATAGTGTTATTTGAATGGTATTTTTATACCCAAAAAATCATTCAAATTTTTCTAAAAAATAAAGTTCAAATTCTATATGCATCAATCTAATTTAAGTTTCCTTCAATTTTAAAAAGGGAGACAGATATTATGTGAGCCTAATTGGCATGTTTTATATATATATATATATATATATATATATATATATATATATATATATAAAGTCTCACATCATTTTGCTATGCTCAGGTTCTTACAACATAATCAGAGTCATTTATTGAAAACTATAAAGCTAAGGAACATCTTCAATTAAGTTTCACTTTATGTTACACTAATTAACTTTTTACCTTTCAAGTACAGATTTTGATATTCTTTTGGTTTTGAAAATCGGGAGAATTATAATAAAGAATTAAAAAATAAAAAAATTATTTTTTAAAATATGTTATATTTTTAAATAATTATTACTAAATTTAACAACAATCAATTAAATCTATTAGTAAAAATCTGTAAAATAATTTTTTTTATCCCTTAGTCTTTAAACGTAATTTTCCCTTAAAAGTCCTGTAGGCGTTGAGCAACGACAACTTCCAAGAGTGCAACGCAGAGAGTGGTGAAGACAAAAAGTAGAAACCGCGATTTGATTGCTCTTTTTTTTTTTCTTTTTTTCCTCTAGAACTTGAAGAGGCAACCCGGTTTGAGCCACTGACTTTTTCTATCATCTGAAATCTGAGTCCCTAATTTTTTTTTGGTTGGGCTTCTAAACAAGACATTGCAATCTGAGTTGAATAGTCCAGTTGATTAAACAACCACAGGTCCGGGAAAAAGATGATTGCTGAGTCCAATATCTTAAACCTCCGATACCTAGATTTTGTAGTCAAGAAAGCACCAAGGTTTCCCCCCCGGGGCCCCAACAAAAAAAAAGTAAGATTGCTGAGCCCAATATCTTAAACCTCCCATACCTAGATTTTGTAGTCAAGAAAGCACCAAGGTATTCCCCCCGCCCCCCTCGCGCCCCCAACAAAAAAAAAGTATAGAAAATTTGAAATTTAAACTAAGAATAAACAAAACAAAACCAATTAAATTAAATTAAGTCGAATTAAACCGTCAAAAATTAAATAAAATTGATTAAAATTTAGTTTAGTTTAATTTTTGTAATTGTAAAACCGATTAAATCGATTCGGTTGTCGATTTTCTCCATATTTAGTTTGGTTAATCGAACCAAACCGAATTATTAAATTTGTAATTAATTAAAATTTAATATTTTATTTTTTTTAGATTAATAGGATATTTTGTCAATTAAATTTGTATCAAAGTTACATTCTTTGTGGTTTAAAAAATACACAAAATATTTATACTATTTTATTATAAGATATTATTTTTATTTTTTTTCTCACTTTTTAAAACTTTTTTGTGAAATTTTTTTAAACTAAAAAAAAGATATAAAAATAATAAATTATTCCAAAGTTATTATTGGTCAAAATTTTAAAAGATGCATAATATTAGAAGTTAAATTTTATATATTACAAAGAACAAATTTTTTTAAAAAAATTACTTTTTGACAAAAAAATGAAACAAATCGGACCAAATTAAATAAAAACCGAACCAAACCAATTAAAATTTAAAACCGACAAAGTCCAATAAAATAAAAAATCGATTAGGTTAGTTCAATTTGATTTTGGCTCAAAATCGAACCTTTGAACACCCCTAATTTAAACTATTACATTATCATATAAACATATAAACAATTAGGCTAAATTGCCTCTCTATTTTCTTTAGTTTACTCAAGAAAGTAATTCATCTAATTTTTTTTTTATATTCAATCCATCTAGTTTTTATTACAGCAATGTTGACATTGTAGTTGAATTTTAACAATTCAGCCCCTTTTCTGTATCAATATTTCATCTTTGAAAAATATTAATTGCAGACAAATTTTAATTCTGTTTTTAAAAACAGAACTAAATCTAAATATTATTCCATTTAAATCATTATTTTAATTGCTTTGATTTTATAAGTAAACTACTAATATTGCTTAAATTAGTGTTAGAAGGACTAAATTGCTCTGTAAGGGTGGAGCTTCAAGTTTTACATTGAAAAATTATGTGTGTGTGAGTTGTTAAATAAGATGTGTGTTATTTAAATAACACTCAAGGTATTTTATTCTTTAGTATTTAGTAAAAAAAATTGCTTATTATTATGTGTACCTAAAAATTACCCCAAAAGAACAAGAGTTTCAAGTTGCAGCATAAGAAATCCAAATAGTTGATTAAAGTTTCTAGGAAGAAAACTTATGAGTCATAACAAATACTACACACAAGTAGCTGCTGGAGAAATTACTGCAGATTAATGCTCTCTAAAACGCTACCAGACGGAGATGTGGGAGGGGAAGAAAGAATGGGCAAGGGTGGTATTTCCAAGGACTCCAAGTTTCCTTCCATCATATCCGCCACTTTTTTCATTGCCGGCCGATTTGAAGGATCAATCTGTATACACCACAAGCTCACTGTTATAATCTTTTTAATTAATTCTCTATCATTTTCATCTTTGATACATCGCAGTTTAAGTTCCTGATTTGATTTAAGACACTTATGAATCCAATGAGGCATGTATATTTCACTTGAACATTCAACTTCAGTATTGATATTTTTTCTTCCTCCTACCATTTCTAATACCATCATTCCATAGCTATAAACATCAGATTTATGGGAGACTCCACCAAAGTTTCTAGAAAACACTTCAGGAGCTATATATCCAGCAGTTCCTCTTGCTCCAAACCAAGATATGACACTATCTTTTCTAGAACAAATTTTTGCAAGTCCAAAATCTGAAATCTTTGGACAGAAATCCTCATCTAGCAGTATGTTATGAGGCTTTATGTCAAAATGCAAGATTCTAGTGTTGCAACCCCTGTGCAGATACTCTAATCCACGAGCAACCCCGACGGCAATATTGTACATAGCTTTGCAGGTCAATTGGAGATTGAGCTTCAATGGATCTTTCTCTTCGCATATGTACTTGTCAAGAGATCTATTAGGCATATACTCATATATTAGAGCTCTTTTAGAACCCTCCAAGCAGAACCCCAGTAAGCTAACGATGTTGACATGAGAAGTCACACTAATGCTGGCAACTTCATTGATGAATTCCTCACCGTTACCTTTCAGGTCACTTAGAACCTTCACTGCCACATGACTTCCATCGCTTAACTTCCCTTTGTATACACTGCCAAATCCTCCCTGACCCAACTTGTTTTTGAAGGAGTTTGTCACTTTCTTTACCTCCAAATAACTGTACCTTTTGGCTGCAAGGTGTCCATGTTCTTCAAGAAACTTCTCGATTATTTGGTGGGTTGGATTTTCTTTGTTGCAAAAGCGTCTTCTCAAGCAGAAAGCTAAGACCAAAAACATTCCTAGTGCTCCAGCAGCTGAAACGGCTGTAGAAAACGAATAATAGATTAGAATCCTCCTGAGCTGCAGAATTTAGATTTGAGTTGTTTTGCTTGGATTCAAAAAAAAAAAAAAAAGTCATCGAAAAGCATTTTTGGATTTGGTAAATGTTTCACCTGCTGCCACTACGCGCGTCACCTTTCTAGTTTTCTCTGCAAAACCACAAATAATAAGAATAATACCATCACGAGACATAGCCACAACAATTTGACCTATTTGAAGTATTCAACCGCTGGAAATTTTTATTCAAACAATATATAGTACCAAGTATGCTAACAATGTAGTACCTTCTGGCTTGGCACAATAAAACCTGCCCTTGGAGTCAAGTCGACAATGTCCTTCTTGAAGATAGTAACACCTAGAACAACCCGGGGATAAATGTATTTCGATGGCGATATTATCAGATAAGAAATCAAAAGGGTCTTTGAGATCAGGTTTCAGAACGCTAGTGGTGTTTGCGATTGGAAGCATAACAGTTGAACATAATTTGAAAGAGCTCGGTAACTCATCATCATTATCATCATCATAGAAGATATCTTCAAGGCATGTTGTAAAGTTAGAGAAGGATTCTGGGGGTCTCACATGGAGAGTGCGATTGCATATGAACAGATTCACATGATATTTTATATGAAAAGAAGCAATAACAGAATTTTTGGTAAAAGGGAGATTATGAGTGAAGACCTGACACCTTTTTAAAAGCAAAAGGTCGTGGAGATCATCGTCTCTGACTGTAATGGCAAACTGGTCGAGGTCAACAACATCATACCATGTTTCATTGTACTTTATAGTTTTCTTCGCGTTTGGTTCATCATCATCACAGCCATGTATCGCCAATAAACCACAATGTGGGCGATCTGAGCTGGTGAAAGGGAAATGAATCTTCCCCAGATTTCCGCAGTTAACTGAAGGTGGGCACTTTCCATCTCCACCCCACACGAGTTGCACATGGAATGAAAGTAAGAGAAAGCAAAACGCTTGAACTGAAACCATTCTGAACTTATCCAAGAACCGAATGTAAGTGAACTAACTTAAGAGGGATAAATATAGGGCTGTTGAAATCATCGGTCAATTAGATTCCACACCCTTTTTTGTAACAATAGAGAAATGTAAGCAGAAAACAAGTGCAGAAGAATTGAGCGGAATTAAAAATGCTTTCTTTGACTTATTGAACCTTATTTATTGGCTTGGAATATGTCACGCGAAGACCAAAGGAAAGAAACAAACTGGAAAGCTTTAGGTGCTTGTGAATAGTGATGAGGGCAGTAAGAAACACGTACATAAAAATGAAGGAAAGATGAGATTGACTTTGTCTTCATTAGAAAAATTATCAGGCAAAACGAAAAATCAAATTCATTAGGGTTTGAATTAAACTTTCAACAATAAACTGAATTTTATTATTTAATAAATTTTCAATTAAAAATAAATCTTAAATTTTATTAAATTCAATGGAATTTCTGGATTATAATTTAAAATTTAACAATTTAATATTACTATAATGTCCAACTTTTGTTAAATACCCATGATCTATGAAATGGTTCTAATTGAAGTGTTTGAAGAAAGAATTGGATGCTCTGAATTAAAAAATGATAAAATCCTCTAAAATTCTTCATCCAATATTGTAAAAATTACAAATTTGAATAAGAGAATACTAAATTCTACGTGATAATTTTTGAATCATTAGATCCGTATTTCAGAAGCATTTTACCATTTTCTAATTTAGAAGATCCAATTCCATCTAAAGAAATGCCCAAAACTCAATGGAACAGTTATGCCCCGAAAAACCTGGAAAATGAAAAGTAAGAGGAAACCAAGAAACGCATTCTCCTTACCGACTTCGGAAATTCTGTCATTTCCGTCACTTTTACGGAAAAGAATATTAAACGCCCCTTGGTCAAGCATTTTCCAGAAGCTTTTTCCCGTGGAGTCGAATTAGATTGCTGTTTTTCTTGGAAGGTACTGGGAAAGTGGGAAAGGAAGAGAAGAAAACCGTTTCGACTGGAATTGTAAAATAACGATGACTAGTGAGTTTCAGAGGGGATGGAATAATAATGACAAATAATGGTGATGGTAAATTATGTGTCATTATTTAAAAGTTTTAACAAGAGAGGAATGATAGTTTCTTTATTATTATCTAGAAGTTATAATAAAATAGATGAAATGAAATAATTTATAAATATTTTTAACATTATCCTTACAAAATAAACCCACACAGTATGCTTGTGGGAAACTTAACAGGGCATAGAAATATGTTTGTAGATTTTAACATTAGTACAGGTCATTTTATCCTTGATTCTTTCATTTGGAGGGATACAAAAATCAGTGTAGATATTTATGAATGGAGTTGGGTTTCAACGGAATGTCTAGATTTATTTTGTATTATGTTACTTTTTTAAAGTTTGATATTTAGGTTTGACTCAACTCCGTTAGTATTGGGTTGGATTGGATTAATTTTTTTAGTTAAGAAATTTGACAAAAATTATAAAATAATATTAAAAAATTATATAAATTCCTATAAAATTATATTTTGTCTTTAAAAATTTTATATAAATTTCTACAAAATATTTTTTTAAAAAAAATTATAAGATTAAGGTGAGTCAAATTAGCCAATAGAGTTGGGACAAGTCAAATGACCTACCGTAACCTGCTCATTTTTTTTGGCTTAACCCAATCTAACCCAACATGAGTAGGTTAGTTAAGCACTATCTGCAGTCTTAGAAAGGAAGAGTCTTGAAAGTTATCTCTTGCCAATCTATTTCATCCTAAGAGAAAGTTTTAAATAATGGCTCAACCCACCTTAGCGATTCTCATTTATTTGTTGTTATCCATTCAAATGCTATCTTCTAATCTCTTTCACTTTCATTTGGTTTTTTAAGAATTTAGATTTTCTTAAATTTCACCTGAATTAAAATAACTCCAACAAATTTTTCTTATTAATAAATTTGATTTCGCATGATAATCTAAATTTACCCAGTGATATTTTTCTCTCAAAATAATGTTGCTTAAGCAATTTTTCTTGTACATCAACTTTTGACAACTAAATCATTAATTTACTTTAAAATAAATAAAATGAGCAAAATGGTCTTTCAAACTCAAAATGATTTTGTTTTAGTAGATAAAAAATCCTTGAAGGAAGAAATCCAACCCAAAATGAATTTCTAAATATGAAAACTTAATAAAATTGCCAAATTTTTATAAATATTTTAAAGTATAAATAATTAAATTTAAACATAAATTTTCTTATACACAATAAACAAAAATGTAAATGATAAGAATTTAATTTGTATGCTAAAGCTTTTTTATTCAACGCTATATAATTGTAATAAATAATCCAAATCTTGTGCCACGAATTCTATTCACTGAGATACTCAATGTTTTTTCTTTAAAAAATTTTTTTGACATCCCATAATTTTATTTGTCATTTTTTTAATTATGGGATGTGGAGACATCCTGTTATTGATTTTTTTAAAAAAAAATTATTAAATATAACAATTTGAAAAAATGATTTTAATTTTTTTAATTTGCTTAATTAATTTAACTTTTTGTACAGAAAGAATGATTTATCATAAAAGAATATAATAAACATGAATTATTAAATGAATGAAATAAATGTAAAATTTTACATTAAAATAAAACACTTATTCATTAAAGTAATATCTCTTATTATTGCAACAAGGACTTTTTCTAATTTGTTGCAACAAGTGTTGTAACGATTGATCTTTTTCTCTGTTTTCCCTTTGCTCTAATTGTTTCTCAATGTCAATCAATGGAGAACTCAAGTCCCATTAAGGGGATTGAACATGGAGAATTGACTAATGTGGAGTGAGGAAGTCGTGCTATTATTGGTTTGACAATCCTCTTTTGATTAAAAGACGTCTTGGCATATTTGACACTAAATGTAAAAGGATTAATAAACAATGTTGTCAATGGGATAGAGCCATAGGACATGTATAGTGGCTATGGGTGAAGCAACGACATATTGGAAGCGACAATGTTGGAAGATTATGGAAATGACAATGTATAATAAAAGGGATTAGCATTTTCAAAGTTTATAAATTGTGATGCTAATGCAAATGAAGAAAGACCAATGCCCCTAAAATTTGCCTGCATTGGTAGAGGTGTAGAAAGAGGATGCCACACTACTAGGGTTCACAAATGAAGCACTAGTACTAATGTTGTCATTATCTTCACTCACATCATCCATGATAGGCTTCCTAGTAGACATAAAGCCATAACCTCTCTTTCCTGGCATTACTTCTAGCTTTAATAACCCCAACAGATGAGGTGCCAATGGAGCAAGTTTAGAGAAAATCATATCTTAATGTTTGTCAAGGACATATAGTATGTCCTACAACTCTAGCTTATCCTCGCCTTAAAAACACTAAAATAGAATGACAAAGGATCACTCATACTTGGTCGATACAAGTCATTTGCTAGATTAGTCTATGGAAGAAAATCATCAGTTAAGTGTTTAGATAATATACATATATATAAAAGAGGGAGAAACATAATGATGATAAGTCTTTAAAACTTTATTGTGAAGCCTTGGGAACCACTTGTTAGATGAATCTATTGTTATATACATTTCCAGTGTAATTGCATATACTTTGAGGTGCTATCCATAGGACTCACCTTCATATTGGTATGGGCCATAACATTATTACATTTGTTCCATGTCACAATGTATACTGCATGCCCTTGAGTCTTTTTGAGTTTTTCCCTTGAGTTGTATGGTATGATAGCAACCCAAATTATAAGGCTAGGTGGGAATGTGTTGCTACCTGCCAAACTGACAAAGCATGCAAACAACATGATATCACTTGACAATATGGAAGTAGATGATGGGAATCAATGCATACTAGATATCCTAAGCAATAGTTGGGAAGTAGCTAGCATATGCTCAATAAATCATATAGGTACCAAATAATTTATGGATGAAAATCCATGCTCAGATATGCACAACATCTTTATACAATAATTGTAATGAATTTTTTAACCTAAGATCACATGCATCATAACTTTTCTTAAACTAACTCAATCTTTAATACCAAATCATAATAATCCATTGATTAAACTAATAAAATACAAGTTATAAATTGATATAAGAATACATATGGAATGTTTTGCTCAAGAAGAAGACAATATAACATGATAATAATATTAGGACCTCCTAACATTTAAGTTGTCTCTATAGGTGGGACTTAACATTTTGTACCACGCTACTTGAAAATGATAGAGTAAGAGAAAAAATGAAGCACATATCCAACTTGAAAGTAATGCACAAATAAACTTAAAGGCAAAGAGTTGAAAGGAATGCAAAAATAAATTTGGTCAGAAATTGGGAGGTGGGGCAGACAAGAAGTAAAATTTAAGAAAGGGTGGGGTTGGATTTGAGGGGAGGGAGGGAGGGATATTAACAAAACATTAAGGGTAAATAGGACTTTTTTATTTTTTTTATGGATATTATTACTCAAAAATACTCATTCAAGCGAGACCATGTGGCGTTATAATCTATTTGCCTTCTTTTAAAACACACGCCCATGAATATCTGTAAAGGTCATATCTAATTCTAACACATACTAAATGCGGGGTCTCTAACTCAACATTTATAAATAAGAAAAAAAAATATAGCATGATATAGGGTTAAAGACCTTGCATTAAAAAAAAAAAAAAAAGCAATGCGAGATTAATAACCTTGCATCCAAAATATTTAATAAATAAATAAATGAGACCCTATATCATTAAAAAATAATTAAAAAAATAAGTATATGAGTTAATAAAATTTATGGTACAAGATTCTAATCATTAATTAATTTCACTATAGTCTTCTGGTCAAAAGCCCCAATTATACTGGTTAATTTGTTCTCCAAAGTGACATATCTAGCTATTTCATTATTTTATTTGAATTAATTATATTATTTTCTTAAATTAGATTATTAGAAATATTTTAAAAATTTATTTCTTTTATGTTAATAAATAACTACTATTAAGAGAAAAAATAAACAGAATATAGTCAAAAGTAAGCATTTGATTTCCATTTTATATTTGTTAATTGTAGGGAATTTTAAGCATATAATCTACTATATATTTATATTCAAAAATATGGAAAAACATTTCTCCAAAAAGTACAGAAAGTTTTCCTCCCATTTTAATTAGATAATTGGGTTAGGACAGAATATTGGTGGGTATGAGGAAGAGATAAAAATAAGAGAAGAAGAAGAAGAAAAAAATTTATTATGTAAGAGTTATTATACCATTGTGATTATTATTTAATAGTACTTGTTTTTAATTATTTTTAAAATAAAAACAAAAATATTATTTTTCATTTATTTTATTTACTTTTTTTTATTCTCTCTTTCTATTCCATTTCTTTCTATTGCCTTGTAGCAAACGTAGCCCTATAGTGGAAGTGATGGAATGAATTTTAGCCAAGTAGTTATGGAAGGTGCTAAATCCAGATTTCTTGCATATAGCTCATCCATGACTTCAAACCAGCTGGGTGGCGTCTTCTTCTCATCCGGCAAGCATTCTTTTATTTGCCATATAGGTAGTCTTAATTGATTAGGCATGTATTTTAATTAATTTTTAAATATTTTATTTAAATCTTAATTATTAATTTATGTCTAAATTCTTAATTGAGTTCCTAATTTTATTTTAATTAAATAATTAGGCTAAGTCAATTTTTACAAATGATTGCTTGTAGCAAGAATTTATTATATTTTCTATTAATAAATTTAATTTATGTAATATATTTTCAAAATTTTTAAGTAAAACATTTTTTCCCTAGGTAAATTTCACCCAAATTTATTACAGGTAGCAAGGAATTAAATTAATTCTAATTCTAATTTCACTAAATAATTAGTATTACAAATATATTTACTTAAACTTGGAACTAGGCATATTACACATCACGTAATTTAAATTAAATAAGCATTTCTACTTTCAAAATACTTATATTTAAATTAATAACAATTATATAGGACACAATTTATATCTGACATGTAATATTCTACGACAAAATCAAATAGGTATATTTCATTGACTTTTACCCAAATGAATTTTTTATACTTACATAGTCCTGAACATTCAATATAATTGTCATTTATATTTTACGATATAATCTATTTTAAATCATAATTAAGACCAGACTCCAGGTAAGCTCGGTCCAACACGCATACGTATCTTAAGCAGTTATGTCTTATTCGAATCAATTTAGTTTTCATTACCTTAGCTGTATCTGCGTGAATGCTTGATTGATTAGGCTTGGAAATCTGTTGTTCTTTCGTGCTTTAATCTGTATCCCTCGGCTATCAATATTTGTTTTGACGAACTTAAATATTAATTTTTAAAAATTCTTTAATTCATTAATTTTCCAATAAATGCTATTGTTTCCAAGTCTCAGAAGCAACCAAATTTTAATTCTGAACTCATTTAGGTCTAGCCGTATTTATAAATGCTAACTTTGTGCTGTATTACTGGGTCCTGTGCTATCAACATGAACTCTTGAATTCTCCGGTTTTACTACAGTTTGATATTTGGAAACTGAAATTTGAAGTTACATCATGTGGCAAGTTGTATGGTTTGCCTATTCTCATTCAGCTAATATAATCCATTTAGTGTCATTTATTATACTCTTGTAGTTTTAATATAATAAATATTTCTGGTTTGCCTATGCTAGAGACTTTGAAGGATTTTGCCAATCGGAAATCTAGTTGAAGATAGTCATAAAATTAATCACAAGTCTTTACTTCATAACTAAAATTTTTGGGTAAGATATCCTTGACAAGCTTCCCAATCACAATAAAATTTAACAAGATCAATGACATTATTCAAGCACTGATTGTGTATTTTTCCTGCTGTTATGACCCTATCATTACTCTATAATTTTTGACAGAATAGGCTTGCAAGAGGTAGCCCTCTACTTCAGCTCTGCTGTATCTGAAGAATATCAGATATACCTAAATAACCTAATCGCAGGACAAGGCCCTTCAGCAAAAGAAAGAGCAAAAGAAAATATAGAACAAAAGGGGAGTGAGGAGGTAGAACAACTAGAGGTGAGAGGGAGCCAAAAAAGTAATGAGCAACTTTGTATATAGATGACTTGCTTTTTAAAGCATGAGCAGAGGTTTTAAATTTTTATTCAGCCAGACCTAAAAATGAAGTTTATGATGCTGTGCTGCAATGCAAACTTATGGAGCGACTGGTTGGGTTGCAAGAAAATTAATCTCTTTTTTATTAATTTTGTACCATATTCAATATGTTTTTATAACTATTACTTAACAATATATTACCATATTTTTATTATTATTTTTAGAGTGAGAGTTCGAGATTCATCTTCATACTCAAAATCACTCTATTCATTCTCTCTTTAAAATTAAACATTTTCCATTCTGTATACCAAATAAGTAACACAAAGATGAACTTGCCTTATGTGACATTTTAAGCTAGAAAATATTTGATGGTAAAGTTTTATTGGGATTTACTATTAGCAGCGAGAATCCTCTATTGCTTAAAAGAAAACAGCACGCAATGTTGCTCTTTTAAAAGTAAATCTAGTCGGTCTAAATCAGATTATTATTTTTTATTTTATTCTCAATTATTTATTTTGATTTTTTCATTTAAATAAAATAAAATAGAATGAAGACAGCCTTCCAACACTTATCAAATAATCTTCATCCTATGTTTTGTTTCTTTCAAAATTATATATATATATATATATATCAAAATAATAAAATAAAAATATAAACCATCCAAATCAGACATTCCAAATAAGCAACACTTAAATGCAGCATCTCCTATAAAATCATAATAAGTGGACAATTTTTACAACTTGATACCACCTTAGTGATTTCTCAGAAAAAGTTCTTTCACATATCATAATTTGATTGGAGAACTTAAATTCCCCAAAACTACTTCGAAGTTAATTTCTTTTATTTCCTTTAAACAATACAAATAGAAATACAATACAAAAGAATCTACCTGGTACTGATCTAAGCATCCAGCTTTACCAATCAAACAGAGACGATACCGATTTGCTGATGCCTGAAAACTCAGTCCCCAGGTTCTCCCCTAGCCTTTGCTATTAAAATGCAATGCCCATCTTACATTAATTCGTGGATATTAGATATACATCTGTTGCCATTCGATAGTGAGGATCAAGTAATTACTTGACCTATCAAAAAAAATATGATTACAGCAAAATGAATGATGACGGCAGCATAAGAATAGGGATAAAGAAATCAGTTGAGAACCTATGACACTCTGACTCCACTCGGACGTTTCCCTTCCATGGCATCCTTCTTATCGCGACAATCAGCACATAGAAAAGGGCCTTGCCAGGGCTTCGAGCTGGTGGAGAAGATTGAACCAGCATGCACAGAGATGCCCTCACTTGGGGCAAGATCAACTTGGCACACAGCACAGACGAAGAGACCTGATGTTGATTGCCCTGTATTGTCATCATTCCCCAGTCTGCATGAAATAAGCAGAAAAGTGTTAAATGTATGAAAAACTATAAAATAAACACAACCTTAGAGTAAGTAAAAGCCATCCAACTGAAACAAAAAAAGGTTAACTAAATCTTGCAAACATATTATGCTTCTGGACAAGAAGAAATTCACAATTACTGGACATATTTTGAGATTAGCATGCAGAGCCATATCAAGAAAAGTATTCCAGGGAGAAATCAGTGAGAGAACTTAACATATTTCATAGGCAACAGAGTGTTATATAATAGATGTTTCTATAGCGACGTGCTATAATTCTGTCCAGAAGGGCTATGGCAAAACACGCAGGTTCCTAAATGGATGTCACATAAGAATGCAATTTTGCTCAGACGTAAGCCAGTGTTAGTACCCCCAGATTCGCAAGGAGCTCATGACATCTCATTGACATTTATTTTGCAATCTAAGAATTGTTCTCAAATGCTTTAGTCAATAGTAGCGTGGATATTGCCTTTTTGTTATGCACGTTTACTTTTTTCTATTTGGAACGAGCAAACAGTTTTGGTATGTTTAAATAGAATACTAGGACCGCCCATGATTCACCCACCCACCTTTCTCTCTATATCTTTTTTATCCATCTATTAAATAAATATTATCCTCTACTATAACAACGACAATTAATATGCAGGGCACTGCCACTAGATTTTTGTATATTTGTGAATAGGAAATATTGTCTATAAAAGAGAAAGACATTACCTTTCAGCAAGCATAGCTGATCCTTCTTCGAACAGTTCCTCCACTATATTTATAGCTGAAAGCTTCTTTGACAGCTTCCCAGCAGCATCACGAGACTTCTTCCTGAAAAGTAGAGCCCTCAACTTGTTCTGCTTTTTTGGAGGAGGCGGCGGCGGCAATGCATTATCAGGTGGAATTATGTCAACTACTATGCAAGTTGTGTCATCCTTTAACCCTCTTGTTCTTAATGCTTCCTGAATAAGAGAGTAAGAACATGTAGAGGCTTAAGCTTGTATGAGGACAAATGTTAAAATTGTTCTGCATGAAGCTTCTGTCAAATCAAAAGGCAAGAAGGCATGTCGATTTAAATTTGAACAGAACTAGCAGGTAGCATTGTAATGTAAATTACCTTGACAACCTGCTTAGCGGCAAGTTCAGCAGGCAAACCCCTACAAGATTTTGCAGCCATGTCTGAGGATAAAGCATCCCAGATGCCATCAGAAGCAATTATAAGCCTCCCGCCAGCATTTGACAGCTATAGTATATCAAGAAAGTCAGGTTTCATCAGGAAGACAGACCTAGCAGTATGTACGCATAGGCTTTATAGTCAAAACTGTAAGTAGAAGAGATTATTTGGAAACAAATGATACCTTCACTTGTTTGACATATGGTATTGGAACTATAAACTCCCCAACATCCATGTCTCCTATTGACCTGGAAAGGCACAAACCGCCTGGCCAACAACGGAGGGGACCAATCTACAATGAATTTATAAACACACTGCAGTTAAAATAATAATTGAAGGATGAGCAAAATGGAAAGTCCTAGGTTGGATAATGAAATGAGAGGGAAAAGAAAAAAAAAAACAAAAAACAAATAAATGATTTCTGTGTTCGTAATTTCTCTCTTTTCAAGAAGACAGCGGTGGTAATCTGAGATGCTATGCTCACCTCTGCACCACCAACGATGCTCAGCCTCCCAACTTCACCTCCACTAGCTGTGACACGTTCCCTCCTGCACAAACAGTGCTACTGATTTGTGATTACCACGTGCATACTGGAAAAAAGGTTAGCAACAAAGCCTTAGAATTAGAAACATACTCTTCAATATTCTCTTCGAGACGGTGATCAACAGTTAAGTTTGTAACAGCTCCACCTTGGGTGTCTAATATACAACGGGAATCACCAACAGATGCAACTGTCACAGTCCATCTATCAACTATCACGAATGTGGCTGTAGTTCCAGAAGTTTCTCCTAGAGAAAACCAGATAAACACACACACAGTTAGTGAAGGATAAAGGTCAAACTCATCCTCCTTTCTGTATTTACTTCCTCTACATGAATTCTTTACAAAAAAAAAAAAAAGAATAAAGGCCAAATTCCACACCTCTGCTCTGGAATTCCTTGTCAGTCTTCACAAACCCAGCAACCAAGGCCCGAGGTAAAGCTTGAAGCCACTCATCCCGTCCAAGCCCTCGAGGAACAGCGCTCAACACATGATTTAACAAATGCTCCCTACTGAAAATGGCTGCAGCATTTCCATTGTGGCCATCAAAGATCTGAAAATTGGAAGAAATCAGTGATGATCTTATATTAAATATCCAAAGAATAATCAGTTCGGCACACAATTTATAATACAATAGGAAAAGTTGTTGCAGCATCTAAGATTTGAAAAATTAGGGAAATTTTAAATCTCCTAAATGCCGTACTGTGACATGCAGTTCAAGAGAAATAGATATAGTCTCCTTTAGAAATGGTGAAAAATACCGCAAATACAGAAAATGCTGATGAGGGATTCCCAGGTACTCGCTGACAATCAGTCTTAATTAGAAAGTAATCCTCCCCTTTCTTAGACTGAGCAGCATGCCCATACCTCAAAGTGGGCTTCTCCATCTTCTCACTCTTCATCTCTCTGCTTAACAATGCAGCAAGAGGCACAAGATCATGATAACGCCGCCTCCCTTCACCAGAGGCCATGTCTAGCCTACCAGTATCTTCTTTCTCACCCAATAATTCAAAGTATCTAACCTCTCCTTCTCACAAGCATGTTAGAACTCCGAACTTGAAACACTGTCCATCCGGCCCGATCAGAATAAGAAGCAGAGGAAACAAAATCCTTCCTCACAATAAACATTAAACACTAATTCGCACGAAAACTCAGAATTCAAGCTTCTTTCAAATCAACTCTGTCCAACTTGATCTGCATTTATCACAAATGAAGTTGTCAAGCAAGGATCTAAGAATTAACCAGTGATCTCTAGCAATAAGAAGATAGAATTCCAAACTGCAAATACAGTTTTTCATAATGCGTTATACATAATAGAATGCAGTCTGTATCACCCAACTTTGGCCTTGGTAACTTCATTTAAGGACCATGGAGCTTCAATGTTCGAACAATAACCATGGTTTGTTGAAAAAAAGAAGAAGAAACTTTAAGCTGAGTTCATAGTTTTCACAACAGCCAAACAGAGAACAAGAATTCCAAGCAGAATAATTAAAGTAGGCGAATTACCCGCTAGAATGTCTAGGTGTGCATCCCGCGCAAAACCAGATGCAGATCTGACTGCGACAGTAGGCAAAAATTCAAAGAAGAAGAAGCAAGATATCAACACGGATACGAAACGCGTATTGATGACTAGATATGAACTGTAAAACCCATTAATCTAAACTCAAAATCTTCAACTAAAAACCCAATTTCTAGAGAGAGATCCCAAGTCAGCTTCGGAACAATTTCCTCCAACAAACACTAGCGCAAAGATTTTTATTAATATATATAACCCATTTCTGAGCCAAACATGAAAATGCCGTGAGATCTCGGTATCTAGCTAGCTTCCATACGTTGAAGCAAAAAAGAAGCTTTGCTTACTAAAAAGCCTTCGTCCAAAATCCCACATTCTGTTTCTATTAAAAGTCGGTTTCTTTAACCTCTTTTTTCCTCTCTTCCCTTTCCCAGAGGGAAAAGTTGCAACCCGAACTTTGTTTCCGGGAAAACCTACAGTGAGCGACAACTAAGCAAGGAATAACAAATAAGAAAACTCGAATAGTTGGGTGTGAGAAAGCGAGTTGAAAAACCTATGAGACCAATTTTCGTCAAAAACAAAGTGAACGGATCAAATCGATATTAATTAGATCAGATTAAAACAAGAAAAACAAAAAACAATCATGCGGAAGGGAAACGAAAAATGATTTGGCATCTTTTTAATATTTTATTTTTAACTAAACTACTTAATTTTTTAATTTTATCGTTTAAAGTTTTAAAAATTCTTAACTTATTAGTTCTGTAAATAAGTTAAACTATGCTTAATCTGTCTCTTATTTAAATAATATATTAGATTTTTCTCCAATATATATATATATATATATTAGTGTCGTTAAATTTTTGTAATATATATTTTTATCAAAAATAAAATTATTTAATCATTTTTATTGACATATTAAAAATATTATAGTCTTATATCTGAATTTAAGATCAATTTAATTTTTTGATATTATATTAGAAATAAAATCAAAATCTCATGTGGTATAAAGAGTTTTTTTTCACAAAAAATAAAAGAATTATAATATATCACAAAATGTCAAAGGAATTGAATACAATTTTTAAAGAAAGAAAATATTAAATATAACTTCATCAATTTTTTTAAAAAAAGTTAATATAATTTATTCTAATAATGAATTGGTCTAAAAGATAGGATAAAAAGGAACTATACAAATTAATAAGTGATTATTAAAAAAAATTGAAAATTAAATTGTGAAAAGGGATCAAACAACTTAATAGTCGAAATAATTTTTTGAAAGGAAATTATATTTCTTTAAAAAAAATAAAGAGAAAAAAAAAAAAAGAGGTGAGAAAGAAAGAGCAGGGAGGAGGGACCACATGAAATAATAGTTGCAAGTAACAAACAGAAGAGAGAGTGGGAGCATGGGAAATGGTGAATCAGGAAACTGACACGTGGCGGAGGTTATGCATATGTTTCCGGGAAGCAATGATGATGTGCACAACGGTGCCCTTGTTAGCACCTGCACTGGACCACACTTTATCTTTTTTTATTATTACGGCAAATCGGGTCCCGTGGGTCTCGGATTCGGGCTTTTGGGGTTTGGGGACCACATTTTTTTTCATTTGTCAACGTCCATGGACAGCACCGCACAATCAAGGTCCTATTTTCCAACAAGACGATGGGGTGGGAGGTTGGGGTTTTTGTTGGGGAAAAAAAAGTACAAATTGAAAGATAATTTAGTTTTAAATTTTCATATTTAATGTATATTATAAAAATATTTTGTTATGCATGAACTTAATTTTTTATATTTTCTTTATAAATAAAATTATTTAATTATTTTTTATTATTATATTAAAATAAAATTATAATATGATGTTAAAGTTTAATATTATAACTGCGCATTATATTGGCTAAGCATTTTAATAAATAAGTAGCATATATTATTCAACCATAAATACAATAAATAATAAGAAAAAAAAGTATCAATACTTTAGAAAAAGGAGACAACAAAATTTTTTTAATTTTTTTTTTAAATTTTTTATTAAAAATTAAATTTATAAACAAAAAGTAAATAATAAAAAAATTAATAGATATCAAATGTTAGAGCAACTGAATATATTTTTTAAAAAAAAAAGGAGTTACTAACTGCTGCTGATAGCAGAGATCTTGGCGCCCGTATTGTCGCCTAGAGTATTATTTTTGTTTTTTTAACTTTTTATCTCCTTCTTTTCATAAAAATAAATAAATGAATAAATAAAATATATTAAATATCATTTAATCAAACTTCAAAAGTAATTAATACAATTTACCTTTGAACATATACTATATAAACATTTTATAAAATTTAACAATAGATTGAATTTTCAAAATTAATGTTCTATGTAATAAATTTATTTCAAAAAAGTTATCATGAAACATTAAGAATAGAACTGCATTTATTTATTTATTGTCTAAAATAGATGAAAAATTTGTGAGTACAGTTTTTACGCTTTGCTATTTAAAATGATTGCATTAGGTGAGAGAATGACACTTATTTTATTAAAATTTGTATTTTATTAATTCTTTACATAGTTGTTTATATACATTCTGAATGTAAAATACATACATATATACATATACATATATATATATATATATATATATGAAATTTTGCAAGATAGAATTAAACCAATCCTGAAAGACATTATTTTAAATTTAAACCATATATTTTAATGTCTTCAAGGACAAAATCAAAATTACTATTGCAAAATAATTATGTTAATTTTAAATTATCTTTTTCATTTTTACATATACAATTTTTGATATGGAACCAATTAAACATGAATAATCTCCTATGCTTTGAAATTACATATATATATATATATAATATAATATAAGTTACACTGCCTTATGCAGCTCAGGCCAAATATAAAGGTTAAAATTTAAAAAGCATATACATGTGATTGTATGAGTATTACACTGCTCCGCATATATTGTATCCCGTTCAGCTTATTTGATTAAATAATTTAGTTATATAGGTATCCTATGCTGAATAATTAAAATTTAAAGGCAAATGAGCAATTATACCCCTGCCACTACTCATAATTTATTTATTAATATGCTCCACCTGTTGCAGATCTGAAAGGGCTGAAAAAAAAAAAAAAGAAACAAATTATGATTGCCAGACATAACTGCATGGCACTAATTAATTTATTGTAGATTTACAATAATTTCTTATATCAGCTTGGTGAGATTAAGGAAGATGAATAATGCTCTATTTTATGTACATTTTGTTTTTTATGTAAATAAACTTAAGAGACAAAATAAGTTGCCTAAGTCTATGTATTGATGCAGCTTAGTCTTATTTTAAGTATAATTAACTCCATTGGCGTATTTTATAAATATTAACTTTTAAACAATATGCTTTAATTAGCGAATGGTGGTTTTTCTTTCCTCGCTTTAAATCAATATTTGAATAAAAGTTAAGGGTCAATCATTTATTAATAAAACTCAACAAAAAGAGCTAAAAAAATAAAATAGAGATTAATATATAGCAAACTGAATTTCTTAGTAAAATTTTTAAGTTACGTGTTTTAAAGACTTATTTATGAATCTATATAAATTAAGTCTATACAGCAATGTCTCGACTTGTTAACTCAAGGAACAATTATAACCTTTTGCTATATTTGATATTCCGATTGTATTTTAAAACTGTAAGATCCAAATTTGAATTCAATTGGAGTTAATTTAAAAAAAAAAAAAGCATTGTTCTTGCTGCAAGACACAGTAGCCACACCTTCAAAAGATTTGGCATGAAGATTCTGGGTTCTGCACTCAAGATAAGCATCTATTGTAGTAGCCAGCAATGACTAGAGTATTATGTATTATGCTAGATTCTAATCTAAAATTAATTACATTCGAAAGATAATGATAAGCAATGTCACACTCTTAATATTGTCCCTTTGCAGATACTTATTCAAAACAAGTGGTGCGTAATAGAATTGGACTCTAATGTTATAATAGATTCCCATTTAAAGCTAATTAGTATCAAATAAAGTTATCTGGAGCGTGTCAATTGAAGGTTGAAAGAATAATTGGTGCTTATTTGCAAGCATAGAGAGCTAGCCGGAGGAGCACTTTATTCCCGGGGCCAGAAATTTATGTCCCAATCGGAGATGACAGTGAAACAAAGCATTTAATACACCAAAAAATGATAAATAGACTAAATATTGGATCCATGAAACGATATATCTCATTTGTTTATATATTTATTTTATAAAGAAAAACTTCGCTGCAATAGATAGATATTTATTACCAGATGTTTTAATAAAAATATAACAGATTGATATTTTTTTTATCTTAATATCATATGATTGAATTTTTTTTGGAGATAAGTTACACTTTACTCACTTGAGTAATGTTTAAATTACAATGTTTTTGCTTAGATTTTGAAAATCTACACTCTCCTCTCATAAAATCAAAAGAGGCCACATCTCATATGGTAAAAGATAAATTACAATTACAATTTATGTATTATTTGTTTAAAGATAAAACTTATATGTAGTTTCTTATATCTTTATTATAAGTTTTTTTTAATTAAAATATGACAAATGTATGGTTCTCCAATAATATCATATATAATTTTTACAAATAATTATATAATTCACCAATTAAACTATACATTTGTTATATTTTATTTAGTAAATCTAAGAGCAAAAATATAAGAGACTATATCTAATTAAGTATAATCATTTATATAATGTAACAAATATAAAATATGTATTTAACCAATAAAAAATAGTCAATTTTTCTAAATATATAATTTTCAATACAAAAACAAATAACATTAAATTAAAATTTTAAAAATATATTTTAATAAATTAAATTTTGTATAAAATAAATTAATATATTTTTAAAGATATTTTAGTCAAATTTTAGTTTCAGAAAAATTTGTATATATCTTTATAATCAAGGAAAAAGTTATGTAAATTAAACAAAGGATAAAAGAATAATTTTTTTAAAAAAAAATTTTACGTGTTATATTCCTATTAGATGACTTAACAATAAACACATAAAAAAACCATACAACTCTTGATGTTTTAATAGTTAACATGATTTAACTCAACCTGTTTAAAAATTATTGTTGCGAAATTCAAAATAATTGTAGTAGTTGAGAGAAAAAGGGGAGTGGGTTATGGGAGTTGTTTACAACTTTTGAAAGTGAACTGAGACAGCATGGTGGCTATCCTAAAACAGCAACATGACAGAGGAAGCAAGTTGGCAGCTCAAACACTTGTTATGTGTTGTAGCATCATCAAGCAACAATGTTGTGAATTTTTATCCTCTTTAATTCACCCTTCTCTTTCTTATCTTATTTCTCTCAAACACGTGGCCCATTGTGTCCCAATTTTACCACTATTTTGGCTTATGTGTTGACAGTGGAGAATAGGATTTTAACATTTTGCCAGTAAGAGTTGTATTATTTAGTCATATGTACATGAACTATGTTCCCAAGGCTGAAGGAAATTTTGTCTTCTTTTGCATCGAAATAATCCTAAGAGGATAAGGATGACTCTTCTGGTTAGTAAGGTTATTATCATTTGGTAAATTACAGTTTTACAACTTAAGGTAATTTAAAGTACTTCATTAAATCTTTAATTATGTGATTTCTATCATTGTTACTTAACAAATTTGTATTATTTTTTGTCCATGGGAATAACTTTGAACAATTTTCTAATGTTGTAAAGTTATTATTGAAATCAAGTTGGCATTTAGAAACTACAACTATTACATTAATCTCATTGATTTCTTAACATCCTAAAATTATTTAATATATATAAGTAAAATAAATTTCTAACAATGAAATTGTTAATTACTTTAAATCACATGTAATTAGTATCACATGGTTGAATGATAATATAACAAACCATAATAGGATTAAATCAGACATTTTAAAAAATAAAATGACTTTGAGACAATTTAAAAAAAACTATAATTTACTCTTAATCGTTAGATTAAAATAATTAGAAAAAATTGTAGTGATTCATGATGCCCTAGAAGATAAATTATGTTCTCTCTTTTCAACCAAAAAAAGAAAAACGTTCTTATAAAAGTCAGTGAAATTAGGTAAGTTAATTAAGCTCAGAGAGAAGGGGAGTAGGAATCGTACCAAATCCCTGGAAAATTATCCAAACAGGTATTTTTAACTTTCAGGTGCAAAATAATTGCAATTAGATCTTTCCAAAGGTCAATTGCAAGTTGAGAACTTTTCTTTATGTAATAGCAGATATAGCTGAGTATTAAAGCATAATTGAGCACTCCACTGAATAGTCAAGTGAGACAGGAGCATATGCCATTTTTGTAAGAAGAGGAAGTCACGTCAGTGTCTCGGTACAAATTGGGAAGAAGGGCACAATCTTCAAGTTGTATGCTATTTTCTATTGGACATTGACAACCTTTCACCAAACCCTGAAATTTCTGAGAAGTCCCACACCAAGTTGGTTTCTTGGATCAATCTTTATGCTTTCAACAAAAGCAAAACGATCTCCTTCGCAAGCACAGTGTACAGGCTGGGAGGATGAGCCCGGTTTGCTCCACATTCAGGGAACAAACAACCACTGCTTACTGCTTTGGTCCCACCAAGTTTGATAGCATGCCCTATTTTTATCAAAAAAATATCATCGATTTACTACTTAAAAGATAATATTTTTAATTTAACTTTTTTCAAAAATGACACCTCTTAATTCAGTTTTTAAAAAATCACTCTTTTTGTTAATTTGGCCTTAGAAAGATAAAACTTTGAACCTAGCTTTCCAAATATTTCATCCCAATTAAAAATATCTTTTTAGAGAGTATTGTAGCTTATTGAAATTTAACTCTATTACAAAAATAATATCATTTGGGGGTTCGAGATACTTGAACAAGATCATATTATTGGTTAAAAGCAATGTAAAATTTTATTTTTGCTTAACAAAAAGACTATTTGGATTTTAAGAATATGTTTGGAGGATTAAATTGAAACGAGAATGATATTTCATATATGAAAATGAGAGATTTTATCTTTAAGAGATGAAATTAAGTGAAAAATAATGGAAATAAATCATTAATTTTTTTTTCAAGCATTTGTTCATGCTTTGATAATGGGAAAGGTGTGGGCTCTTCTGCACTTCATTATGCCAACTTCATTTGATAGACATGAGCCAGTCTGTCATTCTTGTTTGATACTTATAGCAAGCAGATGGTTATGAAATTAATTATTTATTTTCATGGATATCTTAATCAGAAGTTTTGAGAGCATATATTAGGCCTTTGTGCATAATCTATATGATGGAAGAGGAGGAAATGCATCAGATTGTGCTAGAGCATCGAGTTGACTAGGAAAATAGAGGCAGCTGGGAGAAGAGAATTCAGAATTTAGCAAACATTGTTATGCAACTAAGAAAGGCAATCTTTACTACATGCCTAAAGCAGAGTCAGAGCAAGTTTAATCCCAGGAATTTTTGTTTGTTATTGAAAAATTACATTCAATCAGGATTTTATTAGTCTAATTATCATTTTCATCCCTAAATTTATATATTTATTTATTTATTTTAATCTCTTATTTTAATTTATGTCATATTTATTACTTAAGTTTATTTAATATTTTTAAATGATCCTTAATATTTTTTTAATGGTTCAGAGCGATTTATAACTTTTTTTTATAAATTGATGTAACAAAAAAAAGCCAAATATGATATAGAAATCAAATTAAAATAAATAAAGTAATTAAAAGAATTAAACTAAATTTCGTTTATTTTATAGGAGCAGTTAGTTTTGCACTTAGTTTGAGTTGTCAATCACTATTAAATACTTTTTAAACTGAATCTTTTTTTATTTTATCAAGATAATTCAGTGAGAGAGATTTAAAAAAATATATCCTTTATTGTGCATAACAGCACATCATGCTTGCTGTGTACAAAAGTCCATATATATACGTGTGTATGTGTTTAAAGACAAATCAATCAAGCTATGAAATAAAAGAAAGAAACAAGATACAGTATAGCATGCTTTGCTATCATGTACAGTAAAAGATACATAGTGGACTCATTCCGTAGGTCTTATTTATTTATTTTTCTTTATCTTTACTTCTTTCATAAATTGATTCTCTTAAATATTTGGTAAGTTGAGAAAATCTAGACTTCATGCTCTTGAATCTTGTCATCTCACTATTGCACTCTGAGCCTTATCAAATTCTATTATGCTCTCATCTTGTTGCCTTGTGTGACCTTGCTACTACAATCTTGGTGGTGGACTGTATTTCCTTGGCAATGCCCTTTATTATCTATTGCTCTTTATCCTTAATACACATTGAACGCTTTGCATTTTAGAATATAGCAATCTTGTAACTTTTATTTTATAAGGTACTGTGATAATTGTTTTTTCTAGTATTTTGATAGGTCGTTAGTAGAACGAAAATGGATGTGGAGTATAGGGACAATAAGGAGGAAAGTGATTTTGTCACATTGGATTGGGATGATTTTGAAGCTGGTAATGAAGGAAACTCTACTGGTAATGAAGGAAACTCTACTTTGATTAGGAGATTGTTGGCTGGGAAGATTTTGAATAAAGATGCAATGAAATCACTTATTCTAAAAAGCTAGAAGGTAAAAGAAAAGGTGACAGTAAATGATGCAGGTGAAAATCTATTTATTTTCAACTTTGATAGAAAGGATGACCATGATAAAATAATTAAAGATTGCATGTGGAAAGCGATAGGCTTCCTAATGATATTGAGGCCTTGGTCTTCATTTCTTACTGTTAATGAAGTGAGTTTAAACAAATGTTTGTTATGGATTCAATTCCATGAGTTGCCAAAAGAAGGAATGTGAAGGAAGAATCTAATGAAAATTAGAAGAATGGGAGGGGAGGTAATTATGTACAAGGATCCCAAATTGAATGGCAGTATCACTAGAAGTTTCAATAGGGTAAGAATGGAAGTAGATACTAAGCACACATTTGTCATTGGCTTGTAGGTTCCAAGACTAAGGCTACCAAAATCTTGGATATCAATGAAGTATGAAAAACTTCAACATTATTATTTCAATTGTGGAAAATTGGGGCATGATTTCAAAGGGTGTTGCTATGAGAAAGCTATGTCCATTATAAATCTTAAATTGCCAAAGTTAAATGCTACGTTAGGAGTACCACCAATTAGAGCCATTGCTAAGGTGATTTTTACAAATGAAGATATGCAAGGAAGGTATGAGAACTCTCTGCAAGAGGTGGCGTGTGATAATCAACCTATA
This sequence comes from Erythrophleum ivorense, assembly GCA_026724425.1. Lineage (NCBI taxonomy): Eukaryota > Viridiplantae > Streptophyta > Magnoliopsida > Fabales > Fabaceae > Erythrophleum > Erythrophleum ivorense. The sequence goes on from JAIUCV010000009.1 coordinate 47,465,970, forward strand.
GAGGAAACATGAAAAAGGAATCCTCAAAGTCAATCCTAATCACTAGCAATTTTGTTAGTAACAAACTCAGGAAGGCAATGGTTGAGAGACACATGGTTAACAACGAAGATATAAAGGGGAATGTAGCTGCAGAAGGTGCAAAAGATGGGAGTTGATTTAAAGGGATTGAGAGAGTGAATTCTAAACTATTATATAATGGATTGGGCTCTAATATTGCAAAGCATGATAAAGGCCTTAATAGGCTAAGCTCATAATCTATCATTAGAGAAGGTTCATGTTTTGAAAATGGTACTAGCTTTAGTTGTGAAGAAATCGTGCTTGTGAAATGTGTTTGTATGGCTTAGGCCTAATATCTTAGTCAAGTATAGATTAAGAATAACCTAGGTGTAGACAAAAAAGTGGTTTTAGATTTTTCAACTTATTTTGTCAAACGACCATCAAATGAAAGGAAAGTAATAGTTGTAGAGCTTTAATTATGAAACCTAATTTGCTATACATAGTTGAATTGGTGAATGGTTTTAGGGAATATTTGTATCAATCGTGCCATCCAAAATGAGTGGACATCATCCCAAGAGGAAAGACAAAGGAATGGGGAGAAACAGGGCACAAATAAGTCACAAGATGGAGTATTAAAGTCTAATGATTTTGAAAGGGAGCTCACTTCAACATCTTCAGTTTCTATAGAAAGATTACCTGCAAGTAGTAAATCCTTAAGAATTAAAAAGAAAAGACGCCTAATTACTAAAAGATCTAAAGAAGGTAAATTGGTGGATAGATTAATTCAAATAGGGCATATGAAGAATTAGGAAAAAGGAGCTATCAATTGTTCAAAGGTGGTCTTCTCTGCCATGGGCTGGCTGATTATATTGAAAGGCCTAATGACTAGCTAAGAAAAACCACCAAGAAGCTATGAGCTTAATTACAAGGAACTGTCAAGGTCTAAGGGCTACTTTGACAAGTAAATTTTTTTAGATCCATTTACAATAAATATAAGCCCTTTCTAGTTTTCTTAATGGAGACTAGAATGAAAAATAAAAATAAAAAATTAGAAAAACTACAAAGAAACTTGAATTTCCAAAGTGTTGTCGGTGTGGAGCTTATGGGTTTCTTAGGAGGTTTGGCTTTTTTATGGAAATGGGATGTTAAGTTGAGTATTTTAATACTTCAAAAAATGTTATTCATGTTGATGTTTTAGGTGGTCTAGATAATATTTAAAGTTTCATTTCTTTTGTTTATGGCCCTTCTATTGATCAAGAAAAAAGGAATAGTAGGGGCTTTTAGGAATGCTGAATCCAAGTTCTAATCTACCATGGTTCTATATAGGGGATTTCAATGAATTATTGTATAATTTAGAAAAGTAAAAGGAAAAATTAGAGATATGAATAGCTTTGTCGATTTTTGGAATTTTATGACAAATGGTGATATAATTGATATGGAATTCAAGGGCCCCAAATTCACTTAGTCCAGCAAAAGGCTAGGTTTGGATCATTTCAAAGAAAGATTAGATAAAGCTATCTATAATTCTTTATGGATGGATTCTTTTTCAAAAACTTAAGTTTTTCATCTTGAACTTATAGGATCTGATCATGAACTAGTGAGGGTGGTGTTTAATTACTTTAAAATCAGAACCCTTAGATCATTCATCTTTAAGAATGTAGAATTTAAAACAATTGTAGCTAGTAACTAGATCAATAATGGTTAGAAAGACATGGGGGTGTTAAAAGCATTTTCTTAATAATTTGGAAAAGGTGAAATCAATTCTTATGAAGTGAAGCAAAGCGGAGTAATAACATAATGATGAGAAAAAAATCTATTATGACAGTTTCAAGCTTGTTATAAGGGAAGTTCGAATGAGGAGAAAACTTTGAAAGCCACAAACTTGTCCAAACAAATTAAAGCTTTATGGGACAAAGAGGAAAACCATTAAGCCTAAAGGTTAAGGGTATAATGGCTAAAATTCAAAGACAAAAATTCAAACTTCTTTTACACTAAAACAATTTAAATGAGATAGGACAATAAGATTTTAAGTTTAAGGCTTAATGATGGATCCTAGACAAAAAATCAAATAGATATAGTGACAAACTTCAAAGGTTTTTTGTTAATTTATTTTCTTCTTTTGGATGTAGAGATTTGTCTAAGGTTCTAAAATTTGTAAGGCATGTTATTAATGAGGATAACAACTTTTTGCTACAACATATTTCAACTATGGAGATTAAGAATGTGGTTTTAAACCTTGAAGTTTTAAAGGTTTTTGGATTGGATGGTTACTCAAATTTATTTTTTCATCACTCTTAGGACGTTGTGGGTAAGCATATTTGTAATTTAGTCAAAAACTTTTTCCAACATAGCTTCCCTATCCCTAAATTGAACTTAACTAACCTTGTGATGATCCTTAAAATTGAAGCACTTGAATAAGTGGGGAATTTTAGGCCAATTAGCTTTTGTAATTTTTTTTACAAGTTTATTTCAAAAGTAATTGCAAATAGAATGAAAGGACTTTTGTCTAGGGTGATTTCAGAAAATCAACATGCCTTTATTCTTAGTAGATTGATAGAGGATAATGTTTTGGTGGTTCATGAAGCTTTCCATTATTTAAAAACAAATAGTAGAGGAAAGCATGAGATGGCCATAAGGCTAGACATGAACAAAGCATACAACTGAGTTGAGTGGGATTTCCTCTAACAAGTTCTACTCAAAATGGGGTTTAGTAGCATATAGGTTGATAAAGTTATGTGTTGTGTAAGATTCGTGGCCTGTAATCGTATTCTCTTGAATAGGAAAACCGCAAGTATTACACCTCAAAGGGGACCATGATAGGGTGATCTCCTTTCTTCCTACCTCTTTATTATAGTTTTTAATGTTTTACCGAATATGATGAATGCTCTTGCCTTCCAAGGTAAGTTTTAAGGGATTAGGCTTATGAAAAGATGCTTTGTACTAACCTATTGCCTTTTAGTGGATGATTCCTTATTATTCTTAAAAGCCATAAAGATAATTGTGCTGTCATGAAAAGGATGCTAGATAATTATTGTCTATCATCTAGGTAACTAACAAACTTTAAGAAATATTGTTTATTGTTCTCAAAAAATTCCCTTACGGATCTGGAGGAGGAGATTTGCTAGATTTTTGATATAACAAATATATCTTCTCTTGGAAAATATCTAGCATTACCTATGCTTTAAGGAAGATCCAAAGATAAGGCTTTGGCATTTGTACGAGACGAAGTTAGGAAAAAGGTTTAAGGATGGAAATGTAATTTATTGTCCTAAATAGAAATATAAGTCCTTATAAAATTTGTAGCCAATACTATTCCCACTTACCTAATCTCTTGCTTTCTTTTCCTAAAAATATCCTACCAAGAGTTTGATAGTATTATTGCTAATTTTTGGTAGGACTAGAGAAAGGAAAAAGGAAGAATACATTGATAAGTTTGGAGTAAGCTTACTGCTATTAAATTAAATCTGGTGGAGGCATGGGGTTTCAAGATTTTGCTTGTTTCAATGTAGCTTTTTGGGCAAAGCAAGGTTGGAGAATTTTAAATTTGCTTAAGAAGTTGTGGGTTAAAATTTTGAAAGGTATGTATTTCCCAAATACTAATTTTTTTAAAGGCAAATAAGGGTGCTAAAACTTTATAGGCATGGTTAAGCCTAATTGAAGGAAGAAAATTGATTGAAAAAAAGCTATGTTGGTGTATGGGCAATGGGTTAAGAATAAATGTCTAGAAAGATCCTTGGATCTTGAGCATAAATAATTTTAAATTGGCTTTTGAAATTCCACTAGAAGAGTTTGAAAAATGGAAGGTTGCAAAGCTTATTAGCATTAGCAAACAAGATCTCTCTAACATTGAACAATGGCTTTTAGCTTTTGAAATTACTATTTCTAAAATTTCTATCTCATGTAGTAATAGGGATGATCATTTGGTGTAGACTAAAGGAAGAAATGGTACTTACACAATAAAGGTGGGTTACCAACTTGCACGTTCTCTTTTGGTTCAAAAAAATTCTAATGCTATTAGTTCTTCTTTGTAGGTACAAAAAACACTTTGGAAAGTGTTATGGGGGCTTGAAAATGTCCCTTAAAGTGAATTAGTTCTTGTGGAAAGTGTGTGCAAGCTCAATTCCTATAAGATTTGGGAGTCTGTTATTTTTTAAAGTTGATTATTATGTGAATATTAGATTTGACTCATGACTATGTTAGGTTTTTTTAGAGCTAGACATTGATTAACATAAAAAAGCTTTTATTATTGTGGCATGTTGGTTCATTTGGAAGGCTAGGTGCTCTTATCTTTTTAAGAATGCACTTTTAGATCCTTTTAATATTATTCTTAATGTGGAAAAGGCTACTAACGATTATTGGCAAGCAAATAGATGGTATAATAAGCTACAAGAGTTGTCTTCTCATTGCTATTATTTTTTAACTTCTTAGTAGCCTTCTTTAGAGAACCATATTAAAATCAAAACTGATGGTATGTTTGTTAGTAAGTTAATAAAGGCTAGAAAAGGAGATATTTGTAGAGACTCCAAAGGTTTAGTGGTAGAAGTTTGTTGTTCTTCTAGTAGGGCTTCCTCAGCATTATGAGTGAGGCTATCGCACTAAATAAATGGTTGTAATTGGCTTTAGATCTTAACTTCGACAATGTCTCTTTTGAATTTGATAACCTTGATCTAGTTAATTCGATTAGTTGCTGTCATAAATGTCTAAATTGGAAGAGCTTTGTGGAAGATATTGCCCATCTTAATAAGAGGTTTTCTCCTTTTTTTTTTTCTCTTAAGTGGATCTTTCAATCTACTAATATGGCAATGGATTGGCTTGCAAAGTCTTCAGTTAAAGGGATGTGCCCTTTTATTTGGGCTTCTTATCCCCCATCCCCTTTTGTTGCAATTTAAAATTTGGACGTTATAGTTTGTAGAGTAAGAGTTAGTTAATTGTTTGTTGTGTTTTTTTGCTTTTGTTTTGTCTATACTATGACTTGTTTCTTCTTTTTTTTTTTTGGCTTGATGTTTTTGTTTTGGGCACAAAAAAAATGTATGATCATATCCAACTCTTTAAATTTACAAGAATGAAATTGATTTCCAACAATTCTCTTATAAAGTTTTTTTTCTTAATTTTATTTTCTTTGTTGTCAATGATATAGTTCTATTGATATCTATAATCTTTGAAAAATTAATTCTTAAGTATCAATTCTTATATTTAATAGCACAATTTCTATAACACCCAAATGATTCGTATTCTACAATTATGTATATTAATTTTTTTATTTATGTTATTATAACTTATAAATTTACTTTTGTAGTTGAAAGGTTATAAATAGAGGTTGTGTATAAAACATATAGAATTTAATTGAATGAGAATTACCTCTTTTTCTTTTTCTTAATTGCCTCTTTTAGTCTCATTATATTTCTTATTTTTTAATTAATTTTATAATATGTATCTAGCATATTAGTATAAGACATCAATTCTTAAAGCTTTCTTTTCTTCACATAAAAGTATAAGAAACTTTTTATTCTTACTTAATATTATTTATAGATTTAATACTTTAATTATCTATAAACTCAATACTTATTCATGTTCATAATATGAATTAATTTGATATTAGTAAATATTTTGGAAACTAAAAAACTAAACATGATTAAATGGCTAATAGTCACATTGCTCATCGTTTTGGTTATTTTATAAGTAATGACGTCATCGTCTAAATGAATAATATATATATATGTAGAAAAAAATATCATGGCATATTTTAATGAATGGGTGGTTATAAATAGTTCTTTTGTTATAAGCTTGAAGGCTAATAATTTATGTACTTTATGCACTAAAAAGTTTTAAACACTTTCTAATTTTAATATATTTATGGACAAGTTGATAGCCACTTAAGATATATACACAAATTAACCATTAAAAGTCAATAATGACTTTTCATACTTATTAAAGTGATATAAGATTATAACTAATTACTATAGTGTGGTTAAAAGCCATTAAGACAAATGTCTATAATTTTTTTTAAACTAGAAAGTATAAAAAATGACTATGAAGCTTAAAAGACAATAAGATGTTGAATGGTTATATTGTGATAATAATGTGTTTTATTGTAACAATTTATGTGTAAATTTTAAAATCCTAAAAAAGAAGACTAATTGCAATTCCTTCACATACAAATGGGTGTTTAAAGCTGCACATAAGTTGGGAATCAACTTAGCTTAGTGTTTGACCTAGTTTTAAACCAAGCTTTAAAATTAAAGCTTGGCACTTAGGTTGGGCCATCTAAAAAAAAGTAAAAATTATAAAATGACCCCTAAAAAAATAAAATTTTCATATAAGCCTTTGTAACATTACATTTTGGCCTTAAACAAGTAAAATTTCATATAAATCTATAATTTTTTTTTTAATATAGCATGGTTAAGTTAAGTTTGGTCAAACTAACCCCTAACGTCAATTGAGTCTAGCCTTGAAATTTTTTTTGCTCAACCCAACCTGCTTTGATGTGGCCTGGATGGGCCTTCAATACCCTTATAGGTATCCTTCATTATGACCAAAAAAAAAAAATATCACAAGCATTTGATGTTGAGTTCATTTTATTGTTATCAATTTAAAATTACTTTAAAGAAAACAAATCAAACTTTTTTTTTTCAAAATATGTAAAGTGTTTATTTAATTTCTAGCCAATTTCATGAATAATTGGATAAAAATATTCTATAAATTCACCCATAGTTTCTTAGAATAATTTGAAAGAAAAATACATACACTAGAAGTGATGATTTTTCCAAATGAGAGCTAGTATGAATATTATTGTTTTACAAATTTTCAAAATTATGGGTGAATGTAATTCATCCTTATTTGAAATAAACTTCTAATTGAAAGTATGGGCAGAGAAACTTAACTACTTTATGTTTCATATTTTGAATATACTTTTGTAGCAACAATGTCAAAGTAATTGATACTCTACTATTAAAAATTAAAATAAATGTATAGCAATAATATATATAAAAATATAGTGTGTGTTAGTTATTAAAAAACTACACATAAGAGAGTATGGTTTAATTCTTGAAAAACCAATTGATCTTTTAGACTATTTTTTTGTCTCTCTCATCTCCCTTTATATCTTTTAATGAATGAAAATTATCATTTTTTTAATGATAATTATTACTGTAATAATTAGTAAATTTCTTCGAGAATCATGATGAAAGAATTGGAGATAAAAATTATAAATACATTTGAAGTTATGCTCGTTCTATTTGTTTTTGGTGTATTTTCTTGAATATAGTTTATATTTTATGTATGAATGTAACATTTCTTATAATGTATTTTGTTTCTTTTAATGAGGAATATAGATATTTCCTCATTCTTTGGTTGGACACGAGATCTATAATGAAGATATATATCTTATAAATAGTGTTATAACATATCCCATAGTTAAAGATAAAATATATTTTTCTTATTTGATAGTAAGTTATACTAATGTCAACACTATATTGGATAGTATATAAAACTAATTGAAAACTTTGCAAGAGTTACTATATTATGACCCAGAGGAACGACATTTATTATTGATAATACATTATTTTCTATTAAGTCATAAAAAAATATTAAATTTCAAAGTATCTATTGTAATGGATATTATATTAAAATTATAAATGAACAAAATATTAAATATATACTTTTCATAACTATTATATCAGGAAAGAAATATGTTTTGAAAAAATTGTCACATTTTCTTCTGATTTTTATTATATAATTTTAGTACAATTAAAACATATGTTAAAATAGACAAGAAGTTTATTGATTCAAATGTATTTGTTATTTGGCATAACTAGTTAGGTCATCCTGAATTAATTATAATGTGTAAAATTATTGAGAATTCATATAAACATCTATTAAAAAATTAGAAGATTCTTTAATTCAAAGAATTTTTACATACTAATTGTTCTCAAGATAAATTAATTAGTAAACCATCACTAGTTAAAGTTATGATTGAATCCTTTGCATTTGTGAAATGTATCTAAATTGATGTATGTGGGCCTATTCATCTACCATGTGCACCATTTAAATATTATATGATTTTGATAGATATATCTACAAGATGATTACATGTGTATTTATTATCAACTCACAACTTGCTGTTTGCAAGATTATTTGTCCAAATAGTTTGATTAAAAGCATAATTTTTAGATTATGCAATCAAAGTAATTCGTCTTGATAATGCTGATAATTTTATATATCATAATTTTAGCAACTACTATATGGCAATTAGAATAATGGTTGAAAAGTTTGTTGCTTATATTTACACATAAAATGGTTTAGGATAATCATTTATTAAACGCTTATAATTAATAACTAGACTAATACTTATGAGAATAAAACTTTTCGTTTCAATATGGGGATTTGCAATTTTACATGCAATAGTACTTATATACATCAGGTTAATAGGTTATCATAAATTCTTTCTATTATAATTGACTTTTGATCAAGAACTAAATATTTATCATTTTATAATTTTTAGATGCATGGTATATGTTCTAATTGCTTTATCATAATGCATAAATATATATTTTTAAAGAATGTTGTGAATATATGTTGGTTATAAGTCGCCTTTACAACTAAATATCTTGAATCATTAATAAGATATTTATTTACAACACAATTTAACAATTGTCATTTTGACGAACAAATTTTTCCAACATTAAGAAGAGATAGTAAGTGAAAAAAAATATAGAATGTATTATTATTACCTTGTTTAGATCTTTGTACAAAATAATATGAATGATAAATTCATAAAATAATTCATTTGTAATTGCAAATCAATTGCTATATGCATTTATTTATTTAACAAAAGCTACCAAATCTTATATATCAACTAAAAATGCTCTAATTAGAATTGATATCTTAGTAGGATAATTAATGTAAATGAAAGTGAGTAACACATTAAATATGATAGACCAATCCATTCTAAAGATAAAAATCCAAAAAAAGAAGAAGAGTAATTTAGCAAAATGGTCATATTATGAAATTGGGTACTTAAGAAGAGAACCAAGACATACCAAATCATAAAATTTCAAAAAAAAGTTTAAGTACCTAAAAATAATAAAGAGATTTTGATGAGTTATGTTACTACGGGAAAAAAAATATAGTTATTGACAATATTTTTTTATGTAATATTGCTGTTGAAATAATATAATAAAATAAGGATCTTAAATCTAAATTTATTAAAGAATATAGACCAAGGTGATTGGCTAAAATAAAAAAGATGTAATTAAAGAAGAATTAAATTTATTTTTAAAATATAAAATTTTTGGACTTGTAGTCCAAACACCTAAAGGTGTAGAGTTAATAAGCTACAAACGGGTATTATGTGAAAATGAAATTAAAAAAAATGAAGTCATCAAATATGAAACATGACTTATAGTATAAGAGATTTTGCAAAGGTTTATTATTGATTAGGAAGAGACATATTTTTTTTATAGTGAATATGTAATTACTTTCAGTTATTTTATTAGTTTGACAGTACAAAAAAAAGTTTAATATACATTTAATAGATATTATTATAACTTATTTATATGGCTTATTAGATGATGAAATTTATATGAAAATCTATAAAATATTAAAAATATTAGATGCACATAAAGATTTTCGAAAAAATCATTCAATACATTCATATAAATCCTTATCTAAATTAAAACAACACGAGTGTATATGGTATAATTGTTTCAACCAATATTTATTAAAGGAATGTTATAAAAATAATCTAATTTTTCTATATGTTTTTATAAAAAAATAAAGATTAAAGTTTGCTATAGTTATTGCATATATTGATTATTTAAATATTACAAAACTCTTGAAGAGTTTAAAAAAGTAGTTGATTATTAAAGAATGGAGAAACAAGGTTTTATTGTAATTTGTAGATTGAACACTTGACAAATAGAATTCTTTTTTATCAATTAATTTATATAAAAAATTCCTAAAACAATTTTATACGAATAAACCATATTCATTAAGTATCTTAATAGTTGTAAGATCATTAGATATAAATAAAAAAATTTTTAATTCTTAAAAGAGTATTAAAGAACTTGTTAGCCTTAAGGTTTTATATTATAAATTTTAATGATAACAAATGTGTAAAAAACAAATATGCCAAAATGAGTTATAAATATAAAATTAATATATGTTTACATAATTGCTATAAACTATACATGACTATTGAAGAATTTGTTAAACTTAACTGTGTTATAAATTTTGATAATGAGCAATGTTGACAAATATAATATTAACATATATTACTTGTTTAATTATTAAGTTATAATAGTTTACTTTTGAATTATGCTTTACCTCTTATCAGCTTATAAAAGATTATTTTAATTATAAAAATTTTCAATTTTAAGTCAATTAGGAACCAAATATTTTGTACAAACGTGTTGGTAGATTTCGACTTTGTTTTGGAAGCCCAGTATTGCCTGGAAAAGTTCTCCTAAAAAAAAAATCAGAAGTCTGCCTTCGGGATCTGAGGATGGAAAAAGAGAGTCCGCCATCTCGGAACCGATTTCCACTACTTTGTTTTGGTAAACATAGTAGATGACTATTTTGTAACTCCTTATACAATGGAATTGAATTGATTATTTTTTAAAATTTAAATATTATTTTATATTATACACAATAATTTATTATTTTTATTATATTTTCGATTAAATAATTTTCAATCATCTTTTAACTTTTTTAAGTGATTTTTGTTGTAATATGATATTTCAAATGTTTATTTTTAAAATAAAAACAAATAAAACTTTTAATTTACATTTCAATATTTTTTTTATGAAAAAAAATTAATTATCCGATTCAATGCATTGCAAAGAATGTTATGAGTATGCATTCATTTGCTAATCTAATAGTTGATTATATGAGTTTGTCAAAACAAAAAAAAGTATCTCCATATCTGGGTATCTCTGAGATTTCATTTGCACAAAATCAATATCTAGACGAAGTAATTGTTTATTTATTTATATTATTTATCTCAGTAGTGAGGTAGTTTATTGTAATTTTTTAAGTGTAAAATAATATGATAAACTTGGTATGTCTTATTAATAATAATAAAAATAAATTCTCAACAAATTTCAATTAAAATAAATGTAATTTATTATTAATGAAAATACTAAAATTGAAGGAGTATTTGTGTTAATCTGTATATGTATATATATATATATATATAAACCTGTGAAAGCCACACTATAAACAAGCTGTTTACTGTGCGGTTTTTATTGGGTTACGCGTTGATTCACTGATTATATATATATATATATTCAAAAAAAAATTTATGAGATCCATGAGACATTTTTTAAATTTCTTGCAAGATGGAATGGTATGTTCTAGTATATATATATATATATATATATATATATATATATATAAACTTGCAAAAGCCACACTTTACTGTGCGATTTTCGTTGGGCTATATGCCGATGCATTGTTTATATATTGTACATGTATTATTTACGTATTATTTTTTTTTCAAATCTTTTTTTGTATGAAACTCACGGGACATTTTTTAAATTTCTTGCAAGATGCAAGATATGTTCTCGTTAATTGTATTTAAAAACTCATTAATCATATGTTATGGTCTTTTTTGGGACTAATCATGGGGTATAGTCATAGTAATTTGGTTATATGTATGTTTATGTTTTACAATTTAGTTTAATTTTAATTTTATTTTTAAAATAAATATTATTATTTAAAATAGTGTTATCATACAAATTTGTTTAGTTATTATAATCAAGAGTATTACTCGACTTTGGGTCCCTTATGCATTGCAACCTCTTAAAAGCTATTGTACTGTAGGCTCTATGAAAAATTTGTTTGTAGAAGATAAAAATAATATTTGGTAAAAAGCTTATAAAAGTCGCATTTAATAGTAGAATTCATCAATAGAGTGTTTGGTAATGACTTTTAAAAGTTATTGTGATTACGTAAAATGACAACAATAAGCATATGTTAAAATTTTTTTAATTCCAATTAAAAATTCATAAAATTTTATATTAATTTATTACATAATTGAAATAAATAATACAGGATTAAAAATTAAAGGCTCATAAAATTTCCTGACAAATAAAAAAAGATTCATGAGATTAACAATTATTGTAACAAAAAAATTAACAATTATAAAATTATGAACAAAAATTAAAGTGAAAAGATATGTTTTTATGATAAAAAATAAAGAGTATGTGAGATTTGTGTATTTGATATTTGTGAAAAGGTAATGATAATTTATAATTGAAGAGAGATTAATGAAAATTTAGAAAATTAACAAAACGTACAAAGATTTATATATAGATAATAATACAAGTCTAAAACGATATATTTGAAATTTGATTAAAAAAAAAATAGACATCCTAAATCTACAGCAGCGATAACTATTTCAAAAAAACATTTAAAAAATATTTTTCAAAAATTATTATGACTTTAAAAAAGTAAGAGAAGAAAAAGCATCGAAAACAATTTTAACCAAATAGAAATTTATAATTTTTGTTGTAAAATAAAAATACTAAAAACAAAAAACACAACAATCTAATGGATTTTCAGCTGTGCACACAATGCACAGCACATAACATATTTTTATTTTTTTAAAATGTACTCAAATCTCTGTAACAATAAAATTTGTAATGTTTTATGTATATACCTTTTGGTTTAATAAAATTAAAAAAAAATTCAAGATAAAATTGCTGATAAAAACGATTAAGTATTGTACATTTTTCTTACTAAAACAAATAGGATACAAATAAAATATTTTAAATATTATTAATGTAAATATTTGATTGTATTTAAAAAAAATTTAAAAACATGTTGTGCACATCAGAAAATCCATCGTCAACAATTTCATACAAACCCAATAGACCTAATACTCTAGGCTATTCCCTCCTCTACAATGAAATGTTTATATTTTACAAAAATATGTAGATTTGAACTTCAAAATGTATGTGACATTTAAGGGAGATTTACGTTTGTTTTTTCACATAGCAAGAACACACCTTTTACTTGTTTTTTCTTAAAATAAAGGAGAAAACTTCGAACACCTCGGACAATGTTAACGGGAAATGTTAATATTTTATAAAAATATTTAGATTTAAACTTCAAAATATTTATATGTAACGTTTAACAGGGATTAACCTTTGTACGTAACTAGAGCACGCCTTTTACTGGTAATTAAAAAAAAAAGGTTCAAACAAAGGAAAAAACATATTTTAAAGTAATTAACCAATTTAGTGAGTTTAATTTACACTTATTTTTCTAATTAATTCTAAGCTGGCGTTCACCTGAACAAAAAATAAAATAAAATAAAATAAAATTCAAGAATTTAGAGAGACACCTCCTTCGAAGTTCAAACTTCAAACTGAGTCAATTCAGTGGGAAGACGGAAAAAAGAACTCCAACGTATGTTTGTTATTTATATTTATATTTTTTAATCAAAATATAATAAATATATAAATTTTTAATAATAATAAATCTTTATATATGATTTAATTAAGAATTATATAATTATTTATAAAAGTGATATATGTGTTTTAAGAATTATATAATTATTACATTTTAATTAAAAATTCTCACAATAAAAAATAATGTATATATATATTTTTTTTTTTTTTTTTTTAAGCCACAGAGGTTCAAGCTTCCAAGTACGCCGAAGACTAAATCGGAGACCCAGAAGAAGAGAGAGAAATAAAGAATAGATCAAATTCACATACCCTTTTGAAGTTTCAGTTCTCATTCCGCCTATGGATTTCGTAGTTTTTTCACCCCAGAGAGTGGGTTACCCGTCCAAACCGTTCTTGGACCAATTCGCCGCGTAAACCCTTTGAACAAGATAAGCCGACGATTAGTGCCCATATTCTTAGTCGTTGGGGAATGTTATAAAAGAAACAAGTTCATGACGATATGCCATGAGAATTCTCTTCTTTTTTTGGATCAGTAATTGGGAATTACCTTCAATTCGTTAATTAGGAGAACTTGCGTTACAAAGGCATTTTAATATGAGTAGCAATGGCCAATCTTCCGGTAATAGTCAAAACATCAGAGACTTAATCTGCAACGCCGGTGCTGGTGCCGCAGCTGGTAAGCTTTTCTTCCTCTAGTCGTTTTTTAAATTTGTGTTCAGTTTTATTGGGCTTTTGTTAATTTCTTTATTCTGATTCCTAATTGTCATTTTTGGTCACTTCTATTAATTCACTACTGTTTGTGTTTTGGCACTAGTTTGATTGGTGTTTCTTGTTACAGTTACTTGTTGCTATAATGTTTGACAGTGTAAGATTTGCTACTGGATGATTAACTTGATAGCATTGCAGGGGCAATAGCGGCTACATTTGTGTGCCCATTGGATGTGATCAAGACTAGACTACAAGTTCATGGTCTTCCTCCTGGGCAGAAAGGTATGCTAGATTTTTCCCCTCTTTAAAAGTTAGTTCACTTTACTATCAGAACAGGCTTGAGATTTTCTAGTTATTACTCAGTGGTCATAGACAATAGTACTGGGCTTACTGCAGTTGAATTTGAATAGCTAATAAGTTTGAGAAGTAGTATCAGAATTTGGAACATAAATGGTTGGCAGAAGTTTGCAAATATGATACATAAAATTTATAAAGAAGTGCTTCTTCTCTTGTGAAACATAGGTTTATGTGATCGACTTTGGGCTGAAGATTTTATATTCTAAATTTGATGCTCTATATCATTTAATTTAATGCTACATTTCAGCACTACAATTCCAATATTAAGGCTTTCTGTCATACATTTTCATACATTTTTTGAGTGATTGTTTCCCAAGCTAACTTCTGTTACTCTCTTAGGCAGTGTTATCATCACGAGTTTGCAGAATATAGTAAGGACCGAAGGTTTCAGGGGAATGTACCGTGGCCTTTCACCTACAATACTAGCATTACTTCCAAACTGGGCGGTGCGTATCTCCACCTGTTGCCTCTAACTAAATCTTTATGCTATAATCAGCAATCATGATGGCAAACATGCTAGGTTCTGTAAGCTGGGGGATTACAATGTACCTCTTATTCTGTCTTGCTTCAGCATCAATTTGTTTTCCTATCTTATATCAAACAAACTAAAACAAAACTAGCTCTAGTCCTGGAATTTGGGGTTACACGGGAAGCATTTAGAACAAACTACTATCTTCATATTAATTCCCATTTGCCATGTAATCCTCTCTAGGCCTACATTCTTCACCGACCTACTTGCAAGTATATTGTTCATTATCTCCAGTCACTGAATTCTTGGTCCCCTTCTTTTCACTTTTAACTTTCCCTTTCTCCTTATACATATTGTAATGGAACCTCATGTTAAGTTCTGTTTCTGCTACTGCTTAAATGTGGAAGGATGATCAGGTTTTCACTTCTCTTTGTAGAGAAGATGATCAATCAAAAGCAACCACTTTGACCATATTCCGTGTTTACTTGTTTAGAAATAAGTGCTTATATTGATCTTGTATAGTTAGTGTTGACTGTAATTGAAACTGGTGTCATATGTGTTTCCTCTATGGCTACTTTTATGATTTACCTTTTACCAAGTAAAACCTACCGAGGTTGGAAGAAGTAACATTAACAACAACCATCATCTAAATGACTATCTCTTTGCTCATCTTGCTGGAAGAATGTTTTACTCCATCGCCTCTAGCAGTGGAAAGTATCTGTTCTGTACATATTCTTTTTCATCAACAAATAACAAACCAACTGAATTAATCTCTTTCTTGCATTTTATTCTTACTGATCCTTTTTGAATCATTAGTTGTACTTCAGGGGAAAAATATTTCTAATATTAGAAGATGAATAATCTTGCTAATATTGTTCAGTCCTATGTTTGTAACAGCTGCTAATCATACTTCTTCAAGTGACAAAATTTTGCTTCAATTGTAGGTTTACTTCACAGTTTATGAGCAACTAAAAGGCCTGCTTCGTTCACGGGGTAAATATTATGTTAATGTTGTGTACTTAATACATCATATGGTTTCTCAAGTACTTAGAAACAGGGACAGACCCACCTTATACAATTTCCCCCCTAAAAGAGAAATTAATCGGTATTATGTATGTATATAATATTATTTTTCTTTTGAAAATTTTTAATTTGCCCCCCCTTTAAAATTTTCATTTGTCCCCTTTAATTTTTTGCAGTCTCAAACACATATTTTTAAATGCCTTTTACATTGACCATAAAAGCAAATTTTATATAACAAATAAATCTATTTAAGCTTCTCTAAAAAGTTTTTTATCTCTATTTTCTAAGAAAGACTAATGATATACTTTTTACTTTCTGATCTTAGTCTTTCACAAAATTCCTTCTTTTTTGGCTTCTTTTACCATACTATCCACTCACTCTAAAAACAGGGCTTCATAATAAAATGAAAGATAACTTTTTGGCAAATAATTTAGTTGTTTATATTGAAAAGGAGATTGCAAAGAATTTCACTACAGAGGAGATAAATCAATTATATTTAATCAAGAATAGAAGGATATGATTCTAATGGCTAATACATATTGTATCACTTCCAGTATATGTTTTGCTTGTATTAAGACAACTACATTTATTTTGGTGTTTTTATGCTTCTCTTGTTTTTTTTTTTATTATGTTTCTCTGGTTTTTAATTTTAGTAAATTTTATTAATTTAATAAATACTTAAAGTTGCATTTTTTAGTAGATATTAGTGTTTGTACTGAGTATTGATTTTCACCTTCCCATACTATTTTTTCTGGTTCCGTCCTTCCTTAGAAGTTAGGAGTATTAAAATAGGTTACTTTATTTTTTCCAATTTTGGTTGTGTCTAAGCCTGGATCCAAATTTGCTAGATTGACTTGATTTTCTATAATATTCTTCATTGGTAAACTTGTAACAGATGGTTGCTACCAACTCACAACTGGTGAAAATATGATAGCTGCTGCTGGTGCTGGGGTGGCCACAGCAATTTCAACAAACCCATTATGGGTTGTGAAGACCAGACTCCAAGTAAGTTGGTTCTCAGTCTTGCTAATCTTATACAGTTATGTCTTATTTGTATCAATTTAATTTTGATTATCTTAGCTATATCCATGTGTATGCTTGATTGATTAGGCTTGGAAATCTGCTGTTTTTTGCTTTAATTTGTATCCCTTGGATGAACTCAAATATTAAAATGTTGTTATCCTTTAGTTTATTAATTATTTGATAAATGCTCTTGTTTCCAAATCTCAGAAGCAACCAAATTTTAATTCTGAACACATTTAGGTCTAGTTGTCACCCCTTATTTATAAATGCTCATTTTGCGCTACATTATTGGGTCCTGTGCTATCAACATGAACTCTTGAATTCTTCAGTTTTACTACACTTTGATTTTTGGAAACTGAAATCTCAAGTTACAGCAAGTGATAAGTTGTATGGTTTGCCTACTCTCATTCAGCTAATATTATCCGCTTATCCTGAAGGTTCCTTACAATTACATGTCATAGATGGTTTACTCTTTTTATTTCTATTTTTGTTATTTTGGACAATAATTCTTGTCTTTATCTGCAACTCATAGACACAGGGAATGAGGCCTGATGTTGTTCCTTACAAAAGTGTTCTTTCTGCTTTGATAAGGATTACCCACGAGGAAGGCATGCGAGGACTATATAGGTCAGTTTCTTCGAACACACAATTAGCTTGATATTTTTTGGGAACTTTGCTATGAAATTAAAGGGGTAAAAGTTATATAGCTATCATTTTATGTAACTTGTGTGTGTGAGTGTGCCAATGAACAATTGATGACTGTTAACCTCGTGATGTGCATAAAACAAAGTAAAGAAATACTAATATTGAAGAGATGAAATTTTCTTTCATGTTTTCAATGGTAGATGAAATGTAATAATTAATTCTCTTTGTCTGTTAACCATTATTTTTTATATATTATATTATAATAACCTAAACTATCTTGCTAACTAGTATGTAACGTCATCAAATGTTAGCTTTTTAAGGGAGGAAAAATGGGGTCCATTTAACGTGTTTACTATACTTTTCATTAAATAGAGAAAAAAGAAAAAGAAATAAGAAGTCTATTTTAATCAAGCATGGCCTTTAGCCAAGATCTGCTAGATCATTCAACAAGAGAACTCTATGTGGTAAGATTATAAAGTACATAATATGAATTGATTTCTTTTTCTTGTATAAAAAATATGAATTGAATGTTAATCACTTAAAGTTAGGTGAATCTGGAAAAATTGGCTGTCTTGTATAAACTGTGGGCATTCCCTAATAATTCTAGTTTCACTTTTGTTTTCTATCTCTCTGATACCAAATTACCAGGTTAAGTACACTTAAACTAAGCAGGCCTGCGCATGGAAAATGCTGCATAGAACGAACTCACTGATTCAATTCCAGAAAAAGAAATATAAAATCAAAGCTTGATTGACCTGAGTCTGCTCTTGAATAGAGTCATGAGTTTATTTTATTTTTGGGTATTATGGTTAGGGGTTAAATCTCCTCCCTAGTCAATCTTAAGGGGAGTGCTCCCCCACTTCAGACGGTGCATTTAGGATATTACTTGTGGATGAATCGAACCTAGGTTGTAAGAAGAGATACTATCTCTTCTTATCAACTGGGCTAATCTCTTTGGGTATTCATGATAATATTTTGTTCTTGTGATGCAGTGGCATTGTGCCTTCATTGGCTGGCATAAGTCATGTTGCAATACAATTCCCAGCTTACGAAAAGATCAAGTCATACATGGCAAAAAAGGGTAAATGTGATATCTGTAAATTGTTTTATTTATTTACTTGTCCTTGGAATAAATGAATGCTTTCCTGTTTCCTCATGTGTAAGTTGCTTTATCTAATGAAAATTTCAAATATTTCAGAAAACACAACTGTTGACAAGCTAAGTCCGGGAAACGTTGCCATTGCATCTTCAATTTCCAAAGTAATCGCCTCCGTAATGACTTATCCTCATGAGGTATGTCTAACCTTCTTTGGCTGAATTACTAGGGGAGGAAAGGGCAGGATGTTTATCGGCAACACATTTTTAACTTTGCACGTCATCGTTAACCTTTAGAATTGTGTTTCCAGGTGATACGATCGAGGCTGCAGGAGCAAGGACAGGCCAAAAATATCAAGGTCCGATATGCAGGGGTTGTTGATTGTACTAGGAAGGTGTTCCAAAAGGAAGGCCTTCCAGGCTTCTATCGCGGTTGTGCTACCAATCTGTTAAGAACAACCCCATCAGCTGTTATTACATTCACCAGTTATGAGATGATATACAGGTTCTTCCATCGGGTTGTACCTCAGGACAAGGGGTATCCACAAGGCTACCCTAAATCTAATGACCTTAACAAGCCCAACCCAGATGACAGTGACATAAATTTTGAAAAAGGCCGTGTGTTATGATTCTAATTGCGAAGTATGGGACTTGGGTTGATCTCTAACCTATGGAGTGAAGCTTGTGCTCAAGTGGAATCTGCCATGGCAGACGTCATGGGCCCTAAAATACCAACTGATATGAAGGTCTACATATATCTCATGTCAAAATCTTATGCCTTCAGTGGGAGACTCAAGTTTCATAGCTTGTGGTTAGAGCCAGATTGGCGGTAATCAACATCTCAATCTAATGAGAAGGCTTCATGAGTTCCTCTGGGAAATAAAGAGCGGCTAACATGACGTTGATACTAGGAAGCTATCTTCTTTTTAACTAATTTCTATTTACTCAATTTTTGTTATCATTTGTAACCTAGTGGCTGTTTTTTTATTTATTTTTTTGGGGTCTGTGATGCAAATTCTTTGACTTTTCCTAAATTGTGAAGTACGTTAGCTCCTCCCCCAACAAAAGAAAAAGGGGTATAGGGTAGCGAACAAGTTTAAGGCAACTTCCTTGAGCAGAATAACGAAGTCTTATTGTCTTCTGTGATTAATGAGATTTTGATTTGTGTCCTCCCGTATGATGCTCACTTTCCTACGTCACACTAATGTTCTCAGGTTTATCCATTTAATTAATGTTGTCACGTTGTAATAAATACAATGTTACCAAATTTGTGACACATTATGGCGCGGATACGTGGGACGGTCCTTTACGTAACTTGTAATATTATAAGGTATACTTGGTATGTTTGGGATTGTTGTAAATCATATACATATTATTATTTACTAAAAAAATTAATATAAATACTATATATATTAAAAATTAAAATCATCTACCGACAGACTTCTTTTTATTTCACTTGTCTGCATCCTATCAATTCTTCCGTACGTTTTTTTCCCTTAAAATTTGAAGACAAAACACTTAGGCCTGGAGCACAGAGAAGGCCACGCCCATATAGGGGACCACTCAATTTAACAATAACAAGACCAATTTGGGCCAAAAGAAAAACAATAACAATAATAACAAGACCAACCCATGTTTCATGAGAAAGACTGAAAAAACCAAGGATAGCTAGAATCTTCTCCTTATTATCTCCTATTTCCAAATTCATTCGCACCTGCTTCCCACAATCTCCTCTCCAACCAACCTCTTGTTCTGCACTGATGACCCGCTGCTTGAATATCATAATGCAATGAGGTATAAGTAGAGAAATATATAGTAGAAGCTCCAGAATATTGCAGGATGGAAAACTATTTTGGTTCCTTTTCTTTAGTGTTCCATAGCACGAACGTATTGCATTTTGTAACAAAGGAAAGGGAATGGAGTTTAGAGGGGGACAGATGAATTCGGTGACACTGGTTCAATATTTTTTAAGTTACTAATGTTTATAAAGTGTTTTTTTTTTCTGTTTTCTTTTTTTTTTTCACCTGATGGCATAAAAGTTTGAATATAAAACTATTATAAATTATTTATAACTTTTAGTATTAATTCACACCTAATGATTTTTCTAACATATTGAATTTCACATTTTCAGGTACATTATTTATACTTTGAACTTTTACTATCATAAATTTGTATCAAAATTGGAATACCATTAGTATTTGTATTTTGACAAATAAATCATTTTTACTGAAAATTTTGGGATTAAATTTGACCATGATTTAAAAATAAATTACATAACTTTTATCCACAAAAAATTAATTATGTAGTAAAATAAAAATGACAGTAATACTAAATATTTAATATTATACTCGAGTACTGAAATTGAATTCCATTATATTTTCTCTTGTTTAGTATATTCTATGTACACAAATATTCTATGCATACAAATTGTTAGTTATATGAAATATGAATCAAAATTTTACTTCTTTTTTTTCTGCTATAAACAAAATTTTGCATATTAATCTGACAAATTGAATCAGATTCCCGGCAGTCAATACCGTGATTGCATGAGTCAGGCGATCTTGGCCATCCAACCATCCTCTACGTGACACGTGTCTGTCCTTCTTTTTTTCTTTTCAAATTAGTAACTTTTTTCTTGACAAGATTATACTTTAAGATCATAAATTAAAAATATTTATTATAAAATATTTTATGTTTTAAAATTATTTTAAAGGCTCAAAGAACAAAAAAATTTTAACTATAAAAAATCATTTAATAAATAAGAATAAGAGAGATAATTGGAAAAACATTAGAGAGACTTATGTGTTTTATAATTGAAGTGTAATTTTTTCTTATAATTAAAATTTTTATTTTTATAATTAAAAAGAGGATAAACAATTTAATCATGAAGGGTTATTTTTTAAACAATAATAAATATGAATAAAGGAAAAACTTAAATAAATAATAAAGAAGATTAATTAGTTTTATAATCTAAAGTATAGTTTTTTCTCACAAAAAGATGGACACATCAGGTAAAGGATGGTTGGCTACGTTGGATTTAGGGTTGTCGATTTTGTGTGTGCCGTCATCTCATGTCGTCGGAGAAGCAATTTTTGTCCGATGGACCATAAGGATTTGCTTGGCTAATTCTGGGCAACTTCTAAAACGAGTCCAGCTTTTGAGGGTGAAGTATTGAGATTTAGATCGTGAAACAGCAATAAGCTTCTGTCATGGCAAGTTGTTTGGTACATAATATCAATATTAAGCAGATTTGCAGTGTGAATAAATGTAGTATTTCTAACACAAGCATGAGAGTGAGTGTGTGTGTGTGTGTGTAAATATATATTCAAAATTCATCAACTCAAGACACACAAACCCTCTGGTGAGCAAAGAGTTAACTAATGAACGAACTTAAAGCATTGGTGTATAATTGATCTCAAGGCTGAAAGAATAGTATTTTTTGGTCTGTCTTTAATGGCAGGGAAGACCAAAGTCATTGTTTGTGCATATTGCCACAAATCAAGCTTGTATTTGTCTTTAGTCTTTTTGGCGACGTTGATTGTTCATGCTTTACCATAATATTCTTCCATGTCAATTCCACCATGTCCCACTCCCCTCTTTTTTACCTTCCCACTTTAACTTTTCATTCTTATTTTCTTCCTAAAAAGAATAGGAAACAATAAAAAATGTCTTTACCCTGATCCAACATGCATTTTGATAATTTAGATATCAGCTTGTTTGATTAGAGAACACTTCTCTAATTATATAATCATTAAAAGATTTGATTATTTGTAGGTTCGTATATTTTCTTCTTAATTAGAAAGTACCATATCGATCGATCATGATTGTATATCCATCTCAATAAATTTGATATAAATTATCTTATCCTTACTTCACTCATTTTATTTTGTTTAATTTTTGTTAGATATCATGATCTGCTTTGGATCCGTTTGAGTATCTTAACTGATTCACTTTTTGATTCAGTCAAAAGTTCAAAAAAAAAATTTACGCCAGGAAATTTTTTTCCTTTACTTTTTCATTGTCTCTAAACCTTCTTTGTAATTTAAAATAAAAAAATTACTTCTTATGGTTTATGTTAAAAAAAAAGGCTTTTTATACTTTAATAATTTATAATTCGGTCCTTAATTTTTGTAAATGGTATTTGTTGCAACAATTTGTCTTAAATCCATTGATGGATTAATGCTGTTAACTGAAAATTGTATTGGCCTAAATGAATTATATCCATTTAAACTCATAAAGAATCAGCGATATATTGCATTATTAGAAGAAGGAAAAATTTTATATGCATTTTTCAATAATGGTTATTCATATATATATATATATATATATATACATATATGAATAACCATTATTCAAATTTTAGAACTTAGTATCGATAAACGAAGTATCACTTCTTAAAATCCTATTCTAAATTTCAAGGAGTCCTTGTGTATATAATAATTCAGCAAACTGATTATTAGAAGAAGGAAAAATTTTATATGCATTTTTTTCATGGATTAGACTTAATTGTAATTTTTTACATTTTTACTATTAAATTCTTCAATTAAAACATGTTAAATGTATATTTTTATAATAATAATAATAACATAATAAATATATAATTTAATTATAAAATTATATAATAACTTATAAAAATTATTCACTTATTATAATATTATTAAAAAATTAGAAATTATCATGTTTTAATTAATAAATTTAATAATAAAGATATAAAAAATTACACACATATATTTATATTCTTATTATTATATTTTTTAATTAAAATATAATAAATATAATCTTTTAATTAAAATATGATAAATATATAATTTTTATAAATAATTATATAATTTTTTAATTAAATCGTACATATTATTAATAAAAAATTATATACTTATTATACTTAAATTAAAAAAATTTAAGAATAAAAATATAAAAAAATATAGATAAATTTAATCAAAAGCAGGAGATATTCAGATAGTTTCAAATTCCAATTAAAGGAGAACAATGCAATTGAACGCGACTTGGTGAAATTCTACATGGCATTAGAACGAAAGATCTACTTGGATCACAAGTGCTGAAAACTACGATTTTGGTTACTCTGGAATAGTGACCAGCGCAGGGCGCCAAGCTTTCCTCAACAACGACCTGTAACGAAAACCCGTCCAAACCCGTTTTGGAGACCCGAGTCCGTCTCTCCAATTAATCGAACCCACAACAAGATCCATGTTTCCAACGGAACCGAACTCTCTGAAATGAATCTTCTCGCTGTCGCTGCTTTCTCCATCACCTTCTTCTTCGTTTGGAAGCGAAGACACGAAGAAGTCCTTCAGTGAGTGTCTCCGCATCAAATCCTTCCCCTTCTCCTCCTCCTTCTCCTCCGGTGAATCCAACAGATGCTTCAGCTGAAGGGGCGAGTCTCGGCGGCGAGGTGACCGGCGACTGTTGCTCCTGCAGAGCAGCATCCGTAGGCTGGTTTTCCGCCGCCGGAACTGAACCAGCGGGCTTGTCCTGGGGCTTCGTGTGGGGCTCTGAACAACGCCGCATTGCATCGCGAGGAGCTTGAATTTCTGCAGCGTAGCCATTTCAGCGTGAGTTTGCTCTCGCTCTCTGTCTGTGGCTGTGGCTCTTAAATTTTGTGTGAGTTGAAGTGACTTCAAATTTTAATGTTCCGTGATGATTGTAAGGGGACAGAGGGAATTGGTTACTTCTAGGAGGGAAAATGGGATCTGTTTTGGGAATGGTTGCATCTTTGAATTATTTTCTTCCGGCATATCATTGATTAGTTTGTTCCCTTTATTTCTTTCTGCCTCGAGATTTCAAAGAAAGAAAAGAGGTTCAATAGGTTGAATGGCCAAACTAGGAAAAGGAAAAGCACATGGCAGGGTACATTTTCCAATGTGTGATATGAAATGGAATTTTTATATTTTAAAATATTTATTATATTTTTATAATTATTATTTAATATTATTTAATATTTTTTATTTTTTAAAAATTGAGACATATATAAATGTTATTTTTTATTTTTAAAATTATTTTGTTTATCTATTTCTATTTTATTTTATGCATCAAATGAGACGATAATATTTTCCTTTTTTATCCTAACATCTTTAAATAATAAATAATCATTAGATTGGTAAATAAGAGAGTTAATGTCTCTTTCTAAAGTCTTATACTAGTAAAAAAAAAAAAAAGAATTATACTCAAGTATGAAAATGAAAATTAATATTAAAATTCCCTATAAAAGAATTTTTAAATCAGTGCAGGCCAGATAAGAAATTGCACTTAAAGCAACTTCTAGATAACAAACTAAATATGTCAAGAGACCCATTCCTCAAAGTTGAATTTCTTTCTATAGAGAAGAAAGATGGTTAATATGTCAAGAATAAAATAATTGCTAAATTGTCTAAGAAAAATTAATGAAAGTAGTTTAAAGCTAAAAGTAACTTAACTAAGCCAACCAAAAATGTTAATGCTTATATTTACCGTCCCCTTATTTCAAAGCTGTTTAGTTAAAAGAATAAATTGCAATGCGTTTGGTGGGCAGGGAGTAAAATTCACCAAGACATCATCAAAGCTAGTTAATTCAAACAAAAGAATAAGGTAAAACAGAAACTTGCTTCATTTTACATATACATTCCTTAAGCCATGGACATGACAAGGATGTGCCTTGTAATATAATTATCCTCTAAACCATAATGGAAGTGGATGAGAGAGAATGATATTCTAACTCACTCATTCGCACCTGATGATGAATGCTGACAACACGTTATCATTCTTTCTAAAAATTCATATGACAGAATGGAGCATCAAGTATTATAGAATTAGGCTAAATAATTATACACTGACATTTTTAGGTATAATAGATTTGATAACCCATTTATCGGAGTGTTTGGTGAAGACGCAGTCTCTTCAAATTTGTAATAACTCAAATTAAACTAATAATAATTAAATAAATAATTAAATTAGTCAAAATTTATTTTTAGGATAAATATAATATTTAGGTAATCTTAGGATAATTATAAAGCTTTAAAATTATTTTAAGAAGATATTTTGAAACCTATCTTATATCTATTAGGATATTTTTATGTTCCAAAATTTTTAAAATAGGTCAACATGGAGGCTCTAAATAATTGTGGATCCTTATTTTTACTTTTACACATATAAAAATAATTTTTCATTAGTCTTAAATAAATTATACTAAAAAAAAGAACATTGGGTACTTTTGTAATTTCTTCTTTTTTGTTTAAAATATAATATCCTTCCTTATTACCCTTCATCTTCTAATCTCCTTTTTCTCTTTCTTCGAAATTGAAGCTTCTTGCACGCCTTTTTCCCCATTTCTTTTTCTTTGTTCTGCATTTGGAGTTGCTCTCCCATCGCAAAACGCTGCACCACCGTTCTCTAGGTGATCGGAAGTAATTTCAACAACGTGCTTTGGCTGGGCTGTGCCACGGATGGTTAACTTCCATATTTATTTATTTATTCATTTATTTTCCTTCTTTTTCCTTCCATTTTCGTTCTTCCTCTTTTCTCTTGTATTTAGGTTGTCTTTTCTTTGATTTTAACTTCCATTATTGCTCCATCTTGATGCCAATAGGAATCCAAAACCTTAGTTGTTGATTGCTTCTTCATTTTGGCAGTGGGAAGCTTCTCAAATTGGGCTTTTTTTATTTAAACCATTAAGGTATGAATTGACGCTTCCTATACGTTTATTTAAGCTCCTTAAGATATATTTTAAACTCAAATTAAAATTTAAAAACTTAAATTGGACTGTAAAAATTAATTTGTGAAATCTAAAATCTAGAGTTAATATTAACATTAGAAAATTTAAACTATAATTATGAGTTTAAGTGTTAGAGGGTGAAATTAGTTATATTGAACATATTAAAAATTAATGGAGTAATTTAAGGTGATGCTTTTATATTCAATATAATTATAGGTGATATTCGAATTACTCTTTCCATTGGAGATTCTTTCAAATTTTAAGAAATTTGGGCCTCTACTATTGGCCTCCACAAGTGAGTGTATAGATAGCAAAATAATAGTCTTTTTTATTTTATGTTTACTTATTATTAGCCCAAACTTCACATTTTCTGAGTTGTCATATCTGTGTTATTAGGGAAACAAATCTTATGTTTTAAACTTTATGTGGATCAAAATATACATGTGAATATATATATATATATATATATAAATAGTTATAGGTTGGAGAGATGATGAATGACTTTTATTTAAATTTTATTATATAAACTTGTGATTAATTGTTTTTATTTTATTAAATTACTTCTTTTACTTGATCAAATTTTTATTTGTTTATTTATTTATTGTTTAATATTTAATTTATTTGAATAATTTTCATTTCAAAATTATGGATGGAAGTCTGATTAAAATCCTGTAACCGTTGGTGGGAGTAACGGCCTAAGTGCACTTAATTAGAATAATGAATAATCACTGTGTGGCGGCACTCAGTGATAATTATACTGGATATATCGTGATATGCACATCATGTGGCAGCACTTGGTGATAGTGATGATATTGTGATGCTGTGTAATGACATTAATAGTAGAATTGAATCTTGTGTGGCGATACTCAGGGTTGATTGTAATTCTTACATGGGATACCTATTATATTTTATTTCCTTTAATTTTAAATTGTGCTTTTAATGATAGCCTGCAATATAAATTAATCGTTATTTATATATATATATATATATATAGACAACAATTAAAGGTAATATAATTTCCTTTATTTGTCTAAGTATTTTATTGTGAGAAACTCTAAACCTATTTGTTTTTCTCTCTACTTGTTTTGTTATCTATGCATTCACTAAGCTAGTGGTAGGTTTACCCCTTTCCTTTGTCATATTTCAAATCAGCATAAAAATAGATTAAGGTGCTTTGGGATTTGCGTTCCACCTAAACACAAATGGTAGGATATTTTGGTCCGTTGAATTGTGTAGGAACTCCAAGACACATTGGTTACTAAGTGCTACATTATGTTGGGTCATAAGGGTGTTATATTTTTTGTAGATCATATAATGACTATTGTAATGGCATTTGATTATATTTTGAAAAACTTATGTACTATATCATATTGTGGCAAAAATTCAAAGATATGAGATACTGGTAAATTTTTAAAATAAAATGTATTGAGCTGTGTTGACTTTGTAGAGTTGGGATGTCTAATTTTTAGGGGAGGTATTACTGAATTTTTGACAACTTTTAATCACTGTAGGTATACTTATATAAAAGTATAAATATTAAATGAGTTGCCAGACTTACTAATTTAGGCTAATCATGCTTGGCTTAGTCTAGGTGCCGATAATAGTTTAGGATTTGGGTGGTGACAAAATTCTTCAATGAACCTCATCCCAATCCTGTGAGGTTGGTGGAGGCTTATGCGTACCCTTGTGTAAAACCCCAGCTCCATGAATCTCCGGAGGCTTAGGCTTATCCTTTCCACTTCCAATTTTCTGCAACACCTCCAAAACTTTATAGATGGAAGACCTCAGTTCCTTATTCCCTTGCAAACATTGAAAAGCCAATTCTGCCACTAAAGCTATCGTCCTTTTATATTCATTATCTGACTCAAAATCAAGGAAAGATCTACCAGCTTAGTAAACTCGCTTCTTTCAATCTTCTTTATGGCTAGATTTGCCAACTTAATCTCATCAGTATTCCTTGTACGGTCAATAGCTGGCATGGGTGATATTAGTTCAATCAGTACAAATCCAAAGCTGTATACGTCAATCTTCTGAGTAAGTTGGTAGCTCTATTGATATTCTGGGTCAACATAACTTGTAGTTCCTTGAGGAGCTACGAAGGCATTGCTAGAAAAAATCTTAAAATCCCAAAATCTACAACTTTAACAGACAAATTTTTATCAAATAAAATGTTATTGGTTTTGACATCGCGGTGAACAATGTCAGAAGCAGGAAGACAGGTCAATGCAATGGCAGTCTCTATGGCAATTTTCATTTGTACTAGCCATGGCTGTGAACCAGGCTTTGCTAGATCACCATGGAGATGACAGCCAACATTATTGTTTGGAATGTATCCATATACTAGTAGTAGCTCCCTGTGATGTGAAGTGCATCAATAAGGGGATACAAAATTTTTGAGACACAAACGCCTGAAGATCTGAATTTCGTTCATGAATTGTGTTACACGCCTTTTGTTATGCTTGTGTTGGCATAAGCACTTGATAGCAACTTATCGGCAATCTTGAAATATTCCTAATTGTTAAACATCAATAATTATTCATTTAGACGAAAAATTAACATAGGCTCTCATGTTTATTCACAGAAGTTTACTTGTTCGCAGAAATTGTGTTGGTTAAAAATATTCTCACAGAAAATGATACATTTTTTTTATTTCCAGTATATTACATTTTTTACCCTTTGAAAAAGTGAATTCATGTGCATGGGTACTCTGCCTTATTGGCTAGATTATTAACCATCAACATTAAAATAATTAAAAAAAAAAGGTTTAGCTATTGATGAATCGATGCCACTTAGGAGCTAGGACAATGAAGAATTCGCTGTTTGAAAAATGTTTCTTAGAGCATGTTTTGAAAAAAAAAATCTTGGATCTTTTTTATGTTATATAGGAAGTCCAAATGTTGAATAAACTAACAGAGATTATAATAAAATTATAGGTTTTCACTTACAATTCAATTTTTTTGATTTCAAATGGTTTTGATAGGATATCAAAGTTCCTTGTCTAGAAAGGTATGATAGATCTATACTTTGTTCACATTTCAAGTTTAATAAGCTTTCATGTGAGCAAATGTTATAATAGACAATTAAACTATTCACAAATTTTCACATGATCAAACCCAAGAAATCACCATCCTTATAGGAGAAAAGTCATCTTGTGAGTGACTTACCGTAGTAAACAGTCCCAAAGCCTCCGATACCAAGTTCTCTAGCTCGATCAAAATTGTTTGTTGCCTTCTCCAGCTCCTCGTAGGAGAAGACAGGGATCCCAAAATTGACAAATTAACATTCTGGATTCGTACTTGGATGAATATCGAAATAAATATTTGTTGATTGGTTTAGGAACCCTGAACATTGTATCTCTGTTTCTTAAGTAGTAGAAAAATAAACAAGCCAATTGTAATCACAGCCGCGTATCCAACAGCTAAAACTGTTGGAAGGTGAACTTAGGAATATTAGTCAACCCACGTCGTGCCACAGGCATGGCATATAAGATATTTTGAATTAGCAAATTTTTAAAATTCATGTTATAATTGAATCTTTTTAACAAGTTTTCTCATCATTACGAAGGGATAATAAATACCTAGAAGTAGTTATTCCAAGCACAGGGGAACTAAGCTCAAATGTTTAAGACTAATGTACAAAGCAAGAGTAACTCGAAATTAAAAGTTTTTCCTTATGTTATTGCACTAAACTCAATATGAAACTTTCATTGAGTACTTAAGAACTCATTAGCAATATGAAGGTTAATCATCCTTATAGAATATAAAAGAAGGGGAAGTTGGGCCGTTAATAAGAAAATAGTGAGACTCTTTCTAAACGAGATAACGTTGGAAAGCAGGGAGATGACCATCAGAAACACAATGGTCAAGTATGTTAGCTAGGATGACTGCATTTGAAGCAAAGACTGATAATAAATATTGTACACATGAACACAGTTTATTTTGGAAATTCAATACCTCTTTATAACCTTCCAAACCCGTCTCTTGTGCTCTGGTACTATAACAACGTGAAGAATAACGAATTAGATTTCAGAAATGCCAAACACGCCTCAAGTTATCTGAACGATTATGTGGCCAAATCTAAGTGTAATCAATCAAATTGCTTACCACAACACAATTTTCCTTGTATGCTTGTTTCAGCAGTCAAGAATGTAAATGGGTCTCTGTCCATTGAGGTAGCGTCGAATGTAAGCTTGATAACAGAACATGCATTTAAAGAGCTGGGACTTGTCTTCTAATCTGTGAGGATCAAAGTAGATATCGAAGTCATAACACGTATGTTTGGAGAAGTTTTCTGGGGCATTGCTTTTGAGGTTGGTGTTGCATTTGAAGAGGGTAGTACTGTCAACGATGCTAGAACACATCATAGGAGACCCCGAAGGAATAGTGAGATTGTAGTTGAAGGCACTGCAACTTTTGGAATCCAAGAGCTCTAGAAACTCATGGTCTTGAATGACGAATTCATTGTAATCCATTTGATGGGTGCTTTCAATTTTGAACATCTTTTGTTTCCCAATTAGACCTCTTTAGGTGCGCCTGAATTATCACAACCCCATCTGGGAAGTAAATCACATCCTGGGTTCCTTGTGTTGGTGAAGAGGAAGTGAATTTCCCCAAGGTCTCCCCTCTGCACAGAGAGAAGACTTTGGACAGCCTTCGTACTCATCTGCAACTGAGAGAGGAAGAAGAAAACAACAGAGAAAAAGGAAAAGAAGCAGAGAATCCGTAGCCACGATAAATTTCATAATTTTTGCAGCCAAAATATATGGAGTTTAATAACCAAACAATAGCTCTGTTATCTTATCCATTGCAGCAGTGTGCTTGCACAGCGGCAAATAGAGCAGTAACAGCGATGATACATGAAGATTGAAACAGAGATATGATTGTCCTTAAAATTTAAGTTCCTAAATTCAGTTTTTAAAAGCACAAGTTGGATGAAGTTTATTTGTTCATGGAAAGAAAATGACTTGTTCTCCCGGTATAGTCACTTTTCAATGAGAGATAAAATGGAGTAATCGTGATGTTTCCTAGTTCTCTCTCAATTTGATTACTCCTCAGACACAGAATGGCATCTCTCTTTGAATTAATTGCATCCTTTCTCCCAACACATCATGAATTGATTCGTTCCCTTTAATTTTTCTGATACTCCAGATGAGGGAAAGAGGTTCAATAGCTTGGATCGCCATGTGGGTTTACCGAAAAATTTACGAAGAGAAAAAACTCTTTCATTTGCCCTCCCAAAATCAATACATAAACTAATGAGAGACTTGTCAATGTCTCCGGAGTCATTTACTACTACAAAAACACTAGAATCACACTCAAACGTAACAAGAAAGGAAAATTTTTTTAAAAAAATCTCCCATGATAGAATACTCAAATCCGTCAATTAACAAAATGAAAAATCAGTGCAAACCAGACCAATAAATTGCGCTGTAACAGCTTGAAGAAAACAGACCCCATTATGAAAGTTAGACTTTTTTTTTTCCTCTAAAATGGAGAAAGATAATTAATATATTAAGAAACACTTTTACATTTTTAATAATAAAAATTTAGAATTAATTGATTGCTAAATTATTAAATTTGTTAAACTACATATGACAATGAAAGTAGTTTAAAATTAACTCATATAACCTAAGAAATATAATTTGATGATATCATATATTCGGGTTTACTATGAATCTTAATAATGATACAATCATTATTATTATTATTAAATATTTCATGTTTAATTATTTAAAAATATTAACTTATTTAATAATTAATGGCTCTTAATTGGTTCATTTGATTTTTGTGTCAATAATTAGTACAGTAATAATTCTAATAGAATAAACAAATATTGTTTTATATTTTATAATTATTTTATAAATGTGTATTGTTTGCTTCCTTTTTCTTGTAATATATCTTTGTTTAAGTGATTTTCCATTAACTAATTTGTTTCGTTTAGGTAAATGGCAACCATAAGACCGTGTGGAAGGGGGTTTCAGATTTGTGAGATGTTAGTGGATTTGATGGTCTATTAATTTTTTAGAATATAAGAATGATTCTAAATGTGACTGAGAATAGATCTTTATTGGTTGGATTTTGATGTTTCTGAAAGATGGGAAAAAGGTCGAAGGAAGTCCCTTCAATTTAGTGAAGGAATTATAATCTGTGGTCCTAATTTTTTCTTATATTATAATTTAGTGAATATATTAAGTTACATTTCTTTCTCATTAAATTGAAAATAACATTTGAGGACTTCAAAGTTTGCAATCCATGCTCTTCAATTCTCAGTTGCACGTTGTCAAATCAACTTTAGTTTAATTATGCCTCATTTTTCTCTGATGGGGGTTCTTCTTATGGAGCTACAGGTCAGTCGAAGCTAAAGCAGAGACTTAATTGGAAAAATTATATTTAATGATTTAGGCTTTGTAAAATTTATAATAAAAGATTTTAAAAATTAAAATTATTTTTAAAGATTAAAATTACTGAAACTTGCAATTAGGTTAGTAATTTTTTTAAATTTTAATAATAAATCTTTTAAAACTTGATAATAACTTTAGTTCTTCAATATAATTTTAATTTTTAAAATTTTTTATTATAAATTTTACAAAACTTAAAAATTTTAATATAACTTTGTATTAGCAATGTAATTGAGAATAGAATTAAACGGGACTCGTCATATGAAAATCCATGCCACATTCAAGGAAAAGCACGAAGTGAGTTGACATGTTCAACCAAGTTGATTTTTTTCCAATCTTCATATATATATATATATATATATATATACATAGATTTGAAAGAAAATGTTATAGTTCATGATCAAAGCAAAATGATTTCATCACTTCTCTGTTGAAAAATATGTCTGATAGTCTGTACTTCATAGTTCGATCAATGTTCATGTCCTTAACTTGCTAAAGTTATCCAAACTTTGTGCTTTACCTACACCGAGGATGCAAATGCAAGGATTTGACATATTTTTCTTCCTCTACGAAGTTTGGTCTAATTCAATCACAAAAATACCTATTTCACCTACTTACAGTGAATCAGTGATTCATTAAAACATTGTTTGCCACTAGAATGCCCCTACTTTACTACTTATAAGCAATTCAATTATTTTATTTTAATTTACTTACTTCTCTTGGATTTTATTTACGAACAATATTATACAACTTCTGAGTTTGATACAGATTATAATCCGTCAAGTGACCTTATGCTTTTAACCCTTAATGAACGCTACTTTTTTAGGCTAATGGCATCATCTTAGGGATTGATGGATGGAATCATCCTGGGGATGTGTTATGTGCAATATTTTGTGAAAATTAATTAGCAATTTGTATACTTAATCTATTATCTATATTATATAGTGTTGAACCATTAAAATGTACTACAAAGTTGCTTAATTTTACATAGTTTTATATTACGAAATAATTCAATCATCAATTTGTATAAGTGCATTAAATAACTTATATATATATATATATATATATTCATGTTTCAATTTAATAACAGAAATTTAAATACCTCATGTGATGCATAAGTCTCTTACAAGTTATAGTAATAATTCAAATAAAATAAAAATATATTATTTTATAATTTATAATTATTATATCATAACTAAAATAATCACTTGTATTATTTATGCCTATATTTGCCCTGTTCCCTTATTCATAATTGTATAATTGAAAGAATAAAGTAGAACAAGACTCACTTCGTCTTGTAGGTATTAACATGACAAGGGTGTGTTTTACAATAATAATAATAATTAATATTTTAAAAATTCAATCAATTATTAAAACAATAAAAATATTAATTCACAATTCATTACTTTAATTCTAGTTGAACAAATAATAATTATATATATTAAAAATTTAATATAACAAATAGTAATAAATAAATATTAATAAATTTTACATATTAGCTAAAGTTTTAATTTTACTTTTATTCAAAAATTACCTGTCAAAAATATTAGCCCCGGATTAGCCCAATATTATGCATCTGGACTGAATGAACCCGATATCACTCCTTTGATCTAAAGAAAGCAGACTTGTGCTTAAAAGTCCAAACCCGTTTATTCTTCTCTTCACCACTATCTTTGTCTTCATCTCTTGTTGATGCCAAAACCAAGAAGCAGAACAGAGGCACAGAGCCACAGACCAAATCTTCGCTCCTTCAAAACCATAACAACCGTCGCTTCTGTTCATGCCTTACCTCTAAGAAAATACCCAAGCATCATCAAGCTTTTGGTTCCTCCAATACTGATAGTTCAAATTAAAAATTTTGATCCTCTTATTCTCTTGTTGATGATCTTCATCGTTGCTTGTAATCGGATTTGCAACCCATCACTCCTACAAGTAAGAAACCCATTGGCAAAGGTGTGCTTCTGCTTGGCTATCAGAACAAGGAAACGAAGGATAAAAGATGTTGAAAAAACTGAAGTCTCACAGTTAAGGGAGGAGCAGAAGTTTCTCTTTATAAATAATGGGCTCAACAAAGTAAGATGTCTTGACCTAACCAATTTGTTGGCAAGGTCGGCTTTCATGGATTTTATTGGTTTTTCGCTGATTTTTTAGTCATTTGATTTTATGAATCAATCAAATTGAACTAATGGTTGGTTGATCGATTTTTGGTTGAATTGATTGGTCTGGTACAGGTTGATAATCACCCTATAAAACAACTACACAAGTGGATCAGAGATTATGACGCTTATTCGCAACTGAAGATGAATGCCAACAAAGTTTTATCATTCTTTAAAAAATTCATATGGTAAAATGGAGTAACATTTATTAATCATTAGAATTAGGCGAAGTAATTTTGCACTAACATTAATTAGGCATAGTAAATTCCCTATTTCTTTTATCAGAATGTTTGGCGAAGTTGCTGTCCCTTCAAATTCTTCAATGATCCAACCTCATTCCAATTATGTGAGGTTGATGGAGCTGTATGTATATCCTTGTGCAAAATCCCAATTCCATGAACCTCCAGAGGTTCAAGCTCATCCTTCCCACTTTCAATTTTTTGCAAAGCCTCCAAAACTTCATCCATGGAAGGTCTCAGTTCCTTGTCCCTTTGCAAACAATGAAAAGCCAATTCTGCCATTGAAACTATCGTCCTTTTATATTCACTATTTGACTCAAAACCAAGGGAAGAATCTACCAGCTCAGTAAACTCTCTTCTTTGAATCTTCTTTAGGGCTAGATTTGCCAACTTAATCTCATCGATATTCCTAGTAGGATCAACAGCTTGCATAGATGATATCAGTTCAATGAGGACTACTCCAAAACTGTAAACATCACTCTTTTTAGTAAGTTGGTAACTTTGTTGATATTCTGGGTCAACATAACCCATAGTTCCTTGAGGAGCTGTAGAGGCATGGGAGACATCAATAGATAACAATCTTGAAATCCCAAAGTCTGCGACTTTAACACACACATTTTTATCAAGGAGAATGTTGTTGGTTTTGACATCGCGATGAATAATGTTAGAAGCATGAAGATAGGTCAATGCAGTGGCAGTCTCTATGGCAATTTTCATTCGTAGAGGCCATGGCAATGAACCAGGCTTTGCTAGATCACCATGGAGATGACTAGCAACTGTACCATTTGGAATATATTCATACGCCAATAGTAGCTTGTGGCTGTGGGGTGAAGTGCATCCATAGAGAGACACAAGATTTCTATGGCGCAAATGTGTGAAGACTTGAATTTCATTCATGAATTGTTTAACACGCTTGCTGTCACGCTTGTGGTCATATACGCGCTTGACGGCAACTTCTCGTCCATCTTTAAGTTTTCCTGGTTGTTAAACATTAATGCATAAATTATTCATAAAGACATGAGATTAACACAGGCTTTCCTCTTCATTTTTTAGAAATTACCTTGTTTGCAAAAAACTATGTTGGTTATAAAATATTTCATGGAAAATGATACATTATTTTTTATTTTTCTAGTATATTACATTTTTAGCCTTTTTTTTAAAGCTAGGTGAGGTTATGTTTACTAGCAACCACTGAGTGAAAAATGTTCTCCATAGGTTATCACAACCAAGCATAGGAAAATAATCTTTGAAAAGGTGAGTTCTAGGAAAATTTGAAGGCATCGGTACCCTGCCTTGTTGGCAAGATTGTTAATCATTAAAGTAGCAACAATTAGATTAAACAATTGATAACTCTACCAACGACACAGGATATCAGTGGCACTTAGATACTGAAGAATTCACTTTTTGAAAAACGTTTGTGGAATATTTTTGACAAAAACATTCAAGTTTTTGGTTTGGTTACGTATAGTGTAAGACCTGGAGGGGGAGAGTAGAGAAAGGACGAGGGTTAGAGATGAAACTCTATAAACATTCTGAATGAGGAAAACTGGAAAAGACATTGTCTGGGTCACTAACCGTAGTAAACAGTTCCAAAGCCTCCATTTCCAAGTTCTCTTGATTGATCAAAATTGTTTGTTGCTTCTTCGAGCTCCCTATAGGAGAAGACAGGGACCCCAAAGTTGACATTTCCATTTTCTGGGTTTGTACTTGGATGGATATCAAAATAAATGTTTCTTGATTGGTTTAGGAAGCCTGAACAATTGTATCGTTGCACCATTAGCAGTAGAATAATAAGCAAGAAAATTATAATCACGGCTGCGCTTCCAATAGCAACACCTGTAGAAGGATAGGCTTTGAAATTTTAATCAATTCTTGGAGTATAATAGCCACGGAAAAAGTCAATTAGTATAAAAATTTATAATTGCTCTAAATTTCACACAGGGGCTTCTAAACTCAAGGACTCGTAAGCAACTCCAATGTAAGAAATTCTATATCTGTTATGCGCAAGGCCTACAAAATCATTTTAATTATAGCCATTTGATGGCTTCGAATACTTATAAGCTCATTAGTAATCAATAATACTTTGCATAAATGAAGGAATGATGTCGGGTTAACAAGAAAATAATGAGACTCTTCTCTACTTTGCATGAATGCTTAGTGTGTTTTGGAAATGCAGTACCTTTTATTAAAGCCTTGGACTCCCTTTCCTTGTGCTCTGGTATCAACAAGGTGAGGAATAAGATGTCAGATTTCAGAAATGAAGGGATGATGTTGGGTTAATAATCATTTTGATTATAGCTATTTGATTGTTTCGAACACTTATAAGCTCATTAAAAATCAATAATACTTTGCATAAAGGCTTATGAGTGTTCTGGAAATGCATAACATTTTATTAAAGCCTTGGAATCGCTTCCCTTGTGCTCTGGTATCAACGAGGGGAAGACTGAAGGACAACAAATCAGATTTCCGAAAGCCCAAACACACCTTAAGATATCTGAATGATTATGTGGCCAAATCTAAAGTGTCATAAGTCAAAGTGCTTACCATCGGCACTACATTTTCCATCAGGTAGACATTGCCCTCCTCTGATATGAATACAGT
Source organism: Erythrophleum ivorense (assembly GCA_026724425.1). Classification (NCBI taxonomy): domain Eukaryota; kingdom Viridiplantae; phylum Streptophyta; class Magnoliopsida; order Fabales; family Fabaceae; genus Erythrophleum; species Erythrophleum ivorense. The sequence goes on from JAIUCV010000009.1 coordinate 47,503,797, forward strand.
CAAGACAAGAGTAAGATAGTTGTACTTCTATGTAGATTTCAGCAGTTAAGAATGTAAATGGGTCATTGGCAGGGTAAGGAGGTTGCGGTTTAACTGGAAGCTGGATAACAGAACCCGCTTTTAAAGGGCAGGGCGATTTGCCATCTATTTCGGGAGGAGGAAAGGAGATGTTGTAGCCAGGACAGGTATGTTGGGAGGAGTGATCGAAGACGCAGTCGTTGTTGAGAGTGTGGTTGCATCTCAACAGGGGAATACTGTTTAGGATATGAAAAGACATCGTAGGAGACTCCGGAGGAATAGGGAGTTTATAGTCAAAGGCACTGCAAGGATTGGAACGCAAGTGCTCTCGAAGCTCATGGTCAATGACGACGATTTCACTTATGTAATCCTTCTGATCGATGATTTTAATTTCGAACGATACATTTTTTCCCAATTGGACTTCTTTCCTTGCCTCTGGATCTGGAGCATCACAACCTCCTATGGGAAGTAAACCACAATCTGGCCAGCTTGCGATGGTGAAGGGGAAGTGAATTTCCCCAAGATGTCCACAGGGAAAAGATTTTGGACAGGCGACTGAGAGAGGAAGAAGAAAACAAGAGAGAAAAAGGAAAGGAAGCAGAGAATCAGGAGACATACTAAATTTCATAATTTTTGCGGCCAAAATATGTGGATTTTCGTAAGAGAACAATCTCTTTGGCTAACCTCAGTGCAGAGCTGTATTAATAATGGTCCATTGAATCAGTGTGCTAACTACGCTTGTTGACTTGGACAATGACTAAGGAAGACTTGGATAATTTGGCTCGGAGACCGAGGGGGAAGGGAAAGACGTTCCTACTCAGCTTCCTCAAATGTCATAATTGCAAGACTTCTAAATGCTTACTGCTTATGGTCTAAGCCCGTTTCCCTCCGGCATGAAGTTTACACAACGGCAAAAGACTAGGAAGGCAGTAACAGTAATCAAGGTTTTATGCCCGGCAATGACGACGGTGTGTGGAACCTTTAGGTTTTTAATAGAATTTGGGCAAAAAGTAATATAGAAAGTGAAAATGTCCATAAAATTTATTTTTTTCCTATACTTTTCTTTTTTAAGCTTTAAATTTTACAAAAATTTTATAATAAAAATTTTAGAGAAATGAGACTCATGACACCGTGATTGTTTTCAAATATTCTTCAATTAATATGAATTAAATTATTGGATTCTATATTTAAATCTCTCGTGTCAAGCTTAGTCTGATGCCCCTCTATTAAATTAATAAATTCCTAATTTTAAGCTCATCTTTTTGAGTGTGTAATAATTTCCTTATTGTATTCAAAGCCTTAGACGGCAAGTTGGATATGATAGACCTGTTAAGTTCTATCACTTTTAGATACATATTTACATCATGGTATACAGGAATAAAAAGGATTTTATAATTTTAAATTATGTTTAGTACAACATGAAAAAGAGTAAAAATGCTATTTTATTTATATATTTAATTAGATAAAAATATTATAATAACAAAAAAAATTTTGACAAAAATTATAATACCTTTAAAGTAAAAATATATATTTAAATATTTGTTTTAAAAATTATTAATTAATTTTATTTTTTGAACTAATTTTATTCACTTTCACATTATGAAAGTTAAAATAAATAAATAAAATTATTTTTTAAAAAATCTATTGTAAAAAATTAATTTTATTTAAAAAATTAATAAAAATCAAAGAAATTAATATAATTTGCTTTTATATTTATTATAGACATGCAAGATGTTGGACATTTAAAAAATTCCTAGAGATTGAATCAATGCTGGAATGAGGGCAAATTGGACATTTCAAAAAGCATCCCTATGAATAAATCCTCATTCCATTGACTCAACAAAGAAAGTGGGCATTTTGATCGGACTACAATTGAAAAAATTATAAATTCTCCCCATACATAGTCATTAATTTTATTTCTTTATAAGCAATATATTATTATTATTTAATTTAAAGGGTTACAGTTGTTAAAAAATCGTAACTCCTAAATAAAAAAAATTAAAAAAATGGGTCACCATTGTTGAGCAAATGTGACCCTTGAAATTAAAAAAAAAATCCAAAAAGGTCATGCTTGTTAGGTTAAAATTTTAACTTTGACACATAGATAACATATGTCCACGTGATAACATTTGATTGAGCTACTCGGATTATGTTGCCATGTGGACAAATATCACTAGTTGAAGAAAAAAAAAATTATATATATATATATATATATATATATATTATTGTTACTTTCCACTTTTTTCCCAGCCGTAAAATCGTGGCCACTTTCCTTTTTTTTGTCCCCACCATGCCTGCTTCCTTTTTTTCCTTCATCTTTTTCATTTTTCCATTTCCTTCATCCTCCTTTTATCTTTCTAGTTTCTATCGTAGTAATTCTTCAGCCATTCCTTGCAATTATTACAAAGGCAACATTTCACAATATAAAAGAAGAGTCTTACAAAAGAAGGAGAAAAAAAAATAATGCATATCTAATTCATGAATATTATAAAAGGAGAAGGAGTCTCAAGTATCAATACATATTAACTACTTGGTATGTAGATACGAAAGAAAATAAATGTTTTATTTTTTATTTTTTGCTTGAAATGTAATTATATTGTTGTTAAATTTTAAATTTGTGATATATATATTTACCTGTTTGATTTGGATTGTGAGTTAAATGCTTTTTTCGCTTAAAATGTGATTATATTGTGGTTAAATTTTAAATTATGTTTTTAATAATGTGAAATAAATTTAAAGTTATATAATACTCCCTCCGGTCCTGTTTATAAGAGAAAAAAAATTGTTTCACTGATATTAAGAAAAACAGTTAATATTAGTTTAACTCATTAATTAGGTTTAAGTTTGATAATTTTTTCTTATTTTACCCATCTTTATTTTGTATAGAAAAACGTTATGCATTGTTAAGTGTATTAGATGTAACAATAAATGAAGGGTAAAAAAGAAATTTATTATTTAGTGAAATAAAAAAATATACTATGTTTCTTATATTTTGGAACCAAAAAAATCTCTTCAAATTTTCTTATAAACAGGACCGGAGGGAGTATTTGTTAACATACAAATAAAATTGAAAAAATGAATGTTTAGGATAAAAAAAATATAATGTGAAAAAAATAAAAATAAAATATTGTAAAAGCACAAGTATGAAAGGATTTTTTTTTAATATTGTATAATATTACAATAAGAATAAGATATGAAAATATAATATGAAGAAAATGTAAAAATTTTATATAAAATATAATATGAAAAATATTGTTAAAAATATTATAACAGAATTAAAGTATTGTAAAAAATATTGTAAAAATTATAATATGTGAAAAATAAAAAGTATAATATTATAAAAATACAATCATTAAATAATTTTTTAACATTCGATAATATTATAAGAAAATATTATAATATTGGATAAAACATTATAAAAAATATTACAAAAATATAATATGAAAAGGTATTGTGAAAAAATATTATAAAAGAATTAAAGTATTGTAAAAATTATAATGTGGGAAAAATGAAAAAAAAAATTAATATTATAAAAATAAAATTATTAAATAATTTTTAATATTGGATAATATTATAATAATATTTGATAAAATATTATATAAAATATTATGAAAATATAATATGAAAAAAACATAAAAATGTTTTTAAAATATAATATAAAAATATTGTGAAAAAATATTATAAAAAAATAAAAGTATTGTAAAAATTATCATGTGAAAAAAATATTAAAAACTACAATAAATTTTTTTAATATTTTATTAATCGAGTATAAAAAAAAATACATTAGTTGAATAAATATTTTAATAATTTATGGATTTTGTACAATATTTTAAATGTTAGTGGCAGTGTTACTCGAATTGGCGAAATAAATGACAGAAAATATGTTATATGCTTATATTCAAATGGACAAATATGCCAAAATGAAGAAGGTGAAACATTTATCTTAGATACAGTTGATGTGATGATTGTTGATTTTAATATTTCGTTGAAGAGGTTAAAACAAAAGGTTGCGGAATAGTTACAGTTATGCTCAAATTAATATGTGTCTTAATTGGTGTATTAGTATCCAGTGTCATTGAGGCCCACAAGGTATCGAGCATATAAGTTAAGGAGAGATGCCAACGTTTAAGCGATGTGGGTGGTAAATGCAAAGTTTTCATTATAGCTTAGCTCATTAGAGTTGTACGTAAAAATATCGTCAAAGAAAATTGACTTAAATGTGACAACTTAAGTAACAATTGGCTATGTGTTAGATCCACTCCCCTCTTTCAGCAACATTAATGTCACAAATGATCAGCCTACCTTATTTATGACATATTTTGTAGACATTGGTCAATTATAGATCGAACACATAATAATTCAATAATATCCAACTATTGGTTTAGTTGACTATACCTCTCGTTCAAGTTCATCTTGTCCACAAGTTAATTATATCTCACAACCAAGTTCGTTACATGAACCATTTGGCGCCTTCTTGTTATCTAGAAGAGACAGAAAACATAATGGATGAATTTGAGGAAGATGACAAATATGATGCTATTCTTTACAATCACAATGGTGGTAGCGACATAGATGATGATGAAGACACCAATTACATGGATGCCTCCGTGAATCTAGTAGCCCCCATAAATACATGAGATGATACTGAAATGTTATTCGTTGGTGGATCCACCTTATTAGTAGTGCTCAGAGTTTTATGTTAATTTTTAGAGATCTGTCATAGTTATTTTATTTCACTTTTCTCATACATATTACATATATGATTCTCAATTTTTTTTACAAGTTGATGTAACTCACTGCTTACGACTACTTGCTATGGATGACCCTTTACCACTTAGTCTCGTTGTAGTCAATGATTGTACTAGCATCCTTGAGACACTTGGTGAGTATCGAGACATAACGATATCTCAAGTTGCTCCTTCTACACCTCAGTTGCCTAGGCCACAGCTTCCTCCAAGTTGCATAGCAAAGAAAACTTGTAGATTTATATTTATTAGAGTACTCATAGTAGATGATCGGGTTTATCATAATTTTTCTTTTGGTGTTGGCACTGCATCTACAATAACTGGTATATCTTTCATACATTGACATAGAGTAGGCTCACCATAATGCCGTTGGTCTATCTTCTTTCCTAGCGACACAAATACAGACCCACCATGACACCATATGTTTATTTTCTTCCATGCGACCCATGCATTTTGCTAATTTTGGGGGTGCCAGCTCTTCATTTTATATACAATGAAGTTTCATCCCTCTCACAACCTTATTTTCAAACTAGGCTATCTACTTTTGGATTTGCTTTTAGGTCTTTTGCTTACGTTGGATCACAGTAGGTAAGATATATTACACCACATTAACCAATTTGTTTAGTTTAATCCTCCCAATGGAATATGAATCAATCTCCTACCATACTATAAGTAAAAGGTAAAAGAAACAACAATAACAAAAAAGATGAAATTAAAGCCAAAGCCGAGGATGAAAAAGAAATTGAAGAGGAGGACGAGGAACAGAAGACAGAAGAAGAACACTATCTTGTCTGACAATGAAGCCAACGATTAAGAAGAAGGACTTGATATGGCACAATAAGTCCTTTGTTTTGAACGATATGTATTATTTTTTTTGCACTTATGTGTTTATATTTTAATTCATTGTTCTAAGTTGTAACTATTCCTTTTCAACAATTATAAAATTTAAATTACTTCAATATCGAATTCAATAATACTTAATAAATGTGATTAATTGCTCATCAAAATTTTAAACACTCTTACTTATTTATCTAATTTAAAGATAATTGAATTAACCTGTATTTTTTTATTTTAAACAATTAACCTTTATTTTTTTAGATTAATTTTATGATTTCCATTTTATATAATTTTTTATGTATTATAATTAATATTTTGATTATGTAAATCACTATAAATAAAAATTTTTAACAAAAATTAACTTTACAATTAGATTTTAAAAAAATAATCGAGGGGTCATGATTGGCCCCCAGTTATGACCCCTTTATATATTAAAAAAAAATTTAAATTGCAACCCCACTTTCTAAAATAAAAAAAATTTAAATTCAGGGGGTCACGGTTGTTTGCCAATTGTGACCGCTCAAAAATTTAAAAAAAAAATATTCATATTGTATTTGAAAAAAAAATTACAATTGTGAATAAAAGTTAATAACAATTTTAACTATTGTAATATAGTTAATGGTCAACGATTAAAAACAAAGATTTAATGTGATACAAGAAATCATTTTTTGTAACTGTATGTATAACTTTTTTTATATTTATATGTTTATATTTTAGTTTATTATTTAATATTATGATTTTTTTTTCAACAATTATAAAATTTTCATTACTTTAATATTGAGTTTAACAATATTTAATAAGTATAGTTAATTGTTCATCAAAATTTTTAAAACTCTTACTAATTATCAAATTTTAAGGAAATTAACATTTATTTTTCTAAGCTAATTTTATTTTTTAAAGTAATTTTATCAAGTTTAAAGGAATTAACAGTTAATTTTTTTAAAATACTTAACCTTTATTTTTCTTGAATAATTTTATTTTTCTTAAATAATTTTATCAAGTTTAAATGATTTAATATTTAATTTTTTAAAAAAATGCTTAAACTTTATTTTTCTTAAATAATTTTATTTTGTAATTTATAAAATTATAAAATTAATAAAAATAAAAACTTCTAAATATATAAACAAAAAATGGTTATATTCTAAAAATAATTTTTTTTTCAATCTCTCAAAATAAAAAAAAAAATTAAATAAGCAACCATGACCTTTGAAAATAAAAAGAAATTTCAAATTGGGTTAAAATTGCTAAGCAACCATGAGACCCCTCAAATTAAAAAAAATATTCTATATTGCATCTAGCAACTGTAAACCCTCAAATTAAAAAAAAAATCTATGTTACATCTGAAAAATAAAGATTGACGATTGTGCATGGGATGAAATTATAATTTTAACTATTGCAAATGAGTCAAAATGCCAAAGAAAGCATGTTCCACGAAGATGCTGGAATCTTGTTTCCTCAAGGAAGGCCATGTGTATGTACCAAACATGTTATAAATCTTGTTTGCATTTTCAAACATAGTGAAATTGAAATGGAATAAATATGCAGGTTTGCATTTTCGTTTAAAGAAAGAAAGGATAAGCTTTGCTGGGACGGGACGTTGCTAATGGTTATAAAATTTTAGCTAAAGATCTGAATGCCCTCTTGTCTGTGGATTTTCATTTTCTGAGGTATTGAAATTTCCTCGGGGAATTGTTATTTTCTTGTGGAAGGTGTTATCGGAGTCGTTGCCAATCACTTTATACACGCAAATTGCGTGTAAGAGTATACTTTTTAATAAATATTTTTTTATAAAAAAATTTACATCTTCATAATCTTTCCTTTGACTTGGTCTTAAGTCTTAAGATTTAAAAAAAGTTTGAATCTTGACTTGATATTTTATACTTATCTTTTGTTTGAAAGACATGAGTCAGCATAACTGTATCCTTTTTTAATCTTTTTTACAGGAGACTTTGGTTCACGTTGTTTTTTTTGTAAGGTTTTAACGACATGGGCCCCATAATTTTTTTAAATGTCATAATTATATATTTTTTTGTAAAAGGTTAATTAATTTTTTTAATTACTAATTATATATTTTATAACATTTATATGTTTTAATCATAATCTTATAATTTTATGTAAATAATATTTTGAATAATCAATCAAGTATACTTACAATTATATAACAAAAATTTATACTTATGAGTCACAATAAGCGTATTCGTGCCATGCCAGAACTTTTTCTCTTACTTGTGGTTGTTGCACGAATTGATCATCTTCTTCTTCTTCTTCTACTACTTGTTCTGGCTCTAAGATGTTTTCATTGGCAGTTGGAGAAGAATTAAATCCCACTCACCAGGGTACCGTAAGAAAGAAATTGGTGGGGAATTCTTCTTCTCTTGAGTGGCTTAAGAGAACTGGAAATCTGCCTTTGCTGGTTATCACACAACCCTTGAAAAGGCATGGTTTTATATGTAGTACATTAGTGTATGTCATTATCCACACGAAGCAAAGTAACTCACGCCCATCAGGGATATCATATTGAAAAATTATATAATAAAAAAAAATAGACCAATCTAATGATTAATAGATATATAAATATGTCAAATGTATTTTTTAGTAAAATTTATTTTTGATATATTTACATGTTTATTAATAATATATCATTCCGAGATAAACAAAATGTGTTTTTAGTAAATTCAATTCACTCTGAAATTGCTGAGCAAGAATTTCCCTAGAGACTAATTTTGAATAGAGAAGTTTATAAATAGAGTCAATTTACAAAAAAAAAAAAAAGTAAACTACATTAATTATTAATAAACATATAAATATATTAACCGTGAATTTGAATTCTATAAAAATGTACATTTGTTGACGATTGATTTTATCTACTAATATTTTCTATAGAACTTTTTGAAAATTTTCTACTTCCAGCGGATCCCTTTAATTTTCCACCATGTTTGGTTTCCCCGTTGGACTTCTTTAAAATTGCCTCTGGATCAGCACAACCCCTTTTAGGTGGTAAGCCGAATTCTGGGTTCATTGCGTTGGTGAAGGAGAAGTGAATTTCTAAAGACCCCTCTGGACCGGGGAAGAAGAAAACGACAGAGAACGTCCGTAATAAAATAAATCATATTTTAATATTTGAATTAAGATATTAAATAATTAATTATTAGAATATTTTATTATTATTTCACAAAAAGTTGAGACAATTAATTTTTTAATAATTAATATTTAAAATTTTAAAATAAGAAATTATATTTTATTAGTTGGATAAAAATTCAATTTTCTTAAAAAGTTTTGAGAAACATAGAGTTGAGTAGAAAGAACAGGGGAAGTCTGAAATATGATTTTACAATAAATTCCTTTTTTTTGGTGATTATTATTCTTTTAATTAGAATTTTTTTTTATTATATATATATATTTATATTTTTATCCTACCGAAGCCATAAAATAAGAAACAATATAATATATCTTTTCCCTGGCTGCAGTGTGCTTACTACGCTAGTTGACTTAGACAATGACCAAGAAAGACTCGAGAAACTGACTCCAAAAATGCAGAAGTTAAAGAATTACTCAGCTTCCTCAAGTGTTCCCTGGAACTATTTACTCTTAAATACCTGCTTGGGGTCCAAGTTTGGTTCCCTGGAACTCAAGTTTACACCGCGGCAAATAGACCAGTTACAGTGGTGAAAATTTTATGCTCCGCAATAAAGACTGAAACAGAGATGTGATTGTCCTTAAAATTTAACTCTCTGAGTTCAGTTCTTCACAACATAAGGTGGATGAAGTTTAGTAGTCTGTGGAAGGGAAATGAATTATTCTGCCATCATAGTCTCGTTTCAGTGAGAAATAAACAAGGAATGATCCTTATGTTCACTAGTTGTCTCATTAAATTTGATTACTCTTGTGTCAGAGAATGGCATCTGTATTAGTAATGGATGTATATTTTCTCCCAACACAGCACTGATTGATTAATAGTTTTTATTACGTCTTTTTGAGACGAGAAAGAAGTTCAATAGCTTGAATGGCCAAAGTGAGTTTATTGAAAATTTGACTAAGAAATATAACTCTTTCATTTTTTATCTCAACTCTTTAAATTTGATTACTCTTATGCCAGAGAATGGCATCTGTTTTTGTAGTAGTTGCATATTTTCTCTCATTCATTGATTGATTAGTTGCCTTTAAAGTCTTTCGGAGATTTAAAGGCGGGAAAGGGGTTTCATTTTCTATTTCAACTCTTTAAATGAAAAAAAAAATCAATAGATAAAAAAAGAAATTAAAGATTTATCAATGTCTCTGGGGTCATGTGCTCCTAGGAAACAAGAAAAATTCTAGAGTCAAACTCAAGCATGATAACAAAAGAAAAATACAAAATTCCCCCATAATTGAATACTAAAATTAATCAGCTAACAAAATGAAAAATCAGTGCAGATCAGACCAAAAAGTTGCACCTGTAACCTAAAGAAAACAAAAGCGTATGGCAATAGACCCGTCATTCTGCTATTTCTTAAACTAAAGATGATAATAAAAGTAGATTAAACTTATATATATATATATATATATATATAAACGAAGCAAAATAATTTATGCTTATAGTTGCCCTATTTCTGTGCTTCAAAGCTGTATATTTGAAAGCATGAAGTAAAATTCACCAACATATCAAAGCTGGATATGTTGAACAAACGAATAAACAAAAAACAAAAACTCACTTTATTGTACATAAACATTCCCTCAGCCATTGACATGACAAGGACGTGCCTTATAATAAACCATCCTATGAGCAATAGTACAAGTAGATGAGAGAATCATTCATCCTCAACTGAAGATGAATGCTGAGAAAATTGTATCATTCTTTCTGGAAACTCATACGGTAAACTCGAGTAAGGAGTATCAAGTGTAAACCATTGAATTAAGCTCATTAATTATGCACTGACATTAAGGTATATTAGAATTACTTCCCCATTTGTGATCATAGTGTGTGGGGAAGGCGCTGTGGCTTCAAATTCTTCAATGATCCAAGCCCATCCCTATACATAGAGGTTGGCAGAGAGGTATGAATCTCCCTGTCTGAAATCCCAGCAACATGAAACTCTAGATGCTCAAGATCAACCTTCCCACTTTCAATTCTCTGCAGCACCTCCATAACTTCATCCATGGAAGGTCTCAGTTCCTTGTCCCTCTGCAAGCACTGAAAAGCTAAGATCGCCACTGAAACTATCATCCTCTTAACGTCACTATCATACTCAAAACCAAGGGAAGGATCTACCAGCTCAACAAACGCTCTTTTTTGAATCTTCTTAACTGCAAGATTTGCCAACTTAATCTCATCCTTATTTCTTGTAACATCAATAGCTGGCATAGAAGATATCAGCTCAATGAGCACAACTCCAAAGCTATACACATCACTCTTGTTAGTAAGCTGGTAGCATTGGTGATATTCTGGGTCCAAATAACCTGGGGTTCCTGCTGGAGCTGTGGAGACATGGGAGGCAAATTTAGGGAACAACCTTGAAAGACCAAAGTCTGCAACCTTGACACAAAAATGGTTGTCAAGGAGAAGGTTGCTGGTTTTGACATCGCGGTGAATGATGTCACAAGCATGGAGATAAGACAATGCACTTGCTGTCTCTATGGCAATTCTCATCCTTGTGGGCCACGGCAGTGAACCAGGCTTTGCTAGATTGCCATGAAGATGACAACCAAGAGTTCTGTTTGGAATGTATTCATAGACCAACAGCAACTCACGGCTATGACGCGGACTGCAACCATAGAGTGACACAAGGTTTCTGTGGTGTAGGCTTGTGAGAATCTTAATTTCATTTATGAACTGCCCTACACGTTTATAGTTGCGCTCGAATAGCCGCTTGATAGCTACTTCTCGTCCATCTTTAAGCTTTCCTAGTTGTTGAAAATCAACCAGAAGTTTATTCATAAAGATGTAAATTAACACAGGCTTTCTTCTTTATTTTGCAGAAATTTGCGTTAGTTAAAAATATTTTCAAAGAAAATAATACATTCTTTACAAATAGTTGTGTACTTATTTTTTTATTTATTTTACACCTTATAAGTGAAGTTATTTTTACATCGAGTAGGAAAAAAAATCTTTCTAGATTATTGCATCAAACATAGAAATACGGTCTTTCAAGTTTCAAGTATGATGAATAAGAGCTTTTGACAGAATAAACTCTCAATCTATATTAAGGGAATGGTGCATTTTTTGGGGTGGCTTACCATGGTAAACAGTACCAAAGCCGCCATTTCCAAGTTCTCTTGATTGATCAAAATTGTTTGTTGCTTCTTCGAGCTCCTGATAGGAGAAGACAGGGACCCCAAAGTAGACATTTCCACTTTCCGGGTTTGTATTTGAGTAGGTATCCGATTCAATGCTTCTTGATTGATTTTGCAAGCCTAAAGACTTGTATCTTCGTTTGTTCCACAGTAGAATAATAAACAAAATAAAAAACAAGTCAATTATAATCACGGCTGCGCTTCCAATAGCAACACCTGTAGGAGGATAAGCTTTGAAGTTTTAATCAATTCTTGGAGTATAATAGCCACGGACACAGTCAATTAGTATAAAAATTTATAATTACTCTAAATTTCAAACAGGGGCTTCTAAACTCAAGGACTCGTAAGCAACTCCAATATAAGAAATTCTATATCTGTTATGCGCAAGGCCTACAAAATCGTTTTAATTGTAGCTATTTGATTGCTCTGAATACTTATAAGCTTATTAGTAATCAATAATACTTTGCATAAATGAAGGAATGATGTCGGGTTAACAAGAAAATAATGAGACTCTTCTCTACTTTGCATGAATGCTTAGTGTGTTTTGGAAATGCAGTACCTTTTTTTAAAGCCTTGGACTCCCTTTCCTTGTGCTCTGGTATCAACAAGGTGAAGAATAAGATGTCAGATTTCAGAAATGAAGGGATGATGTTGGGTTAATAATCATTTGAATTATAGCTATTTGATTGTTTCGAACACTTATAAGCTTATTAATAATCAATAATACTTTGCATAAATGCTCATGAGTGTTCTGGAAATGCATAACCTTTTATTAAAGCCTCGGAATCGCTTCCCTCGTGCTCTGGTTTAAACGGGGGGACGACTGAAGAACAACAAATCAGATTTCAGAAAGCCTAAACACACCTTAAGATATCTGAATGATTATGTGGCCAAATCTAAAGTGTCATAAGTCAAAGTGCTTACCATCGGCACTACATTTTCCATCAGCCAGACATTGCCCTCCTCTGATATGAATACAGGCAAGACAAGAGTAAGATAGTTGTACGTCTATGTAGATTTCAGCAGTTAAGAATGTAAATGGGTCATTGGCAGGGTAAGGAGGTTGCGGTTTAACTGGAAGCTGGATAACAGAACAAGTTTTTAAAGGGCAGGGAGATTTGCCATCTATTTCGGGAGGAGGAAAGGAGATGTTGTAGCCAGGACAGGTATGTCGGGAGGAGTGTTCGAAGACGGAGTCGTTGTTGAGAGTGTGGTTGCATCTCAACAGGGGAATACTGTTTAGGATATGAAAAGACATCGTAGGAGACTCCGGAGGAATAGGGCGTTTATAGTCGAAGGCACTGCAAGGATTGGAATGCAAGTGCTCTCGAAGCTCATGGTCAATGACGACGATTTCATTCATGTAATCCTTCTGATCGATGATTTTAATTTCGAACCATACATTGTTTCCCAATTGGACATCTTTCCTTGCCTCTGGATCTGGAGCATCACAACCTCTTATGGGTACTAAACCACAATCTGGGCTGCTTGCGTTGGTGAAGGGGAAGTGAATTTCCCCAAGATGTCCACAGTGAAAAGACTCTGGACAGGCGAGTGAGAGAGGAAGAAAAAAACAAGGGAGAAAAAGGAAAGGAAGCAGAGAATCGGGAGACATACTAAATTTCATAATTTTTGCAGCCAAAATATATGGATTTTCATAAGAGAGCAATCTCTCTGGCTAACCTCACTACAGAGCTGTATTAATAATGGTCCATTGAATCAGTGTGCTAACTACGCTAGTTGACTTGGACAATGACTAAGGAAGACTTGGATAATTTGGCTCGGAGAAAATGCGGTAAGGAAAAGACGTTCCTACTCGGCTTCCTCAAATGTCATTATTGCAAGACTTTTAACTGGTCCAAGGCCGTTTACACAACGGCTAAAGACCAGTAACAGTAATCAAAGTTTTATGCACGGCAACGGCGGCGTGATTGTCCATGGTTTTTTTTTTTTGGGTATTACGGGTTGAGGCACCATCCAATTTTGTGCAAAACTAGTTTTTTTTTTCTTGAATAATCTTAAGAAGAATGGAACCCTGGTAAATTAAGAGAATAGTCTCTTGAAATTTATTTACCAATGACTAAAAAAGTATCTTAGTCTTTATCCTAAAAAATTATAATTAAACTATATTTCTTTTACTTATTATGGAGCAGACACCTAGCATTTCAATATGTACAAAGATGCTTATTGTCTGGATTTAATATATGTGGTTCAAAAATTAATATTCTGTCTGATTAAAAAATATAACAGTGAAAGAAATATAAAACGTAAGTAAGATAACATAAAATAAAAAATAATTATTTTATTTTTATTTTTAAAAAAATAATTTAATAGATAAAATAATAAATATAAAAATTAAATAAATATTATGTATATTATATAAAGAAATTACGTAAACCAAACATAACGCCTTAGAATTGCATTGGAAAATTAATAGTCAACAAGAGAAAAGAAGACAATCAAAGAAAGACAAAAGATGCGTGTGATGTGGATGGGGTTATAGGTGTGATTCTCATCGTTCACTTACAGTTTTAGAGAATTCAGAACGCGTTTCCGTCATTTGTGCACGCATCTCCTTGAATGTTCAGATTGTCATTTCTGGGACCTGTTATCTCGCTTTATATTCCCTTTCTCAAGCCGTTTCTTCATTTGTTAGCCATTTTTTCTTCTCTTTTTCTTTCAGCTTTTGTGTACCCCATTTCATTAACTTTCAAAGACTCAAAGCGTACGAAGTACAATGTTGTTAGATACGCTGGTTTTTTACCTATTTAGAATGTATCATAAATAAAATATCGAAGCATTTAAAAAGCTTTATAAGATGTATTGTTACAAAAATCAGGTGCTTGTAATTAAAACAACTGTGTTAGTGTGTCATTAGCTTCTTTTTATTCCCCAAGAGTAGTGATGAAGCCTTCTTAGATGACAAAGTAGTTTCAATATGCAAGATATATTTTTACATAAACCAAGTGCATATCTAATTAATTAACAGAAATAGATAAACCTTTCAGCATATAATCTTGTGAGACAAGTAAATAAAATTTAAGGAATCTTTAGCTATAATTATATTTATGTCATTGAAAATGAGATGAAAGTAAAGTCTAAATTTTGATGCATATAGCCAGAAAAGATAATTAACATCGCCATAATTAACTTTGTTGAACAAACCTTATTTCAAAGATAAGCACTTAAAAGGTTAATCGCAACTTGTAGATTCAGAAACATGGACAATAGCATGAATACCATAAATTTTGTGATGTGTTCATATAAAATTTAAAAGAAATATTCAACACAATGTGATCCTTGGGGATCACATGCCCGACTTCATAAGTATATAATCATTACTTGATGGATAAGTAAAAAGGCCGCTGTACATCAAAGCAGTATATAAAGTATAAACCATGAATAACTGGCTTTGAAATTAAACGCTGACAATAGCAATAGTAGATTTACTTCCCCATTTCTCAGTCACGCTGTCTGGTGAAGACGGTGACTTCATGTTCTTCAACAACCTTGCCTGATCCCAATTTAGAGAAGCCACTAGTCGTGGATTGTTGCACTCTCTGAAACTCCACCCCCATCACCATCTTCCCCTGCATCTTCACCCTCTTTCTTCCCACTCTCGATTTTCCTCAAAACCTCTAAAGCCTTATCAATGGAAGGCCTCAACTCCTTATCCCTCTGCAAACACTAAAAAGACAATTCCCCCACTACAACTCCCATCCTCTTAACCTCACTATCCTTCCCAATACCCAAGCAAGGGTCAACCGGCTCCTCAAATTCATTTCTCTGAATCTTCCTCACTGCTAGATTCCCCAATGTAATCTCATCTCTATCCCTTTTGATATCAACAGCTGTCGTAGAAGATATCAACTTCATAAGCACAACTTCAAAGCTATACACGTCACCTTTAGTCGTAAGTCGAAAGCAGAAGTGATTTGGGTCAAGATAACCTGGGATTCCTTGTGGAGCCATAAAAACATGGGACACAACATTGGAGAATTATCTAGAAAGCCCAAAATCTGCTACCTTAATGTAGAAATTATTGTCGAGGAGAATGTGTCAATTTTGATGTCACCATGGATGGTTTTGGAAGCATAGAGGTAAGCCAACGCGCTTGCAGTTTCCGTGGCGATTTTGATACATATAGGCCATGTCAGTAACGTAGGATTTGCTAAGGGGTGGTGGAGGTGACTGGCAACGGTGTTGTTTGGGATGTATTTATAGACAAGGAGAAGTTCATAGCTCTAACACGACGTGCAGCCGTAGAGGGAAACCAGGTTTCTGTGGCATAGGCGAGTAAGGATTTCAACGTCGATCATTAACTACTCTATTTGTAGTTGTGATTGAATAAGTGTTTCACTGCAACTTCTCGACCATTTTAGAGTTTTACAGACTGTTAAAAATCAAAGTATTAGTATGTATTTGGGTGGAGTAATTTAAGGAAAAAATAATTTGTTCACAATTTGGATAAAATTTTAAATTATCCTTCTAATTCCCTCAACTAACCAAACCAAATTACAAATTCCATAATAGAGTTTGGAGGAACCTAATCCCCAAACACAAATAACTAACCAAACCTGCTATAAAATAATATTATGAAAAAGATACAAAAATTATAAATTTAATCTGTATAACGATTAATTATCAAGAAAATTATTATTTTTGAGTTTTAGAAAGATGACTAGCTTCCTCATTTAGTTCATCAAAATATAAACCTTTCAATTCAATTCCTCAATACCAAATTAAGAAGTCAGAAGCGTAACCTTAACAAATGGAAGGACAAACATAATTAAAAAAAAATTGATAAAAAAGCTAAATTGAGAAAATTATATTTTCGAATACTAAATTAAAAAAATTAGTCATCTCTTTCAAATACAAAAATAATAATTTACTCTTTAATTATTTCTAAATAAAAACATAAGCTGGAGCGGTTTAATTTCCCTATATATCAAATAGTTTAAATTTGAAAATTTTAGCATGGAAAACACAAGATTAGTAAGGGAAGGAGACGAGTCACTGAGACGATGACCATAGTAAACAGAGCCAAAGCCTCCGTCTCCTAGTTTCGTGGAGGGGTCGAAATTGTTGGTTGCATCTTAAAGCTCCTTGCAGGAGAAGATGGGAACTCCAAAGAAGAGTCTGCCACTGTCTGGGTCTGGGTCTGGATCTGGATCTGGATCGGAGTCGGACATGTGAGACAGCATATTTCTGTTTGTAGTGTCGCAAGCTGAGCACCAACGCCAATACGAGGACCCATGGTCCCACTCCTAAACCTGTCCAAGCCTCAAGTTTAAATCTTAAAACTCTTTCTTTTGAAAGGGAAAATTCAGTTAAATTGAAAGATTCTCTCAATTTGGTTACTAGGAACCGGATAATGTCAATGCAATTACAACTTGATAGCAATCTATGAACTTGTGAAAAAAATGAATCCATTTGATTTCAGAATTTATCCTGGAAATTCAATCTTGTGCTCTGGTATTATAACAAGGTGAAGAATAACGAATTAGATTTCAGAAATGCCAAACACGCCTCAGGTTGTCTGAACGATTATGTGGCCAAATTTAAGTGTAATAAATCCAAGTGTTTACCACAGCACAATTTTCCTTATATGCCGGTTTCAGCATTTAAGAATGTAAATGGGTCTCTGTCCATTGAGGTAGGTCACTGTCTTTGTGGGAAGGAACAGGAGGTAGCCTTTTAAATGAAGCTTGGTAACAGAACATGCATTTAAATAGTTGGGCAACTTGTCTTAGGTATATAACAAAGTCACACCAGTTACATCTGGAGAAGTTTTCTGGGTCATTGTTTTTGAGGTTGGGGTTGCATAAAGAGGGTAGTACTGTCAACTATGCTAGAACACATCATAGGAGACATCGAAGGAATAGTTAGATTTTAATCGAAGGCGCTGCAACTTGCATTATTTTACAATGACGAATTGACGGATCTAGATTGAAAGTAATGGGAGGGGGGAAATTTTTTTTAAAAAATACACTTATTTATGCATATAAAAAATTTGTTACTTTAAGTTTTTTACTTTTAACATCGGAGACTCTTCAAAGTCTTTCCTCTGGAGGTCTTGGGGAAATCCACTTCCCCTTTACCAACACAAGGAACCCAGAGTGCGGCTTACTACCCATAAGGGATTGTGATAAGAGGTCCAATTGGGAAACAAAAGATGGTTCAAAATTGAATGCATCCATCAAATGGATTACAATAAACGGGGACGGAAGCTAGGGGACCATTATATATATATATATATATATATATATATATATATATTTCCCCCTATATGTAATATTTTAAATGGCCAAATGGGAAGGGGTTAGACATGTTTCATTAATTTAAACTAGAATTGGTATATGTATGTCAAACATATTTTTTTTTTTGTTAGAATTTACGTCTTACATATATATATATATATATATATATATATATATATTTATGTTGATTTATCTTTTGTAAAGTTCAAAATACTTGATTTGATTTTTCTTTGACTCCGAAAGGTGTAAATGGGAAGATTGAAGAATTCCTCAGATGTCCTGCACGCAAGATTTTAACTACTCTTAAAAAATTAAAAAATACTGCTTACGGTCCAAAGTTGCATCCTGGAATTTGAAGCTTACACAACGGCAAATAGAGTGGTAACTGTGATGATACTTTTATGCACCGCAATGAAGATTGAAACAGAGATGTGACTGCCCTTAAAATTTGAGTTCTTAAATTCAGTTCCTAAAAACGTTAAGGTGGATGAAGTTTATTTGCTTATGGAAGGAAACTGAGTTATTCAACCAGTATAGTCTCTTTTCAGTGAAAGATAAAATTTGATTACTAGTTCTCTCTGAATTTGATTAGATAAATGATCAAATGAAATAGTATATAAGAATACTTGAACGACTTTTAAATTGAAAATTGTAATTCTCAACAAAATGAACAAGCTCTAAAAATTAACATATGTTGAGATTTGACTATCACTGATATCATATTTTAGCCAAGGATTTCGTTGGAAAGTAAAATTAAAGAATGCTAGAAGTCACTATAGCTGCTAATCAACCTAGGGCTTACATTCAATTCAAAAGCAATATTAAGTCGTATTTACCTCCTATCTTGTTGGCAAAGTTATTAACTTGGGGTAAAATAATAATAAAATCACGAGATAGATGCAGCACTTGATACATTAAATTATTATGTCAACCGGAACAACATAAGAAACAGGGAAAGTATAAAACAGGTCATTGCAATTCTGGCTTTAAGTTTATAAAGTTAATTTTAACCTTAAAAGTAAGTATCTTTTGGTCATACTTCAAGATAAATTATTGTAATTTTCCTAGTTGTATGCTTAAATCACAAAATTTGTTCCATTACTATCTATAAAAATATACATATTATATATATATATATATATATATATATTATAAGGACCTTGCAATAGTGCTCTCTAGCAACATGCAATTTGGTTGGCCTATTGTAAGTGTTGTATATTAATAACTAAACTCAGCAATTTAACTAACTAAATCTTTTAACTAAATAACTATAGTTTAGTTTAGTTAATGAATCTGTTCTAGAATTACAATTATCTATTGCTCATCTCTTTTCTTTTAATCTTCTTTCTTCCTTTTTCTTTTCTTATTATTTGCTATACTCTATCTTCATTAAAAACACTTGCAAATAAGAATCCAAACAAAATATTATCTACTCAAACTATAATTGGCATCATTATACATTCTTGTATAGTTTTAAGTTGTCAACTGCTTCCTCATAAGAACTAATAATTCATAATTTATATCTAGAAAATTGAAAGGGTTAAATTTTAAATAAGGAATTAATTATATCAGAGGTCATGCTAACATCCAGAAACAGGGTAAGCAAGGA
The DNA here is from genome assembly GCA_026724425.1 of Erythrophleum ivorense. Lineage (NCBI taxonomy): Eukaryota > Viridiplantae > Streptophyta > Magnoliopsida > Fabales > Fabaceae > Erythrophleum > Erythrophleum ivorense. The sequence continues at coordinate 47,523,533 of JAIUCV010000009.1, forward strand.
TTTTCACAATTTAAGAACCTAACTCAAGCAAGATGGTGATCTCAAACATTAAAACCTCAGATTTATTATGAATCTTAATAATAACACAATAATTATTACATATTTTATTAATAATTTCATGTTTAATTATTTAAAATATTAACTTATTTAATAAATAATAACTCTTATATAGGTTAGTTTAATTTTCGTGTAATTAATTAGTATAATTATAATAATATCTCTAATAAAATAGACAAAATAATATTTTATATTTTATAAAGAATAAAGTAAAACAAAACTCACATCATCTTCTATGTACATTCCCTCAGCTATTCACATGACAAGGACGTGCCTTATGGAAATAATCATCCGATAAAACGATAGCACACAAGTGGATCAGAAATTATGGTACTTTAACTCATCCGCAATTGAAGATGAATGCTGACAAAGTTTTATCATTCTTTCAAAAGATTTATATGGTAGAATGGAGTAACAATTATTAACCATTGGAATTAGACTACGTAATTTTGCACTGACATTAATTAGGTATAGTATATTCACTATTCCTTTTATCAGAGGTTTTGGGGAAGTCGCTGTCCCCTTCAATTCTTCAATGATCCAACTTCATTCCAATTCTGAGGTTGATATCGGTGTATGTATGTCCCTGTATGAAATCCCAGCTCTACGAACCTCTGGAGGCTCAGCCTCATCCTTCTCACTTTCAATTTTCTGTAACACCTCCAAAACTTCATAGATGGAAGGTCTCAATTGCTTATCTCTTTGTAAACATTGAAAAACCAACTCTATCATTGAAACTATCATCCTTTTATATTCATTATCTAACTCAAAACCAAGGGAAGCGTCTGCCAGCTCAGTAAACTCTCTTCTTTGAATCTTTTTATGGCTAGATTTGCCAACTTAATCTCATCCTTCTTCCCTATTTAATCAACGGCTGGCATACATGATAACAATTTAATGAGCACAACTCCAAAGTTATATACATCACTCTTGTTAGTGAACTTGTGGCCTTTTAGATATTTAGGGTCAACATAACCAATAGTTCTTTGTGAAGTTGTGGAAATATGGAAAACATCATTAGGGAACAACCTTGAAATCGTCAAGTCTGTAACTTTAACACAAAAATAATCATCAAGGAGAATGTTACTGGTTTTAACATTACGGTGAATGATGGAGAAGCCTTGAGATACTAGCAGTCTCTATGACAATTTTCATTTGTATAGACCATGCCAATGAACCGAGCTTTGCAAGAGAACCATGGATATGATTACCAACAATACTGTTTGGTATATATTCATATACTAAAAGTAGCCTATGGCTGTGATCAAGAGTGCCTCCATAGAGAGACATAAGATTTCCATGGCGCAATTGTATGCGGACCCGAATTTCATTCTTGAATTCTTTTATGCATCTATTGCCATGATTTCTCTCGTATGAGCGTTTGATAGCAACCTCTATTTATCTTAAAATTTACCTAGTTGTCACACATTAATACATAAGTTATTTATCAAGACATAATAAACACAAGCTTTCTTTTGGCCGAGGGAAAAAAAAACAAAGAAGCTTTCTTCTTTATTTTAAAGAATCTAACTCATTTGCTGGAATTTGTGTTGGTTAAAAAATATATTTGTAAAAAGTGATGCATTCTTTTGAAATTATTTTAGTATTTTTTCCCCTTTTTTTGATGAAGTTATTATTGAGAAAAAAAAAATACAAATGACCCTTTTTAACTGTAGGTTATTTGCAAACACTCTCATCAATTTTGAAATCTAGAAAATACCCCTTCAACTATCATCTTTGAAATTTGAATTATTTTGGCTATTTTTTCCTAAACCCCAGAAACAGAGATATAACTTCAAACTCTCACATTTGTCACATAGAACATTCTCTTTCATCTAAAAACAACAAATGACAAAATTTGAAATAAAATTTGTATTATCTGGATGATGGAAAAATGATAGAATGATTCAAATTTTGAAAGGTAATGTTGAAAGAATATTTTTCGATTTTCAAAATTCGGACAAACAGTTGAATTTTTCCCTTATTTTTACTAACAATCGTGAAATAGAAAAATGCTCTCTGTAGACTAGGTTTAGTAAAGAGAGGTAGAATAAACATGTGAAATATATGTTTCAATGGTACGAATTTATAACATATTTATAATTAATTAAGTTTATTTATCTATTGTAAACCAAAACATTGTTTGTAGAAAACAGTATTAGCTATAGTTTGTCATGGTACATAGAGATTCTTTGAAAAGATGAACTGTTCAGAATTGTTAAAGCATTGCTACCCTGCGTAGGATTAATAACTATTAGATTAAAATTATGAAACAAAATAATAAATGTATCTAAAAAGTAAGATTTAGCCAACGAGACAGGGTATCGGTGTCGCTTGCGAAGAACTCACCAGTTGAAAAGTAGTTTCATTATTATTACATAACCAGTTGCATATCTAACTAACGGAAACAGATTAACCTTTCAGCATATAATCCTGTGAGATAAGTAAATAAAATTTAGGAAATCTTTAGCTATAATTATATTTCTGTCATTGAAAATGAGATGAAAATAAAGTCTAAATTTTGATGCACATAACCAGAAGTGAGATAATTAACAAATTCACAGCTAACTTTGTTGAACAAACCTTATTTCAAAGATAAACACTTAAAAGGTTAGTTGTAACTTGTAGATTAAGAAACATGGACAATAGCATGGATACCATAAATTTTATGATGTGTTCATATAAAATTTAAAAGATCATACTGTGTTTAATATTAATATTCAACACAATCCTTGAGGATCACATGCACAACTTCATAACTTGCAAATATGTAGTCATTACTTGATGGGTGCGTAAAAGGCAGTTGTACATCAAAGCAGTATATAAACCATCGAAACAGGCTTAGAAATTAAACACTAACATTAGGAGTAGTAAATTCACTTTCCCATTTCTCAGTCACGTTGTTTGGTGAAGACGGTGACTTCATATTCTTCAACAACCTTGGCTGACCCCATTTTAGTGAAGCCACTGGTCGTGGATGTATATTTGCTTTATTCTCTGAAATTCTACCACCATCACCATCTTCCCCTTCGTCCTCACCTTCTTCCTTCCCACTCTCAATTTTCCTCAAAACCTCTAAAACCTTATCAATGGAAGGCCTCAACTCCTTATCTCTCTGCAAACACTGAAAAGCCAATTCTCCCACTGCAACCACCATCCTCTTAACATCACTATCCTTCTCAATCCCCAAGCAAGGATCAACCAACTCCTCAAATTCACTCCTCTGAATCTTCCTCACTGCTAGATTCCCCAGTGTAATCTCATCTTTGTCCCTTTTGATATCAACCGCTGGCATAGAAGATATCAATTCCATAAGTACAACCCCAAAGCTATACACATCACTTTTAGTCGTAAGTTGAAAGAAAAAGTGATACTCTGGGTCAAGGTAACCTGGGGTTCCTTGTGGAGCAGTAGAAACATGGGACACATCATTGGGGAACAATCTAGAAAGCCCAAAATCTGCAACCTTAATGCAAAAATTGTTGTCGAGGAGAATGTTATTAGTTTTGACGTCACGGTGAATGATGCCAGAAGCATGGAGGTAAGCTAGTGCGCTTGCGGTTTCTCTGGCGATTTTGATACGTATAGGCCATGTTAGTAATGCAGGATTTGCTGAGGGGCCATGAAGGTGATTGGCAACGGTGCCATTTGGGATGTATTCGTAGACAAGGAGGAGCTCACGGCTCTGATGCGAAGTGCAGCCGTAGAGAGAAACAAGGTTTCTATGGCGTAAGCGAGTAAGCATCTCAACTTCGGTCATGAACTGCTCTACTCGTTTGCCGTTGCGGTTGAATAGGTGCTTCACTGCAACTTCTCGCCCATCTTGCAGTTTTCCTGCTTGCTAAAAATCAAAGTATTAGTATGTCTTTGGATGAAGTAACTTAAGAGAAGTAATTTGCTCACAACCTAGGTAGAATTTTAAATGATTCTTCCAATTCTCTCAACTAACTAGACCAAGCTACAAATTCTATATTGGAATTAGACCCTGAACCTAACACAAACTAACTATCCAAACTTGCTATGATTAGCCTTTTAAATTATTATTTTCCTCTCTGAAATATGACTAGCATTTGAATTTGGCCTTTTGAAAGTATAACCCTCTCAATTTAATCCCTCAATATCAAATTGAAAAGTTAGACGTGTAACTTCAATAAATAGAAGGATAAAATTGATTGAAACAAAATTATTAATGAACTAAATTGAGAGGGTCACATTTTTGAAAATTAAATTAAAAAATTAATCATCCTCCAAATACAAAAAACAGTAATTTAATCATACTTATCTAAATAAAAAATTAAATTAGAGCAATTTCATTTCCTTATATATCAAATAGTTTAAATTTGGAAAAGAGAACATAAGATTAGTAAGGGAAGGAGATGAAAGAGTGATTGAGAAGGTGACCATAGTAAACAGTGCCAAAGCCTCCATCTCCTAGTTTTGTGGAGGGGTGGAAATTGTTGGTGGCTTCTTGAAGCTCCTTGTAGGAGAAGATGGGAACCCCAAAGAAGAGCCTGCCACTGTCTGGGTCTGGATCATTTGGGTAGGCATTGTTTGGTCGGAGTCGGACATGTGAGACTGCGTTTTTCCGTTTGTGGTATCGCAAGCTGAGCACCAACGCCAATACCAGGATAAATGCTCCAACACCTAAAACTGTACAGGCTTCAAGTAAATAACAACAGACATTCTAAGGCTCTTTATTTTAAAAAGGAAAAGTTCAGTTCAATTTTCACAGACATTCTCCCTTCGGATTTTGGCGGAAAAAATGTGTAAAGTAAATCAGTGTTAATTGCAAGATTTACGACCAAAAATCTTATAAACCAGTTTATAAATTTATGAAGATTTGCTATCTTGATTTGCTCTCCAAGAGCTATTATTTTGTATTAATTATTTAAAGTCATTAGAAGAGAGAGATAGACACATTTTGAGTGGTAATTTTAAAGTCATTGGAGGATCCAAATCTAAAGATTTATCAAGTGAAAATAATAATTATAGGTAAACGATGAGAAAAGTAATTAAGCATTATTAGACAATAAATGAATGGTAAAGATTAATATAAAAACATATAATATGAAAATTAAAGAAGATATTAATTATATATTAATCTTCATTTTTTCCCATTAATTTTAAATATTAATTTATAATTTGAGGATAATTAGTTACTCATCCAGCTTTTCACAATCAAATACATTGTTTGAAGAAACAACTTCAATTTATCAATTATCATAATTAAGTCTTTGGATGAATTTAAGTAAAAATATTTATAAAAAAAATAAGTAAGTAGGAAACACTCTTTCTATTGAGAGGGAAAATATTTTTTTTTTGGTGGGGGGGTCAAATTAATATTGAAAAAAGAAAAGGATTTAATGCACTGCTAAACTATAATATAGACAGGATCTGTAGGTTCGGAAGCATTGATCTGCTGTAAAGAAAAGTGACTTACCTATTCCCAATCCCAGCTTCCAAGCCGAAACTGCTGCTTAAGTTAAAAGAAACAATAGTTATCAGAGTAAATAATAAGATAGATGAAATATAATGCACCTAGATCTAATAAAATTATAAAGCATGGGTTAATGCAATGGTAGTATATTTTTAAAAGAACTATTAATTTTTTTATCCTAGAGTTTAACCAGAGAGGGTCGGGCTAATGCACCTAGTTCCAAGGGCTTAACAAAATTACACTTAAAAATTAATTTATATATTTTTAAAGTTAGACCTTTACGGTTAAGGTTGCTTTAGAATTTTTTTTTTCTAACCCTTTATGTAAAACAGAGCTTGCTCGACTTGATCAACTTGACCCTAATTCGCCCCTCCCCCCTTTCTTTCCTTCAAATTTAACAGTCAAGACTTAAAACAAGTAAACCCAAAATTAAAGGGAGAAAAAAAATAAAAGAATCTCGAAATAGGCACAGCCATGTTTATGATATCTATAATTAAGTTGAAAAATAAAATATCAATAGCTAGATTTCATCTATACAAAATAAATTAAAAAATAAAGTCAATAATATATAGACAGTGCTATTTAAAATTGTGTGAATATACTTTACATGCTGTTATACCAAAATTTTTCAAACTAATGTTATGCATACCTTTGGATTTCGAACAATAAAATTTTCTTTTGTCGTCAAGTCCACATTGGCCTCCATGAAAAAAAACACAGTGAAAACAGTCATCAGAAAGTCGAACTTCAACGGGGAATTCGGCAGCTATGAACGTAAATGGGTTCCCAGAAAAAGCAAGGGGATTCACTGGAAGCTGAACCCTTGAACATGCTGCTAAAGAAGTTGGAGAATCTTGTGGGTTTTGAGTTCCAAAGTAGATCGTCTCATTCTTCTTGCTCTTAACGCCACAGCCTGTATAGTTTACAAATTGATTTGGATAGCTAATTTTGGGTGTCCCATTGCATTTGAACACCGTTATATTATTTCTAATCTGAAAATAAACCAAAGCAGTGCTGGGAGGAACAGTAATATTATAGCTGAAGGCTTTACAGCTACCATTTAACAAAAGATCTCTCAGATATTCATCACTAACGGAAACAGCCTGAAAAAAGCCTTCAATATTCCTCACTCGAAGCTTTTCTCCTCCATCCTTGAATTGGACAGTTTTATCTGCGCTGGGATTATGTTCATCACAACCATGAATCGGCAACATTCCACAGTCCTTGCGTTGTGAAGTGGTGAAAGGGAATCGGAGATTGCCCAGATTTCCGCAGTCAAAGAAAGATGGACACGCTCCAGCAGCAGAAGAGAGAGGAAGCACATGATTAGAAGACAAGAAGAAGAGGCAGAAGAAGAAGAGGGACACACAAGCGGGTGGAACCATTCTTCTGAAATCCTCAATTATTGAGCAAAAACAAGTCTATGTTCAACTAATAACTTATCTGATGGTTCTACTCCGTAGGGAAAGTGTGTCAATTTGTTCTACAAGGAAGAAGTCTTGATACGGCACTAGACTAGGGAGAATATAACAAGATGAATGAGACACATGTCTTTCTCTAAAAATAATATGCTTCACAGACACCTACCAAATAAAAAATATATAATATTTATGATATCAATATTTACTTATTGATAATAATATTAGCTCATTAAATAAGAATATTCGCATTCATTGAATAGTTAATAATAATATCCAATAAATAAACTTCTCAATTTATTCTGAGTATCGAAGAAATTCCTAGCTATCAAAATATTGATAAATAATTTAAATTGGTGTATAATTCTAAAAACATGAAAAAGAAAATTTACTTGATATATTTGGTGAATGAATATCTCATAAAAACTAATGAATCTAAGGTTTGAAAAAAATAGTGGATGATTAATAATGCGATAATGTGAGACATGCATGTCAAAAAACAAAGGAATTAATTCAGCAAAAGGCAGACCCATTGACTTGGCAGCAGGGTAGACTTGACTCACCACTCGATAAATCGTCTAGGGGACGTCGAACACATTGGAACTACTGGAATAGTCCATGTGCTACGTAATGGAAATTGGATTTTTTAAAAATCGCAATTAGAGAAAGAATAATATAAAAAGGTGAAAGTATATATGAAAGTTTTTTTTTTTTAACACTTACTCTTTCTTTTCTCTTTATTTATTTGACTATATTATTTGTAGTCAATTTTTTATTACAAAAAAAGAAATCCGCACCTAATAAAGATCGGACGAGAAGACCGGGTTAACGGAATGCAAGTTTAAATCCTAATTAAGTTTTGGTATTAGACAGTACAAAGATTCTATGAACCTTCTAATTTCGATATAAATTACTTGCTTTAATTGGATTAATGAGTAATTACTAGAATAAATACTTAATAAGATGAGACATTCTCACATGCCCTAGTCCAAATTACCTGCTTGAGATTCTAGCTAGGTTCATCTTCAAGAATTAGCACGATTTAAATTATTGGGTTCTATATTTAAATCTCTCCTGTCAAATTATGTCTGATACCGCTCGATTAAATTAATATATTCCTAATTTTAAGCTTCTCTATCTTGTGTTTAATTATTGCGATATAGCATTCAAAATCTAAGATGGCAAGTTGGAGATGGTAAATCTATTAAATCAATAATCACTTTTGGTGGGCGGCAGGTGCAGCCAGGCTTAATTACATAAACGAAAATGGATCTCTTCAATTTAGGGACGAATTTTTGAGAAAAAAATAAATAAAAAAAAAGTGTACATACATAACCTTTTTCTGCATAATAGAAGAGGCTAGGACATCAATCTATCAACTATATGTTACGCATGATGTGAACAAATATGCAGGTTACTTTTTCGTTTAAAGAAGAGAAAATTACACATATTTTCTTTGTATTTGATTGAAATTGCACAAATTTTTTTATTTTTAAAATATACAGTTAGTTCAATTTAATTTTGTTATTTAAATAGTCTTCATAATATATATATATATATATATATATATGAGTAGTTAGTAGAAGATATTTTTGTCTAAAAAATTTAAAATTAAACTAAAATATAGTGTAACTTTTTATTTCAAAAGGAATTTATATATATTGTAAAAATAGAATAAAGATTTGTATAATCCTAACTAAATTTAGGGTATGTAAGGTTTGATAGTAAAAACTAATATAATACATTATGAACTTATTATTTGTTTAGTATATATAATGTATTGTATAAGTTTATACATTATGACTTTTTATACATCAAAATGATGTATAACCTAATCATGCCTTAGGGGGTGGGATTAAGCCTGATTAGGTTTTAATGTATAAAACTTTATTAATACTTTTCGATTCTAACCTTTCACTTATAGAGATATTCATTGGCTAAATTGAATTGGGTTTAATTAATATTAGTTGGAATCGGGTTAGTTGGGCTATTTTTAAATTTTTGATAAAAATTATAAAATGACCCTAAAAAATAAAATTTTTTATAGAAGTCCTTATAAAAATTTTTTTAATAAAAATTATAAAATAACTCTAAAAATAAAATTTTTATATAAGTCCTTATAAAATTATATTTTATCATTAAAATTTTTTATATAAGCCCTTATAAAATAATTTTAAAAAAAATTAATAGGATTGGAATAAATAACGTAAAAACTAATTTATTATCGAACTCAATCTAATTAGTTTAGTATTAAGTTGGGTTAGATTTGTTTTTTTAAACTAACTAAATCACTTTTTTATATTTAGTAAAAATTATAAATTGACTTTTTAAAAATAAAAAGTTCACATAAATCTTTAAAAATTATATTTTGCCTTTAAAAAAAATAAAATTTTCACTAAACTAGTTGAAATTGGCTAATATAGCCAACCTGACTTAGTATATTAAAATTATTTTTTAATTATTTAGCTCGATATAACCAAATTAGATCAAGTCACCCAGAACTTTATTTACCCATACTTTTTTTTTCTAAAAGTTAATATAATATAATAAATTTAGATAAATATAATATATCTTTTTAGGTAAATGATATTTTTGTCAAAATAATTAATTTTTATCCTATCCAACATTATGTAATGTATTACCAAATAAATAATACTACTATCTTATACGATATATTATCTTATATAGTATTATATTAAACACTATATAGTCTTAAAATTTTATCAAGTTTTATTCTATCGGACTTTATCCTATTAAATCTTATACTATCAGACCTTATCATATACATCATACCAAACGAGTCCTTAAGAATAATTTGTAATTTACTCTTTAAAGAAAAAAAAGGATAAGCTTTGCTGGTATGGGATTTTAAATGGGATTTGGATTCTCTCCACTAAATTCTCTCTCCACTGTCTCCACCAAAATCTAAGCTGTTAGATTTGTCAGTAATTAACAATCGATGATGAAACTTTATATGTCATTTTGAAAGACACAATTTTTGTTGTCAGATTTTGGTAGACAATAAAGGCAAGATTTAGTGAAAAAAATTCAAATCTATTTAAATGGAGTATACAGGGTCGCTGATGGTTATAGAATTCTCCCATATATGAGGGATTTCGTATTTGGATGCATCTTTAGAAATTGAAACTCCCTCTTAGAGTTATTATTTAATTTTCATGTGGAAGGTGTCAACTAAGTCCTTGCCTATTTTTCTTAAACACACATATTGTGTCAAATATAAGATAAGGAACAAAAAAAAAAAAAACAGATAAACAAATAACCTTTTTATTAATATTAAAGAGGGGTATAATCCCTAATAAATATCTTTCAGGGCTAGTCTCATATTTTTTGTATGGTGAATTTTTTTATCATGGATGAAATTACACGTGGCCTCATTACATATTGACGCATCAACGCCACATGTGAATGCATGTTGATTGTGTAAGTTTTGAAAAACAAATCTTAAAATAAATGGTAGAATTTACACTTTAGTTTAAATTTTTTCTAATCATAAGATAATATGTTATAATATTTACATCTCAACTTCATATAACTTTATCATTAACAAAATTTACACTGTTCTTTGTATGGTGAATTTTTTTATCATGGATGAAATTACATGTGGCCTCGTTACATATTGACGCATCAACGCCACGTGTGAACACATGTTGATTGCATAAGTTTTGAAAAGCAAATCCTAAAATAAATGGTGGAATTTACACTTTAGTTTAAATTTTTTCTAACATAAAATAATATGTTATAATATTTACATCTCAACTCCATATAACTTTATCATTAACAAGATTTACACTGTTCATTGTATTTACAAGTAGCTCATTAGATTGCTTAATTCTATCCAAATCCACTTTTTTTTTGCCCATAGCCCCAAAACTCATTTGCAATTTGATAAGTTTTCCTTCAATTGCACATTTTAAAAAACTCAAATTCCATTGCCATATCCCAAAATCTTGCTTGTAATATGATATACTCCTTCCTCAATATCAAACTTCCAAAAATCCAAATTGATTGAGTGTACATTTATTGTATGTATGTCTTTAGTCTTGGTTTAAATTGTTATGAGATCTTGAGAAATTGAATTTTATTCTCACGGAGAGTGTGGTTGTTGTTAGTTGGAGGTAGAATAAACATTTATTTAAAGAATCTAAGACGAATATATTATTTTAAAAATATATATATATATATATATATAATATTAGAACTCGATTAGTTAGTTATCAAATTATAACAATTAATTGGTTGTTTTAAAATTTAGAATTTTACAAATATATATATATATATATAAAGAAATAATCAATTGTTTCTTATGCAAGCTAATTGGCTAAATTCCTTCCTTACGAATCTAGCCACAAGAGCACCTATTCATCCCAAATCACTTAGCAAATGGTCACTGAAGACAAAATTCACGCCAAAAAGAGAAATGGTAGGAAGGAAAACTAATATCTAAGGCATACTAACTCTAATTTGTGAGCTCCTAAAGCATTGAGCTATTGCTGGGATACCTGTCAATGAAATGGTATTTGTGGATTTGGCCTCAAGCACATGCGAGGTCTTGTAAGTAATTTGAGAATAAAATTTGTGAATTAATTAGTTTGAAGTGCAAGTGCAACATGAATGAGATTCTCTAATAGTGGAAGTGGCTGTGTCTTTTTATGATGAAAATATCATAACAGAAAGGATGTTGGGTTTTTGGGAAAATAAACCATCTACATTGTCTAATTTGCAAATTTAGATAATCAAGAACTTTATTGTCCAGACTTGGTGGGGCTATGATGTAGGAACAACACTTTATTTCTATATTTGTTGGGCCGTTTTCCAATTGTGATAGCTTACTACCCAATCAGGATAGCTTTTTGCCAACATAGCAAACCTTTCCACGTGGCACATAATTAGCAAGCCCTGATTTCGTTGCTTTTAGTTGCAGTCATGAAACTAAATTTACATTTCCGCGGAAGAATTTACTTTTCTGCACGTTAAAAAAGTAGTACATTATGTTGACTCGTCGGACACAGATACTGTCACAGCACCCTCGCAAAACGTGTTTAAATAAATCAAAAATTACATTTAAAGATTTAAATTTTATAAAATCTATAATAAAAAATTTTAAAATTTAAATTATTTTTAAAGACTAAAATTATTATCATTTATTATTAAATTTTAAAAAAATTACTACCAAAATTATTTAAATTATAATTTTCTTAAAACTTATTAGTACTTTTTTTAAATTTAGCAGTAAGTCTTTTAAATTTTGATAATAGTTTTAGCTTTTAAGAATTATTTTTAAAGACTGGACGGATTGACTTGAATCTAGGTCCCCTTGTGGAAAAAATGTGCCTTTTCCAATACCCGAGCATGTCTTGCTTGTTCAACATATTCAAAGCTTTATTAATATAAACTCATTCCTCTCGCTTTCCTAAAATTTGAAGAAAATGCAATGCATATGGGTGTATAAACATGCGTCTTTACCAAGAAGCCATACTACCAAATTTAATTATAAATTGCAAAGTTGTATATAAATACACTTACAAAAATAAAGATAAAATTATATTAACTATATTTTTAAATAAATTAATTAAGCCATTCAATTATGAATCAATGACAATCCGACTATTAAATGTTGAATCACTTTGTTCTTTAATTCAATGAACATTCTAATTGCTAAAACATTATACAAAACTAATCAATGTGAGGTTTGCAAAAGATACTGGACAAGTAAGGTGATAATGTGAGACGTGCATGTCACTTGTCAAAAACCAGCGAAATTAATCCAGCAGAAGATAGAACTATTGACTTAGCGGCAGCGGGATGACTTGACTCACCGCTTCATAAGCCGTCCAGTTTGGGAAACTTTGTGTGGTGGTACCTAATGAAAATTGGATGATAATATACTTATGGGTTGAAAGTTTAAATCGAATATTTTTAGAATTAGACAGTACGAAGATTTTATGAATCTTCTAATTTCCATATGAATGACTTGTTTTTTTATGGGATTAAATGGCAATTATTGAAATAGATACTTGCTCATAAGCCCTATTATCAAAATTGTCTTCTTGAGTAATTTAGATTTATATTCAAAATTTAATATGAGTTAAATTATTCGGTTATATATATAAATCTCACGGGTCAAATAAAGTCAGATACCACTCGATTAAATTAATAAATTACTGATCTTAAGCTCCTCTGTCTTGTGTCTGACTATTACCATATAGCATTAAAAGTCACGTCTGAAATATGTCACTCTACAAAACTATATATGGTTTAAGTCATTAACGCTTTCGCTTTAATCCCTTCATTGAATCATTGCTCCACCTTCTGACTGAATTTTGATGAAACAGATCTATTAAGAGGATCTCTTTAACTTCATTCTATATAGTATTGCAAAGAATTTGCTCTCAAATTTGGAGATTACAGAAGTTTCTGTTCATTAAGAAAAGAAAAATACAGCATAACAAGATTGTCAAATTCATGAGTTTAAATAAATTTGTAAAGAAGAGATAAACTCGTAACGTAGACTTGTAAGAATTTATATTACGTTACGAGTTTATATTTGTTAATAATTACATATAAAATATAATATATAAGCATAAATTCATTTAAATACACTTTAAATTACACTAATTTTTTTGAAAAATTATTTATATTATATAATTCATATTTTGCAATATAGAAATTCTAATAAAGTTTATACATAAATATTATTTTTAAATTTTTTTTAATAGATTGTACTGAATTTAAAATTTTTTATATTTTTTAAACTCAATTTGACTTAATTATATGAGAATTCGTCAAACTTGGTTCAAAACACATGAAGTTAACTGAATTTATTTGAGTCAAATGTAAATTAAACTGATTTTATATTGAGTTTGAGTTTATAAATGAGTTAACACATTTTCTTTAAATAGAAACTTAAACTCGTTAAAATTGAAGAGTCAACTTGTGAGTTTAACAATAATGCAGCATAATTTTACGAAAGATAAACTCTTTAAAATTGGTTGAAGTCGTAAATAACCCACCGGCTACTAGTTTAGCACATCAAAGCTGTGATCGAATTTTTAATACAGTTTAACACATGTAATTTAGACCACCTTAGACTAATTAATTCAAGTGGTTAAATAAGTAGAGATTTAGTTAAAGAGTGGTAAATTCAACAGAGGAGAGTATCGAAGAAATACCTAGCTAGAAAAATATTAATTAATAAATTAAATTGGGGTATAATTCTAAAAATATTTATAAAAAAGGATAATTTTATTGAGGTTGATATTATTTGATGAATGAATGTGTCATATAAAACTAAGGAAGATAAGGTTTGAAAAAAAATAGCGGATGACTAATAATGTGATAATATGAGACATGCATGTCACAAAGCAGAAGGCAGGCCCATCGACTTGGGACCAGAGGGAAGACTTGACTCATCGCTTTCATTAGCCGTCCAGTTTGGGAGAGTTTGTGTGGTAGTGGAAGGTACCTAATCAAAATTGAATGGTAGTAATTATGGGTTGGGCCGACGTGAATGCAAGTTTAAATCTTAAATTATGTTAAGTTTCAGAATTAGACGGTACAATAATCTTACGATTCTTCTAATTTCCATTTAAATGACTTGTATTTAATGGGATTAAAGAGTATCATTGAAATATTGAAATAAATACTTGATAAGATGACACATTCTCATCAAATCAACCATTGACACTGAGGCTAACCACCATGTGTTCTAGTGCAAGATGGATTCCCTCTCCTCAATTGAGCAATTCTGTCAATTGCACAATAGAGAGATTTAGATTATTTAAAGATACAAATAATTTTTTAATTATAAAATTTGAAAAATAATAATTTAAATTAAAAAATTTCACAATCATGACCATCCAAATTAAAATTGAAAGATTCAAATTCTTCAATTAAGCAATGGAAAGAGTTACTCGATGAAATTCGAATTGATCTTTAATGACACTCTTTCTAACCTTGCCAAGGATACACTTATAATAAGAGACTTGATCCTCAAATTCCCCCCTCAAGACTTGTTAGGACTTTACCTGCCCCATTTAGTATGAAATTTTTTTTAATTGTAAATATGGGAATGAAAATAGGATTTTTTTTTAAATTGACATATTAAGTTTTTTATTCTCATTCCTTAAGTTGGATGATTCCTTTAAAATGAGTGATATAATATCTAAAAATTTTAAATTATGTTAAGATTCTAATTCCCTCAATTGCTAAATAAAGGAATTTAGATTATTTAAAATTTGATTTTTTTACTATTTTAAAATTTTTTATTTTACAAAAAGTAACATATAAGATAAAAATAATAATTTAAATTAAAAAATTTAAAATTATAACGATCTAATAGAATTTTAATAATCTAAAATTTTCAATTGAACAATTGAAGAAATTATTCAATTGAGGAGTCATTCTTGGTGGCACTTTTTTAACTGTGTCAGTGATACCCTAATGATAAAAGACTCGATCTCCAAATTCCCCCCCTCAAGATTCATTTAGTATGAAAATTTTTATATTATAGATATTGGAATGAAAATAAGATTATTCTTTTTTTTTTCAAATGGCAGATGGAGCTTTTTATTCCCATTCTTTAATTTGGATGATTCCTTTAAAATGAGTGATATAATATCTAAAAATTTTAAATTACGTTAAGGTTCTAATAATTAATTTAATATCCAAATAATATTTTTTGTTCTCCAAAGTTTTAAAAACGTTAAGAATTAAAACTTTATGAAGTTTTTATTTAATTTTCTATAGTGTAATCAGTTGTTCTAATATCTTATTTTCATCCAAATAAAAAATATTTTGCACCTATCTTTTTTTTTTAATCTTTTTTCTTTTCTCCCGAAATTGCTGCAACCCATCTTCTGAACTGTGCTTTGTTCATCTTCAAACGAAAACGCTGCATCTCACCATTCCCAGCCGTGTAACGCCGTTCACTAACCCTGGCCACCCTAGTTCCACTTTTCCGGCAGGGTGGTGGTCGGAGGAGCCTCCTAAAACGTTGCAGCACCGTCTTCCTCTCTCCCTCCCTTTTCTTGCACGTTTTCGGCCATAGTTGAGGAGGTAACGGTGAAGGGTGGATTTTCTCCCTTTTCTTCATCTTCTTCCCTCTATTTTCCCCCTCATTTCACTTCTAATCAGAGCTCAGTTGTGGTTGTAGCTTTCTTTACCATTTTTGGTTGTGGAGAGCTCAAGAAATTGGGGTTTTCGAGATCCTAGCTTTCAAATGTTGAATTTGCACTCCCAATCTTTTTCATTCAGCTCTTTCAAGGTAATATCTAAGCCCAATCTTAATTATGCAAGCCTCAATTTAATATATAAATATATATACATATTTAGAGTTTGTGTTAAAAATAGGCTTATTGGATCAATACCTTAGACTTAGATTATAAGCCTAGCTAGGTGAACTAAAATTGGTGGAGATGTATCCAGTGAGCAAGGGCAATGAAGGGTATTGTTTTATGTCGGCAAAGGTGGTGTGTTTGAGGTAGTAAAGTTAAGTTGAGAAATCTCAAGAGTTGCAATTAGGGTGAAAACTAGGGCAGGCCACTTGGAGTGCTTGCAAATCACCAAATTAGGGGTGAAGCAATTCATAGGGTTAGGGGAAATTATTATTGACCACACGAATTTTAAGTTGAATGAGATAACATCACTCATACAAATGGTATTTCTAGGACACTTTGAAGCTAATTTTCTATCTACTGATGGTTGGGAAAGATAGCAGCAATATCTAGCATTATTAGAGAAGTAAGTAAATAACATTTCACTGCGAGTTTCATGTTTTATACTCATTTCATTAAATCATGCATATTAAATGAAATTTCATAATTTCTAAATTCCTAAGGTTTGGATTGCATCAAAGATTCACTGATAAGAGTTTCAAGTACATTGAAATTCCAAATTTCTTCTTTCTATTACGTGACGCATATGTGGAATCAATGGAAGGAATCCTAGGAATTTTACTTACTAATTTTTAAGAAGATTAATTGCATGATACACTTTTATACAAATTGAATATTGTGAGTCCATACATGATAGGAAAAAAAATATTTTTATGGAGGGACAAAATATAGAACATTGAATGCTAACAACAATTCTGCTAGCTATCGAATATTGAATGCTAACAACAACTATATTAGCTCTTTGATATGATTTGGCTAATGCCTAACTAGTAGAGGATATTGGAAAGGCTAGCTCCATGTGACAACTATCACATATGGATAAAAGAGATGTTATCTTACATGAGGTGAGACTCATAATAGACTTACACAGGCTTCGTGTCCATAACAAATTGGTTACTTATTCACGTGAGCTCTATGCCCCCCACGGCTTTCTTGTTTTGAAATGGTCCTTGCAATGGAATTGTTTTATAAAACAAGTTTTTGAAATGACATCATATTTGAATTATTTTTTAAGATTTCATGATCATCTTATGATTTATATTGTCTCCACTGACCTATGATTTTTTTAGTAATAATAATTTGTTAAAAATACTTTTGTATTTGGGATTGTATAGTCCATGAGAGGAATGGATTTCTAACTTGAGATAAATTACTATACTTGTTATTGTATTTCAACAAATGATTGGATCATTTACCACACTTTTCATCATTATAAATTTGAGAGATTTTGGAATGTTATTTACTTACATGGTCATTGGAAATTTCAAATGGTAGAGTTGATCCCACGCCGTCCTCGGTGCTTTGAAGTGGACTAGCTTTTAGTTTGGTGAGCTCTGCATCAATTGTGTGGGCAAAATTCAATTCGTTGTATTTTGATTTGTTATGTTAGTTATATTATAGATGTAGCTCCATACTACCCATAGTAGGATCCTCCACCTCATTATACCTATTTTAGGGGATAGGATTGAGAGCAGGGCTCTCTTGTTAACTGGTTATGTTGATTTCTGATTGTAAAAATTTTAAAAGGTTTAAAGTTTAGAGAAGACTTTGCCAAATTTTTTCCAAATAAATATAAACTTAAGATCACTTCAATATTTTGAAATAATTATGGAATTATTTATGTGAATTAATTCTCAAGTGTCTCTTGTGTTAATGGCTACACCTTCAGAATTTAGGTGAGGATTGATTGGTGAGATGAAATATACGAAGCAGATTCACCCCACACATCGTGTTGATTGCACTCCAATTCTTTTCGGAGGGTGACAAGCGACTTGCTTTTCATAAAAAATTAAATGAAATTAGTAACATTTTCTGAAATGACATTTGAAATGATATTATTGCCCTTATCCAATAAATGCCAAACCTTTGCACAATGCTTATATATTTATGC
The DNA here is from genome assembly GCA_026724425.1 of Erythrophleum ivorense. Taxonomy (NCBI): domain Eukaryota; kingdom Viridiplantae; phylum Streptophyta; class Magnoliopsida; order Fabales; family Fabaceae; genus Erythrophleum; species Erythrophleum ivorense. The sequence continues at coordinate 47,541,749 of JAIUCV010000009.1, forward strand.
TTTGTGGAAGCAACAAAGATATTTTACAACTTCAAAATATAGTATTGTATATTTTAATGATCTTTATTAACAGTATTTTGATATTAAAAAAAATTAGAATATTTTGTACAAATTAAAAATATAAAAGATGTAATACTTTTTTATTAAGAGTATTTAAAAAAATTAACATGGTAAAATGAAGAAAATAAATATTTTATTTTTTTAAATTAGAGATATTATAGCTATTTATCCAAATTTTCTTTTCAATCTTACGTTATTTTTCATTCAACCAAATCTAGAAATAAAATGATATCTATTTTTTTATATCACATCAAATATCATTTATTTATTTATTACAAAATTTTATTTCATTAAAACTTATTTTTATTTCTATTTTAATTGTCCCCAGATTTTTTCCATTAACCAAACGGTCGGAGTATCGCAGGTTCACTTTTTTCATTTAGCAGTCACATTCTTCAACAATCCAACCCTTTCCCTATTTGATGAATTGGTTGCGGTGGTGGTGGAGGATTTATAGTATCACTCATGTCCTGTTTGATGATACGTACAATATTAAATAAAATAATATAAGCTAATATAATTTATATCTAAACTTATATAATTGTGATTTTTTATAGGACTCTTGCCATATAATACAATATAAGACAATTTATTTGGAGGAAGTTAAGAAATTATTATAATATATTATTTTTTTAAATAAAAAATTATCAAAATAAAAAATAAATTACTGAGATTGAAAAAAAAAAAGATAAAAAATTTAAAATTTATACTATTCTAATTTGTGTAAACATTTCAAATTTACTATTGCTCTTGGGCAATACGCAGAGAACCCTCATTCTATAAAAATAGGTTTCAAAGGTTGAAATGGCAAAATCGAGAGAAAAAGGCTTCAGTTTATGTAGACAAAATGGGTCACGATAATATGGTGTTAGTTTGTGATAGAGAATGCATCAAAATTACAATTTTCAAAACATAACTAATAGTTTTAAAATAAAAGTATAAAAAGATATGTTTTTAAAAAATGCATTAATTATCCTAAAATATCAAGCAAGATTTTTACGTATTATTATGATAAAAATTGTATAATTTAAGTTTTTTTAAAAAATAATTTACCCCAAAATATGATAAAACATCTTATCTTCTTTAAAAATAACACAAAATATAGCACCAAAAATTAAACTAATGTGATCTGAATTCTCATGACTAGTGGCAAAAATTTGTCTAAACTGGACTTGGACCTATGCCTATATTTGGATGAATGGTAAAAAAAAAACGAAATGAAAAAGAGTGAAATGATTAATTTGAAATAAATCTCTATTTAAAAATTTTGTTTTAGAATGAAATTGAATAGTAAAAGAGGGCTGTAAGACTTCTCCTTATTAATCAAAATCCAAACTTTTTTTTTTTGGTCTTTCTAAATTAGGGCATTTAAGAGAAAATGAATGAACATGTTAGAATACTTTAATACAATTACAATTATACCCATAATTCCAACACCAACTCTCATTCCTCTCCCTGCAAGCACACTCCTTCCACCACCCTCAGCCTCCTCAGCTTCATTCTCGTACTCTCCTTCGGTGCTTTCATTCTCTCTTCTTATTTCTCCTACATCTTCAATTCCCTTTCCATCCTTCTTGCACAATCCCGATTATGAGTGCCTCAGGTCTAAGCCCAAGAACATGGCTCCATCCAATGGTTGTGCTATTCTATTGTTCTTGTCACATTGGATGGGGTGTCCCTTTGCCAAGCTTGTGGCTTGGGCACCGCAAAATAGGATAGCGGCATAAGAAGTAAGTTTGCTTTCACTTTGTTGGATTTATTAATCAATCTTGCTAATCATGAATGGCCGACGAAATTGCTAATCTAAAAAGAGATGGAATGCCTTACCATGTACTCAAATTAAGAATTTAGGTCAGATGACTCGCGTGTATTGCCTAAGTGCATTCCCATTCGAATAGAAAATAAGGTCGTGGATCTAATGGTTTTTTTTTAACAAAGACAACTTCACGAGCATATCTATCCTCTACAAGTGCAGCTTTAATATGGTTTTCTATTTTTAGATGAGTTTGCACTATATGCCACACCCCATTAATTTGTCCTCAAACGTTCAGCTAGCTAGCTCTGCTTGCCCAGACTACACTAGCCTAGAATCAAATTGGTCGATTTTCCAAATTGTTGAGACCTGTACAGCTTGATAGAGATTTGTGTGACATACACTATCTTTGATTGTTCCTAATAACCTAGTTTCTTAATTCAACTTGCATGTTTGCATGCACTCCTTTCTCCATGATTATGGTTAGAGATATATATACATATAAAACTTTGGAAGAAGTCTTGTTGTAAACTTCTATTCCTAAGCCATTTATGTAATGGCTCTTCTCAAGCAAAAAATTCTCAAGCGATGCATGTGGTGTAAAGTGTTAATTATGAGTTTAGATCTTTTATCCAGCTGTGCCCATCTCATTTGAGCCATTTAGTATCCAGCTGTGCCCATCTCATTTGAGCCATTTAGATCTCAAATTTGATACGGATGGTTCAAATTTATTTTTTTTCTTATTTTTTAATCTCATGCATAATCTCTTTTCAATTGATAATTAAAATGTTATTTTTATATATGAACGATCAAGATGAAATAGACACAATTAGGTAAAAAAGTTGAGAATCCAAATTCTTTATTTATATATTATCCAATAAAATAAAATAAAATTATATAATTGAGTCTCACATTTTATTACTTACTATAATACTATTATATAAATAGAATACTATGTGAGACTTATATTTAATTACTCATTGTAGCACTATCACATAATGGAGTAGTGTGTAAAATCTAATTATATGATTTGATTCTATTAATTAACAAGTTCCTATAGTTTTCAACTATTTTAAGCTTTGGTGCTTATCCATTGCAGCAGTTTGCTTATCGCCCCTGTTGACTTGGACGATGACTAAAGAAGACTTGGTATATTGACTCTATTCTAGTTTTAATATTTTTAAAATAGATTTTTTTTGAAATAAATTTTGAAAATGAAAAATTAAAAAATCTCTTTAAATCATTATTATGAAAATTTGCTATTTTTTTTCTAATTCTGCAAAACAAAAGTTATAAAATATCTAAAAATATTCTGATTTTTTTTGTTTTTGAAAATATAATTCTATTTTTTTTTTGTTTTACAAAATATTTCATTAAAAACATATTATCAGACAAGTTTTTTGGTTCTTAAAAATAGAAAATTGTTCTAAAAACAAAAAATCAAACAGATGCTTTGTTTTTCTCACATTTTGTTTTTGTTGTGGTTGTTGTTGTTGTTGTTATTAAACCTAAAGAAATAATATATCATATCCAATCATTTGTATTTTGCAGAAAGGAATTGGAATTTTATAGTTAGAAAAATTAATTTCAATCTCTTAATTGCCTTTAAATAACTAAGCAATATTATAATTTTTATGCTAATAACTCATTAAAGATTTAGGTTGTTACATTTGCCACCCTAAAATCAATACATAGACTATTGAGAATAGTTGCAAATCCAAGACCCAAGATTAGAGGATAAATTTGAAATGACCTTTTTGTAAATATATTATTTATATCTTATTTTGATTATTTAGATGACAGGGTAAAATTTTAATTTTTTACGTTTAATGGCAAATTTTCTCAATCAATCTCAATTTGTTATTGTTGAAAATTATATTCATTAGGTTTAAATGAAAATTGTTTCCTTGATATTAAATTTTAAAAAAAAATTCATATCCTATTTAAAAAAAAGACTTGTACTTTTACAATATATTGTTTAAATAAAATGCTATAAACTTAAATTAAAAAATTTACTTCTTCATTTCTATATTAGTAATAGATAATAAAATTGTAAGTTTGTGACACAATTGATATTTTGATAAGTTAACAATTTAATATTTATGATTAATCCAGTTGAATTTTCAATTTTCAAATTAAGTTAAAAGATCACTTTAAAAAATTAAAACCTGAATAAAACCTGAATATTGGAAGTATGAGTATTAATTTTTGGAAACCTACACCAAAGAAAAAAAAAAGGACAGGAGAAGAAGGGCAAAAAAGAAAATAAGAACAACAATAATAAAGCTTTGTTTTTTTTAAGACTTAACAATAACAACAATACATTTCTCTGTGTGTGTGAGAGAGAGAGATATATATATATATATATATAATACATATATAAATTTAGAAAATTCAAGATAAAATATCAAATAATTAAAATAAATTATATAATACAAGTGTAAATTTATTGAATTTAAATTTTTTAAAAATGGTAAATTATGATTAAAACTTAATATTATATATATATATATGTCAATTTTAAAAAATTAAAAGAGTGCATACGTATCCCATCAACTAAATGTGACTTCATCATTATATATAACTCCTAGGAATTCAAAATTTTAAAATATGGAATAATATAATATCATAATTTAATATTAAATATATACAATTTTTAAAAAATTGATAGAAAAAAGTGCCCACATCCAGTTGCACGTCCGCCCCTAAATGAAAGGCTCACCAATATCTTTGGAATCATTTACTATTGAAAAAATTACATTTAAAGACTCATATCATATAAAATTTATTTTAAAGAACCTTAAAAATTAAAATTCTCATTGAGGACCATTATTATTATTATCAAGTTTTAAAGTATTTATTATCAGTTTTAGGGGGGATTTATTGTTAGGTATAGGAAAGTGCTGAGATTTTTACACCCAATAGCAAATTTTTTATAACCTGATGGTAATAATGGTTCTTTAAAATAATTTCAATTTTTAAAATCATTTATTATAAATTTTATATGATATGGGTCTTTATATGTAATTTTTTGAATAAAAATCCCTCTAGAGTCACACAAATCTGGTTCCCCTTTGTAATAAGAGATCCTACTATAAGGGTGCAATAGCTTAATTTTAACATTTTTTTTATTTTTTATTAAATTTAAAGTTTAAGATAAAAAATAAAAATTATAGTTGTAAAGATAAAAATTTAACTGTAAGAAAAAATTATACTCTAAAAGTTTTAATTATATAATATAATTAAATTTTAATTATGCAATATAATTAAAATTTTAAAATATAATTTTTTTCATAATTATAATTTTTATCTTTTATCTTACATTTCAAATCCTAAAAAACAAAAAATAAAAAAATTCTCCTATTAGGATCCTTTGTTGCAGGAGATCTAAAAGAATAAAAATTAAAAATAAAAATAAAAATCTACCCTGATAGAAGACTCAAATCCATCAACTAAAGAATGAAAAATCAATACAAACCTGACCAACAAATTGCATTGTGACAACTTCAATAAAACAGGCTTCATGAATGTTATACTTAAAATGAGAAAAGATAATTATTAATTAATATATTAAGAAACACTTTTACTTTTCTTAAAATAAAATTTTAGAATTAATTGATTACTAAATTAGAAAATTTCTTAAGTTAAAGATGACAATAAAAGTAGTATAAAAGTTAAGGGTTTTTATTGCTCATTAGACCCTGGGGGCCTGCCCTCTCTTAGCCTAATCGAGTCAAGCGACCGGACCAAAAATATAAATGGGCAGAATTTTAAATAAAATTTATATCGGGCTAACTCGGGCCACGGGGTGATATATGTTTTGCTTAACCCATTCTAGTATTTATTTATTTTTTTAGTTATCAATATTTTGTCATTATATATATATATATATATATTTTTTTTTTCCTTATTTCATCTAATTCTTTATACATGCTGCAACTTTCATTATCTATTCAAACGCTCCTTACTTTTTAATTACTTTGATCATTGATGTGCATACTTATTGACTTTTTTTTTGTTAAATAATAAAAATACACATATTTACCTAAAACTAATTATACTAGTATACCTTATATTTTGCTTGATAATACCAAACAAATAAAAATAAGAGTTCTAAAAGTCTATTGTTTTGAAATATATGCTAATGAATCTGTAAAAACATATTTTTATATTACAAATATCAGTTCATAAAAAAAAATGACCCGAGCGGTTCTAACCTGTTCTAACCTAACATAAAATTGTGCTTATTTGGATAAGGTCGGGTCATGAGTATAAAAATAATGTCAATATCTTAATCGAGTCGAACATCAGGCTTACTAGATGTCTGGTTCGGCCCAACCCAGCCCATAAATAGCCCTAGTAAAAGTAACATATAATTTTCCGTGATGATGTTATACATTCAGATTTATCATGAGTCTTATAATAACACAATAATTATTACATATTTTATTAATAATTTCATGTTTAATTATTTAAAATATTAACTTATTTAGTAAATAGATGAATCAGAAATTATGGTACTTTAACCCATCCGCAATTGAAGATGAATGGTGACAAAGTTTTGTCATTCTTTCAAAAGATTCATATGGTAGAATAGAGTAACAATTATTAATCGTTAGAATTAGACTAAGTAATTTTGCACTAACATTAATTAGGTATAGTATATTCATTATTCCTTTTCTCAGAGGTTTTGGGAAAGTCGCTGTCCCCTTCAATTCTTCAATGATCCGACGTCGTTCCAATTCTGTGAGGTTGATATGGGTGTATGTATATCCCTGTGTGAAATCCCGGCTCAATGAATCTCCAGAGGCTTAAGCTCATCCTTCTCACTTTCGATTTTCAGCTGCATCTCCAAAAGTTCATACATGGAAGGTCTCAATTCCTTGTCTCTTTCTGAACATTCAAAAGCCAATTCTACCACTGAACCTATCATCCTTTTATATTCATTATCTAACTCAAAACTAAGGGAAGCATCTACTAGCTCAATAAACTCTCTTTGAATCTTTTTATGGCTAGATTTGCCAACTTAATCTCATCCTTCTTCCCTATTTAATCAACGGCTAGCATACATGATATCAATTCAATGAGCACAACTCCAAAGTTATATGCATCACTCTTAGTGAACTTGTGACTTCTTAGATATTTAGGGTCAACATAACACAGTCCCTTGTAAAGCTGTGGAAACATGGGAAACAACATTAGGGGACAACCTTGAAATCCTCAAGTCTATAACTTTAACACAAAAATTATCATCATGGAGAATGTTATTGGTTTTAACATTACAGTGAATGATTCCATAAGCCTGGAGATAAGTCAATGCACTAGTAGTCTCTATGACAATTTTCATTTGCATAGGCCATGCATGGCAATGAACCAGGCTTTGCAAGAGCATCATGGATATGACTACCGACAACACCGTTTGGTATACATTCATCTACTAAAGTAGCCTGTGGCTATGAACTAAGGTGCATCCATAAAGAGATACAATATTTCTATGGGGCAAGTGTATGAAGATCTGAATTTCATTCTTGAATTGTTTGACATATCTAGTCATGAGAGAACTATTGTCATGATTTCTCTCGTGTAAGCGCTTGATAGCAACTTCTATTCATCTTAAAATTTACCTAGTTGTTACACATTAATACATAAGTTACTTACCAAGACATAATAAGCACAAGCTTTCTTTTGGCCAAAGAAAAAAAAGCTTTGTTCTTTATTTTAAAAGAATCTAACTCGTTTGCTGGAATTTGTGTTGGTTAAAAATATATTTATAAAAAGTGATGCATTCTTTTTTAAATTATTTTAGTATTTTTCCCCTTTTTTTATGAAGTTATTATTAAGAAAAAAAATACAAATGACCCTTTTTAACTGTAGGTTATTTGTAAACACTCTCATCAATTTAGAAATCTGGAAAATACCCCTTCAACTATCATCTTTGAAATTTAAATTCTTTTGTCCATTTTCTCCCATACCACAATAACAAAGATAAAACTTCAAACTCTCACATTTGTCATGTAGAACATTCTCATTCATCTAAAAAACAACAAATGACAAAATGTGATATAAAATTTGTCTTATCTGGATAATGGAAAAATGAATAGAATAATTCAAATTTTGAAAGGTAATAGTTGAAAAAAGATTTTTCGATTTTCAAAATTCAGATGGATAGTTGAATTTTTCCCTTATTTTTACTAACAATTATGAAATAGAAAGATGCTCTCTGTAGATTATGTTTCGTAAAGAGAGGCTGAATGAACATGTGAAATATATGTTTCAATGGTACCAATCTATAACATATTTTTATGTATATTTATGATTAATTAAGTTTATCTATCTACTGTAAACCAAAACCATGTTTGTAGAAAACAGTATTAGCTATAGTTTATCATGATACATAGAGATTCTTTGAAAAGATGAATTGTTTGAAATTGTTAAAGCATTGTTACCCTACGTAGGATTTATAAATATCAGATTAAAATTATGAAAATAATAATAATAAATATATCTACAGCGTAAGATTGACAACTCAGCCATCGAAACAGGGTATCGGCGTCACTTGCGAAGAACTCGCTAGTTGAACAAATTAAAAAATCTCTTTAATCTATTTATTTTGTATTAAGTGAAAAGGCAGTGTCTTAGTTGCTTACCGTGGTAAACAGTCCCAAAGCCTCCGCTTCCAAGTTCCCCTGATGGATCAAATTTGCTGCTTCTTCCAGCTCCTCATAAGAAAAGACATGGACCCCAGAATTGAAAGTCAGATATTCTGGGTTTGTGTTTGAGTTGGCATCAAAATAAATGGTTCTTGATTGGTTTCGGAAGGATGAACCATAGTATCTTCGCTTCAAGACTATAATAAACAAGCCAATTAATAAACAAGCCAATTGTGATGATGATGACTGCAAATCCAATAGTTAAACCTGTAGAAAGGGGGGAGGGGTTAAGCATTTAAGCAACCCAGGCAGCGTAACTTTAACAGTTATGATCGACCACACACAATTTTTATAATTAGCATGAAAATTAAAAAATATATATTCAAAATTTTAATGTTCACGTTATAATTTCATTTTATTCATCAAAATCGATAGTTATACATTCTGGGTTTGAACATGGATGGATATCAAGATAAATGTTCCTTGATTGGTTTAGGTTTAGGAAGCCTGAACAATTGCATCTTTGCACCTTTAGCAGTAGAACAATAAACCAATCGTAATCATGCCTGCGCTCGCAATAGCTACACCTGTTGGTGGGTAAGCTTCGAAGTTTTGATCAATTCTTGGAATATAATGGCCATGAGCACTGTTAACTAGTATAAAAATTTATAATTGCTGTAAAATTTTAAACAAAAGATTCTGAACTCAAAAACTCCTAAGCAACTCCAGTATAAGAAATGTTATATCTGTTATGCGCAAAGCCTACAAAATCATTTTAATTATAGCTATTTGATTGCATTGAATACTTATAAGCTCATTAATAGTTTGTAAATCAATAAGACTTTGCATAAATGAAGGGATGATGTTGGGTTAATAAGAAAAAAAATGGGACTCTCTACTGTGTATTAATGCTTAGTGTGTTTTAAAAATACATTACCTTTTATTAAAGCCTTGGAATCCCTTCCCTTGTGCTCTGGTATCAGCAAGGTGAAGAACAACAAATCAGATTTCATAAAGCCCAGATACGCCTTAATTTATCTGAATGATTATGCGGCCAAATCAAAGTGCTCCCCATCGGCACTACATTTTCCATCAAGTTGACATTGCCCTCCTCTGTAATAATGACTTTCAAAACAAGACAAAGATATAGGTAGTTATGCTGTTATGTGGATTTCAGCAGTTAAGAATGTAAATGGGTTATTGGCAGGGTAAAGAGGTTGCGGTTTAACTGGAACCTGGATAACAGAACATTCATTTAAAGAGATGGGTAACTCGTTGTCTGTCCTTTTAGGATCAAAATAGATATCGTAGTCAGAAGAGCATAAATATTTGGAGTACTTTTCAGGTGCTCTGATATTTAGGGTTTGCTTGCATTTGATGAGGGTGGTGATATCCTCGACAATTTTAAAGACAACATAGTAAACAACGGAGGTATAGTGAGATTATTGTCGAAGGCATTGCAGTTTTGAAACGACATGAAATCTTGGAATTCAAGGTCTTGGATAAACATTTTGTGGTCCTCCTGATAGACGTCTTTAATCCGCCATGTTCGGTTTCCAATTGGACTTTTTTCCTTGCCTCTGGATCATCAAAACCTGCTATGGGTAGTTAACCACATTCTGGATTCTTTGTGTTAATGAAGGGGAAGTGAATTTCCCCAAGATCTCCACAGAGAAGAGACTCTGGACAGGCAACTGTGAGAGGAAGAAGAAAACAAGAAGGAAAAAGAAAAGGATGCAGAGAATTGGGAGCCATACTAAATTTCGTAATTTTTACAGCCATAATATATGGAGTTTAATAAGTAAACAATAACCTAACCTCTGTTATCTTATTCATTGCAGCAGCGTGTTTACTATGTTAGTTGACTTGAGACAATGACTAAGGAAGACTTGAGAAATTGAATCCAAAAAAGGTGAGGATAAAGAATTACTCGGCTTCCTCAAATGTTTCCCTGGAGCTACTTACTCTTGAAAATGCTTGCTTAGGGTCCAAACTTGTTTCCCTGGAACTTGAGTTTACAAGGCGGCAAATAGACCAGTTAGAGTGGTGATAATTTTATGCTCTGCAATAAAGATTGAAATAGAGCTGTGATTGTCCTTAAAATTTGAGCTTTCAAGTTCAGTTCTTTAAACAATAAGGTGGATGAAGTTTATTAGTCTGTGGAAGGGAAATGAATTATTCCCCCTGCACAGTCTCGTTTCAATGAGAAATAAAAAAGAAGTGATCATGATGTTTACTAGTTCTCTCTTTAAATTTGATTAGTCTTATGCTAGAGAATGGCATCTGTTTTAGTAATGATTGCGTATTTTCCCCCAACAGAGCTTTGATTGATTGATTAGTTCCCTTTAAATCTTTTTGAGATTTAAAGGCAAGAAAAGGCTCAAAAGCTTGAATGACCAATGTGGATTTGTAGAAAAAAATAGCCAAGAAATATATCTCTTCTTTCATTTTCTATACCAACTCTTAAAATACAAAATCAATAGATAAAAAAAATGAGAGATTTCTCAATGTCTCTCCAGTCATGTACCACTAAAAAAGAAGAAAAACTCCAGAGTCACACTCAAGCATGACAACAAGCAGTCAGCTAACATTCCTCCATGTACTACTAAAAAAAATCCTCCATGATAGAATACTAAAATCAGTCAGCTAACAAAATGAAAAATCAGTGAAGACCAGACCAAAGAGTTGCACTTGTAACAACTTAAAGAAAACAGGCGGGTAAGGCAACAGACCAATCATTCTGCTATTTCTTAAACTAAAGATGATAATAAAAGTAGATCAAACTTATAAATATAAACCAAGCAAAATAATTTATGCTTATAGTTGCCCTATTTCCCTGCGTCAAAGCTGTATATTTGAAAGTATGAAGTAAAATTCACCAGCACATCAAAGCTGGGTAAGTCGAACAAACAAATAAGTAAAGAAAAAAAAACAGAAACTCACTTCATTGTACATAAAACATTCCCTTTGCCATTGACATTACAGCGATGTGCCTTTTAATAAATCATCCTATAAGCAATAGTACAAGTAGATGAGAGACTCACTCATCCTCAATCGAAGATGAATGCTGACAAAATTATATCATTCTTTCTGAAAACTCATACGGTAAACTCGAGTAAGGAGTATCAAGTGTAAACCATTGAATTAAGCTCATTAATAATGCACTGACATTAAGGTATAGTAGAATTACTTCCCCATTTGTGATCATAGTGTTTCGGGGAAGGCGCTGTGGCTTCAAATTCTTCAGTGATCCAACCACATCCCTATACATAGAGGGTGGTAAAGATGAATGAATCTCCCTGTTTGAAATCCCAGTACCATGAAACGCTGGATGCTCAAGATCATCCTTCCCACTTTCAATTTTCTGCAGCACCTCCATAACTTCATCCATGGAAGGTCTCAGTTCCTTGTCCCTCTGGAAGCACTGAAAAGCTAACTTTGCCACTGAAACTATCATCCTCCTAACCTCATTATCATACTCAAAACCAAGGGAAGGGTCTACCAACTCAATAAACGCTCTTCTTTGAATCTTCTTAACTGCAAGATTTGCTAACTTAATCTCACCTTATTCCTTGTAACATCAATAGATGGCATAGAAGATATCAGCTCAATAAGCACAACCATAAAGCTATACACATCACTCTTGTTAGTAAGCTAGTAGCATTGTTGGTATTTTGGGTCCAAATAACATAGGGTTCCAGCTAGAGCTGTAGAGACATGGGAGACAAACTTGGGGAACAACCTTGAGAGACCAAAGTCTATAACCATGACACAAAATTGGTTATCAAGGAGAAGGTTGTTGGTTTTGACATCGCAATGAATGATGTCACAAGCATGGAAATAAGATAATGCACTTATTGTCTCTATGGCAATTCTCATCCATATGAGCCATGGCAGTGAACCAAGCTTTGCTAGAGTGCCATGGAGATAACAATCAAGAGTTCTATTTGGAATGTATTCATAAACCAATAGCAGCTTATGGCTATGACGAGAAGTGTAGCCATAGAGTGACACAAGGTTTTTGTGGTGGAGGCCTGTGAGGATTTTAATTTCATTTTTGAACTGCTCAACATGTTTGTAGTTATGCTCAAATAGATGCTTGATAACAATTTCTTGTCCATCTTTAAGCCTAGAAGCTTATTCATTAAGATACAAATTAACACAGGCTTTTCTTTTTATTTTTCAAAAACTTATCTTAGTTAAAAATATTTCCAAAGAAAATAGTACATTCTTTACAAATAGTTCGTGTACTTAATATTATCATTTTTATTTACACATTCTTGACAAATAGTTCATGTACTTAATATTATTTTTTTATTTACACTTTATAAGCAAGTTATTTTTAGGAAAAATTACATCCAAGAGCCACAAGTTTGCAAAAATTATAGTGAAGGACCTTGTTACAACTGAATCTTTCCAAAATTATAACCAAGTCCTTGGCTTTTATAATTTTTGCAACCTCGTGGCCCTTATATGTGATTTTCCTTGCTTTTTGATATTGAATTGGGAAAAGATTCTTTCTTGATTATCACACAAACATCATAATATCAGCTTTCAAGTTTTAACTATGAAGAATGAGAACTTTTGACAAAAGAAACTTTCAGTCTATACCAGCAGAATAAAGTATTTTTCTAAGTGGCTTATTGTGGTAAACAATTCCAAATCCTCTATTTTCAAATTCTCTCGATCCATCAAACTTGTTTATTGCTTCTTTTAGCTCCTTATGAGAGAAGATAGGGACCCCAAAGTAGACATCTGCACTTTGTGGGTTTGTAAGTATGTAGATAATCCAAGAAGTAATCTATTAATTTAGAAGTAATCTAAGAAAGAGAGTTGAATTGGATTTAAAACTATTTTTTCCTTCTTTTTGAAATTCTAATTCTTTTTAAATAGCATTAGGTTTGGAACAAAAACCTACTCTATAAAGTAATGCACCTAAAGAAAATAACGAGAGCAGGAAGAGGGAAATCACACAACTAATTTATACTAGGTAAAACCAAAATGTCCTCCATTTTTCCAAGCACATAATAAGGAAGTTTTATTTAATGTGGGCAATTACCAAGAATACAAAGCAACCTTGAATCATAAGCTAAGCACCCTAGCTTTTATTACCTTTCCTAAGGTAACCTCTCAAGGCTAAGTACTTAGTTTTTTCACTTTTCTTGTCATATGAGTCTTCCTTCACTCTTAGATTTTTCTCAAACTACTTAAAAACTCTAATGACAAGGCAACCTTTAAGGATAATTATTGAGTTCTACAAACTTTCTTTTTTACTAGGTTTCTCTTATGAAATATCTAAAAACTTAAAGTAAAGATACAATATAAGCTCATAAACTGAAGAAGATTTCACTTAAAATATAAAGGCAATCACACACGGAACATTTTTCTCACTAAAACACATATATTTCAAGGTGAAAGATATTCAATAATTCTTTTCTCTTTGTTTTTCTTTTTACTTTATTCTTTAGCAAGGTCTTTCATATATAGCTTAATCTTGGACAACTTCCTTTAAATGCGCAAATATGCTTAAATAATTAGGAATTTAAGTTTTCAATGCTTCAAATCACCTTGGAGTGGAATCAATGACTTATTCTATGTTTGACAGTCTTTCATCTTTAGTCTATTGATTTAAAGTTCATCTTCTAGAAGTAAGAGGGCTTAGCTTATCTTTCATTTACAACATTTCCATCTTTGCTTTCTTCAAATGTAAACTTACCTTTTGTATTTCCTAATTTATCAAACATTCCTTTTTCATACTTAAATAGAATTGTAACATTAAATGGCACGTGATAATTGATCAAATCAAATACGTATAAGGTCAAATGAAATTTTTTTCATAAAAATAATTTGATCGAGTTGTTTTGATAATATTCCTTAAAAAAATAATCTTGAAATATATGTCATGATTAATTCAAAAATTTACCATATAAGGATTTAAGAGAAAACTTTAGTTAAGCACTTATAATTCAAAAAGTTTCCTTTTAATTCAAAATTATAATATCTTTTCATTTAAGTAAAAAACTTTTTCTTAATGATAATTTGACTCAATAAAATTTCTTTTAAAAGCCTTCTAAATTTTAGAGCCATGGACATAGTCAATTAGTATAAAAATTTATAATTACTCTAAATTTTAGACAAAGACTTCTAAACTCAAAGACTCGGAAGCAACTTCAATATAAGAAATTCGATATCTTCCATGTGTGAAGCCTACAAAATCATTTTCATTAGAGCTATTTGATTGCATCGAATACTTATTATGAGTTCATTTATATGGTGAAAATCAATAATGCTTTGGCATAAATGAAGGGATAATGTTGGGTTAATAAGAAAATAATGAGACTCTCTCTACTCGTGATAATGTTGGAAAGCAAGGAGATAACCATCAGAATCACAATAATCAAGTATGCTAGCTATGGTGATTGAATATGAACGCAATTTATGATAATGTTGTAATAAGAAAATAATGAGACTCTCTGTTACTTTGCATAAATGCTTAGCGTGTTTTGGAAATGCATTACCTATCATTAAAGCCTTAGAATCCCTTCCTTTGTGCTCTGGTATCAACAAGGTGAAGAATAACGAGTCAGACTACAGAAAGCCGAGACACACCTTAAGTTATCTGAATGATTATGCAGCCAAATATACGTGCCATAAATCAAAGTGTTTGCCATCGGCAATACATTTTGTATCAGGTAGAGATTGCCCTCCTCTGTAATAATGGCATTCAAAGCAAGACTTAGATAATGTAAATGGGTCACTGGCAGGGTAAAGAGGTTGGGGCTTAACTGGAAGCTGGATAACAGAACACGCTTTTAAAGAGCTGGGCAACTCGTTATCTGCCCTTTTAGGGTGTGCTTGCATTTGAAAAGGGTGGTGATATGCTCGACGATTTTAAAAGACAATATAGTAGACAACAGAGGAATAGTAAGACTATGGTCGAAGGCACTGCGGTTTTGAAACGACAAGAAATCTTAAAACTCAAGGTCTTGGATGAACAATTTGAGGTCCTCCGGATTGATGTCTTTAATCCACCATGTTCGATTTCCCAATTGGACTTCTTTCCTTGCCTCTGGATCATCACAACCTGTTAGGGGCGGCAAACCACAATCTGGGCTCCTTACGTTGGTGAAAGGGAAGTGAATTTCCCCAAGATCTCCATGGAGAAAAGACTCTGGACAGGCAGCTAAGAAAGGAAGAAGAAAACGAGAGAAAAAGGAAAGAAAGCAGAGAATCGGGGGCCATACTAAATTTCATAAGTTTTGCAGCCAAAATCATAAGAAAACAATCTCTTTGGCTAACTAAGTACAAAGCTGTGTTAATAATGGTCCATTGAATCAGTAGTTGACTTGGACAATGACTAAGGAAGACTTAGATAAATGGCTAGAAAAAGAGGGGTAAGGGGAATACATTCCTACTCAGCTTCCTCAAATGTCATAATTGCATGACTTTTAACTCGTTTCCACAGCGGCAAAAGACCAGCGACACTAACATGGGCGGCAATGACAATGTCATTGTCCTTCTTGTTTTTCTTGTTCGGTATTACGGGTTGAGGCATCATAATCTTAAGAAAAATGGAACCTAGGCAAATTAAGAAAATTATCTCTTGAAATTTATTTACTAATATTTTTTAAAAGTATCTTAGTCTTTATCATAAAGGTCAAAAATTATAATTAAACTCTATTTCTTTTACTTATAATGGAGCAAACACCAAGCATTACAATCTGCACAATGATGTATACGCGTCTGTGTTTATTATGAGGTGCAAAAACTTTAGAATTGCATTGGAAAATTAATAGTCAAAAAGAGAAAAAGATGCTTGTGGTGTTGATAGGGTTATAGGTGTGATTCTCATCATTCACTTCTGTTTTACATATATTCTATAGATTTTAGAGAATACATAACGCGTTTCCATCGTTTGTGTACACATTTCCTTGAATGTTCAGATTGTAATTTCTGGGACCCGTCCTCTCCCTTCCTTCATATCCTCTTTCTCAAGTCGTATCTTCATTTTGTTAGCCATTTTTGTAATCTAGCACTAAAATTTGGCTTTTTTTTCTCCCTCTTTTTCTTTCAGCTTTTGTGTACCCCATTTCATTAACTCTTAAAGCGAACGAAGTAGAATGTGAGATACACTGGTTTATTTACATATTTTGAATGTATAGTCATATAAAATATCTTGGCATTTTAAAAACTTTGTAAGATGTATTGTTAGTTGTTCCATAAACTAGGTTCTTGTTATTACAGTAATCTAGCACTATCGTTCGCTTCTTTTTATTCCCCAGAAGTAGTGTTGAAGCCTTCTTAGATGACAAAGTAGTTTCAATATTGTTACATAAACCAGGTGCATATCTAACTAACAGAAGCAGACTAACCTTTCAGCATATAATTTTGTGAGACAAGTAAATAAAATTCAGGGGATCTCTAGTTATAATTGTATATATGTCATTGAAAATAGGATGAAAATAAAGTCTAAATTTTGATGCACATAGCCAGAAGTGAGATAATCACTTAAAAGGTTAGTTATAACTTGTAGATTAAGAAACATGAACAATAGCATGAATGCCATAAATTTTGTAATGTATTCATATAAAATTTAAAAGATCATATTGTGTTTAGTATAAATATTCAAAACAATCCTTGTGGATCACATACACAACTTCATAACTTGTATGTAATCATTACTTGATGGGTAAGTGAAAGGCAGCTGTACATCAAAGCAATATATGAACCATCAAAACAGGCTTAGAAATTAAACACTGACATTAGGAGTAGTAGATTCACTTTCCCATTTCCCAGTCACGCTGTTTGGTGAAGACGGTGACTTCATATTCTTCAACAACCTTGCCTGATCCCTATTTAGTGAAGCCACTGGTCGTGGATGTATATTTGCTTTATTCTCTAAAATTCTACCACAATCACCATCTTCCCCTGCGTCCTCACCTTCTTCCTTCCCACTCTCAATTTTCCTCAAAACCTCTAAAACCTTATCAATGGAAGGCCTCAACTCCTTATCTCTCTGCAAACACTGAAAAGCCAATTCCCCCACTACGACCACCATCCTCTTAACCTCACTATCCTTCTCAATCCCCAGGCAAGGATCAACCAACTCCTCGAATTCACTCCGCTGAATCTTCCCCACTGCTAGATTCCCCAGTGTAATCTCATCTTTGTCCCTTTTGATATCAACCGCTGGCATAGAAGATATCAATTCCATAAGTACAACCCCAAAGCTATACACATCACTTTTAGTCGTAAGTTGAAAGCAAAAGTGATACTCTGGGTCAAGGTAACCTGGGGTTCCTTGTGGAGCCGTAGAAACATGGGACACATCATTGGGGAACAATCTAGAAAGCCCAAAATCTGCAACCTTAACGCAAAAATTGTTGTCAAGGAGAATGTTATTAGTTTTGACGTCACGGTGAATGATGCCGGAAGAATGGAGGTAAGCTAGTGCGCTTGCAGTTTCTCTGGCGATTTTGATACGTATAGGCCATGTTAGTAATGCAGGATTTGCTGAGGGGCCACGAAGGTGACTGGCAACGGTGCCATTTGGGATGTATTCGTAGACAAGGAGGAGCTCACGGCTCTGATGCGAAGTGCAGCCGTAGAGAGAAACAAGGTTTCTATGGCGTAAGCGAGTAAGCATCTCAACTTCGGTCATGAACTGCTCTACTCGTTTGCAGTTGCGGTTGAATAGGTGCTTCACTGCAACTTCTCGCCCATCTTGCAGTTTTCCTGCTTGCTAAAAATCAAAGTATTAGTATGTCTTTGGATGAAGTAACTTAAGAGAAGTAATTTGCTCACAACCTAGGTAGAATTTTAAATGATTCTTCCAATTCTCTCAACTAACTAGACCAAGCTACAAATTCTATATTGGAATTAGACCCTGAACCTAACACAAACTAACTATCCAAACTTGCTATGATTAGCCTTTTAAATTATTATTTTCCTCTCTGAAATATGACTAGCATTTGAATTTGGCCTTTTGAAAGTATAACCCTCTCAATTTAATCCCTCAATATCAAATTGAAAAGTTAGACGTGTAACTTCAATAAATAGAAGGATAAAATTGATTGAAACAAAATTATTAATGAACTAAATTGAGAGGGTCACATTTTTGAAAATTAAATTAAAAAATTAATCATCCTCCAAATACAAAAAACAGTAATTTACTCATACTTATCTAAATAAAAAAATAAATTAGAGCAATTTCATTTCCTTATATATCAAGTAGTTTATATTTGGAAAAGAGAACACAACATTAGTAAGGGAAGGAGATGAAAGAGTGATTGAGAAGGTGACCATAGTAAACAGTGCCAAAGCCTCCATCTCCTAGTTTTGTGGAGGGGTGAAAATTATTGGTGGCTTCTTGAAGCTCCTTGTAGGAGAAGATGGGAACCCCAAAGAAGAGCCTGCCACTGTCTGGGTCTGGATCATTTGGGTAGGCATTGTTTGGTCGGAGTCGGACATGTGAGACTGCGTTTTTCCGTTTGTGGTATCGCAAGCTGAGCACCAACGCCAATACCAGGATAAATGCTCCAACACCTAAAACTGTACAGGCTTCAAGTAAATAACAACAGACATTCTAAGGCTCTTTATTTTAAAAAGGGAAAGTTCAGTTCAATTTTCACAGACATTCTCCCTTCGGATTTTGGCGGAAAAAATGTGTAAAGTAAATCATTGTTAATGGCAAGATTTCCGACCAAAAATCTTATAAACCAGTTTATAAATTTATGAAGATTAGCTATCTTGATTTGCTCTCCAAGAGCTACTATTTTGTATTAATTATTTAAAGTCATTAGAAGAGAGAGATAGACACATTTTGAGTGGTAATTTTAAAGTCATTGGAGGATCTAAATCTAAAGATGTATCAAGTGAAAATAATTATTATAGGTAAAAGATGAGAAAAGTAATTAAGCATTATTAGATAACAAATGAATGGTAAATATTAATATAAAAACAAATAATATGAAAATTAAAGAAGATATTAATTACATATTAATCTTCATTTTTTCATTAATTTTAAATATTAATTTATAATTTGAGAATAATTAGTTACTCATCTAACTGTTCACAATCAAATACATTGTTTGAAAAAACAACTTCAATTTATCAATTATCATAATTAAGTCTTTGGATGAATTTAAGTAAAAATATTTATAAAAAAATAAGTAAGTAATTAAGTAGAAAGCACTCTTTCTATTGAGAGGGAAAAAATTTTTTGGTGGGGGGTCAAATTAAATATTGAAAAAGAAAAGGATTTAATGCACAGTTAAACTATAATATACAAGATAAGTAGGTTTGATAGAATGAATCACTTAAAATATTTTAAGTAAAATGAGAAAAGGAAAAAAAAAAAAATCTATCTATGTGAGACCTACATGGTACATGCGAGTCTCTCTTATTTTTTCTTTTGAAATACTTTAAAGGAATTCAAGTCTAGGTTTGAATGGACTGATCTGCTAGGAAAAGAAGGTAAATTAAATTACCTATTCCCAATCCCAGCTTCCACGCCGAAACTGCTGCTCAAGTTAAAAGAAGCAATAGTTACTCACAGTAAATAATAAGACAGATGATATACAATGCACCTAGATCTAACTAATAAAATTATAAAGGATGGGCTAGTGCAATGATAGTCCATTTTTCAAAAGAACTTTAGGCTGGCTCTATTTGGTCCTAGAGTTCAACTAGGAAAGGCGGGGTTAGGTACCAAGGGTCTAACAAAATTGCTTTTAAAAATTAATTTATATATTTTAAATATATATTTTTAAAGTTCGACTTTACAGTTAAGGCTGTATTAGAATTTTTTTAACCCTTTATGCAAAAAGAGCTTGCTTGACCTGATCAAGCTCACCTTAATTGCCCCGTCCATTTAACATTCAAGACTTAAAAATAAATAAACGCAAAATTAAAGGGAGAAAAAAAAAAGGAAGAATTTCGAAATAGGCACAGCCATGTTTATGATATCTATAATTAAGTTGAGAATTGAAATATCATTAACTAGATTTGATCTATACAAAATAAATAAAGAATGAAGTCAGTAATAGATAGACAGTCCTATTTAAAAATGTATGAATATGCTTTACACGTCAACTTGTTATACCAATATTTTTCATACTTTGTTATGCATACCTTCGGACTTCAAACAATAAAATTCTTTTTTGCCGTCAAGTCGACATTGGCCTCTATCAAAAATACAGTAATGACAGTCATCAGAAAGTTGAACTTCAATGGGGAATTCGGCAGCTATGAATGTAAATGGGTCCCCAGAAAAAGCAAGGTTATTCAATGGAAGCTGAACCCTTGAACATGCTGCTAAAGAAGCTGGAGAATCTTCTGGGTTTTGATTTCCAAAGTAGATCGTCTCACTCTTCTTGCTCTTAACGCCACAGCCTGTATAGTTTAAAAATTGCTTTGGAGGGCTAACTTTGGGTGTGCCATTGCATTTGAACACCGTTATGTTATTTCTAATCCGAAAATAACCCAAGGCAGAGCTGGGAGGAACAGCAATCTTATGGCAGAAGGCTTCACAGCTACCACTTACCAAAAGATGTCTCAGACCTTCATCTCTAACGAAAACGGTCGCAGGGTTGTCAATATTCCTCACTCGAAGCTTTTCTCCTCCATTCTTCAATTGCACAGTTTTATTTGCGTTGGGAATAGGGTCTTCACAACCATCAATCGGCAACATTCCACAGTCCTCGCGTTTTGAAGAGGTGAAAGGGAACCGGAGATTGCCCAGATCTCCGCAGTCAAAGGAAGATGGACACTCCCCAGCAGCAGAAGAGAGAGGAAGCCCATGATCAGAAAACAAGAAGAAGAAGAGGAACACATAAACGGGTGGAACCATTCTTTTGAAATCCTCACTTATTGAGCAAAAACTAGTCCATGTTCAACTAGAACTTATCTGTTGGTTTTACTCCGTAGGGAAAGTGTGTCAATTTGTTCAACTAATAACACAATTTGAAGTATTTTATACGGCGCTTGACTTGGCAGAATATAACGAGGTGAATGAGACACATGTCTATCCCTGAAAATAATGTCCTTCACAGACACTCACCAAATAAAAAATATATAATATTTATGATATATCAATATCTTATTAATAATAATAGTAGGTCATTGAATAAGAATATTCACATTCATTTAATTGTTAATAATAATATCAAATAAATAAACTTCTCAATTTATTCTGAGTACCGAAGAAATACCTAGCTATCAAAATCTTAATAAATAATTAAAATTGGTGTATAATTCTAAAAATATAAAAAAAAAAAAAAGATTACTTGGTATATTTGATGAATGAATATCTCATATAAAACTAATGAATATAAGGTTTGAAAAAAATAGTGGATGATTAACAATGTGATAATGTGAGACATGCATGTCAAGAAACAAAGGAATTAATTCAGCAAAAGGCAGACCCATTGACTTGGCTGCAGGGAAGACTTGACTCTGCGCTTGATAAGCCGTGCAGGGAACGTCGAACACATTGGAACTACTGGAATAGTCCATGTGCTCCGTAATGGAAATTGGATTTTTTTAAAATCGCAATTAGATAAAGAATAATATAAAAAGATGAAAGTATATATGGAATTTACTTCATCTTTTTACATTTGTTTTTTTTTTCTTTGATTATGTTATTTACAATTAATTTTTTATTACAAAAAAATGAACTCGCACCTAATAAAGATTGGCTGATAAGACTGTGGGCTAACGGACAGCAAGTTTAAATCTTAATTATGTTAGTTTTGGAATTAGACGGTACAAAGATTTTATGAATCTCCTAATTTCGATATAAATGACTAGTTTTAATTGGATTAATGAGTAGTTACTAAAATAAATACTTAATAAGATGAGACATTCTCATAAGCCCTAGCCCAAATTACCTGCTTGAGATTCTAGCTAGGTTCATGTTCAAGAATTAACACGATTTAAATTATTGGGTTCTATATTTAAATCTCTCATGTCAAACTAAGTCTGATACCACTCGATTAAATTAATATATTCCTAATTTTAAGCTTCTCTATCTTTTGTTTAATTATTGCCATATAGCATTAGATGGTAAATTAGACATGATAAATCTGTTAAGGCCCCGTTTGGTAGCTCTATTGAAAAGGAAAAGAAGAGGAAATTTTTGCAATATTTATTTTATTTTTATAATTATTATTAAATATTATTTATTAATAATTATTTAATTATTAAAAATAAAAATATTAAAATTATTTTGTATTAATAAAATTATTTTTATTTTTATTTTTATTTTTATACTTAACATTCTGCATCTTAATTGAATCTTAACTTTAATAATCACTTTTGGTGGGCGGCAGGTGGAGCCAGGCTTAATTACACATACGAAGATGGATCCCTTCAATTTAGGGATAAAATTTTGAGAAAAAAATAAAAATAAAAGGAGTTGTACATACACAACCTCTTTCCGCATAATACAACAGACTAGGACATCAATCTATCATCTGTAGTTTATGCATGATGTGGAACAAATATGCAGGCTTGCTTTTTCGTTTAAAGAAGAGAAAATTACATATATTTTCCTTAAATTTGACTAAAATTACACAAATTTATTTCTATAAAAATTATACATGTTAATCTAATTTAAAACTTTTTTTATTAAAATACTTTTCATAAGAAAATATATAAAAGCGGTTAATGGAAAATGTTTTAATAAAAAATTTAAAATTTTTATATTTATAAAGTGTGGAAGAATTCTTAAGTCATAAACAGTGCAATTCACCTGAGTTATATGCATCATTCACTTTCTTTTTTTTTTTTGTTTAATCTTACATGAAAATCTGTGCAACGAGTCCTCCGAGTTAAATTAAAGAATAGTATAATTTTTTGTTTCAAAAAAATTATATATATTTAAAATAGAATAAAAATTCATGTAATTCTAACAAAATTTAAGAAAAATTTGTAATTTATTCTTTAAAGAAAAAAAGGATAGGCTTTGTTGGTATGGGAATTTAAATGAAGTACACAAGGTTGCTAATGGTTACAAAATTTTAGCTAAAGATTTGACTGGGGTTTTCCCATTTGGATGCATCTTTAGAAATTGAAACTCCCTCTTATGAGTTATAATTGAATTTTCATGTGGAAGGTGTCAACTAAGTCCTTACCTATTTTTCTTAGACATACATTTTATGTCAAATATAAGATAAGAAAAAATCTGATAAACAAATAAACTTTTCATTAATATTAAATAGGCGTATATTCTCTAATAAATATCTTTGACAGTTAGTCTTATATTTTTTGTATGGTGAATTCTTTTATATGGAACTGCAAATTTAGATTCATGGATGAAATTACACATGGCCTCATTACTTACTGATGCATCAATGCCACATGTAAATGTATGTTAATTGTGTAATGTTTTGAAAAGCATACCTCAAAATAACTGATAAGATTTACACTTTAACTCAATTTTTTTTATAAATAATATTTTGTAATATTTAAATCTCAACCCCGCGTAACTTTATTATTAACAAGATTTCTTTTGTTCTTTGTATTAACAACGTAGCCCACTAGATTACTTAATTTTACACAAACCCACTTCCTTTTCCCATAGCCCCAAAACTCATTTGCAAGATAAGTTCTTCCTTCAATCACACACTTCAAAGAACTCAAATACATTGCCATAGCCCATAGCCCAAAATCTCACTTGTAATATGATGTACTCCTTTCTCTACCTCAAACTTTCAAAATCCCAAATTCATAGAGTGGACACCTATCATATGTATGTCTCTAGTCTTGGTTTAAGTTGTTGTGAGATCTTGAGAAACTAAGTTTTATTCTCATAGAGAATGTTGTTGTTTGGGTAGTTAGAGGTGGAATAAGCATTTATTTAAAGGATCTAAGACAGACATATTACTTTAAAAGAACAGTACAATATTAAGACCCGATTAGTAAGTTATTAAGTTGTAACAGTTAACTAATTATTTTAAAATCTAAGATTTTACAATATATATATATATATATATAAACAAATTGTAAATTGTTTCTCATGCAAGTTGAGTAGCCGAATCCTTTTATTGTGAATCTAGCCACAAGAGCACCTATTCATCTCAAATCCCTTGGCAAAATGGTTATTTTAGATAGAGTCCATGCCTAAAAGAGGAATGATAGGATGAAAAACTAATATCTAGGACATACCAACTTCAATCTGTGAGCTCTTGAAGCATTGAGTTATCGCTTGGATACCTGCCAATGAAATGGTGTTTATCGATTTGGCCTCAAGCACATGTGAGCTCTTGTAAGCAATTTGAGAATAAAATTTGTGAATGAAATCGCATAGGTTGTAAGTGCAACATCAATGAGATTCTCTAGCAGTGGAAATGGCTATGTCTTTCAATGATAAAAATATCATAATAGAAAGGATGTTGGGTTTTTGGAAAAATAAGCCATCTATATTGTCTAATTTACAAATTTAGATAATCAAGGACTTTAGAGTTATTGTCTAAGACTTAGTGGGGCTATGATGTAATTTCAATTCCTTGTTTCTATATGTGTGGGGCCGTTTTCCAATTTTGATCTCTTATTACCTAGTAAACATAGCTTTTTGCCAACATAGCAATCCTTTCCACGTGGCACACAATTAGCAAGCCCTTTCGTCGCTCGTAGTTTCAGCATGTTAAAAAGTACATTATGTTGGCATGTCGGACACATACTGCCATAGCGCACTCACAAAATGTGTTTGAATAAAAAAAAAATTATATATATATATATATATATATATATATTTTTTTTTTTTTTCCTCTCGTACGCACCAAACCCAACATAATTGAATGCACTTTGAATGAATATCTCATATAAAAATAAAATAAAATAATTTTAATTTTAATTTGCTTGTTATCATTTGATTATTATTTAATGACTAAATATGTAATATAAAACCAGTGTTGATGCTGATGGCCATGTGCTACAATGGCATCACTTCTCGTTTGTAGGCAGAGGGGGGTTTCGAATCCAATCCTCACTCCCTCCTTCTCAATGAGTTATCTTACTCTCTTTGTAATCCGAAGATTAGTGTTGTTAAAAGCAAATTATATCAGTTGATTTAACTAAAAAATAATTAATTAGATCATAATTTAGTCTAAACACCTCTGTAGATGAGAGTAAGGGAACCAGTCAACACTAGTAAGAATTTAAGTTTAAGCAACCGGGTTTACATGCAAACGGGGCTGATTTGCGTGTTGAACTAGTCGGATTGATTTGAACCTAGGTCCCCTTGTGGGAAAAATGTGCCTTTTCCAATACGCGAGCATGTCTTGCTTGTTCAACATATTCAAAGCTTTATGTATATAAACTCATTCCTCTCGCTTTCCTAAAATTTGAAGAAAATGCAATGCATGTGGTATATAAACATGCGTCTTTACCAAGAAGCCATACTACCAAATTTAATTATAAATAGCAATGTTTTATATAAATTAGATCCTATCGCTGTAAGATGAAAAGAGAATTCAAAAAGTGTTCCATAGATTCTACAAAAATTACTTTTTAAAAAATAATACATAAATAATACATATACAATTATAAACAATATATCAATAATATCCTAACACGCAACCCGTGAAAATTACATTATTTATAAACAAGGGCTTTCATTGGTTTTAGATATATATATATATATATAAATATGCTTACAAAAATAAAAATAAAATTATATTAAACATATTTTTAAAGAGAATTATATAAACCAATTCGATTATGATTTAATTATAATCCGACCATTAAATCTTAAATCATTCATTTTCTTTAATTTAAAGATTATTTCAATTTTTAAAACATTACATAAAACTAATCAATATAAGGTTTGAAAGAGATAGTGGACAAGTAATGTGATAATGTGAGACATGCATGTCACTTGTCAAAAACCAGCGAGATTAATCCAGCAGAAGACAGACCTATCGACTTAGCCACAGCGGGATGACTTGACTCACGTCACCGCTTCATAAGCCGTCGAGTTTGGGAAACTTTGTGTGGGGGTGCCTAATGAAAATTGGATGATAATACTTATGGGTTGGGATAACGTGATGCAAGTTTAAATCTAATATTTTTAGAATTAGACAGTAAGAAGATTTTATGAATCTTCTCATTTCCATATAAATGACTTGTTTGAAATAAATACTTACCCATAAGCCTTATTATCAAACTTGTCTTCTTGAGTAATTTAGCCGTATATTCAACAATTAATATGAATTAAATTAGTGGGTTATATATATAAATCTCACGGGTCAAACAAAATTAGATACCAATGGTTAAATTAATAAATTCCTGATTTTAGGCTCCTCTGTCTTGTGTCTAACTATTACCATATAGCATTAAAAGTCACGTCTGAAATGTGTCACTCTACAAAACTATATATGGTTTAAGTCATTAATGCTTTCACTTTAATCCCTTCATTGAATCATTGCTCCACCTTCTAACTAAATTTCGATGAAACGGATCTATTAAGAGGATCTCTTTAACTACATTCTATATAGTATTGCAAAGAATTTGCTCTCAAATTTGGAGATTACAAAATTTGCTGTCCACTAAGAAAAGAAAAAATCAGCATAATTTTACGAAAGATGGGCTGCTTAAAATTGGTTGAAGTTGTAAATAACCCATCGGCTACTACTTTAGCACATCAAATCTGTGATCGAATTTTTAATATAGTTTAAAGCATGTAATTTAGACCACCTTAGACTAATTAATTCAAGCGGTTAAATAGGTAGAGATTTAGTTAAAGAGTGGTAAATTTAATTTTCTTTTTAGGAGCGTGTTGAAGAAATACCTAGCTATCAAAATATCAATCAATAAATTAAATTGGCATATAATTCTAAAAATATCTATAAAAAAGGATAATTTTATTGAGGTTGATATTATTTGATGAATGAATGTGTCATATAAAACTAAGGAAGATAAGGTTTGAAAAAAATAGTGGATGACTAATAATGTGATAATGTGAGACATGCGTGTCACAAAGCAGAAGGCAGACCCCATGGACTTGGGACCAGAGGGAAGACTTGACTCATCGCTTTCATTAGCCGTCCAGTTTGGGAGAGTTTGTGTGGTAGTGGGAGGTACCTAATCAAAATCGAATGGTAGTAATTATGGGTTGGGCCGACGTGAATGCAAGTTTAAATCTTAAATTATGTTAAGTTTCAGAATTAGACGGTACAATAATCTTACGAATCTTCTAATTTCCATTTAAATGACTTGTATTTAATGGGATTAAAGAGTATCATTGAAATATTGAAATAAATACTTGATAAAATGACACATTCTCATCAAATCAACCATTGACCCTGAGGCTAACCACCATGTGTTCTAGTGCAACATGGATTCCCTCTCCTGTTCTTTTGTTTTTTTGATAGACTGGATTCCCTCTCCTTAATTGAGCAATTGGGGTTTTAGATTATTTAAATTTATATTTTTTATTATTTTAATATTTTTTATTTTATAAATAATAAAATATAAGATAAAAATAATATTTTAATTATACTTTTTTAAAAAAAATAATAATTTAAATTAAAAAATTTAAAATCATGACATCCAAATTAAAATTGAAAGATCCAAATTTTCAATTGAGCAATTGAAAGAGTTACTCGATGAAATTCAAATTGATCCTTAATGACACTCTTTCTAACCTTGCTAAGGATACACTTATAATAAGAGACTTGATCCTCTAATTCCTCCCTCAAGACTCATTAGGACTCTACCCCATTTAGTATGAAAATTTTTTTTATTGTAAATATTGGAATGAAAATAAGATTATTTTTTTTAATTGACAGATTAAGCTTTTTATTCCCATTCCTTAAGTTGGATGATTCCTTTCAAATGAGTGATATAATATCTAAAAATTTTAAATTATGTTAAGGTTCTAATAATTAAGAAAATTAGGTGCATAGTTAAAAATATTGCTCATATATATATATATATATATATATATATATAAAATAAATTATATTAAAATAAAAAACAAGGACCAATTAATTTTAAAGAAATTATAAAGTTTAAAAATGATGTTAAAGAGGTATGTTGATAGATATCTTATATCTATACTGATATTTTTTATTTCCAAAGATTTAAAAACCTTAAGAATCAAAATCGTACAAAGTTTTTATTTAATTTTCTATAACTTATTTGACACGTAAAAAATGAGAAATAAAATTAAAAGAAAAATAAAAAGAGATGATTTTAAAAATAAAAAATATCTATAATATTTTTATTTTTAATAATTAATAAATAATATTAAATAATAATTATAAAAATAAAAATAAAATTTTATCAAACTTCTTTTTTTTTTCATTTTTACTGCACAACCAAACAAGCCGCTATAATGCAAAAAATTGCCTCAGAATCTTATTTTCATCTCAATAAAAAATATCTTGGATCATTCTTTTTTTCTTTTTTTCTTTTTTTCTTGCTTTGTCCTTCTTCCCTCCCGAAAACGCCGCAACCGATCTTCCTGACTCTGCTTTGTTCATCTCAAACCAAAACGCTGCATCTCACCATTCCCGGCCATTTAATGCCGTTCACTACCCCTGGCCACCGTCGTTCCGCTTTTCCGGCAGGGCGGTGGTCGGTGGTCGGTGGAGCCTCCTAAAACGTTGCAGCACCGTCTTACTTTCTCCCTCCCTTTTCTTCCACGTTTCTGGCCATAGCTGAGGAGGTAATGGTGAAGGGTGGTTTTCCTCCTTTTCTTTATCTTCTTCCCTCTATTTTTCCTCTCATTTCACTCCTAATCAGAGCCCAGTTGTGGCTGTAGCTTTCTTTATTATTTTTGGCTGCAGCTCAAGAAATTGGGATTTTTGAGATCTTACAACTTGGTATACAGAATTTTCTTTTATGAAAATAAAAAAGAAATACTAAATAAAATGTAATTGAAGCAATTGTTGTTGGTATGATAATTATTTGTTTGATAATATAAAAAAAGTGATGGAATGAAAGTTAGTAATAATAAATAACTAAAATATTTTTAAAATATAAAAATAATTTTTTATATATAATTATGATTATGATTAGTTAATTATTTTTATATAATTATTTATATTTATAAATTATTATTTTAATATATGATAAAAATAATTATTTATTTTAATATTTTACATATTATATATATTAATTTAATATTTATTAATATATAATTATAATTAATTTATTATTTTTATATAATTATTTATATATGTAAATTTTAAAACTACCCCTAAATAGACTAATGAAGAATCAAAAGGCAGGGTCAGCAAGTCATATTTTTCTCAGTGCTTCCTTTATAGATTCGTGCACTTTGTTTTGGGACCAAGCTTGTGCTTCCTCTGCAGATTCATGCACTTAAATTTGGAGCCAAAAGTGATTTGGGACCACAGTAGATCAGGTAGATCCGGCAGAACCAATGCTCAAATCCAACAAGCAAGTTTACGTCGGCAGGGCACAGTAGATCTAACAAGTAGGAACCAAGTCATCTTCTTCATATGCTCTGATTGGGATTGTGACAGATATAAGAAGGGGCAAAATGGAGAAATCACTTTTGACTTAAGAAAGCTTTTCCTTTGCCGCGCAAAACCAACAAAAATCAAAGCAAGGACCATCGTACACTCAGAAAACCTCTTCTTCAAACCAAACGCATTTTTGCGACGGAATCCATTTCCCTTTCCTTTTCTTCCTACAAACCAAACGGGCGTTAGTTTTCAACTGTCGAATTTGCACTTCCAATCTTTTTCATGTTAAGTTCTTTTAAGGTAATATTTAAAGCCAATCTTAATTATGGCAGCCTTGATATATATATATATATATATATATATACACACAAAAATTTAGAATTCGTTTGATTGTTGGAAATTGGCCTAGAATGGAATAAAAAAAATCTTATAAACATATTTGGTATATGATGTAAAGATATGGAATGTAGTTATATTTTTTTTAATTTGATTAAATGAAAATAATGTAAAAATAAAAAGTATTGTGATAAAATAACCAAAATATTCTTTATGAACAAAAAAAAAATTAAAACATCTTCATCATCAGATCAACATGGACGATCCATGCTGATCTATCTTCATCGTCTTGCTTTTTGTTATTTATTATCGACAAAATAAGAAAAATTCATTTTGTGAAGGAACATTTTCATCAACAAAATAATTTTAAATTTGACGACGTCAGAGCAGAACCAAAACAATTTCATCTTCATCCTCAACAAAAAATAATCACCAAATTTCATCTTCAAGAATCCAATAACCCAGTTAAGAAAATCAGATTCAGAGGCATCAAAAAGTGTGGTGGCTGGCTTTCAAAATCGACAACAACGAGGGCACCAAGTTTCAAATCCGACAAACCCAATGACACCAACATCGAAGAGGGCACTGGGTTTCAGATTCGACGAGCCCGACGACACCAACAACGAGGAAGGAAGTGGTTTCAGATCCAATGACATCAACACCCATCTGGAAAGGATTTCTGATTCACCATTGATGAAAGTGTCGAGAAGCAGAGGAAATACAATGGTTTTGTGAATCTTAGAGGGTATTTTTGTCCGAAATTTTGCATTCCATTAACTTCGCTACATTCTAAAGCCACAATGGATGAATGCTTATTCCTTCATTTGAGGGATTTTAGTCTCTTCCATGGAATGCTACTTTGCTCCACTCCTGATACCAAAGGCATGAAGTGATGGAAAGCTACGCCTAATTCCATTCCTTAAAGCCTTGTTTTCTAACAACCAAACGCAACCTTAGAAGAATAAAGGTTTTAGGTGCTAAAGATGCATTTGGTTGATTGAATTAGTTTGTTTTGCTAATGGAAAAGGATTAAAGTCATAAAAAAACCCTAAAAAATTATATCAGATATTATTGAACTTAGAGAATTAATACTTCTCCTTGTTAGCTTTACCGGGGCTTGAAGTGTGTTCAATAAAAATTTGGGTTAAGGGTTATGGGAACTAGGTAGCTTACTTGATTAATGCATTAGAGTTAAACTTATTGGATCCATACCTTAGAGTTAGATTATAAACCTAGGTGAAATAGAATTGATGGAGATGTATTCAATGAGTAAAGGTAGTAAAGGGTATTGTATTATGCCAGCAAAGGTGGCGTGTTTGAGGTAGTGAAGTTAAGCTGAGAAATCTCAAGAGTTGCAATTAGGGTCGAGACTAGGGTGGGCCACTTAAGGTGTTTGCAAATCACCAAATTAGGAATAAGGTGATTTGTAGAGTTAAGGGAAATTATTATTGACCACAAGACTTTTAAGTAGAATGAGATAAGATCATTCATACCATCATTCATACAAATTAATGGACTAGATAGTAATAATGTTTATGTTGTGGTATTTCTAAGACACTTTGAAACTAGTTCTCTATCTAATAATAGTTGGGAAAGATAGTAGGAATTCTAGCATTATTAGAGTTGTAAGTAAATAGCACTTCACTAGGAGTTTCATGTTTCATACTCATTTCATTAAATCATGCATATTAAATGAAATATCATAATTTCTAAATTCCTAAGGTTTTGATTGCATCAAAGATTTACTAATAAAAGTTTTAAGTATATTGAAATTCCCAATTTCTTCCTTTTATTAGGTAACACATGTATGGAATCATTGGAAAGAATCTTAGGAATTTTACTTACTAATCCTAGGAATCAATGATGATTAATTGTGTGATACATTTTTATACAAATTGAATATTGTGATTCCATACATGATAAGAAAAAGATTGTTTCTATAGAGGGACAAAATATAAAATATTGAATGCTAACAACAATTCTATTAGCTATAAAATATTGAATGTTAACAACAATTCTATTAGCTCTAAACACACTTGGGCTAATGCCTAGCTAGCAGGGGATACAAAAAATGCTAGTCCCATGTGACGACCATTACATGTGAATTGAAGGAATGTTATCTTATGTAAGGTGAGACTCACAATAAATTTATATGGGTCTTGTGTCCATGACAAATTGATTACTTACTCATGTGGGCTCTGTGCCCACCATGACTTTTTTGTTCTAAAGAGGTCCTTCAAATGGAATTGTTTTATGGAACAAGTTTTCAAAATGACATCATATTTGAATTACTTTTTAAGATTTCATGATCATCTTACGATTAATATTGTCACCCATTAACCTATGATTTGTTTAGCAATAATAATTTGTTAAAATTACTTTTGTATTTGCAATTGTATAGTCTATAAGAGGTATGGATTTTTAACTTGAGATAAATTAGTATACTTGTTATTGTATTTCAAGAAATGATTAAATCATTTACCATGCTTTTCATCATTACAAAATTAAGATATTGTGGAGTGTTATTTACTTACATAGTCATTAGAAATTTCAAATAGTAGAATTGATCCTAAGTCATCCTCAACACTTTAGAGTGGACTAGCTTTAGTTTGGTGAACTCCACATCGACTGTGTGGACAAAATTCAATTTGTTGTATTATGATTCATTATTTTAGTTGTATCATGAATGTAACCCTACACTACTCATAGGTAGAATCCCCCACCTCATTATACTTGTTTTAGGGGATAGGATTAAGTGTCAAGCTTTCTTGCTAATTAGCTGTGTTGATTTTTTTATTGTAAAAAAATTATGATCACTTGAATATTTTGAAATGATTATGGAATTATTTATGTGAATTACTTCTCAAAGTGTTTCTTATGTTAATGGCTACAATTTGAGAATTCAAGTAAGGATTTATTGGTGAGATGAAATATACATGGCCGATTCACCCCACATCTTTTGATTGCACCCCAATTCTTTTTGGGGTGTGACAAGTGACTTGCTTTTCATAAAAAAATAAATGGAATTAGTAACATTTTTTAGAATGACATTTGAAATGACATTATTGCCCTTATCTTATATATGCCAAACCTTTGTGCAAAGGTTATATATTTATGCTTTGTGGAGGCAACAAAGATGTTTTGCAACTTCAAAATATAGTATTGTATATTTCAATGCTTTTTATTAACAATATTTTAATATTTTTTAGAAAAATTTAAAATATTATGTACACATAAAAAATATAAAAAATGTAATATTTTTTATTAAAGGTAGTTAAGAAAATTAACACATTAAAATAAAAAAATAAATATTTTATTTTATTTTTATAGAGATACTATGGTTATTTATCCAAATTTTTTTTCCAATCTTATGTTAATTTTTATTCAACCAAATCTAAAAATAAAATGATATTCATTTTTTTCTATATTATATCAAATATAATATATTTGTTACAAAATTTTATTCCATTAAAACTTATTTTTATTTTATTTTTGTTTTCATTTCAATTCTCCCCAAATTTTTTCCATTAACCAAATAGCTTGAGGTGTCCCAGGATCACTTTTTTCATTTAGCACTCACATTCTTCAATAGTCCAACCCTTTCCCTATTTGATGAAATTGCTTATGGTGGTGGTGGTGGTGGATTTATATAATCACTCATGTCCTGTTTGGTGATAAGTACAATATTAAATAAAATAATACAAGCTAATATAATTTATATCTAAACTTATATAATTGTGATTTTTTATACAACTCTTGCTATATAATGCAATATAAGACAATTTATCTAATGGAAGTTGAAAAATTATTATTATTATTATATATTTTTTAAAAATAAAAAATAGACTATTGAAATTAAAAAAAAAGACACAAATTTTAAAATCTAAACCTTTCTAATTTGTATAAACGATTCAGATTTATTACTCCTCTTAAGCAATACGCAGAGAACCCTCATTCTATAAAAATAGGTGTCAAAGGTCGAAAATGGCAAAATCGAGAGAAAAGAACTTCAGGTTATATAGACAAAATGGATCACGATTATATGGTGTTACTTTGAGAAAGAGAATGCATCAAATTTACAGTTTTCAAAACATAACTAATAGTTTTAAAAGATATGTTTTTAAATAAGTTGTATTTTTAATAAAAATCATATCATTTTTAAAAATGTATTAATTATCTTAAAATATCAAGCAAGATTTTTATATATTATTATAATAAAAAATTGTATAATTTAAGCTTTTTAAAAAAAATAATTTACCCCAAAATATAATAAAACATCTTATCTTCTTTAAAAATAAAACAAAATATAGCACCGAGAATTAAACTAACATGATTTGAATACTCAAGACTAATGGCACAAATTTGTCTAAATTGGACTTGGACCTACATCCATATTTGGATGAATGGTAAAATATGAAAGGGAGAAGAGTGAAATGATTAATTTGAAATAAATCCTTATTTTAAAAGTTTTGTTTTAGAATGAAATGGAATAGTAAAAGAGGGCTGTAAGACTCCTCCTTATTAATCAAAATCCAATTTTTTTTTGTCTTTCTAAATTAGGAGATTTAAAAGGAAATGAAATGAATACATTAGAATATTTTTAATACAATTACAATTATACCCATAATTCCAACGCCAACTATCATTTCTCTCCCTCCAAGCACACTCCTTCCACCACCCTCAACCTCCTCAACCTCATTCTTGTACTATTCTCTGATGCTTTTATTTTTTCTTGTTATTTCTCCTACATCTTCAATTCCCTTTCCATCCTTCTTGCACAATCTCAATTATAAGCGCCTTAGGTCTTGTTAGTAAAAAATAATAGGAATAAAAAATCAGAAATAGACTTAGAAGTGTGAAAATTCACTATCTTTAAAAAGTGATTGCCTATATATGGAGATTTACAAACAATGCTTTTACAGGATACAAAAAAAGCCTTTAAGGAAACATTTAAAAAAATTTAGCATTTTTTATTTTGAAAAAAATTATTTATAAACTCTAAACAGTTATCTTTTAATAATCATGTCTATTTATTTTATATTAATAGATATACAAGTTCTCTTAACAATTCTCTTTTAATAGACTTGTATGTTCTTTGTTAACAAATATAGATGTTCTCTATCAACATATGTCTAACTTAATAGACACATCCTTTTATTTAATTTTAAATTTAAAATAATTAAATTAAGACTATTAGATTTTATTTCTTTAAAAGGCCCAAGGCCTGAGTTTAAATCTAAGTCCTTAAATATATATATATATATATATATATATATTAATTATTAATATATACATATATATTATTTTAAACATACTAAATAGACTTACCTTTATATACATCTAAATAACATCTTTCTTATCCAATGTGAAATTTTAAATCCCACTCTATATTACACACAATATAACAATGTTCCACTAGTTTGTAATATTGCTTCATAATATCATGCATATCAAAAAGTACCTTAAAACAATTTCAACTTTTCGTTAGTTTAAATCCCTTAAAATTTTGCAAAATTATTGGTATTCTAATTTTTGAATCATAACTTCTTATGCCAAAATTGAAAAAATCACACATAAGATATTATTAAATGTTAAGAACTTTCGACATTTTGCTTTAGCACTTTTATGGCTATGTACTAATTTTAGTTTCATGACTATTTACAAGATAAAGCCCTTAAATCTTATTTGAAAAGGCACTACTTCAATATTCATATAGGTGGAGCTTGTCATTAATTATGTCCCTATCACTTCAGACATTGAATAACTCTATTAAGACCTTTGTTAACCTCCTCTCGTAACAGTATACACTATAAAGTTTATTTTATGTGCTTGTTATTTCAGACACTTTTAACTCCATAAACTCCTTTTATA
The DNA here is from genome assembly GCA_026724425.1 of Erythrophleum ivorense. Classification (NCBI taxonomy): domain Eukaryota; kingdom Viridiplantae; phylum Streptophyta; class Magnoliopsida; order Fabales; family Fabaceae; genus Erythrophleum; species Erythrophleum ivorense. The sequence goes on from JAIUCV010000009.1 coordinate 47,577,856, forward strand.
ACATTTTGCACAACATACTCTATTATGAAGCTTCACTAGGGAGTGTAATGCTTGTTCAACACATAGTAACTTGTTGTTACATATTAAACTTGTATTGTTAAAGTGTATATTAATTCAAAATTGGGTTCTTATTACTAGTGTTTTATTTTAAGGGTTAAGCCTTATTTCTTCACTAGTTCGTTGTACTATATCTCTTGATAATACTTTGGTAAGAGGGTCATCCAAATTCTTGCTTAATCATACATAGACTATTATCATAATTCCATTTGTTATTAACTCTCTTATATAAACATATTTTAAGCTTATATGTCTTAATTTCCTATTATACACCTTGTTATGAGCTACACACATTGTAAACTTATTACCACAAGATAAAGAAATGGCCGACATAAGTTGTGACCACAACTTTATATCTAATAACAGATTTCTCAGTCATTCCGCTTATTTTCCAACAGCTACTAATACTATAAGTTCAGATTCTATAGTAGAATGGGAAATGCAAATTTGCTTTTTAAAAGCCCAACTAATGGTACCCCCACTTAAGGTGAATATCTATCGGGATTTATTATCATTTACACTTGTTATCCAACTTACATCTAAATATCCTTCTAACACTGGAGGCAAACCACTGTAATGAATTTCTAAGCATTTTGTTCTTTTCAAATATCTAAGCACTCTGACAATTGCTTTTTAATGATCATTGCTTAGATTACTACTAAACCTTGAAAGTTTACAAACAGTAAATGCTATATCAGGTCTACTACAATGCATTGCATACATCATACTATCTATTGCACTTGCATACACTAATTGTGCTATTACTCTTTCAGAATTTTCAGTCAACTTGACATCAGAATTATAAGGAATATTAAAATATTTTATTTCCAAATTATTGAATTTTTTTAGTACTTTGCTTATATAGTGTGATTATATCAACGTCACTCCTTTGTTTTCTCTTTTCACTTTTATGTCCAACATTGTATTCACTTCATTCAAATCTTTTATCTTAAAGAATAAAGTTAAAGACTTCTTAGTTTAAGAGATACCAAGCATATTCATATAAAAAATCAACATATCCTTAATATATAAACAAATAATAACACCATATTTGTAAATTTAAAGAAAATACATTTGTTTACATGGTTATAAATAAAACCATTTGACAAAATAGCACTCTCAAATTTCTTTTGCTAATGCTTTGGTGCTTGTTTCAGACTATAAAGAGACTTTATCGATTTGCAAACTTTGTTTTCATTTCTAAGGAAAACAAAACTTTAAAGCTATTACATATAGATTTCTTCACTTAAATCTCCATTTAAGAAAATTGTTTTAACATTCATTTGATATACATACAAATTATATATTGAGGTTAAAGATAAAAGTACTCTAATAGATATTATTCTTGCTACAGGTGCATACATAACAAAATAATCAATGCCTTCTTTTTATGTGAAACATTTCGTTATGAACTTTGCTTTGAAAGTTTAAATAGATCCGTTTGTATTATATTTTCTTTTAAATACTCATTTACAACCTATAGGTTTTGAACTAGGAGGTAAATGAACTAAAACCTATATATTATTGAACATGATTGAATTTATTTCATCATTTATAACCTCTTTCCAAAAAGTTGCATTCCTAGAAGACATAGTTTCTTGAAATATTTTTGAATCATTTTCAATGTTCAATAAGATGGGTATCTTATTACAAATGTTAGATCTATTTTCTTTAATTAAAAACACTATTGGCTATGAAGAAATAAAGTTTGAACTAAAATGTTTTTCTTTCCTAACCTTCTAACTTTTTCTAAGTTATAGTTAAGTGCTATCATTATTCTGTTTGTCAATAGCAACAATAGAATGTGACATTTTATATGCATAAGTATTACTTTAGTCTTGTTCAGACAAAAATTAATCATTAGAATCATGAATAAATTTGTCTTCAATAAACTCAATATGTATAGATTCTATAATCATATTAGACTTTAAATTAAAAAGTCCATATATTTTTGAATTTTGTGCATATTTTATAAAGATACTTTTGGTCCCCTTAGGACCTAGTTTTATTTTATGATGATTTGGAACTTTATAATATGATATACACTTTCACACTTTGTAATAATTTAAATTTGACTTTCTATTGTTCCAAGGTTCATAAAGTGACACATTTATACTCTTTAAAGACACTTTATTCAATATATAGCTTGCAGTTAATAGAGTTTCACCCTATAAACTATATGGTCAGTGTGCATTCAGTAATATAGCATTGACCACGTCAATTAAAGTCTTATTTTTTCTTTCAGCCAATCCATTTTGTTGTGATGTATAAGGGGCACTTCTTGATGTATTACACCATGCTATTCATAGAACTTATCAAACTCAATAGAAAATATTCTCTACCTTTATCACTACATAAAATCTCTATTTTCTTAATCTTTTAATTTTCTACAATTGACTTGTATTTTTTAAATTTCTCAAAAGCTTCATCTTTGGTTCTAAGTAAATAAACTAAAGTGAATCTAGGGTAATTATCAATGAAAGTAATAAAATATCTTCTACCACCACTAGTTAATTCTACATTTAATTCACATATGTTGGAATGTATTAAATCTAATAATTATGTATTTCTTTCAACTCAAAGAAAAGGTTTTTTTTTTTGTCATTTTTGCTTATATACAAATTTTACACTTTTTTATATTTTAATGTTTACAAATAATATAACCATTTTTTGACATATATCTTAATTCAAATGTCCTAATCTAGCATGCCACAAAGCATAATCAGACTTAATAATATAAGCAGAAACCATACTTATTGTATTAATACTTTGTCTAAGCATGCCAATCTAGAAAGAGATGGAATGCTTTGCCATATACTCAAATTAAGAATTTGGGTCAAATGACTCATATAAGTGTGTTGCCTAAGCGTATTCCCATTTGAAAAAAAAATAAAGTCATGGGTTTGATGTCTTTTTTTTTTTCTTCAAAGATGGCTTCACAAGCCTATTTGTCCTTCACAAGTGCAGCTTTAATATGATTTTCTATTTTTAGACAAGTTTGCATTATACGCCACACCCAACCAATATGTCCTCAAGTTGTCAACTAGCTAGCTCTGCTTGCCCAGACTACACTAGTCTAATATCAAAGTGCTCGATTTTCCAAATTGTTGAGACCTGTACAACTTGATAAAGATTTGTGTGACATGCACCATCTTTGATTATTCCTAATAACCTAGTTTCTTAGTTCAACTTGCATGTCTACATGCACTCATTTCTCCATGATTGTGGTTAGATAGATATATATATATATATATATATATATAACTTTGGAAGGAATCATATTGTAGATTTCTATTCCTAAGCCATTTATACAATGGCTCTTCTCGAGCAAAAAATTCTTAACCAGTGCAGATGGTGTAAAGTGTTATTTATATGTTTGGATTTTTTATCTAATTGTACCCATCTCATACGGGTCATTCAAATCCCAGACTTGATATAAATGGTTTAGATTTACTTTTTCTTTTAATTTTTTAATCTCAATCATAATTTTTTTTTTTAAATTGATAGTTAGAAGACTATTTTCAAATCTAAATAGCCTAAATGAGATAGACACTACTAGGTAAAAAAGCTTATGGGTAGAGGATCTAAATTCGTTATTTACATACTATCGAATAAAATATAGTCAAATTATATAATTAAGTCTCACATTTTATTACCACTACAATATTATCACATAAATGAAATATTGTGTGAGGCTCATATTTAATTACTCATTACAGCGCTATCACATGATGGAGTGGTGTGTAAAACCTAATGATATGATTTGATTATATCAATTAACAAGTTCCTATAGTTTTTAACTATTTAAGCTTTAGTGCTTATCGATATAATCTATCATAATGTCATTTGTTTATGGCTGACGTGGCTGATGAATTATGCAACTATCATTGTTCATACATCACATATGGATTGGTGGATTTCTCATAATTGGTGCTATTATGCATGTAATCATTTTTATGATTAGAAACTATGATCCAATTACTTGATATAACAATCTATTAGATCATATCCTTAGGCATTAAGATGTAATCATATCATATAATTGGGTGTGTATATTTTTGGGCTTTGACATGTGAGGCTGAAATGAAGCTTATTTGCCATTATTCATAAAACATCACAAGTCTTTTAAAGTAAACATAAAATTCTATCTATAGGTGAAAGGGAATTTAGTCATTGAAACTGGAGCATGGAGCATTGAAAAGCCAAGTTTGATTTATTCTAAGGATTCTATTAAAAATATTAAATACCTATCAAATTCCAATTCCTATTTTCCCTAAATCAGATAAATTGATTTGAAATATCGATTTTTTTAGAAATTACACCATAAGGAATGTTATTGATAGGTCCAAGATTTAAATTAATAGTCATGTTAGTTAATTTCAGTTAGTGTGTGTGTGCAAGTATGTTCAATGTATGGGCATGTGTGTGTCTATGTAGCCGAATTTAATTGCCATAACATGAGAAGTATGTGGAGTTTAAGTAAAAGGGTCTTACGATGTAAGGTTATCCATATTGTACTCCCACTTCTTTGTCTTTCTTAATCTATCAAATTTCTTTTCTTTTTTTCTTTTATTCCCTCTCCTCTATCTCTTTACTTCTTCCTTCTTTCATTGGTATTAAAGCACCTAATCTAACATGGTAGATATAACTCGAGCACAGACCAATCTATGTGAAATAGAGGAATGATTCAGGATAAAATGAACCAAAGGTTTGTTGTGATTGAATAGTAGATAACTGGAATTCAAAAACTCGTGCGAGGACTCTTTTTTCAATTTACTAAATTAATAAACCAAACTCGTGAATGTGGAAGATTGGAGCATCACCCAAGTGTGAGAAATTACCAAGTACCAACCATATTCACCAAGATTGGCTTCTCAAGTAGGTCCTTTGCAAAAGACATGAACAGCTAGATCTTAAAATGTCAAAGGTTCTTCATTGTGGATGGTACACCTGAAGATAACAAGGTAATATTAGCTAGTCTAACTCTTGGTAAGGCCACATAAAATTGGCTTCAAATTTTCAAAAAGAATAAAAATGGTAAAATTAATTGGAATTTATTGATTGAGGCTATTAAAATCAAATTTGATCCTATGATTGATTATTTGATAGAGGAGTTTATGAATTTGAAACAAAAGGGAAGCTTAACAAACTATGAAGAGGCATTTGACAAATTTATATGTAAGGTAAACTTAACTAAAAGCTAAAAGCTAAGTTGCTTTATAACTGGGCTAAAACCTAAATTGCCAAGTGGAGTTAGGTTGTAGAATCCAAAAACACTACTAGATGCTACTAGATTAGCTAAATTGCAAGAATTTATTATTAAATCTATGCAAAAAGAGTCTATAAGTCAAAGTGGTTTAAAGAATATATTTGAGCCTTCAAAAATCAGAGTAAGATATGTTCAACATGATGATAATCAAGTGGATATCCTCTATTATAAGGAGATCATGGGTTTTACATTTCAAAGTATACAAAATCCACATGGAATCATAGTTAAGGTGGGATATGCTAGAGTTAAAAGTAAGCTTAATGTAAATGAGGGGAGGACCACTTCTATGACCTTCAATTTAGCTTGTGAAAATGTTTCAACAATAAATGAACTTACTATCAAGGTGTTGGAACAAAAGAATTTGTTAAAAGTTCAAAAAGAATCACAAGCGAAACAAAAGGGGAAAGTATTATAGAATTCTTATAGGAATTGGTCCCGTTCAACAAATTCAATGAGATGATGTAAGAGTCAATTGGCCCCTTCTGCTATACTCTTTTCTCCTTCTTTAATTTTAGGACAATATAAGCAACTTCAAGGAGTTGAAACACTATGTTAAAAGGTCATGAAGCCATATGCGGTGCATCCTGTCTAATGAAACTATACAAATATATATCCTGACTTGCCATTACTCTCACAAGTATTAGGGGGTCATATTTTGAGCATTTTTTTATAAGAGAATTACTACAATTAATGAACATAAGTTTAAGAAATATGGTATTAATGTTAAAATAGGATCCTTGGTTATGGGGGTCATCCTAAAGGTAGTTACACGAAAGTTCAAGCAAAATGTCTTTCAACAAATGGGTTAAAAGTTAATGAATCTATTAATGTATTAGAGGAGAAGGAAATTGGTGTTGTAGCAAACTTTTACATGGATCCTAAAGTCCAAGGTATCTTAACTGTTGCTCAATGGCCTCACATCCATATATTTGATTCATTTGTCATGGTAGATTCAACTATCAAAATGGCAAAAGCTAGATGCCAATTCTTGCTGGGGATTATTGTTACAGTTTTTAATCTTAGATGTGGTTTATTTCTTTTCAAAGTAGAGTATAGTGGATGTGTTTGGATTGCAAGACTATGGTTTCACCTATTATTAGATGTTGGTTGATGGATCGTTGAATTTGGCAAGTCCTGCACCTTTGGGGGTTGTTAGGTGATTAGGAGTTGTAGTAGGCATCTGAGTACAGGAGTTGTTAGTAATTTTTGTTATTTCACTAGGAGTATTTTTGTTATTTTCTTGTAATAGAATTTTGTTGTAGCTAACCCTTAGATTTTTAGAGGGGAGTATTGATAGGAAATTAAATGCATTGAAGGGTATTATGGATATGATAATCAAGAGGGATATTTTAGTCTTCACAAGTAGTTGGCATCATGTTAAAAACACCAAGGAATGTATTAGATGAGTTTATGGATGAATAACATTTGACTTCCCCTTCTCTCTACTATCTTTCTTCTGCTCTGTCTCCTTCTACTTCTATTCTCTTCTCTTTCTCTGCTACTCTCTCTCACTTCTCTTCCACTTCGCTTCTTCCCAAATTTCTGCATTACAAATTTGGATCCGTATCAATTATAAAATTTAATCACTCTCAGCTCAGACCAACTAAATCAAGAGGGATCATCAAGAAATTGAGAGCTTATTTAGAAGTTAAGTCTCCCTCGCTCACATGCTTCCACTGGATCATAATTTAATTCACAGAAATTTTGAAATCGGTGATTTATGTCTATTTGGTTTCCAGCAAACAGAGGACATTGATAATTTCTTCCTGACTTGATCAAGCTCAGAAAGACTCAACAAGAGAAGCCAAAAAGATCCTTCAATAGGTCACTTTATTAAGGTGGTGTATTTACTGTTAAAGGAATTTAGTTTGCCTTAATCATAAGACTCCTTCTACAATGACTGTGTTGTTCCATTTCCAGAAGCTGAGACTGTCATTAAGCCAAATTGAAAACTAAGAGGACAGATTTACTGCAACTGGCAATTGAAACTGCTATTATAGTGGAGGAACCAAAATTATAACTACAAACTGTGATGCAACCACTGCTTGTCATTAAATTCCCAGTCTTTAAACTCCTAATCATTAAAAGAGACAGGATTAAACTCCCAAACAACCATGATAGCATCCTTAACTCCATCAACTAAGGAACAAACAAAACGAAAAATCAGTGCATTCGTAAAGTAAAAAGCACTTCATTTTATTTTCTTGTGTTTTGGTTAATTTTGCTGAAACACTTCATTTTATATGAACGCTCCCTCAGCCATTGACATGACAAGGATGTGCCTTATAGAAAATCATCCTATAAAGTATAAAAAATAGTACAACTAGATGAGGGATGATGGTATTCCCTCAACAACAAGTGATAAATGCTGACAGAGTGCTATCATTCTTTTGTGAAAATTTATATGGTAGAACGGAGTAACAAAGTATCAACCGTGGGAATTACTTTAAGCAATTATCCACTGACACTAACTAGGTATAGGAAATTCATTATCCCATTTATCATAGTGTTTGGTGATTGGGCCTTGGCTTCAAATTCTCCAGGAATCCAACCTCATCCCAAGGAATTGAAGTTGGGGAAGCTGTACGTAATTCCCCATCTGAAATCCCAACACCACGAAGCTCTAGATGCCCAGGGTCATGATTTCCACTTTCAATTTTCTGCAGCGCCTCCAAAACTCCCTTCATAGAAGGTCTTAGTTTCTTGTCCCGTTGCAAACACTGAAAAGCCAATTCTGCCGCTGAAACTATCATCCTTTTAAACTCATTATTTGACACGAAACCAAGGGAATGATCTACTAGCTCAGTAAATGCTCCTCTTTGAATCTTCTTTATAGCTAGATTTGCCAACTTAATTTCATCAATATTTCTTGCGTCATCAACAGCCGGCATAGATGATATCAGTTCAATAAGCACAACTCCAAAACTATATACATCACTCTTGTTAGTGAGCTTTCGGCTTTCTAGATATTCAGGGTCAATATAACCCATGGTTCCTTGAGGAGCTGTAGAGACATGAGAGACATCATTGGAAGACAATCTTGAAATTCCAAAGTCTGCAACTTTAACACAAAAATTATTATCAAGGAGGATGTTATTGGTTTTGACGTCACGATGAATGATTCCAGAAGCATGAAGATAAGTCAATGCACTGGCAGTCTCTATGGCAATTTTCATTCGCACAGGCCATGACAATGAACCAGGTTTTGCTAAAGCACCATGGAGATGACTGCCAACAGTACCGTTCGGTATATATTCATATACTAATAGTAACCCACGGCTGTGATTTGCAGTGCATCCATAGAGAGTCACAAGATTTCTGTGGCGCAAGCGTGTGAGAATCTGAATTTCATTCTTGAACTGTTTTACATGCTTATCATCACGCTTGCGCTCGTATAAACGCTTGATAGCAACTTCTCGTTCATCTTTAAGTTTACCTAGTTATTAAACATATTAATGCAAAAATTATTCATCAAAACATAATTAAACATAAGCTCTCTTCTTCATTTTCAAGAATCTATTTGGTCGCGGGAATTTGTATTGGTTAAAAAAATATTTATAGAAAGTAATGCAATCTTTTTAAATTTTCTACTATTTTTTTCTTTCCCCTTTTATGATGAATTTTATGAAGAAAAAATGCAAATGGCCCTTTCACTTTTAAGCCATTTGCAAACACTCCCATCAATTTTCAAACCTGAAAAATACTCCCCTTCACACCCCTCAAGATATAATAAATCTGTTTGTCCATTTTCTCCTCAACCTTATTAACGAAGATGCAATGTCATACTCTCTCATTTGTCACATAGCACATTCCCAAAACAAATGACATAGTTTGAAGTGAAATTTACATTATTTGGATAACAGGAAAATGGATGGAATGATTTAAATTTTGAAGGGTGATAATTGAGTAGATATTTTTCAGTTTTTAATTTGAGAGGAGGATTTGAATTTTTCCCTTATTTTTACTAGCAATCATGATGTAAAAAAATACTCTCCGTAGTCCATAGCTTAAAGAAATTCTATAGTATAATAGACTAGGTCCAGTAAAGAAAGATAGACTAAATTATTTTAAATAAATATATAAATATGTAATATATGTTTTTAATAGTACTAATTTATGACACGTATATTCATGATTAATTAAATTTATATATTTTTAATAGATCAAATCTATTTAAGAACCTTATTTGTTATTTGTAGAAGGATTAACTATAGTTTATCATGATGCATAGAGAAATTCTTTAAAAGGATGAACTTTTGGGAATTGTCAAGGAAGTGCTACCCTAAGTAGGATTACTAGATATTAAACCAATTTTATGAAACAAAATAATAAAAAATTAAATTTATGTACAGATTTTTATATTTACATTATAAGATTTTTTTTAATAAAAATATAACACGTATAGAAAATTCTTTAAGTGATGTTGAACTATAAAAATTATACAAAAGATATAAAAATTATAACCAAGTTTTTTCCAATCATAAATATATCTAAAAGACAGGGTATCGGTGTCACTAGCGAAGAATATTTCACTGCTTGAAGCATATGTGTGTGTGTGTGTGTGTGTAATGTATTCACATTATGTCAAGTGAAAAGGCAGTGTCTGAGTTCGCTTACCGTAGTAAACAGTCCCAAATCCTCCGCTTCCAAGTTCCCTTGATGGATCAAATCTGTTTGTTGCTTCTTCCAGCTCCTCATAGGAAAAGACATGGACCCCAGAATTGAAAGTCAGATATTCTGGGTTTGTATTTGAGTAGGTATCAAAATAAATGGTTCTTGATTGGTTTTGGAAGCATGAACCATTGTATCTTCGTTTCAGGAGTATAATAAACAAGCCAATTGTAATCACCATGACTGCAAATCCAATAGCTAAACCTGTAGGGAGGGGAGGTGCTATGCTTTTAAGCAACGTATGTAGTGTAACGTTAACAGTTTTGATCGACAATATAACATTTTTATAATTAGCATGAAAATTAAAAATATATATATATTCAAAATTTTAATACTCATGTTATAATATCATTTTTTTAATCAAGTTTTCTCATCATTCTTTAGGGATATTAAATACCTAAAGTGATTTCACAAGGGAGGTGAGGTCAAAATCTTTAATACACATATACCAAGCAAAAGGAAATCCAAAATTAGATATTTTCCTCATGTTGTTGCATTCAACTCAAGATGGATTGTGGATTGAATACTTATAAATTCATTAACGATGTGAAAATCAATAATCCTCTTAGAACAGGGAAGAATGTTGGGCTAATAAGAAAATACAGAGATTCTTTCTTATCGTGATCATGCTGGAAAGCGGGGCATCAGAAACTCATATGGTCAAGTATGTTGGCTATGATGATGATTGAATTTGAATTACATGCTGAAAAAAATCATAAATATGAAGGCAATTTATTTTGGAAATACATTACCTTCTATCAGAAATCGTCCCTTGTCCTCTGTTGCCAAACAAGGTAAAGAAAAAGGAATTAGATTTCAGAAAAGTCAAACAAGTAATATGAATGATTATGTAGCTAAATGTGATTGTCATAAATATAAGTGCTTATCATCGGCCCACAATTTTCCTTCGAGTCGACAATCCCCTCATCTTATACGATCATAGCCATGACAAGGCTCAGACAGTAGTAGTCCGATATGGGTTTCAGCAGTTAAGAATGTAAACAATCAGTGGCGTTGAAGGTAGAGACATCAGACAGCATATTAAATGGAAGCTAGACAATAGAACATGCAACTTTGAGGACTAAAGTTGATATCACAGTCAGAACAGTTTTTATATTTGAAGCTCTTAATGACACTGCTATTGAAGTTGTGGTTGCATCCGAAGAGGGTAATACTGCCTACGATGTGAAAAGACATTGTAGGAGGCACCGGTGGAATGGTGGGGTGGGATCATAGTTGAAGACATGGCAATTTTTGTGGGACAACAGCTCTTGACATGGTCATGGTCGATGCTTTCAATCTTGAAACCATCTTTGGTTTCCCAATTGGACCTTTTCAACTGTGCCTGAATCATTAGAGCCCCTTATGGGCAAACGGTGACAAATGGTTGTGTTTGAATTGGGTTAAAATTAATTCCGTCATAAAGTAGACCCATCCTAGATTTCATAATTTTTGCACCGCAAACATATGGAGTTAGCTTAATCACCCGTCTACGTATGCATACCTTTGGATTTCGAGCAGTCAAATTCTCTTTCGTCGTCAAGTCGACATTGGCCTCTATCAGAAGAACATTGAACACAGTCATCAGAAAGTCGAACTTCAATGACGAAGTCAGAAGCTATGAATGCAAATGGGTCACCGGAAAAGGAAAGGCTATTCAATGGAAGCTGAACCCTTGAACATGCTGCTAAAGAAGCTGGAGAATCTTCTGGGTTTTGATTTCCAAAGTAGATCGTCTCATTCTTCTTGCTCTTAACGCCACAGCCTGTATAGTTTAAAATTTGCTTTGGAGGGCTAACTTTGGCTATGCCATTGCATTTGAACACCGTTATCTTATTTCTAATCTGAAAATAACCCAAAGCGGAGCTGGGAGGAACAGTAACATTATAGCTGAAGGCTTTACAGCTACCATTTAACAAAAGATCTCTCAGATATTCATCACTAACGGAAACAGTACTAGAATCAATATTCCTCACTAGAAGCTTTTCTCCTCCATCCTTGAATTGGACAGTTTTATCTGCGTTGGGATTATGTTCATCACAACCATAAATCGGCAACATTCCACAGTCGTTGCGTTGTGAAGTGGTGAAAGGGAATCGGAGATTGCCCAGATTTCCGCAGTCAAAGAAAGATGGACACGCTCCAGCAGCAGAAGAGAGAGGAAGCACGTGATCAGAAAACAAGAGGAAGAAGAAGAAGAGGAACACATAAACCGGTGGAACCATTCTTCTGAAATCCTCAGTTACTGAGCAAAAACGTGTCTCTGCTTCAACTAATAACTTACCCCGATGGTTCTATTCCGTAAGGAAAGTGTGTCAATTTGTGTGAGGATAAAAAAATATGGGTCGCGCATTTTTTAAGCATCCTTAAAAATCGTTTCTGTGGTCGAACATTTGAGTTTTTTTTTTTTTCGTATTACAGTCAAATCGCCTTAATCCGAAATCACTTCAAAAAATTTTGATTGTAGTAAGTTTCTTTGCGATACATGTTTGAAGTGCTTGATACGGCACTTGACTTGGCAGTATGACCAGGAAGATGAAAGAGGCACACTTCTACCTCTAAACGTAATGTGCTTCACAAACTGTTGTCAAATAAATAAATAAATATATATATATATATATATATATAATGTTTATGATATATCAATATTAGGTCATTAAATAGGCATATTCATATTCACTTAATAACAATGTCAAATAAATAAAATTCTCAATTTGTTTAGAGTGTCGAAGAAATATCAAATGTTAATAAATTAAATTGGCATATAATTCTAAAAATATATAAAATAAAATTGATATTTTTATTTTGCTTGATATTATTTGATATGAATATTTCATGCAAAAGTAAAACTAAGGAATATAAGGTTTGAAAAAGATTAGATGATTAGTAATGTGAGAATGTGGGACATGCATGCCGAAAAGCAACGGAATTAATTCAGCAAAAGGCAGACCTATTGACTTGGCAGTGGAGGGAAGACCTGACTCGCCGTCTAGCGGACGTCGAATACAATGGAACTACTGGGAAAGTTCATGTGGTATCTAATTAAGATTGGATGATAATAGTGACATGGGTTAGCGGTAAGCAAGTTTAAATCTTAATTATGTTGAGTTTTATAATTAGACACTACAAAGATTTTATAAGTCTTCTAGTTTCGATATAAATGACTTTGTTTTTTAAAACGCACAAGGTCAGAAAACATGAAGAAGAGTGTCATGACCCAAATCCCAAGTCATGATCGGCACCTAGACCAAGCCAAGCATGATTGGCCCAGCCTAGTAAGCCTAGCAACTCATTTAATATTCATACTTTTATATAAATATATCTACAGTGATTAGAGGTTGCCGAAAATCCGGCAACATCTCTCCTACAAATTGGGCATCCCAATTCTACAAATTCAACACAGCCCAATGCATTTCATTCCAAAAATTTACCAGTGTCTTATATCTTTGAATTCTTGCCACAATACAATATGGTATATAAGTTTTTCAAAAATGTAAGCAAATGCCATTATAATGGTCATTATATGATCTACAAAAAGTATAATATCCTTAAGACCCAAAATAATATAACACCTAGTAGTCACTGTTTCTTGGAGTTCCTACACAACTCAACCGACCAAAACATCCTACCATCTGTGTCTGGGGTGGAACGCAGATCCCAGAACACCTTAATCTACTTTATGCTGATCTGAAATATGACAAAAGAAAGAGATAAGCCTACCACTGGCTTAGTGAATGCATAGATAACAAATAAATAGAGGGGAAACAAATAGGTTTAGAGTTTTTCACAATAAAATACTTAGATAAATAAAAGAAAATTTCTTTTATCGCCTTTAATTGTTGTCTATATATATATATAAATAATAATTAATTTACATTACAGGCTATCATCATAAGCACAATTTAAAATTTAATGACATAAGATATAATGGGTATCCTGTGTAAGAATTACAATCAACCCTGAGTGCCGCTACACAAGATTCAATTCTACTATCAATACCATTGCACAGCATCACAATATCACCACCATCACCAAGTGCCGCCACAAGGTGTGCATATCACAATATAACCAGTATAATTATCACTGAGTGCCGCCACACAATGTTTATTCATTATTCTAACTAAGTGCACTTAAGTCGTTACTCCTGCTAACGGCTACGGGATTTTAATTAGATTTCCATCCATAATTTTGGAATAAAAATTATTCAAATAAATTAAATAGTAAATAGTAAATAAATAAACAAATAGAAATTTAATCAAGTAAAAGAAGTAATTTTAATAAGATATAAACAATTAATCGTAAGTTTATATAATAAAATTTAAATAAAAGTTATTCATTTTCTCTCTATCCTATAACCATTTATATACATATATATATTTGGATCCATATAAAGTTTAAAACACAATATTTGTTTCCCCGATAACACGGATCTGACAACTCAAAAAATATGAAATTTGGGCTAATAATAAGTAAATATAAAATAAAAGAGACTACTATTTTGCTATCTATACACTCACCTGGGAAGGCCAACAATAGAGGCCTAAATTTCCTAAAATTCGAATGAATCTCCAATTGAAAGAGTAGTCCCAATATCACCTATAATTATATTGAACATAAAAACATCACCTTAAATTTCTCCATTAGTTTTTAATATGCTTAATATAACTAATTTCACCCTCTTACACCTAAACCCATAATTATAGTTTAAATTTTTTAATTTACTGTTAACCCTAAATTTTAAATTTCACAAATTAATTTTCACAGTCCAACTTAAGCTTCTAAATTTTAATTTGAGTTTAAAATATATCGTAAGGAGCTTAAATGGATATATTAGAAGCATCAATTCATACCTTAATGGTTTAAATCAAAAAGCCCCAATTTGAGAAGCTTCCCACGGCCAAAATGAGGAAGTAATCAACAACTAAGGTTTTGGATTCCTATTGGCATCAAGATGAAGCAATAATGGAAGTTAAAATCAAAGAAAAGGTAACCCAAACACAAGAGGGGAGAGGAAGAACGGAAATGAAGCAACAAGTAAAAAGAAAGAAGAAGGAAATGGAAATGGAGCTTACTACCTAAAATCCCTCTTCATGCGACAGCCACGGGCTTCCCACGTTGGTCACCGGAGCAGGAAGGTGGGAGGGGCGCTGTAGTGTGGGGCACGGCTGGTGAGTGATGAGAAAATGAAAGAAAAATGAGAAAGAGGGATGAAATGAAGAAGCTGGGCAGAATGGTGCAAAGCTTCGAAGAAAGAGAATGAAATGGGGGTGGGAGACGTGCTGCAGCAGTAAAGAAAGAAAGAAGGAAGGAAAAAAATTATATTTTAAGGGAAAAAGCAAAAATTATGAAAGGAATCCAAAGTTTTCTAATGAAATTTATGTAAGACTCAAAAAATTTATTCTTACATGCCTAAATGTGAAAATTAGGATCCCATAATTATTTAAAGTTTTTCATGTTGATCTATTTTAAAAATTTTAGGACATAAAAATATCTCAATAAATATAAGATAGGTTTCAAAATAACTCCTTAAGATAATTTTAAAGTTTTATAATTATCTTCAGATTACCTAAATATTATATTTATCTAAAAAATAAATTTTGGTCTAATTTAATTATTTATTTTATTATTATTTTATTTTGGGTTATTACAAAGAGGAGAAAGATATAAACTGGGGGAAACATTATTTTGAATTTCTCACTTATTGAGCAAAAACTGGTGTATGATTCAAATGATAATCTATTGATTCTCTTCTCTACTATAGGTGAAGCATGTCTCATTTGTTCTACGCTTCCTTCACCATACATGTTACACTGCCCGATACTGCAATGGACTTGGATAATTGGGAAATAAATCATCTGCTGAACAGAGTTGTCTAGGGCTTTTTTTTCTTTTTTTGGAAAAAACAGTTTAAAAAAAACACAAAAAAGAGGGGCGCCACGCTGTGCCATAGTAGAGGATGTGAACTTGGATAATTGACTATGAAAGATGAAAGGGCACGGCACTTGTGACTTGTTTATGTCTAAATTATTAAGAATAATGTCTTTGAGACTTGATTATCAAATGAAGAAAATTCTATGGAATTAATTAAAATATATGTATACTTAATAAATGAGCACGGATCCTTTATGTAGATGATTCGTGCTATGGTGCTGCCTCTCCCATAAAAGAGGAAATCTTTTTTTAAAAAAAAAGAAACTTCAATTTTTTTTTTCTAACTTACATAAAGATGCATAGCAAGGTTCTCTACACACTAGAGGATTAAGAAATAATGATATTTATCCTTCAAAAAGAATATAGTTAATAATGTCTTGCTAGCTTGCAGCAGCGAAAATACTTCGACTCTTCAAAGTTCAAAATCTCACACACTCTTCCAAAAATAAAGCTGAGGGCGTAAATTTTTTCCTCAATGCTTGATAAACCGTGTACTGCACAATAAACAGGTTGGAACTATTGGAAAAGTTTGTATGGTGCCTAATGAAAGATTGGATCGGAATAGCGGCGTAGATATTGAATAAGATGAGACATTCTGATAATTAAGCTTCAAGCCAATTCAAAATTAAACCCCCCCCCAAAAAAAATCTTATATATATTCTTGATGTTACTTTAAGTTCATATTTAACAATTGAATCAGACACCAACTGGTTAAATAAGATTTATCTAAACGGACTCTAAGCTGCTATATGCCTTGTGTCTTTTGAAATACAAATGTCACTACCGATGAACACTTTTTTATTGGATGAAGTCATAAGCCAGTAGTTAAGCAAATGTAAAAGGTGTGTCTCTTAAGATCCCCTGAAAAAACTAATCTCAGCTTATCTATAAACTAATTCAAAGATATTCTTGTATAAAAAAATAAAAATAAATAAATAAATAAGGAAAAAAGAAAGAAGAAATTGTGCTTTGAAGGTGAATAATTTTTTTCAGTACATAATATGACGGGCATTGAATAGTTTAAAATATGTAATTCAATATTGAAAGGGTAGGAGGTGAAACTTAATTACCTCCACATTATATGTACAATTTGTAAATCTTTCTTTTTCTTTTTCTTATTTTTATTTGATTTAATTCAACTATACATGCATTTTTCCTCAACCATGACATTGAGTATGACGACCAGTATAATATAATCATCCTATAAAGGAAAAATACAAGGCTGGATGAGAAGATCATGATACAATTTGACTCATTTACAATTTTTCTGAAACAAAAATATCAAATCAACCACTGACATTGGGGGTGGTAGATTCACTTTTCCATTTATCAGTCACGGTATTGGGCGAAGGAGGAGGGAGGTTCACCTTCAACAAGCCAACCTCTTCCCAATCCGGTGACATTGGCGGTGGCGGTGGCGGCGACCGTGGCGATAGCGGCAATGGATTCACATTATCACTATTCAAAACCCTGCCATCTTCCAGAAGCTCAATCTCACCTTTCCCACTCTCAATCCTCTTCAAAACCTCCAAAACTTTATCCATGGAAGGCCTCAACTCCCTGTCCCTTTGCAAACACTGAAATGCCAATTCCCCCACCGAAACCACCATCCTCTTCAGTTCACCATCCTTCTCAATCCCCAGAGATGGATCCACGAGTTCATCAAATGCACTCTCTTGAATCTTCTTCACCGCTAAACTCGACAAGTTCACTTCATCCTTACTTCTACTTATATCAACCGCTGGTTTAGAACATATCAACTCCATAAGCACAACCCCAAAGCTATACACATCACTCTTACTAGTAAGCTGGTAGCATTGATAGTACTCTGGGTCCACATAACCTGGTGTTCCTTGTGGAGCTGTGGAAACATGGGACACATCATTAGGAAACAATCTAGAAAGTCCAAAGTCTGCAACTTTAACATTAAAATTGTTGTCGAGGAGGATGTTGTTGGTTTTGACATCGCGGTGAATGATGTCAGAAGCATGGAGGTACACCAATGCACTTGCAGTTTCTATGGCGATTTTGATGCGAATAGGCCATGATAGTGATATGGGGTTTGATGAGTTGCCATGGAGGTGACAAGCAACAGTGCCATTTGAGATGTATTCGTAGGCAAGGAGGAGGTCATGGCTCTGGCGCAAAGTATAGCCGTAGAGGGACACAAGATTTTTGTGGCGTAGGCGTGCGAGGATCTTGACTTCGTTCTTGAATTGTTCTACTCGCCTAAAATTGTGCTCATATAGGCGTTTGACGGCAACTTCTCGTCCATCTTGAAGTTTTCCTAATCATTAAAGTTCATGTTAAAAGATTATAATAAAACTATTCTAACTAAAGTAATTCTTGTATCAAAGCCTTTACATATTTTTGTTTTATTGGAAAAAATACAACCAACTTTTGGTCATTTACAAATAGTTCCTTGAACTTTGAAAACTGAAAAATAAGTCTCTTTAACTTTCAAATTCCTAAAAATAAGTCTTATTCTATTTTATCCTTGTTGCTATTTCATATGCCACTTCAAACTCTCTTGTAACGTTCTAAACTAGACATACTAACATTTGGGACAAATGGGAGTCTACCATGTTAGTCAAAGAAGAGTCTAAAATGGCTTATGAAATATATAGACTAAAGGTGAAATAGACAGAAAACTTATTTATTAGAATATGAAAGCCAAGCAACCTATTTTTCAAAGTTCAAAAAACTACTTACAAGTGAGTTAAAGTTCAAGGAAGAATTTTTCATTTTTTCCCTCTTTAATTAAAAATTAAATTTCAATGTTGATCCTCTGCTTTATCCATATTTCAAGTCCAAAGAAGAGGCATATCAGAATCAATGTTTCGAGTTTTCAAAGAAAATGGAGGTGCGTGAGTGAAAGGCTTACCATAGTAAACAATTCCAAAGCCGCCATCTCCAAGCACTCTTGTGTGGTCGAAGTTGTTTGTCGCATCTTGAAGTTGCTTGTAAGACAAAAGTGGGACTCCAAAGCAGATATTGCCAATTTCTGGGTCTGGATTTGAGTAGTCACCAGAATAAGTGTTTCTGGATTCGAATTGGTCATCATCAGAACCATATTTTCGTTTGTAGGACTGCCATCCAATGAGCCAACCAATCATCAGAATGGCTGGAAGCCCAATACCTAAACCTGTAGCAGTAGGGAAGCTCCAACTTAAACATTTGATAAAATTTTACTTCTCAAACATTAGAAATGTGGGCTTTTCTAGCTAACCCATAGTCATTTAAGACTTAAGAGGAAGGATCACCAATAGCATATTAATCAACACGTGGCAATCTCTTCTTTTTAAATGAATGAAAAATTACCTAGTCCTAGTCCCAGCTTCAGATCCCTGCTCTTATCGTCTGCGGTGAAGGCTGAAAAGAAGATATTTTTTGAAGTAAGCAACAAAGTATCAGGTTTAAATAAGTTTAAAGCAAAAGACTACAATGTGACTAACTCTAAACGTTCAGCTTACCATATGAAACTGAAAATCTTAGGCTTAGCTTTGGAAACTCACTTGAATAATTCAAAGACACAGTCTAGTCTAAAGCCATGCCAGCTATTGTTAATGTATCAAGATTTTAGAACAAAGCATAAAGGGGAAGAAAAAAAAACACTGTAGGAATGTAATATCTTCACAATTTTTGGGTGGCACAATATACTGTTCAAAATGTTATTACCCCATGTCACTTATTATCTCAGATACTAGTATACTAAATACAAGCATTATATGTGTGTGTGTGTGTGTGTGTATTAGGACTACGATATCCGTAGAACAAACACCTCATTAGATTGTACCTCCGTCGCAGTAAAAGATTTTGTTGCTGTCAAGTCGACAATGGCCTCCTCTGTCTAAGTGACACTTACTACAATCACCAGACAGTCGCACTTGAAGAATGACTATAGAAGTTACGAGAGTAAAAGGGTCATCCGTATCAGGCAGGTCTTTAATGGGAAACTTAATAATCGAACATGCAGAAAATAAGCTATGGCTCTCATTGCTCTTTAGAGATGGAAGGCCATAAAAGATATCAGAGTCACCACAGACAAATTTAAAAAAAGGACGAGGGGCTCTGACATGGTGGGTTCGGTTGCATCTGAAGAAGAATCCATAGTTTCTGATCTCGAAAGAATCCAAAACAGAGGAGGTGAGAGGAAGAGTGTAATTATTACAGAAGACTTCACAGCTTTTGTTTCTTAAACGATCAAGGAGATCCAAGTCTCTGATAAAAATGGTAGATTCAGTAGAAACAGAATGACTGACGCTTATAACCTCAAAGGTTCTTCCTTTGTTGCTTAATAGAGTTTTAGGAGCCTTGGGATCATCGCAACCATTTATTGCTAATAAACCACAGTCTCTGCGTTCTGTGGTGGTCCAAGGGAATTGGAACTTGCCAAGATATCCACAATCAAATGAGGTTGGACACTTTGTTTCATGCCCATTTTCTTCTACAGCCACAAGAAGTGGAAGAAGATATGAAACCAAGAAGAAGACCCTAAACACATAAACCGAAGCCATCCTCAAATGGACTCAGACAAGAATCTGATTCTCTAAAGTACGTCCTAATTTACACTTTCTTAGCAGTATGTCATATTTTCCGACCGCTTCACCTGGAAAATCGCTCAGGAAGGCCTAGCGAAATGGGTTTTGATAAAAGATAGAGGTGGGCCCAGGTGGCAAAAAAATTTCTCCGTGAATTTCCTATCGTGAATGGTTCTGCCTTAGATCAAACTGAAAAATTATATTAATTGAGATGAGAACGTAAACCAATTTCAAGTTTTGGCCGTTGACTAGCAGCAGAAAGACTTGACTCCTTGACTCTTGAAAACCCATCCCCCTTGTTTCTAATCTACGCCTCTCTATCTGAAATAATTTTTTTTTTAATATCTCTGGCTTCTTAAAACAGACAGATTGAAACTTTGAGGTGAAGATGTGCGGTTGAAAAATGGTGGGAAAAAGAGCAAAAACAGAGAGCAGTGAAGATGAAGATATTATCTAATGAGTTCAGACTTTGACTGCCTTCGGGTCGCTTTACTGACCAATAGAAAACGCGTCCATAAAATGCTTCTGCTATCTATTTGACTTGGTCATAAATCATATCGTAACTTCATTTCTGGCCACTTTCCTCTTTCTCTCCTGTTTTATTAAGCTTAATACGCAAAAACTCCAACACTGTTGAATGTGGACTTTGACTCTTCCTACCAACTGTTGCTATATTTTTATTTTTTTGGGACAAAATGAAGTACCCTACTCCAACATTAACGATCATGGTAATTATATCTAGTACTCTGTCATAAGGATAGACAACTTCACATATTTATCTACGCATTTAAGCCCAATTCACTTGCTAATGTAATAAAGACTCAACCTGCATATGTGCTTCTGCTCCTCAAGATTCAGCTTCATACACCATTAAGTCCAATGCTCTAATGGAAAGTTTTCGCAAAAGGAAACATGGAATGCATAATCAGATGAAAGAAAAAGTTGATTTAGAATGAACAAAAACGGGCAATTTCTCGTTTGGGGGAGTAAAAAACATAGGGAAAGGCAAAGAAATTGGTATTTCTTAGACAATTTCTCTCTGAATTTCTCATTCAACTCTTTACTCTTCTCAACGAAATACAAAATGCTATATTTTAACGTTCTACAGCAAGGTTTCATGAAGTCTCCATAATCAAGTGAAGTAATATAGAATTTCATTAGTTCTTACACCAAGTATGACAAATTACTTGAACTTTTAAAGGTAGTTACTTTAGAATAAGCAAAGGAAAGTTCCAGTCATACACTTTAAATAGTCATTTTAATTAGACTAAACTGTGAAAACTTCCGATTTTCCCATATAAAAATCTTCTAATAGCACATTTTTAAATCACTGGAAACTTCTACTTCAATATTGACTTGCATAAACATAACATCAGCAGGACACCTTTTCTGAATAGTGCATATTATATTTACAAGAAATTGAGTATGAAAAATCACCTCTTCGGCTACTGTGGCCTTTCAAAGCACATTCTGGGCTTATGAGATACACGAAAATAATTATTTATGTTGCTATCAAACAAGAAATTTTGATTTTTTTTTTTTTTGTTGTTGTATATTTTATGTTCTGAATATTTTATTAAAAAAAAGGTTTTAAAGTAGTTAACTAGTTAAAATGTCAACATACCAAACATTGTCGTAATATACCAACAAGACACTCTCCTCATTTTTCCCCCTTTATTGTTGTATTTATATTTATTTAAAATTTCAATTCAATTGGGAAGTTTAATACAAATAAGAATGTTAACATGAATACAGAGATATTGAAAGCTCATATTTCTCTTTGTTTCTAAATTAGTATATACAAGTAACATTAGATTTTCAAACAAGGAAAAAAAGAACTCCATGAAAGGGAATGCTATTCAACATAAATTCCATGTCCCTGTCCGAAACATATGCACATAATTTTTCATTTACATTTTTTATGTGAAGTATTCACTATTGTTTTTATTCTATTATTTTTATGTGATTGTCACAAACATTATTGTCACAGGGAATTAAATTATGCCGTCCCGTAACCAGCATGCCTACTCTTGCTCTTAATTAAACCAAAAGCCCATGGTTGACTACTTTGAATTTTTACTGGCTTCTAAGATAGAAATAATTATCTATTTTTAACTAATATTTTGTTTTTACATATAGAGATGTCAATGGTTAACCCCCCCCCCTTTTTTTTGGTGCGAGGAAACCTTAAGTTAAAGAGTCTAACAACGAATATTGTAGCACCTAAATTCAAAAAGTAGCAAACACCTCTCTCTTTTCTTAGTCTCAATAACTCCCCTCTTAATACTATTGACAATACAACAATCATATATAGCGTGAAGAGAATTGTGAAAATTCAAACATAAGACATGCCCGGCTAATTAAAATAAATGTAAATACCATCACATTGTTTATCTATATCATATTATTCATTCTTATATAATTAGAAAAGTAACCTGTATAGTATTAGACAAATATTTAGGTTTGAACTCACAAAATTATTTGAAAATTTTACCAAAAAACTTTTTGCATGTGTGACTCACAAAAATGCAATGAATAAAAATTGATTTGAAAATTTTACTAAAAAACTGTTCACAGCATGGAATTTTCTTTACATTAATTTATCTAAGCACCCAAAAAAAAAAAAGATATGAGAAAATTTTATATCCCACTTATACAATTTGTTGTTTACTTCAACTTGTCAATTAATGAACCATATAACTTTAATTATTTTGAGAAGCTAACGTTATTTGGTACAAACTGAGAAGCTAATGTTCAATATTCTTAGAATGCCCTTTCTTGAATGAAATCAACAATATCATTCCATTAGTTATTCTCGCTCTTATGTCTTTTCACTCCCATTACACTCATCTAAGCAAGTCATTTTAACAATGGCCTTTTTCTTCCTTTAGTAATATTAATCTCCCAAAAAACCAAAAGGCCGTGCATGCCATTAAACCATTTCTGCCGAACATTGATTTGACATCTGTTTTGTGACACAATTTTAGTAATACTACCATGACCGTCCTACGTTCGGCACATGTTTCATCACCCAAAATCAAGAAAGTTTATGAAACATCGTCAAATGCTATTATGGTCATTTCAACTGTTATGTTAAAAGCATCACTCACATTATCAATCCAATCAACTTAGAATTCGATCAAATGGGCTTATCTTGATACTGTATATCTGTGTCTCTATTAAAAAATTCAAAAATTTTTGAACTTGAGATAGAGAGAGATGGCCAAAAAGAGACTAACCAGGTACAGGATTACATTCCCGAGCATGATCTCTATCGGGGCAATAGCATCTGAAACTGTAAACCTTTGGGTCCACGTCGAACCCACACTTCCCTCCGCTCATCTCACACGAGCTGCAATCTGATACAATCCAATTCAACACAAATCCTCTTCTCACAACCTCTCCATTAATCCTTCCTTTCTTATCATCTTCCACCTTCGTTTTCACCATCCCACCATTACACTTCTCCAACGCCAACCTCAAATCTTCACCCTCCCCTGTCATGGCCAAAACAGACATCGTTTTGTTTTCTGCAGAGCACCCAATTCTGTACTGCAAAAACCTATCTGGAAGCGACTCCAGGTCGCATCCAAACACCAAGAACAGGTCCGTCTGGTTCGGAGCAAAATTGAATCTGCTTCCGTCAAGGGTGACGTTGTCAGTACGAGGAATTACACAAGTTGCGCCACTTAACGACGAGATAGCAGCTTCGGACACTCGAATTGACTGGCTGGTGTAGGAAATTTCATGGATGATGTACTGGTTACCAGAGAGATTGAGGATTGGGAAGCCATTATTGGAACAAGAAAGGCCAAAACCGGGGTACCCACAGTAGGGTTCTTGTCGGCCTTTGATGTAAAAAGGGTAGCTTATATTTTGGTTACCGCAGGTTGTAGGCTGACAAGCTTCAAACTTTGGGTTCAGAGATGAACACAAAGCGATTCGGGTGAGCAGGGACAAGAAGAAGAATGAGTAGAGGTTGTTTTGGTTCATTTGGGATTTTTGATCAAGTGTGTGGAAATGGACAGAGACATAAAAAGATGAGCAGGAGGAGAAGAGGACTATAATAATGATTTAAGGAGGGTTTGAACGAAGATATATGGGTTTGACCTGAAATTACAGAGCAGCATGCAATGCAGACAGAAGTAGAGGGGATTCTGTCCAGTTGTACTTCGCCTCTAAATTGGACTTGTGATTTTGAGTGAATTGAATGTACCCAAACAGGGAAATTTGCCAAAACTGTCCCACGCAAGTTGGACAACTTGACCAACTCACAACTTCATTCCATTTGTAGTTTTTTACTGTTTACACGTTACACCCCTACTATCACATTAACTTTTAGGCCTAAAATCCACTATTTCTTTGCGTTGGGAGTTGATCCGTTTACATCTTTAAAATTTTTAACGTAGTTCCCAGCATTAAAATTTTGTTAATAATATTATTAACATAATCATATATAATTTTACCATTTCTTGGTGCCAATACTATATTAACAAATATGTATAATTTTTTCAAAATAAATAAATAAAAATAACTTATTCTGAATTCTTAATAAAGTACTGCTTCTTTGTTGAACAAATTTTCTTAAAATTAATCTATCATAGCTCCAACCTTTTTAAAGTTGGGGTGAGCGACGATAGTGAGTTCTATGATTCTATCCCCGTGTCCAAATGAGTTCTTGTTAGGTTTTTATTTTTATTTTCTTAGAACAGGATTATGTAATGAAGAGAACCTTACAAGGAAAAGAAGAGAGAAAATATTTTATCGAATTCCATCCATCTTTGTCATTTTTTCTCTTACAATATCCTCTTTATTGTGAAAGAATATCTAAATCTATTGTCCTCGCATCTCTTCTCTATTAAAAAAAAAAAGTAGCTTATCCTCTATTTTGATTTTAAAAAAAAGGAATTTATATGAATTTTAGTCACCTAGCTACATTATTGGCACATATGTGCAGCGAAAAGAGGCATCAAAGTAGTCTACTTCTATCAATAATTTTGGTAGGGTGGTAATAGAATGGTTTATTAAGATTGAAATTGAAAGATAGTTTTAGAGGAAACCAACATTTCAAAAGTAAATAAATAGGTCCCCTCCTTTCAGCACAGTTTCTGATTTTTTTGACTTCAGCAAAATGAATAGCTGATATCCTCCTCCATTTTCAATCAGTTAATGTAATGGACAAATGGAATTATTTTCTGAAAAAAATTTTCAAGTTTTGACCATCTAGAGAGATCATTGCGAATGCAGAAACCGCCGAAACACTGAATGACGAGGGTTAAATGAACCCATTCATACCGACCACGGAAAACCAGCTTAATTCTTTTCTTTTTTTTTTCGGGGCCTGAGGAAAACTAGCTTAATTCGCCACTCTGTAATTTATCACGTTTTTTTTTCTTTTTTTCAACTTTCTTTCTGCGTCCTGCTTTCAAATTTTCCATTCCCAAATTCTCAGGCCGACTTTGAAATGGAGGTAGTCCAATATTTAACGGCTTTTTGACAAATATATACGAAAGAAAAAAATAAAAGAAAGATATGTATAACAATAAAAATTATTTTTTAATATATATAATTGAATTATTTTTAAAATTTAAATATTTTAAAAAAAAAAATTGGAACGCAGAATCTGTGATCTCGCGTTCCTCAAAAATTTTTTAAAAAAAAAATTTTTAATTGGGGATCAGTAGAACTGACCCTCATCCTTGGGTCAGTGACGTTGAATCACTGACCCAAGGGCCAGTGATTCAACTGACCCAACGGGTCAATGAAATTGACCCACGAGTCAATTTGACCCGTGAGTCATTTTTTAAAAAAAATTAAAAATTAATATTTTAACTAATTTATTTAAAATATATAAAATAATAAAAAATATAAAATTTATTATAATAAATATTATTTAATTATGTATTATGTAAATTTATATTAACTTTTTTGTGTATTAAAAAATATAATATTTTTAAATCTCTTTATAATTTTATTAATTCTGTAAGTGTTAAAAGTTTATATTTTAAGAAAATTTATTTAATTTTATTAAAATTTATAAAAGGTGAGATATAAATAATAATAAAAAGTAAACAAGAATTTAAATAAATTACTAAAAGTATTTCTAAAATTGTATTTATATGGGATTTTTTTTATTTGGAGAAAAAATATTAATCTATATATTGAAAAATACAATGACTTAATTTGTATATATAATTTGTTTAATTTTATAATTATAAGAAATTTATGTGTTAAAGAATAGTAATTAATTTTATTTAGATTTTGAACAGGTAAAATATTAACATTTCACAACTACAAAATATTAACATTTCACAATTACAATATTTAAGAAACTCAGATATTATATTTATCATGGTGCAAACTAAAATATTAACATTTCACAACTACAAAATATTAACATTTCAAAATTATTATTTATATTTTACCTGTTCAAAATCTAAATAAAATTAATTACTATTCTTTAACACATAAATTTCTTATAATTATAAAATTAAACAAATTATATATACAAATTAAGTTATTGTATTTTTCAATATATAGATTAATATTTTTTCTCCAAATAAAAAAATCCCATATAAATGCAATTTTAAAAATACTTTTAGTAATTAATTTAAATTCTTGTTTACTTTTTTTATTATTTATATCTCACCTTTTATAAATTTCAATAAAATTAATTAAATTTTCTCAAAATATAAACTTTTAACACTTACAGAATTAATAAAATTATAAAGAGATTTAAAAATATTATATTTTTTAATACATAAAAAAATTAATATAAATTTACATAATACATAATTAAATAATATTTATTATAATAAATTTTATATTTTTTATTATTTTATATATTTTAAATAAATTAATTAAAATATTAATTTTTAATTTTTTTAAAAAAATGACCCACGGGTCAAATTGACCCGTGGGTCAATTTCACTAGCCCAACGGGTCAGTACGTTGGGTCAGTTGAATCATTGACCCTTGGGTCAGTTGAATCATTGACCCTTGGGTCAGTGACGTGAAGGGGGGGTCAGTAGAATTGACCCCCAATTAAAAAAAAAAATTTAAAAAATTTTTAGAAATGCAAGATCACACATTCCACTTTTTTTAAAAAAAATATTTAAATTTTAAAAATAATTCAATTATATATATTGAGAAATAGTTTTTACTATTATACATATCTTTCTTTTATTTTTTTCTTTTATATATATCTGTCAAAAAGCCAATATTTAACTATCTTATTTAATTGATAATACTTTTAAGAGTAAATTACGCCTTTCTTTTTTTAAGTTTTATTAAAATTTTTATTTTAAAAATATACACTCACTCTAAAAGTTATGTTATATTTTAATTCATTTTTTAAATTTTTCATTAAAATATTGTCTATTAATTTAAATATATATTTTTTTAATTAAAATTCTTCCTTCATCCAACAAATTCACAAGAGTAGTTTTGTTGATAAGGAAATCTATTATTTATAGCAAAATTATACTCAAAAGTCAAAACTAACTTTAAAAAGAAACAAAAACAAATCCACTCAGGTTGGAATTTCTTCGTATGGCTCATGTTGTCGTTAACAATAAGGAGATCCTTCCCAAAAAAAAAAAAAGAATAAGTTTTGTTAGTAACATGAGCAAACATGAGGGAGAGTAAATATAAGAGAATTCACTTTCGAGTGAAACCGGTTCATTGGTTCATTAATTGTTGATTGATTAATAATAAATTAAATTTTGAAAACAAAATCTACTTTTTCTTTTTATTTGCACATATTTGAATATAATTCAACAAAAAAATAACAATGAAAATGACAGGATTTAATTTATCAAATAATATCACCTCTTATTCTTGCCCCCAAAAAAAAAATATTTCAAGATATAATTAGGTCAATTGAAAATACTTTAGTAAAAAATTTAAAATTCAATTAAAATATAATGTCACTTTTTGTTTACAAAAGTGTATATTTTAAAAATATAAAAAATAATTATGTAATTTCAACAAAATGTATAAAAGAAAGGTATAATTTTTCTGTAGTTAATTACCAAACCTATCAACTAAATAAACTCTTTATAATCTTTTAACTTTTAAGGACTGTGAACACCGTATTTTGTCCGGACATACTTCAAAAATAATAATAAAATTAAACTAATAAAAAATAAAAAATAAATTAAATAGGTTCTTTTAGTTTAATAAGCTAAAAAAAATCAAAGGAAAAAGAACTTTAAAATAAAATTAATAAAAAAGAAGCAAAAGCCCATTAATCTAAAATTAAAACAAAAGAAAAATCAAAGAGGAAGTAACAAAAATTCAAAATAAAACAAAAAATTCAAAATAAATGAATTAAAAAAAATCAAAAGAGATTAGAAAAAGGAAAAAATGAATTAAAAATAAAAATAAAAGGCTAAAAGCAGATAAAGTAAAACAAAGAAAACCAAAAAAATTAAAAGAATAATAATTAAAAAAATCATAAAAAAACTACAAAAAATGTCAAACTAATATAAATTTAAAACAAAGAAGAAGCCCACTTCCAGAACCCAAACAAAAAACAAACACACCAAAAAACCTTTCAACTCAACTTAAAGCCCAACTTCCAAAATCCAAACAAAAAAAAATTCAAAGAGGAAGCCCAACCCGGATCCAAACAAAATCTTACTTGATACCCAACCCAAATCCAAAAAAACCCTACCCGTTTCGTTTCTTTCCGGGGCACGCTTTTGAAGAAAAAGGGACTGATGCTCGAAAAGGACAAAAGGGTCAGAGAGAGAAAAAATAGGGGCACACTCAGAGAGAAAAGAAAGCGAAGCTCACAGGGGAGGCTAAAAGCTAAAGCATCGTCGTCGTCGTTCACTGCACCAAAAAAAAAATACAAAATCAATCTTCACCACCAGCAGCAACAAGAGCATCAAGCTCACTTGCATTTCCTCTCTCAACCTTCAATTCCAGAGATCCAAAATCAACCCTTTTGATGGTACTATCCTTCTGACTTCTCTCTATTCTCCTCATCCTCTCCCTTTCCTCGTCTTCCTCCACCCCTTCCCATTCTGGACCCGACCCATTTCTCTTTCCCTCCCACCAAACCCACCGCATCATCTTCGACAAAACCACCCCTTCTGATCCCTCCCCTCTCTCCATAGCATACCTCATTTCTGGATCCCACGGCGATTCGGGTCGAGTCCTCCGATTACTTTTCGCCACATACCATCCCTGCAACCACCACCTACTTCACCTCAACCCCTCTGCTCCTCATGCAGATCGTGAGAGACTCGCTCTCGCTGTACAGTCTAACCCTATATTTCGAGCTGCCCAAAATGTCGACGTTATGGGTAAATCCGATTTTGCGTACTCCAAAGGGGTGTCTCCGATTTCCTTCATGCTCCATAGCGCGTCGATACTACTTCGCTTGTCGGTGAAATGGAATTGGTTTATCAGTCTGAATGCTGATGCTTATCCACTTGTTACACCAGACAAGGGGACTGAAATGTTTTTTTTTTTTTTGCTACTCAGAAGAGGGAGTACCCTGATGCTTTCCGCTTGTTTACAGATGAACCTCGAACACAAAATTCCAGTGATTTTAATGACATGGTTAATAGTGGAGTTGCCTTTGCTTGAAAATTCCAGCCAAATGATTCAGTGCTTGATCTCATTGATGAAAAAATTTTAGAGTCGAAGAACCAGGGAGGATCGAGGAGATAAGGTAAAAGGAGATTAGGGATTTTCGGTTGAAAAAAAAAACTCGTAAGAAGGAGATTGAAAAAAGGAAAGAGGGAGCGCGAGAGCAGAGAGGATTCAGAGAGGAAGAAAAAGGGAGTCCGAGACGAAATGAAAAATCGAGGGAGAGAGGAAGTGAGAGATCGACAGAAAGGAGAGGCAGAGGGGACTATGACCGAAAAACAAAGGCAGAGAGGATTCAAATAAGGGGCTTGGTTTCAGACGTAGGACAAAGACCGAGGGAGCGTGAAACAAATTTAGTAAGGAGGTAGCAAGTCTGAAAAAAAATGAGGCAGAATTTAGAGGTATTTCGTTACTTTTTGCTCAGAATTTATTCGAGGTGTTGCTGGTGGCTGGATGTTGTATCTTGAGGTCATTAGACATTTCGATTTTATTCTTTTGTATATTGGAGGTTTGTCTCTGTGAAAGTTGCATATGCCCTTTGGTCACTGTTCTTCATATTTCAACACCACTTTTCAGATCCATATTATCTTAAATGCTAAATGGGGATGGTCTGATTTCATTTTTATCTTTGTATTGTTTTATTACTCAGTGAAATCTGAACTGCTATTTGCTTCGAATAAATCTAGCCTTGATGAACTCTGTAGACTGTTTTTAGATTTTATGTTCATTGGCCTGTTTCATATTGTGTCTTGATGTTTATTGCCATGATATTCTATTCCCGAAACTAGAATTGGAACTTTGTTCAGTTTGGCATCTTTGTTTTGAGTGAACTGATTAATAACTCCCTAATTTATGATATAAAAAGGATTATATTTGAGATCTAATTAGGGAGTCAAATGTTTTCTTCTTGATTAATAGAGTTAAAATGAATTCAATCAAATAAAATAAAGAAAGTGTTTTATTATATTATCTTTAGCAGTTTGAGCCTCACTTTTTGATTGATTTCAATTTCAGGAAAGATAAAAGAAGAAAGAAAGAATTGAGAAAAGAGAAGGAAGCTGAGAAGTGAGAAAGTACAAGTGGATCAAGCATACTCGCTATAGCGAGGATTGAAGTCGCTATGGCGAGAACACACTTTCGCTATAGCGAGTGAGGTACTTCGCCACAGCGAAGTCGCGAATCATACAAATTCCAGGGAGAAGCTCGCCATAGCGTAGCAGTAGCGAGAAAAGAAGAAATCTGGGAACTCTAAGAGAGCTCGCTATAGCGAGAAGCACTCCTCGCCATAGCGAGATCGGACCCTGAAACGCATAGTTTTATTTATCAAGCTATAGAAGACGGGAAGAAGTAGGGTTTTGATTCATTCAGCAAGTAGAGAGAGTTCTAGCCGACTAGGAGAGAAGAAAACACATCCAAGGTGTTGGAGAGCTTTAATTTGATCGGGGAATTCGTCAATTCTATTGATTTCTCTTCCTATTAGGTGTTTCTACTCCATCTCCCCTCTTAGTTGATGATATTAAACATGTGTGCTGAACTTGTCTGCGGATTTCAAGCCATGAGCGGCTAGATTTTGTAATCCTTAGGGATTTTATGAACATTTTATCTGTAGAGATTATTTTCCCTTGTTGATTCTGCAGTTTATTGAGAATAGTATTGTTTAATCTGAAATATATTTCATTCTATTGGGTGGCCTCCTTTAGTTTGATTGTGGATTGAGTAATTAACCTTTGATGGAAGGAAATTGCTTATAGATCATTGGTTAAACAACTTAGGATTAGATATAATCTGATTTGCACTTGAGATAGAAATATTCTCAAGGGCCCTAAGTAGTCGAAAGAAGGTTTGCACGTAATCAAGTATTAACCTCTCCTTGAGACATCAAGAGTGAGTGGATATAAGGGTTCAATTGGATCGAAAAACAATTGCACCTACTTTAACCTTGACTATAAAATTTGCTTTAAGCTGTTTAATTAAAAGGGAAATAATTGACATTTGATAAAAAGGGGATTAAAATTCCTAAGGTGTTTCTGATTGCATAATTCCAATACAACTATCGTTTATTATTTGTCTTTGCATCATTCTCATAAATCCATCTACAATTTGATTGTTTAACTAAAATGAACATAAGAACTCTAATGCCTAATTGCTAATTATATTGATTCTCTGAGAGAACGACCTTGATTCATCACGTACTACAATTGCGACTCGTACACTTGCGGTGTCATAATTTAGTGAGCATCACTAATGATCCTTGTTGCATTGTTCTACTATCGACATGAGGTGAGTACGGATCAAGCTAATTCTCATTCACCACAAGCTGCCACTATAATATAAAGTTTGAGTTGGAATTTTACTTGCAGTGGCCCCCTGATTTTTGTGTGGAAATTGGAAAAAGTACGCAGTTTTCAGATATGATATGACTAGGTTAGAAGTTTTATTATCTGTAGCTAGTTTGGGGTTTGGGCTCTAATTTCTACATACACTCTCTTTTGCCATGTTCGCCCTTCATTAAGATGAATACCTGGATCTAAATATCTTACCAACATGGGTAAGACGGGATTGCTTGATGGGAATGAATGAAGAATGTTGGGTTAGGAATCTTTTCTGTGCTGTATCGTTATGTGTTTCATGAGAAGCCTTTATTGCCTAAAATGTTGTACTGATGTTATGGATACATTGGTTAAATCTTGGTGTGTTTCCTGATTAATCTTGTTTATTGGGCAATGTTTTGGATTGTTTATGCATCTCAAACATGCTTATATTACATGTGGGTGCATATTGATGTATTGATTTGATTATTCTTAGAAAGAAAATGGTTGGCTAGAATTTAACCCCCCTCTTCTTCTCATCTCTTTTGCATGAGCCTTGCTTGAGGATGTTAAACCACAGAGGACACTTACCAAGAATTGAGTAAAGATTAAAGAGATGGTTGCACTGCAACAGATGAAAAAGAATTGGAGTATAGCAAAGTCAATCGGCTTGAGTTTGTTTTCTTATACCTGAAATGTATTAAGACATGTTGTCTGATTGGATGGACACAAGCACACATAATCAAAACAAGTGTTGCAAGTTTGTGGATATTTTGTTTAATTTAATGTTTTATTATCTCTTTTAGAATTGCCGTGTGGGGTTTTATATCCTCTCAAACACATAGGAATAAACCACTAAGTCATGTGGGGCAATAAAGCCTCCTTGGTATCTATTTGAGTTTCAGATTTACATTTCAATAATGTTTTGAGTTTTTCCTTCTATATACAAAAAAAAGGATTTCAAGAAAAAGAAATAGGATAAAATAAAAAAAACAACAACAACAAGAACGAAAAGAAAGGGTTTTACAAGTTAAATAAAGTTTTTAAATTCAAAATTAAAAGTTTTTTTTATTTCCAAAAAAATAATAAACAAAAATTAATTTTTTCCTTTTTTTTGGTAGATTTTGGATTTTCTTTCAACTTTAGTTTGATAACCAAAAATTAATTTAATTATAAAAATAGAAAATTAAAAAATGATAATAAGAAAACCAAAAACAAAAATAAAAAAATAAGAAAAAAAAAATAAAAGCAACAAGGAAAAACAAAAAAAAAGGGCAAACAAACACAAACAGAACAAAGATAAACAAAAAAATAAAATAAAATAAAACACAAAATAAAAATTAATCAAGAAAAAGAGAAGAGACAAAGATAAATACAAAAATAAAAGAATAAAAACATAAACTACAAACTAACAAAAACCTAAAAAAAACAAAAAAAAACCAAAATAGAAACAAAAAAAACAAAAAAAAAAGAATGAAAGATTAATAAAAGGTGTAGAAAAAAATGATAAAACAAGAATGATAAAAAAAAGGAAAAAAAAACTAAAATGCTAAAAAAGAAAAATTATATTTACCTTTAGTAAATCAAACACATCAATTCCTTTCTAAATTTATTTTATTTACTAAAGGAGAAAGTAATTTTTGTTTTCGTTCTATTCTTACCAAAAAAATATATGTGAAAATTGAGTTATATAAAATTAAATAATAATAATAAACAAAAAAAACCACAAAAATAAACAAGAATAAAAAAAACAAAACATAAAAAATAAAAAAAATAAATAAAGAAAAAACACAAACAAAAATAAAAATAAAAATAAAACAAAAGCAAAAAAATAAAGCAAAAACAAAACAAAACAGAGAAAAATATGAAACAAAACAAAAAAGACATAGAAAGAGAAAATGAAAAAGCAAAGGATGACAAAAAGAAAAAAGAAAAAAGATTGAAAAGATAAAAAGAAAGTAAGATTACATTTACTCTTAACAAATTAAAACACCTCAATTAATTTCAAAATCGTTTTATTTATTAACAGAAAAAACAAATTTTATTTTCTTTATCTTTTCAAGAAAAGAAAACAAAGAAAACAAAAGCAAAAATAAAACAACAACAAAGAATAAAAACCACAAGAAAAACTAAAAAAAAATTAAAAATTAAAAATCAAACAAAACAATAAAACAAACAAACAACAAAACAAAACATAAGCTAAATACAATTTATAATCGAACTACGTGGACTTTGATCCCTCTCAAAGGGTACGTAGGTTCTAGGCTCTCATCTTAGGTTAAGTCTGTCCTTATAAATAAATATTTTTCTTTTAATTTCATTCCTTTCTTTATTATTTTAATTCTCGAATTCTGTTATGTTTTATTTTGATATTGATTTCCTTTCGTTTTCTAGTTTTAACTTTATTTCCCTTAGCTTCTTTATTCCTCTTTTACATGTAATTTGTTAGGGAGAGTTAAAATAGAATTTAGGCTATTTTATTTTTGCACAACTGACTTATGGTAACTGTTCTTAGTAACGGGTGTAGTGGGGTGCCTAACACCTTTTCCATTCATAATCGACTCCCGAATCCATTTTCTGGTTTGTAGACCATTTTTCAAATAAAAAAAGGTTTTTTCAAAGTTTTACCTTTTAAAAATTTAAAATTTTGGTTGCGACTCCTGAATCCTATCTAATCTTATTTCAACTTTAATTTCGATTTTCGATTTCATTGAAAAAATCAAATTTTTTTCTTTTATTTGAGAAAGACGCCACGCAGTCGCATTTTCGGGTGTGACAAAGGCTTTAGATCTTAAAAAATATTTCAACGAAGTCATAAACTTTAAAACTATATAAAGAACAATTTGTTCTTAAACAAATATTTAGATATAAATTATGTTTATTTTTATTAATTTGTAGAGACCATGTGATCTTAGAATATATGTGTGCAACTTCTCATTAATTGGTGGTCACATTCATGTTAATGATGATGAGAGTTCCCATAACTCACATGCAATTCACATCAATTATTAATTTATTAGCAGATTTCTTCTTCTTTTCTGGCTTCTCCGTGTTTTAAAAGAAAACATTTGATTTTTGTTCTGAGATCTAAATTTTGATCAAACTAAAATATTTTGAAAGTCAAAGTCAAATTATGAAAACTCAAGTAAGCAATTGTGAAAAGAATATATATGCATATGATTTGGCTCTTTTGCATTTAAATTTATTTGACTCTGATTCTAGTCTCACAATTAAATTTAACTATAATTTCTTTTTTTTATTAAAAATGTTAATTATAATATAATAAGTATGTAATTTTATAATAAAAATATAACATATATATAATTTAATTAAAGATTATACAAATATTTGTAAAAATTATACATTTATCATATTTTAATTAAAAATTTTCACAATACAAGTCTGAGAAAATTTATATAAGTTTTTTTTTTTAATTCTATAACCGCACTAAACACAATTATTCGTTGCTTCAAGACCTCGAACGAAAGACCAAGCATACTTCTCTGTTTGTTTTATTTTTTTCTCCCAAAAAGGCTTCATTTTGTGTATTTGATCCATGTCAAGCACGAGTCGGTGTCCATAGCTTTGTTTAGGTTATTGTCTTTTACGTTTCTAATGGAACTATTACCACAGTTAAAAAAACCTTTACAGTTGCATTTTTAAATACCTTGGGGAGTTTCTGCTTGTTTGTAGATATTATAGTGCCAACGATTTTCTTTTGCTTCAGAGTTGAGACCCAAAAATTTGAAGTATTTTCACTGGAGGAAGAAGGCTGAGAATATGGGGATCAAATACTGTTCAACATCATACGCGGATTCTTTCTATTTAAGAGTTAACTATGCAATCTTACTTTAAAAGAAAAAATAGAGATGAGTGGAACCCACCTGAATAAATTTTATATACTTAATTTTTTCTTCTACGGGATATTTTTTTTTATTATGGGAGAAAGTCATCTTTCATTCAATATCATATATTTCTGCAATAGTTTAATCGTTTCGTGGAGGAATGAACGGGATTCTGATTTCTGATATTTGAAAATTGGAGGATCTTCATGCTTGTTGCTTCCATCATTTGGACGTTATATGGTTGAACTTACAGTTTTTGTTTTTACATTTTATATGTTAGTATATTATGCATCCTTTTGACATTTTCGTCATCTCAAGGTTTTTCTAATATAATTTTGTGTCTCTCGCCTAATGTTGGGAAATTGGAAGGCTG
The DNA here is from genome assembly GCA_026724425.1 of Erythrophleum ivorense. Taxonomy (NCBI): domain Eukaryota; kingdom Viridiplantae; phylum Streptophyta; class Magnoliopsida; order Fabales; family Fabaceae; genus Erythrophleum; species Erythrophleum ivorense. Next base: position 47,614,455 of record JAIUCV010000009.1, read on the forward strand.
GAAAGTGACTTAACTAATTGGAAGTCATTAATTATTTTACTTCTTCCTCTTCTATTGTTGATCGGCATATTTTGTCTAGTTCAGGAACAATGGTGCCAAAGAGAAAAGATACAGGGCTTCAGGTTCACTTGTCATGGTATGGTTGGTGACACAAATAAAAAATATGCAGGGGGAAAAAAGAGATTGACATGGTAGTGGAAGCAAACATCTAATGTGTTGGCAACTTAAATACATTATCATCGGTTCAAATATTAATTTTGTTAATTACTTGAGGTTAGGCTGCAAGAAATCTATTTTTGTGTGTTCTTTAGTTCTAACGTGAATGATTTATCTTAGATCAAATTATCATTAGCTGAAACACCACTTATGGTAATACCAAAAAATGAATTAAAAAAAAAAACTAATTGGACAAATTATATTAGCGTGCAGCCACACACACACACACACACACTAATTTAGGTCTTCTCAATTTTTATTGGAAATTGATCAATATTAACATGAAGACACACAGTAACTTAGATCCTTTAAACTTTTTTTTTTACAAAATTAACATATTAATTTAAAAAAAAAAAGATAAACACAAAATATGTAAAACCTATTTGAGAGGTAGATCTCACTTAAATGTGTACGTCTTATTTGGATAATTGATCTATATATTTTTTATATATTTCTTTTTAAAATTGACTTTGCCAATTTTCTTTTTTTTTAAATTGAGGGCATCCACTTTCACACTCAAAAAGGAAGGGTCCTTTTACAGTTTAGATACTTTACAATCTATATACTGTAGTCAGAGAAAAATAAAAATAAATAAATATTAAAAAAAATAAATCTCATACCTGCTCTCATTAGTATATGTCACTTTCTTTTCATCTACATAATTGCACGACTATAGAGCATTCAACCTGGTCATTTTCAGAGCATAAGCGCGTGTCTCCCACCTGCCTTTCCTCTGCATTACACACCACAAATTCGCAGAACAGAACAATTCTATAAAAAATATCAAAGACAGTGCGTTGGCCATATGATCGTTGAGCATATTTTATGCGCCAATTTGGTCGGTGCTTGCATTTATATTTATGTAAATTAAGTACTTTGATACGATATCTCATAGTATTTAAAAATTGTAATTGATATTTTATAAAAGTTGACAAAGTTATAAATCCATGTATTTGAGAATTATGTGTTTTTAGATGGTATGAAATGTTTATAATTTATAAAACAGAAGTATTCTAATTCTTTGAATGTTTAAAATTCAAAAACAGTTTCCTAATTCTCCTAGTATTAAAAAAAAAAAAAGTTGAGTGCTACACATATATATTTCGACTAGCAAGTAATTCTTGCTTAATTGATACATTTAACTCGGCCATAATTTTAAAATATGTTATAAGATAAATTTAAATAATAATGTGCAGTAATTATTTTTAATAAACAAGAGTATAGAAATTATTAGTTATCTAAATGTCTTCAAGCATTAATTTTAGATGCCTCTCCATTAATTATAAGAATTCAACTCAAGGATTTAACATATATGACCGAAAAAAAACACCAATTAATATTTCCATTACTTCCATAATTGTCATACAAAGGGATTTGCATTACATATATCAATTACTAAATTGATCAAGGTACTCGTATACTTGCATATGCTTTTCTTTAGAACAAAACTTAAATAAAATATTTCCAATGTTTGTTAATAAATTTTTTTAATAAACATATATAAGGTACTAAATTTTTAAAAATATTTATCTATCATTTTAAAAAGAAAAATTGGTAAGAAGCACACTAAAGTTTTGTTATTTTCTTCATAGGAAAAGCCTTGCTAACACATGATGAAGAAAATTAAATATTCAAAGAAGAAAAAAAAAAAGACTTAAAACGGCAACATGTAAAGTGCTAAAGTCAGTAGGAAAAAAAAAAAAAAGGGGAAAAGCACTCAGTTATGGATTTGTTTTTTGTTTTTTCTTGAAAAAGCTGTCATCGCATGATGGCGTTGGATTTATTCAAAGAGGTTGATACTTGTAATATTGTGTCAAGGAAAAGCAGAATCGCAGAAGCAAAAGAAAGAAACACCAAGTTAAATTGTCAGTTCGAGTGATACAGGATATTGGAATATGTATGGGGGATTGTTTTCTACTTGCAAAGGTGGATTGTCTTTATCAGCGACTTCTCCCGTAATGGTTGCTTTTTTATCTTCTTAAAGCAAAAATTCTATATTGCTTTGGAATTTCAGGGTTAAAGTTGAAAACCAATTCAATTTGATATTATAAAAAGTATATATTATTTTCAGTCTCATATATTAAAAATAAATAATTAAATTTTGAATATTAAAAAATTAATTAAAAATAATTAATCTTTTTAATTTTGTCTCAAATAAAAATTATTACCTCTAATCTTATATATATAAGAAACAAATAACTAATTCACAAAAATTAAAAAATAATTAATCTTCTTAATTTTGTCCCAAATATAATTTTTTTTAAGAATGTCTCTATTTAATGTGTGTATTTTCTCTTTGAAATTAATGACAGTTATTACTTATAATTTGAAAGATTCATCTAATGGAGGTTATAATTGGAATACTATAATTAATATATTAGATATTAGTGATTTATTTTTTATATTTTAAATCAACTCAAATCTTAGAAAAGTCTCTTATATGCGGGACATGAGGTAGTATTTTAAAGAATGATCTTATTTAATATATATATTTTTTTCTTGAAATTAATGACAGCTACTACTCATAATTTGAAAAACTCATTTAATGAAGAGAATAATTTAAATACTATAATTAATATATCAAATATTAGTAGTTTGTTTCTTATATTTTATACCAAATTAATTCCTAAAAAATATTTTATATATAAGACCAGAAGTAGTATATTATAGGAAGAAGTCAGAGGAACAAATATTCATTTGGGTTCCTGTGATAAATTCTTAAAATGGATTAGATTTAAATATAATAAATATATAATTATCTAATAATAACATGATAAATATATATTTAATTAAATAATTAAATAATTATTTGTAAAAACTATATATTTATTATGTTTTAATTGAAAATTTTAATCATAAATATATAAAAAACTATATATAAATTTTGTCTATTCCTAAATAGCTTTAGTAGAAAATAAGATCTAAAAATTTTAATGACAAAGTAAAGCTTATCTAATATGTAAATTAAAGGTCATACAATGAAATAGCTCAATAATAATAACTACTATTTTTATCAACTGAAATTTGATTCTTTTGTGTATTGTGAATAAATGTTTATATGTACTAAATGTAAAAAAAACAAAACAAAAAACAAAAAAGGTTACTCTCAAGACTGGAAAAATAAATAAATAAAAACATTAATTGAAGAAAACTCATAAATATCTCTTACGATAATACTCAAAAAAGCGACAAGAGAGTGGGAGACAATTTGAACTACAAAATTATGTGCAGGCATGTGATGTGAGGGAACAGCTCAATGGATCTTGTCTTAAGACCTTTTTTTTTTAATTCCATTATGTCCTAAAACTTATTCTATATTTGGATGCATAATTAACATGTGAGATCAAGGAGAAAGAGAGAAATTATTAGGCTAAAAACGATGAAATAGTAATACACTAAAGAAAATTTATGTATAATTGTTTATGTTTTGGCTACTATATTTTTTAATAAATATATAATTTTTTAATAATATCATGATAAATGTATAGCTTATTTAAAAAATTGTATAATTTTTCAATTAAACATACACTCTTTATTGTATTATTACAGAATCATATACGTAACATAATTCAATTAGGGAATTCAATAACAAGAATATAAGAAACTATACCAAAATTTAATCCATATATGAATCGCATTGAATATGAAAAGAAAATAAAGTATCCGGAATTCAAATCCTCCTTTTCTAAATAAGCTTGTGGATAATATTTTTGTGAGATTCATGTAAATTATAATAAAAAAAAAAATGATGATAGCAATGGGATATAAAGTAAGATGAAATAATACTATCACCTCTCTTTTATAATTACGATATTTTGACTTTATATCCGTTTTATTTTCTACATGGATACTACCCCCAAATGTCTTCTTTATTTGGAATGCTTATGATTGGTAATTCAGCTATTCCATATTTTAATTTCCAATGAAGTTGAGGAATCTGTCATGCACGTTCTCAATTCAAAGCAATGATATCCGCTAATGGTGGGACTTATTGTTAATTATTTTAAGTGTACAAAAAAATTTATTATATAATGATGCTTTCTATGTTAAAATAAATACAATTTATATAATGTCAATGTTTAAGTTTTAAATGGTATCGTGAAAGCTTGCTTTATTTGGTACATAAGATTGAAAGAAAAATAGAAAGAATAATAACTTTGTATATGAAAAATAATTTTAGTATCTATATTATAAAAAATAATAAATATTATTAAATAATGGTTATAAGACATAATAAACATTATACATAATTTAAAAAAAGAAATACCTCTCCCTTGAATAGCCTTAAGTTCATGTTTGGTTTTGCAGCAAATTTCTTCTGCCCTAAGAATTACTTTCATGAAAAACATTTATGCTATAATTACTGTTAAAATATGTAACTTAAATTAATTTTTGTTCACTGTCATATTAAGTAAAATTCTATTGCTATGTTAAAAAAAAAATCAGTTGTGGGTCACAAATCATCAAAGTATCTTAAAATTTTTTTATATAAAAAAAGGTATAATAAACATGTTTTAATATAAAAACGTTTTTAAAATGCAGTAATACTGTTTGTATTTTTTGGGCCTTCCCCCTTCGCTTAATTAAAAAAAAAGTAATAATACCGCTAAATAAGAACTAAATCTATAGACTAATTCGCCGAGTGCTAACCTTAAATTTCTAGTTTTGGAGAAAGATCTTGACTTTCATTATATACTTTTCTAAATATACATTATTTTTGGTAAACTCCAAATATAATTTTTTATTTTTATATTCATAGTTTGATGCCACCATAAAAAAAGCCAAAAAAACTTATCACCATGGACAGCTCCCAACTCATCCCACCCCAATCAACAATTCACAATATTTCATTCCAACGCAACTATATATTACGCCTCATCTATTAATGTAAAAATTAAAATAATATTTTTAAAATAAATATAAATTATGGTGCAAAAAAATAAAATTCATAACTTTCTATTACTTTTTTATTATTTTTAAAATTTTAAAATATAATATTTTAGTATTTATTTAAAAATATGTTAAATTTAATTGAAAATTATTCACATATATTTTAATGCCAATAGTTATATTATTATAGGTCTTTTTGGTCTTTCGCTTTCTTAATTTTAAATTTATCTTTTATTATTGACAATTTATTTTTAGGGTCAAATTATAAAATCTTTCATCTACCAGAGTCAAACAAAACAAAGCGACGTGACTCCAAATCTCCCACGAATCCTATTTGCTTTTGGCGCGTTTCTCACGCGCCGTAATGCTGCGTTTCTCAGCGTCTCACCTTCATCAAATTTTCAAAAAATAGGGCGGCCTTTTATTTTATTTTTAATACTTTTGAGAAAAAAGGAGGCTGCTTGAGAATTACACTTTATTTAGAAATTCGAATTGGATAAGAAAAAGACGGCTTCCTCAATTCTACTCCCTTTAATCTCACCCATGCACGTGTCCCTCCTTTCTCTCTCATCTCACACGTGTCTCCACCTCATCCCCCAACCTTTGTGACTAATCCGAATGCCTCAGTTTCCGCCAATCAGAGCTCTCCTTTAGTCAATCCTACATCCTTTCAATAAGATAAGGCTTCGAAATCTAGCTTATGCCCTCCCAAAAATACCCTTCATGTAAAACACTTATTACCCCCCTTCACCTTCTTCGGCTCTTTAATTTCCTTGTTTGAAATAAAATACTACTAAATAACGATCTGAATTTTTTTAAGAATTATTAAAAAATTGTTTTCTTCTTAGTTGCCCATTCTTTTTATTCACAGCCTGGTTCGCCCATCTTTCTCGTTTCCTTCCCATCGTTGCTTCGCTTCTATTGATGTGCTTTGCATTGATTGAATGCCTCTCTCTATGCTTCTGCTTTCTTCTGTGTAACTTACCCTATTGCCCTTCGTCCCCACCCACACACACTGCACTCTCGAACCAGATCCACTTCCTGCCTCCATCCTCCACCTTGGGGGTGTCTGTTTAACTCTAAAGTTGCATCACCTTTTTCCTCTTGTTCCGATTCACAGAAACTTTCAAACGCTTGTTCTTTTCGCCGAAACCCCTTCCACACCACAGATCCTCTGATTCGTCATTGCTCCAATTGAATTGGTAGCTATTGATACAAACTTTTTCAATCTCACAACAAAACTTAATCCATATATCGTTGGGGTTTATTGGGTTAGCAGAAAAGGTTCTGATTTTTCTTTTCTGCCTACTTTCCACATCTGGTTTTGGTAGCATTTTTGTTTTTTAATTAGGTATAGGAATGCTGGATTCTGGGCTACAGTTTGGGCGTGCCCGCGGAAAGGATCGGTTTTATAGTCCGGCGAAGGCGCGGCAGTCCATGCATAGCATGGAAAGTGATAGATTACGTAGAGCTCATAGCGATGTTACGGCGAGTCGTTCATCGCCTTTGGTTAGAGAGAAATCGGTGGATTCAGTAAATGGAGAACCTGAAAATCGGGTAGGGTCTGAGAAGCCCCAGAAGCCTGCTGCTGTGCCATCTTCCAAACCTGTGACGAAGCGATTGAGTAATCTTGAGCGGTTCTTGCAGGCGATCACGCCGTCTGTACCTGCTCGGTATCTATCTAAGGTCGGTTGGTTCAGTTGCCTATATGTACAATCAGTTTGATGTTATGGTTGTTTACATTTTCTTTGTTTGTTATAATTTCTTTGGTTTGTCACTAGTAAGAGTTGTTGGAACTGGTTAAGCAAAGATAATGCATTTCATTTCTTTGTTAGTTATTAATTTTACTGTGTTTATGGATTCACTAAAGCTATTCTGTGATTTTATGCCTTTGTTTGCAACGGACTAATCAATGGGAAATGCAACAACATGGTTGTGGATATGAATATTTGTTCGCCATCCGTTTTAACTGTGGATTGACTATTGCAGACGACCATGAGAGGTTTCAGGACATGTGACGTGGAGTTTCAGCCTTACTTTGTTCTTGGTGATTTGTGGGAATCATTCAGGGAGTGGAGTGCATATGGTGCGGGAGTACCTCTAGTGCTCAATGGCAATGATAGTGTCGTTCAATATTATGTTCCCTATCTCTCTGGAATTCAAATATATGCTGAGACTATGAAGCCCTCTGCTAAGTCAAGGTATAAAGCTTGTTTGGATGATTTTAGATATAGAAATTTAGGTAGAAATATTGGCTATTTGGATTTGGTGTGAAATATTTACAACTGGATACTTCTAAAATTTGGATAACCTTTTAAACTGTTGGTGTTGTTGTTTGTTTATTTATTTTTCTTTTTTCAAGGTCTTGGTATCCATTTGGTTGGTAAAATCTTAGGTGTAGAAAGGAAAAGGAAATATAAAAATGTAGTTGAGTGAGATGAGAAATAATATTTGTGTTCCTATTTTTATATAAGTAGGTAAATGGAATATGAAATGATTGAGTAATGGTTACAAAGACATAATACATATCGTATATAAGTGATGGAAAGGGATTATTTTTTGTGGTTGTACCAAACAGGCTCGCTATCTCCCCATTTCTTTCTCCATTTTCAGATGACAGTATGCTTTCTTGTTTGTGGCAAAGCATTTGTCCTTGATTCCCTGTCTGGCAAAGTTTGATGGGAGTGGTTATTATTTTACCTTTAAGTAGTACAATTGAATGCTACCATGTGGTATATTGCTAAGACTGAAGTTATTATAATAAATTTGTAGGCACTTTTAGCTTGTATGCTGCTGTGATATGCTTAGTGAGGAAATCATATGAGCACTTCATAACTTCTTAAAACTTAAATAAATTCAATTACCTTTGACTGGTTGATATTTATTACCCCATGCTTCAGAAATGATAGATATCAAATTGGCTAAGCTTTTTCTAAAGTTATATAACAACCATAAATCTCTAATGGCGATACTTATGTCAGTTGTTTAGTGAGAAAAAGGGCATATTGTATTTTACTAAACAGTTTTTAGTGTTTTCTTTTGGCTGCTTTCTATTGCTCGTTGCTTTCCCTACTATAATCTATGCAATCTTGAGTTGTTTTTGTGTTGGGCTAAAGTGTTTGTTGCTTGTTTTCTGCTTTGAAGAAGCAATTAAATTCAGTGTTTATAGTTTTTACGGATTTACCATGTGGGTACTATTTGAAAGGGTGTGAGTAGTAATGCAAGCCAAACAATGGGGCAGGTTTGGGTAGAGTTGGTAGACATTATATTGATTTTGATAGGAATGTGTTCATGGATTTCTTTTTGTAGTATAATGCTTATTTTTTGACCTATTGTCAATTGTTTTAATTACTGGGAATTTGGATCATGACAGTGTTGATGCTCTACTGTTTGCATAGATTAGCAATCTTCAATTGCATACTTCCTTGTTCTCAGAGCATTTTTATGCTGTTCTCTCTTATGCATATTAATAATATGGTTCTTCCCCTCTTTGGTAGGCAACTAGGAGAGGATAGTGACAGTGATTTCAGGGACTCAAGTAGCGATGCTAGCAGTGATTGTGAACCTGCAAGAGGAGTAAAATACTTGGGGGAGCAGAGGAATCTTCACCATCTGTCAGATGAGGTACCCCATTGGATGGGTAGATTATCCTTGAGGGATCACCATGCCGTCACTCAAGATGGCTTTTCTAGTGACGATGGAGAATCTGTTAATTCTCAGGGCTACTTGATTTTTGAGTATTTTGAACGGGACCCTCCTTATAGCCGTGAACCTTTGGCTGATAAGGTGTGTTAACTCTCTCTCCTCTCCCCTTCTTGCCTTCCTCTGCAGTTTTATTGGAACAAAGTTCTCATAATATCTTTTTACTGTTCCTTCTCTGTGTAGCCTTTTGATTAGACTTTCTGTTGTGTATTGGGACAGATATTGGACCTTGCTTTTCGTTTCCCTGAGCTGATGACGCTTAGAAGTTGTGACATACTATCTTCAAGCTGGATATCCGTAGCCTGGTATTCTTTCTTTACCTATGCTCTTAGCAATCAACTTAAAGATGCATAAGTGGCTGACCTTTCTACGTTTTACTTGTAGGTATCCAATTTACAGGATACCAACTGGACCAACATTGAAAGATCTTGATGCTTGTTTTCTGACGTACCATTTTCTTCATGTACCCATGGAAGGTAGGTGGATTTTGACTTCATTTCTGTTGTTTGAGCTTTTGCTCTGTAATGAGGTTGGAGAAAGATAAGATTATGTCACGGATTCAAGTTTAATTAGAATCTATGTTAATAATATTCTGCAAGAAAGCTGATGATCTTTGTCTGGTTCTCATCTCTTTAAACGCATTAAATGCCATATTGCAACATCATCCTTTTTATGGCACCTAGCAGTTTCTCTCGGTTTAGATATATTTTAGGAATTTGATATTGGTTGTCTCTCCTTTCCCTTTCTAGGGATTGGTGTATTTCTTGTATCTTTTAAATTCTTGCTACATTTCTCTATTTCACATTTGGGTTCTTTAACTTCCTTGGTTCACAATATAGGAATTACAGCTATTATTTAGGTGCAACTGATAATTGGGTATCTTTTTTCCTGTTTGTCTGTTGAGATGTTTGAATGATTGCTGATGTAATCCCTGTTTCTCTTCTCCATTAAAATTCCTTACATGTTTCTGCTTTAGTTGGATTCATCTATTGTCCTCAACTTATGCCATGAAGACTGGTGTTTCCTTTTGGTTAATGTTTCTACAACTCTATTTCACTGTGTGTAGCAACAAGTGTTATGTGTTTGTGATAATTGGTTGTTCATTTGTTGTTGCTGTAGTGAGACTGATTGCATATTTCTTTCAGGTTCGCAAACACCGCAGGCTCCTATGGTGACATATCCCAGTGAAATTGATGGTGCACCTAAATTGTCTTTACCTGTTTTTGGTCTTGCTACATATAAGTTCAAAGGTTCTCTGTGGACTCCTAACGGTGGGTATGAGCGCCAATTAGCTACCTCTTTATTGCAGGATGCTGACGACCGGTTAAGACGGTTTGAGGTCAGTCACCCAGATTTCCTGTTTTTCAGCCGTCGATGATGTTATTCTTAAGGTGAACCTTTTAACTTCGGCCGTTTAAGATGTGGGCCTGCCGTTTCAGCACCAGCTTGGCCCATATAGCATCTGTCAAACTTGATAAGAGTCGGGAGTTATACACTGAATTGACGGAAGGAAAAAAAGAAAAAGAAAAGAAAAGAAACTATACGATAAGCTGCCCTCTGTAATTCCTCTCTGAAGTTTCCTGATATATAATAAGCGAAGAATGAGAAAAATAATGGGAATAAAAGTGTTTAAGCTTTAGACAAGCATATCTGTTAATACTTCTCGGGGAGGGGGTAATGGTGGATGGACAGAGTAAGAGAAGCTGCAGAAGTGCTGGCTGATGCCTGTTAAGAGATGGTTTTGTTGTCTAACAGCATTATGAAGGCCCCACATCTGTTTTCTGTTTTTACCTCAATTATTTTATGGTGAAGTGTCAAAGAGAACAGGCTTTATTTTTTCTGTCCTGATGATCATTATATAGGGCCTAACTTTAATTTATGGTGGAATTAGAAATGTTGTGTTGCTTGTGTTTGAATTGGCCCGACTATGTATTTGAATACTAGCTATAACACCTGTAGAATATGTTTTATAGTGGTTGACTTTGATGCCAATAACGTTGATAGGATAAAACTGAGTTCTGGTTTATATTTCATTCCAGTGTGGATGATTTTGGCAAAAAATCGTACGCTTTTTCATATAAAATGAGATTTGGATGGAATTCTTTAAGCGTTGCTATTATACATAACATGGGGACTTTTCTTGTAGCTTAGTCATATAACTGGATCTCAAAATGCCTTTACCCTTTGTAATTTTATTGAAGAATTTGATAGTACTTAAGAATCACGTCTATATTCTTTTCTTCTATTAAAATTCATGGCTCTACCATATCAAGGTTCTGATTCAAAACTTAAGGATGCTTTCGATTTCTGATGGTAATGGTGATAATTTTCTGTTTATAGTATTATTCGCGTGGATAGGTTTTTTTGTTTTTTGTTTTGGCAAAGAATAATTCGTCTAGTTTTTCATAGAAGCATACACTAAACATCCCATGGGTGGGTCTAGTGCAACAAGCCCATTTATCGCTTTTAGTTTAATTTATTATAAAAACAATATTGTGAATTTTTGAAACATTTTGTTAGATATTACAATTTACGAAATGGAAAAATTAAGAGATTCCGTCTCCGCGAGAGAGAGAGAGAAGCATTTTACCTAACACAAAGGAAAGTTAGCTTCCTTCTTGGGAGTACTAGCTCATGTAACGGGAACGGATCTCCTGAATTGAAGCAACCATGAAGTGGCTCTGAAGTGGGCCAAAACGGGGCGTTTAGGTTATTGAGGTGCGACGTGGCATGATTGAAAGCGTTGATCGAAGCAGCGATTGGAATTTTATCATGTTCACCTCTTCTAATTTATGATTTTTGGCCATTAGCGAACGAACACAGAGATGCAGCAAATCAAAAAAAGAGAGGAGACGAAATAAGAATGCATTTTCATGCTTAGGAAAAGATCAGAAGAGGGAATATTTGAAGGAAGCGAGAGACTGAAAAGAATGAGGAGTTGGAGAACAAAAAACACAAAGAAAGAAGCAGAAAAGAAGTGGAGAGATTAAGCGAAAAGGGAGATGGAAAGATTGAGCGAAGTGGAGAGATTGGTATTCTTAATGATATTTCCTTTTGAACGCATTATGCTTCAGAATGGAAAGTGTGCAAATCCAAATGATATATGCACAAAATATGCAAAGCTATCAATAAATACTTTCACCCGTAATTTGTGTCGTATCATGCATGTGATAAGGTTATTATGTGTGGCCACTCATTCTGGATATATTTCATTCATTCATGAATAATACTACAATAGCCAGCATTTTATAACATCCTTTGAACAATAAGAAGAAAAAGTAAGATTTTAATATACTTAGTTGCTATCCAGATCAAGAAGAAGCTTCTAGGAGAAAGAAAATGTCCTTCCAACCATTTAGATTCTTCTTGGAACACAAAGTAAAAAATGGTGCCAAATGATGTATGAAACTCGAACAAGAAAAATGCCGTAAGACGGGACGACACAACTCTGTTTCCTTCCAGATTTTTGTACCTTGCTTCACTTAAAGAAAAATGCGGTGCGTTTTAGTTTTGTTTTAGACTCACATTAATGTACGCTGCTTAATTTTGTTCGTTCACTGCATCAACACTGCTAAGTTTGCCATGTCACTCTCCACTAATCAAAACGCATTGCATTATGGCTTAATTCAGGCACACTTCAGGCAAGCGTAATTCAGAGGATCTGTCTCCCTCATGTAACCTTCTTTCCAAAGTCACTGAACATATCTGACCCATTAGTTGGTGAAAGGACATTAATTTAGGTAATTGGTCTAAGGACATATTTTCCATCATATTCCTAGCAACCCTTTCCCTTTTCTAATTCATTTTCATCTTCTATTTGTACACTCTACCATTTCTAACTGTTACATTTATGCTCGCCGTGTATCATGAAAATCCATGGTCAAAAACAAATTTGAATTGGGTAATTTCTGAAGAAATTTTGTAGTTGCTTATTGATCAACTATGGAACTTTATTTCCATTTTCTCAACGTAAAATAAAATCATAATTAAAATCATCTCTTCCTTATTGTTTTTGAGTGATAAAGGACAGGAGATATTCGATAATTTTTATATCGCTATATCCATTTTACCAGAATCTGCCTTTAGTTTGGGTTAAAATTCACCCCCTTGATTTTGGAAGTTCGCTTTATCCACATTTACTTTTCTCCCTTATCAATTTTCTTTCAAACTAACACCCAAAAAAAAAAACATCTTAAGAAGGTTAAAGGATTTTTCTTTTCATGACAATCTCTCTAATGTTTGAATGAAGGCATTTTGGCTAACCTGCAGAAAATTTGCTCTTGCTTCAAGTTGAGAATGTCGATTTGTAACCACTTTACAGCCAGACTTGTAAGCATTTCTAGCTACTGATAAGCTGTTCAGAATGATTCTTCTCTTTAGCTCCAATTCCTCACTAAACTTTGGAGCCCTTGGCACAGATGCTGAGCAATTGAGCCCTTTCTCATGGGCGATTACAACCTTCACAAATTCGTATATCACAACGAGAAACGGAACAGTTATATGTTTTTCTTTCTATGTTGAAGCAATATAAAATTTTTAAGTAGAGTTAGTATACAAAAGATAAGTAAATGAAGTTAATTATAAGAAGATATATATGCATATCAAGCACCCTTGTCCGCTTCTTGTGTTTACGTATACCCAAGAATCAATGACAAGGAATTAAACATGCATAAAAAAATGGCAAGTAACAAATAGTTTCATTTCTTAATAACAATACTACTTGATAAACCTTCGGGCATCCTGGGTAATCAAAATCATCACTACCAGCTGGGTGTCTCATTCTCTCTGGATGAAATTGAAGACCCAAAATGAATCTGCCGTCCTCAGGATCGTATGCATTAGGATCATAATACCCTTCAAGCAAATCATCTGGAGAAAATGCCATTGGAACAAACCGTTGTGGTAGTCTCTTAACACCTTGATGGTGATAACTATTCACCATGATCTCCATTCTCCCATCTCTCATTGAGTCATTAAACCAAACATGTAATAGGCAGTTCTCCATTACCTGTATCAAATGGCGATGCTCATCATAATTCTCATAGTCTATATTATAAGAATAAATTCAAGATAATTATATGAAATTAGAATACTAAATTTATTACCTGTAGAAGATATATCGACGAATTTAGGATACTCCGTTGATTCTAAATGCTTGAAGGTTTGAAGAGACTAAAACTTCCTCTGAGATTCACACTTTTTATCACAACTTATAATGGGGCAAGTTGTGGAGTTAGAATTTGATGTAAACACTAGTTAAGTTTAAATAAAACTCTAGTACCCACCCATTATGGGCCTATAAGCTATGGGCTCGCACTTTTATTCATATTAATCAATTAAATATCCAGCCCAAAATAATAGGATCACTAATCATAATAAGTGGATCCAAATACATCTCACGTGAATCATAAATTAGCCCATTTTTATTAAAAACAAAAATCAATTGATTGTAGCCCACAACAATTCTTACATTCTCCCACTTAGGCAAAATCAATTTTTCATTTTAAAAATTTTTATTTTGAAAACGACTCTCGGGCTAATGACTAATTTTATAATGTGGCCACAATTTAAAAAACATATGATCCAAGATGTAATATCTAATATGACTCCATCCAACTAAAGTCAAGTAATACTGAATCATGACAGTTATCATATTTATTATTGATATTAAACCTTCCATGGTTACAAATGTCACTGACTCTGTCGACTAGTCATTAGTGTGAAGTGCAACAAGAAAATAGTATGTCAGTGTGATCCAAAGGCCAAACTACTATTCTCTTTGTCAATTCTCGCAATTTCTCTCAAATGCTTTATAGCCAGAGAAATTGTATAGTTTGTCAAGAAACCATCATGCCTTAACTCCAATATGGTATCGACCACGGGTATAATGGTCCTAATGACACCGAATTCAAAATTTTACAATTGATGTATATATTCAAAAATACATAATACAAAAAATTCAATGCATTTTCAATTTTTCAGAATACAAATTATATGAATGTCAAAAGTATAAAAAAAATATGTTCAACAAAACAAGAAAATAATATAAAACTCAAATTTTCACTAACAAACATATCAAGAGAACTTACAATGCCCATATTCTTAACGTGTCTTTTAAACATAATGGGTCCAAATCCTTTAGTCAAGGGATCAGCTAACATAGAATCTATGTTTATATATTCAATAACTATTTTGTTATTTTTTACTAAATCTTTGACAATCAAATACTTCAACTCTATATACTTAGAACCACTAGTAGTTTTATTATTTTTAGTATAAAACACTGCAGCACTATTGTCACAATAAATCTTTAGTGGTCTCACAACAGAATCCGCAATACGAAGTCTTCTCATCAAATTTTTCAACCAAACAGCATGAGTAACAGTAACGTAATAAGTAATAAACTCTGCTTGTATAGTGGAAGAGGTAACTAGAGTCTATTTTTTACTCTTTCAGGATATGGCATCCCCAGCTAACATAAAGATGTAGCCAAAAGTTGATTTTCTATCATTAGGATACCCAGCAAGATCTGAATTAGTGTATCTTATTATCTCCAAATTATCAACCCTTCTGTACATAAACATATACTCTTTAGTTTTTTGCAAATATCTCATTACTTTCTTCACAGCTATGCAATGGTCATTCCTAGGATTAAACTGATATATGCCCAAAACACCAACTATGAAGGCTATGTCAAGTCTAGTGCATACCTGAGCATACATTAAGCTCCTCAATGTACTATCAAAGGGTTTATCTTTCATCTCTCTCTTCAATCTCATTTTTAGAGCATTGATCTTTATTAAATTTATCCCTTTTAATCACTGAAACATCTCCGGGTTTACAATTTTGTATATTGAACCTCTCTAGAACTCTATTAATGTAAGCCTTTTGAGATAACCCAAGCATATGACATGATCTATCTCTATGAATATTAATATCTAGCACAAATGATGCTTCACCAAGGTCTTTTATATCAAAGAATCTAGTCAACATATGCTTAGTCTCATCAAATAAACCAAGATCATTGTTAGTAAGTAAAATATTATCTACATACAGCACAAGGAAAATGAGTTTACTTCCATTAACTTTGATGTATATGCATTGGTCAACCTTATTTTCTTCGAAGCCCCAAAGAGGTTACAACCTCATCAAATTTCAAATACCACTATCTAAAAGTTTGTTTTAGACCATAAATTGATATTTTTAATTGACAAACTAGATGCTTATTATCTCTTACTTGATAACCCTTGGATTGTTGCATGTATACTACTTCATTCAGGTCACCATTTAAAAATGTCGTTTTAACATCCATTTGATATAACTCCAAATCAAAATGAGTTACAAGTGCCATAATAATTCTAAAAAAATCCTTAGTGGACATTGGTAAAAATGTTTCATTGAAATCAATGTCTTCTTTCTGAGTAAAGCCTTTAGCCACAAGTCTAACTTTATATTTTTCAATCTTCCCTTGTGAATCTTTCTTTGTTTTAAACACTCATTTGCAACCAATTGCTCTACAATTATTAGGCAATTCTATAAGGTCTCGCACTTTATTGTTAGCCATAGATTTCACTTCCTCATCCATAGCATCTCTCCACATATTAGATTGAGGACAAGAAATAGCTTCTTTATAATTCTTGGGGTCAACAACATCCTCAACATCATAGACATTTTCACTAAGGTAAATCATAAAATCATCAGTGATAGCAGGCCTTCTTTGTCTAACTGATCTCCTCATAGGCATTTGTTCAGCTGGTTCAATTAGTTGTGGGACTTCAATAGGGGGATTGACAACATTCTTAGTTGGAAGGTAATTTTATTAAGGTATTAAACGGTATGCTATTATCAAAATGGGCAGAGGCAAAGAGATAGATTCTAAGGTATTCATAAGAGTTTCACAAGATGGGATAATGGCTTTAGCTACATCAAGTTTCAAGAACTTAGCACTTATAGATTCCACAATTTTGACACCTCTACCGAGACAAAAGAACCTATACCTTTTAGTGCGGTCTGGATATCTAATGAAAAAGCAACGACTAGTTTTTGGGTTTATTTTCTTTTCTAAGGGATTGTAAATTTTAACTTCTGTTGGGTATCCCCAAACACGAAAGTAGTTCAAACTAGGCTTTCTTCCTGTCTAAAGTTCAAAAGGTGTTTTTGGCACAAATTTGCTAGGAACTCTGTTTAGTATATAAATGGCTGTTTTCAAGGCCTCACCCCATAGGAATTCTGGCAAGTTACATCTACTTATCATACTCCTCATCATGTCTTTAAGTGTGCGGTTACGCGTTTTGACTACACCATTTTGTTTAGGGCTACCAGGCATGATATATTGTGGAACAATTACACAATGTTACAAGTATTTGTAAAAGGTCCTATATGTTGGCCCGTGGCGTCATGTCTACTATAATATTCTCCGCCACGGTCAGATCTCACTATCTTGATGACTCTTTTCAATTGTTTTTCTACTTCAGTTTTAAAAATCTTAAAATTTTCAAGAATATCGAATTTTTCTTTAATAAAATAAAGATAGCCAAATCGAAAAAAGTCATCAATAAAAGTGATAAAGAATCTATCACCACAAATTGTAGGGGAAAGGGGTCTGCTAATGTCTATATGAATGATTTCTAAAAGACTTGAACTTCTAGTCACACATTTCTTTTTACTCTTAGTGAACTTTCCTCTAATATAGTCCACACAAGTTTCTAAATCGTCAAACTCTACAGAAGGTAAAATATCATTTTTAATTAATCTTTCAATTATTTCTCTAGAAATATGACTTAAGCACTTGTACTATAATAAAAAGGATTTTTTTTTTTAATTTTAGACCTTTTAACAACCACATTTTTAGTATTTAAAGATAAAAAATTATTGTCAGAAACCAAAGATAGTTTATACAAACCATTCACTAAATATTCATAACCAATAATTTGAGAATTTAACATTAAATTTAATTTTCCATTGCCAAAAGTAAAATAAAAACCAAACTTGTCTAAACAAGAAATAGAAATCAAATTTCTTTTAAAAGAAGGTACATAAAAAATATCTTTTAAAATAAGTTCAAATCCAGTTGCCAAAATTAGACTGACATCTCCCATTGACTTTACCACTATTTCAAGGTCATTTCCTACTTTCAGCTTGCTTTCTCTTGGGTTTGGTTTCCTCAAATTTTTGAACCCCTGTAAAGACATAGCAATATGGGTTGTAGAACCATTATCAAGCCACCAAGAATCAATAAAGATATCAACTAAATTGGACTCATAACAAACAAAAACTAAGGGATTACCTTTAAATTTTTGCTTATTATCTAGCTAAACCTTGAATTTTGTGCAATCATTCTTTTTATGCCCATTTCCCTTATATCAGAAACATCATATATTTTTCTTAATGAGAGTTGGTTTAGGACCTCTTACATCATGATGTTGATCATTGCTTGGTTTCCTTGAACTTTGATTCTTATGAGAAATATTGAATTAATTTTTCTTATGTTTCCATTTACCCTTGCCAAAGTGGAGTTTACCATGAGAAGTAAAAAGGGCTAGCTCATGGGATAGATCACTCTTTTCTTTCTTTAATTTTTCTTTCTTAGCCACACACTTGGTAATGAGGTCATTAATGGTGCACTTCTCACCAAAAGTATTATAGGCAGTTTTGATTTGTGTAAATTTGGCAGGTAGGTAATTCAAGGCATGTGAAACAATAAAATTTTCATTTAGGTCAATGTTATGGGCTTTCAGTTTGGTTTGGATGTGAATCATCTTTAAAATGAACTCCCTTACTCTCTCATTATTGTCATACCTCATATTAGTTAACTTTTTCATAAGATATCCAAACTCAACATTATTAGATACTTAGTATCTTTCTCCCAAAATAATAAAAAATTCTTTAACACTTGTGGTTTTTGGTTAGCCACTAAGTAGATGCTCAAAGAGGGTCTTCTTAATAGTAATCAGATTAAGTCTGTTGAATCTCTCCCATTTGGCTAAAAACTCTTTCTATTCAGTTGTACTCTTCTCATTCACTTCAGGCTTACTCTTGCGTAGTACCAGATCAAGATCAACAATTCCTAAAGAGAATTCTAGGTCTTGTTTCCACTTGTTATAATTTGATTCAATTAAAATCTCAATTGAAACAGAAAAATTATTCATAGAAAATGTAACTGCAAAATTGGAATGCATTAAAATAAACAATAAGGGCAATTTATACATGGCTTTAATTAAAATAAGTTATCACAATGAGACCAACATAATAGCATATTCCTCTTTGGGCAGAATGTACAAATCAAGGTCACAACTTAGATCAGAACCTCAGATGAGTTAATCAGTGAAAATATATTGAGTTCAAATATCTATCCCGTTTAGGCAGATAAATATCTTAAACCAATATATTCCCTATTAACTTCATCTCAAATTGTGAACACCGTATTTTGTCTGGGCATACTCCAAAAATAATGATAAAATTAAGCCAATTAAAAAAATAATAATAAAAATCAATCAAACAAGTCCTCTTATTTTAATAAGTTTAAAAAAAAAAGAAACGAAAAATCAATAAAAAAAAAAGAAAGAGAAGAAAAAATCTCAAAAATAAATGACAATAAAAAAATAAAACCCAAAATCAAAAAAAATCTCATGAAAGAAAAACTCAAGAGAAAACAAAATAAAACAAAATAAGAGCCATTGCAAAAAAAAAAAAATGAATGAGAAAAGCAAACCAAACAAAAAACAAAAAAACAAAAAACAAAAATAATTAAAAATAAATAAATGAATAATCATTAAAAGGGCACCACAAAAAGGAGAAAAGAAAAATATATATATAAAAAGAGATTAGAAAAGAAAAAATGAATCAAAAATAAAAAGTAAAAGGCTAAAAGTAGATAAAGTAAAGTCAAGAAAACTAAAAAATTTACTAATTAAAATTAAAAGAATAGTAATTAAAAAAAATTCATAAAAAAAAAACTACAAAAAAAATGTCAAAATAATTTAAAACAAAAAAAAAACCACTTCCAAAACCCAAAAATATATATATATATATATAATAATAACCAAAAGAAAAAACTTTCAGCTCAATCAAGCCCAGCTACCAGAACCAGGCCCAATCCGAATTTAACAAAGCCTATTCCTTAAGCCCCAATGGCTATTCGGACCCTCCTAAACCCAATAACCCCTTTACCCGCTACTTTTATCCGGCCCAGTAGCCTACCCACGCCTGGATCCAGAAACCTGCCTCAGAAAAAACCCTACCCGAATACGTGGTCCCGCTGGTTCCCCCCCTTTTTGCCTTCTCGCTCCCGTACTATCCAGTGACAGAGGAGACAGCAAATGGAGGTGGAGGCACGAAGCTCGCACGACGTTGGCAGAAAAGGAGCATCGGCGCTGGGGTGAGTGGAGCAGAGAGGTGCAGAGGAAGGGGGGACCATACGGGAAAACGCCTATAAAATCGAGAGGAGTTCCAGAGAGTGGGGGAGGTTTTTTTTTTTTTTCGGAGAGAAATCGAAAAGGCGGAGGAGGTCGAGTGAAAATTGGTAACGAAGTCTTCATAATCAGGGAGGCCAGAGAGGAATCAGAGAACCGAGAAGGGAACTTTCGGATTGAGACTTCTTCCAAGCGTCGGAGTCCAGTGGAGGGAGATTCTGGACCAGGCTGTTCGATTGACACATAGCAGTCCGGAATCGATCGAAGGCGTCTAGAACGAGTTCGAAGAGTAGGCTTCCGAGGGTATGACTATTCATTCGTTCCCTTCCTGTTATTTTACTTTATTGAGATGAACATATCTTCGAGTCTATTTCCATGGCTGAACATCTGGGTTTTCATCTGTTTCTAATGATGATTGTTTTAAGTCTGCTCTGGTATGGGGAAGGTAATCCATTGTTTTTTTGTTTCTCTGTAAATTTACGTTGATGGGGGTCATGTCTGAGATTCTCTGTTTAAGTTCGTTAATCTTGATTGGGTTTCTAATTGTGAGCATTTTATGATTCCTCGAACAAGTGTGGCCTGTGTTCAATAGAATGTTTGAAAGAGATCTGTCTGTCGGCCTGCAATGATAGGTCGTGGTGCTGTTTGTCTAGGATCGTGCTAGTTAATCAAATTCTGAGTTGATAGGTTCTTCGTTTTTTTTTATATAATAAACTTCGTAATTCAATGGCTGCAATGATCCTTCCCTGTTCTTTTACCATTTCCATGTTGCTATCTCGCTGTTCGTGGATTTTTTTTTTTTTTGTGTGTGTGTGTTTGTGTTGCATATGCTAAGGGGAATGTTTGAGGGGCCAATGGTCTGCAATTGGAGGAGTTGAGCATTTTTGACTTAGCCCGTAGCAAAGGCGCAGGTGCAGAATCAGGGAGGTGAACGAGAAATCATCGATGAGCAAAACTCATGAGTTGCTGCTCAATGTAACGGAACTTCTGTCTTATCATATGATTCATGTAAATGTATTTGGATAAAATATAGTGCAAACATACACCATACACACACAGCTCCAAATATTCGATAGTCTTGATTTCAATTTGGTCTTTTTCCTTTTTTTTTTTTTTCTCTTCTTTCTTTTTGTGTGTTTTATCTTTGTTATTTACTTTCTATTATCATTTTTATTTATTATTATTTTTCCCAGTAGTAGACCTTAGGGCAGCCGTGTGGGATTTCATATCCCCTCAGGCATAAGAACCCAAAGGGCCATGTGTGGTAACAAGACCACCTTGTGTCCCTTGGGCCGCGGATGTACACCTTCTTATGTTGGGTTTCAATGGCCCTACTTAAAAATCCCGTTAAAAAAGAAAAAAAACTTTCGAAAGTAGAGGAAGATTAGTATCCCCTTTTTCCTTTTTCAAAAAAAAACTATCATCATTATTCAGAGTCTCGTTGAAATAATCCTTTAGAAAGTTGAAAAATGGAATTTGTGAAAATCTAAAGGTAATTTTCTAGAGTTGGTTCTTTCCTCAAAAAAAAAAGAGAAGAAGGAAAATTAGAAAAGCAAAAGAGGTTAGGAAAAGTAATAATAATAATAAAAGATAAGATAAAATAAAAATATGGAAGCATCTGAACCAATCAAAACATAAGATAAAAAGAAACAAGAACAAAAAAAGAACAATAAAAAAAAACAAGCAAACAAGGAAGAAAAGTGAATTAAAAATAAAAAAAATAAAAAAAAGAGAGAAACAAAAACCAAAAAATAGAATTAGGAAAAAGGGAAAGTGAATCAAAAATTAACAAAAAATTTAAAAAAAAAAAAACAAACAAAAGCAAAAATTAAAACAAGGGATAATAAAAGAACCAAATAAAACAAAGAACAAAAAGGGGTAATAAAGGCAAAAAAAAATAAAATCAAATAAAAAGCAAAAAAAAGAGAGAAAATTGAAGATGCAAGGAAAGTAAAATTAAATTTTCTTTTAGTTAAAACATATCATCCTATTTCAAAACTTGTTTTATTTGTTAAAGAAAAAAAAATTAGTTTTTATTGTGTTTTCACAAAAATATATATAGAAAAATAATAAAAATAAAAAGGAAAAAACAAAATAAAGTTAATTAAAAATCGAACAAAACAATAAAAAAAAAACAAACAAACAACAAACCAAAATCAATCAAGAATTGAAAGTTAAACAAAAATCAAAACAAAACTAATCAAAAATTAAAAATCAAATATAAACTAAACAAAAAGAACAAAAAACCAAATAAATAAATAAATAAATAATAAATAATAAAAACAAAAACAAGGAACAATAAAAACCAAATTCGAATGAAAAGCAAAAAAAAATGATAAGGAAAAGAGAGAAAATTGAAAAAACAAAGGAAAGTAAAATTACCTTTACTTTTAGCAAGCTAAAACACAATCAACCAATTCCAAAATCGTTTTATTTGTTAAAAAGAAAAGTAAGTTTGAACTCCTTAGTCTTTTCAAAAAAAAAAAAAACAAAACAAAAACAAAACCAAAAAAAAAAAACAAAACCAAAAATAAAAAAAAACAACAAAAACAAAAACAAAAACAAAAACAAAAAACAAAAAAAAACAAAACAAAACAAAAAAACAAAAAAAAACAAAAAAAACAAAATAACAACACAAGACAAGAAACCAAAAGCAAAAATAAACAAAACAAAACACCAACCAGATATAATTTTCATTCGAACTACGTGGACTTTGATCCCTTCTGAAGGGTACGTAGGCCCTAGGCTTTCAGCCTAGGTCAAGTCCTCCCTTGTAAATAAAATATTTTTCTTTCTTTCCTTTCCTTTTTATTATTAAGTTTCTTTGTGTTTTACTTTAATATTGATTTCTTTTTTATTTTCAACTTTATTTCCTCCCATTTCTTTATTCAATTTATGCATGTGATTTGTTAGGGAAAATTGAAATAGAATTTAGGCCATTATATTTTTACACAATTAACTTAGGGTAACTGTTCTTAGTAACGGGTGTAGTGGGGTGCCTAACACCTTCCCCACTCACAATCGACTCCCGGATCCATTTTCTGGTTTGTAGACCGTTTTTTTTCAAATAAAAAGGTTTTTCCAAAGTTTTGCCTTTTAAAAAAAAAATTTTTGGTGGCGACTCCTGAACCCTATTTACAATATTTTATTTCAATTTAAATTTCGTTTTTCGATTTCATTCGAAATTATTCGAATTTTTCGAGTTTCTTTCTTTGAGAAAAAAGGCGCCACGCGGTCGCATTTTCGGGTGTGACAGTTTGGCGACTCCACTGGGGACATCCTTTGAGAGTCAAGCCCAATTTAAGTTAGCTGTGCAAAAATATTATGGCCTTATCTTATTTTGATCCTCCTTTTGTTTGTTGTTTGTCTTATATGGTTATGGTAGATAACGTGCCTCTCACATGCTTGCTTTATACATTTTATCTTTCGTCTATATAATATGTGTAGGATAGATAACATGAGAAAGAAACCTTAAGATAGAGGACCATGTTTATATCTTACTTCTTGTTTTTGTATATATATGTTTTCTATCTCTTATTCTGTTTCTGTTTTTATTTCTGTCAATCTGCTTAGCAGATGAGGGTAGGGTAGTTCATAGGATAAGGAGGTAAACGCCCTCCTCACACACGTCACGGACACAAAATTCTCACACACATCATGGGCCCTATACCCGGGTCTGAGTGTTCCTAGGTTAGTAGAGGTTTATATTGATTTCCCTGTGAAGCCTTGTGCTTCCTGAGGCTATCATGAAGACCTCGCCTAAATTGTACCTTGTTATATGGATTGGACCTGTGTAGGATCTCTTTTCCTCTCAAGGTTGGGTTCATATGATAAGATCCTCATCTCACGGTGAGGGCAATTTGGGGACCAATGATTAGGGGTTATAGATCCACCAAAATTGGCACTGATAATCAAGCCATAGATACTTCCTAAATAGGTAGAGCCAAACTTCTATGAACCAATACTCCTAACCTAAGATCTATCCATATTAGGGCAAAGGAGGGTGCTCCCCAATCACTTATATATCACATTCATTCATCCAATGATATCCGTAGGGAAAGTGACGCATTGTCGCTATTT
This sequence comes from Erythrophleum ivorense, assembly GCA_026724425.1. Lineage (NCBI taxonomy): Eukaryota > Viridiplantae > Streptophyta > Magnoliopsida > Fabales > Fabaceae > Erythrophleum > Erythrophleum ivorense. Next base: position 47,638,754 of record JAIUCV010000009.1, read on the forward strand.
ACTGGAATAATTAATGATATGCCATTGCACAATAGGACATACATTGATTATGAGGAAAGTATGCATTAGCTAAACCGACCCTTACCTAGTGGGTTCCCGACCCCAAAAGGGCCATAATCGCATTCCTTAATCCCATAAAAGGGAGCTCATTCAGCATACATTTGTTCTCTTCACATATTCATAACATACTATGAAAGAAAATGAGATAAGCTGATAAACAATATCTAATCTATTTTCATTAAAACAAACCTCCGCGCAACGACGTTTTTTCCAATAGAAAATGGGTATGTTCAAATTTTGGATGATTATAAAACCCATGGGTTTTGCATCTCCAACATACGGATGTAGTGTTTCGACTAGGGATTTAAATCTTTTAAGGCATCGAATCGTGTAGAAAGGTATATTTCTCCCGATTTAGTTGCCGCCTCTTTACTTTCATGGGGCAATTGGCTCCTTAAGAAATAGCGCGATATTTTCTGTCATTTCCCATGTCGGAACATTACATCCAGAATCATAGTATAATTGTTAGTGGATCGTTATATTAACTTGCTGAACACCTCGGTGTCAATTACGTACGGAGTTATTCCTTCTTAAATTGATCTTTACGCCTCCATTCTCTATGGAATAATAAATTCCTTGAGGATTTGGCAAGTTGTCAAGTTAACAATAATGATACACCAGCTAACGAGTTTTGAACATTTTTGAAACAGTGGACGATTAACCGGATTGATTGGCATAATATTGGTAATGGAACCTTTGGGCAATGGGCGATATCTAGATCCGAGGCAGACTGGCTTAGTTGCAACAGGAGTGAAGCTTAAAATCAAGGCAGAAGCTGAATCAGTCGAAAGTTTAGTTGCTTTAAGTGGGAAGTTGAATGGAAGGTATATCCGAGATTTCCGAAGGGATTATGGGGATATTCTAGACTTGTTGCGAATACCAGTCCAGCCAGAAGCACTTTCTGCCTTGGCCCAGTATTGGGATAGCTCACTAAGGTGTTTCACGTTCCCTACGTTCCAGATTACACCCACTCTAGAGGAATACGGGAGCTTCATAAATGCACCCGTAGGAAAAGATACTTCAGTTTATTACTACCCTGGACATTTGCCGTCAAAGCGCACAGTGGCTCAAATTTTAGGGGAAGATCCTAGTAAGGTCCAACTTCATCAGAGAGGACAGACTGAGGGTCTTTCAAGGAAGTATGTGGAAAAGCGTTTGGAAATCCTAGCTGAAAAAGAAGATTGGGTAATTTTTAAGAGGGTCCTCGCCTTAGCCATATATGGAGTAGTGTTATTTCCATCGGCCGTGGGAATAATCGATTTGGCGGCCGTAAGTGTTCTATGGATGGTGGAAAATCACCGCGTAAATCCGGTGCCCGCAGTTTTAGCAGAAACATTCCTGACGCTGAGTTTTTGTCAACTAGAAAAGGGAGGGAAATTAAAGTGTTGCTTACAGCTCCTCACAGTTTGGGTGTTCAATCATGTGTATGGGAGGAAGTATCAATTGGGTCAACGACGTGACACCATCCACCACCCGGTTAGGGACTTCCTTAATCGTGAAGGTTCTGTCCTGTCGTCCTCAAGAATGACTCGTGATGATTGGGCTCAATCCCTTGGTCAGTTAGACGAAACCATAGTCTGGTGGAAGCTTGCTTGGTGGGAAAGCGAGGAAATTATATATTGTTGCGGGGAATTCCTGAATGTACCTCTCATAAGCCCTCGAGGATGCATCAACTACAATCCATCGATTGTTCATCAACAGTTTGCATACAAGCAAGACATTCCGTCTGAAGAGGCAACGCGATTGGTTCACTTCTATCATGATGATCCGAAAGCTAAGACACTTTGTCAAAAAATAAAGAATGCATGGAACCAAGTGATATGTAAAGGGAAATGTGAGCTGGGCAAGCGAATTGTAGCTGCAACTAGAGAATATCAAGAGTGGTTGAAGGATAGAACGAAAGGGGCCAATCCTTCTTTTGGACCGAAGGATCCCATGCTCGGCAACGATCTGCGTGCGATTGATGAACAGTTAGCACGGCAAGTCGAAGAGAAAAAGGAAAAATTGAAGAGTTTAGAAGAAAAAAGGCAAGAACGCCTGAGGAGTTTGAACCAAATGAGAAACGAATGTGCAGTGTTGCGGGCAGAGACCGATAGGGTAAAGAGGTATAAAGGAAGTAGGGGGACTGTCGAGGTGAAAAAGCTGAAAGAAGAAAATACAAGATTGAAAAGTACGATTGAGGAAGCTCAACAACGGATGATCGAAAATGAAAAGAAGATATATATTGGTGAGGCTCAGTTGATGAAGGTCCTTAAAGAAAAGGACGCACTAGAGAGGCAAATGCAGAAACTTGAATCTGGTGGGACTAGACGTGAGCTGAATATGCTGGCCCAGAAATTAGAACAGAAAATGAATGAAATATCCCTCATTAGGAGTGATAATGCTGCAGTGGTGCAAAATTTGGTCGAACAACTTAATCAGCAAGCCGAGACAATGGAGACGTGGAAGACACTCCATGCAGATCAAGCCGCAGAAAAGGAAAGATTCCGATCCTGGTTCAGAAAATTAATTCTCCTAGCCGATGAAATCCTCCCTAGCTTCACAAACACCCTGAAGGCAGCTGAAGGTTTAATTAATCCATTAAGTGCGCCAAAGGAAGTGACGGAGTTCTTTATGTTATGCAACGACGTTGTAAATGAGTTGAAATATCTCAATAGTTGTTAAGTTTCAAAGAATGCTGATGTAATGTATCCCTTGATACTTTGATCTGGAAAAAGAATTGTATTTCCTTTATGATTTAGACAGGGCTCAAATCAATGCAAAGACCCGATCGTGTAGGGGTCTTTATTTCCCTCTTACTTCAAGTGTCAACTTTGATATTCTTATGTGGATTAATAAAATCCTTTAAGAATCAAGGGGCCCAATGTTCCTGTACCAATTACACCAAAATGGTTAATCTAAACTAAAGATACCCATATATATTAATGACAATAATAATAAAATGAGGGAAATATTTTTCCATACCACTAAATTTGTTTTTTTTTTCCAGAGAGAGAAAAGAGGATAGAAAGGTCAAATTAAGAAAGACAATATTGCGCCTCCGAAACGCGTCCCATCTAACCAGATCCGTCCTACTAGGGTATACGACACACGTTCAAGAGCAAGGCTCATGGAAGGACATCAAGGGGAAGATAGCCAGAGAGCTGAGGGGAATATAGTTGCACTGAATGATCGAATCGCAACCATGGAGAACCAGATGGCTCAAATGAGCGAAATGATGAAGATGTTGCTGGAAACCTTCAAGGGAAAAGGCACTGATGACTCACCCAGCGCATCTAGTCATCCGCCCATCCCTGCGCAAGTGGGGATAAGCTCACCCGGAGTGGTCATAACGGAAGCACATTCTAGTCGAGTGCCTGCCCCTGTGCTGCAACAAAAGAGTGCACAAAATCCTCCCATAGTGGCTGCTGACAAGCAGGTTTCCCATGATGAAGTAAAAGACATGCAAGATTCTCCTGGATATGATGATACGTATACCTTCCAGATCCCAACTGTAGACGATAAAGGGAAAAATATTGATGCCAAGGAGGATTGGGAAAGAGAGTTAGGGGAGGTCAAGGACCAACTGCGTGATCTACAAGGTCCAACCACCTGGGGGTCATTAGACATAGAAGAGTTATGCTTAACTTCTGAAGTGTCAATTCCGAAAAAGTTCAAAGTTCCAGATTTCGACAAGTATGACGGCTCTGGCAATCCAATTTACCACCTTAAGTCATATTGCACAAAGATGACTGTTTGGTCAAGGGATGAAAAGTTTCTGATCAATTTCTTCCCAGAGAGTTTGACCGGGTCTGCCTTATTATGGTTTATGCAATTAGACCATTCCAAGATTCGCAAGTGGAGAGATCTCACAAACGCTTTTATGAAGCAATACAAATTTAACCTTGACACCGCCCCGACTAGGGAGCAACTGAAAAGAATGAGTAAGAAGCCAACTGAATCATTCAAAGAATATGCCCAAAGGTGGAGATTAATGGCTTCCCAAGTTCAGCCTCCGATGATTGGGTCTGAATTCTGCTCTTATTTTATTCGGACACTATCCGATCCGTTTTACAAAATCATGTTGGGAACCCACGTCACCGATTTCGCTGATTTAATCGAGGTTGGGGAGAGAATTGACGCAGATATTCGAGATGGAAAGCTCACATCCCCTTTAACAGAAGGTGGTTTTAAAAAGGGGCAAGTCGTGAAGAAGAGAGAAGGAGAGGTGAGCTATATTCAGCCCTCAAGACCATTCCCGCGACAACCTGTGTCTTATCAAATCGGTAGGGGAAATGAAAGCCAAAACCAATATAGATCGACAGTAACTGGACAAGGACACCAAGAGAGGGGAACCCATGTAAGGCCAAGAGACGATCGCCCATGGCCCAATTTCAATTCTACCAATGCGGAGTTGTACCAAAAATTACTGGAGGCAAAACTCATAGGACCACGGTACGTGAAAGGGATGCAACCGCCATACCCGGCCTGGTACAACCCCAACGTCTCCTGTGAGTATCATATGGGGACCCCGGGGCATTCAATTGAAAATTGTATCACATTCAAAAGGAATGTGCTGGATCTGATAGAATCTAATCATATCCAGCTTAAGCCCAGGGAAGATTCAACAATTGCCACCAACCCTCTTCCTAATCACGAGCGACAGGTTAATGCCGTTGAAAATGAGTTAGGGTTTTCCAAGAATCCCGGTACTATTGGGTTGTCCATGAAAATGTTGTTGGCCAATCTTCGATTAGCAGGGTACATGTTGGAGCTATCACCAGAAAAGCCTGTCAAGATCGTTATTGGGCCACAGGCCACATTTTGCGATTACCATCAACAAGATACAGATCATGATGTCGAGGGTTGTACACAGTTCCAAGAAGCACTGAGGGAATTAATGACATTAGGAATTGTGGTTGTAGGGCAGTCTAAAGAAGAAGTTTGCGCAACAGATCAGAAGTATGTGGATTTTGTTATCCCTACTAAGCAGTTGAGAACAGTTACTTTAACTGTCAGTGATCCATGCCCACCATCAAGTCCTCTCACCCCCGAATCATCCCCAGTTATAATTCACATGCCAGCTCCTTTCCCATATGAAAGTGACCGCGCCGTACCTTGGAGATATGAGGAAATCATTGGAGACATCCCGAATCATGCAGTAATCGCCAAGGCAGAAGGACAACCCGTCACAAATATAGCAGAGGCAAGAGGGGTTACTCGAAGTGGTAGGGTTTATCTCCCCGCCAATATTAATAAGGACATGAAAGGAAAGGGAATTGATAACAGTAAAGAAAGAGAAGGAAAGAGGGACTGTGCTGACGAGGAATTCCTACGGATCATGAAGCAAAGCGAGTATGACGTGGCTGAACAATTGAAGAAAACCCCAGCTCGTATTTCAATATGGTCTTTAATTATGAGTTCGGAGGTACATCGGCAAGCGCTACAAAAGGTATTAGAGGGAGCATATGTGCGGCCTGACGTTACCCCAGAAAGGGTTACCAATGTGATGAATATCGTCAAATCTACATCTGCCATCTCATTCTCTGAAGAGGAGGTTGTAGGGTCATCTGCTAATCAACCTAAGGCCTTGCATATTACCTTAAAATGCAATGGCTTTATAATTGCAAAGGTTTTGATTGATGGGGGATCGGCACTTAATGTGTTACCCTTAACCACATTTGAGCAATTAGCAATTGAGGAGGCACACATTGAAAAAAGTGATATGGTGGTTAGAGCATTTGATGGCTCTAAAAAGGCAGTGATCGGCAACACTCGTTTGTCCTTAGAGATCGGGCCAAAAACATTCGCGGTAGACTTTCAAGTTATGGATATTGATCCGTCCTATACAATGTTGTTAGGTAGACCTTGGATCCATTCCGCCGGTGCTGTACCTTCCACCTTTCATCAGAGGGTCAAGTTCATTGACGCAGGGAGGATAGTCACGGTCAAAGGAGAAGAGGAGATAATGCTAAGTAAACCAAGTACTTTGCCCTATATTGAAGCTGCTGAACAGGAGACAGAAACGCCCCTTCAAAGTCTAGAGATGGATGGACCCGGGCATGTCGTTGGGAATGTTAATCAGACTGTGGTCAAAATGTTAGAGAAAAATGGGTTTAAACCTGGAAGAGGACTGGGAATAAAGCTTCAAGGAATTGAACAGCCCATTAGTCTCCCTGAAAATCCCAGGCGTCAAGGGCTGGGATATGAACCTTTGCTGTCAAGTCAACTAAGAGCACAACCAAGCGCAAAGGGGAGTAAAGAGCAGGAGAGGCAGAAAATCCCTCATATCAGAGAAACCTTCTTGAATCCTTCAGGGGCCTCGGACCAGTTAAGCATTTCAGTGGTTGATGGTGGAATCTCACAGAGAGTTAAAACTTGGATCAAGATCGATGACTCCGGGGAAAGATTGGATAACTGGGAGACTGAGGATATCACCGATGTCGTAACTTTAGAGTAATTGTCATGATCATGTTGTTCCTTTGTTTTAATTTGTTTAAGACATTTCTCTTTGCAATTTCAATCAGTACTTTATGAGTGATAGTGGTGTTTTGCGAATGAATTTAAAAGTCCTTGGATATCCTACCTTCTCTTTCTTTGCATTTTCTTCTTGTTCATTTGCATTTTTTATTTCTTCCCCCAGGAAATCGTTTTCCTCGGGACTCCTGTCCAACGCAGAAGTCCCCGAGTCCCCGCTACGTGATTTATGCGTTACTACAGATATGCATGATTCCGAATCCGATAGCGAAGAGTTAACCCAAATCTTTGAGAAAATGCTTGATTCTGGAGATAAAGGAATATGCCCACATGAAGAAGTAGTCGAAAATATTAACTTAGGGACAGAGGAAGATAAAAGGGAGGTTAAAGTGGTGGATAATCCAGAAAAGAAAGAAATGATTCAGCTTTTCAGGGAATACATGGACGTCTTTGCATGGTCTTATCAAGACATGCCTGGACTGGACCCAGAGATCGCCTCTCATAAGATTCCTTTATTTCCGAATGTTGAGCCGAAAAAGCAAAAGTTGAGAAGGATGAGCCCCGACATGTCTTTAAAGATCAAAGAAGAGGTCATGAAACAATTAGAGGCGGGATTCCTTCAAGTGTCCACATACCCTCAGTGGGTGGCAAACATCGTACCCGTCCCAAAGAAGGATGGGAGAGTACGTATGTGTGTTGATTATAGGGATTTGAACAAAGCAAGTCCGAAGGATGATTTTCCGTTACCCCACATTGATGTGTTAGTTGATAATACGGCACGCGCCCATCGATACTCCTTCATGGATGGTTACTCAGGGTACAATCAGATCCCTATGCACAAAGATCATAAAGAGAAGACCACATTTATTACACCATGGGGAACATATTGTTATAAAGTAATGCCATTTGGATTGAAGAACGCAGGAGCCACTTATCAACGGGCCATGATGGCACTCTTCCATGATATGATGCATAAAGAGGTTGAAGTGTACGTTGATGATATGGTAGCTAAATCTGGAGAAGGGGAAAGCCACGTGGTAGTTTTGAGAAAGCTATTTGAAAGGTTGCGTGAGTACAAACTCCGTTTGAATCCCAACAAGTGTATCTTTGGGGCCATGACTGGAAAATTGCTGGGTTTCATGATAAGTCAAAGGGGAATAGAGGTGGATCCCGATAAAGTAAAAGCAATTCGAGAAATGCCATCCCCACAAACAGAAAAAGAAGTCCGGAGTTTCCTGGGACGACTAAATTACATAGCAAGATTCATTGCCAACTTAACTGCAACCTGTGATCCGATTTTCAAGTTGTTAAAAAAGAATTACGCCGGAGGATGGGATAGTAATTGTCAACAAGCCTTTGACAAAATTAAAGAATATCTGTTAAATCCACCAATTTTGGTTCCGCCCACACAAGGACGACCGTTGATACTCTATTTAACCATCTTGCCGAGATCGATGGGGGCGGTGCTGGGGCAACAGGATGCCTCTAGAAGGAAAGAGCAAGCAATTTACTACTTGAGCAAAAAATTTAATGAATGCGAGGCCCGCTACCCATTGATTGAGAAGACTTGCTGTGGGTTAGCATGGACCACTAGGCGTTTGCGGCAATACATGCTCTATTTTACCACTTGGCTAATTTCTCGGATGGACCCCATCAAATATATTTTCGAGAGCCCACATGTTTCTGGGAGGGTCTCGAAATGGCAAGTGATTCTATCAGAATATGATGTTAAGTATATGACGCAAAAGTCTGTGAAAGGGAGTGTCATAGCGGATCACTTGGCTGAAAATCCTTTGAATGAATACCAACCTTTGGATTTCCATTTCCCCGACGAGGACATATTGGCTATTGAGGAGGATAAAGATGAAGGAGGTGATGATGATGGGCAGTGGAAGATGTATTTTGATGGGGCTGCAAACATGTATGGCTATGGTATTGGGGCAGTAATCGTATCCCCCGAAGGAAAGCAGTTCCCAGTGGCTATTAAATTGGAGTTTGAATGCACTAATAATGTAGCTGAATATGAAGCTTGCATTAACGGACTGAACGCTGCTGTAACTTTGGGCATAAAGAGTCTCGAGGTTTATGGTGACTCAGCCCTCATAATTCATCAGGTGACCGGAGAATGGCAAACTAAGGATTCAAAACTGATTCCATATCAGAGGTTTCTGGCTCAGCTAATCAAGCAATTTGAAGATATCCACTTTCATCATGTTACCAGGGACAAGAATCAATTTGCGGATGCTTTAGCCACCTTAGCAGTGATGATCCGACTTGACTACGGAGTCCAAGTCCAACCACTCTGCGTGGAAGTCAGAGACTTACCGGCATATTGCTTAAACATAGAGGAGGAGCGTGACAGGCAACCTTGGTATCATGATATCCAAACTTACATGACAAGTAGGGAATACCCAGCTGAGGCCATGGAAGGTGATAAAAAAGCCATTCGGCGTCTAGCCATGAATTTCTTCATCAGCAATGGAACCTTATACAAGAGAAGTCATGATGGTACTCTATTACGATGTGTAGATGCAAGGGAAGCCCAAAAGATAATCACAGAAGTACATGAAGGAATATGCGGTACACATACGAACGGGCTTATGTTGGCCAAACAAATCCAGAGATGTGGATATTTTTGGTTAACAATGGAGAAAGATTGCATTGATTACGTTCGAAGGTGTCACAAATGCCAAATATATTCGGACAAAATCAATGCGCCACCAGTTGCGTTACATAACTTGGTAGCACCTTGGCCGTTCTCTATGTGGGGCATTGATGTAATCGGCCCAATTAATCCCAAGGCCTCAAATGGACATCGTTTCATTTTGGTTGCTATTGATTATTTCACCAAGTGGATAGAAGCCAATTCCTTCGCCAGTGTTACTCAAAAGGCTTTTTGCAAATTCCTCAAAGCAAACATCATTTGCCGTTATGGAATACCTGAAAAGATTATCACAGATAATGCTGCGAACCTGAATGGAACAGAGATCTCCAAACTCTGTGAACAGTTTAAGATCAAGCATCATAACTCTGCACCGTATCGGCCACAGATGAATGGAGCAGTAGAGGCGGCAAATAAGAACATAAAAAAGATTATTGCTAAAATGACAATCACCTACAAAGATTGGCACGATATGCTTCCATATGCCTTGCACGGCTATCGCACGACTGTGCGTACATCGACTGGGGCAACTCCGTACTCTCTGGTTTATGGAATGGAAGCTGTCACACCAATTGAGGTTGAAATCCCAACCTTGCGGGTATTAATTGAATCCAATATAGATGAAAGTGATTGGGTGAAGGCTCGGTATGAACAGTTGAATATGATAGAGGGGCGCAGACTTACCGCTATATGCCATGGCCAGCTGTATCAAAAGAGGGTGGCACGAGCTTTTGACAAAAAGCTTCGTCCCAGAGAGTTCAAGGCCGGCGAGTTGGTTCTTAAAAGAATTTTGCCAAACCAGGATGATTCTCGGGGCAAATGGGCACCTACCTACGAAGGGCCGTACATTGTGAAGCATGCTTTCTCAGGAGGGGCATTAGTTTTAACGGATATGGATGGTCACGAATTGCCTAAGCCTTTCAACTCTGATGCAGTAAAAAAATATTTTGCGTAAGAAAGAGGGGAAAGCTCGCTAGGTTGGAAACCCAAATGGGCAGCCTAGGCAAAAGTTAGAGCATAGTAAAAGCTCGCTAGGTTGGAAACCCAAATGGGCGGTCTAGGCAAAAATTAGAGCAACAAAAAAGGAAACAAAAAAAAAGGGAAAAAAAAGAAAAAGAAAAAAGAAAAAAGAGAAGGAAAGTAGAGGAGGAAGGGAAGGACTGCCAAACAATATGAGAAAATGCTTAGGTAAAGGTAAGGAGGAATCTGAAGTTCAAGTTGGGCCAAAGTGCAGGGGTCACAGGCTTCATGTTGGATTCGGCAGAATGCATGTCGTGTATGATGCAAAGAATCACCTTACGTGGGGGAGACCGGGCTAACTGTAGAGGACATTCCTCGAAATACTTCTCAATTTTCGTTTTTTTTCGTTTCTTTCTTTTTCATATCTCAAATTACCTGTTGTCCTAACTCTTATGTGCTTAATCAACTCTTGATTGGAACTTGTTCTTCCAACCATTTCTATTTTGGCTGCAAGTCATGGATCGTTTATATCGCAACCGCTACTTTCATGTTTTTTTTTTACGAACGAATTAATGACTAAGGAACGACATTTGTCAAAGCAATTATTTGGGATGTCAGTGTTACAACCCTCTTTGAACTATTTGTCCTAATCAATACTGGGAAGATAGACCGGAACCAAATATCAAATGACCTTTATTGACAAGCCACTTTCATTTCAAACTTGATTATGGAGACATGTGATGATTCCTGTCCCCAAGGGACAAATGACGAGGACAATTGCAATTTCCAAGATAGAAGTATACAATTCCATGTTGGAGGAGTTCCAAACATTCCCGATTGGATGTAAGCCGAAATACCCTGGGTCCGGTTAAATGGGTAGCGTTTTGAATAAATAATATGCCTTGGCTACGCCAGCATTTTTTAATAATAAGAAAAAGGATATGATAATAAAGGATATACTTCATTCATCAATTCAAAGAATAATAATAATAATAATAATAATAATAATAATGATAAAAATCCAAAAATCCAAAGTTCCCAATCAAGGCAAAGTCACAAAGAAAATGATAATAAAATAAAAGAGAGGGCAACTTGCCTTTTTGTGTCCTTTACATACCAACTCACGTTGGGGGCAAACAAAAGAAAAATTTGCATCTCATGAAAAAAAAGGAGAGAGAAAAAACGGTATCACATATTTTCCCTATCCCCACACTTGCATACATCACTAGCCTCTCATTCACACCGGGGCAAGTAAAAACAAACATTTGACAGTTTACTAAGTACTCAAAGTCCTACCAGAACATGCACCAAAGTCCTACCAGAATAGGCACCTAAGTCCTGCCAGAACAGGCACTCAAAGTCCTACCAGAATAGGCACCTAAGTCCTGCCAGAACAGGCATCAAAAGTCCTACCAGATTAGGCATCAAAGTCCTGCCAGAACAGGCATCAAAGTCCTGCCAGAACAGGCACCAAAGTCCTACCAGAATAGGCACCTAAGTCCTGCCAGAACAGGCATCAAAGTCCTACCAGAATAGGCACCTAAGTCCTGCCAGAACAGGCACTCAAAGTCCTACCAGAATAGGCACCTAAGTCCTGCCAGAACAGGCATCAAAAGTCCTACCAGAATAGGCATCAAAGTCCTGCCAGAACAGGCACCAATAAGAGTCCTGCCAGAACAGGCACTCAAAGTCCTACCAGAATAGGCACCTAAGTCCTGCCAGAACAGGCACTCAAAGTCCTACCAGAATAGGCACCTAAGTCCTGCCAGAACAGGCATCATAAGTCCTACTAGAATAGGCATCGAAGTCCTGCCAGAACAGGCACTCAAAGTCCTGCCAGAACAGGCACTCAAAGTCCTACCAGAATAGGCACATAAGTCCTGCCAGAACAGGCACCAAAGTCCTGCTAGAATAGGCACCTTTAAGCCCTGTCAGAACAGGCACCAATAAAAGTCCTGCTTGAACAGGCATCCAAAGTCCTACTAGAATAGGCAACCAAAAATCTCGCATACACCAGGCACTTCAAAATCTTATATAAGTTAAATATACCTTCGGAGATCTTGTACTTGCAAGCAACTTATATTAAGTTCCAGCGCATCCAGATAAGTTAACTCTCATCGACCTATTAGCTCCCCAAACAAAATATATGTTTTCATCTTTACTTATTCTTAAGCTAGGGATACCAAAAAATACATTTTTCGATTTCCTTGCTTAAAGAATAAGTAAAGAGGGGCAGCCTGCAAACACCATATTTTGTTTGGGTCGCTCTAGGCAATCAAATTGTTCCAGACAAAATACGTATTCTTATCTTTACTTATTTCTTACGCAAAAAATGTCAGAAACTACATTTTTAATTTTTTTGCTTAAGAAACAAGTAAAGAGGGGCAACTGTGAACACCGTATTTTGTCTGGGCATACTCCAAAAATAATGATAAAATTAAGCCAATTAAAAAAATAATAATAAAAATCAATCAAACAAGTCCTCTTATTTTAATAAGTTTTAAAAAAAAAAGAAACGAAAAATCAATAAAAAAAAAAAGAAAGAGAAGAAAAAATCTCAAAAATAAATGACAATAAAAAAATAAAACCCAAAATCAAAAAAAAATCTCATGAAAGAAAAACTCAAGAGAAAACAAAATAAAACAAAATAAGAGCCATTGCAAAAAAAAAAATGAATGAGAAAAGCAAACAAAAAAAAAACAAAAAAAAAACAAAAATAATTAAAAATAAATAAATGAATAATCATTAAAAGGGCACCACAAAAAGGAGAAAAGAAAAATATATATATAAAAAGAGATTAGAAAAGAAAAAATGAATCAAAAATAAAAAGTAAAAGGCTAAAAGTAGATAAAGTAAAGTCAAGAAAACTAAAAAATTTACTAATTAAAATTAAAAGAATAGTAATTAAAAAAAATTCATAAAAAAAAACTACAAAAAAAATGTCAAAATAATTTAAAACAAAAAAAAAACCACTTCCAAAACCCAAAAAAAAAATATATATATATATATAATAATAACCAAAAGAAAAAACTTTCAGCTCAATCAAGCCCAGCTACCAGAACCAGGCCCAATCCGAATTTAACAAAGCCTATTCCTTAAGCCCCAATGGCTATTCGGACCCTCCTAAACCCAATAACCCCTTTACCCGCTACTTTTATCCGGCCCAGTAGCCTACCCACGCCTGGATCCAGAAACCTGCCTCAGAAAAAACCCTACCCGAATACGTGGTCCCGCTGGTTCCCCCCCTTTTTGCCTTTTCGCTCCCGTACTATCCAGTGACAGAGGAGACAGCAAATGGAGGTGGAGGCACGAAGCTCGCACGACGTTGGCAGAAAAGGAGCATCGGCGCTGGGGTGAGTGGAGCAGAGAGGTGCAGAGGAAGGGGGGACCATACGGGAAAACGCCTATAAAATCGAGAGGAGTTCCAGAGAGTGGGGGAGGTTTTTTTTTTTTCGGAGAGAAATCGAAAAGGCGGAGGAGGTCGAGTGAAAATTGGTAACGAAGTCTTCATAATCAGGGAGGCCAGAGAGGAATCAGAGAACCGAGAAGGGAACTTTCGGATTGAGACTTCTTCCAAGCGTCGGAGTCCAGTGGAGGGAGATTCTGGACCAGGCTGTTCGATTGACACATAGCAGTCCGGAATCGATCGAAGGCGTCTAGAACGAGTTCGAAGAGTAGGCTTCCGAGGGTATGACTATTCATTCGTTCCCTTCCTGTTATTTTACTTTATTGAGATGAACATATCTTCGAGTCTATTTCCATGGCTGAACATCTGGGTTTTCATCTGTTTCTAATGATGATTGTTTTAAGTCTGCTCTGGTATGGGGGAGGTAATCCATTGTTTTTTTGTTTCTCTGTAAATTTACGTTGATGGGGGTCATGTCTAAGATTCTCTGTTTAAGTTCGTTAATCTTGATTGGGTTTCTAATTGTGAGCATTTTATGATTCCTCGAACAAGTGTGGCCTGTGTTCAATAGAATGTTTGAAAGAGATCTGTCTGTCGGCCTGCAATGATAGGTCGTGGTGCTGTTTGTCTAGGATCGTGCTAGTTAATCAAATTCTGAGTTGATAGGTTCTTCGTTTTTTTTTATATAATAAACTTCGTAATTCAATGGCTGCAATGATCCTTCCCTGTTCTTTTACCATTTCCATGTTGCTATCTCGCTGTTCGTGGATTTTTTTTTTTTTTTGTGTGTGTGTGTTTGTGTTGCATATGCTAAGGGGAATGTTTGAGGGGCCAATGGTCTGCAATTGGAGGAGTTGAGCATTTTTGACTTAGCCCGTAGCAAAGGCGCAGGTGCAGAATCAGGGAGGTGAACGAGAAATCATCGATGAGCAAAACTCATGAGTTGCTGCTCAATGTAACGGAACTTCTGTCTTATCATATGATTCATGTAAATGTATTTGGATAAAATATAGTGCAAACATACACCATACACACACAGCTCCAAATATTCGATAGTCTTGATTTCAATTTGGTCTTTTTCCTTTTTTTTTTTTCTCTTCTTTCTTTTTGTGTGTTTTATCTTTGTTATTTACTTTCTATTATCATTTTTATTTATTATTATTTTTCCCAGTAGTAGACCTTAGGGCAGCCGTGTGGGATTTCATATCCCCTCAGGCATAAGAACCCAAAGGGCCATGTGTGGTAACAAGACCACCTTGTGTCCCTTGGGCCGCGGATGTACACCTTCTTATGTTGGGTTTCAATGGCCCTACTTAAAAATCCCGTTAAAAAAGAAAAAAAACTTTCGAAAGTAGAGGAAGATTAGTATCCCCTTTTTCCTTTTTCAAAAAAAAACTATCATCATTATTCAGAGTCTCGTTGAAATAATCCTTTAGAAAGTTGAAAAATGGAATTTGTGAAAATCTAAAGGTAATTTTCTAGAGTTGGTTCTTTCCTCAAAAAAAAAAGAGAAGAAGGAAAATTAGAAAAGCAAAAGAGGTTAGGAAAAGTAATAATAATAATAAAAGATAAGATAAAATAAAAATATGGAAGCATCTGAACCAACCAAAACATAAGATAAAAAGAAACAAGAACAAAAAAAGAACAATAAAAAAAAAACAAGCAAACAAGGAAGAAAAGTGAATTAAAAAATAAAAAAATAAAAAAAAAAAAGAGAGAAACAAAAACCAAAAAATAGAATTAGGAAAAAGGGAAAGTGAATCAAAAATTAACAAAAAATTTAAAAAAAAAAAACAAACAAAAGCAAAAATTAAAACAAGGGATAATAAAAGAACCAAATAAAACAAAGAACAAAAAGGGGTAATAAAGGCAAAAAAAAATAAAATCAAATAAAAAGCAAAAAAAAGAGAGAAAATTGAAGATGCAAGGAAAGTAAAATTAAATTTTCTTTTAGTTAAAACATATCATCCTATTTCAAAACTTGTTTTATTTGTTAAAGAAAAAAAAATTAGTTTTTATTGTGTTTTCACAAAAATATATATAGAAAAATAATAAAAATAAAAAGGAAAAAACAAAATAAAGTTAATTAAAAATCGAACAAAACAATAAAAAAAAACAAACAAACAACAAACCAAAATCAATCAAGAATTGAAAGTTAAACAAAAATCAAAACAAAACTAATCAAAAATTAAAAATCAAATATAAACTAAACAAAAAGAACAAAAAACCAAATAAATAAATAAATAAATAATAAATAATAAAAACAAAAACAAGGAACAATAAAAACCAAATTCGAATGAAAAGCAAAAAAAAATGATAAGGAAAAGAGAGAAAATTGAAAAAACAAAGGAAAGTAAAATTACCTTTACTTTTAGCAAGCTAAAACACAATCAACCAATTCCAAAATCGTTTTATTTGTTAAAAAGAAAAGTAAGTTTGAACTCCTTAGTCTTTTCAAAAAAAAAAAAAACAAAACAAAAACAAAACCAAAAAAAAAAAACAAAACAAAAACAAAACCAAAAATAAAAAAAAACAACAAAAATAAAAACAAAAACAAAAACAAAAAACAAAACAAAACAAAACAAAACAAAAAAACAAAAAAAAACAAAAAAACAAAATAACAACACAAGACAAGAAACCAAAAGCAAAAATAAACAAAACAAAACACCAACCAGATATAATTTTCATTCGAACTACGTGGACTTTGATCCCTTCTGAAGGGTACGTAGGCCCTAGGCTTTCAGCCTAGGTCAAGTCCTCCCTTGTAAATAAAATATTTTTCTTTCTTTCCTTTCCTTTTTATTATTAAGTTTCTTTGTGTTTTACTTTAATATTGATTTCTTTTTTATTTTCAACTTTATTTCCTCCCATTTCTTTATTCAATTTATGCATGTGATTTGTTAGGGAAAATTGAAATAGAATTTAGGCCATTATATTTTTGCACAATTAACTTAGGGTAACTGTTCTTAGTAACGGGTGTAGTGGGGTGCCTAACACCTTCCCCACTCACAATCGACTCCCGGATCCATTTTCTGGTTTGTAGACCGTTTTTTTTCAAATAAAAAGGTTTTTCCAAAGTTTTTCCTTTTAAAAAAAAAATTTTTGGTGGCGACTCCTGAACCCTATTTACAATATTTTATTTCAATTTAAATTTCGTTTTTCGATTTCATTCGAAATTATTCGAATTTTTCGAGTTTCTTTCTTTGAGAAAAAAGGCGCCACGCGGTCGCATTTTCGGGTGTGACAGTTTAACTCCTAATTATAACATACAACAATCCCCTTTAGGCAGGTTATAGCATGAGATAATTAGAAGCCTTCCTCAAATTACAAAGAAAATTTTATGCATTAATATAAATAATTCCACTTTGATGTTAATTATCCATAATAATTTATAAAACTCTTTGCACAGGAATTACTTATATCTTGCCCAAAATCATGGTACAGTCTTTAAGGAGATACAATCAAATATTACACCCCTACTGTCCATGAACAAATTCTATAGCATTCCTAAAGGGGCTTCATACAAATACAATTAAAATAGAATCATATATTTCTTAAAACAAACATATTAAGATATATATATTAGGTTAAGAATACACAAATATATATTATTATATATGGAGAGTGAACATCATCATAAGATTCAAAATATAATGAATTAATTTTCTAATGCATCATCTTTCAGAAAATTATCCAAATAAATGTTAAAATATATTTTGTATATTAATATTTATATAAAAAATATTTATAGTAGTCAAAAAATTATGAAACATATTCCAAAAAATTACATTTAAAATATGGATTGCAACGCAAAAAACGGCACTGAAAAATTCCATCTACAGAAGCCACACTCTTCCTCACTCTCCAAAAGCACGAGTGGGCGAACTTGTGGAGGTTGTCTTCCTCCTCTAACGGGTCAGCCTACAAGAAGAAACGAGTCACGCAAACCCGCGAGTTTCTAAGTTGGGTTTTGGAGTTTAAGCATTTTTTGTGTGTTTTTGGCATGGTTCTCGTTCCTAACCCCATTCTAAATCCATCGGAATCAAAATCCCCAATTATAATCATGGATTTGGCGGCTTTCTAGTGCAAGAAATTCTTTTCAGGACCGGAAGCATGGAGAATGAGTTATGACTCATTTTTCTTGCAATTTTCGTGTGGCTTTTGTTTATAATCTCATACTAAACACATATACCCCAAAAGCCCCAAATTTAATTGAGGATTTGAGCCCTTTTTTGCGTGAATTCCTTCCAAAGACCAACACTACATGCGAGCTGAGTTTTTGAATGAAATTTCCATGGAAATGGTTGATTTTTCATGTAATTGATGTGTGGGTTTCTTTTATATGATTACAAGGAACAACATACTTGAAAATCATTCATCAATTTGAGGTATTTTGTGAGAATTGGAATTCAATTTTAAAGAACCCTAACCAAAGATTTCGAATTGAAATTCCCATGGAATTAAACAATTTTGATGTAATTGGTGTGTGGGTCTATCTCCTATCATCACAAGGAACACTATATTCGAAAATTATATGACGATTTAAAACAATTTGTGACAATTGTAATTCAAACTTGAAACTCTAATCAAAAATTTCAAATTCAAAATTCCCCCTCTATGGTTCAAGATAATTTGAATTTCAGGTACTAATTCATTCAAAATTTCAAACTCTACAAAAAATCCTAAGGTTTCAAGTTTCAATTTTTTGAAAATCTTTCAATTAAGATTTCAAAACTTATATGGATAAAAATTGCAAAAGGTTAAAATCTTTTAAGCTTGTATTCATGTCTTCAGACCAATTTTTAGATTCTAATTCATATAATTGAGGCTCTGATATCAAATGTAAGAATAAATTCAAGACAATTATATGAAATTAGAATACTAGATTGATTACCTGTAGAAGACATGACGACAGATTTAGGATACTCCGTTAATTCTAAATGCCTGAAGGTTTGAAGAGATTAGAGTTTCCTCTATAATTCACACTCCCTATCACAACTTATAATAGGGTAAGTTGTGGAGTTAGAATTTGACGTGAACACAGAGGGAACCTAGTCAAGTTTAAATAAAACTCTAGTACCTACCAATTATAGGCCTATAAGTTATGAGTCCGCACTTTTATCTATACTAATTAATTAGATATCCAATCCAAAATAACAAGATCACTAATCATAATAAATGAACTCAAATACATCTCACATGAATTATAAATTAACTCATTTTTATTTAAAATAAAAATCAATTAATTGTAACCCACAACAATTCCTACGTATATGAGCAACTCTTTGAAAGTCAGGAAACCCATTGAAGATCTCCTTCCCTATATCTTGATAAAGGGTACCCCCACATGAAACATTCAGGATCTGGGAACCCCTGCATATTCCCAAGCAGGGTATGTTTCTCTCAAGGCAGAGCTTGGCTAGTTTTAGTTCAATGGAATCTTTGTCTTTATCAATGGAAGTATCAGTTGGGTGAAGCTTCCTGATGTGATCAAGTTCTTCAGGTGAAAGCCCAGATGGTTCTGCATCGTAGAGGGAAGGATCAATGTCCTCGCCTTCGCAGAGAAGAACTCCATGGAAGGGCTCAAAGCTTTGAAGGAGAGTGTGAATTTTGCTGGCTCTTGGGACGATGACTGGGACTGCTCCATATCTTATAATGAGATCCAGATGATACTCTCCTGTTCATTCATTGTATTCCTGCTTAGACTTTTAGTTAACAAAAATTTCATATATATATATATTAGGAATAAAAAAAGAAAACGGATTTGAAGAAAGCAGAATTTCAGTAGACAGGAAAATTGTTTTATGTAACCAGCAAAGGCTTGTTTATTACGTGTAGTAGCTTAATCTACATAAACAGTTTTTGTAACAAAAATAACGAAGAAACTACATGAGAAAAATTGCTTAAAGCATCAAATTCAAGGACATCAAAAGGACAAACATTTATTTATAATTTTTTATAACTTTATTCCGAGTCTTCTTACTCAAAATATGTCTTTAATTAAAATATGATAAATATATCATTTTTGTAGATAATTATATAATTATTTAATTAAACTACATATTTATTATTTTTTTATTAAAAATTATATATTTATTATATTTCAATAAAAAATTAATATTAAAAATATAAATAGCTGTACTTAAGTTTAATCTACATCATAATTCTTTGACAGTTATAGCTAAAAAAAAAAAAAGAATTTAATATATTCTTCAATTGATAAAATTTAATTAATTAGATATACTTAGTGGGGGGAAACCTCCGTCCTTAAAATATATTGGTGTGCTCAAGTTTGATTAGAATTGTTGTCAATTATTATATGAATTTAAATGTTCTTATTACTGTCATAATATATGGGTATTATTATAGATCGCCTCAGATCTTCAAATGTACACACACACTCTAACAATTAAAGTCTAAAAACATGTAACCAAAAAAAAAATATATATATATATATATATATGTATGTATCAAAACGTAGTGACCTCAATCAAACTACTGACTATATCTAATAATAAAATGAAAAAATATTTATCAATAACTAAAATTAACCCCCCCAAAAAATTATATAATTTAGTGTAATTGCTTCCTTATATAAGATGCAATGGCATCTTGACCTTGGCCTCCATCCTAATTTTCTCATAAGAAAGAAATCAGAAACGATAGTTTTTTAGGTTTCACACTGTAGCTACTACGTATATATACCCCATTAGATATCAGAAGTGGATATAATGATTTAAAAAACAAACTGTAAATGATCTATTCATAATTTTTGGGTTCTTTCATTCAAGTAATTTGATTAGTTATGGGATTTAATGGATTATGTGGTATATCTAACAGCTTATTGCAACAATGGCTGCAAAACACAGTGCTGAACCTTCCACATTTCTAAGTAATTGTGGGAGAGAGAGAGTGTTACCAACAAAATCTACAAATTTGTTCTTGGGGACGGCACGGCGAGAGACGATGACAACCCTAGGCAAATCCAGTGATCATGAGAGATCTGAATTGGCCATGGATGCTCAAACACACGCACACTGTGAAAGCTTTTGATATTATAAGAAACGTAGATTGTAAGAGAAACCCAGAAATATAAAGATGACGTTGTAGTTGCAGTTAACTGCCATCTCCAAAGGATCAATATCATAATAAATGTCGTTGGCTGAAATGTAGAAGGCGGCCATATCCCAGAACTAGAAGGTTTCCATTTTCACATTGATTTTCTTTCTTTCGTTAGAGCCTTGGAATCTCATATATACTTCTTTTTCGGTATGCAGAGTGGTGACGTTTTTGCTTCTTAAGACATGCTCCCTGTGCTTGTCCCCCAGAAGATTACGTGCAAGATTGGAACTTTTCCAGTTTTCCCCACTTTCTACATATATTTATACAATTTTTAAGCTCAATCTTCATGATATAATTTTCAAATTTGCACTCGGTAATAGAAGTTAGAGTGATAGTACTATATTATCGTAAAGTCAAATTATGACATAATAAACAATTAAATATAAAATAATATTTTATCAATTTATTATTATAAGTATACTTATCGATCCTAATTTATATAAATGATTTCACTTTTTTGCAATCAGAAAGTACAATTATAGTAATGGTTACAATAATAAATCTAATATAGATAAAACGTTGTTTTATATATGATAATAATTATTATGTCATAACTTTATCAAGAAATCAATCCATCCAATTAAAAAAAATCTTTTTGGTTGGGTGGGAATGAATGTAAAAATATTAAATCATTTTAGGGAATTATTTTTCTTCTCTAAATTTTTTTATATTTTATAATACATATATGAGTAATCCATGGATCATACCAATCAAATTACTCTTCTTTAATTTTAATGTAAATAAAAATATTAGTGAAAAGAAAAACATCACTGAAAAGGAAATATATATATATATATATATATTTAGACCATCGATTAAAAAAATCTCTTGAATTGGAGTTAGAGACTCGAAATCAAGAAAAAAAAACAAAAATAAGTTCATGGTATTATCAATAAAGAAGCTTAAATTTTATTTTATTTAGAAATTTGGAATTTTGTAACAAAAAATAGAGCATATATATATAGGAAGGAATAATTATCACCAGTTTAAAATTTAACACTTTTACATCCCATAATAATTTATCATAATAAATGATTTTCGTTGATCTAATTATTGTATTAAAAGTAACAGCTATATTGATCTTTTATGTCAAATTTTATAAAAATCAAATAAGTATGTAATCAAGTGATTAATAATTTTTTATATTTACATTAAATATCATACACTAATTTCTGAATATTTTGATGGGGAATTAAATAATTTTAAATTAATGTCAGATTTTGTGAGTATTATACTCATAATAAGGCTTTATGGTAGATTTCATTAAAAAAAATTATTTAATAGTGTAAAAAGTTTTTTGATTGACATTAGTATCAAATGATTCTTTATATATATAGTGATGAATCAATATTTCAAAATACTTCTTTTACGTACTCCTGATAAACTACCGTTTAAACATAGATGTGGAAAGATCTATTTGGAAAATAAGAAGCCCCTTTATATTTCTTCACCTGCAAAGAATTCTTGATGGGAAAATACAAAAACAAAATGCTGATCTCTAGAAAGAAAGAATAGTGGATGGGAAGATCCCAAATGAATTGGCTTATTAAAAAAAAATCTTGTTCTTTGAAAAGATTTTATGATAAATTTTGTAAAAAAAATTATTTAATAGTGTAAAAATATCTTTAAATGACATTAGTATCATTCCAATTATATATATATATATTAGAGATGTGATGTGAAGATGTTAGCACGAATTATAATTGAACATATTGATTGTGTGAACGATCCTCTTTAATGTGAAAGGTACTACTCATCTCTGGATAAGAAATTAAATTGTTTTGTGAGAAAAGGGTGACCATGACCCTAGAGAGATGGGAAATTGTTTGGTAATCAAAATATCTTGGTGTGTGGGTTGGAAATATAAAGGGAAACCCTATTAACATAACTCAAGAATGAGAATCTTAGCAAAATTTAATTTAATAGTTGAGCTTTTATTTTACTAAAATAAGTTGCAAGTGTAACCTACCATTAGTTATTATTTTATATTTGGATTTAGGTTGAATGAAAAGATGTAGTGGGGTCTAGAATATTGATTGACGGCAATAAATTCTTGAGATGAAGCAGGTATTTTAAATACCAGTCAACAATTATTATAGATTCCTTAAATCACGGAATCAATTTATCCACCATGCCTTGGATCAGCTTTCAACGTAGAATATTTCTATGAAATCAGTAGTTTAGTTATACTCATGATGTGATCCCAATTTCCTATATTGAAGGATTCTTCACTATTAATGTTGCAATTTTATAGGATCTTAATTTGAAATGTGCGTTTAAGATCCCGCCTTAAAATGGTGTAAACTTTTATTTAATATCTTTTAATCTACGAATATTATTTTATTTCTATAATTAATCACTTTCGAAAATTTAATTTAGCCAACTAAATGTCCTGAATACCTTTTTTTAGCAGACAACGTTTTCATTCTTTCCCTGTGTTTACAATAATTTTAGCAGCTCTTATAATTTGATAGCTAAAGTTAATTTTTCATTAGTGACCAACATTAAACTTTAAGGAATGACTTGTAGTTATAACATCATAAGGAAATCCTAACCTGGTTGGTGGGCTTGAGAGGGAGATGGAAATAATAAAAAATTATATTTGATAAATTTGAATTAAATTCACTTATAGATTTCATCTTTAATGCTAAACAATATTGTGCATTTCAACAAAAAATTAAAAGAATGTTATTGTTGAAAAAAATAGTAAAAGAAAATATCATTTTATCCCAAATGATAATAATGTTTTCTTTTTGTTTAGAAAAATTACAATCGAAAGCTTCAAATTGAATATATTTATATTAAAGAATTTTAAATTTTTGAAATTATTCTGTAGACCTAAGGACAACAAAATTTAACTTGAGATTCTTAATTATTCTGTAGACCTAAAGAATTTAATTTTTTTATTTTTAAATATTTTAAAATAATTTTAAAATTTAAAGTCATTTAATATAAATATTTTCAAATTAAACATATATATATTTCAATACTTTGTTTTGTTATTATTTTTTTGTTTTCTTTTTGTTTTTGATTTTTTCTGATTTTTGATTTTTTTTTTGTTTTGAAACACCCTCTTTTTTTTTTTAATTTTGTAAAGCATATATTAATTTCTACTTTTATTGAATGAAAGTTGGAAAAAAGCTCTAAAGTTTACAAAAAGAATTTAATTAATTTTTGCTTATCATTTTTTTGTTTTTTTTTATTTTTTCCTTTCTATGTCTTTTTTTGTTTTTATGAAATATATTTTTATTAAAAAAAACTTTGAAAAAAGTTCATAAGCTTCAAAAAGTTCAATTCTTACTTAGTTTTTATGTTTTTTCTTTGTTTGGTTTTGTCTTTTTTGTTCTCCTTTTTTTTGAAAATTTTCTTTAAAGAAAACTAATTTGACTTTGACAATTGAAATTCAAAATTTGTTAAAATATAAATTTGAGACCTAAATAGGTACCAAGGAGGCTTTGTTGCCACACATGACCTATAAATTTGTTCTTATGTGTCTGAGGGGATAAAAAAATCTCACACCATTATTCTAAAAGAAAAAGAAAAAGAAAAAATATATATATAAGAAAATAACAGTATTAGCAAGTATAAGACATTTGTATGAGTGTGTGTTCTTGTGATCAATCAAGCCAACATCATAATTCCAGGCAATATTTACAAAAATGATAAACATAGAAATATGGAAGGATTAAACCATAATCAATTGTTTGTCTTTGAGTTCCTTCATTTTCTTAATGCCTTCCTTGATAACCCATAGGATACCTCTTCCAACCATTTCCTCAGATAGCTTGCTGCTCTCTTGTTTTCATTAGATCACGAGCCTCTAGGTCATGGGCCTCGCATAGAGTATAAGTAAAAAGTACAATAGCTTAGTTTTTGTGAACCAAGAACAACCAGGGCCCCAATTTTAGAGCAAAAATAATGTGGGTTAATGTTACATTCTAAAATTCCCTTTAGACCAAATTTTAAATACAAACAACCCATCAAACTTTGAACATTCTTTATATTTGATCCCATAGTACAAATGAATTACAGAACCTTCACTGAACGCACTTGCATCAAACAAAGAAATCATGTCCTTAAAAGTAGTTTGTACCACATGAACGGGGTCAAATGACATAATTGAAATAAAACCTTTAACATCCATAAATTCATGGTTCTAAACATCAGACTCAAAACAAAATCTTAAAGAAGCATGCCAAAATTTTTCAGAATATAGAGACAGCTTTAAACACAAACTCATGATTGTAGCATTACAAATGGAATTCCATCCAAGAATCCCAATCAAGGAAGAAATCTCTACAAAATAAATTTGCATTTAAAAGCCAGAATCAAATCAAAAGCACAACTAAAATTGAAATTGAAATTTGGAATCTAAAGATCAAGGAATTGAAACACGTTGATGACTTCAAATTTCGAAGGAGAAGAGGAAAGAGAAATGAGTGATGAAACCTTTAGGAAATAATAAAGAAACATAGATAAGCCTAATGTATGAAGCCCAGTACATATACAATTTTACAATTACTAGTACACATATTCGGCACTCACCCAGAAGGTCGAAAATTAGAACCCCAGATTCCAAACAAGTATGAACTGCAAAAATTCTTGTTCCTTGTCTCACTTTACCTATCAGTAATGAAATTCAAACAAGAATAGAAGAAATATGCAAAGGTAAAACAAAGCTAAGCAACCCTTGAACTGAGGTAAATGAAAAAATATGTACAAGAAAAGATATTCCAATTCCAACAAAAGTAAGACTAAACCATCCGCAGCATATCAAGTGAAAGGACATACCTACAAAATTTTGTAGTGAAGCATTGGAACAAAACCATATCATATCTTGATGATTGAAGCAAACTATAATGAAGTTTAGACATGTAACCAACATAATGAATCTACCAGTGGCATGTTTCCTTAAGTAAAACTGAATCAAAAATGTGTAACCAACCTATAGTCTTATCAACATGAAGTTAACTAGGGAGAAGTTAACACTCAGCATTTCTAAGCCTATTAATCCCCGCATAAGAATAAAAGATAAAAGAAAACACCAAATTAAGAATCAACAAAAAATCACCTTTTTTTTTAGCTCATAGAGTCCCAATTTTAGAAACAGGGAGAAACTATCAGAATGCAAAATGGGTTTACCTTCAATGTCGATTGATTGCAATTGAGAAGGCTCCCTCACGATGATCCCTTGCTCTTTAGACAACTCACATCACCGTTCAATTCTTCTTAATTTCTCTCCTGCAGGTCCCTTTTTGTCTCTCGTATTTGTCATGCCTTTTCTGCCTCTCTTCTGCTTTAGCCTTTCCTGTTTCTCAACCTCCCATCTCTTTGCTCCCAAAAAACCCTCTTCTCTCAATCTCCCTTTTCTTGAAAGCCATAATCTCACCTCCGTTCTCTCAATTTCTCAACTTCGGGTATTTCCTTCCTTTGATTTTCGCCCTCCTCTCAATCTCTCCTTTCAAAGTCAATCAAAGCCTCTTCTTTCCCTTTTGTTCTCTCTCGGACCCTCCTTTAAAACCTCATTTGCGCTGCTTCTCTTTCTCTTACTCTACGTCTTCGTCCCCTAATCTTGGGCCCTCTCCTGTTCTTTTAATTTTAGACGCTCGTCCTCTGCTCTGATGCGTTTGTCTTCCTCTTTGTGTTTGGGTCCTTGCTTTGTGAGTACATGCGTGAGTGGTCCCCCCTTGAGTGCATCCTTCAGAAGCGTGCAAGGGAGAAAAGAAATAGGTAGGATTTTTTGAAGAGAAATGGGTTTGGGTGTAGGCTTGGGTTGTTGGGCAGTTCTTGGGTAGGTTGAAGGTCTGGCTTTGGAATTTAGGTCCCATATTCTCTTCTTCTTATTTTTTTGGATTGCAACAATTTATGCCTTTTTTTTTTGAGATTTTAAGGATGTTGGGTTTTTTTCCTTGGACCTCTTCTTTAGGTTTAGGCTCAATGAGCTCTTGAAAATAAATATCATTTTTTATACTCTTTTTTTTTTGTAAAAATTGGTTTCATTTCTTTTTGCCATTTTCCTTGTTTTTCTTCCTTATATATATATATAGAGAGAGAGAGAGAGATATATATATATATATATATATATATTAGTATTTGTTTTTTTTAAATCATTTTTATTTTTCCTTTTTTCCTTTTTGGAAAATGTAACTTTTGATTTTTTTCATTTCAATTTTTTATTTTCTTCTTCTTATTATTATTATTATTTGTTTGTTTCTCTTTTCATTTTATTATTATTTTTATATTTTCTCTCCTCTTTTTTATAATTCTTTTTTTATCATTTTTTTGTAAAATATTAATTTTATATTTTTCTCAAAATTTTCATATTTTAATGGCTATTTGATTCTTGATACTATTTATTATTTTTAAAATATATTTAGACTTTCTCAATTTCTCTCCAACTTCCTTTGAATGATTCTTTCTTCTCTTTTTTTGTATTTTTTGCTAATTTTATTTTGTTATTATTTTTGGAACTTAATTGGATAAAATACGGTATTCATAGTTATCTTTCTTTACTTGTTTCTTAGGCAAAAAAATTAAAATGTGATTTTTAATATTTTTTACATAAAAAATAAGTAAAGATAAAAAAATATATTTTGTTTAGGACGATTTGATTTCTTTCTGACAATATACAAGGAGAAAGAATGACCCAAATAAAATATGGTGCTTACAATTATGAGATGTATTTCTTCTTCCTCTTTGATTATCCTTTGGACTAGGGAATAAATGGAGTTCTTTAACCCTTTTAGGGGAATAAGGCAAGGTGACCTAATTTCTTCACCTGTCTTTGTTCTTTGCATGGACAAATTCTCTCACCTTATTTATAATAAAGTCACTAATGGTTACTGGAAACTATTTTGCGTTGGCAGACATGGTCCTTATATTTCCCATCTTATAGATGAAGATGATTTACTTCTTTTTGGAGAAGCTTCAATTGATTAAATGCATTGTATTAGTAAGTGCCTTGATGTCTTTTGTAGGTTGTTGAGTAACAAAGTTAATAGAGTTAAATCTTTTTTTTTCTCTCATAATGTGCCTATGATTTTGAGGAGTTTTTTAATTGCTATTTTGGGGTTCAAAAATTCTTATGATTTGAGGAATTATTTGGGAGTTCCTTTAAGTAGGGTGAGAAGCTCTAATCAAGCTTTCAGCTCTTTATGTGAAAATTTTAAATAATATAAATAAATAAAAATATCTCATATGTTTTTATTACAACATATATTAAAAGAAAATGAATAAAGCAAAGGAACCAAATGAAAGAAATAAAAGCCGCAAAAACAATGAAGGAAACCGTGAGACCGGATGCTCCGACCAGTCAACCATGGTCCAGCTGTTTGTTTTGACCTATCCCTCCATCCTTGCAAGAAAAGTGGTCCCACACCGAAAATAAAGGAAAGAAAATTAGTTTTCTGTCGACTTACGAAAGGAGACATGAGGTGAGATTTATTGAATGAGTTTTATATAATTTTTTTATTTTAGATTTTAAAATAGGTTTTTTTTCTGCACAAAATATTATTTTATTGAAAAAAATTGATATAGAAGGTGAGATTTAATATTAGAAGAGAGAGAGGGAGTATGAATTTCATATTTCTCAATTTATTTAAGAGATACTTAGATTATCTTATCTTTTTTTTAAGAAATTGACAATAAATTAAAACAATTTATTCTTATATATGTAATTTATTATTCAAGTGAGTATTACACATTTAAATAAGACTTACTCGTTTAAATATTTATCTTTTTTGCTCTGTCAAATTAGTAATTTACCAAATAAATTTCCAAAACAAATGGACAAATCCAAATTAGTCCCACGCCACATTCCCGTTATCAAATATAAACACTGATAGAGTGTTTGGTTTGAAGGATTTGAAAAGGAATGAAAGGGAAGGGAAGGCAGGGGAGGGGAAAGGAGGGTCTTCCCTTGTTTGATATGAAAAAAATGGAGAGGAGGGAAGGCAAAAATACCCCCTCCCCTCCCCTCCAAACTCTCCCTTCTAAAAGAGTTTTTGGAGTTGAAAAAAAAAATTTATCTTTATTTGATTAAATTATCTCTATTTTATTTTTACTTAAAACATAATATAGATTTTATTTTTTTAATAGAGTTTAAGATAATTTTTTATAAAAATAAAAAATATTTTTAAATAAAAATAAAAAATTATTTTTTATAATAAAAGATTAAAAAAATTTTTTATATAAAAATATCTTAAAAATTAATTCTAATATCATAAGGGTATAATTATTCATTAATCTTTTCCCTCCCCTCCCCTCTTCTCCTCAACCAAACAACATATCACTAAAACTTCACCCCTCTCCTCCTTTCTATTAAAATCCTTATCCTTCTCCTTCCCTCCTTTCCATTGAACCAAACACTAGCTGAAGCGTTTTTGTCTTTTGTCGTTTTTGGATCCATTACAGTGCATAACGGCGAAGACTCATCATTCTTCGATGTACTCGCACACACTTAATCCAAATCTCCTGCTTTGTTATAATCAAATCATGACCAGCTCTGTGCTCAAGCTTACTCGCTTAGAGCAAAAGAAGATTTGGCATCACCATCTGCAAAAACAAAAAGCTATTCCCTAATCCCCACAAATCATTGAATCACTTGGCTTTACCTAACGCATTTCCTATATAATTAAATATTTTATTTGTCTAATGATTTGTTAGACACTTGCCTGAATTTACAAAATTCTTTTCCACCATCTAAATCATAAAAACATTCTTTATAGCGAAATAAAATATATTTAACTATCAATTTAGGCTTCAATATCTTTAAAAAATGTTCTAAAATTACATTTTTGCATGTTATTATATTCTTGAAAATGTGTGAAATCAACATATATCTTATAAATGTTTTATATGGAGGTTGAATGTGTAATAATAAAATTAATAACATCAAAATGATGAAAATATGGAATATAACAGTTATTAGCCTAATAAAAAGAAGAGAACTAATTAATAGCTTTATAGACAGAACATTGTCTTATGGTATTTTTCTTGTTCCTCATTTTAAGATATTCCCTTAAAATTATTTATAATTTAGAATAAATTATATAAATTTACATTGAGTTTTATTAAATATATATATATATATATATTTATTTATTTATTTTCAAAATATATACTCTTCTTTCTTAAAACTAAAAATTGTATTACATTTTAGTCTAAATTTAAAATTTTTTTGTCTAAAACATCTTTCATTAATTTAAATATATATTTTTTTAATTAAAAATACTCTTCATCAAATTCAACAACAACTCAATAGAATAAATTTGATAATAAGAAAATATAATTATTGTAAAAAATTATTCAATATATATTTAAGTTAATAAAATATTTTAAAATTAAATTAAAAATTATTGTTTAATCTATATATATATATATATATATATGTATATGTATATAATTAGATTGGTGGGTTTTTGAAAGGTCTTTTGACCAGTTTGCTTGTGTGCCAAGCTCGTAACAGTTATAAATATCAATCATGTGAGATGCGACGTACATTTTATAAATGGTTAATTGCACAGTTATGTAGGGTTTAGTTGAACATTTTTTTTTTTAGGTGATCGCTTTTGTGATGAGGTCTATGTAAAGTAAGATGATTGATCCAATATATGGCTTATCAATTTGTTTTATTATTCAAGTGAGTATTATATATTTAATTTATTTTGAAATTTTATGAAATTTATGAAATTACTTTTATTTATTAATATATATTTAATATTGATGTTATTCTTAAAATTAAATTATTATCTATAAATTTGCAAAATTTGAAAAAATGATTAATTTATATTCATCAAATATATATATCTTGAATATATAAGTAATAGATATAAAAATATTTTAATTAAAATAAGTGTGATACTTAAAGAGAATATATATTTAAAAAATATAATTTAAGTATCTATTAAAAAAAGGGGAAAATTATTTATGCTAAAATAAAATATCTATGTTCACCAAAAAAATAAAATAAAATTATAATTTAGGATATAAGTTAAAGATATTTATATTAACAAATTTTAAAATTTAAAACTGTTTTGAAAAGTCTTAAAACAAAAAATTTTACTTGTGAAAACTTAAATTTTAACTATAAAAATGTTTTAATTACAAAAAAAGTTACACTTTGTATTATAAAATTTATAAATTTTTACAAAATTTTTCTCTATTTTTTTCACTGTTATTCAAGGAATAATTTTATATAGTTAAAATTTTTTATTTAAAAATATTTAAAATAATTTTAAATTTTAATATTTTTTAATTTAAATATCTTAGACTATATATATATATATATATATATCTTATTACTCAAAAAAGGGGAAAGGTGAAATAGAGGGAGAAAAGCAACCAAAGAGGCTGATTATTCCATCAAAAGCCGGAAAATGAAGGAGCGTGTGAACGCTGAGAATTGATTAAAATATCAGCAGCAAAATCAACACTCAGTAAAGTGAATTGAAGTGAAAGAGCAGCAGACACAGAGAGAGAGAGAGAGAGAGAGAGAGAGAGAGAGAGACAGTGAGAGGAAATCATGGCCGTTTCCGTCCCAATTTTGGCCGTCATCGTCTCCCTCCACCTCATCGCTTTCGTTCTAGCCTTCGGCGCCGAACGGCGTCGTAGCACGGTAAATCTCTTCCTCTCTCTCTCTTTCTACTTCTGCGCTTGCATTTGAGCTTTATGGAACAACAGTACTGTTTGTGTTCTTCCCTTTTTTTCAGGCGAAAGTGGTGCCGGATGAGTACGACGAGCGAACCTTCTGCGTTTACGGCACCGATGCATCCACGGTGTACGGTTTGGCGGCCTTTGGGCTGTTGCTGGTGAGCCAGGCGGTGGTTAACGGCGTCACCAGGTGCCTCTGTTTCGGCAAAGGGCTTGTCACCAGTTGCACCACCACTTGCGCCATCATCTTCTTCGTTTTCTCTTGGTAAATCTTACTAATTTCTTCCTCTTCAATCTTCGATCGTTCTCCACCCTTCAAAATCCAGGTTCCTTATCTTCTCTTTTTTTTCTTTTTTCTGGTCTCATTTCTGTAAGTTCAATATCTGCATCTGATCACCATATATGCTTCTCTATCACAGATTAGAATCAATTAGGTCCAATAGCTTGATACAGCCAATAATTTATTATGGAAGAAAGGGGTAAATTTGCCCCATGCGATTTGGGCAAAATCTTTTTTAACCCATATGCTGTTCCGAAAGTTTCTATTTGTCTTTTTATAGTATTTTTCTTCATTATGGAAGTCTAATTTTAATCATGAAAATAAGCTGTAGAAGCTGAAGGGTAATTTCAATAGGTTTATTGAAAAACAAAAAAACAAGAGGATGAATACTTCGAAACTAGTAAATTGAACACTGTCAAGTCACTTGAAGGGAATAATATGTGCTTAAAAAAGAAAATTCTTCTTCTTATTCAATGATTAATATCACAGTCAATTAAGCATGGTACTGACATGTCATGGTTATATTTGAGAAGCCACTATTGGTATATTATTATCAACTTATGGGTATAGAAGCTGAAGGGTAATTTCAATAGGTTTATTGAGATGGAAAAAAAAGTGAGTTCTTTCAAGCTAGTGAATGAAACTCAGTCAACTCACTTATTGGCTGCAATTTGCAGTTGAAGAGAGTTAAAATTTTTCTTCTTGTTGTTGAGATACTGTTGAATAGAAATGGAATGTGAAATTTGAAATGATCTTTTAAATGTAAATATTAGGATTACTTTTCTGGGAGCAGAGGCATGTTTGTTAGCAGGATCAGCAAGGAACGCATACCACACAAAGTACCGAGGCTTCTTTAGCTCAAACGACTTATCTTGTGCCACCCTCCGCAAAGGGGTGTTTGCAGCTGGTGCTGCCTTGATATTGTTGTCTTTGTTGGCTTCCATTTTGTACTATTGGGCTCACTCCAGGGCTGATACTGGTGGCTGGGAGAAGCACCGGAATGAGGGCGTTGGATTGGCCACTTCCAATTTCAACCATCAGCAACAAGGTGGAGAGTTTGAAAAGGCCTGAAATATGGGTTGGTTTATGCAATTTTGGTGGCTCTATATTTGTTTAAAACAAGGGATGAGGACAAAGATTTCCAATCCTGAATTGTTCATGTTGTAGTAATGGGAGACTGTATAATCTTGTGTTATGGCATACTGCTTGAAAAGATATATATATATATATATATATATATATATGTAGGTAGTATTATGGTTGTTCATATTTTTCAACTCTGGTTTTTATAGTTTGTTTAGGTTATTTTTCGACAGATCATCATATACATCTTAAGATTCTTATTCCAATATTTTAGTTACTAAGGTGATTATCTCAGTGCATACAGTGTTGAAGAAGTTATTACTTCTCGTAGAATTATCTTTTATAGGATGGGAGTTAGCTTCTCAGCTTATGGCACTTTACTTTGGTCCATTTGTGACTAGTGATTGCTGGCTGGACCTCAAGCTTTATTGTACTTAGGGATTTGTCAGACTTCAGCTTCGTGTCAGTCTAAAATTTTATAGAAACAGGGTTAGCACCCGGCCCTGATCTTTTCTGTATTGCCCTTGATTGTTTGTGGAGTTCGATTTGTTAAGAAGTTGACAATTTTACGCGATGATAGAAATTTCAAAATTTTTCTTAATAATTTGTTGATTGAATTGCGTTAAAAAAATGAAGGCAAAAATTTCAAAATATATCAGTAGAATGGTTAGTTACTTGAGAAGCTGATTTTCCTTTCTTTCTTTTTTTTCAAAGAATTTGCTTCTGTGTTCCCGTTGCTTGCCCCCGTTGCCTGCATTTAGCCGTTCTCCTTGATTGTTTTAGGTTTAAAAAAATTGCGGTAAAAATTTTTCTTAATGATTATTAAGATGAACCCTTCTATGATATTACTTAATGGAATAGTTTATTTGGTGCAAATTTAATAGGGCTTTTTGAAAAAAAAAGAAAAAAGAAAAGTCATTTAAACTTGATTTCTTATTTCATTGGGTTAGATGTGTTGTTGTAATGGTTTTCCAATTTTCTTGATAGTATACCGTGACTTCAATATAGAGTTAATTTTAACGATAGCACTCGAACGATAAACTGAAACGTGACATGCACCAACTTCTATCATATTGAGGAACTAGGTTTATATGCATGTAATTTATTCAGTTCCATGATAAAGCATAAAAAGTTGACACGATATGTAAGAGTATAGGAATTTTAATACAATTAGTTAACGAAAATTGAGTAAGAAATTGCCATTAAACAATTGTTTTTTTTTTTTTAAGAATTGCATTAAAACCCTAAGGACGTGGGCTGTAATATACAGACTGCCATTCCATCCGTCACATATATATATATATATATTTTTTTTTTCTTTCTACACAATATAAAAATAAATGTATACTTTTGTTGTAATATTGTTAGTGGACAAGATTTTTCAAATTTAAATTAGAGCGAAACTAATTAAATTATTTTAATAAATAATTAGAAACGCTAAGAAACTCGCGGTTTACATGATATCGCTTTTAATTTTTAATACTGAAATGTACTTAATGTGATTAAGCCTGCAATTTTCAAGCCTCCTTTCAGTCTCTTAGCTAATAAACAAACCACACGTATCGATTCCTGCCATAACCAACAAAAAAACCACCACCAAACAGAATAATGGTAAGAGGCACTCTCCCTCCCACTTGGACACTGATTAGACAACAAATTATATCATATTGAAATAAATCTTCTGCAGTACTGCACAAAATGTAGTTGAAGAGAAAAAAAAAATTAAAATTTTTTTACATCAGAAGTCACTTTCAATTATTAGTCTTATTCAATCTATCTCTCTTCAATCATACCATGTTGATTTTTATTTGAACTGCAAAGAATTTAGATACATCACATATACCAATATCAAAATATATATTATACAAGAAGATAATTTTAAGATAAACTTGATGGAAACTGTCCACTTTACCCACCTTAAAAAAAGTGTCACCCGATAATTGAATATCAAGATGCATTTTTTGAAGAGCAAAATTGGCAACTTCTAAACCACATGTAGGATTGAACTCTATATATAACAATATAGCGTCTTTTGAAATATGTTATTATCATTGAAGCACAAATTATTCACAGGGTACCCTAGCAAATTGGTTGGGAATGACGAGCCACTAGCTTCAGCAAACTTCTTGGCGTTGGGAGAGCTGACAAACTTCTCAAGGCTAGGATCCTTCAAATACTGGCACATGCAAGGGTATTGGTCCTCCAGTTTGAAGCAGCAATCAGGTGTGGGTGGGCTTGAAGAGTTATGAACTTGGTTCCATTACATTACAGGTCACTTCTTCCATTGACACTTCTTTTTCAGCTAGCAGCTGAGTAAGCATAATGCACAATGTCACATAAGAAATCTTCATTTTCAAACACAAACACCATAGAGACATAGAAGCTCTGAGAGAGAGTTTGGTAAACGGAGAGATGGGTGCAACAGGGCAAGCAGTACTTTTACTATTTATAATGTATAATTTACTTTTGACTAAAACTTTATTTTGATTTCTTATATATAGAATATTTTTTAATTTATTCCATTATAAAATTGTCCTCTTAATTTGATTCCTCATGAATGGATATTTTTCAAATTGACTCTTCAAAAATAAAAATGTTATCAATGGTTGTCCTTATATCAATCTATTATATATAAAATTAATAAATATAAATGACATATAAAATATTTTTAAATATTTTATACTGTTTATTTATCATTATATAATATATAAACTGATTGTTAGTTTTATTAATAATAGATTAATAAAAGGAAGTTATTGATAATAATTTTATTTGTCAATGATTAAATTGAAAAATATTTATATATGAGGGAAGAAATTAAAAAATGTTCCATCATCAAATTGAGAAAATAATTTTACATAAGACCAAATTAAACAATACTCCACCTATGAAGCATTAAAATAGAATTTTAGTCATTTTCCTTGTATAATGTTTTAACCTAACGTTGTTGTAAAAGCCATCAATAGCTTTGTCTTTTGAAGATGCTATTAATCAATAGCATCAAAGCCGGTGCAATCTTGCGTGTGAATAGATATTTTTTAATTGGATAGATTTATTCAAAATTGATAAATTTGATAAATATACAACAATTTTTAATTTGTAGTCACGTTTTTAGAAAACAAGGAAAGTTTGTACTGCCTGAATATTATAGAAGGGTATGTTAGTAAAATAGGAATTAAGAAATCATTACATTGATTTGATCTGTAAAAAATAAATGAATTACGTCAATTGTAAATAAATAGATAAATATATCAACGATAATTTTTATTTAAAAAATATTTAACCTATTTATTTATTTATAATTGACATTGTTTATTTAATCAATTCTCAATGAGATAATTCTCCAAGACTATAGGGAGATTTGGGTTTAGCACCACCAATTTAGAAATTAAATTCGGTGATACAGCTAATTAAGATCAGATTCGGTGATCACTTTTCCATTTTATGTAAGGTCGGAATTAAATTCGGTGATACAGTTTAATTCTGTTTAGACTCTAGTGTGTGATGATATAGTTTAATTCAAGGAATTGTCTTTAACATGTGTATATCAATAAATACTATATACGTTTCTTAAATACATTATTGACAACATTATAAACAGGGATACTACTAGAATTTTATTCTTTGTCTCTTTCAAATGTGGCTGTATCATTTTTTGATAAATGAAGGATCAATTTTTAAGGAGTTTGGAGCATAGTTCCACTTTTCGTCTTTTCAATTTCATAAAAATTTTTATTTCATTCTCTTAGTTGGAAAAGAGATAATTTAGTCTTTTTAATTTTGAAAATAATATAATTTATCCCTTTACGACATCATTTATTCTACCTCCGGTTCTTATTATTAGAAACAAAAAATTGTTTCACTAGTATTAAGAAAAACAATTAATATCAGTTTAACTCATTGATTTAATCCAAATTTGGTAATACTTTTTTCTTTTACCCATTTTCATTTTGTATGAAAAAACATTATGTATTGTTAAGTATATTAGGTGTAATAATAAATGAAAAGTAAAAAAAAAAAATTATTATTTAATAAAGTAAAAAAATATATCATTTTCTTATATTTTGGAACTAAAAAAAATCTCTTTAAGTTCCTTATAAAAAGGACCGGAGGGAGTATAATATTTAACATTAAACTTAATAATTTACTAATTTAAATATTATTTATTTATTTAACATTGTTAATTCACACTTAAATTTAATGTTCAAAATCAATTTAGATCATTCTAAAAAATTGAAGGACAAAATTGCCCGCCCTTGAGGAACCAAATCAAAATTTTTAGAGAATTATAGACACCAAAAGCATATTTAAACCTTGTTAATACTATTCTTGAGAAATAACATAAAGCCAGCATTTGGAAAGTTGCCGGTTCAAATTCTGTCAACAAAAGGGAAGAAATTGTAATTAGTAACAGATAAAAATAGTGTCAACTTTCAAGTATCCTTAGAACAAATACATATTTTATTTTAATTGCAATTCCTCATAATAAGAGATTTGAATCTTTTATATTTAATAAATAAATACACAATATATATATTTAGAGAGATATAAAAAGAAAATATAAAGTAAATAAAATGAGAGAAAATAAATTTCATTCGCATTTTTACTCTTTTAAGTGACTCTCTTCTCTAAATATACAATATAATACAACGGAGGATCACAATCCCATAATAAATTAGTCTGAGCACACCTCTGTTAATCAAACTTTTCCATTCCTTTGTCTTTGCCAACTAAACCAACAAGCATATGACGTACCTATACTTTATTTTCAATAGCATTTGATTGAGGAGTATTAATGTGGCTGAATGCCGCGTGAGCACGTGAAAATAAAACTTGAAGGCCATGACGAAGTCATTCCTTTCCTTCATTGTAATAAGTTTGTTTCTTTGTGCCAAAGCTTAGATTTACAATCTTTTTGTCTATATATAGAGGCCTTATGATGACTCATGAATCACAATTAGTACTAATAAATTGCTTAAGTGAGGAGCATAATCATCAACACGGCTTCAGTGATTTATTTTGCAGCAATGCCAACTCGTTCTTATGAAGCTTCACCTCAAGCAAGGTTGTTTGGCCGTCAAAGGCCATTTCACGCCATTCTTGGTGGAGGAAAGGGTAAGGTATTTTCTAATTTCAACTTTTTTTTTTTTACTTCTGCTTTATATTTTGTGCCCCAGTCAAGGCGGTTAACTAAAATTGGGATGTTACACATCACTAAGCCGGAAATAATTAAGATACAAACAAGTGGATATTTTGGACAATTTAGTTTTAAATCATTAGATATTTCAAAAAAAAAAAATTTACACGACATACTAAAAAATCTGATAACAAACACTTATAGATTTATACCGAAGTTCTGTAAGTGTTTGTCATCTGGTTATTCAATACTAGTAGACAGAGGGAATTGGGTACAGTAATGTAGAAGATGTCAATCCTTGTTAGCCGTAGTGATACCAAACTCTCCATTTTGAGGGGGGTCTCTTTCATGCAAGGTGGGCACTTTTCTATTTATGGGGAAAATGTTATCGGTGTTGGATTATCCTAGGTGGTGCATTTGTACATATTCCAAGTACAGAATGGAAAGCAAACCTTCTTGTCAAACTGCTTCTGTTTTATGACACGGTTGAGTTGATTTTGCAGTTGCCGATATATTGATGTGGAAGGACAAGAAACTGTCGGCTGCTACCTTAGCTGGGTTGTCCATCATATGGTTTCTCTTTGAAGTGGTGGAATACCATTTTATTACTTTACTCTGTTACTTACTCATTTTCATTATGCTCTTCTTCTTCATCTGGTATAATGCAGCGGGACTAATCACTTGGTAATGTAAATCTCATGCTCTTAGTATTGATTCGTACACTTTTTTTGTTGGTTGGGGGGGGGGGGAATTCCATAGAAAACGCTTTGTTGAAATTTTTTAAACATATTTTTATTAAGTTCTTCACTGTGAGTCAATAATGTACTTCTTTATTAGAAAAAATGATCTCGTTACATTTTATTGAAAACCCTCGTAGTAAACACTTCAAAAAAACTCGAGTCCTTTCCTATAATCCCTACAGTGCATATTAATTAGTTGTATTGCAGGAGTCCTCCATGTATCTATGACGTTGGAATCGCAGAATCCACCTTGAGATACCTATTCAAGAAACTCAACTGGTTCTTGAGGACATTTTATGAGATTTCAACTGGCAAAGATCTGAAACACTTCTTTGTGGTACTGAGAAACTATTCTCAATTTCTCTCAGCCATTCTCTCCACTAATTTGTTTACTAACATCAAGTGCTTGAATTTCAGACAATCATTGGTCTCTGGATCTTGTCAGCTATTGGGGCTTATTTCACCGCTCTGAATCTGTTATATATCAGTAAGAAACACATTTTATCATGGCAAAGTCATCAAGCTTCTGACTTAACCCTAATTGGTGTGCTATGTATTATTCTGCAGCGTTTCTCTGCATGATGACCCTACCAGCTATGTATGAGCAGTATGAATATGAAGTAAATTATCTAGCAAGCAAAGGCAACAAAGACTTGAACAGATTGTTCAGAAAACTGGATTCTAAAGTTCTCAGCAAGATTCCAAGGGGACCTGTGAAAGAAAAGAAATGCAGATGACAAAGTTTAAGCTGATATCTATTTAATCCGCACATAAATTGCCTTCAAGCATTTGTTTCCTGCCTCATCTATGTAAATGCAAACAATGCCATTTAATCATTCAATAAATTTTAGACATATTTCAATAAAATACTTGGGGCATGTAATTGAATGTTTAAAGTCTTAATTAAATTTCAACATGTTTAATCTTAAATATAAGACTTTTTTAGTTCTTAGAGTTTACTATTAGAACTCAAAAATCTCACAAACTACTGTCAAATATGTAACCAAACCTCACTTTCTAAGTGAAAAAGAAAAGGAAAAAAAATTACAATTTCAGAAATCCAACAAATACTATTGAATTAGGAACAACTATCATAAACATTCCCCGCCAAAAAGGAGGCCAGTTGCTATGAACTTAAAAAGCACCATGCATTCATATTCGCTGGCTCCTGCAATACACCAGTTACCAAAACCCGGTAAAGAACGCATTAAGGCAATAGGACAGAAAGTTAATTTGACGCATACTGCATGGAAGACCTAAATATGAAACCGTCAAAACACTAGCATTTTCTATTGGCCTAGTGCACAATTCTGGCAGTGCAACTTGTATAACCAAGAATTTTCATTGTTCTGACAATAAAATTACATACTAGGAACACAGAATCAACTATAAATTACTTGTATACGCTTTGCACTTTAGGCCGCAATTTTCTTTCTTATTTATGATTTTCTTCTTATTTTTCAAAAGAGTATATGCTAATCTCCAGACACATAATTATTTTTCAGCAACAAGTTATGTCAAACTTGTGAGTATACTGTGATCTTGAGCTATAACGATATTCACATTCCACTTCTCTTCCTTATCTCAGTGGAGGATATATCCATGCGGAACTGTTCAGCTGGAATAGAGATGAATATGTCTTTTAGTTCCTCCGGAACATCCATGTCCTCAAGAGTCTGCAGCATCATACAATGGTCTCACTATAACTGAACATAAAATAAATTAGAAAGCCAAGATTAAAAATGCTCTTAAATTATGCAGGAGTACCTTGAAAGCACCATCTACATTCCGACCACCCACAAGAAAGGTGCATCCTGTTTCTTTACAACTAATAAGTATCTTCAACATCTTGTTGTAATCCCCATCATAGTATTTAGACTACATATCATAAAGAACTTTAAGATATTAGCCAATCGAATGTATTGAAGTAACAAAAAAGCACATTTATAGTACCAACATAGTAAAGACTTGAAATTTAGCGTACTAATTTGGCCAGTTCATATCCCCTTCGGACTTGATAACTCAACACTAACAGTAAAGCAACAAAATTAGGAAACAAAAGATAAGATAACTCCTGTTCTCCTCTCTTACTTTATTTGTTTCCTCTCTTTTCTTTTTCTTTTTTTTAAATTTTTTTTACTCTTTATCATTTTATATTCTCGTAGGATATTTATGGTTCGAACTGAACTTTATATTGCTTCCAAGATAATACTTCAAATTTTTCTGTTATCCGTCAAAAATATTATAATTTTTCAGCTTACCACCTTTGAATTATGCTAGTTAAAGCATCACATCTACTACATGGATCCATATTCAAAACTAGTCAATATCTGTCAGAAAAACTCCCTTACAGCTGTTTATTTGATCAAAAGCTGTAATCTCTCCTAACTCTTTTGTGAAGTTAACCTCTTCATTACTTCACCGTCACCAGACTCCACTCACCACTGGGCCTCTTTCATCTCTCCTTGGTTCCCTTGACTTACTTTCCACCATTTCATAATTGAAGCACAAACACATCTTAGACATATGGCTACCAAACTTAATCAATTTTCACTAGCCCATATTTTATGTTACTCAATACAACAACAAACAACAACAACAACAACCAAGCATTACCAATAAAACAACAAACCATGCAATAAAAGTGCTTAGGACGTGAAATCGTGAAATTTGTGCAAAATTTATTCTGGCAGTATGTAATTTCATACATTAATAAGCCTCACTGCTGTGTCAGCACCAATTACAAAAGCACTGCCTGGAAAAAGTTCAGCCTTCTTATAAAAATAAGGTTGATTGGATATAATTACTGACTTTCCTGCCAATGGAGTAGACAAAATCATCACAACTTTAAATCGCACAGTAAACAATATTAAACAAAATACTAAAAATAGTCTTAAGCTCAGGTGTCATAACAGGATGATAGGCAAAAGCTAAATCATATAAGTAGAATATTATCTTTTAAAGAATATGTTGTTGCAGTAAAAGATCTTCGTACATCATCAAATGAACTTATTCTAAAACTAGATAGGGCCCGTGCTAATAGCACGGGTTCCCATGCAGAAAAAATTTAAATTTTTAGCATAGATTTTAATATTAAAAGAAATTTAAATTTTTAAAACAGGTTAAAAAAAAGAAACATGCACGGAGCCCGAGAAGAGGAAGCTGTCACTGTTCTGAAGCCAATGATGAACAGTGACAGCTTCCTACAAAGATTATAAATATATAGATTTTGACCTTAACAGAAACACATGATCCCTATTCACCATGCCAATTATTCATTATTATAAAACATGCTACCTCTGGAAACAATTTTATACCATTAGTTATCCCCTCTCTCTGTGTGGCACCTGCATCAGCTATTACGTAAATACAAGTGAACTGGGCTATTTTTCACAAAGGGAGAGTGTCAGCAATCATGCATACACAACTTGACCTGTATGCTACCAATTATATGGTAAATTAAAAGGCAAGCACCCATCACTAGATATAAAAGAGGAAGCAGAGTACATCATAGATTGGTACATGAACAAATATTTTATTAAAAAAAAAAGTCTTTAGAACCTAAGCAACTTTTAGAATAAAGAACCTCCAGGAAGAGTAAGGTGAAGGAAACTCACCAACTTTTTCAAACTGCTTGACACGATCCTTGATTTGAGACACCAATAATGGAGGTTTGTCTGCATTGACTGCAGATATTTCAAAGCAAGGATAGCCACCACCACAAATGCTGCATAGATGTGCTCTCAATGAGTGAAATCTTAAACTGATATTACCAACAGATGCAGAGAAATTTAAATGACTGAAATTAATAAGCAATCCTAAGTAGATTTTCAAAAGAACACATAGTTAGATAAGTTAAATTTTATGATAATATAATATAGTGTTAACTTTACACCATCACTACCTAATTAGATAGATGTCTGAAAATTATAACATAGAGAACAGTATAAATTTATATCTAAAAAGAATAGCTTACAGTAATAATTCCAGGTTAAATTTGTTTCTTTACTCCAATACTTGCAATCTTTTAATAAAATTAAATTATTCAACAACTAATATCAAATTATATGAGCAAATACTAGTTTCAAAAAACATATTATATAACTTTTGAAAGGCACATATTAAAATAAGCATGTCAAAAAAACACAAACGAACTGTTGAAGTAAGGATAATATATTCCACGATTAGTGTATTAGATTATTAAAATCAGTAGAAAATTCCATGAATAACATTGCATACGAATGAGCTTGTTTACCGAGTGGCAACTTCCATAAGCCTGAGATGCCCATCATGTAATGGATTAAAAGAACCAGGTAGTATTATTTTCCTTTCTTCCGTTGTGTATGTTCCTGCAAACAAAAGAAAAAGAATGTCATTCCAAAAGTTGAATTTAATTGTAAGCTGTAACTCTCTTAAGATTCATTCTTCTCAAAGATTTGGCCATACCACTAGAAAATGGATAAATTTTAAAGCATATTTGACCGTTTATTAGTTGTTCTAATTCTTGATCTTCATTGAATTGCTTTTCACATTCATCAGATACATCAGATTCAGTCAGCTCAGAGATAGATGTTGCTGGAACTCTGCATGCATTTGCAATTGCCTACAACCAGAATAGAGGAGAGGTGAAGAAAAGGGGGAAAGAAAAAGGGGGGCAAAAACAAAGATTTTGAAACAAATCTGAAGTAAGGAATAAACTAAGGTGTTTTTTTTTTTCCTGAAAAAAAAAAAAAGCATTTTGCTGCCAAATATTTCCAGTCACATTATATGAGAACTCCAATGTTCTTATGCATAATGTGAAAAAAGATATATAACTAATTAAATAGAAGAAAATAGCTCATAAGTGCAAATAGAATGGCAAACTAACATTAATAACCTCCCTTCACACCTGCCACTCACCTTGAGTAAAAGATGACTAGAAACTCTTTCTTCTTCTTCTCGGGTACGCAACCCCTAAATCAGAACAGTAAGAAAAATAAAAAAATTTAGATATGTATAAATAGTATAATACATGATTATTAAATTCTTCGGTTCATGATCAAAATAAAGAACATATAGGATACTCAGGAGGATACCAGTACCTTGGTCAAGGTCACTGTTGATATCCAAAGTCGGTCAGCTGTTCTAGTTGACATGTAAAATCTATAAATGAATATAAAAGAAGAAGCTCAGCTGGGATTACAAGGTCAAAAAATCATACAATCAGGAGTCACATTTAGTGAGAGGAGGAGAAAACACAATCTGGAAATTAGCTCTTGAAAGAAAATGAGACCAATTTACAAGGTCAAACAGCCATACATTATATTTACATAATACAGAGTGAATCCAAAGCTAAGATAGTGGTAATGCACCTTTTCTAACTGCGGTTGAGCTTAGCATTATAAAGTCAAGACTTTGGAGTATCTTTATAAATGGCCATCAATACTCATTGCCGCAACTAAGGAAAAGTACTTTATATGATCCTCACTGGAAGCCAAGAATTAAGAAAAGCAGACCAATATCAAGCAAGACTA
Organism: Erythrophleum ivorense; assembly: GCA_026724425.1. Classification (NCBI taxonomy): domain Eukaryota; kingdom Viridiplantae; phylum Streptophyta; class Magnoliopsida; order Fabales; family Fabaceae; genus Erythrophleum; species Erythrophleum ivorense. The sequence goes on from JAIUCV010000009.1 coordinate 47,682,823, forward strand.
ATATGTGCTCTAATAATAGCTTGCATGGTGGTAGTTGATAATTTCTAGCCTTTTGTTTGCTTCAGTATTAAACCAAATTGGCAGCATCTTCCATGATTTCAGTTATAATAATACTTGACAGTACTTTTTATCATCTTGTAGATGAATAAGTCCACTATACTAGGCCTAGCTTTTGAGGGGGGAGAAACTACTTTTTTTCAAAACAACACTCATTTTAAGTAAATAAAGTGTTTGGCCAAGCTTTTGTGAAAAAATAAGCAGTAACAGTATGAAAAGTAAGCAAAAAATTGGAACTTCTCCTTGGAAGCAGAAAATTATTTTTTTGAAGCAAAAAATATCCTCACTCAAAATCATTAATTACCACCCAACCATTTTTCTCCTAATTTCTACCCTCACTCAAATATATATATTTGTTCTTTTTAGTAATTTGACACTAAAAAGCACTTTTTTTTTAAGATTTGCCAAACACAAATAATATTGATGAAGGCACTTATTAAATGATTTTACCAAACACAAACTGCTTGTTTGTTATAGTGCTTTTTATGAAACTCCATTCGAAGAAAAGTAATCACAAAATAAACAGAACTTCTCAGCAACCCTAAACAGGCTCTTATAGATCCTCAATCATAATTTTTGTGGGTTTAATTGCCGCCAAAAGGCAGCTTTTTTATTTTTTTATTTTTTCCACTCAAATCTCAATATTTCTAATAAAATTTGATCTTCCAAGCCATGCACATTGTTCTTCTCTCCAACCAGTAAATTCATATACCTAGAACCACACAATCATGGTGCAGATTCCCAAACTCTTAGTCTACATAGGCACATAATTGTTGATAAACCAAAGCATTGAAGATGAATGTCTCTATAGGGAGAAGAATGCATAATATATCCGTCAGAGAAAAAGGAAAATAGGAAACAATATCAGTGTGGTAAAAAATTGAATTTATTTAAAGTAAGATCCACCTATTGCAATCCTTAGGAGCGGTGGAAAAAAAGGTTAAAGGTTGTTAAGATGGATGGGTGGTGGTGCTAGCTAAGTTTCGCAAGAGTAATTTGTAAACTTATTGCCATAAACAATAAAATAACTGCCTAGATGGAATACCTATTGGATAAAGTTCCAACAACTTATGCCAAGAAAGATTGGAACCCCCGATGGCAATAAACCCGCAAGTTGGCAACTAGCATACTGATGTCATTTTCTGACCAACAAGTAGCCTCTTTAAAAGTTAAGCAAAGAAGAAAACCATTAAAAGGTTTAACTAGGCTGAATAGAGTCAACCACATTAACCAATTTTGTAGATAATTTAAAATTATATATTACCTGTGCTCCCCAAGTTTTGGACGCGTAGTAGCCAAAGAACCAGTGAAACCCACGCCAAGAACTGGGGATCCTGATGAGGCAAACCATAAACATATTTACAAGCATGTCCAAATTATCCATTTCACATGACAATGAAATTTTGGCTTATAACTCGGCAATAATAAAGAAGAAACGGATTGGAATAGCGACATGTTGTCAAGAACAATATCAAATTTCTACTGGGTCTGAACTCTGAACCCAAGTGCATAATTTTTACTTCGATTGGTTAACCTGGTCTGGAGAGCTGAAGAGCACGATTGTAGGCCGACAAAGCCATCTCTTCAGCAGTCTGTTGGCTACAAAACTGAGGTGGAATCTGGAAGAACGAAGACAACAATAACAAACTAGAACATTTAGGAAACAAAAATTGGTTTGCTCAAAAGAATAATTCAAACATAGACCTTGCCAAGTAACTGGATCGTGGAAATCCTGGAGTAAGGAATCACAGCTTCAAGCACTGTGTTTGAAGCACCAGGTACTGAAAGCAACGAACCCAAGACCTGATCGCGTTCAATATGACTCCGATTACTACTGGGTCAACATTGTTCATCACAAGTACGCACTAACACAGAGAGATAGAGAGAGGACCTGGGAAGCTCCACCGGAGAGATACACGACGGCCTGAAATGGACTCGAGTGTATGGCTTCTACAACGGCTCGGATGCAAGCGTCCGTCATTGTCTTCCCCGCGCCTCTCTTCAGCCATCGCTGATCAGTATCGGCGGAAGATAAGGCAATCGCTATGTTGAAGGTCAACGGCCCCTCTAAGCGGGTCAAGCCCTACTGACTTGGATCGAAGCATACTCCGACTCTTGAATATTATCCAACCAACTCATTGTTTTCAACTACAGCCCTTGTTGGCCCAAAACGACATCAAATTTTTTTAAGGACAAAATTTATATAAAATTTTTTTCTTAAATTATTCTTTTAATCCATATAATTTTATTTTCTTTTTTTAGTTTGATCCCTACACTTTAAAAATTTGTAAGTAAGTCCTTATAGCTTTAAAAAATTTTAATTTAATTTTTATCATTAAATTTTTATTAGTGTTACTTAACATAAGTTGCGTGAAATGTTATTTATGAGTTATTTGTATTTTATTTTTTATTTTTTCTAGTTTTGTTGGTATAATCACATATACTCATAATATTAAGACAACACATGTTGGTCATATTAACAAAACTTAACTAAGCATTGACAAAAGTTTAACAATAAGAACTAAATTAAAAATTTATAACCAAATTTAAAATTGAGTAAAAAAATATAGATTACAATAATAATTTAAGGAAAAAAATTTTAAGTAATTTAGATAAATTTTTTAACGTATTTATTATTATCTTTTTAAATAAAAAATAAAATGTGAATTTTTTTTTGTTATTGAATTTTTAAAAACAAATATTCTATATGCTATCTTTTAATTAAAAAATTTGATAATAATTACTTAAAAATTTTCCTTATATTATTTAATTGAAACAAATCTTGACATGTGATGTTGTATTGAAAAGCTTAATATTAAATGATTACAAAAATTATGTCCATTAAATCTTTTGCAAACTTCAAAGAAAGTGAATGTAGTTTATGAGAAATCTTATATATTATCATGTATCTTGTTTTTCAATATTTCACAATTGAAAATATATAAATAAGAACAACATATCAACTTATTAAACACTTGTCTTCATCAATTTAACCTTCGATTAATGACATCCCGTCAATCAAATAATTGCCCGTAGAATCCTGCGAGTAATATAGTGACCAAATATACAGTTAATTTCGAAGGGACTTTAGATTTAATATTAAAAAAATACGTATTGGCCACATATATGGTATGAAATGTACTTTGTAAAAGTGAAGCTTTAAATAATGTGATGTTCCATCTAGGGGTTGCAAAGGAAAAGTATGGCTTTTACGTGGGCATTAAATTTGATGAAGAGTGGGCCCCATGGAATGAAATTGACACGCTTTGTTCCTGCTTTTCGCACTTTCTCTCCCACGCCTGGCTGGGACGTTTGCTGTCAGGATTAAAGATCGATGAGGAACTTTTTTTAGTATTTATTATATTTTTTAAAGCCATCATTTAATAATCTTATCCTTTATTATTTGTTAAATAAAGATAATTTAATCATTTTCATCTTATTTACTTATTTTTATTCACTCACTTTCTTTTTCTTTATACTAAACATAATAACAACAACAACAAATTAATTTTTTTGTTAAGTGAAATCGATTATATAAATTAAATAACGTTATAAAATTTTATTATGAATCATATTTTTTTAGATAAATTATTAAAATTTAAATCTTATTTAATAATTTTTTTATAATTTTTTTTATCTTCTTTTATCTCTAACTATTAAATTACTCTTTATTTGACTTATTCTTCTTATTGAGATTTTTATAATTTTTTTATATATGTTCAAACTATTTAAGACACGATTTTATAATTTTTTTTACAATAAACACGACTACAACTCTCTCTACTACATTCATTTCTAATTATATCTTATTTGATGTATTCACTCATCTAACATAATATTCTCATCTTAATAATATTAAATTTATTTTTTATTAATTTTTTATTATCCAACACTCAATTACATATAATATTATAAATCTTATAAATGTGTGATAAAATTTACTCTTAAATTTGTATAGTGCTCATTTTATTACAAATGACTCTTGAATCATATGGTTTATATCATCTATTTTTTTGGTCATTTTATATGATAAACTTGGAGATACTTAAGACATATGATTTGTGAGATGGTATGTCCTTTAATTTTCAATTCTATATTATAATTAATGTGCTTCTTGCTAAACTTATATTATATATACCCCATTTTATTTTTACATAAAATTGAATCAATTTGTTTTTAAAGCTAATCTTCATATCTTTGACTTTTCATTTGTTTTTTCTCTTAACTCTCTAAATAAAAGTATATCAACTATAAAAAGCATGCATTATGATACCCATTCTTCTATATGTTTAGTGACTATATTTAAAATTAAAGTAAAAAGATAAGAATTTAAAGTTGACTCATACTACTATCTATCCAAAAAAAAAAGTTGACCCATATTACTAAATATAATATTACTAGAATTTTTCTATCCATCAACATTCACTTTTCCATTAAAATTAATTTAATTTATATAAGAAAGCACTCAAGTTATTAACATAAAATATCTTTAAAATTTTAAAAATTTTCCATTAGTGTTTAATTTTTTTACATTTTCTTATTAGATGTTAAATTTCCTATTTTCCTATTTTTTCCCTTGTTCTTATTCACAATATCTTGGATTTCTCTTCTAAATAATTAATATCAATGCCTTGGCAAATACTATGTTAATTTTTTAAAAATAAATTTGTGAAAATTATTTTTTTATATTCTAAAAACAAAATATAGTAAGAAGTTAATTAACTTCTTACTATTTCAATGCATTTCAACTTATTTTTTATGTTATAATTTATATTTATTTAACCCATATACCAACCTATAATTTTGGAATCATGGGAAGGTTTCAAAACCATATATGTAGACATAAAGGGGAGGGGGGGGAGAGAGAGATAAAATTTAATAGATCAAATAATTATTTTTTGATAATCACTTTTCTATGGAAAGGTGAAAGTGTTAAGATGTGCAATAGAATTCTTCTCGCAAATAATGTGATAGTTTATGTGAAGGATATACATAGGATTAATTGGCTTAAGTTGGATTTATATAATATAGATATCTAGCCTAATTTTATGATTTGATCTTTTTTCTTACTTAGGACTTGGCCAACTTAGTTTGCTTTGATTAATAATTGGGCTAGGTCTTCATCTTTTTTTTTTAGCAAAATATTTTTAATTTTAACTAAAAAATAAAGATCTCTTGGCATAGATATAAAATTGATTGGCTAGCACTTTATAACTTATACAGGTTAGTCAAAGATAAATGAAATGAAATAGAACTTAAGCATGGCACATAAATGTTAGATATAGAAAAAAATTGAATCCAATTTTATCTTTTAAAGTTTTCTTTTATAAGTAATACAACTCAAACAATCTTTTTTTCCCCCTTACATATACTTTTGACTCAGTTCATATTAAAAAAAAAAAAGTTTCAAAGTACAATTCACTATAATTAATTATAAAAGTTCTTTTAATAAAAAAAGTTGTTTAGGTTACTAGAGTTTTTGTTAATACTCCTTTTTTTTTTGGAAGATTTTTATATTTAGGTATATGACACTATATATATAAGTATTTAAATTAGGTTGGATATCAATAAAATTTGAAAATTGATCCAATATGATTAAAGAACCCAACTCGACCCAACTATATATATATATATATATATATATATATTTGGCCTTCGACCTCATATAATATTATTGGGCTAAGTTAGGTTAATTGGTCCAACTAAGTTGGAATACATTTATAATTTATGTGAATGTTTTTATATTATTGTTGATAATTATGTGAAATAAGAATAAAAAATAAAAAGTATGACTAATTTATTTTGAAAATTTTTAATGTTAATCTCTATTGAACAGCTAACAATTCTTCAATTTTTGTTGGTTTTCAAAACATCTATAAAAAGAGTTCTTAGTACATTAGCTTATTTTTGAAGATGGGATATTATAAATAATAATTAATAATTAAAATAAAATTTGATAATTGCATCGGTTATTGATAATTGTATTATATAGAAGTCTAAAGTGAGATATAAGTTAACATTATTAAGAATGAAATAGACAAAAAGACATTATTAAAATGTAAAACTTTAAAAGCTTATCTTTTGTTTTTTTTGTTTTTAACTGTCATAGGTTAATGTGTGCTCAGTTCTAATTAGTAAAAGTAAAAAAATAAAAAATAAAAAGAAAAACAAAAACAAAATAAGTAAAAGAGAAGCTCGAAAGGGAGATGAAAGAGCATGCGCGCGAGGTGGTGAGGAGTTGGACCACCTAGGAAGAAGACACCTAGGGCCTACACTTTGTAAAATTTTCATGTAGGCCCCTCGAAATATAATTTATACATATTCCTCCCCTTCCGTGTTGGGGTGGCCGAGCCACTCACAAACGGCTAATTACGAGGTTCACGCTTCACTCGCCAATTTATCGCTCTCCTTTCTTTATGTTTCGTGAGATTTACGATTTGGCTACGTCTCTCTTTGTACATACTCGCAAGCTGTAACTCCAACAAATCGCAACGTTCACAACGTATCGTATTGTGGGGGTCCACTAGACAGTAGGTTCTGCTATTGTTTCTAATTTCCCAATCTAAGTTTATTTTTTATATATCATATTTTATGAAATTAATTTATTAATTATTAGTTTAATTTTTTTTTTTATAAGTGAATGTTTAAATTAAATTATGATTACTCAATTATCAATCGCTCCATAATAATCAAAGACCAAATATTTATTTCAATATAATTATTTATAATATTAAACAAATATTTAAAGTGAATAAAACTAAACCCTTTAAAACTAAAAATAATTGTTTAATTATAAATTTTTATATTCTCAAATTTGTGTCGATAATTTTTAAACTATGACATGAAAATTTGAGTTTGAAATTTTTGATAAAACGTATAAATTCATCGTTGTTTAACTATATTTAGGTAACCTTTAAGTATGAATTTAATTTTCCATATTACCAAAAAAATTATATTTAGTGACTTCAATTGTGTAAATAACTCCACATAAATTAAAGCCATCTATTTGCACACTCCATGATATATATATATACATGTATGTATGTATATATACAGCCAGTAATTGATTGTATTAAATACTTGTATACAGTTTAAAACAACCACATACATGGATACTTTGGTGTGAGTTACTAATTGTGGTAATGTACTATATTAGTTGGACTGAGGGTTTTTAATTATTTATACTGAATGTGGGAGTGATTTAAATAAAATGACAATTATCGGAGAAGATGGGTAAAATGGTGATTGAAAAATGGGGAGCACAAAGAGGACATAATGATGATAATCAGAAAATGTCTCCCTAACGGTTCAGAGGCAACGGACTACAATCATCACTGTTCAATTTGGTATTTGCTAAGTTCTCTCTGTCAGTTCACTACTTCCCCAAATTCCATGTCTAAAACAAAAAAATTAATTATTTTTTAAAATAGATAATTATTTTATAATTAATTTATTCAAATGGTGAAATTTGTACAGAATAATCAAACAAATAATCATATGAGTAATATGTTTATACCGGTAATATTTGCACATACAATTTTTCTTCACAATCTTAACAAATTATATATAATTTTAATTTATATCCTAGTATACTAGTGGCTCCAAAATCTAGTAAAAAGGTTTATGGAGAGTAATTAAATAACTAGAGGTAAATAGAGATCACAAAAAATTATATGTGAAATTATTAAAAATATTTAATTTTAAATAATTTATCTAAAGATATAATTTATAATAAAATTTTATAACTTTATTTGATTTAGATGATCGACTCTATTTAATAAAAAAAATTATTATTATTGTTGTTATACTAGTAACTTTCAAAAGCATAAAGTGTATATCAATTTTTATTTATTTTTAAATAATATTTTAAATATAAAATTAAATGTTAATCATTTTTATATTTAAAAAATAATAATAAATAGTGAAAATTTATTTAACTTTTCACCTTCTTACATGTAATATTTAAATATGCATAAATAAAATATTTGGTTAATTTGTATAATTTTGGAGTCAATGATCAAATGACTCCAAATCATATATATTATTTCTACTTTCATTCTATGCACAAAGTTCAAAGATATGTGAGGGAATGAAATTGTGAAAGTACATGTTTAAAAAAAAAATTTATTTTTTAAATCACATTTTATACAAAATAATAATATATTATTTCTACAAAATTATAGTCAACAAACATAATTTTGCACTCCCCAAATACATATCTAAACACACTAAAAGTACTTTGCCTAGAATGTTTGCGTTAACAAAAAATTGACATAATAAGAATCTTAACTTTTTGTCAAGTTGTGATGTTTTTTTTTTTAAATTACTGTACAAATACATTGGAATAAATAAAAGATTATATTCTAGAGACGTCAGTCTACAAGTACGATCTATGAAATATGAAAAGAGGTGTCCTTTTTATTTTTCTGGTTGAAGAAAAGAGAAGCGTCCTTCACTCATCACGAGCCTGCCAATGCCTTCTTCTCTGGATCATGGACCACAGCCAAATTATCGCGAAATTGTCAGTCATACTCGTGTACGGGTCTCAATTTCTCATCTCTCTCCCTCTCACCAACCCTCTTTTTCTTCTCCTTTTCTTTTTCATTTTGTTTAATAATGTATCTCCCCGAGGTCTTCGTAAGCTGAACCTTTTTCTATTCTTCGACACTTTATTTGTCTCCCATCACTGTTGGTTAACGCTTTCATTATCTTTCTTCAACTCCTTTCTCTTTCGCTTTGATTTCTGCTACGGAAATAAAGAATCCGGATTTATCTCCAGTGTTCTTTTTCTTCTTCTTCAATCTTCATCTTCCTTAGTATTCTGGATTTGCTCCAACGGTCACTAAGTTGGAGATGCTTCCTTTGGTTTCGTTGCTTTTTCTTCTTCTCTGCAACCATCTTTCACTTGTGATTTCTCTAAATGCCGAAGGCTCTGTCCTTTTGGCTCTCAAGCAGTCCATCACAGACCCAGAAGGGTCTATGAGTAACTGGAATTCTTCCGATGAAAACCCATGTTCGTGGAACGGGGTTACATGCAAGGAACAGAGTGTTGTGTCCATAAGTATTCCAAAGAGGAAGCTTTACGGCCTTCTTCCTTCTACTCTGGGATCTCTTTCTCAGCTTCGCCATGTAAATTTCAGGAACAATAAGTTCTTTGGGAGGTTGCCCCCAGAGCTATTCGAAGCGCAGGGACTGCAAAGTTTGGTCCTTTATGGCAATTCCTTTTCTGGGCCTGTTCCAAAAGAGATTGGGAAGCTCAGGTACCTTCAAACCTTAGATTTATCACAAAATTTCTTCAATGGGTCTTTACCTGCTACGATTGTCCAATGCAAGAGACTCAAAGCCCTTGTTCTGAGTCAAAACAATTTCACGGGTCCTCTGCCAGATGGATTTGGTAGTGATTTATCCTCTCTGGAAAAACTTGACCTTTCTTCCAATTACTTCAATGGTTCAATTCCTAGTGATATGGGGAATCTATCAAGCCTACAAGGAACTGTAGATTTATCTCATAATCATTTTACTGGTTCAATCCCACCCGGCCTTGGTAATTTGCCTGAGAAGGTTTATATTGACCTTACTTTCAACAATTTGAGCGGTCCAATACCGCAAAATGGTGCTTTGATGAACAGAGGACCAACAGCTTTTATAGGCAACCCTGGTCTCTGTGGGCCTCCTCTGAAGAATCCGTGTTCTTCAGAAACTCCAGGTGCTAGCTCACCTTCCTCATTTCCATTTCTGCCAGACAACTACCCACCTCAGGATTCTGATAATGCTTTTGGGAGAAGTGAGAAAACCAAAGGACTAAGTAAGGGTGCTATTATAGGCATTGTTGTGGGTGATATAGTTGGAATTTGCCTCTTGGGTTTGTTGTTCTCTTACTGCTACTCAAGGGTTTGTGGTTTTAATATGGATAATGATGAAGCTGGTTTTGAGAAGGGAGGTAAAGGAAGGAGGAAAGAGTGTTTGTGCTTCAGAAAGGATGAATCTGAGACCTTTTCTGAGAATGTTGAGCAATATGATCTTGTCCCGTTAGATACCCAAGTGGCCTTCGATTTGGATGAGCTTCTCAAGGCTTCAGCTTTTGTTTTGGGAAAGAGTGGAATAGGCATTGTCTACAAAGTGGTGCTTGAAGATGGGCTTATCTTAGCTGTGAGAAGATTGGGGGAAGGTGGTTCTCAAAGGTTTAAAGAATTCCAGACAGAAGTGGAAGCAATAGGAAGATTAAGGCATCCTAACATTGTTACCCTTAGAGCCTATTACTGGTCTGTTGATGAGAAGCTTCTCATCTATGATTATATACCCAATGGAAGCCTTGCTACAGCAATTCATGGTAAGTTAATAGAATGGTTTATCTTCTCTTTTAGAAATCTTACATTATTTTTCATTTATGCCAAAGGCCAGCGGAATTCAAAAGCTTAAGCTATGAAGTGAAGGTTCATGAATAATTATGTTATCTCTAACAATTTGACTGTTTGGTTTCATTCGATGTTGTCAGGGAAGGCTGGACTTGTTGCATTCACGCCACTATCTTGGCCAATTCGGCTGAAAATCATGAAAGGAATAGCGAAAGGATTGGTCTACCTGCACGAGGTTAGCCCTAAAAAATATGTCCATGGAGATCTGAAGCCAAGTAACATACTGCTTGGGCATAACATGGAGCCCCACATTTCCGACTTTGGACTTGGAAGACTCGCAAATATTGCTGGAGGGTCTCCAACCTTGCAATCCAATCGAGTTACTGCCGAGAAACCCCATGAAAGGCAAAAGAGCTTATCTGCATCAGAAGTCACAACTAATCTTTTGGGAACTGGTTATCAGGCTCCAGAAGCACTGAAAGTCGTGAAGCCATCGCAGAAGTGGGATGTTTATTCATATGGTGTGATTTTGCTAGAGATGATCACAGGAAGGTTGCCCATTGTCCAAGAGGGGAACTCAGAAATGGACCTCGTCCAATGGATCCAGTTCTGCATTGAGGAGAAGAAGCCACTCTCAGATGTGATAGACCCATATTTGCCAGAAGATGCAGAGAAGGAAGAGGAGATTATTGCAGTTTTGAAGATTGCAATGGCTTGTGTCCATAGCAGCCCCGAGAAGAGACCGACGATGAGGCATGTCCTTGATGCTTTGGATAGGTTGTCCATTTCTTCTGATTGAGAAATTTTAGGAATAACCTGTGAATGAATTAGGAATCCAGTTCATTTGTGAAGCTTTATGTTTTGGTCATGTTTAAGGGTTTCAAGCTGTTAGATTTGTCAAAGAGTTTCGCTATAAGTATGACCCCTTGTTGTAATTGAAGCGCTAGAAGAAAACGATGAAGCATTTTGTTTGAGGCAATGCAACCTAACGATTCTCCTCATTGTTATTTGCCATTACGAAGGAATTGCGTTCGTGTTGAGAAATTTTTAGACACCCCATGCACTGAGATAGCTATAAGAAGCCAATAAAAACTCAAATAAAATGAGTGTATCAGCGGACATCGCTTCAAAAACATCAACTTTTGTGAGTTTTTACGAACTCCTTATGCTTACTCCTGTCATGAGTGTGAAATGTGCATCTAGAAATTGTTTGTGTTGGTGTGCTACAGATAGAGCATGCTTTGAGAGGCTTTCTTCTTCTTCTTTCTTGTTTAATTAGCTTGTATTTTATCTAATGAAGGAAAATCACAGAATGTCTTGATGTTGCTTTAACCTTAGAACACAGTGTCTTTGGTTTTGTTATTCTTTCGTTTTCTTCTAGGCTAGAGAGAGCCAATACTTAAGTGCACTATAATCTTTATACAACTAAAAGTTCAGATTGAATCGGTACGTGAATGGTGCTAGGACGTGCCTTAGCATCAGAACCCTTGGGACCCAAAATAAGAAATAAAAGGGGGATGATTCTGATGAATTATGATAAATATGGGAATGAGTGTTTTCCATAGTGGTTAAATGATATGAAGTTTTATTCTTAAAGCTCCGAATCGTTATCGTAATTGGGTAAATGTGTATAATTCTTAGTTTCTGACCATACTTTTCCTCCTTTTAGCACTGATTTGAACCATTAAAGCATTTGTTAGCCGACAAAGAATGCTGTATTGCTTGTCATACCTTGGCTTTTTGTTAACCTTCTTTCTTAACCTTTTATAAATCAATTAGCTTTTTGTTAACCTTCTTTCTTAACCTTTTATAAATCAATTAGCTTTTTGTTAACCTTCTATCTTAACCTTTTATAAATCGAAGTTTTTATTTTTAAGTGAAACAATAAGAAAAGACGATAAAAAAAAGTAGAGTAAAATCCCTCACTCGCTTGGTTTCATAGTTTCTCATTTGCATCTGTTAGATTTAAATATTGAATATTTTTCTGGCAAAACTATATATGAATAGGAAGATTTTCCGATATATATGTCACCATTAGAAAAAAAAAAAAAAAAGATCACGTTAGTGACCTATGACTTAAGGAAAGGAAAAAGAAAGAGACAAAAATCAAATTCAAATATCAAACCTATTTCAATTTTAAGAGCGAAAGTTGATATCATTTGAACTATCAACAGATAAAAATTTTTTAGGCGTAATATATAGAATGGTTAGGATTGCATGTAATCCTGATGTACTCTACAAAGCACCTAAACATTGCTTATAAATTGATTATCTAAAAAAAATTATCAACACATTAGCTTAGTTTTCTAATAATTTTTATTTACAGGAGTCACATTTAAACCCCAAAAGATAAAAAACGGAGTATTAAAAATTGCCTTTTATAAACAGAGTTTCTTCTCATTATGTAATTGATTTATTATCGTTAAGATAGAAAAGAAAAAGAAAAAGCCCAAATTTTCTGACTTTTTCCTGACTGCCAAACACTGACGTGGATAACTTACTAATTTTACAAACAAGATGAGGGACCCCACATTCTCTTAATTTAAGAAGTTGTTGGACTTTGGGACAGCCAAATCATGTGGCGCAAATTTAGGAGAAATGGACTCCAGCAACCTGTGAAAGAATTCTTGGCTGTCATTTGGATCTAACTATAACTTATAGTAGATTCAGCTTCCTATGTATGTCAATGGTTCAATGTTCAAAATAACATACTCTCAAGAGTGGGACACAGTTGTTTCATTCTTTTATTAGAAACTGTCTGTTTTCCATCTCATGAAAGAGAAAACCCAAAACCATAAGATAATAAACAAACGTTTAATTCATCCTTTTGCTTATAGGTAACAAATAGCTTGAGGATGTGGGTGAATCACAATTTACAAGAACATTACACTAAAATTAATATAGGGAACTTATTTTTTGATAAAGATAAATAGACTAAGTCAATAATAAATATATCAGGTATTTTTTTTCTAATATATATTTTAGACATATTCTTATGTTTATTTAGGATTCATTTACTATACTGATATTTAATAGATGGAATTTATTTAAAAAGTTTGTGATTTTTTTTTAAATCTGAGCCAATGGAAGGAGACATGTCATGGTCATGTTTAAAAGTGAAAGCAACTCGAGACAGTTCTTTTTGCCGTATTGACATTGAATTTGAGAACACCAGAGAACAATTATTATCCCCATTGCAAAGCATTAACAGAAAGAATGGAAGTTAGAGAATGAAATATGTCATGTAATCAGTAAAGAAAGATTAATCATCACTGCTGATTTTTCCATCAAGGACTTACTTTAATGTCTGAACTACCATGTGCACATTCTAGTTGGGCTGAATCCATCAAGTGTTATGGGGACAGCCAACTTAATGAAAGATTCTCTACCTAAGATTTCACTTTCTATATCTTTAGCGAAGTAGAAGGACAAATAAGTAGAGGTATAGGTCTCCAGCATTATATTAATATTCTGAATGTTAAGAGACATTTAAGATGTTTGTATTTGAGACATGATGATCAAAATACTTAATGACATTCAAGATACTTAGATGCATGTTATGCACGGGAGGATATCGTATGGTTATCATGATCACATACACATAATCTTGACTTGATGGACATAAAGGAGAATGCCTTACTCCTTATACTATATTTTTATTCATTATTTGAAATTTGAATCAGTTCTTAGTGTTATAAGCTTGTCCACGAGGACCATTCTAGGACAATGAATGCTGGTGGGGTGGTTTATGCCTGCAGGAAAAGATTTGCATGGTCTTTATTGTCTAAGAGAATTAATATGTGCAGGTCATCTTACTAATTCTTCATGCAACCATTTTTATCAATACTGTCGCTCTGGTATTCTCATGCTGTAGCAAGGTGCAGAATTTGAAAGTTGAATTTTAATAGAATCTTTTAACCGGTTCCATAGCTTGTAAAATTTTAGTTAGAGTAGGAGTGAAAAAAGTAGACCATGTCCATTACGACAAAACATATAAATAAGTCAATAATACTTTTTAATGGGACTCATCTCTGTTTTCTCTTTATAATTAACTTAGTCTATTTATTTTTTATAGACTGAATCTATTTAAAAAAATTTTAAAGTTCAACACATTTGATATTATGATCACCAAAAAATAATAATAATTTCCATTAATACTGACAATTTTATTTTTAGCATAAGTTCAGTGATGATGTGGAAACATGAGGAAAGACAAATTTAAATCTTCTGTTAGGACAACATTTGCAGCACTTGCTATCCCAGTAGAATTGTTTAAAATTTAAGAATAGAAAAGAAAAAAAAAAAGAAAACAAAAGGAGGCAGCCTCCCTATTTAGGAGGTCACAGTATCTGCTATGAGAAGCCCCCAAAGCAAAGGATGCAAGTCCGAGGAAAGGCAGAAAATTTATGTGTAGCTAGATGTACAGGAAACAAAGGCTGCATTCTTTCTTGCAATCCTCAACCTCTTCACACTTTCTACAAACACTCTGTCAAAATGACAGGAAAAAAATGTGAGAGAAAAGAAATTTAGGTTAGAAAAAGAGTTCAAAATAGTAAATAATCTTAGAATAGAATGCAGAGATATGGTAACTCAAACAAGACAGGGAGGAGAAGGGAACCTACTTCCATGGGACATCACCTACAGTTCTCCAATGGTCTTCTCTGTCCTTGTAGAACAGTGAATACTCTGACCCAGATTGGAACAATTTTAAACCAGAAACAGATTTGCTTCCTGAATGGTACAACAAGGTAAATATATATATATATATATATATATATATTAGTAAGGATAAAACTAGATAACGTTTGAAAAATTTCTTAGTCTTATCGCAAGATTCTTAAGTAGAATTCTATCTATAAAAGACTTAAAGACTAAATCATCCATAAACAATGCATAAACATATCAAAAATAGGTTCTATTAAAATTTGTGTATGACATATTTATATGTTTTTTATAATTGATTTGATTTACTTATTTTCTATAAAATGGCTTTTAAGAATTTTTTAGTATCCTAATTTATAAAAGACATATAAAGTAGACTAAGCCAATTATAAAAAAATATGTAAAGTATATCAGACACATTTTTCAATGGATCTACATCTAATATGTTTATTTATAATCAACGTATTCCATGTAAGAATTTCTCTGCCTTTTTAAAAGAGCATTAGTGGCTATGCATACCAAACATCTTTTCTAACTGGTTTGCAAGACTTGGGTAGCCTTCATGATCAAGGACACAAATTTTTCTGCCAACTGTAACCCCATCCATGTTAACCTTCACGTAAGCCCACCTATCATTGCTTTGGACACCCTCTGTCTCTTCATCAAAGTTTTCTGGGACAGATCTAGAATGCATTGTGCTTGGGCCCTTGAGGTTGAGATTAGACTGTGGCCAATCCATAAGGTCATCATATCCCACCAAACTTAACACTGAATTTAAAGCAAAGTCACATTAGTCTCATATAGCGGCAACTATTACTAGAAAGGAAAACTAAAGAAACACTGCCTCTTTATTTAATGTGAAACCTTCTATCAGAATGTTTATCATGAGCAAGTTGAATTGATTCAAGAAAATAGATAAAGGATTTTTCTTTTTCTTGTAACTAAAAAATTTAAAAGTTAGATAGATTGTTCTAATTTCAAGACAGGGATCACTAACAAGAATCAAATTAAAGACTTTTTGGTCATTACAACTCAATCTTATCAACTGACCCAACTTCTTATGACAAAAAATAAACAAGGGATTGTTGGAGGCATACAGTTGCTAGAAGAATGATAAGCTTCGGGCTGCACAGTTCTGAGACTAAGATCCAGATCAATCATGCCATCATCATCCTGTTTGCCTTGGTAAAAAGCAGAGTGAGAAGTTGGAGAGTTCAAAAGAAAGCTTGAAGTGTTGGAATCCATTGAGACGGTACCCTTCTTCTAACTTCTAAGCCTAAAATAACTTCGTTAGCGTTGGCAGTGAAGGTTTGCTGAGTTGCATTCATTTATTCACCTCTTTATAGTGTCAATTTTGGGTATACAACTAAAATGAAAAAAAGCACATGGAAGACAGTGAAGCGTCCCCCATTATCAATCATTGAATGCTCAAAGCTTATCTTCTGGTATTGTCAACATGGAACACAAGGTAGAAACAAAACACCTCAAGAACATGGAATGGCCAAGTTGATCCTAACAAAAGTTGTTCTGGATTCTGCTTCCTCATTTTGCTACAAATGCCTAGACTCTTGTGTCAATATTCCATGGTGACTTTAGGCATGCAAGTGGAAAATACTTCATATGCCAGCTTTCACACACCAGTTATGTGAAAGTTAATAATCTCCATATCGAAAATTTTGACTGAAAAATCTTCACTTTTATACTATAGACATAATAAATATAGGGGATATTAGGTGGTTATCACACATTCAAGTGATTATCACCATAAGCATCAATTAGGTTGAAGAAGGTAATATTTTATTGCCCTTTTCGCCATGCCTGCAGCCTTGGCTATAGCGGATTCTAAAATATATCTGCCAACTACTATTCAATTTAGAATCATTATTCTGATGTTTAAGACTTTTAATCCTCAAGTGTATCTCCTTATTGTTGTGGATTCAATGGATTGTGTCCAAAAGAGCCAACGCTATCTGAAAATAATTTCAAGTGAAGGCATATAGATATTGGGATAGGCCTTTTCTCTGACCATCAGATGACAGGAATGCCACTTTTCAAGGGAACAGTGATCTGGTCTGATCCCCACATCCCATCCCACCTTGCAAGAAAGAGACATTTTTACTGGTAATGCATACTGAATTACAAGAGGTTGAACTAACATATTTATTCCTGCTACTTCTTGTTCCTGGATTAATTCATTATGACTTGGGTAATACATATTGTGTTCATCTAAGAATCTGAGATTTTCAAATTACCAGGTATCTCATATACTTGGCAGGGCATAGAAAGCTTTATTTTTTTTTCGTATGAAGTAATTTTTTATTATCATTAACAATGAAAAGTCTCGATTTTTCTAAAGGTCCGAAATCTTTTTTGAAATGATATTGAAATGTCATATCACAGATAGGAATTTTGTCAACTTAGAATGATGTACTCTGTAATTTGGAAGTGAACATCTAATGTATAATTAGTTGCATTGTTACTAAAGCATAAACTCACAAGTCTTTCTCAACTTTTTTAGATGAGCTACAAATAATTTTTTTAGTAAATATTTTAATTCTGGTATGAGCTTTTTTTGGATGAAAAATAAATTAATTGAAGCGATATGGAGCTAGTTTAGATAATACATGATGACTATAAACATTTGATAAAGTGAATGGAAGAAAGCAGGAAGAGTTTCTTTTTTAAAGTGATGATACCATAAACCCTAAATATGATGTAGTAATTATTATATATAGAATAACATTTTGTTCATTTTATTATATTTATGAGTATAATCATTCATATTAATTACATTAAAGTCAAATCACTTCTTTAAATATAACTGATAAGTGTGATTATAATAATAAATCTAATAAAATTGATAAAATCTTGTTCTATAATTAATAGTTTATTTTTTTTTATAATTAAAGTTTACAGTAAATCTGAGTTTATAGTATCATCACTTAAAAAAAAAATCACCGTTATAATTCATGCTTTTTCACTTTAATGACCCTTTATCATCCTGCCTTCACGCAAGTGCCTATTTGGCAGAAAGCAGTAACGGATCCTCTCTAGTTGATATACCCGATTGGAGAGGTTATAGTCAGGCTGATCCAATTCTCTTCTTCCTTCTCATCCCCACGCTCTTCTGGCCTGAGAAAAGCTCATGCTTTCGCCGTCTTGTCATAATGGGCTTTTCAGCCACAATGAGCGTTTAGTACTTTAAATTACACACAAATGGGATCTTTTTATCCAAATGAAAGTCTTTGAATTGGGCCCAAGTGGGCTTTTTTGTTTGTTTTGCTCAATTTTAGTTGGGTGGCCTAGGAGTGCAGGATTCTTGAGCTTTTTAAAATATTATATTTTTCAAAGTTAAAGTTTTAAGAGGGAAAAAAAGGGTTTTTTCTCTCTTTTTAAAACGGCAGCATTCTGTATAATAAAGTTGTTTTTGACCTTTTTGCCCAACTTGGATCCTTTCTAGTCAGTATAGTTGACTAAAGAAGTTACAGTCAGGTATTTTAGCCTAATTTTAATTGTGAAAAATAATCATACTTTACAAATTTTAACTATATAATATAATTTGTTCATACTTAACATTTTTAATCAAAAAAATAAAAAAGCTAAAACGCCTGACTATAGTTTCTCCAAGAGTAAAAAAAAGGATCAAGCTGGACAGGAAGGTCAAAGACAACTTGACCGTAAAGAAAGCTGCCGTTTTAAAAAGAGAGAAAAACCCTCTTTGTTTTTTTTTTTTGCCTGTCTTAAAACTTTGAAAAATATAAGATTTTAAAAAGCCCAAGAATCCTGGACACTTAGGCCACCCAACTAAAAATTTAAGCAAAACACACACAAAAGCCCACTTGTGCCCAATTTAAGGATTTCCTTTGGATAGAAAAGCCCATTTTGTGTGTAATTTAGAGTACTAAAGGCCCATCGGGCTTAAAGCCCATTTCCTTAGTGCTGATCCAATTCTCTTCTTCCTTCTCGTCCCGGATGCTCCCCTCGCCTGAGGAAAGTTTATTCTTTCGCCGCCTTTTCAAAAACCACCCTCTCTCAGTCTGAACTTTTCTCTATCATTATGTCTAGGGATGGCGGTGGTGGGCTTGAAGTGAAGAGAGTGTTTATAGGGGCAGGATGCAACAGAATAGTGAACAACGTTTCGTGGGGTGCTTGTGGCCTTGTTTCCTTTGGTGCTCAGAACGCCGTCGCTATATACTGCCCCAAGGTCCCTTTCGGTTTCTCGAATTCACTAAGTTCTTGTTTTCAGCGACCCTTTGTCTTAAACATCAGATTGAGTGTCCCTTTCTTTTTCTTCTATTGGGTTTTGACAGAGTGCTCAAATTCTGACTACTCTTCCGGGTCACAAAGCAGCTGTGAATTGCACCCACTGGCTTCCTAGCAGCAAGTTTGCGTTTAAAGGTAGCCTCTTTCTCTTTCTGCGATGGACTGGCAATCCAGAACTTAATGCTTTTCTATTATAACTCCATATGAATGTCTTTAGTTGTACTTGTATTTGTCTATCTTGCATAACGATGAGATGGGTTGTAAATTAATAGTGAAATGATCAGAAAAATATTAAGGGAGAGAAGAGGGACATATGTTTGAAGGAGAAAAGATATTTAAATCCTCATCCTTCATCTCCCTCTTTCAAACTGATTTTTGAAAGCCAATTTCGTTTACTTCGGCTTAGAAGTTTATGTTCATTTGATCTCGTTATTGCAGTGGAAGGCGAAGACCAAAGGCATAATTTACTGCCTTACTCCACACATGGAAACATGTGCACATTGTCATTGTAGAAACTTATTTCAATGTCGAAAATGTTATGAATATTTTATTTTTATGTTTAACGAAATACTCACTGAGCTTTTTCCTTTATTTTGCAGTAAAACGGTTAGAGCAACATTATTTGCTGTCTGGCGATGCAGATGGTACTATTGTTCTATGGGAATTGTCCCTTACGGACGGAAAGGTACACTGTGGTCTTATTTTTACTCTTTCTAGGCATTGCTTACTTGTTTCAAAACTAAGTAGACAATTCTGGGAAAAGAAGACAACGAGTGGAGGTTTGTCAGTTTTGTGCAAATATTTCTAGACAGTTTGAAGCCTCTATTTACTGTTACTTGTATTTTCCGACATCTGTCCATAGTGGAGACGTGTGTTACAAGTACCACAATCACACAAGAAAGGTGTTACATGCATTAATGGAATCATGGTTTCTCAAACTGAGGCAATATTTGCATCTACTTCTTCAGATGGTACAGTTTGTACATGGGAACTGATATTTCCAATGAATAAAGGAGGTAAGGCTTAATTCCCGATAACATTGATGTTTACTGTCTCATTTCTTTTACATTGAACTTAGCATTGACCTTTTTCTCTTCATCTCAAAGTCTACATATTATTGTTTGCTAATGAAGGATGTCTCTTGTTGTCTGGCAAATCTCCACCCCAAACATACATTTGAATTTTTCTATGGTCTGACAGATTTAGAACAGTCTGGATTTTGGAATTTAATTTGGCTAACCTTTTCCCTTGTTCTTCTGGAGTCTGAAAGCCAAACTGATGTAGTCCACATGCATGAGTGTTCCCATTTTAGCTGTCTGGCTTTGTTGGTCCTATTCTTTTGTTTATGTAGGTTTTGAAGGATAAATCTTGTTTTCTGCAATTAACTGTATCCTATGTCTGTATGCCATTAGATTGACAGCAAAATTAATACTATCTCTGTTCTCATATGTAAGAGATTTTTTTGGAGTTTGATTTGATCTAAAATATAAAAAACAAATTACTAACATCTTGTATATTAATTATAGTATTCTAATTATACCTTTCATTAAATGAGTCTTTCAAATTATGAGTAGTAATTGTCATTAATTTTGAAAAAAAAGTACACAATTAAATAAGAACATTCTTGAAAAATAATTTTTATTTGAGATAAAATTAAAAAGATTAATTACTTTTAACCAACTTTCTCAATTCTCGTGAGTTAGTTATTTATTTTTTATATATGAGATCGGAGGTAGTTTTAATCATTTTGAAACAACTGTTTGGGTTTGTGGAATGAGTCTTAAAAAGCCCAAAGAAGAGAAGGGGAGTGCAGATGAGTCATTGTGACCAAATAGTAAAACTACTATTTTAAATGGGTTTTTTGGGATGCCATTTTTATGTTTCTTGTTTTCTTCTGTCCTGTCCAAAGCGTCAAATTCATAATTATTTTATTTCTCAAGATTGAGAAATTTGCTTCATCATTTTAGGTGACTGTGAATTATCATGTCTGGATTCTTTCTCTGTTGGTTCTAAATCAATGGTAGCCCTATCATTGGCGGAATTGCCTGGAAATAATGGGCAAATAGTCCTTGCAATGGGAGGATTGGATAACAAGATTCATCTTTATTGTGGGGGAAGGACAGGAAAGGTATTTTTGCCCCATAGTTTCAGAATTTTAAAAATGTGCTTTATTTAATTATATGGAAGTATTATTTGTGTATAAAGACTTTTCTTCTCACATATGAACCCAGCTTGTTCGTGCATGTGAGCTAAAAGGACATACAGATTGGATCCGAAGTTTGGACTTCTCATTGCCTATCAGCACAAAAGAGGAATCAAACAATATTTTTCTGGTAAGTTCATCTCAGGATAAAGGCATACGAATTTGGAAGATGGCATTACGCAGTTCTATGTCCAATGGACATGCTATATACAGGAAAGAAGAAATAAGCTTGTCATCCTACATAGAAGGTCCTGTACTTGTAGCTGGTTCATCCTTCTTTCAAATATCTCTGGAATCACTTTTAATCGGACACGAGGATTGGGTATATTCAGTGGAGTGGCAACCTCCTTTGGTTGCACCCATGAAGGGGGATTCATACTATCAACCTCAAAGCATCTTATCAGCATCAATGGACAAAACTATGATGATATGGCAACCTGAAAAGACTTCTGGTATTTGGATGAATGTGGTCACTGTTGGGGAGCTAAGCCATTGTGCTCTGGGGTTTTATGGTGGTCACTGGAGCCCAAATGGAGATTCAATATTAGCACATGGATATGGTGGATCTCTTCATCTCTGGAAAAATGTTGATAATGATAATTGGCTGCCACAAAAGGTTCCCTCTGGTCATTTTGCATCAGTGACTGATATTGCATGGGCTAGATCTGGCGACTACATTTTGTCTGTCAGTTATGACCAGGTATGTTGCCCATCATAAAAGAAATCTTGCATAAATTTGTATACTCTGTAAAATTTACTGCTAAATGATTTTAGTTCCCTATGTAATCATAACTGGACAATACCATGTTACTTTAAAGATTAAGCAGAGCCATTGTGTTGGCAAGTCATCTGAATGTGGTCACTAGTGTGGCTACTGGTTAGAACCAAAAAATAAGTGAACTAGATAGTGCCTCTTGCTGTGTGTAAAATTTCAATTTTTGGGAGAACTGCTTAGCTGAATGGTTTCTACCCAAAGCTCTGAAAACTGTTGCACTCAAAAGCAGGAAAAATTATTTTTCCCTCAAAAGCCATTTTGAAATTAGCTATAAAGCACAGACATTGCAAAAGAAGAGTTGTGTTTGGGTCTGATATGTATTATGCAACACTTCAAATTTTGTCATGTCGCTGTGTCCATGTTAGTGTCCATGCTTCCTAGGAAAATAGTAAGTACTGCAATAAATTTATAGTTTTTTTTTTTTTTTAATTGGCTCTCAAAAACACTTTTTCTTGTTCTGAAAAGAATGCAAAATGGCTATAAATTTGGTTGCAGTCTTAGATTGTTGTCTTGATTCTTGAATTTAAATAGGTGATTTGCTTTTATTGACAATTCTGATCATCTCCTCTTTTATACAGTTATATAACAACAACAACAACAACAAAGCCTTTTCCCACTAAGTGGGGTCGGCTACATGGATCAATCGACGCCATAAACCCCTATCGTAAATCATATTTTTAGACAAACCATTTAAATCTAAATCTCTCTTAATAATTTCTCCTATAGTTTTTCTTGGTCTTCCTCTACCTCTAATTATTGGACTATTCTCCATCTCATCTACTCTCATAACTGGGGCTTCTATAGGTCTCCTCCCAACATGACCAAACCATCTAAGTCTTGATTCTACAATCTTTTCCACTATAGGTGCGACTTCCACTTTCTCTCTAATGTATTCATTTCTAATCCGATCTAGTCTAGTGTGTCCACTCATCCAACGCAACATTCTCATCTCTGCAACATTGAACTTATTCTCTTGTTGACTTTTTATTGCCCAACACTCAGTTCCATACAACATTGCAGGTCTTATAACTGTACGATAGAATTTACCCTTAAGTTTGAGTGGTACTCTTCTATCACAAATAACACCCGAAGCACTCCTCCACTTCATCCACCTCGCTTGAATTCTATGTTTTACGTCTTCTTCTATTTCCCCATTATGTTGTACGATGGATCCAAGATATTTAAATCGTGTTACTTGTGGAATAATATGTTCTCCAATTTTCACTTCTACACTAGAAGTGGTGTGTCTCTTACTAAACTTACACTCCATATACTCCGTTTTACTTCTACTTAAACGAAATCTATGAGTTTCCAAAGTTAATCTCCACCTCTCTAACTTCTCATTCATTTCCACTCTTGATTCCCCAACTAAGACAATATCATCTGCAAATAACATACACCGTGGTACCGCCTCTTGGATATGTTCAGTAAGCACATCCAATACTAAAGTAAATAGATAAGGGCTCAGAGTTGACCCTTGATGTAAACCAATAGTTATCGGGAAATCTTCTGTACGTCCACCTTTTGTTACTACACTAGTTGTAGCCTCACCATACATATCTTGTATTGCTCGAATATAAGCTATACGAACTCCTTTCTTCTCCAAAGCCTTCCATAGAACCTCTCTTGGTACTCTATCATATGCTTTTTCCAAATCGATAAACACCATGTGTAAATCTCTTTGATTTTCTCGATATCGCTCCATTAATCTTCGTAACAAATATATTGCTTCCATAGTTGACCTTCCCGACATAACACCAAATTGATTTTCCGTAACTTGGGTCTCTTTCCTTAATCGTTGCTCAATTACTCTTTCCCATAATTTCATAGTGTGGCTTATGAGCTTAATTCCTCTGTAATTTGCACAATTTTGAATGTCCCCCTTATTCTTATAAATAGGAATTAAAGAACTTTTCCTCCACTTATCTGGCATTCTCTTAGATCTCATAATTTCATTAAATAACTTTGTGAGCCAACTTATACCTTTCACTTCTAAACCCTTCCATACCTCAATAGGTATATTATCCGGTCCAACTGCTCTGCCACTCTCCATTCTTCTTAATACTTCTTTTACCTCTGCCTCATAAATCCTATGATAAAAAGTATAATTTTGATCCTCTTCTCTAATGTCTAACCTATCCGATTGCAATGAAATCTCATGGCCTTCATTAAAAAGCCTATGAAAATAATTCTTTCACCGTTCTCTGATATCTTGTTCCGTGACCAAGACTTTTCCTTCTTCATCTTTAATGCATTTTACTTAGTCTACGTCTCTTGTCTTTCTTTCCCTACTTTTAGCTAATTTGTAAATATTTCTTTCTCCAACTTTAGTACCTAAAGATTGGTATAACCTATCGAATGCCCTCATTCTCGCTTCGCTCACTGCCTTCTTAGTATCTTTCTTAGCTACTTTATATTTCTCCCAATTTTCATTACTCCTACATAACGATCACCTTTTATAACACTCTCTCTTAACTTTAACCTTATTTTGCACGCTTGCATCCCACCACCAAAATTCTTTATCTCTTGGTCCAAAACTTTTTGATTCACCTAATATTTCCTTTGCCACTTTTCTAATCTCTTTAGCCATTTCATTCCACATATCGTTAGCATTTCCTTGTATTTCCCAAGGTCCTTCCTCCACAATCCATTTCTGCACATTCTTTTCTTTATCTTCCTTTAGTTACCACCACTTAGTCCTTAACACCCTATTTTAGCCTTTGCTTTTTACTTTCCTCCTAACTCGTACATCCATAACTAGAACTCTATGTTGAGTAGTTAAACTCTCTCCAGGTATAACTTTGCAATCCATGCAAAGTTTTCTATCCAATTTTCTTATAAGAAAGAAATCGATTTGAGAACATACCCTTCCATTTTTGTACGTGATAAGATATTCCTCACGCTTTCTAAAACAAGTGTTAGTTAATATAAGATCGAACGTCAATGAAAAGTCTAGAATAGTTTTACCCTCTGCATTTGCTTCTCCTATGCCATGTCCTCCATGAACACCCTCGTAACCTAAAGATACACTTCCCACATGACCATTTAGATCCTCTCCTAGAAAGATCTTTTCTCCTAAAGGTATTTCCTGAACTAAACATTCTAAATCCTCCCAGAACTTTACTTTGTGATATTTTTCTAATCCTACTTGTGGTGCATAGGCACTAATGACATTAAAAATTTCCTTTTCTACTACTAACTTTAATGCAATAATTCTATCTCCTAACCTTTTTACATCCACTATAGCATTTTTCCAAAACTTATCTACAATTATACCTACACCATTTCTAGATTTAGCCTTCCCAACATACCAAAGTTTAAAACTCGAAGTGTCTAGTTCTTTCGCTTTTTCTCCTACCCATTTAGTTTCTTGTAAACACAAAAAATTAATTTTCCTCCTAATCATGATATCTACTATTTCCATTGACTTACCCGTAAGTGTACCTATATTCCAAGTCCCAAAACGAATCCTACTCTCGTGAACTAACTTCTTTACCCACATTCATTCACTAAAATGTGGAAGCCCTTGCTTATTTTTCACTACACTCAGGCGACGACATAACGGCTCTTGCTCATTTGTCATTGTACTCAAGCTATACAGCGCGTTACTTACGGGCAACGTCCTAGCATTACGTTTAATATATCGATTGTCCATGTCATAAAGATTCGACAAAGTTTTACGTTGGCTGTCGATTGCCTAACACAACCCTCCTCTTTTTTCCGGACTTGGGACTGGCTAGGAAAAATAATTTACATCCAAGCTCGTCATAGGCAGAGTTTTTATACAGTTATATAAGCAAAAGAAAATTATTGAAGAACTCTTTGACAGTAAAAGAACTTTTTTCAACATATTGTATGCTTTACATGAGGGTATCAAATTCAGCCAACATAAGGAGATAGTCTAAATCAATTGTGTAAACTAAAATAATTTATGCTTAAATATGAAGTTCATATTGTGTAGTTATAGGATCAACCATGTGAAGCATTCCCTTAGATTACTCCGATAGGCTCACCATAGCTTTGCCAGTGAGGTTTATTCCCCCGCCATCCCAAATAGATAACTGTTATTGGGTTTATAAGGTATACTTGTGTTCCTCTGATACATTGAACATAATCATTCTGTAGATTTCTCTTGGGATTGACCTGTAGGCATGCTATCACAATGTTAAGAATTAAACCATGTTGCCCTGATCCCAGAAAGAAGAATTACCATCAGGGCATCATACCAGTTGATTTTGTACTTCATTTTTGCCTAGAAACATCTGATGTTGGACTTGCACAAACAGAACATGTGATCCAGTTATGGGATTATTAATTTATCATCCAGACTATATCTGACATTTGAAAGATTTGGGAGACAAAAAAATGTGGTCTTTCTGCATTAGAGTGCTATTATCTGTCCAATTAATGGGAATTGGGTCCCAAGGTATATATTCTCTCTGCTTGAATCTTATATCAGCAGGAAAGACTCTCTGCTTGAATCTTATGATAAAAGTTTCATTAAGTAATTACTAATTATATCCTTGAAAATTTCCTTAAGTTCACTTGATGCTCATGACTGTGTTTTGCAGAAAATTAGGTCTACATGTGTTACTATGCTTTTACACGTGCGCGCGCACACACACACACGTATGTATATATATGTATGTATTAGAATTATTTATTTGTTTGAAGTAGTTTTGTTTTAAAAATTGATGTTGCAAATTATAAAACTTGCAGACAACTAGAATTTATGCTCCGTGGAAAACTGAGGCTTCTCTTCAAAAAGGGGAATTTTGGCATGAGATTGCTCGTCCTCAGGTTCATGGCCATGATTTTAATTGTGTGACAGCTGTTCAAAGTAAGGGGAATCATCGTTTTGTTAGTGGAGCTGAAGAGAAAGTTGCTAGAGTGTTTGAAGCTCCCTCTTCTTTTTTGAAGACTTTGAACAATGCCTCTTTGCAGAAATCTTGTTCTTCTGATGATGTCCAATCAGAGGTTCAAATATTGGGTGCAAATATGTCTGCTCTTGGGTTATCGCAGAAACCTATTTATGCTCAAGGTCAGTAATTTTTATGTAAGTTGAGATGCTGCGCATTGCAGTCAGTGTTGAGATCATACTATTGATGCCATTTCTCTGGTTCTATGAATTTCTATATGGGTTTTTGCTGGTGTTAACTCAGTTGGCTACGGTTTGTGGTTAAAGTTGATCAATATAGAAACAAAGCTGGAAATAAGATCAAGCCACTGGTTAAATCTATAAAAGAATGTCAATAGATGAAATGCTAGCTTATAACCCAGGTAATTCATTTGTGGGATAATTTGGTCGATTTCACCACTAACTAATCCCTTTAGTTTAATTTTCATTATTAACCTGGAACTTAAAAATATGCAAATGATGTTTTTCTGGAGGGGATGTTTACCTAGTCTCTGATACACATCCTATCTTAGGATATTGGCTGGAATAAGCAGTCTGTTTTGACATCTGATGACCGCTCAAATTTTCACCTGGTTCCCATTCCATCTTGTATGTCAGTTACTGGAAAACTGCATGTCTAAATTTTCCCTAGCGAGTATTGAAGGACATTGATATCATCATTTGACAACTCAGTGCTATAGATTAGCATGCTTTGTGCTAGATAACAATTTGCTGCCAACAGCTTTCTGACCCATTCATGTGAGCCTGTCTCAAGTCCTTTGGTTATTGTACGCCTGAGGACCTTCAACATAGAAATGTAAGCCTTAGATCATATTTTCTGGACTTTGTTCTTGCCTGGTTTCTTGTTTCCTGAACCAGCTATCAAGATAAATGGACTGGGGTTTGCTCATATGGGAAATCTACTGGCATATTAGGTGCACAATCATGTTGTAAACATCCTTTACAAATATGTTATGGAGCTTGTTGTATGCATGCTTGGTTGTCTGTCTCTACTCTTTGATCTAAGCCTACTCAAGAGTAGGCAGTAGGCTGACAGTCTAGAATGGAAAACTAGTAAATTTAAATCCCTTGTTTCATTTTTTTAGCTTGTTGAAATTGAAGTTGACAGTCATGTATAATCTGTGTTGTTGTGTCTCTATAAAATACTATAGTTTGATGGCTATTCTCCAATGCAGCTGTACATGAAACCCCTGAGAGAAATGGGATCGATGGTCTAGACTCCCTGGAGACCATTCCCGATGCAGTTCCAACAGTGTTGACTGAACCTCCAATCGAAGATCAACTGGCTTGGCATACGCTCTGGCCTGAATCACACAAACTCTATGGTCATGGAAATGAAATATTTTCTTTATGCTGTGACCATAGGGGTGAGCTTGTTGCTTCTTCATGTAAGGTATGTGGTGTCACACTTGCTGTACAACTGTTTATTAGACTAAAGATTTAGTGGTACTTAAAAAATATATATCTTAGCTAGCAAATGAACATGTTGGGTACAACAATTGAAAGTTGTCACAAAAAGGATACTAGTGATATTTTATTAAAGTTAACAAAGCTAAAAGTGATTAAATGTGAGATCTCCTTTTTTTTTTTTTTAAGTGGTATGAGCTACCCCCAAAATTTTGTCATCTTATAACATCCAGGTATCTACCAACTGTGGCATCTTAAAATACCACCCAACATCTAAGATATTAGGGCTGAGATGACGGTGTACCAACTACATCTGTCATAATTTGTGGCATTAGATGTATATTGTAGTTTTATCTTCAGTCTAATGTTCTTTCTGTTCATGGGATACGTATAAGCTTCAATGCAGCTTGCATTATTATATTAGTCAAAAGTACCATTATTTTCTTTTCACTATAATTTTTTATTAGTGTCATTTTTACATTATAATTTGGTAATTATTGTTCATACGTTTTATGCTTTGCAGGCCCAATCTGCAATTGTGGCAGAGATATGGCTTTGGCTAGTGGGTTCATGGAAAGCAGTTGGCCGCCTGCAGTCTCACAGCTTAACAGTGACGCAGATGGAATTCTCACATGATGATAATTTTCTTTTGACTGTTTCGAGGGATCGCCATTTCTCCATATTTAGAATCACAAGAACAGGTACCTGGTCATCCTCGTCATCACTTATATTGTTGGCATATGCATTGTTACCCCGGGTTGACATATTCTCTTCAGCAATTTTATTGACTGACAAGAATATAAATAATGTAATAGTTGAATATTTAAGAAGAAAAAAAGAAAAAGAAAGAGTACTATGAACTGGACTTGTAGGGTATTTGAAGAAGGTTTTCCTAATAACTTGACTGTGGCAAGTCAATAAATATCCTAAGGAGAGGACTTGGATGAAATTCCTTGTGTGTTTGCTACGAGGTTTTCAATAAAAGCATAACATATGGACATTTTTCCAACTAACTATAATATTAGTGATTGCTTTAAGAAAAGATTTTCCATGTGTCATAATTTTATTGGAGAATCTTGTTACAAACACCAAAAAAGTGCACTTTTTTCCTTATCCTATTAACTGAACTGCTTTGTACTGCAAGAGCTGTTAGTTTTCTTAATAACCAATGCTGCAAGTCAACAGAAATCTTAATCGCTTAGTTGTGGTTTGTAGGCACGGGCGAAATTGGCTATAGTCTTCTCGCAAGGCAGGAGGGACACAAACGGATTATCTGGTCATGTTCCTGGAATCCATACGGTCATGAATTTGCAACAGGTTCCCGGGATAAAATGGTGAAAATCTGGGCTGTAGAGGGGGAATCTACAGTCAGGCAGCTTATGACTCTGCCTCAGTTTCATAGTAGTGTAACAGCATTATCTTGGGTTGGTTTCAGTGATCGGAGAAACGATGGACTTCTCGCCATTGGGATGGAATCTGGTCTAATAGAGCTCTGGAGTCTGTCATACTCCCACACAAGTCTGGCTGCTGCTCTTGTTGTACGCGTAGATCCTTTTATATGCCACGTCTCTTCTGTAAATCGTCTGGCATGGAAGAAGAGAGAAAATGAAAAGAGAATGCAACTCGCTTCTTGTGGAGCTGATAATTGTGTGAGAGTGTTTGAAGTAACTGTTGATTAGTATGATATTTTGTTTTTCCTCTCTTTTTGATATGTCCGTAGAATGAATTTCTGATGTTCATAGCTATGGCTAAGAAGAAAAGAAGTTTGATGTATTCTGTGAATTGAGTCTACTTCTCTGCTAGGTAGCAGAAAGTGGACTGAAAATTAGGGGCAGGGGCCACAATTTTTTATCTCCTGCCTTTATATGATCACTATAAGTGCTAAGTTTGTTTTATTCTAAAGTATATATGTCTTCCATACCCATTCAAGAGAAGAGAAGGACATATCTAAAACATAAAGTGCATTTTAAAAACGTAAGTGTAGGGTGGATATATACTTTTTTATTGTTAAAAGAAAATCAAACTTTTAACTCTATATGAACAAACAAGCAACTGGAAAACAAATTAAGATTTTTCATATTTTTGTTGATAAATTTGCCAAATAAACAATGTGGTATAATATAATTTATCCAAAAATTTTCAAGGAAAGCTAATATATATAAAAGGTAAGTTATGTTGAGCATTAGCAGACTTACAAAACGTCAGATTTTTTTTTTGGGATTTTGTCTTTAGATATCTATATATATATATATATATATTTGAGTTCATTACAAAGACTTTTCTTTTTTATTCTCAAAATATGTCTCCTCTAAAACAAAAGGTTATGATATATTTTAGTTTAATTTTAAAATTTTTAATTAAAAGTCTCTATTAATTGAAATATATATTTTAATTAAATATATTTTTATTTAATTTTTATGGTTGGTATTAGAGGAAAAAAGTTTGAAATTGAACTAAAATATACATTTTAAAAATAAAAAAAATGTATAATTTTAATAAAATTCAAAAAAAAAAATCTGTATAAGTTATTCTTTTTTCTTCATATCATTGGCTTGTCCATCTTTTTTTAAAAAAAGATTGAATTTACCTAAAATTCTCTTTAATATGTCCCCCACTGACTAGATTATCGGAATCTTGAAATTTTGCACTTTGTAGGGGTTTAGGCTCATTTTACATAACCTTATCAATTTAAATTTGTCACACATAATTTAAAAAATTCCATCATATTACAATTATAATTTTTATTATTAATTATCACCCATGACATTATAACCTGACATTACATTAAAAAAAATCCATGATAATTACAAGTGGAGCTCATAAAAATATTTACTAGGCAAATTTGAGTGTCGACAGTTAAACCAACTAAACCATAAATAAACTTAGGAGGAAGGATAACACAAGATGTATGGAGAACCTCCAATGTTGAGCGAATGATTCCCTATTCCATGTTTATGGTATTATTTTGTTGTAAGCAAAGGCTGAAACCCCATTGAAATATGGCATTAGATTCTGTGGGGTCCCACATACCTTCCTTCCATTCTCTTCATTCGTGGGTTGCCATAACTTGTCCAACCCTCCTTACTTGGAGTAGGAGGATAATCACTTAGCTTAGCCACCGTATTCAACTTTTTACTTGTAGCAAATACCCTCTTTCATTCAATAATATGTACAAAACAATGTATATATATTTTGTAGTGTTCAATAGATTAAATTGTTTATCACACATCCTAAAATTCATTGACAATATTGAACATTGAATTTAGATTGGCCTCAATACATCACAGTGAGAAACGAAGAGAAAAGGATGAGAAAATCAACTTCTTGTGTGAGTGGGGGACCCCAAATTCCTTTGACAAAATTTTGGCTCAATTATTTTGGTGGATGATAATGTTAATAATGATCACCACCGTCTCCTTGACCTGCAAGGATGTTTGAAGCATTGCCAGCGTCACACCCACTTGTTCCAAAATCCAAGTCACAACGTTTCAGTGTCGGTAGCTCAATCTCCCCCCCTAATTCCTAACTTCAAAACTTTGTTTAAAAAATATAAATATATTCAAATTCAATTGAAAATGAGGGTCGTTGTGATTTACAATACTTAATTATGGGGTTATCTCCATTATCCTCAACCTGTTTACCAATAGATTAAGAACTCGACATTTTACAAAATAATAGAGAATAATAAGATTTTGCCCGGTTTAAAAAAATTTTATTGTGACATAAGTTCATACTTCACTTGAGTAGTTCGCATTAGTTACCCATATCTATTCTGATAGAATTTAGGTTCACTTTTAAAGTTTTTGTTATTAAGTTTTTTAATTAAAAAATATGACCTATACTCCTTTTTTTTTTATAATTCAGTATCACATGATGTACTCTTTAAAAAAATACTCTACATATTATGTTTTAAGTTAAAAATTTAGAAAAAATTATACTTTTAATCTTTATAATTTCACTCAATTTTTAATTTAGTCTTTGTTATTATATTTATATTTTTGTTAATATTTTGTCATATATGTGAGTTAATCTTACTTTATTATTCATATATTTACCTTTCTATTAACATAAATTATAAATTTTAAAAAACAAAACATCATTAGCTCCATCAACAAAATTTTACCAAATTTTGATAGAATTTTAACAGTACCGATTAAATTAAAAAATGTGCAAACGGTAAGAATCCCATTATAAATTTTTAAACTATTGAGCTCAAATTATAAATTAAATAAAATGTAAATAAAAAAATTATAATTTTTCCAAAAACTTAACGACAAATACCAAGGGAACTTTAATTAATTTTACCCTATTTATTTATTTATGGGCAACGTAGAATTGTCCCTTGATTCTATATTAATAGTTTGGCTTAAATACATTTTCTGTCTCTCTATAAAAATGTTAATTTGGCCCCCTTAATTTAAAAACAAACAATGTTACCTTTATTTTACAAAAACAAAAAAAAAATGATCCAATTTATCCCTCTAACTGCTTGTACAGAAAATTTAATACCAAAATTTAACAGTTAACTAACATGAAAGCTAAATATAAGTGTAAATTAACGGTGTTAGGTAAATAAATATCGGCAAAGTTAACAAATTGTCAAAGTTAATATTAAATTTTACATGAATGATATTTAAAAACAAAAAAACAATTTTGTACATTATCTGAAGGATGAGTAATTTTGGCCCTGTTTGATAAACTGTTTTTAAAATAATTTTCTGTTTTTAAAAACAAAAAAACATATTTGATAATGTGTTTTTAACGAAATTTTGTAAAACAAAAAAATAAAATTTTATTTTTAAAAATAAAAAAATTAAAAATATATTTTAAGTATTTTGTAACCTTTGTTTTGTAAAATCAGAAAAAAATAAAAAATAACTACTTTTTATAATAATAATTTAAATAAATTTTTTAATTTTTTTGTTCTCAAACTTTATTTTTAAAAACATCTATTTTAAAAATAATAAAATAAAAACAAAATCAAACAGACCCTTTGTTTCCCACGAGTGACATTCATATACAAGAAAGACATTACGTACTCGCACAAAGCGTGGGAGAATGAAAGAGCTAAGCTGTATTTTGAAGATGACACTTTCTTGAATCAGCTGGACCTAACGGTCAAGTAGGCCAGATCTCCAATTTTTCAGAATACACGTTTTTTTCCGCTGCTATACTAGTTTTCATTTCTTTTGGAACAACAATGTACGATCATATGAACCACAAGAACATTACTTTTATAATAAAACACCGAACCTAATGAACTTGCACGTGAACTAACGTGCTCTCTGTCAAGCAAGTTTGAGACACCTTGAAGCTCACTGTATGTCAAAATTTTCCATCTGATCATTTCTTTTGCTTGACATGGTTATCGTTGGTTTCCGATATTGGTTGTCTGTTAAGTACCAAACATTCTTAACAACGTAATAGTCACGAAAAAGCAAAGAGAGGCTAAATGGCTCAATGCAGCACAAAGAATTGAAGATCATTTAAGAAAGAAAACGAACATACCAATCATATGGAACCATCTAATCTAATCACTGGATCAAGTTTCAATCTGCTACTCGAAATGCCCACGTAAGATTCACAAGATTATCAAGAAAACCGAAACAAAAAGCAATTCTTATGCAGTTTCAACTTGACAGATAGCGATAATTCAAGATGTAGTTCCCATCAAAGACAGTTCAATTCAAACTTGGCAACAACAAACCACATCAGTTAGCAGAAATATATGAATTCCCATATAAGACAAACACGACCAATGAAACGTCTAAATAAACGTGTTAATTATATGTCTGCGCAGGAAGTGCAAACTTGTGGTCCTTCAAGGTCGAGGATGCTGAAGGGAGCAGGGACTAGCTCCTAGACTCCAAATGGCCGGCCATATCCATTGCGATTGTGAATTGGAGAAGTGTTTGCAAAAGGAAATTATTGCTCATCTAAAGTTCACGAACCATAAAATACAGACCAGAGCCAGAAACAATGCCTGCTAATTTATACGACAATCATTCAGGAATCGAAATGTGAACTTCACAAAACAATGTTTTGAGTCTTTGAACTTTTACAGTATAACCTTGGACTACTTTCATTTTCTATAAATTATGACATAGAAGAAGTACATGATGAGAAGAGTTTTTAATAATCTATCACAAATACAAACCCACAAACAGGTACCAATAACACAACAAGAACAAAAACAGAAAAATTAAAGTGAAAAAAAATCAAACCCATTTCTCAAAATTGTTTCTTTACTTGGGACTGACTATGGCTGTGATGTTCTTATTTGTTGCTTCATGCTATCTGAGGGAGGCTGAGCAGAAACTTCGGGCAGTACTGAAGCAGCAGCACCTGTCATAGTTTGGTACTGTGAGGGCATTGTGGGTGCCAGAGGCTGAGAGTAGTATATCTGGGCAAGAGCAGGATCAGCATACTCATAAGCATAACTAGCAGGGGCAGCAGAATTGGGGGCAACAGACTGAGACGGATGATGATACTGGGAGTAGGCAACAAATTGCTGCTGAGGCTGACCAGAAGGAACTTGAACCAATTGAGGCGTGCCTGCAATTGCTGTTCTGTATGCAGCTGCTGTCATTTCAGATTTAGGTACCGGAGCATTTCTTATGGGGTTGTAAGCTGCAGATGATGGAATTCTTGCAGGATTCGGTGTTGTTTGGGTGCGGCTAGAAGGAATGGTAGTTGCAGGTTCACTCATATTAGGTTGCTGTGCAGACAAGTTGTAAGGTTGGGTTTGTCTAGCGGGCACATAATAAATCGGATACTGCTGTTCAAGCTGCTGATGATGCTGGGGATGAAGCTGCTGCTGGGATGGATAAACAGGATAGAATGCCGGGAGTGGCACAGCCCCTGAAGGGGTATGGTGAATGAAATGTGTGCCATGTATATATTGTTGCTGTTGTTGATCGAATTGAGGTTGCAATACATATCCCGATTCCTGTACTTGTTGCTGTTGTTGATCGAATTGAGGTTGCAATACATATCCCGATTCCTGTACTTGTTGCTGTTGTTGATCGAATTGAGGTTGCAATACATATCCCGATTCCTGTACTTGTTGCTGTGTACCATGTATAAATTGCTGCTGCTGTTGAGGTTGTTGCTGTTGTTGATCGAATTGTGGTTGCAAAACATATGCCTGATCCAATACTTGTTGCTGCATTTGGATCCGACCATGTGAATCAGACATTGTAAGTTTCGGATCAACGGAATTACCAGGAACCCTTGTAGTTCCAGAGGGAATTTGGACTTGAACTTGGTCTTGATAGACCACAGGTTTTGGGCGTGACATTGCATTTGTAATACTACTATCACTGTAGAATTTAAACAAGCAGTCAGCACCAAGCACCTAATACAGAAAGCTCTAAACAAGTAACCCCACAAATATGATCAAACCAAATATGAAAGAAACAATTCAACATAATATAAAATAAGCATAAGCCACTGTCAAAACCAGATAAAGAAAATGAGAAAGACAGAAAGAAAAGGGAAGGGATTTGAAGATACCTTGAAACTGAATCTGGGGAAGGTAAATCAACGCCTCCGGTAGACTTTTGCTGAAATTGCGTATGCAGAATCTGAGGCTGAGGCAGCGTCTGTGGCTGTGGTGTCGCAGGTTTCCTATAACCCACAAGAACCCCATGGTCTGATCTCTCATCATCAGAGACAACACGATTCTGATATTCACCGGAAACCAGTGAGGAGCTGATCGGAACAGCCGGCGCAGCTGAGACGGCGGACGCTGGCACAGGAGGAGGTGAAGACAGCAGAAAACCCTCATCTTGCTTCTGCCCGCCACCAATACCCATTTGAGCGAATTGATCGTCAATCCCCACCGCCTTCTGATCCTGCAACCTCGCTCCACCACCACTGCCATCATCAACATGAACCCGAATCGGCGGCAAATTCGCCACCGAAGGCGATGAAGAAGTGGACCCAAAAGAAGACGTGGTTTCCAGCATAGGTGAATCAGGCACAGAGTGAACATCCTGCCCCAGCTGCTTCACACTCTTGCCATTCCCAAAAGATCCAGAACCCACAGCCTCGACATCTTTCGGATCCGTATCCAGATTGCCAGCAACAACCTCATCATCAAAACCCATCAACAAATTAACGGAACCAGAGTCCGAAAACCCTCTGTTAAGCATACCCAGAAACCAATCCTCCGACTTTGCTGAGCTATTAATTATAGGTATCGATTGAGACGAATCGGGTTTCGCAGGGAACAAGAAAAGGCGGATTCTAGAGGGTTTCAGTGACGAATTAGAAATTCGATCGTACTCATCGATCATGTTATCAAGGTCTTCATCGGTAGTTACAGAAATAAGAGAATCCAGGTCTTCACTGGGAAGCAGGTATTTAAGAGTGAAGGGACGGCCGTTGAGGAAGGTTTTGGAGAGGCGAGTGGAGAGGTCGGAAAGGGAGGTTTGTCGTTCAACGACAACGATACGCGTTTCGCCGCCGACGTAACAGAGGGACTTGTCGTGGGGGCGAGGGACGATGTGGCCGCCGAAGCTGCACATGAGGCGGAGCTTGTTGGAGGCAGCGGCCGGAGGGATAGGCTCATCCCAGGAATCGGTGTTCCGGGAGCGAGGAGAGGAGTCAACTGAGTCAGGGTAGTTGAGATGAGGAGGTGGTGGTAAGGCGGAGGAGAGCGGCGTAGCAGTGGCCGGAGCCTCCATGGGTGGTGGTGGAGACGAGGTTTGGGGGAGGTTTTGGGTGCTGTGTGCAGTTTCCTTTGCAGGAGAGCGAAGTAAAGGAAGAGCAAATGTTGCGGAAGTTGACGTTTATAGTTACTGCACACCTGGTCCCCCTTTGCTCTTTTACTTTTTTGTTTCTTTTCTTTATTTTTATTATGTCATTAAAAAATTAATTAATATTTATTTATCTGAACATTTTATTAGCGCAAATAATGTTTTAATATAGAATTTGGATTTTTTGAAATTCAATTTAATTGAAATTAGAAGAGAGAGAGAGATTGAGCCAATATTTGTCTTTCTAGATCTCATACAAATGAGCTTTACCTTTTTTTTTTTCTCTCATTTTTCACGTCACTTGGAGTAACTTCTAAAAATCTCCTTCACATATATAATAAGTTTTTTAAGAAATTTCAATATTAAAATTTGTATTTGTTAATATTTTTATTTAAAAATGATTTTTTAATTTAGTTAAGAATAAAATTTTTAAATAATTTTTGGAACGTTAATCTCTCATATATCATTTTAAATTTTTTTTACAATAATAGTAGTAATAATAATAAATAATGATATATATACATATAATTTAGTTTGGGATTGCACTGTTGAGAAGGGGCAACATGAAAAAGGGCGCCCAGCGTGTAGTGCACTACGAGGGAGGGTTTGCCAGCTAGTTTAATGGCTGGACCCAGTTGGATTAGGAGGGGCGTTACCAACTTTGGTATCTTTACTGAAACTGGAAAATCTTATATTCCTCCAAGAAAAATTATGATTATTTATCCAAGAAAAATTATGATTATTTATCCAAGAAAAAAAATACTTGGGAATAACTTAATTACCACTTTAGTGTTATAAAAAAAAAAGGTTAAACCAATAAAATTGAGGGTGGTATTTTTTACAAAAATAATTATATTCAAATTATTTTTCATATATTTTAACTCAAAAGTAAATATATTTAACTTCAAATTATATGTTAATACTTACTATTAGAAGTCTAGATTTTCTCAATTTATGAAATAATTTAAAGTTATAAATTTAAGAAAAATGAAAATAAGGAGAGTAAACATCATACGAAATGACACATTTTTACCCCACTCTGAAATTCTTTCTTGTACCGCATAAAATATAATATTGCAAAAGATTCATACAGCGTCACTAGACCTACTCTTACCGTTTAAGGATGATGATGATGAAAAGTTGACAAACAGTACATTCTTTCTTTTGAAGCCAGGGAACTTGTTCAATATCCAAGCTAAAGGATTTACAGAGATGGGGGGGCGCAAATAGGGGAAAGTTTGGGTCTGGTTTTTTATTTTTAAAATAATTTTTATTTTTAAAAATAAAAAAATTTATTTGATAATGTATTTTTAATGAAGTGTTTTGTAAAACAAAAAAATAAAATTTTATTTTTAAAAACAAAAAAATTAAAATATTTTTTTAATATTTCATAATTTTTGTTTTGTAGAATAACAAAAAATAAAAAATAATTACTTTTCAGAATAATGATTCAAATAGATTTTTTAATTTTGTTATTTTTAAAATTTATTTTGAAAAAAATCTATTTTAAAAATATTAAAACAAAAATAGAATCAAACAGATTTTTTAATTTGCTTTTTTAAGTTATTTTTATTTAATGTTATAAATGTAAAGAATAATGGTAAAAATAATAAATAATTAAAACTTTAAAAATATAATTTTTTTGTAATTATAATTTTTGATATCTTAATTGTAATTTTTATTTTTATTCTTCACATGTATGATCTAAAAAGTATAAAATAAAATAAAATAAAATAGGCTTAAAAAAGCTAAGTAGATCCACTTCCGTTGGCATCCCAAAAACGAAAGAAGATCCCCACATTTTGATAGGTATTTATTATGGTAATTATTTTTTCCAACAGTAGCACACTTTTTAGGGTGATTTTCAATTTTAAAAAAATGCTGCTTTTAAAATATAGGGAAAAAACCCTCTAAAAATTTATCAAACATAGATTCGTAAATTTTGTGATTAAAAAAAAAAGTAGCATCAACGGTTATAAAAAATTGTCGAAATCAACCTAAAAAGTTTTGTTCTAACAATTATGTACATTATCTGAAGGATGAGTAATTAGTCACGGATGAGTTCAAGACATATAACTTATTTCAGATTTATCCCTCTTTATAATATTATTCAGTATTCAGCGGATAATATTAGAGAAAGTTGCTTAGGAGTCTTGACCCCGTGACTCTGTTTTGGAGTAAAGTGCAGGGCACTAATCCTCTCGTGGTCTTTAACTTTTTTTTTTTTAAAGAGATTTCTAAGTGTGGAATACTTTGACAATGGAAGAAAAGTAGAGAGGTAAAGGTAGAAAACATTAATTGGGAAAGACGAAGAGAATGATAAAATAATATTAAAATATGAGAAAGATATTTTAGTAATTCTATGTAGTTAACATATTCAAACGTAGATGATAGAGGCTTATTGCTTCAGGGTTGGTAAATCAAGGGGTTAGTCAAATTTTTTTGGATTGGGAGGAGTATGTATAATTTCATTTAGTAAGTAAATGTTTAGTATGCAACTATAGAGATATAGAAAAAAAAAAAAGGAATGAGTGAAAAAAAAAAACTAAAGTTTTATATATAGTTTTGC
The DNA here is from genome assembly GCA_026724425.1 of Erythrophleum ivorense. Classification (NCBI taxonomy): domain Eukaryota; kingdom Viridiplantae; phylum Streptophyta; class Magnoliopsida; order Fabales; family Fabaceae; genus Erythrophleum; species Erythrophleum ivorense. The sequence continues at coordinate 47,722,794 of JAIUCV010000009.1, forward strand.
TTATTTGTATCACTTTCTTTCTCTTATTATTAATATTTTTAAAATTGAATCGATCACTGAACTAGTATAACACTAATTCACAATTTATTTGTTGAACCGTAATTAAATTGTAGTTGAATTGATAATAATTAAATATATTTTTTAAAAAAATTATATATTAAAATTTTAATATAATAAATAAATATTAATAAATTTTAAATATTTTATTATTAATTTAATATTTTTTAAGATATTACAACATTTATTTTTTAATTAAAAACAAAAATTATATATGATTAAAAGTTAAAAGTATTTATATTAAATTTTTAAAGTTTTTAAATTATATTAAAATTGTACTTATCATTAAAAAAAACAAATAATAAATAATAATTTTGACTAAATACCTTGATATTTGAGAGAAATATTATTAAAAAATAAAACATAATAGAAAGTAAGTATAAAAAATAACCAAATATGCACATTTTAGTTCTTTTATATTTTCTTTTAAAAAAATTATTTATATTTAAATTTCCTCATTTTTTATTATTTTTTATTTTTAACTTGTCAATTTTATTTGAGATGAATTATTTTATTATATATAAAAAGATTAGCTCGAATTGATTTTTATCAATTCTTAACCAATTTTTTAATTGACTAATTTTATAGACTAGTTGAATCAAACTAAGGATCGATTCCCAATCAAACCAGCCAATCTGTTTCAATTTTTAAAACTATGCTTATTATCAATATTTTTAAAATTAGACCTATCATTGAACCAGTGGAGGCACTGATTCACGGTTCATTGGTCAAATTACAGTTAAACCGTGATCGAATCAGTAATAATTAAATATATTTTTTTAAATTTTATATATTAAATTTTTAATATAACAAATAAATATTAGTAAATTTTAAATATTTGATTATTAACTCAGCATTTCTTAAAATATTTGAAAAAAAATTAAATAAAAAACAAAAACTACTTATAATTAAAAGTTAAAAACATTTAATATTAAAATTTTGAACTTCTTAAATTGTATTAGACTTCCATTTATCATTAAACAATGGTAATTTTAGTCAAATATTTCTATATTTAAAAGAAATATTACCATGAGACAGGATATAATAAAAAGGAAACACAAAAAATAACTAAATATGTACTTTTTATTTATTTTATATTATCGTTTTTAAACTTTTTTTAATATTTCAATCCCCTCTTTCTTCTTATATTTTTTATTTTAAATTTATTAAATTTATTCAATATAAACTATCCTATTATATAAGCAAAATTCAAAAAAAAAATTTGGACTGACCAGTTCAAATCAGTTTTTAGACAGTCTGATTTGACTAGTTCAGTTGATTTTTTATCAATTCTTTAATGGATCGATTTTCTGAACGAATCGGACCGATTCCCGGTCCAATCGGTCGAATGATCTAATTTTTTAATCCATACTTATTATACACTATAAATGATCTAGTAGCAATTAAAAAGGACATTGTAATTGAAAGAAAATATTAAAATAAATTTAATTTCTTCTAAATTTTTAGAAGAACTACATTTCATCTCCTGAATTATAGTTTAATTATAACATTAAAATTTTAATTTTAAAAAGTAACACTCTATCAAAAAATAACACTTTTTCTCTTCAACTATTAAAAATGTGAAATAATTATTCATCTATTAAATTTAACATTTAATAGCTACCTAACGAACAAAAGTCAATTTTTGAGCCTTCAAAAGTTTATTTATTGTGGGAAAAACTATTTATATCATTTTGAAAAAAAATTAATTTTCTCTAATTAAATAGTACATATTAACTTATTTTTTTAAAATAGATAACACAAGTTAACTTTTGAAGTATCAAACATTAATTTTTATTAATAATATGATTATTAAACGTTAAATATGACAAATAATCAACAGTTTTATTTTTTATGATAGTTCATGAGAGACAAAGTGTCAAACTTTAAAGTCTAAATATTAATATTATAATTAGATTATAATTCAAAAGATGGAATGCAGTTTTCCTTAAATCTTTTTAAGTTTTAGCGCTAGTATTTTTAATAATAGGACTTATTAATTTTAATCTTGAGCTCACCTAATCACAATATATAGAATTAAACTTAAAGAGATATATTTTTACACGTATCAATTGGCCTATTCTCTTTTGAATTAGATTTAGATTTAATTTTTTTATTGTTAAGTTTTTATTTAAAATATAATTAACATATACATTTTTAATTGAAATATAATAAATATATAATTTAATTAAAAAATTATATATTTATTTTACAAAAATATATATATTTATCATATCTTAATTATAAAGTTTCACAACAAAAATATAAAAGAATGATCCAAAATCCATAACGTCAAATGTAAAGCGCGTTTGGAATGGAAGATTGCACTGGCGTAGCCGTCATAAGTTGCGGCGCTGTGAAGTAACGCCGTTTTGCAACTGCCGCGACAACGCTTTTACCTGCGAGAAAACGTTTTACAAGGGGACAGAGAATCAGGTGCTTCTGAACTACACGATAGAAGATTTTCTTTAAAAAAAAAAAAATTCTAATAATATACTAAGATTCCCACATTGCGTAATTCTAGTGGCTTATAAAATTTGCATTTAAAATTAGAACGTGTGAAAGGAATAAGAAAAAGTTAGGAAGAATTTGACCAGAACAAATTGCATATATATATATATATATATTAATTTTATTGAAATTATATAAACTTTTTTATTTATTTCTTAGATATATACATACTTTTTTAAAAATAAAAATTATCTCATATTTTAGTTTAACATTAAATTTTTTTATCAAAATACTATCTATTAATTTAAATAAATATTTTCTAAATTTATATATAAACAGTATTTTAATTAAAAATTTAAAATTAGACTAAAATTTAGGATAATCATTTTATTTTAAAGAATGTTTGTATATATTTTAGAAACAAAAAAGATATTTGTGTAATTTCAATAAAATTTAAAAAAATCTACATAATTTATTTCATTTGATAATTAACTATTGTTTTACAACTTCATTATGTAATATGGGATAATTAAAGGAAGGAATAAACTTTTTGTAAAATAATCGACAAGTGATAGTTATTCTAGGGAGGTACCTTCTTTTAATTTCTTACCAAGATGCGGCTCCATTCTTAAAAGAAAAGTCAAAGAGATTACATATTATTTCATGACCATGTTCAACGGTTTATATTAATATTCTTTATGTGATATTCTTTAAATGGAATAATTTCAAATCATAGTTATTTCTTAAATGGGTGTTAATTTCGGGTCAAAATTTATTTCTTATTTGAATTTCATTAAATTCAAATTAAAAGAAAGAGTTTGGTTTTTTTTATCTCTCAAGAGTTTTTTTTCTTTAAAGAATCTCTCAAGATATCTTTGCCATGTCACAATGTGTCAATTTCTTTTGAGAAAATTTTTAGGTAGATTTAATATAAAAAAGACATATATTTAGTCAAAAAAACAAAAACATATCAAAATAAAATCCATTTAAAAAATTTATTAACATATTCATATATTTATTTATAGTTCACATAATTTATTTATTTTTCCTAAGTCAGATATAATTAAGAATCTTTAAATTTGTTTACTTCCCAATCACTTTTGTTTGTCGCACCATAAAAGATCCAACTACAAAACTTGAACAAAAACAGATAAATGTGGGAACTTCAAACAAAATCTTGACCCAAAATAAAAATTTAGATTATTTTTAAGTTATTTGCTATTAAATTTTTTAGTAAACACTTGGTATGTTTAAGAATCTTTTTTTGTAAGTAATACTATGATAATTAGTTATAAAAAAAATTACTCTCCCAATTTAACAACAATGATGGTAACTAGTTATAAAGGAAATTTATATATTATATTTTTTATTAAAAAAATTTAATAACAAATATATAAAGAAATTATCTCAATCTTGTTTAATTAACAAACCCAATGCAATAAATGATTTTTTCCCCTCTGTCATCGGTTTAATTGCTCCTAAATCAATGTCAAATTAGTATTGATATGGCTTGAGATCCAATTGAAAATTTTGTTCAATATCAGAACAAAACAAGCACTAACTTGTTTGCCCAAGGTATCATAAAGTTAAAAACAAATTAAGTGCACTTTGTTGTTGGTTTTTTTTTTTTCCTCCTATGGTAAACAAATGCACTTTGATTTAAAAGCAATAAGAAAGTGTCAAAATTTTCATACCTGGTGTCTTTAATTTTATTACGGTTGAGTGATATTCTAACCAATTTACACGCAACAAAATTATTCACCTAAATTAGGGTTTTTTTAAAAATGGTATAACAATTTTTTTTAGAGATTTGAATTCAAATATTTTAGTCTTGAAGGTAACTCTATATTTATTAGTTATAACATATAACTAAATGGTTTTAAGCTTTTATTACTCCTTCAATTTCTAGCTCTGAGATCTATTATTATTATTATTATTATTGGTAGGGATTGCGGTGTGGGAAGTAATTCTTTTTGGATCCTAAAATTCAAACTACCTTGAAAATGACAAAATTCAAATTCAAACTGACGCTCCATTACAAAGAACCTTACGAGCTAAGCAAAGTCATATCTGAGTCTATCTTCTCCTATTTATGTGATATATTTAATGATGTTGGATCAGAGCTAGATTTCGCAGTCAAATCCAATGGGCTGGATCCAAAAGCATAGGAGGCTACATAAACCCTCTAATGCTGAGGAGTAGTTACCATAAATCCTGTTGGGTTGCCCCTTTTAAAAACCCCACAGCAGACCATATCATGGAACTATATGTGTGTGTGTGTGTGTGTGTATCATATATAAAGCAAAATTTGGCAGACTCAAACTTCACAAATGGACTAATTCTAAAGTTGGTCAAGAACAAATCTTTTAATCTGAATTTTCCGCAATTTAAAGATAAATTTATATGGTGTAATTTAAGAGATATGAATACAATGCGTAAGCCAATATTTTAAAAAACAACTTTTAACATTAAAATTTTTCAATCTTTCTCTCTTTAATTGCATAATATACAATATTGCAGATGATTCATTTGCTAAATTTTTATTATTCTTTTAGTCCCTCATAATTTAAAATCAATTTAAATTAGGATATGTTTGATATGCATAAAGAATTTTGATTGAGAAAGGGAAATAGAATGGAATGGAATTGGGTAGGTAAAATTATGTTTGGTATAGCTAGGAAATAAGAAAGGAAAAGAGAAAATAATGTGCAAAATTAATCAAAATTCACCGAGGAAAAAAAACACTTGTTTCCTAAATTCCATTCTTAAACGAATCTCTCCATTTCCACAGAATCAACATGCGTCGCCGTCAAACTAGTGGTGGCTAGAGATATTCCTTGGACCACCATAGGCACTAATATAAGCTTTCAAAGATAGGCGTTGTTTTAGAGATACCCATTGTTGCCGGAGTTGAAGATGGGGCTAGTGACAGGGAGAAAATGGCAAATAATGGTTTTTGGAAATGGGTGTTGGTTTTCACGCAAGCTTAACGCGCTCTCAAATTGTTTCTAGGCCATCGCTGCTAAAATTTTACAAGAATGAGTTTTTATATGAAATTTCACATAGGAGTTTTTGGTTCTGGAATGGAGGGCACCATTGGCAACTTTGTTGCTTTTCCAGTTGAAATGTCATTTTCCCTCCAACTTGTGGATGGAGAATTCATTTCCACAATAAACCCTAATTTACGTATTGAATAATTATTAACAAGGATTTCTTTTCCCTCACTTGTTCCTTTTAATTTATTATCCTATTTTTTAAAAATTTTTTTACTCTTTCTCCAATATACAATGCACAAGTAGTTTTTTGAGCATGGATCCTATGTAATGAATCCAAATTTAGACTATTCAAATTTTATTTAGATGGTTTAAATTTTATATTTTATATTTACATTCTTTTTTTCTTAAATATGCAGTTAGAATGTTGTTTTTATTTTATAATTTGTTTCATTTAAAATAAAAATTAAAAATTATGATCTAAATCAGGTGTGCAGCACTACACATCTTTAAGCAATTTGTATCTTCTCATTTTTTGATTGAAAGATGAATATGAAAAGTAAAAATTGTAATTTTGAGCATAAAAATTTTAGTTATAAAAAAATTATACTTTACAAATTTTAACTCAAAGTTATAATTTTTACTTTCCATATTCATCCTTAAATCTTAAAAAAGAATACAAAAACTTATTATTGCACAAATCTCTGACTGTAAGAGATTTGTGCTCGTGGCTTTTTAGTCTTTTACAATGTGACCTAGTTGAATGTCAACCAAATATACTTTTTGCCATGAGTGTCTAAACGGTGAGTTTGGTTCTGCCAACCATTATTGAACAAGTTTGGATAACAATGTTATGTCACTAAGCTACTAAGTGTGTTACAAATTATAATGACGAGGAATGTGAATAATTAGGAAGAAGCCTCAAATTTAAACTTCTGTTTCGACATGTAATCGAGAGAGAAAAAAAAAAATCATGTCTACATTAGATTGTTGTTAAAGTCAACTGCTCTCCAATTGAGTAATCAAATTGGGTGAATTTTAAAATTTGAATAGTAAAGGATCAAACTGAAAATAAAAAATTTGTTAAGGTGTAAATCTTTTTTCATATAATCATGTTTCTCATGTACTGATTAATCCACTCAATGCATCTTCTCATGTTTGACTTATAAATAAAATATGTGAACTGTTTTTGCAACACGTAATTGGATGCTTTTAACCTTATAATAAAGAAAAGGAGGAAATTTTTTTTTTCTAAATTATTATTATTATGAACAAGATTTGTCGGCTGATTAATGAATGATTCATCTGTGAATTATCAAATATTAATGATACTGAGTAATGACCCATAGAAAAGTGGCTTTAGATAATGAAGGCTCTTGAAAATCAACATGTATTTTGGCATAGAAAGTCATAGGAGAGGCCAATCCTGAACAAGTGTAGGGCAGAGACGGGACACCACTAAGCCTTCAATTTGTCACTTTCTCATTTTGAAAAAAAATTACAGATTATATCTCAAATTAAAAATATTTATATCAAAAAATTTTATATTTTAAAAAACTTATAATTAAAAATTTAAATTATCTAAAAAATTATAATTAAACACTTTAAATTAAAATTATTAGTTCTAAAAATTTTAAAATAATTTTAAAATTAAAATTTTTTTAATATAAATATTTTTAATTTTAATTCTTAACTTATAAATTTTTTTTTGGCATAGACTTTGCAGCCTCTGGCCCCATAAGCGTCCCAATCTAGGTATTTTTAGTCTAATTAATTAATGACGCTCCTTGTGGAATCATTGATTGATGTAGTTAGCATCGTTATCCTTATCCACATTTCAAAGCCACCATACATTGGCACTGTCATTACTTGTCAGGCGCCCACAAGTAAGATGTGTACTGTGGACACATGATTTTTTCTTTTTTTCTCTTCAAAGTCTTAATTATTTTCATTCACGGCATGATTATATTCCAAGATATTTGATGGGGGTAAAGGGATTACTTGTTCTTGATTGCCATCATTTTATTATAAACCACGTCCTATGTGTGCTTTTCTCGATATGATATATCTCTAGAGTATCTATTCAAGTTGCAAATGGATGTGAATTTGAATCGAATGACTCGTTTAGTATTTGTCAATTTTAAAAGTTAACTTATTCTTGATGCTTCAATAATGTTACTTAATTTTTAATTTAATATTTTATAATTTAAAATTTTATAATTGAATTCGTATAAATTTAACTTTACTATTAAACCTTTGTTAATATGATGGTAAAACCTGTAAATGTAGCTAACCTTGTGTTATTTTGATACTTTTAATATATATAATTCAAATCAACTTATTTAAATAATTTAACGTAGATGGCCGCATATATTATGAGTTGACTTTATTTTATTATCTATTTTAATTTTTTTTATTAATATAAATCATGTATTTTGAAAAAGTTAAGATGATACATGATTGATCGTGTCACCAATATTTAACAAGATATAAAAAGATATTTAATGATAAAAACTAAATTATTTTTTTAACTATAAGAATTTAGTACACATTTTAAAGTACAAGAACTATATTTAAAATTAACCATTTATTTATATAACCATTTTTAGAATATTCACCATTCAAAATCTAACATTTGTTCATATAAAATAAAGTTAAAAAATTACTGAATTTCAATTGGAGCTAAATTTAAAAAAAAGATCAAAAAATAACTCATAATCAAATTTAGTTGCAACTAACGATCCCAACATCCCAATTATTGTTATTTGAGATTAATAAGATTTTTCGTGGTGATACTTTGTAGAAAAATAAATGATAAAAATGGTCTCTTATAAGTTTTTTTTTTGTTGTAAATATGTGCAATGAAAGTTGAACTTTTGACCATATAGAAATGACTTTGAGGGATCAATTAAAATATTGAAATTGAGTCTTGCATGCATGAGTTGCTTAAATTGCTATGTTTCCAATCGGATGCACATTTAAAGGGATAACACCTTATATTCAATATTATTAATATTAATTTAAACAAATAAAAAATGAGAAGGGTCAATCTATACATTTTAGTAGCATCAGCAAAAGATTCATTTGCCATAATTAATATTTAATTTGCTTAACATTACCTTAGTATTTAAAATAAAAGTACAGTCAATATCTTGTAGTCTTGAATTTGTTAACTCCCATTAAATATTTCATAAATACAAAATAGAAAAATTAATCATTTGGCCCCTATAATTTACTTTGATTTTTAATTTAGTCTCTGTAATTTATTTTTTAAAAAATTTATTTCTATACTTTTCAAACATTTGAGAGCTAGTCTTCATACTTTCCAAATGTTTAAATGTTACTCCTTATTATATCCAAGTGTGCTAATACCATTCTGACGTGGCAAACAGAAGATGAGGTGGCTGCCACATGTACTTTATATACAATCCACGCAGGCGACAGCTAGGCATTGAAAACACTGGATTGAGAGAAAACTGAGAAACGGGCGAAACGCAAAGCATAAGTTGCCTATTTCAAATCTTATTCCTTATCTGATTCTAATTTCTACCTCATGCGCATCTAAGATGGGTCCTATGAAGTCTACAAGGAATTATAAACTTGGTTGAGGCCTTTTACGTTAATGTATCGTGATTCCTGTATAAGTTTGATTTCAAGCGTATTGTTATAATTTCTGAACCTGCAAAGCTGACTGTTGCTGAACTTCTACGTTGCCCTTTCTGTATTTTGTGGTCCTGGAATACTAATTCTTCTGCACTGGTCTACTAAACATATGATGAGAAGCTAGGCTTGAGATTTCATGTCTTTAAGTTGACAAAAATTAACTCCATTTTCAGGACAGCGTAAAAGTTCTTCAGAAGAAATTCCCTGAGGGTAGAAGGGTTGGTTAAGTAGGAGTCATCTATGTCTATGATACATCATTCCGCGTCAGGTTTTGTATGAAAAAGAAATAGCTGAGATAAATAATGCTACCTGTGGAAGCCATACATTGACCGTCACTTTGTGGGCTTATGAGTTTAACAGGAAAAACATTTATGTGGGCCACATGAACCCAGATGGAGCCACCCTAACAGATGTGAGATCAAGAACAATACGACCCTTAATTGGGTATTGTGTTGATTGGGGTCAGATGATACCTATTAATGGCCTAGCAACTTAGCTATGCTTACCATGGATGCCGCCAGTATAGGTTAAGAAGAGGTTACTTTTTCCACGTGGTTGACTAATGTTACCAAAATATATATATATATATATAATATAAGTATAAAAAATAAAAAAATAATTTTTATGTCTTTACATTTAAAAAAGTGATATAATGATTAAAATAATAATTTAATAAATAAAATAAATATTAAATATTATACAAATTATATACAAAAATATGTTCACTTCTCAATTAACCAAACGAGATATTACTTCTCAGATTGTGGGAGCTACATCATGTTTTACACGTTATAATAGATACACATTTTGCAAGGGACAGCTTCCGTGTTCTCTCTGTTTTCACATGGTAATATTATATATATATATATATATATATATATATCATGGCATATGATTCGCTTGTGTTATCAGCGAACAGCCAGGGCAAAGGTGGTTGATTAGGTTATGGTAGTATTTCATACGTTATAACTGTGAAGTCATAAAGAACGGAGTACAGCGGGGTAGTGTTGATCAAGGAGCTTGTAATTAATGCCCAGCTTCCTGGGCCAGTGCAGAGGTAGTTGGACATGTTTGTCATGTCAATAGGATGCCAGCACGTGTCCCATTTCTCTGTATTTGTCAGTGTTTGCTCAATGTGTATTTCTTTAGAAAGTCACTTGAACCGTTGAAATTTAATTTTTTATTTTTATTTAAAATATTATTTTAAAAAATTATTTTTACTTTATATTTTATATTTTTTTAAATAATAAAATTATTTAAAAAATTTTAAAAATAAAAATAAATTTAAATTATCTAAATTTAATTTAGACAACTATAAAAAATACATGATTTAGACTGTGTTAGCACATATGAATATGATATGGAATAATATTGAAATATTTAAAAAATATAAAAATTAATGCTAAAAGGTATAGGAATAATTTGAAAAAAAATTAAAGTAACCTATATATTAATTTTCCCACACAAAATTAAAGTCATAATCTCATCGCCTATATCAAAAAGGCAAAAATGAATGGTCATGTCATAATCTCGTCGTCTCCATCAAATGGCAGAAATGAATGGTCGTGACTTTGACCGTGTCGAATTATTATTACTGTTACTGTTACTGTTACTGCTACTATTATTATAAAAAACTCGTTATTATTTATTTAATCTCAAACAAATATATAAAATAAAAAAATATGCAGTCGTTATTTCGGTTCCAGCATAGTGTGGCGCGATACCGCAAGGCATGAAGAGTAAACCGCTCCGCGCAAAACCATCTCATTTCGAACTTCGGAGTTGAAACTTCCTTCTCTTTCTCTGTGCATTCACTGGTGACCGGTAAATTTTTCTTCTTCACGGTGTGGAACAGTTTTCCTGGAACTATTTATAATTTTCCGACAAAATTTTCGTAATTTTTTTATTTTGAAAATTGAATTATTTTTAAGAAATTGATAATAGAGTGGCTGCTTTTCTTTGTCTTCACTCCTCTGTGTTTTTAATTTCTTTTCCTTCCTGTTTAGGATAATTTTTCTCACTCACTCTCTCTCTCTCTCTCTCTCTCTCTCTCTCTCTCTCTCTCTCTCTAGCTTTTGGAACAATGAACCTCTTTAGCCCTTCCCTCTTACTGTCGGCTAATCTCAGTCTCTTTGTATTCTAGGCATAATTATTGGAAATTTGGTGGCTGCGCTCATAAACTGCCTCGTTTTCTATGGCGTGGAAGGATGTGCTGTCGTCCCTATGTTCGTTTCGAAGATTCTGGGCTTCGTTGAAGGTTAGTGAACTGCTTTCTGAGTTTCCTTTCGTTTTCATCATTTTCCTTTTCTTGGTAGGGAGTGCTTTTACCCCATTAAATTTTTATCTACAATCATCCATTCTTGTCAAGTTCAATCATTAAAATTATTGAACTACGTAAATCAGGTTCCTAATCTTTAGAGGGTTTATAAATTTGGTGCGTAAAGTCATATTTTAGAACGGAATTTTATACCAAAACAGAGATTATAGTTTTGCCTAGTTTTTGGTATGCGAGCTAATAAATTGTCACGTTTTAATAGAATTGCCTTTCTCATTTTGACTTAGCACTGCATAATCAGCACGCTCTTCAACTTTCATTTTTTATTGATTCACATATTCTCCAGAGTATAATAGCACAGTTTTGCAATTTGAGCAGAATTCTGGGAAATATATGCATCGATAGGTAGCATATCTACCATTATTACCTAAATTGGACATATGTGTAGCAGGATATCTTCTTCAATCAGGAGAGGAAGAAACAAGTGTGTGTATGTGTAATAAGTTTAGTTTCTTACAACGGAAAACGTGGTTAATTAATAAGATTTTAAAGGCATCTAGTAAGTTTTTCTTTTCCCCAGCATAAGATACGAGCTCCCCTTGTTGTGTATGACGAATATGCAAAACCAATTATCTAGTATCACAGTGCAGGGAGTGCTTTTGCGTTTGTACAACGTCCTAACCTGGTAATTAGACGTTTCTGTGCCAATTTCACTGTCTTTCTTTCTTTTTCACGGCAGGGAAGCATGGGGCAAGTTGATCCTGCTGCTCACACTATCAGATCTCATGGAGCTTCGCTTGCAAGAAATCACTGGCACGATTGGCTTATATTGCTTCTCCTTCTAGTAATAGAGGTTGTTCTGTATGCCATTCATCCATTTTACCGCTTCGTGGGAAGGGACATGATGGAAGACCTTAGATATCCCATGAAAGATAACACAGTGCCCGTGTGGGCTGTTCCTGTAAGTTGTTCTTTATCAGAAAAATTCATATTCAAGCTTTGTTCGCTTGTCATGGGATCTGCTCTGTTGGGTCTTTAGGTTCATTCTGCATAGCATTTATTCATTTTATTGCATCAATATAAGGTGCTGACTAATAATTGTACTCATTTGTTATAGTACTCCATTGAAAATTGATTGATGCTTTATTAATTATGAAGATAACGGAACAAATTACTGGCATCTACCCAGTTTGATTTCCACACTTTTCTTTCTTAGCAAGTTGTTAAGTCCATTTTTTGCAAGTAGTTTAGTGAATTTGATATATATATATATATATATATTTCTCTTAATGATCAGGTATATGCAGTTTTGTTGCCAATTGCTGTTTTCCTTCTCTTCTATATGCGTAGGAGAGATGTTTATGACTTGCACCACAGTATTCTAGGTAAATTGTCTTTGCACTTATCTTATGCGTGTATCAGTACCTCAAAGTTGTTACTGAAGAATTGTGCAAAAGCAATAATTAATGTACTTCATTGCTAGCAGGCCTCCTATTTGCGGTGCTGATCACTGCGGTCTTGACTGATGCAATAAAGGATGCAGTTGGCCGACCTAGACCAGACTTCTTTTGGCGTTGCTTTCCCGATGGAGTAGAGGCAAGTATCCTTTATTTCAAGTTGACTGTATAGTACATATTCTCGTATACATTGCGTTTTCTCACGTGAGATCATTTAGTATTAACCAAAATGTTTTGGACCCTTGTGCTACGGGGATCGAGAGGTTTAAGATCGTGATGGGCTTGTGCCCACATTTTCGTGCAAATGACTGTAAAAATTTTCTCTCTTAATTCTTGGTTGTTCTTTTTCATATTCTTATCCTCATAACTTGGATATTATTATCTGTGATTGCCAAATGTTTCCAGCAAACTATATATATAAATTGTCAATTTATATAGTGCATATGGTAATCTGTTTTGGAAGTTGGTCATTATAATTATAGTCTCTTTGACTACCCTCACAGGCTTATGATAGATGGGGAGGTGCGGTGTGTCATGGCAAGGTTAGTGATATAAAGGAAGGACACAAGAGTTTCCCAAGCGGCCATACTTCTTGTGAGCAACAATATTTCAATTATAGTTTTTTTTATCACTAATTAACTTATTTGGTAAACGTTTTGTAAGCATATTTCAATTTTACTTTTCCCCCTTTTCATTTAAAAAAATAGAGTGTCGAAGAGTTTGGCAATTTCAAATAATTAATTACCCAGTAACTGCTACTTTTCTTTTTTTTCTAGGTTAACATACTGATTAATTATTTTGTACTCCATTGTATTACTAGCTAATTAGTAGAGAAATATAATTTTATGCACGAACCTATTGATCTAATGTAATTCAGTTCTGCAGGGTCGTTTGCAGGCTTAGGTTTTCTTTCTCTGTACCTATCTGGGAAGATTAAAGCATTTGATCGGAGAGGCCATGTGGCAAAGCTATGCATTGTTTTTCTTCCTCTACTTGCTGCTTCTCTCGTTGGCGTCTCTCGAGTAGATGACTATTGGCACCATTGGCAAGATGTGTTTACTGGAGGTCTTCTAGGTCTATTTCTACTCACTTGCCTTGCAAGAAAAATAATTTGGTGTTATATCAATATCAGACCTCACTTAATTAGAAGAAATAAACTATCGCTTCTTTGTATGTTTCTTGCAGGGCTCGTGGTGGCAATCTTTTGCTATAGGCAGTTCTTTCCACCCCCTTATAACGACGATGGTAACACGTCTATCTCTGTTTATATATATTTATATATATATTTATATATATATATATTGATATCTTGATTTTAAGAATTCCCTCTCTAAGGTTTAAATTATCAAGTCAGAGTTTCGCTGGCCTTCTATAAAAGTTTCACCGATTACTAAATTTTATTCGTTGCTGGTATTTCGTCTCGGATTCTTCCCATGGAAAAGCTTAATGCTTGTTTATATATAAAATGTGTGTCGTAACTTTTCTTACCTATTAGATTGTTTTAGATAAGGACCTATCAAACAAGAATTAAGCACTAAATTAACACGTTTGGTACATGGCGTTGCATGTTCTAAGAAATGGAAGTTTTTAAAAAAATTTAGAAAATATCTACCTCATTAGTCATTATTTAACGGTAACTATCTTTTTTTATTATTTTTTTAGAATAAAGACACAAATATCATTTTTCATCCTATTTATTTAACTTTTTTTTTATATATATACTTTCAATCTCCTTTCTTGCATACTAAAAGTAATTGAATTCTTTCAACTCTTCTGTCATATTCTTTGATGCATATTTATTCGGCTCATGTTCTATGAAATGTTCTTATCTGCACATGGTTCAATATATTGGACTATGATAACAGTATACATGTCCATAATTAACTATAGCACAAATGGTTTTTAGTAAATGTGCCACTTTTCTTTTTCTTAATTTACTATCTCTTGGGGAATTTTGTCTTGAAGAGCTTTTTGTCATCTGAAAACAAGGATAGGTGTTTCTGTGGTGAGGTGAACATTGGTTGTCGCTATCTGATTCTGGCTGGCTTTTTCCATTCTATACTACCTGTTTGGTATCCGGAAGGAGAGGGATTTTCTCTCCTCTATTTCTTTCCATTTTATGTAATGGTTATTATATGTTTATAAGTGTTATTCAACAGTTCATATCTTTTTTCATTACATTTTTAAAGTAGAGATATAAAGGTTGTTTTCTATCTATTCCATCCACTTTTCTTTTTTTATTTCTATTTTTATATCTAACATTTTATATATCAAACAGTCACTTATGCAAATTTTAGCTTAGGAGGAATTAGGGTTCATCCTTTCCTATCAATGACTGAATTATTTTTTGTTCTTATTTGTACTATCCATTCCATTTTAGCCGAACCTGTGCATTTAAGAAATGTTCCTTCTTGCTTATTTTAAATCTGTTGATTTTTAGGATGGGGGACATATGCATATTTCCGAGTAATGGAGGAGGAATCGCGAGCCAATTCAAACAGGAATCACCAGAATGCACTGGCTGAGCAGGAGATGGAGGCTGGGGTTGTGAATCAAGAAGCAAGGCGAAATCGTAGTGATGCGTTCACTCATTTCCCTTTGCACGATCACATTCATAGCCCGACGTTAGACGCCATGGAGCTTGGACGGAAGTGATCCATCCCATATATAGCTTTATTTTGCCTTCATGTTTTCCATACTCCTTTGTGATTGCTTTTTCTGTATACTTGTATATGTTTTCTACGCAGCCAATAGTATAGCTTTAGTTTTAGCTGCCAAATGGCATCAGCTTAAAATTATTGTGTTTTTCATGTTAAGGTTTGAATCACTACTACTCCATGAAAAAAAAAAAATTAGTAGCTTTGGCCATTAATACGATGCAAGGTGCTGCTTCTACTATCAGGAACTTCACCCTCCATGCAACGATTGCTCCTGCCATAAAAAGGAGAAACAGTACATGATTTTCACTGGATATATATTAACTAAGTTGGTAAGGTAATATTTTTCCTTGAGAAAAGAAATTTTTAGAACTTCTATTTTCGAAGGTAGGTATTTAATAGTAGTCATATTTGTTATTACTTTTAGAAACAACTTCGCAGCAATAAATTCTACTACAAAGTTAATTTATGAAAAACTCTTCATCGGAGTACCACAATAGATTTAAGGTAGCTAATAATTAAGTTCTTTTTACCAAAAGCCTAGAGAATTTCAAAACTTGTAATAGTTTAATTATTAAAAATTAGAAAAACTAATTTGAAAATTTATAACGATATATTTAATCAGATATATTCACCTTTACCGTTAATCTTTCAAAGTTCTATCACTTTCATTATCATTTATCAAACTAAGTTTTTTTCCTTTTTTGGGAAATTTAGATTGCTTGTGTGTATTCCAACTTACTCACATCTTCAATTTGATTAAAGGTACGTCTCTCTAACTCCGGAGGTGTCTTCTTCCCTCTCTCACTAGCCTAGCTAGCACCAAGACTACCGCATCAATTGGCTTTCGCAGCAACAAGCCAAAAATCCTTGTCCTCACATCTTCGCTTGTGCCATTTTCTACCTCTTTGGAAGTTTTTATCTCTTCTTGGAGCTTCGCGTGAGCTGTACATGTTCTTTTTCATTACGAAGTTAACGGATTTAGATCATAAAATACTTTAATAAATTGCACGCCACTTTAATATAAACTTACAAATAATAAAGTACTAAAATAAAATCGGATAAATCATAAGATACTAATCTGGATTAGCCTTTTAAATTTATCATCCTTACACCCCCAAAAATATTCACCAGCAAGAGAATCAATTTGCTTATAATATTTCACTGGAAGATGGAGAGGAGACAAGACAAGACTAATTTTAGTCATTCTGGATGTTGGATGTTTGATATATCAATCTTGATTTTCATCCTTGTATCATTACCGATTCATAAATGTAATTCTTATTCCATTCAATATTCACTCATGCACCTGGACTTTGATTGGGAGTTTAAAACCAATTAGAAATAATCTCTCATAATCAAACAAAACCAAATCGATTAAAAACCAACCAATACTAATGTTTTGGATTTTGATCAATTTTCATTTCTTGATTTTGAACAATTCGACTGGTTTCTAATTTGACGTCATAATAAACTGAACCAAAACACGGTGTGTGTGTGTGTGTATTAATATATGACGCTATTAATGATACTCTTTTGATTAGATCATTTGGACTTGAACTTGTTATAATCATTAAAGAATTTTTTTTTTTACTCTTATAATATTGCATTTAGTCCTAAACTGTAAAAATCTTTGGAAACAATTTGGGCAAAAATATTCTAGAAAATTAAGCAATCACTCAAACTAAACTGTCCAACTATTATCAAACTGAATTGAACCACTGAGCACTCCTAATATTAACCAAGGCATGTGAACACTATCATTTAATTTTTGTTATATGATATTTTATATCTGCAAATTCAAATTTATTTTGTGAAAATATTAAGTATTTATCAAAGATGGAGAAAAAGTTGTTGAGAAATTGTCATGGAGAAGATAAAGTGGAGATTGGCAACTATCAAACAAGTTTTCAAGTTTTCTGGGAATAGCTTCATATTTCATAATTCTTTTTATCTTAAAGATTGTTTATCATATATTTTTATTTGAGTGTTAATTTATTTAACTTGATTACAGAAAATTAGATATGTTTATATAACCTTAAATAATGGTATATACGTAATTGATGATTAGTGTGTGAATTTCTAATGCTAATTGGAATAATTGATAATTATCTTACAAAATTCTAATTTTAATTATATTTGTTATATATACAAAAATTAATAGTTATACTGTAGAATTTTAGTTTTTAATTAGTTTGGTAAATAACATCTTGTAAATTCTAATTTAATTATAATTATCTTTTGAAACTATAATTTTAATTAGAATTGTTATATATGTATTGACAAAATAGTAAAATGACATGTTAGAATTATATACTTATGATTTTACTTAAGCATGTGATTTGTAAATTTTATAATTACAAACTTGTTGTAAACATGATTATATATAGTAAAGAAAGCTATTTTAAATAATAAATTAAATGAATAATTCTTGTCTAATTTATATCATTATTAACTAAGTATATGATAAGGCTAAGATAAGAAGTAAATTTACCTACTAAAGTTCTATGTATAGAAATCATTAATAGAGATTTAAAACAAGTTAGTTGATGTAAATTTATATAGGGAATATCTATTATCACAAAATAAAAAAGAAATTTTGTGAGATAAATTTTTATCCTAAATTTAAAATAAAAGACATCCTGGGGTTTATCCTTTAAAGTTATTAAAAGGTCATTAATTTTAAAAAATTAGGTTCAAGTTCCTTATATTTTTATTATTATATTTTTTAATTAAAATATAACAAGTGCATGATTTTTCAATAATACCATAACAACTATATAGTTTAATCAAAAACCATATGATTATCTGCAAAAATTATAAACTTATCATTGTATTACTAAAAAATTGTATACCTGTAATGTTTTAATTAGAGAACCTAATAACAAAAATATAAGGAATCATACATAAGTTTTTTCCAATTTTAATAACTTGGTTATAAGAGATAAAATACCCCTTTTGGTGACTCACATATGTATAAAAAAATATGTTTCATAATTTGCAAACTACAAAGACAAGGAAAAAGTATTAGTTATTGAAAGTGAAAAGTTGTTATAGGATATATTAATGAAGGAAATATAGATATAAGATTAAAATTGTAGATGCTTTTAAATAGTTTTAGGAGAATAAATTTTGATTAGTTGGATAACTGGTGTAACTCATTCTGTTAAGGAAGATGAATTAGTAACATGAAAAATAATAGACAAAGAGAAACATGATGAAATAATAAGGAAAAAGTTGCGACCACAACCAAAACCAATTATCTCTTTATAGTGTGTTTGTGGGGCAAAACATTTGGAGTATTATGGATTTCATCAAACATATAAACATAATAGCTTAAAATATATATTTTGATTTGTGATAGTTTAATCACAATGCAATATTAAAGACTAAGGTATAATTTGGCATACGTGCTTTCAATGGAACTCATAAAAGATGTTGTGAGAAAATTTTGAAAGGTATGGGATGTGAACCCATAACACAAAGTCATTAGTAATGAAAACTTAACTCCTTCCTAGATTAAATATAATTAAGAAGTTCAATGTAATAACTAATATAAACTAAGTTCACATTGAGAATGATACTAATGCGAATCATGGGACAAAATCAACTAGTTCAAAAGAATAAGTTAATTCAAAATTTTTAAATGATTCTTTGCATTTTTTAATTAGACCTATCACAAGAGCGAGGGGTTAAAAGACTTAAAGAAGTATTGAATGGACTTGTTCAAAAGACTTTGATCAAGCAAAATTTTGACAAATCTTATTCAAGTATTAATTATGACATCCTCAACATTATTTAGGCTAAAAATATAGCTATTAAAGCTATTTTGAATTAAAATATTACAATGTAAAGAGTTTAGACCAAAAGTCATACATAAATTGACTCATTTTGGTCTAAATAATACTATTTTTGGCTTAATATATTGACTTCTATAAGCCTTATATATTTGAAAAAAAATTATAATTAATTAGGTAGATCCTCTTTCCTTTACCATTTTTAAAAGATTTAATTGATTGTATTATTAATTTTTAGGTCATTTAGTTATACTTATGAAGTTAGTTTCTTAATTTTCCTCTAACAGGCATATTTGACTTACACTATAAACATATGTATTCTACTTTCATTTATGATCAATTTGATAGTAATAGAATTATTCTGAATGTTTATCTAATTATGAGAATATTATATTTCCTTTATTCTTTGTGATACCTTTATCTTGTCAACCTATCCTTGGATAGGTGATTCAAGTTCGCAAAATGCCCTAATTTGTGCTTTGACTTAAGTGTGTCGTTATGTGAATTGGTTTATTGTGTTCGTGGTTGGATGGGTTGTCTAAGTAGTAGGTCAACATTCTTATTTATCAAATGAAATAACAAACTAAACAAATTAGATTTGTGAAAGTCAGGAAATATTACCAACCAAAACCTAATATATCTCAATGTAAAAATCTCTTATTGGAATGGTTCCAAAACGATATAAAAATTGAGATTATGAACTTTAAAAAATGCTTATCAATATCCAAAAATTCAAACAAAACGAGTCAAACAGATTAAAAAATAAAATAGAATGTCCAGATAAAAAAAAAATTAGATTACAAAATAAATGGCTCTTATAATATAAAAACCAAATTTTGCACACTAAAGATCAAATTTGGAAACAAGAAAAGGTAGAATTTTTTTTTAATTAACGAGTGGCAAGAAGAGATATGGTAAATAAGAAAATCTAGAGACTAGAAGGAAAAGAGGGTGGTTAATGATAGGTAACCTACTGTGTAAACCAAGTTTTGATACCAAATGATGCAAAATCAAGGGGTGACCAGATTTTCACAGTGTAGGTTAAAAGATAAATGATAATTTGAGGCTTAATGGAAGCAAATAGCTAACCAACGTTATTGGAATATTAACCTGCTACTTAGACAACATATCTAACCATGAATGTGATGAACCAATCCATATAATGATACACTTAGGCCGAAACACGGATTGGGGGTTTTTGCAAACTTGAATCATTAACTCAATGATGGGTTGATAAAACAAAGGTTTCACAACAGCAAATGAAAGATAATATCCTTATAATTACAGAAACACTCAAATAATTCTATTACTTTCAATCTGATCACAAATGAAGGTAGAATACATGTGTTTATAGTATAAATCAAATCTACCTATTGAAGGAAAACTAAGAAACTAACTTTATAATCATAACTAAATGACCTAGAAATTAGAAATACAAATAATCAAATCTTTTTAAAAACAGAAAAAGAAAGAGGATCTATCTAATTGATTCTAATTTTTATCCAAATATATAAGACTTCTAGAAGTTAGCATATCAAACCCATAATAATATTATTTAGGGTCAAATGAGTCAATTTATGTATAACCCTTAGTCTAAATTCTTTAATTTATAATATTCTAACTCAAAATAACTTCAGCAACTCTATCTTTAGCCTAAATAATTTTGAGGATATCCTGATTAATATTTGAATCAGATTTATCAAAATTTTGCTCGGTTTAAGTCTCTTGAACAAATTCACTCAATAATTCTTTAAATCCTTTAGCCTTTACTCTTTTGATAGGTTTAAATATAAGAGGCAAAGGATCATTTAAAAATTTTGAAATAACTTATTTTTTTAGGCTAGCTAATTTCACCCTATGATTAGTATTAGCATCTTTTTCTACATGTGTAACATCATACTTAATTAGCTCAACTCATTTCTAATTCATTTTCCTTGACCAAGCAACTTTCAAGAGGAATATTTAATTAAAATATTATATTATTTTGAGTTGTGTAACAGATAAAATTTTTATTTTTTATCCCGTGGACCATATGAATTTTCCTATGTCATTCTCTTATTGAATTACATCTATACAATTCAAATCATCTCAAAATATTACTAAAAACCCGAGCTTTACAACATAAGCCTGATTTATATCAATGACAACAAGCTATTAATAAGTGGCTAGAAAGTACTAATGAATGGTCAATCATTTCTAAATAGTGCACAATTAAAGTTAAAAGGTGAAGTGTAAAACTTTTAGTGAAGTAAAGATAAATTTATAAGGTTTTAAAGGAAATTTTACTTATATTAATATCAAATGAATGAGATTGCTTTTCTAACAAATGGGAATTTAATTTTTGAAAATATTTATGAAATCTAGGGGGTAGCACACAGTCAAACACGTGCTAATTTTTCTGTGAATATTGTTATGGTAGTTAAGGTTATGTGTGTGGTAATTCTAGTTGTAACTTAAGAAGTATGGTTTAAGGATAATTTTATAGTCAATTTGTTAAAACTTTGAGTTATTTATATCGATGGGAGATCTAAGTCAAAAATATCTTTTTTATGTATGATTTTATAAGAAGATAAATTATTTAATTTTTAAACTAAGCAGGTATTCATATATGAAAAGACAAATTTTAATCTGGTCCATTCAACTGGTTGAAAGACCAATCAAATGATACAACAAGAAGCAAAGAGAATCCTCTTTGAAGACACCGATGGATTGATCTAATTAGTCTAAGATGTAGTTGACTAGGAACCAACTTCTAGTTGATTGGTCTAAAGCAGAAAGGTTCCTGGAAGTGTGACGTGAATGATAGTTGATTAGTTGGAATACGAAACTTCAGAAACTTGAAATTTTATCTAATATAATGCATGTTGGATTGAATGGTCATATGGATTCATTATATAATAGTTAAATAACTGTTGTGATGGGTATAAATCTGAATAGACTCAACCAGTCAAGTTTGAAAATTGAATTTTAAATTTGTGAAAGCACAATGGTTCAAAATCAACTTTGTAAACTGTAGATTCTAAACATACAAAGGAGATGATAATAAAGATGAATAAGCTTTCTATTTTCTCATATTCTCTAAACCAAAACCATACTCTAGAAAAGGAAGGATTTATTATTTGCTAAGTGTATCTTTTTATGGTACTTTAAATAATTCATAAAAGCAACTTTGTCAATACCTTACAACATTAATAGGGGTCAAATCTCGCTTTAAAAACAATGTGGAATTTTACATATTTCAAAACTTTCATTCAAATTTTTTGTTCTAAATTTATGACTCATTGAGTATATAATGAAATATGAGTAATTAACAATTTAGTTTCTAAATTTATAAACTAATTAGTTTTACTTCTTGATTTTAGTATACTGCAAAACAATTAGTAAATATCTAAAAATATATAACTTGTTGTAAAATAGTTCTTTTGTCAAATGCTATATGGTTGCTATCTACATTTTGCTCCCTATGAATTTTCTAATGAAATGAGCTTATCTTAAATAGCTTATAACTTCAAATCAAAGTAAGAAAATGATAAAAATATATTTAATTTATTCACCTTGGGAATCTTTAGACATAGAAAAAAGATTTTAGAGGTTGTTTGGTACGTAAAAAGTTAAGTATAGAAATGAAAAGAAAAGAAAAAAAAAAGATGATTTTGAAAATAAAAAATAACTTTATTATCCTTGTTTTTTATAATTGAGTAATAATTAATAGATAGTGTTAAATAATGATTGAGTAATGATTATAAAGGCAAAATATGTATTATAAAAAAAATTCCCTTCCCTCCCATTTGTCTTTGCTAATTTTTGGATTCCAAACAGGCCCTTAGGGTTTTATATATTTGCATAAAATAGTAAATTTTCTATTTTTTTTTTACTCAAATCAATTATGAGCAATGAAATTTGAATGATAGTGACATATAGGGTTGCACATGAAACAAATTGGGATTCACCTCAGCTTAGTACACAGTTGAGACAATTATGCTACAATTAGGTTTTGCTTTTTTTTTTTAATTTTAATATTTGAATGCTCATATTTTTATAATAACTTAACCATTTTAGACATATAACTATTTATTTTAATATGTTTTTATGAGATCTATACAGTGAAAGTGAAAAAGCATAAGTTCAAAAGAGAATATAAAAAAAAATGTAATTCTAACGAGTAAAACTTTAAAAAATAATAACTCAAAATCTGATGGTTCAATTGTTATTTTTTTAAAATTTTTGAAAATTTTTTGAAACAAATGTTTAATATCTTAAATCTGACTTTTTTTTTTCCAAAATCAAAAGATGCACATTTTCTATTTCATTTTGATACATTTGAATCTAATAATTATACCTAAGAGGGGATTTAAAACTTGGAAAATCTATTTATTTTTTTGTTAAAATTACAAAATGACTTCTAGATTTTTTATTTATACCTTTATTTTTTTAATATTATATAAGTGTTCAGATTAGACTAAGTTAGACTAACTAGTACAATTAATCGAACTTTATCATTTCTTTTCAGAAGATTAGCTCAATTTGATTGGATAGCACCCAATTGGTGAATATGCTTTATTATCTGACACTTGATAAAAAGACTAATTTATAATAAATTAAATATTTAAAAAAAATGTAGAGACTAAAATTAAATGAGTTAACAAGTTTGACAAGTAATTTATTAATTTGCTCATCAAAGACAATTGATAACTGCGTGTGAAACCGGGCCAATGTCCTTGATACGCTAATTGCCTTCCCCGGGGCACACTTGGTAGCTATTCATGTGCTGTTCACGTACCTACCTTACCTGGGAAGGGCATGACCCAGTCCGAGCATACGCGTTCTGTGTCCTTAATTATTATTTTATTACTTATTCAATTAAGGACGAATTATTCATATTAAAATTAAGTTCACCTCTTCAGTCTATTTACCCCCCCCCCCAAAAAAAACTTATAAAAATGAGTTTAACTAATAATTTTATGCAACATATTATATTTATTTTTCTAAAAAATTTACTAATGGAATGTTTATTGGAGATTAGAACTAATTAATTATTAAATTAATCAAGATATCATATTTTAATAATATTACATAATTAAATTTAAAATTTGACATTGTCTAAATAAATAAGTTATAAAATCCTATAATTGGATAATAAGTTGGTCTACTAGTCCGTTAAAAAAAAGGTCTCAACTCTTGGTCTATTTTAAAATTAATTATCCTATTTATATTATTTATAAGTGCTTATTTGATGATTTTTTTTTTTTTTTACGAAAGAACTCATCCAAACATCATAAAGTAATATATGTAGAAATATACTTTGAAACATTACATAATTTGTATAAACTAAATCCGGTAATTTCAAGATAATTAGATTGTTTGTGTATAAACATATGATCTTAGTCTGATTTTCTAATAAAATAATA
Source organism: Erythrophleum ivorense (assembly GCA_026724425.1). Taxonomy (NCBI): domain Eukaryota; kingdom Viridiplantae; phylum Streptophyta; class Magnoliopsida; order Fabales; family Fabaceae; genus Erythrophleum; species Erythrophleum ivorense. The sequence continues at coordinate 47,747,552 of JAIUCV010000009.1, forward strand.
TAAAAATAAAATTTTAAATGCAAAAATTAATAAAATGCAAGAGTGAAAAATAAAACATGTTTAGCTTAATTGCTAAGCCAACTTTTAAATCGACACTTTGATATATTATTTTCCTACTGGGGTTACGTAGTATCGTTGACTTTGGTTCTAGATACTTCTCCCCCATGTGGCGTCACTGGTATGCTATGGTATGGGCATTGTTTACGCGTAATTAGCCTCGCAGTGTCACAATTAAATAATTTATTTTTGGATCTTACTCGTGGAGTTGTTATATATATGCCAATCATAGGTAACACTATATATTATAAATCCACACCACTTAACTATTATTAAAATGGTCTAATTGACAAAGATATATTATAATATATGATATGATATATTATAATTATGTAAAATTGTATGAATGATTATACTTAATTTTGATTAAAAAATTTTGAATGGGAACCGCTAATACAATAATATTAATTGAGTAAGTTATAATTAAAGTAATATATTAATGCTCAATATACCAGCCGGCGTAGGCAGGGGAAGTAGGCACGTGGTCCATTATTTGGTACCTTATCTTTGAATTCAATTTTTTTTCTTCCAGAAACGTTCCTTTGGTTTCCAATGCTAAAATTCCTCCAGACAAGCAAGGTATCAGAATTTTTTTTTTTTCAAAGAAATATGATGCCACTCTTAGCTACAAAAAGTTTGAATTAGAAACGTTTTACGTATGCAAATTAGAAAACACATAATATTTCAGAGATAGTGAGATGTTTCGTTTAAATTATTATTTTTCATGTAATAAACAAATGTTAGAGTTAAATGTAATTTTTAAAATATTAATTTAATATTATTAATAAAATTCATATTAAGAAAAACTATAGTCGAAGCAGGAATGTGAATATCTTGAATGACCTTATTTAAGTTTTTTTTTTTTTTTTGTGGATTACTTTGGAGAGTATTGTAAGTGGTAGTTCCATTCTCTCCGTTTGGGCCTCAGGAGGATGAACAATGAAGATATAAGACGATGTTGTCCTTTCGGTTCTATCTTTTGAAGTTTGATTTATTTAATGGACCTTATATATTTTGTAACTCTCTTTTTTTGGTTAAATCAAGCATGTCAATTTGAAAAAATTTAAATTAATTTATAATATTACATGATGTGCAGTTCAAAAAATTAAGGAAAATAGAAGCTTGACAACCAATTCTGCAGATCTTGTTAACAATTTTAAAAGGGTAGCCTAACTAATAGCCACCCACTTGTACAATACAAGATACCTACCCCATTGCCGTTAAAAAATAAAAAATAAAAAATGTAATAAGCTAATGACAACTCTATTAATCAAATAATTTAATTAGTGGCATATGGTAATCTTACTTGATTTGCCATATATATATATATATATTCATTAATTTGAAGGATCTAACAGAATTTTTTTCTCTTAATAGCAAGTTCTGTTTTAAAAAAATTATTTACACAGTATCATTCATAAGTTGTCGTAATTGCATGTAACTTTACACAATATGACTAAGTTTAAATTATTCTATTTAAGGTTGGCCATAAAACAAAAAGTTATTCTATTTAAGAATACCTAAACTTTATATAAATAATTTAACCCCAAATAGAAGATAAAGTTGTTCAGATTTTAGCCATCTGATTTCAGCATATTACAGTCCTTGTCGCTATCCTGTCCTGTTCCCTCCCCACTTTTTCTGTACAGTGCTCACTAATTAAGATAAAAGAACAAATTAGGCACTGTTTTTTTATAATACTTGTTTTTTAATTATTTTTAAATAAAAATAAGAAAATTATTTTTCATTTATAAAATTATTTCTTTATTATTATTCCTCTTCCAAGTCTCTTCCGTTGGCCTAAAAAAATGACGAATCCCATCTCATAATCGAAATTAGATTTCCATTTGGGAGGTTGACGCGTGTCCTTGGTGCACGTAAAATCCACGCGCCATTCCCATTCCGCGTCTTCTTTTACTTTTTAATTCATCATCATTCTTCTTCTTCTCCATTCCCTCACTCACTTTCTTCTTTATTTTTGAATCTCCTGCTTCAAAAAGCATTTGCAATCACTCTCTCAAAATTCCATTCTCTCCTTCTCCGTGACGTCGAATTCCGTGCAGGTATGGCCTCTGTCCCTCAATCTCTCTATTTTCTTGTGCGCATTCTTTTATGTGTTTGTTTCTCGGCATTCCTCTTTCTTCTCGTTTTTTCTTGTTTTGTTAAACAGCGTGCAGAGTTCACTCTGCATGAAAAGTCCCTTTTTTTAACCCAAAAAAAGAGAGAGAGAAGATCACTGAACAGGATCTTCTATTTCAAGTAGGATGTTTAGTGATTATACGGTTTGCTGAGTTTGTTTTGATTTTATTAGTACATTAAAATTTAATACGTATATGTTTGCCTTTATTTGACACTTTTTGCTTTTCTGGTGTCTAAGTTGATAAGTTTCGTGTTCAAGTTGCCGATCGGGGATTTGGTTTTCTACTAACTTCTGTTATCCTCCGTTGAAGTTAGTTTTTACTGTTTACCATCTTTATAAAATTATGATCTATAATTATTCTCGCCACAATAGCAGTCCCCTCATATTGTCAGTCTTTGTATTTTGGAAAAAAAAAAAAAAACTGCCAAGGTTGCAACTATATGCAGCCATTGAGGCCTCAAATTACGTGACAAAGTATTTGTTTGGCTTCGCTTGTGATATTTCTTGTGAGAAACATAACTAATAGTTTTAAGTTCTCTTATTCTTATGATGAAGTAAGTATCTTTTTATCTTAAATGGTATTGTTGATGTTGAAAAGGTTTCTACGCATAAAGCTTAAATAGCCAATGCTACCTGTTCAATAGATGGGGCATATAACTCTTCAAACTGACTAGAGCAAACTCAAATGATCACCATAAATTTTGCGGCTGAACCATGTAATTGTCAAATAATTGTAGTATTTTATATGGGGAGAATATATTTTTCAGGAGCTGAAAAAATCACGACTTGACCTGTGGTGGGTAACAAATTAGATTTGGAAAGGTGTTGGGCTATCATACTAGTGAGGAGATTTTAGAGAATTTACACACATGACTTAGTTTTGGGTATGTCAAGGATTGTATCAGAATTGATATCTCAATTGAAGGGGCTCCAAGGATTGAATCGAGGATTAAGGCCCAAACCTCCTATGGAGATACTATTTACTAATATGCATATGCTTTTAAACAAAGAGTTATAAGTAAGCAAAATATCATCCAAATCACATCCACTAATATATAAATAAAATCTTAAATTAAGTACAGAAATATTTAATAAGATCCTAGTACATTATGTTAATGGCAGTGCCCTCCCTACTAATGATATTTTTTTTTTTGCTTGAGAAATATGATAATTCTGGAATGGATCTATGTCTAGTGTTAAATGATAATCTATGTATAAATCATACTCTGGGATACTATTTTCTGCTCTGTTCTGTTTTATTGGTTTCACTTGTTAGCGGCATGTGTATTTGTTACTGTGACATTCATTACCTTTTTAAATCCTTTCTATTTGTGATCTCAATTTATTTCTTGAATTTCTGGTGATTTAAATTTTTAAAAACTTCTGCTAACCTTCCTATTTTGTTATTCGCAGAGAGAAATGCCAGAAATTCAGTTGGGTACACACACTTTTAAATCACATGGAACTAAAGTGGCGAGGATACATTTGCATGACTGGTTGATTCTTTTGCTTCTTGTCATCCTTGATGTAATCTTGAATGTGATAGAGCCATTTCACCGCTTTGTTGGAGAGGGGATGCTAACAGACCTGAAATACCCATTGAAAAAAAATACTATTCCCTTTTGGGCTGTTCCGGTTTGTTTTTCCTCAAGGAATTGTGTCATTAAAAGATGAGATTGCATATTATTTTGACCCTTGTGGCTTAATCAAAGTTTAAATATAAACTCTTGGATTTTAATTTTTTGGACAGATAATAGCAATATTGTTGCCACTGGCTGTCATTCTTGTCTACTATTTCAAGCGAAGGGACATTTATGACTTTCATCATGCTGTATTGGGTACATTTATGACGTTTTGAAAAATTTTCCTTTCCATCTCATTTGCCCATTACTCTGGCATAATTGTAATTTTCTAACATTATGTATTGCCAAATGAACATTCAGGTCTTCTATATTCTGTACTCATTACTGCGGTGATAACTGATGCTATCAAAGATGGTGTTGGACGGCCACGCCCTGACTTCTTCTGGCGGTGTTTTCCCGATGGCAAGGGGGTGGGTTCTTTATTTTATCAACTAGCCATGTTGTTTTATTACTAGCAATGTCATTACCATGTGATACACATTACTTTAGCTTAGTTATCCACACAGTTAACATGGCATTGGCACATGACATGTTCAGGTGTTTGATCCTGTAACAAGTGATGTTAGGTGTACTGGAGATAAGAGCGTTATTAAGGAAGGACACAAAAGTTTCCCGAGTGGACATACCTCTTGTAAGTGCTCTGATGGGTACATATGTAATCTGCCTGAGTTTAGGGGTATTGTTGCTAGCTTACTTTTATTTTGTTGCATTGTTTAAAACCTCAGAGATCTTCATTTTCTTTGAGCAATCCTATTGCCTCCTAGTCTTTGCCAGTTTGCTGGACTGGGGTCTATATATTTTGCAATCTTATGCTTGAATTTCATAAAGTGCTTCAATTTCATTAATTTGTTCAAGTTCTGGACCAGACATGGATTAGTATGTTGAGGGTGAAGTTGATTTGGATTATAATAAAATCAGACTGTCATAACTCAGAAATTGTCATCGATGAGTCAGCTTCCTAGGGGGAAAAAAGTGGTACAAGAATCTATGGTACAAGGTTGAAGTGTTTGGTATTTTTGAAAAACTTAGTTTGTCAATCTTATTGCCGCTGCATGGTCAACAAATATATTAGGCATAACTTTTTGGTTTTTGATGTCATTGATCAATCCAGGGAATGGCTTGTTTCCGTTGTCTGTTCCAATTCAATAATTTGTCACAAGCTTTGTGAGCTACCTCAAAATAAGCTAACATTTATTTAGTTGTTCTTTATGCAGGGTCTTTTGCTGGTCTAAGTTTTCTTGCTTGGTATATATCTGGAAAAATTAAGGTATTTGATCGTAGGGGCCATGTTGCAAAGCTCTGTATTGTTATCTTACCGCTCCTCATGGCAGCTCTGGTCGCAGTCTCACGTGTTGATGATTATTGGCATCATTGGCAAGATGTGTTTGCTGGAGGTCTTATAGGTGTGTTTGTTGAGGCCTGCAAATTTCTGTTTTTAGTTCATTAAATATTCATGCATACTTTTTGGCAAAATTTCTTATGTTAACTTCTTTTATGCAGGGTCAATAATTGCTTCTTTTTGTTACTTACAATTCTTTCCACCTCCGTATGACACAGATGGTAAGTCCGTGAATTGTTCCTTGATCCTCTTTTAACACATGTTGAATTGTTGTGACAGCCTGCCTTTTCTCTTCGGGTATGTGTGTTCTGTGTGGCAGTACCTTAATTCAATATGTTAAAGATGTGCTTCAAAGAAATATGTTAATCATACTTCAAGCTTGTTAGAGATATTAATAAAAACCAATTATAAGCCTTCGCTTAATGGCTTAAGCTTTTGGATTGAAATAATTCTGAAATGGTATTAAAATCTCTGTCTGAGTGGTTAAAAGTTTGATCCTTATTATTTCCATTTTCTTTGTTTAAATTAAAATTTTAATACAAGGTATGATGAGCTTATCCTTTGGCTAAATTTCAAGGCCAAAGGGTTTGCATGAGGGGTTTTGTTAGAGATATTAATAAAATACCAATTATGAGCCTTCCTTTTATAGTTTAAGCTTTTGGGTTGAAACAGCCCTTGACAAAGCTAAATGTCTTAATAAAACCAATGTTTTTAAGACTGGATCGATTATTGAATCGGTAGAGTCACTGGTTTATAATTTAATGGTATAATTGTGGTTAAATAATGGTCTAACCAGTAATAATTGAATATATATTTTTTAAATTTTATATAATAAAACTTTAATATAACAAATAAATATTAATAAATTTTAAATTTTAATAATGTTTGAAAAGTTCTTTTTTAATTGGAAAATAAAAACTATCCATGATCAAAATTGAAGAATAATTAATATTTGAACTTTTAGAGTTCATAAGCTATGATAAGATTTCAATTGTTATTAAAAAAAAAGGAACAAAAACAAAAAAGCAAATGGAAGAAGAAGAAACAATTTTGGCCAAACATTTTGATATTTAAGAGAGATATTGCTAAGATATAGAGCATGATGAAGGGTAAGCATGGAAAATAATTAACTACACGCTTTTTGGTTTCTCTTGTATTCTCTAAATTTCAATAACTGGTTTGATTGATTTTTTATTGATCCGGTTTTGATCGATTTGGCCAATTTTTATCCAACTCGTTGGTTGACCCATTTTTTGGACCAATCGAACAGGGCCATGGATCAATTTACTTGTTTTTTGGTTGAACAGGACAGTTTGGTTTGGGTCTGATAACTATAATAAAAACAAATGTGATATCAATAAGCTACTATGGCTGAATGTTTTTTCTAAATTTTCATTCAATTAATTATCATGTAAATGGCTTCCGTAGCTTCATCTTTAAGATATAGAGGAACTGCTTTGTGATATTTGCTATTAACTCTGGTTGTGATACTGGATTTCTCTTGAATAGTTTACACCTTACTGTCCTCGTCTGGCATATATAACCTTTTTAATTATGTTTATGTTGTTGCATAAAGCTATAATAGGAGCAATAGCAGTTCAGGTTTGAAGAGCACACATTTATGGCTTTGAAAGGGAATGCCTTGTAGCCATTCGTATATGTCTGGTTGATATATTTAATTCCTTAGTGCTGAAACCATAAAGGACTGAGGCGATTGGCAATGTTTTGCCACTGGACATGTTTCTTTGAGTTTGACTATGATGCAGATTGGCATCTTTGTTTGTGTGGTTAGCCGTTAATTGCAGGAAGGACAAGGAAATGAGTACTTTTGGTTTTGCTTCAGTAAGATTAACTTATTTAATTGGACATTTAGCCAATGTGGCTTTCATTTAGGCATTTAGCTCAATGATATTGCAAAAAGATTAAAGAAAAAAAGTGTATGCATATCGGTGCTCATAGCAGGACATGTTTAAACTATTCTATCGACTTAAACTCAGTGTCCATACATATTGTTACTCTAGCGGATGCGAGTTTGAGTTCTATTTTAGAGCCTTGCTTAGCCTGGTGTTTATACTCTTCTCCTATGTCTTCTGAGTCTGAGTCAGGCTTTTGAGATAACTTTCTTTTGTGTATCATATATATTTGTGTATGTAGGTTGGGGTCCTTATGCATATTTCCAGATGTTGGCTGAATCTCATAATGGGGCTCAAGTCTCATCTACGAACAATGACATTATTAGCCCGCAACCTGGTGAGCTTCATATTATAAGCATTCCGTCTCAACGTGATCGGGATATTGCTCGAGTCAATAGCTGAGATTCAAGTCCCAGATTAGATGGATGGATCACAAAATGCAAGGAGACAATGATTTTAGTTTCAGAGTGCAGTAGAGACACAAGAAAGATCAACAGATGTCCATAATCTGTAAAAATTATAGGGTTTATGAATCTCACTGTAAATTTCTGCCTTCGAACTTTTCCGAAGAATTGAATTGATGTATGCTCATTTCCTCAAATTAGATAGGATGTTTCTAGCATCATTAGCTTTGAACAAATGTGATATGACGGTTGCTTTTGTTCTGAGATGACTGTTGAGTTAGGAGTATATGATTTTTGTTGGTTATCAAAATACTGTTTTAAATTGCGAGCACTGGTATTCAGATACAACCACATACAAATTGCTGCAGTTGTGAGAAAAATAATTAACCGTGCAAGTATTTTAGTAGAAAGACAGCATGACCATTGATAGAAGTATTATGAAGCTCAAGTAGTGTGGGTCATGGACACTTTATAATTCTTCCTCAAGGGAAGTGCCTTGTTCTTGTGTTGTTGATCTATTGTCTGGAGACATTTACATTGGTGCCAAACAAAATAATGAATATAAACTAACATAACTACCTGAGCAAACCGCATGCCAAGAAGATTTGCTGAGTTTCAATTTTTGTAACAGTGCTTTTTGTCTCCAAATAAAAATATCCCAAACTTAGGTCGGTGATTTGATGGCGGTTGTAACTACTCAAGAACTGTAACGAGGAATGATGTTATAATCTTTTTTTTAAAATTAGAATGATCATTGAATCAATAAAGTTATTATTTCATGGTTTATTGATTGTTGAATCATTGATAATTAAATATTATATTTTTATTTTATATATTAAAATTTTAATATAATAAATAAATATTAATAAATTTTAAAATATGTTATGATTAATATACATAAAAATAAGTTAAACTAGGGTTGTTTACTGGGCCCATTGGGCTCGGCCGTACTCGACCAAATGGGGCCGGGTAAAAAAAATTTTTTTAAAAAAATTTAAGGCTAGGGTGAGCTACAAAATCAGGCATCGGGCCAACCTTTAGGGTTATGTTGGCCCGGCCTGGCTAGAAAATAATTTTATTTTTTAAAAAAATATTTTTTTATAAAGATTTATATCAAAATTTTAATTTTTTTAAAGATAAAATATAATTTTATAAAAATTTATATAAAATTTTTTAAATATTATTTTATAATTTTAATAATAAATTTAGGTTGATCAAAAGGGATATATTAGTCTAATTAAGTCTAAAAAAATAAAAAAAAAAATATTTTTTTATAAATATTTATATTAAAATTTTAATTTTTTAAAGATAAAAATTTAATTTTATAAATATTTATATAAAAATTTTATTTTTTTGAGATTATTTTACAATTTTTATAATAAATGAAAAAAAAAATGTCGGGCCGTCCGATTTAGCCCAACCCCGCTCGATATTAAATTGGGCCAAGCCGGGCCATGCTAGAGGTTAGGCATCAAGCTTCAATTTTGAAGCCCTTTTAAAATTGAGTCGAGCATTGGGCAAGGCCAAAATCCTGATCAATTCGGCCCATGTACACCTTTAAGTTAAACATAATATAATATTTAATATTTAATTTGTTTAAAATATACTTACATAATTTTAATAAAAATTATATGAATCTTATTTTTGTTTCTTGTTTATTATATTAAAAATTTGCCATTAATTGTAAGACAATGGAAATAGTTTAATGAATAAGATATGGTTTGCCATATTAATGGTCTAGGGTTTTAATAAGAAGTTAAGCATTTTGTTTTACTAAATGAATAGATCTATAATAAATATTAAATATTACATATATTAACTAATGATGTCCATCGGCTCAGTGGGAGAGGTGCTTAAACATTGCAAGAGGACATAGGTTTGAATCCTAGTATACATAATTTTGGTAATGACTCTAAGAGAGCTATAAATCGATAGATTTGATTAGTACTGAGCCACATTGGTTTTGCACATTAAGGATCAAATTTGGAAACAAGAAAAAGTAGATTTTTTTTTATATTAAAAGGTGGCAAAAAAAGATATGATAAATAAAAAAATTTAGAAGCTAGAAGGACAAAAAGATAGCTAATGATAGGTAACCTACTATGTAAACCAAACTTTGATACCAAACGATGTGAAATCAAGGGGTGGCTCGATCTTCAAAGCATATGTTGAAAGATAGATAATAGTTCGAGACTTGATGGAAGCAAATAGTCAACCAACGTTATAAGAACATTGATTTGCTTTTTAGACAATATGTTTAACTGCAAACATGATGAACCAATCCACATAGTAATACACTTAGATCGGACACAAATTGGGGGTTGTTACAAACTTGAATCACTAACTCAATGATAGGTTAATAAGACAAAAGTTTCACAATAACAAATGAAGGATAATATTCTCATAATTACAAAAAACACTCAAATAATTCTATTACTTTCAATCTGATCACAAATGAAAGTATAATATATATATTTATGGTGTAAATCAAATCTACTTATTTAAGGAAAATTATAAAACTAACACTATAATCCTAACTAAATGACCTAAAAATTAAAAATATAAATAATCAAATATTTTTTAAAAATAGAAAATAAAAGATAATCTATCTAATTATTCTAATTTTTATACAAATACATAAGATTTCCAAAAGTCAACATATTCAACCTATAATAGTATTATTTAGACCTAAATGAGTTAATCTATGTATAGCCCTTGGTCCAAACTTTTTAATTTGTAATATGCTAACCCAAAATAGCTCCAGTAGCTTCATCTTTAACTGAAATAATATTAAGGATATCTTGATTAATACATGAATCAAATTTGTCAAAATTCTACTTGGTCCAAGTTTTTTGAATAAGTCTACTCAATACTTCTTTAAGTTTTTAATACCTTGCCCTTGTGATAAGTTTAATTAAAAGATGTAAATGATTATTTGAAAATTTTAAATTAACTTGTTCTTTTGAGCTAGCTAATTTCTCCCCATAATTCACAATAACATCATTTTCTACATGAGCTTGGTTCATATCAATAACAACAAACTACTAATAAGTGGTTATAAAGTACTAAGGAATGGTCAATCATTTCTAAATAGTGCAAATTAAGGTTAAGAGGCTAAGTGTAAAACTCTTAATGAAGTAAAGATAAATTTATAGGGTTTTAAAGGAAATTTTACTTATATTAACATCAAATGTGTGAGATTGCTTTTCTCAAAAATGGAAATTTAATTTTTGAAAATATTTATGAAATTTAGAGGGTAGCACATAGTTATACATGTGCTAATTTTTTTGTAAATATTGTTGTGGTAGTTAAGGTTATGTGTGTGGTAATTCTAGTTGTAACTTAAGAATTATAATTAAAGGATAATTTTATAGTCAATTTGTTAAAACTTAGAGTTATTTATACTAATGAGAGATCTAAGTCAAAAGAAACCATTCTTCTGCATTATTTTGTAAGAAGAGAAATTATTTAATTTTTAAACTAAGCAGGTATTCATATATGGGAAGACAAGTTCTAATATAATCTATTCAACTAGTTGAAAGACTAATCAAATGATACAACAAGAAGCAAAGAGAATCATCTTTAAAGACATCAATTGATTAATCTAATTGGTGATAAATGTATATTTTATAATTAAATAGGTGTAGGTTTTGGGATATAGTGAATTAAATTTATAAATATTTTATACTTATTTAATCTGTTTTATATATTTGTCTCTTAAATTTAATTTTTAGACAAAAACAGAATTTAGATAAAAAATTATAGGTTAAAGATAAATATAAGAAATAATATTTCATTAGAATTAGAATTATAAAATAACATTTAAATTACTTTATTTTATTAGTTATTTTATTATTTTAGTTATCTTTTTGTTAGTCTTTAATAATTATCTTTTTGTTAAGATTAGAATTTAATATCATCTTTGGTTATTAGAAGTTATCTTTCATTAGAATTATGATTTGTTATTAGAAGTTATATTATAGACTTTAGATATAGTTCATAAAAATTAGGATTATGAACCTTGTCATTGATTGAAAAATAATAAGTATTTCTTATATTCTAAAAAGAAAGGAGGTATCCAATCATTATTATGAATATCTTAAGAATTCTCTTCAAGATATTTAGAGTCCGTGGAAGCAATCTTGAAGTTGCACAAGAATTTTTAGGAGTATTAAGGTTGAATCAATTTTTCTTATTTATTTCTTTATATTTGTGTGATTGATTTTTTAAGATTGTAGATTTTAGAACGATGTTATTTGTGAATTCTTTAATTATGTGTTTCTAAATTTTCCAATTGGGGGTAAGGATGTAGCATAATTATGAACTAATTTTTACTATTTGTTTTGACTCTTTATGGATTTTTATTTATGAATATATTTTTAAATTTCAATTATATCTATTTCTTTTATATTTAATGTTGATTTTATGATTGTCCACCATTAAATCAATTATATGGGTGATCTTGTTGTATTAGGAAGTGAAGAAAGAATCTAGATATAAAGAAATAGACACAAATATTTAGGCTAATGATAGTTTTAGAGATTTGTAGTGATTTAAAACTATTGCTTCATAATTTAATTAGTTGTTTGGGTATTTTGGAAAATAATTTAATTCTAATTAAATACAAACTATTAATTTAGGAGAATATTAGGACATTTTAGAAATAGTTATTACTATAATTGTTTAAGAATCAATCTGATGAGTAGAAACTAGTAGCTTATAGGATAAATTTTGAACCCCAACATTTTTAGTAATTGTGTTCTTCTTATAATCAATAATCGCTTGCTTTTATTTTTATAGTTTTTATGTGCTCTCATCAATTAATTTATTTTATATCATTTTTTCAATTATTGATTATTTGGAGTAATAAAAGTGTAACCTCTCTGTGGGTTTGACCCCATAATATAATGAAATTTTTTACTACATCGATCCTATACACTTGCGGGAGTGATCAATTGGTCCAAGATGTAGTCGACTAGAAACCAGCTTCTAGTTGACCGGTCTAAAGCACAAAGGTTCTTGAAAGTGTTATGTGAATGATAGTGGATTAGATGGAATAAGGAGTTTTAGAAACTTTAGATTTTACCTTATATAATGCATGTTGGATTGAGTAGTCATAAGGCTTCATTATGTAATAGTTAAATAGTTGTTGTGATGGGCATACATCTAAACAAACTCAACCAATCAAATTTGAAAATTGGATTTTAAATTTGTGAAAAAGCATAATTGTTCAAAATCAACTTTATAAAATATTGATTCTAAACATAAACATACAAAGGAGATGATAATAAAGATGAATAAGCTTTCTATTTTCCCATATTCTCTAAACCAAAACCATACTTTAAAAAAGGAAGGATCTACCATTTGTTGAGTGTATCTTTTTATGGTACTTTAGATAACTCATAAAAGCAACTTTGTTAATACCCTACAACATTAATAAGAGTCAAATCTTGCTTTAAAGACAGTGTAGAATTTTACATATTTTAAAACTTTCATTCAATTTTTTTTTTGTTTTAAATTTATGACTCCTTGAGTATATAATGAAATATGAGTAATCAACAATTTAGTTTCTAAATTTATAAACTAATTAGTTTTACTTCTTGATTTTACTATGTTGCAAAACAATGAATAAATTTCTAAAAATATCTAACTTGTTATAAAATAGTTCTTTAGTTAAATGCTATATGGTTGCTATCTAAATTTTGCTCCCTATGAGTTTTCTAATGAAATGAGCCTTTCTTGAATAGCTTATAACTTCAAATCAAGGTAAGGAAATGATAAAAATATATTTAATTTATTCACCTCGAGAATCTTTAGATATGAAAAAAATATTAAAGGTTTTATATATTTGCACAAAATAGTAATTTTTTTTTAACTCTAATCAATTATGAACAATGAAATTTGAATAACACTGACATGTATGGTTGCACACAAGACAAACTGGGATTCACCTTGTCCTAGTACATAGCCTAGGCAATTATGTTACAATTAGGTTTTGTATTTTTAAAAATTTCAAAATTTTGAATGCTCATATTTTTATAATAAATTAACAATTTATGATATATAACTATTCATTTTAATACGTTTTTATAAAATTTATATAATAAAAATGAAAAAAAATAAGTTTAAAGGAATAAGAAGAAAATACAATTCTAGAAAGTAAAACTTTAAAAAATGATAACTTAAAGTCTGGTGGTTTAATTGTTATTTTTTTTTATTTTTGATAATTTTTTTAGATAAATGTTTACTATTTTAATTTTGACTTTTTGTGCTTTCAAAATAAAAAAAAATGCATATTTTTTATTTCATTTTCATACATTTGAATCTAATAATTATACCTAAGAGGGGATTTAAAATTTGAAAAAGTATATTTAAAATTTTTTTGTTAAAATTATAAAATGACTTCTAAATTTTTTTATTTATATCTTTCGTTTTTTTAATATTATAGAAATTAGCCTCCCAGTGTCACAATTAAATAATTTATTTTTGGATCTTACTCGTGGAGTTGTTATATATATGCCAATCATAGGTAACACTATATATTATAAAACCACACTACTTAACTATTATTAAAATGGTGTAATTGACAAAGATATATTATAATATATGATATGATATATTATAATCATGTAAAATTGTATGAATGATTATACTTAATTTTGATTAAAAAATTTTGAATGGGAACTGCTAATACAATAATATTAATTAAGTTATAATTAAAGTAATATATTAATGCTCCATATACCAGCCGGGGTAGGCAGGGGAAGGTAGGCATGTGGTCCATTATTTGGTACCTTATCTTTGAATTCAATTTTTTAATTCCACAAACCTTCCTTTGGTTTCCAATGCTAGAATTCCTCCAAACTAGCAAGGTATCAGATTTTTTTTTTCAAAGAAATATTATGCCATTTTGAGCTACAAAAATTTTGAATGAGAAACGTGTGAATACCGCATTTTGTCCGGACATGTCAAAAATAAAAATAAAAATAAAATAATAATAATAATAATAATAATAATGGGAAGAAGAAAAATGAAAAGAAAAAAGTTAAAATAAAAATTCAACTAAAAAAATAAACAAAAATGACAAAGTAAAGCGAGAAAAAAAAAAGAGAGGGAGCTTTAGAAAACAAAAAAATTGAAAAAACAAAAACAAAACAAAAGAAAGAAAATAGAAAAGTAGGAGAAAATAGAAAAAAAATTAAATTGAAAGCTCTAGAAAACAAAAATAAAAAAAACCCCCCCGAAGAAAAAAATCAAAAAAAAAGAGAAAAGAGAAAAAAAAACTAAAAAAAAATAATAATAAATTTTAAGGATTAGGAGAAAAGAAAAAAGAGAGAGCCCAAGTCTTCTAAAAAAAAAAACAAGGGAGAAATTGCAAGGGCCTGAAACAAAATTTTTCTGTAATCCAACATTTAATTCAGCCCAGTAAAAATGGGCCGAAAAAATGGGTGGACCAAATTTTCATTGGGCCTGCTTCAAATCAAACCGCATCCATTTTCTATAAGCCTACCCGCATCTCTAGCCTGGACTCTCTCTGGCAACAAACAGATAACACGACTCTAACCCCTTGTTTGGTTTGAGGGGATTCCCCTCCCCTCCCCTTGTTTGGTTTGCATTTTTGGAGGGGAGGGGAGGGAAAATTTCATTAAACTTTCCCTCCCCTCCCCCTCTCCCCCTCCCCTCCAATTTGGGGGGATTGGGAGGGAAAGTTACATTTTAGACCAAAATACCCTTATATTTATTTATTTATTTTTATTTATTTATAAGTTTTTTTAAATAATTATAATTATAAATAATTTTTAATATTTATTTAATTTTGTAATAAAAATATTAAATTTTTAAAAATAAAAAATAATTAATTATATTATCATTACTTTTAAAACATATAAGGGTAAAATAGTCTACATATTATTATTTTCCCTCCATTCCCCTCCTGAACCAAATAATATTTCATTAAAATCCCTCCCCTCCCCTCCCCTCAGTTGAACCAAACATAGCCTAAAGTTCAGCGCAGCAGACGGATGGGAGCAGGACTGAGACGAGAGGGCGAGCAGGCGTGTCTCAAAAACTGGAAAGGGACAGATCAGGGAGGAGTTTTCGAGGGAAAAGTGGACCAACCGGGGAAAGGAAAAGGAGAGCAACCGGGGATCTGAAAAAAAGGAGGGAGACTAGAAAGAAAAATGAAGGGGTCTGATTTGAGGAAGAGGGGGAAGCCCCTCGATTTAGGGTTCTGAGGCGTACAGAGCGAGAAGAGGAGGAGACTTTCAAATCGAAAATCTGAGGGTTCAGAGGCGAACGGAGAAAGGAGTCGAGGGAGTGAATCGAAGAGAGACAGAGGGAGTGGGAGTCCGAAAAAATAAACGGAGAGAAACAGATAGGGGATTGAACGGGATCCTTCGGATTAAAGGATTCGGAAGCGATAGGAAGAGAGCTCCTCTCATACACAAAGGGAGAACCGAGAAGGGAGAGTGAAAGGGGGGTTCGACGGAAGCCGAGTGACGAGATTCATCGAGCTGGATCATCTGCGAAAAGGAGAAGAACGTAAGTCTCTTTTTTGCTTTTTGGCTTTGCCTGATTTGCCTAGTCATATCCGATGGATTTGGAAATATTGATCCCATGCTGTCTTTTTGTATGTGTATGTTTTGTCTTCGGATCCCATCAATGTTGTTCGCTGTTTTGAGTTTTCATTCCGACTATGTGGCCTAGATTGGGAACACAATGTGCCGAATGAGCATGATTGAAAGAAGTCCTCAGAATCCCCCATATATTGCCTCTGTTGTTTGTCTATTTTCTATGCTTAATTCTCTCTGAAATTTGGTGCTGCTTTTCTGAGTATATTGCTGCCATATAAAGTTTTGGAAATTATATTGAGACGCTGTTCTTGCTGTATGGTGTGATTATGAGAAAGAACAGGTTTTGATGCCTTCCTTTTTAAAAAAAAAAAAAAAAACTTCTTTGCCCCTGTATGCTCTGATTTAACTTTGCATTTTGTGGTGCGACTATGGGTTACTTGCTGTATGTTCGAAGTAAATAAAAACTATCTCGCATTGCTTAAGTCTGGGATGGCGAGATAGTCATGTAGGGATGGTCCTCAATGGGGTACGAGAATTCTGTTAGGTCTTAAGAAGAATATGGGGTAGAGTTGTCCATTTAATTGATTATATAATTGTTGCATTAGGGCCTTGCTTTATGGTTTGTCGGGATCTGTTACCATGGTCGAGTGATGGTGAGAAACTCCCGGGAATAGGCTTGGCTCTGCTGATTTGTTCATGTCGATATGAGTCATCTGATAGTTTTTATGTGCTTGTTAAAGTTCGTTGTTGTGCCGTGACACAGTCTCTCCCCCCATAAACAAGTATGGTTTGATCCTGGTAACCATATACTTGTACATTGCTAAGCATGTTCTCCCCTTTGTTGCAAATTTGTGTGATCTTCGGCTTTCACTTTGTCTTTGTCTCACTTTGTCTTTCGTGTTTTGAATTTTGGATTGCCTTCTAATCCCAAGTCATTTTACTGTATTTATACCTGGACAGGGTGAATTGCTGGAGAGAATACATGGGATTGGGGTAGCTGAACAAGGAGAACTAGGGAAAGCGTCACCGACCAGATAGATTGATGGAGGGATTCTTGAGCAGATGATTAAAGAGAAACAAAAAGGATGGCTTCACCGGTTCTGTACTTTCGCCCAATTTATGTATAATCTTGTGATGTATATTCGGAATAGGCTAGTATTCGATTGAACACAACTCACACACATTCACAAGTTAATGTGTTGTAAATATTCTTTTATCTCTTTTTTTTTGTTTTACCACGTTATTTTTTAGAATAGCTGCGTGGGATCTTTGTCCCCTCAGACGTATTAAAAGTACCCAAAAGAGCTATGTGAGACAATAAGTCTCCTTGATGCTTATTAGGTACACGCAATTTCATTTTCTTAAATTGTGGGGTTTCAACGAGCTACGCCAAATTAATTTTGATTTCAGCCAAGTGCGCCCAAAAGAAAAAGTAAAAAAGAGAATTTTCAAAACGCAACAAAAAGGGTTTTTAGAACAAAACAACCTATTTCCAAAAGGTGAACTAAAAAAAAAAGCATCAAAACCAAGGACTAAAAATAAATAATCGGTCAAAATTGAAAGAGAATTATAAGAAAAGTATATATGAGAAAAGAAACAGAATGGGAGTAAAACGTAAAAAGAGCCCTTTTTATTTTTTTATTATTACTATTACTTATTAATCTTGTTTTTGTCCTTTTTTAAAAGTTGTTGTGTGAGATCTTTGTCTCCTCATACATATAGAAATACCCAAAGAGTCATGTGGGATAATAAGTCTCCTTGATGCTTATTAGGTATGTGCAATTTCCATTTCATAAGTTGTGGGTGATAATGACCTACATCGAGTTAGGCTTGATTTCAATAAAGTAGACTCAAGAAGAAAAAAAAGAATTTTCAAAATACAACAAAAGGGTTTTTTGAGACACAACAACCTATTTCCAAAAAAATGAAATAAAAAGCGTCAAAATTAAAGATAAAAAAAAATTAATCGATCAGGTATGTATTTCCTAATAATAATAATAATAATAATAATAATAATAATAATAATAAAGTAAAAACAAAAAAAAGAGAGAACCAAAAAATAATAAAACAATACAAAATAAAGAAAGAACGAATACAAAAAGAAAGGGAAGAGTAAATTTAATTCTGCTTTTTGCAAATAAAAATACTTCAACCAACTTTAAATTTGTTTTATTTATAAAAATCTAAATGATTTTTACTCACAAAATCTAAACAAAAACAAAAACAAAAACAAAACAAAACATTAACCAAACTTAACCTCATCGAATTACGTGGACTTTGATCCCTTTCAAGGGTACGTAGGCCCTAGAGTCTTATCTTAGGTCAAGTCCGCCCTTGTAAATAAAATTTTCTGTCCATTTTTCATTTTCTTAATTTCTTCCATTTTTGTTTTCTAATTTCATTTATTTAATTTCATTCTTCTTCCTTTTAATTTCATTTCTTTTATTATTTATTTTGCATGTGACTTGTAAAGGGGAATTAAAATA
Source organism: Erythrophleum ivorense (assembly GCA_026724425.1). NCBI lineage: Eukaryota > Viridiplantae > Streptophyta > Magnoliopsida > Fabales > Fabaceae > Erythrophleum > Erythrophleum ivorense. The sequence continues at coordinate 47,766,107 of JAIUCV010000009.1, forward strand.
GAATAAAAGTCATGGTAATCTTGCACAACTAACTTAGGGTAACTGTTCTTAGTAACGGGTGTTGTGGGGTACCTAACACCTTCCCCACTCACAACCGACTCCCGAATCTATTTTTCCGGTTCGCAGACCACCTTTTCTTTGATATTCCAAATTAAAAGGTTTTTTTCCAAAATTTTGTCTTTTCAAAAATAAAAATTTGGTGGCGACTCTACTTTTTCTATTACTTTTCTATGCTTTCATTTTTAATTTCGATTTCGATTTGGCGCCGCGCGGTCGCATTTTCGGGTGTGACAAAACGTTTTACGTACACAAATTAGAAAACACATAATATATCAGAGATAGTGAGATATTTCGTTTAAATTGTTATTTTTCATGTAATGAACAAATGTTAGAGTTAAATGTAAATTTTAAAATATTAATTTAATATTATTAATAAAATTTATATTTAAAAAAACTATATTCCACGCAGGAATGTGAATATCTTGACTGACCTTATTTATGTTCTTTTTTTTTTTTGGGTTACTTTGGAGAGCATTGTAAGCGGTAGTTCCATTAGCTCCGTTTTTGACCTCGAGGATGAACAATGAAGATATAAGACAATGTTGTCCTTTCGGTTCTATCTTTTGAAGTTTAATTTTATTTAATGGACCTTATATATTTTGTAACTATCTTTTTTTGGTTAAATCAAGCATGTCAATTTGAAAAAAATTAAATTAATTTATAATATTACATGATGTGTAGTTCGAAAATTTAAGGAAAATAGAAGTTTGACAACCAATTCTGCAGATCTTGTTGACAATTTTAAAAGGGTAACCTAACTGATAGCCACCCACCTGTCCAATACAAGATACCTACCTCCAGTAGCCGATGAAAAATAAAAAATAAAAAATGTAATAAGCTAATGACAACTTTATTAATCAAATAATTTAATTAGTGGCATATGGTAATCTTACTTGATTTGCCATGTATTTATATATATACTCATTAATTTGAAGGATCTAACAGAATTTTTTCCCTTGATAGCAAGTTCTGTTTAAAAAAAAAAATTTATTTACACAGTATCATTCATAAGTTGTTGTAATTTCATGTAACTTTACACAATATGACTGTTTAAATTATTCTATTTAAGGTTGGCCAAAAAACAAAAAAGTTATTCTATTTAAGAATATCTAAACTTTATATAAATAATTTAACCCCAAATAGAAGATAAAGTTGTTCAGATTTTAGCCATCTGGTTTCAGCATATTACAGTCCTTGTCGCCCTACTGTTCTGTTCCCTCACCACTTTTTCTGTACAGTGCTCACTAATTAATAAAAACAAACAAATTAAGCACTGTTTTTTATCATACTTGTTTTTTAATTATTTTTAAATGAAAATACGAAAATTATTTTTCATTTATAAAATTATTTCTTTTTATTATTATTATTATATTTCTTCCAAGTCTCTTCCGTTGGCCTAAAAAAATGACGAACCCTATCTCATAATCGAAACTAGATTTACATTACTGACGCGTGTCCTTGGTGCACGTAAAATCCACGCGCCATTCCCTTTCCTCGTCTTCTTTCCTTTTTCATCCATCATCGTTCTTCTTTTTCTTCTTCGTCTCCCTACTCACTTTCTTCTTCATTTTTGAATCTCCTGCTTCAAAAAGCATTTGCAATCACTCTCTCAAAATTCCATTCTCTCCTTCTCCGTGACGTCGAATTCCGTGCAGGTATGGCCTCTGTCCCTCAATCTCTCTATTTTCTTGTGCGCATTGTGGTTTCTCTTCTTTTATGTGTTTGTTTCTCGGCATTCCTCTTTCTTCTCGTTTTTTCTTGTTTTGTTAAACTGCGTGCAGAGTTCACTCTGCATGAAAAGTCCCTTTTGTTAACCCTAAAAAAAGAGAGAAGATCAATGAACAGGATCTTCTATTTCAAGTAGGATGTTTAGTGATTATACGGTTTGCTGAGTTTGTTTTGATTTTATTAGTACATTAAAATTTAATACGTATATGTTTGCCTTTATTTGATTCTTTTTGCTTTTCTGCTGTCTAAGTTGAAAAGTTTGGTCTTCAAGTTGCCGATCGGGGATTTGGTTTTCTACTAACTTCTGTTATCCTCCGTTGAAGTTAGTTTTTACTGTTTACGTATATCTTTTTAAAATTATGATCTATAATTATTCTGGCCACAATAGCAGTCCCCTCGTATTGTCAGTCTTTGTATTTTGGAAAAAAAAAAAACTGCCAAGGTTGCAATTATATGCAGCCATTGAGGCCTCAAATTACGTGACAAAGTATTTGTTTGGCTTCGCTTGTGATATTTCTTGTGAGAAACATAACTAATAGTTCTAAGTTCTCTTATTCTTATGATGAAGTAAATATCTTTTTTTCTTAAATATTATTGTTGATGTTGAAAAGGTTTCTACGCATAAAGCTTAAATAGCCAATGCTACCTGTTCAATAGGTGGGGCATATAACTCTTCAAACTGACTAGAGCAAACTCAAATGATCACCATAAATTTTGCGGCTGAACCATGTAATTGTCAAATAATTGTAGTATTTTATATGGGGAGAATATATTTTTCAGGAGCTGAAAAAATCACGACTTGAACTGTGGTGGGTAACAAATTAGATTTGGAAGGTGTTGGGCTGTCATACTAGTGAGGAGATTTTAGAGAATTTACACATATGACTCAGTTTTGGGTATGTCAAGGATTGAATCCTTTACCTGTATCAGAATTGATATCTCAATTGAAGGGGCTCCAAGGATTGAATCGAGGATTAAGGCCCAAACCTCCTATGGAGATACTATTTACTAATATGCATATGCTTTTAAACAAAGAGTTATAAGTAAGCAAAATATCATCCAAATCACATCCACTAATATATATAAATAAAATCTTAAATTAAGTACAGAAATATTTAATAAGATCCTAGTACATTATGTTAATGGCAGTGCTGGCCCTACTAATGATTGTTTTTTTTTTTTTGCTTGAGAAATATGATAATTCTGGAATGGATCTATGTCTAGTGTTAAATAATAATCTATGTGTAAATCATACTCTGGGATACTATTTTCTGCTCTGTTCTGTTTTATTGGTTTCACTTTTTAGCCGCATGTGTATTTGTTACTGTGACATTCTTTACCTTTTTTCAATCCTTTCTATTTGTGATCTCACTTTATTTCTTGAATTTCTGGTGATTTAAATTTTTAAAAACTTCTGCTAACCTTCCTATTTTGTCATTCGCGGAGAGAAATGCCAGAAATTCAGTTGGGTACGCACACTTTTAAATCACATGGAACTAAAGTGGCGAGGATACATTTGCATAACTGGTTGATTCTTTTGCTTCTTGTCATCCTTGATGTAATCTTGAATGTGATAGAGCCATTTCACCGCTTTGTTGGAGAGGGGATGCTGACAGACCTGAAATACCCATTGAAAAAAAATACTATTCCCTTTTGGGCTGTTCCGGTTTGTTTTTCTTCAAGGAATTGTGTCATTAAAAAATTAGATTGCATATTATTTTGACCCTTGTGGCTTGATCAAAGTTTAAATATAGACTCTTGGATTTTAATTTTCTGGACAGATAATAGCAATATTGTTGCCACTGGCTGTCATTCTTGTCTACTATTTCAAGCGAAGGGACGTTTATGACTTTCATCATGCTGTATTGGGTACATTTATGACATTTTGAAAAATTTTCCTTTCCATCTCATTTGCACATTACTCTGGCATAATTGTAAATTTGTCACTCTGGCATAATTGTAATTTTGTAACATTATGTATTGCCAAATGAACTTTCAGGTCTTCTATATTCTGTGCTCATTACCGCGGTGATAACTGATGCTATCAAAGATGGTGTTGGACGGCCACGCCCTGACTTCTTCTGGCGATGTTTCCCTGATGGCAAAGGGGTGGGTTCTTTATTTTATCAATCGGCCATGTTGTTTTATTACTAGCAATGTCATTACCATGTGATACACATTACTTCAGCTTAGTTATCTGCACAGCTAACATGGCATTGACGTATGACATGTTCAGGTGTTTGATCCTGTAACAAGTGATGTTAGGTGTACTGGAGAAAAGAGCATTATTAAGGAAGGACACAAAAGTTTCCCAAGCGGACATACCTCTGGTAAGTACTCTGATGGGTATACGTGTAATCTGCCCGAGTTTAGGGGTATTGTTACTAGCTTAGTTTTATTTTGTTGCATTGTTTATAACCTCAGAGATCTTCATTTTCTTTGAGCAATCCTATTGCCTCCTAGTCTTTCCCAGTTTGCTGGACTGGTGTCTATATATTTTGCAATCTTATGCTTGAATTTCATAAAGTGCTTCAATTTCATTAATTTGTTCAAGTTCTGGACCCGAGATGGATTAGTATGTTGTGGGTGAAGTTAACTTGGATTATAATAAAATCAGACTGTCATAACTCAGAAATTGTCATTGATGAGTCAGCTTCCTAGGGGGGAAAAAGTGGTACAAGAATCTATGGTACAAGGTTGAAGTGTTTGGTATTTTTGAAAAACTTAGTTTGTCAATCTTATTGCGCTGCATGGTCAACAAATATATTAGGCATAACTTTTTGGTTTTTGATGTCATTGGTCAATCCAAGGAATGGCTTCTTTCCATTGTCTGTTCCAATTCAGTAATTTGTCATAAGTTATGTGAGCTACCTCAAAATAAGCTAACAGTTATTTAGTTGTTTGTTATGCAGGGTCTTTTGCTGGTCTAAGTTTTCTTGCTTGGTATATATCTGGAAAATTTAAGGTATTTGATCGTAGGGGCCATGTTGCAAAGCTCTGTATTGTTATCTTACCGCTCCTCATCGCAGCTCTGGTTGGAGTCTCACGTGTTGATGATTATTGGCATCATTGGCAAGATGTGTTTGCTGGAGGTCTTATAGGTGTGTTTGTTGAGGCCTGCAAATTTCTGTTTTTAGTTCATTAAATATTCATGCATACTTTTTGGCAAAATTTCTTACGTTAACTTCTTTTATGCAGGGTCAATAATTGCTTCTTTTTGTTACTTACAATTCTTTCCACCTCCGTATGACACAGATGGTAAGTCCATGAATTGTTCCTTGATCCTCTTTTAACACATATTGAATTGTTGTGACAGCCTGCCTTTTCTCTTCGGATATATGTATTCTGTGGCAGTACCCTAATTCAATATGTTAAAGATGTGCTTCAAAGAAATATGTTGATCATACTTCAAGCTTGTTAGAGATATTAATAAAAACCAATTATAAGCCTTCGCTTAATGGCTTAAGCTTTTGGATTGAAATAATTCTGAAATGGTATTAAAATCTCTATGTCTGAGCGGGTAAAAGTTCAATCCTTATTATTTCCATTTTCTGTGTTTAAATTAAAATTTTAATACAAGGTAGGATGAGCTTATCCTTTGTCTAAATTTCAAGGCCTTGCATGAGGGGTTGTGTTAGAGATATTAATAAAAAACCAATCACAAGCCTTCCTCTTATAGTTTAAGCTTTTGGGTTGAAATAGCCCTTGACAAAGCTAAATGTCTTAATAAAACCAATGTTTTTAAGATCGGATCGGTTATTGAATTGGTGGAGGTACTGGTTTATAATTTAATGGTACGATTGTGGTTAAACAATAGTCTAATCGATAATAATTGAATATATATATTTAAAGTTTTATATAATAAAACTATAATATAACAAATAAATATTAATAAATTTTAAATTTTACTAATGTTTGAAAAGTTTTTTTTAATTGGAAAATAAAAACTATCCATGATCAAAATTGAAGAATAATTAATATTAAACTTTTAGAGTTCATAAGTTATATTAAGATTTCACTTGTTATTGAAAAAAGAAAAAGAACAAAGACAAAAAGGCAAATGGAAGAAGAAGAAACAATTTTGGCCAAACATTTTGATATTTAAGAGAGATATTGCTAAGATATAGAGCATGATGAAGAGTAAGCACAGAAAATAAGTAAGCATGGACAATAATTAACTACACGCTTTTTGGTTTCTCATGTATTCTCTAAATTTCAATAACTGGTTTGATTGATTTTTTACTGATCCGATTTTGATCGATTTGGCCAATTTTTAACCAACTCATTAGATGACCCATTTTTTGAACCAATCGAACATGGCCATGGATCAATTTACTTGTTTTTCTGTTGAACAGGCCAGTTCGGTTTGGTTCTGATAACTGTGATGAAAACAAATGTGATATCAATAAGCTACTGTGGCTGAATGTTTTTTCTAAATTTTCATTCAATTAATTATCATGTAAATGGCTTCCGTAGCTTCATCTTTAAGATACAGAGGAACTGCTTTGTGATTTTGCTATTAACTCTGGTTGTGATACTGGATTTCTCTTGAATAGTTTACACCTTACTGCCCTCGTCTGGCATATATAACCTTTTTAATTATGTTTATGTTGTTGCATAAAGCTATAATAGGAGCAATATCAGTTCAGGTTTGAAGAGCACACATTTATGGCTTTGAAAGGGAATGCCTTGTAGCCATTCGTATATGTCTGGTTGATATATTTAATTCCTTAGTGCTGAAACCATAAAGGACTGAGGCGATTGGCAATGTTTTGCCACTGGACATGTTTCTTTGAGTTTGACTATGCTGCAGATTGGCATCTTTGTTTGTGTGGTTAGCCGTTAATTGCAGGAAGGACAAGGAAATGAGTACTTTTGGTTTTGCTTCAGTAAGATTAACTTATTTAATTGGACATTTAGCCAATGTGGCTTTCATTTAGGCATTTAGCTTAATGATATTGCAAAAAGATTAAAGAAAAAAAGTGTATGCATATCGGTGCTCATAGCAGGACATGTTTAAACTATTCTATCGACTTAAACTCAGTGTCCATACATATTGTTACTCTAGCGGATGCGAGTTTGAGTTCTATTTCAGAGCCTTGCTTAGCCTGGTGTTTATACTCTTCTCCTATGTCTTCTGAGTCTGAGTCAGGCTTTTGAGATGACTTTCTTTTGTGTATCATATATATTTGTGTAAGTAGGTTGGGGCCCTTATGCATATTTCCAGATGTTGGCTGAATCTCATAATGGGGCTCAAGTCTCATCTACGAACAATGACATTATTAGCCCGCAACCTGGTGAGCTTCATATTATAAGCATTCCGTCTCAACGTGATCGGGATATTGCTCGAGTCAATAGCTGAGATTCAAGTCCCATATTAGATGGATGGATCACAAAATGCAAGGAGACAATGATTTTAGTTTCAGAGTGCAGTAGAGACATAAGAAAGATCAACAGATGTCCATAATCTGTAAAAATTATAGGGTTTATGAATCTCATTGTAAATTTCTACCTTTGAATTTTTCCGAAGAATTGAAATGTACGCTCATTTCCTCAAATTAGATAGGATGTTTCTAGCATCATTAGCTTTGAACAAATGTGATATGACGGTTGCTTTTGTTCTGAGATGACTGTTGAGTTAGGAGTATATGATTTTTGTTGGTTATCAAAATACTGTTTTAAATTGCGAGCACTGGTATTCAGATACAACCACATATAAATTGCTGCAGTTGTGAGAAAAATAATTAACCGTGCAAGTATTTTAGCAGAAAGACAGCGTGACCATTGATAGAGGTATTATGAAGCTCAAGTAGTGCGGGTCATGGACATTTTGCTCCTGTTACCAATGTGATGAAGGAAATTACTTTATAATCCTTCCTCAAGGGAAGTGCCTTGTTCTTGTGTTGTTGATCTATTGTCTGGAGACATTTACATTGGTGCCAAACAAAATAATGAATCTAAATTAACATAACTACCTGAGCAAACCGCATGCCAAGAAGATTTGCTGAGTTTCAATTTTTGTAACAGTGCTTTTTGTCTCCAAATTAAAATATCACAAACTTGGGTCGCTGATTTGATTGTGGCTGTAACTATTCAAGAACTGTAGAGACAAATGATGGTACAATCATTGTTTTTATAATCGAATTGGTTCATGGTTTATTAATTGTTTAATCGATGATAATTAAATATTATATTTTATATTTTAAAAATTTAAGATAATAAATAATAATAAATTTTAAAATATGTTATGATTAATATACATAAAAATAAGTTAAACATAACATAATATTTAATATTTAGTTTGTTTAAAATATATTTATATAATTTTAATAAAAACTATATGAATTTTATTTTTGTTTCTTATTTATTATATCAAAAATTTGCCATTAAATGTAAGACAATGAAGATGGTTTAATGGATAAGATGTGGTTTGCCATATTAATAGTCTAGGGTTAAGAAGTCAAGCATTTTGTGTTTGCTAAATGAATAAATCCATAATAAATACTAAATATTGCATATATTGGCTAAGGATGTCCATTAGCTAAGTGGGAAAGGTGCTTACACGTTGGAGGAGAACATAGTTTCGAATCCTAGTATACATAATTTTGGTAAATACTATGAGAAAGCTGTAGATCGACAAGTTTGACCGGTATTGAGCCACACCGATTTTAAGCCATTTCCAGACCAAACATATGGCTGGTTCATTGTTTTTTGATTGAATCGACCGGTGGGAGAAGTGCTTACATGTTGAAGAAGGATATAGGTTTGAATCCTAGCATGCACAATTTTGCTAAATACTATGAGAGAGTTGCAAATCGGTTCAACTGCAAATTTAAAGTTGGTTTTCACCAAAAAAATGGCTGATTCAACTCAATTCTTAACCAAGTTTGATTGGTTCTAAGCTACATTGATTTTAAGCCATTTTCGAACTCCATATATGGTAGGTTCATTTATTTTTTGGTTGAATTGGTCAGTGGGAGAGGCACTTACACATTGGAAGAGGACATAGATTCAAATCCTAACATGCATGATTTTGCTAAATACTATAAGAGAGCTGCATACCAATTCAACCATGAATTTAAAACTAGTTTTCACCCAAAAATGGTCGATTCAACTTGATTTTTGATCAAGTTTGATCGATTCAAAGCCACACTGGGTTTGAGCCATTTCCAAACTAGACATATGGTCAGATTATCTATTTTTCAGTTGAACTAATCAGTCTAATCCGATTTTGATAACTATAGTTATAATAACATACTTTTGCGCAAATAATTTAATCACTATTACCCCTTATAAATTCATGGGATTCATTCAGGAAGAGAGTTAAGAAGGAGAGATGCTGTCACTTTGTTGTTAAACACCAGTAATTAGATTGCTCCCTGATCTTTACTGAAGTATTTGATCTTCTAGTATAGGCTATCATTTGTCTGAACACACTTTTCTTTTACATGAATCTATCATGTTCGCAAAACATCAATTTAAAAGATGCTTTTCAGAGATATTGTGATTGCTAAAAAAAAGTTATTGATAGATATTCCACTTTTTATTAAAATAATCAATATACAATTCAAAATTATTTTTTACATCGTTTGTATTGAACAAGTAAACCTTTTAAAAGCAATTGCAATTTTTAAAAATTTATATCTACAATAGTAATAATATTATGAAAGCCATGTCATGCAAGGATGAGATTGACAATGTTGAAGGGGTATTCAATAGAGTCAATACTATCGTTTGCCAATAAAAATATTTAATGAGTAATTAAGTGTAATATTGTTTCATTTGATTCTAAATTGCTGTGTACGTGTGTAATAATCTATGCCTCAAAAGACCATTAAAGACAGTGTAATATTAAGTTCAGGAAGGGGGAATAAAAAGCATCTGTAAACTTTACAAGATCTATTTAAGCTCATGAAACATGGATTTTGCTTTAAACATGATAAGGATTCAACTAAACTTAAAAAGCTTTCTAGGCCGAATATATGAAGAAATTGTTGATTCTCGGAGCACATGGGCCCAGCTAGCTTGATGAGCCTAGTCCAAGTTAGACATTAGGTCATATTTGTTGGCGAATTTTGTCTTGTCTAGTTCAGTTATATATATTTAAAAAAATTATTTTATAAAAACTCATATAAAATTATTTTATTTTTAATAAAAAAATATAACTTTACAAAAACTTATACAAATACCTTATTTTTAAGAGCCATTTTTTTGCTTTTACCCAAAAAAAGATATTGGCCTAGTCAAACCTATTCAAAACGATAACATAGTGGGCCAAGCATAAAAAATAGGCCCATTGTGAAACAGGGCCGAAAACCAAACTGGCAAACTCGGCTTAAACCGGCCCATGTGCACCACTAGATTCCCCCAAGGTCTGCGGCGGAAAAGATTCTTTTCTTTTTTCTTTGTCTGCAAAAATTACTCGAGGAAGCTGATAGTGATCATTGTATCTAAGATATCGTCATATATGGGAAATTCGCTATTCTCTTCAGCCTGCTTCCTTGAATCAGTGTTCTGGAGCACTTCCTTTATTTTTTTTAATTTTCTGTTTAAAAAAATAAAATAAAATCTCAACAACTAGATCAAAAGTCATGCATGGCGGCAGAACCATTTATGGTTAATTTAAAAAAAAAATCTCATTTTTAACTTTTCAATGCTCAGTTATCAACTTTACTCGTGCTATAAAGCTTTTAACCCTTTGACTTCATATAGGACGATTGTGAATATACCATCATTCTATATGCTTCAGTTAACTTTTCCAACAAGGATCTATTATCATACGGCAAGATTGAAATAATAAAAAACCTCGAAATTATTTCAGTCATGCCTTGCACAATAGATTGAAAAGAAATAAACAACATATTTAATGAAATATATTCACACGAGACTATGTCTATATGCTTTCTCCAGAGAAAAAAAAAGTGACAGATACTGGATCCACTCGTTATAAAATCATATAAAAGCAACTTCATTTTTTTACATATAAAAAACAGAAGGACAAACATGAAGATACACATCCAGAATATATATATATATATATACACACACAAGCTTATACAGACTATTTTGTAAGTTGAATTGCTTTCATGACAAAGGATACTACTCTGTCTAATGGGAAAGCGAAAGAAAACTTAAAAAACCCTAGTTTCCCGGTTATGCTGAATTTGTCTGTCAATACTTCTTTTTATTGATGGCTATAAATAGAGCTGCTCCGGTTATGCTTCCAATGTGAAGGTTCAGACTTCGGCCAGACCTACATGCCCTTGGAACCAAAAGGTTTGCAAGAAATTATCTTATGGTTCCCAAAAAAATAACAAATAGTAATAATTATGATCATGATGATTAGAGATATCAAATGGTAATATAAGTGAAAATAGACATGTGGGAATCTGGTAAATGGACAGAGAATGACCTTATGATCTGCTAGGGTTTCAGATATCAGGCTCTTGGGAACTAGAGCTATCTCCTAGGAGAATGCTCCTTAGCATCTCACTGTATTGATCAATTTGATCTGGAAGTAATCCATTTTGAGAATACTCATATTGATCACAATCTTCTTCAAGCATTTTTATAGTGTCATATGCTGTCATGGGTTGGTTTTGATCCATTGAAGCATCTGGTATAGGTTGTCCCACTACAGCTTCTAGGTTTTGGCTTCTATAGTTGGTCAATGCTGTTGGAAATTCATATGGAAAGGGTGGGAGTTCCAGCAGTTGTGGCATATCTGATTCTTGAGTTTCAGTGAAGTTCACTGGAAACTGATTTTGATTCTCGCTCAGGGCTGCAGTTGATACAGGGAAACATGGAGCAAATTCAGCTGTTGATTTATCATACGCACGTCTGGGAACTACTATGCCTTCACTGCAATGTGGTGAGAAAGTGGCGCCACAGCCATGTTTTGGTGTTTTTTTTTTGTAGCATATATGTGTGTGTGTGTGTGTGTGTGAACAATCTTCACTTTGATTATTTCCCCACAACACAATAAATGGATGTGTTTTTGACATATTCATTGTTGGTTATCAAGTGGTTATCACCCTGCCCCCATTTATTGTGTTTTTAAATGAAACAGTGAGGACGCTGTGGTCAAAATATCCAACGTGGAGAATGCAAACTACATGTAATTACCATAGAGGTTAGCATTTTCCTATATATATAGTCATAGTAAACTGTGATCTGAGACCAGCAAAAATCAATAGAATTGACATTTTGGTAATACAATATCTAATATGCCTGAGCTTGACCCTGCACATTTTAACTCACCCGGATAACCTTGGCTCTGAAATGGGAAGGAAGACTGGAATCTGCGATCGAGGTTTGAAAATTCCCTCACTAAAGGGAAATCAGCAATGCAGGCTCGCTGATTTATCAGTTCTTGAGTTTTGTATTTCTGTGTAGGAAGCACATTGGTGATTTTATACAAAGAGGTAAACAACGAAGCATTATCATTTAAACAAGAAAGCAACAACAGGGATATGAAAAAGGAGAAAACCAAATCACGGCATATTGAGACTTTTTTTTGAGCGAGTTAGCTTCTTGTTTATGTAAAAGGTTCGTAGAATTCTAATTTGGTGACCTTCCTTTAAACTAGTAATTTGTCATTCACCTTTGAAAAATAAGTTGCACTGAAAAGTAGCAGCTATATGATAAGAAATTTTGAGTTTCACTATCAGATATATTTCTACATCAATGGCTTGAATTATTATTTACAATGATTTTCCTATTGGTGTCTGAACTATTACAGGTGAATTTGTGGAAAGGTTCTCTTAGATTTGTCTTTAGATCTCATCATTATAAAATCAAGATACTTCTTTTATATCATTAGAGTTGTTGAATGACGTTTTCCTTGTTATATGATTTAAAGCTTCCTTTACTTCTCTATACTGTGAAATTTACAATCGAACTCACTGCAAGTAAAATCTTTTAGCAATTATTTGCAGCAATAGTATTTCTATATGATTTGCTGATTTGAAGAACTATAATGCATTTGTTCTTGGCATCCAAATGTAGAAAAAGTATAGATTACTGCTATGAAGGACAATACTGCAGAGTTACCAAACTAAGTAGGAAATTCTTTTAGGAGGAAATTATTAAAAAGAGACATACAGTATAGACTGAAGTAAAGAGGTTTGGCGCCATGAGAGAAAAAGAGAATCATAATCAAAAGATAGTTAAGTGGTATGTTAATGCTAGGAAGTGAGAAGTATAAAGAGACTAGGATTTACAGGGAAAGGGTCTGATTACTAGTTAACTCAAATCCGTAGTCTTTTTTTTTTTTTTATCAATACCTTTAAACAGAAGTAGGTTTATATGTTTTTTGGGAAAATTGGACTCAAATTTTATAAAATTTATAATAAATTATTTTAAAAATTAAAATTATTTTTAAAGACTAAAATTATTATTAAATTTTAAAAGTAAATTTAATAATAATTTTTCCAAACTTAGTTATTGGTCTTTTGAAATTTGATAATGATTTTAGTCTTTAAAAATAATTTTAATTTAAAAATTTTTTATTATAAAGTTTATAAAATTTAAGTATATAAATTTTCCTATGTTATTGGCTTAATAAGTGGACGATGTGAAAGATTGGCAAAACTTGAGGCAGTTGATCTGGTATAATTTCAACCAAAAAGGGGGATTCTTCGAGTACAATGAAAATGATTAACTTTGACTTAATTCGCAGACCAATGCCTGTTTGTTTAATGGTAAAAAGGGAAAACAAAAAGAAAAAAATAAAAATTTAAAAAATATTTAGTACATTTTTATAATTATTATTTAATAATATTTTTTAACTTTTTTAAAATAATAGGATAAGAATTATTTTTTATTTACAGAATTATTTTTTAAAATTTTATTTCATTCTTAATTTTTATATTTCAAATAATAATATACTAGAGTTGTTTCCTTCTCGCCCTGGCCATCGTGCCTTAGGACTTGAGATGGCGTTTGACCCCACACATCCAAAATGACCTTTTTCCTCACTCCCAATAAGCTAGCAACTTCCCAAGCGGTGGCTTGTACTTTCTGAACTGCTTACCCTGTGTTTGACAAAGGCAGCTCGCATTCCTACTTAAATGGCACGTCTAAGCCGCATTCAAGGGCCAATGGTGTAACCATCCCTTCCTTGGCACATGTTTTTCTCATTTCATGCATATTTACCACCATCTTCACTGTATATGACTCTCATGTATCAATGGGAAATTCATTTAAGAAGAGAATTAAGAAGCAGAAACTATGCTATTCTGCCATTAATAGTATGTTTGGATCGGTATTTGCAAGAAACAAATCACATTTTGCAAAAATCAAAGAATTAATATTTTTATACAAACTTTATATAAATACCATTTTATAAAACATATCCAAACATGTACTGGGTAGTCAACAGTGCCTGGACTATCTATCTGAACTTGTTGAGATACTTTGTTACTTTTAAATTTAACGTTATTGTTTGGTATGCACATTCTTTAATGATAAAATGATAAAAATAAAAAAAGAAAGATAAATGGAATATAATAAAAAAAATAGTATTTGGTAGGGATGAAAAAAATAAAAAAATAATTATATTTGATTGTTTAGTTAAATAAAATTAGAATGAAATAAAAAATAAAAATAAAATAAAATGATAAGAATATCTTTATTCCATATCCTCTTATGTCACTAAATAACATTATGTTAGCTGTGTATGTATATATATATATTTGGTGAGAAGAACACTGTTCTCATTCTTTGCATTTTTTCTGCCATCCTATTTGACTCTTTTTGCTCGCTGAAAACCTTTTCTTGACAAAATTTTTGGGTATGTTTTGATAAAATTCTATAATAACTAATTTGTCTATAATAAAATAATTGTAATAGAATAAATCAACGTCAGAAAATGTGTTTTAATAATTTTATTATTTTTTAAAAATAAAACAACTATTAATTGGTTTTATAATTAAGTTTATTATTATTATTTATTATTTCTTTTAAATGTAATATTTTTAGTTTTGTTGTTCTTTCTCTTTTTTTATATTAAAAAAATAAAAAAATTATATTATCACTATAAAATCTGTTATCTTTTAGTCAAATTAAGTCTTTAAATAAAATTAGTAAACATAAATTTTTTATAATTCAATCATCTGTATTATATAACAATTTTTTACAATGAAATAATTTAAATTATGTATATATTAATGAAAATTTAATTTTTAAAAAATATATGTCTTATATGAAATAAATTTATTTTCATAAAAAATATGTATAAATTATTATTTTAATATAATAAAAAGTTATTTATTTCTAAATTATATATATTAATTGATAATTTTTTAAATATAATATACATAAATGTAATAAATATATTTTAATGATATTTATATATCATAATATATAAATAATATATATTAAAAATATAATATGTGTGTGTCTTTTGGCCGGAGGGGATGCCACATATATACATTGGCAATGCATTGTGACTATTAATTGGTCGGACAATTATTTATTAATTTTTAATTAGTGATTGTTTTAATAATAATTTTTATATAATTTATTAATTTTAATTTCTGAAAATATTTTATTATTTTTAAATTATAATAATTATTAATCAATTTTATAATAAAATTTTTAATATTTTTATTATTCTTTTAAAAATAATAATATTTATTTTTTATTCTATAAAATAAATAATTAAAAATAATAAATTACTATATCTATAATATATTATAATATTATTTATTTTTAATATATATTTTTATATATGTAAAATATAAATAAATATAATAAAAATATATATAACATTAATATATATATATATATATATATATATATAACCAACTAAAATTCAGTCAAAAACAAATTTCAACCAACATTTGGTTGGATTATTCTAATTGTGTTGTAGTTGAAAAATATTTTTTTGACTTAGAATCTCTCTTATTAAAAAAGTATTATATAATAATTAAAAGTAATATTTAAATATTATTTTATTTAAAAATATATAAATTCATAATTTTAAAATATAAAAATAAAATATATTACATAAATATAAGTTAAATTATTTTTTATTTATTAAATATGAGTATTAATCTGTACTAAGGTGTATTAATGACATTTCAGAATTTTATCTTTTCATATTATTGTGCAAATCTCAATGAAATCTGTTTTTGTCATCATTTTTTATTATCAAACATAAAAAACTATAAATTCTGTTTCACTCTGTTTCTTTTCACCATACCAAACAAAGGTAAAGGCAGACTATGTGAAAAATGATGGAAGTTAGCATAGATTCAAATATTAACAACCCGTGGTATTGGCATCTTCAAATACTGATTTGTGCAAACTCAAGGAGGGTATGTTTGGAAGGGGAAAAAATGAGAATAAAGAGAAAGTAAGGAAAGGAATGGTTAAATAATAATTTTTTATCCTCGTTCTTTAGAAAAACTTTTCTTTTAAAATCTCTCAAATTAAAAAAATTTAAAACTATAAAAGAAAGTTCTGAAAAGAAAGTTGAGAATATTTATTATCCTTCCCTCCTTATTAATAGTTCCTAAACTGAGAAAAATGTTTTAATGAAACTTTTCCTTCCCTTTCATTATCATTTGTCCAAACATACATTAAGGGAGACGTATTTGTTGAGAAGCTATTTTATGGCCCATGAAAGTTAGAGTGACAGAAAAGAACCTGAAGATGACTTGAAACCTGGCGAGCTGTCAGGTTAGGCACATTCATCTCTTCAAGTATTGCTTTTGGACGAATCTTGTCTTGATACAAAACAAAACCAGGCACTGACATTAGTGGGAATTGAAGAATGAAGCTTAATCCATAAGAGGTAGCTATTTGTGGGAATTTAAAGAGAAAGGAAATGAATTCTATGGGTGATAGGAGAAAAAGAAACATTACTCTTGTCGCCCACAACACTAATGGCATCTAAAAACTTCTGATGCAGCTCCAGAGTCCAAACAATACGTGACTTTTTCTCAGCATATCCATGGTAGTTTTGTTCTCCTGCTGTTTCCTCTTCCTTCTCCATAGCAGCTGTAAGATGATGATTGCTGTCAAAGTTCATCTGCAATTTTTTTCTCTTCTCTTTTTGCATGCATTTTCTATCATCAAGAGTTCCATGAACCTGAAAATGTGTGATCATCAACTGTTCAATGCAAGTATGTTGGAACTCCTTCACCAGATTTTACTTAGCCTGTAGGTCTTTTTTTTTTTTGGGTTCAAGTAAAATTTAGGAGTTAGATAAGTTGTTCTAGATCCATGGCAGAGTAATTTATAATTGTTTGAGGTCCTACCAACAAGGAATCATCAGCAAGAATTGACCAAAAAATCTTTTAATCAATGTATCTTGATCCTGCCAATTGAAACAACCCTTATTGCTTCTAGGCCAGCTCCTATTTGTTTATTCTTCTCTTTATTTAAATCCATTGTCATCTTCTTTTCAGTGTTCGGCCTTGATACACCAGCCTCTCTGATTTCAAGATGTTGAAATTCCTCTGCAGTTTTCGCAACATACCTTGTTTACGCAGTTTGCCTTATGAGTTTTCTTGGCGGAGTTGACTTTTGTGTGATAAACATGCTGCCACACATATTTGAGATCCTGAGAAAGGATTGGTTCTTCGAGGAAATAACATGAGCCTTTAGCCAATGCTTTCCAAGTTACATCATTGTATTCTCCAGATGAGATGACTGAACACGACAAAGAAGATAGAAGTATTAAATGAGACTAAGTTTTGAGGCTATTAAGTCAACTGAGGAATCTGAAGTGGACTTACAGATGACAGGGATGTCCTTTTCAAGCAGGAAGTGCAGAAAAGAAAGGGTATCCATGTCAGGCATGTTAGCTTTAGCCATTACCAGGTTGAATTGGCCTTCATGCTGGCAAATCATGGACACAGCCGCTTTTGCTTCATCAGTAACGGTAACTGAATAATCAATCATATCACAGTAATATATTGCTCAAATATACATTAATCAGGCTAAGGAGAACAGCAAGGAATGTTTCTGAATATTAAAACCTGTCATAAAGATAAATTCTTGAAAGTAGCTTCCTATGCTCAACAAAAGTATCCTGTTTTCTCCATTAAATTGAAGTTTCTCAAGATATAGTACAATAAATGAACTCATTTGTAACTTAGCATGAAAAATTCTTGGTCAAATCTGATGGATGAAAGATGGGCAAAAGAAACCAAGAATTTTTCATGCTAAGTTACAAATATAACTTAGAAACCAACTCTAAATAGATATTAGAATACGTCGAGCATGAAAAATTCTTGGTTCAGTCTGATGGATGAAAGATGGGTAAAAGAAACCAAGAATTTTTCATGCTAAGTTACAAATATAACTTAGAAACCAACTATAAATAGATATTAGAATAAGTCGAACAGATTTTTTTTTTTTTGTGAGATTTACTTCCGACCTATCTTTGGTAGACTGAATTTACTTCATAATCTTTTAGTTAACATGTAACGACAAGGATTTAGGTAAATTTGTGGCAGAAGTGATAAGAGATTAGCATGCACCAAAGACCACCATTAGGGAGGACGGGTCAAACCCAGAAAAGTCATACAGAACCAGTTGGAGTAAGGTATATCTGTTTATTATTTTGTTGAGAGCCTTAAAGGAAGAAATATATAAGGAACATATACAAATATAATGAAGCAGTTAAATTTTAGATATGCTATGACTGATTTTTTTCCAATCCTTTTTGTCCTCAAAATATGAGCAAGCAGATGCTGAGTTCAAAGCAGAACTGAAGATTATACACTTAAGCTACACACAAACACCAGAACGAGTATATGAATTTTCATGGGTACGCTAGGGATGTGAATACTTAACAAAAAGTTTTTAAGTACAAACTTCTCTCCTATTCTATATTTATTCCAAAAGAAAAAAAAGGTATGAGTATTGAATAGAATTTTATGAATGAGGGGCACAGATGCAAAATTGAAGGACGCACTACCAAAGTATCATGTCTTAGCTCTTTGATCATTTGAAAGCCATTTCAATGTTCAAAAACGAACCTTTTTTACTTTCTGCAGGTAGGTTTAGTCTGTGGAGGCTAAACCTTTTTGTTACTTTGTGGTTTGTTTATCCGTTAGTCTTAGTATGTCGTTTTTGTCTTTCATGTAATTGATTCATATGAATGAGAGAAAACACAAAAGAGGTTTAAACTAAAGCAAATTTGAGTTGATCTCTCTATACCTCTGAATGAGTATTTCTCAAGCATAGATGAAAGGTTGATGGGGGACAAGGGGTCATTATGAACCAGCAGAATCTTAAAACCTTGAGCAAAACTAGGAATGGAATTAATCAATGACACAGTTGTATCTTCCATAATTTTCAGGATTTGAAAGAACAGAGAACCAGAAGATAGAATGAACTACGAAGAAGAACCCCAAATTGAGAAGAAGCAAGAGAATCATTAGACCTATAAGCCTTAAGTAAAGAGAGAAGGAGAGAGGAAAGGTTCGAACTTTGAAGTTTGCTTTAGGATTCTAGAAAGAGGGGTATCAAAGGGTGGCATTGAGAGGGGCTAATGATATGTAAATTTTGCACAAAGCGGAGTGAAGAACTTTGGTAAGCATTTAAGGAAACAAGAAAAGTTCAAATTTCCATTCAAAAAGATAACCAGAAGAGAAGAAAAGTGAACGAAAATTAAAAAGCAGGGGATTCATTCACCCTTGCAGGATTCTGTTAATTAAATCACCTTCAACAGGTGGTACTTCAAATGAGGATAGAGGCTGCACATCTGGCAGTGAATGCAGTACCTGAACAGTCTTTTGAGGCTTGTTGACAACTGTGAAATACCACAGACATATTCATATTCTTATAGGGAAAGAAAAAAAAAATTATTAAAAGAATAAATTACAATTTATAACTAGACTAAATTTATATACACTTACTTATATCATTATTATTATATTTTTTAATTAAAATATGATAAGTGTATAATTTTTAAATAAAAATATGACAAATATATAATTTAATTTAAGAATTATATAATTATATTAAAAAATGATGCACTTGTTATATTTTAATTAAATAATCATATACTTCACATGTTTTAATCCATAAATCAAACAATAAAAATATAAAAAATCACAAATATATCTTTTGCTTTACAATCCTATCGTTTTCTTGCATTAAATTGTGTTTGTTTAATACATTTGTAATTTATTCAATTACCATATCATTATTTTGTATTATTTTACATCTACTTAATAGAGATAATCACATAAATGTCAAAATAATAAATAATTTTATTATTAAATATTTATTTTATATATTTTTTAAATGTTTTTGTGAAATTTTAAAGTTGTTAATGAAATTAGATAATCTTATGTGATTGGAAAAATGGCATTAAAAGGTTTTTCACTTAATTGATCGATCACATTTTCTCTATCCTCTCTTTACCTAGCAAAACTAGACTCTTTCTCTCTTCTACCTATTGTAACCCAAACTCATTGTTTAAACTATTTAATCATACTTAACAACATTTTTAAAATTCAATCAATCATTAAATTGGTAGAAACACAAGTTTATAATTAATTAGTTTGACCGTAGTCGAACTGATAATAATATTATATAGATATATATATATATTAATATTAAAAATTTAGTATAATAAATAATAAACAAATATTAATAAAGTTTGAAATATTTTATTACCAAGTATTTATAAAAATAAATCCAATATAACATAATATTTAAATTAAATATTATAACTAAGAAAATACTATAATTATATTTTTATATATTATGCACAATCCTATTAAATAAAATAGGTGGTGTAATGGTTAAGATACTGAAAATTTTCATTTGGCTATTTTTATAGAAAAATGCAAACAACTCATTAATAGTCTACTTATATAAAAATTTGCACATGTATACTAACGGTGTATTATTGGTCAAGTGGCATATGTGCATTTTGGATATGAGGTGTACATGGGTTTAAGTCTGGCGAGCAGCAATTCTAAGAAGGGAAATGCAAGTAACCACTAATAGTTTATTTATATAAAAATTTGCACATATACAGTGACCCGCATTACAGGTGGAATGGCGTATGTGATTTTTGAGAGCAAGGCATAGTAAGTTTGAATCCAACCAGCCTTAGAATTTGGGGACGGGTTTAATCCGATTTGCTTGCACCAATTTTAGCCCCAAATCAGCAAATTAAACCCAATTTTTAACTTAGGTTGACCAATTCTTGAAAGTACCAATTTTTAAGGTTGTCTAGATCAAATCATGATCTAGTTCTTGGTTCAACTAGTTGAATTGCCTAGTCTAGCCTAGTTATAATTACCTTGATACCTAATATCCAAATGTTCACCATCTGTACTCACATTAGCATCCTTCAACTAAATTCCCTATTATTTTGTCTTCAACTTCGACCTTGTGCGATAAAAAGATTTATAGTTTTTTTGTTGTTCTTTTCAAATCATATTCTATCGTTTTACCTGCAAAAAATTATTTTCTCTTAAAATTGCCATAACCAAATCGCTTAAAAACATCTTTTAATAAAACCCCCATTTTTTTCACCATGTTTTTGTGTTCTTATAGAAGCCCCTTTCATTTTGTTCAATCAATTTGTTGTCTAACATTTTTTTGCTTTTATTTTAAAGTTTCTCATTGTTTCTTTCTTAAAGTAGGCCCTTCTGCACTTATTTCTTCCCACTTTTAATGTTAACTAATTTTTAAAGTCACGTGAGTCATAAGTTGCAAATGTAAGCCATAATTAAATATAAATTTATAATTATGGTTTTTGATTTCTTATGTTTTTAATATAAGCTTTTTTTTCATGGGATGATGATGAAATGGTGTATTATAAGCAATAGATAATTTAGTATAAAATAATTTATCAAGTTATAATTTAATATTAATTTAACTCACTTTATAAATTGCTAAAAATTTTCTTGTACACAAGATTAATAACGTTGCTTGAACTTTTGCCTTCATTGTTGGGTATTAAAATCTTTAATCTACTTTTGCTACAAATCCTTGAAATTACTATATATATAGTTGTTCATGAGTGAAAACTGGAGTAGGGAGATATGATCTAACATTTGGCAATGATTAGCCTTGACTCTTGTTAATCAATATGGCAAAACAAAGTGCCGATGAAAATTATCTTCACTGTAGCTTAAAAAGTAGTTTAAAATCAAATGGAATTAACATTAACCTAAGAATAAATACCTTATGGCTAATATTATTACTTAAAATAACCCTGCTTTAATCACATGATTTCCCAATTGAGTAACAATTAGCATAATCCTATTACATAAGCCATTTGATCTATCAACATTTTTCAATAACATTATTGGAGGGCCATTTTTTAATGTTAATATATGATTAGGCATACTTGAAATTCGAGTCCCATTTAAAAATTCTGTAGTATACATATCATCCATTGCATGAACATTCCCATCTGCCTTGTAAATATTGTTGGAATTAATGTATGTCTTTTCTTCACCAAGCATTAATGATAATATGTTCTTATTCACAACATCAACATGGTGTAACTTTGGTGTTAGAATTTCCTTTTCTTGAAAATAAACATAGATATTAATATTGTCTAAGAAATTAGGATACGTACTTTAAACAATTACAAATAATGGGTCATTATCAAAACTTACAATAATATCATATAAAATTTCAACAATACTGTCATCATTGTCTGACAATTCTTCTTTGATACTTAAAATTCATTTTGAGAGTTCATTCACCTCCCTGTTGCTACTATGAACACCATAAGATTGCAAATGTTAAGGGCAATAATATGAAATAAAAAATAAAAATAAAATAAAAAGATAGTAATATTGCAAGAATCTTTAACATAATAACTCTTCAATAACTATGTCCACATGGAAATGATAATTCTCCTACTAACAAATACAAATATTCAATCCATAAATTCAAACTAATCCTAAGGAAGTATTTATAATAAACATCCTATATTATTTGTAACAAAAAGCTTAAAATAAGGAAACTAAATAATAGCACTTGAAGTCCCATGTGTAGCTTCTTTTAAGGAGATATTCCTTTCACTTGGTCAATGACTTCTTCCCATTCTACACAATTTTTTGCTCATTAGTTAAAGGAAATTGACTTGATCAATAGTAGAAAAATCTTGATTAACACTTAGCTTCCTTCTGAAGTAGGTGTGCATACGTGGCACAATATCATTGCTCTCCCCTAAAAAAAATGCCTTGTCCTCAGGGTAAAAAGATGGAAATTGTTCAACCAATAAATTGTAACTCTCCTAGCTTGCTTTTTTAATTGGTCACTTGGTCCACTATACTAAAAGTTCTAAAGAAGATATTTTCCATCATTAACCTGACAATGCCCTAAGATTTTAGTGAGGGATAAAATAAGTTCCCAGTCATAATTAATAGGTAAAGGAGGTGGTGGTGTAGATGGATGTTTGCCTATAAGCAAGACATAACAAGGAAACACCGAGAATAGGATGGACTTTGGCAGAATCAAGAAGTGCTAACTCATAAGCTACTAGTCCAACACAGCGCACCACTTTGTAAGGCCCAAAAAATCTAGGAGGTAACTTTTCATACCTACACTTAGCAAAAGAGCATTGGCAATAGCTTTGAATTCTCAATAAAAATATATCTCTAACATTGAATTGTAGATTCTTTGTTTAGAATCCACTTGAGCCTTTATTTGTGATTAACCTTTAAGTAAATTTGCTTTCAATAGCTTAAGCATCTCATCACGAGTGACTAGCTGATCTTTAAGGCCAGTTATATAAGTTTCTCATTGAATGTAAGGCTAGATTATAGGTGGATCCTAGCCATAGACAACTTAGAAAGGTGTGGTCCTTATTAAAGAATAGAAACTAATGTTGAAAGAGTATTCTTGTGCTACAAGTACGGTTGTTTGTGAGCAAAACACCTTAGATAAGTCTCCAAACATCTACTGATAACCTTTGTTTGTCCATTGGACTGGAGGTGATAGGTTATGCTCATACATAGTTGGCTTTGACTCAATTTGAACAATTCTTACAAAAATCACTTAAAAAGATAGCATCCCTTCTAAAACAATGGACTTTGGAATGCCACAGAGGTGTACAATTTCTTTTAAAAAAAATAGTGACAACTATCTTTGTAGTAAATGGATAGGGTAAAGGAATAAAGTGAGAATATTGACCAAAATGGTCTACCATAACAAGAATTGTTTCAAATCCACCAGCTTTAGGAAGTCTGACAATGAAGTTAAGTAAAATATCCTCCTATATTTTGTTTAGAATAGACAATGATTGCAAAAGATTTACTAGTGCCAAAGCTTGATAGTTGGTTTATTAGTAAAGCAAAAAATTTTGAACCTATGACTTAACCTCTTACTTCATTCTTGGCTACAAAAATGTGGAAGATAGATGTTTCAATGACTTAAAGTACCATTTATGTCCTATAATTAAAGTATTGTAAGACTTAAAAATAAGTTTTTACCTAAGAGTGGGAAGATTGGGAATCACTAAGCAATTCTTATGATAAAGCTTATTGTCCACCATCTAAAAAATTGGATATAAATTAGGATCTTCTGATAAGAAGGCTATAATATCTTGTGTGTAAGGGTTTTTTTTTATAAAGTATCATGCAATTCCAAAAAAATCCAAAAGAAAAGAAACAACCTAAAGAGGGAATTTATGCATATATTTTTTTTGCCTATTTTGTAAATAATCAAGAAGTTAAAGGAGAGCAATTTAATAAAAAGGCACTGTTGTTCACTTGTAATGAGACATTGGTATAAGAGGAATTTGAGATTGTAATTATCAGACTTTATAAAGAAGTGTTGCTTCATTAAATCATGTTTCCATTTTTTAATGCCAAAACAAAAAATAATAATTCTCTATCATAAGCAAACTTCAAATGATTAAAGAAAGAAAGTCACGTACTAAAATAAGCAATTAGATGACAAGCTTAAAGAAGAATGACACTAATGCCCTCTAATGAAGCATCACACTCCACTATAAACTATTGACTGAGATTAGGCAATCATAGGACAGGAACTATGGTGAGTGCATGTTCGAGACAAGTAAAGGCATTTTTTGTTGTAGTAGATCATTTGAACCCATTCTTCTTAATGAGATCCATAAATGGCTTTGTGATGACTCCATAATTTTTGACAAATCCATAGTGCTACCCTGTAAGTCTTAAAACCACCAAAGTTCTTTGACATTACTTGGTGTTAGTCAACTTATAATAGCATGAATCTTGTTTTTATCAACCTCACACCTTTAAAGGATACCACAAGTCTCAAAAAATAAATATGAGGAAGACTAAATAAGCATTTGGAAGCCTTAACTAAAAATTGATGTTTATAAAGAAGCTAAAAAGTAATCTTTAAGTGATTAAAGTGTTGCTCAATGTTAAGACTGTAAATAAGAATGTCGTCAAAGAATATAAGAATAAACTTTCTTAAATAGGGTTAGAAAAGTTCATTCATGATAGATTGAAAAGTAGATAGAGTATTTGTAAGTCTATAAGGCATGACAATAAACTCAAAATGGCATAGATGTGTCTTGAAGATAGTCTTATGAATATCAGGTGGATAACTAAAGCACAAATCAACTTTAGAATAAATGATGGATCCAGGTAATTCATCTAAGAGTTCATTAACATTTAAAATAGGGTATTTGTTAGGAATTGTGTTCTTGCTCAAGCTGCGATAGTCAACACATATACATTGTGAGTGATCTTTCTTTTTTACTAACAAAATAGGATTGGCTAAAGAATTGGTTCTGGGTTGTATAAATCCTAATTATAATAATTTAGTTACTTTCTTTTCAATTTCAGATTTTTAGAGTAGCAATATCAATAAGGTTAAAGGTTTGAAGGCTTGGATTTAAGAAGTAATGGAATAGAGTGGGTAGTAGGTTTCATGAAAATAGATTTGAATTAATGAACAAGGGTTTCAATGATTGAAAGGGGTGAAGAGATTTTACTTAGAGTTTCAAGCTCTTTGGATAAAAACTAAAAAGTGGCTTCAGTTATTAATTTATGAGGAACTCTTTGTAACTTATACCTCTTCCCTTTCAAATTAAAAATTAGAAACTGTCTCATTCTAATTGGCTTGAATAGTATTCAAAGAAGCCAACCATTTAATACCTAGAACAAAATCTGCTCCTCTAATTAAAAAAAGGATAATAATCCTAAATGCTGCTTAATATAGGTAATTAGACTTTTATATCATAGTAGATTTGGTGATAGCTAATCATATCACAATTGTTGATTTGAACACCAAAAGAAGGGATGAGTTGAATAGATAAACCAAGTTCTTTCATAACTTTCTCATAGATAAAATTATGTGTCTACCTATTATCAATTATAATCAATACCTTTTGCCCTTAAATGGTCCCCTAGATTTTTATAGTAGCGCTTGAAGTCTTTCTTAAGATAGCATTGAAAGAAATTTTAGTTAAATCCTCCATTGTAGCATCTGATTTCGATTCATCAACCCATTTTCCTCAATTTGCCATGTCATTGTTGTTTGTAAGCTCTATCAGAGCAAGTGTTGACGTCTTGTAGTGATGACCAAAAGAGAACTTCTTAGTGCAGCTAAAGTATAGCCTTTTATCGTGGCAAGCTTGTCATTTATCATCCCAAGGTTTGACTGATAATTGTTGAATAATAGCTTGGATTAAGTTTATGGATGAGAATTGAGTTGTGCAAGAAGTTGGAGTATTGGATGATGAAGATTGTGTTTCTTGCGTTGCTTAATTAAAGCTAGTGTTAGGCCAACTCTGAGAAGTTTAATTGAATCCTTTAGACTCGTAATTTGGTCGGGCTCTGACCTCATATTCCAGAGCTAAACTCATGACCTTATAAATGCTTTTAGGCCTATAAATTCTAACATCAATTTTTAGCTCATCTTTTAATTCATTCAAAAAGAATTCTTAAAAGGCAATGTTTAGGCTAATTCTTCATATAAATGGCTCGTTTAGCAAATTCTTGGCAATATTTTTAAATGTTACCAACTTGTTTAACATTGCAAATATGCTCATCTAGGTTTTGGAATTTTACAGGTGCATAATTTTCTTATATTGCCTTTACTAATTCATCCTAATACAAGAGAGTGTGTTCACTGTTGATCTAAGTAAATAAATCTAGAGCATCTCCTTCCAAAATACATAGCCATAATGTTTACTTTTAGTTTGTCAAGAGTTTGATAATAGCAAAAATATTTTTTTAGCTTTTAAAATCCAACCTTGCGGGTCCCTCCTTCAAACTTAGGAAACTCCATCGTAGTTGGGGGTTAACAAGAGAGATTTTTCAACCATTATAAGCTGTCAACTTCATCATCTTCATCATATTGCCTTTTCCCTCTATCAAAATCTTTATGACTTACTTCTACATTAGGATAATTACTTGATTACTCTTTAAGCATAACTACTTCACTAGCAAGAGTATCAATGGTATTTAATTTGGAAGCAATAATGGATAATTCTTAAGCAATAAGTTTGACATTAAGGGTGGTGTTTAGGTCATTTATGGAAGTAGTGAAGTGTGTTTGCACCATAATATTAACCAAGCTTTAATACCAAAATGTTAAAGGCAATAATTTGAAATAAAAAATGAAAAATAAAATGAGAAAAGAGTTATAGTATTGTTAGAACCAATACAAGAATCTTCAATGCAATAATTCTCTAATAAGTACGCCTATATGGAAAGGACAATTTTTTCAATAACAAATAGAAATATTCAATACATAAATTCAAGCTAATCCTAAAGAAAAATTGATATTAAACATCCTGTATTATTTGCAATAAAAAGCTTAAAATGAGAAAACTGAATAATAGTATTTAAAGTGGGATACATGCAGCTTCTTTTAAGGAGATATTCCTTTCACTTGATTAGTGACTCCTTTCTTACCCTATACGATTTTTACCAGTTAGTTAAAAGAAGTTGACCTAGCCAATAGTAGCATAATCTTGATTGACCTTGGCTTCCCCTTGAAATAGGTGTGCATAGGTGGCATGATATCATAACCTTATGTTTTTTGTTGATGTCATCACCTTGCAAAAATCCTAAATGTATGAAGAATTTATTGTTGAGAAACAATATCTTGCCTTGTGCAAATTTGTTTGAAATCACCCCTTAAGATGACAATTTATTGCTAAATGGTTGTGACTGACTCATCGGACTAGAAAATCTTATTATATCTCTCAATGTTCTATTTATATTCATATTAATTGATTATGATGGCACCTTTTTTCTATGTTCAAATTGACATTTCTTCTATCACAATTAGTAGTTACTAGGACCATTCACTTCTTAAAAAGATGAATATTGTATATGTTGAATGAAGAATCTAATACACATTTTCATGTCTCTACCTCCTAAAAGAAAGTAAAGGATCTTACAAGGAAGCAGTCATAGTCTGATAGGCAGTATAACTTTTTACTATTTACATTATTTCTATTACTTTTTCCATATCCCATCCTTATTTACTTGGACAATGGAATATTAAAAAATGTTCTGCTATTGATAATGATTAAAAAAAGGTAAAAAATAGATAAAAAGTTCCTTAAATCCGTGTTCAAGTCCAAACCATGTCTTTGGCATATATATGACAAGTAAAGTTTTCCTCACAATTAGAGAAATTTTTTTTATAATTATGTTTACTATAAAAGTTTTACTTTTAATTTGGCACTTACAACTAATGAAACTAAAAGGTTATGTCTTATTACGTAACCTTCCTCCCATCTTTTTTTTAGATTTGATGGATGTGTAATAAATGTTTATAATGAGATATTTTGAGGTCTCAATCTTTATAACATTCTTGTTAAATGATATTTGTGCGAAAAGACCTTCAAATTCAGCATCATCCACTAGATTGGCTTGCAAAATTCTCTTCTTAAAGGTTAGGTCATCCAAGATAGCAACATTAGAACTAGTGTTTGTCAACTCTACTTCAACTTGTAAATGAATAATAGAATTTATCATCATTAGACCAAAGGATTTTGAGAAAATAATTTATACGAAAAACATAACAATACCTTATTAGATGCTACAAGGCTCTAGATAGGATGCTCATCTTTGTAATCTTGCAAAGTATCATTTTTAGCATATGCACAAATTAGATCATTATCATTAGTTATTCGATTCACTACAAAGATAGAATCAAGGCCCTTTACATTTATCTTATTCATAATAACCCTAACAAAAAATTTTTTCCCTATGAACTCGTCCAACCACTTAGGAATTTGATTGGTATTGCCATAATTATGCTAAGCAAAACAACCAACTGAGAACATGTATCACTTTTTAAAATTTTAGCATACAATGATATCAATTTTTATACCATGTGTAGACTGTCACATAACAAAAAGGTAGTGCAATGAAGGAACTTAGAGACTACATGATAAAAAATTATGAACACAACACTCTTAATATCATCAATAACGTACAACAACACCTTGAACCTAAGGAAACAAACAAATAAAAGTGAATGGCCTAATAAATAGCAATGCCAAAAAATGAACTACTTGATGTAAAAGAAAAAATATTATTACCGATGGATAATAGAACTCATAATGACTTGGCATTTCTCACAGTAAAATGCAAATGCATCTACCAAAACTTTCTTCATGCATCTCTTGCATGAGTTGTAATACCACCTATGGTCTCTTTCAACATTAACAACAATAACTCATGTCAAGCATGTACTCTCTTATAGATAAAGAATAAAATAAAAACAATAAATGCAATTAGATAAGAACACATCAAAATTTTTTGAAGAAATTTCAAATATAAATATATAAAAAATATAAAATATAAAATATACAATATACAATATAAAATATAAAAAAAAATTTAAACCAAAATAAATATTTACCACTAGCACTTTTTAATCTCATTAATCATCTTTCTCTCCTTAGTCTACAACATATTATTAATTGTTGTCTAACTAGTTTGAATAGAAATCTAGGTAGGTTGTTGAAAGCATACATCATAATCATTCTTTATCCTATGTCAAATAATCATACCATAACCAAAACTAAAAGTTACCTCAAGGTGAAGCCTTGATATTCAAATGTATGTTTCATTGAAAATTAGTTCATCTTACCATGACATAAAGTCACAAACCTTAACAATGCAACATTAATCAATATTTGAGATGTATATAGTGAATTCAAGATTATTTTGAACCCTAATAATAAAAAGGGCATTGACATACATACATACAAATAACATGTGACTAACAATAAGTAAGGAAAAGGACTTTGTTTGTGCCAGAAAAATAACTATCCATATTAGAAAAATCTTAAATTTTACATCACTAGATAATTAAGACAATAGGACCATTGAGATGGTTCTAGGATTGTCAAACAAACTCATCATCAAAGTTTCCCTACTTAATACATATTAGTTTATTACCTTTTCACAACATAAAAACAAAAAACTATTTGAACAACCCAATTAATAAAAAACATTGGAAAAATAATCGAAAAGTTCATCAATTACTTAATATCCTATAACTCTATCTCCACCCACTTGTTTAGGATACCATCATTAAAAGTCTCCTCAAGCTTACCAATTGTAGACAACTTGCCAATAACATCTTAAACAACAAAATTAATAAGAAAAATGTCCAATTAAAACAATATATAATTATTAAAAAATTCACCCATTAAATAGTTATTGTTAGCATGTCTCAATGAGATTATATGAAAAGAAGAAAAGCAAATTCCATATTTCAAACTAGGTAACACATCATTTGAAACTCAAATAGTAGTAAGAAACTGAAGGTTTATTTTGTTAAGATGTATAGTTGTCCTATAAGAGCTACTGTTTTGGATAGCTCCAAATTGGTTGATAACGAACACCCTGCCTTTAAATAAAACATTTTTAAACTTCTTAATGAAAGTGCATTTTACAGTTGCATAGATTTGAGTTTCGGATTATGATAAAAACATAACAAAAAGTAACTATTACTTCTTGTTATAAGAATAAACTATACTGCTACTTTTTATTATACCAATTCATCTTAAAGAACCATCTTTATACTAGAAATTTCTCTAGGCAAATTATAGCTAATCATGGATCACAGATGAATAACTCTTGCCTTGAATTTTAAATTATATTGAACTTATGAGATATCACTAATTTATGTCAAATATTGTAGCCAAATTTGAAAATTTTTTTTTGTCTAAATTACAAAACCAACAAAAGGGCTTTATGTAACACCCCATAATTAATTAAGGTGTTAATCACAGATTAGATTAATTAGGAATAATTAATATGGATTGAGATTTAATTGAGATAGAAATCCTATCTAGGCTTAAATTAATAGATCATAATAAGAGGCTAATGGAGGCTCAATGGGTTAGGTGCAGACCCAACCCAATTTAGTGTGATGGAGGCCCAAAATCCACCTTGTATAGACTCTTCTAAGTGAGCTCAATAAACCTGCTGGCCCAACAAAATTCTGCAGCCCAACACTCTGAAAATTAGCCCAACAAGTAAAAATATGAAGCCCAAGTGAAGATGGACCTTGGAGCAACCCATAACCCACATTTGACATAACTAAAACTCTAATACACCAGTCTCACCCTCACACTTGTTGAAACACAAAACACAAAGAGAAAATTCGGAGCTTGGAGAGGAGACTAGGGTTGGGGGCATTAATTCTACATTTTCTCACATTTAGAGCAAGATTCAACCAAGGTAATAGTTATACAACTTAATCTCCTCATCTTTCTTTTTAATTTGGTCCGATTAGTTTTTTCATTTGAAGTATTTTCACTCTACCCAAAATCTGAAATGTGAGAATTTTGGAATTTTTTTGGTAAAATTCGTAGGTTGAGGTTATGGCTGACCTTGGGTGAGTTTAAACATTCCAGTATGATGCTTCAATTGTTAATTTGAGACTCCCATAGCTGATTTATAAAATGGATATTAATTATGTACGAATTTGCTTAGGATTTTGGGTGGAATATTGAGTTTTCTGGTGGAGGACAATTTAATCCGAATTTGGGACTTATAGTGGTTGAGTAAGTGATTCTTAGGTAGTCATTAGCATCTTAAATTCTTTGGATATTGATTGTAACTGTTAATGATGAATTAGAGTAGTAATTTTATGATGCTATGATTATAGGAGAATTTCTGCACCATTGGTGACTGTTGCAAGTGTCTACAAGTGAGGTAACCGGGTTATATCAATTCCATGTATATATTTGATTAAATTTCATATGTTGCTATATATGAATGATTTAAAATGTTGAATGAATTGGTTGGCTATCTGTTGAATTGTGATTGAACCTTGTGAGTCCATGGTAGAGTTGTGGTGCGGCTGCCACCCGTGCATGTGCTTCGATCGAGCACCAGGTTATGATCAAACCCAGATGCACTAAGCCCCGGTTGTGCTCAATAGGGAGTAGGTGCCGTGGACGGGCCTCTCCCGATGTTAATGGCCTTTAACATATGATAATATGATTACTAGTATGGGATAGTAATCATGATAGCCTAATTGTTTCATTTACTAATATGATGGATATAATTCTGTTGTTGATTTTGATTTCTGCTTATATGTTAATTAAATTGGATATATGATAGAATTGCCTTGGTTACTGAGATTTATATCTCACCCCATTTTATGGGATTAACATTTTAGGTGAAAGTTCTTTGGGTAAGGATAAGGGTAAGCAAGTGGATGAACATCCATGAGTTGAGGCCGGGTGTGGGGAGCTACACTTGGTTTGAGTAGAATAGGGTAGATGCAATTTTGTTATTAGTTTACATAATATCATCTGTAATCATGTTGCCAAGTGTAGGCGTTTATATTTTGTTTGATTGAAATGTAACCGTTAAGGATTCAAGTTTCATTATAGTGAATATTAATGTATGAACTTATAGCATTATCTATATGTAGTTTTGCTGAAATTGTGATATGGATCATCATATGAGAATCGTAGTCATATGATGCCTTGGATGTAAGTTATGGTTGAATTGAATCTCTATGGAATTTGCATGGGATGTAAATTGCTACTAATACATGTGATCTTGCTATCATATATTCATGAATTTGCTGATATGAGCTAGTTGGGCAAGTAGGAAGTAGTGTTTAAATTTTGCATTGGTAATAGATAGATTGATGGGTAAATAGGGTAGATAAATATCATTAGGATCACATAAAACAAGGGTAGGTAGACCTGGAGTATTTATAGGATGAGATTTAGAGTGTAGGAGGCGAAATTTGGATAATATAGTTACAGGAGGGATTCTCGCCGCGGCCAAATGAGAGACAGAGTCGAAAGGCGCCGCGGCACAACAAACCTCGCTGCGGCGCGAAGTGAAAAAAATCGCCCAGGAGGGTAACAGAACCAAAACTCGCTGCGGCATATTGTGTCCTGCCGCGGCGCGAGTCGAAGAAATAAAATAAGGGTTGGATAGAAGCAAAACTCGCCGCGGCTTGAACATATTGCGCCGAGGCACGAATTATGGAGTTGAGAACAGTAGTTCCAGGAAGCATTTCCGCCGCGGCGAAGGTCCAACTTGTCGCGGCGAGATTTGTGAAACTTGTCCATGGTAAGAGATGATATAGGAGTACTTGTGGGAGGTTATTAAATATCGAAACTGATAGATGGTTGAATCATAAGCCTCTTGTGGTAGTAGGATTTCTTTTATGCACATTTTATTTTGTTGAGGTGGTATGGTGATGACCCTAACACCAATGTTCAAATTTTTCTCATATTTTCATAATATGATAAATTGTAACTGCCCAAACCTTGATAATTAATTATTGATCGTATACTTAACCATAATTACAATGATTAGAAGGTAGGGTTGTCACACTTTATCAAATAAAAACTAGATTAAAACCCCAAATATCAACATATATATACTGACGTGTTACACCACATTGTAACTCTTTGCATGGCTTCAACTACTCCAAAGTGTTCCATCTCCACTTAGTGACATGATAATAGATTATGTTCATTATTAACAATGACATGCTTGAATAGGTTGGAAAAAATTGAAAGGAGATTTGGTTACTATCACATGGAAGCAAGCTATAGATGAACATGAGGCCATATTGAGATGAGCATGAGGTCATGCCATCTTGATGCAATGACTACTCCTACACCATGCATAGGTTTATGTTAGTGTTACATCATACTCCTACACCCATCCCATCATTTTTGCTCATTTCCCTCTTTGATTACGTTATTGTTACACCTCATTCTTACATCCATCCTATCATCTATATTCATTTCTTTATTTAATTTAATTTGCAATTTCTCTCCTTTTATATTCCTTCCACTTTCATCACATGCCAAACTTTCAAATTCTTCCCTCCAAGCCAAGTGCATAAAATGCACCCCATGGAACTCCTTTTATACATTTTATAGATTTATTCCCTTTCTTTTTGTGCACATGTGTGTGTAAGTAAAATTTTATTATAGTCTTTTATAAATTTAACTTAGTTCCTCATAAAACTGTTTTTTAAATTTAAATCTTCACAAATAAAGCAATTTTTTATTTGATTTCTTATAAATTGTTTTCTCAAATTAGTCCATTATAGATAAGCATTTTTTAATATAGTCTTTTACAAATAAAATTATTATCAATAATATTCTTCTTTAAAATAAAGGTTCTAATTGTGAGAAATTAAATTGAAAAACTCATATGTGAGAGACCAAATTGATAAGTTAATTTTATGAGGGACTAAATTGAGAAATATTTTAATTATGAATGACCAAAATAAGTAAGGTTTTATTCTCTCTCTCTCTCTCTCTCTCTCTCTCTCTCTCTCTCTCTCTCTCTCTCTCTCTCTATACACACATAAAAAATATATTTTAAATTATCTAATATTATTTGATAAATGTAGTTAACAATAATGTGTACCAATTCTTCTAACCAAATAAGACAATTTTGATTTTGGATTATACTTAGGTATAGTTCTTTATATTTTTACTATTGGATTTTTCAATTAAAATATGACAAATATGTAATTATCTAATAATATAATGATAAGTGTATAATTTAATTAAAAAAATTATATACTTATCATGATATTATTAGAAAATTAGGCATTTATCATATTTTAATTAAAAAATTTAATAGAAAAATATAAAAAATTATATGTAAATTTTTTTTTTGACTTTTGTTTGTTATGTATAGTGGCAAGCTTACTCATTATTTTATTATGTTGTGACTTCTGATTATTAAATATTATATTAGATAATGATATAAACTTACTTTATATAATAGAGTTATTAATATGTTAAAGACTAAAACCTTAATTCGGTCCCTCATATATGAAATATTTGTTTAATTTAGTTTTTTTTCCAAGATTATATTTTGAATTTAATTATTTGCAAATGGAATATTTTTTAATTATAAGCATTTTGGTTGCTTATATATAGGTATTTTTTAATTTGACCCTTCATAAATAAAATTATTATCAGTAACATCTTTTCATCAATCTACTGTTATTAAAACTAATAATCAGTCTATATATTATATAACTAGACACCCACCCATACTAAGCACAAGTATACATATTGAAATAATTGATCTTATTTTTTTAATATCAAATAATTAAAAAACAACTCCATTTGATTATTTATTTTGCTTGAATAAATGATACTTAATTGTATCAATTATAAGTAAGAAATCAAAAACACAAATATATATATATATATATATATATGATTTTATATAACAGAAACAGTTATTTCTGGTTTTGATAAGTTTGTCTTATACGATTAAATCAAACCTTAAATTAATTAATTGCAATGCCTCAAACTTAAATGCGAAGCAGGGAAGTTTATGAGCTCATCATTCATACAAATACCAATCAACTAAAGCTTAAACATATGAAATATTAAACTCTTTTATAACCATGAAACATAATATAAGCTAAAAAGCAGCTCAATATTTTAAAAAAATATAGCAACTGTCTATATATAGTAACAAACCATATAAGACTAGATGAAAATATAAGTCTTTCTAATCGTGCGTCATGCTTAATAAAACTGTCAGTATATGATGCGGCAGACCGGTATGACCTTGCAATGCACGGATTAACATAATGAAATAATTAATTTTAATTTTAATTTTAATTTTAATATAACATTCGCATGTGTTATGCACCGATTTAATATTCTATAATTTTTTCCAATATGCAAGTGTACACATTATAAGGAAAAAATTCCTCCTGGGTATAGAAGTAGCGCAGCTTATTGGAAGAAACTTCAAAGACGAAAATTTTTTAACAACCTTTGGCACATATGTAATGGTGATTGAGTAATAGCCTATCAAAAACTGTCTTATACGTCATTAAAATTTGTTAGTTTTATATAGAATAGATAAACATAAGGTTATTATTGATAAAATTATAATGATTTCATTTATAAGAAACTAAACTGAAAAATACTAATATTTGACAAATTAAAATGAGATGTCAATTTTATAAATGATTAAATTAAAAAAATCCTTTATTTATGAGAACATAAATGAAATAACTAATTATATAAAAGACTAAATTAAAAATATTTTATTTTTAAAGGATTAAAATGAAATTTTGGTCTCCAACAATATAACAACAATATTTTTAACCATATTTATGAGAAATTATTCTTCCCGGCAAGAACGGGCTGAATGGTCAGTTAATTTTTTTATGGGTCCATGAATGGATAGTTGTTGGGCTGTATCTATCCTAAAAGCAAGCATATGCGGGCTTAATTGAAGGGCCCAATACGTAAATGGCCCACACCTAGTGACATTTTGTCGTTTGCTTCAAATCCGACCAAGGCAACTAAACAAGTCGGCCATTTTTCGACTTTCAGGCGGGATAGTGAAAATAGAATACGAAAGAACGAGAGAGAGAGAGAGAGAGTGAGCTTGTAAAGGTCGTTGTGATGGTGAGGTTCTCATCTCATACACTTCAATTTCGAGTGGCTTCTGCAATTTGATAATTTTTCTCTAATTTGCTTTCTTAAATTCCGGGTTTTTTCAATGTAGGCGGAATTTACGGAAGAACTCGAGCCCTTGTTTGATTACAGACGTGTACAGCCTCTCAACGTTGTGTGCCTCGAAGGTTCTTTTCTCATCTTATCTACTGATTTCCACTATTTCCGGAAAATTTTTTCTTGTCCCTGTAGTTTTACCCGCTGAAACAAGAATTTTTTGAATTTTGAATTTCTTGGTGTTGGAGATTTTTGAAATTTGTATTCCTGGCAGATGATGACGATGATGAGGATGTGGTTTACGTTACTAAAAAGAGGAAGACTTATCAGCCTGTAATATAAAGCTGACCTCCAACTTTATCTAATTTGCACTCAAATGAATGCTCCCGTTTCTAAATTTTTGAAAATATTATGGTGTTTAGGTTGTGGATGGGAAGACTGATGAGAAAGCGATGCTGGTGGTCGATATTGAGGAAAAGGAAGATGATTGGTTACCTCCTCCACCAAAGGTCTCAAGTGATGCACACAGGACGATTACGGAGGATTCAACTTTAAAGGAGTTGAGGTTCGGGCATTCTACTGTATATATATATATATATATATATATATATATTTCCGCGGAGTTTTTGTTGTTGTTGTTGGGGGGGGGGGGGGAGTACATGTTTGTTATGAGCATTCAGAAAGTAACAGTTTTTTTTCCTCCATAAGATTGACCATTAAATGCTTGGATAGACTTGTATGATCTCGTATGTTTTGAAATATCCATATTTTTCTGCGTTGTCCTCCTTGGGGAAAGGTAAACTTTTTGGTATTATAGTAATGTTAAAGATTTAGTAAATGGAAGGAATCCTTCTGGTTTCTAAGTTACTTTTGAGTTGGCAGTTTTCCAGTAAAAGTACAAAATGTTTCTTCATTCTTAACCTTTGAAGTACGAGGCACTGTTACAACTTACAATACATTGATGACGATGTGCCTATCACTTCCATATATGTCAAAATAGTTAAACAAGGCTCGAATTGGACACAGCTGGGGAAAAGATAGAAAGAGAAACCATAAACTTCATCTTGATGAGATCAGAAGAGTTCTTTCTTATTCTTTTTATTGTACATGGATAGTTTAAATGGTATAGGTTAACACCCTTACGTACGAAGATTTATGTGAAATGATAGTGTAAAGTGCTTATAATATGGGATACCACCTCTGGTATTCTTAAAAAAGGGCAAAAGTTCATCTTTTCTGTCCCTTATGTTTGGAGTTAATTTCAACTTGGTCTCTTAATTTATGTTCATCCTAATTTTGTCTCTTAATTTATCTTAGCATTTCAACTGTTTTCTAAATGGTAACTCTGTCTACAAGAGTGATGGAAAAGTTCTATATGGACAGAATGTCCACTTATGTGGCGAGAATTTGATGCTCTACATGGTTAATCACCCTCTATTCTTCTGCGAAATGATAGCGTGCTTACAATATGGGATACTACCTCTGGTATTCTTAAAAAGGGGCAAAAATTCATCTTTTCCGTCCCTTATGTATGGAGTTAGTTTCAACTTGGTCCCTTAATTTATGTCCACTCTAATTTTGTCTCTTAATTTATCTTAACATTTCAACTCTTTCCTAAATGGTAACTCTGTCTACAAGAATGATGGAAAAGTTCTATGTGGACAGAATGTCCACCTATGTGGCAAGAATTTGATGCTCTACATGGCTAATCACCCTCTATGCTTCTCCATCAACAAGCTGCAAGATCTATTCTGACAAATGTTTACCAAGCCAATTCATTTTGTTTCAGAATAAGAAGTAATATGCAGATATCACATGCTAAATTTGAAATAGACGTAGTTTGAGCTCTGTTTATCTTGTTGAATGCCATAGTGGCTTGGGTTTGTGTTGATGTGGAGAGTGGGGAACTTGGGATATTGAAAAAGTGAAAGTTCTTAGATTTGTTTGATGCCCAAAATACACACTTGATTTTGATTGGGACTTGTGTAGGGTGTTGGTTGCTAAAACATCCAGCTAGTTGTGGGACAAAGATTAAAGAATCTAATAAGTAGATTTTGTATGCAGATAAGTCAAATGCTGCTGAAAGTTGATTATAAGAATTAGCGGGGGAGAGGGGGCATGGTGACATGGTTTTGGGGACGAAAATTATGCATTATATAGATGCTTGGGAAATGGGAGTTTGAGGTAGGGTACATCTGTACGTGCACAGAGAATGTCAACTGGCAATAGGTTGGAGTGGGTAGGGAAGGAGAAGCTTTTGCTGCCATCTGCATTGTTTTCTGAGCCAAATGGACAAGGAAATTGAAAATTTTAGTGCATTGAAATGATCTTGGTTTCTGATGAAACTCTGGTAGACTTGTATTATTCTCAATCCCAAAACAGCAGGACAAATAAACCCCCCCCCTCCCCCAAAAAAAAGGGATTCCAAAAGGAAAAACGGAGGAATGAATGAGATTGTTTGGTACATAAACAAGTAAACTCAGAGGAGTATAGAGATAGCAGATCACAGTAGCTGACAAGAAGATGAAAAGAAAAGAAAATGGATACTAGCATTTGAGAGGCTAGTCTCTCCCAAAAGTCCCTTGAAAAACTCCCCATCCAACCATTCTGATCCCTCAAGATATAAGATATTCCAGCTAAGAAACTCCCTTCTTTTTCTCCACCATCACCTCCAGTCAGTTGTTAATGTAAATCAATTCGTTATTGGTGTTAATTTGCTGACTTGTTCTTTTAGCCTTTTCATCCTTCTTTCCTTTTCTAGAATAGTTGAATATTCCTTCAGCTTCCTTAGTTGGGCCACAGCCCCATTTTTCCTTCTCCTGCTATAAACCTTAGCAGTAGTATCAATATTGGGTCCATCGGTTTCTAACTCTTGAGTAATGCACAAATGCTGGTATTTTCTTATCACAACCCTAAAAAATTATGCTGGTTTCATGTACGTTTAGAAAGAAAGATGTTTAAGTGATACTGCTTGAGATAGAATCACTAATTTGATCTTCCATAGCTGTTAATGTTACAATTGTGGAAATGATATATATCTGATATCTATATCTTTGTATTCATTGGAAAATGACCATCTGTTTTCAGTCTTTTCAACGGAGTATGAATAGAGAGAGCCATGTAACAAACTCTGTCAAGTTCCATTATTTTTTCTCTTAGAAGGCCGTGGCATAACATGCACAGATGGCTATCAGATGCCAAACCACTCCACATTTCATTAGGTGCCATATTGTTATTGCTTTGTCATATTTTCAAAAGCAGAAAGGACCTGGCACTCTATTATTTTTAGCTCAGCTTTTTCAAACTTCATTTACAGAGAGTAACAATGAAAGAATATGAGCCAAGGAAACATAGTATTCTTTTTCCCTTGTGCTTTTCTCTTATTTTTATGGCCTACTAACTGTGAAAATGGAAAACCCATTTGAATGAATATGAGAGGCAGAGAGGGGCCCTCCTTTGGGAATTATGTTTCTTTCTTGTTTATCAGGCAAACTGTGTCTTTTTTATTCTTAATGACAAAACCCCACCTTGCTTTTTTTTATTCTTAATGACAAAACCCAACCAAAAATGTATGTTCAGTTCCA
Source organism: Erythrophleum ivorense (assembly GCA_026724425.1). Taxonomy (NCBI): domain Eukaryota; kingdom Viridiplantae; phylum Streptophyta; class Magnoliopsida; order Fabales; family Fabaceae; genus Erythrophleum; species Erythrophleum ivorense. The sequence continues at coordinate 47,806,376 of JAIUCV010000009.1, forward strand.
TTATCCATCTTTGACTGCACAATTATTCAGCCGCTCTCAATTTGAAGCCATATGCATCTCTATTCCCAAAACCCTTCTCCACTGGCCACAATGTTCCACAAGAAAAATGTTGAAGAAGAATTAAGTCCAGTAGACCTAGCACCAGCAGAGTTTATGTGATGGACTTTGTATGCTACAAACCCTGCCATTATTGTCTCTGCAGCAAGGAAATGCTGCTGAACAGGGCTGCTTGTGTTGGGTTATTATCAGAGGAGAGTTTGCTGCTCATTGACAGAGAAGAAAAATGATGGGAGACACAGAGGGTGATTGGCCAAGTAGGATATTGGGAGTCCATCAATTTTTTGTCACATAGGTGGACAAGTGGGATTTTGCCTTCTCCTTTATAGATGGTTTTACTATTTAGGAAACAATTGAAACATCAAGATAAATTAAAGGGTTACATTTGAACAAAAAATTAAGTGACCAAATTGAAACCATCTCCAAACATAAGGGAAGAAAATATTTTACATGTGTGTTTGTGTGTGCTGCTGTGTCTTATATTTTTGAAGTTTGACATGTCAGAGTTCGTGCTTCATAGGTTGGTTATCATTGGTTCTTCTCTTTTAGTTTCTAAATGTTTTTGCCTTCATTAGAAAATTGTGTGAAATGTGCAAAGTCTTAGCCTCTGGCTATTGTCCTTTGAGAACAAAAATGGAGAATGAGATACGTAAGACATCTATTGCTTTGTTTAATGTAGATCATTACTGAGCTTCCTTTGTGCCAAATTCTAGCTGCTTGCCATTGCTTCATTAAAGGACTGTCCTGGCTTTTAAATTTAGGATACCCAGTTGGGAATTGTTGCCAAGACCACTCAATGCAAGACAAATATGCACGTGTTTTTATCTTGGCATTCATAGTGACTGTGGAATGGTTCTCTTGGGTACTACCATGATCAAACTTCTGTTGTACACGTATTATAGTCTTTTTTGATAAGAGACTGCCTAACATAGCAGCCACAGTCAGATAGGTGCTGTAGCTGTTTAAGCTAGTTGCCTTTTCCATACCAATACCTCTCTTTTGTATGCTGAAATAAATGAGGGGTAAAGGAAATATATATCAGGGGCCTGGAAATCAGAAAATTTATCCTCATTGATTTTGAAATGATCTCCTCATTCTGCACCTGTAATATTCTTCTGTTTCTAACATGATGCTGAGGTGTACCACATAATTGTTCTCTCCTCTCTTTTTCTACAGTTGCTTATAAGAATTGATTCGTACATGTAGATTAAAAAAGCAGGAGCTTGTCTCATTTGCACAATCAGCAAAAAACATGTTACAAACAGTTGAGGAGTCTGCAAAGAGAGAACTTGATAATTCATTGCAGACTTCCTTGGATGCTGTAAGTGAGAAAACGTCAAAACCTCCTTCTGAAAGAGTTAAGATTGTCATCTCTATTCAAGATAAGGATGGAGTGAAGCAGTTTCGTGTATACATGGTATATACTGTATATTATTTTGACTTCCATTAGCATATATATTGTGTTATTAAATTTTCTGTTGTTATCAGTAATTTAGGTGAGGTATTGCATAATTTGTTTTTCTGATGTTTCTTTGAAGTTATCTTTTATTTCTTTGGTTACAATAAATCTTGTTTACAAAACAGAAAACTAATGTTAAGGGTTGAATTATCCAACACTAAGGATTAATTCATTTGCTATCTTTGAATCAACATCTGTTTGAGCTACCCTTTGTTTATGGTACTTGTGCCTTATCTACATAAAAATATGTTGAACCAGGGAAATAGTTGTGGTATTCCTTTTAAGCAACAGCCAACTATTAGAATTGCATGGCAAGCTTTTGTTCTCTTCTATTTAACATTGAACAAGTTAGTTAAACTATTATTTGTTTAAGGTTATTGCATTTTGGAGAAAGATACTGTCCTAATTATTCGAGTTATTGAGATTTAGGCACTTTTTTTTTTAATAAAAAAGACATTTCCAGTACTGTGGGTAACTTTTTCATTCTGTTTCTAGATCCTTTAAAAATATTGTGCATGAATTGTGAACTGTTTCTCTCTCTCCCTTTTTTCCCCCTTATTCATACTTCAGTTTATGCCATGATGTCCATTAATTTCCATATAAGGTTGATTTGAAGTTTTTTTGTTACTTTTTTTAGGATGACAAGTTTGAACGGATCTTCAAAATGTATGCAGATAAAGTAAAGCTTGACCAAAAACATTTAGTATTTTCTTTTGATGGGGATAAAATTAGTCCATCCCAAACCCCTGGTGGTCTTGGGATGGAAGACGATGATATCATTGAAGTTCATGTGAAGTCAAGCTGATCAAGGTGCGATGTGTTATTACTTCTTGAAATTCTCTGCTTCTGGTCAGGTTATTTTTCGTTTTATTATTATTTTTATTAAAATTTATTTTGTTTTATTGTTGTTAAGACTTATATTCACAAGCACTGTGATGATTTATTTTGACATATTTGCATAAATAAGACGGACGTAATTCACAAAACAAAAAATAGTATTGAGCTATCATTCAAAATTTTTAAAAGATGAAGCAGATAAGTTTGTTCATTCTTTATATGAATCATCGAACTTCAGTTTGATTGATAATAGAAGCGGAGCTATGCTTGGTTTCTACTCATTGTGCTGGTTTACCAAGAGATAATGTTATCAATTTCTCAACACTGATCAAGCACAGTGAGGCTGCTAGAGAGAACACTGTTTAGACTTTGGTTGTGGGCAATTATACTTTAGAGGAAAAATACTCTGGATGTGTTTGTTCTTAGTTGGGGCTTTGGGTTCAATTGTTGCTAGAACATGAACCATTTTGTCTATGAGGGAAGCAATATTTCTGGAGAAAAATATTTATTTTTTGATTGACTATTGGCTCATAAGATATTCCGCTGTTAGTCTTAGTATGGTCTTACCTGAACCTTCCTTGGCTCAACTTCTTGCTCTTTTTTTTTTTTTGGGGTCATCGGCTTGTTCCTATAGTGTAATGATATCATTGGTTTACATCTATAGTATATTTGCTAGTGAATTCTTTATGCATCTGATCATGATGCTGCTTTATTGTATTGATACAGATCTCACCAATATTTATCTGATTCAGGATTTGCTTCAATCATGGAACTGAAAATGACCCCATTTTGTGCCTCTTCTGGGAGTTACATTCCCATCAAAGTCAAATCTCTTCATATCTTTATGGGAAAACAGTGTATTTTTTTCTTTTCTAAATGTAGATGCAATATTTGGCCCAGTTGTACAGCGTAGAATTTTGTGAAATTGTTTAGAAGTACTGTTTTGGCAAAATTTTCTTGGTTATATGGTATAGGTTGTTGACAGTGTAAAAACCCTACTGTTAGATGTGAATTATGCTAGGGTTTCTGCCCTCCTTTTGATAAGTTGACTATTGTTTGTCACAAACTGGTTGAATGAAGATATTTGGTTGCAGTGAATTGTGTTAATAACTTGATATTAACAATTTTTTGATTCGTGGTTTATTGCCCTTTCTCGAATTATCTGTACTTGGCTGAATATTTGAATGGGATTTCAGTACAAGTTAACTGGATCCTTAGAGCTAACCTTGCTGATATGCTGCTTTTGGATTGTAAAATGAACTTCATGAGATGAGTCATGTTCCCAATGTGAACTAGTTTTGATTTGGTTAAGTGGGATCTTTTCATGATTTAGGTCTTGGAACATTTTGAATACATGTTTTCTGTTAGTGGAGGATGGGTGTTGCTGGAGTGGATTAAGAAGAATTCTCGTGTACACTTTTTTTGTACATACAATTGCAATGGGGATGATCAAGATAATTTTCCCCACTCATGAACAGTTGGGTTTAGCTAAAGGGGAGAACGTTCCCGGGTCCACATGAGTGCTAAATCATTATTGGCATTTGGACCATAAGTTAGTCCTTGTCCATTCCCCCTATTTGAACGCGTAAATGGTATTAAGCGTACATATGATGGTGGGCCTCACATTTCCAGACTGCACATGCCTTGGGGTCCTAGCCTGCAGTAATAAATCAAAACCCATTTGTTTTTTAGTATCCAAAACAGTGCAAGTCTATTATGTTTGTTTTCGATTTTTGCTTTCATTGACCATACATTTAATGGATGAGAAGAAAAAAGGGCAGATCCGTTTCTCTACTGAAAAAAATTATGTCCTCATTTTGTTGAATTTGGATTGAACTTTTGTGAAAATATGGAAAAAAAAAATTGTACGTACATCTGGTTTACAAAATATGTAGATTCTATTTGACATATGTATGAGTTATATATATATATATATATATATATATAACTGGTTTGATTTATTCATTAATTGAAAACATTAAAAAATGTCAATTTCCTCTTTGAATTCAAATATTCATAAAAATGTAAATACTTAGAAGAGAAAACTTATATTTTATATAAGCCATACTGAATTTACTTGAAAATATATATCTGCGACGAACTTTTAGATATGCATTATCATTTGTACGATAAAGATATTTTTTGTGTTAGTTTATGCTTAAATCAATACAATATATCTTTTAGCTGTAAATTTGTATCCAAATTAAGGCAAAATCTAGATATAAAAAGACCATGAGACTTTAGTGAAATCTAATCTGATCTAGTTATGATTATTATGTATGAATCACGATTGACTCATGAAACACAAGAATATATATATATTTATATTTATATAAACAGTGTTTACAAGTCACTAATTCGCTTTGAGCTGTCTTTTTTTTTTTTTTTTTCCTTTTTTTAACATCTCCCTCCTCTTCTCAATTCTCGTGTGTCTACGCGAGGCCGGGCTAGTTTTAAATAAAGAGGACGTACCTGGCCAAACCTAGTTATGATCATTGTGAAACACATAGATTGCTCGTTCAATCTATGATCTACGTATCAAACCAGTTCAATTCAATATCGAAATTAGCTGAAAGTGATGGCCCAAAGTAACTCAGTGAATTGGATCAAATTCTTTTCAGCATATTTTTTTTAGAATATAATTTCTTATAGAGTAATACAATTGTAGATTTATTCATTAAGTTATCGAGTTAAGTATGTTAACTTTTTATATATCATAATAAAAGTTAATAAAAGAGAATATCAATTTTATAAATTATTCTGAATCACTTTTTATTAGAAATAGATTTACGTATAATTTTTTATATTTTTAATATCACAATTTTTAATTAAAATATAATAAATATATCATTTTTTAATAATAACATAATAAATATTTAGTTTTAAAAAATTACACATTTATATATATATATATATATATATATCAACTATACACTTGTTACCTTTTAATTAAAAATTTTAATAATAGAGAAATAAGAAATCGTATATAAATTTTTTCTTATTTTATTATAATAAGATTTTTTATCAAACTAATTAATACTTATTCATATTTAATTTAAAAGCATATGTAATTATTTTTTAAAATTAAAAACTCAGTTTACTAATAAAATGACATTTGTTATAATTGGATTGAAAAGTTTAATAATAGAAACTGTATTCTTATCCATAAAAAAATTTCACCTAACCGCTCAAGGGATCAATAGGGGAGTCAATTCTAATAAGAGAAAAATGCAACTACTTCTTTTTACTTTTAGATAATTTAAAAAAACATTCGTTAAATTTAAAATCATTATATTCATTTTTCTATTAAATTCTTTTAAAAAAATATCACATCAAATTCAATCATTTGTGACTATGCATATTTTCATTTGTTGAAAAGCAGATAATACGATTTAAATTCTAAAAGTAATAGTTGTGGAGAATATTTTTTATTTTTTCAAAAAAGGGTAGTGTTTGTAAATAGTTTGACGCCGAAGAGGTATTTATATTTTTTGTCCTTCTATTAACTATGCCAATAAATAAGGCCAGCACGATAAAGTATACACTTCTAAAATTGTTAGGAAAAAAAAGTAAATTATACTAACATTTTCTAAATTTGGATTAAAATATATCTAATATTTTTTTATTTTAAAAATTATACTTGACTTTTTTTAATACTTTGATATATATTGCAAAAATATCTCTTTCAATTTATTTTTCATTAAAAATAAATAAATTTTCACTCCACATAAGATTGCAATTTTATTTTAACTTGGATTGGACAGAGCATGCTCAATGTATTTAGATTATCCAAATGTGATTTAAATGATCTAAATTTAATTTTTTTTATTTTTTTATTTTGACTTTTTTTACTACAAAATATAAAATAAAAATAATATTTAAACTATTAACTTAAAAACATAACAATTGATATATAAAAAAAAATTGGACAGTCTAAATCTTATTTAGATAATTTACATGCATTAGATATCTTTTGTCCAACCTCTTGCTGGATAAAGAATCAGATTAAAATTTGCTTTTAATATGATCATAAAAATAATTAAATAATTTTATTTTTATCATATTAAAAAAATTAATTTAATTAAAAAAGAGTCAAATATAATTTTTAAAATATAAAAGTTAAATATAAAAATTTTTAAAAATGGAGTCACCACGTGACTCGTGAATCCTGGTCTCCCTCTTGTGGACCCTACCTCGCCTTCCGCCCATCCCGGAATGGCGTTATACACACTCGGGACTTTTGAGAGTTGAAAGCGGCGCCGTTTGAATGCCAAATGCCATGGCAGCCTTCCATTGGCCCGACGCGGCTAATCTTTTGGATTACATAACCAACTTCCTTCACATGTCTAATTGGACAACGTCAGTGGGAACCACCTCTCTGTCCACGTCTTCTCATCCACGCTGGAAAGTTCGAGGTCAGTTCTTCCCACGTCATCCCAAATGGCTAAACACTCCAACATGAAAGAGCATCAGGATGAAACGAAGCAAACCCACATGAAATGAAAGCAGAGAGAGGCTCCTCAGGCTCAAATTGTTGATTTTCCCGGGAAAATTTATAATCCTTTTTGCTTTTCTAAACCAGAAGAACAATAATCCCCACTTTCTATTTGCTTTCTTGGTGGAATTCCATTTTTTTTTCTTTTGCTAATTTTTCTTGGGAAACGATCACGGGTACGTGTCTTTTTTCTCAGCTTTAAAAGTCACTGTGCGGTTGTCCCAAAAGTGCGTCCAAGCTTAATTTTCAACTGCGTGCGCCTCAAAGTTCACAAGAACTTCATGCTTATTGGTAATATGAGATGGGATGTCATGGTTTTGTATTGGGATTGATTCGGTACTTCTGTTGTTGAGATCTCCTTCTGTTTTGCTTAAGAATTATCATGTTGGCTTGTAGTTTGCTTATCTTTTCTGCAACTACTTTGACAGGTGGGAGGGCTGGGCTATAGCTGAACTCCCATTAATTTGGCTTTTGGATTTCGGGTATCAGGTATCTTTATGCTTACAATCTTCATCATATAGGTGTATTTGAAAAACAAGAGTTATATATCATTTGTGTAGACTAATGATTTTTATAAGATTTTCCTTTGGGATTTTCAATTAAATTTAGATCAACATAAGTGAATCGGTTCTTCTCAGAGAGCTATTTACAAGTACTCCCTTAATATCTGTTGTTATGATTCAAGTGTATGCAAGTGAACCCTTTTTCTCTTTTTATTTTACCTTTTGGCTAAATGTCTTATTTCAGCTCTTAATTTATTGACTGCATCTCTTATGCTGGTATTGTCTTTCGTACATAGTATGACGTTTTATAGTTTCTTTGGCCTTTCAAAACAAAGGAAATGGAGAGAGTTTGTGAATTCTGCACATCTTTGAGGCCAGTTGTTTATTGTAAGGCTGATGAAGCATATCTTTGTCTATCCTGTGATGCAAAGGTCCATTTAGCCAATGCATTGTCCAGCCGGCACCTCAGAACCCTTCTATGTAATCTATGCAGAAACCATCCTGCCTATGTGCAGTGTGTGGATCACCAAATTTTGATCTGCCATGGCTGCGATCAAAAGCTGCATGATCTCTCCTTAAAACACCAGAAACGAGCTATCAGAAGTTACATTGGTTGCCCTTCTGCCAAAGATTTTGCAGTACTTTGGGGTTTTGAATTGAATGAGATAGAAAACAATGGTCATTCAGATGAGTTTGCATCCATTTCATGTGGTTCTGCAGATTTGAATGCAGTACATCTCTCAGGACAGCCTGGCATTCGAACTGGAGGCCCTTCAATGGTGTCTGGGGCCAAATTTGATGGGGGATCTAGCAGTCAACAAGGTCAGGTATGCAGGATGGGAGTTTTAATACTTCTTTTCACTATAGAGATGAAATTTGTAATTGTGGACTGTAGACTGCAATTATACTTTATTCCCTCATAATATTAAATCTGTCTCTACCTCAGGACAACTGCACACACTACCAAAGTCAATCCTTAGTTTAGAAGTGTTCTAGAGTGTTAGTGGGTTTTGTAATCAGCAACCTCTTTTTAATATAGTTGACATCAGAAACCTTTAGTTAGAGCTGTTTGACAGAATACTTGAGAGGTAATATGGTTCCAAGCAAGGAATAATGCGTTAAAATTTAAGAATTTGTTAGAAATATAGGATGGTATAATTTAAAAGACATACCTTAGGGTACTTGATTGAGGTATGATTTTTTTTTTTTTAAAGAAAATCATTGTTTTGACAATTCCTGATACAAAGAATCAAAACAAAAATTAACGATACACTGGGAATACAAATGTCAAATCCAAATGGCTTCTGATGAATGAATTTATTCACTTGCAACCTACAAGTCATTTTCTTAAGTTTAAACCTCTCTACATCTTCTCAGTTTTGAACTTCATCTTGCAGAAATTGTACAAAGATCAAGAGCGACGAACTATTCTGCAGCAGATTATTGATTTGAAAAGGCTTCAGCTCAGTGAAGAGAGTAATCATTTTCCAAAGATAACTGGGCTACAAGAAACAGTCTCATCTTCAGTGTATCATACTCGAAAGAACTATGATGAAAAATGTGATCAGCAAACACAAAATCCGCAGGATTTTACTAATATTCTTCAGGAAAAAGACAGTCCCATGGCAAAGCTGAAGCATGAAAGTTTGTCTTCCACATTTTCTGAACTTGATAATTTACCTTCATCTCCAACTATAGACTTTTCCTTGCACAGCGAGTTCTTCTGGACATGCAAAAGCTCACTTCAAAGTCATCAGGTTAGATAATTATCTGTTCTCTGTTGTAGGCCACAATTAGGCCACTGGTGTTGACCACTGGTCTTCTGGATATTAACAATTAACTCTGCAAGTTTGCCCTTCTAGTATATGTTTTGCTGCAATAAGCAACATGTCATTTAGAATTTCGAAGTGAATTTTCACTATTAAGCATCGTATGAGACTTGATGGTTCCATTTAAATCATTCTCGATATGCGAAGATGTTAACACAAACATACAAGAACTATATAAGATAAAATACATCTTTTTTTTCTCAAAATAAAAAAAAAAATACAGTCCAAACAAAATATACTTCCCCTCCTCCACTACCTTGCTAAAGAAAAGAAGAAGGGAAAACAGAGAGGAACTTACTCAAATGCATATACTTGCTAGTAGCAACATAAATGCTCAATTTCTTAACTAATTTTTATACATTTCCGTTTGATTAACACCATATTGGTTTCTCTGTAGCATTCATCTGGTTGACATCATATTTCTGGTCAAAGTAGAAATCTCTTATTAATTTTTGCAGTTGTGGTCTCATAATATTCAAGACCTTGGGATATGTGAAGAACTTATTTGTCAAGATGATTTTAACATACCTGACGTTGACTTAACATTCCAAAACATTGAAGAACTATTTGGAGGAGATCAAGGTCCAGTTAGAGGACTGCTCGGTGATAATGATGTCTCCTGCTCTTCTATAGAGAAGGATATATCACTTGATAAGTCAGATATTTACAATGGAAGCACAATGGAGGTCAGAATTGCTACCTTTTGCTATCAACAATCTCTCTTACTATATTCAACTCATTATCACTACCTCTTGGAGTATAGATAAGTGATAATATAACAATAAAGAGAAAATCATTATAAATTTTATAAAGAATTTGATCAGATATTGATAGTAATTTCTTATCACATGACTAACTTTAAAGGATTAAAGACTACACGTCAAAGGAGGATAAGGATTATGGGTAGCAGGCATTCAATTTCCTTTTTCGGGCTTATCACTTTCTTCCCTTAAAACAGGAAAATGTAAACCCCATCAAGTTTAAACATTAACTATATTGGTCCAATGCATTTATTTCAATTACTATTGTTAATGATGCCATACTTATTTCTTACGAAAACATTCAAACATGCAAATTGATATACTATAAAAATTGTTGCATTCATCATACCTGGTAAAGTTGTACTTAATTCAATACTATATGTCCTATTGACTTCACTTGAAATTGCCCTTTCTATCTTGATTTCGCAGAATGTTATGCCAGAAAAGAAGAATTTGGTTGCATACTATGTTTGACATACGAAGCAATTGTTTAGATTCATATTACTTATAGAAAATGGCACAATTTTTTGGATACTTCTTATTATTGCTTGTATTATAGGCTTTAGATAAAAGAATTTGTGATTTCAGGTTAATTCCATTATATCTTCACCTAAATCCTGTAATGAAGTATATGAGGCAATATGTAATGGTATTCCTGTTTTCTGTCATGAAAGGATTCTGCGGAAGCTGCATCCATTGCTATCTCCCAATCTGCTCATGAGGACAAGGATGTTGATCCTCCCAACCAATATGATCCAATAAGCATGGACCCTCGTCAAACAATTAGACCATCTCGTTCAACTATATCATTCTCTGCTTCAAGATTTAATGCTGAAAGCAGTCGTATTGATCACCATGACAGTGGTCTTTCTCCCTACAGTGAAGGGAAAGGAAATTCTGGCAATTTCGCAGAATTAGAAGTTGCAAACTTGGAGAATAGAGGAAATGTCACTGTGAGGTATAAAGAGAAGAAATCTCAACTGTAAGTACCAAGTATCTTCTACATCCTTGTATTTTAACCAAATAATTTTAATTTGCTGTCCAGTCGTCTCACACCTTGAACTTTTCCTAAGTTCAGAAGTGATCTTGCAAATCTCTGTTTCACCAATAATGGAAATATTGATATCTGATTTTTTAAGCGAAAAAAAAAAGAATTCGATATTATTAGTGGAAATTTTAATAGTTTCTAGAAATTAATACTTTCACTATACCAAAAAAAAATAGAAATTAATACTTTCAAGGTGGCATAAGCCTTTGGCCAATAGGGTTGAGATATGCTCACAGCTTCCTTCATGTCATCAACAGTGTGCTTTGCAAAAAAAGCAGTATAAAGTTGCAACGCGGCATACTTGATTAATTGTAAATTTGAAGGTGCTATATCTGACATAGCACTGGAGAAAGGAACCTAGTTATATCCAAATGTGCTTTAGGTGTTGACTTATCTACTTGTTTTCAAACTTGATTGTGGTTAACCCATGCCGACAATCTCACATTTGCAGGTTTCTTAAATTTTAAATGTCAAATATTTTAAAAATTAATCAGAAGAGGTTTACCAGAATGATCTAGAGCACCAGTTTTAAATATGCAAGAGTATATGAAAACCTTGGGTTGCAATTTGACTACACTGCTCTTACTTCTAAGAGTTGTGTTGTTTTCATACCACCAAATTCACCCCGCTTTTTACCCCTCATTATTTTATATCAAATTAAGGGTAATGGACCAGGAGTGAGAAGAAGTGCAGAAATGATTATGTGAAAATACAATTTCTCTTAAAATAGAAGTGCAGTGTTTGCATCACACAGTTAAAATTGCGGGGGCATTTAATCGCTGGAAAGATTAACGTGTAATTTGACTATTCTCTCGTATTATTTTATTGCCAGGCGTGAAAAGCAAGCTCGACTTCAATCCAGGAAACCTGGGGCTAATATAAGAAAGAGGATGAAAGGCCAAATTGCCAAGGCAGAAAGCTATTGACCGATATGTCTATTCGAGAGTCGACACTACACGCCATAAGGCTCATGTTCATTTGATCAATTGATTCTTTCAATAACATGCTCGTATTGTCTGTTTAGTAGCGTAATATGCTACTTGCAATTCAGAACTGTTAATTTGTGGTTGCTTAATCAAAAGTAGACCACACAAAAAATGTTTACCTGAATTTGAGTTGACTTCCTCTTAATGGTCTTTGACCATCTTGGTCACTTGTTTCCTTTCTCTATTATCATCAACCTCATCCTATGCAGTGAAATTTATGTATTTGCACAGGAAGAAAAAGCCTATTTTGGCAGTAAAGAATGCATTTAATAGGGGGTTAATAGGTGCTTTTATAGAAATATAAAGAATTCAAAAGCAATTAAATCAATGAAATATTAATATAGAAATGAATGCAGAAAAACTTAATAAAGAATTTTGGTGTCAAACCCTTATAGATATTAAAGGATTTTATAAACAAGATATTATAAAAGGTAATATATATGTTAAAAATTAAGTAAACTTTAGAAAACCTTATTGATAAGATATTTTACTAGAATATAATGATAGAAATAAAGGGAAGGGAGAAGAAATATATTATATATTAATCTAATTTGAACTTCTTTATTTTACATCTAGTTCCTTTAAATCTCAAGAAATTTTTTTCAACTCAATCTAAACTCAAATTATAATAAGGATAATTTTACATGTACTTACCACTAATACAAGGTTTTAACTCACCTCAAATTTTAAAACATTTTGAGTTTTAAACAAGTTTATTTAAAATTTGTAAGGATTTTTCATTAAGTTTTTCCTAAACTCATTTTCCTCACACTTAGGAAACATTAATCAAATGATATAAAAATATATTTAAAACTTTTATCAAGAAAGAGATTACAATAAATTTATTTTTAAAAGCTCTTACAAGTTAAATATAACTAGAAACTCAACACAAAAATTTAAAATAAAGAGAATGAGATATACTATAATATAAATTAACTTTTTTTTTTAACTTTAGTTCTTTGTAATCTTTAGTTCTCCTTCTTATTATATAATAGCTCTTAAAGAAAATATATCCATTGGAGAGTTCAGTTTTACAAATATGCCAATTGCAAGAAAAAGAGTTTTATCAACATAAAGTATGGATGCAAAGACAATTATAAAAAATAAGAAGTCAACTGCATTGATTATTCTCTTCTTCTATCTTGTTTTTGAATTCTTAGCTTTGCTTTGTGTCTTGTATTTCTTCTACTATTTTCTTGATTAGTTTTTGCCTTGATAAAATTTGCTTAGATCAAAACTTATTTTTGTTGACTTTACCTTTCCTTGTCACATAACTTCACAATTCGTTGCTTTCTCAGTTATTTGATATGACTTTACCTTATGTCTTTTTTTTTACAAGTTTTGACCCAACAAAATAGATTTCATATTTCTTTGGCTTTGATCAATGATAAGATAAGATATATGCGCAACTACTTTTCCTTTACTTTTGCTGAATGAGGTATTTGATTGTGTTGATAAAAAAGAATTATTCTGACAATATTATATGTACACCACACCCACTTTTTTTTTGTGCCTTTTCATGAGCTTGTGCAATCTGATCAACTTTTATACTGCTTTGAAGATCTGAAAGTTAAAGCAAAATGCATTAACTATTAAGGCAAAATGTATCAGTTTCCTTCTCTCCATCATTTATCCTTATCTTTTGCTTTTTCTTTTTAAATCCTCTTAAAAAACTTTTTGAAAAATTCTTTACTTTCTTGTCCAGCGTTCTTTTCTCTTTTTACAAATTTGTTTTTGCATCTTTACTTAGATTAAAAAAAAAAATTGGGTAGAGAGCTTCTGAAAAGAACAAGTTGACTATTAGAAAATTTTTAATATTCTTTTTTACTTCTTGAATATATGATGCTGCCACTAGTTTAATAAAGCAGAAAATGTAAACGAAGACTTGGGTTGTTTTGGTTACTCACGCCCTTTTATTTCCTTTGATAATCTTTGCCTCTTTATCCCTTTTGCTATTTTTTTCTCCTTCAATGCAGCTTTGTGACCATGTGTATGGGATGGAATAATGAAAACTTTTCACTTGCTTTTACTTTATGATATCAATTTTCTTTTTGCTATGGAGCCTTTGCTTTAATATTGTTCAGAATGTTGTAGAAAGAGATTAAGAATTGAAATGAGATGTAATAGCTTTTTTTTTCATTTTTAATACTTCATTTAATACTTTGCAAAAGTAAAAATTAATCTTCCAATATAATATAATATATCATACAAATGTAACAACTTTCCAAATGCCTTTTTGACAAACAATCAAAATACTTTATTGATATGTGACAAACACTACTTGAATTGCTATCTCCTTTTTTTTTTTTGTTTACTTTTTCTAAATGCATATTCATTCAATTATTTTGTACTGTTACTATTTATAAATTTAGAGGTAATGCATTTTATTTTTCTTAAATAAGTATTATTGCATTTAAAATTAAATTTAATAACATAGATCAATGTAATAAATAATAAATAATATTTATTTTTTAATTTAATGCTTTTATAAATTAAATTTAACAGTTTTATTATGATTAAAATAATTTAAAATTATATTAAAACCTTGGGCTCAACAAGCAGAAGCAGCAATGTTCAATGGAAATTAACTACAATGATAAAGAATTTGTATATATCAATGCTATGGAAATTGACCACAATGACAAAGAATCTGTATATATCAATGCTAACTTGCTAGCAAAATTAAGGTCGTTGTTGATTTTTGGTAAGTCACATGTCTCTTGCAACCTGCTTTTTTGTGGAATTCTTGTGTTGTCTCTTGATAGTTGAATCAATGCCTTGTGTTTTACCTGGCATTTGAAATTAGTTCATGGGGTTTTCTTGTTCATCTGAAACCTTTTTTTCTAGATTGATCTAGCAGTACATGCTGTTGTCTACCTAATTCTTATGATTAGAGTTATTTGTTGTGATTAGGCCACCCGCAGGCAGACCAGACTCAATTTTGATACCTTCGCCAAGTAAACAATTCCTGATTGAGGTTGTCATATGTTTATAGTCTATTACTTGTACTTATTCTTCTTATACAAGTATTCTTTTAACTTGTATTTATGAAATAAACTTCACTGATATTATCATGAATTTCTGGTCATTCATCTGTCAATGAGCTAGTAAATAATACCAACTAAATTATTATGTGTTTTATGTCATGGGTTCAATTCATACTCCTGCCTCTTTTTTCCTTTTTTTTTTTTTGGGTCAATTTACTCCTATCTCTTGATCTTAAAAAAACAAAATCTGATTTATCTGCAACGAGCCCGAAGACTCCCTAGCCCAAATATAGTCTGGACCCTTGCGTAAAGTACTCTTCTGATCGAGAGTGAACCAAGTAGTGGATGAGTTTTTTTTTCTTTGGGCAGCCCAATCTACAAATGCTATGCATATCTTGGGCTTTCTTTTCGCTCTGGGTCCAATATCTGTGCATCTTTTGGTCAAATATTATAGGCCCTTTTGAAGTCATATATTGGGCTGGGCGTCCTATGGAGTGGGTTAATATTCAAAGATTGAATTTGACCAAAAAATAAATTCAGGGTCTTACTTGCGTCAAGTGTATATACATTCAATCTGTTTCATACATATATTTTTATTATTCCATATACGTGCAGAGTAAATTTTCAATATTAGATATACGGGCAATAATACATGTGAGAATTTTTCATTCAAAGATTGTCATCACCAAAATCTAGAAGTTCTGTAAAGAATATGGAAGTTCAAAATGAACCAACGAACATTTGTTTGACAGACTGAAAAAGAAAAGAGAGGCTTTGAAAAAGCAAAACTGTGGAGCCTACGTAGGGTGCTTGCCTCCCCTGTACATACGGACTTGTCGTTACTGGTGAGTGTTGCCATATGAAGGAATCCGAGGTCCACGAAAACGTGTCTATTAAAGAAGCCTTCCCTTGTTCGTTTGTTTGGGCCAATCAAACCCTTCCCCGCCAACCCACCCACTTGCATAATAATTGTGCTTTGTGTTCAGAGAGAGAGAGAGAGAGAGAGAGAGAGTGAAGGAAAAGACGAGAGAGAAAGGAAAGGGCGAAAGAGCTGTAGGAAGTGATGGGAGATGGGGGAGTCGGTAAGGAAAATGAAATCCCCCTTGCCGATTCCACCCATTCCTATGATTTCCTCTGGTTCCTCTCTTTCCACTCTCCTCTCCACACGTTTCTTTCTTACTTGTTTACTACCCACCTTTCTCGTAATTTATCTCCTTTGTTTCATTGATTTTCTTCTGTTTCAGTTTCATTTTCAGACCCATAAACATGTTATCTTGTTGACTTTGAAGAGGAAGTGGCTCCAGTTGCAATCTTGAAGCCAAACACAAGAAATTGGTTCCCCTTCTGCAGTTCTGCTCATTTCTTCCTTTTTGTAGCTTTGGCTACCCATGACTTTTATTGATCCATATACAGATTAAGTCACTGAACAAGAACTCTAAATTTCTCGTTTTTTGTATATATCCATGGTTCCGTTCTGATATCTTAACTTCTGCATGATATCTTAAACTCAGCACTTGAGTGAAAAAATGAATTAGCTAGAGGAACTCATTTATTAAAAGAAAGACTTAAAAAGTCAAGCTTTGTCTATGTATAGGATATTTGGGCCATATCTATATCCCGTTCTATTTTTTTCTCACTTATTTAATGTGATGAAAACGTTCAATATCACGCCCAGAAACGATGGAGAATTTCCCTGGATTTTGCTTCAGTACCTGAACCATTTTGTAACTGTATAAAGTTAACGAGGTTTTTTTTTTTTTGGTTTGCGAAAACAACCACATCATTTGGGCGCGAGACAAATCTCTTTGGGAGTTTGTGTTATTCCTCTTCAAAAACATTTTTAATGGGGTTGAATTCTTAGACATTTCAAAAGTCTTAAATCTTTAGACTTAAAAAGTAAGTGTGACTTGCTATTTAAGCCACTCTTTTGTAGATAAAGTGGGCATTTCACAACTTCGTCCTGAGCACAAATAAAGGGAGAGAGGGAATCGGTGATTGATCTTTTCCTTTTCAGTGGAGTCTTTTCCAAGAGGATTGGGTATTCCTTCTCAACCGCTTATGGCCATCAACCGCTATGTAGATCAAATTATGAAAGCTATTCCTTCTCAGACGGCTATAAAGAAGCGAGATGAGTCCAAGGTGATAATTCACGTCAAAGCAGCTATAAAGAAGCGAGATGACTCCAAGGTGATAATTCACGTTAAAGTTGGGAAAAATATGGCCAGGGAGATGGAGAAGCTCATGTTTGACACTACAGTATAGGTGAGGTTTCCTCACACGATTGGAGATACTGAGCTGGCAAGTGTCATTGGAAATGTTATCTGTGTCACAATATCTGATTCGATCACTCTGTTCCACGGGATTGCGAAGCCGTTGGCATCAAGAAAGTTGTCCTAGACACAACTAGTCAGACTGTCGAGAAAAGTGAAGAATGTGAAGGATCTAGTTTGTTCATGAACTTACAAGGGTAGGGAAGGGACTCGCAACTAGTCATATGAAACAATGTTTAGCAGCTCCACCGCTCCATTACTCCTTATATATCGTCAAGAGACAGTAAGCTTACCTCTATATGCCATGAAAAGTAAGGACTCGCCCAATTTCTTCCAGCATTCTCCCCGTTTTCCTATTACAGTTTATTCATGAACTTACAACGGCAATAGGGAAAGGGGTTTGTTTGACTGACTGGAGGTACAAGCACCTATAGCTACACAGATTATGTGATTACTATGAATTACATAAGATGGCTGTCGAATCAAGGAATGGTATAGAAATAGAATTTAAATTTGAAAGAAAGGTATAAAACAAAAATCATTTGAAAGTTAATGTGATTGCTGGTCATAGATGTAGCATGACAACCTGTTCGACCCCGTCAAATCCACACATGATGTAATACAAAGTTTGGTCTTCCTGAAATATTCCATTCTATAACTGGAGGAAAGGCATGCAATTCCTGTGCGCACAGAACAAGAAGACAGACGGTTGCAACGAAGCCATTGACATTGAACTTTTACATTTTGGAGATGAAAGGTTTAACCGATTCTACAACAACCTGTTTTGAAAGAAGATATATCAAACTAATGAGATGATTAATGTAGACATGCAAAACGTATCTTTTTGTAGTCTTTGAGAAAATGCTCGAATTTAGTGTGTTGCACCCAAGCCCACTTCACATGACAAATAATAATAAAGCTAGTTACGATCAGCGTGTGCTGTAAAAGTTTAAGAGTTTAATCCAAGTCTAATTCCTTAAAATGCACATGCTTTTGTCAGTACCTCTGAAAATTCATTTGAAACCGAATGAGTGCCAATTGGAAAATGCAACAGAAAGATACAAGACAGTGAGCATGTACTGCATAATATTTATGCTTCTGATGATATTGACTCAAGAGGGGCAGAACAAATTGATTTTTAGTCATAGCATAATGGCCATTGGGCTAAGACCATCCACGTTAAGAAGCAATGAAAGAAAGATCAAGCTAGGCTATGCAGGCATTCTGAAGAATTATATCTCTTATTTAGCATTTTTCCATTAAATAAAATTTTGCCCTTCATACTGAGAATTTGCCAAAAGTTTTGCCTGTGGTCTTACCCTTCCATCATAAGATAATGATGCAAAAATCCATGGTTCATGAGAACTCCACGCAAGGCCTGTAATATGAAGCAAAAAGTGTCAAGTGAAAGTCAATAAAGATCTAGTATCACATAAATTGAAGCACTTACTAACCATAAATGCTGTCTTCATAATCACTGTATGTATTAAGTAATGGATCAACCCAACGGGTTGGTGAATCGGCCTGCCTGCTAACATGTAATCATAGATGAACATGTAATCATAGATGAATTAAAAAATAGAATAAGCAGTCATCAAAGAAAACGTTAGAATATCCTAGACGAGAAAATGACCTTTCAGATGTTAACCCATCATTGCTTGATGAAGCCAACCACAGGTTTACAGTTGAGTCAGTACCAGCACTCTGCAATTTCCACATTTCACAATAAAAGCATCAATAACTACAATATCCCAGAGTCATGATCATTACAACACAATTACCTTTCACCAACAAATGGACACTTGCAATGTTAATTTTGAAGCACACAAAGTTACCACTTTGAGCATGCCATTAATTTGCAAATAATAATGTAATGAGAACTGGATGGTCATTGAACTGAACTGAGAAACAATTCCAATTCAGTGGTTACAAAGTTTAAAAAATTGCTTTTAATAAAATACGAAAAAATATATTATAGATATAATACTTTATACTAAAAGAATGAGTAAATTATAAGAAAGTTTTCAAAATAATGAATACAAATATATCTAACAAGACTAAATAAGTTCAGGATTTGTAGACGTATGAATTTTACAAGCAGTAAATTTTCAATAAATTAAGTACAAGTTGCATGTGATAATGTTGATATTGCATAAACTGTAAACTTTCTTTTATTAAACTTTTTACTAGTTCCTGTATAAAAATATTTCATTTAAATAATAACTAAAGATGTATTTAAGATTAATTTATTTTTTATTTTTTCCAATTTTAAGTATTAATTACATAATAAATAATATTAAAATAATGTAATACTGTGAAGTACACATAACTTGGCCTAATGCCCGTTGTCTTGACCTTGGAACATCAATTACCACATCCTAATCCACATTCATCGATGAGTCTATGACCCACAAATTGGGTGATGCCTCTGTGTACGTGTGTCTCTGTGTCTGTGTGTGTGAGAGAGAGAGAGAAAGAGAGGGCAAAAGAGAGAGAGAGAGAACCAAGATCAGTCCGTCGTAGTCAGGGTTACACTTGACAATCCATGTCCTGGTAATACAAGTAACACAGATTGCCACTCAGAAGTCTACAAAAATAGGAACAAATAATTTTATCGTCATAAAGGCATACAAAGAATCTAACTTATTTGTGCATTAAAAGCATGAGTGCAATAACATATCTGGAGCACTGAATTTACTGCAGTTATTTTTCTTTCTTATTTTCTTTTTTATTTCAGCAGGGGAAGGCTAAAACATAGTATGGTTATTGAAATGGAAATGCAACTGACAGTTACCAGTGTGTATGTCCTGGAAGTTCTTGGGTGGGAACTTTTGGCTTTCTTAGATCCCAAATGTGTATCCCAGACTCGTGTTCTGCAGTAACCTGTCAAAGCATATTTTTATCAATACTATCGTTTGGTTTACCATAAGGTGAATGCATTTCTTTTACATTACTTGTGTAATATCTGTTATACTATTGTCTTTTTTATTTTATCCATCAAATAACTATTTTAACTATCAAACCATCCTTTTAAGAGTAAAGGTATAAAAGTCATTTCTTATCCCATCTATCCACATTTTACATTCTCTTCTCCTTTACATTACTCAACCAAACACGCCTTAACAAAAAGCAGCGGCATACTACCATCTGAGATGGCAGTCACTGGCAGTTGTTGAACAACCCCTAGGATACCAAAACTAAGAAATAAGTAATATAGCCACTATATATAGCATCTAGCTTACTAAATAGAGAATTAGCAGTAGAGCTCTTTCGCAATATCTAAATGCCTATCATAGTTTTGCCTGATTTCTTTTCTATTTTTCTTTTCTGAACAAAGAAAATCTTATTTTTGGGTACAGGCATGCAAATAGGAAAAGCAATATTGACTGCTACTCTGCTAGAAACAACCAAAATAGATCAAGAGTTTTAATTATAGGATTTATCACCATTATATCTAGCTATTAAAGCGATCCGTACCATAAACTCAGAGTAGTTAAAAAAAAAAAACATAGTAATACTTGGATAACAAATTATAAACAGATGTACCTTTCAATAAATGCAGTAAAATGCCAACAAGTACTGCCTATCCATACAAAATCAAGATATGGAACTATTCTTAAGTGAATAGATGCACATACACAACATAATAAGGAGGCCCACAAAATTCAACTCTTACAAGTATGTCCTTCATCTTAGAGTAGTAATCAACATTTCGTACATGGGCACACTCAATTGAAATCGTCTTCCTGAAATTGAAAGAATCTTATTATCAGACACAAGTCACACAACATTTCCAAGGACGTCCTCCAACCATATTTGGTTTACACATCAGAGAAACCAGATATTACATGGACAGGGTACTAGTTCAGCAGTTCACACTAAAGCTAATTGGTTGTTGGGGAATATATAACCCTCTCCCACCCCCAATCTTTAACTTCAAATGAATTAAGTATTTTACAAAACGGAAAGAAAAATAAAACAGTATATTTTAAGTCTAATAACCATTTTGGAAGCCTGATAGTGCTTGATTACATATTTCAAACAAAAACAAATCAACTCTTTTTCTCTGGAACTGAAAAACGCAATGACAAAATCCCATTTGCACTCAACTGGTGGCAGATTTTCATGTCAGAATATATAATAAAACAGTATATGAATGCATGATATTTTTATAAAGCTTACATACTTCATTGTTCGGATATCCCAAAGTTGGACAGATGATTCACAAGTAGTTGCAACAGAATTCACATCATGTGGATCCCATGCCCCTCCAGATAAGCTGTGCAGCATACCAGCCGAATCTTGTGATTGCACCTAGATTTTTATTTTTATTTTTATTTTTCAAAGGGGGTATTGCATGGGTGGAATAAGTTAGAATCAACAGGAAGTCCACAGCAGTTACAATTTACAAATAGAAGTGATGTAGTAAGTTACTACTATATACAGGAATGTGGTAAGGCAATAAAGCCATAATTATTGAAGTCTCAACCGAGATCTCAAGTTATAAAATTCTCAAGTACATACAATGTATCTAACACCAACCCCCCATAAAAATTTTGTTAATTAATCTTTGACTTGTATTCAGATTGGCATTTAATGTGGATGCTGAAATTTTCACCCTAATAATTAACCTTTATAGATGAACAAAATAAGACCCATCATGGATAATATGTAAAGTCCACTTGTTAGTGGTTAGTTACTTTTATCTTGAATTTAAGCACCAAAGTTGTTCAAGGAAAATTACCCACCTCTTTATTTTCCATAACATCATTTGTTCAAATTGAACTTTCATAATACAATAAGATGCTTTTTACCACCATACCATATATATATATGTGTGTGTGTGTGTGTATATATCTTCTAGAACTTAAGTTGAAATAAATTTATGGACTGATTAACTACTCTTACTTAACAATTTAAGGAAGACAGAATACAGTTTCATGTTCTAATCAATACCTAGAGGGTAGAGCAACTATATGCCCCATTTTGCATCAGAATGGATTATTTTTCACATCCTACTCTTTCTCCAGATCAAAATGATTTCTTCCTCCTTCCAGTAAGTGCTCAATTTTACCCAAAAAAAAAAAATGGTGGTGACTTAACTTGCCATGACAATGTCATTCTGTACCCAAGAATATTCATATACATATTTTTTTATGCAAGCGTGTGTCATGATTCAAGGACCACATAAACTTCACCATGAACTTCATACCTGTGCAATTTTCTTGGAAACATCTAAGCTCCACAAATACAAATTTTCCTCATCAATGCTGATCAACTTATCATGCCTCCCAGATGGCCACCAAAGAATACTGTTTGGTGGTTATCATTTAGTCAGGAATCCAATGAACAAATCTAGGTATCATACTTGAACTGAGAAATAAGCATATAATAAACAGGAAGGTTATTAGATCATACAGCACTCAGCACACCTTTCAGGACATTAACAAACAGGTGGTCCAAAAAACAGGAGATATTATGTGACTCCATTGGGATATAATAGGGATATCGCATCGTGCTTGAGAGCAATGGTTTTCTTTTTTTCTTTTTTCTTTTACTGCATCTAGAATTCTGCATCTTTGAATAATTTTCTAAGACTATGGCAGTGACTCAACGTTAAACTTCAAGTGCAAAAGATAAAACTGACATATTTCCTCAACGCAAATAGATTTGCATGTAGGAATCACAACTCACCATTTAAGCTTACCAGCATGAGTGTCAAGGGAGGTAATTTTCTCTAACTGAGGGGAATTTAACTCGCCATATAACTCAGGGATCTGCCATATTGCTGCTCCAAATGATTCACCTTTATGAACATTAAGGTTATCAAAAGTCTTTCTAACTCTGGTATTAATAGCACCATAATGATTGCATTACACTCATCTGGTACCTATATCCCATGAG
The DNA here is from genome assembly GCA_026724425.1 of Erythrophleum ivorense. Classification (NCBI taxonomy): domain Eukaryota; kingdom Viridiplantae; phylum Streptophyta; class Magnoliopsida; order Fabales; family Fabaceae; genus Erythrophleum; species Erythrophleum ivorense. The sequence goes on from JAIUCV010000009.1 coordinate 47,829,512, forward strand.
ATGATAGAGAAGTAATTTTTGGGGTCAATTAAAAAAAAAATTGAACTCTAATTGCAGTTCTCATTGATCAAATGGCTCCTAATGCTAATAACATAATAAAACACTTTCCACACACTTGCTAAAGCACAAGTCCTCCCCATATATGCGAGCATGTTAACTAAATAACAATGTGAATAGATTCAAAACTCATTCACATCTCACTGGGGACATAAACACAAATAAAGGGAACTAAAGAGGTCAATTACCAGTGGAGTAGACGGTTGAAAAGATCCGTTGATCAAAAGGACAGGATGAAAGGTCCCAGATCTCGTTAGGATGCGAAAACAAGCCTTCACAGAATAATTCAGTTCCACTCGACGAAAGCCGAATCAGATGTACCTGCAAAAGAACAATTCATTGTCTTTGGAGTGCATGAGAATATATGGTAAACCTTAAGTATATACCTCATTTTCTTCCTTAAGACTAAGAGTTCCAGCAAGGAAGCTAGTGTGATCTGTGTCTGCCTTCACATTTGATATACATCTAGCCTACACATTCAAAAAGGGAAAGCTGGAATGAGGATTGGGGATATAAAGATTAAAATGATTAGGAAGAAGAATTAGGTTAGGGTTTTGGGAATTTAACCTGATATTTCAGACCATATCCAATGCCAGACAATGCTCCTTGCATTGCTGCTTTACCAGAGGTTGAATCTACTACCTACTCTACAAGTAAAACTCAGCTCAAGCTCAATGCAAACTGCAGACTTCACGCTCTCTTTCTTTTTTGGGAGATCAAATTCTGCAGAGACAACAATTAATCAATCTAATGCTTCGCTGAAGGTTCAATCCACCATCTAATCTTCAGATTGGTTCAGTTTAGTCACTTAAACCAACCAACCCAATCTAATTGGTTATCTAGAAAATCACATCTAGATATCTAATCAATCCAAAATATTGATCATATCCAAAACATCCAATCCGGCCTTAATCAGTTTGGATTGGACGAGATGGTCAATTTTTGAAATATATAGATGGATAAATCCTATACAATTTTTTTAAAAAATTCTAAAATGCTCAGATTAGGATCCTTAATCTATTCAACAAATATCTACATGTAAAAAATTAATAAATTAGACATTACTCAGAATATGCAAATATATACAACTGAAAAATGTGGAACTTGTCCCAGCTGATGTATAATATGAATACCTAATACAAAAGTAGGATCTACAAGAGTATTATTGTCATCTGATAAATGTGATTTAGAATATATAACAGAGCATAAACCAAATGAGAGTAAGTGAGAGAGAGTGAGACATAGAGACGGACGTGCATTGAGGGTTCTACATCTAATTCTTATCTAATCTACAACAGGAGATGCATAAAACTATTTTGCTGAGTAATAGTTTAACAACAAAAGGTAATTGAACCAAAAAGTTGCACTTGGCGTTGGGGGATTTTCTTACATATTACATATGCATTAACATACTAGTGAAAAAGTAAAAAGGACCATCCTTCTGTGAATCTAATATGAAAGCTTCAAAGATAATATATTGCATTTCAAAAATCTTAACAGATTGCACATTGACGAACCTGAAAATAGGAGACGGACGTAAGACGAAGGAGTTGTTCTTTCTATCCAGGTGAGATGGGGGAGAGAATGAGAAAAGGAGAGGAACGACCGGAGAGTCGTAGTCTCGACCTTCTTTCGATCTGAGATGAGAGTGAGGAGAAGAGGAGAGGGAAGACGGCGCCGCGGCGGAGGAGATCGGATACCAACGACCGTGATCTGAGATGAGGATATGGAAGTATCGGGGCCGCTGAGCTCACAGGAGAGGAGAGAGAAGTCGAGAATTTGGACGGAGGTAAAAATGGAGAGATACGCGATTTTTGCCGAAACTGGTCTCGGCCCCGTGCTGGAGTGTAGATCCCGTGCAAACTTTTTTCAAAATTTGGAAAAAAAAAAAAAAAAAAAAGAGCAATGGCATGCAGCCGGAAGCATTGAATTACATTATTAATAACTTATAAATAATCCGGTTTGTAGCAAAAAATAATATATATTGATTGATTGATTATACCAATTTTTCGTTGCTTTTAAAAAATATATAATTTTTTAAAATTTTATTAAAATTATACAATTTTTTATTTTTAAAATATATAAATTTTTCTTAAATAAAAAATCTATATAATTTATATTTTATTTTTAAAAAAAATTGTATAATTTTAATAAAAACTTATATAATTTACTCTTCATTTCAATAAATATTTATATATTTTTTAAAAATAAACCATCCTTGTGAATCTAATATGAAAACTTCGAAGATAATCGATTGCAATTCAAAAATCTTAATAGACTGCACGCATACGAACCCGAAAATAAGAGAGGGAGGTAAGATGAAAGGGTTGTTCTCTCGATCTAGGTGAGACACGGAGAGAATGAGAGAGGATAAAAATAAAAGGTTAAATTAGTATTTTAGTCACTTAACTTTATTTAATATTTTAAATTAGTCCCTTAATTATAAAATATTTTAAAATGATCTTTTAATTTTATTTAGTATTTTAAATTAGTCCTTTAATTTTAAAATATTTTAAAATAGTCCTTTAAAATGTTAACTTATTATAAAAAAACTCTTAGTTTAATCACTTGAATAAAAAAATATTTTTTTATAAAATTTCAAAAACTAAAAAATACTTAAACAGTTCATTAAAATAAAATAACTTAAATAATAATATTTATTTTAATATGAAAATCCATCACTAATACCATTTATATAAATATTCTATATTAAAATAAATATTATTTTAAAAATATTCTACTTTAGTGAATTTTTTATGTATTTTTTGTTTTTAAAATTTTATAGTAAGTGTTTTCTGTTTTCTTATTCAAGAGATTAAACTAAAAAAGGGTTTTCTCTGATCTTTTCAATAATTTTATCAATAAAAAGAATTTTATATATTTTCAAATTATTTATTTTAAATATTTCATATTATAATAAATATTTCAAATGAAAAGATTCTTTGAAATATTTCAAATTGATATCTTAATTTTTAAAATTAAAAGATCAATTTAAAACATTAAATAAAATAAAATTTTACAAATTAAAGGACTAATTTAAAATATTAAATAAAGTTAAGGGACTATTTTGAAACATTTCAAATTTAAATGATTAATTTGAAAGGCATGTTTGGTTGGAGTATGTAATGATAAAAAGAATGTAAAATGCGGGTACGTAAAAGCAGGTGATATAAGAAATAACTATTTTATCTCTGTTTTTAAAAAAGTAATTTGATAGATAAAATAATAAGTATAATGGTATAATAGATATTACACAAGTTATATAAAAGAATTACGTTCGTGATTTCGCAAACCAAACGGAGTATAAATAAAATTAGAAGATCATTTTAAAATACTTCAAAGTTAAAGAACTAATTTGAAATATTAAATAAAGTTAAGGGACTAAAACATTAATTTAACTAAAATAAAAAAAGTAAACTACACATATCTTTTTTTATTTTTGCTAAAACTAGTTTTGGATCCTATATAGTTATATAGGAGGCTGTGTAAACTTTTTCAAAATTTGAAAAAATGTACATTTTAGAAAAAATAAAATAAAATAAAAATGCACACAACCTGAAGTATGGAAGAGAACGGATCCTTCGCTGTTGAATATCCCCTGCTGTTGGTGTTGTTAGCAGTAAAATGGGTGTGTTTTGATTTTTAAAAATTTTTATTTTAAAAACTTTATTAACAGTAAAGTGTTTTACTACTAACAGCACTAACAGTAGGGGATTTTCAACAGCAAAAGATCCGTTCTCAGTATGGAATCACACTGATCATGATTTATAATCAATGCAGCTTGTAGCAGAAATATAAAATATATTGATTGGTTATACTGATTTTTTTTATTTTAAAAAATATACAAATTCCTTTTAAATTTTATTGAAATTACATATACTTTCTCCTATTTTCAAAATATATACAAATATTTCTTAAAATAAAAAATAAATTACACAATTTTTTTAATTTTGTTAAAATTACATGAATTCCTCTTCTATTTTCAAAATATATATAATTTTTAAAAAAAATAATAGAAAATGTTGTGTAATTTACTCTTTATTTTAAAAGAGATTTGTATAATTTTAGTAAAATTTTAAAAAAAATTTATAATTATTTATTTATTTTAAGAAAAAATTTTGTATATTTTGAAAGTAACAAATTATATAATTTCAGTAAAACTAAAAAAAAAGGTATATTTTACTCAGATATAAAATGCATTACATTTTCAAGCATGTTTCATCTATTCCATAGTTTCTCTAATTGTAGAAATGGAACTCTTTTAGTTCTTTTGTTTGTTTTTTTTTTTTTTTTTGGCCAAAACACTTAGATCCCTTTCAATTCAAGAGAAAGAAATTCGGTCCCAGTCCTACTCTTTGTTTCATTCTCTCAAATGCAGCACATAAAAAGGATCTCCTTCTCTCATACAAGGTCCTTACAATGCTAAACAGAATTAATGTTAACGATTGAAATACACTTTATAAATCACCTGAATTTTTTAAAGATTATAAGTCACATAACTACCCAAAAAATGATATAGCTTCTAAATTATTTTACAAAACTTAGGGGTCACTTGGTTGTGGGAAGGAAAAGGAAAAAATATTTTACAATATTATTTTTTATATAAAGGTATAAGAAACATTTGTCGTACATTTCATTTATATTTCTATTTTCTTTCTATTTATATGTCTAATAATTTTGTGAACCAAAGACCCATTTAGTATTAAGTTTCCACAATTCAATCAAATATCCAAAGGCCAATGTTTTGATTCTTGAATTTCATTTGATCTAATTTGTGATTTTTCTAATTATGCTATTTCTGACTTTGATTAGTAATTGCATCTATATATTCAGATGAAACTAAATAAAAGTAAACTTCTCTTCCATTCACAAATTAAAAGAAAAAGAAAATAATTTAAGAGCTCTACCTTAGAGTGCTTCAATTAAAATTATAGTACATGGATAACGAACGCTAAAAAAAGCACATTTCAGTTTCTCCTCAACCTAGCAATCATATCTTGAGTGGGGTAAATATAAAACTAAACCTAGTGTTGTAGGTAGGGGGAAAAAGTGTTAATTGACCTCTAAAGACTTGATTAATTCTGTCATTATAGTAAATAGATGTGGATCTTATACAATTATAGGGAATTTACATCAATTATATGGCCTAATTTAAATTTTAAAAAAATAAAAAAAATAAAAAAAATAAAAAAATAAGGCCTATAAATAATTTAATAACAATATTTTATAGTTCAATCTATTCTTTATATATATAATATTATATTGAATCAAAAATATAACATGAGATTTAGATGTTGTCAAACCTGTTCTAAAGAGAGTAATAGAGCTATCCGATCAAGCTTGATCTTTTCTTTGGAAGTCAAAGGAGAATAATTCTAATAAAAAAATGTTGAATGCCCTTACTTGTATCTTTTAATGATAGAAGGACGGGTTCTATACTTTGTCATCTCAAAACAAAATATTCTCTTTTAGTATTCTAATTAGATTCAAGAAAATATTTTTTCTAGTATACTTGGATAATCAACTTCTCCTCTTTTATATCTTGGCCTCTTAGAATTAAAACTTCTTTTGATCTTATTAAAAACTTTCTTAATTGAAGAACTTATAGACAAGGCAAGATCTTCTACTATTATTGATCTCTTTTGATAATACTTTCTGATACACAGGATTCTTATGCAATGTAAGAATAGAGCATACTCATACAGACAAGATAATCATAAGGGATTTGCTATTAAATATTTTAGAAGAGGAAAAGGTTTTAGAAATAAGTCATGGAGAACATTGAAAATTTTATTACAAGACAAACTTAAATACAATACTTCCTCAAGCAATAGCTAAAAAGAAGCTCATTAGTTATAGCCAAAGCCTGATAAAAGCAGACAAACTATTTTTACAAAAATAAAGAACAATAATGCAGACACACTTTTCTTAAAACTATTTTTATAGACTAAAAAGTAAAGTATGTCTAAAAAGTAAAACAAACTAACAAATTATAGTACAATAATTGCATAAGAGACAATCTAGTAATAGATAAGTCTTATTCTTTTTTAATGGGCTCATGTGAAGAGGATAAGTTTGGGTTATCAAAACTATCAATGTCATTTGAGTCATCTTTTCTTGTTTTTCTGAGGTGTAAAATTAGTCATTGTTCAATCTTATCAAAATCATTTAGTTTGTTAGAATCTCGAAAGTCTTACTCATCATGGAATTGAGTGGGCTGAGATTATGAGTAAGATCCTTGTAAAAAGTTAGTCATTTGATATGGAGTCCATACTTCAATATTTGGAAGGTCGACTTTTGGAAATTTTGGTTCTCCAAGGATAAATTCTTTAAGAAATAGACCTAAAAATATGCAGAAAATAAATTTATTCTCTTAATAATTATTAATTTTATATAAAAATATTTTAAGACTTTTGAGAGCCTGATCTTCCTACTTCAATTATCTTTACCATGAAGCTATTCTCACAAAGATAAGTCTACAACTACAAAGAGGTCTCAATGTTAATTAGATGGCTGATAAAATGACAAATTCAAGCTTTGCACAACATTTTTAGTGTTTTGTATTTTATATAAAGTGTTATTATCGACTAAACTTAACTCCAAATTCTTATATCTTTATTATTAAAATTTATGATTAAAGTATGTAAATATATATTTTTTAATGATAAAATGACAATTATATAGTTAAATTAAAGAATCATATAGTTATTTCCAAAAGTTATACATTTATTATGTAATTATTGAGAAACTATGCACTTATTATATTTTAATTCAAAAAACTAATCATAAAAATATAAAAAATTATATACAAGTTATTTCCTCTTACTATTCATCTGTCAACAACAAACTTGTTCAACAGTTTCAATTCAACTCTCGTAAAAGAAGGAGCACATATGAATACATTATACCCAACTGTAACAGTCCGGTATCTGTCCTCGTTCAAACAAAAGTTGTATTCATTTCAGATTTAAAATCTTTTTAACAATTTGTAAATTTTGAACCAAGTAACATTATTTTTTGAGAACATATGTAAATTATTTAAAAATTAGTTTCTGATAGAAAATTCATTTAACGGTTAGACATGCAGATATTTGCTCATGCATTTTTATTGCTGAAGAGTTCTTTTTTTCACAATGTTAATCCCATTTTACTAGAGTTGCACCAATATCTATCTGCAATAAAAAAAGAATTTTAATTAGAAAAATGAAATATAAATAGTATTCTGAATAAAATTATAAACACTTACAAGTAATACCAAAAAAAGTGTCTGCTTAGCCCCATATAGCCAAAATTGCTATAAAATATATGTACGTCGATATCATACTTTAAAATATGGTTTCAAAGATGTAATATTGCAACTTAGATTCCCTCAATTTAAAATACAGTATTGCAATGCAAGGGATCCACTTAGAATAAGAAAGAGATGGCTGACCCCATCTGTGTAAGTCCTATTTCTCCCTTTTTATCTTTCTCCTAAATGTTCATAGCAAGGGATCCAGGTTCGATCTTTTTTATTACTCAAAAGGACTTGGTTTCGCAATATTTCAGTTAAGAAAGCCTCGTGATATTAGGAAAAGGCATAGATTAGTTGTGCATTTATTTGATTTGTATTTGGCTTGAATATCAGCCACTTGTTTAGCCTTGTAGTGTGCCATGGAGGAAAAGTAGCGTATGTGGTTTAGTGTATATTGGGTGGGACTGCAGTCTGCTGATATAAGCTTGAGTAAAGATAGCATAATCGAATCCTGATCCATCATTAGTCACCTCTTGTCACACCCCAAACAAAGAGGTGATCCACACAAGGAGTACCTATCTACAGGCTTAAATTACTACACTGTTCTAATTCAATGATCTTTGGGAGGTTCTATATCAGATAGCGGTAAATTAAAGGGAGAATTATAATAAAGGACCCAAAGATAAAGAAAATTATTTTTAAGGACCTATTACCACTTGTTTTAAGATGATTATTACTAATTTAGTAACAAATTGTTGAAACTAATGATAAAAGTCCTTAACAATAATTTTCATCTTATGGTCCTTAAACATAATTTTCTCTAAATTAAATATAATCTCATCTAGTTGGACATATGTAGTTCTTTCCTTTGGTACACTTAGCTTTTTATAGAAATTTCAGCAGAATGTCCCTTGAAAATAGGACATTCTAAATTTCTACAAATAGCTAAAATCTAACATAAACAGCAACGGAGGGCTCCGCTCCCCACAACCAATCATCAAAACATCAAAAGGGCCAAAATGGGAAGTGGGAAACATAATCTAAATCCATCAGTCCTATATCTAAAATACTTTACAATATGAATATCAACTTATTACAACAAATCAAAAAAATAATAACCAAGCCCCCAGTTCCAAAAAGGAGGCTCACCGCCACAATACCTTAAAACCTAAGATAAGGAAGGCGGGTCAGATCCGATGGTGCTATCTGAAAAATTTAAAAGTTAAAAGAGTGAGCCAAAAACTCAATGAGCAAATAACAGATTTTCACAATTAAAACAAAAAGGTCATGACCAACAAGTTGACACGTGTATAAATTAAACATCACACTCTTAATCATTAACAAAGCTACTTGTTATTATATGCCAGAATAACCATTAAAACCCTGAGGCTCTTAATATTAATATGTAGTGGAGGTTTATCACTAGGTCAAGTAAAGTAGTGGCTCCTTACCCATTTCACTCAGGTAATTACGCCTAACGGGTAGCTCCTTCTCTACCCCTCTTGTTTACATGTCACAATTTATACTTTCTGGGGGTGGCTACACTTCGTTAGCAGCTCCTTACGAGTGATTATACCTAACGGGCAGCTCCTTCTCCGCCCAGATCCCTCCATTTCATATGACTTACTTAATCACTGGTTCCACCAGTGATCATAGCATGCGCTTATGACTAAGGCATCCAGTTAATGCTAATCAATATTTTAATTTAATATATATATCACTAGCCAAATATATTTTCTTTCCATGGGATTTAAATTATAAGGAACCAAAATTAGTTCAAATAACAAATTATTAGATAAATAAATATAAATACAAATTTTCATAAATATGTAAATAAAATAACTAAATGAGGCCAATTAAAAGATGCACAAATAAGATTTACTCCTCCAACAATTACTCCCTCAAGATCAACTTATTGCCACAAAAACATACATGATAGAAATTTTATTTCACATAGAACAATTCGAAAAAAACACGTAATGATATCAGAATTAATGGTTACAATAAACACTTCAAAACTTGTTATTTACTCACAGACGGTGTCCAATATTAGCACGATACTTGTTCCTCCTTAAAAGGCCAATTTCCTTCACTGCCAAACTCATAAAATTTCCTAATAACACCCAACTCACCAAATCATTATACATACTCCAAAAAAAATTAACAATTCTTAATAGATACCTCATTCAATCATAATTATCTAAATAACTTTACTTATCGCACATATACAACTGCCTCCCAACTCAACCATTTTTCCTTTGAATTCTAATTCATCATTTGAGTTCACAGATCACTTTAAGGAAGTGAGAATTGAAGATTTGTGCAAGATTTGCATGACTAGGAAGCCTAATTAAAAGATTCCTATTTCATTCCTTCATTTTCAGCCAACCAACCAAAGGCAAGAACATCAACACTGATAACAGTTCATTGAGCTAGGATAGGCCGAAAAATAGAAGGGAATGATAAAATTTAATAGATTTAACATTAGAAATAAATGAAAAACATAGATGGATCAGAACCAAAATGCTCACCAAAATCTTGCAACGTTACTGGCTTGTTCACGGACCAGCATGCTCGAATCAACAACGAAGGAGCTTAATGAAGTCTGCACAACGCCGGAGGAAGCTTCGCGGTGGAATGGAAGGAGACGACAGCTCCAACGGAGAAGAGACAAGTGAGCTTGAAGGGGATGAAGGCTAACGCAACGGAATGGAGAAACAGCCGGGCACCAGCGACGGAATAGCAGGGGAAGTTGCTCGGAAACATCCAAACGATGCCAATGAGGTGATTAACTAACGGAAGGGGAGCTGGGAAAGCAACTCGCAGGAAACAAGACGAGAAAAGCCAGAAGCAATGAAAATGAGAAAGAAACAGAGATAGCCCAGTGAGAAGCGACGAAAAGAAGAAAAGAAGAGAGAAAAATATAAGTAAAGGAAATAAAATCAGAAAATTAAAATGTTTTATTATATATATATATATATATATATATATATATATTCTAATCCCCCTTCTCTCTCTCTCTTTTTTTCGGTTATTACACCTCTATTATAGCAATATAAAGGAAACCGTACCACAAGATAAAATAACACTGCTTTAATTTGCATGCAATTTTATGATTTCCCTTATCCATTGTCTGCTTTAAATTTTAAGAATCAAACCAAATGAATACCTGCTGCGTTGACATTGGCATAGTTTCATCCCATCAATTGAATCAACTTTTGACTTATTAAATCAAAATCTACCTCACTTGAATCCTGTAAAGAGTATATGCGTGGAAGCATAGCAACATGGCAAGCTTTTTAACCTGGCCACCAGTTTCCATGTGTATATTGGTTATATATAAACTAGAAAACACAGGAGGACGAAGAAAATGAGAAATGAACACTCATTCTTGCATTATATCTTATATCGGTATCAGGTGTTCTTATTCTGCAGAAAGGATAGTTGATTACCATTATGATGATTTGAGTTGTTTATAGAAAGGTGAGTAAAATTCAAAGAAAGGGAAACAGATGGAGCAAAATTGAGGATATCTTAGAGATATATTCAAACAGGGTTGTATTCAAATTTCAAACCAAAGTCCTGCGTTGCCAGAAAAATTATTGAGAAAGCAATCAGGTGGCTGATGGTATCAAGGGTGTTGGTGCAGAGGCGGAGCTCAAGTTGTTCTCAGCTCCTCCTACAGAGTGTTATGACATATCGATTGTGTTGTGTTGTAAAAATGACCTGTTCCTACTTTATCAAATAAATTCGTGAGAATGAACATAAATTTTCTGAGGAAAAAAGGAAACGCTAGAAGGAGGGCTTGAACCTCCGACCTTGTGGTTAACAGCCACACGCTCTAGCCAACTGAGCTATTCCAGCCTGCGTTATGCGCTATGGTACAAATAAAAATAATTCATGAATTTCTATGATCATCATTTCATTATCTTTTTAAGAAAATTTGTGTTCAAAATGGACCAAATCTTATATACCATTATAATAATTGGTTTTGATAAATACATTTGTTGGATATTTAATGTTTATTTTCCCTCAAAAAGCATCGCAGGAATTATAAGCAAGTTTATTGGATTCTGATTAAATTTTAAAATTCGTCCAGATGATTGAAGGACTGTAAAACTACTCATTCCCAAAAAAAAAAAGGTATATCATCGAACTCTTTCTAATTCTGAGAATGTAGAAAATGTGTAGAAATCTATGAATTTAGGGTTTAGTTGAATTTTTAATGTTATATTAGAAAGAATGGGGTAGTGTCTACTAAAAAACTGAGCTATAGATCAAAATAATAAATTCCCATAATTATATATTTAATATGTTCTGCAAATAAATAAATAAAATTGTGTAAAATAATTGTTCTCTTATATTTGGAAGTGGATCATATTTGTTGGTAATTATGTTTCATAAAATGCTTTTATATTGCAAAAGTTTATGGTAAAGAATTTAGAATAAATTATACAGATTTTTAAAATTTTATAATTACATGGACCACCATTCTATTTTTAAAATACATATTAATCTAGTTTTGATTTTTTGACTAGTCACCTTCTATATAAAATATACAAGAGTGGTTAATGGAGGGTATTTTAGTAAATACATACATATATATATATATATATATATATATATTAAATTAGACTAAAATGTTACATAACTTTTTATTTTAAAAGAAATCTATATATATTTTACAAATAAAAAAGAAGACTATATAATTTCAATAAAATTTTAAAAAAAATGTATAAATTTGCTCAATAATTAATTCACAAAAAAGTTATGTGGAGTTTTGATATTATATACTAGTGCAATAAATATATGCCACTAATCATTTGAAAATATTTTAATTAAAATACACTTTTTTTAAGACAAAGTAATCAACATCTAAGAGATGATGAACTGGGTGTTTTATAAAAACTTTGATTATTTTTTAAAAAATTTATCAACCTACTTGTTAGTAAGGTTAATTTGAAGAGTATTGAGTAAAACTACAATTATGTCAATTAAAAAAAACTTTATAATAATATTTTGAGTATGAAAAATACAATTTTTATCCCCACAAAATAAAACACTTAACAATACATAGTTAAATTTGATACTAAAACTTATTTCCTCATAAACTAAAATAATTTTACAATCTCTTCAATAATTGGTTTATTTGAAATAGATATAAGAAAATATATCTAGCAAAGATATAGTCAATTCTTCAAACAAAATATCAAAATAAAAATAAAGCATTAATAAAACAACTTGAAATGTAACTAATATAGCAAAAAAGAATGCAAATGCTATGATTTATCCTAGTTTGGCTCTAATCCAAGTTTACATTCAATCTCTAAATTTTAACTTGAGATATCTCTACTAATTTCACAAGTTTAATCATGTCATTGTAATTTATTACAACACTCTATTCAATATAGAATTGTTTTTCATTCTAGAGCAAAGTACTTCTTACTTCATAGAGGATAATTTCTACTCTTATTTTCTCTCATAAGGGAATGCCAAAATTGCCTTATAATCATTTTAGAAAAATAAAATTATTTAAAGAAATCCTCTCAAATAGTAAATATACAAGATGAAGTTTTATTAATTCAAATGATAAAGATTTTGTAAGAATGATGATTTCCCCTTCTAAAGCTAAAAAATAAGTTTAAAATCATATTAGAGCACTTGGATCTACTCCAAGACATGTTTGGAATGTTATATATGTAGAGCTTTATGAAATATAACTATTTGGAATTAAAAAAAGTTACTACATACCTTAAAAAAAGCTATTTCTAATGTTACTAATTAACTATTGGGTTGAACTAGTTGATTGTTGTGCAAAAAATGATTGGTAGCTTTAAGTTTCTAGTGGACCAATTCACTATTATCCAAAAATGGTCAACTCATTGTATTTAGAGAGAACTAAGTATCATCTTAGGCAAGGTTAATTAACTAGTTTTAAAGGTAGTTAACTTGTCAATATACTTAATTTTAAATGGTTATATCTCTCTCTTATTTTCACTTCATTTTAAGTAAATTACCTATTGTTAAAAAGTCATTTGATTCTATTATCTAATGCAATACATTTCATTTCAAAATTTTATATATTTTGTAAAATATGATTAGAAAAGTGACTAAAGGTCAAAACAAAATTGTATGTAAAATTTATATCTTATTATTTATTTTTAAATAAGCATAACTTTTTTATCGTTTAAACTTTGTTTTAAGTAAATAACTTATTTTTGAAAAGCTTTTTAAGTTTATTTTTTAATAAAATAAGTTTAATATCAAAACTTTATATGATTTGTGAGATATAATAAAGATAGTGATATAAGATGAAACTAAAATTTTTAGAATAGTGGCCAAATGTCTTAAATCGATAAATGCAAGTTTAAACCAATGAATTTCATATAAAAGCTCATAGCCTATGATAAATATATTTATTTGATTCCATTAGTTATTTTAATGCAATCAAGTTTCTAAATTTCAAATCTTTTAAGTTCTTCAATTCTTGAAATATCATATTTTTTATACTTGATATTTCTTTAAGTAAAGCATTGCATTGATATTTCATTCTCTTCATTTCAATGCTCACTTTTCTTTTTTTAAATTATCTTACATAAAAGATATTTAACTTATAAATCAAATAGTTAGTCTAATTTACGTTTATCAATTTATATGACATAATATCATTTAGTATAATACAAATAATCTTATCATGCATATGAGATTTTGTATAACTCATACATCTAATTTAGATTATATATATAACTTTAAAATTGATTGGATACATTACAAACAAACACATAAAAGATAAAATATGATTAAAAAAAAAGTATTACAAGTTACTAATTAAGCAAGTAAGCATATTTTTTATAGATAAGTAAGTATATATTAATATTATATTTATTAACATTTTTTATTATCAAAACTTATAACATAATTAGGGTTAACAATATCTTCCGTAATCATGCATGGCTTATATCATTCGTGCAAATGTACATTGGTATTATACTTATAACTTATTTGTTATATATTTGTTTCTTACACATTTGTCTTTATCAAAACTTATAACATTAAACCTAAATGCTAGCCACTTTAAATCTAAAATTTTATTCAAATTTTGATTTTATCCTAAAAATTTAATTTAAACAAATATTGCTTTTAATATTTCAAACAAATTTGGTACAATTTTAATATATTTGTTATTAAATTATTCTATAAAAATATAAAAAGTAAATTTTACAAATCTTTTAAAAATTTTACTGAAGTTATATATATCTTCTCTTTATTTTTAAAATATATGCAGATCTCTTCTAAAAGAAAAAAATTTGGCTACACTTTAGTGTAATTTTTAATTTTTGATTAAAATATCCTCCATTAACATAAATACATAATTTTTTTGAATAAAATTAATGAAAACAGAACCTACTATTTTTTTATTTCTATTAATGTATATTTAGATACAATATATTTGTATATTCTGGTTGATAAAGGCTATTTTAGGAAAAGAAAAATTAAAATTGAATTAAAGTATATGCTCTAAAAATAAAGAAAATGTATGTGTAATATTAGCAAAACTCATAGAACATTACTTTAATTTACTCAAATATAAAATATGAATATTTTTTACAACTTAATTAGATTTTTAAATTTTTTTACTAATATCATAATTTTATTTAAAAACTTTATTACAAAGATAATTGTATCAAATATGATCTTCTAAAAAGAAAAACTAAATTACATAAATCTCTCTTGAGTTTTCTTGAAATTACACATACCTTTGATTTATTTTTAAAATATAAACTTTAGTCTAATTTTAAATTTTTACTAAAATACCCTTAATTAACCTAAATATCTGAAAGTAAAAATAAAAAAGAATAAATTTTGTTTTCAGATATGCATAAATAAAATTAGAAGATAGTATATTTTGTTTTCATTAAATTTTATAAAAACATATGTATTTAGATTAATAAAAAATATTTTAGTAAACAAATTTAAAATCATACTAAAGTGTAGTATAACTTTTTATTTTATAGAAAGTCTGTGTATAATTTAAAAATGGAGAAAAGGTCTTTGTAATTTTAATAAAATTTAAAGAAGATTTGTGTAATTAATTCATTAAAAAAGAATAAATTTCACAAACTTTTCTTAAACTTTGTTGAAATTATATAAAGCACTATTTTATTTTCAAAATATATATAAATCTTTCTTTAAATAAAAAATAAGTTACATGTATCTCCCCTAAATTTGTCTGAAATTATATAAATCTCCTCTTTATTTTTAAAATATACACAAACTTCTCATAAAATAAAAAATAAATTATACAAATTTTTTTAGTTTTTTTTTTGAAATTATACTGACTTCTTTCTGTTTCCAAAGTAAGTTTGATTATATTTTTAAAATAAAAAAATATTTATGTAATTTTAATAAAATTCAAAAGAGGTATACGTTGTTCTTATTTGTTTTGCAAATGTCATGCCAGTTAACTTTGCCCTTTCATTATATAAATTAACGCTGGGCCAAAATAATTATACAAATTAACTAATTGGTAATGACCGCTAACATCCAACATAAATCTCTTTCATTTTTTCAATACTCTTACTAAAGTGCCCATTTAAAAAAAATTACAATCTCTTAATTTCTAGAAGAACCAACGTTAAAATCAAAGGCTTAATGATTTTTAAATCCCCTACCCAAAAAAAAAAAAGCAAGTATGAATGGTCGAATATTCAGAGCATTTTCAAGGGATTATTATAAGGATCAGGTTTATATATAATTTTTTATATTTTTATTATCAAATCTCTTAATTAAAATATAACAAATATATAATTTTTAAATAATAATATGATAAATATATAATTTAATTAAAAAGTTATACAATTGTTTTTTAAAAAGTATATACTTCTAATATTTTAATCAGAAAATTAATAATAATCATTATTATTATATATAATTAGTTTTTTTTATCATAAGCTACACAGTCAATGAAATTTTAAAAATTAAAATTTAAAAAAAAGGAGGAGGCAAAAAAGAGAAAAGTGAGAAAAAAGAAGGGGAAAACTCCAATTTACCATATGGAATATTGGGCATGGGAATGGTAAAAAGGGAAACAAAAGAGATGGTTGCGCGTGCGGGATCCAATGCGTTGCCGCAAAAAAGCTTGAAACGGCTAAAATGCGCCACGTTGTGACTTGGCCCTGCCACCTTGCTGGGACCCACCTTTTTGACTATGACACACTCTCGAGGCCTCACGCGCCGCTCTTTGTCCACCATTCCTCAGACATTGCCAATTCCTCTTTTCCCACTTCACAGATTATCCAATCATTGATTTTCTTTCTTTCTTTAATGAATTTTTTCTTTTATTTTTTTTTTGGGTTAAAGACAAGCTTAAAAAACTAGATCCCCTAAGTTTTTTAATTACTCTAAAGCGTTTCATGAACCAAAATTGCATCATCATGAAATGTAATAAATGACAACAAAAAATATGTGTAAATTAATAAATAATAAAATCACCTGACTTAACCTTTTGATTAAGAAACTTCTTCAACTTATTATATAACACTTACATTTTAAATGTAAAATTTAAATTTAATTCCAGCTTTGAAGATTATATATTTCAATGTATTAATTTATTTCTAGAAATGTTTAATATAAAATTTTAGAACTTCCAAAATGTTTAATATTGAAAAATTATTATTTTATGACATGTTATAAATTTTAGAGTAAATTATATAGATTTTTCCTAAATTTTATTAAAATTATATAGATATTTCTTCTATTTTTAAAAAAATATACAAATTTTTTATAAAACAAAAAATTACACTGTACTTTAATTTAATTTTAAAATTTTTTATTAAAATATCCTTCATTAACCTAAACACATTTCTTTGTTAAATTTGATGAAAATAAAATGTATTATTTTTATTTTTATTTGTACATATTTAAATATAATACATATTTTTATATTTAGGTTGATGAAAAGCATTTTAGTTAAAAAAATAAAAATTTAATTGAATGATATATTTTGAAAATAAAAAAGATATTTATATAATGTTAACAAAATTCAAAACAAATCTATATAATTTATTTTATATTCTAATATATCAAAATAAAAATCTTTTCATACAAAATGAAATTTAATTCGATAAAATGTAAACATACTACTGATCATGATAAAAAATAAAAATAAAAATATCTTAATTGAATTATCGATTTGGGTATAAATAAAAACTGCAGCCAAATGTTAAAAAAAAACCAAATTTGATAAAATTTGTCTCGTCTCTTTCAACTCTACCCTTCCATGAGGAGTAAGAAGATGTTTTTAAAAATTTGTTGGGTGTAAATATTTTTTTAATGGTTTAATCAAAGTGTAATATTCGCATGTGATTGGAACTTGGTTTGAGGGCAGTCCAGGTAATTCACACATGTCCAAATGAAAAAAAGAAGAAGATAATTTTATGATTACAGAATTTTATATTTTAATTTTAATTTAAAAAATATATTATTAGAATAATAATTATAAAAACATAATAAATATCATATGTAATTATATAAAAAAAAATTTACAAAATTTTTTAATTATTAGCTACCCATTTAGTACTTATGTATTTTGATGACGTTTTTATGAGGTAATGCTGAAGTATAATACCCAGGCATTGAGTGAAATCGGACGGTCATGATTACTAGGTGGAACATGCTCATAAGGTCATCCTCGCAATGGGTCCCACGATATCATGCCCTTAGCTATTGTAGTCAACTCTTAATAACCGTCCGATTAAAAATTAGGGGGGTCTACATGATCGCCACGTGTTTTATCCAAACAATGGAACTAACACATGAAATCCATTGGATCTGTTGGCCAAAAAAAAAAAAAAGGAGATCCGTTGGATCAAAATACGAATAACATGTTTGGTTTGGCAGTAAAAAGTCACAAAATCACGTTTGCTTGTTGTAGATAAAAAGAAGCAACTATTTGTTGCTTTGTTTTAAACGTGATTTGGGTTGTTCAGCCGTCAATCCAAACACACGCGAAGGCTGTGCGTGGAAAACATGATCTTAATTCTGGGTTCAATTTTATATTTTTTGTTACTAAATTTTACATTTAAATTATTTTAATATTAACTTGGGCAGCGAAAGGCAAGAAGGCATTCCCTGCTTTTCGTCCTCATCACCCTTCCTACCTTTTCATGGATATGGATCCTATGTTCTACGGCATTTATGTTTCTTTTATTTTGAATTTTGTTGTTATTTTGATTTTTTTTTTTAATTTTAAAGAAGATAAAAAATAAAATAAAAATAATTTTTTAATTTTCATAAGATAGATATTATGATAAAAATAACCTTTTAACTTTTACCATTATATATATAATTGTATGTTTATTTGATACGAATTGAAAGGCGTTGCCTATCATCCAATTTGTTTTTGAGGAAATGAAAGAAAAAATCAAAATAAAACAAATATGTTGCGTAGCTTGTAATGCTAAAGAGTTTATGGTATGCAAAAGTTAAGAATAGAAATAAAAATAGAAAGAATAAATGTGATTTTATAGATATAAAATATCTATAATATTTATGTTTTTAATAATTAAAGAATAATTATTAGATAATATTAAATAATAATTAAGTAATAATTATAATCACAAAATTGGTATTTTAACAAATTTTTCTTTTTCTTTTTCATTTTTAGTAACAAACTAAAGATGTCGTTATGCTTCATTTTCATTTCCATTTTCATTTCTAATGTGAGGAGCAAATTTTTCTATCCCCATTTTCATAGGATTTGAGAATGTACAAGAATCTTTATAATTTATAAAATTTTATGGAGATTAAGGAATTTTGTAATAAGTAAACTTGTAAAAAATTATAATGATTGAATTCTCAATTCAAATACATTCTTAAGGAAACATAGATAAAGTTTTAGTATAATTAGAGTAGATTAATGATTCAGTTAGTGAAAAGATCAATATCCTCTTAATTTAGTTTTCCAAAATAAAAGTCTTTTAATTTAGTCATTTAATCATTTTCTCCCAATTAGAATGATCCATGGCATTATGTAAAATTACAATCATTTGGCAAACTAGCTAACATGCTGTACATAAAAGTCCAAATAACTATTTATCGATGATCTATATTTATCGACGTGTCATTCTCTTTCAAATGGCATCGTTTTGTTTGATTTCTTAAAATACACATAATCTAACATAATGACAAAAATTAGGCCAAATTAATCACGTTCTTTGTGGAAAGATTTCTTAAAGCCTACTTGATCTAACAATATGATAGAAATGCGAAGAGCCATTTTGATTTGAAAGAAAAAATAATTGAGAGACACTAAATTAAGAAAAGAGTAATCTTTTAAAATTTAAATTATTGATTTACTCTATAAAATATGAATATACAAATATATTAAAAGTTCCACACGTCGAGAAGTATAGTCCTCTTCTTGTTCCCAAATTTTTTGTTAGAAGAAATTTACTCCCACTCTTGTGCCTAGAAAAAATTTTCCCTATCCCCATCTCATACAAAAACAGTTCCCATGGGAAAACTATCATCCTTAATCCATAATTCGGTTTTTTATATTAACAAAAAAAAATAGAACTATTTGAAAAAAAAATATATATATATATATATATAACAGTGTGTATTGATTTGTTTATATATGAGTTGCAGTTAGAATTTGTTATAAGACAAATTAAATGATAAATTAGTATAGAATTACTTAAAATCAAAAGAAAAAGAAAAAGTTGTCAAGTGTTTTTTATATTTGAATTTAATTAAATAAGAGGAAAAGATAATACTTCTATCCTGTACCTTACACAATTACTTTCATCATACAACCGTCACATATGGCTTTGAATAATTTTAGGTTACAATATTATTATTTTTTTCTATGGAAACTCTCTTAAAGATAAACAAGCAGATACAGATACCTATTATATGACTAGTATTTTTTGTTAAAAATAAAAAAAGTTTAATTGAATTACTTAAATTTATAGAGGAATTTATATATGTGTAATTATTATTATTTAATTATAAAGTATTGTAGGGGAATCTAGAAAACCGCTGACTTATTATAGTGCTTTTGGTGAGGATATATGCCGTTGCTTTTTGTTGAAATGTGATGGCCAAATCTATAGTAAAATTAAAGTTGATTGAGCTCACGAAATAGGATCTTTCTCCATCACGATCAAAAGTGTGTTTCCAGGTGTCCCTGTCTTTATCCTACTAGCAATTTGGTACACGATGACTTTGGTGTCCATTATTATTTATTGTCAAATCTAAATGCTGTGTGGCGCCCTCACTTCATTTTCACAATGTGACTCTTGTTTTCCCTTTCCTTTTATTTTTTTAAATATTTTAAGATGCACTGCAAATTTTAAACTCTAAATTATAAATTTAGTTCATAAAAACTTTTAATTAAATGTTACTCCATCTACAAGAGATAAAATACATACAAACAAATACATCTTAGTGAAATCGCTATACTATTTATATTTATGATTTGCTAAATCTCTATATCTTTTACAGACCAATTTAAAACGTTTTTATAAAACAATTATTTTTAACGTACTTAACACATGTTTATTAATGTACTTAGTTAATCTATCTATTTGTACATCTTTAAAAAAAAAAGGCTTACCTAATTAATAATACTTTTCAACGTTTTGTTTCCATTTTCTTCTCCTCTGCCTGTCCCTTTTGTTTGTTGCTATAGGTCCAAACAAAACAAAAAAAAAGAATCATTGTGCCTTTTAAAATAATCTTATCATCATTACATAATAATTGAGAAATTTGTTTACATTATCATAATTTATGGAAGGATTCTTTGTCTTTTTTCTTTGCGAAAATTGGAGTGCTGGAAATGGGTAGAAGTTTCAAACACAAACCCAAATCGAAAATCATATGTACTTTCTGCATAATCAATGGAAAATTTGATGAGCGTGGAGTACAAGGTCTTTGACTGCAATGGTAGTAGTTAAGAAAGCAAAGGGAGAATACTGGCCTGCGCGTTTTATTTTGCTTTCTCATTTTACAGTAATAGCTCATATAGTTTGAAAAAGATGCATGCGTGCAGATATGTCCCGTGTGAAAGCCTAGATAGTTCAAAATGTTGAAATTTCTTAGTAGAAGAGTCCACACTCGGACATCGATCGTTGAATCTGCACGTTTGCTTGAGCTTTAAAACTTTGTTCTTTGAATGCTTAATTGTTTGTCTATTCATGAAGTGACTTGTGAATGCATAATAATGGAAACTAGGCAAGTTTAAAAGAAAACTTAAAACACTTTAATGTCTTATTCAAGAAAGAAATTGAAGAGTAGACTTGATTGAAAGTGGTGCTTTCTAGTTTTATTTAATAAAAAAATTATTAAAATTTAAGTTTGCAGCCTTAAAAATTAACAAAAATTAAGTTTATAACTCCGCCCATAACCACGGGGGAAAGAGAAGAATATTCACATCGTTTTTGGACTTCCTCACGTAATTAATTTCGATTAAGTAGCTTCTTAAGTGACAACTAATTAAACATTGAAACATAAATGCCTCAAATTAATGCATATTTCATTTAGAAAAAATATAAGACGAGACATATGAAAGAGAAATACATCACTCCTTACTAGTCTAGGTGTAATGAACTGCAGGAAAGAAGAAACAATAAGGATAGAGTAAGTTATACGGTGAAAATCACTAGAATTTGCATCTTGTTGATTCATTAAAACTATCTAGAGTGGTTATAATCAATTTAATTTAATTATTTTTTTATTAAATTAATTATTTAGTATTTTAAAAGTTATTCTCTAAGCAATTTAGTCTTTTTAAGATAAAGTCTTTTAAATAGTTCCTCAATCATTTTTTTTCTAATTAAAATCGCTTTTCATATCCAATAAAATTATTATTACTTAATAGACTAGCTAATATAATATAAACGAGACCTTACGTAACTGTTAATTGATTATATAAACTTGTTTATGTTTTATTTTGTTCAAAATGATATTGTTTTGCTTTTTTTATGATGTTGTTGAATAATAGTATATACAGGTCGAGTTGAATTTTATCTCAATTCAATTTAAACATAATAAATTATTTTGGCCTGAGGTCTTGATTGACTTAGGTATGGCCCATTCATCAACTGGGCTAAATTATTTATTAAAAAAAATTAAAAATTTGAATGCATATATCTTTATAATGATTTAATCATTTTGAATATATAATCATTGTTTTGATACGTTTTTATAGAATCTAAAAAAACATGGATTCCAAAGGAAGAAATAGGAAAAAAACATATAGTAGAGGGTGAAACTTCATAAAGCTCATTGGTTCAATTGAGATATTTTTTTCTTTTGATTTTGGATAATTTTTTGAGACAAACATGATGCAAATTGACAAAGACAATTTGTCTACTTATTTTTTTTAAAGTGTTTGTTTACTGTCTCAAATTTGATATTTTTGCTTTCAAATTAAAAAAAGAATACATGTTTTCTATTTGAGTTGAATGTAAGAATCATATTGAGGAAAAGTTTGATAAGAGTCTTGATTTTTTAGTTATTTATAATTGATGAACTATGTTTAAAAATTTGTAGTTAAACTTACAAAATATCCTATAAATTTTTGTTATTTTAGTTTTATTACATATATATACAAATATTAATTATATACATACCAAGCCAACTCCAACTAATTTGGTCAAGTAGCACCAAAATAACCATATGGATTCACCCCTCAATTGCTAAACTAGTTGGGCTTTGAAAAAATAGGTATAACAATGTTATTTTAAAAAAAAACGCTTAAATGATCATGTGAATTCTTGTTTAGTTAGATAGTTTGTTAAATGATTGAAATTTTGTCTAATATAAAGAATTATTTTAATTAAAAGAAAATAATTGTGATACAGATTTTTATTTTTAAAAGATGAAATTAAAAAATAATATATCAAAACTAAACTATTATTTTTTATATAATTTTTTGTTTGTTTGCGTTGCTTGACCGATGGTGTTGATTACTCAATCATCTATAGTAAGGGCACAATCTGGTGGGGTCAGCAGCAGCTTGGACCATGTCCCATCGTTCACAGCAATCTAGGTTAATGCCCCACTATGAGCAAAGGCATCATCTTTTGGCAAGCCCCTCAATAATAGGGTAATAAATCCAAAAAGTTGCCCATAAAAAGCTTTTTTGTATTGAGCTAAGTGATGTAAATAGTTTTACCCCATTTTCTCTATCCCACAAAACAAAGCCACGTTCACATACGCAGACAATCAATCTTCTCTTTTCATCCATCAAAATATGATAATGAAAATTCCAAGAGCCTTGGAAACCGAGTTAGTGGAGTTTTTTGCATTCCCCACAAACATGCCCTTCATTCCCCTTAATACCCTAAGAATTTTAACCCCACTTTCTTTCTCCCCTTCCAACAAAAACAAAAAACTCACATGCATTTGTATTAAAAAAATAAAAACAACTTTAGTGAAGTTTTAACATTATCTAGTCAAAATAAATAATTTAAATTTAAAATTACTAACACTTTTCTTTTTTGGACCATGCTTAATAATTTAAGTAAAATGTTTTAAATATTTATTATAAAATTCTTTAATAAAAAATATAATTCTTGCTACATTATATTTTTCATTTTTTAAAAGTTCACCCTACGAATAATAATTCCACTAAAAAACTAATCTAACAACATCCCTTTTAAAAAAAATTAAAAATCTAGGAGCCAAAAGCTACAACCTTGCCTTTATATACGACCCATCATGTCCCCTTTCCTGGCCCTATGCTTACTCCCACACTTCTTCCTACCTTAGCTACCTATCTTCATCTTCTTGAGCTTGTGTTAGCAACGATGGACCACAGCCAAATCGTTGTATTTGACAGTTCCGGCAGTAGCAGCGGCGGTGGCAGGGGTGGAGAGGGATGTTATCTCCACCGGAGACGGCGGTGGTGATGGGAAAAGAACCAACACAACAACAAAAAGGCTTTGCAATTGCGCTCTCCCGAGTTTATAGCCCTTTGCAAGAGGGGCAGAATTGGGAGAGCGCTATTATTGCATTGCGGGGGAATTGAGGGTAGCGGTCCGAATTTTACCTTTAACTTTAGTTCTTAGGTCCTTAATTTTATTTTAATTCCTTGTTTAACCCTGGGTTCTAGTGCTTTACCACAGATTTCGCTTTTTTTTCTTTTTGGGGTTTATTTTCTAATGAAAGCATGGGATGTAAGAGATGCATACGAGGTAGCTATGAATTTCTGAGGTGGGTTTGGGTGAAAGGTTGGATTTTTGGGACTATATTTCAAGTTTGAGGTGTTTTGATCAGAGAGGGACCTTATTAATATTGATGCTGCTTGGCATGCATCACTTACACCCATCAATGATGTATTTTGCTTTTTGTTGTTATGAATTTGATATAAACAGAATGACTTTGTTTTTTTCTTCTTTCTTTCATTCTTTCTTTTTGATTTCTCTTCCTCCAATGGAAGATGCAAAGCAGACAATGATAGCTTACCAAACAATAAAAGAAAATGAGAGAAGTGGAGAAAGTAATATAAAGCTAGCAGAGTATGACTTCGGTGAAACAAAGTTTTTCACTTTTGGACTTTTTTTTATTACCCCCTTCATGCCAATCTTCTTAACTGACACGAAATGATCATAATGAGTGAATGGATATTCTAGCATGAGAGCGGGTTGAATTGAATCACAAGAAATGAATCAAATTGGATACTTGTTTTGTGCCCTATTCTAAGCTAAGCTCTCTAAATTATGTAGACCTAACATGGATTAGGTCGCAAATTCAAAAGGTTTATAAGTTTTTAAAGACTAGATTTATATTTTGATTCCTAAAATAAAGCATTCATTTGAATTTTATCCCTAAAAAAAAAATAAAAGAACGTAGAGTCTAATCTCCATTTTTTTTATTTGGCTATAAAACTAATTAGATTCAAAAATCAAAAGAACTCAGAACTTAACTGTATGATTTATATATTTCTTAGAATAAATAATATTTTTTAAGAATTAAATTAAAAATTTTGTCATTTTTTAAGAATTCAAATCCGAACAAAGTCTGGGATCAAGTCAACTTGCTGATACAAATATAAAAGAATATTTAAAACAAAAAAGTTTGCACAATTGACCCAACATTTTATCCATGTATGTTTTTCTTAGTGTTTTTGTTGAGTTGTCTAATGAAAAGTGGGGAGGGTAGTTATGATGAGGAAAAAGAATGGAAAGGAAAAGATAGCATGTTTTTTCTTTTTGTGTTGTTGGGTATCAGAGATTGCCCCCAACAGAAGAAAAGCTGATTAATTTGGTTATAGTATGGAGCAAAAGCAGAAAACTAAAGTGTCTTTTCTTCAGCATTTGCACCAACAAAAGCATTATTAATTGTATGACCTTTTGACATTAATTACCTCAGACCCTTCTCTTTCTTTTTTTATTTTATTTTATTTTATTTTTTATTTTTGTGTTCTTCCATCATCCATGTGCTACGCAGCTAATATGCTTTTACTAATCTTAAGAATCTTATTTAACAAGGGAAACTGAATGTAGTAAAATTATGAGTTGTAGTTATTTTTCTATATTTATGAAGTGCATAATTTTTTTAATAGATTTAATAAATTTAGATTCAATTCTTTGAAAAAAAATTTAAGAATAAAGTTTTTAAATATATCAAAATAATACAGGAGACTGTGCTTTTAAAGTTGCTAGGAGAGAATATTAATTAGAGTTGGATAAAATTTTAAATATTTTTTGCTTTGATACTAAAAATGAATTAAGTCAACATTAAATAATTTTTATAATGAAATCCATTTATATATATTTATTTTTTGAAGACTTTGGGTACGTGAAATGTTAATGACCATTTTCTTCATATTATAAATAGGAAGGTAGTGGTAGCTGTGATGGGATGACTCATAGCAGATGGAAAGCGGTGGTAAGGTGGTGTGGCAGAGATGATTTGTGGCAATGGCAAAAAATTGTGACAAATTTGTTAATTTAAAAAAATTAATAAGGCGGAAAAAAAGCTCATGCTTATAAATGGAAATATAAATATTTTATGGTCTGGGGAAATTTATTCTAAAAAAAAATTAATATTCTTAAGAATATTATTTAAAGTTCACATTAACCGAAAAAATAGTAGATTTCCAAGACAAATATTTTCAGATATATATCCTACGAAAGTCAGCAAATCAAGTCTCACCTAAGGATCAAGTAGCCAATTCTCTATTCTGATGAGAAAATCTTGGGAAGCAATTTGTGATTTTGCACAAAGGGTTCAAAAGTTTTGGATCTAGGGATTTTTTTAGAAGATCAAGGAGATTTATAAAGATATAAGAGAGAATGTCTTTCCCCAATAAGGATATGAAGGACCATTTGATTGCAAGTTTATAGGTACAAAGCTTTCATGTATAAGCTTTGGTAAACTCTCCTCAAGCAATCTCTGTCTTATGCTTTGACCCAACATGCCAAGATTGCCATTTCACTGAGGATACCATATAATTGTGATGTAGATTAAAACAGATAATTTCTTACATCTGAAACCTTCACTAGTTAACCCAAAAAAAAAAGGGCCCAAAGCAATGTCGGACTTTCTTAGTAAATTAGTTATAGTTGCTTGATGATCTGTCGCGTACAGGGAGCAGAAAAGGGGAAAAAGAATTCTCACCATATAATATTTCCTATCAGAAGCTATGAGCAAAGCAACTAGTTATTCTGCGTTCAGTCAAATGCATGGAGTATAAAAGGATATCTGCACCAAGGACACAAGAGTTCTCAACAAAAGAAGTGACTAGTGCCTTGAACACAAAGAAATAAGCATTTCATTTGAAAGAATCAATGTACAACAATCAAGCTATAGGGCATAGACACTCTAAAGGATTGGCTTAATGATAGAGGCAAATATATAATGTGTTATCAAACATAATGTCATATGTTTGAATCTTAATTTATTTCTTAAGGACGTTCGAAACCTTTAATTTTGATATAAATAGTCTGTTTCTAATGAGACTGAAAAGATAAATTAATTACAGTGAGCAAGTAAAAACTAGATACCACTTTATTACAATACTCTAATTTTACTATTTTTTTAAAAAGAAGTGACTCTGCCCTTCCCTTTGATAAGAGTAACTCATCAAGAGAACCATTAGGCATGTATTCACATACAAGGGTCCTTTTAGATGCCTCAGCACAGAAACCCACCAACTGCATAACATTGACATATTTTGTTCTACAAATTGTACAATCGTAAAATCTTTGTTATGAGTATAAGTTCTTGGGAGAATCACACCACAAAAGCTAATTATTAGAGTGGGAGAGCCCAAATCCTTATAAAACTTTCCTTTCAAGAAAATCTCCCCGACGTGTGACTCATAACAATCTTTTTCGCTGATCTTGCACTTGTCAAGCATTTTAACACTGCCATGTTCCCCCTAGGAAGTTGCCCTTTATAAACCGTGCCAAAGCTTCCTTCGTCCAACTTTTCTCCAAAATGGTTTGTGATCGAAATACTATCATTGTTAATGTACCTTCTTGGCATGAAGCATTGGTCTTTTTCCAGATCCTTCTCTGTGTTATTGCCTAGCCTCCAATTCCTCATGTATCTGCATAGTAGGAACACTAATATACCAATAACAACAGTCCTGGGAAAACAAGGAGAGAGAAAGCTTGTTAGTTTACGAAGTCAAAATCAACTAACTGTATGTCAAGATATCATAACAAAGATTATCCATGCCCCTTCAGTTAATAAATCATATTTTGAAGTTAAAATATTTCTTGACAAGATATCAAAATTTCTATGACTAGGGTAATTGGAGTGTGATACTTAACGGCTCATTCTCTCAAATAATAATTGAGTTTCAACAAAAAATATGGTAAATTTATGCTTTGTGAGCCCAAATAACTTGTGTAAAAATTTAAAAATAATTCGTCATAGCTTTTTTCTTCTAGTCAGTGAGAAAATCAGTCTGAGATACCAATCGTAATGAAAGAGAGGTAAATTTTAATCAGAGTATTGCAGTAACTATCTGCAAAAAGACAAGAATAACCAAAATTAGCATCAAAATCAAAGTTTTAGAACTCATTGAAGATCTGAAAGAAATTAACTGATACGCTTACATGGCTTGTGACACTAGAAATAAGGTTCTGGATCATTGCGTCATAAGGATATTCATTTTATTATGTAGCGCAGCTTAGTGTATACGTTGAATGGTCCTTGATCTCCGCCTATCTTCACGATGATAATGAACAAAATTTTGTCATCCATCGTGGTCAAAAGATGTTTGCATGATTTTATATTGAACATAAATTGAGTGTCTGGAAGTTTCAAAGGGACTTTTGGCTAACATCAAGAAATATTTGAATATTTTAATCCAAGTTGGTCAA
This sequence comes from Erythrophleum ivorense, assembly GCA_026724425.1. Classification (NCBI taxonomy): domain Eukaryota; kingdom Viridiplantae; phylum Streptophyta; class Magnoliopsida; order Fabales; family Fabaceae; genus Erythrophleum; species Erythrophleum ivorense. The sequence goes on from JAIUCV010000009.1 coordinate 47,858,147, forward strand.
CGGTCGCGGAAACAGCGCGGAGGAACTTTTGTGCCCCAACGTTCACGAGGACTCAAGATCCCTTTTAAAATTTGGAGCAAATTAATCTCTTTTTTTCCAAAAAAAAAATATTTACATTGCATAGTCTTTCCTTTTAATTTATTATAAATAAATATATATAATTTTTAGAATTAAGTTACAACCAAAATATCTTTAAAGATAATATTATTCTTCTAATTAAAAATATAACTTATTAAAATTTTGTTTGAAGTTTGATTTTAATGTTATTTATTTTATATTGAAAATTATAAACTCAATTTATTTAAATTTTTTTAAAAAATTAACTATGTTTATATTGGTGAAATACAAATTTAATATATGTTATATTATATAAATAATAAATATAAAAATATTTTAGTTAAAATAAATGTAATTATAACTCTCATTTTACTACTTAAAATGTTGGTATAACGTATCTTTTAATTTTAAAGAATGAGACTACAACGTTTTACAAAAGAATGAAGGATCTTGTAATTTAAACATTTCTTAAAAGAGAAAAATATAATTTATTCTAAAGTTTTTTTAGCAATTATTTATAAATTCTCAAAATATTTTTATATGATTTGATATAATGCTATTATTTGTTGCATAGATTTTTAATTGTTTTTATCTTTCTTTATATTTTGTTTTTTTATTAAAGATTTTGGCTAATATCCTAAATTAAATTATAAAATACTCAAAGTAGTAATCATTGTTTGGTCGAACATATATACAGGTTATGTCATTTGAAAGACATAAATGTAATTGACTAAAAAAATACTAGTTGTTGTAATTTAAACAGCAGGTACACATATTTTAAATTAACTCAATTTTTTTTGGGATAAAAATAAAAGGGACACAAGCCCAACAAAAAAGAAAAAACAACAAAAATTAGCTAGCATAGTGGATGTAAATCCTTGTACAATCAAAATAAAAAGTTACATTCAAGAATGTAAGGATAAAAGACTAGTAATGAATTTCAAGGGAGAGCAAAGCTCCAAGCGGTGCTTAGTTAGAAAGCTAGCTAATCTATTGGCTTTGCATATAATATAGGTCAAATTAATTGATCAATTCTTATCCATAACCCTTTTAATTAACTTGATCAACCAACTCTAACAATGGGAACTATTGTTAGTTCCATTTAATATCGTCATAAAACTATGGGAATCTAACTTAAGATGAATCTTACAAAATTTAAAATTCCAAGCCAAATCAAATCCAATATTGTTTGAATTAAAAAAATACCAATTGTTGTAATGTAAACATAGAGTATGCATAGTTTGAATTAACTCAATTTTTTTTTTGGATAAAAAGAGAGGGCACACAAGCCCAAAAGGAAAGAAAAAACAACAAAAATTAGCTATCATTGAGGATGTAGACCCCATAAAATCAAAATAAAAAGTTACACTTAAGAATGTAAGGATAGAAAACTAATAATGAATTTCAAGCGAGAGTAGAGCTCCAAGCAATGGTTAGCTAAAGGATTAGCTCATTTGTTGGCTTTGCATAAAATATAAGTCACTTTAAGTGATCAATTTTTATCCATAGTCTTCTTGATGAACTTGATCAATCAACTCCACCAATGGAAACTATCACTAGTTCGATTTAAGATCATCACCAAACTATGGGAATCTAACTCAAAGTGAACCTTATAAAATTTAGAATTCCAAGCCAAATCAAGCCTAGCATAGGCTCTTTAAGTCTTAGCAAACATTACGGAGTACCAATCCATATTTCTAGGAAAACCACCTAGCTAATTCCCAAATAAATCTCTAAAAATACCACCACACCTAGCCACACTTGAATTAACTCAATTTAGTTAATATTTTTACTTATAACATAGTATGATAATTTTTTTTAATTCTTTTACTTAGATTTGTATGATTTCTTACTATTGATATGGCATTGTAGCTTTGGCTTTTTGGCAATAATATTCAATTTGTAAAAATGTTTGACTAGATTATGCGATTGCCAAAATGTTTTCATAAGGAATGCAGACAAAGCAATATTGCATTGCCTTTTTATTTTTTTTTAATTAAAAAAGCTAAACACGGAGTTACTCATTCCATGTTCATCCTTTTTTTTTTTAAGAATAAAAGGAACATAAAGGAAGTAGCTTCGTGTTCCTTTTATATATAATTTTTTTAAGAGGCTTTAGGTGGTTAATTTTTTTTAAAGAAATAATTTTTTTTGTACATATACATAAGTAAAAATATCAAAGTAGTTGTAAATCAACTATAATTGGCTTCTTATGCCATAATGAGGCATTATCATATGTCACTATAATCAGCACTATGCTAGCTCTTTTTTTTCATCATCATTTTATTCATCTTCTTCACCTTCATTTTCTTTTTTTTTATGACTCTTTATGATTGTCATTGTGAGTTGGTTGAAAATTCAAGTCTTACTAAAGGGACTAAATAGGTAGGATTGGTTGATTTAAGGTGAAAAACCTTTACTCTTTTTGATATGATGATTCCCAATCTCCAAAAGATGCACTGACATACTCTATAGTAAATGTAAATGGATTTGCAAATAGTATCATCAATGGGACACTGCTAGATAACATGGGTTGGGTCAATAGGGTGAAAAATGATGAATCCATATGTAAAAACTAAGGAATTAATAGTGTACATTAAGAGTTATAAGGTCCACTATAGTTTGTAAATAGTATGGTTAGCGCAAATGATGAAGGACCTAACAACCCCTTATATTTGTGTATTGTGTAGTTGGTATAAAAGAAGAAGGACCAACACCTTTGAAGACTATATATGGTGCAAAGGAAGAAGAATTTGCATCTTCAAAGTCTACATGCATTAGTGTTGGGGTGTAAGAAGACAAAAGGAAATCTACATCATCACCACCTCATGTGTCACCCACCATTAGCTTCCTAATTGAGATAAATCCATGACCTCTTTTTCTCAAACTAACCTCTGTCTTTAGTGGCTTGGCAAATAAAGTGTAACTAAAGTCGGCTAAGAGATCATCATCTGCCATGTTCACCAAAGGCACACAGCATAGGCCAAATATCTTTGCTCGCCTTCTCCCTTAATTCGCTATAACCAAGTGCTGAAGGATTAGTAATAAGAAGTTAATACAAACCTTCCAACACATTGGCCTATGGAAAAGGAAAATTAGCAATTAAGTGTTCGACACATATATATATATGTATAAAAGGAAATGTAACGATGACAAGTATGTAAAATCTTATCATAATATCACAAAACCTTGGGAATTTTTCTCAGGATGGATCCACCATTACATATGTCATCAATACTAATACATTTAATTAGAGGTGCAATTCATAGGAGACTCCTCTAAATTCGTCTATGTTACAAACCATAGCCATGCGTTTTATGCTGCAATGAACATTATGTGCTTATGCCACCAATCTTTCTAAACTTTGCCCATGAGTTGAGGTATATAAAAGGAGCCTACATTGAATGGCTTCTCGAGAATATGCTACTACATACTAAACTATTAAAGCATGTGGTTAGCATAATACCATTTGACTATCTAAAAGCAAAGAAATGAGACAAATGCCTGCCAGATATCAAATAATGCCAAGCAATATGTTAGAATTAACTGGTATACATTGGGTGAGTCGTACAACTACAACATAACTTGTGCATATAAAGTAAACATCAAATAATCAAATGTGTAGGAATAATGCTTGATTACATAAGCGTCGATCTTCAAATATAAACCCCATCGTCCTTCATTTGATCCATGAGAATTTTATATTGACACAGTGCCTGTGCAATTGACCAATAACACTATAGGACATATCCCTATTTAAAACCTAGCAGTGGCATTAAAGGATATATATCCATATATAGGTCTGGGTGTGGAGGTCTTTCTGGTGCATGTTATAAGAATTGATTCCATGCCTATGAGTCTAATAAAGTGAGACATCCATTAATGTCTATCTCATTGTAGTTCATTGCATTGCACATTTCTCTATAAGGGTGGGCTAACAATGCTGATCCCAGGCTATATTACTCAACCTTTCAAAGTCTACTAATAAAAGCAAATATATTAGCATTACCTTATGTTAGTCCTATCTAGCATAAGGTATTTGCCAATCAACCTTATAATATAAGCTACACGAATCATTATTTGTTAATGTCATTTGCATCATTTAACAAGTTTACAAATGTTTGTGCAAGCCAAGAAATGTTAAGTGATGTAAGACCCCGTAGGAATAAGTCCTAAGAACTTTCAATAAGATGACACTTTGCCTAGGACCAACTAGAAAACAAGAATGTTGGTCAAAAGAAAGACTCTAAGAGAACCTATTTTTTAAAATCTTAGTCTCAAGACGTCATAAGGGATGACCAATCCTTTGATAAGTCACGTGAACTCTCAGAGAACACAAAGAAGCAAAAGGTTCACCGAAAATTAAATAATACTCAAGTTCATTCATAATTTCCAAAATAAAGTATAATAGGAAGCTTTTTATAGACAAAAATTTCTAAAAGTCTAAAATCCTAATAAAAGTTAAACTCTAAAATCTAATTAGAAATAATTTAAATGGTGCCTAAAATCAAGGAACAAGATTAGGATACTAATTTTAACTTAATCTCAAATATAAGATCTTTGACCAAGTCCTAAAATAATAAAATAAATAAATAACGAAATTCATAAAGAATCCTAATCAAAACTGATCAGCTTCTTTAAGTAGTCACATGAGATGCTCATACTTTATTAAAAATCACATGGTTGACACATTATTCTTCATCTCTTACGATTGGACTCCAATTAGGCCTTGGCACTTCTCTTGTATGTGTATAACTGTATTGGACCTTCAACATGTTGGATATTGACTCTAGTTGTTCCATAAATCTTCTTAGGACATTGAGCTTTCACTTGAACTTCCACTATTGCATCTTTAAGGAGATCCCATGTCCAAAGTCTAAATTCAACTCCAAGATCAAATATGGATCTTGGCCTCTAAACTTGGGCCGACGTCTAACATAGAGATTATCTTGAACTATTTGAAATTTTTGGATATATACTAGCACAATTTGGGCCTTTTAAGCATGGGTCATCCCTTCGTGAGCCATTCGAACCTAAATTATGTGCTTTTGAGTGATTTGAGTTTCTTGATGGATGAGGGCATCTTCAACTTGTTGTGCTCCAATGGGCATGCCTCCTGGTATTGTATCATTAAGCCTCTGCCCGTCTATCATCCCTAAAGGTGGCATCATGCCAAGCAAACCTTAACACACTACTGGCCAATTATATCAACAATGCTCTTACTGTTTATGTTAATTTGTGAAAGGGACACAAATGTATAATCTTTGTATTAGTTTAATAGAGTTATTAGATCTTCATCAACATTGTCCCACTTGTCATCATATGCTCCATACTTATTGGTATTTATGTGAGGCATCGTATTCATCCTCTTCCTCAAAATTATCCATTATATCCTTTAGTTCATTTTAGGGCAAAGGAAGACTGGTATTATCAATTAGTGGTTAGGATAAACTTGGTTGGGACATATTATTAATGATAGGTATAAGATACTACTGGGTGTACACGATTGTAAATCAAATGGGTGAAATTTGAATTAGGAATAATAAAAGAATTTTTTTTTCAAAAAATAACAAAGGCAAAAAAATTTATCCAAGAGGTAATAAAATGTTGAATTCATACTCATTATGTCCAAATTCACATGGACTAATGCATTTGATTCAGAATTTAATGCCTTATCAACCAAGACTTGAATTCAGAGCATAAGTTCCAAATTCAAAGGTATTAAATTCATAATCTATGGTTTTTGAATTTAGAACTGGTCACATGAGACGGTAAAAGCAATTAATTTCTTTTACTATGTTATTAACATGTGGCAAGTTGTGATAGGCATATTCAAATTTTTAAGCATTTTGATTGGTTGAAAAAAAATAGCAAATAATGAAACAGTAAAATTATCAAATTGTTGTTGAACCATTTTCTTATAAATTGGCCAAAAGGGATACATACAGTTGCAACCTTAGCCAAAATTACTGTCTTCTAGCAAAATTACCTTCTATCAACTCTTCTAAGTTCTACTACTGATTTAGAGTGTTAGTGAAAAAGGTAGTGCTACAAAATTTATCAAAGTTATATTTTTTAGCAAAATCTTAGGTATGTTGGAGCAGTATCTAAAAAACATTTGTAATATATTTTTGTATCTAACATTTTATTTTTATTATGAGTGAAATATGTGCATTTTGAAATATTTGTGTAATAATAATGATTTTTGTTGATGTTATGAGTGGATGTTTAATTTTACTGATGTTTGTTTATTGTATGATAAATTTTGATTATTATTGTTATTTTAGATGTATATTACAGATAATGGAAAAAAATTTATAGGACATAGAAAAATGAAATTTTTTTAAATGAATAGATAATGTAAAAAATGTGAAATAATTAAGTGAGTAAAAAAATGAAAAATTTATAAAATATGTATATTTATAACTAAAAAGATATTAAAAATTAAGGTAGGAGAAAGAAATAGTATTTGTAAAAAATAGAAAGTAATTATTAGAACTAAAAAAATTGTTTAAAGAAGAAAAATTTCAACTAAAAATTAGTTAAAATAAATTAAATGAGAAGGAAAAATGTAAAAAAAAATTGAAATAAAAAGAAAACAAAGAATTGTCCATAGTTGTGAAATATATTTTAGATAATAATTTAAAGTAGAAGAAATAATTTAGGGTAGAAGAAATAATTGTAAAAATTTATAGGGTAGAAGAAATAAATTTATATAATTGTAAAATAAATATATATTATATTAATAATTGTGAAAATTATGGTAGAAGAAATATATTTATATAGTTGGAAAATAATTGCAGAATATTTTATATTAATAGTAAAAGATATAAAAAAAATTAGGGTGGGAAAAGAATTTTTTGAAGAAAAAAGTAAAAGGTAAGTATTAGTGCAAAAAATTATTTATAGAAGGAAAAATTAGAAAGAAAATCTTGTTAAGACATTAAAAGATAACTATTACAATTGTAAAAAAATAGTTTAAAGAAGACAAAATATATATTGAACATGTGTAAATTAAAATTAGAAGAATAATGAAAAAATATGAAATAGATAAATAATTGAAAAAGTCAGAAATAACGAAATATAAATATGAAAATAATTTATATTAATAGTAAAAGAAGTATGTAAAAAAAAATAAGGTATAAGAAATAAATTTATATAGATTTATGTAAATAATTTAGGGTAGAACTAAAAAAAAGTATATAGTTAGAAAATAATTTATATTATTAGTAAAATATAAAAAAATAGGGTAGAAGAAATAAATTTGTTAAAGAAATAAAAGGCAATTATTACAATTGTGAAAAATACTTTAAAGAATAAAGAATATGTACATGATAATTGTAAATTGCAATTATGCATAATTTAAAAAATGATAAGCACAATTTTGGAATAATGAAATGAGTAAAAGAATATCTACAATTGTGAAAGATTTATGTAAATAAAAAAATTAATGGAAAAAAGTATGTGAATAAAAAGTATTTAAAAATAATAACAAATAATGACAAAAATTTTGATAAAATTATATAGATAAAAAAGATCTAAAAATTTTAAAGTATTAATATTTGTATAAAAAATTTTCATACACAATTAGGAGAATAGAAATCAAGTTTGTAAATAATTATGAAAAAAATGTGTAAAATTTTGATCTATTTAAATAAATAATCAAAAGTCAACAAAAAAATCTACTACAACTATAACTATTTAAAGCATGTTTGCAATTAGGATATTTGAGAAGAAAGAAATAACTAGGAGAAATGAGATTATTTGTATTTATACGAATGGAAAAATTTATGAAAGTGCTCAAGGTGTGATGTTTTAGTATGCAATATTAAGATACATAACAGCTAACATTGACATCACTTTGTAAGAGTTAAAACAAGTAGCTAGTTAAAAGTTATAACTTCTCCACAATTATGTTGTATTTGATTTGATATATAAGCTCTTGATGACAATAAATCCAACATAGTACTAAGTGATTATGCGAGAAGATAATTGTGATATGCAAAAATGTGGCAATCACACTCATGAGTCAAAGTTGATCTTAGATCTATTAATGATCTGTGAACGGGGTTAGTCTGATTCGACTTATTATCAAAATAAAATGAATTTTAGGATTTCAAGATAGCTAAATAAGCATAGCCCTTGCAAACAAATCGAGCATAATTGTGTCTCCTAGCTACATCACAATTTTGACACTCAGCAATATATTAATAGAAGTTGTAAATGTTTATAAATAAGTTATGCTATTTATTCTTTGTAATTGTAAATGGATAATGATTACGTCTATTATTTATGTTTTTCACTTTTAACTAAATAATAGTACGTTATGTCATTTATATTTGTCACTTTGAAATGAATAATAGTTTATTTTGTTATTGGAAATGACTATTAGCACGTTACATTAACTAAAAGTATCAATCTTAAAAGAATAATAGCATGTTACGTTATTTGTGTATGTTCATTTTAAATGAATAATAATATATTATGTTATTTTGTCCATAAATCCTATGGTTAGAGTTAAATGGCCTATTCATCTAAGTCTAGAGGACAAATTGCTTCTATACTTACAGGAGTGGCCTATATTGTAGGTCATATAGGATAGTGAGGTAAGATAAATTGTTTAATGCTATTTTTTGATTCATCATGTTAGCTCATTATGTGACTTATCTTTGTTTGCAAGAATATCAAATACTCTGCCTATGACGAGTCTTGTACAATGATAGTTTAGGTGATCTATCATTAGCCATTTTTTATTATTTGAGGTAGTCAAATTCTTATGGCATTGCATGAGTTGGCCAGTTTGAGTATGATACATTGCTAATCAACACACTAGTAGAACGATAGTGCCCAAAGATGTACACATTTTACACCACTTGAGAATAGTGCATAATCATCCTCAAGGATATAGCAATGCTGTTAGGTCTACTAATTTAAGGGGAACCCTACTATAGGGAGATGGTTTGGAATTGGCCAGAGGTGTACTAGTGGCTTCTATGGATTATGGCACTAACTGATTATATCAATGGACAGTGACTTTCTATTATTTGGTTAACTCAGAACTTTGTGCATCTACCAAATGATATGGATGATGAGGTTGTGTGTTAGTTCACCTGTACATATATTCTTCATATGATTGAGAATTAGTTGATGCCATATAGATCTAGTTACAAAATTTATATGATGTACTTGCCTTTACTAGGGATGTTCATCGGCCCGATTAGCCCTAGGGGCCAGTCCTAACCCGGTCTAATCGGGTCAGGTCGAGTCGAGCTAAAAATATAAATGGACATAATTTTAAACAAAACTATTTTGGTTCGGGCCGAGCCACGGGCGAAGGTATATTCTGTCCAACTCACCATAATAATAATTATTTTTTTAGTTATTAATATCTTGTCATCTTATTTTTTTAATTTTTATTTTATTTAATTATCTCTGCATGCTGCAATTTTTATTAACTATGCAAATATTCTTTACTTCTTAATTTTTTTTATCATTAATATGAATACTTACTAACATTTCTTTTGTTGAATAATGAAAAAATATATATTTACTTAAGACTAATTATGTTAGTATATCTTATATCTTATTTGATCATACTAGACTATTTTTTTATTACTGATACAAATATAAGAGTTTTAAAAGTCTATTGTTTTGAAATATATGCCTATAAGTTTGTAAAAAAATATTTTTATATTACAAGTATCAATTCGTAAAAAAAAAATTAGTTTGGGCGACTCTAATCCACCCTATCCCAACATAAATCAAACTTATTAAGGTCGGGTAAGGCCACGGGTATAAAAATAAGCCCGATGTCTTAATCGGGTTAAACATCGAACATATTAGATGTTCAGTCTGGCCCTATCCATGTATAGCCTTACTTATTAGAGTCGCCCTGACCCGCCCTAAAATCAGGCTTCTCCGAGTAGAGTTGGGTTAAGGATAAAAATACGTCTAATACCCTAATTGGGCTGAGTTTCGGGCTAAGCATTGCTTTGACTCGGCCCTGCTTATGTACACCCCTAGCCCTTACTAGATGACTTTGAGCATGCTACCTATTTTAGTTGGGGAGTATTAACTTTTTCTATCCCAAACTTTGCAACTCAAACTAAAAGAATAATTGTGGTATAGTTAGATATTTGATATTATTGCATCTGTGGATATATGATTGATTCTCTATGCTCACGCTTGAGAGACCCTTGACCTTCTACCCTTGCATTGAGAAATATCCTATACTTTCACCTCTTAGTTTCAAGTATGAAATAGAATTAAATTTTTTACATCTTTAATTTAACCATGTTGACTTTATTTATTACCCATTATTTACCCAATATACTAATTGATTATAATGGAAGGAAGAATGTTGGATGACCTTCTCGTCCAAATGTTAGAGCCTTTTATCTATATAAAACTTTACTAAATGTAATGAAGGATGATGAAATGTACATCCAATTTTGATTTGTGATGTGCATCATTTTTTTGACTATTTGATAATTACTTATTATTTCGTTTTATGTTGCCTACAAATTGTATAGTGTCCATATTAGCCACAGACAATGTGTGAGTTGATTTTAGAGCATTGCTTGACTTTTTCAAATATTTGGATTGCATTGGTGCCACTTATATACTTCTGAATCATAAAGTATCCCTATCCAAATCCTGTCCTATGATAATTTGGTTGTTACCAGTCAATTCCTTAAGAGCCAATTAGATTGGACTCCTTTCATAATCTACACTTTCAAAGAAAAACTCAAATAAACTAGATATGTGAACATAGCACTTTTATCCATTAATGACATGGATGGCATGATACTATATCTCATTTCTCTATCATTGAGGAGCTTTTTGATCGCACATCCGAGTATATGTGATGGTACTGGTAACATTCTTGTTGATGGATTAAAAAATCAAGTACTACCATTGGATATGTGGTACATTTTTTAATAGTTTGTTATCTTTGTCGTCATCGTTTTCTTAATACATTGTATGTTGACTTTTAACTTTTCATCTTTTCTTACTTAAGTTGATTTAATAAAAGAGCTTTATATGATGCACTTGCAGGATTCTTTACCTATAGATTTTTGTAATATCATAGGTTGAGACTCTAATAATATATTATGTGTTTTCAATGAACAATGGTTCTCACTTTTTTCTCAATTTGCTAACCAAGCACTAGATCTACTCATGCTTCAATTCTGATAAGTCATACAAGAAAGAGATTTCAATATTACCTATCAACCTAACAATTCACTATTGAAAGAAATAGATAACAACAACAATGGCTGATATAACAAAACATTGGCATTAAGATTTCTGGTACACCTTCATACATTCTAACTTTTCTGTAGCAAGATATTAACATGGTTGGTCCATTTTATTTTATACTACCTAACTAGTTTGGTGACTTTGGTGGAATAGGTCCCTCATCTTACATGTTACTCTTACCTTCTTCTCATCTTGAGACCTCTCAGCAGATGTCTAGCTTTCTCAAATCATTCATAGAGCTTTTATTCGATACATTTGTGTTTAATAACGTAAATGCTAGTTACTTCTTTGAGCCTAAAGGCAATCAAGATTTATGATACTACATGAGCTAATCTCTCCAATTCCCCCATCCTTGGATTTAAACTCTTATCCTACAACATAGGAGCAACAATAACTAGAAGAATTAGAGTAACAATAAGCACAACGTGAACAGAAAAGACCTTGTTATGGCATGAGAAATTATTGACTATAGATACTTTTATAATATTTTTATTGATGTAATTTTATATTAAATATTACATAATTTATTTTTTTATTATTATTTTTTAATTACAATTTCTCCCATTCACTTAATTAAATGAAACAAAATTTAAAAAAAAAGAATTAAATGGAATTCAAATTGGTTAAGTCTAAATTCCCTTTGGAATTAAAAAAAATTATATTACATGGAATTCATATTAAACCAATTCGAATTCCATGTAAACATGGCTAAATTCAGATGGTATGAATTCAAATTTGACTTTTTATTACTTATGGGTAATTAATTTTTCACATGTTACTTATATGTCATTCCTTTTTTAATATCTTACCTCCAAGTAAAGATGCCATCAAATGTGTGGCCATCTCTTAGGTATTATCCAAACAGTGAGGTTGGTTCATCAATTCCATGATAGTGGTTGGTTGACAGGAGTGTCAATTGTTCAAAAACTTTATCTTGTGCCATATTAAGAACTTCCTCCACAATTGAAATATATGTATATGGATTTGGTACACTATATTGGTTTAGAAATTACTAGTTTGCTTACCACATCGATTGCACATTAAAACTGTCCTCTAGAGTGCACGTTAAGTATCATGTTAGGTTTGTAAATGAGGATATCTATATATTAAATCAAACACAAACTAATTTTAGCCAAGTCATAACTTTTCCATGAATGCTTCCTTCAACATTTCCAAAGTGATGTTAGAGCCTACTTTTAATATTTGTGGTCTAATACACACAAATGTTGTGCCTTTATGGTTATCATTACATATATGTATAAAGTCTCCTCTCTTCTACTCATTATTAGTCCTATAATAAAATTTTGATACAAACACATGAATATATATATATATATATATATCTCCTTTTATATTCAAGTGTTGAATATTTCATACACTTTATTTATAATTTCATCTAGAAAAAGTAAATATACATAATATTAACAAATTTTATATTGACATGGTATTATAAAATATTAAAATATCACAAAATGCTACGTGAATAAATTTTAACAACATTATATAGAAAAACATCTTTAAAAGACAATATTATAAATATAAGTATATATTTTTTATGCAATTACTATGTTAGAAATTTTTTTTAATTGTAATAATAAATTCGTTAAATGAAGAAGCAAAATGACCCACACAATTTACATGGAGAAGATTGAGGTGAAGCATCAAAACATTATGAAAGGTCTGTTAAAATTTCATCTATGTGGATGCCACAAACATAATTTGTTAAGACCATAGCAGCTAAATCTTAAAAAAAATAGAAATAAATTAAATTTTGATAGGAATAGAGAAATAGATAAGAGGAAAGAATTGATTATTGAGAGAAATTAGGACTATTGTACAAAATTTACCTAGAAAAAAAAACAATTGATTAAATTTATAGATAGATAAAATTTGCAAGAGAGCAGAGGACATTGTTGTGTATCGAGAGACTTTTAACTTAAAATGAAAATGAAATTTACAAGAAGTGTGAGGTGAGCTCGGATTTAAACTAAGGGGAAATGACTTTTTTTTATTATAATCAAAATTACTGGCAATCAAATTTTTCTACATCAAAATGTAATCTGAGCTTCACCTTTCTCTTGTTGCCACATGTAGTATCCTTATCCATGTTGACTGGTGATGCCTAGAATGCGAAGCTATCTCTAAACAAAGAGCTATCAAGCCCACATTTCAGCATCCAAAGTGATGTCAAATCACATTGACAACTTTATTTGATTTATAACATCACACTGACAACTCTATTTATTTATTTATTTTTAATAAATTATAGCTCAATTGTTTAGGCTTTTTGACATTAATATGGCACAAAAAAAAACTAAAAAGTTGAGCTGCAAAAACGTTTTTTTCATACACTTAAAATTTTATTTTTTATTAATTAAATTTTATTTTTATTAATTTTTTTTAAATGGGTCGCGACCCATATATATATTATTTATATTAAATTCATTTTGTATTTTGTATTTTAATTTATTTAAAAAATAAATTTAAATTTAATATATTTATTATTAAATTCAAAATTATCTACAAAAGTATAAATTAAATTTTTAATTTTTTTAGTTTTAATGGAATTATTTTAACTAAATTTAAAATATATAATTTATCATTATGATTATTTCTTTAACATTTTGAATTTTTTTATTTCAAATAAATTATTAGATTTGTTATTTTTTTAAAAATTTTGAATTGAATGGAATTTATTTTTATTTATTATTTATTATCTAATTTTTAAATTTAAATTTTTTATATTTATTTCATCCATTTTTTAATTTGTTTATTTAATAAATTACAGAATTTAAATTTTAAATGAAATGCCCAAAAAAAACACAGGTCAAAATTTCCAACATATCGACCTGTGTTAGAGGGAGCTTAAGTATCAGCCTGTATTTTTTTTTTTTGGCATTCCCTTTGAAATTTCATGTTAAGTTAATTTTTTATGACTTATATTAATTTTATTTATCTATTTTGTTGAAAAAGTTATATTAATTTTATGTTAAGTACTTTTATAGTCTTACAAATATTTGATATTCTTGGATATTAAAAATTACAAGAAATAATTCACATAATTTTTTTATAATAAATATGCATAAATTTTATTTGTTAAACACATGTTTGTATCAAATAAAACTTTTACAAATTCAATTATAATTTTTTAAGATAATTTTAAATTAAGTAAGGCATTCAAAGATTGAAAATTAAAAATTTTGAAGAAGTTAACGAGTTAATATATATATAACAACTACAAAGAATTAAAATTTTAAATTCAAAATTTTGTAAGAAAAATTTAAATGATGTAATTTATTTAAATGAAGAAATTTAAAAAATTAAATGAAGTAAATATAGAAAATTTAAATTTAAAAATTAGATGAAAAATAAAAATAAAATTTAATTCAATTCAATTCAAATTTTTTAGAAAATAATAAATCTAATAATTTATTTGAAATGAAAAAATTCAAAATGTTAAAGAAATAATCATAATGATAAATTATATATTTTAAATTTAGTTAAATAATTTCAATTATAATTAAAACTAAAAAATTAAAAAATTAATTTATACTTTTGTAGATAATTTTGAATTTAGTAATAAATATATTAAATTTAAATTTATTTTTTTAAAATAAATTAAAATATAAAATATAAAATATAAAATATAAAATAAATTAAATATAAATATAAATAATATATATATGGGTCGTAGCATATGGTATGTTGTGACCCATTTAAAAAGAAATTTAAAAAAAATTAATTGTGTTGCAGCAACCCATTAATTAAAAAAATAAAAAATAAAATTTTGAGTATATAAAAAAAAAGTTTTTGCGGCTCAGCTTTTTGGTTTTTTTTTGTTTTGCCATATTAATGTCAAAAAGTCCAATTGTTTAATTAATAAAATAAAAAAGGAAACACGGAACTGCTCCTTCCATATTTCGTGTAATATAAAAAAAAATTTGAAAAAAACATTTTGGAGGCTAGTTATTCTAATTAAACCTTTTGCAAACTGAATATTATTATTAAAAAGTAACTCCATCCATAGTACAGTTTTTTAAGTTAATGGCCAAAATTTAATTTATACAGGTGAGGTTTATGTGTCGTACAGTTAGGATCCACGTATAAAATAAATCTTAATAATTAAATATATAAATAACATGACGCTTCTAATACATGTAAAAATTAGTCCGGTATAGATACATTCATTCTCGCACACAATCAACAACGAGTTGGACCAGCCCATTATGGATCCATGACATATTGATCCAGATAATCCTAGCCCAAAGAGGCCTTCCAGTGTGGAAAAAAGGTCCATTAATTTGCGTGCCATCTAAGCCCTTGTCTTGTAACTATGCCTCAAAAATTGTCTGAAGATTTTTTAACGCCAAAAAGAAAAAGTTGTCAAAGATTCTTTTTTTTTTTTTTTAAATATTTGGATAAAACTAGTTATGCATTTGCCATGAAAACTTCCAATAAAAATGAAATGCTTTTCTAATCAACGATTAATTGATTCAAAAAACTTGTTTACATATCATAGGCTTAATAGAAAAATCTCATAACAAACATGGATATTTTCTTTCCTCCTCTAAAGGCGGCGTGGAATTTTTGAAAAGATGGCACGAAGATTAGTATCACTTGTGATTTGATATTTTAAGGAATTGAAGATATTATCTATGAAAAGTTTACATATCAAACTTTATGCCTTTCTCTAGTTCAACATCACAATGAAAAATTCCTTAAACATTTCGGTGCACTCTGCTGGCAAAAGTTTGACGAGTATCTTGCTTACTCCACTTGGGACAAACAAGAATGAACAAAAACACATGAAATTTAATAAATTTAAAAATAAATATGAATGAATGTCTCTTCATCTAGAAAAAAAAAAAAGATTTGTTGTTGTTATTGTATAAATGAACGTATCTAATTTATAAATATCATTATTAGTAATACTAAAATATTAGGAATATCATTAAAACTTTTTGTTTAATTAAGAAAATTATTCAAAATGCAATTAAATTAAGTGAAATTCTCTAAATATTTAATTTAAATATTTTAATAGAAAATATAATATATAAATTTTTTTAACTCAATGCTATATTATTTAAAAACCGGATAATAAAGATATGAAAGATAATTTCCTAATTGTAACAATCCATTATTTATACGAGAAGTAAAAGTTGGAGATGAGCAGTGTAAGCAAGCAATGGAATTGGGTGCATTCTAAAAAGGATTGGAGAAACCAAAAAAGGTGAAAGTGATAGAATGAAATAGAGGTGGTTTATTTCCACGGACCAATAATGTCACCAAAACTATTAAACTTGATATCACTATCGCCACAACTATATATATATAGTTGAATATGTGTATATATATGTGTGTGCGTGTGTGTGTGTTGAAACTCGCAAAGAAATCTAAACCCCATTTCATACTTGACAAAAGAAGATGCCACCCAATATTCCAAACCCTCTAGAGGCTGCTACCACCACCCATTTCTGATTTCATCCAAATGCCACACTGTTTAATGCTATCAGTGTGTGAATACCAACATCATTTAACTTTAATAAATTCATTAAATAATAAAACAATCAATTAAGCACCTTTCCTTAAAAAATTTGGTGTCATGTGATTTGGCTCAATTCTATTTTAATATCTAATGGTTTAAAAATTTTGTAATGAAATGGTCTAAGGTTTGTCCAAATGTTTAATTTTCTTATAAAATTTTTAATTTAGTTCAGAAAATTTTAAGAATTAGGCTTCTTTTTAAAAAAATCAAATTCTGCCAAGTTGGGGTAGTTTAGGTAAAAAAATCTGAATAAATTGTACTAATTTCTGGGTCACACGCTGTTCACAAGCTATCTTTTTATTAGAGTTAATAACATTATTAGGTAGTAATATATTAACAATTTAAATTTTAAATTAGTTGATTGTAAATTTTTAAATTATAAAATATTAAAGCAGAATGGGGTCAAACTATGAGATACTAAACTATATTTTATCTTAAATTATATATTTATTTTAAAATGTAAAATTAATGTTTTATTGTGACAGCAGTGATAGCAATATTATTAACTGCAGTGACAACGATCACAATATCAGTAATGGAGATGGCAATTTTGTTCTTTAATCATCACAATGATAATTGCAACTGTGGAAATTGTAGCAACGATAATATTAATAATAATACATGGGCACAGTATGAAAAAATCGTCTTGGTATACCATTATATGTGGTGAAAGTGATAATCTTGACTATAAAGCTTTATTTGGTTCGTCATGCAAATTTAATATTTTATAAGATGGCATCCTAATAGTTTATCTTTTTTAATTAGTAAGTGTTAAATCAATCGAGATCTTAGAATGCAAAATGAATTTTTCTTTTTTCTTTTTAAATTTAAAATATAAATCGATTACTGATAACTTAATATTAGATCTTTAGAGTAACTTTGAGGTAACATAAGAGTAATAAATATTAAGAATAGTCTTGAGGTGGTACAAGGGTGGCAATTATCTTGGGTGTTTTGGCAAGATTTTGAGGGAGGTCGAGATTCTTACAAGTAATCCAATGTCTAAGTTAGTGGAGATCTTAAGTAAAAATTGAGAGTTTATAAAGTGTAAAACATAGAGCATTTAGATACAAATAAATAGTGGAACACATGATTATTCTTGACTCTACTCATAAGATACAATATGAGATAGCGTGACTATTCCACCAAAAAAAAATTATATAATTCAAAAAGATCAATATATAAAATCAGAATAAGTTATTATTGAGATTTATGTGAAAACATACACTTTAAATTCTAAATAGAAGGTTCAAAAATATATTTATTTTAATTCAAAAGGAGAGATACATTAAAGTATCAATGTATACATAAGATCAAGATATATATATATATATATATGTATATATATATATATATATATATTGATTTTGATAAGACATGAACATTATTATATGTAAATTTAGGTGCATGAAGGTTGTGGAGGTCAGATCGAAAATAATTAAAACGTGGTGCAATGCGATGTATGCTTATCAATGATTAACAATACGTGGTTCCTTTAGGCGAATGAAATTTTAATGTGGGGAAGTGTACAATAAACTATATAGATTCCTAAAGCAAATTGAATTTGACTAATTCTCTAATGGGGTTAGTCTAATGTCCAATAATAATACTCAATATCACAAATAGCTATTCTAAGTCAATTGAATTTGAGTTGTGAGATTCAATTTGATACTTATCACAAAGTATATTTTAAAACAGATAGGTAACGTAGTGAAGATTGGGATAATCCTTGTGTTCTGAAATTTACATTTTAGATCAAAATTCTTTCCAACTTGTGATAGGAACTCTCAAGTTGTAGAAACGTGAAAGCAAAAGGAAGCACGAGATGCATGAAAGATGAAATAGTTTAAATGGATAGATAGCAACTGTGAAGCTCATTTTTGTTTTACTTACAGCTCATGACTCAGACGGCAATCAAGAGATGCAGAGTTTCATTCATTCATGCGGGACCCGTATTTCTTCATAATTATGGCTCTCCAGTTCAATTATTAACAGCCCGCATGGTAGACTGCCAAAAAAAAGAATGAAAATAAATAATAAAAATTTAGAGATTATCATTATCATTTAATAGTATTTTTTATTAATTTTTAAAATAGAAGAGTAATTTTTTTATTTAAAAAATTATTTTTAATTTTTATTTTTATTCATAAATTTTTATATATTAAATCAGCTCTCCAAATTATAGGATAATTGGATTATTTATAAGGCTGCCTTGAAAACAAAAATAAATAAATAAATAAATAGGCTGTTTGAATTCATTTTCTTTTCTTTAATATTATTTATCAATATATCATTATTTTTCATTTTTGTTCTCCTCTTTCATAGAATATGAGGAGTTATATTTTCTCTATTTCTCTAAATTTTGTGAACTCTAATTATTTTTTAAAATGTGGGATCTATCATTTTTTGAAAGAAAATTAAAAAAAAAAAGGGACTTTCTTCGGTTTCTTGTTATCCCAAAAAAAAACAAAAACCTTTATATAAAGGGTAGTACTTTAAAATCATTATGACTTAAAGTGTAATTTAATTGTGAGAAGAAGTTTAAATAAATTGTAGAAAGATCTTATATTTAATTATCCATATCCTTATTTTGGTCCCAAAAAACAATTCATCCATATCATTATGTAAACGATAATGAAGACATAAAGTTCAATCCAAAAGCAAGCTTACATAGGAGTAATAAGATTATAGTATACTTTTCAATATTATAATTAAAGGTATTCTTAAGTTTTGATCAAACCTAAATTTTTAAGTCTGATATAAAAATTTACTGACAAAGTACTCTCTAAAAAAAATAAAATTTAAGTTAAAAATAATACTTCTTATACTAAGTAATAAAGCATTTAATTATGGTCTCCCGAATTGTGGTGCATAATATTGCTTATAATAAGCAACATATAATCCATCGAAGCATATATTGTCTCCCAAAATGTGGTTGGTCTTGCTTCAATCAAACAAAGGGTTCATCACGGGCAAAAGACATCTTCAGAGTCATCCCTACGCAACTAATTATTAATTATAGACCTTAATGACATTTTCTTGATTACTATTCTAAAATTATCGTTATTAACAAAATTAATAAATGATTAATATTTTTGTTTGCATAATATAATAACAAATGTTCAAATTCATAACTGAAAGGAAAATTTAAACCAACCTTAATCTTTATAGTTTAACTTTGGAATTGTTTTGTCATTTTATAACATATAATTTTTTACTTTTTATTTCACCATTCAATTTTCGAAAATATTGCTTATAAGAGACTAATGGCTAATTAACTTTTACTTTCTATTTCATAATTGGTGGGATGAATGGAAATGTAGTCATTGATTAAGATAAAGCAATGATATCCAACTAATTCAAATCAGACCAAGATACCAACAACTTTTAGCTTAATATCCTCTA
The DNA here is from genome assembly GCA_026724425.1 of Erythrophleum ivorense. NCBI lineage: Eukaryota > Viridiplantae > Streptophyta > Magnoliopsida > Fabales > Fabaceae > Erythrophleum > Erythrophleum ivorense. The sequence continues at coordinate 47,878,416 of JAIUCV010000009.1, forward strand.
ATATTGAAACATCCGAATTTAATCCAAATTGGAGCCAAATTAACTCTCCCCCCCCCCCCCCCCCAAAAGGGACTAAACTAGTCTTTTTTTTTTTCTTATCATATATACAATTTTAAGAGATCAGAGAGTCAAATAAATCTTAGATTAAAAATATCTGATCTTTATTGCATCAATGTTTGTGATTGTTTTCTATACACTTTATCACACACAAATTATATAAAATATTTAAAATGTGAAAAATCTTATTCTTGACATAATATTTTTCAACATTATTTAATTTACGCTTTGATTCTTTTCATCAATGTCAAAATTTTTATGTTTTTTTTTGCTATTGAGAACGAAGTGTTTGTTTTTAGTTCCACTTTGAGAACATACAAAAAGATAATTTTGTGAATAAATAATAATAATAATTTTATTTTTTAAAAATAATAAAAAATAAATATTATCAAATAATAATTATAAAAACATTATACAAATTTTTTTCTTCTATATTTTATTTAGATACCAATCACCTCCACACCATAACGGAAAATCTAAACTATCCTATTTTGGAAATTGCATTACTTCCTAATGTCTTCACTTCTTATTACCGATCAACAAAAGGAGTCTAAAATTTACAGCACCTCAAAAAGGATCCTGACGCAGAGCCCTTCAAAACTATCTAAATACATATAAAAAACTTATTTAAAAAAAAAAAGAGAGAGCGATAATCTATTAAACTAATTTTAAAAGAAAAAGAAAAGATCAAAATTGCCACCAACGCTGTGAAAAAAAGAAAAGGGTAGGAGTAAAATTGGAACCATCGGTGACTTGAAGCTGTGCTTATCACCATGCAGTACCATCATCATCAGAGTCATTATTTTACAGAAGCAAGAGGACGCCGCATCACCGCAAAGAGAACCAAGATAAGACTTCTCTACCGACGCGCCGCTCCGTGAGGGCCACGCGCTCGTCGGAGACGAGAGGCGACCGACAGAGAGGGCAGCTAAACTTGAGTTGGTCGAGCCAACCATCGAAGCATCGTCTATGGAAGACGTGGCGGCACGGTAGCCTCCGAACCTGGTCTCCATCCCTATACTTGCTCTGGCACACGACACACTTGGAGCCCCCAATCGCGACGTCGTCGGATAGGTGGTGGCTGGCGTGGAGCTGGTCGGAAAGCATGATGAGGCCGGCGAAGCCCGATCCGACGGCGGTTAGGAGGGCATCATCGACGAGGACTGGGTTGGAGTGGAATCTGGATAGACCGAGTGAGTGGAGGAAAGCGAGAAGGAAGGAGCGTAAGTAATTGACCCAGTTGGCGATATGAACCAGAAAAAGGATTGGAATGGAACCCGAAGATACGTCGTCTAACTGGTTTTGCAATCCCATCTCTGTTTTTCCTTTTTTCTTTTCTCCCTTTGGTGTTGTTTGATTTGGGACGTTCAGAGAAGAAGAGCTTGTGGGGAGGGGTATAAAAGGGAGTGAGAGACTGGTTTGGGGTGTGGGGAAGAGAGAAGGAAAGTGCAAATTTGAAGCAAAGAAAGAAAAAATTATAATTAGTGAAACTAAATTAAAACCAGTTATTTTAAAAAAAATATTAAAATATTCAAAGGTTAAATATTTTAATTTAAATTTTTTAATTATAGTTTTTTTTAGCTAAATTTTTAAAATAAGAGGGGGAATTACGTGGCCAAGAAAAAGGGAGGAAGAGTAATAGAGGATCCTTCTGCGGAGCATACCCGTGGTATGACTGTAATTATTAAAATATACATTTTACTTGTTCAATTATTGCAGGGTACGTACGTTTATATTAGTGGTTATATATCAATAATTTATATTCATATATTTCAATAAATTTATATTAAGAACTGCATTTAAATTTGGAATTATATTTTTTAAAAAATATTTAATTTGTATGAATCTTACAAATTTGTAGATGTCCATACGTTCCTATATCATTGGAGATCATATAAGGATGAGAAAAATTTATCCCTCACCGACATGGGTGTCTTCTACTCCTATGTAAGAGCGTGTGGCATGTGGCATGTTTGGGTTAGTCCAGGTTCCCAATTAAATTTGGACCTAAAGGTCTGTTTGCTTTAACATTACAGTGGGAAACAACAACACATTCGTTTGCTTCTTTTTATATTTGGTTCGAGGCTACAGATGCATTTTTAGTCAGTCAACGCAAATGGACGTAGAAGGTGGGACCGAAAACAAAATGTTGCAGTGAAAATGTCAAAATTCCATTTTTGCCCCTGGCTCAACAATGTTGGAAGGCACAAGTGCTTGTCTCCATCGAGCTCCATCCCCATCCAACACAACTAGGATGCTAGAGTTTTGCGAGCAAGGGAGACCTGGATGGTGAATTTTGGCCGTTGATTCTCTGTTTTAGGGATATTGCTAGACCAAAAATGCTCAGCTTCATTGAGTTCGTTACCGTCGTTATCAGTAGACGGAGGGGCGAAGGTGAAGAAGAGTCTGAGTAAAACTGTGAGATAAACACTAGCGACGAGGCAAATGGAAGTTAGAGAAAACAAAAATAGTATAAATTAAGTTCCTTTTTTAATCCGGGTCATTTTTTTTATTTCTTCAACTTTTATTATTTTCGTCAAATTAAATATATAAACATAAATGTATTTTTATTTTATTTGATATTATACCCAGTACAAACAATACATTTTCTTTATTTTAGTGTTTCTTATCATTAACAATTTACTAAATCAAACGGTGCTTGAGTGTGTTCTAATTTATCAAGGAAGTGTAAAGCCAAGACAAGGTGGCGATTACAAAAGGACCAAACTCTAGCATGTAGACATTTGAGTTATATAGTACATTGAACTTGTTGATGCTTTTTAAATCATCAAATTTAAGAGGTGCTATAATGTTTTTTTCTCATTGTATTCAAACAAGTTCACTTAAAGAAGGAGTGCTATGGTAGTGGACAACACGTCTCAACTTCAAGGAAAAGGAAAAGGACAGTCCATAATAGAATTTTTTATCTATTTTTTAAACGAGGTTAAGATAAATTTTTTTAAATATTTATTACTACAAATTTTGATTTATACATAATATGTAAAAATGTTTAAAATATCTAATTATGTGGTGCTAAATTATTTTTAAAAAATTGCTTATTATATTTTATCAAAAAATTAAATAATAAATACTTAAAAAAATATACTGCATTTTTTTTTTTGGTTTTTAATTGAGATTGCGTGCCCCAATTATTGATTTCTTAGCAATGAAGTATGATTTCGACGCTTACTTTGAGTTTGTTGCCTTACCCTCACTTCTTATACATAAAATAACCTCATAATTGGGTAGGGCCTAATCATTAACTAATGAAAGATTTTTTTTTTTAAGAAGTAAACATTGGATATGTTTTATTTTGCAAGTTGCAAGCTTCAATCTCAACAAAACAATAAATAAATAAATAAAAACAAAAGAAAAAAGGTAAGATTTAAAAGAGCTAGATTGACGTACTATCCCAATTGTGTAAGCTACAGTAAGCAAAAAGAATAATTGCACAAAATAATGAAAAATGAAATCTCAAAGAAGGTGATCTTGTTGCTTGAAATGCATCTATAACTTCATGAAAACTAAAAAAAGCAAGATAATATGATCATAATTCAATAGTAATAAATTATATATTTTCTAACAATGAACTGACAACTTAACATAATATTGGTTTTATCGATAAAATTGATGTGAGCATCATGTACCCAAGTTGGATCTTTATCTTTGACTTCTTTTTTCCTTCTATGTCTCATATCACAAACTTCCTATTTAGACAAATATATTATTATACTCTCATATACGAACTTGTCTATAGTAGAAAGACCCTATTGCACTAAACACCAAGGCAGCAATATATGTCCCCACACTATTTCACTACTTATCCAACTTTCACGTTGATCTGAATCATTTCGTTTTCTGTACTCTTTTAAATGGTGTGTCTTGTATCAGAAATGTGTACAATGGCATATGGTCCCTGATCTTTGAAAACAGCCCCACAGCTAAAGGGACTCTAACCCTACACCATATGCATGGCCTCAATCTTTATCTCCAATTTTATTTTAAAAAAAAAAGAAGAAGCCCCAGCCTCCATGTGCTTAGAAGACAGTCCAACCAATTGGAGAACCATGGAGGAGATTTTCAGAATCTTCCACACTTGTTTTTTCTAATATATTAGAGTAGAAATTTAAATTTGATTAACACCTCTTATAAATTATATATTCCTTTGTTTTTTTCCTCTTTTAACAAGGAATATGTATATATGAGCATGCACATCATGCAATTTTTTGTCTCTCAGACCTAAATAACCTAATAAGTAATATATATATATATATATATTTATATTTAATGCGAGTGATTTTAAATCGTTCTAAATCCTTTTTTCTGCCGATCATAAATAAATCTTTCTTTGAAATCATTAAATTTCAATTACATGAGTAATAATTATAATTAACATTAATTATGATTTATATGAAAAATGTTTAATTGAATTTAGAAACAGTGTATATATATTATATCCTATTTACAAAGTGCCCTAAAATTTATATGTTTTACAATGGCCACATTATAATTTTAATTTTGGCCTTCACTCTTAAAGTTTGGAATGAATTAATATTGTTCTCTATTTTATGACTTAAAAGAGAAGAAATTAAGCATGAAAATTGGAAGTTTAGGCATTTTATACTACTAAGAACTTTAATATTATTGTTATTTATTATATTTTGATAAATAAATATTTTTTTAAAAAATAAATTTTAATTCAACAATAATTTAAAATTAGATTGTATAATTTTTATAGAAAATTTAAAATTATATAATGAAATATAAATGAAAATAACATTAAATATTGTTCTTAATTACTATATGAATATTGAAAATGAATACTTGAGTACTAATCACAAATTGATAATCAAGTTGGGAGACACGCTGCATGATGAGTACTAATCAGGCAATTCATGTGTCACAATCATTTAATCAAGTGTTTTCTGATATAAAATATTAACAGGAAAAAAAAACCTAAACATATAATATTTAATTACATAGGATATATATTGGGTTGAGCACTGCTAGTTAATTTTGATTAATTCAATGCTTGTCTTCTCAATGTGAACTTATCTATTAAATTTTGCAACTAGTGCTTATGGAATTACAGTATATTCAATATGTCTTTTGAATATTTTGATTGGTCAATATTAATAATTTACTTCTGATCACGTGGAATTGATGAATGTACATGCTTTTATTTTAAATTAAGGTGGCGTTTGATTTGTGAATTTTTATTTTTTGTCAAAGGTAATTAGTAAACAAGTTGATTTGTTAAATTAATTATATATATATATATATATGTGTGCATGTGTCTTTTTTTTTTTTATTTAGAATTGATTAAGGAGTTGATATGACTTTGTTGTCAAATTAAATTTAAAAACTAATTCTTTGTTCCCTGATCTCTCTTTTCAAAGAGACAAAGGACGCAAGATATAAATATATTAGAAGAAAAGCTTTTTGAGGTTCTAAATGAAATTAAACTTCAAATTGAATCAATAAATGTACGTGAGTACGAAGGAAAGAAGAATTTATAAAATGAAATGAGTGTTAAATTACGTTAAAGTGAAATGTGCAAGTTTTGAAATTGATAATAGAAATTTTTAAAAAAAAAAATATTACAATTTCAATAGAAATTGAATTGAACATAATAAAATTGTCAAAAACTAATAAATAAAACTAATAAATAATATAAAATTTAAATAAAATTGTAAAGTAAACTTTTTTTACTTGTGTTGCGTAATAATCTTCATTCCCAATTCATATCATGGCACATTTTGCGCTAAATCATACTGTCAGTCATGTCAATAGTACTCATTTATTGACTTCGAAGTGAAAATTGTGTCAGTTGAATGTCTTTAAAAGTTATTATTATACTATGCTCATGCTTCCTATTTCATCACTCATTATGTTTGGCTAAGTCATTAATTATCTAAGAGTTTGGCTAATACTTTAGTTTTTGGCTGGTGCTTTACGTCAAATTCTTCATTGACTTTTTCAATTGAATTATACTCAATAAACATTAACTACAAGCTTTTAATTATTATCCTATGACATCTAGTGCTAATAATATATATATATATATATATATAGAGAGAGAGAGAGAGAGAGAGAGAGAGATGAATTAATATACGGGTTTCAATCAAAGTCATTATTCACCATTAAATTAATATCACATTTACAAAATTTAACATCAATCCAAACGTTGTTTGGTATTTCATCAATAAATTACAAAATTAACGTTATAAATTATTTGACTACATAACAAATTCATCATGGAAAGATCAACATAACACCTTCCATATCTCTCTCTCTCTCTCTCTCTCTCTCTCTCTCACTCACACACACAGACACATTTTGTAACGACGTTCAAGAATGTCTTTTTTTGTGGAAAATAAGAAACACATTTTGATACGAATTTCTGAGGTCAGGTTAATTGTAAGATTTTGGAATAAAAAAACTAATTAAAATACAAACAAATTAACCAAGATTTGGGAAGTGGCATGTGGTTCATAAGAGGAGGAGGGTGTTTGGGCGGTGGATGATTACGACAAGGGAAGGACCCAGTAGAGATTTGGAATTTTTTGCCAAATCTTTGGTAGGTCGGCGAGATCTCTAATTGGAAAATTAAAACTCAAAAAAAGAAATTAGAACTAACTAATTAATAACATAAATGCAATTAACGAAGCCTATAAAATTAAGTTTCAATAAAAAAAATAAAGTCTCCATCATCAAATCTCTGCCGTCCAATTAGATCTGCATATCCGCCGACCACACCGTTGGTGGCCCTAAACAAGTCTTCCTCAAATACTATTTTTCAAAATTATCACTCTCAACTCGACTTTTCAAGTCAATGAATATATATAACGAATTTAGTAATATCAATAATAATTTATTAAATGCGGTACAGTGGCAAGAAATTTTTAAGTTAGACTATTCATGCACTTTTTACAAGTAATATATGACTATATTTTAACTTAAAACACCTTTAGCATAAATAAGCGGCAACAACTATAAATTAAACCAAGAAAACCAATAAGAAAATTGATGTATTCTTCTTCTTTTTTTGTGGAAGAAAAGATATTACGTATATAGACGAATCTTGACGTTTCGATCATTAACAAAACATTTTTATGCTTGAATAAAAAAGAAAACGAGGTGATGGTGCCTGATAATATCTTCCCTAAGCTCTACTCAAGTGATGAGAATTGTTAAAAATAGCAATACATATACATATATACATATATATATATAATCTTGAACCTTTGTATCATAATTTAATTTTTTGATCCTTTTGATATGATATTTTTTTTAATAATGTTGTCAAGAATTTAATTTTTGTTATCCTTTAGAATTGCAAGATAAAAATTTACGAAAACTTAATTATTCACGTATAATTATATATCTAAATCAACCTATGCAAATCTAGGTATTGTGTAATTACTAGTTTTCTCTCCAAAGTTATGACTATTTCTTAAATACAATGATGATCCTAATATCTTGTCAAGAAGAAATTCTTAGACCTAAAATAGGATATATATCTATATATATATATTTGTGCGCGATAGCGTGTGAAAAAAAATGAGAAAAAGCTTTTTATTCATTTTTTTTAAACAAAACTCTTTACACTTATACAAAAAATTATATTTTTAAAATTTCTTGATATAATATAACCTGCATGTATGTGTGTGTGTGTGTGTGTGTGAGAGAGAGAGAGAGAGAGAGAGAGAGACGAAGTTTGGAAAGGCCAATCCGGTTTAGGTACAAGTTACAACAACAGCATATCCCTAACTACTCTTTATTTTATGATTTCTTTTGTGCGTTGGATATATAGGTGCTTGCCTATGCTTTGAAAAGACGAAAACAAGAGGAATATAAAAAGTACACTTTCCCTGCTCAGCCAAATTTAAGAAGATATGAGAATTTTACATGGGGCAAGTTCATAATATATTATATATGTTATTTAATTAGCATTATCATTAACTATATTAAATAAGTTTCAACATTATATCCATATCAGAGAATTTTCTTTCTGTAACTATGCATAGTACTCTTCGCCTTTCACCCGCCCAAATGAAAAGTGTTGGTGTTGCTAATTATATGTATTGTGAATTTTTAGAGAGATAAAAGAATAATTATATGAATATGAGGTCAATATTAAACTATTAAGTAGGTATATGTAGCCTAACTATTCAGATAAATTAAATCAATCAAGAGCAATCATATATAAACATTAAAAGTTATTCATTAGAATATATATTTGACGTCTCCACAAATTTTCAGTGATTTTATCCTACAATTTTTTTAAAATTTTTTTTTGGATTTAGTCAAGATTGAAGGTAGCTTCATCTATATAATGGAAAGCATGTGAAAGTTATTACAAGATTAGAGAAAAATTTTTGGGTTTGATGAAGACTTTAGTAACAATGACAAGGACATCAACAAATGGTTGCTTTCAAAGTGACCAGCAAAATAGCGAAGTGGCATTATTGAGCACAGAATATTGAATATAAAATTGGAAAAGATTAGTATGCACAGACCTAAAGTTTCGAAGAAATTGACAGAAGCATAATATATATAATCTCTTTAGAAGATTCAAGAAAAGTTAGGGAAACCCATTAGCACAATCAAGGGATATAGCTTAGTTTTTAATGAGTTTAGAGTTGACATGCCACCAACTACAGAATTTAAAACTGGGGAAAACATAATATTAAAAAAAAATAGTTCAATTTGTAAAGAGAGATCTATGTTATTTTTTAAGTTAAAATGTAAAAAAAAAAAATTCCCCAACTTAAGAATCGTTCAATTTAATTTTTAAATTTGAAAATTAACCAAAGACTTTTCAAAGTTTTAATTTTGTATACCATCACCTCTATGTTAACTTTTTACTCCAAGTGGTATTAAAGTTATAGCCAAAAGAAATTAACAGATGGATTTTGTTATCCTGAATTGAAAGTGTGGGGCGTTTTGGATCAACTTTTAAAGTTGAGATAATTAAATTCCGCACTCCAAAGTTCAAAGCCTTCTTTGCATTTTAGTTTTTTTTTATTAATTTAAATTTACCTTTTCTTAAAAGGTTTTTGTAAATAAAAAATTATAAATACACTAAATTAATAAGATTAGACTTATATGTAATTCATTATATTTTTGTTATCAAATATTTTAATTGAAATATAACTAATCTTATAATTTTTTTATAATAAGTGTATAGTTCAATCAAAAAATTATACACTTGTTATATTTTAATTAAAGAATCTAATAACAAATATATAAAAATAATTTTTTGTCAAACTAACAAGAGAAATTACACCCTTTAAGTTATTACAAAAAACTAATATGGATCAAAATATAAAGGCACGCTTACTGTAATATAAAAAAAAAACAGATTAAGTAACACAATTAACAAGTGAAGCTAGGTATGACTGCGGAATCCAGAAAATTGTTTAGAAAATGAGGTAAATTAAATGATGCTCATGGATATATAAACTATATATCGATTGAATTATTGCAGTGGGCAGGTAACAAATGAATAAAATAGAGTAAGAAGGATAAGAAAAGTTAGCATCCATGTGCCCACGAAGTGTAAACTCAGATACCTTTAGTGCCACGCTTTGCCTCTCAGATTAATAGTGAAATATGAACAATATGTGTCCACTACCTATTAAGAGTGAAATATAAGCAAATTTGTGGCTTGCTTAGTTAATTACCTGGTAGGTAAATGAACTGCAACTTATTGGATGGATGATTTTGAGGCAGGGGGGTGGGTTATTATTTGGTGGGCGATTTGAATCTCTTTTAACACTAATGATTAACAGGTTTGACTTCAAAAAATTAATCAATCATCATGATTTTAGTGTATTTAATCTTTAAAATTGGCTAAAAATCAACTACATTAGTTATAAATTGATCAATTGTGACACTAAATTAGTTCTATTTTCAATGAAAATTCGACTAAATTGGTTCCAAATTAATCCATTTTAGTATTAAATTAGTTCTATTTTCAGTCAAAATCAGAGTTTTAATATTTTGTAATAGATATTTATATAGTTCAACAAACTCTACCCAATCTATTCCTAATGAATTTATTGTTAAAAGAAAAGCATTTTGACTTATTTTTATATTTTATTAAATATTTATATGTATTTTAAATATTGTATATATATTTAATTGTAAAATATTATATATAATGTATTTTTTTATATATTTAGCAAGACATTTTTCATCTTAGTTTAAATATGATCAGATTATTGAATTATCAATCACTTTTTATCCTAACTCAATAATTAATTAGATCTTTAAAATAGTGATTAATGCAAACCCTTATTCCATGCTATGTAACTTCACTCACGCTGGTCAAATTTTGAATATTATATTATTTTTATTATATTACAATTAAGGTATTTCTAAACGTTGTCTAAGACTAACATTTCTTAAATAATTTTACAAATATTCTTTCACAATAGTTTGATATCCCCTCTCTTTATAAATTATTTTTTTAGAAAAAATAATTTTTAGATAATATAAACATTTAATGATTTTTAATACTGAATTATTTAAAACTTTATAACAACTATAAATGAATATAAGCGACAATAATTTTCGTGTGGTGAAACTTAAATCATATACTCCATTCATTGATGGCTGTATTTGTTATGTAAATTGTGCTTATCGAAACAGATGTTTCCTTCCCATTTCTCTATAGAAGTAGGACCTTTTCCATCTTTTGGTTTTTTCTGCTAAGCCAAAATTTCACATTATTTATGCGAGGCTATTCTTCATTCAGTATATATAAAATCAATTATAAAATCTTTGAATATCGTATAAGAATAAAAATTTTTATCTATTAAAACCTTATACTTTTCATAACCTTGAACCTTGACTTTTTAGAGAGGGAAGTGAGAAAGGGTTGTAAACTTATATGATAGTCTTTTCCTCTTGTTGGGCTGTGCCTCTTAAAATGTTGTAAGCAGGGAAGTAGAAAGGCAGAGCCCAACAAGGGGAAAATCTAAAAAGCAAACAGTGGAAGGTGCTTCAATCTATTTGCCTCCCATTTATTATTAAAATACTCAAATAAGAGAGAGATATTACTGAACTACAACTTTTTTTCAACTTCCTTTTGTAATATTTTTTTGGGGCTAAATTACTCTTTTAATCGTTCTAATTTTACTCCATTTTAATTTAACTTCTATAGTTCAAACATTTACAATTAGATTCTTATAATTTATTTTTTAGATTCAATTCCTACCATTAAATTTTCACTCAATTTTTTGTGACATTTTCAACCATATTTGATACTTTGAATATGCACAATTTATACCAGTAAAATAGACACAAATATATAACAAAGTAAAATTAACTTCCATTTATCACATAATAAATTGAGTGAATTGGCATGAATTATATTCAAAATACCAAAATGATATATAATTGATTACATTAATTAAATTTAGGAATACACTAACAAAAATTTAATAGTAAGAATTACATTTAAAGAATTAAATTTAAAAATTTTCAAACTGTAACACACTAATTATAAATTTTTAAACTATAAAAATTAAATTAAAAATTAAATAAATTAGACGCCAAAAGAGTACTTTTACCTTTTCTTTCCTTCCAATAAGATCCTCCAAACATATTATTATGAACATTTTAATGTCCTCAACTCAAATCACATTACTTTTTTTTCATTTTATTTGAAACTACAGTCACATTGACACCCCATTTGTTTACCGACTGCTACCTAGCAGCGAAATTTAAAATGTACAGCCACCCAGAAAAATGAAAGGAGCTATATAAGAGTAACAACATTGATCACCCTTTGTACAGCCAGTTTCAGAAGAGACCAACAGCAACATGCTCAGCTTATAAACAAAAGGGTGGAGGGGGAAAGGGAGTGCTTCCTAGAGATTACCCAAGAAACAAGTTTAGTTTTAGACGACACCCTAGGATACCCTTCACTGTATTACCACCAAAAAAAATAAAAAAAGAACCAAAAAAAGGAGTTGGAGGGGAAAGAAAAAACTACATATCATCGAGCGGACATTCCGTTGATCAGCAAATTTACAAACATGATATGCATTGCAAGAGTTCAGGAGATGGATTTAACTTCCCTCTTCAGTAATTCCTGGACAGTGATGGCACACACTGAATTAATTTCATTATAGATGAACATTACGCCTTTTCGTTTTAGATGAATGTTACCTGTTTGGTGGCAGCAATCGAGAGGCGCTCTCTCTCTTTCTTCTTGCGTCTGCATTCTCCGCACCAGCTAGAAAAATCTCTTAGATATTTCTTCATCTCTCTAAAAACCGAACTACAAGAACAATGTGGTTGCACATTTGAGCAAACAGATTTTTTTTTTTTAATGCTTGTCATATAAGAACTCTGACTTGCATTTTAGTGAGGGCCAAAAGAGGGAAGGATATCTCAAGAACCCAATAAAGAATGTCATTCCCTTAAGATTGTAAAAGAAAACCTCTGCTACAAAGCTAAAATCTCGAAGGGACATGTGAAAAATTGTTAATTCCGTGAGGCAACAGGCAAGGTTGTCTGCATTAAGCAAGAAAAAATATGAACGAAATACCTTCTACACCATAGAATTAAATTGATCCGCTGTCCAGATGTTGTAGCTCTAGCACCATGCCGATGACGACCACTATGAAGAACTGCATGTCCAGGAACATGGCAATAATCGAAGATTTCCTACAAAGATTTGATTGGAGCAGGGTCCATGAGATTTACATATTTATATTTGTTTAATATCACATTATAATATTGTTATTATGCCATTCAACACTGAGTATGAAATATAATGAATTGACAATTCAACAATCCATCACATCATGTGTTTATCGATTCATGTACTTGGAGAAAAAGGGCAAATCAGGATGAGCTTGGGACTGCCTTATTGCATATATCATGCTCCCACTATCCCGCTATTATATATTATTGTTTTATCTCTGTATCATCCCAGCTTTAATACAACAATCTGAACACGTATCTTTCCATATCACCCTTGTATCGATAAAGAAGTTCTCAAAAGTTGAATCACTGTAATTTAACTCTTATTTAAACTTCAGGACATAGTTGTTCCCCTACATTCAAATGTTCAGTGAAACAGGCATGCATCTTTTTCAACTTCGAGGAAGAGAAAAAAAAAAGGTTAGGGGGGGGGGGGGGGGGGGAATATACAGCACCTAGAACAATAAAGGGCAAGAATAATCAATTGGTAGCCATTGCTATTTTCCTTCCTAGTTTAAAATGGAATTTATACACACACACACACCCACTAGAGAATCTTGTAACTAGGTAAAAATTAACAAGCCAAAAGAACATTATCTATAACAGTAGACATACCTCTTTTTGGGTCTCTGTGTTCACATGTTCATCACATCGAACACCCCGAAAGAATAGCTCTCCACCTGAAAATTGTTTTCCCAAGCAAATATTCAAGGTGACTTCTGAATCATCCACATGAAAGCCTGCAAAGACAAAGCTCCTCAGATTTCAACAAAAAGTCCATAAAGCTACAAGATTGGTATCCTGTGTCATGACAGAGGAAAAGAGAAGAATTCTTATTTTCCATTTTATTTTACTTTTGTTTTTTAGAAAAAAGGAGGACCGGAGGGGGGGGGGGACTACATAACATATGACACGATTAAGTAAAAATGAAATATTGATGGCATAAGATTCAGATGCAAGCAATAAAATGAGGAAACAGGCTTAGTATAGAACTAAATCTTTGAGAGAAAAATATACTATTGTCATAAGAGACTGATATCTTGGGCAACAAAACTCAGCCTTCCCTCCAACAGCAGAAGAGACACATTTTGATTAAAGGGCAGTAAGCCAATATAACTTAAGTATCATAAATGTCAGAGTAAATTTAAATTAGTCAAGTCATGATATGGCCACAAGTGAATTTCAGTCCATTAACTGATAATTTCAGATAATCATGCTAAGTCTTCTAATGCATTTTATTTTTCTTTTTCATTGTGTTGGTAGAAAGAGAAAAAAAAAATATACAAAATAAGAGGTAATTGTGTATAGCATAAAGAGCATGATTAAAAGTAAATTAATATGAAAACTACAAAAAATAGCTCAAATCCTTAAGCTCCATTACACATCCAAAAAATTAATTGCAGATATTGGGCAACAGCAAAGTCACAAAAACTACTGAAATACGTCTGAAAATCCTACCAAGTTCGACATCCCTATGTATTCCATATTCCACAACGAAACCATGATGAGAGTCCAGTGTGGATCCACCAACTCCAGCAAAGAAAACTACATTAAATTTTAAAACAGAAGAGTGAGTTTGTGCCACTATAATAGTTTCTTTTCCAGTCATCAGTTACTCTTCAAATCTCATGAAGAAAGATTTATGTGACCTCGAGATAATGGACGTATGTAATCATTCATCAATTTGTCAAGCATAGATTCCATGCCAAGATCATCAAGCACAGCACCATATTGGTTCATTGTGTTAGGCCGCATGATCCTGAATTTGGTCTCATGGACCCATCTCTCAAAATGATCCACCTAAGGAATCAGAACCTGATAAGAAAACATAAAAAACTAATACATATATTCATAAAACATAAAATCATATGTGCATGAAAACGTCAGGAGAGAAAAGTAATACCTCAGATACCAACATTTCACAAAATTGTGGCTGAAGCATTTCGAATGTATAAATTCCTGTAGAGGGTTCAGCCATTACACTTCTAAAACTCTCTTCTGTATTATCTCTAATTGCTTTGAGAAATGACGGTGTAAAAAAGTTTTCAGCATGCATAGCATATATCTCCTTATGCAGCGGCTACAACACAGAAGTGAACAATTGATAAGGACAACAGTGATTGGTGCTTATATGCTACATGCAGAAAAGGAGACAAGACAACAGCTCTCCTGTTAGCCTTTACTATTTTATCTTATGCTATTTCCAAAATCAAAAATAAAAGTTCCAAATAAAAGCTGCCTTCCCTTTAATAGTCAAAGAGAACTTATCCTATGGGCAGCATCTCCCACAATTTCCCATTAGAAAAACATAAAATAGAACCGTTGAGATTGTCAATCAAAAAAATGCTGAAAAGTTGACATTCATTAGAAAACTTACTCGATAATTCAATATGATCTTTTGCTTGTATTCCTTGTGCTTTTGAATCTGCTCAACCCACCATTAAAAAACAAGTTTAACACCAAAATCTGGGCCGAAGACAAAATATCATGAAAAGGAAAAGAGATTACGAAAGATTGCATTTGGCACTTCTAAAGATTCCTCTTTCTTCCCTGGTGTAAGAAACCGGTACTTCTTATTGTCTAAAGACAAAACTTAGGTACAGAGTATCTACAAGAATGTTTGAGCTTCCATAAAATCCTTAATTATATAGAGCAGATATTTCTATTAAAGATGCAAGTGATGGCTTGGTGAAATGAAAGGGAAGACAAACCAACAAGAGCTTTTAAAAGACAAAAAGGAAATCCAAATTGAAAATCAGATAGCCATTACTCTCACAACATTAGTAGGCGTGTCTAAAAACATGAATGATTTCAGAACGTGTTTTAATGTGAGACCAAGCGGATGCATGAATATCAATGCCACTGTTGGCATCTTCTCATGAATCGGGAGTATATGTACGTCCAATTTGGTTGCCATCTCAGCCTATCAAACAGGACAAGGATCACTACTTTCCAATTCCATACAGAAAAGGGTTATGGCAATTCTCCTACAACCGTTCTAAGTCAAGCAACAATGCAACACTCTGCAATGAAGACTCGAGCAACATTTGCTCTTCCCCCCTTACAGTCGATGCCCATGAACCTTAATGCTTCTGGGTAGTATTAAACAATTTTATAAAAATGAATAAGACATGGCTTTCTGGGGCATTCAGGGCATCGCTTCTTTCCCTTCACTATCAAAGCACAACCAACCCCATCATAAAAACCTCAATACTCATATATGGTCAACATACCCGAGTGCGTTCACTTTCTGGTAAATACCGGAATAGAATGTTCTTCATGTACTGGACCTTAGCGTCACGTGATGCGTTCAGTATGCGAGAAGGCAAATACTGCTCAAGGGAGCTGAAGAGAAGAGGGCTGAATTCCAATTGTAGGTCATCATAGCTCTCTGGCTTGTGATCGGCTTTGGGGCTCACACAGAGCTTACGCGAATCAGACAGTGTGGCCAAACTAGGGTTTACAAAGCTGTCTCCCTTGCCATCACTGGTAGCGTGAGGTTGGTTTCTTCGGTCCAAGGAACCATTTTGAGACATAGTTTCAGAAAGAAGCTGAGAAATGACTGAGGGGGAGAGAGATAGAGGCTATGGGAACATTGATCGGACTGGGGGTAAAAGATTGAATCCTTGAAGAAGATGGAAGTTAAAGAAATAAGGAAGGTTTCGCTAGGGTTGTACTTTGAGGGTCCGGTTCATGCGGTTCTGTTGGGGGCGTTCGATGGAGGAGGAGGAGTCCAATTGGGCAAAGGTGGGACTCGCTCGCTGACTCGTTGGGCCCCTTCACACGTGGAAGATCTTTCTGCTATAATGACCACGTGGAAGATGAAAAGGTTAAGTATGAGGGAACAATAAATTAGGCAAACTTTTTTTTTATTTGGTTAAATTATATTTAAATATTTTTATTTTAGTTAGTAATTTTTTGCAAATGATTTTATTATTAATATGACAATAAAGATAATAATTTTTTTAAATAAAATGTATATTGTGTAAAAAAATTAAATTCAAAAAATAAACTGAAAAAAGTTGAATATTATTTTAAAATAATAAAAGTATTGGGTATAATTTAACCAAATTAGAAAATTAGTATTACTTACTTGTAAAAACAACTTTTTTTTAATATTATTTCATAGAAATGCCCTTAAATTTACTAAATTTACAATTATTCAAAATTTTTATTAATTTTTTATGTTTATTGAATTTTTTAAAAAATTATTCTCTATAAATTTTTTCTATTATACGGTCAGAATATTTTTGAATTAGTTTGTACATCAATCAAAATTAAATCTCTTCTCAAACAATTTTAAAAACATATTCTCCATATTTACTAACAGTGACTTAAAAATTTTAAATCCAAATAATAATAAAAAAAAGAATACACCTAAATAATTATTCAATTATCTTTAAAAGCTTGCATTTAGTGATAGAGAATATGTAAAAATTATATATGTATATGTATATGTATATATATATTTTAATAACACTACTTAAATAAATTCTGATAGTTACATCTAGATTCAAATTTTGGATTGACATTTGAAGCTGAGCAAAAGTTAAAGGATCCTAGCCATTCATTGGTTGGAGGGACCAGATCATGACACGTGGCACGTGGAAATAAAACACACCGTTTCATGCATTTTGTTATCGTGTTATGTGCATATATTAGAGATTGCCACTCTGAATGCAAATCTTGAAAAATTGAAACGCCAAGTTCTCACGTTTCTAACATTGTTTTTCCATTGTCCTTCATTTTGTTACTAGATTTGTTTTACCTCTCAATTGACATCATTAATCTTGCTCTCTAATTAGCTATCAAGAGTCAGAATTAGATAAGAGAAAAATGAGTTTACCCGTACTGAACATGATATTAGCTTTTAAAATGTTATTTGTGCTGTAAAAATAAGGGATAATTATATATTTGGTCCTTATAATTTATTTAAGTTTCCAATTTGGTTTTTAATTAGTCCTTATACTTTTACTACCTTTTTCAGTTTGGTCCTCAACATTGTGATCTATTATGATATCATTGTCATGAAACTAACTTAGCTAACAAAATGTTGATGTGTCATTAAATGACATAAACTTAAAAATTATATAAATAGTTTTTTATAATTTTCTTAAATTTTTAATTTGATCCTTATAATTTGTCTACATGATTAATTTGGTCACTGATATGAAATTAGTTTTTTAATACTCATTGGTCTTATAACTAATTTGAGATTATTTCAAATTGAGAACTAAATTTGTTTTTGCAACTACTACTCTTTCATTTGGTTTCAAATTTTGCTATCACCATATGAGTACTCCCCCTGCTTATCAAACATTTTGAAATAATAAGTAGATACAAATATCTATAGTTAAGAGAATTGGGCTCATAACTCATGTTTACCAATGGAAGGAGAAAACGTCTAACATGAGCTTGCAACTAGATTTTTTAGGCAAAACCAAAATCAACGCAAAAATGTATCAGAGTTTCTTTGTGTCTCTCTCCTTCAATTCATGGAAATAACTCAACACATAATTCACCACTCTGTATAAGATGCTAATAATAGGTTTCTAAGTTTCTAAAATGTAAAGGAAACTCCTAGCTACAAATGCATGTGTTTATTATGTATGTGGCCCCTTTTGACAATACACTATAATTTTTATGTTCAGTAATTAAACTTATAATTTCATTTGATTGGAGAAGCTCATAGGCTTAATTACAATTCTAATTCATTAAACTTTTTTTGAGTATTTTCAACACAATTTTACTTCCATAATCTCATTATGGTGGTAAAAGAAATGTACATTACACTTTCATAAATTCATTACAGAAGGTCATGATTGAAAATTTAAACAAATTATAGAGACTAAATTAAAAACTAGAACAAATTAAAAAGACCAAATTTATAATTTTTAATTTCATATCAATGCCATATAATGACACGTGGACAATTCATTAATCAGCTGATGTTTCTAAAATGTCTATTGTTTTGTTAATCAGCTGATGGTTCATACCAAATCAACCTTTTTTTTTTTAAGACAGGAAAAGTTTAGTGAGAAAGTCAAAATATAATAATCAGACAACATTAACCAAGATCCATGGGAAACTATCTCCATGTACTTTAGTAAATCAGTGAACTCCGAAGAATATTTTGGCAAATTTGATCTTCCAAGTAGAAACTACTTATTATTAGTTATCCCAGACAAATTTAAGATTAAAATATTAGGGGTAAAAATTATATATATATATATATATATCTATATATATATATGTATATATATTAAATTAATAATATATGTAATATATATTTTTTATAATTTATCAAAGTTAAACAAAACATCCCTTCAGATAAACTCTTTATTATTATTATTATTATTATTATTATTATTATAAACCAAATCCATAGCTATGTAATTTTCTAATCCACATCCTTTATATTTACAAATTAAATGTATATAATGTATTTAAAAAAAATAAAAAAGAACAAGTTTAAAGAGATGAAATGAACCATATACAACTCTCACCCTTTTATGTCATTCTCTTTACATGAATACATGAATATAAAAAATTCAATTTAATTGTCTTCAACCTAAAATATGTCTAATTTGTCCTCACCAAAAAAAAAACTGTTATACAAGGAGATGCTCTATAATGCTTAAGAGAGAGAGGCTCTTTATGGGCTAATCCATGAGATTCCGCCCAAATTTTTTGTATTATACAAATAACAAAAAAAAAAAAAGCTATTTTCCCAGCTGAGAGAAGAGAAGGTTGAGAATTGAATTAAAGAAATACCAAAAAAAAAAAAAAATCAATTATCATAAAATCCAATAGTTAAACCAAACTTAATGGAGAGAGTGCATAGTATTTTATTAGTGAGGCATGTTGTTTGGTGAAAGACCAAGCACGCCTTGCACTGCCAACCCACTTAACATATCGAGTTTCAACTAATTTGACTTCCCCACCGGCGGACCGATAAGCCTTTTTTTACTCTTAACAAAATTTTTGATAACAAACTTTTGATGTATTACTCAAAACTCAGTTTAAACTAAAATCAGTTCTCTTCGTCATTTAATATATTATATTATTACCTTTTATAATAATAATAATAATAATAATTATAACATTTTAATAAAAATAATGACGTGAATATTACAAAAGTGTACAATTTTAT
Organism: Erythrophleum ivorense; assembly: GCA_026724425.1. Classification (NCBI taxonomy): domain Eukaryota; kingdom Viridiplantae; phylum Streptophyta; class Magnoliopsida; order Fabales; family Fabaceae; genus Erythrophleum; species Erythrophleum ivorense. The sequence goes on from JAIUCV010000009.1 coordinate 47,898,349, forward strand.
TGTCAATAACTGTTTTACTTGTAATGTGAAGCCTTCAACGTTTTTATGATATTTTAAGACTATTGATAGAATTTAAATAATGGGTAATTGTATTATAAATTTTCATATAATACCAAACAAAAGTGAATTTTGGTAATACCATTACAAATAAACATCCTTGTTGTTCGAAATGTTAAATTTGGAATTCTTTTTCTAAGGGACGCATCCCTTTTTATTTTTTCAAATAATAGGATGTGTCCTTTTTTAGTTTTTTTTTTCTTAAAAAAGCAAGATGATTCTTATACATATTATGCATGCATTTGACATTTTATATTTATATAGGCTAATTTAATTGAGGGTTTTGGCCAACTTGATATAAATGACTCTTGGCCAAAAGATTTTAAGGAAATTGTAACCTAAAAATGTAATGCTATTTTGTGTGCCTTTAGTAATTATTGTGACATGATGATCCCCTAACTTGTTTTATCAATATTTAATTTGCTAAAGCCACAAATTCCAAAAAGTAGACTAAAAAAAAAAGTTCATGGAATGAAGTCCATTAGACAACCCATGATAGACAAGCAAAGTGAAGATCATAAAAATGCCAATGCTAGGACTACGTCCACAATAACTCAAAGTGTTACATCCTCCTCTTACACCTTGGCACCAATGCACACAAATTATGAGGTTACTTGTCTATTTTCGTCTATGTTGTTCACACAATTTACAAACTCCGAAGGTGTTGATCCTTTAAATTATATGTCAACACTGTCACAATCTCTATCACACCACTACAAATGCTATATGGCTTTGACCCACTCATGACTTTATTTTAATGATTCGTGTGCATTTAATGTCAAATATGTTAATGGGTCTTTTTTAAGTGTGAAAAATCGTTACGTCATAAACAATTGGAGTTTGCTATAATACTCCTACCAAATCCTTTTTTTTATATATATATAATTAGTGGGATTTGAATTTTCAACCATTCAACAATCAAATCGATTGAAAGCCAACGAAAAAGAAGAAGAAACAGAAGAATGAGAAGACAATGGGGTTGTGCAACAACATCCATAACAAATAAAAAGAAGGTCTTGTGACACAAAAGATCTTTTATTAAATTTTTTTGGTATAATTGTATTTATATTATACTAATTCAAAGTGTTATTCACATAAAATTAGAAGATTATAATTAAATATAAAAGTAAAAATGATTAAAATAATAACTATTTATTAAAAAAGTGCCCACATCTCTTTTTAAAGAAAAAAATTAATTTATGAGAATCTAATTTTTTAAAAAATTAATAAAAAAGATGCGTCTCTTTTTTAAAAAATAATAAAATGTAAAAAAGAGATGCGCACTTTAATAAAACGTGTCCCTTAAAAAATATATGAATTAAAAATTTCGGATAATAAAAATAAAGACCAAGTGTTTAAGTTAATTATTATTTTATTTATAATAGTAAGATGAAAAATCCCTAAACAAAAGAGCCAGGTTACAATTATGAAATGTACAAAAGGGTTATTCAACGGCATATGGTTTGGTAAATGCGGCTTACGGAATAAGGAACTGTTTGGTATTACCGAATGATCGTTGTCTTATTGTTACAGCTTCAAATTACAACTGCGGAGTCCTCGAGATCGAAAACCAGCTTCGTTCTCCGTTCCCTGTCTCTTTGAGGCAGCTAACTGGTCAGAGACGAAGTTAATCCATTCCATTCTTTTCATCTTTTTCTCCATCTTTCCTTGTGGTGAATCGAAGCCATGGCCTGTGCAAGTTTCGCCAAGCTCAACGCTTTGTCATCCCAATGGATCGGCCAGCAGTCATTCTCTCCTCGCCGAGGATTGTCGTCGACTCGCCGAGTCTCTGTTCCGATCCGCGCCTCTGCTTACTCGGATGAACTCGTCCAAACCGCCGTTAGTTCCCTCTTCTTCACCTTTCTGCTACTTCTTATGCTTCTGGGTTTTTGTTCCTGCTTTGGTTTGATCATGCTCTTCTTCTTTCGGGGTTCTCTTTGTTCTTATCCTGATTCAATCGTTTTCGTTGAATTCAATTTTTCTGGGTAATTTGTTAAATTTTACCGTATGTGGGTTTAAATTACGAGGCTTGAAAGTTCATTCGGTCATTCATATGGCACAAAGTATATATTTGTCCGAGTGATTTTGTTCATTTGTGTATTTCTCATGTCTTACGAATTTAAATGAAGATTTCTCGTGTTGGGGTAACATGCATTATTTCCTTTATTTAAAATAATTATTGAAAAGAAAAAAAAATGGTGACTTTCTCTTTTTCTCTGGCTTTTTAAGTCGAAACCTTGTGTTATGCTTCTGGCATATCAAAAAAGAGGAAACCATTTCTCTGTATAACTTTTTTTTTTTCTTAATCATGTTCTCATTTGAGTAGTTGGCTTCTTAATGATAGGGGCTAACTGGCTTGTGGGTCTGGTCCAATATGGTTTTCCAACCTTGCTTTAGGTTGTAGAAGGGAGGCTGACATCTATATTACGGCTGGCCCTACTTGATTCACATATTTGATTAATCTCTGAACGGTTTTCATTCTGGTCTACTTTAAAGACTTAATTCAATTGAATTTTTCTGCAAATTGTTATATTATTTTCCTTATTGATGCTGTTAATGTATTCTGGATAACATGGAGAGATTCAGTACTTCAGCTTCTCTTGGCAAATCCGTTGAAATCTTTATCTCTTTCAATATAGATTATAGTTTAACTGTTATATTGTTACAACATTTGTAAAAGTTCAACCGCCTTTAGTCTCCTTAATTGGGTTTCTTACTTGATGGTATAGAAATCTATTGCATCTCCTGGCCGTGGAATCCTTGCTATCGATGAGTCAAATGCAACATGCGGGAAGAGGTTAGCATCAATTGGGTTGGACAACACTGAGGTCAATCGCCAGGCCTACAGGCAACTTTTGCTGACCACACCTGGCCTTGGGGAATACATTTCTGGTGCCATTCTTTTTGAAGAAACCCTTTACCAGTCAACAATAGACGGAAAGAAGTTTGTTGATTGCCTCTGTGAGGAAAAGATTGTACCCGGCATCAAAGTTGACAAGGTCAGCTATCTAAGAGTACCTTGAGTAATTCTTGTTGGAATCTCTGACATGGGAATTCGTCTCATTGATTATACAGTTGCTTGGTAGTCATATTTCTACTTCTTGCTTTTAGGGTTTGGTCCCTCTGCCAGGGTCAAACAATGAATCTTGGTGCCAAGGTTTAGATGGATTGGCTTCAAGATCTGCTGAATACTATAAGCAGGGTGCAAGATTTGCCAAGTGGTAAGTCATTCTTATTCCCTTTAAATTCTCTATGTGTCCTAAAGTTTGTAAACATTCTTATTTTCAGTCAAAGTTTATAAGACTTCATTGGTGGTAGATATGTGAAAAACTCCAAATTGAGTTCAAATAGTGGTTTGTATTGTGATACACAGGAGGACAGTCATTAGCATTCCAAGTGGTCCTTCTGCATTAGCCGTCAGGGAAGCTGCATGGGGACTTGCGCGTTATGCTGCCATCTCTCAGGTATTAATCCACCCATAAATCTATATTTGATTGGAATTAGCTTGTTCTTGGGGTAAAAAATGCACTTACTTAGCTCATTTATATGGTCCCCATGACCATCCCCCCTTGGAAATGGAGGTTCCTCTTTCAGTTCAGAGGAGTGACGGTTGGGGTATTTGACAAAAGGGGCAGAGATTTTAGGCACATGTTCATTTGTGCATAGGTTATGTCAAATTTGAAGTCATTCAAGATTTTGGTGGAAGCTATCATCTTTGAGATAGTCAAATATTGCTCAGATTTAAAATGCGTACTTTGCAAAACTTGAACTCTTTTTAAGAGTCTCCTGATTGTTTGAGATTTTGAATTGCTAAGATTTTGGGATAACTTCAATTCTTAATGCTATTGTTAACTATATAATTTTTACTAGATAACAAATTTATGGTTTGATGATTGACGTTAGTGTATTTGTAGAATGATTCTATAATGATTGTTCCGACCAAGATTTTGCTGCAGAATGTAAGCTTATATTCTAGCTGTGCAACGTAATTTGATTAATCTAATTGAAAATAAGTTAAAAGTAATATATAGCTAACTAGGGACACATCCTACATTTTGTTCTCAGTTTGTATAATTTGTTGCTTTATTACATTGCTTGGTACTGTGTTTCATTGCAGGACAATGGTCTTGTTCCAATTGTAGAGCCTGAAATTCTTCTCGATGGGGACCACCCAATTGAGAGGACACTGGAGGTGGCAGAGAAGGTCTGGGCGGAGGTCTTCTACTATTTGGCTGAAAACAATGTTGTTTTTGAGGGAATTTTGCTCAAACCTAGCATGGTAACACCTGGGGCTGAACACAAGGAAAAGGCTTCCCCAGAAACCATTGCAAAATATACACTCACGATGCTCAAGAGGAGAGTTCCCCCTGCAGTTCCAGGAATCATGGTACAACTACTGAACTGTATTTTTAAGAAACAGAATAAAAAATGATATATCATACTCTTTGTGCACAAATCTGTTTCTAAAATTACAGGATTTCAGAATATAAAGGTTTGAACTCTGAATCACTGATTCTATGTATTGATGAAACTTCGTGGATCATTGTGGCAAGCACATCATGATGATTGACGATGAATACTACTGTAACCCATTTTTGCGTTATAGTTAGAGATTTAAGCCATTGTAACTATAAAACAAAATCATGAGATATATGTTCCGATTTTCTTCTCAGTTTTTGTCGGGTGGACAATCTGAAGTGGAGGCAACACTAAATCTTAATGCAATGAACCAAAGTCCCAACCCATGGCATGTCTCCTTCTCATATGCACGTGCACTGCAGAACACTGTGCTTAAGACATGGCAAGGGCGTCCTGAAAATGTGGAAGCCGCTCAGAAGGCTCTTTTGGTGCGTGCAAAAGCAAACTCCTTGGCTCAACTTGGAAGATATTCTGCTGAGGGTGAAAGTGAGGAAGCCAAGAAAGGAATGTTTGTCAAGGGCTATACCTACTAGAAGTTAAGGTATACGGCGCTTTTGGTCTCATTACTTGCAATCTGTTGTATAAGTATTTTTGTCATACCTTGTTAGCAGTGAATGCTGAGGAAACTTGGATGTATTGTATTTTTGTTTTTGCAATTTAGACCTTTCTAGCAACTGAGTTGAATAAAATTTGTGAGAGCTTTTCTTGGTGTAATGGCCATAGATAATTATTGTAAACCATAAGGTTGAAAGAAAAGATTATAAAGAAAAGGGGCATTGATTTGGTATTGTGCTTTAGGGGCAGTTTATAGTTTTCTCTCTGATAGTTCCATCTGTGGTTGTAGACTTAATATTGGCTCGTGTGTCATATGTGGTGAGATTGCTCAAGTATTTACTTTTAGTTGCATTGAATGTTATGCATAAAGCAATTCGACGAAGAGCTGCTCTTGAAAAAATTGAGCAATTTCATCATTAGATACACTTCAAAAATTCTCATCCTATTAAATGAGAAGTCAGAGAAAATGCTGAGAACAACATTTTGAGAATCGGAGGTTGCTTGACGGTATGAGAGAGTAATATTGCTGTCTTGTAGGTTAGTTCTCCCGTTTAAAAAGACTTTCAGATCTCAGAAACACAGATGCAGTGCGATCTGTCATTAGCAAGAAATGAGTGGTAAAAAATAAGTTGGACTCTCAGACGTAAAAATGTTCTGCGGATATCTCAGTTAAAGCCTCTCCAATCTAATAAATATGCAAGTCATTTATGCTTTTAAAAAAAGTAATTAAGGTCTATAATAAGGTATCAACGACAATTTGAAATTTATAAGCCCCGGTTTTCAAGCTATATAGACGCAAACAAAATTTATGGTCCATGGACTCTAATGGGTTTTTTCCATCGAAATTTGACCTCCACAACATAAGAGGTATACCGTATCCAACCCCACCACTTTTAAGCCTTCAAACCTCAGGGAGTCAAGATAGAATACCATCTAAAGTTCAACCATGGTGAATTCTTGAGAGACCCCTCAAGAATGTGATCTGTTCATCCAAAATTTTACGCTTTTCAATTTTTGTTCTTAATTTTTGCTAGACTATCATTTATTACAATTTCATCTTCATTCAACCTTCCGCGCATTCAAAACCCATTCCTTTCATTTTCATCCTCAAGTTTATTCCCAAACATAAAACAGAAGGCCTTATGTGTTCTGATAAACACTGGATTTCAAGATACCCAAAATTAGAAACAACTATACAAAGAATCTGTGGCGATCAAGAAGATGCTGGAACTCAAGGAGCAACATTATTCCCAGGATGTGCACATCCCTATGAATGCTATGAACTACATCCTTCCATTTGTCAAAGATTCCACCAGTCACCATCTATTTTCTCACTGGAGAAGCTGAAGATGCAAATGCATCATTCCCTCAAGCTCTAGCTGGTGGTTTCTAGTTTCATGTTTCCTGATGAACCATACTTTCCTTTGATCAAGGGTTAGTATCTTCCAACTTCAAGTTAATTCTGTTCAATATACGCTTGATTGGATATGACTGTGATGAGATCCAAATTCACTCAAAACTCCAGGTCTATATTGTAACAATGCCGCCAAACCATTCCATTTGCCTGGAAGAGATGAGGGGAGTAGGAACCACAATGATAGGTTAAGTACCTAAATTCGGTCTCACCATTGCTTTCCCAGCAGTTATAGTTGATTGCTTAAATATGATCCTTCTTACTTTTCTTTAGCAAAGTCGACACATGATTGATATACTCATTGCCTGTCTGCCTTCCTCCCACCAGCCACTGAAGAGCCTCAGCTGCAGCATCTTTTTCTGCACTCTTCTTATTGTTACAAGGTTGACCTATTAGCTGCATTCCATTAAACTCGACTGTAGCCCGAAATTGATTGTTCTTCAATTGCATAGTCTTGTACGTGGGAGCAGCATATCCTGCCCTTGTAAGCAATGTTTGAAGCTGACTTTTAGAATTATCACCCCCAGGTCCACTTTCAGTCCTTGAACCCAATGCTGGCTGTGAGGCCATTACAGACGGCTTTGATGGTTTGAGGACCTGGCAACTGAATACAAATCTGCCTTCAGACTGATCCTCTGAAATCAGCAACCGTACAGCAGAAAGCAGCTCATGAAATGAGTGTATGTCCATTCTTGGAAACAGTAGCTGTCATGTCCCCCAGTGTAAATTTTAAAATAACTGTTATCTTCATCAATGTAGATTGGTCCTAAGAAGACTACCAAAACAAAATGCTACCACATTTGCATTAAGTAAAATTTGTTCTCGTACTTTTGCACCTACCTTGATTTGAATGAAATCATCAAGTTCTCTCCTTATAACCTGGTACATGTCTGCAACAGCAGGTTTCATGAAGAACTCTAGATATCCTCCTAACATTTTTAAGTGTCCATCCTGCCAAAAGAAGGATGGTAGTTAAGTGTAATATAGAATTTAAAAATAGAGGGACATATGAAGCTGTAACATTTTATAGAATAAACATGATAACAAAAATAATCCATAAATGTAGGAACCCACGGCTTCCCCTTTTGAGATGCTTCCACCAAAAAGAAGCAACACTGAATCAGACACAGCTGTTGAATCACGGAGGAAAACTGAGTTCACTTTAATTTTCTCGTTAAAAACTAGCCATGGATATGGAATTTTGCTTTCCCGAGCATTAACTGAGTTCTAGGTAGATGTGATGAACATGAAGTCAAAAAAGAGAAGCAAAAAATCAGAAGACGACACAAAAAAACCTGTATACAATTATAAACTATAATAACTTGAATGGAATAACTTACTGAATATAGTAGTACTTGACCATCCTCCATTGTTTTCAGTGAAAAAGACTTCTCATTATGCTACAAATGAAATTACATTATACCTTATTAATAGGTCTTCAAACATAAGTATCTACTAGATGTCCAATACTAAAACAGAATTAACAGCTCCAAGCAGTAAACTATTTCTCTGGCACTTGGAGAATAATTTTTTACAATAAATATATATTGTTTATGTCACATACTAAGACATACCACAACAGAGCAAATTCCAGGATATAGGCCATAGCAAATAACTGCTCGGATAAGATGCACATCATGGCTCCATGCATTGCAGCTGGTTGTGTTGCTATCAACTAATCCAATATCCTTAAGCAGGGAGAATAACTCCCGCCGAAGAGCATCAACAGCTTTCATTGATTGTGCTGAAAGAAAATTTTTCCAGCAGTATTCATACCCAGCAAGGTCTATTTCAGCATCTTTCCAGCCCTCATAAGCCCTAACAAGTGTAAGGTGGTCACTATAATCACAGGAAAATTGGGATTTTGCTGCCTCTGCAAGCTGCAATCAAGATATTTGACATATCAATCAATTTCAGTTCATAATGATGACATCAAGCAATAAGTTGCAGAATAAACAAGCCACAATATATTTTGCTTTCACTTAAGTGCTCATATCCATACAACAATTATAACATATTTGACTGAAATGGTATTCTTGCTGACTAACTTTTCCGTTGAGAAAAATAATCAGAAAAGCAACATGCCACAATTTTGGTAAGGATTAAACTTGAATACAATTTGCTATATCTTTGCTATCAAATTCTTCAATAAAAATATGACGTATAAAAGATTCTTTTGAAAGACTCAATCAAGTGATGGTGAGCTATAAAAACCATACATTTGATATGTCTTCATAAAAGAACTTGATAACCAAGATAGAAAATTGTACCTAAATTTTCTCCTTTTGGTAATGAACCTTTTACCCCTCCCCCCAAAAAAAACACAAAAAAAAAGAGTAATGAAACCCCAATAATGAATTTTTTAGCAAATCTATAAATAATGATGGAGTGGTAGCAGTACAAAAGTGCCTTCCAAGCAAGATGCAATATAAACAGTAAATAGAAGTACTAGTGAGCAGACAAGAAATACTGTGAAACAGTAAAGAGAAGAATGATATAAACACACACACAAAAAGAACTTAAGACATAACCACAATACAAAAAGAAAAAGAAAGAAAAAGCACGGGCTGTTACTTCCCACTGATTTTTCTCTGCACACACATTTCCTACATATTTACATATGTACATACCATATAATACAAAAAGAAAGAAAAGAGAAGGGGGGGGGGGAGCACTAATCCAAATAGATTTTCAGACAGCTTGAATTTTATGGTAATTGGATCTGGCGTCTAAACAACTGAAACAGAGAAAAAAAAAAGCCAAAATTATTAGTTATGATGCATGTTCATGAAAAATAGAAAGCAAGTAAGGAACAGAGAAGCACAAAGTAAATTTCAATTGACCTTTTACAGAAAGGATTAGCTTTGAAATAATCACATAATTGTCTAAAGCAAGGCCAACTTACATCTTTTTTATCCAATGGTGTTAGAAAAGGATCTCTCACACTGAGGCCAGCAGCAACAGTTAATATGGGATCCAGGCAATTGAAGATAGCACCTAATATGAGCATCTTGCCAAGTTTGGGTTCCATTGGAAGCATTGTCAAATAGCGCCCTGTCAAGGAAAGATCAAGTATGAGGCTCATAAATTTTGGGACAACTATATAAGCTAGATTTTCATTATTGGTAAGGGATTGACCTACCAAGAATAGTAAGATTTTCCTTCTCATCCAAAGCCCCAATTACCTTTAAATATTCAATTGCATTTTGCACCTATGAATAAATAATAATTAAATCAAAGTGTAGCATGCATATCTACATACAAATGATTTACACAAAAATAAATAAATAAACAAATGCATTTTAAAAATATTTAGTAAAAAGAAAGATATGAGGGAAATGTCAGGAGTTAGAATCACAACACTGATTGGCAATATCCAATTTGTCGTTACCGCTAGTATCTCAGGAGATTGCAAAGCCCTAGACAAGAACTCAGATATACTTCCAAGCTTTAAACTCTTGATTTGCAGACAGAGAGATTGCAAAGGTGTCCTCAGAATTTCTGGCAATTGATACTCTGCAAAAGCATCATATACACATCTAGGATAGAGATGGAAACATTCTCCTGGTTGAACACGACCGGCTCTTCCTCTTCTCTTGAAAAATAAATTTAGGGGAAGAACAGATATAATGAAATCAACAATAAGGATCAGAAAGTTTCACAGCTAGTATTTAGGATCATGATTCACAAGTGTCTATATGAAGACGTTTATTAGGTCTCAAATAATTAAAAGTCAATTTCTGAAAGAATAATTTGAAGTATACAAAGTAGTATATTACCTCCACAAATCTGTCAATTCTGGAATCAAATAATAACAATAATAATATTAATGAGACTTGGCCATTGCCTCTCGTATATCTAAACAATTCTATATTTTCATTTATGCCCATGCTCTTGGTCAGGATGATGAGTAAATGTAATGTTTCTCAAAAACTCCATATAGTACGTTCTAATGTGCATAATTCTTCCAAGATTCATGTTTACTATACTAGTACAACTGCCAGCCACTCTTCTGTCAATGCCAACTGCCAGACTAAAAAAGAGTTAAGCCTAAATCTAGCACAGATATGCAGAACTTCTATCATACAAAAATTGATACACAGCTCCACAAAATTGTCAAATATAGTCCTATAACTAAGTATAATGCCAATAGTCCAGTCCACTGCATTAAGCCTACTCAACCGTTAAAAACAGAGCTGAGAGTTTGCACATATTGAAGCAAAAGTGTTCTAATATAGAATGATTACTATCAGACACATAATCGACTAGAATATAATCTTACTTGTTGAGCCGAAACCTTAGAGATCCAGGTGGGAAGCAAACAAGGTGTATTATTCAGTGCATCATATGATGTTTCTTTTGCCTTTCCACAGTCAAGAACAAAAACAACATCATTTATTGTAATACTCGTTTCAGCAATATTAGTTGCTAGCACTATTTTCCTCACTCCATCTTCAGGCTCTTCAAATATTAACCTCTGCATATTCAATATACAATCTGTCTAAGTATTATTTATAAACAAGAAGGCAAAGCACAGGTTCCTTCAATGCCAGATTATGCATTCAATAAAATGTTTCAAAAAAGACTTCATACAATGTGTGGCGATGGGATCTGATCATGAAACTTTTTGTGACATAACACTACAAAAAATATTGCTGCAGCAAAAAGAGAGAATACTTTTTGCTAATTTCAGAAAAGGTCACACATACAACTTTCTTAATCAACTTCAAAGCAAGTAATCATCAACAGACACAACAACTACCTGCTCTGAACTAGCCATTGATCCATGGCATGTAAGCAACAAAACTCGGCTTGGATCTCCTAAGACAGGATGTGTTAGGAGTTTATCTTTCAGAGAGCTTATATCATCCCATCCAGTCATAAAAACCAAAACAGCTCCAGGCCTTTCATTCTCACATATATTGTATAGGATATATTCGATAAGATTAAAACCAATACAGTCAGGATTCCAACACGACAAAGATTCCTGTGTCTGTGGACTGTAACCTTTAAAATCAGCAGCTCTTACTGCGTCCTGATCAAATATTTCCAAAAGTGAATCAAAATAAAGAGATACTGAAACTGTAGTTCTGGAATCTGGAATTCTTGAATACCTCTACAGCAGAAGCAATTTGGCTTTTCCTCTTTCTTGGTGTCTGTCTGTTCAATTTCCACATCCTTTCTTGACCATAATCATCAATTTGATTGTAAGGAGTCAAACTGTAGCCCGTTGTTTCCAGAATGCTCTCCAAGAAATGAGTTCTGACAGGGTATGTGAAGCCCTGAAAAAAAAAAAAGAACAAAAAGGGGGGAGTTTTAGCTCTAGGCACCAAATTGCTAATCCTCAGTTACATCCAAATATGAAACAACACATCTATTATCCTCTTTATAAGCAAAAAAGAATATATTTTGAATGCCCATGGCCTTCCCCCTCCCTCCTTTTCCCTCCCCCTGCAAAGAAAAGGAAGGAAGAATAGAGTAACTTCCAACCTTCTCAAAACTAAAACAGAAAGTAGAAACTACTTGGAATTATCTGCTTGAATTCTTGAGCCATTTCATTCCCATCTTAACAACACAGCTTGCACCCCTATCCCTCCTGAATACCTCGTAGATTCCCTTCTTTAATTTTTTTTCCTCCCTCCTACCAACTCAAAGACTTAACCAAGACTCTCTTTTTTGCTTTAAAACCTCCTTCAGTTTGAGTTTCCTTGTTCACCTCTCCAATTTTCTATCATCAATAAAATATTCATGTCACAAACATGATGAAGAAGAAGAAGAATTACAACTGTGCAGATCTTTAATCATCCACTTACTTTCCAGTTTCCACTCTATGCTATGGAAAATTGTCATTAAAGACAAATCTCCAGGAAGTGACCCTAGAGTTTAACACCCCCCCCCCCCCGGGGGGGTGGGCGCCCAAAAAAACAAAAAAAAGGTTTACCGTTATGTCAAATGATCTGAAACATACAATTATCCAACATCCACTAAATGTAACGCACCGGAATATTTATAACTGGAGCTCCACAGAAGTAAGAGGAGAAAAGCTCCGCATCTAGGGTGGCACTCATCAAAATCAATCTCAGTTCTGGTCTGCGGGGAAGGAGATCTTTAAGAATAATAAGCAGAAAATCTGACACAAAAGTCAAGAATGTGAATATATACCTCATAAGTTCAGAAGTCAGAAAAAAAAGAATTCAGTCAAGTTCAGAATTCTACCTTCATTCATCCCGCGCTCATGAATTTCATCCACAATAACATGCGTTATACCTTTCAAGTTTCTATCAGCTAGCAATTTTCTTAATAATATGCCTGTGGTGCAAAAGAGAAGATGGGTATCCCTCCCTTTCATTCCCTCCAATCGAACTTTATATCCAACCTTTGAGGAAGAAAGCCAACACACACGCACACACAGACTTTAAATTCCCAGAAAATTATATATAACAGGAAAAAGTAATAGGGTGGGTGGTAAACAACATTCAACAGTTATTGTCAACGGCAGAGGAACTCACAGATTCACCCAATTTCTCTCCTCTCTCAAAGGCAACTCTTTCAGAAACAGACATGGCTGAAATGCGTCTTGGCTGTGTGCATATAACATTACAAAGAGCTCCACGAACAGAATCTATCTCAGACTCTAAAATGAATTGAGGAATTTGTGTTGTCTTGCCACAACCTGTTTCACCTGAGATGATAACAACCTGCAAATTATGACATAAAAACTAACAATTGAATTTTGAGATTTTATGCTGAAAAAAAAAAAGGACTAAGACTAGGCACTACTTTTAAATCATATAACTACTAGAAACCAGCAAATATGAATCAAAGTATAGGACTACATTATTTATATTAAAAAAAAAACTAATATCATGTATTAGGCATCCACCAAAACATAACCAAGCTGCATGGTAGAATTGACAAAGATGGTATAAGTAAAAATAGTTATTATTACAATGCAACCCATTGTAACAGCACAAAGCTTATTAATGGTGACACCAGAAGAGGATGTCCAAAACGTATGTATCACATAAATCCTATACTGCAACTAATGAAGAATTTCAGCTGTCTCTCAAGCTAATTGGTATATTTCCATAAAAGAGCCCTAGTGAAAACAAAAGAGAATTACTAGGTGTCACTCACTAGTGATTAAACAACCCAAAAAAAAAAAAAAAATTCAACAAACCTGATTACTTGATATGGCTGACAATATTGCTTCCTTCTCTTTATAAGCAGGGAGACTTCTACGAAATTCCAGCAATCTCCTTCCTTCTGGAGATTCCTGAAATGAAAAAGGAATATCAAGAACATTCAAGCCATTTCCTTTCTTTTCACAGGTTTAATATCATTGGCTAGGCTGATCCAACTATATACAAACAAATAAAAAAGTTTTCTAAAACTTGTATATACAAACGTGTGTACAGACAACTTTGGATAAGGTCACCTAACTGTAGCAGACAGATCAGTAACATCTAGCAAGAACCATAGACTAGTACCAAGATTGAAATGAAAATGTTACACATGCAAACTTAAGAAATTGCTGATAATATACCCTAAACTCCAAATTATGAAGCAGAAAAAGCAATACAATAATATACACACACAAGATATATCACAAAATGAAAACATATGTTCCATCATCTTATATTTTCGGAGAAGATAACCTGCCAATCTTTTTGCTGATCATGCATTTGTAAACTTCTCTGGCGGAGAACTTTCTCTACAACAGCCTTACTGGAAGCTAGTAGCTCAGGTTGCTCAAAGAGCCCTTCATCAGTACCAAAACTACCACTGCTGCTTGATCTTGCAGATGACAAATCCGAGAAGCTTTCCTTCATCCCAGATTTTTGGAATAGGTATTCTTTAAGATATGCATCAACTCTTTTTAACATGTTAAGAGGCACGCTCACCTGTCAATTCCTGAAAGCTTTACTTAAGAGTCTCTCAATGAAAGTGCATAGATTTTCCAACAGTATGAAATTATTACTAAACAGTGCTGGTGACTGTAGGGAGAAAACTAAGAATATTTAAAGTCAAAGGTAACTTTAGTTTTTATATGATGTCTGTATTGAGACAAACATGAAAGTGGAGGCAGATCATAAAACACTATAGATATACCTCCCTCTGTGGTCGTCGATCATCCAAATCATATCTGTAATTTGGCAGTGGGACCTTACTGAAGACAACCACTTTTGCATACATATGGCTGCCATAAATAAATGCTATTAAGATCTCCACAATAAATAACACAACTTGTGGCACAAGCATTAATCTAGTCAGAAGGTGAAAAAATAGAGGAATAAAAGAACAGAAATTATACCTATACAATCCCATTCTGGTTGCCAAGGCTGCTAGTTGCTCAAAATCACGTCTGTCTTTTTTCTCCCTTGAGATCAACTCTTGTCTACCCTTGTCATTTAAAAGCTTGATAAATTTTTGCTTCCACTCATCGATGTTATCATTGGCTGAAGCTCTCTGAGAATCAAAGTCCAAGACAACAAAAATCCATATTTGATAAATAAAGCAAGAAATAAACATCTTGACGTTTAAGACCACCCAAGCTACGTATAGAACATATCTCCAGTCTCTCCAAAATGGTCCTAGATCTATTTATCCTTTCTAAGGCAACTAAAATTTGACAGCTTCAAATTTATCAGCACAAAGGAAAACTTTAGATATATTAATATATAAATATAGAAAAGAAAGACAAAAGCTAGATGAAAGTAAGTTTCAATTAATAAGCAAAATGCCCATCAATATAACATAGAAAGTATAAAAAAATGGAACCCTTGTACGCACCAATTCCATCGCGCCAAAGTTACATGAAGCATTCCTATGACAGGACTTACGCCAAACCCAACAACATAAGGAAGAACAGAGAGGTATAAGCACCAATGTACCATATTCTGGATTTCTGGTTGCCAACTTCACATGCTTAGGACTATTATTTCACATTTTACTCTTCACCCAACAGGAAAACACTTACAAGTCATCCACTTATTCCATTCTCAATTGCCACATACGGCGATGCTGGTTCACCAATAGAAAAGATTGACTTGAGACCAAAACACTGTAAGGCAATTTAAAATTCCAAATACCACTACTATCTCCACTAGAAACAAATCAACCCAAGAATTAGGACAGAAATATAAAATAAAACCGCCATTAACCCACCAAAAAAAAAAAAGGAGGCAATCCTCCAAAACCAATACTCGTATCAATCACCTAAGTAAATAACCTCACCGGTTCTGAAGACTTCTCAAATTCACGATCCGACCCTTCCTCGGAAATCCCGTCATCATAAGCAGAAACATAGCGCGAATTCAACTTACTAGGAACTTGCTCCTGCAACTTGGTCTGCGAGTGAGCCATAGCAGCAGTAGCACTGGCATTGGTGCCTCTAGGGTTTAAAACTGCACCTTCGGTTTCACGGAGCTTGGAGTCAACCGGAGCAGGCGAGTTGTAACCGGCAGAGGTAACGACGGAGCGTAGTCGATGGTGCGGTGGAATGTAAATGGAGCCGTAGGAGGACGGCGGAGGCCGATCCTTCATCTTGAGAAACGGACGATGATTTGTGGGTTTTAGGGTTCTAAGATTCCCCGGAGTGAAAGATGGTTGTAGAGGAGGAAAAAGAGTCGAGAGCATGCAAGGCACTACGACGTCGTTTCGAGAGCATCAACGTGGTTGCAGTGGTTCAGGCCACTGTTAGCTTCGCTTTTTAAGAAGAGTCACAAGTCTCCGAAAGGGAGATGACGATGAGGTTGGCGATGGTATGGCTCACACTCGGCTGATTTTCCAACTGCAGTAATCACGCGCTTAGGGGCGCGTGTCATTTCAGTATTCCACGTCAGTCGTCGTTTCTTGGATTGGATTCTCCATGGATCCGGCCAGATTTTTAGAATATTGTTATTGTCATTAGATTTTTAAATAAAATAATGATATGGGCCAAAGATATGAAAGCTGCTTGTATCTGACACTCCGTTTGAAAGCCCCTGATAAATTAAAAGAATGGAGATAAAATTGGTTTCTAGATTTTGTTTAGCAGATAGGTATTGTCGGTAGCCAAAAACTAGATATAGAATTTATTTTTATTTTATAGATAAGTGTGTAAGAATAATTATTGTATTTAATTTATGAAAATTTTATTATCTTTTATTATTTTTAAAATAAAAATATTATTATTTTTTTTATATTTTTTATTTTAATATTACTTTACCTAAATAAATATAAAATAATATTTTTATTCTTATTTATATTATAATAAATATTTTTATTTTATTTTATTTACGTTTTTCTTTTCATTTCAATTTCATTAAAATTAATTGTGTATATCAAATCGTTACTTTGTTTGCCTTTTCTTTCTATTTTTTAGTTTTGCTTCTTGCTTGTTTGGTTTTTTTCTTTTATTGTATTATGGCAAAAAATAAATAAAGAGTAAGTTATATAATTTTTTTCTGAATTTTATTAAAATTATATAAACCTTTCTTTTATTTTTAAAATATATATACATTTCTTCTGAAACAAAATATTATCCTATACTTTAATCTAATTTTACATTTTGGACTAAAATACTTTTTATTTAAAATTTAATTTAATTTAATTGATGATATTTTAGTTAAAAATTTAAGTTTGATTAAAAAGCATAGGATAACTTTTTAAAAAAAATGTTATATATTTTAAAAATATATAAAAAGTCTATATAATTTTAATAAAATTTAAAAGAAACCTCTATAATTTATTTAAAATTAAAAAAAAAACCCTTAAGTGGATGAATAGGAAATCATGGTGCTTTACCATCATTGAAACCAATATTTTTAAAATTGGATTGGCTATTGAATCGATGAAAGTACTGGTTCACAATTTATTAATTTGATCATAATTAAACAATGATTAAATCGATAATAATTAAATATATATTTTTAAATATTTAACTATTACTTTTATATTTTTTAAGATTCTACTTTCATTACAAAATAAAAAATAAAATGTTTAGATATAATAAATTCGAAAAAGTTATTTATCAAATAAAAAATTTAACCAAATTAAATAAAAATATATATATGGTTTTTATTATATTATTTTATTTAGATATTTCTATATATATATATATATATATTTGTTTGCATTATAATGACAGAGAAGCATTATGGCATGTGTAGAAAGCACAAAGTCTCTTCTTCTCCTTGGTGCTCGTTCAAATTGTTATAGAACCACTTTTGCTGTTTCACACATATAAAAAACAAAAAAGAAAGGAAGAAGAAGAACTGATTTAACCAATGATTTGGTGTCTGATTTTCGCATAAATTAGCCTAGTTCAACATAATTTTTAGTTGAGTTTAACCAGTTCATTAGCCCATCGATTCTAGGCCATTGCTGGACTAGACAATAAGCCGGTTCCTAGTCCAACTGGTTGAACCGATCAGTCCAATCTAATAATTTTAGTACTATGATTGAAACTCTACCTACAAAGTATTATTAAAAGTATAAATTTAATCAAAAATATTTTTACTCTACTAAAAGCATTTTATCCCAAAATACTTATCATATTACAAACATACTTTGTTTAAAATGCTAAACTGCTATTTCAAAATATTTTTTAAAAAAATTGTAACATGATGAAACTAAGCTAACAAACAAAAAAAACAAATTGTTACCTACCCAACCAATTGGTGAACAACAACAGCAATCCTTAAGCAAAGTCTAGAGGTGGAGTTTGTGAAAGGAATCCCCTGTATGCAGTAGGGGACATTAAAAAACAAACAAACACAAATACAAATATATAAAATGGGATAACTCTCTTAAAGCATGTTTGGTATGATTAGAGAAAATGAAAAGAACAAGAAAGTATTATATAATATATATTTTATTTTTATAATTATTATTTAATAGTATTTATTAATTATTATTCAATCATTAAAAATAAAAAGTATTAAAATTATTTTTAATCTTTAAAATTATTTTTTATTTTTCATTTTTATATTTAATTTTTTTGTATATCAAACAACACCTCACAAGGGTGGAGAGTTTGTGGTGTTGAGGTGTAGAAGACTTTCAAACTTGGAAGCCCTAGTGAAAATTAATGTGGCCTCATGTGGAGAATTTTACTTAGACATCACTTTGGATATATAGGCCTTACATCTAACTCATAAGATGTCGCTATACTACTAGGCTTACCCCTTCGACTAGATTTACCAAAATATATATATTTGAGATTAAAAGCTATATTCTTTTCGTAACGCACAAATTTGTATTCATATGTTTGGACTTTGGACTCTCATAAGTGTTTCAGCTTGACAACCAATGCCATAAATCAAATTGGTGAATTTCATGGTTTAGATTAAGGTTCTACGTGCATGAGTGTAATCATTGTTAATGTCCCTTTGTCATATTGATAACCCCTTCTTAAAATATTGATAATCAACTATTAATATTAATGTCTTCTCAAAGTGTTAGTAACAATTCATCAATATGCTAGTGACCAATTACTGGCCTATTATGTCAATGTTAATAATCCTTTACGTTATTATCAACATTTTGGGAGGAAGTTACAAGCATTTTAAAAGCTAGTAATATCTTCTCCATGTGTATTAATAATGTAAAGTCCACCAAGTTAAAAAATATTACCAACATAATGAAAATATGTTACTGATAATTACCATCAATTGCATTAATACCTATAAAACCTTAATTTGCATTGTAAAATTTGCCTAAACATAATAATATTTTTGTTGAAGGAAACAAATATATTAGATTGTATGCAGGAAATAATTAAAAAAAGAAAGAAATCTCAAGATAATAAACTACCATTGCAGAAATAAAATAGCTACTTAATCACTTCTATCTTTTTGAAATCTATTTAAATATTAAAGAATGGGTAAACTGTTAAAACATGGACATTCGATTTTTTGTGTGAATATTTTTCATATATTGCTTCTTAACTCATAATGAATATATAAACACATTTATATATGGAAGTTTAGGTCATAGACTTTATCTTCGAGGATATGATTTCCTTTGATTCAATAGATTACAATATAAACAAGTTAATAAAAAAATAAACAATGTAACTGAAAAACTTTATCTCATATGCTAACACTCCCCCTCAAGTTGAAACATAGATATCTATTATGCCCAACTTGTCAATTGCACTATAGAAGGTTTTTGCAGACACTGCTTCTGCATGACCATCGGCCAACTGGTTGTTAGATTGAACAAACGGGAACCAGATTATTCCTTAATCAATTTTTTCTTTTCTGAAATGGCGATCTACTTCAATATGTTTTGTACGGTCATACTGTACAAGGTTTTGTGCAATTTCAATAGCAGCTTTATTATCACAATAAACATTTATAGGCTTTGCATATTTGATTTCCAAATCCTTCAAAACACCTTTAATCCATAATAGTTCACATATTCCATGAGCTATACCATGAAACTCTACTTCAACACTTAATCTAGCTACTACCTTATGTTTCTTGCTTCTCCAAGTAATAAGATTCCTTTCTACAAACATAAAGTACCTAGATGTGGATCTCCTTGTTATTTGATCACCTGTCCAATCAGAGTCTGTATATCCTTCTATGTTTGACTTATTGTTCTTTAAAATCAATAAGCTTTTACCTAGGGCACCTTTAAGGTACCGTATAATATGAGATACTACATTCATATGGTCTTTATTGGGTGTGTGCTTAAATTGACTTACAACACTTATTGCATATGTGATATCTAACTTGGTATGTGAAAGATAGATTAATCTTTCTACCAACTAATGGTATTGACCTTTGTCTATTGGAATTTGATTAGGATAAATCCTAAGTTTATGGTTCATTTCGATGAGTGTGTTTTCTAGTTTGCAATCAAGCATTCCTATCTCAGCAAGAAGATCTAACACATGCTTCCTTTGTGAAAGAAAGATTCATTAATTTGATCTTACCACTTCAATCCTCAAAAAATACTTGAATTGTCTTAAGTCTTTCATTTCAAACTTTGTAGTTAAGTACTCCTTTAATGCTTATATTTCATGTTGATCATTCTTTATTAAGACCATGTCGTCAACATATATAATTAAAGCTACTACCTTTCCTTCTATATGTTTGATAAATAGGGTGTGATCAGTGTTGCTTTCTTGTAGCCAAAAAATTTTTCATTGTAAAGGCAAATTTTGCAAATCACGCACGAGGGAATTGTTTTAGACCACATAATGATTTTCTTAATTTACATATTTTATGCTCACACGAAGAGTTATATTTAACTCATAAAGGCAGTTTCATGTAAACCTCTTCCTCTAAGTCTCCATTAAGGAAAGCCTTTTTCACATCAAATTGTTTTAGGAGCCAATCTCGATTTGTTGCTAATAATAACAAAATTCAAATGGTGTTAATTTTAGCTACTAGCACAAACATTTTCTAGTAATCCAATTCATACTTCTGGGTATATCTTTTTGCCACTAACTTTGCTTTATATTTGTCAATGCTGTCATCTGCTTTAAGTTTGATTGTGAATATCCATTTGCAACTAATAGTTCTTTTTCCTTTAGGTAATAAAACCAAATCCTATGTATTATTTCTTTGCAAGACTTCTGACTCTTCATTTATTGCTTTTGTCCATCTCAGATCCAACAATACATTTGCACATTATTAAGATTAGGCATACTAAAAAGTTGATCAATAGTTAGTGCATATGATTCTACCAATCTATGAAAGGATGTACAATTACTGATGGAATACTCGTTCTTAGCTATAAGATTTGGTTTATGTTGTTTTTTTTTATAATCCCTTTTGTTGGCCTTTATGAGATCCATTACATTGTATTATCTATGGAAGTGTGTGTTTCATAAAAAACTTTAGGTATAGGATTTGAATTTACCTGAGGTAAGACATTCTAGGTTGATTCTTTAATCAATAATGTAAGCGTAGGTTTGGGCAACTTTATGAGCTCTTTGTAATCTGTAGTATTCTCAGTTTGTTGATCTTGAATTTTAAGGTGTTCATGTAGGTTTTCAAATTATAGAATCTCCTTCCTCATGTCAATTTCATGCGACTTCTCTTCATATGACATTTTCTCCCCCTGAAAAGAAGTGTTAGTAGTGTGATAATATGGTTCATATTCAGAGAAGGAGATGTCTAAAGTAGTATATAGCTTTTGAGCTTAAGGGTCATAACATCAGTATCCTTTCTCAAATTTAAAATAGCCAATAAAGGTACATTTCTTTGCACATGGATCAAGTTTGCTTCACAAGGCTTTAGGAACATGAACATACATAGTGCAGCTAAAAACTCAAGGTTTAAGATTTGGAAGATGAGGAATAATCAACAAGGACTGCATCATTAGTTGTGGTGTTTGGAAGCCAAGAACATTGGATGGTGTTCGATTAATAAGGTAAGTGGTAGATTTCACTGCCTCTCCATAATAGGATTGCAACATATGCATGCCAAATAGTGAAGTATGAACTACTTCCAAAAGTTGTCAATTTTTGCGTTCTGTAAACCCATTTTGTTGTGGAGTATAAGCACAAGAAGTTTGGTATTGGATTCCATTAATTTTTATGAACTCGCTAAGTATAGTATTTGTAAAATCAGTGCCATTGTCTAATTGGAGAACATAAATAGTTTTCTGGTATTGTGTTTGGACCATCTTATAAAACTCCTGAAACACTTCGCAAACATCACTTTTATTTCAAAGTAAAGATATCCAAATCATTATAGCACACTTATCATTAATTGTAACAAAGTATCAAGCATTTGAAAAAGAAGGGACTTTTTTCGAGCTTCAAATATCTGAGTGATTGACCATAAAAGGTTTAGAGCTTTTATTTAAACTTGGCAAATATGAAACACGATGATTCTTTGCATATTCACAAATGTCACAGTGAAAATTAAAAGCATCTAAAAGGGAAAATAACTGAGGTTTTAATTTTTTAAGGTATCCAAATGACAAATGTTCAAGTTACCTATGCCATAGCCATACATCTTCTCATGTATTATCTTTACTGTTGGCATGGTTCACACAACTATTTTTGTTTGCCTCGTGGTTTTTGGTAGCTTCAAGTAGTAGAGTTTGCCTCACCTAATACCATAACCAAGAATTTTCTGAGTTAGAATGTCCTGAAACATACAAAATGAAAGCCAAAATGTTACGATGCAATTAAGTGACATGGTAAGTTGACTGACAAATAGTAAATCAAATTCAAGGGATGAAATAAGGAGCGCTATATCAAGTGTAAAAGACTTAGGTAGTGAGCACAGTCCTTGCCCCATGATAGAGGATATACTACCATTCGTTGTAGTTATGGAAGATTGAGAAATATATTATAAATTTGTTTGCATCCTTTGTCATATGATTTGTGTAATACCATAACTTTAATGCTCAACTCATGCAAATCCCATGCCTTATCTCATGTAAATTTTGCGAGAAGCAACACAATGGCATAGGGAATCACAAATCAAAATGCCTTTTTCCACAGGTAAAAATGTTCTCTTGGAGTCCCGTGGGTCATATGGACTCATCCTTCTCATTCTCACATTTAAATACCTAAATACCACTCATAACAAGCTTAAGAGATGGTCTATACCTCGAGCAAAGGGAGCACATACACAAAATACACTAGTGTAGCCTCGGATTAGTTTTCCAGATTCTGTGTCTGAACTTTGAAAAATTATAACTAATTATAAAAAAATAGAAATTAGGCACACTATCCCATTTTGTAAAGCTACAGATATCTATTTTATACTAAAAATAAATTCTGCTAGGCACCAAAAACTAATGGAATAGTATCAGAGGTAAGCTGTCATCCCTAATACTGATCTCTAACTTCAAAAATTCATATCTCCCTGCTCAGAGGTCTAATTGGGGTAATCTTGGTGGCCATGGAAATCTTATCATATTTAGTTTATATCTATAAAATTTTATAAATATTGGACATTATTTGACTTATGAATAACACAGCTCAAGTTTCTGACCATATGAATAATACCTGTATTAGTTCAGTAGAAAAATGGCAACTTTGGAAATTCATAATTAATTCTACAGAGCTCCAAATAATTTAGTCTTTAACTTCTCAAAAAGCTCTGAATAAGATCTACATTGGTGCCAAATTTCATGAGCAAATTCATCCATTTGGTCAGATCTTGATATTGGGTTGTGAAATGGTCATTTTTAAGCTTTACAAATGGTCCAAATTGAGCTCCAAGACAACCGTGATCATTTGAACACATGGGAATGCACTAAAATGGCATTCTAAACTTTTCTCAAAAGTACACAAAGCTAGATTTCTCAAACTCACTCATCCACCCCATAATATACACAAGAATGCATATGTCTAGTTACGCCATTCCATACCCAAACCATAGTACATCATACATTTGGCATCAAATCTCATTCATACATCACATATTTGGGTAATTACATATGCTCATATGATTATATAACAATTTCATCATGATATTACATTATATGCCATGTGTATGGCTACAAGAGAGACAAAACTAGACATTTTCATACACTTTGATGTCAATCTCCTTCTGTTAGGCTTGGTAGCTTCTATTACCTTGCTCAATTGCTCCACTTAATATGTTAAGACATTGGAGAGGAGGGGATGAGATTCAAAGAATCCCAATAGCTCATCTCCCATTCAATCACACATAAAGTATGCAATACAAGTCTTAAAAATACATGCATGGGCATATTGACATATGTGAGCATTCATAAAACATTCTTGGCATTTGAACACATCATATTTAATATACTTAACCACACCCATTCACTTGTAGATTTTGGACTTGTCTCACCCATTTTTTCTAAGAGGTTTTAACTCAACCTTACTCTTAGGAGTCTACCTCATTCTTAGGAGACTCTCTACTTTGTCTCAATCAAATTCTAAAGTTTTTGGGTCATCCTCACCATGGCTAGAGGCTTCTTAGCTTCTCTACACTCAAACAAACTAAGACAAACATATAAAACATCATTTGCATGCATAAAATATTATTATGGTACCATGGAATAAGAGCTCATGCTAAAATATTTTTTATAACTTAAAATATACTTACACACATTCAAAGACAATACAAACACACATTCATGCATGAAAGAAGGTGGAGAGAGCTACCTTGCTTATATTTGCATACTTTTTTCTTAAGTCTTGAGTTCTCTCCCTTGACCTCACACATCTAAGAAGGTAGAGATCATTTCTCTTGACTTAGACATATCACGTGGAAGCCAATTATACTCTTGAATCCATTTTTAAAGCCACACATTCACTAAAAAAGTTAGGTGACTCATAAGGCTCTTTTATAGTTCTATAATGCACTTAATGAAGTAACCTTTATAAAAAATCATCTTGGCTCTATTCTCTCCATCTATTTATGATTATTGACTCCATTTAAACCTTTTGGAGTCATCACACAATCAAATCAATGAGCCTAATTAGGTGTTACTTCTTTAAGCCATATTATAAAACATATAAGGTCATTTCACTATCTATGATTTCTAAAATTTTTTTAAAACTTCCTCTCATACTTTCCCATCATACATAATGCAAAACTAAGCTTAGAAGGAATTAAAACACTCTCTAAGTGCACAAACTCTCCCTGGCCGAGGCTAAGCTTCCATATGGCACCGATGGAGTTATTTTAATTTCTTTGATAGGAGAAGTATGTGGGAGGCTCTCTTGGTACCTTAGAAACTCATATATACTCTTAGACAATTTAAATTACTATTAGGAAGTTTCATCTTAGTTTAGGTGCAATTAAATTCCTAAATGCCATAACTTGCATTTTAAAACTCCTTTTTCAATTCTAGTTGTATATTCTTAATTCTCACACTCCATAACCTTTGGTTCCATCAAGAACACATAAATAAAAACTCTCCTCCTCACTTTCTCTCTCTAGACTGAAGCTTAAATAGTTTAGAAATATAAGATTTTGTAAGTGTTTTAAGTAAAGTCTTACCTTAAAACGGAGCTTTCTTTGCGTAAATTATTTTTCATCGATTGATTTTGTGAAAAGAGTTCTTTTTTGGCTTAGGTTAGACCTAGATTTTCAAGTTTTCAAGAAAAGAAAACCACCATTAGAGAGCTCTTAGAGAGAGGAATAACTTTCTTAACTGGCGCGGGATGAAACGAGACCGTTTACTTACCTAAATGGAAGCTTAACTTTTTCTCTATCTCCCCTCTTAATATCGTGCCATTGCTGCCCATTTTTCTACAAATGGAAGCTTGGAGAAGGTGACGAGATGTAATCTTACTTAAGAAGCCTTTTTTACAATTTTTTAAAATGACTATTTTGTCCCTACGCGTCTGTTTATTTCGTTTGGGCTCATTTTAACTCCTTTTTGAGAATCGTCTTTTCCATCATAAAATTTGGTCCTCTAATTCATGAAATATCTTTAGTTTCACTCAAATTGAATTTAAAACTTCCTTGAACAAACTAATCAAAGTTCGAGTTAATCGACGTTGAAAAATATCCACCAGAGGGGCTTTAGTTGTCCCGGGACTTTCTATAGTTTTTAAGGCTTCTGAGAACCCTTAAAAACTTAAAACTTTCATTTAAAGAGCCATCTTATGTGAATTCCAAAATTTGCTCAAAATGATGAAAAATACCTTTACGTTTCGTCAACCTTTCGTTCAAATTTGTTTCTTCATTTAAGCTCAATTTTTCTTTCTTCCTAAGATTCTCATTTTTAGGAGTCTAAAATGCTCCTCAAATTTTTTGAGATCTTAACTAAGTCATTTTAGGGGACTTACTTTTGTATCCGGTGAATTTCATTCATTTATGTTTCTCTCATTTTCAGAGAACCAAATATTACAATCTGATGCACATGTGCCAATGGTTCACATATTTGATGTATTGGATGTAGAAAGGGTCATGCCATAGTTATTTTGATGCACGATGTTAGCAGTGGGATTTGGTTGCTCAATTGGTGAAGTTCTACTACTCGGTTTCACGTTGGGTTCACCAACAATGGAATTCAAGTGTTCTTCAGCTGTCAAAGCCACCATTGCTTTGCCTCAAATCTTCTTCCTTGGTTTTTTTGTGAAGTCCCACCAATTTGGGTAGCCAATGATCTCATAGCACCGTTGTTTTGAATGCCTTCTTTCACCACAATGAGTGCAAACAGGGGATTCAAGCTTGCGATTTCAATTTTTTGAAGGACCTAAAAAGAGTCATTGTTTGGTCAACATTGCTAAGTTTTCCATGATAAGTTGTGAGCTTCCCATAACTTGCTGCCACTAGTATTCCTTTCGAACATATGCATATGTGCTTTCCAAATCAAGTTTGGGATCTTTTCGAAATATCCCTCCATAAACTGTATCAAACTCTGGGTCAAGTCTGCTTAAAAAAATATGAACACGAAGTCATTCCTTTATCAAATGCAATTGAACTATTCCTGCTATAGTGTCAGCTTAAGAATTTATTCGATGATCAATCTCCTGAAAAATAACAATAAGTTCGTTATAATATGCAAATAATGATTGGCCATTTTGTTTTGTCGATAATGATTGTAAACATCATATTTTGTTTGGGGTTGCTCTCTCCGTTTCTTTATTGGCTAATTATGTGAAGAGGTAATCAAATTATTTCAGACAAAATACGTGTTCTTATCTTTACTTGTTCCTTACACAAAACATCAAAACTTATAGTTTCAATTTATTTGCCCAAGAAACGAGTAAAGAGGAACAACTATGAACACCATATTTTGTCCGAATATTTAATCCAAAAAAAAGAAAAGAAAAAACCAAAATGAAGAATAATAATAAAAATCAAAAGGAAAACATCAAAAAAGAAAAAATCAAAAGAAAATAAAAAAGAGAAAATAATAATAATAATAATAATAATAATAAAGAAAAAACAATAATAATAATATTATTATTATTATTAAAACAAAAAATAACAAAAAATAAAAAGAAGAACATAAATTATATATATATATATAAGAAAACAAAGAAAGAGAAACAAAAAAAGGTAAAAAAAAAAAAAAGATGCAGACCCAAGTTCTGAAGCCCAAAGTCCTTTCTCCCTCTTTCGTATTGGGCCATCGGG
Organism: Erythrophleum ivorense; assembly: GCA_026724425.1. Taxonomy (NCBI): domain Eukaryota; kingdom Viridiplantae; phylum Streptophyta; class Magnoliopsida; order Fabales; family Fabaceae; genus Erythrophleum; species Erythrophleum ivorense. The sequence continues at coordinate 47,925,823 of JAIUCV010000009.1, forward strand.
CCATGGGCCAATACCCAACCCATTCAACCCTACCCGCTTTCTTCATTCGCTTTTCTCTTCATCCACATTGGACGAAGGTAGAAAACGACCACACACACACACAAACCTGGCATAGCAGAGGGGCACGAAAATGGAAGTAATGGGGCAGCGTTCCAAAGGGTTGATCAAAGGAGGAACAGAGGGCCAACGGCAGGTTTGAAGAGTTGACCTCCTCCTCACATCCCTTTCATCACTAGAAGCAGAGGGAAGGAGAAGCCAGAAATGATTTTGGGATTGAGAGAGAGAGGGGAAAACAAAATAGAAAGGGAGATTTTTTTGATTCAGCAAGAAAGGGGCCTATGGCGAGAGAAGAAAAAAAGAATTCTAGAGAAAGAGACGGATGAGGCTTCCCGACAGTACATCCAGTCGAGCAGAGAAAAGGATTCAAAGGAAGCTAGGAGAAGGATTAACCATGAAGGAAGAATCCATCATTCTGCCGTCATCCCTACAGGTAAGCCACTAGTATTGTTTGCATTCTTTATTTACCAATGGGTTTTTGCTTGTGATCGCTGATGATGTGAAATGGAAATGGAAGACTGGAATTCGAAATATTGTGCTTCCTTTTCATTTGAAGATATGCATGGTAGGTGTTCAAGGAAATGCTTGAAAGAAGACTGAATAGAGTTGTAGTGTTTAATTGTTGTTGCTGAATTTGTTGAACCACAATGCATTAATCTAGATTTTATTCTCTGCTATGATTTTATGATAAATGGGAGTATGTGTTGGAACCAATGTTGGCATAAATGTCTCTAGTTCTTAAGTTCAACTAATCTATATCTTGTGATGATGAAAATGATGATTTGTTAGCAACTCTGGGAACTTGGATGGATGTTGTCACACCCGAAAATGCGACCGCGTGGCGCTAAATCGAAGTCAAAATTAAAAATAAAAGTAGAGTCGTCACCAAAATTTTAATTTTTTAAAAGGCACAACTTTCAGAAAAAATCGTTTTAGTTCGGAAAATAAGAAAAATAGTCTACGAACCAAAAAATAGATTCGGGAGTCGATTGTGAGTGGGGAAGGTATTAGGCACCCTACAACACCCGTTACTAAAAACGATTATCCTAAGTTAGTTATGCAAAACCAATATGACATTTAATTTATTTTGATTCTCCTTAACAAATTACATGCAAAATATGAAATAGAAATAAAAGAAATGAAATTAAAAATAAAATGAAGAAAGAAATTAAGGAAACAAAATTAGAAAATCAAAATAAAAAAAAAAGAAATTAAGAAAATGCAGATTGAAAAGAAAGTTTTATTTACAAGGACGGACTTGACCTAAGATTAGAGCCTAGAGCCTACATACCCTTCGAGAGGGATTAAAGTCCACATAATTCGACCGGAGATTGTGTATGTTTGTTTTGTTTTTTTTTATGCTTTGTTTTCATTTTAGTTTTAGTTCTTTGTTTCTTTCTTTTTAGTCACTTTCTCCTTTTTTTTTTAAATTTAATTTTTGTTTTTGTGTTGTGTTTTTTTTGTCTTAGTAGAGAAGAGAGAAAAAGAATAAAAATCATTTCAGAGTTTTTTTTTTAAAAAAGAGTTCGAAACTAGTTTATATGTTTTAATTTGTGAAAATTGAAATAATCTTATTTCTTTTATTTTCCTCTCATTTTTTGGTTTAATTTTTGTTTTATTGTTTTTTATTTTTTGTTTTCTTGTGTTTTAAAAAGATTTAAACCTAATCCAAAATGTATTGACTTTTTTTTTAATAATAACTTTTCCCTTCTCTTTTTCTTTATTCTTTTCGACTTTCTTACATTTAAAATTCAAACTACATTTAAAATTCAAACTTCTAACTTCATAGACATATTTATTTTAACAAAAATCGATTTAACTTTCTAAAAAAAACTCTTTTTCATGCCCTTGTCTATATTCTTGTCTACTATTTTCATTTTTTTTCATATTTCTTTTGTTTTAGTTTTTTTTTGTGAGAGTGCTTTTTGCTCTCTAAGACATTTTTCTTCTAAAACAAACTCTTTTTTTTTTTTGTGTGCATTTTTTTCGTTACACTTTCTTGAAACCAAAATTAATTTGATGTAAGCCATGGGAACCCAGAATCAAAAACTTACCTAAAATTTGTATTCTATTAGAAACCAAATTTGAAAATTTCTTCTTTTTTTTTAAATTCATTTTTTTAGACAAAATCGAATTAGGCATGGGCTATTAAACCCCAAAAATATGTTAGCACGCACACAAGAAAATCCTATAATTACCAAGGAGACTTATTATCTCATATGATTACTTAAATGACCCTACGTGTCTGAGGGGACAAAACAATCCCACACGAAAATTCTAAAAAGAAAAATAAAAATGAAATTAGAACAAAGAAACATTCATGAGCTTGCAGCATTTGTTTTGATTGTGTGTGCTTGTGTCCAGCCAAATGACATATTTAATACAATGTTTACAACTGAAGATAGAACATAAAACCAAAAATGGTTGCCTCCCCAGGTTTTTGAACACGTCACTATACTGTTTTGAACCCACTCCTAAGTTGCCTCCATCACTGAAGAAGCTCCTTCTTCTTTCTCTATAGTCCCCGCCCAAGGATTTCACGTGCGTTATCCTCAGCAATTCTCATGGTCAATGGTGCAGATGCAACAAAGGAAAAGCATGAAATAGAATAAGCCCAAGGTAAAATCCATAATCACAACAAGAGATCAGCAATCAAGTAAAAGTATAAATCCAGATTTAGTCATTGGATCAGGACTTGCATCTCAAGTAAAAATTTGAGCCCGTAATCAACTATAATCACAATAGATAACTAGCATCTCCAAGCAAGGTAGCAAAATAAATCCAAAATCGACTACTAAATCCAAATTCAACTGGGGAGAATTCAACAGAAAATTCACTTGAAATGTCAAGCGTTACAGATAAAATCTCATCGGGATAGAGTGCCAGTAATCTCATTAACGAAGAAGCCTCCCCAAATCAAATTCACTTCTCAAGAATAGTGTCACGCCCGGTACATTGTACAATCGCTGGAACGGGCCGGTTTGAAAAGCAAGTCCTCTGAGATGAGTGGACCAGACTACCCAGTAGATAGAATTGATCAGAAAGAAACTCCTTACGGCTCAGAGTAGGCAGAAAAGTTATGCCGATTGGAGAAGAAAGCCGTTAGAGTTTGAGATTGGAGACTACGTATTCATCCGAGTGTCTCCAGTGATTGGGGTAGGTCAGTCTATGAGGGTAAAGAAGCTCAGTCCTAGGTATATTGGTCCATTTGAAATTCTTGAAAAATTTAAACCCGTGGCCTACCGGATAGCCCTACCTCCAAACCTAGCCTAAATCCATAATGTTTTTCACGTCTCCCAATTGAAGAAGTACTTACCAGACCCCTCACATGTCATAGAATATAAGCATATTCAATTACAAGAAAACATTTCCTATGTAGTAAGGCCAGAGAGGATTGTGGATGCCAAGTTGAAACAACTGAGAAACAAGAGCATCCCTCTAGTGAAGGTGGTCTGGAAGGGCCCGACGTCTGAGGAGGCTACTTGGGAACTAGAAGATGACATGAAACAGAAGTATCTAGAGCTATTTCCCTAAGGTATGTATTTAAATTTCGAGGACGAAATTTATTTTAAGGGGGGTAGAAATGTAACGCCCGGTACGTTTTACAATCGCTGGAACGGGCCGGTTTGAAAAGCAAGTTCCCTGAGATGAGTGATTCAAGGCCAAATAAAATTTGAATAAAATTTTAAATAATAGAAAACGAGGATTTGAGCCCTGAGTTGCCCAAAAACTAGGGTCGGAGTGATTCGAAAAATTTGTCAAAAGGCCAGTGGCATTTTCGTAAATAAGTGCAATTTTAGAAAAATACTTAGGAGGGCTTTTTAAATGGAAATTTTGAGTTGTCCAGGGTTCTCAGAGGCCCCAAAAACCATGGGAAGCCCCGGGACTGGTAAAGCCCCTCTGGTGTACTATTTTCGACGTCAGTTGACCTAAACTTTAACCAGTTCATTCGGGAAGGTTTTAGCTCCGATTTGAGTGATTCCAAAGGTATTTTATTAAATTGGAAATCTTAATTTTATGATGGAAAAGACGGTTCTCAAAAAGGAGCTAAAACGAAGCCAAACTGAAAATGCCATTATGGAAGGGCAAAAATGGAAACAAAGTGCACAAAAGAAGCTTCCAAACTCCCTTTTTAAGCCACGTTCAGCTCCCCCCTCTCTAAACCGACTTTCTTCTGCCCAAAACTCAGAAATGGAGCTGCTGTCTTAGGCACACAAAGGGAGGAAATTTTGGAGGAAGAAGAGCTAAAGAAAAGGTGAGAAAGTGTAAGGTTTTCATGCTCTTTTCTCTTGAAACTTTATCCTCCCCTTCTTGCTTTATCTTTCCATGGTTTTAATGTATTTTTTGGTGCTGATTTGGGTCCAGATCAGAGGAGGGAAATTCAAAATTTAAGGAGGAGAAAGAGGAAAGAGGAAGGGCTCTTGAAGGAAGCTTGATTGCAAGGTAGTTTCTCTCCATTTGTTGCTTCTTTTTCTCCTTCTCCTCTTCCATGGTAGGATGTCTCAACCAGAACCATGAAGAGGGAAGAGTTTCTATTTTATAATCCAAAAGAATCCATCAAACTAAGGCATGGGAAGATGGATTATACCAAAGCATTTCCCTTCCATTTTGTGTATCACTTTGCTAGAAAATGCCCCTAAGGATGTATTATCATAATGGGTTCTGTTATTGTGTGAAATTACAAGGAGATAATGGTGGAAAACCCAATTTTCTGGGCTTGATGATTGAAATGCGAATTTTGGTGAGTCTATGGTGGATTTTCGGAGGTCAGGCTATGGCTATTGTTAAATGAGTATCTCCTTTCCATTTTGATGCATTTTCTGTTAGTTTGAGACCCCAATAGTTGACCTATGATATGGGCTTTGGTTTCATGTGAAATTACCCAGAAATTGGAGTGAAGTATGGCAATTTCTGGTATGGGAAAGTGGGAATCCGAAATTAAATCCCTTGGTAATTAGGTGAGTAACCTCTAGTTTGTCATTAGTAGTTCAACTCTTTGGATATTTGATTGTGATTAGAAATGATGATAATTATGCTTGTTATAGGCTTGGTGTGCATTTGGATTATTATGGTAGCTAGGGGAAGAGTAATTGGCTTCATTGAGGTAACTGGGGTTAATTTTCCAATTCCATGTATATGTTCATATTAATATGATATTGTTTGCACATATATGATTTTGAAATGCTAAATGATTAGTTGACTACTTGAATTGTTATTATGATTGGACCTTGTGAGTCCATGGTGGAGCTGTGGTGCGGCTGCCACCCGTGCATATGCTTCGATCGGGCACTGGGTTGTGATCAGACCCCGATGCACTGAGCCCTGATTGTGCTCATTATGGAGTAGGTGCCGTGGACGGACCTTTCTCGGTGTTATTGGCCATTAATATGTTATGTATTACTGCTGGTATGGGACAGTAGTTATTGGTAGTTCAATTAGTTCATTTGCCAATTGAATTGATGATTCTGGTATTGATGACATGAACTTGCATTGGATTGATTAACTTGTGCATGTATATGGAAACTGCCTTTTTGTTACTGAGATTGTATATCTCACCCCGTTGTGGGCTAATTATTTTCAGGGACCGAACCTTTTAGTGACAAGGAGAAAATTTACGAGAGCTTGGTAAATGGTTTGGTAGCACATACGTTTGAGAGCCTCGTCAAATTGTAATGTAACTAGTTTACAAATTTTGTACCATTGTTGCATTGCATCATGAATTGCCAAGTGTAGAAGTTGTATTTTGTTAACATAGAATGTAATCCCATGATATGTTCCTTATACACTTGACTATTAATGCAAGAAATACCCAATGAAATATGATTGAATGACCATTGTGGGAGATTTATAATTTGTTGACGTAAAATCCCATGGATGAGTAGGAAAATCCACATCTAAATGCTAAAAGGATAATGATAGATTAGTTGGGTAATTAAGGTACATAATTACCACTAAAGTTGCATAAATTAAGGTAGAATGACTCTAGAGTGATATTGGAGGGAAATTGGAGAGCATAAGATGAAATCTTGGGAGTTGTAGGAATAGAAGGGAAATGGCCGCGGCCAACATTTAATTGGCCTCGGCCAAATGTGGCGAACCTGCCAGGGAAGAAAACAGAGAGCAATTGGCCGCGGTGAATAGTGACGTTAGCCCCGGCTAAGTCTGAGAGGCAGATTTGGGGGTGTTCCAGAAGGTATTTGGCCGCGGCTAAAGGGGTATTTGGCTGCGGCTAAATGTGAAAAACTTGTGAAGGTGTAAGGAGTTAAACCGAGAGTAATTGGCCGCAACGCAATTGAATTTAGCCACGGCGAAAATACTCTATTTCTCATATTCACCTAGAAAACTTAGTTTCTCTTAAAGTAATGCTAAGGAATGATTTAGAAACACTTGTAGGAGGATTTTATGAGTTGGAAATGATGGATGGGAGAATCAAAGGCTCCTCATTAATAATTAAATTCACTCATGCATTCGAATAATTATGGTTGTCTAGCTAATGACCCTAGCAACATTAAGGTTTCAAATTTCCTCACTTGTTCCCGATGTAATTAATTTTAATGACTTCAAACCTTGATATATGATTATTAATCATGTACTTAACCTTAATTACTATAATTGGAAGTTAGGGTCATTACACATAGCCCAGCAACACTATATGATCCAGCAGCAGCATGAGATGATTATGCAGCTACAGGAAGCCTTGGCTAGGTAAGAAGAAGCCAGGAGAGAGGCCCCTCCACCGCCTCTACCTCAGCCATCCACCTCCGGTGCACCCCAGCCTTCCCCTTCCGGTGTTCCACCCCCACCTCCTCAGGAACCAGCTCAGGCTCTACCATCTATTCAAAAACAACTGAATCAATTCCGAAAGAACAACCCGTCGGTGTTTGACGGGGAGTTAGATGCTGATAAGGTAGAGGCCTAGGTGATGGAGATTGAGAAGATATTCTCAGTTATGGATTGAACCTCTGAGCAGAAGGCCCAATTAGCCACCTTCATGTTACAGAAAGAAGCAGATAGATGGTGGCGTAGCACAAAGTCTCTAATGGAGACAAAGAATTTGCAAATCAACTGGGAGAACTTTCTAGTGCAATTTTATGAAAAATATTTTCCCAGCTCAGTGAGGAAGCAAAAGGAGATGCAGTTCATGGGGTTGAGACAGACTGATGATATGATAGTTGATCAGTATGTGGCCCGATTTATTGAGCTATCTCGGTACTCTTCCTACCTCCAGAGATACGATGATGAGCCCTGGAGGTGTGAGCAGTTTGAGACCGAGTTGAAGCCCTTGATCAGAGACAGAGTGACTCCACAGAGGATCAGGAATTTTAATGCCCTTGTGGAGATCAGCAGAGTGATTGAGAATAATTTGAGGGACTTTATGCCTACTGCCACAGTATCTGGTCAGAAAGGGGCTCCAGAACTGAAAAGGCTGCGACCCGAAGAGGGAGCTAGCTCTGCACCTACCAATAAGAAGAAGAGTAAGGTGCAATGGAGTAGAAAACCACAAAAAGGGAAGAGGCCACAGCCCCCGAGGACTCAGTCATCCGTCGCCCCACAATCTATAGTGATCTGCTACAAGTGTGGGAAGCTGAGGCATATTGCCAGAAACTGTTCTCAGGCATATTCAGCGCCTCCACTTAGACCGCCTCCTTCCAGGCCACAGACCCAGGACAGGGTGTTTGCCCTTTCTCAGCAGGAGGCTAGCGCGTCTCCCAGTCTTATTCGAGGTATGATCATAGTGAACGATTTTCCTGTGATTGCTATGTTTGATTCGGGTGCTTGTCACTCGTTTATATCTGATGACTATGTGAGACGTTTGGGTCTGGCCGTTAGTACTCTACCATTTGATTTATCTGTCACCACACCTACTGGAGGCCATGTTATTACTTCCCATGCTTGTTTAAATGTCACTGTCAATCATTGTTATACTACCATTGACTTGATTTGTATGCCATTCCATGACATTGATTTAATTGTGGGTATGAACTGGATGACTGTCAATAATGCTATCCTTGATTGTGAACACCGCACTGTATTTGTACCTTCTTGTGGGACCATACCTAGGATAGAAGCCGAGCTATCTTTCATGACCACTGTCCAAGCTGAGAGATACTTAGAATAGGGGTGTCAGGGGTTTCTAGTCTTTTTCTCTATACGAGTCGAGGTAGAAGAAAGGATAGAGAAGATCCCGATCGTTAGGGAATTCCCAGAAGTTTTCCCTAAAGATTTTGATTTTAGTGGCCTACTTCCTGAGAGAGAGATAGAGTTCCCCATAGAGATAGTGCCTGGGGCTGGACCGGTGTCCAAGGCTCCGTACAGGATGGCTCCCACCGAGCTTGCTGAATTGAAAAAACAGATAGAAGAGCTATTAGAGAAAGGGTTCATACGCCCTAGTGTGTCACCCTGGGGAGCTCCAGTATTGTTCGTGAAAAAGAAAGATAGTAGCTTGAGGTTGTGTATAGATTATAGAGAATTGAATAAGGTTACCATCAAGAATAAGTATCCTCTCTCTAGGATAGATGACTTGTTAGATCAGTTGGTTGGGGCATCTGTCTTTTCCAAGATAGACCTTAGATCTGGATATCACCAACTAAGAGTGAGAGCTGAAGACGTCCCAAGGACGGCCTTCAGGACTAGATATGGGCATTATGAGTTCCTCGTGATACCATTCGGGCTGACGAATGCACCCGCAGTATTCATGGACTACATGAACAGGGTTTTCAGACCTTATCTAGATAAATTTGTTGTGGTCTTTATTGATGATATCCTAGTGTACTCTAAATCTTTTGAGGAGCATGAGCGGCATCTAAAATTAGCCCTAGAGATTCTGAAAGAGAAGAAATTATATGCCAAACTGAGTAAATGTGAGTTTTGGCTAACCGAGGTAAAATTCTTAGGTTATGTGATCTCACGAGACGGGGTCGTAGTAGATCCCCATAAAGTTGAGGCTGTGTTACAGTGGGATCGACCTAGGACTATCACCGAGGTTAGGAGTTTCCTTGGTTTGGCAGGATATTACCGACGATTCATTCAGGGCTTTTCTCAGATGGCCTTGCCACTTACAAGGCTAACTCGTAAAGATACACCTTTTGTATGGGATGAGAGATGTGAGAGGAGTTTTCAGGAGTTGAAACTCCGATTAACCACTGCCCCTGTGCTAGTCATTTCTGACCCTGGTTTACCATTTGTGGTATATAGTGATGCCTCGAGGAAAGGGTTAGGATGTGTATTGATGCAGCAAGGTAGGGTAGTGGCATATGCCTCTAGGCAGCTGAGGCCTCATGAGGAGAATTATTCCATACATGACCTAGAGTTAGCTGCCGTAGTGTTTGCTCTTAAGATTTAGAGGCACTATTTGTATGGTACGACTATAGAGATTTATAGTGACCACAAAAGTTTGAAATATCTGTTCGATCAGAAGGAACTCAATATGAGACAAAGGAGATGGATGGAGTTCCTGAAAGATTATGATTATGTATTGAAATACCATATGGAGAAGGCCAATGTGGTGGCCGATGCCCTGAGTAGGAAATCCATCCACGCCGCCCATATGATGATCAGGGTGCAGGAGCTTCTAGAACAATTTAGCAATTTGAACCTCTCTTACCATCAGGTATCGGGTAGACTATTTTTCAGTGAGACTCGGATTGAGAATGAGTTAAGAGTCCAGATCTTAGATGCCCAGAGAGAGGATGAATTCTTGAAACAGATTAGGAGCGAAATCTCCCAGGGTAGGACCTCAGATTTCGGGCTATCTGAGGACGGTGTGATAATATACCGAGATAGAATCTGTGTGCCTAGTAGTAATGAATTGAGAGAGAAAATTCTAGACGAGGCACACAAGAGTAAATATACTATCCACCCAGGTGCCACCAAGATGTATCATGATCTAAAAAGAATCTTCTGGTGGCAAGGAATGAAGAATGACGTCACAGATTACGTGGCGAGATGTTTAGTGTGCCAGAGGGTTAAGATAGAACACCAGAGACCAGCTGGGTTGTTGCAACCCCTAGATATCCCTGAGTGAAAATGGGAAAGTATAGCTATGGATTTCGTCATGGGGTTACCTAGGACATCCTCTGGACACGGTGCTATCTAGGTAGTTGTGGATAGATTGACGAGGTCTGCACATTTCTTAGCGATTAGGGCTACTTACTCATTGGATAGATTAGCCCAGTTATATATACGTGAGATAGTGCGACTTCATGGAGTGCCCAGTAGCATTGTATCCGATAGAGACCCTAGGTTCACATCGAACTTTTGGAGGTCGTTACAGCATGCCTTAGGGACTAGGTTGCGATTTAGCACTGCTTACCACCCCCAGACTGATGGTCAGACTGAGAGGACCATCCAGACCTTAGAGGACATGCTGAGGGCATGTGTGTTAGAGATGAGGGGTAACTGGGATGCATATCTGCCATTAGCTGAATTTGCATACAATAATAGCTATCATTCCAGTATTCAGATAGCCCCTTATGAGGCTCTCTATGGGAGAAAGTGTAGATCTCTGTTATGTTGGGTTGAGTTAGGGGAGATTTCCATTCCCTTTGTTCAATTGATCATGTGAGACTTAGAAATGATCGGAAGCATGCTAGAAATATATGGTGTTACAAATAGAACTCCCATAGATAATACAATTAAAACAAAGACTCGAAAAGATTAAGTGATTAAAACAGATTCCTGGTTTTGATTAAGCAGAGGAGAGATTATGTTGCTATTCAATGCCTAGTCCACTAGCCGTTGGCTTAAAAAAAATCAAGCTGAGATTTTTATAGGAGCAACAATTCAAGATGCATATCCATCCATTGCAAAATAACAACAGTAAGAAGATCAAAGCTACATTAACATAGCCCTAATAGATTCAGCAGGTCAAATCAGTAAGATAGCAACACTCATTAATGGAAAATACAACAAATAAGTGTCCACACCTATTTCAGACCCCTTCTCAAGCATTCCATCGAGCATTTGCTGTGCATGTCTAAAGACACATACAGAGCATGCCCTTTCCAACTTGAACCACGCCTACTCAGTATAAGAATATCACCCAATCCTCCATTCCCATTTCGCATCAACAGCCATTACCAGGAATTTCGTTAACAGACCAGAAAAAGCAAGCAAAAAATTGTAGCTTATCCGCAAGAATTCTAGCAGACGAATGGCTATCTCTGGACTTCTCTTTTTTCTCTCTTGGACACTCCACCCCCTTGCTCCCTCTCCCAGCTTTTGCGTAGATGTTTTTTCACTGCTCTCTACCTCGATTTTTCAGTCTCCCTATTAGGGATCTCCTCCTTTCAATTCGCCGATGTATTGTCGGCTTCTCCTTCGCCGAATCTGTCTCTCCCATCTCTATTCTTTCTCTCGTTCTCCTTCCTCTTCTCGCTGAATCCCCGGTTTCTTTAACCTCGAAACCAATTCAGAAAAGATCCCCCCAAATCGCTTCCCCTGGACCCAAATCAGAAGCCTTCCATTCGCCGGTTTTCCCTCTTTCGTTTCCCTTTTCAGTCTTCCCTCTCCGTCTCTCTTGCTGCCTTTGCTTTTTTTTTTTCTTGTCTTTCGGTCTCTTTCCCCCGAATATCCCCCCTTTTCCAGTTGCCTCTCTCCCCTTCTCGGACCCTCTCTCTGTTTGAATCAGAAATCCCTACCTCTCTCTCTTTTTTTTCAATTTTTCGATCTCCCTTTCTTCTCTGCCTCTCCTTTCGCTCTTGAATTCCAAACCCCCTCCTCTAATCCGAAAATCGCTGCCTTTTTCATGTCTCTTCCCTCTCTGTCTCAAATCTGCTCCTTTCCGCTTTTCTGAATCTCGGAGATGTGTCCCTTTCCTGTCTCGAGCCATGCGTCTCCTGCCCCTTCCTTTTCTGCCTTGTGCCTCCCTGCCTCTTTGCTTCGTGTTTTCTTTTCTGCCTCAGCCTTGTTCTTCATTGATGGCAGTGATCAGAAGAGTCTACCCTGTGTTTTGGCCTTTTTTTATTTTGATTTTTTTTTGTGCTTGGAGCTAATGGACCAGATTTAGGAAAGTTGAGCTGCCATTTTTTTTTAAAATTTGGGCCAGGGTATAGTCAAATGGACTTGTGTTGAAAAAAATATTTGGGCTTTCTTCTTTTTTTTTTTAAATCTTTTTTTTAATCCTTCATTTTTTTTCTTTTCTTTTATTTATTTATTTTTTTTTATACTTTTTTTTATTTTTCCTTTTTGATTTTTTTTATCGCTTTGGTTTTTATTTATTTTTTTCTTTATTTTTTTTTCAATTTTTTTGTTTTCTAAAGCTTTTTTTTTTTTTCATTTTCTCCTAATTTTCTGTTTTCTTTCTTTTGTTCTTCTTTTTATTTGTATTTCTGTTAATTTGATTTTGTTATTATTTTTGTATTTTGTCTGGACAAAATATGATGTTCACAGATGTGTTCTGTTTTAGAATGTTGAGATTTGAGTTCATTTCGGTTAGTATTTTTGCTGTTCATTTTTTAAATGATCCCCTCATTCGTAACCAACCTCTTTTGTCAGTACTTTGCATTTTTCGTATCTCTGGAAGCTTGAAATAATTGTTATAGAGTTGTATAAGATTTTGAACGCTGCTTTCAAGCTTCAAAGTCTGAGATATTTTAGAAATTCAAAAGGGGAAGTAAATGTTTATTATGTGTTTGATAGAAGATCAAAATAGGAGTGGTAATTCTGAATTGATTTATGGATTGGTATTGATTCGCTAGCGTTTCATATCTTTTCTGTTTTGGGATTACTCATTGACAATGGTAATGATACTAGGCACCTGAACCTTTATATGTATTGTTCTATTTGGAATTGACATTATTAAAGGGTAAAGACGAATTGGGCCTCTCATCTTACTACTGTTTTGAGTTTTACCCTTTCCTTTTTTTTGGTTCTGGCTTGGTTGTTCGAAGTCATGTATTGCTATACTTTCTGTTGAGTAAAATCATTATGCTATGAATTTTTGAATTCTTCCAACATTTAGTTGCACTTTGATGCTGCTTTAGACTTTCATCTGATGCATACAAAGCTTGCTTTTCTCCTTAATCAGTTATAAAGGATAATTTATCATCATAGAAGCTAATATGCCTCTTTGTTTCTGTTGTGTGTAAGGCCAATGAATTGGTGAAGTGAAGAGAATGGGGAGCTGTGCAGAGATTAAGTGGTGGTAAGATCAGATGCCTTACGAGTTCTTTTTCTTTTCTTATTTTAATTCGTACACTTTGAATAAGATGTAACATGCATTTGGGTCATGACACAAGGCATACACAATTACAAATAATGCACGCTTGTAACATTTTTTTCTACAATTTTGCTTCATCTTTAGAATTACCACGTGAGATTTCTTATCTCCCCAGGCATATAGGAGCAAACTTGATGATCATGTGGGGCAATAAACCTCCTTAGTATTCGATAGGTATTAAATTTGTGTTTTAATAAGTTTTGGGTTTCAATAGCCCACATGTAATTCTGTTTTCAAAAGAATTCCAAGAAAAGAAAAGAGAAAAAAAATCAAATTTAGGCTTTTGACGAAAAAAGAGAAAAAAATAAAAATAAATTAATCGAATAATTTTTTTTATTTGCAAAAAATGAGGAATAATAAAATATTTTTCCAAACCCTTGAAAAAGTCAATCTATTTATGAATTAAGTTTAAATCTTTTAAAACTAAAAAAATAAAAAAGGAGTTTTCTCTATAAATAATAAAAGTTTTCAAAATTAAAATTTAGCTTTTCTTTTCTCGAAAAGTTTGCCAAAACCAAAAGAAATTGATTAAAAAATAAAAATCAAAATAAAAAAAATTGAGAAATAAAATTAACAAAATCAAAAGATCAAAATGAAAGAAAGGGTTAAAAAATAGGAATAATCTAGGTTTTGTAAATTGAAACACACAAACTAACTCCAAAATCGTTTCAATCGCAAGGGTTTAAATTATTTTTATGTTCTTTTACCTTTCAACCAAAACATAATAAAAAAAAACAAAGCAAAAAAAAAAAGAACCAAAAAATAATAAAACAAAACAAAATAATAAATAAGAAACAGAGAAAGAATGAAAACAAAAATGAAAAAAAGAGAAAAAATGAAAAAAAGAAAACACAAAACAAAAAAATAACAAAAACCAAAAAGATTAAAAAAAACAAAAACAAAAACAAAAAAAGAAGAGGAAAGAGTAAAATTAATTTTGCTTTTTACAAATAAAAACACCTCAACCAACCTCAAATTCATTTTATTTGCAAAAGTCTAAATGATTTTGACTCTTTTTCTCTCTCAAAATAATAATAATAATAATAAAAAACCAAAATCAACAAAACAATAAAAACAAAAACAAACATTAAGCACCGTCTCTTGTCGAACTACGTAGACTTTGATCTTTTTAAATGGTACGTAGGTCTTAGGCTCTCATTTTAGATCAAGTCCGCCCTTACAAATAAAGTTTTCTTTTCAACTTTTATTTCCTTAATTGCTTTCCTTTTATTTTGTTTTTATAATTTTATTTCTTTAATTTATTTCTTCTTTTTTTTACTTTCAATTTTATTTAATTTCTTTATTTCTTATTTTGCATGTGATTTGTTAAGGAGAATTAAAATAGACTAGGGGCCATAGTAATTTTACACGACTGCCTTAAGGTAATCATTCTTAGTAACGGGTGTAGTGGGGTGCCTAACATCTTCCCCACTCATAATCGATTCCCGAACTCAAATCTAATTCGCAAACCGTTTTTCTTATAAAAAGATTTTTCCAAATTTTTGCCTTTTCAAAAATTAAAATTTTGGGAGCGACTCCTACTCCACTCTTATTTTATTTGATTTCGATTTTCATTTTCTTTGAAAATTGATTGCAAAAATTTCTTTTTTTAAGCGTCACGTGGTCGTATTTTTGGGTGTGACAATAATCATTGATTTAATTCAAAAAGCATTGTTTCGTTAGAGCCATTGTAGAATGTTCGAGCTACTATCTCCCAAATTTCTTTTATTGTGGGTAGCCAAATAAAATGTTGCATCAGCATTGGGCTTATGAAATCAATGAGCCAACTTTTAACTCTATGATTTTTTGTGATCCACGTTCTGAAAGAAGGATCTCCGGGTTCGGGTTTCTTTACTTCACCAGCAAGATACCCAGCTTTGTTTCGAGTTGTAATTTGCATCTCCGTAAGTTGAGACCATAATGAGAATTTTGTTTCATCAAGGATGAGGGTTACAAGGAAAAAAGAATTATCTTGGTTGACAATGATTGAAAGTGGAAGGTTACTGGGTGGTTGAGTTGTAGAGATAGAGGAGTTATTGGCCATTAAAGGAAACAGGAAGAGAGAGGATTTCAAATTATTTATTTAGAATGATACGCTTGAAAGATCAAAACCAAGCTTTGATACCATGTTAAAACATGGACATTCAATTTTTTTGTGTGAATATTTTCTATATATTGCTTCTTGACTCACAGTGAATCTACAAATACATTTACATCCGAAAGTCAAGGTAACAAACTTTATCTTTAAGGATATGATTTCCTCTTATTCAACAAATTACAATATATTCAAATGATTTATTTAGAAGGATACACTTGAAAGATCAAAACCAAGCTTTGATACTATGCTAAAACATGGACGTTCGAATTTTTTGTGTGAATATTTTTTGTATATTGCTTCTTGACTCACATCAAATATATAAACACATTTACATCCGAAAGTCTAAGTAATAGACTTTGTCTTTGAGGATATGTTTCCTCTTATTCAACAAATTACAATATAAACAAGTTAACAGAAAAAATAAACAAGATAATTGAAAAACTTTATCTCATATGTTGATACAAACCAATAAATTTTGAGTGCAAAATACTCCCACAAACTCTCATCCATAAACACATATGTTTCACTAATTGTTCACCTTGAAAATTTGCACATCCATAACTCCTTTCACTAATCTTCCTCTTTCTTTACAAAAAAAATTAGAAAACACACACACACACACACACAATTAAAGATAAATAAATATAATTATGGCGAGAGTAAAAAAGATAAACAAATATAATACCTAAATAAAAATTAAAAAGTGGACTGCTAATATTTATGAATTATGCCTTTGGCAAGATAAAATATTGATACTTGATTTGTACAATTCTCTATCGACACTTCAAACAAACAGTGAATAATACCAGCCTTTAATCCAAGTTGTCCAAAGTCCGCCCAATTAAAAGAATTTAGTAAAAAAAAAAAGGGGTCAAATTTAGCAGTATCCATCACTAGCACTACCAGACAAATAATGAAAATATTGTGGGCTTGGCCCTTGCCATTTATAATAGTTAATATTTTCCTTTCTTCCAATGCCGTTTTAAAATAATATTCCCATACTTAATTAATCATTATTGAATTTAAAATGAGACATGGATATTTAGTTTATTAGGTAATATAATTTTTTTAAAAAAGTAGAATTTTACCCACACGAGAGGATGAGACAGGCTGGGAAAAGGTATATATGCCCGCTTTAGTGTCATAATGCTTCCTAAGAAAACATTTTGGACCTCATGGGTTTAAAAGGTGAAAAAATTATTGTTAGGTAGAAGAGAGGAAGTTTTGGCATAGGGTAAATTACATTAACTTTTTAAAAGTTTGATTAAATTATATTTGATATTTTTTATTTTAAGAATTACATCTTACTCTCTTTTAATTTATTTTCTATCAATAAAAGTAATTGTTTATACAATATATATTTTTAAAAAAATAAAATTATGTATCTTTTTTTATTGCTATACTAAAAATAAAATTCTCATGTTAAAACTTAATATCAATTTAATTACTTTTATTATCATATTAAAACTAATATCACAATCTTATTTTGTATGAAAAGATAACTTTTTTGCCATAAAAATAAATTAGAGAGAAAATTTCTACAATATATATATATATATATATATCAAAATATCAAAAAGGATGTCAAATATAATTTAATCAAACTTATACGAAAAATTAGCATGATTTACTCTTTGTTATATATGAAACTGGTTGTAATGGTGCCATGTTGTTAAACCCACCCACATTCCTCTATCGATATTGAGATTTTATATTAAATGTCATAGAATGATCACAGAAACTTCACCTTGCTATCCGATTCCTTTATCGGAGTATCAACTTTACCAAAATTGACCTAATTTAACCTAAATCACATGACAGTGTTTCTTAGTCAATGTGTTGTAGGATTGATGGGGCCTCCGGCCAGCGTTGAGGTTGCCATATGGTGGTGGTCGGCCAGCTGGGAATCACAAAGCAGCATCCTTAAAAACTGAAAAATGATACTAGCTAGCTATTAGGGTTTGAGGAAGTGAGGGACTTGTCTTCCACTAAATGGGTCGGCATGTTTGCTCTTGGGATCGATATACTGGTTGTGAATCTAAATGTTGTTGTTAATCAACTTAAATTTTTGTGATTTTAAAATGTCGGTTATTATATAAAGATAAAGAAAAACTTTTGGGTGCTACTGGTTTTTTTTGGTACATAAAAATGATTCAACTTGCCATCTTTTATTTAAATTCTTATCTACTTTATCACCTATCCTGGTGTCAAGTGCTAGAGTTATATTAGTTTTATTGTAATGTACGCAATTATGCTACAATGCTTTTATTCAAATTTTCAATAATCATGGGTCTAACACCTAATATTCATATTGTCCAAATAAAAATGTGTCATTTTGAAATAATGGAAAGAAATATGATAGTAAAGGATTAACATTGTTGATTAATTAATAAAAAAATAAATTATATGACAGACAAAGTAAAATTAATAACAAAAATATTAAAAACATAAATTACTTAAATTGAAGCTTACATCAAAGCTTTTGAATTCATTAAAAAAGATATAATTTTTTTACCAAGAAAAATTTGTTATAATTGGAATTCTTATAATTAAATATAATTAAAAAAATCACTATAATTTAATTGGAAAGGAAAGACAAGATGATATGTGATTGACACAACTCATAAACAATGTCTGTAATCTCCCACAGGTTGTTAAGGTTGACATGGCCAAGTCCAATATTGAGAATAATTAGAGTGAAAGTAATTTTAACTAGGTTGATCATGTTTATAGAAAAAGAAATTGTATAGATCAAATTTAATTATGAATGACCATATACATTGATACATTAAAAATATTTAATATAATTATATATTTATTAAAATTTAATTTGATCTCTCAATTTATTATAATTAATTATCTTAAAAAATTTTCAGTAAGATAATTAGCTGCACATAAAAGGGACACATGGGTCAATGTGGAACCCTTAGGTTGATGATTGATCAGAATTTTGAGGTGGAAGTACTCAAAATGATATTCCCCCAGCTGGATTATTCTAACCCATGCTTCAATTTTTATCCATATCTTCTTCATTTGGGAGCTCTTGTCTTTGTATGACTGAGAGAGAGTCTGAGAGACATGATGTTTCCCACAAGAATCAATAACAACAGAAAAGTGAGAGGATATACATACATACATATATATATATATATATATATATATAAGTTTGAATGTTCTATTTTATATGAACCTTACAGGTTGGATACATTTGCTTATTGGTTGTACAATATTTTTGTATCCTTGTGTCTCCAATATCTCCCTTCCCCTCTCTCCCTAAAAACAATAAGTTTATTTTCAGCATTGTGTATTATTGAATAATAGATATTATTATCATTTATATATTGGTGTTATCGAATTTAGATATACCAATATCTCTCATAATATTTATGTCTTAGCTGTTAATTAAATTAAAACTCTGGAGCTCAAATAATTTAATTTTAAAATACAGTTAAGTGATTCTAAAATTTTAAAAAATAATTATTTGTTTTCAAAATATAAATAATAATAGCATTCAATTTTTTTATAATACTAAAGAAGTTCAATACATATTTTTTTTTTAAAGAATGAATCCAAAAGATGTTTGAAAATGGGTTAATTACTGATAATTAATTCAAAAGTTTTCTTTTCATTCTTCAGCATATTTATGATTGAAGATTTAAACTGGCATACTTAACTCATATATAAGTACTAATAAATTTAAATTTAAACCCAATCATTCATTACTTCTAATAATATCATATGCTGGCTTTTATATTATTTTGAGAGTTATAAATTATAATGAGCAAGTAATTCTTCACCGTCTAAAAGTTTTTATATATATAAAACAAGAATTTCAAAAGAACTGGACTATTCAAGATTTCATGCAAATTAAAATAAGCACTGCTCATGATAATAAAGATGCATAGACAAATTGAATATGACAACTCTATGATATAGCATAGTATAGTATGGCATCTTATCTTTTTAATGATTGAGCCACAATCTATATATCTCTTTCAAATGTGGAATAAATTGCTTCTTGTTTGCCTGCGTTGAAATGAATTTTGAACATCAAATTCAATGCCCATGTGTAAGATGTGAGTTTTTATCTGACTCTTTAAATATGTCTTAATCATTTTCACCCAACAATGTTAGAAAGTACACAACACTATTAATATTTGGACCACAATTCACCCTTTGGTTTCTTCACCAGTCAAAAAGACACGGTGACCCTTGAGATTAGTGATAATCATATCCTGTAATAAAATAAAAACCAATAAAATTAAAAATAAAAAGAATAAAATGATAATCAAATCATTTTTAACACTATTTGTTATCTCTGTGTACCGCTTTTTTTTCATAATAGAAATATAACTATATAAATAATATATGATTCAATATATAGTCAAAATAAATTTATTTATAATATAATTTTTTTTATTTTTTTGAAAAAATTATATATATTTTTATAATCAAATATTTTTAGAAGCATGAGAATATTTTTACTCTTAAAATTTGATATTTCTTGCTATTTAAATTCAAATTCTTTAGAGCTGAACCACAATTTGATATAATACATGCAACGAGGGCATGCATCATTAGTCTTATTGACCCATAATTATGTAGGAGGCGGCATCATTTGCCTTTTTTTTAGAACCTCGAACTCTACCAACGCTGGAAGTCAAAATTCGATATCATGATATGACTTCGTCTGATTTATTGATAGTGATACTTTTTCATACCTAATTATTTCTCTCTCAAACCAATAGTTCTCCTAATACTCATCATTTCATAGACAAAATGCCATCATTAATCTTCATTTGTTTATTATTAGATTCAAAATGTATTTAGCTTTCCAACTCGATTTAAGTAAAGGCAATGATGGAAGAGAATAAAGTAGGTAGAAGAAATGTGACCAGTGAATGAAATATATTTGTGAATCAATATGAATAGTTCACGTAACATTAATTTTAATTTGTTAGAAGGTGTGCACAAATTGTCATCTTAATCTTGTTATATAAGATAGTACCATGGATTAATATCATTTTTAATAATACCTCATATTATTTAAAAGCTGAAAAATTTCACATCACAACACTTACGAATTGATCTCTCTCTCTCTCTCTCTCTCTCTCTCTCTCTCTCTCTCTCTCTCTCTCTCTCTCTCTCTCTCTATATATATATATATATATATAACTTTTAAAAAAAAAGCTTTGTCATCAATCATAAACAAAGGATATCCCACCAAACTACTAGACATAATTATTTTTGTTGATATAAAGAATGAAAAGGTTGGTTTAATTTAAATGCCTATTATTATGGGCACCCATTATGCTCTACGTTCGTTGCTCATAATGTCATAGTTTTATTCAAACCTTCTGCTGCCAACCACTTTCTATTCCTTTGCCAAATGTAATATCTTTTAAGTTGTCCCTTTGAACTTAGATTCATAGCTTGCTGGTTTCTACTTGATCTTTTAGGCTGAGTGTTACAAAATTTTTGTAAATTCTGAATTATATACAAATAATTTTTTTTATTTTAAAAACCTGATAAGCAACTTTCTTAAAATTTTAAATTTATACAAATAATCCTCTTTACTATTAATTAGTTTATTATTTTACAAATGGAGTGTAATATGTTAGTGATAATGAACTCTTATAAGTTTTATTTTTTTTGTAGATAATGACTTTAAAGTTTAGATTATGTGCAAATTAAATAAATTTTTTAATATGTCATATTTTGTTAATAAAATAACAAATTAATGAATGGTAGAGAGTTAACTGCACAATTTTAAAAGTTTAAAAGTTTTATTATCAAGTTTTAAAAATAAAAAAATTATTTACACATAATTTAAAGTTTAAAAAAGTTATTTACAATTTGATCTATCTTTTAATAATAAGTTGTTTATTGTGTGTGTGTGTGTGTGTGTGTGTGTGTGTGAGAGAGAGAGAGAGAGAGAGAGAGAGAGAGAGAGAGAGATAGAGAATCATAATTAATAGGGGTGTATCAAATTAAACCTCGTTAGTTGGAGCCAATATTATCAATATATAGTTCAATTAAAATTTGATAATAGTCAATCAAACTATAGTTGTTGTAAACCTGATCAAAGATAATTTTTTCAATTACTTGGATAGAGTTCTTAAACTTTATTGAGGTATCGTCATTTTTCAAAGCATGTTTAGTATAATATATAATAGAATATTGTTTTAATTTCAAGGCAATGCATTATATCGTTAATACATACCCACTGTCACCAAATAATTACTGGCAAAGAGTAATTTTATAATCCTTTACGTCAATGCAACTCTAACTCTTATTGTCAGTATAATATTTTTCATTTAGATAACTAAAAATATAATTTAGCTAGAGATATTTTATAAGGTGTATCATTACATAAATAATATTCCATATTATCATCTTAAGAAATACTCAGGTCATTACTTAAACATGTTTTAGAAGTTAAAATCTTCAAATTAAAACCTTGGTGGAGAATATATTCCTCGAAATCCATCAACCCCTGAATGGAGGAATTTGCATCCTATCATCCTCAACTTTGTCTGCCAAACCCTAGCTAATCAAAAAGCATAAAAGCGTATTTTTTGTGCGAAGCGAAGTGTGGGACACCATAAATGTCATTGTGATTTGTGAAAGGGTGCATTTGACAGAAAAAGAGAAAAGCAATTTGTAAGCAACCGAAAATTAAAGAGACTTTAGGGAGAAGAAAAGGAGCAAAAGTGGAAAACCCTACCTTTCTGCTTCTTCACATTAAACTATAATCTTTACTTTGACTCAAAAGATTATAAAGTAGAGTGCTCAAATGATAAGTAAATTTGTATTTAATGGTTGAGAAATTTTTGTAATGTTAAGAATTTGAGACGGTAAGAAAACATTTGTAAAAAGATACAATCTTAATACCTTGAGGGAAAATAATCCTATATCTAAAGGGTGTAGGAATACTTATAAAAACAAATTAAAAAAAAACTACAAGGGTAAAACGCTATAAGCAATATTTGGTATATATATGAATATTTTTAATTTTCAAGACGTTAGAAATCTATTTATAAAATATTTAAGTTTGATATATATATATATATATATACATATATATATGAAGCATCATATATATATATTGTTTAGAAGATATATATACAATATATATTCGTTTTATCCAAATATCTTATAATAAGTTTCTAAATATTTTAAGAAAATATTTTTTTAAAAATATACCAAAGAGGTCCTACAAAAATAGATCCCAACATTTTTAACAAAGTAAAATCAAAATATATATAATATTGGTGCATATTGAGCTAATAGCTCAGATTTTTTACAAATGAATTTAAGAAGAAGCTTGGGACAAGGAAATGATTTTCAAATCTAAAAAAGTATTTAAAATTTTAAAATCATTTTAATTTTTAAAAAAACATAAATTAGAGCTTAAAAAAAGTTCAGCTGTTATTAAAAGAAAAAAAATCACGGACGATGAACTAAACAACAAAAAGAAACATCATTGATGACGTCGCACGCCCTCGAGATAATATACTCTGTATTGAAGAAACGGTGTCCGAATAGGATAACGAGGAGTGCAATGTCCGATACAGATTGTGGAAAACGGCACACCGTATTAAGAGAAAGTAGTAAATTACGTGAAGCAGACGGTGTTTTGATGTTGGGACTAGAAACTAGTAAGGGTGACGTTAATAAAATGCTTTACGTAATGAGTTTTGTGGTTCGCATTAAACGACAGTGATGCTGATTAGCGTTCCATGTTCGATGTTCCTGGACTACGCTAAAGCAGCGGCAGATGAAAAAACGATTCCAAAGCCTTTTTCTTCCCTGTTTGGTAGTAAATGCCTCAATTTGCGTTTCAAAGTTGAATTTGTTCTCACTTTTTAATCTCCACGCAAAAATCATTTATTAATCTTGTCATAGCTATTCACCCTAGGGCCAAACATTTTCAGCTCGTCTGGTAAGATTTGTATACAATGTTGATGCAATTTCAATTGTATCCTTATTATTGTTATTTATTATTTCTTTAGAATAAAAATATGATGATTATTTTTATCTTTCAAATTATTTTTTTTAAGATTATTTTTTTTAATATTTTGTCTACTAAAGGATACTTATGTTAGTTGATTGATCTCTCAGAGATTTTGATGATATTATTACAAATAAAATAATAATTAATATAAACACACAGCCATCAATTTTATTTTTAAAGATACTTAATTTTGTAATTGTTTTTAAGGGATGTAAGTATTGAATGTTTGCATTTCCATAATTTTTTTCAAAGACTTTGTGTCGTAAGTAATTTTTTTAGAAAAAAAGTAGCCCATATTAATTTGTTTTTAAAGGATTCCTGTGTCCCTTTTTTATATAATTCATTATTATTTTAATCTATTTTGTTAGAATTTTGTTAATTATTTTTTATTCATATAAGTATACAATTTCATATAAATAGTGTTTTGAATCAGTATAGTATAAATACAATTGTATTATATATATAGATAAAATAATTGATTTTTCATGTCACATCAAAGCTTTTTTTTTTGAAAAAATTACGTTTAATAAATTAAAAAAATTATTTTTAAAGACTATTATTATTAGATTCAACGATTTGCTGTTAAATTCAGTGGTAATTATTCTAAAACAAGTGATAACAGATTTTTATAAATAAATATTTTTATTTTTTAATCTTTTATTATAATTTTCTTTTCTTTTTCACTTATAATTATTGTTGTACAAACTAATTGTCATAGTCGTTTTTTTTCCCCTCCTTCACTTGTTCTTGGGATATTTTGATTAGGAAATACTCCCTCCAATCCAAAATGTAAGTTACCAAAAGAAAAAAATTTCGGTCCAAAATATAAGTCATTTGACAATAATTATTACTTTTTTTTTCATAATACCCTTCATTTAATGGCAACAGCTATATTAAAAATCTCTCATTTAATGGCAACAGCTGTATTAACTACAGGGATAAAGTTGGAAAGACATGGTAATATTTGAAAATTTTTAAAATGTAACTAATTTTTTTTAAGATACGTGAATCTGTTAAAAGTGACTTATATTTTGGACCGGAAGGAGTAGTAGATAGTTCAAATCTCATTGACTATACCAAACAAAAAGAATTGGTAGAAATAGGTGATGATCCCCTGTTTGATTTTAGTGCAACTATTCTCCATGCTCAAAAGAACTTTTGGTATACTTAGCATTAAATTTGCACAAATTAGTAAACAGGGTCACGAGCAAGGATGGAGCCATAATTAGGAGCCCCTAAGCAAGACAAGCCGCCAAAAATCGATTGACGGTAAATGCAACTTTTCTTATAATATTGGCGGCCATAGACCATTTTTTTTCTTTTTTTTTTATAAAAAAAATAACATATATACTCCTTCCGATCCAAAATGTAAGTCACTTAAAAGAAAAAATTTTGATCTAAAATGTAAGTCACTTGGCAATAATTATTTCTTTTTTTTTCTATAATACCCTTCATTTAATAGTAACAACTATGTTAAAAACTCCTCATTTAATGACAATAGCTGTATTAACTACAGGGGTAAGACTGAAAAGATATAGTAATATTTGAAAAGTTTAAGAATATAACTAATTTTTCTTCAAAAATGTGAATCTGTTAAAAGTGACTTATATTTGAGATCGGAAGGAGTATATCTTCACATTCTAATCAATACATTACTTTACTTTCTTGTAAAACTAACCCATCTTTTTACTATTTTGTCATCTCATCGCCACCAAAAATTGTAAATCCAAATGTTAGTCATAATTTCAGCATAATTCCATGAGGATTTGATGTTTGACATGCTACAACTTCACTAATAACAATCATGAATGATAGAAATACATCATTTTGTAGCAGAGCTTGGGTCATACATAAATATATACCTGCAAGCATATGCATATGATATTTATGGAAAAGTATACTTACCTACTCTCAACCTTACATTTAATCATAATGTCTTATTTTTTAATAATAATAATAATAATAAATTTCTAACTTATTAGTCTCCTAACAATGACCTCCAATTATTCAAAGCTTCAAATTAGAGTTAACAAAATTTTTAACAGTTGGGGGATCATTATTATAGAATTAATGGATTAAGAAATAAATTACTATTATTTTTAATTTTAAAAAATTACAATTGCATACAAAATTTTAGATGGATAATACAATATCTTTTAATATTTATTTCAGGATACCGTTCCACACACGTGGCTTCGTTGTCCGGGGACCACTCGCTTTCACTGTCACACATATATGGTGTCTGTTCAACAAGTATGCCCACTCAGTTTTTTTCCATATATTTTGAAAAAGAATAATCCATCCAATAACATATTTTGACATTGTGCGTGCCTAAGTTTTAAAAATTTGCAATAAAGGGGGAAAATTTTAATTTTCCTGTGTGTAAATTAACCTACCGACGTCAATACGTGTAGAGAATAGACCCAAAAAGAAAAAAAAAAAGATTTGTCCTTCAGTCATCTAATTCACACTGGCAAGTTTTATAGAAGTTTTAAATTAATTCATTTAGCTAAAAAAAAGGTCGTATTATTTTTTATTTTTTAAAATAATTTTACTATGTCCTTCAGTGATAATTTATAAAAAATTTTTTGATATTAAATTTGATAATTTATTAATTTAGGTATTATTTAGTTATTTAGTACCATTAATTTACACTTAATATTTTTAACAATAAAAAATAATATATCTACCGAATAAATTAAAATTTTATAAAATTTTAAAGAATTAAAATATATTTAACTGAAAAAATATAAAAGGAAAAAGAAAGAAACTGTTATTTTTGGTTGGCCGACAGAATATGACGCGAAGATAAGATTGGGTGTATGATTTGACCTAACAGCTTCCACGTGAGTATAAACATTCTTCCATTCCAAAATTGCTTAGGAATCTGTCAATATGCACGCTTTCAATGTAACCTCTCCTGACCCATTTGACGTCCCATAAAAGAAACGACGCTCTATGACCTCTACTACATAGGTGCTTGCCCCAACCTATTCTCTAATAATTTAATATTGATTCACACTCATAATTTCATGTTACATAAAAATTTCTTGAATTTTAAATTTTAAAATTTAAAATAATAACAAAAAAATATATATATATTCTCATCTCTATCATCTGATTTAATATTAATTCAATTTTTATCTATATCACTTGTTATTATTATTGATCCCTTATAAACTCTAAATTTTCAAAAATTCAACGCTGTCTAATTTATATTATTAAGACTATAAGATCATATGGCCTCCAGTCTATCAAACCATAATAATGAATTGAAATAATAAATTGTTTTAAATAGCATGACTTTAAGCAGTTAAATGTGACAAATTACTCTAAATAATATAACTTTATGCAAAACAAGTCAATTTAATCAATTTCTATCATTAGCTTGGCTTCTAATAGATTATAAATAAGGCTCTCAATCATCTCCAAAAAAGGAAATTGAATCGTCATCAACATCTGACACACAACTCATGTTCTAGCACTTTTATTGTTGTAATATTTTTATCTTAAAATAAAATAATTTTTTCTCCCTCTAAACTATCTTTTTTTTTTTCTTTTATTGACATCCCCCGTCTTTAATAAATTTCGTCATGTGTCAAATTCATCTGAAAAGCAGACTAAACTTTTGTTGAAAAATATTTTTTATTTTTCTTTTTCAAACCTTGGCTTAACTTTAAGAAGAAAAGCTCAACCTAACCTTTTTTTTTTTGGGAAACTTCAATAACTATCATAATGCATTTAACTGGCAAGGCCATATTTCTAATCATAAAAGATGGATCACATGAATATGAATCTACTTATATTATTTACACTGTCAATCAAATATACCAAAATATTTTTTCTTTCATCAAATAATTGATATATTAAAAAAGAAATATCGGCTCGAGTCAAACTTTACTATAAAAGAAATCCAAACTTCACTTATTTTATAAAATGAGTTTTTCTAAGCGGACTGATTTTGTAATTAAGCTTTGTCCTCCAGATTTATAATCATTTATTTTTGTTTTTTGCCAGACTTATTGGGTTAGACAAACTTTTTGATTCATGATCAAATATAACTTCAAGAGTTACCAAATATCTCTAGCAAAAAATTAAATACGTCCCACCAAAATAATTGAAATAACAATTCACTCTCTCTAAAATTTATTTTACAAAAGAAATAGTAATATTACTCTTATGGTTAAAACTCAACATAAAAAAAGATTGATGTCGTTAATCATGAAAATTCTTATAAGAGTTGAATTGGGTATTTTCAACTTCTAAAAGAATATAAGTTGAGAAAATTTTGATTAATTAAAAGCTATTTGAGAAAATAATTAATTCAACCAACTAGCTATAATAACATAGTTAATGTCTTATCATGAGAAAGAATAGTTAGCTTTTCTTTGCCTTCTTGCATTCTGATTTCGTTTAATTCATTTTTGATAAAATTTTTATTCTTTCTAAGTAAATAATTGATTCTATCCCGAGCTATAATGCCCTGAGAAGTTTGTACAAGTTAATTGTCACGTGATGAAATTTCTTAACAAAAAGAAGTAGAAGAAAAGAACTAAATTCTAAAAGTAAAAATATTCACGGTCCAAAAAAAGAACATAACTATTTTTTTACAAGAAGAGGGAGCATTCTAAGTGATGAGAATATTCCGGGAAATCCATGTTAAGTATGACATCATTGTGTCCCTTTCATTTAGGGATATTGAAAGAAAAAGGATAAAAAGAAATGGAGTAATTTATATAGATTTTTCTTAAATTATGTTAATTTTTTTATTTTAAAAAATATACAGATTTCTGTTGAAACAATAAGATATATCATTTTTTAATTTAATTTTAAACTTTTTGATTAAAATGTCCTTCATTAATTCTGTTATATAGAGGATATTTTAATAACAAAAAATTAGACTAAAATATATTTATTTTAGAAATAAAAAGAAAATATATAATTTTAACAAAATTAAAAAAAAATTATATGATCTACTCAAATGAATAATAAGCTACTTTAATTTAACAAAGGAAGGAAAGAGAAAGATGGCCAACAATGACCGTGAGAGCATGCTAATAACTTCTAAGTTTTAGTACTAATAAAATGTTGATTTAGTTTGTGAAAGATAAATTTTTTTATTAATTTGATCTTTAATGACAAAGTTTTTAATTTAATTTTTGAAAGATCATTCTCATTTCAAATGGATTGAAATGAATCATTTGCAATAGTATATATGTAATTAAAAAGATAAAGATAAAGAATTTTTAACGAGAGAAACTGATATCTAATATTGACTTAATACTTGTACTCTATCTCTCTCCGCGTCAACTTTCTAAGGAAATGTAAAGGATCCAAAAGCCAAATTGGTTCTCTAAAGATAAATTTTTTTAATTTAATATTCTAAACATTTTTTAATCAAAATAATTATTCTAAAAGTATTTGTGATTCACTGTAACACTAAAATCCAGCTGTTTTCGTGTTAAAGATACCTAAACAAATCAATATAATTAGTTAATAGTCACATGGAATTTTATTTTTACCTAATAAGTAGACAATTTTGATTTAAAAAACATTTAAAAAATTAAATAAAAAACTTTATTTTTTAAAATAACAAATTAAGAGAAAAATAATGTTTCAAAGATTAAATTAAAAATGTTTATCTCAAAAGACTAAATTATTAATTTGCTATAGTTTAATATCGTCATCTCTACTTTTCACCCTTACTTTGTGAAGCATCAATGGTCAATTTATAGAAATCATATTTTTACTGTGACCTTTCAAAAATTAATTAAGTCATGAAGCCTTATCCTTGATGCTTGGAGAATGATGGAAAAGCAAAAGAACAGCTATTTCAATTTAATCATTACCTTTTTATACCATAATAATTGAATTAAATCATTTATTAGCTATCTGTATGCATTATGACTGGATAAATTAAACAAAATTTTTACACGTAATCCAATCTGTTTCCTTTTATCCTATGGATTAAATAACTAAGATGATAACTAACAAACAAAGCTAACACGTTTATAATTCGCATCAGGTCTAATTTATGAGTAAAAAAAAAGAATAAATTCCAATAATGAATAATAATATAATTATATATCATATAATGTGATATATTTTAGAGTTAGAATCAATTTATAAAAAATAATATTCAATTTTATGAGTCGCCAATTTTA
Source organism: Erythrophleum ivorense (assembly GCA_026724425.1). NCBI lineage: Eukaryota > Viridiplantae > Streptophyta > Magnoliopsida > Fabales > Fabaceae > Erythrophleum > Erythrophleum ivorense. The sequence continues at coordinate 47,955,378 of JAIUCV010000009.1, forward strand.
GATTATAAGACATATATATACAAAACATTTCATAACTTTATTTATTTATTTTTATGAACAGAAACGTTATAGCTTTATATAATAAAAAATAATTTTTATTTCTTCAAATAATATATATTTAATTAGATAGTTGCCTGTATAGCGATACACGAGCAATTAAAAAAATTTTGTAAGATTCACAAAAAAGTTTTGTAAGTCTTATAAAAAAATATCATAGTAACAAATACTAAAAAAAATAACGATTTTCTTTTAATTTATATATATATATATATATATGATAGATTAATTATATATCACATTGATAATACATATGACTGAGTTGATCACCCGAAAGGAGAAATTTACCAAAAGATGAAATGAAGAAGAGAGGAATCAGAAATTTAATGAAAAAAGCGAGGGTGTGGTGGACAATTCATGCCCCCCAACATAATGAGTGGGAATCAAATATGAATATTATATGCTGCAACCAAAGAAGTTTCAGATAGGGGTACTTTGGGAATAAAATTAATTGCCCCTTGTTCTGTTCATGCCCCATTTGGCCGTGCCATAAAAAGGTTGAGTTCTTCAGAATTTAATGCTAATGTTGGTGCGAAGGATGAAGAAGAAAATGAATGAAAATGGTAGGAGAGAAATGAAGAGAGAAAGCGAGAGAGAGAGAGTAGGTAAATTATTTATTTCTTCATTTGGTATGATAGAAAAAAAAAAGAAAAAAAGCATATGTAATTAATTAGCCAAAAAAAGTATATGCAAATGAGATATAAAATTATTTGTTAGTCTATATTTGATTAAATATATTTACTTTAAACATAATATATATTAATGTCTATTTATTTATATTAAATTTATATAAAATAATTTTTAATAATCATCTACAAATTTCAAAACATATTTAATAACCAAGAACTCAAAATTTGGAGAGTTTGGGCTTTTATATCATCGTTTTATAATTTTTATAATATAAAATTTTAATGAATATAAAATTTTTTAAATATCTCTTAATATTTTATTTCTTTTCTCTGCCAATTTATTTTTAAATATTTATAATTTGTTACATTTTAATGTTTTTGTTAGGATATATTCCTTCTAGTCTCATATATAAGAAACTTTTTTGAGATTTGATTTGGTCTTATATATAAGAAACAAACTACCATATTAATTATAGTATTCTAATTATGCCCTTCATTAAATAAGTCATTCAAATTATAAATAGTGGTGATTATTAATTTTAAAGAGAAAGTGCACATATTAAATAGAGATATTTTTGAAAAATAATTTTTATTTGAGACAAGATTAATTACTTTTAACTAACTTTCTTAATATTTGTGAATTAGTTATTTATTTCTTATATATGAGACCAGAGGGAGTATTATATAAGTATTTAAATTTATAAAAAAATTTAATATTGTCATATAATAAATTATAAATTTTGAGATATTCAAAAATTAAAATAAATTTTTTTATAAAATTTAAGTAATGTTAAGTTGTAAAAATTATATATTTGTCTGTAAAAAAGTATTCTTATATTATTATATTTTAAAGTTTTAATTAAGGAAATATGTATATATTAAAAATAAAATTACATATTTACTGACAACAAAAAACATATATATATATTTTTTCCCATCTCACCCCATCCATCCTGCGTATCCAAAAACATCTTTAAATCTCTCTTTGACCGTCGTACTTTCTCTCTCTCTCTCATCATCATCACCCTTTGGCCCTTTTAGCCGCTGTTGCAGACTCTGCTTTCTGCTGCGAGCGAAACCAGAACAGAGAGAGAACGAGAAGAAACACACCCACATACACTCGAGACTCACAAAGAGAGGGAGAGAACGGCTTGAAAGTTGAAACTCTCGCCCCGTCTTTCTCTGCGAAAGAAATATATAATTTTTATCATTCATCAGTAGCCGAAATACAAACTTTTTCTTGTTCTGCCTCTGATTTCGATATCCTCATTCGTTATTATTAAACTCTCCTCTCTCTCTCTCTCTTACTACTACCTCCCTTCCATCTACTCTGATCCGACGGCTGCGATCTTCTCGTTTCTCCAATCGTACGGCCAGGGGTCCTCTTTTCTGCGGCTTCCCACCTCAACACACACTCTCTCTACGTAAGTTTCCCGTCCTTGTAACAGCAAAAAATATACATGCCTTTCTAACCCACATTTTCTGGGGGTATGTGTGTGTGGGTTCCCTTTTTCAATAAAAATGAATTCGTTTTACTGTATTATAACTATCTCAGGAACACATTCTATCTCTATCTCTCTTTTTTGTGCCTATGCAAAGTTCTGTATTTTCTTTTTGGATTGTGCTTTGTTCCAAGTTTTCGAATCTACTCCTCACATTCGGTGGACATCATTTTTCCGTTTTTCCATTTTCGGGTCGTCCCAATTCTTTAATTTTTTTGAAAGGTCATTTTCCCCCAAAAAAATAATGGACAATTAATTTTTCCATTAGGTTCAAGGTTCAATCCGTTTTTCTTACATGCAATGGTGTAGCGTTGAATTATGTATTATTATAGTAGGTTTCCAGATATAGTGGCTGCGGATGCGAGATTTAGATCCATCATGGTGCTATGACCGTCATTGTGAGATTGGCTTGATTGAAATTTTAATATTTGTTTATATCTAGTTTATTGTGAAGGGTTCAAATTGTTTTATGTTTGGGGTTCTTGTTGTATTTAACCTTTTGTCAAGTGCTTGTTTAAAATTTTAGTTTCAAGATGGGGTCAATTACCCAGCCTGTTATTCTGTGGTATGCATGTGACTGTTATCTGTGTTAAAAAGCAGGGTTGTACTGGTCTGCTGTTGCTCAGATATTAAAGCTAGAATACTTCCATATGCTGTAGAATTTGTGATGTACTATTGGTCAAGTCTATAACGTTTCATATCAAGTTGTTTTCTCAGATACTGCCATAGGTTACAAATTTGAGGTTTGATAAGTTGAAACTTATTTAGCTAGGGGTAAGTGTCAAGTTTGGTTTTTAACGTTGAACCCTAAGATGGTTAAGTTTACAGAAGTTGTAGGCCCCTTGCTTTTTTTTTTCAAAAGTTTTTTTGTGTGTGTGTGTTTCCTTTGGATCATTTGTTTTGCATTAAAGGGAAACTAGTTAATACCTTTTACTTAAAAATAATACCTTAGATCCACTGCCCAAAAAAAAAAATGGCGGGGAGGGTGGGATTGTATAACAATATTTTGTAAAAATATTCCTTTGAAACTCACTACAGGTTGGACCTATACATGGAGTCTAATTGTTCATTTGACTTACAACTGTGGTATTTTATATTGGCTTTAATTACATAATGCATATATATTGTTTGCTATCATAGAACCATATTTGTTAACTTATTTTGAGTGTTATACATGTTTTGTCCTTTACTGAATATCTTTCTCGTGTCAACGGTTGCACATGATATGTAACTGAGATGCAATTCTGCATGAGTAATTAGTAAAAAGCTTTATTATGCACCATTTATTATGTTAATGCTTGGTGTGCTTACAGGGGTCTATCATTGTTAGATGAGATGCTTCCTTGACTTACATTGGAGAAGATTAAAAGTTTTATATCATTTGTTGTTCCATGTGCTTTGCAGGTGTGTTTTCTTAAGGAGCATAGAGTACCGAGGCCCTTTTTCACAGCTTCAGTAAATGATCTTACTTTTTCAGATTTAATTGTAGTGAGGAAGTAGCTTCTCTAGAACACTAAATTATGGATACCAGTGGTCATCAAAGAGTAAAGAGAAATGACTATCTTGTTAAAGAAAATGGTGACTTTCACCTGTCAGATGTTGATGATGAATTTGATCCATGGACTGCCTGGGCATACAAGCCTCGCACGATTACATTGTTACTTATTGGTGCCAGTTTTCTTATGTGAGTGCTCTGCCAGATAAATTATTTCCATATAACATTGGTGTATTCTTACCTACTTGGGAATTTGTTCTATAATGTGATTGAGTTCGATCAATTTTTTATTTTGAATGCATATGCCAGTTGGGCAAGTGGAGCACTTGATCCAGAAAGAGATGCATCTGGTGATCTTGTAACTTCCGTTAAAAGGTTTGTTTTTTTTAGTATATTCAGGTTTCATATTGCTTTAATATGTCTTACAATTTCTTGTTGGAGTGCTTGTACAATATTTTGACTACGCTTGCAATTGGTTTTTAGGGGCGTATGGGCAATGATTGCAGTGTTTCTTGCTTATTGCCTGCTGCAAGCTCCCTCCACGTGAGTAATCTGAGCCAATCTTGTGTATGGTTGGTTTATAATTTGTTGCATTAATTTCTTTGACTGTGGTTTATAAATCTACTATTCTTGTTGATTTCATGCATCTATTTTTATGTATAGTTGCATGGTATATTGTTACATTCAGGTCTAATCTTAAATGAGGTTCTCCCTGAATGTGGAACTTGTTTTTGGACTTTCCCCTTGTTAGATTTTTGTCTACTTTTATCTGAGAGGGAAATGACAAATTACTTTTTCAGTTTTAAAATTGGAAGAAGATAATGTTTAATTAGTTTATTTCGAACTTTCTTTGATGATATTAAGATTATGTGAATAAATGATGCAATTACACTACATATCATCCTGATGACAACTCAAGTATATCATGTAATAGTCCTCCGTTATGTGACATAATGAAATCTGCGTTTTAGATTGGGTGGTTTTTAGGAGTTAGGGTATTAGTTGGCTTAATTTTCGTGGTAAATTAATTGTTGAGACAATTATCTTTGTCTAACATTCATTATTTTTCTGTCTCTATTCAGGGTTCTTATCAGACCCCATCCTGCAATTTGGCGCCTCGTCCATGGCATGGCTGTTGTTTACCTTGTTGCGCTTACATTTTTGCTTTTCCAGGTTGATTGTTGTGTTTCAATTTGACTTCCTATTTTCTGATTATGATCAGTTGAATAGATCAGGGTACGCATTTGCATTAGCTTCTGATGGAACTTACTGAAAATCAGAGAACTATCACACCAGACCTCACACTAAAAGCTTCCCTTCTTTATGTATATATATATATATATATATATATATATATATATATAGAAGCACACACCAGAAACGTAAAGCAACTATAACTTAGAAAAGCAAAGGCAACTGGACAATCAACCTTCAACAACACAAATGTAAAACAGAATGATAAACACTGATAGTCCCTAGCTTTCAAGAGGCTAGAGTCTCCCCCAAGGAAAACCTTCAAAATCATTTTTCACCTCCCTTCCTCACCAATTGGGCTCTTCATTACCCCCTTGCCATCACTGCCACTCTCCTCCACTATTCTCCCTCGATGTCCACTGGTGTCAGAGCTACTTTGTCTATTCTTTTTTCATTTTTTTGGTCCTTACCTTGACCCTCCTGGAGTAAGTCTTCTGGGCTGGATTATCACTTGGGCAAACAGGCCCATCAGATTCCTGCTTGCTTTTTGGATTTGCATGTGTTTCTTCCCTCCCACTCTTTCTGTGTCTGTGTCTTATGATTTGTGGGTAATAAACATGCAGTTAGGCGTCATTTGTTGCACTATTACCTCTAACTGAATCGAATGTATACTTATGTGTAGCCTCAATTTTATTTTTCTGCAGAAGCGTGATGATGCTAGACAGTTTATGAAGTTTCTTCATCCTGATCTTGGTGTTGGTAATGCTACATGTTTTTCTTCTTTTCGGTTTAGCATTGAATTGAACAGGATTAATTTATTGTTTAATTGAGTTTCTTTTGAGACTAAAAGTTTTGTTGGGTGAAATCGTAATTATTTTGCATTACTTTATGCAGAGCTTCCAGAAAGGCCATATGGTGCTGATTGTCGCATATATGTGCCTGAAAACCCTACAAGCAGGTTTAAGAATGTTTATGTATGATTTCTTCACTCTAAACCTTTTATTTATTTATTTTTGTTCTTATTCTCCTAAGTTCTTCTTGTTAGCTTTATCTTTTTAGTTCCACATCTGGCTGATATATATTTTTATATTTTTCTTTCTCTAGGAGACGCTTTTTGATGAGTTTGTTCTAGCTCATATTATTGGGTGGTGGGGGAAGGCAATATTGATACGTAATCAGCCCCTTCTGTGGGTGTTGTCAATTGGATTTGAGTTGATGGAGGTTAGCCCTTGATCTTATTCATAAACGCTCCCTGTTGCATGTCTGTGCACTAGTTAGGTCCTTAGAGCATGCTACCTTTTCAAATTTTTCTATATCGTCTACAAACGTATTTCGTGTTGGCATTGCCAGTTGACTTTCCGCCATAAGTTAGCAAACTTCAACGAGTGCTGGTGGGACAGTCTTATTCTTGACATCTTGATCTGCAATTGGTTTGGTAAGAATTGTATATTCTTTTTTTTTTCTAAATATAATTTGGCTTGCTGGTGAGGTGAAAGATAGCATGTGGCTTACAAGTTGAAGCATTATTTTTTTTGTTGTATTAATATGTAAAAGATTACATTTAACTCATTCATTGGCTTGATCTTAATATTTTGTGAATGAAGTAATGTCAATTCTGGGAAGGGCAAGCCCTTTATATGCGGAATGCTTGTGGGACTTCCAACATTTTTTGATGAATCTTTTCCATTAAATGTTTTAAGGCAGCTGAGCTTTTAGTCTTAGGTTGTCTGGGAATTATGTTTTCTGAAACTATTTTGAATTAGAACTGTTTTTTTCTGGTACATTTGTTCCCATCCCCTTCAAAATTTCAGAAGAACCTATGATTGCAGGTGCAAGTTTCTCACTTTTCAAATTTTTGACGGCACCCTTGATTTTATCATAATATGATGCCATGTGATCAGATATTGGTTATTAATTGTGTCTAGTGAGGCTACTTATTATATCAAGAATGATGGAGTATTTCTTCTTTTCTTGCAATATTTTGTAATTTGTTTCTTCTAGAGTTAGAATTGTTAGAGCTGGTCACAACATATTTTACTCTGTTGACTGTGCAGGTATATGGGCAGGAATGCATACTGTTAGATACTTCGATGGGAAAACATACAAGTGGGTTGGTCTAAGCCGTCAGCCTAATATCATGGGAAAAGTATGTTTTTGTTGCTTTTATTCATAACTTATGCTTGCATCTTTGCATGATTTGAAGATCAAATCATCCAAATCTATATGATTTCTGTCTTTATCTATTGGGTTATTGTCCAACTCTGATTTTCTTATTCTTCTATTTCCCTAAAATTTTATCTCCCGATATCAGGTGAAACGAACATTAGGACAATTCACACCAGCACAGTGGGACAAGGATGAGTGGCATCCATTGCTTGGTCCGTGGCGTTTTGTTCAAGTGCTTAGTCTCTGTATTGTCTTTATGACAGTGGAGCTCAACACATTCTTTTTGAAGTTCTGTCTCTGGATACCTCCACGGAACCCGGTTGTAATTTATAGGTTGATTTTATGGTGGTTAATTGCAATTCCAACCATTCGCGAGTACAATTCATACCTTCAAGACAGGTACATTCTCCATCTCCCTTGTTCTCCCTCCCTACCCCCCCCCCCCCAAAAAAAAGAGGTAATAATAATAATAATAATAATAATATTGTTTGCGTATTGTATGTCAATGAATGGCACACACACACACACACACACACACATATATATCCCTTATACTTCTGGCAATTCATCTACACGTATCATTGTGAACTTTCCAGGAAGCCAGTGAAGAAGGTTGGAGCATTTTGTTGGCTATCTCTTGCTATTTGCATCGTGGAACTTCTGATCTGCATCAAGTTTGGACATGGTAGGTCTCTTTTGTCAATAGCTATTATTGACTTTTTTTTTTTTATAAAAAATTTCTTTCAATGTGTCATGATTTTATTAAAAAAATCTGATAGCAATACCTATATACTACACCTAAGTTTTTTTTCTCTCTCATTATTTTTATACCAAAGATTCTCTGATAACCTATTCCTTGTGTTTCATTAGGCTTGTATCCTAATTCAATGCCTTTGTGGTTGGTAATCTTCTGGTCATCGGTTGGAGTAGCGCTTGTTACATTCCTGCTTGTTTGGTCTTGGCAACTGCATCGGAATCTAGGGAAAAAGCGGCGATAACTTTACTACTGAAGTAGTGCATTATTCTCTAATTCCTTCCTGATTTTTATGGTCATCCATATCCATCTGTGTTCAATTTCGATGGAAATGCTATCTACATTATAATTGTAAATGATGATTTTCCTAGGATAGTGTTTCATAGTTTCTGAGCAGCAAACATTAGAGTTTCAGCTGGTAGAGGGAAGTGTTTCTGATGTGAGAGGCATCTGAACAGGTTTATTACTATTTTTTTTCTCTTTTTGGGGTGATCTAAACAGGTTTCTTTAAATAAGGGTATTTGGTCAATTTCTTCCCTAACATGCCTTCAAATGAACCGTTTTTAAACATTTTGAATGTTTTTATTTTTCCATTGATAAGTTGAATTTGTATGAAATATCAATTCATTGATTTCTGTTTATTGATCACAGGAGAACATTGGCCTTCTGTTTACTTGTACTGTATGACTAGAATGTGCATGAGGCAAGATTGTATGGATGTAGTTTAGAAGTGCATGTACTTTCATCACTAGACTCTTTCTTGAGCTACTAAATTGAAAATGGCGAATCCAGCAACGAGATTAAGGAAATATATTGTATACTAATGATCTATTTCTTAGAAACAAAAGCGCATAGGAAACAGATGCTCCCATGGTTAGATCATAGGTTACTTGTGTCCATAAACTTCTTAAAATGTAGTGTTTGGTGTCAGTTTTATGATTGTTTCAAAAAATAGAGTTGTCTTGCTTAAATTTTTTTTTTGGGCATAATAGTAAACTTTAAGTTTGACAATTAGTATCAAAGCAAAGTTATGCAGTTGGGAGGAAAAATTGTTGGCAGCTCAGAGATTGGTCGCCTTGATCCTGATAGCTCCGTTATTGGTCATTTTCCGGCATACAGGAAGGCGTGTAGAACTGTAGGGACTGAGGTTTGGCACAATGAAATTGCGAAAGGGCGTAAAAGAGGAATACCAAAATTGCACATGGAAGTTAAATTTATGATAAAGGGGAAAACCAAAATTGCACATGAAGTTAAATTTATGATGAGTTTTCGCTAACCAACTCATGCCTTCCTATCATACTAATTCTAGTTACAAATTAAAATACATTTTAAATTTGGTTTATAATTATATTTATAGTAAAACAGTTTATTACAAGTGAATAATATCATACACAATTTTCACTTCACGAATTAAAATGTTGCATTCGTTTTTGTGGTAAAATTTTTTCCCTTGAATGCTTTCCAGTGGGCTTTCTCCATGGCAATCTCTACGTAGAATACTGAGTGGAAAATGGTATGGTAGGAAGCTTCCTCTTCCATACTGTCCTTCCTCTCACAATTTCTTCATCTTGGTTCTCCCCTTCGGCTTGTAGGAGATGTGTATACCTAATCGGCGTCTGCTCAAGGCATCCCAGTATTCCACCTCCCTTTATAACCTCTGATGCCAAGGAAAACCCATTGAACAGATTTATATTGAAATCTTGTTTCACCACATCATGGAGCATTTCATCTTCTTCAGGTTCACAGAGTGATTGAACTATATCTGAGCTCCCACATTCCCTTCTATACTCAAGTGTGATTTCTGTTAATTGGTGGCTCACTAGGACTTGGTCTGGGATGGTCTGAAAATGTAATTTTTAGAGTTAAGTATGAAATTTATAAATAACCCATCAATGAAGAATGGCTTGAAAATATTTGTAATTCACCTCTAGCATCCATCTTACATACTTCACATTGTTGACGTGGTGGTTCATGTCCAAATCACTCCTCTTTGGCTGCACCAATGGAAAAATAGCAGTGAGTGCGTGTGTTTTGCTAAGATGTGGCAAGAAAATAAGGGTGAAGCAGAATATGGCTTTACCTTCAGATCAGAGTTCATATATTTTGCCTCTTTGTTCAACTTGACAATTTTTTCATGGGCATCTTCCTTTATTGCTTGCTTCTCTATGAACCAAGGTGAAAGTTCATCCCTCACCTCATCTGGGATCTTTGAGAGGCGCCTTGTTTTACGGTTCATCATCACCCACGTACTGTTTGATAAATTGTCTGAGTAAAGTCGTATAAAGGGGAAAATGAGGAACATTTTCAGGATGACTAGGGGGAATTTTCCTGGACATACCTTGTTGCTCGAGCGAAAATGAGGCCTGTGGCTTGACTTCTGATCAGCCAGTCCCGCCGCATTCCATTCTTACCTGATGCTCCAACCCATGTGTCAATTTCAACTACCTCCCCCCTGCCATATTTGTTACAGTTTCTTTACTGGTTATGATTCAGTTTATTACCATATTTGGTGCTTACTTAGTTGTTTAGTTAGAGTCTTGGATGATCATGTGTCTACATCATATGACATAAATGTTTGTAGTTTTCTGCAGATTATTTGTGAAGAGAATTCCTAGAAGCATCGCTAGGAAAATGCCATTATGAAGTAAGGTTTGTCTGAAGTGGGGTGAAAATTTCTGAATTTGACTGTATCAGCCAACAAAAACAAACTAGAAAATTCTATAGAAGTTTCTGTCGTTGTTGTGCTGATCATCATGGATAGGTTATACTAACCAGATAGGGTAATAATCAACCAGAACTTGCATTCTTGAGACGACCCAGATGAGATTGTTCCTCTTCATTCCATGTGTTGCCCCAAATCCATCACTGAGCAGTCCAGACATCCATACATGGTTTAATGCTGTCTCCTGCACATCATCATCAACTACATTATAATAACAACACATTTTATGGTTGCCTGATATGGCATCAATGAAACACTTGTACTATGTAGTCACCTGAAGAAGATTGAGGATGCTCTCAAGTGTTGCTGTTTTGTCAGGCCCAACCTCATAGGACCTTATGACCACTGTCTGCCTGTAGCCAACTCCACCTTCAACAATAAGCCCTTGACGATAAGGATCGACAAGTTGCTTCTTTGTTGGAATGTTCTGGCGTAGGCCATTTTCAGCACTAGAAATAACTGCTACTTCAGCTGTTTGGCCGAGTGAATCAACCTTAATTGGATACCTAGAAGTCCCATTAATCTTGATGCTGCTGTTTAGCTGCTGCTTATGCTGGTCATGGCTTTCTCCCATTGAAGAACAGCATCTCACAAGGTATGCAGAGGATGAATATGAGAAAGTAGTAGCCATTCTTTTTATTTATTTATTTCTTTCTTTCTTATGGAGGAGAGAAGTTGGAAAGAGAAAATGAGGATGAAACTATTTTATAGGAAAACTTCAGGGCGGAAATGGCAAGGCAACATATGGGGCTATGTGGGACAAATGAGTTAATGGAGTTGACATCAATGAGGGCTTTGGTGTTTGCTGAGGATGCTGATTTTCGTTGTCACAGCTGAAAAGAAAACTTCCTAGAACTGATCGATCTGTTTTATGGATTTGTGAAATACAAAGAGGGTAGACTGTGTTTTTGAAACTCCACTCACTCTCTCATTCCTGAAGACATTAATTTTGTCTTGTTACGTGGTGGCTTGGATTTTCCCAACGTGTCAGGTACAGAAAAGAAGAAATTTTTTACACAGAAACAACTAATCAAAGAGAAACGATTCAGACACTGTTGATTAAAACTAAAAGTGCGTTGCTCGTTTAAGTTTTCCTTCTTCATAATTTAATGGTATTAGTTCTGTGTGCTCGAGGCAGCAAGCAAGAAGAGAGAGAATGCCATGTTGTTCCATCTGAAGATTAGGATAAGTGGGTACTGGAAGTTTCTAATAGAAAACCCCTGAATGCTTTAGACTCTGAGCCATGGAAAAATCGAAGTTTTCTTGTCCTCATTATGATTGCTTTTTTGTTTGAAATGTGGGACAGAATCAACTGAAATATTATAGTAAAAGTTTTCCTCTAATGCCAACCAAAAGTTCATGCAGGTTAGGAAGTGAAATTCAGTCAAGGACTTATGTTGTTGTATTTATGCTGCTGTCATATTCTCTAATGTTTTTCCAGTGCAAGCATAGAGGATTAATATTTGTACAGGGTCCTGTTCATTAATCAGGTAGGAGTAAAGTTAGCTAGCAAAAAAAATTTACAAAAGAAGTTCGGTTCATGTTTTATATATGTTGAATACTTTGTATAAAATATGACCTAACTCTCCAAATTATACATAAAACTTTAAATTTTGCGATATTGTGTCCTGTATCTGATTTGGTGTTAATATTTCTTAAAAAGCTAGAGTTTTAAAGCGTTCTTATACTTTTTTATTTTTCTAAAGAACAGTTTAATTTGAACAGAATACTTTATTTACATTCTATGCAATGTCTCTTTCTGACAATCACATATATACCCAACGTAGTTTGTACAGTGTGCGTGTTATTTAATCGGATTAATTGCAAATAAATGTGTAAGAAGCTGGTAAAATAAATTAAATAGACAGAATGCCACTTAAACGGGTGTTTATTATTTTTTAAGTTTTGTTTATTAATTTTTTTATAAATAATAACAATAAAAATATACTCCCTCTGGTCTCATGTATAAGAGACTTTTTTGAAATTTGATTTGGTCTTATATATAAGAAACAAATTACGATATTAATTACAGTATTTTAATTATGTTTTTCATTAAATAAGTCATTCAAATTATGAGCAGTGGTAATCATTAATTTTAAGCAAAAAGTGCAAATATTAAATAGAAATATTTTTAAAAAATAATTTTTATTTGAGACAAGATTAATTACTTTTAATTAATTTTCTTAATACTCATGAATTAGTTATTTATTTTTTATATATGAGATCAGGAGGAATATTACTTTAATATTATTAATTTGTCTAGTTGCAACTAATTTTAGATTCTAATAATATTATTTTGTGAAGATAAATAAAGGATTTATAACATACAAGGATTTTTTCTTTTATTTTTTTAGCGTAGGCCATAAACTAATTATTAGCCTCCAAATACATATATATATATATATATATATATATATATATATAATCATAGTTGAATTTAAATTCCTTGAAATTGACCCATATATACATTTCCAGTAAGTTTATCTATCACGATCAATCATGTCCATGTGTCACCTTTTAAGCAAGTATGCAGTTCCAGATTGGCCCTACTTAATTGAATTCATAAGTCAGTTGGTTAAATAGATTCATCAGTTTAAAAGTATTTTGAAAATAGAATGCATATAATTATTATTTACAAATCAAACAGAAATTGTGAATCATAAAGCGAATTATGGATGTTGAGAAATGAAGGACTGAAGGTTTTGGTAACAAAAGACTAAGCTTGAATTTGTGGTATTAGAAAGTATTTTCATATTATTTATTTAATAAGATAAATAGTTATCCTAAATGAAATGTCTTTTATATTTAACATTTTATTTAAAAAAATGTTATTGTTGAATATATTAAAATGACCTGTGAGTTGGGAACGGATGAACCAACTTGGGAGGCTCTATTTTGACAACTCTAATTAACTTTAAATACATTATTTATGTAAATTAATGTACCTCACTCATAAATATTTAAAGTAAATTACAAAGATTATTTTTAATTTTTTTTGGAATTATACAAGTTTTTCTTAAAATAAAAAGTTGTTTTATACTTTAGTTCAATTCAAAATTTTTTTTATTAAAGTATTTTTTTATCAATTTAAATACTTTTTTTGGCTAAAATTTTTTTTAATTGAGGATATTTTAGTCAAATAAATTTGAATTAAACTAAAGTGTAAAATAATTTTTTATTTTAAGGGAGATCTGTATATATTAAAAAAATAAAATGTTTAAATAATTTTTAAAAAATTAGAAAAAATTATATAATTTGCTCAAATATTTAATGTACCATCAAGATTTATTTAAACTTCTGGACCAACTTGGGAGGCTCTATTTTGACAACTCTAATTAACTTTAAATAACTTATTTAAGTTAATGTAGCTCACTCATAAATATTTAATGTATGATCGAGATTTATCTAAACTTCCTTTAAAGGATGAGCCAATGAGTATATCAAAGGATTTGCATCATTGGCTAGGAATCTTTTTTTAAATGATAGTATTTAACTGCTTACCTACTTCTTTTTGCATTCTACCTTCTCTTCCCATATTCTATTATTGCCAATTATTTAAAAAATATTGATATAATTAAAATAAAAAATAAAAACATTAAATGTGAGACAACTTTCGAAAAAGTTGTGCAACATCTTGTCTGTTGATTTTTTTTTTTCTTTTTAATAAATTCTCTAGAGTGTCATGAATGAGACAGCTTTAATTGATTCACAGAGATGAATTACTTAAGGACTTAAGGTCACAAGATTTTTTTTTCCTTACAAATTTTTCAAAATGATATAGTGATCTACTTTTGATTGAACTGGAAAGATTAACTAATGGTATGTTAATTCTAACATCACTTAACAATTATATATATATATATATATATATATATATATGTCTGTATGTGTATATATATATAACAAGTATAAAAGCCTTGTGTGATGTCAATTTAATTACTCGCAGTTGTTTACAAGATTGCTGGATGGAACATGTTAGGAAGACGAATGGGCAATGGCCCTAGGCATACAAAATCTATTAAAAATGGTGAATTATTCGTACAAATAAATTATGCCTCTGTTAATCTCCTTTACCTATGTTCGAGTCTTTTAACTTTAAGAGAATATAATTTAGCCGCAAGTGGTTATATACAGATGACATAAATAGTTTGAATTCTTTGTGTCTTTTATATTTAAAAGATTGACCAAGTAAGTCGTAAAAAGAAAAAGACTTCTTCTATCTAGTCATTTGATTTTTGGTGTTATCTTGATGAATATTTAAGAATATCTCTCGGTCACCCTAAAAAGTAATTAACTAATAGTAATAACTTAGTAAGGCAATGTTTAGTGTGATATAACCTAGGACACCATGTTTATGGGGTCAGAAGCATATGTAGTAATTCACGATTTCATATGGGTATTATGCGGCAGTTTATGTAGTTGTTGGATTCTGAGACACCATAAACAGAAGGTTTCTTTCCATTTGGCAAGATAAAAAAGGACAAAAATTTAAGTGTAAATTTTTAGTATTTATTATCATATTCTTTTAATAAAAATTTGACTTATGGATACTCTTTTACCTTTGTATCACTTTTTTTTCTTTTGAGTTCTTCCTATTTTATTTCATTTTTTTGGGTTACATTATTTGTTATAAATATAATAGCAAATTTTAAATATCTAATTTTTTTTTATTAGAAAGGAAAAACAACATAACCCCTTTGAACTATAGCCTAACTAATAAAGAGCTTTGGTCCATGAATTTAAAACATAATACTCCTCTTAAATTATCACAAAAAGGTAAAAATATTACATATCAATTAAAACACATCTAACAACCATATAATACCTAAAAAAAGGAGGAGAATTTATGAAGAAGATGAAAACATAAAATATCACATAATTTTAAAACATTTATCTTAATTTCATTTTTTTATGATATTTTTAATAAATTAAGTGTGACATTTTTAAAATTGGATAGAGCTAAAATTTAGGAGAAATATATACTTCTCCCAGTTAAAAAATGGTTGCTAAATGTTGTTCTCTCTCTCACTCTGTTCAGTAGCATATATAGAACAAAGCCTCTACTCATTTCCCCAAGCAGGCTGTGTTCTTTATCAGCTACTGAATAGATATTGCCTAAAAGATTGAAGTTGAAGTGAATACTGAATACTCTATTATTGCCTAAAATTTAGGTAGGCCACTTTTCACTAACAAATTTTTGAGAAAACGCGCATATCCGTTGGAAGCAAACAATTTTTTGTTTTGAAGTTCAGTTATCGACATTTCCAATATCTCACACCATTGAGAATATTTCTACTTCAGTCATGAGAAGGTAAAAGTTAGATAGTTTAATTTAAATGTCACAACGCTTGACAAGATAGGAATTATTTTATCTTATCATAAAAGCTTGACGTGCAGAGAGGAACTTCAATCTACCTCAAGATGCATTTTTAAACGTCTCAAACCTCATCGGAAATGACCCCTGCCAGAAGAATAAGGAGCCATATAGGATGCTCTTTTTTAACCTTCTTTTATAGTTCAAATATTATACCAAAGAATAATATAGTAAAATATTTAAGATTTTTATGTTTTATATGATAATTGATATTTTATAAACATTAATAAAACAAATAATATTACTTTCAGATGTCATCATATGCCTTTCAATATTTTAAATGATACTAGACAAATTATATACAAATATACTAAACATAAGGTATCTTCACATTCAAGATGCCAAAATAAAGAGATGTATCGAACAGCTTTTAGAATGCAAGTCAAGTATCAGCCCTGGTCTACTACAGATCAACTTACCCTGCCCTCTCTCCCACCGCCACCCCCCCCCCCCCCCAAAAACCAAAAAAGAAAAAAAGAAAAAAAATACATATACATATATATAGCTTTTCAAAGTATGGGATAATTCAAGGTTTCATATCAATAAGTCAAGAATTTAATAAATCGAATTTGAAACTAAAGATATCTTATTAAGATTTCTTAGTTGTGTCTCAGTTAAATTACAATTTAAATTTTAGTCAGCAAAATAAGAAAAAACTGCTTTGATCCTTTGTCTCTCTAACTTAACTTTAGTTTTGGCTTCTCCAGGAAGCACTTGAGGGAAGGGGGGACTTATTTGGGAAAAATCTAAAGACAATCCTGACCATAATTAAAAAGGAAAAATTAAAAAAAAGCCTATATCAACCACATCAACACATTTATGCTACCATGCTACCTTTGCAAATAAAGAATTGAATGGCTACATGACTGTCACTGGCATTAGCTCCACAAACTCCGCAAAGGAGAAAACCATCAACAGTAACTTATAAGTAACCAAGTGGTAGAAAAGTTAATCCAGCCTTTCTCCATCCTGTCAACTTAAAAGCATCATTGATCACAAATTCATAATCCTCTTCAACATAAATCTGCTCTCACAACACAAATTAAAGTCACATTCCACATAAAAAAAGAAACTCATGAAGGAACATGATCCGGCAAATCCAGCAAAGGCCAAAAAGGAATAATGTGGGAAGCAGTGTCCCATGCTTGCATAAAGTGATTAAAGAGCAAACTCTTACACATATTTTACCATTTGATTTTAAAATCTGAAAGCCAAACTAATAAAAGGACATGTACTAAAAGACACTAAACTACAATGCAAAACATACAATAATATTCTAACATGTCAAACCCTGCACAGGCTAAGTAGATGAACAGCTGAAACATAGATATTAGATTACAAGATGGTATAGTTTTTTGGTTCATGGAACACAAGGCATAGTTACATAAAAATTATTATATATTTCAATTACAGAGGTACGATATTTTTCCTCAGTTGTTTTAATTCTACATTTTTACAGTACAGAGGTGTGAACATTTTCCAATATCTACCATTAAGGAGAAATAAATATCACTTGCAATAGCATTCACTGCATCTCAAAAGCTTGCCAATTCAAGTCAGAAACGGAGGCTTGCTTTCCATTCCATACGGATAAAGCAGGAAAAACTAAAATGATAAAGCCAAAACTGTTGGCTATGTTGATGAGCTATGGAAAGGGATCTACTGACTTCAAGCAAATTTTTGTCACAAATATAATCCAAGGAAAGTATTTTAGCTGCAAATGGATAAGACAAAAGAACCATAACAGCAGCCAACCCCATATGCGTTTGGCATTTAAAGCACATTACAAGATAGGCGTAAAATTTCCAAGAAAAGGACGGCAGTTACATACAAAGATTTTCTGAAGCTACATGTTCATATATGTAAATCTGACAACCGAACAACAATCAAGCATTTCTGCCCATACTTTAATTCCAGAGAAATTACTAGATATAACCAGGGTCAGGCTTATTTTCTTCAATAGCTTCATCCACAGAATCACAGCTGCTACTCTAAATGAAAAAGGTAATTTAAGTCATAATACCAGGATTATAACACAAACAAAAAGAAGAAAGAAAAATATTAGTGAGATATTAGGATAAGCAGCATAAACTTTGGTCATACATGTCCAATTAGGTTAGATTCTAAAAATGCCAACCAGGTAGACTTCAAAATAGCTGCCATTTAGTCTAACTGATGCCTGCAAAGTCTAACATTCATAGTCAATACACTTTCAGACATTACTTACTGACTGAAAAATCCCAAAAACAATTCGCTCATAATACATGGTTCCATTATGCAGCAGATTACCCATAATATAAACTTAACTCCAGGATCAAGAGAGAATCACCCAATATCAGTGAGAAGATAAGCCAGAGATACTGACATCCTTAGCTGAGGTTGTATACATGGCAACTATGCAACTTGACACAAGTCATCTTTATAAGAGGCATTCCAATTTTAAACAAAAACAAAACTAGGGAATATAAGGACCGCATAAGTCATGCCTTAATAGCTCATGAAAGTACAAGCTGAATCAAAACAAGAACAAAAGAGAATAAAAGAGAGCAACAAAGCTGCCCAATCCCTTTGCATATCTAATAAAGTGACTCCTTTAGAAAAGCTGTGAGCCAAACACCAAAGAGAGGCCACAAAGGTTATTCTATACCATAGGGCATCTAAAGACAAAGGGACATCCTTGCAAATACAAACATTCCACTTCAGCCAAATGTTCCAAATCACTGCAAACATTGCGCATTGCCAACATGTTTTCCCTTGTATATACAGAGAACCACTAACTGAATTATATTTTTTATCATTTAAAATACCCAGTGAGTATTAACAAGCATACTCCACTTGTTCATTTCTTTTTCTCCTAAATGAAATTATAACTATTGAAACTTGTGTTTTAATCAATTGGCTGTGGCCTGTGGGTTGTTGAAGACTAAAGAGTTCATCTGACGTGTGCACATACACATTGGTAATTGTCAAGAAGGAAACTCTGCAGTATAGAGGAAAAATATTTTTGTACATGCCATGCTTGGTCCTAGGGAAAATCAAAGTGAAATCTTAAACAGGGAACTTTATATTCTGATTAACACCCTCAAGTTTAGTTACCTGTTCTTTGCCTAACACAATATCCAAATCAAACCAAAGTGTGTTGAAAGAGAAGTCTCAAGCGCAGACCACAGACAGACCATCATGGTCAACCTGCAGTATATAATTACGGTATAATTCTCTGCAGCTTTAGCTCAACATCCACAAAAGTAAAGTTGAAAAAGTAAGTGAATGGTGAGGTATAATAAATGCTCAGACAGGTTGTTGTGGCATTCGCCAACTAACTAGTATAGAAGTGGTAGAATATTTATTTTCCATTCTTTATACAAGTTGTAACTCTGGAAAACAAAATATATACCACTTGAATCACAAATAATAACCATTATTGTCATGCGAAAGATATGCTCCATCCCATCTACTTCTTCCCTCTTCCCCACAATGACTACAACAAAAGAATGAAAAAAATACCGTATGATTGTGTCAAAAAATTATTTGAAATATCTGGACAGAGGAATGGGCTTTCTATAAGCCTCTTCTTGCCTTTGCTGCATAATTTAACTTCAAATATAAATTTTTCATTTAATCAAATCCACATGCTTTCTCAAGTGTTACCTAGTTGCATGGTAAATAGTTGAATTTTGCCCTTCTAACTGATAAAAAAACCCATCAGCAGCTTCATCCTGTAACAAATTACACAATGTGTCAAGGCCAAAGGATTATGGATTTCAATATAAGTACCACATGTCTAAGCGAAACAGGAAATTCTTACTTGGCAAGATGAGCAGAAAATTTTACATTTTAAAATATGCAGCAATTTACACCTCGGTGAGGCAAAATCCATCCAAATTTGAGTATGTCTATCACTTAGTAGTCATGAGACAATCCCATATGGATCCATTAATCTTCCCATCAAGAGTTTATTTGCCACCTCCAATCAAATTCTCAAGATGTTGGATTGCATGCAATTTATAGTCTTTGTTTAGATGTTTCAGAAGTGCGCAATGTGTACAAGAATCAGGCTCTATTTCCTTATCTAGCATTTCCTTATACAATCTTAAGGCCTCCTGCCAATAACCTATGTTGCAGTTCTCATTGATTAAAATAGTGTAGGTAAACTTATTTGCAGAGAGACCGTTTTCTTGCATCTCTGTGAAAAACTTGTAAGCTTGATCCATCTTTCTCACTTTGCAAAGACCGTTTATCAAAGCATTGTAAGTGATCACATTTGGATAAACACCCTTCTCCTGCATTTCCAAAAAGTACATAATAGCAAGTTCCAGCCTTCCCCTAATTGCATGTGAATGAATCAAAACTGTGTAAGTAACGACGGAAGGGAATATTCCTCTGCTCAACATCTCATAGAACACCACTCTAGCCCTCCTAAGATGGCCAGCTGCCAAGTGCGCATGGATGATGCTAGTATATGTTACATGATCAGGAAAAAATCCATCATGGACCATTTTCTTCACAAGTTCACTTGCTTCTTTCAAATTGCCCAATTTACAGAGCCCATCTATGAATACATTATATGTGATCAAATCAGGAGGAAAGCCTTTAGCTAGCATTTCTTCTTGCATACCAAAAGCCTTAGATGAGTCACCAAGCTTCAGTTCACCTACAATACGAGTAGTGTATGCAAAACGATCTGGCTGCAATCCTCTGTGAAGCATCTCATCAAATAGTTCCTTGGCCATCGGCAAGTTTCCTATCATGCATGATCCTCTTACAAGAATTGTGAAAGTATAAATATCAGGATTAGGCCCCTGAATGATCATTTCTTCTTTGAGCCGCTGGGCAACCTCCAAATTCCCCAATCTGCAAAGACCATCTATAAGTGTATTATATGTCACAACAGTAGGTATAAGATTCCTACATCGTAGCTCATCGAATAAGAGAAAAGCTTCTTCTAAGTTCCCCAACCTACAGTAACTGTAAATTAGAGTGTTGTATGAAACCAAGTCTGGTAGCAGATTCTTATTTAGCATAACATACAAATACTGCCTTGCATCGGTCATTCTTCCCCACTTGCAAAGACCATACATAAACGTATTGTAGGTTGCTACAGTAGGTGAAACTCCTCTATTTAACATCTCCTCCCCAATAATTGATGCTTCTTTAAGCAGTCCTTTCTTGCAGTACCCACTAATCAAAGGGTTATATGTGTAAGCCGAAACTTTCAGTCCAGATTTCAGCATCTCCTCAATCAATTTCTTGGCTTGCTCTAGTTCCCCTTTGTTAGACAAACCATTTATCAAAATATTATAAGTTACCTCATTGGGAAGACACCCTCTCTCTTGCATCTCCAATAAAAGGTCTAAAGCTTGCTGGACTTCCCCTTCCTTGCAAAACGAATTTAACATGGTATTATACGTGACAGTTGTTGGCTTAATCCCATACTCAGTCATTAAATTATAAATTTCTCTTGCTTTATTGACCAGATTTTTATCCCTAAGTGTCCTGAGAATCCTATTACAGTTCTTTACATCTGGCAACAACCCATTATAAATCATTTTATGAAAAACGCATAAGCACTTCTCTAACATCGACTTTTTTGTATATATCCACAGCAACAGATCGAGAAGCTTAACAGATACCTCTGAAGACACACACCCGTTAATCAACACATCCATAATTCCGTGCATATTCACGCTAATCACCCTCTCCATAACCCAATACGCAGATCGCATCTGATTATTCTGCGCAAGAATGTCAAGAATAACAACAAACGCGAATTCCGATCCCTTATACTCGGGTTGGCCCTCCACCCATCTAAAGAAGCGCAAAGCGATCTTGGGTCTATCTCGAATTGAGTTAAGGACCCGAACAAACAACTCGGGTTCAACCACCACTGCTCGAAACTGATCAGACACCCAATTACAATTGCAAAAAGCCCAAGGCTTTTCTTCAACGGTGTCGAAGATAAGTTCTCTGTAATGGACCTCAGGAATCGAAGCTAGACTGGAGCTAGAGGTGCAGCTATAGAAAGCGGAACAGAAGGGAAAAAGAAGACGTACTTTGAGAGTAGTGGTGGGCGCAGCAGTTGCAGCAAATGCTTTTGAAGCTCTGAAAGAGAGGGTCATTGAATAAACCACACATTCGGCCTTTTGGATTGAACTCCGGGCGACTGGAAAAGCTCAAAGAAGACTGCGAAGATAAATGTGAATGGAAGAGGATGTTGCCTTCGGAGGCAACGCCATGAACAACCACCGTCGGCGAAGACTTCAGTGGGGATTGAAATCCGCCGCCAGAAACGGTTCTCGGGCGAGGGGCGGCTCGGGCAGGTATTAGAATTAGAATCATGGATTCCCAACTCTCAACCCGAGCCCATTATGTCGGAGCTTCGTCACGAATCCGAACCGCCTTCGTCCTATAATTGCGGGTGCTTGCTTTGCCATAAAAAAAATTGTATAATTATTATTATTAAATTTTTTAATATGATAAGAATTAAAAACTTTTACATATATATATATGTATATATAATTTTTATAATTTTAAATTATATGATTGAATCTTTTAAGAAAATTTTAATACATATTATATTTTTATTAAATAATTTAATAACAAACCAAATGGGTTTGTTTACGTTGATTTGTTGTTTTATATTTGAGTTTTAAAATTCAAAATTGGGATTCAATTCTTGGATGAATTTCGCTCCACGATCTACCCTGCTTAACCACAAAAAGTACCACCGAACTCTCCACATTTATTAGGAAAGAAAAACCCAACATTTAATTTTCAAAAAATAATAAAACGTCTGGTAAACTTTATTATATATATATATATATATATATATATTTATATAAAGTTAAAATACACTTTTAGTCTCTTAACCTTATTTCAAATTTTACTTTTATCTTTTAATTTTATTTTATTTTGATTTATTTTATTAATTTTATCTTAATTTTTATTTTTGTCCTTTAATCTTAATTTTACTCTAATATCAATCCCTTAACTTTATTTTAAATTTCATTTTTACCCCTTAATTTATTTTGCTCCAATTTGCTTTGTTGACTTACAAAAGTCACGTAATTGATTTTTTCTTTTTAACCACTTGATTGTCATCTCAGATTTATGAAACACAATAGATAGTAACCAAAAAAGCATTATAATAAGTAAATCTAGGTTGGTAAGAGGTTATTAGAATTAGGTCATCAAAAAGCTATACAAGATTTATCTGTTAAGTGTTTTAATTTGACAATATTAAAAGAAAAAAAATACTTGAGTAGTCCTTAAAAATTAAGGGGTTAAATCGGGACAAAATAGAATCAAAGAATAAACATAAAATCTAAAGTAAAACTAAAGAAACAAATTATAATGAAATAAAAATAAAAAATGAAAATGAAATTTGAAGTAAACTTAAGGGACCATATGAATGCAATTGAAGAAAGAAATCTTAAATAAAATGCATTTCTTTTCTTAGCTCTTTCTTTATATGAATGCAATTAAAGAAAGAAACCTTAAATAAAATGCATTTCTTTTCATTTTGTGCCCAAAATAAATGAAGAAAATGATTTTAAAAAGGGGAATATAATGAATATGGGTAAATTACTCTTTTTTTTTTTTCAATGAGGCAAAGTCTACATCAACTGTTTAATGAGGCAAGTGCTCCGCGATTGATAGACTTAATCCCGTGGAATTCCTTTTGCAGTTTCGTAGAGGTTGAGTACAAGCTTTTACACTTGGAAAGCCAAACGTTGAAAATAGGTGAGACCTGGTTGCCTTATAGGTCAGATAAGGCACCTTTATGCCCAGTTTTCTTTCATCCTTATTGGTTAATTTAAAGATCATGTTTGTAGTTATAACTTTGAGTTGATTTGGAAACAGACATTCATAATTGATTTATCACCTGTTTGAATAAAATAGTACTTATTCGATAAGGAAATTTGCTGGTGGTTGTTTATTTCCATCATACTAATCGTTCTGAAGTTGTCCTCCAACGATGGAGCAACAGCAATTGAATGGTAACTTTTTTTATTAGACAGTAAGGGTTACTCCGGATCAACTTGCGTATCAATCGAAACTAAATTTTTCTCCGATTGATTTTAAAGGCACACATCCATACTGACTTGGCCTTGTTGATAAATCTTTCTCGATGCTGGCCGACCACATTGGAATTTGTTAGTTTAAAAGATATGAATGTACAAATCAATTTTTTCCCATATAAATCAGCTGCAAATTACAAAAAATTATTGACTAAACAAAAAAAGGAGTTTTGGCAAGGAAATTTCACTGAAGAGCACCTTCCTCAACAGAAAATGCAGCTACAACTGAAATTTCTAATATCATTATAATTGACATTTACCTTCTTCAGGCTGAGCTTATCAGATCCATGGCACATACTACTCTAACATGAAGCAGCCAGCAGTTGTGTCCCTCGAGTGTTTTAGCCTTCACGATCCATTAACTTCTGAAGAATAGCCTGCCAAAAAATATAACGTAGCAAAATTACTCTCGCATCACTATCCTCCATAGATATGACACGTAAAGATTCGCAATCTAACAGTATTTATAACAAAGAAGTGCAATTCCTAGAAATTTGCTATCAAGTTCTTCAATATGATATATGAACACTCCACACCTTTTTTAAAGCATTGTTGAGTTATAAAAAAATCTCTACATGTTATATTTTTATAAATGAGCTTAGTAGCAAATATTTGAAGAACTTAACCAAAGTTTTATCATGATCATATCGGTTGAAAGCATTTTTTTAAGAAAAGCTGAAGAAAATAACCCAAAAAGCTACCAAATAGTTTTTATGATACGGCACATAAAATACAGGTAGGCTTATTTTGTCAGTAACTTACAGGGCACAAATGATATGCTCTTAGTCCTTGATGTAGTTCAGCGGATGAGATTAAAAGCTTTACAGGGCGGAATTCAACAGACAAACTGTGTCCTCTATTGTCTGTGAAACATATCAATTCACGGTTCACAAGATGTTCAAATGCCTGCATCACAAAGCAAAATACCACCAAATAAGCCTAGAAACGAAATTAAAGGAAACATCACCATAACCTTCATTTGCCCATATATTATGCATTTGGCTTAAATAAATTATCAAAAGTACACGCACCCTTAAGCAGACATTTCGTGCATAATAATCAGAAGTCTGGAAGGAATCGTGTATATTTTTATACTCTGCAAAGTATGACACATAAATTCAGTAAATAATGTAATAATAGCAGTAGACTAATAACACACCAATTATCAAAGTTTGACCTTTCATTATAGAATTGAAGTTGCATAAGTTCTGCTCTTTAACTTCCAACCTCTTCACGCAAACCAGGATGTAAAGTTCTAATATGGAGCAATCTGCTTGACCAAGTAGCAAAGTAACCAAAAAGCAATCAATTTCTCAAAAAAAAACAAAAGGAGAAAATTGGAAAAGTTCATTATTTTACTTTGCATAAACAAATGGAAAGTAGCAATTTCGTGCAGAATTTTGCTAACTTTATATTGTCCTCTCAAAGAGGGTCAATTTGTCATTATCATAAAGCTTATATACCCACCAATCAGTTATTTATCATCTTGAGACATCATGTCACATGCTACAAGACTTTTTCTATCCCATGCCACATTAAATATCAAAATAGGTTCTATGAAAAGCCCATGAGATGTGCATGTCGTCATGTCTTAATTCAGCTCTGGCAAACATATGTAAATGTTAAGAGTGATGTCAAAATCATATCATGTCAGATATCTCTTTGCATGCTTTCTACATCTCAAGTCATCCAGGGGGAGGGGCATTAAGAAGTGGAAGGTCCTTAAAAAGTGAAACATAAGGAAACTATATGTGCTTTCATAGAGGCAATAATCAGAATTCCACATGTATATGTTGTCCCCATTTGTAAGCCATATGTGGGTGCAAGTTTCCCAGAGATCCAAAAGAATGTTGGAAAAATTTAAAAGACAGAAAATTAACTAAGACCAGACCTAGACAATTATTTGCAGAAGAAAGTAAAGAGTAATTCAGGAAGCATTATCTGAAGTTCTTGTTACCGCAATAATTTCATCTTAAAGGAGCAATGTGTACATTATGCTACTATTAAGGGTTCTTTTTTTTTTTTTTAACAGTACTGAAGTTCTGCAGTTTTTTGGCAAGTTAGAGCATGGTAGTTTTCAGGAGAAGATATGAATATCAAACATGAACAAGAGCCCTCATATAGAACAATTTGTAAGCAAAGCCAAATACATAATGATTATCATAATAGAAAAGAATCTGTGTGAGTATAAAGTGAATAAACATATTAAACCTAATAACAGATAACACTCCAAGAAGGAACCAGGACCCGTATGGAAACAGATTTTAAAATAATACAATATTTGATGCAGATGAAATTTCTAACACAACAGAAAAAACAAGCATATTGTAAGAGTTTTGCATGTGTTTGTGCCCGCTCACATTAGTATATATAGTTCCCATACTTTTTAGACATTCCAGTTTGGGTTGCCTCTGGATACTTGAACATGCAGTTTCAAAGTTCTCGTATGTCATAAATCCAGTCTGCAAATCCATACAAGAGACTGCACAAAATCTAGAAAAGCATCAAACTCCAGTAAGTTTGTCAGATGGTCTATCTCATACGCAGAGGAAGCTATAAAAGCATTGTTGTTTACAGAAGTGTGAAGAAATACTTACAGAAACCTCAGCAAATGTTTGACTGAGGAGTCAAAATTCAAATATTTATTGAAGGTTTCCTTGAACCTTCTATCTCCTACGATACCCTATATCATGTCAAGGATTCTGTAAAAGATGGTAAAGAGTATATTTTTCCTTTCGCTAGAAATATAGGTATTTTTTATGCACATAAACAACAGCAATACTAGAAGTAAAGTAGCTGTTGTCAATCAAATTAAAAACTCGTAAAAACACATATGGCATATGCAAGAAACTCAGGTTTGCAACAAGAGTTTTTTCCATAGGTCAAAAGCTCATTGACTAAAATAAGAACATGAGCACCTGGAAACACATGCAAAACTGAATGTATTATGGTTTGGCATACCAATTACTAAGCCTTCACAAGCAGAATACATCAAGCATACAAACTCCAAATGGATTTGTGGCAAAACAGCTTATTCTGGGTGGCACTCCTATTCATCATTCTGAAGGCTCATTAAATAGACCCACTGATATAAGTGAAAACCTAACAATAACAATCATCAACAACCAGCAAATATTAAGAAAAGAGGAAAACCTTGTTCTAGTATACTTGACGTTAAGAGCAATAATTAATTCTACTGCTGTAGTATTTTTCGAACAGATGATTTCATTACAAATTTATTTTTTAGGTTATTTTACTTCCCTATCTCTCAAGCCAAAATCCAATTAAACAGATGTTCAAAAACATTTCAAAATATGAATGATCCATAGCCTTCATATGCCCCTTGTCCAACTTTATTTTCTTTCTAAACTACATCTGCTATATGTATTATGATAGTCAGGATGTAATTTTTTATTCATAAGCCATTGATGCATAAACATATAATTTTATTTTCTGTCATGAATCCAAGAAAAGGTAACACAAGAGTTGACAGAAAAAGTAAGAGGGGTTATGTTAAATCTCAAGTTTTGGGAATAAGTTAAAAAAATTTCATGAAAGCCATTTGACATTTTGGGATGAAGTCATCAAACACATTCAATATCTTAGGCAAGAATAGTAAGATACTTTCCAAATTAACCACAATGATCAAACTGAAAGATTCAGCATGAAAAGGATACTTGAACCTTTCTATTAAATTCAACAGCATAATCATGTGGAAGGCTTGAATCCATTGGTAATGACAGTATGTGCTCCAAAATTCTCCATACAAAAAGTCAAAGAACAAAAATTTATTCTCATATTCTGCATACAAGCCAAAATGGCCAGCCCAAAAGAAATTACAAGATATTTACCTCTTTGAGTCTTCCATTGAAAGTGGAAGAAACAACAACTTTCTATGCGAAAAACGAGATCGTACTCTTTTTTCCAACAGTTGATCTGCATCCTACAAGGTGGATCAGATTGATTTGCTCAACTTGTTCATGTTATAATAGACTGTATTTAGTCAAATACACACACACACTAGCAAAACAAACTAGAAAATTCTCGGTCCAATAGCAATTTGTAAATCACAAACCAAATAATATCAAATTAAGGAAAGCTCCCCCCCCCCCCCTTTTTTTTTTCACTCTTGACAAACCAGGTAAGGAAATTAGGATATAATATGATAATATGATATTCAAGCTACTTTAAGTTTACAAGGGAAACAACAGAAATGTACGCACCAGCCGGCAACTAATGCCAATTACAACAGCCTGTGACGTTACTGATTGCATAGCATCTAGCAAGCTATAAAGCAATCTCTGTTTACCCTGTTGAATATCAGAATGGGAATAATAGCAATGCATAATTAGGAAAATTAAACCAAACATAGAATTACAAATAATATTTCACACAGGACACAAATAGGCCAAATAAAATCCATAATTTACACTAGAAAGTTTTCAGTAATGGTCAAACACAAAAAGAAGGTGGAGTCTTACCTGAGCAAACAGGTCAAACTCATCCAGAATAAAAATAACTGTTTTATGTGCTAATCCACACTCCCTAGCAAATAAAGGTAACAGTTGTTTTAGAAAGTCAAACATTTTACTTTTTTCTTATCAAGAAAGTTTCTACTCACTTTAGCATGGCTACCATAAATTGGGAGTTGTCATCAAATGATGCCTACAAAAGTGCATATCAAGATCAACAAATCATCGTACCATAGTTTTTAATGCATAATATAAATCTTGTATAGGCTAGCCCTATTACCGCTTTTGAGAATTGCAATTGATGCTCCATGCATAGCTGCCTAGCTATTTCCTGATGAATCATTAATCAAAACAATAAATGGGATATAATATAGCAAAAAGGGGCAGCAGTGAAACTTAAATCAAGTAGTCCAAACAATTTCAACTTAGGTTATCAGAAAATGGGGGAAAATAACAGTATCAAGTAATGTTTTAAAAACTAAACCGGACATTGAACCAAAATAAAAAGTGATTCACGGTTCAATTGTCCAACTATAGTTGAACTAAGGTTGAACCATTTTTCTAAATATATATAAAGGAAGTATAAATATATATATATATATAATATTTCACAATTAAATTAATACATATATTATAAAATGATATGTAAGATACAAATAAATATTAAAAAAACAATTAAAGAATTTTACATATAACAACAAATCCATGTGAAATGAATTGAGTAGAGTTCATAAAATATCATAAATTTCTATCACAAAATGTCAAAACTTTATTTTAAAAAAAAAATTGGTTTTTGACTGATTTAGTGCCAAATCAGTCAGATTTTTATTGGTTTGGTCAGTTCTTGACTAGTTTATTCCTTAGCTAGTTTTGAGGGTCAAATGAATCAGTTCACTATTTTTTCGATTTGACCAACTAGTTTGGTTTAGCTTTCATAACACTGGTAATAAGTAACATACAAAAATAATTATATTGAACTTTTCATATATATATATATATATATAATAGCAATTGTTTATATTCATAGGCGCATGACAAAGTAAATGGTTCCAAGTATAATCTATATGCAAATTCCAGGTTCTCATAGGATCAAATAGAAAGGATTTTTATCTTCAAACATTATTTGAAGACACTATGTCAATTAGTCTATTCTATTGATTCTATTATATGCCTAATTCTATATCATTGCTCACACAAATCCATAAATACTCTCAAGGTCACTTCTCATCTTGGTCCATCATCATCCAATTCCTTTGTACATTTACAAGTTCTAAATAAGTAAAATTTCTATTCTGCATCTTTTAAGACATTCAGACAGATAAGCACTCAGCTAGATCTCATGCCAACAAAATTTTTCTTTATTATTTACATTAGTTAAGAAGAACAGCAAATTAGCCTAATTCGAAGTCTTTGATTGAAACAAAAGTACAAAACATGAGTGGCATCAACATTCTCATCATGAGGAGTAAATCAATAAAAAGAAAATAAAAACTCAACAGTTAGAAAAAACACACACTACATATATATATATATATATATATTATATCTGTTTCAATTAGTACAGCATCAAATCCAAAGCCAGGTTTTAGGAACTCCAACCTTCAATGCACAGTTGTCATCACTATGTAAAAGCCCACTCAACCTGATCTGCAACACAAAATCCAAAAAATTGTGACTCAAAATGAGAACAAACAAACTTCATGCCCAATAATGCCTTATTTCACTCAATACTTAGCTGTTATTATTATCAGCTGGAATATGCCCTGGAATAAAGCACCAGCAAATTTAGTTATCCTAGTATTTTATTGTGTCACCCTAAGTGAGCATAAAATTATATGCAATCACTACGCATTTGAATAGGTGAAAGTGTCATACATGATCGCTATACTATTAAAAATGTCACCAAAGATAAATTACCAAACCAATTGCTTTGTACCAAAAGACCCTATCACAAAGATATTAATGGTGTTATTCCATCATTGGTGGAGAATTATACATAAATCAAATATAATCAAACTTTAATCTGTATAAATGAACATCCTTATGTTAAGTGCAATTTTTGTATCTTTCCTACACTATGATAAAGGACTATTCTAAACAAATATTCATGGAAGAAGATGAAGGGTTCATTTCAATTATGGTCATCAAACTATGAATAACTCCATTGCTATCTTGAAAAATATGAAGAACAATACACTTGGTTTAATTCCTACTCATATCCCAAAGTAGTGAAAGACAAACTCAACCATACCACTGAAATCATGTCCGGATATTCCACCAATAAATCTCCAATAACAAGCTCCAAAACCTAGCGACAGAAATATTTAAGATGTTACTTTTTAAGTGCAAACTAATATGAAGAAACCCCTGATCAGAACTTGCTCCAAGAGATTTATCTACAAACCGCAGATTTCCCAGAGCCACGGGGACCAAGAAGCAGAATAGAATTATTGCATGCCTCAGTAATTGAACTTGATATCATGAATTTCAGTTTGCTGCAAATCAGTAACTTGTCAATTACTGAGCAACCTAATTTAGTTCTCAGTCAATTAAACAAAGCAAGAAAACATTTCCTAGAAACCAAAACGGAAATAAGGAAGGAGCACGACCTGTGGTTGCTGTCCGGAGAATCGTGGAAAGACTTGAATATAAATTTTGGGTCACAGATCCTGCTTCTTAGCAAGCTTAATGCTTTCATTTTGTGATTTTCTCGCCCCATGGCCTCCGATGTTCGAAATGCGAGCAAACTACCCGAAATTGAGTTTCAGCTGTCTAGTTCAGTAGCTAATCACTACCCAAAAAATCCCAAAAGCAAACAGATAAACTAAACTCAAAACAGAGGAGTGAAGCAAGCAAAAGAGGAGGCTGTGTTGTGGTGTGGCCGAATAAGAGAGGCGGAACACGGGGGGTTTTTGAGCGTTCAGGTAATCGCGCCCTACAAAATTTAGAAGGGCAAGTATGTAGTTTTAAATTTGGAGGCAATACTTTGTTTTAGATAATTCTCTCTGATTGAAGGCGGGAGTTAAAAAATAAAGTAAGAATAATTTATTATTAAGTTTATTATTTAAAATATGAAAATAAACATTTTTTAATAATCTCATGATAAATATATAATTTAGATAAAGAATTATATAATTATTTATAAAAATTATATAGTGGTCATAGGATTATTAGATAATTATATATTTATTATATTTTAATTAAAAATTTTTAATAATAAAAATATAAAGCATTGTAATTAAATTTTTTCCGAAAAAAGGACAAGAGTTTCAATGAGAGTTATGATATAAATATGACAATATACGAATCTAAAATGTATTAAAATTTTATTTTGATCTTTTCTAAATAAAATATTTTTAATTTGATTTCACATAAAATTATCTTCTTGAAATAATCTTTTATGTATAAATAATTTTTAATTTAGTTTTTTACTACTAAAATTGTTACAATAACATTTTTCTTTTGATTTAGTGTTAATAAGATTATTAGTTAATTTATTATTACAAAATAACCTTAACTTAGTTTTCCAAGGACCCAAAAAATTCTCTTCATGGGGAAAAATGTTTTAATACCCATTATTCTTTTTCCTAGCCATTGTCGTTGCATTAGTTGATAATGTTTGGGGTTGCTATGGTTGCTTGTCCCTGGCTTTCTGATTATGATGCTTCGTTGGAAAAAACAAGTACTTTAACAGTGCGTTTGGATCGAGAGAAAAGTAGGGGGAAGGGGAGGTAGGGGGAGGAAAACGAAATTTTTCCCCGTTTGGTTCGGGGAGAAAATGGATGAGAAGAGAAAAAATGGAGAGAAAAGTACGGTGGGTCCCATGTGTTTTTTTCCTCTCCGAAATGGAGAGATTGGAGGGAAAAACGGGTATTCCTGCGTAAAATAATAATATATATATATTTAATAAAATTTTTAAAATATTTTAATTAGTTAATTAACAAATTAATGTTATAATTAATTTTTATTATTACATTAATTAATATATTTTATAAAATAATAATATTTTGTAATATAAAAATTAATAGATGATATACAATTTTTAAAAAATTATAAAAAAAAAAAAATCCGACTGCAGTTTGGTCTCAGCTATGTGTGTCCAACTGCATTGCAGTCGGACACACACACACACATATATATATATATATATTATATTATATATATAATATTTATATATTATATATATTATATTATAATATAATATTTATTATATTTTATATTTAAATTAATTAATATATATAAAAATAATATTAATATTTATAATTTTAAAATAATAATTTATAAATATTTTTATAAAATAAATTTAATTAATTTAAAGAACAAATATTTTTAAAATTTAAATATATATTTTTTTATTAAAATTTGTTGTTTTATTCAAAAATAATTTTTTAAAATTATTTAAATATTTTTTAAATTAATTTTTATATCTTTTATTATTCTTATTTTTTTAAAAAATATATATGTAAAAATTTTAAATAATAATAAATTTATTATTACATTAAATTAATATATATATACATTTATATGTTTTCTCTCCCCTCACTTCTCCCTCCATCCAAACGCATGGGAGATCTTCAGTTTTCTCTTCTCTCGCCTCTTCTCCTCTCTTTTCTCTCCCTCTCTTTTTCTCTTCCCCCATCCAAACAAAGCGAAAGTTCAATTGCCAAAACATTTTTTCCATATATTTAAAAGTTTTATTTTTAAGAATCATGGCAAAAGTTATGTCGCGATTCTTTTTTTTTTTTTTTAAGGGACGCCACATATGTTATGTCATGTTCCTTCAAAATTTAATTTTTATTAAAAAATTTAAAAGAACACAATATATGTTATATCATGTCTCTTTATTTTTTTTAAATTTGAATTAGAACATGGCATAGCCTATGTCACATTCCTTTTTTTTAATTGAATATTCCTTTTAACTTTTCTTTGTAAAATTACAGAATTTTATTTTATTTAAATTAAAAATATAATTTATTATTTTGGTTTCAACTATTACTTATCATTAAGAGGAATAAATGTAAAATTTATTTGCAGGTTTAGGAGTTGGTCATTCTTCCTTTCATACGTACTAGTTATTTTTCTTTTGCACCAAGTGATACACAAATTTTGGGATGTTGGTCATTCTTCATTTGCACTAATCATATCATTCTTCGACTACAAAGGTGTCAATGGCTTTTATTATACATCATCAACTCTTTAGTCTCTTCCCATTGAGTCAGCCTTCTCCATCTCAAAGCATCACAATCATAAGGCTGCTTATGCCTCACCCTTCCTCATCTTTTTATTTTCTTTATATATATATTGAAAAAAAAACTTATATGTAATTGCTTGTATTTTTATTATTAGATTTTCTAATTAAAATATAATAAGTGTCAATTCTTCAATAATAATATAGCAAGTATATAATTTTTATGGATAATTGTATAATTCTTCAATTAAACTATACAATTGTCATATTATTATTGAAATATTATACATTTATAATTTCTTAATTAAGGAACCTGATAGTAAAAATATAAAAAATTACACCTAAATTTAGTTGATATATTTTATAGTTTTTTCTCCCATCAACCATAATTGATATTAGATTTGGAGAGATGAAAACTCCTAAATCATAAATTTAATTACAAGTCAACTTTGTGAAAAAAGTGGGTTGGATTTATAAAAAAAAAAATTAAAAGCAGGCCCATCCCAGCATTGTAGTAATAAATTCAAGCCTAGACCTAGCCCAGTAAAAAAGAGCCTGACCTGATCTGTGTTATCCCTCTATTTTAACATTGAGTAGATATTGAACTGTTTTGCTAATAAATTAATAAATAGGACACTATTTTCTTTTTCTCACCAATGTCCCCTCTTGTAATTGAGAAATGAATCACTTAAAGTTGCTGGACTGTGTTGTGCCTTTACAGTGGAAGATCAACAACTAAGGATGCCTTTATTGTGGAACATCAACTGCTGAGGATGAGCAGCAGGAAGGGATTGAAATGGGGCATTTTATTTGATTAGAAGAAAATGGCAAAGGAACAATCATTGATGAAGCAGATAACTGAAATGAAGGACAAATTCTCTTGCCTAAAACACACTATTTCAAGCTAGAGACTACATTACATGATAAACAAAATTTCAAAGTTGTCCCTGTCATTGTGCCATGATTTCTCTTTTTTTTCCCTTTTTATTTTGGCACCATTTTCTCCTCAACTGGAAGGAGTTTGCACAAGTAAAAAAGAGACTTTTTTCTTTCTTAGACTTCTCTTGCAATTTAAACATGTAACTAGTGTGAGAGAAGAAGTTTTTTTTATCTTGCATGGTAAAAACCTTGTATCAACTTCTATATTTTTTTGTTTGTATAAAGGTGCAAAATATTATTTTAATGCAACTTCTTTGTTTCCTTTTAATTTAGTTTAGGTGTATTATTTATTTGAGATTGCATTGGGCTTTTATCCAAGTGTTTGTTGGAATGTGGTAGTAATAATCTTATAGAGTAAATTGAAGCAATTTTTTAATGGTCCACTAAATAAGTTTAAACAATGTTAAGGGGCAAGATTTTAAATGTAATTTTACCTTATTTATCTTTAAAATTTTCAACAAACTTAAAACATACAACTAATATCTAATGGAAGTTTCAACTAATCAGTTGATGAGAATTTGATTTTGTTAGATTTGCTTGAAATGGTTCAAAATAAATATGA
Organism: Erythrophleum ivorense; assembly: GCA_026724425.1. NCBI lineage: Eukaryota > Viridiplantae > Streptophyta > Magnoliopsida > Fabales > Fabaceae > Erythrophleum > Erythrophleum ivorense. Next base: position 47,990,510 of record JAIUCV010000009.1, read on the forward strand.
TGATAAATTTGGCAATATTATTTAAATATGATAATAGATATGTTTGTGCCCCATGTAGAACCTCCTTTACAATTACTTGGGACACTTGCAAATGAAATTTGAAAATCACCTGTCACTTTTCAAATTTGTTTACCCATTGTTTAGACATTATGTAAGTGTTATGCATTGTTTATATACATGTGCTTAAACATTGCTTTAAAATATCATTGATATATGATTTTTAAGAATTTAGGTGTGCTTTAAAATATCATTGATATATGATTTTTAAGAATTTAGGTGTATCTAGGTTTTCAATGGTCGAAAATGAACATTTTAAGGATGACATGAAGCTTAAAGTGGGATGATACTTGATAACGTAGAGCCAGCCTAAAAATTTTGGATTCATTATAGTGGGAAGTAGGATTTGGAGTTAAAAAACAATACACTAATAAAAGTAATAAAAATGGTTTTATAACTACTTGCAAATTTGTTTATTGTAAAGATTGGACTTCCAAAGGAAGATACAAAGATTATTTAACTATTAATTTTTTATTAGAAACCATAACTAATTGCAAAGCTAGGATGTTAATCACACACATAGGTAAAAAATTTAGAGTGTATGACTTTGTGGAAGAACATAATAATAAACTTCATCTATCAAAAATAACCCATATGTTGGCATATCAACATAAAATATCTTAAGTTCAGACCTATAAGATTGAGTTAGCAAAGAAATTTAGGCTTCAATAAAAAGCTTCGTTTGAGTTCATGAGTAGCCAAATAGGAGGAAGAATTAATTTAGGGTATACCTATTTAGACAAAAAGAATTATTTTCAGACCAAAAGATAAAAAAGCTTGATATATGAGAAAGTAGGGTGTTTATTGCAATACTTCTAACAGCAGTTACTAAAAAATTCATCATTGTACCATGCATATTAGATGGATGCGAAAAAACAAATTGCTAATATATTTTGAGTTGATGCAAGAATACTTATTGATTATGTATACTTTTAGTGATATTATTTGCCTTGACACAATATATTGTACCAATCGTCAATATAGACAACTTGGTTTATTTTTCTTTATTCATTATAAAGAAGTGGTGATCTTTAAGGTAGCATTGTTGTATAATGAGACAGTTAAGTTATTCAAGTGGTCGTTTGAGGCTTTTCTAGAAGCCTATGATGGAAAAAAGTCGCAAACTATTTTTATTTATCATAATCAAGTAATGGCCAGAGCAATACATGAAATGATGGCCAACACGTGCCAATGACTATGTACATGTCATTTGATGCATAATGACATCAAACATTTAAGTAACTTAATGAAGCATGGCTCTCGCTTCTTAAAGGACTTCAAGGTTTACGTGTTTAGATACGAGGAAGAAATAGAATTTGAGGCTAATTGGAGTATCTTGCTAGCTAAATGTAATGGGTGTGAGAATGCATAGTTAAAGTCAATTTATAGTATAAAGGAAAAATGGACAACTTGTTATATGAAGAAGGTTTTCATCTTAAGCATATGGAATACACAACTTAGTGAAAACTTAAATTCAGACTTCAAAAGTTGGATAACCTATAACCTAGACATCATGCAATTTTTTAAGTACTTTGAATAGGTGGTAGAAAATAAATGATATAATGAGTTGAAATGTACGTTTGAAGTTAGGCAAAGAATATTAAGATTAAAAATTCATAATTCATCCATGTTGCAATGACTTACATAGATTTACACATTCACAATTTTTTATTTGTTTCAAGAAGAGTTTGACTTTTACTTAGCTACTAGTGTAAAGTATAGAAATAAAACATTGCCATTGTTTCAATATGTTATTGCAATGGTTGGTAAGCAATGAGGATGGAAAATTTCATTTGATCTATATAACAAGTCCATTTTTTGTAGTTGTAAAATGTTTGAGACTTTCAATATATTATGTTATCATGCTTCAAAGGTGTTTAATGGCATGAATGTTAAATTAGTGCCTACTCAATATATTATAGAAATATGTATGAAATAAGCAAACAGTGGTATTATATATGATATTAGGAGAAATGTGCTTCAAAGAGACGCCAAATTAGCTATCACACAACATTACAAAGAAATTTGTCCCTAACTTATAAGGATAGCAACTGAAGCATATATTAGCCAAGAAGCATTTTTGTTTGCACATAAAGCTCTTGGTGAATTGAGCAAACAATTAGTAGAGATTACTAGTGTTGAAAGAAGTATGGACAATAACATAAGCGATAACCCATTAAATGCAATCAATAGTAAAAGCATGGCACAAGTGAAGGGATTGAAGAAGAGAGAGGGTAGAAAGGATAAAAAAACACCAAAAGGGTTAGGCTGAAAAACAACCAAAGAGGAAAGGAAAAGCTTTAAGTGTTAATGTTGTAAATAGTCAACAACAATCAAAGGTAATGTCAAACATTTTGAATTCATAATCCATAATCTTTAGAACGGCATGAGTGAAAGTATTATGTATTTCTTAATATTTTAATTTATCTTTTATTTTTTTCAAGATAATGAAGTTGGTCCAAGTCAATTATAATATAGAATACCCTCTCTAATAACTCTTTTAATTGTCGATGTTCGTCAGAGTCAACTAATTGTATTTGAAGTTATGCTTCTCACCATTCCATTAGACTATTTAGTTGCTTATATTGAGGAGTTTTTAATATTTTATTTTTTTAGGATAATGAAGTTGCTTTAAACCAGACACTATGTGTAACACGTCAAACACCTGCAAATCAATATAATATTACTAGCTATACTAGTTTGTTAATGGTAAGATTACTATTTTTACTAGTTTTATAAGAAAAATGATAACTAGTTTTTCCTGTTATGATAAATCAATATGGTAATACTAGTTTTACTTGTTCTGATTTTTTTATTATTTAATATAGGCACCATTCGATCATCCTGTCCAGTCATTTAAAGTATTAGGGCTATATAATGATATTACATATATGAGCAACGAAGAGTATTGTCAAGAAATGAATAAGCATAAATAGCTTTATTACATTAATGAAATTGCTTTGTTACATTGAAGAAATAGTTATTACCTTTGTATACTAATAATGTATACTTCCAAGTAATGAAAGCCTGACCACTTTATTGCAAATTCAGCATATCAATACATACAATCACCACTTTGTTACAACTTCAATCCTATCCTACTCCTCTTTTAACTTTGTTACAATTCAGCATAACAATACATACAATATTACAACATAGAGCAATGGTCTCCATTCCTATATTACTCCATTTTCAGTATTTGTTGTTCAAATTGTTGTTTTGAAAAGTCCTTGGCCACCTTGGTGTTGACACTTCAAATAGCAACAAGGTTATTACAGCTAATACCACCTTTCCAAGTCAACAATTACTTCCTCAATAGATTGTTTCAGGTCTTCGACCTTTTCTTCATTGGCTTTTTCACTTCTCAGAGTGTCCTCTTGACTATCTAATACAGATGTTTCCCATATAGGGTTCAATTAACCATTACAGTTGCTATTGCAAAATAAACAAAGTGAAAAACAACCATTCAATGAGGTCATGGCATATAAAAGATGTTTTAAATTGAATTGCCATAATTGAAAAAAAAAATACTTCCATGCCCTTAATTCCCCAAAGATAAAAAATTGCATTCTTATTAAAAATTCACCCTATAAAAGAAAATCCAGTAACAATAATCAAAGTTGTAAGATTTAACATTGATAATTTAATATGACTTTATATTATTTACTTCTTTACTATTAATATTTAATAGGATTACTTTTAACCATATTGTATAAGTTCTTGCTTGTAAGCAAAGCAGACTTCCTAGTTCCTGAATAAAACAAACCTATAATTATATGCACATGTCATGAGAGATGTTTGAGAACGATATCTCATATCCTTCTAGATGATTTTGCACTCACAAATAATATTATCTGCAATTCTTGAACAATAAAGGACAATTCTAAAACATATATTAACATAAAAGACCATTGAAATTGGCCATGAGTGACATGTTAACCATTGGCCAACATGCAAATCATAAAAAGGTCTATAGTTCTGTACTTCCTCTTAGGCACAAATTTTCAACGTATTGGCAAAGGTTTTCCTCTTAATAAGAAAGAATGACTTTATCATTGATATTACTTCCACTCCCTTGTGGTAATATAGGCTTTCTTGACGGAGAAAACATGAGAAGAGCAATGTCTATATCACATAATATTGATAATTCCTTGGCTTTCTTTGATATTCCACTCTTTTCGCTTTGAAAAAGTCACTTATCGATTGCTAATGCTCTCTAATTTCTTTATCTTTAGTTTAACTCTTGCTATCCTGAAAATCCAGTATGAACATGTCATGTGTTCTGCATATCATCCCAATGTCCACGAACAATAAAGAGAAACATAATTAAAAGAGAACACCAAAAAAGAATTAAGAACACTTGTAAAACAGTATATCAACTCATTTAAATTATTAACACAACTAAGCGCCTCCTATTTTAAAGCAATGTATGGAAAACAAAAAATTCAATTCCAAGTTTTCATAACTACAAGTGTAAAATTAAAACCGTCAATAAAGTCTAGGACATCAAAAGTTTATTATTAAGACCCATAAATTAAGTTTCTCTATAGCTACAAAGAGCAGAGACCACCTATCATGTATCATTTGAACCTTGAAAACAAAGGGGAAAAAAACCCACAACTACGATAATAGCAATCCAAAGCGAAACAATAGGAAATTAAAATTGCTAGATACCCACTTGAAGAAAATGAACCTCATGGAGATTTTAAAGATGATATTAGATATTTCCAATGTCACCCAATTAACACCACCAAATCAAAATTTAAAACACCGTAAAGAAAAATACACCAAGAGCAGTACTAAAAGACAAGGTAACTGTAGAAATTGACCCAAAAAAAAAAAGAAACAATTTAAATGGGTAAGGGAAAAAAGGAGGGAGAGATAGAAGAAGAGAGATGAAGAGTGAGGTCAGAAGACTTACAGTACAGAGAGATGGATAAGAGGGAACAAAGATTGGATGATGGGCGTAGTTGCGATTTCGACGATAGAACTTGGGGAACCAGCTAAGGTGAAGAGGTACTTTCAATATTGCGAATGATGTGTTTGAAATGGCCGGTGAGATTGTGGAAAAAAAAATTCGACAGCTTTTACTAAGAGCCATTTTAGTAAGCTTGTGTTATTTTAGGAAGAAGCCATCCCAGTCATTGCTTTCATTAACGGTTACAATTATGCCACGTAGCTTCACTTATCGAGAACACTGCATTTGCCTTCCGGATTCCACTGCAGAGGCACTACATCAGTATGGCACTTTAGATGATCGGTTCCCCTGTAACTGAACTGAAAAGAAATAATTAAATAAATAATATCCAAATATTCCAGTCACACTCACTTCCTGAACTCAACCGTTACAAAATTTACAATTTATAATCCCCCCTCCCTGCAACTGCATATATTTATAAGAGAAATCAGAAGCAAAATGTTAGTAAATCTAACTCAGGTTGCACATACTATTTGCAACTCTTTTATGCTTTTTCTATGTTGAGATGTTAGTATAATGCAATTGAATGAACAAAGACGACATTAATTGAGCTGCTAAATCCTGCTGTTTTCACCCTCATTGTAACCACCCCTTGTGGCCTTCAAGGACAAATTTGATCAGTATCAAAAAAGAATGGCAACAATATGAACGGAGAAAAATGATTGCTGTTACAGGAGCTTTACATGATTGCAGCACCACAAAAGATAAGGAGAGAAAAATGAAATTCAAAGAGTTTAGGCTTGTTTAAAATTGTTTTTGTTTTAATGTTTTCAAAACATATATTTTTAAAAATAAGTTTTTGAAAATAAAAAATTTAAAAAATTTGTTTGAATCATTATTTTAAAAAATAATTATTTTTTATTTTTTACTTGATTCTGTAAAACAAAAATTACAGAACACTTAAAAAGTATTCTGAATTTTTTATTTTTGAAAATAAAATTTTATTTTTTTATTTTACAAAATATTTTATTAAAAACACATTATCAAACAAATTTTTTTATTTTTTTATTTTTAAAAACAAAAAAACTATTTTATAAAATCAAATCAAACATGCCCTTTATTTCTCTTTGCCAAAAAGGAAGCTCTATACTAAAAGCATACATCAGATCTTAGCAAAATGAGCAACAGTCATAAACTAAGCTAGATCAGGAGAAATTAAATCAGAACCATAGATCTCTAAAATTAGGCATGAAGCTATCGCTAATTGGGTAGTGGCTACCTAATGGACAGAAGACACAGCACAAAGACGAGGCAAAAGAGAGAAGATGAAGCAGAGGATGCAACACGAAGAGTCGAAGAAGAAGATAAAGCACGAAGCATGAAACCAAAATTGTCGTTCGTAGGTCCTCGCTTGGTGGCGTTGGTGGCGGAGAGTTTGAAGGGAAACTAAATCCGTCGTCGACGAGGCGAGGGTCAGACGAGATAGTGGGCCAGGTGTCAGTGTTAACTTGTTAGGTTACTGATTAATAATTAACAGAAAGCAAAATGAGCTGCACTTAAAAAAAGAAGTTTAAGTCCAATTTATTTGTAAAATGGACTTTTTAAAAATATATTTTTTAAAATTTTATTTTATATTTGCTTTTTTTGTTGGATCTATGGGTTGAGTAAATTTTTTAACCATGATAAAGTCTTTAACTCCTTTTATTCATATATTTGAAGAAAAATTAATATTTAAGACCATGAAACTAAAATATTAATTCTTAATGGTCTAATATTTAAGACAGAAAGACTTAATATTTTAAGTATTATGATAGTGATTAGTAATTTTTGAAAGTTTCAATATAATAATTTCATATTGTAATTAATAACAGTTTTAATTAATAAGAATTATGTAGAATATTTTGTGGTGAAATCAAGATACTGGGATAAGGGGGCAAGAAATATTTCTCTTAGTCTTTTTTTTTTCATATCATATTTTTAGAAAATTATAATTTTATAGTATATTGTTTAAATAAATTATTTTCCATTTCAATTTCTCCATTGAGCTAATTGAAATTAACATATTAATAAGATCCTAACTTTTCTTCTAAATTTAGAAACAAGTTTGAATTGAAATGAGTAATATATTAATAAATACTCTTTACATTAATATTAACAACTTTGTTATTTAAATACTCATAAGAATGTAATTTTGTATCTATATAATTCATACAATGCATAATAAAGATATATTAAGAAATATTTCTTTATTCAAAGATATCATATACTTTCGTAAATAACTCAAAGGAGTATTTTGAACCAAAAAGAGAAAAAGAAAAAGAACAAAGTGAGGAAAAATGGGAAATAAAAACAAAAAATGTGAGGGGAAAATATGAAAAAGGAAAATGAAATAAAATAAAATGAATAAAAAAATATATGAGTGTATTCATTGGGTTTAAGTTAAAATATCTAATAATAAAAAAATATATGTATAAATTTAATTTACTCAATAGGTCTAATCAGTTTAAATTTTCAAAAAATGTGAGGTCATAAAATTAAAATTTAATATTATGTATAAAAATTAAAAAAAAATTGAGGACATCTCGTTAATACTTAGATCTATCATTGAGAATATTGATTGTTAATAATAATTTCATTAACTCTTGATGTACCTTAAAATTTAAAATATTAAATTTTTTGAAATAATTATAAAATATAAGAGACTTTAGAATAAATAATTTAATTTCATGATCTAAACAATAATTTTTTGTATATTTTTATGTCCCTACTTTTTGTGCAATTAAACATCCACTAGTTGGCATCAAATTAGTAATTTGAGCATTACTAGTTTTTTTTTTTATTTAAAATGTATATACTCTCTTCAATTTCATATATAAGAAACTTTTTTAAGATTTAATTTGATCTAAAATATAATAAAAAAATTACTAATATTTAATATATTAATTATAGTATTCCAATTGTACCTTTTATTAAATAAGTTTTTTGAATTATAAATAGTAATTGTTATTAATTTAAAAATATATATATATATTAATTAAAAATAATTTTTTAAAAATAATTTTTTTGAGATAAAATTTAAAAAATTAATTATTTTTAATTTTTATTATTTATTTATTTATTTATCATATATGAGGATAGAAGAATATCCTATTGGAGGCAATTAAATTTTTTTGGCCATCGTAGGCAATTAAATTTGGGAATTGTGTGTGCACGTAACTTGGTTTAAAAAACAGGGAAGTTTCCATTAGGCCCCAAACCGGGCCCCTACAAGCTCGATTGGAACGAGGCCTTGGGCCCGGATATCCAAATATCAGCCAGTGAGGCGCGGAAGCATATCGTATCAAATAACAACCAACCGTTTCGGCGATCAATGACAAGCAATAGGCAATAGAGGAGCGGAGGGGAGGAATGGGAAGTACCAGTATTGCTACCAATGTTCTTCCCTACTTGGAGCCCCGCAGTTCTTGTCTCGGGCGAATCGGGTCGATCCGGGCCCACTTCGGTTCCATACGGGTCCACAATTCGTCCAGGACTCCGAGGTTGAGCTTCGGCGTCTCATGGAGGGATGGAAGTTTTGGTAGAGTTGTTTGCTTCGCCGTTGATGGAGACTTGAGAGGGAAGCAGCAAGACTTGAGTAGTAACGGAAATGGGGTTGGGTCAGCCATTGAGGATAAGCCCGGTGAGAGTTAAATTCAGTTACGAAACTCAATAGAGTTCGTTTTATTTGTTAAGTTTATAATGATTCTGCCCGAAAGATTTACAGAAATGGGAACTTATCAGAATTATGCGCTGGTGTTGTTTGGGAGTTAACCAGAAAAACTCAGGGGAGTCAAGTAATTTCTATGTTAACTTTTCTATGGTTTTGTCTAATGTTTAAATGAATAGGATAATCAGATGTGCTCATAGCTTCAATATTGATTTAGTTGAATTTCTTGGGAGGTAGTTGCACATCTTTGGTCTTCTCCTTTCATATTAATAGTAAATGGCAACTTGTAGCTGCATATATCACTTTAAACAGGTTTATATTGAGTAATAAATTAAAATTTAATTTAAGAACCCAACGGATTGAATGTAGGTTGCAGTCTTGAAATTTTTTGTCAACTTACCATTGGTCCCTTGTTTATGTTAAAATATCTGAAGTTTCTGCTCATATATGTACACAAGATAGGGCATTTTGTTGAAGAGTTGGATACAAGACAGAAGCCAAAACTGTTCTTGTCATTTTTTTTTTACCTGATATAATCTGTGGGTTTGTAGTGGAACAGGGAAGCATTTGCTGGTAGCCTTATTCTGAGTGATAAAGTTGAATAAATTGCTAACATTGGGCATGGCTGTTGTATCAAACGGGAAAAATTTTGGTGTGGCTGTCAGTCTGATTCACAGGTTCTTCAGAACTTTCTGTGGAATGAGATTTTTGTTGTAATGGTGTCCTTAATATTTTAAATCATTTGCTTCACTGGTCATGCTGATTTGCTTAGGAGTTGAGAATGATATGCTTAGAGCAAACACATGGTTGAAAGATTGAGTATACCTTCTTCGTAGAGTGTGCTGATTCAGAATTGGCTAAAAAAGTAAGTAATTTAGGTTCGAGAATGAAATTGGAAAGGTGGTGAAGTGGGCTTGTCTAAGTGTTTACTTCTGCAGCGTTCCTTTGGTTTTTGGGACCAACTCTCAGATAGGCATACAATATCCTGTCTTCGTCACATTCTGTTCTCATCTTCTGGCAAGTCTGTCCTCACTGGTTCTGATGATTTTGAGACAGCAATTTATTTTGTGATAGGCTGATAGCAGGCTTAGAATTTTTTTTCTTTGCACACTGGCCATCAATCTTTCTATTACAGCAACAAGCAATCAGATAATTTGGCTGATTCTTTTGGCCTTTCTTTAAATGAACTTTAATATGTTCTTTATTTATTTAGGGCCTGCTTTTTTCTAACCTTCTCATAAATAATTCATGAATCTTATCTCATTCTTAGCTTTCCTTTTTTCTCCTTGAATCTCCTATTTTAAATTTCTTTCTTCTCCAAGTCCAAATATTTTCACTATGTTTTACTTGTCCTTTAATGATTCTCCTTCACCTTTTCTCCTCCTAAAGCTCTCCCATATCTGAACTATCTTCATTAATTCTACTATCTTTTCATCTCTTATAGAAGCTCCTTCGTTTTCCTTATTGGGATCTTATTGTTTTTCTTTCTAGAACTATAGATTCCATATATGCAAGCAAAAATTGACAGCTCAAGTGGTAGACGTATAAATTTTCCCTTCATCATTATTTTTACTGTTTTTTTATCATAGTTACGTTTGATGTATTTATTGATTTTATACATCCCAGATCTAACACTGACTCCGCTATATATATTTTCTCCAATTTTGGCATTATTTTGTATCATTGAATCCAGACAAGGTAAATTCTATGTTTGGGATATTTTGTTGTCTCTTCATTTGACAAAACCTCTCTTTTCTTCTCCTATGCATGCTAAATGTACTGGTTATTGTTTGGTCGAATTTTCTTAATCGAGAGTCTCTAGAATCCTGAGTTTGCCTTAACAATTGTAACCTATGTAAACCTTTATTTATCAACTTGAATATTCTAAAGTACATAAGTGATTGATCTGGATGGGACATGAAAATACGTTGTGCCTCAACTGTATATGTCTCATCTTCTGTAATGATAGACACAATATTTCAAGATAATGCTATTGGATGATCCAATTTGTTTCCAAATCTAGTCTGAGGATCATAGTGAATTTGTGCTCTAAGTGTAGTAAATACAGTCAATTATTCTGACATCTTTATGTTAGAAAATCAGATTTTCTTGACGGTACAAGAGAAGAAACACTGGAAAATTTTCAGCAAGATGGTGGAGGAAGTGCTCTCTATGATTTTCTTTATCCTAGTAAAGAGCTTCTTCCCGATGATAAAGAAATGAGCATATTTGATCATCTTGAAGAGCTGCGACAGAGAATCTTTTTGTCTGTTCTGGCAGTTGGAGCTGCCATTTTGGGATGCTTTGCTTTTTCAAAAGAACTGATAATGATTCTTGAAGCTCCTGTGAAAACACAGGGGGTAAGATTTCTTCAGCTTGCTCCTGGCGAGTTTTTCTTCACAACTTTAAAGGTAAGGTTATTGAATAACACATGTATCTCTGGATTGAGTCTTCCTTCCCTCTCCGGTGACTTGTGATTTCCATTTCTTGGTTCATATTTCATGTAAAAAAAGTTACATGTCGGAATCTATATTCATACTTCCTTTATTAGGAATGTATGAGCTGCCTTAATCCTTTTCTGTGCCTTTTAACTAGTTTTCAAGTAAAGTTTATGACTTGGTAGAATTGAAGTTTCCGATTGTTCTTGTGGTAATTGTCCTGGCACTAAGGCTTAACTTGTAATACAAGTCAAAGAAGACCAATATTCGGATAAGTAGTGGTTTCTAAGAGTAAAAACAAGGGAAAGTTTTGGGAATAAAAACAAAAGTGGTCAGTTCTTGCATAGTGTTAGGCTGTGTTTGGTGTGTTGTATAAAGCTGGATAGAATAGTATATAGTCCATGCTTATATGGTATTTGGCACATGCAAAGGATTGTATAAGTTCATACAATTAGGACTTTTTGTACAATTATTGTCAGATAACACTATCCACCTAACAAGGAAGGGATAAGCTATGGTAAGAAATTTTGTATAATTTTTTAAATAAAAAATTAATTTTATCATCATTTGCTAATATATTGTTATATTATTATCATTATCACCGTTGCTACTACCTTGCCGCCACCACACCCCCCAATCGCCATTGCTATTGCTACCACTACCACCATTACCACTATATATAGTTGTTAATAGCTGTCACCACTACTACTTTCATAGTTACCACCACCTCCACCACTATTTTTGTTGCCACCATCACTACTATTGCCACGTTACCACTGTCACTATTACCTCTACCTTGCCATTGCTACCACTAGTACCATGTTACCACTATTATTGGTCTTGTTACGACCATTACCATTATTTTCATCATTACCACCACTACTATTACCTTCACCTTGTCATTGTCACTACCACCATGACTTCGTTTGCCTTGTCCCTGCCACCATTATTGTCATTATGCCACTGTCACCACTACCTTAATGTTCCCACCACCGCCAATATCATTATTATCATGTTATGACATGAGTATAATATTATTTACATCCATAAAATATTATTTTCATTCTATAAACAAATACATATTGTTATATATGTTGGTGCGACAAATACATGGTAGTATAAAAGGCTTATACGATGGATAGCTTATACAATACTATCTAGTGTTACTTATATTATTTGGCCTTAGCCAATATAATACACCACTTAAATGATTTGTCTAAAACTATGATATACAATAGGATTTTATAGTGTCAATTAATCTACGTAGTTGAACCCACTTAGTGGGAAAAGACTTATTTGTTGTTATTGTTGTATCCAATATAATATACCAAATGAGGCCTTAGATGATAGGACCATAGGATGTGTTTTTCAGATGTATATAGACATGAGGTGCTGCTGCAAACTATTCCAGGGTGAATGGCCAGAGTCTTGCTTTACACACACAAGCACACACCCTGTTAAGAAAAACCCTATTTAGGTCCTCAAAATGTGGTGTCATTATCACTTTAATACTTCATAGATATCTTGCATCACATTAGTGTTTGAGAATATAATTTTGTTTCAACCCCATATAGAATATTTAATCATTGAAAGATTGTATAGTGTCATTTCAATAGTTTCGGAAGAGGGAAATTGGAATCAAAACATACTTTCAGGTACTAAAGTGATACAAACAATCTTTAGGGTGTCAAAGTGATAATCACATGATTTTTCAATTACCCTATTCGTTTTCAGGGAATATTATTGATAAGTTTCTGTCATTTTCGCTACCTTGCTAGGATTAATTTTTTCTAATCTTGCATTGCAGGTGTCTGGATACTGTGGCCTTCTCTTGGGAAGTCCTGTCATTCTCTATGAGATCATAGCCTTTGTTCTTCCAGGTCTAACAAGAGATGAAAGAAGGTTTCTAGGGCCAATTGTTTTGGGTTCATCAGTTCTTTTCTATGCTGGAATCATCTTCTCCTACTTAATTCTCACACCTGCGGCGTTAAATTTCTTTGTTACTTACGCTGAAGGGGTTGTTGAATCATTATGGTCAATTGATCAATACTTCGAGTTTGTACTGGTGCTTATGTTCAGTACAGGCTTGTCTTTCCAGGTAAATTTTTTCTTGCTGGTTCTAGTTTTCCTTCTTTCTAAATAGGATGACCATATTCATTCTGCAATTTAGACTGAATTGCATTTTTGGTCCTTTTAATTTGTTCAGAAAAGCAATTTAGTCCTTCTAGTTTCAATTAGTACAATGTTATCCCTCTAGTTTATTTATTAAAGCAATTTAGTCCCTAATTTCAATTAAATTAATCTTCCACCTCTAGTTTTTTGAAAAAAAAAATGGAGACAAATTTAAATTCTAATTTTTGTGACTAAATGAAATTTAGCTATTGTGCTATCTAATTATTATTTTTTAATGCTCTAACTTCATATTAGAGAGTAATACAGTATAGTATTGGTCTGATAAACACTAGAAGAATTAAGATGTTTTCGTAAATAAACTAGAGGATACTCGTCGCTTTAATTAAAATTAAAGAGATTATTTCCTTCTTGAGTGATGTAAAAGATTAAGCCTACAATTTACATCCGATCTATAAAGTACTAATATTTTTAAAAAAATGAGATTGTATCGTGCTTGATATTTATTATATCAAATAAGACAAGACATATTAAATTGCATTTAAACATTACATATTTTATTGTATTACAGTGTATATATTTTGATGTCATATATTTGTATCAGCATCTATACTTTTTGGAATTCAATCTCTTCTCTTCCGATAAATTATTAGTAGTAACGGAATCTAATGGAAGTGATATTGTAGGTGCCTGTGATACAATTTCTGCTGGGTCAAGTTGGGCTGGTCTCTGGAGACCAGATGCTCTCAATTTGGAGATATGTTGTGGTTGGGGCAGTAGTGGCAGCTGCTATAGTTACACCATCCACTGATCCTCTCACTCAAGTTCTTCTAGCAGGACCCCTCTTGGGTCTTTATCTAGGTGGTGCATGGATGGTCAAACTTACAGGGCGGTGATCCTAGCCCCACACGTCTTAATATATGCTAGAATATTTTAGTCTCGGGATGATGTGCCTTCACATTATGTTAACTCGTTCCAAGGGTGTACACATTACCCCATACCCTTATTTTAATTGATTTTCACATGTAAGTTATAATAAGTTTTAGGTGGGCATGTAATATGTGTGTATCATAATTTCTTAATTATTTAGAAATTTATTTATAAAAAATTAAGTATAAGAAACAACACATAAAGTTATGTATTCCTTATACTTAAATAGTATAAATAAATTAAATAATATAAATAATTTTTAAATATTTAAGAAATTAAAATTTTCATATGCCACATGTCACTATTAAAATTCCATCATACTTCAGTGGAACACCTCAGTGATAATGGCATTCCATGAAAAAGCTGGTATCAAACAAAACTTCTATTATATATGTATATATATATATATATATATATATAAAAATTTAAGCTCACTGTGTTAAAAGATGAATAAACATATAGACAGGCTAAATACGTTAAGATCTAAATGTCTATTGATAGTTAATTTTAATCTATGTACGTTTAACCGACCATATTGAATCTACTCATTAACTATCAGTCAAAGATTTTCTTATGCGAAGTAACAATTTCACTATTGCTTAATTTACACATATAGCACGGTCCCCTAAAAATTATTTATACATATCAGAGTTTCCTAGTTCCTTAATATAATATTTTCAACTTTGGCTTCTAGATCAGCAATAGTGGACCCACTTAGTTCAGACGCAAATTGTCTCACTGAACTCCTCAAAACATTGCACGCCTCAAGAAAAACGTCTGATGCTCTTTTAAGTCCATTTATTTCCATTCCATCTGCACTTCATCAATAACACTCTGGATTTTCTCTGTGGCTGCTTTTATGACAGGAATCTCTTGTGGGGGATAGAGGCAAGCTTCAATCTCATCAATTTGTCCACTAATTAAGTTACTGACTCAGTTTCAACAATTTCTCCAGGGAATCTACAAAACTGCTGTCATTTTTGGGATTTTCCAGCTTAAGCAAACCTGAGATGCGGCAAATGAGTTCCTTTATGACTGAGAGAGAATCAGACACAACCATTATTGCTATTTGAGCAACTTTTATCTCTTCAGGTGATAAGTCATTCCCCTGATCACCTTCACTAGAATAATCATCACATGGCTCACATTCCATTTCTGCATAACTCCAATTGAAAGCTTCATCAGCATTATCAACAGATGAAGCTGGCTTCAGTTCGTGCATCTCCCGAAGAACATCCTTCACTGAAACCGCAACCTGTGTCATTCCTCTCCCAAGTGCTGTAATATTTGTTGTAGGTGTCTTTTCAAGAGCAGAGCATGCTTCCCACCCTCCATCAACTAATTGAGGAATTGATATCTTCTGGTCTTTACGGTGAGAACCAGCTTGTGTTGATTAACAGAGAAAGGGTTGATTTGCGGTGAGTCCTTGACATAGGTGGTGAGTAATTGGGTTAAGGCATGATAATCTTGTCAAACCAATATACATAAAGGAACCATGAATTGATCAATGATTGGTTTGGCATATTACTGGTGATAATCATGAAATATCGTTGTAATCAAAATGACGCATGATGGAACTTATTGATCTGTGTTTCTATCTAACCAAACTTGCCTAGGTGTGTGTAGAAAACTTGAACAAGAAAAATTATATGGGCTTCCGCAAGTGCACGGGTCGTCAAGTAGTTCAATGATGAGTAAAAGTATCGTTCCCATGAGGAATGATTTAAATGCAATTAGGCAATGCACAACCCCCTTTCATCCATGTTAAGCTACCAATTAAGCAATTCATGATTTAAAACTAATTTTTAACCAAAACAATTTAAAGAAAACTTAGTTGGCAAGGAAAATTTAGACAAAAAAAATCTAAGGTTTTGAAGTTACCTAGAGTCACTGTTCCCTTGATGTTTACTAGAACTTAATTACGTGTTCAATTGCAATTAATTATCACCTTGTGGGTTAAGAGATTCATAAGCTATAACCGTCCGTCGATGTAATTATAGCTCTACTCTTTCCTAAAGTCTAAGTGTCCTTAGAATTAGGTTAGAGTGCATTACTAACCATGACCCTCTACAAACCAATTAAGGCAATTAGGTATATTTCTATCCCAATTACGAATTAGAATAATCTAACTTAATCTATCCAACTCTTAGGTCCAATTAGAATTCCTTTTTCAAGGTAATTTCCAATTACCCAAATCAATTCCAAGAGGTGGCCAATCCCTAAGAAAGCATTAAGCAAAAGAAAGATACACAAGGCTCAAATCATTACAATCAACAAGAAAAATAAAGATTTAGTTCACATCAAGTTCATAGTACTCTAGGTAAAGGGAAGTTTAGCTATACATAGCTAAATCTACAGCAAATCCCAATCAAATACATGGAGAAGATGAAGAGAAACAGAAAAAGCAAACAAAGGGATGAAATAAATGCAGAAAGTGGAGCTTCCCCTTGATTCTTCCTCTTCCTTCACTCCTCCCAGCTTGAAAAACCTCCAAAGACCACCCAAAAATGCCTCTTGGACGTTCAGAACCCTCCTCTGCCGCAGAATGAATGAAAACCTAGCTGCAATTCGTGTTTTGTATCCTCATTAATCAAAACGCAGAGTTTTGACGCCGGGTTTAGCGGCCGCTTCTTCAGATAAAGCGACCGCTTCTTTTCCTGGAGCTTACCGAATTTAGCGGCCACTTCTTCAGATAAAGCGACCGCTTCTTTGCCTGGAGCTTATCATTGAGTAAAATTCTGAAACAAGAAATATTTTCTATTAAGGCAACATCTACTCAATCATAATTATTCACAATTAACTTCATTTCTCTCTTTCACTTTTGATTTGAAAAATTATTTACAAATAATGAATAATTCCCATTAAAACTCTAATAGATGACTCCCAAATTAAATCCAATTAACTATAATTAATACTAAATATTGGGAGTCATCAGTGTGTGTGAGAGAGGAGGGGCCCCGAGGGGGGGGGGGGGAGAGAGATTACCATACAAAGAGATAGATTCCTTGATTAGCTTAAAGCCGGAATCGACAACTAGCTTCAGAGATGCATGAATACTGAAAGACAGAGTTGACCTTGCACCTACCATACTTCCACGAGAAGGCACCTATTGTTAAAAAGTTTTAAAATGTAATTTTTTCTTATAATTAAAATTTTTAACCTTATAATTACAATTTGTATCTTCATTCTTAAAATATATAACCCTAAAAAAAAATTAAAAAAGCTTTGACTGCATCTTTTATAGTTGCTAGGCGACTGTAAAGGATCTGTCCTCCTGAAAAAATTGGATTGGTATATTAATTCAGCACTTCTCAATGCAAACAAGCATAAATCTTGAAAGTAGACATTTGAGTAATCCTTTCACACATAAAACAAAATCGGAGCATTGCCATACAATTCATTAATATAAAGTTTTCATCCACGGAATCTCCCTTGTTAAAAATGAAAAATGTTTTACATACAAAAATTATCATTCGATTTTTGTATGGACATGGCAGATACTGATCAACAAATTAATGTCAACAACATGATTCTTTGAGTTAGAATCTAAAATGCATTTTGCTTAGCACAAGCTTTTAGGGCTAACAATGCAGCTTAACTATGTACAATTATAGCAGCGAATTATTCTTCTTATCAGTCGGACGATCCTCGCCGTCATAGGTGAACAATAACATCAGAAGGTGGTCGATTGTCATGTGCCAAGCTCTGAGGAAAAGGACGCTAGAGAAGATAACAAACGAAATTGATTGGGATATGGAGGAAAGCAGAAATATGGATTTGAATTCAAACTGGTTATAAAGCTTGTTCAGGAAGATTAGCTGCGTTGTTGGTCAGATATGGTAATAGGAAAGTACTTGAGCAGCACAATCAATTTAAATGATTACCAAAAAAAGAAAGTTGTATTACCAACGAGATATCTAAATGTGGTGAAATATTATGGTTTGATTGTTCACGTATCCACCAAAAAAAAAATCTGAAAACATAGTGTATGTAATGCATAGATTAATTTCCTATTCAAATTTTTTATTTTCATACTGCTCCTAATATAGGAAGGGATTTTAGAAGTTATTCACAATTTGATCTGCCATGAAAACAAGAATCAACAAATTATTTTCATATGACATTAAGTTGCTCCACATTTGCATCTTAGGTGAAAACTTGTATGAGCAACACATAAACTAAACTAGATGAAATGCATTAGGTAAAACTGTTTCAGTTTATTATACAGATTGCATGTTACTTAAAATACTTTTATAAACTGAAATGCAATATATTCCAAATTTATTTATTTTATTGATTGAGTAACTTTTTCTAGTTTAATAATCAATAACAGATTTCAATAATTTTTTTTTTGGGTAAATAAAAATGGTTATGAGGAGATTGTTGAAAGTTTTGGAATGCTAATGTTTCCCTTTTATATACAGTTCAAGTGTTACCTTTCATTCTCGCCTCGCACAGATGTTTGATCTTTAGACAATCTTGGGATTACCACTTAATTATCGAGTAGCTCATACTCTCTCAATGATTATTTCAAATTAAAATAATAAGCTATAATTAGATGAAAGTCTAAAAATAGCCATTATTGTATTCTCACAAAAGACACGAGCAGTGAAAGTCACTCTTTTTAAATCAAAGAAAACCAACTAATTTGGGTTAAAATATATAGGGGTAAAGTGTAGTTTAAACATTTGTATAGGGAACCTAGCACAAAAATAAAAGATTCTACAAAATATAGAACGCTACAAAACTATAACCAAAAAAGATTTGAGGAAAAGCCATTTTCATTTGATCAAGTGATACACGTTTGTTTCCTTGGAAGTTTATATCAGGTAACTCTCTTCATTATGTAAACTTTTCCTTCCTTGACAAGAGTGAAACTTGATCCCTTGTTTCTGAAATGACAGCCAGAAGCTTTACCAATACCAACCAAAAAGCTCACCGCTTTAAGTAAAATATCCTAACCTTTTTCTACTACCAATCTTCCCTGAAATGAGAAGCTGACCCTACCTAGTAAGAAAAGACTTGTTATTATTGTTGTTGTTGTAATCTTCCTTGAAATATCCTCTCCCTTGCATGTATTGCCTGCAAATTCAGACTTTCCAGCAATGAGAACATATCAAAATTTGCAGTACATGTTCAAAGCTGCTGCAGAATCTTCATAAGGTTGGTACATGGTTTAGATTTCTACTTTTTAATTTATATGGTTTAGTTCAAATGCCAGTTTTATATGAACTTTTTTATTTGGTTTGGGGTTACCTAGAAGGTCCATGACTGGGGGAGGAAAGCAAGGAAAGAGCAAGGGGTAGGGATCAAACTTAACACATTAAAATTATCTATCTTTTAAAGATTAAGGCTAATATCATATGAGTTATCAGCTCAATACCGTTTTTTATGAACTTTTAATTGCTCAAAAGTAAATATTAGGCATCAAACTTCAACATGTATTAAAATGGTATTCTTGGAAGTTAAGAGCAAACCTCTTTTTCCCAATCTGTACAACTTGTTATGATAGATAGCAAAATCGTTTGGCAAATTGAACCAATCATTATTCCAATCCAAAGGCCTTTTCCTCTCAAGCCTAGCCAGAAACCCAACATTGCAGCAATTGGAATGCCAACAACATAGTAAGCTCCAAGGTTCACATATGCCCCTAAGTGCTGCCAACCACTTCCCCTAGCAATGCCTGTTTCGAAAAAAAATTAGATTTCATGGTGTAGCTTCAATCTCAGTGTATAACAAGAATACAATAAAGAAATGAAGGAGCCAACCTGAAACGGTACCACCTAAGGAGTCCATTATAACAGACAGACATAATAGAGGAGCTATATCTGTGACATAATCCACAACATCCCGTTCATTGCTGAAAACATAACCTAAAACATGTTTGCAGGCAAACATGATTGAGCTCACCAAAAGAGCCTCAGAAGAGGCTAGAAACATAGCAGCAAAGACAGCCACACGTGCCACTTGTGGACTTCCAGCTCCTAATGCATTTGAAACTCTAGTGCTGACAACCCCAGCCACAAGAGAT
This sequence comes from Erythrophleum ivorense, assembly GCA_026724425.1. Classification (NCBI taxonomy): domain Eukaryota; kingdom Viridiplantae; phylum Streptophyta; class Magnoliopsida; order Fabales; family Fabaceae; genus Erythrophleum; species Erythrophleum ivorense. The sequence goes on from JAIUCV010000009.1 coordinate 48,010,720, forward strand.
GCCAACCCCCCCCCCCCCCAAAAAAAAAATTACATTATACTCTTGGACACTTCTGTAAATGAATATGTATCGACACATTGATGAATGTTATGTGAAGCAAACCTTGCTGCTGAGCCAATTGCCTCAGGTATTGTAAAGAGTGTTGTGGTAGTTGATACACTGATCATAAAAATAAACATTCGTTCAGAGTATTAGCATCATTTATGTGAAGTAGATCATTATTTGACTAGTTGTAATTTAGATTTTAGAAACTGAAATATTAAGAAAAGGCATACCATATGGATAAGATTGAAGTTTCAAGCTCTGGATTTGGTAGAAGACCAGAAAGCAAGGTAAGCAGCTCAAACGACCACCATTCAAGGCTAAAATGATTATTCATCAATATTTAGTAAACATACAAAATCATATGCAAATAAATGATTGGCTATGTGGGGAAGAAAGTTACCAAACCATTGCAGCTGAAGGAATAGCAAGGCTGAAGAACTCTCTAATCCCTTGGAAAAGCTCCATAGAAATTGGAACCCGGGTCTTTGCACATGAACTAGAGAATTTCATATATAATCCAAGTAATATTACATTCAGCCAATATGAAGAACCAATAGCAAATGCTGCTCCTAGGCAACCAGCACCAAATTTAAAAACTAGAACCCAACAGAAAGCTATGTGGAAACAAAGAGTAATTGAAGAACTTATGACAAGGGGAATGATCAAACTTTGCATCAGAAAGAATCGAACCACCGCCTGAAGTGCTGCATAACCAAAGAGAGCAGGAATCAGGCACACTGCAAATTTGCCTGCTTCATGTGAAATCAAAGGGTTTTGACCAAGGAAAACGAGTAGCTTCCCCAAGTACATCCACAGAAGACACAGAGGGAGACAAGATAAAATAAGAGACAAGGTAGCAGTGTGAATTTGAACACCAAATTTTCGATATTGCTGAGCTCCATAGGCTTGCCCACATAGAGTTTCCAGTGCACATGACAGTCCAAACTGTTTGATGCGTACAAAATACAAAATGCAATTAGTTCTCTAGTAAAACCAACAGCATGAACCAAGTAGCCCAGTAAATGTCCTTTGCTCCTTTTTGTACCCTTATCAGTTGGAAAAATTATTAGCAGAACCGAACAAACTAACAGGTGATCCTGGCCTCTATTATACATGATATAATGAATCAGATAATTTATTGATGTAAGCTCAACCCACAGGCAAATTGCTGCCTTTATTCTTCTGCATCTTCCCTATTTTATTTTTGTACTTTTCCACACTTCAATAAGCAACTCTTTCAAATAGGTTGCACGCAATTGTTACTCTTTAAAAAGCAACTGTTCAGTACTTAAGAAAAATAAATCAAAAGTAACTTACAATAACGCTGAAGCCAGAGACTGCACAGAGAGAGATGGCGATCGCGGTGCTTGAGAGAGCAAGCTTACCCAAGTGACCCACCATCATCAATGAAATAATTTGTAGAAAGAACAGTGACCAATTCACAGCCACCATAGGCCCTGCTACATAGCCAACATCTTTCACTTCTTGAGCAAACACACGCCATGTTATGCCTAAATGACCCTTCACTTCCCTATCTTTCTCTAAGAGACCCTTTTCCATATTTTCTCTATCGCTCACAGACACAAGCACCCTCTTTTCAAACATAAAGCAAAGGCTTTCGGATTTTTGTGCGTTTGACTCATAGGAATAAAAGAAATGGTTTGTCTCCATGAAATGTCTACACTCGAAGAAGAAACCATCTATTCATATTGGGAAGCGGTGTCACATTCCTTGATGGTCAATGATTCACAGCAGTTTGCTTTGGAGACGGAACCATGCGTCGTCCTCTTCGATCAAGACTTTCTAGGATGTTGGAGGCCACAAAAGCAAATAAAAAACATAAGTAATTTTTTATGCTTATTTTATACCTTTTATGCACTTGAAATGCTTCAAAAATATGCTTGTTAATATTGCGGCGCTTCATTTTTCATGCTACAGCTTAAATTTTTATCCACGTATTTTTTGTCACAGTTTAATTATAATTTTTGAAATCTTTTTATTATTCAATTTTTCAATAAAAACTTGATACCTAGATTTTTTTCACAACCTAACAACACAGTTTATTCTTTTAAAAAAATCCTTTAAATACTGTGGTTTTTTTATTAAAAAAGGAAAAAATTTAACTACAAATTTGAAGGATTCTCTCATTTTTGCAAGGAAAAATGATGGTCATTTTTATAAGACTATAGCCATCCATTTTATCCAATAGTTAACGCTTTGCCAAGTCATAACTTGCTAATGTCAAAACCTGTGCAACACAAGTTTAAGATTTTTTAATGAAACACTTCAATTCAGTATATTAAAATATTCATGTGTTATATAATAAAAGTTTAGGATTTTTTAATTAAAAAACATATTTATAAAAGAATGATGAAAAAGCCTGAGAAATCCATCCATATTATTTTTGCGAGAGAAAATGATGATTATTTTTACAAGATCGAAGCTGTCAACTTCATTTTGATGGTTATTGTTTTGCCACGTCTTGTCCCTGATCTCAAAAGTTTAGGTATACTCAACTGGCTAGCCTCTACCTTTAACCTAATACTTTTATAATAGAATTTTTATTTATTTTATTTTATTTGTCCATCTCTCATTTAGTTTTATAATTAAAATTTTAAATTTTTTATTCATCTTTTTTAACATTAACTAAATGTGATTTAGTATAATCGTATAGGATTTATACAACCTAGTTCAAATTAAAAGAAATTTAAAACACTAAAAAAAAATTAAAAATGAAACTTATAAATAGTTTTAAAATAATGTTTTACAACACAATTTATTTTCTATATATATATATATATAATATTATTTTACATAATACATTTTTATTAATTTGAAAGTAAACTAAAATAATTATAGTATTAAAAAAATTTGTACAGAGTTAGAATAAAATATTTAAATTCAATATATTTAAATTTTCATATGTTATATAATAGAAGTTTAAGATAGTTTTTTATTGAGAAATATATGTTATATAATATGGATGGATTTCTCAGGCTTTTTCATCATTCTTTTATAAATATGTTTTTTAATTAAAAAATCCTAAACTTTTATTATATAACACATGAATATTTTAATATACTGAATTGAAGTGTTTCATTAAAAAATCCTAAACTCGTGTTGCACAAGTTTTGACGTTAGCAAGTTATGACGTGGCAAAGCGTTAACTATTGGATAAAATGGACGGCTATAGTCTTATAAAAATGACCATCATTTTTCCTTGCGAAAATGAGAGAATCCAGACCCCTCAAAAGACACTCACGATCACGTTTCTTTTCTCCACCTACCGGTCTTTCTTAAACTTTGTCCATCTTTTTAACAGATTATATATAAAAATTAAAAATTAAAAAAATTATTCTATAAAATTTATTACTACCAATTATTATTAATTTTAATTAAAATTAACATTGATTTATCTTAAAACAATTATAATAAATCTTTTAAAATAAATTTTTTAATTTTAAGTCTTTATTTATAATTTTTTTATAAATATAATAATTATATCTTATTTATCATGATTATAAAATAAAAATAATTTTTTTTTTCTAATCTTATAAAATATATATTAAAAAATTCTTTAATAAATTTTTTCCCCTCCTTTTATTTCCCATCAAACGAAAGCATTTAAGCTCTACTTGGTTCCCCTGCGACAACGCAAACTGCAACGCATTCCCTTTGCCTAGCACGTTTGGTTATGGGTCGCATTGCGTCATAATCTCCCTCTACAATTTCACTCTTGTCCTTGTAGCGTGGGAAAGTGGATTTGCTTTGGAGCCAGATTTACAAACGTTCCCACTCGCCCCTGGAGCCAAATCTGCAATTTCACTCCCGTCCCACTCTTTCGGTAAGCCATGAAATCGTCACCTTCCTTCTTCCTCAAGGCCTCGCTCATGATTTTCGAATCGAGCGACTCGCCTCTCCTGAGAATAGTGATCTTCTCCCTCATCATCCCGCTACTCCTCGTCATCCTCAAATAATCGAAGCTCGATTTCTTCGAGACCGACACCACCGATATCGGCTAGCTCGAAACAACTCATCCTCTTTGATCTGGCCTCTCGGATCACTTCGCCGGTGTCCAGCTAGATCTCGAGTTTGGTGCATAATTGTTATTACGATTACGGTAATTTCCATAACTCCTTCGGGAAATCGAAACCGAAGAGCCCCTAATCCTTTCAATCAAACAATCCTAAGGCCGTAAAACTTCCGTCCTATGGTTAATAACCATAACTCCATCACAACGCTATTTTGTTCATTCCATTTTTATTTTTATATCAAGGGCAATTTTGTCATTTTAATGACATATTATTCCATTACAAACATTATTTTTATGTAACTAGATACAGGTAAAAACATTCTTTTTCTTTTTTTTATCATACTAAATATAGTCGGAATAAACGTATTTATTTACAATCACAGTTGTTAAAGTTTAAACCATTTGATTGAAGGTTGTTACTTTTAGTAAGCGGGTTATTTGACTCTCACGGTACCTTTGGATGGGGTAAAAAATAGAGGAGTAAAAAAAAATTGAGAGGAAGAGAGGGAAAAAAATAAATTTCACTTCATTTGAATGTAAGAGAAAAAGTAGGAGGAAAGAAAAGTCCGAGAGAAAATTAACATGGGTCTCACTAAAAAGTTTTTTTTTTAAACTAAAGAAATTAAAAAAAAAAAACTCTGTGCAGCGTGGTTCAAAATTTCATCAGTAACATTTAATTAATCAATTCATTAATTAGTGTTATAATTATTTATTTAAACTTTTATTATAAAATTAATTAATAGTAAATATATTTTATAAAATAATAATAGTTTTTTAATATTAAAATTAATAAATTATATATATATATATATATATACTTAAAAAAATCGCATCCGATTGCATTGTAGTCAAATGCCTGTGATTAAATAAAAGTCGAATGTATAATTCAAATGTCATTTAGTTGAAATATATATAAATAATCTATTGGCAAAGAATAATAAACAAATATATATTTAGCAAAATATTTAATTTTTTAATTCATTAATTAATTAATGTTATAATTATTTATTTTAAATTTTTATTATAAAATTAATTAATAATAAATATATATTACAAAATAATATATTTTTTAATATTAAAATTAATAAATCATATATATATAATTAAAAAAAAAAAGTTTCACTGTGATGCAATTGGACGCTTTCGGCCAAATGACAATTAGATATATATATTCGATTATCATTCAGTCAGATATTATATATATATATATATATATAATATTGCCAAAGCAATACATTATATATATATTTATAAATATAATTAAAAAATATTTATTATATTTATATATATTATATTTAAATTAATTAATAAATATTAAAATAATGTTCAAAAAAATTAAAATAAATAATTATATTTATTGTATTAAAATAATAATTTATAAATATAATTTTATTATAAAATTTAATTAATTTAAAGAATGTATTTTTTAAAACATTTTTTAAATTTTGAATGTGTGTTTTTTTAATAATTTTTTTTATTCAAAAAATAATTTTTTTTAATTATTACAACTTTTTTTTTATTTTTCTTATTTTTCTTTCAAAAAATATATATGTATAAATTTAGAATAGTTAATTTATGTTTAAAACATAATTTTTTTAAATATCCCATTTATTGATAAAATTTTTTAATATTAGACAATGACGGGATTACTATTATATCAAATTAACAACTTTTCTTTACTCTACATTTTCTTTCTGTCGATTCAAATACAAGAATAACAAGTATTTTATCCTCACTTTTCTTTTCATTTTTCTCTCTATTCATTTTTCTCCTCTCGTCCAAACACAAGCTTAGTATAATTCAAGTGGAAGGTCAATAAGGTTGTTTCCCAAATGACATTCACAATCATCACACTGCACACATCCCGTTTCCCCTCCAAGTCTCATGAAGGGCTTCATCAACAGGAGCATTTGTTGAACTAAATCTTATCATGAGTCAATTTCGTTGGAAAATAAATTGGGTTCATAAAAAAATATTAATGAAAAATGAGGCCTGGGTTCGGCCCAATATTGTTTATATAAAAAACTAAGTTTGGCCTAATCAAATAAAAAATAAGTCATTAATATTTTTAAAAAAATTTTGACAAAATTTCTAAGTTTCAACACATACTTAAATATTAAAAAAGATCTTACTTGGTATTAAAAAAATTATTTTATGTAATTTTATTATAACATTATTACATCTAAAAAATATTTTAAAAAATAAAATTAAAATATAATTGACTCTAAATTAAAGTAGTAGAAATTGTGCGATTCGCAATTTGAAAATGTACGATTTGATATGATACTCTATGGAAATAATACAGATCATATAATGAACCATGAAAGAATCAGAATCGCACTTTGAATCGCAAGAATCGCATGCGTTGCATTAGAATTAGCGATTCACATCAATCTGATAATTCAAGAAATAGCAATTACATTGAGTCACAAAGTCGAATTCTTCATGACCTGATGAAACCCATTTGGCTGGAGAAGACCATGTGAACACCGTATTTTATTCGGGCATACTCTAAAAACTATTAAAAAAATAAAAAAAATATAAATAAATAAGTTCCTTTAGTTTAAAAAGCTAAAAAAAAATCAAAGAAAATTTGAATTTAAAAATAAAATTAAAAAAAAGAAGAAGCAAAAGCCCTTTAATCTAAAATTAAAACAAAAGAAAAATCAAGGAGGGAGTAACAAAAATTCAAAATAAATGAAATTAGAAAAACAAAATGAAAAAAAGAGACTAGAAAAATGAATTAAAAAAAAAGTAAAATAAAAAAGGGCTAAAGAAATAAGTTCCTTTAGTTTAAAAAGCTAAAAAAAATCAAAGAAAAATTGAACTTAAAAATAAAATTAAAAAAAAGAAGAAGCAAAAGCCCTTTAATCTAAAATTAAAACAAAAGAAAAATCAAGGAGGGAGTAACAAAAATTCAAAATAAATGGAATTAGAAAAACAAAATGAAAAAAAGAGACTAGAAAAATGAATTAAAAAAAAGTAAAATAAAAAAAGGGCTAAAGACAAATAAAAAAATACCAAAAAAATAATAATAATTAAAACAAAATGAAAAAAAATAATCCAAAAAAGATTAAACAAAAAAAACTAAAATAGTATATATATATATATATAAAGGAAACAAAAAAAAGGATTAATATTTTAAAACTTAATTTAGGAGAGCCCAAACAAAAAAAAAAAATCAAAAAAAACAAAGAGTCTAAAAAAAATAAGAATCCAAAATTAGCTAAAATATCAAAATATAAAAAAAAAAAAAAAAGAGACTTTCAACCCAAACCCATTTTCAAACTCTACCCATTTCCTTTCCTCTGGTGCCCCGTCCTATTGGGCCTTCTCCTTTGGCAGACAGAAAATGCAGAGGGGCACTGAGTGACAAAAAAAAACGAGGCAGAGGGAGGGGACCACTTTTCTGACTCACCCACGCACAGACATAGGAAAGCAGAGGGACAGACGCGTTAGAGGCAGACAGAGGGACGCACAAAAAAGACGACAGACATGAGAGAGACGGAGGAAGAGAGAGATTTTCCAGTGCAGAGAGGGGGGAGAAAAACTTAGAGAAGCAGAGAGGAGAGAGCTTCAGAGTGGGGATTAGAGCGAATCGAACGGAAGGGAAGAATCGAGGAGGCAGAGGAGGTTTTTCGGAGGAAAAAACTGAGAGTGGGAGTTCGGGGAGATTAGAGGGAGAGAAGCAGAGAGGAGAGAGCTTCGCAGTGAGAAGTAGGAGCGTCTGATAGAAAAGGGAACAGAGAGCGACAGGCCGAGGGGAATCTGGAGGAATAGAGACGGGAAAAGAGAAAAAAAAAACTCAGGAGGAGGCAGAGAAAAAAGACGGACTGACAGTGAGAAGAGAGGGGAAAGAGCGTCTGAGATCCGAAAAAAAATGGAAGGGAGGAAGGGATTTTTGGGATTGGAAACAATAGAGAGGGACGGACAGAACAAAAACACGCAGAGGACAGAAGGGAAAAAGGGGCACGCTCTAGAGGAGAGAAATCGGAGGGGGACTGGGCGAGTGACGGGGAAAGAATGGAGGAGAGGGAGATTGACGAGAAGCAAGGGAGGAAGGTGGCCGAGGGAGATTCAGGAAGAGGGTGAGACCACGGCTTTAGGGATTTCGAATCAGAGACATAGATGAAGAAAAGGGGAGATTGAAGCAGAAGAGGAGGTCCTTCGCCTTTTCGGATAAAAGGGGAGACGAAGAACAGAGAAGGAAAGGGAAAGAAGCTTCTGGTCCGAGGCTGGCTTTTGCCCAGCTGAATCCGATGATATCCGCCGTCATCACCACCGCTCGCAGCCTTTCTCTGGAGAAGAGAAAGAGACGAGGAGAGGATAAATGGAGCAACAGAAGCAAAGGAGGGGGTTGCAAGGAAAGAGAGCTTGGAAGAAGATTCACCATCTCTGCTTCTTAGAGGTAATATCTCTGACAATTGTTCTCCTGGCTTTTAGTTCTTCTAAGTATACCGTTACAGAAGGTCTAGGTCTGTGGAAGATTGGGCTTTGATTTCAGAATGTTCCTTGCCCTTGTATGCTCTGATTTAGTTCTATATTGATGGAGGCTATCCTGCTGTGTGGGCCTGGTCATTTGCCGTATAGTTTAGAAGGAATAGAAGAATCCATATGTTGTTACATACATAGTTGTGAATGCTTAGTGCAGTGATGGTTCTCAAAGCATCATCTTAGAATCCATAAGCAGAGTTTGCCATAGATTTTTTTGGGTTCTTTTTCCATTTATGCGTTTGCAAAAATTTTGCATTTGGATTCTGCCTTTGTGATTGGTAGGTATCTGCTTTTTCATGCTGAAAAATTGTCTGTAAATAAGCTTAACTCTGCTCATTTGTTCCTTGTTACCATGGGCTATCTGATAAGTTTCCTGAGCTTAGTAGGGTTGTTAGCTGTGCAGTGGGGCAATTTTGGGTCATAATGGGTTTATTTCTTTTGCTTTGATCATATGTCGCGTAATCAAGAGATAAGAAAACCCGGTGTTTTCCCTAGATTTTCATGTTGCAGAAATAATGTTGATCATGTAGTGTTGTGGCTTTGTTTTTGGGTTTGCGTCACCTTTGATTCCATTTCTGTTATCAAAGAATGAAATGATTAGGTAGCTATTAGTTTGTCATTCTGCCTTTAAAATTGAATTAAGCTTCGCAAGAGCAATGCCAGTCATTTCATTGATTCAAGATACCTATTAGGTTTAGCACACAGAGTCCATTGTTCTAGTGATTTTTTGTTTTTGTTTTTGTTTTTGTTTTGCTTTTTTTATGATTTTGGACATGGTAGAACTTCACTTGAAATGATTTCTTCACAGAGTTGTATTTGATAGTTGACACTACTTCTTTTGATTTTGTTCCCTTTGCGTGAGTTTCACTGGAAAAGAGAAATGGGATTGTGGAGGATGTGGAGAAGCAAAGGGATGTAAAGGCACACAAGCGGAGTCAATTGATTGCAAACTGGAGGACAAATAGAGGATCAGGACTGAAAGGAAGGCTGGATCTGGAGGAAAGAAGACAGTATGACAGGGATTTCAATCACTAAAGATTTGAGAAGGCGTGAAGAAGCTGAACGATGAAAGCATACTCATGAAGACAAAAAGTGGGTCTGGGCTTTGTTTTACTTTTATTTATTTTTATTTTATTTTATTTATATGTTTATTTTTTTTTTCGGTACTCGAAATTTATGAAATGTATATAAATGTGATGTTTAATTGGCCGCACAAACACACACCATCACAAATTATCTAGTGCTTATACATGATTTTGCTTTTATTTTTATTTTACTTTACTTTCATTTAGAATAGCCGTGTGGGATTTTATATTCTCTTAGGCTTATAATAATAGACCAAAAGGCCACGTGCGGCAATAAGCCTCTTTGATACCTTTTGGGATTTGAATTTACGGTTTCAATGGCCCTCAGCGGATAATTCCTTGAAGAAAGTTTTGTTTTTAATAAAAAGAACACACACACACACAAAAAAAGAGGATTCAAAAAGTTTTTTTTTCTCTTTTCACAAAAAATTAGATTTCAAATATTTACCTTCTCCTTTCTTAAAAGATTATTCTGCAAATGTTTGAAAAGTATCATTTTAAGGAGTCAAAGATTAGTTTTTTAGAGAATTGCCCCTTTGAAAAAATAGAATAAATAAATAAAAAGGAGAACAAAAGATAAGAAGAGAAAAGAGACAAAAACAAACAAAAAGTAGGTGAAAATTGAACTTTTGAGGTTTAGGAGCTCTTTCTCAAAATTCTTTTAATAAAAGTATGTTTTATAAAAACAAATAAAATTTTGAAAAGGAAAAAGAAAATAAAAGTGATAAGCAAGAATTAATTAAATTTTTATTTTAAACTTTAGAGTTTTTCTCTAACTTTCATTCAATAAAATTAAAAATTAATACATGCAAAAATTGAAAAAAAGGTGTTTCCCAAAACTAGCAAAAAATAAAAAAATTAGAAATAGAAAAAAGAGAAGACGATAAAGGAAATGAGATTATTCTGGTTTTTACAAATTAAGATATACAAATCAATTTCAAACTGGTTTTATAAAATTCTAAAATGATTTTTATTTTCTTTTCTCTTCAAAAAAATGTATAACAATAAAAATAACAAAAAAAAAGAATAAAATGAAACAAAATACAAATAACGCATAAAAAATCAAAAAAAATATATGAACAAAACACAACAACAATAAAACAAAAAAAATCAAAAGTTTAAACAAACAAAACAAAGAAACAAAAAACAAACAAACACAAAAATAAAAAAATACAAAAACCCACAAAAAAAAAGAGAGAACAAAATAAAACAAGATAATAAATAAAGAAAAGAGAAAGAATGATAAAATGAATGAAAGGAAAAACAATAAAAAGATGAAAAATGAAAACAAAGAAAACAAAAAAACCAAAAAGGGTAATAAAAAAAACGAACAAAAAAAAAGAAATGAGAATGATAGAAAAACAAAAATTGATAAGGAAAAGAGAGAAAAAATTGAAAAGGCAAGAAAAGTAAAATTAAATTTTCTTTTAACAAATGAAGGCACATCAACCATTTTCAAAGCCCGTTTTATTTGCTAAAGGAAAGAGTAATTTTTATTTTCTTTGTGTTTTCACAAAAAAAAAACAATAATAAGGAAAAATAAAACAAAACAAAATAAAAAAAGGAAAAAACAAAAAAACAAAACAAAACAACAAAACATCAATCAAATCTTCTAATCGAACTACGTGGACTTTGATCCCTCCTGAAAGGTACGTAGGTCCTAGGTTCTCATCCTAGGTCAAGTCCGCCCTTGTAAATAAAATGTTTTTCTTTAAATTTCTTTTTTTTCCTTTTTATTTCAATTATTAAATTTCTTTGCGTTTTATTTTAGTATTGATTTCCTTTTCTACTTTTAACTTTATTTCCTTCAATTTCTTTATTCCTATTTCGCACGTGATTTATTAGGGAGAATTGAAATAAAATTAAGGCCATTTTTATTTTTGCACAACTGACTTAGGATAATCGTTTTTAGTAATGGGTGTAGTGAGGTGCCTAACACCTTCCCCACTCACAAACGACTCCCGGACCCATTTTCTGATTCATAGGCCATTTTTCAAATAAAAAGGCTTTTCCAAAGTTTTACCTTTTAAAAATTAAAATTTTCGTGGTGACTCCTGAACCCTATTTATTATACTTATTTCAATTTAAATTTCGATTTTCGATTTCATTTGAAAATTGAATTTTTTGAGTTTCTTTGAGAAAAAAAAGGCGCCACGCGGTCGCATTTTCGGGTGTGACAGACCATACCTTTTCTTTTATCCTATTTATCATAGTGAAACGATGTCATTGCCTCGTAATACATATCATCCTTTTTGTAAAAGCAAAAGCTCGAGAATCTAGCCAAAAAATGAGAAAACATACAATGACGTGATTCGTGCAATCAACTCTGCAGTTAGCATCCTATTAGTTTATGGTAGCTACCTTCCAAACGACATAGGATGTGTCGTTTGAAATAAAAAACTCTAAATTAATTATTTTTACTCTTAGACATATATACAAACATAAACATTTAAACTCTATTTAAATTTTGATTTACCTCTGAGACAAACGCTGTGGGTGGGTGGCTGCTGGCAAGGGGAGAAGTCATAAAATTTTTTAGTTTTTCCTTTAAGCAATTTCTTAACATTCTTCACTTATAATTAAGTTAAGGGTTAAAAAAGAAGGTAAAAAAAATATTACTTGGGATCACTGCAAGTCTCTTGAGACTCGATTACATGTTAAATGTAACTATTATCTTAAAACAATGTGGGGAGAAGCACTTAGGATAAAACATCATCTAGTTGGAACATATAAAGAAGTTGTGCCATGTGAACAAGTACTAAAGGAGGTAAAAAATTTATTTAAAAAAATTTTAGATAATATGAACAAAGATGGTGATGATATTGTTGATTGCTTTGATGACAAAAGAAACCAAGAACATGATTTACAAAGTAAGGGATCTATAAAAACCTTTATAGTAAAAGGAAAAAAGGGAAATGGCTCTAGCTCTAAGCCTATGAAACAAGAAACTAAAAATGTAATGGTAAATGATAGAGATCAGGTGGTTAGGAATATCTGTAGGAGCATTTATGGTAATACATTGCCATTTGTTTTAGTAAAAAATCCATTATTTATTAATATAGTGAAATCAATTAGTGAATATGATAGAAGTTTGAAACCACCTATTTATCATGAAATAAGAGTCTCATTCTTAAAAAAAAAAAAGGTTGATCTTGTCAATGCCAATTTAAATAAATATAAAGTTAAATGGAAGAAAACAGGTTATATATTAATGTCAGATGAATGGACTAATGGAAAAGATAATTTTTTTACTAATTTTCTTGTTAATAGCCTTAAAAGAGCTATTTTTAAAAAAAATCTATTGATTCTAATAGTTTCATTAAAGATGCTAAAAAATGTTTGAATTACAAGATAAGTTGTTGGTGGAAATCAAGGAGGAAAATGTGGTTCAAGTAATGACAGACAATGCCTTAGCTCTTATATCTATTGAAAATAAGTTGATGGATAAAAGAAAATAGCTCTTTTGGTCTCCTTATGTTGTCACTGTCTTGATTTGATTCTTAAAAACGTCGATAATATCATGATATTCCATAATACCATTGAAAAAAAAGTATAACTTTCATTTATAGACACACTTGGGTGTTTAATTTATTTAGAAGTTGTTCCAAAGGTAAAGAGTTAGCAAGGCTAATGATAACAAGATTTGTCACATCTTATTTGACAATAAAATTTATTTTAAATCAAAAGATTACACTCTGATCCATGTTTACAATAGAAAAATGGGCTAAAAGTGCACAAGCCTCTAAGAATGAAGTAAAAATTGTGCAAGATATAGTTTTAGCTTATTCAAGATTTTGGAAGTCTATCAAATATTGTTTGAACTATGTGTCTCCTTTTGTGAAAGTCCTTAGACTTGTAGATGGTAATTCAAAGTTAGCAATATGATATATTTATAAAACTATGGATAGAGCAAAAGAACAAATAGTAAATAATTTTAATAATGTGAAAAATAGATATAAAAAAATATGGTAAATTATAGATAAATGTTGGGACTATTAACTCCATAAGCCTCTTTATGCAACAACATATTTTCTAAATCCTAAGTAATTTTTTCTTAGAAGCAATTTTAATTTTTATGTAATATAATTATATTATGTTTTATTTATTATTATATCTTATCTTATCCTAATAACTTTATAGGTTCCATTATGATTTAAAGTTTAACCCGGATATTGAGGTGAAGGTTGGATTATACAAAACATTAGATAAGATGTGTCCTGATATTGAGACTCGAGTCAAAATTGATTCTTAAATTGATAAATTTGACAAAACAGAGGAACTATTTGGATATAGTTCAGTAATTGTAACTAAAGAAAAGAAGCAACCTCATAATTATTCATTTAGTAATATAATTTATTAGTTTATTTATTTTAAACATTATATATAGTAATTAATCAAATTTTTATTTATAAATTTTTCTTTTGGCTAGCTTTATAATGGAATAGTTTTAGAAAAAAGTGCAAAGAGTTACAAATACTTACCATCTGCATCTTAAGTCTCGCTTGTAATGCTATGAGGTGTGAGAGGAATTGGATTGTATTTAATCATATTCACTCTAAGAGAAGAAACCACTTAAAGCAACAAAAGTTGAATGCTCTTATATTTGTTAAATATAGTCTTCAACTTGAGATTAAACACAAGCAAAAAGAGGTGAAAGGAGATACATATGATCCTATTTGCTTATCAGATTTTGAATTTGATGATGAGTGAATTACTGAACAAGAGGAACTTTACTTAAAAGGAAATTCTTGGATAAATATCTATGAGTGCTTTAAGATTGACGAAGGAGATTCTAGTAAAAAAAGAAAGAGGGGTATTGCACTTGCAATTTCAAACTTCTTTTTGTAAATTTTTAGATTAGTTTTTCTTGTTTAGTCACTTACCTTATATAATATAATTACATATGTGATATGTCTATTTTTAAGTCTACGAAAACTTAATGCCAACAAGAAAGATAAAGGAAAAAACATTCAAATGCAAGACAATATTGTATAAGACAAAGGAAAAGGCATTCAAATATGAAATAATGTTGAACAAGATATTGTGATGTAAGACCCTCTAGGAACCTTGTCCTAGGAACTTTGACACACAAATTGATCACCCGAGATCGACTACGTCTCATACGAAAGTGAAAGCATACAAAGGAATTATTGGTCGGAGATAGAACTATAAGAGAACTTGTCTCTTAAAACTCTAGCCAATGATGTCATAAAGGATGATCAACCCTTTGATAAGTCACGTGAACTCTCAGAGATTACAAAGAAACAAAGGCCTCACAAAGAATTGAATAATACTCAAATTTATTCATAATCTAAATATGAAGTACAATAGGAAGCTTTTTATAGGTAAAGTTTCTAAAGGTCTAAAATCCTAACAAAAATTAAATATTAAAATTCATAATTAATTATTCAGCATTAAATTGACACCATTTACTTGGTCATAATTTGATAAGAAATATCTTAAATGGTGCCTAAAATCAAAGAACAGATTATGATACTAATTTTAACTTTATCTCAAAGATAAAATCTTTAACCAAGTCTTAAAAATAATAAAATAAATAAAAAATAAAATTCATAAAGAATTTAACCTAAAACTGATCAGTTTCTTTGAGTAGTCATATAGGATGCTCATACTTCATTAAAAGTCACATGATTAACACATGATTTTTAATTTCTTGCAATTGGAATGCAATTGGACCTTGACACTTCTTTTGTAGAATGATTAGCCTTATCATACCTTTTATATGTTTTTTTTGGGCTCTCTTATGACTTAAATAAATGGGTTATAAGTTATGGAGCTTATGAATCAAATAATTGAAGGCTTCTTTCATTGTTTTGGCCCAAACTCTTGTTATTGGGCCTCCTATACCTTGTAATGGGTCTTTAGGCATATTTAACTTGAACTCTTGGGTTTTAATTTGCAAATCATGTCCTTGGGTTTAAAGCTTAGCACTATATCCTCCATCAAGTCCACTTCCATGTTCAGCAGGGTCTCTTGGTGCTACTGTATTATTCCCTCCTCTTGAAACGGATTCGTTCTCGAATCTGTAATATCAAAGGGAGAGAGATCAGCCATATTAAAAGTAGCACTAACATTTCCATAAGAACTAAGTAAGCCAATTCTATAAGCATTATCATTAATCATTTCAAGAACTTGAAAAGGACCATCTTCTTTAGGTTAGAGTTTTGACTTCCTTTGCTTTGGGAAACATTCTTTTTGCAAATGAACCCACACCTAATCGCTAGGTTTAAAGACCACACACCTTCTACTCTTGTTAACTTGGTTGACAATATGTTCATTCCTCCTTTCAATGTTGGTTTTCACCTTCTCATGTAAATCCTGCACAAACTTAGCCTTCCTAGCACCATCAAAGTTAGTAAACTCATATGAAGGTAAAGGAAGCAAATCTAATAGAATTAAAGGATTAAAGCCATAAACAATTTCAAAAGGAGAGAATTTTGTAGCATAATAAATAGTACAATTATAAGCAAATTCAACATGGGGTAAACACTTTCCCAAATTCTTAAGATTATTTTGAATAATAGCTTTCAATAAAGTAGACAGGATTCTGTTAACAATCTCGGTCAGCCCGTTTGTTTGGGGATGTATTGTAGTAGAAAACAAAAGTTTAGGGCCAAATTTATTCCACAATGTTTTCCAAAAATAACTCAAGAATTTCACATCTTTATTACTAATAATAGTTTTTGGCACACCATGCAACCTAACAATCTCTTTGAAAAACAAATCTACCACATACATAGCATCATTAGTTTTGGAACAAGCAATAAAATGTGCCATTTTACTAAATCTATCCACAACAACAAAGACACTACCTTTTCTAGTGAAAAATTTAGGCAAACTCAAAATAAAGTCTATAGAAATATCAATCTATGGGTGAGAGGGAATTGGTAAAGGGAAATACAAGCCATGTGATTAAATTCTAAACTTAGCATGCTTATAAGTAATACATCTAGAACAAACAATAATTACATCTTTTCCCATATCAAGCCAATAAAAATGCTCATTCAAAAGAGCCAAAATTTTTTCTATGCCAAAATGGCCCATCAATCCTCCACCATGAGTCTCTTTAACAAGAAGCTCATGAATGGAACATATAGAAACACATAACTTGTCCCTTTTGAAAAGGAACCCATCAAACCTATAATAGTCATAAGTATCATACAATTCACAAGATTTTCAAATATTGGCAAAATCAGAATCAAACTCATACATGCCTTTTAACATCTCAAAACGTATCAATCTAGTATGCATGGAAGTAATCAAAGTGTAACGCCTAGACAATGCATCAGCTACAACATTTTCCTTTCCCTGCTTATGCTTAATCACATAAGGGAAGGTTTCAATAAATTTAAACCAACCTGCATGTCTTTTGTTTAATTTATCCTAGAACTTAAGAAACTTAAGACTCTCATGATCAGAATGGATAACAAATTCTTTAGGCCACAAATAATGTTGCCAAGTTTCTAAAGTCCATTTCAAGGTATACAACTCTTTATCATATGTGGGATAATTTAAAGCAGGACCACTCAATTTCTCACTGAAATATGCAATAGGTTTATAATCATGCATTAACACACCACCTATGCTTATATCAGAAGAGTCACACTCAACTTCAAAAACGTTAGTAAAATTAGGCAACACAAGTACAGGGACATTAGTTAGTTTTTCCTTCAATATGTTAAAAGCACACTCTTATACTTCACCCCACTTAAACACCACATTCTTTTTCACCAAATCATTTAGAGGGGCAATAAGAGTAGATAAGTCTTTTATGAATCGCCTATAGAAGTTCGCCAATCCATGGAAGCTCCTAACTTCACTCGTATTCTTTAGAGTAGGCCACTCTTGGATTGCTTTGACCTTCTCCTCATATGCCACGAGCTCTAATAATAAAACCAAGAAAAACCACAGAATCCAAGCAAAAAGAGCATTTCTCTAAATTAGCAAAAAGTCTATTCTCCCTAAGCACAACAAACACATCATGCAAATGATTCATATGCTCTTCTAGACTCTTAGAGTAAATCAAAATATCATCAAAATAAACCATAACAAATCTACTAATGAAAGATCTAAAAATATGATTCATTAAACTCATGAAAGTGTTAGGTGCGTTAGTCAAGCCAAATGGCATAACTAACCATTCATACAACCTAAACTTGATTTAAAAGAAGTTTTTCATTCATTACCTTCTTTCATCTTAATCAGATGGTAACCACTTCTAAGATCAATTTTAGAGAAAACACATGCACTATGCAACTTATCAAGTATATCATTTAACCTAGGGATATGATAGTGATATTTTACCATTATTTTGTTGATGGCATGACAATCCATATACATTCGCCACTTGCTATCCTTCTTGGGCACAAGAATCACCAGCACAACACATAGATTTAGAATTTCACGAACAAAGCATTTCTTCATGAGCTTTTCCACTTGATATTGTATTTCCTTAGTATCCTCTGGATTTGCTCAATAAGTAGGTCTATTGGGGATAGATGCTCTAAGGATAAAGTCTATACGATACTTAATGCCTCTTAAAGGGGCAATCCATAAGGTATTTCCTCTGAAAATAAGTCACAAAATTCCTGCAATAAAAACGTAATACTAGCGAGCAAAGAGTGATCAAGATCGTTGGTAGTAAGATAAACATTTTTATAAAGCAATAAGAAAACATTTTCACAAATAAAAGCTCTTTTGATCTCACTTTTACCTGAAAATAAATTCACTTTCTTTTCTTCATGTTTTCCTCTAATTTTCTTTTCCTTTCTACTCAGCTCTCCTTTCTCTTACTTCTTCTCATTCTCAACACTCACATTCACTTTACCTTTCTTTTTTTGCTCTCTCTTCTTACACTTTTGATAAGTTCCTAAATTATCATGATTTTCTTAATATTTTAAGGGACTTATCACATGAATATTGAACTTATTATATATATATAATTAATAAATTTTAACTAAGTTAATATTTAGTAAGTTTTAGTTTATTTCTTTGATTTTGAGTTAATTTTTTGAATTAGTTAAGTATAAATAATATTGTGTGTTTTTATCTAGATTTTTAAGTTATTAAATTGTTTAACTTTTATTCCTAGATTATAAATATTAATTAGATGAATTTTATATTTTTGTAGGGTTACAATTATAAAGAAACAAGTTTAAAAGTATTGGTATGTAAAACAACAAATATTAAGAAGATTTGTTGAAAAAGGATCAAAAAGAAAAAAAAAGAAAAGACAAAAGAGCAAAAAGATGGCACTCAAAACTATTACTAAAGAAAATGTAGCGCTGCGATGGCAAATTTAAGTGTCGCGGCGTATTGAGAAACAGAAGCAAAATGAACCATGGCGCTTTTCACCGTTGCTGTAAAAAAATTCATCTGTGCCACGGTGCTTTTAAGCCCCGTTATGGTGTAATTTGTAAAAATTGTAAAATGCACCATTTTTAACTGTGTTTTTTAAGGTTTTAAAGGAATTTTATTGCTTCTTCAAGGGAAGCTGCCATTCTGAAGGTTTTAGGGAAGAAAAAAAAGAATTTGGAGCTTCAAATGCCATGGAAGAAGTTTGGATTTAAGGAAGATTCACTGATTAATTCAATTTTTCTCTTCTTCTCTTACTTTTCCTTGTATTTCTTTGCCCATTTGATTTATGCTCTATTCATAATGTTGCTATTTCCTATAGTTATGAGTTAAACTTATTGATTTGGGATTGTGATGAACTCTAACTTGTAATATGTTATATTTACTTTCTTTATTTGCAATTAATGGTATGATTTAATTACTCAATTTTTATGCTTCTTGCTTTTAAGTATGTGGAAACCATTAGATGATTTGGGTAACCTAAATGAACTTGTAAAAGAGATTTTAGGACTTGACCATGGATTGTGCAGTGCGGGTTCATGAAATTTGTAATGTTGAGTGGATTGATTCGCTTGTAGGATAGAAATATACTTACCAGCTTTACATAGCCATATTAGGAAATATTATTGATTAAGCCTCTAAATTAATTACATAAGAAATTATAGATTAGTTAGGGGAATACATATATGTAATTCAAAAGATGCTTATAAGTAAATTAGAGTTTTAGGCTATTAATGATATTAAAAGCAAGATAAGGAGAGGTAATTAGTTCATATGAAATGTTAGGGGAATTCATAATCTCAAATCATTTTACTTTCTAATTTCATCTACAATGGTATCTCTCTTTTTTTTTATGTCTTTAGTTTAATTTAATTTTATATAACCTTTTATTTAGCAATTTTAGTATTTAACAATTAACTTAGCAACAAATTTTCATGAGAATGATACTATATTCATCACTTTATTACTATTGCGATACATATATTTGCGTATACGCTTTCAAAAAGAAAGCAACAACTCTTTTTCAATTTTTAACTAATCCTCATATGCTTGAACAAGATGAAGAGAGGTCAACATATGGTCTTACCATTAAAAACAAATGAGTAATGATTTTTATATCTATCATGTTTTATCTTTCTGTCAAACTGCCAAGGCTTACCAAGTAATAAGTGACCAGCATACATGGGCGCTATATCACAAAAAATCTCATCATAATAATTATCAATAGAAAAAGAGATGAGCACATATTTTGTTACCTTTACCTACCCACTATCATTAAGCCATTGTAATTTATAAGGAGTAGGGTGCCTCAAAGTAGGTAAGGTTAGCTTTTCTACAAGTAAAGTACTAGCCATAACTATCACCATCAATAATCAAATTACATACCTTCTTGTGGATGAAACAATGAGTATGGAAAATATGCTTATGCTACTCTACCTTAAGATCTTTTTTAGATTGAATGTTAAGAGCATGTTTAGCCACAAAGGCTTTATTATTTACAACTCCAGTTAACTTTAAATCTAAGTCATCAGTCAGGGCATTTCATCCTCCTCAGACTCACTGTTAGCACTAGTTATATCACCATTCTCAAGAATAATCATAGTTCGTTTGTTAGGACATTGAGAAGTAAGAAGAAGTAGGATTGAAAGACAATGATAGTTTTGAATCAGTTTTACCTTTAACTTGAAAGGGTTTTACCTTAATTTTCTCCTTAAACTTGAAATCGATCTTTGGCTTGAAGATGACTTTGGAATCCTTCTAAGAACTTGAACTAGATGTCACTTTCAGCTTTTGTCGAGCCCTTAGCTATTTTCCCACCTTGATAGCTCTATGCAAGAGTTCCTCTATATCCAGGTAATTGTATAAATCAACTCAGGCAACTATATCAGGATTTAAGCCCTCAATGAATTGGGCCATGGTTGTCTTATGGTCTTCCTTCACATTTGCCTTAATCATGGCAATCTCTATTTCTTGATAGTAATCCTCCACACTCATGGAACCCTGTTTCAGCTTTTGAAGCCTCTTATGCAATTTCTTATAATGGTAACTAAGGACAAACCGCTTGCACATGATAGTTTTTATCTCTTGCCAATCACGAATTGAACCTTCACCTGTACATCTTCTGGTGAGTAAGAGTTGATCCTACCAGATGCTAGCATAATCAATAAACTCCACTACAACAAGCTTTACTTTCTTCTCCTTAGTGTAAGAGTGGCACTCGAATACATTCTCCACTCTTCTTTCCCAATCTAAGTACTAGTCCAGGTCATTTTTCCCAGGGAATGATGGAATCTTCATCTTGATGTTTCCAATACCACCATCCTTTTTGGATGATGATTGTTTGCCTCTTCGACCATGGGACTCCTCAAAGTCAGACTCAGCATTATCATTAAGCTCCACCTGAGCTCGTCTCCTATGGGTCCTTCTATTGGAAGAAGACTCCAAATCATCTAATTTGGCATTAAGTTTCTCAAGAGTACTTTGAATAGCTCTAATCCAAACTTTCATATCAAAGTCATTGTGCTCAGATTCTCCAGACATCTTGAAATATTAGTTTGTACAAGAACAAGCAAAAAAATATATAGGACCTCACAACTCACTAGCTTATGTGTTTATAGTCAACATTAGTAATTTACTTGTGTTTACTCTTAAAATTTGACTTTTTATCAAGATGGTAAGCTTTAGCCTTTTACCACTAAACAATTTGCTTATTACAAGTGTTTTAAGCAAGTCACAAGCAAATCGAAAGAAAAGATCAAACTAGTGGCAATCACATGTAAGAGTTTTTAAACACAAGTAATTCTAGAATCTTAAACATAACCACACGAAAGGAGATGTGTGTTGGAAACACGTGATAAGTAATTGACACTACAAAAGCAATAAAAGGGACACAAAGAAGAAAGGGTGAAGAGGTGAAATGAAAGAAAGAAAAAGAGAACCAAACTTGACCTGAGCCTAACTTGAAGAAGTTAAGAAATGATGGAAAAAATAAGGATCCACAAGGTTTGAGAAATAAAAGAAGAAGAAAGGGTGAGTTAGTTTTGGAAAGAAAAAAGAGGATCTTACCACCAAATGCAAGTAACCACCTTTTTATGTAATACACATCAAGAATCACAAATATGAAAATTCTTCCTCAAATCTTGCCAAGGAGAGGTATGGTGTACTTTAAACAAGAAAGAACTCAAAAAAAGGTTAGAACTTTAGCAAGAACAAGTAATTTCTTTTTTTAGGCAAACACAACCTTTCAATTCTGAATTTTGCACTCTCAAGCAACAATCTTTTTTTTTTGTTAGGTACTTCTTTTTCTCTTTTTTTTTTGCCCTTTTTTTGTACTTCTTGTTCTTCTTTTTTTGTACTTTTTTTTAAATCACTCACTTAAAATAGAAAACTATTCACACCAATGATCAACATGAATAAGGTACACAAGGATGTAAGGTGGATAGAAGAAGACGATGAGATGAATGATGCATAATGCACAAAATAATGGAATACAAAATGATGGTAAGGTGGAGGTATGAAAAGCACAAAATTGATGGATGGAACGGGATGAGAAGCATAAAATAGCAAGTAAAAAGAAAGAATCAACACAAGAAACAATTACAGGAAAAAAAATCAGACAAGAAGAACTCAGAGACGATCAAATTTTAAACAGCTATAACTTACGGTAGAAAACTCTGATTATGGTGTTTCAAAAACGGGAAGAAAGAAGGGATCTTAAACTATGGAATTAACATACTAAACATTGAAAATCCCAACTGAAAACAATAGAAACAGCTGCTTGAAAAGCAAGACGAAATAGATAGCAACACAGCCAAAGAAGAAGAAAAGGGGATAGACGAAAATTTGAAGAAGGGATGGAAAAAAAAGTTACCTTTGAGACTAGCAAAAACTTGCTCTGATACCAAGATGATGCAAGACCCTCTAAGAACCTTGTCCTAGAAATTTTGGCACACAAATTGATCACCCAATATTGGCTACATCTTACACAAAAGCGAAAGCACACAAATGGATTGTTTGTCAGAGGTAGAACCCTAAGAGAACTTATCTCTTAGAACCCTAGGTAATGACACCACAAATGATGATCAATCCTTTGATAAGTCACTGAACTCTCAAAGAACAAAAAGAAGCAAAGGCCTTACAAAAAATTAAATAATACTCAAATTCATTCATAATCTGAATATGGAATATAATAGGAAGCCTTTTATAGGCAAAGTTTCGAAAGGTCCAAAATCCTAACAAAAATTAAATACTAAAATTCATAATTAATTATTCAACATTAAATTGGCACCATTTACTTGGTCATAATCTAATCAAAAATATTTTAAATAGTGCCTAAAATCAATGAACAATATTAGGACACTAATTTTAACTTAATCTCAAAGATAAGATTTTTGACTACGTTCTAAAAATAATAAAATAAATAAATAATAAAATTTATAAAAAATCCAACCCAAAATTGATCAGCTCCTTTAAGTAATCGCATGAAATACTCATACTTTATTAAAAATCACATGATTGACACATGATTTTTAATCTCTTGCAATTAAACTCCAACTGGGCCTTGGCACTTCTCCTATAGAATGGTCAGCGTTATCACACCTTTTATATCTTCTTAGGCCCTCTCTTGACTTAAATAAATGAGCTCTAAGTTATGAAACTTATGAATCAAACAATTGAAAGCTTCTTTCATTGCTTTGGCCTTAGCTCCTATTATTGGGTCTCTTATGCTTTGCAATGGATCTTTAAGCACATTTGACTTGAACTTTTGGGTTTTAATTTGTAAATCACATCCTTGGGCCTAAAACTTAGCACCATGTCCTCCATCAAGTCTACTTCCATGCTTAATAACTCTTGGTGCTACTGCATCACATTGGAGATGATGATGACACTAAAGAAGAAGAAAAAGAAGAGAATTAAGGAATTATCATGTTGGATGATAATAAAAATAATAGTAATAGTGATGATATTAGTCTTGATGAATAGGGGGATAATTAATCTTGAACTTGATTATTTATGAGTTTATTTATTTATTAAAGTTATCACTTAAAAGATAGTTACTAAGTTATGACTTATAAATTATAATTTTCTTTTCTGAAACTTATAATTAAATTTTTATCAATTCTCATTTAAATTCAATATTATGAACTTTTTTTTATGTATATAATTATACTATTTTTTAGTATGTCTTTGAATTGTATGATTCGATACGATTTATGATTCAAAAATTAACTTTTTGATTTATGATTTGAATTGCAATTCGATTACTTTGTTTTAAATACCTTAATACATACCTTTATCATTTTTTTGGGATTATCATTATAAAGTATGCATATGAAAAAGATAAATTTGTCATGCAAAAATTCATATTTGGATAAAAGAAAACTCATTATGCTAAACTAATAAAGCACTTAAACTTAATAATAGAAGAATAATGAATAAAACTTAATAATATGTGTGTGTGAGAAATTATCGAGTTAGGTTTAAGTTGAATTCAACTTAAAAACAAATATTAAACTCAACTCAATTTAAAAATAGTATTTTTTTTGGGGTCTCATATTTTTCTAGCCATATCTATCAAACTTAAAAGGATTTTTTAGCTCATGATCAAATTTAAATTGAACCTGGCTTCAGTTCTATCATCTCACTAAGAGTATGTTTCCTTCACAGCACAACCTAATTGAGGAATTTGTAGCCCCTCGTCTTTACGATAAGAAACAGCTAGTGTGCATTAGCAAAGAAACAATTGATTGAGAAACAACTAGTATTCATGAACGAAGAAACAAATTGTTGTAGTGTCTTAACATAAATAGTAAGTAAAAGGATTGAGGCCTGATAATCATTAAGAATAGCAAATGCTGGTAAAGGATTCTGCTTGGTGAAGCAAAGCAAAAGCCTTGTAATGAATTTATATTATAGCCAAAAACTAGTGTAGCAGTACTGGGTCAGACATGTTACTGTACATTCAAAGCATATAAAGAGACACATTTCCCCACAAATCTAAAGCTGGAATCAATTGTTGAAAATAGTTTAAGAATTATGATAAATTCAAGTGCGTCAAAGATTAGTTAAGTGGCAATTGGTACAACATAAAAGTGTTATGAATTATTTCTGCAATACACTGATTGATTGGTTTAGTCCGATGCAAAAAGAATTCTAGAAGCATGCTAGGATGGATTAGTCAATTAATCCACAATGCCAATAGAATATGAACATCAAGAACTTTGATTATTTTGACAAATTTGATGCCTATTGAATTAAGAAGTTATGATGTTTTAATATATAACACTTATAATGTATAGAAACTCTAAAAGGATATTTAACCATCATGATTAGAATTTAAAATTTAAATTCAAATGAAAAAATATAATGGTTCAAAATCAATTTTACAAATAATTAATTTTGAATGCAAATCAAAGAGATAAAATCATTCTTTTTTTTTTCTTTGAACCTTTATCATATTAAAAAGTAAGAGTTCTACTAATTGCTGAGTCTAAGTTTTTAGAATATTTTAGATAACTTTTAAATATATAGTTTTTTATACGATGCAATATTGATTATGATGTATTTGATTGGAGGATGTAATAATAATAAAAAATATGAATAGGTGAGGATAAATGAAATAAAAAATAATTATTTTATTTTTATTTTTAAAAAAATAATTTAATAAATAAAATAATAAATATAAAAATATAATAAATATTACATAAATTATATAAAAAAATTACGTTGACACCAAATGAGTCATAGAAAACAAGTCTTGCTTTTAAGAATTGTACGATAAACACGCGTTTAAAACCTACAAATTTGTTTTCCGACCCCACTGCCAAGTACTACTTTCCTAACATCAAGAACTAGCTTCACACACGCAGGAACGGTGGAAGACAGAGAAGCCTTGCACGCACCTTCTGTACTTCCGGCCGAAGGAAACTTGGTAGCATGCTAATAAATGATGCCATATTTTCCTCAATATCCATAAATTTCGCACCAGTCCACGTAATTCCAACTGCAGATTATAGAAGACATATTTTATATTATTATTATTATTATTATTATTATTATTATTATTGAATTACATAAACTCAAGTCAAGCCTGCTTGAAAATTGGAATGGTATTTTAACGGTGCCCTTTTCAATACCAAAGGAGGATTACTTTTCAAATAATGCATCCCAGTAAATACAAATATCATCTTAATAATTTATTGGCT
The DNA here is from genome assembly GCA_026724425.1 of Erythrophleum ivorense. Classification (NCBI taxonomy): domain Eukaryota; kingdom Viridiplantae; phylum Streptophyta; class Magnoliopsida; order Fabales; family Fabaceae; genus Erythrophleum; species Erythrophleum ivorense. Next base: position 48,036,957 of record JAIUCV010000009.1, read on the forward strand.
TAAATTGTAAATTAAAAAAATAACATGAGAAAATCTGTTTTCTCCCAGCCTCTCCGTGTCCCTCTTCGTAAAATCCCTACGATACTAGAATGAATTTGAGTTTCTTACTGAACAAGAAAAGGAATCCCTTCGTACACTGAGAATATACTGAATTAAAGAAACCAAATCATTAAATGGGAAATTATTGAAAACTTAAACAAATCCAGATGGACAAGTCCAAGAGGGCTAGATGGGAAAAGGAAGGGAGTAGAATCCATATAGTTGCCGGTTCTAAGGCTTGATCCCCCATCTTTACAACCTCCACATATCTCACTTTGCCCAAAGAAGAAGACGCTGATTGACGATCAATGCCTAAATGGGCATAGCAAATTCTAATTCTATGACGCTCCATCATAACTGAGACGCTTTAAGTAATACACTCTGGTTGCTCAAATCAATCCATTTCTGCTGCTGACAATCGTCTCTGCAATATCCTCTCCCTAGCAAGTCTTGCCTGCAAATTCAGACTCTCCAGCAATGAGAACATTTCATATAAGCAGTACATAAATGTTCAAAGTTGCAGCAGAATCATAATAAGGTTGTATACATGGTTTAGTGAAGATTGATTCTCTAGTTCAACTTATATGCCCTTTTTTTTCCCCCGGGGGGGGGGGTGTTGGGGGAGGTTCATGATCTGGTGAGGAGAGCAAAGAAAGAGCAGTGGGGAGGGATCCAACTTAATCCATCAAGCTCACCTCATATATAAATACTAAGGCTGGTGCCATATGAACTATTTGTTCAATGGCATTTTAAATGAACTCAAAATGAAAAGTTTGGCATCAAACATCAAGATTTATTAAAATCATATTCTTAGAAGTAGAGGACAAACCTGCTTTCCCCAGTCTGTACAACTTGTTATGATAGATAGTACAACTGTTTGGCAAAATGAACCAACCATAATTCCCATCCAAAGGCCTTTTGCTCTAAACCCTACCCAGAAACCCAATATAGCAGCAAGAGGAATTCCGAAGACATAGTAAGCTCCAAGGTTCACATATGCCCCTAAGAGCTGCCACCCACTTCCCCTAGCAATCCCTATTTTGGACAAGAATTAGATTTCATGACACAGCTCAAATCTCCGTGTATAACAAGAATACATTTTCTTTTGAATAGTATAGGAGTTAAAGAGTTTACCTGAAAGGGTACCATGCAAGGAATCCACAAAAACAGACAGAACTAACAGAGGAGCGATATCTGTGACATAATCCACCACATCCTGCTCATTGCTAAAAACATAACCTATAACATGCCGGCAGGCAAAAATGATTGAGCTCATCGTAAGAGCCTCACAAGCTGCCAGAATCATCGAAGAAAAGGCAGCCACTCGTGCCACTTGTGGACTTCCAGCTCCTAATGCATTTGAAACTCTTGTGCTGAATGCCAGCCACAAGAGACACCAATGAGAAAGAATTAAGAAATTACTTTATATTATTGGAGATTACTTTAAATGAAAGCATGTCAGCTTATTGATGAATGTTATGTGAAGCAAACCTTGCTGCTGAGCCAATTGATTCTGGTATTGTATAGATTGTTACGGTGGTTGATACACTGATCATAAAAATTAACATTTGTACAGAGAATTAGCATTAGATTGTTATAGTGGTTGATACACTGATCATAAACATTAATATTTGTACAGGGAATTTACATCATTTATGTGAATATAGATCATTATTTGACTGCAAGCAATACTTTTGATTTAGATTGTGGAAACTGAATCATTACGAAAAGGCATACCATATGGATAAGATTGAAGTTTCAAGCTCTGGATTTGGTAGAAGACCAGAGAGCAAGGTAACCAGCTCAAACGACCACCATTGAAGGCTAAAATGATCATTCATCAACATTTAAGAACATACAAAATTATATAAACAAAATAAATGAACAAAATCAATGACTGGCTGTGTGGGGAAGAAAGTTACCAAATCATTCCAGCTGAAGGAATAGCAAAGCGGAAGAACTCTCCAATCCCTTGGAAAAGCTCCATGGAAATAGGAACCCGGGTCTTTGCACAAGAATTAGAGAATTTCATATATAATCCAAGTAAAATCACATTCAACCAATATGAAGTACCAATAGCAAATGCTGCTCCAAAGCGACCAATACCAGATTTAAAAACGAGTGTCCAACAGACAGCTATGTGGAAGCAAAGAGTAAATGAAGAACTCATGACAAGGGGAGTGATCAAACTCTGCATGAGATAGTAACGAACCAGAGCCTGCAGTGTTGCGTAACCAAAGAGAGCAGGAATCATGCACATTGCAAATTTGCCTGCTTCATGTGCAATTAATGGGTCTTGACCAAGGAAAACCAGTAGCTTCCCCAAGTTAATCCACAACAGAGACAGAGGAAGACAACATAAAATAAGAGAGAAGATGGCAGTGTGAATTTGAACACCAAACTTTTTATATTGCTGAGCTCCGTAGGCTTGCCCACATAGAGTTTCAAGTGCACAAGACAATCCAAACTGTTAGGGAAGTACAAAATACCAAAAACAAAATGCAGTTAGTTATTAAATAAAACCCACAAGAACGCTCAAGTGACTTACAAAATGCAGCTGTTACTCTTAAATAAGCAACAGTTCAATACTTACAAAATAAAAAAGTGACTTACAATAATGCTGAAGCCAGAGACAGCACAGATAGAGATGGCAATGGCGGTGCTAGATTGAGCAAGTTTCCCCAAGTGACCCACCATCATCAATGTTATAGTTTGCAGAAAGAAGGTTGACCAATTCACAGCCACCATAGGCCCTGCTATATAACCAACCTCTTTCACTTCTTGAGCAAACACACCCCATGTTATGCCTAGACGATCCCCTCCCTTCACCGCCTCTGTGTCTTTCTCTAAGAGACCCCTTTCCATTTTCCTTCCTCTCTATCGCTCACAGACACATTAACCTGTTCAACCATGTAGAGAGGCAAAAGCTTTTATTCTGTGCGTTTGATTCATTGATTTTTGTTAAGAATTAAATAATATAAACGGTTTGTCTTGATGAAGTGTCTACACTCTAATGGGAACCCATCTATGTGATTGTTTATTCGAAAGTGTTGTTAGATTCTCAGGCAGGCCATAATTCACAGCAGTTTGCTCTGGAGGCGTAACATTGCGTCTTCTTCTGCTGAGACTCTTCATAGGTTTTGTTGAACCACAGAAGTTTGTTATTTCTGTTCCCTCTCTTTAAAGGTGAGCAATTTATCAAAGTTTTTATACTTTTATGTACTCTGAATTTGTTAAAATAGTTTTGAACATCAGACCAAACTAGATGATACCAAAAAGATCGATCAATTGGCTTGGTTTTAATCCGCTTGACTCTTCAAACGTCCATGAGAAAAAATTGGTTAAAAATTGACCGAATTAGTCAAAAATTGAATTAAATCACTCAAAACCGAACTGGTTAATAATTTTGCCGGCTCACATCCGAAAGAGAATTTTGATGATGTTGAAACTAGAGAGGTGAGTAATGAGAGAGAAAAGAAGAAGAAAAAAGTGCGAAAGTGGAAGATAAAGAAGAAAGTGTTATAGAAGGGCAGAGGAAGAACCACGAGCGGATGATCTTAGAGAACTTTGCGTGAACTCAATGGCAGACGTAGACATTCATGTGGCCGGTTGGTCTGTAGAAACTGTCTTCTCCCATACTGTGGTTCGAAATTTTGCTTCGAGAGAAGAAGCAATCATTGGCAAATGGAGAAACATTTATTCCATCAATAAAAAAGAGAGAAGGTTTATAGATTTTCCACGGGCAATGAAAGAAGTGCTTGACAGCCTTACACTTCAGCGAAATTAAATTAATACTTTGTTCGGACAAGTGAAGGGAAAAGTGAGGAGAAAATGGGGAGGCGAAAGTGGGAAGAAAAATATATATATTTTTTTTTGTGTTTGTATGGGACGAGAGAAAATATGAAGGGAGGGGGAGTGATTAATTTTTTCAGGATAATTTTATCCTTCCAGCAGCATGCTGTCTAGGTTGAATAAGTATTTTAACTTAATATAAGATATATATATATATATATATATATAATATTTTATATATATTTATTAATTTAACAGTAATTATAAGTATAATTTATATGACTTAAAATTATCATAAAAATTAATTTATACTTAATTAAAGATATATATTTATTAATTTTATATCAATTAATTTGAGTAATTGATTTTATATTAATTTAAATAATTTTTAATCAACGTTACTTGTATCTAACTAATATAAACTGAATTAGTGTATATTATTTATAATTATGATTCTATAAACCTGTGGCATTTAAAAAAAATCAAAAGAGAAACAAATTAACTACGATTTTAAGGTGCATAAAAAACATACATATAGTTATATTATTGTAAGAAAACAAGATACAAAAGAATAAAAATAGTGAGCTAAAGTTTCAATTTGTTTATACTACGAGAGAAAGTAACAATTCCATTTTATAAACCCAATAAGGTATAAAAATATTATGCAAAGAAAAAGAAAAAAACAAAGTCGTAGAAAAAATGGGATTGACAAACAAAATTAAAAAAAAAAAAGGCAATGAAAAGGGAGAAAAAACAAGTCACAAGAGACAAAATTGTGTTGAGAATGAAGATGAAAAAAGAAAAAAAAAATCTCAAAAAAAAAAAAGAGGAGAGGTGCGACTGAAATTCAGTCAGACGATCAAGGTCTAACTGAATTTCAGTAGGATCGAGGTTCTGACCAAACAGCGGTTGGACCTCGTCCGACTGAAATTCAGTTGGTCAGACGCTCGGTCCGACTGAATTTTAGTCAGACAAGGAAGATCCGACTGAATTTCAGTCGATCCTTCTTTGTCCGACTGAAATTCAGTCGGGCCGAAGGTCCTACCAAATAGCGGTAGGACCTCGACAATTCAACTGAAATTCAGTCGGTTGGACAGGTTGTCCGACTAACTTTCAGTCGGACAATGAAAATTTTTTTTTTTCACTTTGGAATTTTTTTTTTGTTTTGGGAAATTTGAAAACTTTTTCAAAAATTCCTTTTTATTTGTACAATATTTTTTGGAGAGGAGGCAAAGCTTTATGTGAAGTTCGGGGCAAGAAAAAATTAGTTGTGACTCGTTTATTGGAGAGCCAGACACGGGTTAAAAAAATTATATTTATTAAGGGTAATTTGGTAAATGAAAAATACACATCACGCTACCGCTTGTTTTCTCTTCAAAATCTCCCTACATCCAGAGAGAAAAAAATGACGCGGGACCCACACTCATTTTCTCTCCAGTTTTCTTCTCCCCCCTCCTTTTCTCCCCATCCAAACAGGGCAAAATGTGATCCCTCCCCCTTGTTTTCTTTCCCCCCTTCGTTTTCTCTACATCCAAACATAGTGTAAAAGACTAAAAAGGTGCAAAAAAATTTATTTTAAAGATTTGTTACCGTTTATTTTAAAATAGTTATTACTGAATTTAACAACTAATAATTGAATCTAATAATAAAAATTTTTAAAAATAAATTTTTTCATTTCTTAAACATAATTTTTTTTATATTTTACGATGTAATTGTAGCGGACTAAGAAATTTGTGATTTTGCATAATTAATGCTTTACTTTTATAATATAAAATTATAAAATTATAATTTTAAAAAATAGAGCGTAAAATGTCAAATCTGATCAATACAGGCAATATAATTTTAAGATTTATGACATCATTATATTATACTTTTAATATATTATATTATATATAGTAAACTAATTTAATTACAGATGGATTATTAAATTATAAATTATTTTTTATTTTTTTAATAACTAATTTAATTTTTAAAATATTAAATAAAATTATTTTTTGTCAATATTACCGCCCATAACAAAATTTTTAATGTAACATGCTTCTAAGTTATAGCTAGGATTATGCCCTTGAATTGTCCGCTGGACAACTTATGTACTAAACAGCAAAACAACCACCAAATAAATAAAATTAAAAGTGCTAGCCCCCTTATTTGGGGAGCTAGCAGTGCTACCGAAGCTGCATTCTAAGACTATCTCATTTTTATGCTCCGACTTTCTGTTTATGCAAGTATTTCCTTTAACCCATTTGATTGAGCCATGAACCATGTCCAAATAAACGTGTTATTCGATGCATGTATAAAGTGATAGTAATAGGATATAACTTAGGAATTTTTTTCAAAGTTGTTTGTGATAAGTTCTCAATAAAAGTATAATTTTTCTTTTTCAGTATCACGTATTTGAGTTTTCCAAAAAAAAATAATAAAAAATTGATAATAGACACTGAAATTTTATCTAATTTTTGTCCATAATAATCTTAGTATAGTAATTCATGAGATCGCAGGCGATTCCTCAAATCACGTTCACATGATGCTGGTCACATTCTGTTTCTGCACAGGTCACGTTACAAGCTTCATCGATCAACAGGATCATCAGATGAACCTGGCTTCTGTTCTTTCATCTCACGAAGAACATCCTTCATTGAAAGTTGAAACCTCAACCTGCGTCATTTCTCTCCCTATTGCTGCAATATTAATTTGTTGCAGGCGTCTTTTTAACAACAGAACATCACTTGGCATAAGTAGTGAGTAAATGGGATGAGGCATGATAATTATCAAGCATATATAGCCATTGGAAAGAGATTAAGCAACAATTTTTTTCTACCTGCACTTAACATACCAAATTACTAGCTGTCTTTCACTTAGAAAATGAAAGAATTCTTCAAGAAATATCATGAACAATGGAACAACTTATTGAAGGAAAGCATAAAGCTGGTAAATAATATATTAAGTCTGTATATTCCACCAAACTTCCTCAAGCTTGGATGAAAATCGAACTTTTCAGAAAACTTTATTAGCGACATGTTTTTTTCAATGGTGACATAGCATGTGTCATAGCTGCAGTACTGGTTCCCACATGATGTTAATGACTATTCACGGCATTAAATTCATCTATTTAGAGCAACGACAGCAACACTGCATCAAGTTAGAGGTTAAGAGATAGATCAGTTATAAATAATTATATATAAAGAATCTTTCTCAATCAATACATTGTTCGGTTCTACTCTTTCAAAGATAAAACGAAAAATAGAGAGGAAGTTTACAGCTCAGTTGGTGTGCTTATCAATGAAAGTCAATTTTCTATTAATGGAAAAATAATTTAATTTTACAGCAGTAATATTTTAATTGTTGCTCTTGATATAGCTATGGAAAAATAAGCTAGCTATAATAGAAAAACAAAATATTTACAATTATTAAAATAATATAAAAACTAAAAAATAGAAATGGTAGAAACTATCATATAGCACCATAAACTATCATACAACACCACATATCATAGCAATCATACTCATATCAATTATGATCTAATATCCCCTGTTAAATGAGTGGGTGAATTGAGAACCCCAAGTTTGTCTTTAAGACAATAGAAAGGAATATGAGACGATGGCTTTATAAGGCAATCTGATCAGAGGAGGGAACATATCAAAAACTTAGTTGCTTAGAAATAACCTGATCTCAAACAAAATGAGTATCAATCTCTATGTATTTAGTTCTAACATGACAAACAATATTAAAAGCTAATGCATTAGTACTAACATTGTCACACCATATATGTGGAATATGTGGAACAGAAAAATTTGGCTTAGACAACAAGGAACGCATGCAAGCTAACTTTGCTACAACATTTGTTAAAGACTTGTGTTTTGATTTTATGTCAGACCTAGCAATAACTTTTTGTTTTTTTGATGACCATGAAACAAGAGAATCATCAAAAGAAAAAAAATGCAAAACCCTCAAACTAATCTTCTATCATATAGACATGATGCCTAATTAATCTATGAAGGCAGTGATCTCAAGTGTATTTGAAGGCTTGGTATGCAACCTATAGTTTAAGGTTCCTTTAAAGTACCTAAGAACTTTCTTCATTGCTTGTTAATGGAGAGTAGCAGCAACACCAAAAAATTGGCTTAACTTGTTGATAGTGAAGCAAATATTGAGCTTTATATTAGTAAGATACTGAAGAACACTTACAACATTGCAATAAATTGAAGGTTCCTTTATCAAATCATGTTCATAAACTAACAAGCTTTTCTTCGTGCATAGGACTAAGACATGGAGTAGCATTAAACATCTTAAAACTTTTCAATAAATCTGAGACATATTTCCCTTGATTCAAGTGCATTTTTTCCTCATCTCTATGTACTTTGAATCCTAAGAAATAATGCAAAGGTACAACATCTGTAAGAGAAAATAGGTTATTCAATTTTTAAGTTAACAACCTTAGGCTATTGGCATTACTTCATGTAACAAAAATGCCATCAACATATGGTAATGGAATCAGAACTTGTGACTCATCATTAAACATGAACAAGGAAGTATTACTCTTAGCATTATAAAAACCCCCGTTCAAGTAATGCATCTTTAAGCCTTTCAAACCAAGCTCTTGGAGTATATTTCAAGTTATATAGAACTTTAGTAAGTCTACAAATGTGATTAGGTTTGAGTGGATCCTCAAAACCTTTAAGTTGAGTCATATACACTATTTCTTGCAATATTTATTTAAGAGAGCATTATTAATGTCAAATTGGTGAACCTCCCAATTGAATGAAACACCCATGCAAAAGATTATTCTTATTGTAAATGGCTTAATCATAGGGCTAAACATTTTGCTAAAATCAATTCTTGGGTCTTGTTGAAATCTTTCTGCAACCAAACGTGCTTTGTGTCTTTGTATGGAGCCATCAGCATTATACTTGTTTTTGAAAATCCACTTACTTTACATTCTATTGTCCATCAAAAGGAACTAGCTCTCATGTATGATTTCTCATTAAAGCATCATAATCCAAGGCCATAGTAGCTTTCTAGTGGGGAATGAGTAAAGCATATTTGGCTTTGGTAAGTTCTAGTTCTGCTTTTTCACTTGTTTCAAGAAGACCAACAAAAAGATATTGAATTTGAAAATCCCATCTTTACTTCTTGTAACCATCTAACATCCACTATGAATTTCATCATGTGATGCTTCTGACAGACCAATGTTTTATTGATCGTTAGTCTCAAAAGGATAAGGAACCAGATGCTTCTTGAACATTTTTTAGTTGAGACATTGAAATTGGAGTAGAGTAAGTGGATGCAGTAGTAGTATTAATAGGACTAGGATTAGCAGATGACTCAGCTTTAGTGTGAGATTCCAAAAAAGAATTTTGATTATTTTGATAATGGAACTAATCTAAAGATGGTACAAGAATAGTTTTAGTGGGAGGTTCTTGTCTTCTATTCAAAAAACCACTACAAAAAGACAATTCGTTCTTATTAAAAATAACATGGCTTGAAATAAAATCTCTACCAATAGGACTCATGCACTTGTAATCTTTATGTGATCTACTATATTTGAGAAACACACATTTGAAAATGTGGTATTAAAACTTATGATCATTATATGGCTTAAGACAAAGGTAGTAGGCTCAGCCAAACATCTTAAGAAAGTAATAATCTTGCTTAGTATAATAGAGTTGTTGAAATGGTGAAGAGTTGTGTAAGACATTAGAGAGAATTTGATTGATAAAGTACATTACTATTAAAAAAATCCTCTCACTAATAATGAAAAGGCATAGAAGCTTAAGCAAGTAGACTTGGTCCTATTTCTATAATATGCCTATGTTTTCCCTCTACTTTTCCATTTTGAGTTGACGTATAAAGGTAAGAATACCTAAAATGTTTTCTACAAGAATTCAAAATGCTAGTGAAGCTACAAAATTCTGTACCCTAATCACCTTAAAGTACTTTGATCTTTCCTTGAAATTGATTCTCAACCAGATTTTTAAAGTGAATAAAAGCATTAATGTTTCTCCTTTCATTTTTAATAGATAAATGTAGGTGAACTTGTTATAGTCATGAACAAAACTTATATAAAACTTGTAGACATTAGCAGAGAGCATAGGCAAAGAACCTCATAGATCTGTGTGAATTAAATCTAAAGGATGAGTAGCATAAGGAAGAGATGGTTTAAATGGTAAAGCATGCGATTTCTCAAATTGGCAAGCTTTATAAAAATTTTGTTCTATATTACCCTTTAATTTCACACTATAATCATCAAGAATTTTATCTTGTACATAATGAGAGGGGTGTTCTAGTTTCCTAATGCCATTACTACATGATATAAAAGGAAGAGATATTGCTTTAAGAAACATAACAGGTTTTTGTTATTGCTACTTGAGGACCGTAGGGAGTCAATTTTGTTAATCATGCATAGTCCTTCATAGGGTATCCCTTGCATCAATATTTCCTTTGTTGCCTTGTCTTTCACAAAACAACTACATGAGTAGGACTTAATGAAGATATCATTATTAGTATTTAGCTTAGAAAAAACAACAAGATTTTTTGTTATCCTAGGTACAAGTAGTACTTCCTTCATGGTTATATTGTTGTGAGAATCATGACAAGGTAAATGAGAAATTCCAAAATTCAAAACTCATAATCTTCATAATTTGAATTGTTAGTTGTCTTCCCTACCTACATCATCAAGGAGAAACTTAGAAGGACAAGGTTTAGTTCTTAGAACAAAACCATCAATTTTATGGCCATGACTTATTTGAAGAATCATTAAATGCCACAACAAGCAGTTGTTATCATCTAGCTTAATAAAGCATGCTTGGTTGAGTGAATTCATCAGTGGTACTATCTTTGTGACTATGGCTACTTGAGGAATCTAGCTTTTGATGACTTGTTTGCTTAACACAATGACAATCGTAGGGGTTTCACTAGTGTTGGATTTAATGGCATTTGCCTTGTGCTTTGATACCAAGATAAAACAAAGAATAAAGAGGAAGTTTAAAGCACAGTTGGAATGCTAAGCAATGAAAACGAATTTTCTATTAATAGAAAAGTTAATTAATTTTGCAACAATAATATTTTGATAGGTATTCCTAATACAATAATAAGAGAATGGGCTAGCTATAATAGGAAAACAAACTATTTGCAATTACCAAAATAATATAAAAACTTAAAAATAGAAACTATAACCATCATAAAGCACCACATATCATAGCATTTGTACTCCCATCGATTATGATCTAATATTCAAGATCAATCATTATATTTTTTTCACGAATTCAAGTGGATTCGCAACTGCACATGCATGTGAAAGAAAAATTAAAGAGGGTTTATCATGTAAAGAAGTTCCTACGTCAACATAAAGCTGCATGTAATAAATAATTAGAAGGGAAAGATATTGAAAAACTTAAGATTGTCAACCAATATAATGCAACATTAATCAAACGACAACCCATTAGACAAAAAATGTAAGTGGAAAAGGCACCATTTAAAAAAGCTAGAAATAATTTGGATTTTTTCCTTCTTAGTGTGTCATTCTATTGGAAAGAGATAAAAAAAGAATGATATGCACAAAGAAGTTAGAGTATATAAAAGGCTCATTTCCTCTATTTTCAGCCATCGTTTCTTTTCTCTTTATCTTCTTTTAATAAGATAATATCCTACTTGTATTGAGCAAGAGATAATCTAACTCGATTAGATGGGAGGAAGGAATAGTACAATACCTATGATTGCCTAAAGAAGAAGTTACTGTGAGGTCTAAAACCTAAATGGGCAAAGCAAATTATTCTAGTTCCATATATCATACTCCACCGTTAATGAAAGGCAAGAGCAATTCAAAAATTATAATATTACTAAATAGAATGTAAAAATCCTCTAAGTTTTTTTTATTGTAAACTTCTTGTAGAGTTTGAAGAGAGAGTAGTATAAAGAGTGAAAATATATATGTAATCTTTTTTTTTTTAACTCTCTCTTTTCCTTCTTTTTTATTTTGTTAAATTCTATAAGAATTTTACAATAAAAAACTTTAAAGGATTTAGACTTGTCAAATGAAATATACCTTAAGATGGGGCCCACTAGCCATCACTCATGAGTAGTGGACTTGGTATAAGCGAGAGGAGGCTTTTTGACTTATGTGCTATGAATTAAAAATTTTATTTTTCAAATACGTAGTTATAAAAATTATTTTTTTGCATATTTAATTTTTTTTCATTAATTGTTGCAACCCATTTTTTGGCAATGAAGGTAGCAGCATCAGGATGTCGTGACACATTAATAAAAAAATTAATTATGTGAAAAAATAATTTAATTAATTATATAAAAAAATAATTTTTGCGACTGCATATTTAAAAAATATATTTTTAATTTGCAGCATGTGAATCAAAAAACCGGCCCGAGGAACTAAGGAAAGTAACAACTGGGAGATTTTATCACATAATACTTGAGTATAGTGATTTTAAAATTGTTGAAAAAAAAAACTCTAAATAAATTTTAAGGATAGTTTAATTATAAGAACACAAAAAAGCGGACTTGAAAAAAAAGGGGGGTCATTGAGTAACCCATCTCCGTACATAAAGATGGTCTCTTAGTTTTCTAAAAGGGCTTTTTTTAATATAACTTTAATATTGAAATGTTTTGTTTTAGTTGGTATTTGGATTTTATTTTTATAAATAATCAAATTTTTGAATATTAAAATAATAATTAAAAAAAAGATCTAAGAGGGCAAATTAGTAATGATATCATATACGGAAAATTAAAATGATATTTCATTAAAATGGCAGTAGAATTTGAATTAAGACAAACTTCGCTATCACAACGGCAACTTCTTTTTGTCGTTGACCAAGAGACTTCCACAACCTATAATTACAATTTAATAGAAATGGCCATAAGCGTGCACTTTTAATAATGAAACTAGAGCGCTCACGTGCTTGCGTTTTTACCAAACTTAGCTTTTTTTCTTTTTTATTCTAATTTAATTATTATCAAATTCTTTGATTTGACCAAAATAGTTAAAAGCAGCATGATACAAACAGTCCCAAAAGATGCCTATGATTAAAGCTGTCTTATGATGCAGAATCATTAAAACTAAAAAAAATAATTTATGTATGAAAAATAATTTTATATTTTTATTTTAAAAATAATAGAAAATAATAAATATCATTAAATTATAATTAAAAATATATTAAATATCACACGACATTAGGGACAATAAATTCTTTTCCAACAACGTTACGAACCCGCTGGAAACAGATGCTGTACCTCGAGTGTCAATTGTGCAAAATTGCAGTCCTTGGGCTCCGGGTTTTTGTATAACTTTAATATTGAAAAGTTTTGTTTTGGTTGGATTTTGTGATTTTTTTCAAATAATCAAACTTTTGAATAGTTAATTAGTTAATAAAAAAGATTCTAAGAGAGCAAATTAGTTAATAATAAAATCATCAGTGGAAAACTAAAATGATATTTCATTTTAAAAAACTCAGTTAAAATAAAATCATTATGCATATAATACTATAACAGATCTTTTAAGATGTATTTAGACCCATCAGAATCCTCTAACCTTGACCAGCAAAGGAAGAGTGTGTAGTAGAAGTGAAAGCCAAAGAGAAAGGTGAGATAATATTTAGGCTTGGGGCTTATTTGAAAAATTATGAAAATTATGTATGTTGATTAGATTGTGTTGGAGAAAAGAAATTGTAAAGAATGCCTCAGCATAGATGGATTTTAGTCAACACAAAAAAAAAAAAAAAACTCTTATGAGACAAAATATTAGTTAAAAGACTATTTGACACATTTCAAAATTAAAAAATATTTTAAAACTTTAAATAAATTTAAATAACTAAAGTATTACTTTAACCTAATAGAAATGTAAATATGTAAAAATGAATTCTTATTTTTCATGTTCTTTATTTAAAACACAAGAGTCTTGTTTTAAATGCCACATCCTTTAAACATGTAAGTGTGTTAGGGAATTTTGTCGTACGTGTGTTCCATTTTCTCCACTCTATAGCCTTAAATTTGTGTCTTATTTTTAACAAAAATAAGATCTCTCATTTGATAAAATGTCTTATAAGAGAAGTAAATCCATCTTGGCCGCCGAAAAGCAATTCCAACCACAAATAACACGGATGATTTTATATAGTTTATCACTTAAATTAAATGAAAGGATAGTTTCAATGGATGGAGAAGTATCCCACTCATTGGCTATAGAAATTTGTCCCCTTCATAAAAAGAGTGACTTTTAAGAAAAGTTAATTTAGATCATTTCAATTTTTCCCTCTAGATTCACTTGAGTGGAAAATTTCACTTAAATATGTAAGATTTATTTGAATAATAAATTTCACATATTTTATATCTATCATTTTAAAAATTTGATAATATCAATTTTTTAGAGAAATTAAGATGATACATTTTTTAAAAAAAGTTGTCTGCTCATATTAATCTATTATTTCATATTTTGCTTCTAGTCAATTTCAAACTCGATGATAACATGGTTAACTCATTGTTTTAAGGTCCTGTTTGATTCTGCTTTATATATATATATATATATATATATGTATATAATTTTTTTTTTCAAAATACTTTAATAAAAAAGAAATTTAGTGTATAATTACTCAATCAGATATTTTAAAGAGTATTTTTAGCAATATAATTAATATGTAAATAATTTGTTATTCATGTGATTTGTTTTTGTGTGAAAATATTGATGTTTTTATTTCTAGTCCTGTTTTGCTCTAAAGTTTTAATTCTTAGCTTTTTTATTTTTTTTATTTAGATTATACTAGTAGTTGAAAATAATTATTTGTGTTGGCTAAACACATTATACACACACACACACACACACACATAGTGCAGCACGACCATACAAACAGCAAACGAAAGAGAATTAATAGATATCAAAACTATCATGTGCACAATCCAAATAGTTGTAAGAGGAATAACATTTCCATTATCCCAAACTTCTCGAAATCAAGAAACAAATTTGAAGTTAAAAAAAAAATTAAGTGTATTAACAGATGAACCTGGCTTCTGTTGTTTCATCTCACGAAGAACATCCTTCATTGAAAGTTGAAACCTCAACTTGTGTCATTTCTCTCCCTATTGCTGCAATATTAATTTGTTGTAGGCGTCTTTTTAAGAACAGAACATCACTTGGCATAAGTAGTGAGTAAATGGGATGAGGCATGATAATTATCAAGCATACATAGCCATTGGAAAGAGATTAAGCAACAATTTTGTTCTAACTGCACTTAACATACCCAATTATTAACTGTCTTTCACTTAGAAAATGAAAGAATTCGTCAAGAAACATCATAAACAATGGAACAACTTATAACTATTGAAGGGAAGTATAAAGTTAGTAAATAATATATCAAGAGTTTACTTGTTATGTCAAAAAGTTAAATATGAAAATAAAAAAAAATAATTTTAAAGATAAAAAATAATTTTAATATTTTTATTTTTAATAATTAAATAATAATTATAAGAATAAAATAAATATTATATTTACCAAGCAAGGCATCTTTATATTCTTCCTCGAGCTTTGGATGAAAATCGAACTTTTCAGAAAACTTTACTAACGACATGTTATTTTTGATGGTGACATAGCATGTGTCATAGCTGCCGTCCTGGTTCCCACATTATGTTAATAACAATTCACAGCATTAAATTAATGCTATTTAGAGCAACAGCAGCAACACTGCTCTAAGTTATAGGTTAAGAGATAGATCAGTCATAAATAATCTTATACAAAGAATCTTTCTCAATCAATACAGTGTTCAGTATTACTCTTTCAAAATCAATCATTATATTTCTTTCAGAAATTCGAGTTGGTTCACACCTGCACGCGAACCATGGAAGTGCAGGGAGACGCATTTCTAATCTGCATCGTTCTTAGATTTATTCTTAATTTTTAAAAGAATTTAAATATTTTTGTTATTTTAAAAGATATAAAATGTAAGATAAAATTAATTTTTTAATTATATAATTTTTAAAAACATAATATTTTAAATAAAAATAAAAATAAAAATCCAAACCATCCAAATTTAATCCAGATCAAATCTGAATAATTCATATCACTTCTTAAAGAAGTGCACTTCTTTGAGAAGTGTAGAGAAATTGGAGCCCAACTACACATGCATGTGAGAGATTTACAAAACCTGAAGAATCTGACGGCAGTTATTGAACAAGGATCTCACCTTTTAGATTAACCTAAGTGTCGATATGATTATATGTTTCAATTTTAATTTCCACAACCTCATATATATAGCTGTTGGCATCCTTCTGAATTGATTTCCTTGCTTCTGTAAATTTGCCATTCTTCTTCTCACAAGGATTTTCTATAATGAAATGAGCTATATATACACGCTCATTGGCTAGTCTCTCAGTTTTAATTAAAATAACGTTATCTTTTTAGTTCATTTATTCACTAAATGTAGTCAATAATTTCAATTAAATTAAACAAATTTAAGCTGTATTTTTTGTGACTTACTAAAACTTATATCTGATTATTATTTTTAATTGCTTTAATTTAATAATTAGAAGAAGAATATTGTTTAATATGAGAAAGACTAAGTTGCTTTAGTAAACAAATTTTAAAAAAATATTAATTTAATTAAAACAAGAGGCCTTCAATTAATTTTAAATCGAAGAGAGACTAAAATTATAATTAAACCTCATATTAATACAATATCTATCATGAAAATCTTCCCGAGCGTCAACACTGTAGAAACTGTAGGCATGATCAAATAATAGAATAGTTGAAAGAATCATTCCCAACATGTTTCTTACGAGACACGTTATACATTTTAATTGTCACAGTTTTCTAATGTCCATAAAAGTTCAATGTTTTGGGTTTATGGAATTGAGTGTCCATGTCCCAAGGACTGCAAAATCTAGAGAGAGAGAGAGAGAGAATAAGGTGAGGATTGATGGAACATGGGAAAACGCCAAAGGGAAAGAGGCCAATATGTGTGCGTATGTATTAATGTCATTTTTTAAACATAATAAAACAAAGCAAAGTTAGTTCCTTCCTTCCAAGTTTGAATTGAACAACGCATGCCCTGTTATGGCTGTGACTGTAATGGCTCTCTTTTCAAGTTTCTCCCCCAACACTGCACTTCTCTCAAGAGATACTACCTGATTCTGCTTTCACTTTAAAGGAATAAAAACATTAAATTTATTTTTTAAAAAATATGAACTGTAATCTTTACTAAATTTTTAATAAAACGTGACTTATTTTTCAAAATTCAGTACCATATGATTCAACCATTTTAAAAAATTCAATGTTATGTTTTTAATATACTATTTAAATTTTTGTTAATAAACAACTAAAATTTTTAGTTAAGTTTTGTCCAAATGTACATAATTGTGAAGACATTCCGATTATAAAAAAAAATAACAATAATAATAATCCCATGATGTCAATGACAATTCACAGCATTAAATTAATGCTATTTAGTGCAACAGCGGCAACGCTGCTTTAAGTTATAGGTTAAGAGTCATAAAATAATGTTATATAAAGAATCTTTCTCAATGAATACATTGTTCAGTATTACTCTTTCAAAATCAATCATTATATTTCTTTCACGAATTGGAGTTGGTCCACCACTGCACATGTTGGAGAATATGTGCGTCTCAAAAGAGGGAAATAAAAAGAGAAGTCCCACGTTTGCTCAAACAATTGAAGGCCTGAGGGTATAAATATTAACATATGATTATGAAAGAGCAAAATGGGCTTAAGAGTAGAATGGACTCACACGCTCAAAAGGCTGAGCCAACACAGTTGAGCTCAGTTAAAATTCGTCAATTTCCTCTCCCTGCGCGTAAAATAATACAGTATTATTGTTTTTAATGATTAATTTGAGCTTAAATAGATTTATTATGCAGTATTTGAATTTGTGGTTAATTTTGAAAAATAATACAATTTTGAATTAATTAGGAGAATTTTTGGATTTAAATTGCTAAGATTTTATTCTCCAAAATTCTTTGATAATTAAATATTCGCAATCTTTAAAACACTTTTTAATTTTGTGCATAATTTTCTTTTGGGCAAATGAATTGAAAAATTAAAATGAATTAAGAGAAAAGATTGGATGATAATTATGTTTTTATTAATTTCTGATAATGGCAATATTGTAAATAATATATTAAGTTTTTATATTTGTTTGGTTTTTCTTGGGCAGAAAAACGCAACAGTAAATCAAGAAAGAAATCACGTGGAGAGCTGGGGAAAAATCGAATAAAAGAGCTATGGGTTATGGAGCAACGAAGAAGCAACAAATAAAGAAGCCACGAAGAGTTGCAGTTTTTTTTTTTTTCAAAAACTTGAAAAATAAAACAAAACTTCAACATTCTAAAAGCGAGACTAAAAGCTTAGAAACTAAAAAAATCAACTAACCAAAATGAAACAAAACAAAACAAAAAATTTATTTGTATCCTGACCGCCCAACGTTCAGAAACATCCTTATCAATATAATTAAATGTGATCCAATGTCTCGCTGCACTTGTGTTTATAAATATCACATTACTTACTGGGTTTGATACACCACAACTATGAACAACAACATTCGAGCTGTTCTCTTCACTACTTCTCTTCATTCCTGAGTTTTCATTTTTGCTATTCTACCTCTTTGCAACATCGTAAAAGAATTCGTTCAATCCTAGAGAGTGTCGTCTTGTAGTAGAATATCTCTTAAGAATAATGTCTTTGTACACAGCTTAGATTTATTTCATTCTAACAAATTTTTTATGAGCTAAGAGCACATGCATGTGAGAGAAAGATCGGAGAAGAATTACCTTGTAAAAAGACAGATTCCGGCGTCAACCTAAAGCTGCATGCAATAAAGAATTAGAAGGGAAGATATTGAAAAACTCAAAATTGCCAACTAATATATGTAACGCAATATTAATCAAATAGCAACCCATCAGACCAAAAATGCAATGGAAAAGGCACCGGCTATAAGGGAGGAAGGAATAGTACAACACCTACGATTGCTCAAAGAAGAAGCCGCTATAGGATCCAAAGCCTAAATGGGCACAGCAAATTATTCATGTATGACCCCCCACCATCACTGAGAGGCAAGCACAATCCAGTAATTAATGGTATCCAGTGGAATATACCTGAAGGTGGGGCCCATCAACTGTCATTCATCGGTAGTATACTTGATATAAAGTAAAAGAATTAGAAAAAAATTAAAGTTGAAGTCTTTAAATTAAAAAAATTATATTAAACAATTTTAAAATTTGAAATTATTTTTAAAGATTCAGAAATTAAAATTTTAATTTTTTTAATGAGTTAATCATGTAGGGAGAGTGACTGGGGGATTTTATTATGTGATACGAGGTTAAGGATATTTTAATTGTAATAACACAAAAAAGTAGTATCCCATATCTCCATACTTGAAGATGGTCTTGTTTTTTCAAAAGGGTTTTTTGCATAACTTTAAAATTGAAAAGTTTTGTTTTGGTTGGAATTTGGATTTTATTTTTTCAAGTAATCAAATTTTTTAATAGTAAAATAAAAAAAATCTAAGAGAGAAAATTCGTAATAAAATCATATGTGGAAAACTTAAAAGATATTTCATTAAAAAACTCATGGTTAAAATAAAATCTGTATACATATCACAGAACAGATCTTTTAAGATGTGACTTTAGACCCATCAGAATCCTCTAACTTTTACTAGCAGGGAAGAGTGGATGGTGGAAGAGAAAGCGAAAGAGAAAGGTGAGATAATATTTAGGTTTGGGGCTTATTTGAAAAGTTATGAAAATTATGTATGTTGACTAGATTGCGCAGAGAAAAAAAAAAATTGTTAACAGCGCCTCAGCATGGATGGATTTTAGTCAGCACAAAATTATTTAAAAAAATCAAAAGATTCTTATGAGATAAAATATTAGTTAAAGGACTATTTTAACACACATAAAAATTAAAAAATTATTTTAAAATTTTAAATAAAGTTTAATAACCAAAATTTTAATTTAACCTAATAAAAATATAAACATGTAAAAGATGAATTCTTATTTTTGAGTGTTTCTTATTTGAATTCTTATTTTTGAGCGTTTCTTATTTAAACCTAAAAGTCCTGTCTTAAATGACACATTCTTTAAAAATATAAGTGTTGAGAAATCTTGATGTATGTATGTGTGTATGATTTTCTCCACTCTATATCCTTGAAGTTGTGTCTTATTTTTAACAAAAATAAAATCTCTCATTTGATAAAGTGTTTGATAAAAGAAGTAAATCCATGGCGGACAAGTAATTCGAACTACAAATAACGTGGATGATTTTGTATAGTTTATCACTTAAATTAAATGAAGGGATAGTTCAATGGGTGGAAAAGTAACCCACTCTTTAGCAACAGAAATTTGTCCCCATGTAATAAAAGTTAATTTGAATTCTCTCAATTTCTCTTCATAAAGTATGTGAAATCTATTTCAATGGTAAGTCCTATTTGAATATATAAAATTTATGTAAATGATGAACTCCACATATTTTATATCTATCTTTTTTCAAAATCAAAAATATTAATTTCTGACAGAAATTGAGAGGATGAAAAATAATTATTTGCTCATATCAGTGCATCTTCCACTGAAAACTGTTCTTCAAATAGCCTCCTCCTTGCATTGTTTGCCTGCATTCACAATACCCCACAGTCAAAATAAAAATGCCTTCACGAGCTAAACCACTTAAACGGTTAAACCAGGGCATTCATACTTTGCTTCTGGTCAATTTCGATGTAACATAGCTAAGTGTGCTTTAAGGACCTGTTTGATCCTGCTCTATATTTCTTTTAACCATTTTTTCAAAATACTTTAATAAAGAAGCAATTTAGTGTATATTTTAAAGAGTATTTTTAGCAATATAATTAATATGTAAAATAATTTTTATGATTTTTATTGGTGTGAATTGTTTTTGTTTCAAAATATCAATTTTTATCTCTAGTTCTGTTTTCCTAGCAAATTTTTAATTCTTTTTACGAAAAATAAATTATACTATTATTTGAAAATAGTTGTTTGTGTGGGCTAATCACATAAAAATAAATAATAAATTTTTTAGTGCAACACGACCATACAATTACAGTAAACGAAAGAGCATTGTAGATGCCAAAACTATCATATGCACAATCAAAATAATTTAAAGTTAAAAAATATTTATATGTTATGTTTTTATTAAAAAATCTTGTACCCAACATGCAATGAATTTCATCTAAATCTTGTTCCTTAAAATATGAAATTTTCAGATAACGAAAATTAGAGGGTTTACCTGCTGTTCCCAATTTATCCGGCATGTTATGACAGAAAGGAGAACAGTTTGCACAAAACAGCCAATTTGTATGCCAATCCAAAGGCCTTTTCCTCCAAGTTTTACCCAAAAGCTCAATGTTGCAGCCACTGGAATCCCACAGAGATAGTAGGCTCCTAGATTGATGTAAGCCCCTATGTGTTGCCATCCACAACCTCTAGCAATTCCTAATCCAGAAAAAAAGAAAAAAAAAACTTGTTTTTTTCATAGACTTTACTTATTTATTAAACTAGACAATTGAGACAGAAGATATATTTTACCTGTGAGAACACCTTGTAAGCCGTCAAGTATAACAGAGAGACAAACCAGAGGAGCCATGACAGTGACATAGTCGACAACTTCCTTCTCGTTGCTGAAAATATAACCATAAAGATGACGACAGGCTAAGAGAGTTGCGCTTACTACTGTTGTCTCCAACACTGCAAGTAACATTGCTGCTACCACAGTTAATCGTGCAGCGTCTGGATTCCCAGCTCCTAGTTCATTTGAAATCCTTGTGCTATATTTAGGAAGAAGAAGAGAGGATAAATATCAGTTGACATCTATGCAAAAACCTATATATATATATATATATATATGGAAAATATGCAGACTTATAGATGAGTTTATTGTTTTGTAACCTTGCTGCAGCACCAATTCCATAAGGAATAGTATAGAGCGTTGAAAGGGTGTTGAGACTGTAGAAGGAGGATTACAAAATTAGAACAGTTACAATATTCAGTTTTAAAGAAACTTGAAAAGTTTTCTGTTTCCTAAGCATACCATACAGATAGAACTGAAGTTTCAAGTTGTGGATTTGGTAATAGCCCAGATAGCAAGATCAGCAGCTCAAATGACCACCATTCTAGGCTAAAGACATGAACACGAAACAAATTCCTTATGGAACATAATCTAGAAAAGAAATTGATAAAAAAAAAATACATGAAACTTTACTGGTTAAATTGCACTTTTTTCCCCATAAATTTGAGGAGAATTTAGATTTTGTCCTAATATTGTATTTGGTCCAATTTAGTTGGTATTGTTCTAAACTCTAACACCTGTTACACCAAGTGATGAAAAATGCTTATCTAGATCCTACTTGGCCAACCAAACTCCTAATTTGCCACCTAGGAGTTCCATTCCCATGTGGGATCCTAACAAGCATTTTCTGTCACTTAGTGGGATATAATGTTAGAGTTTACACAAAATTGTAACATTCCAAAAAATGAAGGATTAAATTGAATTAAACAAAATATTTGTGACAAAACTAAAGTTACCTTAAATTTAAGAGACAAAAAGTGAATTTCAGCAGATTTCAATCATAAAAGAAAAAAGCAAAAGAAAAGATAAAATTACCACATCATAACTGTAGAAGGGACAGCAAATCTCAAGAACTCCCCAATTCCTTTGAAAAGCTCCATAGAAATAGGAGCTCTTGTTTTTTCACAAGCAGAAGAGTATCTCATGTATAATGCAAGAATAATCACATTTGCCCATATTGAAATACTAATTGCCAATGCTGCACCAACATTGTTAAGCCCAGACTTGAACACCAAAGCCCAACAAAGAGGTATATAGAGAATAAGAGTGGCACAAGAGCTTATGAGCATGGGAAGAACCAAGCTCTGCATTTGGTAATATCTAACTAGAGGTTGTAGAAATGCAAATCCAAAAAGTGCAGGAACAAGCCAGGTTGTGAACTTCCCTGCTTCATGTGAAATCAGAGGATCCTGGCCTATGAAAACTAGGATCTTTTCCATCTTGATCCAAGTGAGAGATAGGGGAAGACAAACCAATATGAGAGAGAATATGGCAGTGTATGTTAGCATTCCAAGTTTTTTATATTGCTTGGCTCCATAAGCCTGCCCACAAAGAGTTTCTAGTCCACTTGCCATTCCTACCTGTTTGGCATTTAATGTATTAGGCAAATAATGCTTAGGCAAATTCAAGGTTAGCAATGATGGTAATATCAATAATAAAAAAGAAAAAGGTATTTAATGTATTAGGTGAGGAAAATAATGCTTATCACATGTTAGAGGAAAAAGAATTGGTAAGGAAAATAAACTACAACAAAATTACAAGCATTCTATCCTTTGGGTCTCCATGTCAGGTGTTAGGGCCTTTAGAGAGGTTAGGACCCAGGAAATTAGTCTTTTAATTGAACTTTCTGATAAATTATATTAACGGGTTTGATATTATATTTTAACCCAAAACTCTTGCTATTATTCTTCACCTAAATGTGCACCTGAAAATTTTCAGGATTCATGAGCTCGAGTCACGCCCAAGCGGGCTGTGTATACACTTTTTAAGTTAGAAAGACCTTCGCTATTAGGATACCTGAAAGATTGTCTTCTAATTGGACTCTTTGAAAAATTCTATTTATTGGTTTGACACTACATTTTAACCCAAAACCTTAAAATCTTAAGTATATAGGTCCATCTATATATATATATATATATATATATCATTTTTCTAATTAAATTCTTTCCAAGGAAGAACTTTTTACTTTACACTTATAATCCAACACTCTTGCTGTCTTCTAAAAAAATAACTAGATAATAAAATTTCATAGATATTGCAATATGATAAAATTTAAAATATTTATAAAAATTTAAAGTATTAAATTGTATTTTATATGAGTATTTGACCCAAATATATTTTTTTTTTGGGGAAATTCTGTATTTACACTAAATTTTTGGTAGATGATTCATAGTCTAAGCTAATATTTGGAAACTATCGACAGTTCAGAAAAGACTCGGCACAAGTTGAAGAAATTCTATCACCTATCATAGCGTCTAGCATAATTTTTTTTTTTAATTGTAGTAGAGCAAAAGTTAAAAAAATAAAAGATAAAATAAAATTCACAAAAAAAAAAGAACAGGCCCCTGTTTGGGGGCACCACACTCTCTACTGTGTTTTTAACAGAGTAGATCCGGGTTCAATTTTTTTCCGCCCTGATTGGGGTAAATTGAATGCATGATAATTTGTGGTTCAAAGAAATAGCATAAAATATAAAATAATAATAATAATAATAACATAATAATTAAGACAATATATGTCTCCAATGATTATAATTATATATGCCTTTCACTTTCTCTCTTTCTCTCACACAAACATTCACATACATACATACATATATATATATATTAAAAATTCTGTATTTGCACTAATTTTTTGATAGATTAGGAGAAAAATTCTCTTAATGTTGACCAATCAATTTTTGATCAATTATAAAAAAAAAAAAAGGGGAGAAGAAAGTAATATGAAGCCAATCACACTTACGAAGTGAGCCCATACGTTTTTCTCTTTCTTTTATCCTTTTCTCTCATAATTAACAAAAAAGTTTATGAGTCAAAATTAAAAGAATCTTCTCTCATAAACTGGAGTACTGGCTAGTTTGCTTTCTGCCTAACTTCATTGTTTTAATTAAATTATTATGACTTTTTCTTATTTGACCACGTTAGGTAAATAAAAAAGAATGATATGCAGACAAATCCCAAAAGATGCTTATGTTACAAATATAATGTTGTACACTTATTTTAACAAATGAGATAAAACTTTTAATATTTGTCATCTTCTGTAAATTAAAATATGTAGAAATTGCAGAAGTCACCATTATAACAAGCAAATAGGGCCAAACAATCAAACATCCTTCACGTGCCACATGCCCGAGCGGCTAAAGTTTGAAAGATAAACCAATGAATAATATTCAACCATACACTAACAACAATGAAACGACAAATTTCTAGTTCGCAGCCCACCATGTTTGAAAGTTTCGTGGAGAAAAGAAAATGGAAAGAAATGAAATAGACAAAAAAAAAATTACGAAAGAAACATAATTGCCCTTTTTCTTTATAAAGTTTAGTTGAAAAAATAAAAAGAAATCAAATGAGGGAAAGTTCTCTTTTTATATATCCAACTAACGTTATAAACATCAAGATGAGATAAAAAAATATATTTCAGAAATAAACGCTTTTCGGTGAGTAAGATGTCATCAGAAAAATTTAACGCTAATAAAAAGTATACTAGCCTGACCACCCAAAAAAATAATAATATTTAAGGATCTTAATTTTGTAAAATTGATACTATAAACTTTAAAAATTAATTTTTTTTAAAAATCCAAAAAACTTGAAGTCTATTTTGTAAGGATAAGAATATTTCAAGTATAGCTTGAGAAAGCATGAATAATTAATAATTGTTGTTGTTGAGAATCACAAGTAGCAACTATTAGTAATTTTCGTATTTTTATTTAATAGTTATAACAAATTAAAAATACTTTTCTAACTATGTAGTAAATTCAAGATGTAGGAACAGTAATTAATAACTTTAATAAATATAAATAGTAATTAAATGATAATAATTTTTATATTTCTACCCGTTAGTTATAGCAAATTAAAAACACTTTTATAATTTTAAAAATGTTAATTTTAGAAAGTAGGAATAATAATTTTAAAAAGTATTATGAGTATTTTTATCTTTAAAGAGTATATTTTAGATTCTTTACACCTTAAAAAAATTTAGCTTTTATCATCTTTCAATATCAATTTTATAAAGTTGAGTCTTTAAATTTTTTTTTTAAAATTTAATTGGACTTGATTTTTTCCACTAAAATGTTTCTTTCACTGCCTCTCACCAATAATGATTATTTTTAAAATGACATGTTAAGTTTCATATTCTGACAAATCCTACAATTCGGATTTTGGTGGAGAGCCAACAGGAGTATTTTGGCGGAGAGAATCCAAATCAGATTTGATTACAAATCGAGGGCGCTTTTATCTCACCATTCAACTTTTAGACATATTCACAAGTCATATCAGACAATGGCAAATAAAATGAAAGACAAATCAAAGGAAGAGATCAAGAAAACAACTTTGAAAGAAACTACACTTATAGATGGATAAGAGAGGGGGGGGGGAGTAAAGGAGAAGGGTAATGAATCGCTTACAAGAAAACTGAAACCAGTGGCCCCAGCGAGGGAGATGGCTAAGGCGGTGCTAGAGAGAGAAAGCTCACTCAAGTGACCAGCCATCATGATTGAAATAATCTGCAAAAAAAATTGGGAAGAGAGTACAGGAATAACGGGTCCTGCTATAGAACAGATTCTCTTCGCTTCTTGGCTGAAAATACCCCATCTGAGGAGCCTCTTATTCTCCTCATCGCTCTCTGTGTTCTCCTCTCTCTGTTTTGGTATTAGACTCGCTTCCATGTCTTCTTACTCCTTTCTTAGCCTTTGAAGTATCAAGTCACCTTTTCTTATGTAGAAAAAAGGAAAGCACAGAGAGAGAGAGAGAGAGAGAGGCCCAGATGCCAGAGTCTTCACTTCGCTTTCGGCCTTTGGGGCTCCCCAGCAAGCATCTAGTTATTTTCCTGAATTCTCTGAATCTGTGTATGGCTATTTAAATTAAATTTAGATAATTTACATATAATATTTTAATTTTAATTTTAATTTTAAATTTTTATTCTATATTATTCAAAAAAATAATATATATACACATACATATATATATATATAAAATTTGCGTCATCCAAATGTTATTTAGATCGCCATAAATTATTATCTGAGCGATACATAAGGTTGCGGGAAGGATTTGCGTTCTTCTGTCTACAATTCTATTCGGATTCTCACGTTTTCCCTCGAAAATGACGCCTTTCACTTCAGTGATCTGCATGCTTTGTCCATCTGTCTGTTCGAAACGCACTGCTTCAATCAAGCAAAACGGTGCGTTTCAACTTTTTTTTTTTCTCCCAATACCAGCTGCAAGATGCTACCATTCGTGATCCTCTGATGAAGCCCTCGCGAAGCTCAAATGGAAGCAACCCCTTCAGCGCAATTTCCCTGTACCGTTAACGCTGCAAACGGTGCATTTCATAGGCAAGTTACATAATGAAGGAGACGTGCATACGCAGGAAAAATTTGGCTTCAACCCTAGTGCTGGAGGAGACCTGCATATGCTGCCATTTGCTTCTCTGAGTTCTCTCTTGCCATTTTTCCTTGGAGGTAGCCTTTCCTTCTTGTTGAGTTGGCTGCAAACAGAGCTTCCATTTTTGCTTTCTGTTCTTGAGCTTTAAAGTTTGAAGGCAGCCATTGCGTTTTCATCTGAAGATGGCCATTTATTTCATTTGTCTTGTGGTGCCATTTTCACTTGTCTTGCTGTGCTTCTCAAAGATGGTGGCTGTGCTATGCATTTGAAGCAACCCTCCCTCATGGCTTGTTGTGCCTTTTTTTTTTAAATATTGTTTTGTCATTGATGTTTAGTTGTTTTACTTGCCTTGTGTTTGCTTTTGTTGGACAGCCATGAAAGATTAATGAACAAAATCCAAACCAAGCGAAAAGGTTGCCTTTTTATTTTTTACTGAAAAGCAAATGAACAGTAATAGAATAAAATTTTGTTATTGCCCATGAATAAAGATTGATGATCAAAACCCAAACAAAGGAAAAGATTGCCATTAAAGATTAATGAACAGTGGCAAAAAAAATCTAGTTATAGTCCGTGATTAAAAGTTCATGGCCATTGCTGAAATAGTTCATATGTAAACAACAATTTAATAAATTTTTTTACTGTAAACCAAACCAAAGGATCCAATAAAGCTCATGCAGAAGTTAAGAATCTATGAATTAGTTGGTCACTCCACATGTTAACTTGAATGATAATGATCACAGTTTTTCATAAAGTTATATGATGATACTCATGAGCATTCAAATAACAGTATATTCCCTTCAGGGCGATCCTGTTCTCTTGTCCTCTGGATGCTACTTTCTTTACCTTCATTGTCATTTATGACCATAACACTCTTAGCTTAATCAACATTCAGGACTATGGCAGACAGAAATATTCATTTAAAAACTAGCTAAGAACAATGCAAAATTTAAGTCATGGGAGCTAAGACTTCAACTTCGTAAACAAAACGGTGAAAAATCATCGCCCATGAAACTATACGTATAACTTGCCCAAGGCTATTAGAACGAAACAATGAGCTAGTCACAAAGGCCTCAAGGCCATATATGACATTCTCTCCTAATTGTCTAACCAAGGGAGGTACTTGCAGAATAGGCATCTTAGGATTAAATTTAGTTGCATCACATATTGAGAATGCTCATAAATAATTTGAGTTCACATCCCTGTTCTACAATTAATTAACCAATCATCAAAGATGCTAGAACACATGAAGTGATCAAGGCCGTAATATTATTTATATCATATAATATTAGCAATACCATATGATATAAATATTATTCATCACCTAATCAGGCAGACCCCACTTGTTCCAGAGGTTTTAATATTATTTATATGATGATCTGTAACATGTCAAGTGATGGTCCAGCAAAGTTAAAAAGTCCTCCACTGCATTAGTCACATCACTTGTTAGCACAGATCTTGCTCAACAGGGAAAACTCTAAAACATCATAAGATCATGCAACATTTTGACAAGTTAGACTAGACAATCATCTCCGTGATTCTCGCTTGATACGCAGATTTTTTTTTAATAAAAATAAAAAAATAAAATAAAATGTAATTAAATTAATTATATTTAATATGTTAAAATAAAAAAGTCTTTTTCATACATCTAGAGATAGTGATAAAATAAAAAATAAAAAATAAGAAATAATTAAAATGTGTTTAAATTAAAAAATAATATAAAATTAAAAAGATAAACAATAATAAACTTATTTTTTATTAAAATTATATGATATTAAAATTATACTTTTTACTTCTATTTTTTGCTAGGTGTAAAAAATGGATACCTTATTTTAAATTTTAAATTAAATAATTTGGTTATTTTTAATTATTTAATTTGAGTAATATATACATATTTATAATTGTAAATAATAATTATAAAAATAATTAAATATATAACAACAATGAAAATAAAAATTATATTTTTTAGAATATATATTCTTATATTTTATTAAAAAATAAAATTGAAATTGAAAATTAACAAATAAAATAATTAAATTATAACTAAATAATAATAATAATAATAATTGATAATATAAAACAAATTTATATTCATTATTACATCTCATTTCTTGTCACTTATCTCCTTTTTAATAATTCATTTTTCTATTGAATAGTAAATGGTAATTTTTTAAGTGTAATTTTTTTTATCAACTTCAATTTTATTCTACATTTGCAATTAATTTGAAAGAGAGAACAGGTAAAAATGGAGTAGGCTTATGGGTGAAGAAAGGCAATATTATCTTTTCTACAATTTGCCTCCAAAGCTAATGATGATTTAACTGCTGTAGTGCTAGAAAATAAATTTCTTCTACCCTTTTCATTGTCCCAACGATTCCTTGTGTAGACATACATGCTGAACCAAAATCTTTTTCAATTTCCATTTCTCAATTGATACCAAGCAAGGCTAGTTTTCTTTTTCTTTCTCTTTTTATTGCACAGCTAGGAAGGAACGCATGCATCGCACAATTCTAGAATTAAAGATTATTAAATTAAAAAAATTACAGTTATCTTCTCATCTTTATCTTTAATAATTATAATGTTTTTCTCCTAATTAAAAAAATCTAATTAAATCCGTGATCTATTTACTTCATTGTAATAAGCCCCTAATAGTCTAAATTTAAAAATTTTATCTATGTAAAATTATTAAAATATTTTTTATTATTTAATTAATATCCCATTTTCCTTCCTCTTTGTCTTCCCAATAATTGTATCTATGGCCTTCAAATTTAGAAAAAAAACCATTCCATCTTCACATGCTTTGAAGATTCATATCATATCTTCTTCTCCACTGTTTATTTTCTCAAGATCCTTTTGAGAAGCCAATCTCCGTCACAACTAAATTCTCCAGACTTGTTTAATGGATTGATTTCGAACTAAATCCCCATCCGATGTTCTCATGTCTTTCCCAATTCCCAACTCCTGTACTGTTTTATCCTTAGTACTTGGTAGAATCAGGGGAGCACCAAACTTTCTAGGATCCCTGGATGGATCTACCATTGATAATAGATCCAGAAGCTTGAAATGATCCAAAAGTTTCACCACAGTACACTTTTTATCATTGGGTCTCCCTCTACAATCAGTTGCAAAATTATGGTTATCTCAGTACATGTTGGATCGAGAGCTTGTTAGTTATTAGGTCAAAAACTATAGTTGTTACGTAGAACGTCATTCTTTTTACTTACACGTGTCAATCCTAACATTATATTTTGAATTGATTCCAACCTCTTCCTAAGCCTTATAATATTGGCCATATTGACAGTTCCCCAACACATGCCTTTCTCAAATTGTCTTTTCAAAAAATCAAACCTGACAATAACTCTAATACTATTTATTGGATTGAGTGCATATCACTTGACAAAAATTATAACTGCTAATGAAAACGTTTTTTTTCTTTAATTTAACCATACTAACTTCTCGTCAAACAGGATGTTGGCCATACCAACAGACCAACGGTCTACCAGTACTGTAATGCTGGGCGCTTTTTAGAACTTTCAGGGCCACGTATCTCTGCAACTCTCCAGACAAAAGAAGCATATTCATACTAGTGATGTAAAAGAAATTAGTTTTCATTTTGCTGCTCTAGCAAAATGGAGTCCATGTCTATGATTACTTGTCCAAGAGAAAATGAGAAGATTTTGTAGTTTATCACTTCAATTAAACGAAGGAATAGTTTCAATCGAAGGAAAACAGTCCCCCTCCCTGGCTATGGAAAATTATCCCCAATACTTGTCTGCTCATATCAGTCTATTGTCCGCTGAAAACTGTTCATCAAATAGCCTCCTTCTTGCATTTCTTGCCTGCATTCACAATACCAGCTAAATCAGTAAAATCCTTGCTTCTGCTCAATTTTAAAATTGTAGGAGATAATGTTAAATCATTGTGCTTTAACCACCTGTCTGACCCTGCTTCAGATTTTTCATTTTAACTATTTTTTTTCAAAATACTTTAATAAAGAAGCAATTTAGTGTATAAATAAATATTTTTAGCAATATAATTAAAATTTAAGATAATTTTTATAACTTTTTTTGATTGAGTAATTAAGAGTTCTTTTTAAAAAAATATTTTTTTCACTAAAACAATTCTGTTTTTTAAAAAAAGTTTAATTTTATATTATTATTTGAAAATAATTATTTGGGCTAACTAAACAGATACAAAAAATAAAAAGATTTTTTTTTTTTTGGGCGTGCAACACATCTAAACAGACAGAAAACAACAGGGTATTGGTAGTTGCCAAAACTATCATCTGCACACAAAGTTTGGAATACCCTTTTCAGTATTCCAAACTTCTTGACAACTGAGGAACAAATTTTAAAGTTGAAAAATAATTTAAGTTGATTTTAAAGTGTTTGCTGTTAAATTTTTTTTTAATGAAAATATAAAATATGAAAGATTTTTTTTTTTGAATGAATGAATATTAAAAATGATAAGTAACAAAAAATATTCTTATGTTGTATTTTTATTAAAAAATATGTAATACCAAACATCATCAACTTCACATAGATGATAAATCTTGTCCTGTAAGGCTTGAAATGTTCAAATGACGAAAATTAGAGGGTCTACCTGCTGTTCCCAATTTATACGGCATGTTATGATAGAAAGGAGAAGAGTTTGCACAAAAGAGCCAAACTGTATGCCAATCCAAAGGCCTTTTCCTCTCAGTTTTACCCAGAAACTTAATGTAGCAGCCAATGGAATGCCACAAAGATAAAAGGCTCCTAAATTGATGTAAGCCCCTATGTGCTGCCATCCACAACCTCTAGCAATCCCTAATCCACCAAAAAAGGAAAAAGTAAAAAAGGTGATAGATAACCTTTTTTTTTAATAAGCTAATAGCTCTTGTAATACCGATCTCAATTTTTTAAAATTAAAGTGAGTTTGATATTAAAAGTTCAATTCGACTAATTAAGAGGAGCAAGTTAACTGAAAAGTTGTGCACCCTCTTTTTAAAACAACTAGCAAGACCATCCCTACTGCTATATGCCTGGCAAAAATAGGCGAAGCATGATAGAATTTAACAGAAATTAACTCTGACACCATGTTAAATTTCAATCTAAAACTAATTAATATTAAATGGAGTTGCCCAATAGATAATTAGATATATAAAGTGCACTCAAAAAAATGAGACGCACAATGTGAGACTTAATATCTAGATGGCTAAACTTGACACAGAACGCTCCACCCAAGCCCAATACAAGGCCTTGCCTTGCGCCAACCTTTGAGGATGGCACAGCCAAGTGTAGGCTGGCGCAAGTAACGCTAGTGTTGGCTTCCCCTCGAATTACTCTATACCTCCTAAGTTTGAACCTCTCGTTCCAGGAATACAAGATATGGTAAATCTTTTTTTTCTTTTGAAGATCTCCAGAATTTAAACATACCTGAGAGAACACCTTGTAAGCTGTCGAGTATAACGGAGAGAGAAACCAGAGGAGCCATGACAGTGACATAGTCAACAACTTCCTTGTCACTGCTGAAAATGTAACCAAAAACATGGCGAC
Organism: Erythrophleum ivorense; assembly: GCA_026724425.1. Taxonomy (NCBI): domain Eukaryota; kingdom Viridiplantae; phylum Streptophyta; class Magnoliopsida; order Fabales; family Fabaceae; genus Erythrophleum; species Erythrophleum ivorense. The sequence goes on from JAIUCV010000009.1 coordinate 48,069,503, forward strand.
AGGCAAAAAGGGTAGTGCTTACTATTGTTGTCTCCAACACTGCAAGAGACATTGCTGCCACCACAGCTACTCGTGCAGCATCTGGATTCCCAGCTCCTAATTCATTTGAAATCCTTGTGCTATAATTATGAATAAGAAGATAGGATAAATAGTAGTTGACATGCATGCAGAAAGAATACACACACACACACATATATTGTAATAGAACACAGATGTTTTTATATATCTTTGTTACCTTGCTGCTGCACCAATTCCATAAGGAATAGTATAGAGTGTCGAAATCGTGTTGAGACTGTACGTAGAAGGACAACGACAAAATTAGAACACTCACAATAATCTTGTAAAGGAATCTATAAAATTGCAGATCATGAGCTTCAGTTCTTAAGGAAAAATGAAAAGAGTTCTGTTTCGTAAGCATACCATACAGATAGAACTGAAGTTTCAAGTTGTGGATTTGGTAAAAGCCCAGACAACAAGATCAGCAGCTCAAATGACCACCATTCCAGGCTGAAGTCATCAACACGAAACCAATTCACTGTAGAGCATATTTAAAAAAAAAAAAAGGTGATAAAAAAGATTACTTGAAATTTCAGTGGTTACATTGCACTTTTGGTGCTTTAAATTTGAAGTGACTCTCCATTTCATCGTTGCATTTGGTTCAATTTAGTTTTACATTGTTCTAAGATGTTGCAGACTTTTTCTAAACTCTAACACGATCACACCAAGTGACGGAAAATGCTTATCTAGATGCTATGTGGTCAGCCAAACTCTTTAGCATCCAGATAAGCATTCCTCGTCACTTAGTGTGATAATGTTATAGTTCATGCAAAGATTGCTATATTTCAGAAAAAATGTAAGATTAAATTAAATTAAATTAAATGTTTGGGACAATATCAAAATTCACCTCAAATTTACGGTACAAAAATTGCACTTGAGCCAATTTCAATAAAGAAAAAGAGGAAGATAAAATTACCATATCATAACTGCAGAAGGGACAGCAAACCTAAAGAACTCCCCAATTCCTTTGAAAAGCTCCATAGAAATAGGAGCTCTTGTCTTTGCACAAGCGGAAGAGTATCTCATGTGTAATGAAAGAATAATCACATTTGCCCATATTGAAATACTAATTGCCAATGCTGCACCAACATTGTTAAGCCCAGACTTGAACACCAAAGCCCAACAAAGAGGTATATGGAGAATAAGTGTGGCACAAGAGCTTATGAGCATGGGAAGAATCAAGCTTTGCATCTGGTAATACCTAATTAGAGGTTGTAGAACTGCAAATCCAAACTGTGCAGGAACAAGCCACATTGTGAACTTTCCCGCTTCATGTGAAATCTGAGGATCCTGGCCTATGAAAACTAGGATCTTTTCCATGTTGATCCAAATGAGAGATAGGGGAAGACAAACCAATATGAGAGACAATATGGCAGTGTATGTTAGCATTCCAAGCTTTTGATATTGCTGAGCTCCATAAGCCTGCCCACAAAGAGTTTCTAGTCCGCTTGCCATTCCCAACTGTTAGGCATGTCCAATCAGTGAGCTAACTTTGGGACAAAATTGGAGAACACCGTTGATTGTAATATATATATATATATATATGATATGCTGATCTTGATCAAGCTTACATGCTAGAAAAAGAAAATGGTAAAGAGAATCAACTAGTTAATAAAATCATAGGCATTCTTTTTCATTTTGTATCCTTATTGTTGTTTTCTAATATCTCTAAACTTTGGACCTTATCTAAGAAACAAGACATTAACACAGTAGCAAACACTGCGGTATAATAAAATTTGAAGTGCCTATAGATAAACACTTTTTTTTTGGGGAAAAAAAAAGTCCCTACTTCGTAGGACTTCAATTGTTTTGTATATCATTAATAACTTTTAAGACAAAGCCTAAGGGTTGGTCCTACTAATCTTTAGAATTTTTTTTTTGTTTAATATAGTAATAAAATATATTTTGATATATATATATATATATATATTGTGGGAGGTGAAAGTAGTCAATAACCTATCATTTGATCAAAATTATACATATCTATTTGTTATTTAAGAAAGTTGATAAATAGGTTAATTTCTTTCCAATAAAACAGTTTATTTCTTGTCCAAATGTTATTCTTCAACAAAATTGCAAATTTTTGTTAAAAAGAAAAAAGTGTCGTACCAAGGGCCAGCCCTGATCCTATTAAACCCTAGGACCAAATAGGACCGAAACAAAAAAGCCTTATTTAAAAATGAGATGTGAATTTTAGTAACACAGTCCTACTTAATTTTCAGGATTGCAAAAATCGAGCTTAAAAGTCTAGTTTATTTTGACATCTTCAAGTATAACAACAAATGCAGAAAAGGTCCTGCACAAGCACAAGTTGATGTTCAAATTCTATCACCTATAAAAACAGATAGCAGCCTGCACTTATGTTTATGGGTAAAATTGGATGCATGTTTTTCTTTTTGCCCTTGATGATGCATGTTTGTGGTTCAAAGAATAAAGGGAAAACAGAAATGTAAATATTGGAGGATGCCTATATGAGTGGATGTATGCCATTCTTAGAGCGTAAAAGGAAGACGGTAAACATTTTTTGAATGTGCTAGTTTCATTGGTTTAATGTTTATATTATTTTAATTGATGTAGTTTTAACATATTTTATCTAAATGTTATAGGAAGTGAAGTTAGGTAGAAAGGTTCAGATTCTTAAGGTATCAAGAGGATCTAATATAATAAAATGAAAAGGAGTTAGGTTGGTAAAAAAGCCTTTAGCACTTATGTAAGTTACTTAACTAATTCATAAATAAGATTGTTACTATATGATTAGTATATGATTAATTAATTTATTTATTTGATATGTTAACTTTCAAGATGGCATGTTTATTTTATTTATTTGTTTTATATGTTAACTTTCATAAGTATACATAAAGTTATAGTTGTTCGTTTGGAATTTCATGAATATAAACTGATGAGTATATATACTATTACTTTATTAAGTTAACTTTTTTGTTTTCTTACCTTTGAAGATATTATGTTTACTTTGTTCATTTAGACCATATGGTTAACTTTGATGATTATATGCTTATCCTATGTATTTTATATTTATCTATTCTTGGTTGATGCAAAGTCTGTATGAGCAAATGAGGCATAGTCAAGAGTTAGGGTTGAATGAAACTAACTCTTCCATATAGCTCAAGATTGTTGCCAAAAAGAACAAAAGAGGCCATGCATATGGGTTTAGGTCAGAGGTTGGTCTCTTTAGTTTTGATGGCATACAAAACTTTGAATATGACCTTGGTAAGTTTTCTTAGATGAGAGAGTGCTTAAAAGCCTTTTTTGAGAAGAAATTGAAAGAGAAGCTCTCAAAAAAATTGATGGAACAAGCCCAGTTTATAAAGCAAGTCTTGCCAAGGTTGTTGCCAGGATGCAAGAGGCCCAAGAAGCCAAGATAGATGACTTCATGAAAAAGATTATATCTTACAAGAAGATAGTCATTGAGAGAGGTGACACTTCGTAACCTCAACCCACTTATTATGATAATAATGAGAATGAGGATGAGGATGAGGATGAGGATGAATGATTATAGGGCTGTTGTATACGAGACATTATTATAGTTTTATAATTTGTAATTGTATACTTTTGAGCACATAATTATCTTAGGTTCAATTTATTATGTGACATTCTTAACATATTTTTTACTTATATATTGATGTTTTCTTTGTGTATAATACTTTGTTATTGGTTGGTTATATCTAAAATTTGTGTTTCATGATTATTCAAACAAGAGTGACTTGTTTAAATAGGGGTTGATGACTAAATGCAATGAAAATAACAAAAAATTTGTTGCATTCTCACATAATTTTTCTATGAAAATGCTACAAATTCAAAATTTTCATAAGAAAAACAATTCATAAGAAATTTTAAAATTTTTCTCACAAAAAAAGTTTGTAAGAATTTTATTATTTTCTTATAGTAAATAGTATTCAATATCAACCATGAAAATAAACATTTCTAGCAATAAAATTTATATCAAGAGTATTTTAACACAACTTTAAATATATTTCAACTATCAACAAGTCAAGATTTAAAATAAAAATAAAATTCATCAAGTAAATATTAGATTTAAATATTTACTTATTTATCAATACATACATATAATATTAATATGTAATCCGTCCTTTCCATTAATATTAGATGTCTATTATTATTCTTATCTAACAACCGAATTGACATAATTAAGTTTTTAGTCAAATTTCATCCAATTAATATAATTAATTAGCAAATCTTAATCGATTTTAATTCAATCAAATTGAATCAAATCAATTGGAATAAGATGGATGCCGCTTCGTCCACCCCTAATTTCCGTTGACATATTAAGTTCCAAACATGCGCTACTTCCAGGGCAGTGTAGCAAGGCAATTCTACAATATTCATTTTATAAGATAAATATTGGATCCATATTATTAACAAAATGGTATGCACAATTAAACAAATAATTTATCTATCAATGACGATGCATTCTACTGTGTTTCAAAAAAAAAATCTTTTCTTCAAAAGGCAATAAAAGTTGAATTAAAACAAACTTCGTAATCATAATGGCAAACTTTTTTTTATTTGGTCGTTGGCGACTTCCACAACCCATAATTACAATTTAATAGAAATAGGCCACAAGCGTACCCTTTTGATAATGAAACCAGGGCCCTCGCATGCTTTTTACCCAACTTTGATTTGATTAAATTCTTTGATTTGACCACAATACTGAAAAACAAAATGATACAAAACATACAATCCCAAAAGATATCTATGATTAAAAATTAAGTGTTGTAAATTTATTTCAACAAAACTAAGTTTTATGACAGAGGGATGAAAATGACATAAAACTTTAATAATTATGTGTAATAAAAGAAATTATATTGATACTTTGACTTAAAAACACAAATGATGTTGAAGGGAAAAAAATCAAATCAGGAAAATATTAATAAGTCAAACCTAAATTTTTTCAAATATAACAAGGGCCACACCTAAATATACTGTTTCTGTAACAAATGAGAAGCCATTATAGTATACCCTCACCCAAAAGAAGAAGCATACATCTACTTAGGCAGTGCTTTTATCTCAGTGTGGCATTCATCTTTTCTTAAAACCCAGATAGTAATCAGAAAATGGACAAATCCAGAGATAGAAATATAAGAAAAAGTTAAAAAAAAATTAAAAAGAGCTAGGTGAAGGAGAAGGAGAAGCTTACGAGAAAACTGAAACCAGTGACCGCAGCGAGGGAGATTGCTAAGGATGAGCTAGAGAGAGAGAGCTCACCCAAGTGACCAACCATCATGATTGAAACAACCTGCAACAAATACTGGGAAGAAAGTACAGGAATCATGGGTCCTGCTATGTAACCGATCCTCTTCACTTCTTGCCTGAAAGTACCCCATGCGATCACGAGCCTCTTATTCTCCTTGTCGCTTTCTGTTTTCTCCTCTCGCTCTTTCGGTATTATTAGGCTCTCTTCCATGTCTTCTTTCTTCTTTCCTAGCCTTTCGAGTTTGAAGTCGCCGTCTCGATGGTGGAGAATTAAAAGCAGAGAGAGAGAGAGAGAGAGAGAGATAAAGACGCCAGGTTTGCTGTTTCTCTCTGATGGCCTTGGTGGCTAACCTGTAATTAAGTATAGGCTGGCCCTCTGCCACGTGCCACGCAGGAGACGGGGCCTTTTTCTTTTTTATGTTTTAAAATTATTATATTAATATCATGTGACATTCGGATTTTGGTTCCTTTCAATTATGAAGGGAAAAATAAGGATGAAGCCTTTGTCCATTCTGAAGTTCGCCGTTATTTAAGTCTACAGAATTTGAACATGCAAAGAATGTTAAATTTCAATATAGATTCTTATATTTTTGTTATTAAATATTTTAATTACAATATGATAAATATATATTTTTTAATAATATAATAAATATGTAATTTAATTAAAAAATTATATATTTATTATATTTTAATAAAAAATATAATAATAACAATATAATCAATTATATATAATTTTTTTGCACAAAAATATTTATTTTAATACTTCAAATTTCTAAATTTTTTTAAATAATTATTTTATATATATATATATATATATAACTCATGATTTATGCTGTTTATAATTATTTATAGTGTTACATCAATGTAGTATTGTTTGTCCATTATTCATGGATCTGTATTTTTTTTTGGGTTGTGGGTCTTTTTCTTCTTTTCTCTTGTGGGCCTCACAGTCTGTTTGTTCTTTTCTGTAGGCCGACAAAAATTTTTTTGAATTCCCCGAAGAGGTATGTATATTTCAATACTTTAGAAAAAGTATACTCGCCCCCGGGAGTAATGTTAATGCCTAATGATATTAAAATCATTCCATACCTCCAAAAAAAAAAAAATAAAGTTAAGACGTTATATATATATATATATATATATATAGGTAGTCAACAAGAAGTGGATTTTTTTAAATAAAATAGTTAATATAAAAATTTCACGTTTTTTATATAGTATTTTATTATTTGCAACAATTTTTCTGCTTGCACTGCAGATGCTATAAATAAGTATACTAGTTGTTACAATTTTTTTTAAAGCTTCTGTTGGTTACTAACAGTAATTTATAAATATATTACACTTTTACATTCAATAGAAAAAAGTATAATGACTTAAAAGGCCTTGGCTTTTTTTTTTTTGGCTTGATTTTTTATCTAGTAACTTGTTCTTTTGATTTTTTCCCCCCTGACTCTTTAGTGAAGAGAATGGTGCGTTAAATTTAGAATACCCAATATAAAGTTAATAAATTTATAACTCAAATAGATGTTAATGGTTTATTTAATCATTAATCGATTTTTTTTAATTATCTAGTCTCAAAGTTTTGTAAATTTTGTATTAAAGAGAAACCCAAAAGACTTTAAGAATTTGTGAAGATAAAATCTAGTTTGAAAAATATTGAAATTTTATTGAATATATATAAATGAATATTTTCAGTTTTATCTTATCTATATTAACATCAAGTAAGATTTAAAAGTCAATTTTTTTTGAAAAATAAAACAACTGATGAATTTTAAAATAATACACTATTTTATGAAGCATGATAAAATGAATATCTTCTATCTATCACAATTTCTAATTTGATAAGACATACATTTTTTTATACAATTAAATAAATGCCCCAAATTTATAATATATGCCATTTTGGTGATGGGTCATAAAACATAGTTAAATGATTTTAGTTGTTTTCTAAATTAGCTTGTATTGTAAACCAAACAACAAATACGAACTCCTTAATTATATAAATTTTAATGTGATCCACATGGGTTTTTTTTTCCTTGGTGACAAGCTTATTATTAATTTAACTTATTTATTTTTATTATCTGTCTAAAACATTAAATTTCGATAAATATGACAAATAATTTTTTATGTAATTCATATAGCCTAGATCTATCATCTAAAATTCTAAATACCATATACTTCATTTTTTTTTTAATAAATACATGGACAAAACTTAAATAAAAATATTATATTAAGTATTTATCATCATATTTGTCAACAAAAATAAAACTAAAAAAACATTTTTAAAATATTCAATTATATAATGATAAACTAAAAAAGAATTATTTATTATATTTATTATACAGATTAACACACACAAAAACCAAATAATGGCATGTTTGGTAGCATAAGAAAAAATCAAAAGAAAATAAAAAGTCTTAAAAAATATATATTTTATCTTTATGATTATTACTCAATTATTATTTAACATTATCTATTAATTATTAAAAATAAGAGTATCAAAATTATTTTTTATCTATAAAATTATTATTTTTATTTATTTTTGTACCTAACTTTTTTGTGAATTAGACAAGTCTTAACAAATCATAGTTTGCACATGGGGTCATCGACAATGTTTTGATGAAGGACACGAAACATAGAAGAGGCAGGTTACTCATGCCACGTTGCCAAGGAGTGCAGTGAAGGCCACATTCATTGTCTTCTTGTTATGTAAAATAATGACAAATATTTATCATGTGACACTCTTCAATTTCATGGATTTTGTTCCTCTCCTTAATTTGCGACATGTCATCCATTGTTGCCTGGCTAGACTAACCAAAAATCTAATTATATTGCTGAGAGTACGCATCACAATCATCATTGATCCCAAATAGTAAATACAATAACCATACCATAACCAAACAATATGTCTATGAAATCACGCCACATATGTTATCATATGTACTTTCTATTTAAAATGAACAAATGTTAAAGCATATAGTGAATATGAAATTCTTCTAATCCCTGAAAATGCAAAGCCCATTAATTTACACATATACAAACAATATATGGACAACAATAAGTGAAAAAAAAAAAAGAACATTGCACACTAAAGAAATCCCTACTTTTACACAACTGGATAATTAAAACAATAAGACCGTTGTTGTGGTTTTGGGCATAGGAAGCAAGCTCATCAACAAAGCTTCCTCACACAACATATATATAAGTTTATTACCTTTGCATAACATAAAAATAGTCTTTTTTTTCATGAAACGAAATCAATCAGCAAACATTGCACAAAAATTGAATACATTATCAATTACTTAATATCCTCTAATTCTATCTCTATCTGCCTGTCCTTGATGCCATCCTTAAAAATTTCCTCAAGTTCACCAATTGAAAGCAACTTGCTAATAATATCTTAAACAACAAAGTGCATTAGAAACACAACAAACAAAACGTCATATATTTATGAAAAAATAACTCACTCACTAAATAATTATGGGTAGTTTATCTTGAAGAAACGTCGAAAAAGGAAAAAATTTACATCCATAATTTGGGATAAGCGATATAGCATCTAAGGCTCAAATAGTAGTCACTAATTAAAAATTTATTTGGAATGCATAATTGTTTTATACGAACTAATGTTTATAAAATTAGATCTGTCATCGAATTGGTAATAGTATTTGTTTACAGTTTATTAGTCAACTTGATAATAATTAAATATATATTTTTAAATTTTATATATTAAAATTTTAATATAACAAATAAATTTTAATAAATTTTAATTATTTAGTATTTTATATTAAATTTTTGAATTTTTTAAATTATATTAAGATTTTACTTATTATTACAAAATTTTAAAAAAGAAGAAGCATATGACAATTTTGATTAACACATTTTGATATTTGAAAAAAATGCTATTATGAGATATAATATAATTGAGAATAGGAACAAAAAAGAACTAAGCACGCATATTTTGCTTCTTGTATATTCTTTATTTTTTACTTTTCTATATTTCAACTCTCTTTTTCTTTTAGTGCATTCTATTTATAAATTTTTAAATTTATTTAAGATAAACTATTTCATTATATTAAAAAAAAATCTTTTAAAAAAAGAAAATACTTTAAATTAGTTCAAATCAATTTTTGATAGATTTGATTTTGATTAATTTAATCAATTTTTGATTGATTCAACTGGTTTTTTATCAATTATTTGTCTTAACAATTTTCTATGCTAATAAAATAAGATTAAGGATCAATTTCTTGTCGAATCGGGTAATTTGGTTCAATTTTTACAATTCTGACATGAACCACTATTTTAACCATTTCAAATTAGTTAATAACAAATATCCACCCTTCAAACAAAATATTCTTAGACTTCTCGACGAGAGCACATTTTACGGTTGCATGAATTTGAGTTTCTTGAACCACTCAATAGAAACAATAACATTTTATAAGAATGAAAGAGCATCGTAAGGGTAAATTAAGCCCACACTTATGGGCATACCACTTCATCTTAAAGAACCATCTCCATACGATGAATTTCTTTGTATAAATTAAAGTAGGCATCAACCACATATGAACAACCCTCGCCTTGGTTCTCTAGTTCTCTTCGATTGGTAATATATTACTAATTGGATTGTATCTTGCAACCATCTTTCAAACCTTATACTAAAAAATGCCTTAGGATGTATGCCAAACGAAAATTGAAATTGAACTAGAAATAGTGTATGGTAGAAAGGCATTGACAAAGATGAACACATAAAGAGAAATTTGTATCCAAGACTTGTTGCATATGGATGTGCATGCAATTGGTGATGAGCACGTTGCTATGAATTCACTTCTGTTGTCATTAATAGTGAATCGTAACCATTGGTTAGAAAAAAGGAAAAGTGTGCTTTAACAATCTATATTTGTAGTCTAGGATTTGAATGATGGGGTTAAAAAGAAGGAAGTAGTTGGTACATGCTTCTGATATTATTGAAGCACGATTTGTTAATTTGAACGATGTGAGCAGTTGATACAATCTATATTGGCACTATATTGCTGTAGCATGGCTTGCTCACTGATACAATCAAGGATAGGCAAACAAATTGTCTTTTGTCCCTTTTGAAGCAGCATAATGGAGCACATTTGAACCGTTTATATTTGATGTAGATAATATATATATATATATATATATATATTCTCAACCATATTTTTTTAATTTTAATATCTGATGTTATTTTGAAAAAAACAAAATATTAGATAAATATAATTTTTCAATTTTTGTCACATCAACTTTATTTGATTAAAGTTAAAAATATATTTTTATGTTGCGTTTTACTTCCTTTAAAATAAAAAATAAAAATAAAAATTATAATTTAAACTATTCAAACTAGATATAAATGATCCAAATTTATTTTTCTTAGAGTAGGAAGCTTAATGAACAATCCATTCGATGAGGATGAGGTTCTAAAATGTCAACATTTCTCTTTTTATATTTATTTTATATACCTAACTATTCCACATATCTATTTTTATTTAAAAGAGTATTTATATATTTCTTTGCAAATCGCGCCACTTTGTTCTTTTTTTTTTTTTAAGTTTCTTTTTAACACTAACTTGCCACTTGGTTCTATTTTATATTAAAATATAATAAAATTATTTATTTTTATTTCTTTTTGCATGGTAGACATGAGCAATACTTATATGTACCAGGAGTGCTACGTTATTTATACATTTAATGATTAAGATTTACTCTACACGTTGACCTCGTTTATACTATACATGAACTCCACCTATACAAATTAAATTCTAGTCATTGATTGCACTATGCATCAAGTATACCTAAAAAATAATAATGTTAGGCATAAAAATCAAGTTCCATCAAGGCCAAATCAACTTAACGTTCAAATGCTTTGGCACAATAAGAAGCAGGTGGCTCTCGTGGAGCAATTCTTACATACATTCGGTGTATCACGTCATTTATATACTCAACGATTCAGATTTATTTTGTACGTGAACTCTACCTATATTACATATGGATCTTACCTTTACAAATTTAATTTAATTTATTGATTTTCTTAAGTGCACCTAAAAAAATTTTACTCTTATAAACCCCTAAGCACACCAAAGAGTAAGAGTTTGAAAACTATCTAGCAAGATATAGTGTAGATAGTAGCCTTGTTCAAGACCTTTTCACAAAATTTTGTGATTGATGGACTTAAAAGAATGGTGGTACAAGTACAGAAAGTTCCTTGCTCGAGATGTCCTACCTTTTAGAATGCTATTGTGTGCCACCCTAACTTATTGTCGAGTATTTGCTCATTTATTTAAACAAAAAATAAATAAAATGCACGAAATCCGGAAGCCTTAGATAAATAATGCATACCTTCTTTAACATCTTAGAGTTTAAAATCAACCTCTTTAAATTTTTAATTTGTGATCATTCACCCCCTGTCATTAACATAATCGTTAACTCGTTAATAGAACTAGCCACATCAAATTAAACAAGAACATTTTGGCATATGATGCAGGGGTGTGCAAAATTGTCCTGGCTTGATGGGTTAGGAATTTAAAAAAAAAATTGAAATAAGATTGGGTTAAGATAATATTTTAGATTATGACAAATTTTGAGATAACCTTTTGGCCTTATCAGGCCCGACCTAGCTTAAAGTATATATATATATATATATATTTATATATAAAAAATAGGAATTAAATAAAAAAGAATTTTTTAAGGGTCTTTTTATAATTTTAATCAAAAATTTTTAACACTTATTTTATAAATTATAAATAACTAGAGGAGTCAAAATATATGTTAGAACTCTCTTAAATATAATTATCATATTCATGTAAAAAAAATAAAATTAAAAAATATTTTTTTTTTAAAGTTTTAACTATTATATTTATATTTTTTTTTTCATTGAGTTTATATTTTTTTATATCTATTACATAAATTAAAAAAAATATATATTAAAAAATAGTTATATGTATAAAATAATTAAATAAATATAAAAATATAAAATTTTAAAATTATTTAAAAAAATAAAAAAATGACCTGTTGATTTGATTGGTCTAACCTAAGATAAATTTTTTATTTCAAAATTAAAATCGAATCGAAATTTTCGCTCGTGCCAACCCGTGCCCACTCCTAATCTGACGTGAAATATGAACATTTTAAAAATTTGTTCCCCATTTCCAAACCCAGAACCTAACTGTCCAAAAGTCATATTCCAGTGAAACAAAACGCACCACTCCAAATCCCATGGTTCTCATCTCTTCGACGTTCTGAAGCCCTGTGTCTTTAACATTAGAAAGAGCAAACCTTTTTTTAGGTATTCTTTTGGTGCAGCCGGAATAAAGTGGAAAGTTTTATTTCAATTGAACACATGAGAATGACATGACTCGTGTTTTCAAGTTGTTTTTTTTTTTCCCTCTTTAAATCGAACAAAGCATCGCATCCTCATCCTTTTCAACATACTTGTTTAGAAGTCGCGTACAGGACACATCCAAGACCTTGTTTTTCATTTTCCTCAAGCAATCTTTCTGGTGGTGGTGGGAAGGAAAACAGAACAAGAAAAGAAAAAATATCGCATAGGAAGAGAAGAGGATTAACGTTTAATAGTAGAGAAGTAACTTCAATTGGGTTGAAAATGAGGGATCGTACATGCAAACTAAGTTAAGTTAGAACCTACACTATTTTTGCATAGAAACAAAGCACAATGAACAGGAAAGGTCTCTCTCTCTCTCTTTTCCAAAATTTAAAGCCAATCAGAGAACAGAGAATCATAAATCTCTATAAATACTTTTAACAATGATCTTATGATGATGATACGAATTCAGAGACAGAAAAAACTGCAAGAGATGCTCCAAATCGATTCTCCAAGAAAGCACTTCCATCGTGCTTTTTCCGGTGAGAACGATGTCGCCGCCGGCGAGACCGCGATCTAATTTTTTCACTTTCTCAGTAAAACCAAAATCATTTTCATAACTTGAGAAGCAGGAAGGTAAGGCCTACCATTTCGAAGCCTTTAGGTCTGAAACTGGAGATGAGAGGCCCTCCTGATGGAGAAAGAAGAAGATCGAATACGGGAGAATTAATGGAAGCGCTGGTATCGTTTTGTATGATGGTAAAATGACCTCCGGTCCTTGATTGAGGTTCTGCGTTTTGGTTTAGTTTTGTTAATAAGTCAATGGTTATGTTAATGGCAGAGAATTAACGGTCAAATTAAAAGGATCATTTTAAACTTTGAAATTATATGTAATTGATTTAAAATTAAGAAGAATTATGTGTATTTTGACGTAAAAAAAGTGTTCCCAAGTAAGCTTTTGGGAGTATAAAAATATATAAATACTATATAAGTAAAAGAAAAAAGAAAATCATTAGGACTCGTGATCATTTTTTTCCTCATAAACATTTTATTAAATTATTTATTTCAAAATAGAATTGCAAGTTTACACCAAGACGAAGCAGCAAGGTGAGGTAAATCTGCAGAAGTCGTTTGCCATGAGCACACAAGGATGAACTAGTTAAAAAACAAAAAAAATCTTAAACGACAGATTTTTGCCAAATTTCGACTCACGAAACAACCTCCGTAAGTCTCACTTTGAAACTCTGAAATTATCAGGCAAAACGATAAGTATAATTAAATAAATAAAAAAATAATATTCCGTAGTTGTCCATATGGTGCTACTTTTCTACTAGTCCACAAACCCTAGCCCCTTTCTCTCTCTTTCCATTCCTGTTAGTCTCTGAACTGAAGCCCGACGAAGATGGCTTCACGCAGACTCTTATCGTCTCTGATTCGATCCTCCTTACGTCGATCTCCATCGAAGTCCTCCATTACCAGCTCAAGGCCCAGGCTTTCTTCTCCAAGCGTTTCTGGTCGTCCTTCTCCGTACGGCTATCTCCTCAACCGCGTCGCCGAGTATGCCACATCTGCGGCAGCTGCTCCGCCACCAGCTCCGGCGAAGAAGGGAGCCGTTGGTGGTGGTGGTGGGAAGATCATCGATGAGTTCACCGGCAAAGGTGCGATTGGGCAAGTTTGCCAGGTCATTGGTGCCGTCGTCGATGTTAGATTCGAGGAGGGTCTGCCCCCGATCTTGACTGCCCTTGAGGTTTTGGATAACTCGATCCGATTGGTACTGGAGGTGGCGCAACACCTGGGTGAAAACATGGTTAGAACCATTGCCATGGATGGGACTGAAGGGCTTGTCAGAGGACAGCGCGTGCTCAACACTGGATCCCCTATCACCGTAAGCCTTGATTTACATTCCATTCATGAATTGCATTTCTGAGTTACTGTTCTACCTAGTGCTCTTGTTTGATTTCTCCTAATTTCGGAACCCTTTAATCACATTCTATTTCTTGATTGCATTTCGTAGTTACATTTATATCTAGTGTTCTTGTTTGATTTGGTTGCGAAAGCTGCGGTTTTGGAGGATTTTGACTTGTCTAGTACTATGTGGATTGAAAATTTGAAAGATCTGAGTCAATTGCCTTGTAATGCTGCAGGTGGTTGTCCTGTTTGTTGGATCTGTGTGTCTTTTCCTTTTAGGAAATTGACAGTTTCTTTAAATTTGTTTTTGGTCATTGTAAATTTTATTGTAATGTTTCATTGTGGGTTCGTTTTATAAGAAGACCTAGACGAGAGTTTGTCACTTCGTTTATTAGGCTTGTTTTTCTATATGGGGTAAAAGAACCACCTTTTGTCTTTTAATTATATCTGCATTTAACGTGTTAAATGAGTAATGTAGCTGGTCTGTAGTATTATGCTTCTATTGCTTTATAATTTTATGCTTTACAACTAGCTTTTCCTTTGTGAATATAGTTCATCTCGATGTGGGTCGCTGCTAACAAATGTTCCTGATTTTATATCTAAGCATGATGTTTTTGGACGTAATTTTAATTAGACTCACTCTTTGATGTATATTTCTTCAAACATATTACCTCTTTTGGTATGTAAGAAGTTTTTGTGATTTTTTTTTTTTGGTAATTTTGTTTTGGTGGTCCATTCACATTTTTCCTTAGTCTGGCCTTTTTCACCTACATGTTTTGTTGGTCAATAGCTTCTTATTTTCTTTTTTCTGATATGCTGTGCACATCCCCTTTAGGTTCCCGTTGGTAGGGCAACCCTTGGCCGCATCATGAATGTCATTGGGGAGCCTATTGATGAGAAGGGTGAAATTAGTAAGAAACTGATATATAGCCCTTTATATCTGATCAGTGCCTAAGAGTATGTTCTGTTACTTCATAAAGATGCTTCTACTGACTGTATTTTGTATCAATTGTAATAGAAACTGAGCACTTCTTGCCCATTCATAGAGAAGCTCCTGCCTTCGTTGAGCAAGCAACGGAGCAGCAGATTCTTGTTACAGGGATTAAGGTATTTTTTCTTATTCTTCCTCTTCCTTTCTTTTTCTGTTAATTTGTGAGCACATTTTGTCTTGTGTCCTTGGCAGCCATTTATTCTCCATTTTTTGGGGGATGTGGTATATTGACTGGGTACTGATTGGCTTTTCACCTTTACCTACAGGTTGTGGACCTACTTGCACCATACCAAAGGGGAGGAAAGATTGGGTTGTTTGGTGGTGCTGGTGTAGGAAAAACGGTGCTTATTATGGAACTTATCAACAATGTTGCAAAGGCTCATGGTATATCCTTAGGATGCCCTTGATTCATTGATTAAGATGTTCTTTTACCTTTCTGCATAAGAATAGTGAGTGCTGACTGCTTCCTTGATTAGGTGGTTTCTCTGTGTTTGCTGGTGTTGGAGAAAGAACCCGAGAGGGTAATGACTTATACAGAGAAATGATTGAGAGTGGTGTCATTAAGCTTGGAGAGAAGCAGGTGAACAGAATGCACTTGATAAGAATAATATATTTGGGATATTCAGTATTCTTCCTAATAAATTTATTTGAAAGGTTGTTAACTATGCTTGCTTCATGATATCAGAGTGACAGCAAATGTGCTCTTGTGTATGGTCAAATGAACGAGCCTCCTGGTGCTCGTGCTCGTGTCGGTCTTACTGGGCTTACTGTGGCTGAACACTTCCGTGATGCTGAAGGGCAAGATGTGCTTCTTTTCATTGACAACATTTTTCGTTTTACCCAAGTATGGTTCCTTTGGAGTTCAGACAAATTATCTAGCTGACATTTCTTCTTTCCAATGCATTGTTTTTGGTTATATTGTTTAATCCTACATTTTGATTCATTAATGCAGGCCAACTCAGAGGTGTCTGCTTTGCTTGGTCGTATCCCATCTGCTGTCGGTTACCAACCAACCTTGGCTACTGATCTTGGAGGTCTTCAAGAACGTATTACAACCACCAAGAAAGGTTCCATTACCTCTGTCCAAGCTATATATGTGCCTGCTGATGACTTGACTGATCCAGCTCCTGCTACCACATTTGCTCACTTGGATGCTACAACTGTGTTATCACGACAGGTTTGATTGTGTTTCTATTGAAAGGCTGTTGCCTTGATGTTTCTGTGGTCATCTATTGACTTGGGTTACCCAACATTGTTGATGTCAAATAGATCTCTGAGCTTGGTATCTATCCTGCTGTTGACCCCCTAGACTCTACATCTCGTATGCTTTCCCCACATATTTTGGGTGATGACCACTATAATACTGCTCGTGGTGTACAAAAAGTTCTTCAGAACTACAAGAATCTTCAAGATATCATTGCCATCTTGGGAATGGATGAGCTCAGTGAAGATGATAAGTTGACTGTTGCTCGTGCACGTAAAATTCAAAGGTTCTTGAGCCAGCCTTTCCATGTAGCTGAAGTCTTCACTGGTGCCCCTGGCAAATATGTAGAATTGAAGGAGAGCATTGACAGCTTCCAGGTATATCTGTTCGTATTGTTTATCCCATATTGCATTTAATGATATGGTTTTTCTGTGTTTACTTGGATATATTTGTTTACTTCTTCATGTATACCTATGATATGATATCATGGAAATTTGCTACTTGCAGTTCCAGTATGTTGTGGTAAAGTAATTGTGCATATCTTATCTTGTTTATCTGCATTTTTTTTTTCCGGCATGGGGTCCAAAAAATTTAGGTTGTATGGATCAAATATAGCTTAGAGCAACTTTTGTTTCAAATTTAATAAGAGGAAACTTGATTTTTATCTTAAAGATAATAAGCTAGTTGATCATCTTCTGCTGTTCATGCTCTTAGCCTTCTGGACACCTGTTTTGATTTGTTAGGCTAGGTATTCTAATTGCATATGATACGTGTTTAAGGCCTTCTCCTATAGTTGTGGCTTCTATTAGAATCTGGCTTAGCTTTTATAGCACTGAAAAAAAAAAAAGCAGGCTCAACGCACTGGTTTTGTATCTAAGTTTATACCAAGTTTGTTTATATTAGTTTGGATGTCTGCATTTACCTTTTCTTACTTTAACCGGTAGTCTGTTTATCTTGATTTTCTTAATAAAAAAGGCATCATCAATAATTCATTTGTTGCTTTGTAACTGACAGGGTGTGTTGGATGGCAAATACGATGACCTTCCAGAGCAATCATTTTATATGGTTGGAGGTATTGATGAAGTCATTGCAAAGGCAGACAAGATTGCTAAGGAATCGGCTTCTTAACCACATACATTTCTGCTTCTATCTTAATTCTTCCGATAATTGCGAAAATTAATAATTTAGTAACTCTTGGCAATGCCAGATGTCAGAATCCTCAAAATTTTTTTGGGTGTCAGTTGCTCAGGTTATTGCGTTTCCCTTTTAATCATGTTGCCTTATTATTGCCTAGTGTGAAAGTGAGACGGAGCCTCTGGCCCTCTGCCCCTTTTTCCGTTTGTTATTTAATAAGGGTAAAAAGCAAGCGGTCATGTACATTTTTTCAACTTCCCTGATTGAGACCTGAGAACATCCGATGCACCAATCCATCTGAAACATAACTTGAGCCTGCTTAGACTTCTGCAGCCTCCAACATTTTAGCCTTTGGGTTGCGCCAATGTGCTCTGTGATAAGCTGTGAGAGCTGGTCCAAATAGTTCACTCTCCCCTCCATTAGCTACAGCATTTAGAAATATTATGAAGCTGTTAATAGGATTTCTTTGTTGAAATTTATTAATTTTAAGCATGTTTACTTTATCATTTAAAGTCTGGCCATTTTTTTAAGATTAAAATAGATTTTATTATTATTTGAAAGTAATCTTACATGCTGACGAGTCTAAAATAATTTGTAATTTTCTTTATGAATATTCTGGTACGACATATATGTACTTAGAAGAACATTTATAAACAGAGGCTGACACCTAAAATAATTGATAATGTGTTTCTAATCCTAATTTAATAAAAATAAAAGTACTTTGCCCATCGTCTTTAATCCCAACTTCCTTTCTGTAAATTCATAACCTTGTTAACATTCATGTCGAGTTGGTAGAATTAACTAATCTGGTATCTCCTAAATTATCCCTACGGATCTAGGGTTTCTTACTCTAATGAAATCTAATTTGTTGAAGTGGGTTCTTTTCTCAAATCGGGGTCAAGGATGATTATTGAGAGATTATGAATAGAACATTATAGTTTTAGTTTAGAGGGTAAAAAAATTTTAACCATTAAATTTTTGAATTTATAGGTTCATATTTATTTATTTGAAAAAATTAAAATAATAAATTTTTTTAAGGATTTAGATTTAAATACTTTGTTTAAAGAAATGATTCAGGATAGAATTTTATAATATTGCTTGATTTGCGTAATTAATCTCCATCTAGTAAAAAAAGACTTGTTGTGAACAAATTTTTTTTTAAGTGAGAATTTATTTAAAGTATGTTCATAAAAAGTAACAACAAAGAATGAAAATCTCAAATAATTATTGATATAATTCAAAACTTAAAATGTTATTTGGATGCATTTTTTTCTCTATTTTTAATATTATGTTAATATATATATATATATATATATTCACACAAATGCACTATACAAATAGAGGGCAGGTGGCTATCATATTATTCGAACATTAAAATATTAATTTGGGCCAATGAGACTTGGCATTGATCCTCTACGTTTAGTTCAGACTCTATAACTTTTCTTTCACGGTCTCTGAATGAAGGGGTAAGAAAGAGATATGATTCACAAAGATAGGAATGTACTATTCTTGTAGGGCTTGTTACTGGTTGTTGGGGCGTATTTGGTACGTAGAAAGAGAATTAAAATAGAATAAAAATTTGTGATATGAAATTCTATTTGATATGATATAGAGAAAAAATGAAATGTTACTCCATTCTTATATTTAGTAGGAGGAAAACAATATAAGAGTAGAAAAAGAGTATTGATCAAAATGATGATAATACCTTTAATGTAAAAAGATAATAAAATAAATTTTTTTTATAATTTATAAATTTTTTTAAATTCTTTTTAATAAAAAATATTAAAATATTAATTTTTATTTTTGCAATTTGTAGGAGATATTTTTTTGAATTATCAATAATTAAAAAAATTAAAATATTCAATTTTATTTTTTAATTTAAAAAATGTTTTTTGTGATTTACCATTTATAGAAGAAAAATATAAAAAATCTTCCAATTCATTTTTATAATGCCAAATAAAATAATTTTTGAATGACCAATGGGTTCTACGCACAATGACCAGGAGACAAGGTTGATAGGGGCAAAATGGTCAGGGTCTTCTTATCCTTTTCCAAAGAATGATAGCACATTCCATCGGTTCATAGAGGGAGAGCTGATTCCAAAATTTGAAGGAAAGTCTAATAATTCCAATGGGAAGAGCACCGTTAGTGTTTTTTTTTTACAGTACTTAGAAATGAATAATGTAAAAACATAGCAGCAAAGGTAAGAAAATATGACTAGAAAAGTCCTAATAATTTTATTCATTACAAATACTTAAATAATGAGAATATAATCTAAAATGGTCATATCAAGATTTGACAACATTTCTAAAGTTCTAGTTAACTGAAAACTAAAACTACTATTAATCAGCTACTAAACGTAATAATTAACAAACTGCTTTAAAAGTAGGACAGCACTGCAATTCCTCAAAAAACACAGCTTCTGTAGGCACACCCTAACAAGAAACTTGTGATACTAGCAAGCTAGATATAGAGGGTTTTCCCTCTTTCCTATTGTTGACATAGAGCAAATGAGAGATAACAATATTGGTTTTTTAGGTAAGCCAAAAGGTGGGATGATTCTTATTACATGTAAAACTCAAAATACTTAAAATTCAATTGCGAGGAGATAAGGAAATCTTCACAAGTCATGCATCATCTCCTTTTAGTTTTTTATATGCAGGAAATTTGGACATAGTCTTAATAATTGTCAATATTTTGTTGTTTCCAGTAAAAAAATTTGGATGTTTTTCAAATTAGTTTATAATTAACTTTGCAGGCTTTGTTATAAATTTACAATTGCCTGGTTATTTTTGCAGGCAGTTACGACCATGCTTGTCGACGCTGGAGTCTCGCGTGCGAGGAAGAACTATTGACCACTCAGATGGATTTGTGGTATTGTTGTTCTGGCCAACGTTGAAGACTGCCCCCACTACCCGACAACGATGTGGAACGACGAATAAATGATATCTAAAAGCAATATTTATGAAATTGAAAATTTAATAAAATTGTCATCAATTTTCATTTCACAGTAGATTTATTAGTGAAAGGTGTTTCACAATTAATTCGGATCCTTTGTTCATTGCATGCGGCCTCTAAATCATTCAAATTAAATTTGAATCATTTGAACTTTATTTTATTTTTTATTTTTTAATTTTAAATGATGTAGAATGTAGAATAAAAGTATTTTTTAATTGTCAACTAAAAAAAAAAAATGATTGAGATTAAAAATAAAAAAAATAAAAATCTAAACTGTTTATATGTGATCTAAATCATCTAAACGTCGTGCAACGCCCTCTGTTTATCATTGTGATAAACAGAGAATTTGGATTGTTTTTCCAACTCATGTTTAAAAAATAATAATCTTAAAAATGAATGGTGCAACTTTATTGAACATTACTAATCTTTACCAAAGACACGAATATTAAGAAATTAAGTATGTAGAATATTTATTAGATGAAGTTTAACGAAAAATATTTTTATCCATAAAAAATAATTTTGGTTATACAATTTTACTTTGACTGGAAAAATAGTGAAACTTAAGCCCAGTTTAATATACCATGGGTAAATGAAAGAGAAACGAAATCGAAGGCCAAAAGCGTTTGGTTTGAAGATTGTGCGGATGAAATTGAAAACCTAGTTTTTGTGCACTCTCCCTCCCAATAGCAGCACGCTGCGTTTTGGTGCGAGTAGCAGGAAATGTCCACTTTGCCCCTTTTCTATCGTACAATCGCTCATACCTATATCTCAACATTGTCTCGTCTTTGTGAACCCTAGCTCAAACCTAGTTATGAAGTTACTTTACGCACCCTGCTATTAAAATTTACTAATCTTTATTTTCTACCCTAAAATAATTTATATTATTTTGATAAGCATTATTTTTAGCTCTACGTACTTTAATTATCAATTAATAGGGCCTATTTGAAATTACAAATTTCAAGGGCAAATTTGTCTTTATCCAAAAAATTATAATTTTTTTTCTTCAAAAGGAATAATTTTGTCATTCTCTTCCACTATAACAAAGAGGGTAATTTTTTTTACTAAAAAATCAATTAAAAAAAGATACTAATTCACTCTTCACAAATTTTAAATTCACATAACCTTACAAATGGTGCCACATCAATTATTAAATTTTGATTAAAGTATAAAAATTAAATTTTACTGACAACTATAGTTTAGTCAACATTAAAAAATTAATAATATTTGATATTAAAATCAATAAATTATATAATTAATAATTAATAAAATTAAACCACAAAAAATGATATTCAATTAGAATTGATTCAACCAATATGTTTAATATAGATTATTATTATATATTTAATATACATTATTATCCATATATATATCGTATTTAAATATTAATAAACATTAAATTAATATATATTAAAATAATATATGTAAAATATTAAAATAAATACTTATTTTTATTATATTAAAATAATAATTTACAAATATAATAATTATATAAAAATAATAAACGAATTCCAATTATACATTAAATAAAATGATTATATATTAATTATAATTATATATAAAAATCAATTCTTACATTATTATTTTTAATTTAAAAATATTTTAATCATTTATCATCATTTACTTTTCATTTGATCACTATTTTTATCTTACTAAATAAATAAAAAGAAGCACATTCTTTTTTTCCTTCTTATCATATTAAACGTACTGAATTCAATTATATTTTATTTAACATTTTTTTTCTATTTCCATTAAATAGAATTCTATATACAAAACAAAACCTTAAAACAAGGCGAATATTATACTTGCAGATCACGTTTCCCCTTGCAACATTTTGCCCGAATATGGTTGTCTCCATTAATTTCAATATTGATGTTTCCTTGGAGAGACATCTTTAGTCTCTTCTGAACTATGATTGAATTCACCTATTTTTCCTAACATCTTCCAAGATGGCTTGCTCCGCTTCCAGGAGTTCAGACATTCGCTTAGCAGTACTGCACCACACCAAGCAATAAGGAAGACAGAAAAGCACGAATTAATTA
This sequence comes from Erythrophleum ivorense, assembly GCA_026724425.1. NCBI lineage: Eukaryota > Viridiplantae > Streptophyta > Magnoliopsida > Fabales > Fabaceae > Erythrophleum > Erythrophleum ivorense. The sequence continues at coordinate 48,092,359 of JAIUCV010000009.1, forward strand.
TAAGAAAAATTTTATAGCCTTAACAGTAAATGTCTATAGCTGAAATGTAAAGATCAATGCCAATGGCAAACAAAAATCCTAGCAAAGTTTCCATGATCAGAGTTAGAATGAATCACAGATGGTCACTGCCAGTGAGAGTAAAGAAAAATGCAACAAACTGATGAACAGAACACCAGATGTTTAAATAGCAAACAATTTGACCATCATTATTCTCGCACATGCCTCTGTACCCCTCATGACCACTTGACCAGCATCATTTTTCTCAATCACAGTTTGAACTCATCATCCTCAAGATTTCCACTGCTTTTAAATGCGTAGTGGGGTGAATGACTTTCCTCCTCACCCAAGGGATGGCCTTGTTGTGGTAGTGGTACTGATGGGGATGATATTGGTGGCAGTGATGATAGGAGCCACAGCTCTTATTTACTGATTTTTTACTTTCTCCTTCCGAGTTTTCATTGAACCGCTCCTCTAACGATTGGCTTCTTCACCAATTTCTGTGGTCATCAGACCCTGAAGAGCTTGACTCCAAACGATATGTTTGCTGGTGATGTTTATGGTGTCTTCTTTTGCTGAGCACCATCACTTGGCATGTTGGATTCACTTTCTTTAGAGCTAATTGCGACATAAAAGTTTCAAAATATTATGGATACGTCTATGAACACAGGAAAAAAAGCACCCGGGAGGAAGATATTAATAAGGTACTATGTTCAACAAAGTGCAACGTGAAATCATATTATGAATAAGTTCCAACTTCTTTATGCCCTTTCTACGATGAGATCAACAAGAAAAAAGCTTATCATGGAAGCAAAATCAACTACACATATGACCAATGATGTTAAAGAGCTAATATGAGAAAGATAAACTATTCTTGAATCTTCCCTTTCCACTCAGTGAATAACTTACTTCTACTCTGAAAGGCAGCACGTAAATTCCAACTTCAGCAGCATGGCGAAGTCCAAAAAAGGAAAAGCTGACTGCAGGAAACTACGAACAACACACTATGCTTGAAAGTATATAGAGATGCATAATACAAAACATAGAAACTACACCCAACGCATACTCAATAATTAAGCAAGAAAGTTCGATATGGCTAATATCCTTACACTTGATCATCCTAATTAAATGAAAAATTAATGTCCCACGAATACAACAACTGCTGTATCTACACCAGCACCTCTCCAGTCCCACTTAAATTTACAATGCAAATGAGCATCTTTAAAGTGTAAATTTAGCCTCTCCTTACCTAATGTGTTCCAGAGGCAGAACCTGCAGCAGCAATCAACCAAGTTCAGCAATTATAACCTCACCAGAAATCTGCAACAAATCAAATGTCTAATGTTGTCATATAAAAGCAACTGAACACACAGAACGAAAAACTTAAATTCAGAAATCAGAATTCAAAAACAGTATTCGGATCACATCCCCCAGGCTCCCAGCAAATGGACAAAAATTAACATAACCCTCAAACCCTGTACATCAGAAGGCACCAAAATAAAAAGTTTACAAAACAGTTAATTGCAAATTACTCGAAATATTTTCAATTCGCAGAGGAAAAAAATGATTTTCAAGTCGAAATGTCCAGCCCAGTAATAGAAGTAGTGTGAAACAAGCTTAACACAAAACAAAATGACAACCTGAAGAGAACACTAAATTTGGAATTAACAGAAGACTCTAGATTGAGCAAAGAATCAAATTTAATGGGGATGACGGCCATACCAGAATGAAAAAGCAGAGCAGAAGTGGAAGAAGAAGAAGAATATCAACAAAGGGCTGAAGGTCGGGCTTGACTTTTGGGGCTCCACATCTTCTTTCAAAAATATCTCAGAACCAGAATTGCTCAAACCAATGTTTTGGAGCAGCTGGGTGCATTTTGTAAACACGAGCTACAAAAGATTTTTCACTAGTTGCAATTAAGCTTGCAATGGAATAGTTTTTGGTACACAGACCGTTTTTTGTAAGCCACATATGGAATCTGTACCTAGGCTTAATGCGGTTCTCTAAACCAAAACACAAAAATCCTGGATATTTGTGTAGATACTCTAAAGAGGATCCCATTTCCTGACAGAGGAAACTCACCTTCTGCTCTATAGATTGAACATTTTGGTTTAGAATCTTATGGTTCATTCTTATCATCTTACAGAGCTTTGAGTATTCAATCCCTAGACAAAGAAGGCAATCAAATCTTTCCTTTAATTCAATACTAGTGCCATGCAAGTGTGCTAAGACATCAAAGATCAAAGCATTTTCTCCAAAGCCCAAGCCATGCAACAAATTTAGTTTACTCATGTAATGATTTGGGGTTCTTGAAGCATGAATTATCTCCAAGCCATTTAGGTATTCTTTAGCTCGGTCTTCATCAGGATAGCTTGCAATATATTTCACTAACAACTGATAATTTCCATCCTTGATTTTATTGAAGAACCATTCGTGTAAATCCAAAGCCCTCATTACCTGAGGCAGATTAGCCATTTTGTTTGTTCCCAATACATGATCATAATTTTGACTAACATCCTTCAGGCTTTTAGTCCTCAAGCCAAAATATTTTAATAACTTCGTTATGTTAATCACTGGCTTCTCAAAATTAAGATTCAACAATTCTGGGCCCTGAAGAAGCAACACAGCTACTTCCTCCTTCTTTACACCAAATCTACAGAAATACTCAACCTTTTGAATCAACTTCTCTTCTCCATGTTCAAGAAAGATGTTTTTATTTCTTCCCAGGAGCACCCCTAACTTTCCCTTCCCACCATTTAAATCATAAAATACCCGAATTTTCCTACAGACCTCGTGCCAAGAATTCACATTTTCCTCGACAGATATTGCCAATTCAAATTCGAAAAATATCAACTTCAGAAAATTTAACAGTGCTTCAATTTCAGCACCTATTTCACCTTCCCCGCTCAAAACGTAGGGAAAAGCTAAACATATACCGACCACATGAACATTACAAAAACCATATTTCTTAAACTCCGAGAGCTCAGACTTCAACTCTGCCGCACTTCTTCTGAATATGGAACTACTCCCCACATACAACTTACCCAAGTCATTCCACGGAAATCCAAATTCCAAAAGCGCACCAGCCGCATCGAGAAGAGCCCCATCTTCGGAAAAGAAAAACTTGTTTGTAGGCAACAACCCAGAAACGTCATTGTAGTCTATGCCTATGCTTTCAAAGAAAAATTCAAACTCGTTGATGGGGTGGTACCTAAGGAATTTCATGAAATTTTTTGAGAAAGTGTGAGCTGAAAAATCTACCTTTGCTATGAGATTAGCAAGCGAAAGAGCAGAATTTTTGCCAATATGCTCGGCATAAGCATAGGGCAAGCATCTTGTGCCATGGAGGTAGTCAATGAGAGCATTCTGGGCTTCTCGGATAGCCAAGTTCTTGTACCTGGAGTGCATTCTTGAGAGGTGCGGAAGCTTCGTGCTCGTAGATAGATGGCGGACAATGAATACGGAAAACAAATTTGAGAACATGATCTCAAAAGAGAGTTTAGGGTTTTCAATTTCTACATGGTGGGAAAAATACCGACGATCCAAAATCGTCTCAGATGAAGCGACTGGTCCATGGCTTTACTCAGTTCTATGCGCATGCACTGTTTCTTCAACCGGACCCGGTTCACAAACCGGCGACCTCCAAATAAACCGGCTAGGAAATTATAATATATTGATCATTGTATTAATTGAGATTGATACTATAAACATACCTATATTATTACATGTGCGTTGAAGAACTTTAATTCTTTCGGTCCCTCAAACTAATATTTTTTTAAAAAATTATGATCTAATAAGAAAGGATTAAAAAATATATACAAGATAGTGAAAAGTTATTTACGTTTTTACTACTTCTCTTTATTATATTTAAAGTTTGAAAATTATTATAATTTAATTTTTATTAAAAATACTTAAAAATTAATTAAAAATATTAAACATGCACTTTTAGTACGTGTTAAAAATTAAATCGGTTAATGTGTCATTAACGTGGGCAGTATTGTATAAAGTTATAAAATCATATTACAGGTATAAACATCATAATTTAAATATTTTAGGAAAATATGAGGAATAAGTAATAACTAATTACATAGTTAATTAAATTGATATATAAATAATATGTTGAATAGTCTACATATGAAAAAAATATGTACTTAAAAAAAAACTAAATTACGTTTTCAACATTGTTAATCACTTCTGTATTAGACAATTTCTAAATTAAAAATATCTTGTTAAAACTCACAAGTTTAATTCTTTCAAAAAATGTATGATCTTAGAAATTTGGATTTTTTTTTTCCGGTCAATCCATATTCATTATATGAAAACAAATCAAAAGTACAATACAATTATACAAATATAATGGCGAAAAGCACAACAAAGTCAAGAGTTGTGTTAAACCATTAAATAGTGAAGCACAAACTAGTTAAGAACAGAATGCAAATACATCCTGTTGCATATAGTTACTGGCGAAGATGTGAGCATAAAAAATGAAATGGCTATCAATCTTTATCTGGTAACACCTAACAATTAGTCAGGTCTTAAAGAGAATTGTGGAGATTGAATAACTGAAGAAGATTGAGTTTCGTAAAGATTATTGGTAACCCATATAATATCAGAATGTTGTTGCAAACTAATTGAATTAGATGTTATTAATGTGGTTCGTCTATTATTGTTCAAGCTAAAACAATTATCAAGATAGTTGTGAATAATTATCTTCCCTTTTCACTAAAGATAATTGCTTGTTTCCAAAACTACCACCACACTCCATGGAAGTAGCAAAGGACTCATGGGCCGTCATATATCCTCATGAACATCAACAACTCCATCTTCTACGGTAATCTCCATTACATAATGGTTTGTATGTATTGGAAGAACATTTATCCAAGATCCATATCTGAATTCTCCACACACTGTTTAAAGTCCACTATCATACAGTCATCCTCCAACATGTTGCATCTATCATGAATTACTGCATGGCAATCTCGAATGATGACATCTATCTCTTGTTGCTTTGGTTTAGAGTGCAGATGGCGCCTTCTATATTACGATTATAAGAACCTCATCCTTCTGTCATTCTTCAAGGATTACATAATAGCCGACAACATAAGAAATGAAAATCGAATAGGAAACAATCTAACATTCTATAAAAACTCTCACAAAGAGAAAAAACTCTTTATATGAGAGAAAAGAACTCTCATAAAGAGAAGGAAAGACTCTTCCCAAAAAGAGAGAAAACGTTAAAAATTTCGATTTGATTTATAAAATAAAACTTCAAAAAACCCAAATAATTTATTTTTAATTGATTTGTGAACTAATTTTTATAATTTATTACATTACATATAAAATATGTAAGTAGTTAAAAAAACCAATTTTATGATATTTTTACACTCTTCATGTCTAATTATCTAACTGAATTTTTAAATTATGTGTAAAATTTTTTGAAAATATAAAATTTATTATCTTTTTCTTTAATGATAATGTTCTTTTAATCTAAAGAAAGAAATTATAATTGACCACTAATCTACTAATCTTATCACAGTAATTTCTATTGTCTAAATTAGATATTAAATCTAATTTTAACTCTATGAAATTACTAAAACACTCAACTCATTAGTTGATATCCATTTTATCCTCTTTTTCACCTTTAGTTGAAGAAGTGAAAAGTTGAAGCTTTGGCCTTTACAAGGAATAAAATTGCAAGAAAATTCAGGAATGGAAGCATAACCTTTTGTCTCATGCAAATGGGGAGACTTTGATCGAAGTTGTTGCTAATACTGTTCTCGTATGTCCCATGTCTTGCTTTAAGTTCTCAAACAAAACATCTAGGAATTTGATAGAATCATTTCTAAGTTTTGGTGGGGTCAGAGGAAGGAAAAAGGCAAAATTCACTAGACAGCTTGGTGCTCTCTTACTTGGGCAAAGAGGGATGGAGGTTTCATTTTAGAGAATTCTCAACTTTTAATTTGGCCTTATTAGTTAAGAATGCTTGGAAATTAATTCAGAATCTTGATGACCTATGGGCTAAGGTGTTAAAGAAAATTTATTTTCCTAATTCAAGGGATTTATTATGCTAAGAAAAGACAGTTTCATGGGCTGGGTCAAGTTTGCTACAAGGGAGAGATCTATTAGTGAAGGAGTTAAGCTAGCAAATTGGTGATGGAAGATCTAAGGTTTGGGGACAAAAATGGATACCAAATAGAATTTTTGTTGAGGAAAAGGAAGAGATCCTAAATATACCAATCTCTATGTCTGGAAGGGAAGATAAATTGAGATGGACTAGGACTAAAAATGGTGAGTATAGTGTCAAGTCAGGGCATGTGGTTACAAAAGAAGCTTCTGGTGGTAAGGTTTCTTTTCGTCCTATTTGTTTTTATTATCCTCCAAATAAGCTATAGTCTTCAAATTGGAAGCTGAACGTTCCACCAAAGGTTAAACGTTTCTTGTGGAGAGTAGCCTCCGGTGCTTTAGCAATTAAGGAAACATTATTCAAGAAGAAGTGTGCTGTAAACCCTCTTTGCCCTGTATGCAAAAGTGAATCTGAGATAGTTGAGCATTTTCTTCTTCTTTGTCCTTGGGTGATGAAGACTTGGTTTGGGAGTTCAGTGTCTTTGATTGTGCAGAAAGAATTGGTTACTAGGTCTGATGTCTAGTGTAGTAACATGCTTAAGAATATTGAAGGTCTTGATGATTTAGGAAGGGCTAGTTTGGCTTGCTTATGTTGGAGAATAAGGAAGTAGTTTTTCAGGATGCTAGGGTGGATCTTATAGAGTTATTGTTAGTGTTGAGAGACTACTATTATGAATTTTGGGGGGATAAGGAGGGGGAAAATAATTATTTGGGCTGTAAGATTGGTAGAAATAGATAAAAAAAAATTTAAATTTCTCTTTTGTTTTTGTTGATCAATTAAAATTCATATAGATGACTCTTTTCATCTTTGATGCTATATTTGATATCATATAATGTAATGTAAAAGATATTATGATATTAATTAAAATATTTATTATACTTTTATAATTATTTCTTAATAGTATTATATCTTTTTGTAATTATTATTTTAAAATAGAGATATGAGAATCATTTTTTAATTTATTTCATTCATTATTTTTTTATTTTTTTTCTTAACAATACATCAAATTAAATATACATTGAAAGTGGAGATGTTATTGTTACTGGCAATTTTTTTTCCTCTTTACTTTTTGAGCTGGTTTTGTTTCTCTTCACTTTCATTTTTATGGTGGTTAGTCTTGTATTATTTTGTTGGGTTTTTTGTTATTAAATGCATTTGAAACAATAAAAGAAAAAGACGATAACGCCCTACGATCCTTTTCACCCTTCGTGGGAATGGCAAAAGGCTCTCATCTTTGGGAGTAATGGCAAAAATTGTCACTTATATTCAAAAATTTTTATCTTATGAATTTTTTTTTTTGGGATGCCTTTCACATGCATATTTTTAAGTTTAATTGTTATTTTAGTCTTTTAAATTATTTTATTTATTTTAATATAATTCTTTAATTTTTAATTAATATTTATTTCTTGACTTTATCTAGTATTTTAAAAATAATTCTTTAACAATTTTTAATGTTTAAAAATTATCTTTCAAATTTTTAAAGTATTTTTTTATGGATAAGATATAATAAAAATTAAAAATTAAGAAATCAGATTAAAATTAAAAAAATAAAAAATCCAAATCAAAACAAATAAATAAATTTACAAATCAAAATAATAGTTAAATCTTATTTTTAAAGTTAATTTAAAAATTAAAAATAAAATTAAGTAACCAGTAACCCTAAATGGCCCACTCTTTGATCATTGCTTCCCTACATCAGTTCCGTGCTTCCTTCTCAGCCTGATTGCCGTGCTTGAGTTCCGATGGCCTTGCCGCCGTGCGCCTGAAGCCTTCCGTTTGCCGCTGCTTGCTCTGTTCTTCGCCGCGCCTGCGCCGCTGCTTTGCGTTCCGCTTTCACCGCTCCGCTTCCTTTCTTCCCTTGTTCAGATTGCCCCTGGTAAGGAATTTCGCTCCCTTTTTTCAGATGTTTTTCCATCTGGGTTCGTTAATTCCTGTTTCTTTGTTATTATTGTTCAACTTTGTGTTGATTTGGGTGATATCAATTTTCGATTTTTGAACCATTGTTGTTTACTGGTTGTTCAGGAATGAAATCCTGTTTATAAAGGTTCATCATTTGGTCTCTTTCTGGGATTTTGCTTAACAGAGTCAAGGTAATCGATTTTGTGGAGTTTGAGCTCTTAAGCTATTGTTATTTTTGGAATTGGGTTTACAGCTTTCTCTCGGCTTGTTCATTGGGATAATTATAAAGAACAGGAATAAGATTCAGTGAACCATTTTATTGTGCTTAGTATAGAGTAGATTGCCCCGTTTTTAAATCATGATCTAAGCTATTGTTATGGTTGGAATTGGGTTCACATTTTTCTCTTAGCTTGTTCATTGGGATAATTACAAAGAACAGGACTAAGATTCATCTACCATTTTATTATGCTTAGTATAGAGTAGATTGTCAATTTTCAATTCATGCCTCCACCTCTTCAAAGCACTCCCATTAACACCAAAAGGCGCAAAAGCAATGAATAAGTCAGTATTTCCTTTGCCACAATATTAGATGCCTGCGTGATGATTCTAACAAAAATTAACGAGCATCATATAGACTGTTGCTGTATGGTATTAGTCAACTATTGCTGAAAAAATTTGTGTTGGGCATATTTGTAGATTAATGAAAGGATGGTTATGTTGCCCAATTTTGTAGTAAATGAGCTGGATGAAAACAGAGTACCTGTTGGTCTTCGTTAAGATTCTGATGAGGAAGATTTTTTTTTTTGGGGTGTTCCCACTAATTGTGATTCATGAATTGTGACAAGTGGGGTAATGTGTCTCTGTCCTTCGGTTCTTAGGTTTTGGGGAGATTTGTCTATTGGTTTTAGAGTTTTTGAAAGAAACTTTGCCAACTTTTGTGTAGAGGACTGATAGGAAGATGTTTGTGCATTTTGCTACATTACAGTGATAGCAATTTGAAGATTTAAACTTGTGATGTAAATTGCATTGGGAGGAATTGTTCATTTGACTTGTGTATGGTGTTTGATTCACGGTCTTTTCTGGTGGGTTTCTCCCACGGATATTCAATGGAATATGAAAGCTTTATTGTCTTGATTCTTCAAATATATTTTTTTCATTATACTCCTGATTACTTTATTTTTCTTATTCCACCTTTAAATTTTCAATTGACCAAATTGAATAATTTCTTTTGGTGGTAGGAGTTCTCTTTGGAAAATATATACCATATGTACCTGATTGTATGATGGAATAACAATATGCTGCTAATATTGAAATCAGCATGATTTTTGTGTCTGTATTTGCTACGTCTATAAATTAAGTGTTTATGTCTTCTCATGTTTTGATAATTTCCCACTCCTTTCCTGTTACATTCTTAGGGAACTCTTTATGTTCGTATTCTTCAATGCAGTGTATTGTTACTGGTTCATTGTGTTCAATTGTAATAGGGAACTGAAAATGGTTTCTGAAGAAGTTATGAAAGCTGTTTTTCCTTTACTGGAGGGCGTTGATCTTGCTTCTTGTATGGTAGTATGTAAGCAGTGGAGAGACATAGCTCGAGATGATTACTTTTGGAAATGTGTTTGTGCCAAGAGATGGCCTTCAATCTGCAAGCGACCTAATCCTCCTACTGTAAGCTACTACAAGTTATACCAAACCTTTTATAAACGCCAGCTTCGTAGAACTCTTCTCCCTCCCAGAATTTCCTTTGATGATTTGGAGTTCTTCATTGACATTTGGGCTGAAAATAAATTACTTTTTTCGGAAGTGGTGCCTGGCTCTGTCCTGCAGCAAGGAGTTAAAATTCCACCATCTGGAGTTTGTGAAATGCTTAAATATCACTTGGAGGGCCCTGAATTCAAGATGACATTACCTGTTGAACCTAGGTTTACGGTATCTTCAAGCCAGACTGAGACCGTTAGTGTCTCTGTATTGGTTGGGCGCAAGGATTCAAATAAGGTTGCTTGCATCATTAATAAGTCTATGTTTGATTACATCGATCAGTCGTCCTACAGGGCCTTGGCATTTAACTACCTCAACTTCTCCCCTGTGTATCCTTTTTTGTCTGGCATCCGGGCATGGATTTCTCTGCTATTTATGGAAGATGGAAATGAAGGAGCAATGGATGTGTTTGGTATACAGATGGATTTCTGTGATGTGGCAAACTCTAAGGAAGAAGTCTTGTGGCTATTGGACATGCTTGATTGGAAATGAAAGGTTTAAGGTGTGATGATTGATAGTACTACTAAAATAACTGGAAGTAATGTGTTTTTGTGAAACTTCATGTTGTTATCAGCATAAAGGGTCTTTACATAATTGATATTGTATCATGTATGTTCACATTCTGTAAATGCTTTATCTATTCATCGTCATTAATAAATACAATCTTTTCTTTAGAATTTTTTTATTGCGTTTAAATATTTTTGGCTTAAATGCACTAGGTTGGCCAAGTTAGAATGTACCAACAAAATATTTAATTTCATTTCATTTGTGCTTGATTAATTTTTTAATTTGTAACTGTTTACATTAAATTAATTTTTTGTTATAAGTATAAATTAGGTCGAGAGAAAACATAAAACAAGTCTTGTTTTGGTACAAATGATAAAAACCACCCATACGTAACAGGTATCAGTTGGGAGTTAGAGTTCTAAACCAGCATGTGGCTCAAGATAAATTGTTATAAAAAAGGACGTTAAATTAATCTTTTAGTCTTTATGGTTTTTCATTCTTTTAATTAAGTCCCTATAATTTTAATTTTTTCAGTTGAAGCCCTATAATTACCATTAATTTGTAACATAGTCCTCCTGGTTAAATTCTGTCATATGGCTGTTTGTTTGATACTGAGGTGGCTAAGGAAGTGATGATTTGGCACCGCCATCAGTCACACTTATGCTTGTCAGCCTTCGCCTGCATGCCACACCAGAGATCCAACTCCCTCAACCCATATGGAAAACAGTGTGTGATCTTCTTCACTGGGCTTTTTTATTGATTCAAAAGCATTATCAACATGATCCAACTCCTCCCACCCTGTCTGTCACCATTTCTCTCTGCGAATTACTGCTGAAATTGACTTGTACAAGTTCGACCCACCCAAGTAATTACCCATTTTCCTAACGTTGAATAGAGTAATTCTTACATACATTTGTAACACAATGTCATTTATACATTCAACACTTAAAATTTATTATATATATAAATTTTACCTGTACAACACATAAACCTCACTTATACAAATTAAATTTTAATTATTGATTGTACCTGGTGCACTATGTACTAGATGCACCAAAGAATTTTTTTTTCTTGCTAAGTTAAATGTGTCTGATGTTAATTATGCAAGCAAAGTGATTGCCGTTGAGAGAAAAAAGGTACTTTCATAACTCGAGAGACCAAAAGTACCCTAATGGAAAGCCACTGAAACCGACAAAATCATTAGCACCAAAGGCCGAAAAGTTGGCAACAAAAAGGCTCTTTATTTCCTATGTAAGCAAAGCACCCAAAGGCAGCAAAGCCAATTAGATCATGCATAAGTATCGCCTTCTAAACAATTCCACAAAAAATGGTAGCTCTAAGATACAATCTTTCACATCTTGTTTTTATAAAGACCACTATGTTTTATGTTATTCAAGCGTGTGTTGTTCCTGTCAGATTCTGTGATGTTGTTTGATGATTTGGTTTTGTGTCAAATATATAAGAACTTGAGCTCGTAGAAGAGTATGAATTCAAGCCTTTCAAGCAAAGCATACAGCTAAAGCAACGAGTCTTTTTCATCGTCGTTGTCCCACTTGAAAAACATGCTTGAATTGTTGTTGGAGATTGACAACAGATGCTTCGCTTTGTCGCTGGTGAACTTGTTTAAGGTGCTACAACAAGATGGGAAGCTTAATTTCCATATTCTTGGCTTTAGAAATGGAAGGGGGCTTCTACCATGAACCATATCAGTATGGTAATCAAAATGTGGGCTACCACATTTCTATATGAATGACCAAATATATGGTAGACTATAATTAGAATCATCAATTCAATTCCTACAACAAAAATGGTTATAGGAGTAGAGCCTGTAAATATGATAGCTCTACTTAGATTCAACAAAAGCAAGGAAAGAATTTAAGAACAACAGTAATATCTAGCAGAAATGGAAGTTTAGTAATAATCAATAATAAAAAAAATTATGAAAAATGCTCATTTATTTGAGACAAAGAAAATCTCTATATATAAGCTACGCAAATATTATTCGTCGGATTATGTGTAGAAATCTACTAGCCAGCTTGGCTGTTTTCCTTTTTTGCGTTGCTTCACCATGGGTTATGTGACTTGGGCTGCTTTCTTGAGCTTATCATTGTAACACCATATTTTTTTAGTCTTCAATTATAATTTCATAAAGCACCTAATAAAGCAGCTGCTAGAATTTAAGATTTTGGCTCTATTCTTTGGCTTCTTCAAGGCTCTTCCACTTGGTATAGGCTTCTTTTTCAAAGCCTAACCTTATCTTTTTGAATCACACCTAAAACAGACTCATATCATACACCAAAGCCATGGACAAAAAGGTGGAAAAGAGAAGAGTAGAAGTACTAGAGGGAGAACCATGAAAAGTCTTGTTTTTCCATACCTTTTGCCTTGTTTTTCTCCTCCCTTGAAGCTTCTTCTTGTGCGCCCTTCTCCTTGGTCTCTCTCTCTCTCTCTTTGTTTTGGACAGAATAGTAGGTCAGTTAAGGTGAGAGGAAGGGAAGATGCCACTTAAGAAGTAAATGGAAAAGAATTTGTTTATTAAAAATGCCATTTGTGTCCTTTCTTTTGGCTAATTCATTTGAGGTTCATTTTAACTCTTTTTTTAGAATTATTTTTTCATCATAAATTTTATGTCCTTTAATTTATAAAATTGTTTTGGAATCACCCAATTTGAATTTAAAACTTTTATGAACGAAGAGGTTAAAGTTCAAGTCAACCGACGCTCAAAAACATACACTAGAAGGGTTTTAATTGTCCGAAGGATTCCTATGACTTTCAGAATTTTTGAGAATTTCAAAAAACTCAAAATTTTCATTTAAAAAAGAATCTTTCTGTAAGTTTTCTAAAAAGTACTTATATTTATAAAAATACCACTATACTTTCGGTAATTTTATTGAACTACCATAACTTGGGTTTTGAGTATCTTAAATATTGGATCCTCATTTTTTATTATTTAAAATTTTATTTTAATTTTATTTGGCTTCAAATCTCTCATTTTTAGGGGAGTTATTTTTAAATTGACTTATTTTAGTGATTTTATGAAAAATTGAATGTTACAATTGGGCTATCAAGTTATCAACAAACTTGGCATAAAATACCATAAAACCAAGACCATCTGAAACAAAGGCTAAACATGGGGTTTGGTTAGTGTTAAGAGTCTTTGGTTTCTATGGCACAAAGGTCTTGAGAACTATTTGGGTAAAGAAGAATCGGAGTGTGCTAGAACCAAGTCTTCTTGTCTCATCTTCTGGATAATCCTTTTGGACCAAGAAAAAGGCTAGGTGAAGAACATGAGCACTTTATTTTCTAGATAGGGTGTGTATGTTATGAGTGAGTGTGGATGATGGTAGTGTTAGATGATCACTGCCTTAACCACCACAACATCAAACGGTTGTATGACAGAATTTAATCGTAAGGACCATGTTATAAATGAAAGGTGATTGCAGGGACTCAATTGAAAAAAAAATATGAATTATAAAACTTTAATGACTTGTATGGTTGTGCAAAAAAAAAAAAATTTATATGATAATTATTTTATTTTTATAATTATTATTTAATACTTTTTATTAATTATTATTGAATTATTAAAACTAAAAATATTAATTTTTTTTTTTACTTTTATACTTAATTTTTATGTGCCAAATAGATTGTTAAATGATTAATTTAATCTAAAAAAACTTGAATTTTACCTCAATAATAAATAAATCAAATTTAACGTTTTCAAATTTTTGAAATGATATAATAATTTAATTATTTATCATTATATTTGTGGCCAGGCAATTTATTTATTTATTGTTAAATTTATAATTATTATTGTAAGAAAATTTCCCAGACTCGCGAGTGTTTTTAGGTTGACTTGATCGGGAGTTCTTACTTCTTACCGAGTACAAAGAGTTTGTGGGAATTATCAATTTTCTTCCTTTCATGCTCCGTCAAATGACTTGTATTATGCCCTTTTTGTTCCAATTGAATCGTTGAATTGGACAGCCTCGTCAATATCGTAATCGCAATTTTTGCAAGCTCCGAGTCACAGTTGCAATTCCGTTCACCCACCGAACATGGCCGCGTCGCCGTCCGCAGCGGCCTCCACCACCAATATCATGCTTGCCATCTTCGAGAAGAAGACGAACCCTATTGATCTCTATCGGCCTCTTCGCAATTACGTAGTTTTCCACTACTCCGAACGCGAGGCCCAGAATATCGAAGACGATCTCCAAACCCTCAAGCAACTCCGTTCAGACCTCGAGCGCCACTCTGATCCTTCGCTCACCTCTCGCCGAGACCTCCTTCAATCCTACTACAAAGCTCTCTGCCTCGTCGAGACCCGTTTCCCCATCTCCCCTGATCAAGATCATGTCAACACTGTTAGCTTTGTGTGGTTTGATGCGTTTAAGCCAAAACAGAAGGCAACTCAGCAGAATATTCACCTTGAAAAAGCTGCTGTGTTGTTCAATTTGGGTGCAGTTTATAGTCAAATTGGGTTGTCCTATGACCGGAACACCGTTGATGGCCGGAGGCAGGCATCACATGCGTTTATTGCAGCTGCAGGGTCGTTCGCTTATCTAAGGGATAATGCGGCGATGAAAGCGTCAATTGGAAGTTCCACAACAGTGGACATGTCAGTGGAGTGCGCAGGAACGTTGGAGAAGTTGATGCTGGCACAGGCACAGGAGTGCGTGTTTGAGAATACCATTGCAAAAGGGAGCACCCCGGGGGTTTGTGCCAAGATCTCTAGGCAGGTCCGTGAATTTATGGGGCTTGCTTGTTAAGTAATATTTGATTTAAAAGTTCAACCATCCAATGCATGCTACCAGTTACAATATCACGAATTTTAGTTATGCTCTTGATTTGCTGAGTGGATATTGGGAAAAATGGGTCTGATGGACTTACTCCGTATTTCGTTGATGGTAATAACCGGTCCTGGACACAATTAAAATGACATTTATTTGGCCTGTGTCTTAAGCAGTGTTGAAGGCCATTTTCTGCTCCTAACGCTGATATATACCGAATTATTTGATAATCAATTGAAGTAATGAAAGACTTCTTAAAGTTACTACAGTATTGGAAAATAGTAATTGTGTTGTATTAATTTTGGTTACTTTGGGAAATATCGTACATTGTTTTACGCAAATGATATGCTTCTTGTAACATGTGATCTCTCTCCTTTTGTTTTTGGGGCCAAGAACTAACCCACTCCGGAGATGTTGTAGGTTGGGCTCTATTATGAAGAAGTTTTAGCTGCACTGAATGTTGCACCTTTGAGCCAGCATTTTGATAAGCCATGGATAGCTCATTTGCAGTTAAAGGCAGCTTTATTCCATGCAGAAGCTTGCTATAGGTATGGATTAGAGCTACATGAGAAAGAAGAAATAGCAGAGGAGATTGCACGGCTGAGGAGTGGGGTTAATGCTCTAACTGAGGCAAAGAAAAACTCAAAGGGTGCTGCAGCACAAATTCTGGATGCAATTAGTAAGTTAGAGGCCAATCTCAATAGAAACTTGGAAAAGGCTGTCAAGGAGAATGATAGAGTTTACCTCATGAGGGTCCCTTCACCTGCTTCTTTACCACCTCTTCCAGCATTTTCCATGGTGAAGCCAATGGCAATGAATGAGGTGTTAGATGCAAGTAAAGAGAAGATGTTTGCGAGTCTTGTCCCTGACAACAGTGCTAAAGCTCTCTCCAGGTACACTGAAATGGTAGATGACATTATAAGAACACAGGCTGAAAAGTTACAAAAAGCTAGTGAGCTAACCCGAGTTAGGCTTAAGGAAATGGACCTGCCAGATTCTATTCTTGCTTTGGAAGGTAATTTTACTCTACCAACATATCTCCAGGAAGATGTGGAGGCTGTGCAGATCAGTGGGGGTCCTGCTGGATTGGAAGCTGAGTTACAGCAGCTTAAGGACCTTAGGAGGGTAAATCAAGAATTGTTGGTCCAGGCTGAGGAGTTGTTGCAGAAGGAAGCAAGAGAAGATGCTCAATTTAGAAGCCAATTTGGGACGAAGTGGACTAGGCCTCAATCAAACACTTTGACAAAGAGCTTGCAGGATAGGTTAAATAGGTTTGCAGGTAACTTGAAGCAAGCTGCAGAAAGTGATAATCGGATTGAACGTTCAGTTAGAGAACACTCAGCTCTTATGTCAATCCTTGACCGCCGTCCGGTAAATCATGGACTTGGTTATGTTGCATGCGTTTTATGTGCTCTTAAAATAAGGCCCTGCTGTATGTGATGTTATTTGCATGTGTGAGCTCCTTATTTTAAATTTTGTTCTTCAAAAATGTAAAAACAGAAGGTACTGGATAGTGCATGCTAGAAATACATATTTGCTGGAATTTTGGAAATATAAGAGCAATTTATAATGCAGGGCTGTCCTTTTCTGATATCAGAACTAGTCTTGTTCTTACTGTCATTTGTTTGTTGGACCTCAGAAAAATGTGGAAAGGAAAACAAAAAATGTCAAGAACCTTGAAAGATAACATACATGGTTAAAAATTGTTTTAATTTGTCTTTTCCATTTTTTAGATAGGGTGTGAAAATGTCAATTTTTTAGGACATCAATGAGAACTAGTTTGTCTGTTAAGTTTTCCATGTTAAACTTTTCAGGATATTATGTACTTGCGCAAATTAATTATCATTAGATATAATCAGTTGTCAGAGTCAAAACATGATGCTATAATTTCTTAAAAGTAGCTGGAATAACAAGTTTTTTTCTTGGTACATTTGTAAATCCCTGAGATACCTTTCTCTTTTGCCAGATTGAATCTGCACTTCCAACCTTGGCTAAACCATTAATGTCCTTTGATGCCAATGAAGATGCTATTGTGGGGTCTCTCAAGCAGAGCTTGGTATGTTGCTCTTGATTTTTTTTCCCTGGTCAAATGTTGCTGTTGCAGTTACTGTTATATTAAGCTTTCCAAGGAATAAAATGTATAACCATTTCCTGAGTCTGTTATTTATAATCTCTTCTTTGTTTGTTTTTGTTTATTTTTTCTTTTGGCAGAAAGTTCTTTGTTGTTTTAATATGTGTTGTATTAATCCCTCCAGATATATATTTGGTGAAGAATATAAATAAAGCCATCTTAAAACTCGAATGGTATCTTAAAACTGGTTGTGGTGAAGACCTGATAAAGTTGTCCAATGTGCTTTTGTTGTTAACATCATAGTTTCGGAACCATGGTGTATGGCATTTGAAATATCTATTGCTTGAAAATTTGATGTTTCTCATTGATAAATATTTGTAAATATGTCTGGAAATGTTGAGAAAAAATACGTGTTTTAGCAAGGTGTTGTTTTGTAATAATGCAAATAGCTAGAAAGATGGCAGATGAGCTATCAATTTTAAAATTACAGATTTTCCGTTGTATTCATCTTCTTTGAAATTTTCTTTTAGGACTTGTGTGTAAAATGGTAGATTTTTTTGTTGTATAGGCAAGTTCAACAATCCTTTGCCTTTTTGCTATAAGAAACCCAACAATTGGATTATTGCTAACTTTCCTTTTCCCTCATTCTCCCTTGTAGTTATACAATAAGCTGTGAAGCATGGAGACTACATGAAAACAGGACATGAGATGGACACATTGACACGTCAAATTTAAAAAGATATATAACACACAATTATTCTAAGTACTTTACACTATTATCTCCCCCCCCCCCCCAAAAAAAATTCTTAAACTATACTGTTCCAATTATTTATGAACAATGAAAAAGATTAGGAAAGAACTTTTATTATCTTATCAAGATGCGGTTTGTAGTCCCTCATTCTATCTTTTTTTTTGGGGGGGGGTTGATTTCTCCTTTTTTTGGATCCAGCTGTGTCCATATCATCTCCGGCATGTGTCTGAGCTGGAGAATTATTTTTAATTTTTATTTTGACATATATGTACATGTACTGTGGCAGTTGAGTGTTAGTGTCCTACATGGCAACATACCTGAAAATAGGCATGTCTGTGCAAAATGAACTAAGATATTTTAATTGTCCTTTTGGAAAATGTTCATTTACTGTGGTTTAATAAGATTCTTTTAAAATTTGTTCTCACTTATGCAGCGGCAGTTAGAAACTCTGGGAGCTCACAGGGCTGGTCTTGAAGATATGCTTAAAGATATGAAAAGAAAGGTGTGCCTTATGATATGATTTTGACACTTTTCTCCCCCTTCTAAATTCAATTGTTGATGTGTTCATTTCTAGATCCTAGCCTTGTGTTGTGTGATGCTGATGAGAATCATTATTATTCATGCACAGTGCGCAAGTCATTCTTGGCCTTTAGAGGATTGTAGGGAAACTGCTATATGAAATTTTGGTGCTGGTTTTGCAACATGTTGGAGGAAATACGTATTTCAATAATGTTGACCTCATGCCTCCAAATATAAGGGCTCTACTTATCATTCAGTTTATTCATGCCTATTGGATTCATCATTCATGAGTTCCTTCTTTCTTGCATTATAGCAATTGAAACCTGGAGCTCTAAATCTGATGATTATGGTGCAGAGGTGCCCCACTTTTCTGCATTTTCTGTGTTTTAACTTTTAAATATGAGATCCTCTACTATAAGTAAAGTCCGAGAAAAAAATTGTCTATAAATAAGCTGGGAAAACAATATTTGGTGGTTTGTCATTTGCCATATGTATCGTAATTTATTATGCAAATGCTTCCAAGTTTTGAATTAGTAGTTTAGATTTTGTTGTCTACATTTTGAGGTTGCTAGTTCTGAGGTTGGAAAGGAGTAGTGGGAATTTTTAAGGTTTGTGGTCTGCTGATTCTTGGGCTTGCATTTTTTTTTTAAATCCAGAAGAAAAGTTTGCTTCCTTTTTTTCTTTTTTGTGTCAAATTGGGTTTTAATTTCGATAAATGTGTTCAGGATGATATACTACCCAAGTTGATGACATCAACTGGCTCTCATGAGGATCTTTTTAGGAAGGAGATAGCAAAATATAACCATATTGGTGAAGAAATCGTTCAAAACATTGAGGCACAAGAGCAGTTGTTGCTGCAGATCCAGGTAACTGTCGTATGGTAGTTTGTTTTGTTATACATGTCGGACTAAATGCTTGGGATCCTTGATTAATGCAACCACATATACAATGACACTGTACCTACTTTAGCTGAAAATACAAACTTGCAGAGGACATAGTTCTTACTTCTCGAGACAGTTGAGACTGTGTCTAAAGGCAGAGTGAGAAATACAATGTGTCTCTCAAATTAATCATATTATTAGCAAGGTTGGCATGCACGATATTGGTTGTAGAGTTTTATTTCTAGAGTATCTTTCTAGGCATTTTCTTCTTGCAGTGATGCTTTAGAGAAAAATGAAATTTTGGTAATGTGATTTTAATAATTGTTTTTCATTGTTTACAGGCTCAAAATGCTGAGTTCTCTGCAATCTTTAATCTTGAGGATTACAAAGGTAGGTCTAATTTGGTGGTGGTTCTCTTCAATATTTGATTGAATTTGGCTTTCATATTATATTATATGCAGACGAAGTTCACTTTCAGATTATGGTTAGTAACTGCTATGCTATATCCACTCAGTAGTTGTGGATATTAAAGATTAGGGGTTTATGGGTGCGTTGAAAACACTATGTAAGGAGCCAACAACCTTTGGTTTTTTAGCTGCTAGTCCTTTTAAGGGACAGAGTGCCAATCATAATTTAAGACAAGTTAGTTTGTTGATTAATTTCCAATCAATGAAAAATTCTCATCCATCGTTACTGTAAATTCAGTCAAATGTGTAATTCAATATATTTAAAATTTAAAATTTAATTTCTTTTTTAGTGGTTATTCTTAGAATTTGGATAATTCATTTATTTAATATAGTTTACAACAATTTTTTTTTTTTAATGGTGTTTACCCTTCATGTATATAATCTGAACTTTTGATGGTTTTTTCTTCACACTTCCAGCATCACGTGAAAAATGTTACAGGCAGATTGAAGCCGCCATAGCAAAGTTTCGAGAAATAAAGGACAACATCAATGAAGGGTTGAAATTCTATGTTACACTGCAGGTAAAAATTTTGGGTATATCTGTTTTGAAATTGTTTCATTTTACAGTTGTTTTTTCCCCGATGGCTGCTAAAGACTTATTATTATTGTTATTTTCAAATTTTTTTTCTTGTATTATGTCTGTGTATGAGTAGTACTGGCAATAACCAATTTCTTTGTTCAATAGGATGCTATCACAAATGTAAAGCAGCAGTGCAGTGACTTTATAATGACAAGAAACATCCAGTGCAGGGAAATGATTGAAGATGTTCAGAGACAAGTGGCTGGTCTCAGTTTCCAAGATAGCAAAACCACAGCTGCTTTCAACAGCAACTACCCTTCTGTGGGACACCAAACTCAAAGATCTAATCCACAACAAACGGATCCTCGTCCTCAAACACCTTATTATCAGCCACCGGAGCAGCCACCAGTGGCTGGGTACAGTCACCCTCCTCCCCCATATAGCTCTGCATATCAGCCTCCTCCTCATCACATTCCGCCAACAGCAGCTGCTCCGTACCCACCTTCTCAGGTCCATCAGCAGCCACCAGCAGGTCACGAGTATGGCCAACCTGCATATCCTGGGTGGCGGGGCCCATTTTATAATGCCCATGCACAACAACCTGCATCTGTTACACGCCCTCCTTATACCATTCCAGGTCCTTATCCTCCTCCTCACCAAAGTGGCTATTATAAGCAGCAATAGTGTTCATCCTCTAGGCAAAAAAAAAAAAAAAAATGTTGTCATGTTCTCTCTTTATAAACAAATGGGATTCAGGTAGATCTAGCCTTTGATCTTAAAGCCTCAGCACAACCGAAATCTTTTCTTTTGGGCTGCATCTTATTTCTGTTGTGTTGATTTGCATTGTCATTGAATTGTGAATTGCATAGTTTGTGTAAGAATGTGCCTATATGTATATATAGTTGTTTCTTTTATCTAGTTTTGATAAAACGAGAGTTGTCTGGCAGCAGGACAATCATTTGTTTCCTGGAGACGATGTTATGATGCCTCTTATTAAAGAAAAGATTTTTCACGTACTTTTCTGGAGGGATTTTACCAGGGACAAAAGCTCACTTTTGGAAAGAAATGCAAACATCTGTTTCATTTTTTTAGGTGGGCTGATGTTTAGTTCTTTGACAGTTTGTGATGGTTGTCTCCTGATGTTATTGTCTGGATAATTCTTTTCAGTATGTGTTGGCAAGTTTTACCAATTTGTGTGCGCGCGGCTTCTTGTGAGTTCATAAACTGCATTTCAAGGAAGTTATAATTTAGCTAATTACTTTTTATTTTAACCAAAATTTCAATTTAATCGCTTTATTACTTTTTTTTTTGGGGTCAGAATTTGTTATAGTATAGGAGATAAGAATGACATTAAGTTACTTGGGCTCAAGTTTAGATTTTGTGGGAAGTCTGGAAAAGATATTAAGCCCTAATTTTTGTCTAAGAATAAAAGTCTGACTTGATGGTTACCATCCTTGTATCCGAATTTCACAAATACCTGACGTTTAACAAGAGTTATCCAAGAGAGTGATGATAAAAGCCAATTACAAAGTCCTCAAATATTAAACCTAAATTAAAATACCATTGAAATTACTTGATTAAGATAGGAACTAAGTGCATGTTTGGAAAAACTTATTCATCTCTCAAATCATGTTTTGTACAAAGCAACAATATGTTGTTTCTGCAAAATCATGGTCAGCAAATATGATTTTTTTTTTCCAAACGTATATCCAAATACACTATAAATTATTATTATACTATTATTTATTTTTCTTTTTGATCATCATAATGTATGGTACATGGCTACTATGGGCTTTTGACTCAATCCAAGCAAACAAGGACTTCCAAGAAAAATACAGAAGCACTGAGATGCACCAACTTGAACATAAAAGCTTCCTCAAGCAACAAAAGTGGTAGCCAAACTACAGTACAATCTAAAACGCACGTAATTGAAGACACTATTCACAGTCACCAAGCAAATAAAATAAAAGGCAATAGTTATTGCTTCATAATTAATACAACAAAATTACCACGGTCCTCATTGTTCATAACTCATAAACCTACCACTTAATTAAACTTTTAGTAGACACTAGACTCGATACTTCTTACATTCATGTTTATGATAAGTTCTTGCTAATAGAAATTCATTAAAATAAGTCCATTAGTAAGCCTCACCACTTGGCATACAAAATTTATTGGCTTATTATGCCCATTTTGAGGGAGAGAGTTGTACCTATGTAGTTTCTTACGCCATACACTGAAAAAGAGTTGTATCTATGAGAGAACTGTGAGCTTATCCGTTTATGCATGCACCTTGCGCTTAAGAAGAACAAAAAGTACAAACAGTTTAAGCTTTCTCAATCCATGATTTCTCGGAATTCCATAACTTTCTTTGTGAAGTGATCAAAAAGCTCATCGACAACATCTCCAAAGTGCTTCTCAAATAGTCCGTCCAGCGCAGCCCCGCGGTGGGAAACATACATTTCCACGTTTGGTATAAATAAGCATTTGGGATCCAGTGTGTTCATTTGCTTGACGCTAAAATCTTCATGACTTTCAACTATTTTCTTCAGGTGTGGGAAAAACATGGGACATTGAATGTGTCCACTTTTTCTTCACTTACTAATCCCCGTAATGACAAGGACCATTGGCAACTATTTGGTTTGCTCATTGCCATATAATTTACAATGTAATCTTTTTTTAGTAATATTTATTATACTTTTGTAATCATTATTTAATAATATCTATCTTTTTTATTATTATTTTTTAAAATAAGGTTGTAAGGACACAAGTATTATTTTTTTATCTTTCTTATTTATATTTTATATTCTTTATATATATATATATATATATACACACCTAATATTTATCCAATCAAACTGGCATAGTCAATTCTATCTAATTTGTATAAAGTTCATAAATGATAATAAACAAGAGTTTAGTACACTGGGTTTTGTGTTCGATCACCTGAATTTTATGGGTTAAGTGTGTCAGTGTTCCCACTCTCAATTTTTAGGTATCATGTCATTATTTGCAAATTTACTGGAGGGTGCTGAGGAGAATGATGATTTGTTGGGCTACGAGGAAGACCTATTAATAGGTATTATCTTCATAAAAATTATATCACGTTTATAATTTAAATTTAGAAGATCCTATACTTTAATAAGCAGATAATTGTCTAAGATACATACTATTACTTATTAACTAAATTAGAAATGGTCCACCGCGATACACGGGCATAACGTAAAGCAGGTGTGAATAAAAAAAAATTTCTCATGAACCAATTAATTTAAATATTCTATAATTTTAACCTAATAAAATAATTTTAATATTAACATGTGCTATGCACTAATTTAATGTTTTATATTTTTAGCAGTATGTAAATGTAAACAATTAAGAAATAATTTATCATGCTTATAGAAGGAGGGTAGCTTATGATTTTTTTCCCCTGTATGGAAATGTACATTTCAATTAATAGTATACCACTTTGTCTTCCACATATTGTTGCACACCAATCATATGCAAAACTGGTCGTTGCACAATCAAGTATTAATTGGCAAGTATTAATAGTCAGAATAAGCAGGATTATCAATTATGAAATAAGATAATAAATTGAATAATCTATAATAGGTGCTCATTTGATATACAGAATGAAAAAAGAAAAAAAAGAAAGCTTTGAAAGAAGAAGTGAAAGAAGTGAGTTTGATGATGAAAATCATTCTCCTGGCCTTACTTAAAAAAATAATAAAAAGTAGATACTATTTAATTACAAAGATATAATAAATATTGTATACAATTAATGTAATCAAATGCGCCGTAAATTCTTTCAATGCACCAGCATATACAATTTAAATTGGAGCTCGAAGTAGTAATGTGAAGGTACTTGAAGATGTGCAATAGAAAATGGACTTCAGTAGCAGTTTGCAATTAGATGATTCCAACAATTTTCCACGCAGTAGGGATTATAATAATGCCGTAGCATGCAAGAATTTCACATTACATATCGAAGAAATAGTACCTATAAAGAACTAATCCTGTCAACTACGTAACTAATTAATTATCAAACATATAATGGGACCGTACTTAGCAGTTAACTCTGACAAAGCTCTCCACAAATCCACAGATAATTTTATACTAAGAACAGGCATGCAGAAGACATTTATTGATGACATTAAGATTTTGGCTAAGTAGATATAGGAAGAATAGATATTGTCTACGATTATCATTAAAATCAACATAATCCTTGTTCATAGAAGTATAAGAATGTCACCGACCATGTACATAGGTTGATACAAATATGGAACTGTGTTAATTTGGAGAACTATCTTTCATGAATTGGGATCACAAGTTCCAACATCGAAGACCTAAAAGTCCATTATATAATTATCTCTTACATAAGGATTGTAAAAAATAACGGTGGCTTTATTCTTGTAGGACCAACTTGGATTTCAGCTTGATGGCCACTTCTTGTATTTCATCTCATTGAAAACATCAGAACTAATATCATATACCACAATTGAACCTAGTATATAATAATCACAGCCTTCTTCTTCACTAGTCCAAATGAAGTAGCTATCAACTTGAGGAGGTTCACTGTTCATAAAGTTACACTTAAAGAAAATATAGTTCTGGATTTCTCCATGCCTTTTCCTTTTAGTTGAAAAAAGTCCATGGAAGATAGTTTTTGACATGCACACTTAGAAAATAATAACATATTACTTAAAAACGTAGCCACCAAAACATTTCATTTAAATGCTTAAAATTTTTTTTAAGGGTCGCAATCTACAATTTTTTTCATTAATCTTTTTTAGGGATGCAGACTAGGCTCTTCTGCATCCTTATTGAAATTTTTAAATTTTTTTAAGGGACGCAGACTAGGCTCATCTACATCCCCAAAAAATTATTTTTTTTAAATTTTTTTAAAGGGATGCAGATGCGAACTAGCCTAGTCTATGTCCTATATAAATTTTTTAATTAATATTTGTAGTTTTAAGTAAGAAAATATTATAATATTCTTTTGTAATTTTTATCTTTATCTTTTTATTATTTTAAAGAAAAGAATTTATGAAAAAATATTATAAACAATTAGAATGTTTTAAAAATATGTATAAGAAATATTTTACTCTTATAAAAAAGTAAATGAAAAAGTAGAAATATAAGAATAGAAAATAAGTTTACCGTATCAACTAATGTGTCCTCTTTATCATACACTAGAGCCTTTTTCTCAGTTGTTATGGACGGTGCTATATTGGCTTATTTTCTTCTTCTTCATCATCTTCTTTTTTTTAGTCATTTTCATCATTATCATCATCAGCAACAGCAACAGCAGT
Source organism: Erythrophleum ivorense (assembly GCA_026724425.1). NCBI lineage: Eukaryota > Viridiplantae > Streptophyta > Magnoliopsida > Fabales > Fabaceae > Erythrophleum > Erythrophleum ivorense. Next base: position 48,117,949 of record JAIUCV010000009.1, read on the forward strand.
AGACAATCCATTATTAATATTATGAGTTAATAAATTATTCAAGTCTCATTGAGGGGATTGGATAGATGGAATTGGTTGATGAAGACTCTCTATTGGAAAGATGATTTCCATTGTCTTGAAGATGCACCAACATACTCTCAGCTAAATGCAAATGGATCGTAGAACAGTGTTGTAAAAGGCACACTATCAGCTTGCGTAGTTGAGGATAGAGAGGAGAAAAAATATGATTAAGGAGTTGATGGTGTGAATAAAGAAGAATCAGCACTTCCAAAATCTATAAATGATGTACAAGGAGCAAAAGAAGAAAGGCCAATACCTCTAAAATCTATCAAAAGGTCCACTTTCAAACTATGTAAATGATGTAAAAAGTGCAAAAGAAGACAGATCAATACCTACAAAGTCTATGTATGATGTAAAGGGAGATGTTTTTATGTTAGCCTAGACAACAACCTGCTGGTATATATTCCATACAGTAATAAATACAATATGCTCATGGCACCAATCTTTATGTGTTTTTCCTCTCAGTTGAAATGTATGGTGGGAACCTTATGTTAAAAGATGTCTAGAGCATATGTTACCACAGATCAAACTGACAAAAAACATGACTAGCATGGTAGAACTTAATGATCTAGAAGTAAATAATAGGGACAAGTGCGTGCTATATCTTTGGAGACGCTAATCAATAGTTAGGAATTAACTGTCAAATGCTTAGAGAGTTGTATGGTCGCCAAATGAACTCATTATCTTTCATTTGATCTAACAAAAACCTATACGTCTATAAGGCCTCTGTGGTCGGATGAATATGTTGAGTGATATGCCTCCATTTGAAACCCAGTAATATATCTCCAAACAAGGGTTTGGTTGAAGGGGTGGCTATAAAGCGAGTCATGAGAATTGATCCTATGCTCGTAAGTATAGTAGTGTCAAACAAAAATTAATATTGACCTTGTCATAGTTCGTTGTACTGTGCATTTCTCTATATAAGTATACCAGAATCACCAATCCTCAACTATAATGACTAATCTTATTACAATCGGCAAGCAATAGCAACTATGTTAACATAATCCCATGCCTAGTCCAGTTTGGCATAAAGTATCCTCTAATCAATCTTGCGATGTATACTTGTGTGAATTGCTATACAATTTTATCATTAGCATCATCTGGTAAGTCCACAAATGTTTGGGTGAGTCATGGGACATTGAACTTTTATCCATCCATTGTCTTTAGAGGTGAAGTCAAGTCAAGTAACTGTTGGTATATGATCCTCTAATTATAATATGTACATCCAGACACAACTTATCCCATGTAATGTAGCCTAAGCTAAATGGCAACGTCTTGTAGGGTGATTGTTGCCTCCCTTTAGTTAGGTGAAAAGTATGTGTCTTTGGTCACTATCTCTTTACAAGGGCTGAAGCAAGTACTGTATTAAAGTCAAAATGGCCAAGTCGGAATATTCTATTGAAACCATCCTTTATTAGGTAAGGAACAATTACAAGTAGAGGCTCAAATATATGATCCTTCTATACTACCTGTCATTTACAAAGAATGCAATTAACTTATAACATTTAGTTATAATATTTACATGAAACAGTTTATAATAAGTTAAATAAATTAATTTTGGTTATGTTATGTTACCCATCCTTGCCACACAGCTTGTGATAGGTGACGAGTCTGTAAATATATAAGTAGGTCATTCTTGGGGCTTGGATTCATAATGCTTTGACAGTTAGCCATTGTACTATTACAATTCCAAAGTTAAAGTTAAGGCTATCACATTCAAATTCATATGTCTAGAAGTAATTTTTTTTACAAAGCAATTACTAATCTAGTAGATAAAAAAATGACAAATATGGCAAAATAATTCATAGGTCAAGGCACTAACTTGTATACAAGACAAGGAAAATTCTCTGTGATAAAAAAATTCATTAATGGAATCAAATACAGAGGCAAGGTAAAATTATGTCAATGAAGTCCACATAATAAAATCAAATACATCAACATCCACTCGGCGGCGAGATGGATAGGTTGCATACTTATGACCAATTTATCTATACAACTCACATTGTTGTTGTTTCTTGGACCTCTCATGCCAATCCATTTCATTCCAAATTCTAGGGGGACTTTGGTTGATCTCTCTAACGAATCATAGCGAGATTAAGTACTAGCCATGGATTCACTTTTTATGACCACTATAGCTTCCCTTTATTGGTCCGAACTCGATCTTGTACGCATTTATTATGGTGTCCAGTTGAAATATTTGGTCCACATATTGTAGCTAGTCAATGGAGATGACACATATGGCAAATACATGTTGGCATGTGTGTTTTTAAATTTGAAACTCACTGTAGTCTTAGGTGCCACAAGATAAGCTAACCTTATAACATCTATCATATTACTTATTTGTCAAATCATATGGCTTTTTAACCTCGAATTCTAATGCCTACCTATTGAGCCTGCATATAGCTAAAGCAAATGCTCTCTGTATTAATGATGACAACTTTTTCATTATGTCTTCAAAAAAAAAAAAACTGGACTAGCTTCAAGCTATGCAATTATTTTCTGCGTATGCTTCACCCAATATGTATTTAGCCTATATATAATTACGTTTACCAATCTGTTTAAGGGTAAGAACTTGACCCCCTTCAATATGTTATTTATGCGTTCAACTAAGTTTGTTGTTATGTTCCCCTAATGTTGGCCTTCAACATCATATGCACAAGACCATTTATATTTTGGAATATCCTCAATCTAATTTATAGCCTCCACATGGAGTAGACATAATTAGGCCCATTGTTCATCCATTTGATAATGCTTATGCAAGTAATCTGTATCAATAGTTATTTGCAAGTAAGCATCTTGACACAACATTTATTAAGTCATTCCATATAATCGGCAAAACATACCAATATTGAGGAATCTCTTCTTCAGCCATTTACTTCTAAACATTGTATCCAAGTTGCTTGCAATATGTCTTAAACAAAGCACATGATATGAATGTGGTGGTTGCTACCTATGTTCTCGATTAGATATGATGGCTAAAATTTTAGGATGTCTATAAAAAATTAAGCAAATCTCCATTTTATTCGACATCACTTGGCATCAAAATAAGAAAATGAACCATGTCATAACTCATGCATTTCACCTTTAATGATTGCAAATGCTAATGGTATAACTTTATTGGCCCCATCTTATAAGCTTATATTGAGCACAGTATCCTGTACTTTCTGTACAAAAAGGTTCTAAAACTGGGTTGTCATGTGAAGACTCATTATGAACAAACCTTAGCATAAAATGTTGAACTGTGGCTAACCATTTTGGCAAAAAAGCATATGATTTTTCTTAGTTCTTAAATGCAATACTAATTGCTCAATGTTTTGCTATCTATGCTTTTTGTATGATATTGTATAGTCAAATATGTTGTGCACCCTTTTAATAACTTACCTAACTGAGACTGATGGATTCTTAGCTATCATTAATACAATGTATGATGAGATCACATTAGAGTTAAGTCTTAGATCTTATGACAATAACGGAAAAACAAGTGTGCTGGCCATTATATCTTGTAATTTTTCAATGATTTTTTTATCATCTTGGCTTTTTCTAACTCTCCAATTACATTGGCCACCATACTCTAGACAACGATATTCTTTTTACTTCTCTGATGAGTAATACACCCTAAAGGTGTAGTGTTTGCAAATAGAATATGTTTTCATTGCACGATGCATGGATTATTTATCTTGAAACTTCATGCCAATATGCAACTTTTGATTGTTGTTCAAACCAACATCTTTAACCATCATAGGGATCTTAACATAATTCACATCATTTGAGTTAATTTGTGATCGCAAAGTATATACTCGATCCATATATTAAGCTAGTAGAGTGACCTCCTCCTTGTTAGTATCATCTCCCTCAGAATCATCTTCTCTATGGTCATTGACATTTGGTGGAGCATCATTTTCATCATCTTTCTCAAAGTCATCCATTATATCCTCTATCTTATCTAGGGATGATAAAGGACTAGTACTTAAAATATGCCATTGTGATGAGCTTGGTTGGGATGTGAAGTCAACAACAGGTTGAGAATCGAATAGGTGAATATTTACTATGTAAGAGTTACATTGTTATGCATGCTCACGCGTACATTGGAATTGGCTAGTGGACAAGAAAGGCAATGGTGCATAGACTTTAGCTTGGGTCACATTCAAATCTACATCGATAGTTGATATATGATTGTATATATTTGATGCATCCAATTGGTTTGAAAATTTCTAATTGGTTTTCCACATAATTTGAATATTGGAATCATCCTCTAGAGTGCTTACCAAGTACCTTGTAGGAGTATGGGAATGAAAGTATTGATATACTAAATTAGAAAAATGATATAAGGCCAAACTGTAACTTTTCCCCTACTACCTTTTTCAACCCATTAAGAATAATGTCTAAATCCACTTTTAATGTTTTAGATCTGTTACATACAAATGTTACGTCTTTCTCACTATCATAAATCTTTTCATTTGCATAAATGTATATAATTTTCTTTTTCAAAGTCATTATAATTCCTATAATAGAATTTGTGTAATGACACGTGAAAAAAATTTAATAATAATATTCATATTCTACATATAAATATTTATTTTATTTCATTTAAATTTTTATTTCTATCTACTTCTATCGACATTTTATACATATAAATTTTTTATAAATAAAAAAATAAATAATATATAATAAATATAGATATTTATATAATTTAAATAAATTTTTAATTAAATAATATAAATATATAATTTAATATAATTTAATAAACATAATTTAAGTGCAATATATTTATATAAATACAATTATATGTCAATAAGTATATGTATATATATAATCGATAAATTATTATATAGCATATGCATAAAATTTATATATGATTATATATTAATTTATTTATTTTACATATGTATTTAGTTATTCCAAAATTTTAATTATATTTATTGCATTATATTTATGTATATAAAATTTTATATCATATATATATTGGTATTTATTATATTATATCCTTTTGTATTTATTATAATATGTTCTTAGTTATATTAACATCTTATTCCTAAATAAACATTGTTTAAGAATATATTTATTAAGTTACACTCAATTATGTTTTTATATTATTACATTACATATTATATTTATATTATATAATTATTTTGTATATAATATATATATATATTTATATAATACATATTTTATTATATAGTATATAAATATAAATTTTATGTAATTATATTTTAATTTATATATATTTATTTATACTAAAATTTTAATTATATGTATTTTTAAATATAGATTTTTTACTACAATACATTATATATTATAATAATATCTTTGTTTATTTATTTTATCACCATTTTATCCACAAATAACTATCTTTTTAAATTGCATTTATCAAATTACATTTCATTATGTTTCAGATTTTTTCTTTAAATATTTATTTCATTTATATAATTAATTATATCTTCATTTTTTATATTATATATATTTATAAAATATATTATATATAACTGTGAATGTGTTTTTTCTTTAGTAAATTTGATGGTTATAAAATTTACAAAAATTTTATTCATGAAATAAAGAAAGTCAAATAAACTATCCTAATCTCAACAAAACAATCACAATAAATATGTTATAAAACAAACTTTATATTACTACAGTTACATATCCAAATTATTCTTTACCAATGGACAAACAATATACTAAAATGCAATTATTACATTATACAAAAATTATTTCTGAAGTATCTAAAAAATTCTTAACAAGTAGAAGATGTTAATAGCCCACACAATCTTTGCAAAATAGATAATAAACAAATAGAGTTGATTTGTAGTTTACTATACTTTTCTTTTCTGTTAGGCCATAAAATAAAATTTTTTCCACACTATATAAAAAAATTCTCAAATATCTTTAAATACAAAACTATAAAAGGCGATAGTACTATTAACAAATACTAGAAAGATTAAATAAAAATTAAACAAAAACAAACCTAAGTTTTTTTTCTACAAATGAAAAATTAAACAAGAAAAATAAGAATACTAAAAAAGAAACCTCAAATCTTTCTTCTACCCCATTAGGCTTCAAGTTAGCACAAACTTTGCAACTAAGATGGAGCTACATAATGTAACCTCACAATTGAAGCGGGGACATGAAGGGAAGAGCATGCTTTTATAATAAAAAAACCTGCTTTCCCTACTTCTTTTCAACACTTTTTTTTATAATCTTTTTCACTTCTTTTTGAGCATCTTTTCAACGCTTTTTTAAAAATATTTTTTACTTCTTTCTAAGAAAAATTTCTAAATGCTCAGTGAGTAGTCTTTAATGACTACTCACTAAGTAGCTAAAGACGTAGACCACACTAGTCCATGTCTCAGGTGATGTATACAAGATACGAGCTAGTTAAGGTACAGACATTTCTTGTCCATGTCTTGTTGGTCTTGTCAGTAATGGAATGGAATCTTATTAAATTAAAAAAAATTTGAGATACAGAAGTTTACATCCCTTTAAGCATATTGGGAAATAGTTTTTGCAACTCAGTATTGATGTCATTTTTTTTTTGGCTGTATACATGTCAAAAAGCTATCTTCTATGTCTTTCTTTGTTCATTATCTACTATAGCATAGAGCATCATAATAACATAGTTGTGTCTCATAGTAACATGGCAAAAGGCATACAAATTCTTCTCTGCAATAAGTAATAGATAAAAATAATTTAAGATCGATGCTACTTAACAAAACATAATCAATATGACTATAAGGCAATAATGCTTGCAAATCTAAATACTAAGCTATGAAGAAAAATTATTATTTGTTCCAATTTGATCTTAAAGTTCTATTACTTTGATTGTCTGACTGGTAATCATATTGAAGACATATAGGATGGAAGATATACTTGTGGAGATCTTTCTTATACATAAAAAGTTATCTGCTACCAACAAATGTTTCATGGCTTTAACAGTCAGAGGAATATGTCAAGCGCACCTTAGATGTGTTATATAGTATTATATCAATAATATCAATTCCTTCTTTCATACCATCATCGTCATGATAGTCACTTGACAAAAGCAACTTTAATGGCTTCTTAGACTCCTCAAGTTGTTTTTAAGTGAAGTTAGTTGATTTCAAGGACAAGTACCAATTCTTAGAGATAGTAAAGAAATTTCAACAATCACAACAATCTAAATTAAAAAAAATCTCACACATTATATCCTACATGAATAACAATCCATTGTACAATAGTTCTTTAGATCCTATAATTTGTTTAAGAATATAATGTTGGAAATAAGCAAACTTAAATATTGTCTCTTAGTGTCATGTAGGTGTTTTTATATTTAGAAATAAACAAAGACTTCTAATATTATATGTTATGAGTTATTATCTTAGAGTATGCAGTTCATGTATATGAAAATGTGTGTTTATAAATATAATGGTTAATAGAGTGAGTTTAGGAATCTTGAAACATTAGTATAAATAAGAAGTAAGTGGTAGTGTGTGAGATAGAAGAGTGGATTAGTAAACTAGTTTACAATATAATATAAAGTATGATCTATGTATCCCTTTTTCATATATAAAGTTTGCTTTTGTGTATACCTCTGCCATATAATATTGATAATACTCCTCATATATCTTGTTCTTTTGTTTTCCGACAATGTGGTATTAAAGCTTTGGTTGTGTAAACATGAGTATATGCCAAAGAAGACAAAAGGCTATTGTAGTGATATTTTCAAATCGAGAGAATTCGTCAAGAAAGATGTGACGTCTCCAAATTGAGAGAACTTGTTAAGAGTGTAGGTCATGAAAGGTAATACCACAGAGGAAGTTAAGGAAGTTGTGAAGATATAAAGAGATTGCGAATATAAAACCTTTAAAGGTTTGTGCAATAGCTAATAGTGGCTATGGAAAGCAAAGGAGTACAGATTGTCATAGAGGAAGAAAAATAGGTCATAGTAATTGTTCAATTCAAGGTGATCTTGAAAAGAGTTATTAGAAAAACTATTCATGTGCAAAAAATGGTTTGGATCATGAACTGCAGTTTCTAGCCAAAGTGATATTTATAGATAAGCATGGTATGAAGACGATATATGGATACAAGGCATTTATAAAAAAAAAAAGAGGTAAAAAATGAAACTGTACTTCAAGTAATACAACACTTGAAGTGTTTTTACAATATTGTGATTGGAGATGTGAATTCAAGAGAATTGCATAATGATATGAATTGGAAGATTTAAAAGAGGCTTGAGGAACCGTTAGCTTTTACAATAGAAAAAGAAGTTGAAGGATCTAGAAATAATGAAGAGGCCATTGTAAGGTAAGGAACAAGACATGAAGTATTTACTATTCCCAGTTTTCCTCTTGGATATAGTCCAAACCAACATCGTTCATTGTAGAAGAGATATTTAAGTTTAAAGGGAGGTGTTGGAAATAAGTAAATTTACATATTGTCTCTTAGTGTTTTGTGAGACTTTTAGGTGTTTGTGTGTTTAGGAATAAGTGAAGACTTGTAGTATTATGTGTCATGAGTTATTATCTTGAAGTATATGGTTTATCTATATAGAAAATATGTGTTTCATAAATACAATGGTTAATGGTGTGAGTTTAAAAGTCTTGAAATATTAGTATAAAGAGAAAGTGAGTATTAGTGTGTTGGATAGAAGAGTGGATTAGTAAACCAATTTACAATATAATATTAAGTATGATTTATGTATCCCTCTTCCATATATAAAGTTTGGTTTGTGTATCCCTCTGCCATTTAATATTAATAGTGCTCCTCATATATCTTGTTCTTTTGTTTTCCTACATAAAGTAGCATAAGAAAAATAATTACAAATTATTCACACATGCAAGGTTAGATTATACAATATAAAGCAAATTTTCAATTTTTAAAAGAAAATAGAAAACATATTACTAATGAACGTCTACTACCAGTAAATGGTATTCATTAATTCATTGTAATACGGATTTCTTGATTGCTTTTATTAAAGTCTTTATCGAATACTCTGTCCCATAGATTTGTAGATACTTTCTTATCTAGAGCTTTGTTTCCTCCTGAATCTTGATCTTGTTCTTTGACCTAACATAGTAATGGCGATTAAAAAGAAAGAGATATAGGAAATTAGAATTATAATGATGTTGAGAAACATAAACACAATGAGTTAATCATACCTTGGAGCCCTCTGTAAAACCTTAGTTGAGATGAAATGCAAAGAATAAAAAAGAATGAAGAAACTGAAGATACAGTAGATTAATAAAGAATGATACAATAGGCGAATAAAGAATAGCCAAAAAAGAAGGTCTTAATTTATGTAATGAAAATAAATGATAATAAATGAGGGACTAGAAGAGGTCAAATGAAAGGGGAATATTTGCATGAGCAAAAATTTTTTTTTTTGAAAAAATTATATCTTTGGTTCCTATAATTTTATTTAATTTTTAATTTGGTCTTTACAGCTTAAAAATTTGTAATTAAGTCTTTATTATTTACAAATTTTTAATTTAGTTCCTACCTTTAAAAATCTATTAGTATCATGTTAAATTTTATTTATATAACTAATTATATATTATCTTGACATTCTAAATATATATGATTTATACTAATAAATAAGGTAAAAGTATAGATAATAAAATAATATTAACTCATATATATGACAAAATATTGACAAAAATATAATGCCAATGACTAAATTAAAAATCATTTAAATAATAAGGATTTAATTACAAATTTTTAAAATATAAAGACCAAATTAAAATTTGAGTGAAACTATAAGGACTAAAAGTATACTTTTTCTTAATTTTATTAATTCAATTTAATTAATTTATCTCATTGTGCACGATCCTACCATTAAATAACAATATGATCATTATTTTTTGTACAAAATTTCAGTATATTAAGAAATTATTAGTAGTTTAATTTAGAAAGAGATAAATATGCAAAATTATATTGTACAAAAGGAACCAAAAAAATTAAGATCAAATTGTTTTACACATTTATAAGGCATAGATTAATTATAAAAATAAACAAATTTCTTTTAATAATATTAGCTGTAGAATTAACAAACCCATTAATCTTATATATTTAGTCCCTTTTTTTTTTCCAAAATACAAATTGTTTTTATCAAATAAGTTATGTTTGGGATTAAGAAATTTATCTAACCCATCCAAAGTAATCAAGCATCCTTTACACAAGAAATAAAGCCTATAGCTTAATAATTTGAAAAATGTCTTAGCTAGGAAAATAATAAAAAAACATAGTGATAATCCACCCTTCATCAGGAAAGCAAAACTACTATGTATAAAGTTTAAAGGTCAACAAAGACCAATTATAATTGAAAATTCAAATTTACATTTCAAAGAACATCCTACTTTAAAACATAATGATTGATTCTGCATAAAAATAACAACACCTTAACCAAAATTCAAATGCATGGTCATGCATCATCAATAAGCTTTGTTCTCTCGTTAAGCAGTTAAGAGAAAACAGTTTAGTTTTGAATACATTCTCAAAGTTATCATGTAAAGTCCACTGAGATTGGTTAAGAAGGAAAAAAATTGCTGTAAAGGCTGAAGATATTGATGTTTGAAGGAATATTTCTCAATGAGAAAGCAAACTCCCAATCTGCAAAAGAGTATGGAAAACTACTAGGGACGTAATGTACAGAACTGCTTCATGCTCATAGTTGTACTTCTGAAGGTATGCAATTTATCATTGTAGACAACAACCATATTGTCTTTCCAAAGCAAATCATAAGGCAAAAAGATATCTTGTCTTGATGTATATTATAAGATAGTAACCATTGTGAACAAGAAAATTAGTTGTCTAGTGAAGTCACAACCCAAAAGATTGAACCAAGAAGATAAACACACTCAGCTCCCAATACATTCCATTGAAGTGGTAGTAATTTAGAGTTAAACCATCAGTTACTCGAGGAGTAATAACATAACTTAATAAAATCATTATTAGACAAATCTCTAAAGACAACCAGAACTGCGGTCATTACATGTTGGATCATATCTAAAGCAACAACTAGCACAATCTAAAAAAGAATAACAAATAACACTCTTGAATTAAATTATAATAGAATAATGAATGTAAGAATTAAAAAAAAAACAAAATGGAGGTTGAATTATAATTCAATAGATTAATGATATTCACGTTCAGGATAATGTTGTGTTTTAAATTTAGACATATAAAACTAAAGTTGACTTATAATTCAACATAGTAATGATATTTGCATTCTTAATAATGCTATGTTTTTATATTTTTGGTGTAATTATTAAGAAAATAATTGACATCACATAGAAATTTATTTAGCATGGCAAATTTGCTTACTATGATTGTGTTTATAAATCTCATTAACAAAATCCAAAATCTGCTCAGTAGAAGGATTGCAAATTATGAATTGATGAACAACACCAACATAGTGTAGGCAGTAAATGGCACCATTTATCTAGTTGATGAGGTACAAGTATTCTTTTTCTTAGATGTATAATGGAATTTAGAGAGTATGAAATACATGATTGTTGTGAGACAACTTACATATGGTAAGATGTCATCTATATCAAATTCTTCATCACAACAGAAAATGAGAGTGCCATTGCCAATGATTGATCTTTCAAGTTGCTACTTCACAAATTTTAGATCTTCCACACTTGCCTTCCAATTTCTCAACACAACAGACTTCTCTGCAAGATCCTTTGGAGGTAAAAAGAGCATTATCTATGTCATCCTTTATTACAAATTTAGCTTAGGCCTAACTCAATCTCAAAAACTAGCTCATAGGAGGAGGATTGACACAAGTCTTATAAAGAGTATTCTAACTCAAATCCTAGTCGATGTGGGATTTAACACACCCCTTTACGCCCAGGACTAGACATCTGGAGCGTAAGTTTACAGGACTGGATATCTGCGGATAGCCCCAACATCAAACCGAGGCTCTGATACCATATTACAAATTTAGTTTAGGCCTAATTCAATCCCAAAAGCTAGCTCATAGGAGGAGGATTGCCATAAGTCTTATAAGGAGTATTCTAACTCAAATTCTAGCCGATATGGGACTTAACATCCTTTGTTAAACAATTCATATATATTTCTATTTAAGAATATTGAACTAACAAGGCTAATAACTATTAGGAGAAACAATAGTATTCCTAGTCTTGGAGTTTCTTTAAAAAGAATTATCGACTAAAGAAGGAAAGACTTGAAATAGGAAAAAAATGGAGAATTGAGTTTGTATACATAAAAGAAACATTCCAATCATAGTCTATACATAAGAAGAGACATTTGAATTCATTTGTCAATCATCTTAAAAATAAAATCCAAATCTAGACCATGCGTTCTTTATTAATATAAATATAAGAAATATATTCAAGTTTATAAATATATATTTTTCAAAAGATTGAAAACAACATGTTAACAATACTAGAGAAGATATGAAATGTGGGAAACAAGGAGGTTATTTATGTTTTTTTATGGAAGAAATGTGGTGGAATATAAACAACGAGATTTAAAAGAATGTCTTTTTAAAACATGGTAACAATACTAGAAAGGTTTAGGATGACACCCTGAATGGCCTCTTGTAAAAAATCTAATCAATTAATAATATAAATAACCGTATATATCGATTTACTTTTATGGAAACATATGTGTTTATTTACAATAAATCCATTTATATTTAATAAAATTTTTTTGCCCATTCATTTGTATTTAATAAATTGAGTAGTTAATCTATAGCAAAGAAATTAAATAACACAATTACTTTTGTATATATGTTATTGAATGAAATTGAAATCATAAATGAAGATAAGTATATTTTTAGGTGCAAAATCTAAAAAATAAACTCTAAGCAAGCCTTACTACAAAATTTAGCACAATTTGAGCCATTTATTATATAAAAAAAGTTGTCTAATCTTATAGTATAAAAAATGTTGCATGCATATGTTTCACTTTTGAGAAAATTTGATAACAGTATCACTAAGTTCATTGTTTTTTTCCATTGGAACTCAGTGACACCACCATCAAGTTGATCAATGACTTCACAAGAACTTGATGACACTATTATCAAGTTCCATCTAACATCATTGGAACTCAATGGCAGTCTAACATCAACCTTTGTAAGCTAACCTACGTGCTAGCTTGCAAAAGCTTAAGCCAATTGATTGGTCACAACCACATTGGTTAATCAAGCGTTAAGGTAGCATTGAAAAAGGGAGATAAGCTCTTATCCATGTGGTATGTTCTTATTGAGAGATGGGATTACAATGCCACGTGACGCATCCTACTAGACCAACTAATAATTTTTTTTTAAAAAAATGTGTGGATAATCTTAAATTATATTTTTAACATAATACCGCTAATCCTTTGGTTTATAAAAATGCCTCCTTCCCTTTTAATGAAAAAGACATTGCTCTCTTCTCTCAACCATGTGCTCTTCTTCTCTCAAACTAGCCAACTTCAACCATTGTTGTGACTTAGATATGTGGGGTATAATATCTTAAGTTTTCTTGCAATTCTTAACATCAAAGGTAAGTGTTGTTTTCTTTCCCTTAATGCATCATGTTTTTGTTCTTTTTTGTATGTTGTTTATCATTTTTGTATTGGATATAAAAATTATCTTATTTGTGATTATTGTTTTATGGTTTTGTAAGTTTATTTGAGTGAAGGTATTTTTTATTATATATTTTTAGATGTTGTATGTAAATATTAATTAATTTTTTTAATTCATTTTACTTATATGTTTGTATTTTGTGGCATGTTTTATGTTTTTTTTATTTCATATTTTTATTTTGGTTGTTGTATGGAAGGAATGAATAATGTGTAAGTAAAATAAGTGAATAAGTACCAAATAAATAAATAGTATTAAATATTCATAGTAAATATATTAGTAATAAAGTATGTGAAAATATAAAAACTAGGTTATTACCAAGTTATTAGTTTAAAATTTAAGAAAATTTGTAAATATAATGCTAGTAAAATTCAAGGTAAAAATAAAAATAAGATTATTTTGCAGTAATTAATTTAAAATTAAGTAAATTTTAGAAATAGACAAATAGTAAAATAAATAAGATTATTTTGGAATGATTAGTCTAATATTTTGGAAATTTTATAAACAAAAAAAGTAAAAAAATTATAATTTTAAGAGATAAAAAATAATTTTATTATGTTGTAGCAATTAAGAAATAATTGAGGCTGAAAATAAAAATAAAAATAAAAGTATTTAGGAATGATTAGTCTAAAATTTAGAAAATTTTATAAACAAAAAAATAGTAAAAAATTAATATCATAATTTGTAGCAATGATGTAGCAATTAAGAAATACTTGAGGGTGAAAATAAAATAAGAATATTTAGGAATGATTAGTCTCAAATTTAAGAAATTTTATAATAAGAAAAATAGTTAAAAGAACTTAACCCTAGAATTTGTAGCAATAAAAAAACTTCTTATTGAAATGTATCAATTAAGAAATAACTCAAGGTGAAAATACAAAAAAGATTATTTATAAATGATTAGTATAAAATTTAGGAAATTTTACCAACAACAAAAGAGTAAAAATAGAAAAGTTAAAGTTGGAATTTGTAATAAAACACAAGTAATCTTATAGAAATGTAGCAATTAAGAAATAATTAAGGGTAATAATAAAAATAAGATTATTTTTAAATGATTAGTCTAAAATCTAGGAAATTTTGTCAATAGAAAAATAGCTAAAAAAATTAGTATTAGAATTGGTATCAATGATGTATCAATTAAAAAATAATTAATGATGAAAATAAAAATAAGATTATTTCAAAATGATTAGTTTAAATAAATATTAGGAATACTAAGGAAATTACACATACACACACATAACGTTATAAAAGAATTAATATTATAGCAAAAAATTAATTACTAACTAAAAATCCTATTGAGGAGAGGGGGAAAAAGGATAAAAAGCATGAGCTTGATGCATCTACATAAATGGAAGAATTTATAAAAATATTCAAAGCAGAACATTTTAGTATGCCATGTACAAAATAATATCAATTAGAATCGACATCATTTTAAAGGAGTTGAAAGAGGCGGTTGAGCAAAAGTTACAGCTTCTCCCTAATCAATTTGTATTTGAGTTGATATATAGGTATCTAATATCACTAAATCTAATTTGGTACCAAACAGTTATCCTGAAAGATGATTCTGATGTGCAGAGTATGTGGCAAGTACACTTATGTTTCCCACCTTAGCTAGGTGAGGTGGAGTTATATGCGAACATCTCAACCCTTGAACTACAATTTAGCATAGAATCTAAGTTAGTAGAAAAAGGGTTATGTTCTAACATTACTCCAATCAACTAGCCATATGCACGACACTGACGAACAAGTATCCATGTTCTCTTTATACTTTGTAGATATTGACTCATTCTATGCACTACCAACTTATATTTAACATTATCACACCCATTCAATTAATCCCAAATTGAAGCCAAGTTCATCCTACCCATTACTTGGCATTACTCAACCTCTTTCTCCCTTTGGCTTAAAAGAAGATATAATGGATGATTTTGAGAATGAAGATGAATATGATGTTTCACTTAATCTTGATTATGATGATGACAATGATTATGACGATGAATTTGATGGGGAGGACGGTGATGAAGATGGAAAGGATCTTGCTAATTCCATTACAGCTGCACCAATGGCCCAATATGTTGACTTGACTATTGCTTTCTTCTTGCAAGATAATACTACAATAGCCAAAAGTTTAGAGCTTTATATTGTGTAATAAAACTATACTTTGTGAGAGCCATACCACACCTTTAAGGTGTACTACTTATATGCAAAGTATGAAGAATATTAATGTATTAATTACAAAACTAATTGCAAATGTAAGGTGAAGGCATGCAAAAAGCAAAAGGAACCTACTAGCAAGTAACAAAATATGAGGGACTATATATATATATATATATATATATTTGTGATGTTGTCACAAGATTACTCGAAATTGGATTTCTACATTATCTCGTTATGTATTATGGTAATGGTGACTAAAATATCGGAGGTGCCTATTAGAAAAATCATTAATGAGGTGTAAAGTTTGTTTGAATACATTATGTTGTATAGGAAGGCCTAGAAAGCAAAACATTAGGCTATTGCTATTACTTTTGGTAATTGGAAAAGTTTGTATGTGTTATTGCTTAGCTGGTTGGTAGCAATTCAACGTTTCATACCTTATTCATATGTAGAGTTCTTTAACAAATAATGTCAACAAAGCAATTATGATGGTGAGCCCATGGTGATATTTCATCATGTATTTTGGGTCTTCAAGCCTTATATAGACACATTTGTTCACCTGAAGCCACTCACCCAAATCAATGGAACATTCTTTTATGGAAAATACAAAGGGACCTTATTGATGACTATTTCACAAGATGACAATAGGAATGTTGTGCCCTTTGCATTTGCCATAGTGGAAAAGAAACACAATTAATATGAACATGGTTCCTTTTTAACCTCTGCAAATGTGTGGTACCAATAAGACATATGATTTATTTGATATCAAATAAACATCTTTCAATTCATGCTACCTCATTAATCCCTAAATTGGTTAGTAGCTCTTATATGGCTATCATTTTTTCTATCTTTGGCATATGACTAGCAACCTTCAAAGACACTTTAGGGCATCGGAGTTGAAGGACAAATTTTAGAAAAATTGGTACATTTCTATACTTTAAGTGATTTTAAAACACCATAATCCATCTTGCTAATTTTCCTTGGTCACTTAAGTTGCACATATTATACATACAAGTGTTTGGTAGTTGATGAGAAATTGACTAAGCCAACAACTATACACAGGCACGTGCCTGTGTGGATAGCAAACATCCTAAATGAACAATGAACCTAGGGGTATGACATTGAGTGCCATTATTTTGGCCACATGACAACGAACTTAGTTAAGTGCATGAACGATGTCTTCAAAGGCTTCAGGTCTTTGTCATATCTAGCTTGGTAAATGCAACCTTTAGTAAGGTAAACTAGTACTTTGTTGGTCATTCTAAGTAGGTCCACCCATAACTAATGACAAAGCAAATCTTTTGTGAGACACTTATGAAGAAGATGACGGTGGATGCGCATTACGCCCTTATGCATAGTGTGCATGTGTTTGATAGGTGTGCCTCATCATTTAAGTTAGAGAAATCATATAATTAGATAAACTGTCAATTCAACTGATGCTATAAGGTTAGCTTGACCAATCATATATTTAGTTGTAGCGAATTCTAGGTGGAGAAATATCTATGCTAGCATGTTCTTGTAGCCTCTACCAAAGTCTCACTAGACCCTTTTTAATTTGTGGACTGTGTTTTCCAATTAGATCTCATGTATATTGCTTACAGCAATGAGTTCCAACCGATAAAAAAGTAAGAGAATTGGCCACAACCAGCCAGTCTAAAATTCATCCATAATCCATTGATGCTTTATGAGATTGGATTAGAAAAGCATGAAATAACTTAACAAGTGTGGGTTATGTAGATAAACAACAAGTTATAACTATCCCACATGTCCACATTATCACTACATTGACTGGTAATGCACTATAAAATGTATAAGAACAATTTTAATCCAATGTATAACATCAATGTAATTGTGTAGTAATTACCTAGTTGCACATGTATGGAAACATATTTTCTTAAATGGATAATAATCATTTATGTTTATTGTTGTATCCATTGGTTTTACACGTTCATTATAAATATATATAAATAATTGATCTTCATTAAAATTGATGTAGTAATAACAAGGACAATATGTCTATTGCTTATTTGCTCTTGTAGTGCAAATGACAAAAATGATGGCCTATAGGTGTGTAAAGTAATGGTTTTTCCATAACATGTCGTCAGCTTAAGCCTAGAAGATGAGTCACTATAGCACCTCCAAAGATTACATGTTTCACAAATGGTCTGGCATAGACACATAAAATAATTTGATAAACCTATTATTTATTTATATTAAACATCTTGAGTTTGAGTGCACTAACGTGTTTTGCATAATTTACCTCTTTTCGTAGAATGCTTATATCCTCCACCAATGACATGTCCAACATGAGAACTATTGGCTATTGACTTAAATCCAAGCAAACAAGGACTTCTATGAAAAATACAGAAGCATTGAGATTCACCAACTTGAAGATAAAAGTTTTCTAAAGCAACAAAATTATTAGCCAAACTATAGTATAATAAAAAAAACCCACACAATTGAAGACACTATTTATATATACCAAGCAAAGAAAATAAAAAGCAGAATTTATTAATTACTTCATAATTAATTAAAAAAGCATTAGTTTGCAACAAAATTATCACAATACTCATTGTTTATAACTCATAAACCTACCCATTACTAAGGTATTAATAGACATTAGGCACAATACTTACTTACATACTCTGTATTCATGATAAGTTTAAGAAGTCAATATAAATTCATAAAAGTGAGTGCATTAGTGAGCCTCACCACTTTACACACAAACATCAGGGAAAATTTACCAGCTTTTTACACCCATTTTGAGGGAGAGAGCTATACCAATGTAGTTTCTTACATGATACACTGAAAATGGTCTATGAGAATACTATAAGCTTATCCATTTAAGCATACACTTTGCACTTAAGAAGAACAACAAGCACAAATAGTTTAAGCTTATAAACATCCATGATTTTTGGGAATTCCATAACTTTATTTTTGAAGCAATCAAAAAGCTCATCAATAACTCCATCTCCAAAGTGCTTCTCAATTAGTCCTTTTCAGTGTAGCCCTACAGTGGGAAAAACAAGGGCAAATTGAAAGTGTCCACTTTTTCTTCACTTACTAGTCCCTACAATGATGAGAACCATTGGTAAAATCTTATTTAGTTTTCCTAGTCATGGTTGGTTCTCTCTAATTTGTATGAGGTTCACAAATGATGGTAAACAATAGTTTAGTATAACAAGTTTTATGATCACCTAAATTTTATGGGTTAAGTGCATCAGTGTTCTTACTCTTAATTTTTAAGTATCATATTATTATTTGCAATTTCACTACAGGATGCTAAGGAAGATGATGATTTGGTGGGTAATGAGGAAGACCTTATAAGAATTAATTGTTATTACGTTTATAAAACAATTATGTTTATAAAAAAATATATTGTGTTTATAATCTAAATTTAAAAGATCTTACACTTCTCATAAATGGATAATTATCTAGTATAGACACCATTACTTACCAACTAAATTTAAAACCAAAAAAATTTATAATTTACAACATTTTACCAAGATAAGAGAGAGTAATTACTTAGTATTCAAATCCTTATACAAGAGGCTTATATGACAAAGAGTGTCATGTGTTGAGAGACAAAGACACTATGTGTGGAGTTCACTATTTTAAATAAGACTCATTACTCAAGTGGATTCTACACATTATGTGTTTTACTTTTCTCCTCACATTACATTATTAGGTGAGCCTTTTACATTAAAAGATCCAAATCTAATTACTTACCAACTTGGCCATGTCCTCTATACAACATGCCAAGAGTTCAAATTCTTTCCTAGCGTACAAGTCCTCACTAAAATCAATCACATCATGAGCAGCAAGTATTTGAAGTGCCATTATCCCATTACCCACAAGCTCTTGTGCTCTCGCATGCAAAAATGTCCCTAAGTCCATCTTACACCAACTCTCATAGGCATCCATAACTTCTCTTGGAGCATTAGTATAGTGAATCCTCCCCTTGTTCCAAGCACTACAATTTCTATCTATAATCTCTTTGGGCAACTTAGACATCTAATTAAGTGATGCAGATGAGTGAACTAAATGCATGCTCTGCCTTGAAAATAAGCATCCACAGAAAGAGCCAAGAACCATAACTACAAAGTAATTTCTATTGGGAGAAAGCTCTTAAAAGAGAGTATTGAAATCATTTGACACTTGATCATTGAAGAAAACTTGGAATTATGGGGATGCTTGATTTTGTGATTAGTATTGGATTTTTATTGCTTTTATTATGTATTGCACTGCAATGAAAGTGTTTGGTCTCGTAGAGTAGCCTACGTCTACTATGCAAATTGGGTTTGTAAAAGAAGCACAAATGGTTTTTGAGTTAAACTTGTTGGCTATTGCACCTTGAAGAAGGTTTTTGGCTGCTTCAATTGCTAATCTCTGTAGATAACATGTGGTTAAGTAGTTATATCTCTTGTGTGAATGGGGATTCTTTAAAGTTTTAAAAAAGTTTATATAGCAAATTTTGAAGAGAAATAGATAAAATATGAGACCCACATTTAAATTATGTGCCTCAAATGGGTCTTGCATGTTGTGTTTGTCTATATTTCTTTTTCTCTCTAAAATTTGTTCTCTAAATCTCTTTTGAATTTTAGAAGATCAAATCCCTCTTTTGCTTAATTGTCATAACAATATTAACATATGGGTGTGATTTATTGTGCGAATATGGATATATTGCATCATGAATCACTTGTTCTTTACAAAATTAAGTTATTTTGCTACCAGTTATATAGCTATCTTCTATATCAAATAAAAATTATCTAAAACACTTTTTTGCTGGTCTACCTTGGAGATGAAACTGAACTATCTCTTTGGCTGGAACCATTATTCGTTATGAAATTTTTTGTACACGGGGTAATTTACTTGCTCAAAATGAAAATTTTAGCACTGAAATAATTCTATAGTACTGAAAACAAACATGATAATGAAATATCGACTGACTTGAATGGGAGGGTTGAACTAAATTAATAATAAAGAATTTTCAGTTCAATTTCTATTAATGATTTTGGTGAACATTCACCAAAATTTTTTGCTCAGTTTATAAAATAGAGCAGATCAATGCTTGTCACAATGGCTATATATATATATGTTAGTCAATAATTCGGAATAAGAGGAACGAAAGATTAAGATTAAATGCCTGAATGGTTGCATTTTAAGCATAGCTGTGAGGACCCTTTCCTCCCTTCATTGCATATGATTCAGGAAATGCTTTGCTAAATTCATTCTCCATCTCTCTCTTTTATATCTGCATGCTTTTAATCAGTTCATTCTTTATCAGATGCAGAAGCATGAAATTAATAGGAAAATAAATAAATAAATAAATAAATAAAAGGTTAGACTACTTGCCCTTAAGTCTATATGAATCAGGGAAAGTAAGAGGAATCTGAGCTTCTGGTTGATGCAAGAAGATGAAAGCATATAACAGAGTAGCACTGACACACTCTTTGGTAAAGCCTTGGTATGAGAAATGTAACGTGAAGCTTAAAAGAAAAGCACAAAAAAACGAAACATATGCCTTGTAGATAGTGACAAGAATACAGACGATGTATAACGAGACTCACCAACCTTTAATTTAAGGAAGAGAGGGAACAAGGGGGGTTGGTATCGGAAAAAGATCCTCTCCCATGCCTCTCTCTCCCTTACCTCTCCCATGAGATCTGGACTGTTCAAATTTTAATTTGAACGGTTCAATTTTCTTTTAATTTTTCTAGGATTAAATAATATTTCTTTTTTAATTTCACAGTTAAGAAAATAATTTCATTTTGGGTTTTACTCTATTTCAAAGAATTACTTTTTTGAAAATTAAAAAAATAATTAGATCTGGACCGTCCAAATTAATTTGGATGGTCCATATCTGACACTGGAGAGAGCATGGGAGAGGATCCAAATTCGTTGGTATCTGTTGTCAATAATAAAGAATAAAGATGCAAATCAAAATCAAATATGCAATGTTTTAAACTATTTCCTAATCCGCTAATATACATTACTTTGAATATGGATCCATTCATGTTCATGAGCAGTTTATTTCCTCACAAATTCTTTTTTTTTAATGAGATCAACCTCGCTATATAAAAACAAGACCGCTCATGTTCCCTTATAAATATAAGCAGATCCATATTTCATTACTTTTTACCACTTTAGAGGTATGTGGTATATTTTTCCCCCGCAGATAGCATTAACATGTCATTACATGAATGTACTTATCTTGTGTGTAAAAAATGTATCTAATCTCATTCGTATAAATCCTTTGTCATAAATACATGAATTTCCTAAGAAGCTTTTGCATATCTCGAGTGCCAGAAGCGCTCTTAAGAGTTTCTTGTACAAACCCTTTCTCTGTACATGTATGAATTTTGCAGTAGGCTGCCTAATACTTACATTTATTTTCAGAGCAAAATACATGAATTTCTTAAAAAGAATTTTTGTTCTATAAACCCTTCTTAAGGCATACATTAATTTTTAAACATTTTGCTATAGAGTTCAACTTTTAAAAATGTTAAGGTTTTTACTGGTAGATCATTTCAAAACCATAATAAAAAATTACTTTATATAGATTTTTGAAGAGATCTAACAATAAGAGAGTTTAACCTTTTAAAAAGTCAAAATTATTATAACATTAACTATTTTTTATCATTTATCTTATTTAAGATAAAGTATAAGGTAAACTCTTTATAAAAGTTTTTATTCGACCAAAGTCTTGTATTTTTTAAATAAAAATAAAAATTTTACCACTTGAACAACAAAAATATTGAAAAGCTAAAAATGAAAGCTTTTCCAAGCAAATGAAGTTTTAATCCCAAACTAATTAACCTAAAATTAATTATCCTATATAAAGACCCAAGCCAGTTATGTATATATGTGGCCCTATTTTTCTTTACAACTAACTTCATGAAGGACATATTCATGACCTAGTTTCTTCAAACCACATTGGCCCTCCATCCTTATTATGCATATGATGTTGTACATTGATGGTGAAAATAAGGAAAATAGAATTAGGGTAATGATGATAATTGCGTTGATCACTTGAAGGTGCATTACACTTACAGAGGCCACACATGCATATCTTACAGCTGCTTACGTAATCTTACAGAATCACATAATATATTTTACAAACAAGAGAATAATAACAAACTACTAAGGACTAAGTCTTCTGTGTACACTTGGCAGACTTGAGTTGGCCCACAGCAGCTTGATGGGCTTGAGCTATCTCGCTAACAGGCCTCTACAAACGAGAGGGTACCAGCAAGACACCGAGTTTGTCTCGAAGATAAGCGAAATGGGCATAACCTAGTGGTTTGATGAAGGAGTCTACTGTTTGCTCAAACGATGAGACATAACGAACCTCCAGTTGACAAGCAAGCACTTGATCACACGCAAAGTGAATGTCAATTTTGATATGCTTTGTTTTGGAGTGGTACATGGGATTCTCGGCCAGAGCTATTGCACTGATATTGTTAAACCATACAACTAGTGTCCTCACGATTGACACTTTAAGCTCATCCAGAAGAGACTTCATCCAACCTACCTCAGCGGCTGCATTAGCTAGAGCTCTATACTTAGGCTCGGTGCTTGAGCGGGACACTACACTTTGTTTCTTAAAAGACCAAGATACCAAGGACTCACCAAGATAGACGCAATAACCCGAGATTGATTTACGGTCACTTGGGCATGTAGCCTAATTTGCATCTGCATAGGCCGTGATATCAAGATATTTGGAGGGACGAATAAACAAGCAGTGTAGTGCAGTACCCTTAAGATATCTCATAATCCTTTTGACTGATTGCCAGTGAGCAGTAGTAGGTCTACTCAGAAATTAACTAAGATGATTTACGG
Source organism: Erythrophleum ivorense (assembly GCA_026724425.1). Taxonomy (NCBI): domain Eukaryota; kingdom Viridiplantae; phylum Streptophyta; class Magnoliopsida; order Fabales; family Fabaceae; genus Erythrophleum; species Erythrophleum ivorense. The sequence goes on from JAIUCV010000009.1 coordinate 48,141,578, forward strand.
GAAATGAAATATTGGGTTGAGTATTTGTAAGGTACTGTAATGCACTAATTACACTCTTGTATTTAGAGGGGTCTTCGAGTAGATCACCATCATCTGTAGTAAGCAGTTTTCCAATGGGCATTGGTGTCTGACATGGTGCTGCATATAACATGCCAAACTTTGTTAACAGGTCTATAATATATTTTGTTTGACTAAGATACATTCCTGAACTATCACAACAAATTTCGAAGCCCAAAAAGTAGTGGATATCACTAAGGTCTTTATATGAAAACATCTTGTTAAGCCTTTGAGTGAATTCCTTCAGTTGCTTATTTTCATTGCCAGTAACAAGTATATCATCAACATAAATGAGAAGAATGATTATATACTTATTATGGCTAAGAAGGAATAAATAGCTATCACTTTTAGTATTGTAGAAGCCCCAGTTAAACAACACATTCTTTAATTTTTCGAACCATGCTCGTGGAGCTTGTTTAAGGCTATAGAGTGCCTTGTTTAGCTTGCACACGTAATTTGGTCTTGCAATGTCAGTAAATCCTTTAGGCTACGTCATGCACACGTGCCTAGTGATATGCCCATTCAGAAAAGCATTATTGATATCAATCTGTTTCACTGGCCAGTTGAGTGACACTGCAATTGATAGCACTATCCATATAGTAGTAATTTTGGCTACAAGGCTAAAGGTTGCACCAAACTTCACCCTCACGTCTTGTTGAAAGCCCTTTGCCATTAACCTCGCTTTGTGGTGCTACACAGACCCATCAGAATTAAACTTAACTTTGAACACCCATCGACAGTCTACTACTTTTTGACTGTGATAAGGAGGGACAAGTTGCCATGTGTTGTTATGCATAAGTGCTTCATACTCGACTTTCATTGCAGACTTCCAGCGAGGAGATTTGAGGGCTTCTACTGCATTGGTTGGTTCAGTGTCACTATAAAAGGCGTCTGAGACAAAGCCGACGAAAGGATATTTTGGTTTAAAAATTCCCTTCTTCGCTTGTGTAATCATACAGTATCCACCTTCAATATGATTGTCTTTAAGAGGTAATATGTCAGTTGTCGCAATGGGAATCGAGGGAGACATGGCATCTGCTGACGTAACAAGATCAAGTACAGGTGCTGAAGAGGATTCATCAGACGGACTTGGAATTGGATCCAAGTGTTCAACAGTGTCACGTATAGTTTCAATTTCATTTGGGCTTGAGTGAACTTCTGCATCTTGAGGCCCAATGTTATTGGCAATGGACTGACCACAGCTTGGCTTTAATGGCTGAAAGCATATGAAAAAAAGTGTCTGGATGTGTATCAGTGACATGGCTCAGTTGCAAATTGTATACAAAACCATCAAAGAATGGAAAATCATTCTCATTAAATGTTACATGGCGTGATATGAAGATCCTCCCAGATGAATTGAGACATTTAAATCCCTTATGTTGCCCACTATAACCAAGGAAGACACAACAAGTTGTATGGTATTGCAACTTATGTTGATTATATGGTTTTAGACAAGGATAGCATCTGTATCCAAAGGCCTTGAGTCTCTTGTAGTTTGGATCTTTAGTGTAGAGCACTTGAAAAGGAGATTTTCTTGCAAGAATAGTTGTGGGAAGTAAGTTAATAAGATATATTGCAGTTTGGAATGACTCCCACCAGTATCGTAGTGGCATATTAGCCTGTGCAAGTATTGTGAGTCCAAGTTCAACTATGTGCCTATGTTTCCTTTCTGATCTTCCATTCTAAGTGAAAGTATAGGGACAAGATGATCGAGATTGGATCCCAGATTCAACAAGAATGTTCTATAAAGCTCAAAATTCTCCTCCCCCATCACTCTGCAATATTTTGATTTTCCTTTCAAATAAATTCTCAACCATGTTTTTAAATTGAATGAAGGCAACCTTAACTTCCCCTTTGTTTTTAATTGGATATATCCATGTATGCCGACTGTAATCATCAATAAAAATGCACATAATATTTTAAAACCATTTACTGAAGTAATTGGGGATAGGCCCCACACATCAATGTGAACAAGATCTAATGGATTAGCAGCATGTGAACCAGAATTTTCAAAAGGCAAATTATGCATTTTTCCAAATTGACAAGCCTCACAAAATGGAACTTTATTGTCATTGCCAACAGCAAGATTACAATCTTTCAAAATTTAAGATAAAACACGGAAAGAAAGGTGACCTAAACGACGATGCCAAACCACAAGGTCAATATTTAAAAGTTTATTGTTTTCTGATGAGCTACTAAATAGACTTTGAAGTCTTTATTTCCACCAATGCCATTAATTTTATAAAGGCCATCTTCACGTGTCCCGTGTAAGAGAATTGTTCTGGTCTTCTTGTCCTTCACAAAGTAAACATCTGAGTGAAACTCTATAAACATATCATTATTATCTATAAGCTTTGAAACACTAAGTAGATTTTGTGTAATACGAGGAGCATACAACATATTTTCTAGAGTTAATCAATGGTCAATGGGAGTTTGCACCACTGTCTGCATACCAATTAGGGTCATTAATCGTACCTAGTGTCGCGGTGTAAGCAAAGTGATAGGAGGGAGAAGAATGTTGCTGTCGTATTTTCTGAGATTCAAGGGGTGAACCCATATATGTGTGATCAAATTTGAAGTAACATGTGGCTGCTGAATAACCACTCTTGGCACAGACTTGATATATAAGCTTGCTGTTGCCACGTGGGTTTCTTCCTTGACCTCTACCAAGCCCGGGTGATCTTCCTCTACTACGAGATCTATAATGATTAAATCTACCATGTGTTGCAAAATTCATTATTGGCTGTCTGAGAGTGAGAGAGTTGAAGCTATTCAGTTGCTTAAGGTAAGTCTTGTAAGTGAGTAGAGCAGCTTGTAACTCCACCCAACTCAGATTCTCCTTTTCGAGAAGTTGACAAACAATGGGATTGTAATTGGCATCTAAACCTACAAGAACTTGAGAAGTTAAGTCAGTGGAAGAAATTGGGTTACCAGCCAGCATGAGGTTGTTAGAGATGCTCTTCATCTTTGCGAGGTATTCATCCATCTTCATCGACCCCTTCCTGGTTCGTTGAAGTTCATTCTTGTAAAAAGTGGTTTTTGCACAAGTGTGGGACCGTGTGAGATCTTTGGCTGCTTTTCAAAGAGCGAGGGAGGTGTCACAGGCTCAAGTCTGCCAAGTGTACACAGAAGACTTAGTCCTTAGCAGTTTGTTATTATTCTCTTGTTTGTAAAATATATTATGTGATTCTGTGAGATTACGTAAGCGGCCGTAAGATATGCATGTGTGGCCTCTATAAGTGTAATGCAGCTTCAAGTGATCAACGCAATTATCATTATTACCCTAGTTCTATTTTCCTTATTTTGGTATCAGAGCCTTATAGCGCAAGCCATGGATCCCTCGACCAACAGCAACTAAAACTGCAGCGATACTGCCTCCAGTACCAATGTTCAGTCGTCCACGACATCCTCTTTTTTGAAAGCCTCAGCAATATCCTCCTCATCAAACTTTGCCACTTTTGTCAAGTTAGACAGAAATAACTATCTACTTTGGCAATCCGTCATTCTGCCTATCATTCGAGGTCATCAGTTGGAAGGCTTCATTAACGGCACCAAAGTCTGCCCACTAGAATTCATTATCGAAAATCAACAAACCAGATCAAATCCAGCCTTTGATGACTGGATCTCCTCTGATCAGTTATTGCTCGGGTGGCTTTACACAATAATGACTCCTGAAGTTGACAGGCGACTCCAACCTGAACAACAGATAAGGACTAAGCTTTCCCAAGTTTACATTCAACAACTTACTCCATAAAAGAACAAAAAAGCATAACTTGGTTTCTGCCAAACACATGGGGCCTTCATATCCATATATACTATGCATACACTTTTTGCTTAAGACGGGCTCAAAGTGCAAATAATCTTATCTTTTGTACGTTGATGGCATCTGGAAATTCCACAACTTTGTTAGTGAAACGAAGAAAAGCTCTTCAACAATTTTAGCCTTGAAGTTATTCTCAACCTACAATGAGAAACATACATATCTCCACATTTGGGACGACCTCCAAATTCTGAAGGTTCAATGTCTCCAAGCTCTCGATGTTGAAATCTTCATTCTGTTCAAGAATTTCCATCACATCCTTAATGGGTGAGTAAAACATAGGTTAAATTAAAAGACTCCAATTTTTCTTCACTTTTAAGTCCCTGCAATATTTAGCAAGACGCATTAATTCATGGGGCTTGAAAACATTTCAATTCTCTGCCACCGTCATTCATATTGGATTAGTACTTGATCATAGCAAACAAATTGATCATAACAATGTTCACAGCGATGGGTTACATGTGTTAGAAATTAATGTCAAAAGTTTAATTGTCAGTATTTAGATTGTAATGACTTTAAAATTTTTTTAGGAGAACTATATAAAACATGTAAGGTGGTTCATTGTATACTAAGTATCATAACAAATCAAAATATGTCACACTTCATTAAACTAGACTACTATTTGACATTTAGACTTTCCATTTTTAGGACAAGTTTGATATTAACTTTAAAATTAATAAAGTAAATTATAATTTTTTTAAAAAATTTTTTTAAAATTATATAAAGTTCTTCTTTATTTTTAAAATATACACAGACTTTTTTTAAAATAAAAAATTACTTTACACTTTAGTTTAATTTTAAATAATTTAAATACCTATTTTTTTAAACTAAAAAAAATTCAAATAGAGAGTATTTTGATTAAAAAATTTAAAATTGGATTAAAATAAGGTAATTTCTTTTAAAAGAGATTTATGTATATTTTAAAAATAAAAAAGATCTATGCAATTTTAATAAAATTTTAAAAAAATTATATAATTTCCTCAAAATAATATCTATTATGACGTGCATTGTTAGCTTCAATTGCTATCCTCTGCAATTGAATTCGAAGTGGTATGTGATGGTTGAACATGTCCTATTAATATTCAATTCTGCATAATTGTTAGCATGATAATTAATTTACATGAATATTAAAGCATCTAAATGACATGTTTGGCTTTTCAACGACAACTATATAATCCACAGAATATCAAGTTTCTTTTTCTCCACTTATAGCTATATTTCACTGATAAAAACAAAATATCTTAGAGCGAGATTTAAACGCGAGTTCTCTAAGTGTACTTCACGATGATAAGGTTTTTTAATTAAAAAAATCTTTTTTTTTGGCAGTTGATTCATTCTCCATCTTTCTGCTAATTAATAGGTATGATCGAGTCTATATCTGAAAGTGTTTCCAGCAAGTATCACCCCAAAAGAAAGAAGGGTTGAATAAGAAGAAAGAACAAGATATACAAGGGGTAGAGATAACTAAAAGTTCAGCTTCTATGACGAGTTTTCTCAGTAAGAGCAAAAGTACGGGGAATATCGACTTGCGATTGATAAGACATTCAAATGGATAGAAGATGATAACCATTGCTTGATTAATTGTACCAAAAAAATTTTTTAATTACTTGTTATGAATTATTTAATTAATAAAAATATAATATATATTTTTTTTCTCCTAACTATTTATATTTCTTTCTGGCCATCATAATTTTTAGTACATTGCTAGAATTGGCCGTCGATTTGATCCAAGCAAACAAGGACTTCTATGAAAAATAAAGAAGCACTGAGATTTACTAACTTGAAGATAAAAGCTTTCTCAAGCAACCAAATTGCTAGCCAAACTACAGTATAATTAAAAAAAAAAACAGACGCTATTCATATTTACCAAGCAAATAAAATAAAAGGCAGTATTTATTAATTACTACATAATTAATTAAAAGAGCATCAGTTTACAACAGAATTATCACAGTACTCATTGTTCATAACTCATAAGCCTACCACTTACTAAAGTAGTAATAGAGACTTAGACACAATACTTCTTACATACATTTACTCTGTATTCATGATAAGTTCAAGAATCCAATATATAAATTCATAAAAATAAGTGCATCAGAGAGCCACACCACTCTACACTCAAACTTTAGTCAGAATTTACTGGCGTTTTACACCCATTTTGAGGGAGAAGGTTGTACCTATGTAGTTTCTAACACGACAAACAGAAAAAGATCTATGGGAGTACTGTGAGCTTATGCATTTATGCATGCACCTTGCGCTTAAGAAGAACGAAAACCACAAATAGTTTAAGCTTTTGAATATCCATGATTTCTGGGAATTCCATAACTTTCTTTGTGAAGCGATCAAAAAGCTCATCAACAACTCCATCTCCAAAGTGCTTCTCAATTAGTCCTTCCAGCACTGCCCTGCGGTGGGAAACATACATTTCCACGTTTGGTACAAATAAGCTTTTAGGATCTAGTATGTCCATTTGCTCGACGCTGAAATCTTCACTACTTTCAAGTATTCTCTTCAGATCCTTCAGGTGTGGGAAAAACATGGGCACATTGAAAGTGTCCACTTTTTCTTCGCTTACCAGACCCTGCAATGACAAGAACCATTAGCAAAATCTTATTTAGTTTTCCTAGTCATGGTTGGTTCTCTCTAACTTGTATGAGGTTCATAAATGATAGTAAACAGTAGTATAGTTAAAGTTTTATGATCACCTGAATTTTATGGGTTAAGTGTATCAGTTTTCCTGCTCAGTTTTTAAGTATCATGTCATTATTTGCAATTTTACTGGAGGGTGCTGAGGAAGACGATGTTTTGAGGGCCACGAGGAAGACCCTATAAAGTATTAATTGGTGTTATGTTCATAAAAAATTATATCATGTTTATAATCTAAATTTAGAAGATCTTACCCTTTTAATAAATAGAAATTATCTAAGATACACACTATTACTTATCAACTAAATTTGAAACCAGAAAAATTCATGATTTACAGCATTTTATCAAGATAAGAGAGACTAATTACTGAACATGCAAATCTTCCCATACAAGGGGCATATATGACAGACAGTGTCATGTTTTAAGAGAAAAAGACACTGGGTGTGTAGAGTTCATTATTGACTTACTAGGTCCTAGACATTGTGTGCTTACTTTTCTCCTCACATTACACTGTTATAAAAGCCCCTCACATCAAATGATCCAAATCCAATTACTTACCAACTTGGCCATGTTCACTAGACATCTTCCCAAGAGTTCAAAATCTTTCCCAGCGTACAAGTCCTCACTAAAATCAATCACATCATGAGCAGCAGGTATCTGAAGTACCATTATCCCATTGCCCACAAGCTCTTGGGCTCTGGCGTGCAAAAATGTCTCCAATTCCATCTTGTACTGAGTCTCATAAGCATCCACAACTTCTCTTGGAGCATTAGTATAGTGAATCCTCCCCTTGTTCCAAGCACCACAACTTCTATCTATAATCTCTTTGGGCAACTTGGACATCCAATTCAGTGATGCAGATGAGTGAACTAAATGCAGGCTCTGCCTTGGAAATAAGCGTCCACAGAAAGAGCCAGGAACCCCAGCTGCAAAGTAATTTCTATTGGGAGGAAGCTTCTGGAAGAGCGTGTTGAAATCATTTGACACTTGATCATTGAAGAAAACTTGGAATTCTGCGGTAGCTTGATTTTGTGATTGGTATTGGATTTCTATTGCTTCTATTATGTATTGCACTGCAATGAAGGTGTTTGGTCCTGTAGAGCAGCCTAAGTCTGCTATGCAAATTGGGTTTGTAAAAGAAGCACAAATGGTTTTTGACTCAAACTTGTCGGCTATTGCACCTTGGAGAAGGTTTTTGGCTGCTTCAATTGCTAATCTCTGCAGATAACATGTGGTTAAGTAGTTATATCTCTTGAGCAAATTGGGATCCTACAAAGTTTTAAAGAAATTTACACAGTAAAATTTTAAGAGAGATATATACAATTGATATGAGACCCATATTAAAATAGTGAGTCTTAAATGGTTCTCGCTTGTCTATCTTTATCTCTCTCTCTCTGAAATTTACTCTCTAAATCTTTTGAACTTTAGAGGATCCAATCCCTCTTTTGCATAATTGTCATAACAATATTAACATATGGGTGTGATCTATTGTACGTAGATGGATATATTGCATCATGTATCACTTGTTCTGTACAAAATTAAATTATTTTGCTACCAGTTATATAGCTGTCTTCTATGACAAATAAAAGTTGATTACCTAAAACACTTTAGTGCTGGTCTATCTTGGAGATGAAACTCAACCATCTCCTTGGTTGGAACCATTTTTCATTATGAAATTTTCTATAAGCGAGGCAATCTACTTGCTTAAATGAAAATTTTAGTACTGAAATAATTCTATAGTAGTAAAAAAATGATAATGAAATGTCAATCGACTTGAATGACAGGGTCAAACTAAATTGACAACAAAGAATCTTTAGTTCAATTTTTATTAATGATTCCTTGATGGTCGACATTCACCAATTTTTTCTCTCAGTTTATAGAATAGAGTAGATCAATGCATGCCACAATGGCCACATATATATATATATATATATATATATGTTGGTCATTAATTCGGAATAAGAGGAAGGATAAGATTAAGATTAAATGCCTGAATGGTTGAGTTTTGAGCATAGCTATGAGGACCCTCTCCTCCCTTCATTGCATATGATTCAGGAAGTGCTTTGCCAAATTCATTCTCCATCTCTCTCTTTTATATCTGCATGCTTCTAATAAGCTTATCGGATACAGAAGCATGAAATTAACGGGAAAAAAAAAAAGAAAAAGGAAAAACAAATAAAGGATTAGACTACTTGCCCTTGAGTCTATATGAACTAGGCAAAGTAAGAGGAATCTGAGCTTCTGGTTGAAGCAAGAAGATGAAAGCATATAACAGAGTAACACTGACAGTCTTTGGTAAAGCCTTGGTGTGAGAAACGTAACGTGAACCTTAAAAGAAAAGCACAAAAACAATGAAAACGAAACGTACGCCTTGTAGATAGTGACAAGAATACAGACATTGTATGACGAGACTCACCAACCCTTAATTTAAGGAAAAGGAAGAGAGGAAATAAGAGGGTTGGTATCTGTTGTCGATAATAAAGTATAAAGATGCAAATCAAAGTCAAATATGCATTGTTTTAAACTATTTCCTAATCCGCTAATATACATTACTTTTTACCATTTAAGAGCTACGTGGTATTTTTATTTTTCTACATAGACAGTATTAACATTTCATTACACGAATGTACTTATCTTGTGTGCAAAAATGTATCTAATCTCATTCATATAAATCCTTTGTCATACTTACATGAATTTCCTAAGAAGCTTTGGCCTATCTCGAGTGCTAGAAGCACTCTCAAAAGTTTGTTGTATAAACTCTTTCTCTGTACATGTGTGAATTTTGTAATAGGCTGCTTAGTGCTTACATTTATTTTCAGAGTGAAATATGTTCCTAAAAATTTCTAGTATATTAACCTTTGTCAGTGCATCCATGAATTTCTCAATAGGTTCTTTGCATCTATCTTCGGCCGGGAGCAAGAAGTGTTATTAAGAATTTTTGTTCTATAAACTTTTCTTAATGCATACATTAATTTTTAAGGATTTTGCTATAGAGCTCAACTTTTTAAAGATTTTTTTACTATTAGATTACTTTATGATCTTAATAAAAAATTACATAATACATACGCAAATGGTAGGACCTCGTGATGGGTGGTTGATGTTAATGTGGGGTGGTCCTTGTACAACAGAGTAACGCTGACACTCTTTGGTAAAGCCTTGGTATGAGAAACGTGACGTGAAGCTTGTAAGAATAGCACAAAAACAATAAAGACGAGACGTATGCCTTGGAGACAGTGACAAGAATACAGACATCGTATGATGAGACTCACCAACCTTTAATTTACCCCTTATTTGGTTTGAAGGGAGGGGAGAAGCCTCCTCTTATTTGGTATGTATATTTAGAGAGGGGGAGAGGAAAAATTTAATGAAATGTTTTTTTCCCTCCCTCTCTCTCTCTCTCTCTCTCTCTCTACTCTCCAATTTGGAGAGATTGAGAGGGAAAGTTACAAAATAAAAATTTTTGAATTAAAATGTCTTTATTTTTATTTGTTTAATTATTTAGTTAGTTTTATTTGTTTACAATTTTTTTAAATAATTAAAATTATAGATAATTTCTGACATTTGTTTAATTTAGTGGTAAAAATATGAAATTTTTAAAAATAAAAAAATAATTAATTTTATTGTCATTACTTTTGAAATATATAAAAATAAAATGGTCTATATATTATTATTTTTCCTCCCTTCTCCTCCTGAATCAAACAATGTATCATTAAAATCTCTCCCCTCCCCTCCATTAAAGTCCCTCCTCTTCCTTTCTTTTGTTGAACCAAACACACCCTTAAGGAAAAGGAAGAGAGGGAACGAGGGATTTGGTAGCTGTTGTCAGTAATAAAGTATAAAGATGCAAATCAAGTCAAATATGCAGTGTTTTGAACTATTTCCTAATACGCTAATATACATTACTTCTTACCAATTTAGAGCTATGCGGGATTTTTTTTGTTCCATAGACAGCATTAACATTTCATTACATAAATTCTTTAATAGGCTCCTTTGTACTTATCTTGTGTGCAAAAAATGTATCAAAAAAATTCTTATTCATATAATCCCTTTGTCAACATACATGAATGTCCTAAGAAGCTTTTGCATATCTGAGTGCTAGAAGCGTTCTTAAGAGTTTTTTTTTGTATAAACCCTTTCTCTGTACATGTGTGAACTTTGTGATAGACTGCCTAATCCTTACATTTATTTTAAGAGCAAAATATGTTCCTAAATATTTCTAGTTTATAAGTCAGTACATATCACAAACATGAATTTCTCAATAGGTCCTTTGCATTTTCTCCGGAGTAAGAAGTGTTATTAAGAATTTTTATTATATAAACTTCTCTTAGTGCATGTGTTAATTTTTAAGAATTTTATTATAGAGAGCTCGACTTTTTAAAATGTTGAGTTTTTAACTATTAGAGCACCTCAAAATCTCTATATAGTAATAAAAAATTACTTTACATAGATTTTGAAAAAATAAAAAATGCGACAATAAGAGAGTTCAATCTTCTAAGATGTTAAATTCTCTTTAACATTAATCATTATTTACCATTTTTCTTGTTTGAGTTTAAGATAAAATGTAGATATTGAAGATATTTAGCAGTAACATTATCCATTTTTTCACCATTTATCTTAATTTGAATTTAGGACAAAGCGTAAAACAGATTCTTTAGAAGTCTTTACTCAGCCAAAGTCTTTGTCTTTTTTCAATTGTAAAAAAAAAAAAACTTTACAACTTGAACAACACAAATATTAAAGAGCTAAAGATCAAAGCTTCCCCAAGCAAATGAAGTTTTCATCCCAAGCTAATTAACAGCAAACAATTAGCCCATATAAATACACAAGCTACTTATGTATGTATATGGTGTTGGAGATTGTGCCATATGCCAATCATTGTATTGCGAACATTATTTTTATTACGAAATAAGAGTTTTCTTTTTATTACATTATTATATTATTTGCATGTTTATATATAATAATATCCATGGATAAATTATTTTTTGAATTATCCAAAATGTCCCTAATCAATCATCTTTGTGGGAACAACGATGAATTAAGATTAGTATGATTTTGATTGATTAAGTGTTAATCATATATGATGATATGAATCAAAATCATACGTGTGTGTTAGAGAACATGACATTGGATAGACCCGTCATGAGATAAGCTACATGGATTAGGTCATAAGTTTATCTCATATATAACCGTATCATTGATCCCTTAGACCTGAGATTACCATAGATTCCTACATAAAGGACATTGTACTTTGGTATAGTCTAATGTCACCTTTGACCGGGTGATTATAAAGACTATGATCAGGTATAATGGAATCCATACAGAGGAAGATGAGTGGTCAAGATGGAATTTGTCCCTCTAATTAATAGAGAGATATTTCTAGGCCCTTCGATGAGTGTGACTAAGAAATGCATGACCATTCTCAGATGGAAAGGATTCCATCTTATATCAGTCTGCTCGAAGATCGAGAAAGTTATGATCGAGCAAGTTGAGGATGACATTTTCATGTCTCATACTCGATCTAGATATTGTGTGACAAAAGGGATATGATAGGGTTATAAGATAAGTTGTATCGAATCGCTGATTCCGTATGATTTGGGTAGTCACAATGTCTTGCTAGAGGTCGCTTGTGATTTGTGGGTTAAACAGTGCAGTTGGCCCACTGCCAACATCATATGGGCTTGTAAGGTCGCACACAAGAACGGACCAACTCGGGCTAAAATGTCCACATTCATTGAATCAAAAATATATTTAGATTCAATGAATATCTAGGATGGATGAATTATTTATATATATATATATATAAATAACTAAATTTGAAATATATTATATATATATATATATATGTATATTATATTTGATATTATATATATGTATATATATATGAATTAATTTAAATTTGATTCTATTAGATAGATTTAAATTTAAACTAATCAGATAATTTAAATTAAGCTATAGATATTGTTAGTTTAAATTTAAACTATAAGATAGATTTGAATTTAAATTAATAGATATATTTAATTAATTTTGATTAATTAAATATATCTGAAACTCTAGTCTATAAATAGGGATTTTCATGTAAGAAAAGCAGAGCTAGAGCTGCCTCCAAAATTCTTAGAGAGAGGGACACCGTACGGACATCGTACGGACTGTACAAAATTGTACAAACATGCTGCTAGCACACCGTTTGAGTTGCTAAACCCCGTTCATGTGGATACCAGTAGAGGGAGCTAATCTGCAGTCAGTTCCTATGATCCAAACAAAAGTAAACAACAAATTCAATCGACAGAAAAAGGTAATTCTCTGAACCTATTCAGTTTAAGCGATTTTGACAGATTCTTGGTGGGAATTGAGATCAAAATTTTAAACGTTTTCGCTGTGTGCCTCCCATGATTCCCAGCATATGGCCCCATTTTAATTTACAACAAACTACATGAAGGAAATATTCATAACCTGGTTTCTTCGAACCACATTGGGCCTCCATCCATATAAGGGCACAGTACAAGCAGCTTGATTTTTCGTACATTGATGGCATCTCCAACTTGAACATTAGATCAAGACTAAAGCTTTCCCAAGCTTACATCAGCACAAATTACTCCAGGGAAGAGAGCACAACTTTGGTTTCTACCAAACACTTGAGGCCTTCATCCACATATACTATCGGCTTTTTGCTTAAGAAGGGCACAAAGTACAACGAATTTGAGCTTTTGTACATTGATGGCACCTGGAAACGATGAAAAAGCTCACCAACAATTTCACCTCTTCTCCGGCTTGCAGGAAACTCTCAATGCATAATAACTAACTAATAATAAATTCATAAAATAACCAATCAAATTTTTGAAGTGCCATTAGCCCATTGCCCACAATTCCTTCGCTATAGGTTGCAGGAAACTCTCTTTGCATGTCCGCTTCAAGTTAACTCTCATAGGCAGTCACAACTTCCTTGGGAGCATTTGTGTATAGAATCCTCCCTTTGTTCCAAGCCTCACGACTTCTATTTGTGATCAGGGAGCCATCTGTGAAGTGATATGAAAGAGTGATCAAATTGAAAAGTCTCTCCTGGAAATAAGCATCCATAGAAGGAGCCAACAACTGGCCAACTGCCAAGTAGTCTCTATTTGAAGGAAGCATTTTGAAGAGTGAGTTGAAATTAGGGAAGGATTACAGAGCTCACAAAATGGGTGAACTCACTAGCTTGACCCGTTAAACCTTTATTTATTTATTTATTTTTCTTATTAAGCACCTGAGAGGGGAGTTGGAATTCATGACTAAATTTGATCCTTTATAGATTCATATATTTGAAGAAAGAATGACATAAGAGGATAAAAATATATATGAGGTCGATTTTCTTTTTCTGTATTCATTTTCTTTTGTTTTTCTTCATCTCTCTTTCTAAATATATTATATAAATTTAATTTATAAATATAAAAGATCCAAATTAATTCTTGATTCGTTTAAATAAAGGATCAAAATGCACTGACTTGTTTAATTTATAACTCATGATGAGTTTTCATATGAATTAGATTGATTCACTTCGACAATTGTAAAAAGGACAGTAGTTTATATTTCAAACTACTCTAGTTTTGAGACAGGGTTTTTTGGGGGGGGGGGGGAAGTGAAGCACAGTGACAGATCTAATTCGAAAATTAAATGCTTTGAGTTCCTATTGTGGGCAATGTACGTGATCAGAGGAAGAAGAATATCTAGGTATGCTTCCATACTATGCAAGACCGTCGTGAAGTAGCCTAACTGTGGCGTGATTTAATTAAAATTGAAGCTAACTAGTGCCCTCCTTGTCATAATATATATATATATATATATGTATAATAAATACAAAATACTACTAAACTAATTTACCAAACGGAGTTATATTTTGCTTTCTTCATTTTAACAATTCAGACAGACATTACTAAGGCTTCGTTTGGTTCAACAGAGGGGAGGGGAGGGGGTTTAATAAATTCTGTTTGGTTAGAAGGGAGGGGAGGGGAGATTATTGTTTGGTTCAGGAGGGGAGGAGAGGGGAAGGGAGGGGAAGGGAAGGAAGGGGAGGTAATTATATTTGGACAAATTTACCCTTTATATTACTTTAATTTTTTTATAAAAAAATTTATTTATATCAATATTTAAAAAAAATTATAAATTTTAATTTTTTTTTATTTTTAATTTCTGATAAAAAATATTTTAATTTTTATTAAATATTAATATATTAAAATATTAAAAAAACAAAGGGTATAAAAGTAATTATAATTTAAAAAATACCCCTCCCCTCCCCTCCCTTCCCCTCTAAAACCCCCCAATTTGGAGGGGAGAGAAATTTGCCTCCTTCCCCTCCAAAAACCTCCATCCAAACGGACCCTAAAACTTCAAGCTGAGGTATAATTTTTATCTGCAAAGAAAGCTTAACAAAGAACAAATAGAGAAAAGAGAGAGACAATAAAGAAAATTTATGAATTATATTTTCAAAAAATAACATACAATGACATTAGGGCTTGGCAACATAACAGGATAATACAATTATGGAAAGGGTTAAACATAAATACAATTATTTATATTTATATTATTAAGTTTCTTAATAAAAATATAAATTTTCAAAAAACTAAAGAACCAAATATTTTTTTTATAAAAATCATAACTTATCATGCTATTATTATAAAATCATACATTTATCCAGAGACTACCCTGCCCCACCCCTTGCCCTTCTCCATTGAAAATTGTAAGGAATATTATAAATTGTCATGAAGTTAACAATTTTTTAAGGGTTGAGCTAAAAAAAATTGATACAAACTCAATTATCAATAAATTTTATGACACAAAAAAATCATAATTAACTTTTATAAATTACAAAATGATATGTTATGAATATATTTTTAACCTAATATATATATGTGTGTATATATATATCTATAAACATGTTAATTTTTTTTTAATTTTTACCTCCAATAATTTAATCCTAAATTGTGAAAATGTTCCGATTGGAGCCCGGACCATTACGCTTTGTTTGGATGGAGGAGGAGAAAAGCGAAGGGCAAGAAAAGTGAAGAGAAAAGTAGGGAGAGAGGGAGGGGCGAATAAGGAAGGTTCTCTTCTCCCGTTTGGATGAAATGCGAAGAGAGGGGGAGAGAAAAAGTTTGTAACTATTTTTTTGAACAATTTTATCCTTGGAATACACTGGAATGACTTTTTCCTTTTTTTTTTGGCTATGCATAAATGCAATCATTCGAATTTGATCCCAGAGGCCTACCAATTTTTTAATTTTTAAAATTTTAGAATAATTTCTTAAACGAACAATTTGAAAACTAAAAATAGTATAATAATTTTAAAATTTTTCCATGTCAATCAGTTACCTATGTTTTTGTTTATTCACTCTCATAAAAATAAATTCAATTCCATCCACCTAATTAATTTAATATAATAAAAATATATTATTATTTCAGTGAAATAAAATATATTGGTAATCACTTCAATTATTATTATAATATAAATATTATTATCGATTTTCTACATAAAGAGAGATATATATATATATACACAAATAAGAATAGTTGACCCTTGATTCGTCCTCATGTGATAAAGCCATCCTGCAATGCATTCACGTAGTTTCCTTTGTCCTCACGTCCTCGTCCCTTCTAAGCTTTTCCGTTTCTCATCCTTTATCATCTTAACTTGTCTTCATCCTATCTTCTTCATGTGGGGGCAAGTTTCCTTTGGCTTCAGCTTCATGGGACGAGCAATAAAATGGACATGTATACAAGGCACTTTGTCTTCATCCTATCCTTTTTGTTTGAAGTGACTAAAGTTTAGAGGTTATCTACATGCAGAGATAAGGCTGTAGTAATTGACATGAAGATATGATGAATATATTTGAACTTCATTTCATTGACTGTGAACACCATTGTGAGGCTTACCTTTCACATAGAAACAATAATAAGTTCATCCATATCTATATAATTTCCCTGAAACTACACATTTTAAATTTTTTTTGAACTGCAGAGGATATATATTATACATGCTTTCTCATTTTCCCATGCTTTATGTAGATAGGTAAAATATATAGAGAAGTCTTGTATTCTCATATTCAAGCTGGAGTGGATATATAGAAACAACTTATTCATCCCGATGGTGAAATCGGGTATGAATTCTATTTCAAAATCTTTAATGCCTATAACTTCATTTTACATTATTTTTTCATCTACATTGATTAGATTTGCACCCGATGGAAATGATGTCATCAAGTATATAGTAACGGTGATGAAGCATAATTATCTAGAACTTTATAATTCATGGAAGGAAGTTTTTGAACCCGTACGACAATTATGGTTCAAAGAATTTTAGGTACAGTTTAAAAAAATTGTTACACTTATTTCATTGAAGCATATGATTTAATAAATATTTTTGGGTGATGTTGTCAGAAATATTATGTTTGGACAATAGAGGATCATCGCCAAATTTACAAGAATTTTAAAGATCGTGCAAGAAATCGGTTGAAAGATTTGATTTATTACATTAGAAATAAAGGGAAGCGACCTATTTGGATAAATGAACATATTTGGAATGATTTATGTGTTGATTGGAATAAGATAGAATTTAGATGAAGAAGTGAACGTGCAAAACAAAATAGAGCTTCCAACTCGGTAGATGGCCCATCTCTTCACACTGGTGGCAATATTCCATTCACTGATCATGCTGCAACTCTAGCTGAAAACTTTGGCAGGCCTATAGCTCCAGTAGAACTTTATGTTTGAACACATCAGAACCTAACTTCTGGTCTTTGGGTGGATAAAAAATCTGAAAAAACTTTTGTAAGTTTGCTAACTTTGTATTCCTCTATGTGAAAGATCATTTATGTATCACTGTTATATAATTTTTGTCCCTTGTTTTGGTTAAGAATGAATATGCAAGACTCAAAACCAACATTGCAAATGCTGCGAATGCACAAAATTTCTCACTAGCAAATGAGGTTACGCTGTGGACAGTAGCTACTGGAGGAAAAAAAAGTGGAGGCTTCGTGTATGGGTTAGGAAGTGTTTCACATAAAGTAGAAGAGGACCCACCTTTCGGTTATAACTATCGACGAGAAAATGAGTTCTTATCATTATCATATCCAAGCATGGCAGGGGCCATATACCCACAAGGTCAACTACATCTCGATATTGAGGAGAAATTAAAAATTTTTAAGATCCAAATGCAAGCCAATGAAAGTGCAATATTTGACTTGCAATGTCAAATTCATGAATACTACCAGCAACATGAAGCTTCAAGTGAGTAGCATAAAGCTTCAAGTTCCCAAAAAAAAAAATTAACCAGACGTCCAATTGTTGAACATACAACATCTGCATGTTTTGTTTCGGTGTATAAATATGTGCTATTATAAACGTGTCCTGTAATTATTGTAATATAAGGTGGATAACAACATTTTTTGCTACTAGCACATCCACGTCGGTTTTAAATTTAATTCTTAACATCTATCAAGATAGATGCATATTCATCAGGTCTTACACATATTACCATTATATGTCAATGGAATCTTTTGCAATTACTTGGTTGGTACTTTTTACTTTTGCCTGTATATCATGTGGCACTAAAACCATATGATATTACTTTTTCTTCCATATTTGTATTTATTTTCTCAATTGGTCCTGCATGTCACACCATCTACAATGACATATACACATTATTTTGTATAGATAAACATAACTTTCTATCTAGCTCCCCTATAATGTTTTACTGAGCCCCAACCCATTCACCAAAGAGGAAGCAGAAGTCACTCAGGATAACATTCACAAAGATCTGCAAAGTTCACAAGGTAAGAAGGGAAGCTTGGGATGTTATATTTATACTCAAACTTAAGAAATGTGCATGTAGTAAATGGCATCAATATCATTACAGGATGTCTTCTAGAAGGGGCCAAAGAACACGAAGTAATTTCTCACAACCAGAGTCATCTAATGCTAGAGAAGAAACACAGCCAACCCTGGAGAACTTTCAACAAGAGTCTAACGACCCTCATGATGAGCACGCGAATGAACACTCCAATGACCAAGATCAACCTATGCCAACACTGATTAGACCTAATGGCACAGGGTATATCATTTTGTTTCACTATTTGGTTTAACAATGTTATCTGTAGGATAATAACGTATTTCATTATTTTTTATATTTCTAGATTTACCCCAAATGATAAAGACATCGGTGCTGCTATTGTCAAGATTTTTAAAAATAAATATGATGGTCCGTGGAATTGCTGGACTGAAGTGCCATCAGAATATCAATACCTCTGGTTTCATGAATTTCAGGTGTCATGTATTTCCTCTTTAATAACAAAATAAGTTGTGCACGTATAATCAGTATTGACATCCTATATGATTTGGAAGAAACTTTATTGCTGGGAACTAAGACATCATCATGATATCTGGGCAAACTGAAAAAATCAAGTAAAATCTCAATTGAAGGATATAATCGGACATGTACGTGATACGCGCAAACGACCAGAATTGATTAAACAATTCATCTGGGATGACCTCTATGGCCATTAGGATTCTGAAGGATTTTGTTCTACCAGTGCACAAAAAAAGAAAAATTGAGCCAATGCTTCGTTGCACACGGGAGGTTCTACGTCAATGGAAGAACATGCTAGACAATTGGTATATAAATAATGTATTGATTTTATACTTTTCATGTGGCATGCTTAGACGAATTCTTTCTTATTTTGTTATGTAGGCTCATGAATTGGGACGTGATCCTTCATTTTCTGAAGTTTATATGAAAACTTATCAACGTAAGTCTACCCAAGCATGAGTGGACGAAAAGTCAAAAGCTATATGGGTATAAAAATCAAAAATATACTTACATATTTTATTTGTATTTTTTTTTATTTTGGTGTTAATCATTTGAATTTTTTGTAGGATGAATATATGAAACAAAAAGATACCACCTAGGTTTCAAGTGATAATGCATTTGATATGAATGTGTTTATTAGTATTGCTGGTGGGAAAAAGCGTGGCGCAGTTTATGGTCTTGGTAACATATCTTGCAAAATTTTTCGAAACTCTAAACAAGGGTATACCTATAATGAAGAAGCATCCTCAAGTCAATTACCCCCGTATCCATATTCAAATTACATACAAGATATGTTACGTAAGGAATTTATCAATATTTCTACACAATCATATCAAAATATGTTTCAAGACCAACAAAGATAGATTGAAGAGCTGCGCACCCAATTACAACAAATAACTCGGAGTAATTATGGACAACCAACAGGGAGACGTTCGTCCTAAAAGAAAAAAAGGTGCCACAACAGTGTCTCTGGATAAAGATGAAGATGATGATGATAGTGATGAAGGAGATTATAGCGAGGAAGAATAATGTAGATATATGGTACTTCAAACCTATTAGCATCACAAAATAAAAATGTTGTACCTATTGTTTATGAACATATATATTTATATGTTTTGCTTTAGGTTATTGATTATAAACATATATATATTTAGATTGATATCTTTGAAATATATATATTTGATCTTTTAATACCACTATTAGTATATCCAATCCAATTTTATTACAAACACCCAGACACACACACACACACACACACACACACACACACACACACACACACACATATATATATATATGATGCAAATATATTGGACATATCCTGCTAAATAACCTTAACGACATTTATAAATTTGTTAAGAAATATATAAAGTTCTTAAGCGATGAAAGCAAAAGAAATAAGAAATGATAAAAATTGACATTGTTTATTTTACAAAACATAAACAATAATTATATATATTTTGATATAAATATCATTTTATTTGTATTTTATATAATATGATAAGTGTTAATATTCATTTAATTAATATAAAATAATAACTTCTTAAATTTTCATTATATTAAATTTAGAGTTTTCAACACACACTAAATAATATTAAAATAACTTTTTATATTCTAATATGTTATATTTTTGAAAAAAATAAAGTTTTCCTTAAAAGTATGTTGATTATCTTTTTTATTATAAAATAAATTTATGTATTTTAATGGTATTATGTATTGAAAACTCTAACTTATTTTTTAATTAAATGAATAAAATGCTTATTATATTATATATTATATAAACATACTAGGATTTATATATAAAAAAAGTTCAGAAACCAAACGTCCTAATATAAATATACTCGTATTTATATTTAGATTTTTTATATAAAATATAAATATAGGTAATGAAAAGAGAGAATAAGAAAATTCGCGAAGTGGTGTAGGAACTAGCAGTGTCCGACTGCACTGCAGTCAGACTTCTGGACTGTCATTTCTTTTTTTTGCGCTGGTTCCCCTTTTTTTTCCTTTTTGCTTTTTTCCTATTCGGCATAATTTGCTTCTTCTTTTTTTCCTATTCTTTGTAATTTGCTTTGAGGTCATAGGTCTTAAAATGTCTTGCCATTTTTGCCAAAAACTTATACATGTTATTTTATTCTTTTTTTTTTGTTATGTTTTATTTTTTAGTCACATTTTTTTAATAGCTTAAATTTTTTTCCTTATATATTTAATATTTTAACAGTCATTTAAAGTTATTTTTTTTGTTGTATTTTCTTGAGAGTTATTGGCCCTAATTTTTCTATCATCTTTTTCTTATCCTTCACTTCTAAACTATGTAAGTTTATTACTAGAAATCATGGTAAATATGCAAAATTTAGTATCACCCCGCATAATAATAAATAAGACTCAAATTTCATTGCTAATCAGTCCAATAATCCATGAATACCTACTAGCTTATCTTAAATTTCGATACATTCTAGTTTTTAACAAAATTCTGACAACTAATTCAGCTAATAACAATGAAACAAATATCCTACACCATATTACAAGCATAGTATCACCACAGTCATATAACAAAAATGAAAGGAACATTTTATCATCATGTTCCTCTTTCAATTACGATATGCCAGCATCCCTCATCATTTGCATCAAAGTTTGTAGTCGCATGTGTCAGGGAATCCCAAAAAAGGTTCGCTTACTCTTTTCTTCCTTACATAAAAAAAATAACATTGCAATTTATATTCCTCGCTTACTCCAATTTATTCAACTTCTGCCCAAACCTCTTCTTCACTATAATGACGAGGCCTACTTCTTTTAAGTATAGCAAGCCCATTCTCTGCAATTCCAATTTGTTTCTCAGCAATAACAACTTATCTTTCAGATAAAGATATTGATTTATCATGCAAAGAGTTGCCATCTCGCATAACTTCAACTAGCTCTTTAATCCCCGAAGTGATTTTTTCATATTTTTCCTCAATAGCTTCAATAACAACTTTCTTATGCTTCTGTCCCTTTGAGGATGCAGTCCCCGTAGAATGATTAGAGTTGCCACTGGTTGAACTAAATGAATCCATGTTAGTTGTTGAGTTAGTGGGCTCATATCCCCAGTTGAACTCACTTTTAGTTATTATATTATTCATATTCGTCCCTTCAACAGAATCATTTAAATCAATGCGCTCTTTCTGCCAGCGTTTCAACTTATCTTTAGCACTCTCAACGTATTTTCCTGTTGCTTTGTCTGCACTAAATAATTCATATAACTTATCATAATATACAGCTGGGGTACTCATCCACTTCTTTGCTTGTGATTTTTTCTACAAATAGTATAACAAATATATCAAATCATTCGCTAAATAAGTATGAATGAAATAAAAGTGCAAACAACTAGACATAAGTTAACATGCACAGAAAACAAATAAAACTACCTTAATTAATTCATTCCAAATCTAAGTATCTGCTTCAAATAATTTTGAAATAGGACTCCATGAGAATCCACTTGATCCATTAAATAAGACATATAGCTCTCCAAATCACTGGGACAATGTCTTCTTCTGATTTTTCAAGTGCTGCTTCATTATATGGGGCCCAAAAGAAGTTCTCAGCACTTGCAATACATTATCATATGCAGATGTTGTGAATGTCCCATCAGGACAATTCCCTTTCATCATCTCTTCGAGTAGAGCATCTAAAAAGGCTTCATCCATTTCATGCGTCTAACACAGATTATCCTTAACTAATTTCAAGGCCATCGTTGAGTTTCTGCATAGAATACCATATCATGAATAACCAATTGGAATGAAAATTAAATAGAAAAGGCATAATTTAATATCATGAAGAACTAGTTGGAACAAAAATTGAAGAGCAAAGGCATAATTCAATATCATGAAGAACCAGTTGGAATGAAAATTGAATAGAAAAGGCATAATTCAATTCATATGAAATTGACATAAAACAAATTATTCGAAATATACCAATGTCATCGATAAAATATTTTAATAACATAAACAATAATATCATACATTATTCAATCAAACACTAGTTAACTTATAAAATAAATTAATTTAATCCAAATTATGATCCACTCTGATAGTCATGCCACATCTGGCATGTAATACTACCTCTCAAAATTGCTTCTTGTCTGTAGTCTTCCTCTAGACCATGGTTAGAAGTGTCATCATTATGATCAGGCGGGTTAAGTAGTAATTCACGATCTTCAGCGATTAGATTCTCATCAGGATCTACTCCCATCAAAATATTATGTAATACACAACAAGCTATCACAATATCAGTCATGGTCTGAAAGAAATAATATGGTTTAGTGCCACTAGCTATAATCAAAAATCTTTTTTTCAATACTCTGAATATTCGTTCGACGACATTTAGTAACGAAGCATGCCGATGGTTAAAAATTTCTTTTTCATTTTGTGGTGCCCTGGAAGAATATTCTTTTAAATGATAGCGAACTCCTCTATAAGGTGTTAAGAGCCCACGCATCAGTGGAAAACTAGCATCTCCTAAGTAAAACTTCCCTGCAAATGAAATGATAAATTAAGGAGAAGAAAAAGACATACAATTCTAATCTAAATCAACACATTATAAATCCATAATTACTGGCTATACCTTGTGGAAATATAAGGTTATCTTCTCTAGACAAAGCATTTTTTAAAATTCGAGAATCAGATGCAGATCCTTCCCAACCAGCTGAGACATAAGAGAATTTCACGTCAAATGAACATGCCGCAAACACATTTTGTGTGGGGTAATCTTTTCGTCCTCAAAATCTAGCAACTTCTTCTCTAGGCACCTTTGCTCGAACATGAGTGCCATCAATAGTTCCAACACAATCCTATCAATTTAGAAGCAACATATGTAATTTATAACTCATTGTGTATGATGTATAAAGTGTGATATGAAAAATATTGTTATATACCTTAAAGTATGGATAAAATCTACTATTATGAAAAATTTGGCTAGGAACCTCTGATCCAAAAGGCTACACAAGGAACTCAGCCTCAAGCGAAACCACCGCACGTAATACATTATGAAAATGCTGATTAATAGTTTCTCCCAAACGATAAAAATAAAAACACATAGTCCTACTCTTAACATTATGGGCTAAAATATATAGGAACTTGGCAACTTGTTCTTCAACTGTAACCCAGCGTGAGTCTTTAATTCTCTTGGTGTTTCGAAGTTTCTCACATAACTCTTGGAAAGCTTGTAGACCCATACTCAAAATATCCCAACAATTTTTTTTCATCTTCAAGCCATATCATCAATTGTTTCCACATATTGTATCACTCGATATCACTCACCCTCATGGGTTTATTCACTATAGTGGACAGTTCTTCCAAGAATTGTATGGCATAAAGCATCAAACAAATAGCATGTACAACACATGTACTCCTCTGTCTTTCCAAGTCCTCAATTAAATGGTTGAATATTGAACTTTCAGTTGTCACTCCAAAACTTATCAGATGCTTAAATTCAAAGTTAGAATCATGAATGTCCTCAACAACATTGTCTAAGAATTCTGTTATTTTCATATATACTGTAAGTGTGCTGCTGTGAACAATTATACAAAATAGGTAACAACATATTTTGTAGAATTTAAACAAAATAATTTAAAAGAAAGTGGATACAAATGTGCTATGAAAAAACATTCATGGAAGGAAGTCATGATGATAAAATAAGGGAAAAGACGTGCACGCCTCTTCTTTCGAAGCGGCCGAACCAGTTGTCTCAAATTGCACATCATGCTAGAGAAATAATAAGAACAGAGAAAAAGAAATCATGAAAGTAATGTCAAAACTTTTGATTTACAAAACAACACAATGTTAGAGTAGGGGCTTTTACAAATTTTATAATGAAATCATACTTAGAGCATGATTACAACCCATAAGCTATGATGAAAAATGTAAGGATTAGTTCGCTCATCATATCATATTTTTCGTTTTCCCCATCTTTGCCTATTGGAATCTTTTTTTCTTTTTCTATTGGATCCATGTTAGAGTATGGGAAAAAAATAAAACATGAATGCAAAAATTAAGAACAGCCAACTTTCACATAGAATCGAGTTCTTGGTTTCATTCTATAGTATGTAAGGACAATATTATAATAATGTTATGAAGTATAGCAATAATCAGCCTATCGCATCTAAATAATACACATACACTGATATTATGGAAGATGATGAGGAGGAGGAAAACAAGGAGAAAGAGAAGAAACCCTGCAGACAGGGCAATGGGTGAAAGAGCAAATCGAATCCTGGGAGTTCTACAGCAAGAAAATGAAAAAGATAACCTAATTTGTATAGTCGTTTAATGGGGTCAGGCGGATATTTTATTATAATAGCGAAGGGCAATTTTGGAAAATAATTATTGCCGAGGCATTTTCTCCCGTAATCTTTTTATATTCGAAGAGAAAATTTGTGCGTGGGTCCCACAGTACTTTTCTCTCGCGACTCTCTCTTCTCCTCTGTTTTCTCCTTGACACAAATGGGGGAAAACTCTATTTTCCCTCCCTCCCTTTCTTTTCTCTCCAATAATCACCCCATCCAAACACAGTGTTAAAGAAAGGCGCATGCATATAAACAGCATCGAAGGTCGTGTATTCTATTACGTTTAATTTGTCGTGGCTCTCTATGGCCACTTTTTCCCTTGTCCTCTCTCTCTAACCCTTTCACATTGAGCACTTTACATGGACATCATGAGGCTAAAGCTCTTCTTCCTCAATATTCTTGCTTTTCTTCTTCTTCTTAGTACATTAGTCCCTTGTTCATCCTTGTCCCCACCATTTTCACGTTCGGAGACTCCATCTTCGATGCAGGCACCAATCACTTCAAAAACAACTGCTCTGCTCAGGCTGACTCCCTATGGTTCTTCTTTTTTCCATCACCCCACTGGCAGGTTCACCAATGGCAGAACCGTTCCTGACTTCATCTGTAGTTTCCTGGTCCTTTTCTTTCTTCTTTCTCCTCTCTCTCTCTCTCTCTCTCTCTTCTTTCCTCTCTTTTCTTACCACCTAAGTGGTATCCACGTAGATTTAGATCTTCTCAATTTCTAATTATACTAACCTTATCAATTTCAAAAAGATAGATACAAGAGGACGTGTTTCAAAGCCAAGCATTTGAAAGCTGGTTTGGTTGTTTTGGTTTATTTAGAGATGAATTTGATATATATATATATATATATATGAATGTGGGTGCAGGCCAGTTCATTGGAATTGATATGCAAAAGCCATTCCTTGAAGCATGTGCTATAGTTGTGAATGGAAGTTAGATGGGTTATCCTTCTAATGGCATTAACTTCGCTAGCGCGGGAAGTGGGCTTCTCCCTGCAACAAACAAGGATTTGGTAAGAGAATTTTCACATGAAAATGTTGCTCATGATCACCTTTCTCTTTTTCTTCTATAAATTGTGGTTTTCTCTTTTTTTTTTTTAATAGAAGGCATCAGTGAAAACGAAATTAAAATTAAATATCAGAAGATTCTAGTTTTCTGATAGGCAGTGAAATAAAGCAAAGAAAAGGCAACCAATTTGCACTCTCCTTTTCAAGTTCATGTTAACCTTTAGTTTTCTCAGTAATGCAAACTGCTCCATCATTTTGGTGGTAGTTGATAAAAAATTCACATGGGTATATATTATTCACATGAGTTTTGACCTTTATTTTGTATAAATATTTTATTAAGTTTTAGGTTCAAACATTTTAAAATATTGTACATGTTAGATGTGCGACTCTCTGTCAAAGAGCTACTATACAAAATGAATCTCCTAAACTTTTCATCACTTACATATGTATATATATCAATGATCATATTAATTCAACTATTTAAACTATTAAATAAAAACTCATTATTATAATCTCTACCGCTTAACTCTTGTGATAAGCTCTATTCCTAGACTTGAATTTGGAAAGGAAGATCACTTGACTTGAAGTAATGTAATGTTGCCATTTATGATATTTCTGAAGCAAGGTGCTATTTCGTTCTCTTTGCCCCAAAATGATACAGGGAGTCATTTCAGTCCAGGAGCAACTGCAACAATTCCAAAAGTTAGTGAAGCAAAACCAGATTGACAAGAACCTAATAAAAAATTCCCTCTTCTTGTTAGAATCTGGTTCCAATGACCTATTCAACTACTTCCTCCATTATGAGCCATCAACACTCAACACAGATGCTTATGTGCAATCAATGCTAGGAGAAGCTGAAAAATTCATTAGCCAAATCTACAAGATTGGAGCTCGCAGGATGGCTGTGTTTTCCCTGGGCCCCGTTGGGTGTGTCCCAGCAAGAGCCTTCTTAATGGGTGCACCAATCAATCGATGTCATGGAAAACTGAACAAATTGGTCAAAAAATACAACGTGGGTTTGGAAAATCTGATCATGAATGTCTCCAAGAACTACCCTGGATCCATCGGGGTTTATGGAGCAGTTTACCAGATTGTTCAGCAGTACAGGAAGTTTCCTAAACGCTTTGGTAATATAAAATTTCTACGTTCTTGATTTTTATCTAGGCTCGGTTTGAAAATGCAGTGTGATTTTTGTATTTGCCGCTTTTTACAGTGAAAATTATAATTTATGTTTGGTTAAATTTTTAATGATATTTTTTCTGTGTTAATTAAAAGTCACAAGCGTCACTGAATAACATTCCAAGAAATGTTTCTTAAAGCTGTTATAAATTTAAAATGATTATTAAAAAAATATTTATATTATAATTAAAATTTAAGATTATCCTTAATAATTATATTTTTATTAAATTTCTTATATTATCAGATATGTAGTTTTTCACTTAAACACATATTGTTGCAATATATATTTTCATAAGTATTTAGCATAAAATGCATAAAGTAAAAAATTTCTAATATCTCTCCCATTACTCCTGAAATAAAAATAAATTCTTCTCTAGTTTAATTTTTTTAACTTTTTAATATCAAATAGGTATTACCCATGAATAATAAGGATCTGTTCTTTTTTTTTTGCAGTTCAAAATAAATTTCTTCACAAAATATATATATATATATATATATATATATATAAAGTGCACTATTATCATTTTTACTTGTTTACCAAAATTCTCGAAAAATATTTCCAAACATTCGTCGAATATCAATTTTGCTTTTAGAAGTAATCTCTGTAAAGTTTTTAACAAATATTACTTTTACCTTATTTAAACATATTTTTTTCCACATGTAACTTATGAAAAAGTTACAACATTCAGCCTTAGCTGAACATATTGTGAGGTGAATTTATTGTTCAAGGTGTCTGTTATTTGTAGGTTTCACTGATGTTTCTGCCGCTTGTTGTGGGGATGGCGTCCTTGGAGGGATGCTGCAATGTGGCAAGGAAGGCTACAAGATTTGTAAAAACCCTAATGAGTTCTTGTTCTGGGACTTCTTTCATCCTTCTGAGCATACTTATAATCTCATCTCAAAGGCTTTGTGGGCTGGAGGAAAAACTCAAATTAGACCTCTTAATTTGAAGACTCTTGCAAGTATTACAGGTGCTTGAATTGATGCATGGTTTATGAAAGGCGGATCTGCAAAGTTTAATTCAATGTATCAATTATGTGTGATGATATTATGCTATTTATTAAGGTGAAAATGGTTCACCAAGTAGGGTGCTATTAAATATAGATACTGTTCAAAAATCACGTATTAAGTCTGTGCTAACTATGAAAAAAATTCTTTACAGAGCCATCAGATGAAGAATCCAATTTGAGGCATAATAAAAGAGTAATGATACTATGAGTTAGGAACATTAATATATTCTTTGGACATAATAACTATTAAAAATATTACTAAATATATAAAAATATTTTTATTTTAATATATTTATTATAATTATATTCATTAATTACACAAAAATTAAATTAATTCTTTTAAGAGCTATTTATCATTACATAAGTTAATATTTTGAGCAAATATTTAATAAAATGTTATTCCTATATTTAATATTTATTGCATTAACTATAATAAGAGTACACAGTGGTTTTGAATATGAAAAAAACTTAAATACAGTTATTTATATCTAGATTTTTCAATTAAAATATAATAAGTACATAACTTTTGTAAATAATTGCTTAATTCTCCAATTAAATTATATATCAATCATATTATTATTAAAAAATTATACACTTATTATATTTTTACTACAGAGTCTAATAATAAATATATAAAAAACTATATCTAAGTTTAGTTTTTTTAAACATATAGGAAAAAAAAAGTTTGAATTCTTTAAAAAGTGAACGAAATCTATAAATTGCCTTTCAAATAAGAGTGTGTTGAGAGTATATATAAAGTTTATTTCTTTTCTTTCTACTTAATTCCTCTGCTCTTTCTACTTGTTTCTCATTTTAAAAACATTTTATAAATTTTTATTTTAAAGAATCTAAACTCAAAAAAAAAAAAAAGAGAAAGAAGAAGAAGACATTTCTATAAGTAAATTAAACTCTATCTTGGCTCAAATTATCCACGGGCGATAATTACCAGTCTATATAAAATTAGTTTTTCATTTTAAAAAAATCACAAATGTTATTCCCACTGTTATGGATATTTTAATGTGAAGCTTTTAAAATTGGACTAGTGATTAAATTTTCAGATAGTTT
Source organism: Erythrophleum ivorense (assembly GCA_026724425.1). Taxonomy (NCBI): domain Eukaryota; kingdom Viridiplantae; phylum Streptophyta; class Magnoliopsida; order Fabales; family Fabaceae; genus Erythrophleum; species Erythrophleum ivorense. The sequence continues at coordinate 48,171,014 of JAIUCV010000009.1, forward strand.
ACAAAAAGAAAAAAATTTAGACTTAAATTCTCATGTCATAAAATTGCACACGCAGAAAAAAGAAACCCAAAATAAAAAAAACAAAACAGTAAAAGTGCAACTCCATGAATAACAATATATGGATATATTATTGTCAGCGCTTGCTCGTATTTTACGCTGTTAAAATGTTCTCTCTATCTTTTCTCATAACTTAGTGAATTTTTTTCATAGACAGACCTCCTATGTCATTTTAAAACCATATTCATAAATGAAAAAGAATTAGAAAAACTAAAACTCTTATTTAATGGAGTCTCCAAAATCAAAGCAAGCTTTAAATATCAAAAAATGCCTAAAAAATTACTTATACATTTTTCAATTATAATGCAACTCAATTTAAATCAGTCTAACATGTGAGATTCATATGGGGATTTAGCCATTAATTGAGCGATATCAGTCATTGAATGTGATCCTAAAATAATATTTTAGGAGAACACAAGAAATTCTCTGATCGCGCGGGGGATCAAGGATTGTGTTTAAATTTGATGATAATTAATTTGATCCACATGATTGGGTAGAGATGAAAACCTTTCACCATAGTGTTTGATGGGTGGCAACTGGCATGAGTTAGGCAGCGAAAATTCCTTGATTAGGTTTCAGTTAGATTCCCATATTACCTAATTTGGATGGACATACATATCTTCAAATCTCTAATTAATGGATGAATAATAGAGACTTTGTTGACATATTAACCGTAACACATGCTTGTTTTTGTTAGTTGCTAATTGACGCCTTCTATGCTGGAGAGATTAGTTCTTTTGCTTTAGTAATTATTAATTGAACCTTGAGTTCAAGTTTCCATATAGAATTATATATAAAGTTTAAATTTCAAAAATTGTTAGTCATAAGCAGTGCTTTTATACCCATGGTTAGGTTATTGCATTTGACCAAAAAACTAGTCATTTTAAATTTTGCAAACATGTTTGGTTTTCTTAAATCCGTGAAAAGTGTAATGTGCTTTTTTTTCTCACAGATTAAAATACTTTTTTTTATTTGAATCCACTATCATATTCTTTAAACTTCAAATAGTAGAAAGTCTTTGGAATCAATTTTAATAATTAATTATATCAAAAATTAAAATTTCCTTTATTGTAGAGAACTTTTTACGTACAATAAATGTATTGCATGTACAATTGATCGAGTTCACTTTGTTTTTCTTTTTGGTCAAAATTATGTAATTGAATTTTAAATTATGATCGAATTAGATCTTAAAATTTAAGAAATAATTATTTATTTATCACGATATGACTGGTCAAAATATTTAATTTTATATATTATTAAAATACAATAAATATTTCTCAATTAATAGACACGATATTCTAAACTGTTATATAACGTAAATTTCGACAGTCTTCCAATTAATAAAAATATTCTGTAACATATCATATTATATATTTACACGTAATGATGAAAATTTAATCTGTACATATGTAAAACTTAATAGATTATTAAAGATAAATTCTAACTATTATATAGATATGTGTGTGTAATAGTACACTGTCTGACATGTAACAATTTTTCCTAGTTATATATACTCATATTTAAGATTCCCCAAAGTTATGAGTCTAGGCACATTCGCAAAGAAGATATATTTATAATATAAATTCGTAAGACTTTGCCTCCGTTAATAATTAGTTATTTGAATCTATATATGTCTCCACTAATAAAATTGTCATTCTAATTATATTGCACTTTTTTTACCATACTCCTATCAACGTTCATCTCATGTTTCCACCCAATATTAAACTTATAACTAGAATAATTGTTCCTCACAGCAACTACCTTTTTTTTTTCCAATAGCTTCACTTATATTTGAAGACATATTCAATTTAATTTGTAATAACTCAATCAACAAAGACTCTAAAATAAAATTGAAAAAAAAAAACGGTAGAACGAAGCAACCAGAATAATGAACAATGCAATGGGAGAATTAGTGCACGCAAAGCTATAGAAAAACGAAGCTATGTCATGCTATGCTTGTGCGACGGTGCAAGTGTGTGAAAAGATAAGGAGTGTTTCTTTCTTTGGCTACAGTACAAGAAGCAAAAGGTGGAAGTGCAAACAAAAGCACAAAGATAGAATTATGAGAAAGCAAGTTAACCCAACTCCAAACATAGCATATCACATTCTCTCTCTCTCTCTCTCTCTCTCTCTCTCTCTCTCTCTCTCTCTCTCTCTCTCTTTGTTTTAATGCTTTAGAAGGTTTACTCTAAATGAGATTTATTTTATGGATTTTATGAAATATTTTTTTCTTTTAGAATTAGATTGACCCAATTTTTGAGCAAAAAAAAATATTTTTGAACTTATCTAATTTTATCAAACCTATACAGTCAACTAACTCTACGTAAATCAATTATAAATTTACACAAATTAACTTTGATTTTAAATTTATAAATAATTTGACATGTTTTCTATAAAAAAATTGACTTGATAAATTTTCGTAAGTCAACTCACGAATTTGAGAATCATGGTAATTAATATTAATTACCTGCAAGGATTTCTATTGTGGGATGAAGTTTATACTTCACCATTAATGGGGACCGCATGAACCGCTAAAATAAAAATAAAGTGGCGCAATATGTTTCACCGATGAAACAAAATTGAAAAAACGAATTTAAAAAAAATACTCAATTTGACTTAGATTAGACCCTAGGAAAGAAGTCGCACACAGAGGAAAAACAAACAAATGAAAAGGAATCTAGAAAGAAACAATTGAGTCTGGAAGTTGGCTTGCATTTTCGATGGAAATTGGTAGATAGGTTATAATGTTTAGTCAAGCTCCAAATCATAAGTTTTTTTTTTTTTGGCCCACAGCTTTATATCATAATAGATTGCTGCATTCACCGTTCACACTTGTTTCTCTCTATCTTAGGCAAATGGCTAGCTTCATTCTCATGTTAAATGAAAAAATTTATATGTAATTACTTATATCTTTATTATAAGATTTTTTAATTAAAATATGATAAATATATATTACCTAATAATATTATGGCAAATATATAATTTTTACAAATAATTATATAATTTTTTAATTAAATTATATACTTAAAATATTATTATTGATCATTATGCATTTATTATATTTTAATTGAAGAATTTGATAGTGAAGATATAAATAATTATACCTAAATTTAATCCTAATTTAAAGGCATAATATGTTCACATTTCACTGTTAAATAAACCCTCATTATATACGTTCACACTATTTTTTCGTAAGTAAAATATAGACCAATCAAATGGTGACTAAATATTTCGTGCAATACACGAATCTCTTAACTAGTTAATATACAAATAGAATAAGCATAGTTTTTCAAGCATTTGTGTTCATACTGTTGTATCCTTGCTTCATAATTATAGTCACCATTTGATTCCATAGTTGTTAAGGGGTCCCCCAAGAAGAAGAAGAAAGAGACAATTAGGCCATGACAAAGACAGGTTCAATCGATAGGAATGTCCCATGGTGTGCAAGCACTTAAAGGTATACGTGTTAACGCAAGGCCAGCAATTCAAACCCCACTAACTTCAACTTTTGTTGCCACTCCATCTCACTCGCCATTTGGCGTCACGTGTAAGCCCGACCCCTCTTCTCCATCCCAAATTCCCAAAATATTAATATATTTTTAATAACTTAGTTTAAATTTATTTACATGTTCATGTATGATTATTTTACTATATTAATTTTTCGTTAGCTAAATTTACTGAAAATACATTCATCTTAAGGCATAAATGCACGCCTATAACTTGTAAGCACGTTAGAAGCGAAATATTTTTTTTAAGAAAGGATGTTTAATTTTTAAAATTAACCTAATTTATTCTATATCTAAGTATTTCTTTTATATTTATGTTTATAAAATTTTTGAAAGCACCCTATCAAGCTATCTAAGCTTTATAATTAATTATAACTGCGTAATACAGCAATTTGTTATAATAAAGAGTTGCAAATATAAAATTAAACCAAGTTAGCAAAATTCAAGCATCAAATTAACAATGCAAAAGAGACAATAATTAAAAAAAACCAAAAAAAAACAAAAATATGGTTTAACTATCATTTTGGTTATTTAATTAATTTATTTATTTCAATTTAGTTCATTATTTTTTAATTTAAGTTATATTTGTCCTTTTTCATTACATTTGTTAAGATTGATTTTAGAATATTAAAAAAGTTAAAAGAAATTTTAAAATATTTAAAAATGAAGCGACAATTTTAAAATAACAAAAAAATAAAGAAATGAATATGATAAAAATTAAAAATTAAAAAACTAAATTAAAATAAAAAAATTAAATGATTAATGAAAATAAAATAATGGTTAAGCCGAGAAATATCTGACGAACAGGTTAATAATAAATGAAGTCCCCATCATCAACCAATTCAAGCTCGGGACCGCAAGAGGTCTGAGACACTCTCAATTGGTCCCACGCGCTTTAACAGCGAATAAAGTCAGTCCCGTGCCATCCATAAAATACCCTTCGCACACCTTCCCCACTTTTTCCCATCCCTAACACGCATTGCCGCGCACTCCCAATCCACATAGCCACCAAAGTCAACAAATCTCTCCCTTCTGCCCGCGCACATTCTAATTCATCTCAACGTAAACGTGTTATTTTACGCTTTGTGCTTTCATTGACTCTTCTTCCTTTCTTTCCTCTCTCTATATATATACTTTCCCCTTCTCTCCCTCAACCACCCAAAATCACTTGTGTTTTTCTCTCAATTTCCCACTTTTTCCTTCAGAGAAAGCTTTGAATTGTTCTCATCGATTTCAGTTATTATGGGTAATTATATTTCATGCACTCTAGCTCCTCCATTGATGAAGAACGGGAGGGCCGCGAGGGTGATCTTCCCCTCCGGCGAAGTGAAGCAGTACAAACAACCAGTGAAGGCGGCGGAGCTCATGCTCGAGTGCCCTAGCTACTTCCTCGCCAATTCTCGCTCCCTGCACATCGGCCGGAGGTTTGTCGCTCTCAGCGCCGACGAGGAATTGGAGTTCGGCAATGTCTACATCTTGTTCCCCATGAGGAGGTTGAATTCTATAGTCACAGCGGCTGACATGGCCATCGCCTTCATGACGGCGAACTCCGCTGCCAAGCGGATATCCGGTGGGAAGGTCTGCGTGATGCCTGAAAACGCCCGAGAATCTGCGGCGGCGGCGACGACTCCAGGGGAGGAGGAGCAGCCGATAAGTGGTGGTGAAAATGGAGGTCCGAGGTTGAGTTTGGATGGAATTGAGTCAGGGTTTCATTATAGGTTTAGTTATTGCAGGTCAAGGAAGCCTGTGTTGGAGACTATCAATGAAGAACCAATTTGTTCAAGGTGAAGAAGGGAAGAGAAAGCAGGATAGGTTAGTGTGATAGAATCTGTTAATCTAATGTTCATATATCCACAAATTAATTGATTTGTGCTCTTAGAAATTTTGAACTAAGAGAGAAATAATCTATTTTGTCTACAATTCTGATCATCTATTTTGGGGGGCAAAATGAAACTTGAAAGGTGAAGAGTAGCGTCAAATTTTGTAAACCGAAAAAAAAAAAGCAATAAAGACAAAAAATTTATCATTTGAAAGTTTTGGACTTTTCGTATTTGAGTTTTCTTTTACTTCAGATTAGAGAGAATTTGGAGGGAGTTGTTCGAATGTTTGTGACTAAAATAAATTCAAGGGATTAAAAGTTAGTGTGTAAAGTTTGACGAATGAATCATTAAGTGGCATTAGAATAGTATGTTAGGCATGCACGTTCACCGTGTGGACCATCAAATTTCAAATACCGCATTAATAGTCTTTATTGAAATTTAATTGGCGAGGCAGAGAATTGAAATTTCATGACTGAATCGGGGCATTTCCTAGAATCTGCCCATTGAGGCCGTAAGATTGACATGTAACTGGGGCCTTGTTCCTAGAATCTGTTATGCATGGGCTTAAGAAAGAAATCAATTTGGTTGATTAAAAGATATTTGAAATTTAAAAGATGTCATGTGTGGATGGTTAAAAGTTTAGAAATTAAGAAAAATAAAATCTAGGAAAAAAATTATTAATAATACTGTATTAACTCAAAAATATTATTTCTTTGAAATGATTATTGTAATTATAATAATTAGTTACAAAATCAAATTAATATTTTTAATAATTATTTAATAAAGTATTATATTATATCTAAAAATTATTATATCATAACTATGAGGTCATGATATTTTTGTGTTCATAAATTATCTCTTAGAATTTGGATGAAGCAACGAAGAGTTAGAATATTTCAGAGATTGAACTCTTTATTGTTAAATTGCCTTAAGATATATATATATATATATATATCTATAATAATATAAAAAAAATTTATATACATTACAAAAAGTTCCAACTAGAGCTCGACCTCCATATATATTACTCTTCAAATTTTTGTATTGGGGAAAACCGAGGCTTGGAGGGAAGTTAAGGAGATGCGATCAATGGATCGAAGCAAATTACAAATTTTGACCTGTTTGATTTACAAAGTAGAAAGGAATAAAATAAAATAGAAAATGAAATTACAAAAAAGTAACTTTAAAGGTGAAAAATGATTATTATATTTTTACTTTAAAAAATAATAAAATAATAAAAAATATTAAATAATAATTACAAGGTTACAAAAGACATTGCAATAAAAGGATTTCTTTTCTCTCTTTCAACCAAGCAAGCTGTTTAATGGTTAAAGATAATGATCCCAGATCTCCTCCACTCACTTCTGAATCTTCCAAGGTCTCTCCGTTTTATTATTTTATTATAATTTTAGTAAATATAAGAATAAGAATAAGAATGAAATAGAATAATATTTGAAATTTGTGTGTTCATAAATGCAATAATCATTTCGTTTATTTCCATATTAAGTACAAAAGGTTAGAAAAGAATATATGAACAAATTGCTCTATCATAACTTTGTTTTTTCAAATGAACTTTAGTCTATCACCATATTTTTAAATTCGTAAATAAGTAAAAATTATATTTTAGATCATAACTTTTGTGTGATGACCATATACGCATAGACGCGTGTGTGCATATACATGCATAAGCACACACAAAGGTCTTTTCATTCTTATAGTGGACAAAATAAGTTTAAAGTGTTACTAAAATTTCATTAGAACACGTAAATTAGGTGATGAGGTTCCCTTCATTTTTTTTTTCTTGTATTTCTTAATTGTGACTCTTTAGAAATTTTTTAAGGTGAAACTAGTGTCTGCTACAATATAAAAATAAAAATAAAAATAAAAATAAAAATAATTCAAATCCCTCTAAAAGATGGAACGAAATTTCTTTCGAAATTTAATACCAAACTTAGTGTAAACCTATTATCATTTTGAATCGAAAAGGCCCAAAGAGCGTATATCCTAGGTTGTCTTTCTCCTGAGCGTGAATCTGAGTGTTTTCGGGCCTAATTGACAAGCCCCTAACTGTGCCTCTTAGGCCGGAATTGAACAGTATTACTCTTATTTAATCTTTGGTCAAATGGAAATTTCTTTGCACTTTTTTTTTTTAACATCAACAAAGTTAAATTGCAGGTAATTTTTAGGGAGAAAACTTATATACTTATCCTTATATACTTAACATCAAGTTTTCCAATTAGCTAACTATATGTGGAATTTTTTTACACTTCATCAGCCTAATCACAAACACTGTTAATTAACTTTATAATTTAAAGAACAAAATTCTGAAATATCCTACCCAAACCATTTCCATTGTTCTCATCTTCTACCCCATTTTCATCATTCCTATATTCATTGTTCTCATCACCCATCTTGTCGAAGTCTTTCGTCAAGGCTATTTTTCCCTCACAGTGAAAGCAATCTGGGATCATTCCCTTTTTGCTATTTTATCCATATTTTTAAATTCTAATCGACATGCTTAGTTTTATGATCCTTGTTTTTCTATATCATTGAGGAAGTGAGTGTGTGTGTTTTTGTTTGGGGGGGGGGGGGGGGGGGGATAATATGGACATGCAATGAGTTTGGTTAGTGTGATTTTGTAAATAACAGAAAAAACAATGGGGCAAGTGAAGGCAGTAGCAAGCATACATCAAATTCGAATTATATGGGCTAATCTTTTGATGTCTAATTAAGTAATTTTTTCACTGACAGGATGGATGATGAGAACATGAAGATAAGGTAGAAGATGAGACCAATGAAAATAGTTTGGGTATGAATTTTTGGGATTTTGTTTTTCAAATCAAAAGTTTAGTTAACAGTGTCAGTGATTAGACTAATGAGGTGTAAAAACAACTTCACATGTAATTAGCTAATTGGAGAACCTGATATTAAGTATATAAGGATAAGTATATAAGTTTTTACTAATTTTAGTCCCAACATTCGGCTCAAGTTCCAAAAATTATTAGTAGGGATTTTTGGTGTTAAATACTTTAGCAGGCTAGAAAAATATTTAAGAGCGTGGATAGATGCTAGTCAACAAAAGAACTTGGTTACTCTGCCTTAATTAATAAAAATGATGCAAAACTACAGGCATAGAAAGCCAAAGTTCTTTCACAAGCTACCAAGCTTACCCTGATTAATTCAGTTTTGAGCTGTTGCCTCGTCTATCATTTGTCCTATCTATATCTACCTGTTTAAGATCAATTGTGAAAAATAATTGAAACTCGAATCAACAACTTTTTGTGGGGACTCAAGGAGAGTAGACCAAGGTAGCACATGTTGAAATGGAAAGCCTTATGCTAGCCAAAAGAGGATGAAGGTTTAGGTATCAAGTCGTTTCATTCCTTTAATAAAGCCTTGCTAGCAAATACAAAGTTTGGAGAGTGGTGAATTGTGGCAAAAAATCTTTATTCTCAGAGACCGTGCAAGGAAAACACTGCAAAAATGGAGGCCCCAATTTGAGTTTTACCCATTAGAGAGCATCGTGGATTTGGAAGGGCATATGTAAGTGTAAAGATTTTATCCTTCGCAATATTTCCTGGCAAATATGTTCGGAGGAACAACTTTCTATCTCTCACCAGGCTTGGTGGTACACGTAGCCAGACACAGACTCCTCTAATCAGAGAGTTCTGACCTTATTCTGCACAATCTTCCTTTATGGAATGAGGGGATTCTGTCTCATTTCCACAACCCAGAGACCCTACAGCAAATTATGGATTTGCACATTCCCATAACTGGGAGAATGGTTAGGATCATTTGGACTAGCAGCCTTAATGGCGATTATTCAGTCAAAGAGGGCTACAAGTTATAGGAAAAAATCGAAGAGGGTGGGTGGGGAACCATATTTTCCACCTAGGAGGAGCTTTGGAAGATGGAATTGCCAATGAGGATGATCTTGTTTATCTGGACATTGGTTAACAATGCCCTGCCGGTTGTAGCTTGCTTAGAGCAACAGCACATGCAAGTGGAGGATCAATGCAAGTTTAGACGGGAAAGCCAGAGACCTAGGATCACATCTTCATTCAGTGCCCTTTTCTAGAGCGTTATGGTTTGCTTCCTCTCTGATATTGCCTTCCCTCTTACACAATCAAAGTTAATCATTTTCAGAACCAGGGGATTATTCATTGGTTCACAACCTGGTTTTCTCAGCCGAAGAGTCATCTGGATCAAGCTGAAGAGATTTCAAACATGATGGGGACTATACTTTATGTCATATGGTGTAACATAAATAAATGTATTCATGAAAATCACATACCTAATCCATTATGAGTCCTTCATCATATCAATACCATGCTATCTCATAACAGAATAGCTTGGAAGAATAAGGATAAGGAAGACAGGGCTTGGAAACGAACCAAAGGAAGCACTAACAATCAGGAAAAGGAGCCTTTGCAGATCTTACCTGGCTCTGAAGGATGGACCATCATCTCTTGGGCTAGCAAAGGAAAGAGAGGCTTGAGAAGATATCTTGGATTCAGTTCAAGGGTCAAAGCGTTAGAACTTGGGTCTGGGAGGAAAAAAGATTCAAAGACGGAGAATTTCATTTTTGAATGCTATTAGGAAAGTCCTATATATGGAGGATCCTTCAGCAAGACTGTACTCTCAAGCTATAAACATCACAAACTGCAATTGCTTTTCTTGGAGAAGGAGCATTGGAGGCTGATTACGTAGGGATATAAGCAAGACTTCAAGTCCTAGGTGATGATATCCGAGACTTGATTAGAACGTTTGATGGCCATAATACAGGAGGAATGGTTGACAGGTTGCGGGGAGATTTCCATTTTCTTTTCTTATGTCAGCTATAACACACTGTTTTAATTGGCTGCTTTGCAGGACTTGGGCTTCAAATCAAACGGCAGAAGCAGTAGCTACATGTCACTGTCAGACCCACAAAAAAAAAGTAGTAGCGCATGAGACTCGAGGTACGGTACGGGGGCCTTCAAGTTACTCCAAAATTAATTAGACCCAATTTCAAGCTTTGCTTATGTACCCTGGACATTTGGGCTGTCTTCATGGCACACCGCCATTTGACAAAACCCTCCTCCCATTAAAAAAAACAGAGTACTTAACCACTACTTATATATTTATTTTGCCAAAACTTAGTTAACAAAAAAGAAAAAAAAAGGATTTTAACTTGGGTTTAACCACACATCACCTCAATTAGACCAGGCCCATATGCTTTGAAGCTTCCTTTGAGAGGTTTAGAGCACGTTTCAGATTGTCGTGAATTTTTATTGATTTTGAAACAATTTTTTAAAATAGAATTTTAGAAAAAACATTGTGAGAGAGATAGTTTATATTTCAAAAATAAACATTTTTATCAATAATATTATATTTGGAAAATCTTTAATATATATATATATATATAGTTTTAGCAGTGAAATTACAGAAAAAGACATGCATAAAGTTGACTTTACTGTTCGTCTCATTTGTTTACTTAAATAATTTTAAATATTTATTATGGCTAATTTTAATTTAATTTTTAATTAAAATATAAAATGAAGTATTAATGCTTTAAGTGTGTGATTATTTTTTTAATTAAGATTTTAATTTTTAATTAAATATTTTATACGGTTAATTTTCCAAGTGCGTGATTAATTTCACGGGAAGTATTAATGCTTTTCTTAATAATGTGTCTTTTTCTCGTACATAGTGTATTCATTCACTTTGTCATTTTTTCTATTCTTCAATTAGTCACTTTATTCGTTGCTCACTTGCAAGTGGTAAAAAGCCAAAAAAGATGGATGAAAAGAAAATTGAAGACGCAACGTTTCTTGAAAGTGAAGAATGAAGTAATTGCAAACTATTATGGGGGAGATTTTTTTCCTTCTTGTCCCCACATAAAAAAAAATCTCAAATGTGGATCTCCAAATGAAACAATACTTGTAAAATTCTCCAAATTTAAAAAATTTTTGCAACCTTTATATAAATATTTATACACAATCAATGTTTTAAAAATTAGATAGGTTATTAAACTAGTGGAAGTAATAATTCACGATTTATTAATTTACTTATAGTTAAATTACAGTTAAACAAGTGATAATTATAAATTTTTTATATTAAAATTTTAATATCATATAAATATCATTAAAATTTAAATATTTAATTATTAATTTCATGTCTTTTAAGATGTTTGAGAAGTTATTTTTTAATTAAAAAATAACAATTATTCATAATTAAAATTTAAGAGTATTTAATTTTGATCTTTTGAAAATTTTAAATTATATTAAAATTTTACTTGTCATTAAAAAATAAAAAGGCAAAAGACTTAGAAATCATAAATTAGAAAAAATAATTTATCAAATGAAAAAATTAACCAAATTGAAAATATATTTTTATATTATATATATTATATAATTATTCATTATATTATTTTATTGAGATATTTATATATATTAAATAATGTACAATATTATTAAAGAAAATTTGTGATTCAGATGACAAAAATGCTTGATATTTGGTAAAAGATTTCATGTTCGTGTCCTTGCCTCCATTTTTGCAAAATAACTTTAAGAAATTCTCCTGAACCAATTCAATCATAACCTAACCAAATTTCACTGATTCTTATCGGATTCTATGCACAACTGGCTCCGTGGATTGATTAGAGTAGATTAGGGATTACTTCTCAATCCAACCGGTCAAACCATTCAATTGGGTATGATTTTAATAACACTGTCCACGACACACACACTCCCCACCCCCGGTATTATGAAGCTTCCTTTGGTGCTTTTAGATGCACTGTAAGGAAAGAATCAAACTTTGGCAAATTATTCTGGGTGTGGAACCCATGCATTCATAGGATGCTCCAACGCTTGGGTCCACACTTGGCCTCATTAAGCAAGCCTTCTCTATAAATACAGCTAATTGAGCCCCAGCAGTAGCACATTATACTCTGATACACACATTAACTCCTCTCTACTACGGTGTGCATTTCAAAAATGAGTGGTAAAGGTGGAAGCAGCGGTGGGAAAGGTGGCGGCGGATCTGCTAAAGGCGGTGGAGGAGGCACTGGAAACTTCTCCAAAGGAGGAGGTGGTGGTTCAGGGGCACCAAAGATGAAAGCTCCCGGTGGCAGTGGGGGCTTTATATCTAGGGGAGTTTTTGAGAGCAACCCTCGTGCCTACTTCACTGGCCTCCACGTTGGCCAAAAGGGCAAGAAGTAAATTAATGAAGGGTTTTATGTGTTTTTCCTTGGAAGGCCCTTAGATATATAAGTAAGTGTGGTGTTCTATATAATAAGTTGCCTCCCAGGACTTCTCTAGATGTTTCTAATGGCTGATGTCTTTTCTAGTTTGTTTTTTATGCGATTGCCTTGTATCGACAAGAAGACTTCAAGCATGTCATGTTTGCTCCAATTTCTCTTTGAATATATCTATAATTCTATATATACAAACTTGATCTACCTCAAGTTCTTGTGCTTAGATCTTGTGAAAAAACGGTGGACGGATAATTAATATTGATTTCAAGTGGTCGATCGACTTCTAATACTCATGAATGAAGATGAGTTCTTCAGTTAACGACTTTGTTCGAAACTTCTATAAATTCATTCATGCACTTTTAAAAAATTTTAAATATTATTAAGTAAAAATTATAAATAATTTTATTACAATCTATAACATATTTATTCATATAAAAAGTATGTTTTAGAATTGGAGCCTGAAGAGAAATACAGATTCAATCATAATTAAAAATTACGCTCTATCAATGTCTGTTTTTTTTTAAATATTTAAATCGTTAAACGAAGGTACATGAATAAATTTATTAAAACATTCAATATAAAAATTATTACTTAAAATGATTATATATATATATATATATTATGTTGTCATCTTTTTAAAAAAAATTAATATGAACTTAAAAATTTTTAAAAATTTTACATGTATAAAATAAATTAGGAAATTAAATAAGTTGCTCCACAGGATGAAGTCTATAACTAAGCTTAAATACACGCAAGAGCAGTGCAAGATCATTTACGTGTGTGTGTGTGTGTGTGTGTGTGTGTGTTGATTGATGCATTAAACATAACTAATGATTCTTAGTGATGCCTTTTTTTTTAAAAAAATACTAGAGGAACGGGAGAAATCAACTAAAAAAATAATGTTATAATTATAGTTAATTTATAAAACTGGGATTCTTTTTTCAGTTGGCTTCTCTACCGGCCTGATCCGAACGTTTTAAAATATCTGTGCGGTAATTATGGGACTTGAAGGCCAAGGTCTGAATATTACCACGCCCTACCACTTGAAGGAAGGGTTGAATATCATGACTTAAAATATTTATGTGGCAATTATGGGATTTGGAGGCCAAGGTCTAGACATCACGCTTTACCACTTAATTTAAGATGATGATCAATCTGAGTGGTGAGCATGTCATAATCTTAGAGACAATATGTTCATTAACTTTGTCCTTTTTTTCTATTCTTCAATTGATGATCGCTTTGCTCTTTTTTCCTTTTTTCTTTTTTTATTTTTTTGGATAAAGCACTTTGTTCTTTTTTCACTTACAAGTTGATGCTTATCTACTACTTTGGTTGGTAAAAAGAAAAGAAAAAAAAAGATGGATGAAAAGAAAATTGAAGACTTGACTTTTCTTAAGAGCGAAGAATGAAATAATTATAAAATCAACATCTTATAGTACGAGAGAACAAACAGTCCAAACATGTAATTGCTTTCTCATTGGAATAAAAAAGCATGATATATATTTGCGGTATCCTTTATGGTTTACTATTGACCATTGTGCAAGAACCCTCGTTAATTGAGGCAAAGCATAATAGTAAATTTACCTTAGCATCATAATTTTTTTAAAAAAAATTCTTAGATAGAACAATTAGTATATTAATTAATTTTTTAATTAATAGATAAAGTCGATAAAAGGTCGCCCATGCATACATAAAACATGGGGCCCACCAAAAAAGGAACTTCAATTTCATTGGCATCTTCCCTTCAGCAAACAACCCAGACCCAAAAAAGGTTTAAGAAAAGAAAAGTTAACTTAAAAAATAATGTTAAATTAATTTTAACTAAAAGTCAAATTATAGTTCTTCTCAAGTGAAAATCTAAAAATCATAGACAAAATATTGAATAAAAGGTTTGCTACGTTAAACTCGAGTTCAAAACTATTAGAGCCTAAGAGACATGATTTAAATAATATCTCCCCTAAACGTAAGTGTAAGAGGCTTCAATTCCCCCCACTTACCCTCCTTTCCCCCTTCCTGAGTAGACTTCCGCTGATCCCTTGAACCAAAAAAAATCCTATTAATTTATGAATCTCGGGATCAATTTTCGAGACTGCATATATCTTTTTTGCGTTTGAATCATTAAACTCAAACGTTTCTATACTCTATGCAATGCATTGGTAAGTATGAGAATGAAGAACCACTATTGGAATTCATGAAAGCTCAGTAATTGAAAACTGAATCTCCATCCGCGTCGACCGTATCCATATATTTTAATGCACTTTAAGATCTTCCTGGTCATATATATGCATGAAACGACGCATGCATATATGCTTTGGGAAACATGAGAGGATTTCCTGTTCCACCATTAATTTCGAGCATTCATTTAGAAGACCATTTTATCTTCTATAAATAGCCAACTGACTATTATATAACAAGATCACTCTCAAAAAAGATACAAACGTATTTCCTTCTGTCTAGTCAATTATCATCTGAAATATGGGTGGCAAAGGCGGAGGCGGCGGTGGCAAAGGAGGTGGCAACAGCGGTGGAAAAGGAGGTGGAGGTGGTAGTGGCAAGTGCTCTGGTGGAGGTGATAAAGGTGGGGGAGGCGATCAAATGAAAGCTCCTGGTGGTGGCGGAGCATACATATCAAGGGATGTGTTTGAGAGCAACCCGCAAGCTTACTTCAGTGGTCTTCATGCTGAGGAAAAAGGCAGAAAGTAGTGCGGTATCTTTGTGTGTAGATATGGGAGTCTTAACTCTTCATAAATGAATATGTAGCCGTGGTTATGTTGCCTCTGGCATCATCAATATAATAAACTGTTTTTTTTCTTATTCTGGATCGATTTTCTCTTCTGTTATCCCATATATAGCCAATGTCATCATAAACTATATATTTGTGGGTGAATCTTATTGGTCTTAGTTAAACCGCGGGGATATATAATAAAATAATCCACTCAGGAGGAGATTCTTGAATAAATTGTACCTATTCGGTTTTCTTTTTTCAAGATAAAAGATATGGAGGGAGCCTTAATATTTTCAAGTATAACAGTGGTTTTGCTCGAAAATTTCATTGGCATTGCATTTTCTGCACAGATGATTGAGGAGTGTAACAAAAACAGATGGTCCCATAATTTGTTTATTTTTATAGGTAGCTAGGAGTTCGAACAAAATATTTCAGTATCGCTTGATTTCGTCCAAATTATAAACGAGGGACCGATGTTGAGAAGAGGATCGAGGATGGAATTTGTGTGTAATCATCATATTATTGGTAATTGCCTTTGCTAATGGCTATCAGAAGCAACGTCTGGTCATAAATTAACTTTGACGCTATTTTCTTAGAAGTGAGTTGAGGAGTTCAAATTAGCTTATATAAAAAAGTAGGAAAGAGATATATTATATGTTCAAATTGGTCTCTCCTTTTCCCCTTGATTAGTAATAATTGAAGCCAAACACAAATAGCAATAATGCATACATCCCAGTAACATGTAAACAAAATTAGATAGCCTTCAGATGCCCCTATAACAGTAGACTAATATTGACCATAAAACTCTAATACTTGTGTTGATAGGGATAATTAACAAATGACGTGACTAGTGTACAAATCTCCAACACAAACTTAAGGATATCCACAATTATTTCTATATATTTTTTCTTCGGGGTATTGGCCATATCTAAATAACAACTGATATATTAACGAGTATCTATATCTCTTTTTCCACGGTTGGGCCTGAAACTCAAACGTACATCTGTTGTGCAATATTTCCTAGTTCCATGCGCGAGCATATTAATACCCACCAACCATTCCAGACACGTTAAAGCACATGTGTAGAAAAGTGAAACGCCAGTCAAATGCATTTGTGATTTTTCCTGGTCGTCGTATGCTTGAATCCATGCATGCTTCGGGAAGTATAAGAGGCATTTAATTGTACCATTACGTAGAAAGGCTTCATCATTTCTAGTATATAAATAGCCAACCACAACAAGGTGAATATAACAAACTAAAGTATCTTATAATACCCTTACGGCTTTTTTAAAGTACTGAAGATCGTTGGAGTGAACGCTGTAACATGGATAGCAAAGGTGGTGATGGAAAACAAACTAAAGATCACAATGTTGGGAGTAGCTCAGGTGGGCCTGTGATGAAAGCTCCTGGTTCTGATGGATCGTACATCTCGAGAGACACATTTGAGAGCAACCCGAAGAAATATTTCACTGGTCTCCATGCTGAACAAAAGACGAAGAAGTAGTCCTTAAGCTGGTTCTTGCTGGTCTACATCGGCTTTAGTTGTAACAAAGGCCTTATATATACGTAACTGGTTTTTATGTTGCCTTAGGCATATATATTACTACTCTACAATAAAGCAGTTGCAGTTTGTGTTTCATTAATTTCTCTCTGTTTGTCTTGTTTCGTATATGGTCATATATGCATGATCAGTTTATACATATTATGGCTCATAGCCTGCTTGCCATTGTTAAAATTGAGGGTTTAATTTATGCGTTTTCCAATTAACTAACGCAAGATTCTGTTCGGAGTTCTTAGCTAATAGAAGAATTTTATTTCCCTTAGCATTTGGTGTGGGAAAATAAGATTTTATTTTAAGTTTTTATATAGGCTCACGTTAATTATTTTTTAATGTTTTCTAAAATGGTTAGTTATAGTCTATTAAGATTTATCATAAACCCAATTATTAATTAAATAATTATAAAATTAATAGGGTTTAGCATACATTTAATTAAAAGTCTAATGAGCGATTTTGACAGTGTTAGGTCCCCTCTCTAACCCTAATTAGAGTGTGTGATAAACACAATTATAACATTTTTGGTATTATTAAATCAAAATCCAAAGCACCGGTAATACACCTCTAATAGATGTATAACGTCCTCTGAGAGATTACAAGTAGTTGTAGAATGTAAAGGAAATGAGAGAGAGAGAGAGAGAGAGAGAGAGAGAGAGAGAGAGAGAGAGAGAGAGTGAGTGAGTGTGTGTGTGTGTCCTAAGAAGGGAGAGTTACAACAAAATAGAGAGAGAATCAAAGAATCTAGAGCAAGGTTCCATCTATCACGTTCTTGCATCGTAATGCATCCGCTTCTCCTTTTAAGCACCTTCTCTAACTTTTCACGTGGCTTTCTTGATCCGAGCTCCACGCCTCCATCTTTCAGTTGCACGTGCCTCGCTTATGCTATTAGCCTCCTGCTCCATTTCATCACTACATATTAGCTGGGTCCCAGTGAAATGATCCACGTCTACATGCTCGATGTTCCCATGCATGACATTCCCCCCGTCATAAAGAAGGACCTTATCCCTAAGGTTAAAAGTTGGGTAGTGGTGACAAAAAGTAGTAAGTAATTCCTATGAGGGTGGAGCAGCAGGTCCCCAGTCCACAAGCACATGAGGTTGGGGAGTTCCAGCAACAGGTCTGAGGCCGATATCTAAAATGTTATTAGGTTGAAGTATGTGACCTTTAGGGCTTATCATTAGTGGTAGAGAGGGGTAAGATTGAGAAGGTTGGCCATAAAATTTTTTTAAGTAAAAAATATGGAAAATAAGGTGGATACGAGCCTCTACAGGCAAGTCCAAACAATAGACAGTTGTACCAATCTTCTCATGGACCAAAAATGGCCTAAAATATAAGCAACCTAGCTTGTGGTGTTTCTATAAACGAAGAGAATGTTGCTTGTATGGTTGTAATTTGACCAAAACAAGATCTCCAACCTGAAATGATAGATCCGTCTGATACTAGTCAATATAATACTTCATTTGACGTTGCGCTCATTCAATATTGTGCTTAAACTAATTCAAAACTTCATCTCATTCCCGCAAATGAGCTAAAAGATTAGGAGAAGAGGTGTCATCATTCGAAGCTCCTAATACCGATTGAGGGTCTCTACTGTAAACTGCTTTAAAAGGTGTCATGCCAATGGTGGTTTGAAAAGAAGTGTTATACCATAATTTTGCCCATGAAAGAAAATGCACCCATTGCTGTGGATTGTCATAGACAAAACAACAGAGGTACATTTCAAGACACTTGTTCAGAGCTTCCATCTGTCCATCGGTCTATGGATGGTGGGTTGAACTAAAGTGAAGTTCAGTATCCTACAACTTAGATAAGTGTTGCCAAAAAGCACTGGTAAAAGTATGGTCCCTGTCTGAAATAATGGTGCAGGGCAAACCATGCAATTTAATGACATGATGAAGGAAAACTTCCGCAACCTATTGACTATTGAATCCAGTGCATAAGGGAATGAAGTGGCCATATTTCGATAAACAATCTACCATTATGAGAATAATAGAGTAGCCTCGAGAAGAGGGTAATCTAGTGATATAATCCATAGCAAGGTCTTCCCAAATTTGGTGTAGGATAGGGAGTGGGCTCAGCAATCCAATAGGGTGTAGTTGGGAAACATTCATTCTTTGATATGTGTCGCACTGTTTGATAAAACAGTGAATATCCTTGCGCATGTTGACCCAGAAAAAAGTAGTAATAATTCGATGGAAAGCACGAAAAGTTCCTGCATGACCACCCATCATCGAAGAATGAAATTCATGCAAGATAGACTGTATAATATCAATACATTCCAGGAGAATGACTAGCCGATGTTTCCAATATACCAATCCATTTTGAACATGATACGGTCCCACAGTCTCTGGACGAGCTTGTAATTTAGTAATAAGCTCTTGAGTGGTTGGGTGAGAATAGAGAGTTTTTTGGAAGTCATCGAGGCTACAGTTTTATAAGCCATGCATGGTTAAACAGTGTTGGCAAGATAGAGCATCTGCTGCTAGGTTGGTTTTGCCCAGTTTATACTCCACTCGATAATGATACCTCATGAGTTTTGGTAAGCAGGCCTCTTGTTCTGATGTGTGAATAACTTGTTCATTCAAGTGTTTGAGACTCTCATGATCTGTGCGGATGATGAAAAAATTGCCAAACAAATAATGACGAAATTTCACAATAGCTTCAACAATAGCATATAGTTCTCAAGCATAAACTGACTTCAATTACATTCTAGGGAAAAGTTTTTTTGAAAAATATGCAATGGGGTGGCCCGCTTGACTTAACACTGCTCCAATACCTATCCCATAAGCATTTGTCTCTAGGATGAAAGGCTAGTGGAAATCGGGTAATGTTAAAACTAGTGCTTGTGTAAGTGCTAGCTTTAAATGCTCAAATGCTTGTTAGGCCTTCGTGGACCATCGGAATCCATCCTTCTGAAGGAGTGGTGTAAGGGGAAAGGCAATTTAGGGTATCCTTGTATAAAACAATTATAGTAACTCGTTAATCCTAGAAAAGCCCATAATTGGTTTACGTTAGTGGGAACGGCCCATTGCTGCATTGATTTAATTTTTTGGGAATCCACCTCTACCCCACGACCCGAAATAATATGGCCAAAGTACTCAATTTTCCTCTGGTCGAAAGAGCATTTAGAGAGCTTTACAAATAGTTTGTGTTGTATGAGTAATTCCAGAACACAGGTAATATGTTAAAGATGTAGGGGCTAAGTTGTGCTATAAATCAAAATATCATTAAAAAAAATTAAGACAAACTTCTTGAGATAAGCCCAAAAGATTGAAATTATCAATGCTTGGAAGGTCGCTGGCCCATTCGTGAGACCAAATGGCATGACTAACCATTTAAAGTGACCTTGGTGAGTTTGAAAGGAGGTTTTCTCTCGATCACTTGGATGCATCAACACTTGATGATAACTAGCCCGTAAGTCTAACTTCGTGTAGTATTTCAAGCCTCCTAACTCATCTAATAGTTCATCCACCGTAAGCATAGGAAGGAGTCCTTCACTGTTACTGAATTCAGGGCACGATAGTCTACACAGAATTGCCAAGTGCCATCCTTATTACGAACAAGTAAAACTGAAGTGGAGTACGGGCTAGTGCTTTGCTGGATTATTTTTTCATTTAGCATCTCTGTGACCAGTTTTTTTATCTCTATTTTCTGGATAAAGGGGTATCTATAGGGTCTTACCCTAACAGGTCCAGCCCCTGCTCCAAGATTATCTAGTGATTGTGCTCACGGTGGGGAGGTAACCCTGTAGAATTTGGAAAGTTTGATGGTATTGCTCTAAAATGACTCTGATATTCGAATGAATTTCTTTTGGAAAAGAAATGGATTCGCAGTGGTCCTCCTCAATTTTGTTAACTTTGATGTAATACATTTCAGCAATGGCTTCTATTGCCTATAAGGGGGTGATTTGATGGTATTGAATGGAGCTAGCTTGTGCAGATTTATATCTTTTTAACATCACGAATTCTTTATTGGCAAAATACTTAATCATCGATTTGCTATAGTCGGCAATGTGGGATCCAATTGTCTCTGGCCATGAAGCCCCAATGACAACATTAGACCTTGAAACCAGAAGTATGTAGGCTGGAAACTTCAAAAGGTGACCATTTATCTTAACTTGTAATTCTTATATCAGACCTTCACATTGCATTTTATTCTTATTTCCAATTACTACCTTAGTTCCAGGAGTAGGTGTTAAAGGTATATTAAGATATCAGGCTACCCTGGGTTGGATGAAACTATCTGAGTTGCCCCCATCCAAAAACACTTGCACTAAATGCCCTTTGATTGTTCTATTGAATCGGATAGTAGTAGGACCATTGGATCCTTGGTAGGCATGCAATGATAGGTGGTGAAAGGTTGGTATCTCTAGAGGTGTTTTCGCAACCTCTACCATTGGCTTCTCAAATAATGTCCTTATAATCATCTTCATCCTCTTCACATTGAAAAATTATATAATATTTATTAGGACAGCGATGGCTAGGAGTATATTTCTCCTCACAAGTGAAGTAGAGTCCTTTTTCTTGTCATAGTTGAATTTTTGATAGTGTCATTTTCCTAATTTGAAGATTAGGCTTAACTGTGAGAGTTGGAAGCAATGGTGGTCGAGATTTAGTTCCCAACGATCCCATATTAAAAGCACTCATAGTGTTCATAGGGTTGGTTAGACCTGTTCCTACCTTTGGAATTAAAGACAATAATGAACCTCAAGGACGGTGAATCAAAGATAGTGACTATTTGTCATCATAAAGTTTAGCAAGGGATGGAGCTTTAAGTAAAGTGGCAGGAGCTCTAGCAATCACATCTAAATGTATCTCTGGTTTTAATCTACTAATGAAGCAATCCATAATAACATCTTCAGACATCCCTTTCACTCAGTTAGCAAGCTCGATGAACTGTTGGTAATAATCAGTAATGGAATCCTTTTGTATCATTCGGAGTATTTGTGCTCTGGGGCTCTCAAATCGAGAAGGACCAAAGTGAATTTTAATTGCTTGAGCCAGAGCTCTCTAGGTTGGGATTTGATGGGATTTCTACATCATTTGGAACCAAGGTATTGCCTTGCCCTCTATATGAACGGCCGCAATGTTAATTCTCTGAGCATTTAGTGTTTCGTAGTATGCAAAGAATTGTTCCACTCCAAACAACCAATTTAAAGGGTCAAAGCCATCGAATTTAGGGAAATCGAGCTTAACCTATTTCAACTGAAATGGTTGGTAACTAGATGGAGCTATCAAAGAGCTTTGTATCCTATTGGTATTACTACGACTCCCATTTGTTCTGCGATTGATGGCATCAATAGCTCGAGTAAGATTTTCTATAGATGATTCTACCCATTCCATTCAAACATTTGGTGAGTGCGTCATGGATTCTACAAGCTTCTCTAATCGCTCCATTCTCACGCTGGCAACAACCTCAACTTGCTCCATGTAATCGTTCACCTTCTTCATGTCAGTGGCTAGGTCCTTCAATCTTGTTCCCTCAGCCATGTTCGACTCTCAACAAGAGCACCAAATTGTGATGAACACAATTATAACGTTTTCGGTATTATTAAATCAAAACCCAAATCACTGGTAATACACGTCCAATAGATGTATAACATCCCCTGAGAGATTATAAGTAGTTGCAGAATGTAAAGAAAATGATAGAGAGAGAGAGTCCTGAAAAGGGAGAGTTGCAACAGAATTAAAAGAGAATCAAAGAATCTAAAGCAAGGTTCCATCTATCACATTCCTGTGTTGTAATGCATCCGCTCCTCCTTTTAAGCACCTTTTCTAACTTTCCACGTGGCTTTCTTGATCCGAGCTTTACGCCTCCATCCTTCAGCTGCACGTGCCTCGCTTATGCTATTAGCCTCCCGCTTTATTTCATCATTGCGTATTGGCTGGGTCCTAGTGAAATGATCCACGTCTACATGCTCAACATTCCCATGCATGACATTTAATTAAGTAATTATAAAATTAATAGGGTTTAGCACACATTTAATTAAAGGTCTAATGAGCATTTTTAATAGTGCTAGATCCCCTCTGTAACCCTAATTAGAGTGCCTAATCCTATTAAAAGCCGCTCTTCTTAGTTTAAGGTGATAAGAAAGAAGACCCAGCCACTAAATTACTACTATGACAACTACAAGTATATTCTTCATTCTAACGTTAAATTTAGTGTTCTAATTTTCATACAAGATCTACATTAATTAGATTATCATTTATCAATAATCATTAATCAAGTAAAATTAGAACCAACCAGGGGACTCTTTTAAATTAACATAGCATTTTCCAAACTTTGTTTAGAAAACGGATAGAGGAACTTCTTTGTAAATAGTTATTATTAATAGTAATTAACAATAACTAATTGGGAAACGATAAGAAAATAACCAACTATATCTGGGAATAACTTATTTTTATGTTCAATTTAGTGTTCTAATTTTCATACAAGATTTACATTAATTAGATTATCATTATCAATAATCATTAATCAAGTAGAATTAGAACCAACCAAGGAAACAGGATGGTCCTTTAAATTAACCCCAACGTTTTTCAAACTTTGTTTAGAAAATGGACAGAAGAACTTCTTTGTAAATAGTTATTATTAATAGTAATTAACAGTAATTAATTGGGAAACGATAAGGAAATAACCAACGATATCTGGGAATAACTTATTCTTATGTTCGATGATTATGTAACTTTGATCCTAACATCAAAAGCTTCACAGAGAAGAGGGTATGGTACTTAATTATTATTTTTAATATGTGAACAAGCAGGAATTGCACAAAGGACCAGTGAGACAAGTCCAATAAGTAATGGTCATCACTATATCTAATATTTATGGCTTAGGTGGGACGATAGGTTGGGAGTGGAAATGGGGTGAGGTAAGTGGCCTAATTACTATTTGAATCGATGTTTAAAATGTCACAATCCCTCCAAATTGAGAGTTTGGGATGGGTTTGCATAAAGACGTCATTTTAGTATCCAAAGAACAAATAGTGAGTTACCTTTTAATTAATTATCATATAATTTTTCATAAAACTTTCAAATAATAGAATGAGTTATTTCTTTCTGCACCACTTGTTCTTTTCAAAACTCTAGTTACTCAAGCCATTAATGAAGTTTTTTTAGCAAATAGTCAGACCCACGCATGCATGTCCGCACGCATTTATATATGTATACATCATATATTTACATGCATTTAGCGTATCAAATGATCATATGCTTTACTTAGTGATATCTTTTCCTCATACAAACAATATTCATTAACTTTGTCCTTTTTCCATTCTTCAATTGATCACTTTGTTCGTTTTTCAGTTAATGCTTCTCTACTGTTGTGGATGGTAAAGCATAAAAGATGGGTGAAAAGAAAATTGAAGATTTGACTTTTCTTGGAAGTGAAGAATGAAATATTTTATAAAATGAACATCATATAGTACGAAAGAACAAGTTTCTAATTAACCATATAAATGCCTTTGTATTGGACCAAAAAACATGATACTTACTATATCCAGGCTGTATGATCATTGGTCAAATATGTGGGCAAAACCTTTGTTAACTGAGAGGAATATATTATTACGAGTTGTTTGATGCACAAAATATTGAGTATAAAAATAAGAATTAAAAAGCGAATGAAATAGATAAAAATAACCTTTAGGTATCTATTTTAAAAATAATAATAAAAGAGACCAACACTAACTAATTCTAATAAAGACATAATAAATATTATATAAAATTTTTTAATTTTGTTATATTGATTAGTATATTAATTTTTTACATCAATGAAAAAAAAAATCATCATGCATATATAAAAAAATTAGGCCTACCAAAAAAGGAACTCTGATTTTGTTGGTGTCTCTCCCCTCAAGTCATAGACTAGCCTGCAAAGGCTAACTGTGGTTTTAAATTCAAAAGCTGCTAAATTTGAAACTGTAAGTTCTAAATTTAGATTGAATTTAGAACCTACGGTTTGATTTCAGCAGCAAGAATTCAAATACGGTTTGAATTCAGCAGCAAGAATTCAAATTTAATGCGATTCCTTCTAATGGCTATCTACTTTGGTTCCTATAAATTTGGACATAACCAGTTTGAATTCAATTGCTTTATTACTTTCAAGGGAAATAGTTTTTCCTCTATTATTTTTTGGATACTTTTTCTTTCTTTTAATACTTTTGAATCAAAAAATGAAGTTCTCTTTATATGAGTCCAAATTCAAAAGAATTATATATATTTTAGCCTATAATGAACTAGGCAGCTACTTGAAAATTATTCAAAATTATGATTGGTCGAAAAAAATATTAGCAAATAATGAAACATTAAATTTACAATTTTTTCCATAAATGTCCTCCCTATATAATGCCTCAGTCCCATAATGAAAATGACCAACTTTTGTTCTAGTTGAGTTATGCCAAAATTACTTTCAGCTCTCCTCTTGGGTTTCTACTATTGGTTTAGAGTATTAGTGAAAAAAGAAGTGTTACAAAATTTATCAATCAAAGCTATATTTTTTAACAATATCTCAGATAAGTGGGACATAATAACTGAAAATTTACTAGCATTTTTTATTTTTGAATGTAAATGTGATATTAATTTCAATAAGATATATTTGTAATATATTTTTGTATACAATATTTTTTTATTATAACTGAAATATGTAGATTTTGGAACATTTGTGTAATAACAATAAGTATCATTGTTATTATTATCATGTAGGTTAATTTTATTAGCTATTTAGTTTTGGAACATGTTCGTGGTATGATAAGTTTTGTTTTTCTTGTTTTTAAAATTTTGGATATACATTACATATAAAAATAAACAAAAAAAATAAAAAATTAATATTATGTTTTGAAGGAAGGAATAAATGAAGAGAACAAATAAATAAAAAGAGAAATATGTTGTCTGAAAATAATATATTATATTTGGTAAAATTTGGCAAGTAGACATTGAAAATATTACAAAAATTTATTTTTTAAAAAAATATGCAAGTAGTGTAGAAGAAATAATTTTTTTGGAAAATAAAAAGTAAATTTTTAGAATTCAGAAAAAATATTTAAAAAATAAAAATAGGTAGAGGACATATAAGAGTAAAAATTATTTAAACAAAAAAATAGTGTCAAAATTTTGAAATAATTAATTAAGTAAAAAAATGAATAATTTTTTGAAATATCTATATTTATAAAAAAATTTACTAACAAATTAGTGTAGGAAAAATAATTCATTTAGGAAAATAAAAAGCAATTCTTATGACTTTAAAAAATTATTTTTTAAAGAAATATGTATAGGATACATGTAAACAAATATTAGTTAAAATTATTTAAGTGAGAAAAAAAAAATCTGTAAAATTTTGAAATAAAAAAGTAAATAAAAAATGCCTATAATTTCAAAATATTTTATATTAACAATAAAAGATATAAAACATTAGGGTAGGAGACATAATTTTTTAAAAAAAATTAATTATTATAATTACAAAAAATTATTAAAGAAGAAAGAATATGTATAAGATATGTGTAAATTTAAATTACTTAAAATTAAAAAAATTGATGTACAAAAACTTAAAATAATTAAGTAAATAAAAAATATCTATAATTGTGAAATATTTATATTAATAATAAAAATTAAGGGAGGAGAAATAATTTTGTCAAAAGAATAAAATGTGATTCTTAAGATTTGAAAAAATTATTTAAAGAAGATAAAATATGTGTCAATAAAATTACTTAAAATTATTTAAATCAAAAATAACGTCAAAGAATTTGGAATAATTATGAAGATAAAAAAATTTAAAATTTCAAAATATCTATATTTATAATAAAAAATATACTAAAAATTAAGATAGAAGAAATAATGTTTTAAAAAATAGAAAGTAACTCTTAAAATTGAAAAAAAAAACTATTTGAAGAAGGGACAAAATATATAAGATATGTGGAAATAAAATTATTTTTTAAAAAAATTCCAAAATTTTGAAATAATTTTTGTAAATAAAAAATGTCTAAAATTTTGAAATATTTATATTTGTAATAAAAAAATACTAAAAAATTAGGATAGGAGAAATAAGGTTTGAAAAAATAGAAAGTAATTCGTAAAATTGAAAATAAAAATTGTTTAAAGAAGGAATATATATATATATATATATATGATATGTGGAAATAAAATTTCTATTTAAAGTCCAAAAATCTGAAATAATGAAGTAACAAAATGTGTAAAATTGTAAAATATTTATATTTAAAAAAAGTATTTAAAAATTTAGGGTAAGAGAAATAAGTTAATTAAGAAAATAATAAGTAATTCTTAAAATTGTAGTAAATTATTTAAAATTGAAAAATATCTAAAATTTTGAAATATTTATATTAATAATAAAAAATAAACTAAAAAGTTTATTACAACTATACTTATTTAGAACATATTTGCATTTAGAATATTTGAGGAGAAAAAATAGATAAAAAAGAATGAGATTATTTATATTTATACAAATGGAAGAATTTATAAAATGTCAAAGGGTGCATCATTTGAGTGTACGATGTCAAGGTACATAATAGTTAGTAATGACATCACTTTATAAGAGTTACAACAAGCTATTAGTCAAAAGCTATAACTTCCCTATAATAATGTTATCTGATTTGATATATTGGCTCCTAATGATAGTAAATCTAATGTGGTACTAAGCAATTACGTTAGAAGATGATGATGATGCACAAAAAATGTAACAATCACACTAATATTTTCCATCACAATTGAATGTAGTAGAATTGTATAAGAACAACTCAATTGTTAACTTCACAATTAAGCTTGGAATTTCAAGCAAACCTAGTAAATAATATGCTACCCTCACTTACATCATCCAATTATGATCCATTCTACCGATTGCCAACTTATACTCAACATTATCAAATCTTACCAATAGAGGTCAATTTGCAATCGAGTTCTTCTTACTCAGCAATTGGCTTTATTAAATCCCCTTTTTACCTTGCTCAGAAGAAAATGTATTAAAAGATTTTGAAAACAAAGATGAGTACGATGCTACACTTGACCTTAATTATGACAATGACGATGATGATGACAAGGATGATGCTGCTGCTGATGATGATGTTATGACAATGACGATGATGATGTGGGTGGAGAGGATCCGACTAATGCCTTTCATGTTGAATCAATGTCCTAATATACCGACCTTATTGTTGTATTCTTTTAGCAAGTTAATTTAGCCTTAGCCAAGGCTGATGGATTTGAGAAAGTGGGTAATCAAATGCAGATAAATAATCAGGAATTGCATGTCAAATTGTAATATCCAAATCAAAAGGCATTGCATCTTGTTGTGAAACTATATTTTGTAAGTGCGTACCACACTCTTAAAAAAACATTTGATAAGTAAAAAGTACGAAGAATATTAATGTGTTAATTATGACAACAACTATAAATGGTAGGTTAGAGCATGTAAAAAAAGACAAAAAGAAGGAATCATTCTAGCATATTACCAGATATAGGAATCTACATACTTGTTTATTTACGACATTATCACAAGATTACACAAAATTGGACTCTAACATTATCTACTTATGTATCGAGGTAATGGTGACTGAGACACTCAATATTCTAATCAAACAAATCATTAAGCAGATGAATAACTTATTCAGTTACATTATATCATACAGAAAGGTGTGAAAATCAAAACATAAAGCAGTTATCGTTGCCTTTGATAACTGAGAAAACTTATATGCTACATTGTCTAGGTGATTTGTTACAGTTCAATATTTTATACTTGGCTCATATGTTAGGTTTGTGACAAAACAATGTTCCCAAAATGCCTTTATTAACGAGCTAGTGTCAATGTTTAAGCATATATTTTGAGCATTCAAATCCTGTATAAATAAATTTGAGCACTTAAAGAAAATGATTCAAATCAATAAAACACTCCTTTATGGCAAATACAAAGGGGCCCTATTAATGGTGATGACAAAGGATGGTAACAGGCATATTATATCCCTTACTTTTGTTATTGTGAAATGAGAGACATAATTAGTGTGGATATATTTCTTTTTCAACCTGTGCAAGTGAGTTATTCTTGGAAGATGTGGTATTTATTTGATATCAGACAAACATCTATCAATTATGTTTGTTGTCGCTAATCCAAGATTTTTTGGTAGCTACTATATGATTATCATGTTTTTTGTCTTTATCATATAACAAACAATTTACATACTTATTATAGGTCATCAGATTTGAAGCAAAAAGTTAAAAAATATTAGTGTCTGTAAACATCATATTTTGTCCAGAAATAATATTAAAATTACATTGGCAATATATATATATATATATATATATACAAAATAAAAAAGAAAAAATAAAAATTACTAAAAGATAAAAATGAAAAGGTCTAAATATGTTCAACAAAAAAAATGCAATAAAAAATAAAAAATCAAAGATGCATTAAAATAAGGAAATTTGAGAAAGAGAAATATAAAAAATTATATCTTTCAAAAAAAAAGAGAAAGAAGGAAAAAGAGAAGATTAAAAAAAGAAAAAAGAAAAAGAAGAACTCAAATTCCAAAAGTCCAATTAACCTAAGTCTGAAGAACCCAAATTCCAAAAGTCCAAATAGTCCAATACCCAAAAAAAGGAGAAAAAAATGAAAAAAAAAATCAAGTCAGAACTTAAAAAAAAAGAGAAAAAAAAAGCCTAATCTCCCCCCTATAGCCCAATATTAGGGAAAAAAACAGAAGAGGAAATTCAGCCCAATAAAGATGGTCAGAGAGAAAACCCAACCCGGATCCATTCATAGAATACCCTACCCATTTCAGAAATACGTTGGTCCCCTTCTGGCTCCCTCTCTTTCGAGTCCTCCAGTAGCAGGCACAATATGGCTGTACAAAGGAAGTGGACGAACGAACTGAATGACCGGCTTGTAAAGGCAGGGAAGGCGTGGAATTAGTAAAGCAAAAAGGTGTAGAGAGGGACCACGCGAGACTGACTATAAAATCGAAAAGAAGCAAAGAGGGGAGGAGAGTTGGCTTTGGATAGGGAAAGAGGTTAAACGGGTTGTAGAAATCGAGAGAAGATGCTTTTCTGGAGGGGGAGCCAGTGAGAAATTGGGGAATTTTTAGGTTACAAAGGCCGAAAGAGAGAAAGGTTGAGGGCGAGAGAGACCACAGGGAAGAGAATAGGAGTAGAGAGTTGAGAGAGAGGTTGGGGGGAGCTGTCCTAATTGGTTTTGGATTAGAGAATCGAAAGAAAAGAAGGGTGCAGGAGAGAACCGGGGGAGGAGGAGCCTCTGATATAGAGGAGAGTGACGAAGAATAGAGGAGAAGGGTGAGCTATTGGGGGCTAAAGGAGAAAATAAAAACTGAAAAGGAGACCGAGAAAGAAGCTTAGGGGGCTTGGAAGTTGGTTTCGTAGGGAAGAATTTAGAGAAGAAGCATAAAGAAACATACAAGAGTGAGAGGCATAGAGAAAGAAAAAGAAAAGAATAAAAAGAGAAAGGGTATGGTAATGTCTAAAGAAGAAAGATGACAACCAAGAAGGAGGAGGCCAATTGCAGAATTAGAAGGTAATTTCTCTAACCCTTGAAGTCTGCTCAAAATTTCTCTCTATTGGAATTAATCAGATGCGAGCATAACTGGGTATATTAGGTTCCGATCTCAGTTTGCTAGTTCATTCACTATACTTACTGTTGCTATGATTCTCATGTTGCGTTGATGAGAGTCCCCTGTTGATTTGTTCTAAATGCATGCATGTGAAAATTGGCGTGATGATGAACATAATTTTGGTTTTGAATTATTTCAGTTCGATTTTGATATATGTATGAAAAGCTTACTAGTACAAAATTCTTTGGTTTGTGGATTGTTGATTGGATTCTGTTATGGACTTAATTTGCTATGAATAACTCAATGATGCTCCTATAATTTCTTGACCATATTTGGTATGTCTTAGATGCGTGAATTGCAATGTGCATATTTGAGATCAATGGTGCCTGAAAGGTTCTGTTTAAAATTTTGGTTCATGCTTGTAGCTCTATGAATCAGTGTTTTGCAACCTATTGCAAAGTATATTATTTTGTGACATTTGTCTTGTATGACGACACTGGTCCTATGAGTGGTTTTCGAGTAAGGTTAATTTGTAATTACTTGTCTCTATGGTTGTGCTCAAAGCCTGACGGAGAAAGTGTTTGAATAAATGTGAACCTTTGCCATTGCCTACTGAAGTGCCTATTGGTCCATTCTCCTGTACTGTTAATTTTCTACATATTTTCAAGAGGAGTTTGCCTGCAGGCCATTGCTTCCTTTAAGGTACTGTTTTGGATCTTGGTAAAATGACAGGATGCTGTATTTAAGTTTAATTCCTTTGAAAATATATAATGGCATCTAAGACATAATTGTGTTATGGTCTTAATACTATACATACGTGGATTTAAGTTTTACTGCATAAGTCTGGGCATATTTTCTTTTCTTTTCCTTTTTTTTTCTTGGTCTTATATGATCTTTCGAGGTGAGTCCCATTTTTGTGTCACTTTTGGGTATATTCCTTGGCTCTAATGATTTACCTTTCACGTGTGGATGTTTGAACAGTAACACAAATGTGTAGGAGGTAAATTGCAATAACAGTATTTAACTCCTCTCCTTTTTATCTCTTTTGCATGAGCCCTACTCGAGGATGGTGAAGAATTGAAGGGACTTACCAAAAATTGATCAAAGATCAAAGAGATGGCTTCACCACAACAAATGAAACCGGATTGGATAGTATAGCGGAGTCAATTGGTTTGAGTTTGTTTTTCTATACTTGAAATGTAAACATGATGTTTAGTTGGCTGGACATAAGCACACACAATCAAAACAAATGTTGCAAGTTTGTAGATATTTTTGTTTTTATTTTATTTTATTTTTTCTATTAGAATTATCATGTGGGATTTCTTATCCTCTCAGACATATAGGATCTAAATTTAAGAGTCATGTGTGGCAATAAAGTCTTCTTGATACTTATTGGGTCTCAAATTTATATTTTAATAAATTTTGGGTTTCAATGGCTCACATCAAATTGGCTTTTTTTGTTTTATTAAAAAAATTCAAAAAAAAGGGCAAGATAAAACAAGAAGTAAAAAACAAAACAACAAAAAAGAACACAAAAAAGAGAGAAAAATAATAAACAAATTGTTCAAATTCAAAAGTTGATTTCAAGTAAAGAAGTATTTTTATAAAAAAAAAAACCATTTCAAAACCAAAAAAAATAAAAAAAAAATCATAAGCAAAAAAAGAATTAAATTAAAATTAGAAAATTAATTTAATTCTTTTTTTTTGTAAATCTAATAGTATTTCTCAAACTTTTTTAATAAAATTAGGGATCAAAATATGTTTTATAAATTTTTTAACTCAAAATCAAAATGCAAAAGAAAAAAATTTCATCAACCAATGAATAAAATCAATCTTAAAAAAAAAAATCAAAAAAGAAAGATTCAACAAAATCAAAAATTTAAAACTAAAAGAAAAAGGGAGAAGAAAAATCATGAGAAATTACTCAAAATTTTGAAAAAATCAAAGATATATAAAAAAGTAAAAAAAAATCATAAAAAGAAAAATTTTGAAAAATAAAATAAGAAAATCATGCAAAATTAATATATATATATATATATATATCAAAAATTGTAATCAAAATTGAATCAAAACAAAAAAATTATAAAGACAAAAAATTTAAAAAATCATAATCAAAACTAATAAAAATAGAAAATCATAAAAATCATTTAAAAGTAAAAAGAGAGAAAGAGTAAAGAAGTAAAATTATTTCAATTTTTACAAATTAAAACATACAACACAACTTCAAAATCGTTTCATTTGTGAAAATTTAAAATAACTTTTATCTTTTTTCTCTCTTTATTAAAAACAAAGAAAAACAAAAAACAAAGAAAAAGACAAAAACAAAACATAAAGTAAAGAAAAAAAACAAAACACCAACAAACAAATACAATTTTTGGTTCAAACTATGTAGACTTTGATCCCCTCCAGAGAGTATGTAGGCCATAGATTTTCATCTTAGGTCAAATTCGCTTTTGTAAATAAATATTTTTTTTAATTTTTTTCTTTCCTCTTTTTAATTTTATTTTCTTAATTTTTTTATTTTACTTTTAATTCTATTTCCTTAATTTTTTTCTTTTTTCCCTTCTTATTTTACTTTTATTTCCTTAAGTTCTTTCCTTTTTTATCTTTGTGTGTGAATGTTAAGGGAATCAAAATAAAATAAAAGGCTATATTAATTTTGTATAATTAACTTAAAGTAATAGTTCTAAGAACGAGTGTAGTGGGTGCCTAACACCTTCTTCACTCACAATCGACTCCCGAATCTATATCTGATTCGTAGGACATTTTTGTTTTTTTTCATAAAAATGTTTTTTCAAAATTTTTTCTTTTAAAAATTAAAAATTTTGGTGGCAACTCTACTATTTTGATTTTGATTTTGATTTTCGTTTTCGAAAATCCAAATCAAAATTTTCTTTTTAGCATCATGCGATCACATTTTTTGGGTGTGACAAGTATGTTTCTTCTTTCTAATTGATTATATACATTGTAATTAATTAGTTGCTAATAATAAGGTTATTGATCATGTTACACAAGTTATACATATAAGTATCAACACATTGATGAGAAATTAGCTGAAATAGATATCATACATAAGGAGGTAGCTAAGTGGATTACAAAAATCTCAAAGGAATAATAGACTCAAGCATATGATGTGAAGGGTTGTCGCTAGGCCACATGACCAAAAATCTAGCAAAGTGTATGGATGGCATTTTGAAAAGATTTAAGTCTTTGCCTATATCAGACATAACCAAGGCAAAATGTTATTGGGTAAGTTAGTACTTTGTGCAATGTGCCAAGTAAGTCAATACACCAACGACAATGGATTGGGTTTACTCTCATACCCTTATAAAAAGGATAGCAGTAAATGTGTAACACTTTCATTCATGTATTATATAAGTGTTTGACAAGTAAACTACATTGTTCAAAGTCAAGAAGCCTTATGACCACAATTGCTGCTGCAATGTGAGCTTGACTGATCACATATGTGATTGCGATGAATTCTAGGTGAAGATGTATCCATGCCAACATGCTATTATAGTATGCGCATCAATAACTCTTAAGCCATTTCATCTTCTGGATCCCATATTTTGCTTAGATACCATGCATGATACATATAGCAATATGTTCTGGTGATGACTCCCAATATTTAGTATTAATTATAGTTAATTGGATTTAATTTGGGAGTCATCCATTAGAGTTTTAATGGGATTTATTCATTATTTGTAAATAATTTTTCAAATCAAAAGTGAAAGAGAGAAATGAAGTTAATTGTGAATAATTATGATTGAGTAGATGTTGCCTTAATAGAAAATATTTCTTGTTTCAGAATTTTACTCAATGATAAGCTCCAGGCAAAGAAGCGGTCGCTTTATCTGAAGAAGTGGCCGCTAAATTCGGTAAGCTCCAGGAAAAGAAGCGGTCGCTTTATCTGAAGAAGCGGTCGCTAAACCCGGCGTCAAAACTCTGCGTTTTGATTAATGAGGATACAAAACACGAATTGCAGCTAGGTTTTCATTCATTCTGCGGCAGAGGAGGGTTCTGAACGTCCAAGAGGCATTTTTGGGTGGTCTTTGGAGGTTTTTCAAGCTTGGAGGAGTGAAGGAAGAGGAAGAATCAAGGGGAAGCTCCACTTTCTGCATTTATTTCATCCCTTTGTTTGCTTTTTCTGTTTCTCTTCATCTTCTCCATGTATTTGATTGGGATTTGCTGTAGATTTAGCTATGTGTAGCTAAACTTCCCTTTACCTAGAGTACTATGAACTTGATGTGAACTAAATCTTTATTTTTCTTGTTGATTGTAATGCTTTGAGCCTTGTGT
The DNA here is from genome assembly GCA_026724425.1 of Erythrophleum ivorense. NCBI lineage: Eukaryota > Viridiplantae > Streptophyta > Magnoliopsida > Fabales > Fabaceae > Erythrophleum > Erythrophleum ivorense. The sequence continues at coordinate 48,205,771 of JAIUCV010000009.1, forward strand.
ATCTTTCTTTTGCTTAATGCTTTCTTAGGGATTGGCCACCTCTTGGAATTGATTTGGGTAATTGAAAATTACCTTGAAAAAGGAATTCTAATTGGACCTAAGAGTTGGATAGATTAAGTTAGATTATTCTAATTCGTAATTGGGATAGAAATATACCTAATTGCCTTAATTGGTTTGTAGAGGGTTATGGTTAGTAATGCACTCTAACCTAATTCTAAGGACACTTAGACTTTAGGAAAGAGTAGGGCTATAATTACATCGACGGACGATTATAGCTTATGAATCTCTTAACCCACAAGGTGATAATTAATTGCAATTGAACAAGTAATTAAGTTCTAGTAAGCATCAAGGGAATAGTGACTCTAGGTAACTTCAAAACCTTGGATTTTTTGTCTAAATTTTCCTTGCCAACTAAGTTTTCTTTAATTTGTTTTGGTTGAAAATTAGTTTTAAATCATGAATTGTTTTATTGGTAGCTTAACATGGATGAAAGGGGGTTGTGCATTGCCTAATTGCATTTAAGTCATTCCTCGTGGGAACGATACTTTTATTTATCATTGAACTACTTGACGACCCGTGCACTTGCGGAAGCCCATATAATTTTTCGTGGTTAAGTTTTCTGGCGCCGTTGCCGGGGACTGGCTTAAATGTTCAATTAGAAGTGTGTAATCTTTAGTAGTCCTTGATTAAGCATTAGTTAGTTAATTAGTTAAATTTTTTTGTTTGTTTGTTTATTCTGTCATTTGCTTTTGCTTTTTGTTTAAAGTGATACAGTTGGGTGAATTTTGTTCTTTATAGGTACCACGGTATATGCCGAAGCGATCCCTTACAAAGAAGAAGTGCACAACAAAGAAAATTTGTGATCTTGTGGTGAACTTGAACCTTGAAGAAACTCCTTCTAAAGTTAAAAATTCATTAAGTGAAGAAATGGCTCAAGAAGGGAATCAAAATCAGTCTATAAAAGACTTTGTGGGCCGTACTATGAAGGGCACTCTATCTAGTATAGTAGTGCCAGACTTTCAAGCTGCTAACTTTGAGTTAAAGCCCGTGATGATTTCGATGTTGCAGCTCAATGGCCAATTCACTGGAGAGAGGTCTGATGAAGATCCCAACCGTCATATTCTATCATTTTTGGGAGTGTGCGATTCATTTAAGCAGAATGGGGTACCAAGGGATGTTCTGAGACTTCGACTATTCCCACTTTCTCTACAAGGAAAGGCTAAGGAGTGGTTACTGACTCTACCAGAGGGTTCAATTGATACTTGGGATAAGCTAGAGGCAAGGTTCAGAGCTCGCTTCATTCCAAACAACAGAATAGCGGATGCCCGTCGTGAGCTTATCAACTTCAAGCAAGCTTCAGATGAACACTTATATGCTGCATGGCAGAGGTACAAGCATTTGCTTCGCCAATGCCCAAGCCATGGGATGGACAACTGTGCTATTGTTCAGAATTTCTGCACGCGTCTAACTCCACAAACTGATACAATGTTGGACGCTATTTTAAATGGGCGTTGGGATGAAATGCCTGTAGATGATGTTGTTCAGGCATTGGACACATTATCTGAAAGCGATGTGCAAAGAGGAGGTGACAGAAGGGTGAGTGCGAATGTTGCCAATACACAAGAAGACTCTTCTATTCCACTTGCGACTATTCTCTCTGCTCTGAACAAGAGATTTGATATGCTAGAATCTCAAGTGCAGCGAAATCAGCATATGAATGTGTGTTCTACTCAAGTGGCCTCAATTACTTGTGAAAACTGTGGGGATCTACACTCAGTGGATTATTGTCCCTTAACATCTTCAGAATCCGTTCACTATGTGGGGAACTTTCCAAAAAATCAGAATCCCTACTCTAATAATTACAATCCTGGGTGGCGTAATCATTCAAACTTCTCTTGGAAGCATGGCCCATCACTAAATCATCCAGCATCTTCTTCAGGTGTTAAGCCTACTCAACCACTGGGTTTTGCTCAACCTGTGAGGCAAAATACACCTATTCAAGAACCTAAGACGAATTTGGAAGATGCCTTGGCTAAATTCATTAACATCCAAAGTAAGCAAAATGAAGAACAAGCTCAAGTGAATGCTAGAGTTGACACCTCCTTGAGAAATTTAGAGTTGCAAATAGGTCAATTAGCTTCAGCAATGAATTCATTAAGACAAGGGGGATTGCCAAGTGATACAGTGCCTAATCCTAAAAGAGAAGGCAAGGAAGAGTGTAAGGCTATAACTCTTCGAAGTGGAAAAGTGTTGCCAGAATTTCAAGCACCAAGGGTGGTTAGCCACACACCTACATCAAATGCTCTTGAAGAGGATGATAAAGGTGAAATTGCTATAGAGGAGAAGAGTGATGATAAAAGAATAGGAGGAGAACATGTGGATGCATCAGTTGAAAAGAAGAGAAAAGTGAGTAGTGAAGAAGTAAAAAAACATGTGGATGTGGATAAGCGTGAGAAACAAGGAGAGAAACTACAAACATTACCAAAGACAATACCTCCATTACCATTTCCTCAAAGATTTCAAAAGAAGGTGGAAGATAAGCAATATCAAAAATTTTTGGAAGTGTTCAAGCAACTTCATATAAATATTCCATTTTCAGAAGCTTTGGAGTACATGCCGAAGTATGTCAAGTTTTTAAAAGAGATGCTGAGCAAGAAGCGAAGATTTGGTGAATTTGAAACTGTAGCACTTACTGAAGAGTGCAGCAAAATAATCAACCCACGGATTCCAATGAAGTGTAAAGATCCGGGTAGCTTCTCTGTGCCTTGTAAAATAGGTACTCACTTTCAAGGTAAAGCTTTGTGTGATCTTGGAGCCAGTGTCAATCTCATGCCGTTATCTGTCTTTGAGAAATTGCAACTTGGTGAGGCAAGACCCACTACAGTAACTTTGCAATTAGCGGATCGGAGCTTAGCATATCCAAGGGGTATAATTGAAGATGTTTTAGTGAAGGTGGGTGAGTTCATATATCCAGCTGATTTCATTGTTGTAGATTGTGAAGAAGATAACGATAATCCATTAATTGTTGGTCGTCCATTCTTAGCTACAGCTAGAACTCTTATTGATGTAGAGAAAGGGCAAATAGTGATGAGATTGGGGGATGAGCAAGTGGTGTTTAACATGGACAAAGCACTGAAATATCCTAGAGATGTTGAAAATTGTCTCAGAGTTTCAGTGATTGATGATTTAGCTCAAGAACAATTTAATACAATGATAGCCCAAGAGCCTATTGAAGTATTATTAATGGGAGTGAAGCATGAGGAAGCTAAAGCTAGTCATGAGGTAGCCCAAGTGCTTAATTTGTCAACCTCTCGGGTTAAAAAGTATTGGCAAATGGAATCTTTAGATCTGGCTTCCCGTTCAGTACCATCTCTTAAGCCTTCAATTGTGCAACCTCCAATTTTGGAGTTAAAACCTCTCCCTAAGCATCTGAAATATGAGTATGTAAGGGATTCAGAGACACTTCCTGTCATCATTTCTACATCATTAGACTCTTACCAAGAACAAAGACTAATTGAAGTGTTAAAGAGTCATAAAAAGGCTTTAGGTTGGACAATTGCAGATATCAAAGGGATAAGCCCTTCAATTGTGATGCATAAAATTCTATTAGAGGAAGGTCATAAGCCATCTATAGAGAATCAGAGGAGGCTTAACCCGATGATAAAGGAAGTTGTTAAGAAAGAAATCATCAAGTGGCTGGATGCCGGAATCATTTATCCAATTTCAGATAGTGCATGGGTCAGTCCAGTACAGTGTGTCCCTAAGAAAGGGGGAATGACAGTTGTGGCAAATGAAAAAGAAGAATTGATCTCCACAAGAACTGTCACTGGATGGCGAGTGTGCATGGACTACTGGAAACTAAACACAGCCACTAGAAAAGATCATTTTCCTCTCCCCTTCATTGACCAAATGCTTGATAGGCTAGCGGGGAAGGAATATTTTTGTTTTCTGGATGGTTATTCAGGGTACAACCAAATTTCTATAGCACCTGAAGACCAAGAGAAAACAACCTTTACCTGTCCCTATGGCACTTTTGCTTTCAGGAGAATGCCATTTGGGTTGTGTAACGCACCAGCAACCTTTCAAAGGTGCATGATGTCAATCTTTTCTGACTTCATCAAAGATATCATGGAGATTTTTATGGATGATTTCTCTGTCTTTGGGGACTCATTTGAAGTTTGTTTGAAGAATCTCTCTAAAGTGCTTAAAAGGCGTGAGGAGACTGATTTAGTTTTGAATTGGGAAAAATGCCATTTCATGGTGAAAGAAGGAATAGTACTAGGACACAAGGTATCTAAGGAGGGTTTGGAAGTAGATCGGGCCAAGACATCATTAATTGAGAAGTTGCCTCCTCCTACCAGTGTTAAAGGAGTCCGAAGTTTTCTTGGGCATGTGGGGTTCTATAGAAGATTCATCAAAGATTTTTCAAAAATCTCGAAGCCCTTGTGCAAGCTATTAGAAAAGGATACTAAGTTCCTTTTTGATGATGATTGCTTGAAAAGTTTTGAAGAGCTGAAACAGAAGCTAGTGACTACACTGGTAATAGTTGCTCCGGATTGGTCATTGCCTTTTGAGATCATGTGTGATGCAAGTGACTATGCAGTAGGAGCTGTTCTTGGACAAAGGCGAGATCGGATTTTTCATCCTATCTACTATGCCAGCAGGACATTAGTAGATGCTCAGGTAAATTATTCTACCACTGAGAAAGAAATGTTAGCTATTGTTTTTGCTTTTGAGAAGTTTAGAGTTTATCTGTTGGGAGTCAAAGTTGTAGTACACACTGATCATGCTGCTATTAAATATTTGCTGAGAAAGAAAGAGTCCAAACCTAGATTGATTAGGTGGGTTTTACTACTTCAAGAGTTTGACTTGCATATAGTGGATAGGAAGGGAAGTGAAAACCTAGTGGCTGATCATCTGTCTAGGTTGGATCCTGAGCATGTTAGTGATAATAGGCTTGTGGATGATGTTTTTCCTGATGAATGCATTATGGCTGCTAATTTGCTAAATGTACCTTGGTATGCTGATTTAGTAAATTATATTGTCTGTGAAGTTTTACCTCCTGAATTAAACTATTATCAAAAGAAGAAATTCTTGAATGAGGTCAAGCTTTACATCTGGGATGAGCCTTATTTGTTCAAAAGATGTGTAGATGGAGTTCTTAGGAAATGTGTTTCTGAGATTGAACAGCATGATATTTTGATTGCATGCCATGCATCACCATTTGGGGGACATTTTAGTGGTCAGAAAACTGCTTTTAAAGTACTGCAATCTGGTTTTTATTGGCCTACATTGTTTAAGGATTCTCATTTGTTTGTTTCTCACTGTGATGCTTGTCAAAGATCCGGTAATATTTCTAAAAGACATGAACTTCCTCAAACCGGAATCTTTGAAGTTGAGTTGTTTGATTTGTGGGGAATTGATTTTATGGGTCCCTTTGTTTCTTCTAGAGGCCAACAATATATCTTAGTGGCAGTTGAATATGTGAGTAAGTGGGTTGAGGCAGTAGCTTGCCAACATAATAATGCTCAAACAGTGGTGCGATTTATAAAGAAAAACATTTTTTCTCGTTTTGGCACTCCTAGAGCTATCATTAGTGATGGTGGAACTCATTTTAATAATCGCTTGTTTAAGTCTGTGTTGGAAAAATATGGAGTTCACCACAAAATGGCTTTAGCCTACCATCCTCAAACCAATGGCCTCTGTGAAGTATCTAATAGGGAGATCAAAAGAATTTTAGAAAAAATAGTGAGTGTTAACAGGAAAGATTGGTCTGATAAGTTAGATGAAGCTTTATGGGCATATAGGACAGCTTACAAAACACCAATTGGTATGTCTCCATATCAATTAGTATTTGGTAAAGCTTGTCATTTGCCTTTGGAACTTGAGTATAAAGCTTTTTGGGCCATAAAGAAGTTGAATTCGGATTATAAAGAGGCTAGTGAGAAGAGGTTGTTGGACCTTAAAGAACTTCATGAATTTAGATTGCAAGCTTATGAGAGTTCTAGATTATATAAGGAAAAGACAAAGAGTTTGCATGATAGAAAGATTTTAAAAAGGGATTTGATACCTGGTGATTTAGTGTTATTGTATAACTCTCGTTTGAGGTTGTTTCCAAGAAAGCTTAAGTCAAGGTGGTCTGGTCCTTTTAAGGTTGTGTCTACCACTACCTTTGGTGCTATTGAAATTCAGGATGAGAAAAGTGGAGAAACTTTTAAGGTAAATGGCCAACGCTTGAAGCATTACCTTGGTGGACCAGTGGACAGGATGAAGGCCAATGTGCAGCTCCAAGACCTCTCATAGAAGTGCCAAGATAGTCCGGCTGAAAGACTTTAAACTTAGCGCTCTTGGGAGGCAACCCAAGTGTCTTTTTCTTTATTCATTTCTTAGTTCATTTGCTAGTTTGTTGTAGATTTAATTGCTTGTTTTTATTTTGTAGATGGAGCAAATCTTCTTCCCAAAGAATCTTTTGGTTGAGAAGCATAAGGATGGATTGATTCAAGGGGCAACAATCTCATAAAAAGAGGGAGTATTTCTTAACCCATTTAAATCTTTAATGATGATATAGAAGTTTGAAGTTGTTGGTGATGAATTGTTTTGTCATGGGTTATTAAGAAAAATGTTGGGTTACTTAAGGGGAGTGATTTGAGTAAGGTTTGGTTATGACTTGTTAAATTTTTTGGAACTTGAAAGAAAAATTCGAATCCTTGCTGATTTTTGGTTCTGTCTTGTTTAGCGATAGCATCTCTGATTTTAGCGATCGCTAATCTCTGCAGTCAATTTCCCCTATATTTTCTAGAAGTGCTTAATGCGGTAGCATTATCTTGGGAAAGCGACATCATTTTTAAGTTTAGTGGGTTAGCTATCGCTTACTCAGTTTTAGCGGTCGCTAAAAATGCTGCAGCATCCTCCCATACATTTTCCAGATTAGCATGATGCGATAGCTTGTTCTGAGCATGTGGCCGCATCTTTTATTGTAAAAAAAATTTATTTAAAAAAAATTTAAATTTAAAAAAAAATAAAAAAAAATATAAATTTATATAATAAAATAGCAATAAAAACAATAAAAAAATGAAAATAAAATAAAATATGATAAAAATATTATATATATATATATAATTTAATAATAATATGATAAAAAAACAAAACAAAAACAAAAAAATAAATAAATATATATATATAACATTATAATAATATAATAATATATTTCAAAAACAAAAATTTCAGTTTCCTTGTAATTTTTTTTCTCACGTCCTTTTCCATTTGCTGCCACGTTGCCCTCAGCTCCATTCTTGCAGCTTTCCCCTGGCCATTCCGCCGCAGCTTTCCCCTTCATTCACCATCTTCTCCATCGAGCTGTCCCACTTCCAGCTACCATTCCAGCTCGACGCCAACTTCTTCTCATTGCTCTCTCGCCATCTTCGTAGAGCAGTGCCAGCGAGAAGCTCCAGCCAGCCTTCTCCAGCTCGACATCGCCAGCGAGAAGCTCCAGCTCTCCCTCTTCCAGCTCATCACCATTTCAGTTCTCCATTCCGGCTTGCCATTCCAGCTCGTCAGCTCGCCTCGCCATTTCCATCTCCCTGTTCACCAGTTTGCTTCAGTCATTGCCAGCTCGCTTACTCGCCATTTTAGTTGCTGTCTTTTCCTCGCTGTCTCTCCAGCTCGCTGCTCAGTCTCCATTCTCGTCGCTTCTCTGCATTCCCCTGTAGCTTGCCATTTCCATCGAGTAGCTTTCCTAGTTGCCAGCTCCAACTCACTGCATTCCAGCTTTCTATTCCAGCAGCTCGCCATTCCAGCTTTCCATTCCAGCCGCTTGCCATTCCCAATCTTCTCCATTTCGAACTGTCTCGCCTTCTTCTTCCAGTTGCATTATCCTCGCCACTTTCCCCCCATATTGTTATTCTTTCCTATTGCCATTTCTTGTTGCTTCCTCTGGTAAGATTCAATTCGAGAATTCTTCATCTGGTAAGTTCCATGATGCTCTGTTCAGTGTAGCTTTTGGTTATCTGGTATACTGTGTTGGTTGTAGCTGATTTAGATGTTTCATTCCGAGCATTTTGGGCTGGTTTGAGGATTAATTTAGGTGCTCAGAATATCATTGAAGCCATGCTACTTAATTGTAAATTGTTGCTCTGTACAGCTTAATTGAGTCTACATGAAAAATAATGCAACATACTTTACCTGGTTTGTTCATTGGCTAGCTCAACTTTGGATTTAAGTGCTATCATATCTATTAGTTGATTGCAAAGTTTGTTGAATGATTACTGTGAAGATTTGCCTGTTGGTTTTAGTATTCATTTGGTAAAGCTTACACCTTTCTTTTGTTCTTTTGTTTGGTTTACTTGATCTGAAAATTCTGGTTAGATTTTGGGAAAGCCTTGAATGAAGTGGGTTTGGTTTCCAGTTTCTCTTTCCCATTTATGCCACATGCTCTGTCTCACATTCATGATGAGTTATTTCTAGTTTGTTGCTTCATATGTAATGCCTCTATTTTGCATTTTAGTTTTTGCATCTTTAAGTGATACTTCTGCCTCTTATTCTTTGTCTACAGATGTCAGGTTCTGATGCCTATATACCTCTCTCCTTCTTTCTTTTCTTTCTTCTCCACACTTTCAGGGAAGTCTCAGTATCTCATCTCTTCTATCTCCTTTGCTTCTTGTTATGTTTATTCACATTGAGGACAATGTGTGATTTAAGTGTGGGGGAAAGGTGTTTATTAAAGTTGATTTTTGGTGTCTAGAATGAAAATTGATGAGAAAACAATAGAATGGCTACAGTGTTTGAGGATTTAATTGAGTTTAATTTCCCTCTTATTTGTTTATGGCAATTCTTGTGGCAATTTGATTGCGTGATTTAATTATAGGAGCTAGGTTAAGTGCTAATATAATTTGATTGCGGTCTTGCTCATGAATTTGTATAATGGGATTGGGGTTGCTAGTTAGAAGAGCAATATTCCCTTGTGAAAATCTATGTAAAAAAAAAAATTTATAGATATATAATAATAGAGATTCTTCTCCTCTAGTGGAAGCTACCTAGTAACCGGGGGCTTTCATCACCAATGTTAGCTTTCGCATAAAACAGTAGTGGAACCTATGAGTATGCAAAGCACCCTAACTGTGTCACCTTAGTCTGAGTAACCGGGTGGCTTCATTGCAAATGTTGTCATTCGCGTAAAAAGGATTGAGGAGACAAGGAAGGGAAGAAAATCTCTTAAAAAAGAAAAAGAAAGAAAAAGAACAAAATGATACTTGTAAAAAGAAATAAAAGAAAGGGATGACCTCTTTTATATTAGAATTTCAATTCTCATCTTATGAGTATGAGTGTGTGGGTTGGCCGTGCAAATTGTATTGGAAATATGTAAATTGTGAAGTTAAGTCACGCTTGTTTAGCTTCTTAGTTACACAAGGTTGCTGGATTCAAGTATGAGGGAATTTTTAAGCTAGAATTAAATGTCTAAAATACTGTGTTATTTTATTGTTTGTTTTGAAAGTATGGATAAGTGAATTTTGCTTGAGGACAAGCAATTATCTAAGTGTGGGGGAGTGATGACTCTCAATATTTAGTATTAATTATAGTTAATTGGATTTAATTTGGGAGTCATCCATTAGAGTTTTAATGGGATTTATTCATTATTTGTAAATAATTTTTCAAATCAAAAGTGAAAGAGAGAAATGAAGTTAATTGTGAATAATTATAATTGAGTAGATGTTGCCTTAATAGAAAATATTTCTTGTTTCAGAATTTTACTCAATGATAAGCTCCAAGCAAAGAAGCGGTCGCTTTATCTAAAGAAGTGGCCGCTAAATTCGGTAAGCTCCAGGAAAAGAAGCGGTCGCTTTATCTGAAGAAGCGGCCGCTAAACCCGGCGTCAAAACTCTGCGTTTTGATTAATGAGGATACAAAACACGAATTGCAGCTAGGTTTTCATTCATTCTGCGGCAGAGGAGGGTTCTGAACGTCCAAGAGGCATTTTTGGGTGGTCTTTGGAGGTTTTTCAAGCTTGGAGGAGTGAAGGAAGAGGAAGAATCAAGGGGAAGCTCCACTTTCTGCATTTATTTCATCCCTTTGTTTGCTTTTTCTGTTTCTCTTTATCTTCTCCATGTATTTGATTGGGATTTGCTGTAGATTTAGCTATGTGTAGCTAAACTTCCCTTTACCTAGAGTACTATGAACTTGATGTGAACTAAATCTTTATTTTTCTTGTTGATTGTAATGCTTTGAGCCTTGTGTATCTTTCTTTTGCTTAATGCTTTCTTAGGGATTGGCCACCTCTTGGAATTGATTTGGGTAATTGGAAATTACCTTGAAAAAGGAATTCTAATTAGACCTAAGAGTTGGATAGATTAAGTTAGATTATTCTAATTCGTAATTGGGATAGAAATATACCTAATTGCCTTAATTGGTTTGTAGAGGGTTATGGTTAGTAATGCACTCTAACCTAATTCTAAGGACACTTAGACTTTAGGAAAGAGTAGGGCTATAATTACATCGACGGACGGTTATAGCTTATGAATCTCTTAACCCACAAGGTGATAATTAATTGCAATTGAACAAGTAATTAAGTTCTAGTAAGCATCAAGGGAATAGTGACTCTAGGTAACTTCAAAACCTTGGATTTTTTGTCTAAATTTTCCTTGCCAACTAAGTTTTCTTTAATTTGTTTTGGTTGAAAATTAGTTTTAAATCATGAATTGTTTTATTGGTAGCTTAACATGGATGAAAGAGGGTTGTGCATTGCCTAATTGCATTTAAGTCATTCCTCGTGGGAACGATACTTTTACTTATCATTGAACTACTTGACAACCCGTGCACTTGCGGAAGCCCATATAATTTTTCGTGGTCATCTGGCTAATTAGATGACAAGAATATTGGTTGCAACTAAATAGTTTAAAAGTGGTTCCAATTTCTCCAATGCTTCATGAGTGAGATCAACCCTATTTGACATGTTATCAAAATAAAATAGATCTTAGGACATCAAGACAGCCAAGTAGGTGCAACATCTATATACAAATTAGGCATAATCACACCTCCTGTTTGTATCACAATTCTAACACTCATTAATATATTAATAAAAATTCTAAATGTATAGAAATAAGTTATATTATTTATCCTCTCTAGTTATAAATGGATAATAGTACTTTATGCTATTTGTACATGTCGAATTTAAATGACATATAGTTTATTACGTTATTCATGTTTGTTAATTTTAAATGAACAATAGGGTATTATGTTATTTATACATAACAATTTTAAATGAATAAAAGTATATTATGTTATTTATACATATCAATTTTATATGAATAATAGCACGCTATGTTAATTAAACATGTCAATTTGAAATAAATAATAGCATGTTATATTATTTGGACATGTCTATTTTAAATGAATAATAGTATGTTATGTTATTTATGCATAAATCCTATGGCCAAAGTTAGACAACCTATTTATTCAAATTCAAAAGACAAGTCGCTTCTATACTTATAAGAGCAGCATATATTGTAAGCCATCTGGGACAGTGAGATAAAATAATTTATTTAATGCGATTAACTATTTTATTAGGTTATACCACTTATGTAATTTAACTCTATTTGTAAGATGATTGGATAATCCGCCTATGATGAGTCTCACACAATGATTAGTTAGGTGATCTACCATAAGTTATTGTTGCTTATTGGAGGTAGTTCAGTTTTACGGCATTGCAAAAGTTGAGCAATTCAAATATAATACATTACTTGTTAGCGCACTAGTAAAATGGTGGCACCCAGAAAAGCATACATTTTACACCATCAAAGGGAGTGCACAATCACCCTCGATAATGTAGTGATGCGGTTGAGCCTACCAATCGAGGAGGATCCTTTTATAGGCGAAATGGGTTTCAATTGGCTAGAGATATGCTAGTGGCTCTTAAAGATTATGCCATCAGCTGATCAGATCAATGAGTAACAACTTAACATCACTTGATTAGCCCAGAACTTTGTACATTAATCAAATGATGTAAAGGATGAGGTTGTGAATTAATTCGCCTATGTATATATTCTTCAAATGATTGAGAGTTGGTTGATATTAGATCCAATTATAGAGTTTACTTGATATACTTTCCTTTGCTAGAAAACTTCAAGTAGGATGACCATTTTAGTTGGGAATTAGAAATATTGGCTTTTCTCTATCACAAACTTTGCAACTCAACCTATAAAAACAATTGTGGTATAGTTAGATGTTTAATATTGTTGCATTTGTGAGCATGTGATCGACTTACCATCACTTAGTGTTACTTGACTTCTCTGAACATTTGGATTACATCTATGCCACCTATATACTTTCAGATTATAAAGTGGTATCATCCAAATTGTGCTCTTTAACAATTTGATCATCACTAGCTAATTTTGTAAAAGCTAGTCAAATTAGACTCCTTTCGTAATCTACAGCTTTGTGGAATAACCCAATCTAATTAGGTATCTAAGCATAACATTTTTATCCTATGGATGGTGAGATATTATATCTCAGTTTTCTATCACTGAAAAACCTTTTGATTATACATTTGAGTATATACGATAGTATTGATAATATACTCATCGATAGATCCAAAGATCGAGTGCTTATACTGGATATGCAGTACATTTTTTAACAATTTGTTAACTTTGTTATCATTGCTTTCTTAATATATTGTATGTTGACATTTAATTTTTCATCTTTTTTTAGTTAGGCCAATTTGGTAGAAAGACTTTATAAGATGTGCTTGTACGATCCTTTGTCTATAGATTTTTGTAATACTATAAGCCAAAACTCTAATAATACATTATGTGCTCTCAGTAAACAATAGTTCTTACTTTTTTCCTAACCTACTGAACAAGCACAGGATCATCTAGGCCTCAGATTTTGATGAATCAACTATGGTTATCTATTAACCTAATAGCCTACTGTTAGAAGAAATGGTCAGTAACAATAAGAGCCAATGCAGCATGATATTGACATTGACATTCTTGGTGTATTTTCATATATTTTGACTTGGGTGCAGTAAAATATTAACATAGTTAGTCCATCTTATTCTATACTACCTAGCTAGTTTAATGACTTTGATAGAGCAGGTCCCTTTTCTTTTATACCACTATTACCTTTGTCTCATTTGAAACCCTTCAGCAAATGTTTGGCTTTCTCAGATCATTCGTAGAGTTTTTGTTTAATACATATGCGTTTAATGTCGCATATATCGGTTGCTTCTTTGAGTCTTGAGGATCATCATAATTAAGGTTTATGATGCTGCTTGAGCCGATTCCTCTAGCTCAATCTCTATCTTTAGATTTAAATTCTCATCTCATAGTACAAGAGTAACAAAAATCAAAAGAATTAAGGCAACAACTATCATAGCATGAAAGGAAAAGATCTCATTGTGGTACTGAAAGTTATTTATTATAGTCATTGTTTTATATTAATATAATCTTATATCAAATATTATATAAATTTTTCATTTATTATTACATTTCTTTTAATTATTTTTTGATCTTATAATTTTCCTCTTATATTTAATTAAATTTAACAAAATTTTAAAAAAAATTAATGGAATTCATATTGGTTAAATCCATATTGCATTAAAATTTAAAAAAATAAAAGATTGCACAAAATTCAAATTTAACTAATCCAAATTCCATGAAAACATGCCAAATTCAGATTGCTACCTATTCATAAATATTTTTTGCTTCATTGCTTTTGGGTGGTTAGCAAATTCCATTGCTACCTATCCATAAATATACCCAAAAAACCTTTTTAAATTTTAAAAAATAATATTATATCTTCCTAAACCTTCAATTTTAAGTAGAGAACTGAATCTATTAAATAACTGATGATAACATGCCATGTCAGCTATTTTAAAACACCTGTCATTTGACCTAGACTAAAGGCATTTTAGCTATTTTATCTAAACCTAAGCCCTTTACCAAAAACATAGTGTATCCTTTTTTTTTCCTTAAAAGTGCGATCATTCTTTGTCCTCCAAAACACGTCAATCTCCATTGATTCAGAAGTAAAGAAGCACATCGATCTCCTTAGAAACACAATCTCCACTCATTCTCCATTGGCTAGGGCACGACAATCACTGCTCATCCTCCATTCACTCCTCTTTCTCTTCTCTGCAACTTAGAATGTTGAACCCACTAGGAAGACTTCCCACTTTTCTCTTTTCCCTCTTCTCTTCTCTCTCTCTACTTTCTTTTTCTCCTCCATCTTTTCTCTTTCTCTATTTGCATTAGGATTTCTTAATGCACTAAAGCTCAAAATAAATCAAAAGGAAAAGTACTCATAAATTGTTTTTGGGCAAAGCTGAATAAAAAAAAGCACAATTCAATTGCCTAAAATAAAACAAATTGTTTTTTTTTTCTTTGTTATACTAAGCTTTGTGATTCAAAGGTTTGTTCTTAATGCACTGAAGCTCAAAATGAATCAAAAGGAAAAGTACTCATAAATTGTTTTTGGGCAAAGCTAAATCAAAAGAAACACGATTTAATTGCTTCCAATAAAACAAATTGCTTTTCTTCTTTGTTATACTAAGCTTTGTAATTCAAAGGTTTGTTATATGAAATCTATAAGCTTCGAAGGATTTTGTAGATATGGGACTAATTACAGATCTACTTGCTTTCTAACATTTGTGAAGTGGCTGCGTTTTTTTTTTCTTTTTTTTTGAAGTTTTCTTTAGCATATAAGCCTTTGGATTGGTGTTTGACATTGTTAAGAGGATATAAGTTGATGATCTTGCTTTTTCTAGTTGACTAAATTAGTCCTATATACTTCCTCCGGTCCTGTTTATTAGAAACAAAAAACTGTTTCACTGATATTAAGAAAAATAGTTAATATTAGTTTAACTCATTAATTAGGTTCAAATTTGATAATTGTTTCCTATTTTACCCATTTTTATTTTGTATGGGAAAACGTTATGCATTGTTAAGTGTATTAGATGTAACAATAAATGAAGGGTAAAAAAGAAATTTATTATTTAGTGAAATAAAAAAATATACCATGTTTCTTATATTTTGAAACCAAAAAAATCTCTTCAAATTTTCTTATAAACAGGGCCGGAAGGAGTATTATTTAAGCAAATACCATGGATTTGCTTATTTGTTTGGCTATTAACAAAATACAACTATTAACAAAATACAACAATTCAATAGAAAAATAGAGAGAAATTATGGTTATAAATAATATTTTTGGTTTATTTCATATGCTATGTAAGCTAGTTAAAGATAATTTATATTTTATGAATTCATGTTATCATGTGGCCCGATAAAATATGACAAGTCACATCTTCCTTAGTGATTTAATGAAATAAGCTTTTCTTTAAAATTAAAAAGTTTAGAAGGAATTAGTGTCATATTTTAAAATTTAAGAAAATTCTTTTGTTATGACCCAAAATTTAAAGGGTTGTGCATTTTGTATCCTTAGTTCTATGAGTAGAACCAAAAATCATGATTAATTTTAACTTTTCTATATGTCTATCTGCAGCGTGTGTTTTGGACTCAAAAAGATAGTCTACATAGCTTCTATATGCCTCTTTTTCCGGGCCATATTTAGTTATGAATCTTCTGATTAACTTTCGAGACTCCGTATATCTTTTCATTCCCCGTTTAGATCTTCAAACTCAAACGTTCCACTCTATTCAATGCCTTGGTAAGTATGAGAATGAAGAACCATTGGGGTTCGTGAAAACTCAGTACTTGAAAATTAAATCTCCATATATATATATATATATATATATATATTAATTAAATGCACTTCAAGATTTTCTTCCTGGACGCATATGCTTAATTTGGGAAGCATGACAGGCAATATTTCCAATTCCCCATGTATTTTGAGCATTTATTAAGGATAGTCTCACCATTTTATCTTGTACGTAAATAGCCAATTGTACGTGTATATATGAGCATATCATTCCCAAAGAAGTTTTAAACATATCTCCTTATTGCTGTACTCTGCATTGATGATGTGCAACGTTTAATAGATGATTTTCTAGAGTGAGTTAAATATCAAGAGTCTAAATAAAATGCCTGTTGATCATAATTGGACAAGTTAATTTTAAACAATCATGACCTTTTATTCAGGTTGAGTTATAGTGTTTATATAAGATATCAATAAAAAGATTTTCTTAGATGATTTTGAGCCCAAAATTCCTCACTTAATCACGATTTGGGATTGTTTTGGTAATTTATTTAATTTACTAATTTTTCTTTTGCAATTTTATTATTTTCATTGTTTAATTTGGAGACTTAAGGTTGGTTATCATCACCTTATAAATAAGTACCGTTTATCTTTATGTAAGCATCATTGAATAATATCACTTTTTTTTTCCATTTTGAGTTTTAGTTTTCAATATGTGGAATGTTTTCATGCTAATTTGTTAAATGAAGTGATCATTTGAAAAGTGAGTGGCAAAGGTGGTGACGGGGCGATGGTGGAGGCGCACTGACAGCTCCTGGAGGCGGTGGATATACTTTTAAAGGAAGTGTAAGAGCAACCCACAAGCTTCAGTGATCTTCATGCTGAAGAAAACAAAGGCAGCAATTAGTGTGACATATATGTGTGTGGTGACTGCGGAGTTTAATATGAGTCTGTAGTAGCCATGTGGAATTATGTCGCCTCTAGTTTCATCATTCTAATAAAACAGTAATTTTATTCCTATTTCCTATCTCATAGAGAAGTGGAGCCTACCAAGAAGTATCCTTTCAGAGGACTAAGAGGAGCATATATGACTAACATATGGCCCAAAATCCAAATATTTCACTGTTTTATTTTTTTATAACTTTTGTGTAACATAAGTTTCAACTAAATATTTCTAATATAGCTTAATTTAGTCAAAATTATATAACCGTGGGACTAATGGTGAGAAAAGGATACCCAAGATGGAAGGTATAATGATCATATTACCGTTAATTGCCTTTGGCAGAAGGAATTTCAGAAGAAAATCTCACACCCTCAATCACGTCTCAAGACTCAAATATGATTATCACATTATTGGTAATTGCCTGACACAAACAACGTCATCTTCTCCTGGTTCCCTAACTCGCTACGTTCTTAGCATGTTCGAGTTTTTGCACTTTTGATAGAGCGTCGAAATTAAGCTTACAAAAATCTAGAATTAAGATGTCTTTAGATCTTTTACAATATTGCATGGTATGTGGTATAAGCAAGTGTGATAAAAAAAGTAAAAATGTGTATGAAACTTTTTTTTTTCATTCACTCTTTTTTTCTCTTTATTTTTTTTCAACTGCACATCTTATATTTACTTGTTAAATGGTGCATTCAGATACGAATAAAGATATAATTTGTTAAGCAATAAGTATTTCCTTACTTTTTCTCTTCTCTTGTTTTTGGAGCCCGAGCCTCCCCTTCCCCCTCGACTAGAAATAATTTAAGCTAAACACTGCCGCCTCAACAACGTCATTCTATGTATATTACATTCATCGCCATCAAATATAGAAGATCTTCAATTCATTAAATAAGTTGTTACTTCTCAGTATATCTTATATTTATGCAGTTTTCAGCCAATATTATATTGTGTTGATTTAGCACATTGAAAGAAGAATCAAGAATCGATGTCTAATAAATATATATCTCCAACTCATATTAATTGGTCAAAATTAAGAACACCACCAATTTGATGGAATATCTTACATTATAATGCTTTATCAAGAATTTGACGCTGATCAAAATATCAGTAACAAATAAACATAGCCTTAATGTCTCCATAAAAGTAGAGTCATATTAGAATTTGGATCCTTTGAAGTTTACGGGATCCAAAAAGTGGTAAAGTGCAGTGTTATATATATATATATATATATATATATATATAATTTAAACCCACGAGGTGGGAAAGTGGTGAAGTGCAGCTCCGTATCCTCTGAACTTCATAGGATCCTGGTCTGTAATATTGAGGATAGAGCTCTGATACTTGTTTAAAGGCTTGATAGGAATAATTAACAAATAACATGACTATTATACAAATCTCCAACGCTAACTTGGTCTTGAGAAGATATTCACAACCTCTATACATCTATATCTAATTTTAAATACTGATTATTATTGACATCATAGGTGTGTTTGGATTGAAAAAAAAATTAAATAAAAATAAAATTTTAATTTTAACATTTTCTTTGATTTAAGTAATTTTTTTCTCTTCTTATTCATTCTCTTCGATTCAAATACATTTTAATAAAATAAAAAAGTTAAATTTAAATTCAAATCAAAGAAGCATATCGAAATTAAATTTTTACTTCTTTTTTCTTTTATTCTTCTTAATTCCAACATATACCCGGCTATTTTTTCCACATTTGGGACTAAAACTTAAACCCGGCTATTTCCTAAGTAGTTCCCACCATGCCACCAGTCAAACGGGCCACGTGCATATTCACAACCACCAATCACATTCCACAGCACATTAAAGCACAGATCATCGAAAACTGAAACACCAGTCTACTGCATTTATTATTTTTCGTGGTCGCCGTGTGCTTGAATCCTTGCATGCTTTGGGAAGTATCAGACGCATTTAATTGTACCATCATAAGAGGCTTCGCCATTTCTCTTCTATAAATAGCCAACCACACAAGAAGTTGAATCCCACAAAAATATCCAATCATATTAACTTGCGATTCTTCCAATCTAAGTACTCAGAATCTGGGGAACAGAACAGCTAGCTCAAACATGGATGGCAAAGGTGGTAACAAAGTTGGTGGTAACAAAGGTGGTGGTGTAGGCGGTGAGGCAAAACAAACAAAAGATCACAATGTTGGGAGTGGCTCTGGTGGGCCTGTGATGAAAGCTCCTGGTTCTGATGGGTCATACATCTCGAGAGACACATTCGAGAACAATCCTAAGGAATATTTCTCTGCCTTGCATGCTGAACAAAAGACTAAGAAGTAGTTCCGTGTGTTTAAGGTGGTTTTTGCTAGTTTGTTTCAGGTTTAGTTGTTACTAAGGTTTTAAATATATGTAACTGTGGTCTTTATATTGCCTTTAGGCATATATATTACTACTCTACAATAAAGCAGTTACAATTTGTGTTTCATATATGGATGATCAATTTATACTTATGATTTTCTTGCCTGCTTGGCAGCCTTAAAATTGAGGGTTTAATTAATTGTTTGAGTTAGTTTTATTTAGAGAAAATGCGTTCAATACGATTAATGCTAGACTCACCAATTAAGCATTCTTTCTTGATTAATACAAGAATTTCTTACAAGTTCTGTAAGTGCTCGTGAACATTTTCTTTGTGTTTTAAGAGTAACGCAAGATTTTGGCGGTAGTTCTTGCCGCAAGAATTTCGTACAGTTCCAATCATGGGAGCACGAGCGATCCTCTAGACTGACACCAGATTTTTCTAGACTTGTATAGAAAACGAACAAAGGAACTGTTATATAAATAAATATTATTAATAGCAATTAGGTAAAACAATAAGGATATAATGATGTATACATATTCCCTGATCAGGGATAGTCACATGTACGACAAAGGAATAGCTCTTCTTCCATAAATTCTGATGATTCGGCAGCCTTGATCCAGACAACCAAAGCTTTACATAGAACAGGGTATGGTACTTGATGATAATATTTTAGATGTGAACAACGAAGAATCGATATATACATAGGAATTTGCATAGATAGCCAATGAGACAAGTCCAATTAAGTACTGGTCAGCATATTTAACATGGGTCTGGATTTGAGAGGATAGGCTTGGGAGTGAATTGGGGGTGAATGAGTGTCCTAAATACTTTTGATCGATTTCTAAAATGTCACAATCCCTCATAACTGAGGGTTTTGAATGGGTTTGATTTTTAAAATTTTTTAAAGATCTTTTTTAACATTTTTCACTTGCCCTTTTTTTAACTATCTTTTTCATTTACATAAAAATAATATTATAAATTTTATCCTTCAAACCTTCCTCACTCTCTTATAATAACATTTTAGTATATAAACAATAAATGAACATTGAGTTATCATTTATTTACCTATTAGTTTTTTTATAAAACTTCCAAATAATGCAGCGAGTTATTTCTCTCGCCTTAGTTACTCCATTCTCTTCAAAAATTTTGTTATTAAAGTCATTAAAGTAGTTTTAACTCAGTATTAGTTATAATATTTTTAGCAAAATATCAGAGCCACATATATACGTCAGAGTTTGTCAAGAATGTATTTATAGACTAGATATACAGACCATATATATATATATATAGTGAAAATAATATTCCAATAATTAATACTCGTGCACAAAGCTTCTATGCAAGTTCAAAATATCAGAATAAGATATTAAAAGCACTTTATTACTTCCAGCATGCCACTTTTTAGTGCTTTATTTTCTTTTGCTACAGAATATGTAAAGTGATGAAGCCTAATATAAGATAATGTAAAATAATACGGAGCTTAACAATTCATTTAGATAACATGGTCCGATCAAAATATTATAAGCATAATACTCTATTTTAGTTAAATTTATTTTTCTTGAATAATTGCTATTTCCTATTAAAAATAAATTTAATGACTTTTGATACAATAATACAATAAGCAATATTTAATTACTTTTAACTTAATACTTTTATAAATTTAACTTAATAGTTTTGTTATCATCAAAATGATTGAAGATCATATTAAAATTTTGAGGCCAACAATTGTGATAGAAAACAACTTATGTACAATTCTTCAACAGACTTAAGAAGATATGCAAAAGGATATGCCAAAACTTGTGATTTATATTATTGAGACATCATCTTTTTCAATGTTAATTTGAACCTGAATTAAACCCTAGTGTGCCTTTGTTCTATGTATGTGACCATATTAACATTCACTAACCATGTTCCATATAATTTGCTAAAGCACAGATCGCTAAAAGCTAAACGCCAATCAATACAAAAGAAAAATGCAAGTTTAGTTGTAATTTTTTAGTGACTTTAGCGACAATTGAGAAATTCATTTTTAAACCATTAATTGAGGAGACTTTATCCACAATTTTTAGAAACCATTAGTAAAACTATGGCTAAATCATGCCCCAACTACAGTTTCAATAACCATAGCCATGGTTTCTTATAATCATAGTTAGGAGACAACTTAGCCACAGTTATTGTAACCATGGCTAGAACATGACCTAGCCAAGATTATTATCATCGTGTCTAGTTTAGCCATGATTTATGTAATAATAAATATATTTATCCATTTTAAGGTGACAATTTTAACCATTGCTTCTAATTTTTTTTAATTTTAAAATAATAATTTAGGCTAATTTTGTTTCCTACAAACCTATAACAATAATTTTAAACCAACATACCCAGCAACCAATTTCCAATAACAACAATTTTAGTAGCATATCTAACAACAACAACAACAACTAAATTTCAATAACAATAACCATATTCCATTAATCTACAAATTAGTCAATACAAATGTAATTATAAAATCCATCCAAACAATATGTTTATTCTTATGAGAAATGACTATCATTAACAAAGAGGTGTTCACTATCTCGATTAATAAGTTTTTAAAATTCAAAACAAAATATTATTAGCAAGAAATTAAAAACAAAAAAAAAATAAAAACATTCATTTGCATGTATGGTTACATACTCCAATGGCAATGTACCCTGGAAATTGTAAAGTATGAAAGTTATAGTTGCTTCTATTTATCATTATTACTCGGCATTTGTAACATTTTTAGCCTTTTTTGACCTATGCTTGTTGTTGTCGCTTATCTCTTTCAATCATTTATGCTTCAAATTGAGCGACCTCATTTTGCAATTTTGTATAAGAAGGTTTAAATGAACTCCCATGAGCCTAACGTCATAACAATTGAGATGGGCAAATGCCAAATTCCATTCTTTGAACTTTATCACAATGTTTTTTGCTTCCAAAGCCCTAGGTAATAAATTATCACTCAAAGTTTATTGAGAAAAAGAATCCTCAAACTGAAACATAGCAATCTATTCTTACAAATTCAAATAAAATGCAATAAATTAATTTAAAAAATAAAGTCTTTCATTAATAAAATAAAAAATTAGTACCCACATCATTCAAATATTGACACAAACACTTCTAATTTTGTTGTTGATGTAAGATTTATCATCATGTTTATGGACTACAGTCCACACATCTCATCATGTAACTAAACCCTCATACTTAGTTTCTTACAAATTTGAAAATAGATGTGACGTATCTCAAATTAAATTTAAAATTCAAATGACTTCACTGCATCAAAATAACTCTTTTAGTGGCAATTAATTAATAGCTAAAATCTTATTGCCACTAATGAATTATCAAAATTAAACTATTATTGACAAATATTTATTAATCAATAATAAATATAAATATATTGACAAATAAGTCCAATTGCAAGTAAAAGCCTAATTATTTACCAAAAATAAAATTTATTTCCCTCTCAATTTCATTAAAAAGAATTTCCTTTTTTCTTAAAATTTTCAATATCCCAATTTTGCACTTTCACAAATTTCCTTCTTTTTCAAAACCTATCCCTTTTAATTTGCCAAATGTGAAGCCATCCTAAATCAGTATTTGTATGAAGTATGAAAAAGTCCAACTACATCTACCTTTTTCTCAAATTTGTGTTTCTTAAAATAATTTGACTACATTTGCATGAAGTTCGAAGGAAGAACCTGACTACATTTACGTGAAGTCCAAAGGAGGAGACTAATTGCGTTTGATTCGCCCTAGTAGAAGTCTAAATGAGTCTACTTGCATTTACGTGAATGAAGTCCACAGGAGAACTCATTTAGAGTAATTTTGTTACAAAGGAGAAGAACTCAGATTTTGACACTCTATCTTCTATTAGAAAAATAGAGGTAATTTGGTCTTCTTCATGCACTTGATTTGTATGATAGACGAGAGTTAGTTTGTATCAAAGTTACCCTATAAATGAACTTGTGGTTTATGTTATGGCTTATGGCTTCAACCTATTTGATATTATTATGTTTACTCTAATATGCCTTCAAGCTATTTGATATAATGAGTATAATACAAAAAATGGCCTAGCTCGCATGCAATATGAGATCTATGGCTTAATTAATTGATTTTGTCTAAGGTTTTAATTTCTTGTCTACCATTGGCATTATAAGCATTATATGGAGAGATAATATATCATTTTGTTAATCATAAAAAACCTTTGTTGGTGACTATCACATCCCATATATTTCGAAGTAAAAGTTTGTGGAATTAAATTGAGTGTTATGCTACAAATGATGATTTATAAACGATACCCAATAATCCTTGTCTATGCCATTTGATATGTCTTGAATTATTTGCTTTTTGGTGCATGTCCTTTCATTTTTATACAATTCATAGCATGCATGTCTCCATCTAGTTCCTATTGACTATAAAATATATCTTTTGTGTATGTTATCAATAACAAATTTAGTCTGCAAGATAAAATATTATACTCAGTAAAGATATATACTCAATTTGTTAAAAGAAATGAATAATCAATGTGTTATTACTTGAATAATAGTGTTATATACGATATCTTTAAAATCTTATAGAATATTTCTCAATCCAAGTAAATAAGTGAAAATGATTGAAAGTTAATCCCAACCATACATAGTAAAACACCTAACAATCCATCACCATCTTCAATCGATTAAAGAGAATTGCTCCATAATACTATGACCTTTTGCTTAGAAAGAAGAAGCCAAATGTCATGCATAGTCATCTACTTATGCATCACTTTTCCTTCCTTATATATCAAATTAAAGTTAGTATGCAAATGAAAAATAAGCAAATTAGTACAAAGATACTTTCTAGTTTACTTACCAATAACCTCAACTAACTAATTTCATTTCCATGGCCTTGTATAGGCTATGTAGGCCACTCAAAGTACTCCTAGTCATCATCTACAAATAGGTCATCAACATCTAAATCTAGTTAGATGGCTAGGATATTAAGAACATTAGGAACGAGCATTATAGATGAACTAGGTGGATTAATAGGATCTAGGTAAGTTGATTGTCTACCATCATTAACTAGTGAATTTGGTAGAGGACTACTGGTGCTAGGCACACCAACTTTACCTATGCTAACTAATTTATACTTCATTATAGTTGCACATTTATTAAAGACTTTATTAGCATAAAAATTATAAGTTTCAACTCTCACATTCCACAAATATATTAGCTCTTTTATTAGTAGCTATAGATAAACATCCACAATATTCCTTAGTATTCGCTCTCCTAAAATTATCATTGAAAGAAGAAATGAGCTCTATTTCATATACATTCAGGGAATAAGGTTATAAGGCATAAGAACCATTGGCCATATATTGCAACTTATACTCAAGGTATCAAATAGATTAAAACCATTAATGGTCAACCCAAGACACACATTCCAAAGATCTGAAGTGAACTGAGGATGCATCATGTCAAATTGCTTCCAAGCCTTGGAGTCCCTCAAATGCCTCATTATACCATCATTATTCTTATCAATGTCATCTTTTTTGCAACCATGGCTTCAATGAAAAGTATCTAAGTACTTTTGTATGCTAATTGATTTACTTTTCACCTTTAATCTTTAGTTTTTATCTAGATATGTTGCACTCTTTACAAATGTCTTTATTTTCATCATTCTCCTAATATAACATGCAATCATCCAAATATGTATGAATTTTTGTGCAGTTAAGTCACAATTTATTAATGATTTTCTTGGCCTAATAGAAAGGAGGTGAAATATGTGATGTTAAAAAGCATTAGCCAACAACGCCAATATCATTGGTGTAATCTTATAACTTATTTCACAGAAACACTTAATGTGATACAATTTTACCAAAAAAAATAATTTTGAGTACTACTTGCAACCTTTGAAACAAATTATGTTGCCTCTCCCTAATTAACTCAAACTCTTTTGCATTGTCATTCATCCTTCAGTTTGATGGTTGAATTGGACCCTTAACTTCATCTACACTTTCATTGTCATAAAAGTCAAATGCATTATGGACCATGTCCTACACAAGATCATATCTATAAATTCATTCTTCTCTCATTTGCAACTTTGACTAAAGTTCTATAATAAGTTCATGTCTAAGCCTCTCCCCATGTCTAATCCAAAAAGTATATTCTTGTAGGAATAGTTTAAGAATCAAGTGGTTACACACAACTTCTCTAATCTATCATTTCTTAAATCAACATTTAGAGATGGATATATTATTTTACTTTTAACACTCCCATTGACAAATACAAAGTTTAAAAATTTATTTAATCCATCTAAATAAATAATTACGTGCAAGCTGTTATTAGACTCGCTTAGAATTTCCCTAATGAAAATGCGAAAAACAACTTGCCTCATCAAAAAATAGTAGAGTAAATTGAACTACCAATTATATTAGTGCCTAGTTTAGCTACATCTCTATTGTATTCAAGTCTATAACATTGTGAACCACAAGTCATGAGAAGCGATTTAGTCAATCGCATAAGATTAAATTTTAACTTAAGTTTTTATATGAAAAATATTTTTTTTTAAAGTTCGTTGTTGCTTAATCACAATTACAATCACAATCACATATATGTCAAGTTCACAATCACACACACACACACACACTTGTCTAGTTCACAACCACAAGCGTAGAATATAATCGTGTTGAATTTAAAAATTTTACAATCACGAACTTTGAAGCTACTTGAAAGGTGAAGGCAACATGGAGGACGACAGTGACGTGTGACTAAGCCAGTTGTTTAACCACAGCTTTCAAATAACATTAGCCATGGTTATTTAAAAACTATGGTTAGGCCACTAAGCTTAGCCATAGTTAAGGAAAAAGTGGTTAAAACGTGTTGTAACTAAAGTTTATAAAACCATAATTAAGATATCGTCACTAAAATATATTTTTTATAGTGAGTCAAATTAGCATCTAAGATTTTTTCCTGGTCGTATGCTTGATCTATGCATGCTTTGGGAAGTATCGATACATTTTTACCATTAAACAAATCCTCATAATGTATTTCTCTTCTATAAATAGCAAACCACAACAAGAAGTTAAACCTGCTAAAATATCCTATCCTAGCATCTTTCGAGTTGACATATGAAGCATGGATAGCAAAAGGTGGTATTGGTAATAGTGTTGGTTGAGGATCTCTAACCATTATATTAATCGTGGTCTTTGTATATAATGCTGTCGCCTTTGGCACTACCAAATAATAAAGCAGTTGGATTTTTGTTCCTCTCTATTTCTCGTCTTATATATATATATATATATATATATATATATATATATTGCCTGCTTGGCCTTGTCAAAATTAAGGGATTAAAAACCTTTAAGAACACTTCAAATAAGTACTCTTTTAGTAAGTTCATTACGGTTCAGAAATAAATTTAGTGCAGTATAAATGTCAATGATCGCTAGCTAGGCCTCTGAAAATTGTTGAAGACTTTTGTAAGAGCAAAATCTATATTTATGTACTTTACTATGTAGTACAGGGCAAAGATATAAGTGTTCAATAAGAGTTGTCTAGCTTATAGATGAACCCAAAACACAAATTCCTATTAAAAAAAAGGTTTATATGTAGATTGTATGTGCTTCTTTCTAAAGAGCAGCATAATAAGCCTAAATATAATATATAAAGAAACAAGTTAATAAGTGATAGTCATTTTCTTTAACTTGTTTTCAAGACCAATGCACAAGATTATCTTTTCGTAATTCTAACAACAAGAATTTCAAACACAATTCAGTTTTTGGAGGCTGCCCTTATCAGTCATCAATCACGTAGAAAAGTAAGGCCAATGAAGGGAACATGAGTGTCCATGAAAAACCCAGCTTTTTCTACACTTGTTTAGAAAACGACCAAAGCAAATGTTATTTATTTAATTTAAATATTAATTGAACAAAACGATAAGGATGTATAGGTATATATATGTATTTGGCCTGAGGAGATTGGTCCTGTGCGCCAACACCAAAGATATATGTCGCATGTCATTTTTGACTTATAATTTTTTAACATTGCAAAACAATACAAAATTTCTTCGTTGTAGCATAAAGCCCATCATGATTCAGTGTACATCTTTTGCCTTATTTAGACCTTAGTCATTTATAACCTAGACTATCACATAGAAGAAGAAGAAGAAGAAAAGGAAGCGTTAGGATTGTTGCTTTATTCTTTCAATGTATATTGTCGAATACATTGCCAATTACTTTTTCCAATAAAAAACTGTCAGCGTGTGAAAATTTATTCTTACATGGTAGTATACATGTTTGTTTTCTGAGAAAATAATTAAAAATATAATATTTTATGAAAAACAAAAAGTATTTTGTCAAGATTAGCGTAAAAAACTAACAATCAACAATAATTTAAAAAAAAAGTTCCAACCTATTGTTGCAATATCTTTAGAGGGAAAAAATGATTATATACTAAAAAAATAAATTCTTAAAAGGATTTTTGTCCGTAAAATAGAGTGTATGTAACTTTCTTTTTGGGATATCAGAAATTACACTCAAAAGAAATCGCATTTTTAATAAATTGATCGCAGGCAAGATGTTGAGTTACATTACATAGCAGAAATTTGTTGTTTTTCAGGATCAAACTCATTAAAAACTTACAAAAATAATGATTGCCACAGCTTTATTCTTCACCTTATCCTTTTCCAATGAAACACTCGTTTCCATGAAAAGGCTCAACTTCGATGAAGTTTTCTCACCTTTGAATTTTTAATTTTATCCAAAAATTTCTGCTACTTCATGTGACAACTGACAAGGCGAAAATATCGGAGGAAAGAAAAAAGAAAAAATTAAACTCTAAGAAGTGGAAAGTTCAACTTCCCAGAAAGTCAAGATTTTTGGTGATTCTGTTATTTGATCCAGATAACCAGAAGCTACAGAGAAGAGGGTATGATATTTTAATGCTTACATATCATTTTTTAAATATGAACACAAGGAGGGATACAAGGCAGATGCAGAGAGAACCAAAGAGAAAGACCAGTCCAATTGCACCACATGTTATCCCCATTATTTCTGCAAACTCTGATATAATAGCATGATCTGATCTCTTGTTCTTATGGTCATAAATATGCTTATAATTCCACCCACATCTATCTATAAGCGTCTCCCTCTTTCTTACTCTACGGATTCTTTCTCTTAAAACACTTAGGCTTGCATCCACACTGTTTTCTGGCTTCCCTGACAAAAAAAAAGACAATAAATAATTAAGATCAGAAGAAGCACACAGCATCAGAACAACGCAATCATAGTTGTTACACAGATGAGAAAAGATTCAATTCTAGCTAGGAGTTAAAAAGCTGATATTATAGTAAGAACAGACAGTGTAAAAGAGAAGGATTTGTTAAAACATCTATTATATATTACCATTGTCCCTAAAGCTTTGGGACGTCATTTTGGGGTAGCGGAACATGATCCTATGCCTGGAAAGAACCCGGTTGAAGCAGCAGAAAGATGACAGTGAGCAAGCCATGAGGTTAAGATTATTGGCGATGATGATTCTTTACTTCTACTGTTGTATCTATTAAGATCACCCACCTGCCTGAAATATCGTAGTACATACACTGGTACTAATATAGTGGAAGTTGCTAGCCATATACAATATTTTATAAATTGATGTACGAGTTTGTTTGGGCAGCAATTTGAGTGTCCTTTGATTGAAGGCTATAAAAACTTAAGAAAGAAACAAAGGAAGTAGGAGTCCATGTGTTATTTCCATTACACTTACACATGGCACCTCTTTTGGCCTTAGTTACTGATTGAGGTGTGCGGCAAGGAGAGAAATATATATATAGCCACTGATCAGGTTTGAGAATATCACATTCAAGAGTGCTCATGCATGTGATGATCAAGGGCAACATGTCAAAACCAATTTTTTTTCTTTTGGGTTACATGAGTAAGATACTCATGAAGAGTACTAAGAATTCAAATCAAGACATCGAATTGACCTCAAAACTTTGAAGGAAGAATGAAATTCATACTATACGAACTATACATTTATTGGCACAGCTCTATCTTTATCAGTGTATAATAGCATATGAAAAATTAATTTAAACATAAGTTAATTTTATAAAATCTTGATCTCTTGTTTAGTCAGGTTAAAATTTAATATAAAATTGTTACTGAAAAATTAATTGATTAATTAGAGATACAATCAGTTTGTTCTGTATAACGAATATATATATATATATATATATATATATTCTTGTGACTAACTGAATATGTTTTTAGAGATATTTTTGCTAAATAAGTTTTAGGAGGTAGTTTCATTAAAGCCTCAAATACTTCATTGGTAGACTGTAAGATTGATTTATAAACAGAGAAAATTACTATATTGATTCCTGAAAGATTTTAATGACATCAATTTAGTCTTTAAAAATTTATTACTATCAATTTAATTAGTCCTAATGATATTAGTTTAATCCTAATTAAAAGTTTTTTACTATCAATTTAGTCTTAACTTGGGACTAAAATAATGCAATTTTTAAAATATTATGATTAAATTGGTATTAATAAATTTTAAAGACTAATGACAATATATTTTAAGGACCAAAATCATAGTTTATTCTATTTAGATATAAGATATATAAGAATTTAAAAGTATAAAGCTCTTCAATATTGAATTATAAATTTATTTTTTAAAATATATTTAAAACTTACACTTTCTACTGCCCTAAATTATTAACTTAGCCGTTACACATTCTATCCTATGATCAACCATCTCCAATATCTCTAGTTGAAGCAATCAATGCACAATGACTTGCCCGTTAATTGTTGTATATTTATGCTTATTTTAATTTTTTTTAAAATGAAATTTTATAAGAAGCATTGTGAGAGAAAAACAATTTATATTAAATAAAATTATTTGATCAATGTTATTAATAGTATTGTGTTTGACAAACTAATCTTTAAAACAACAAAAAGGTACTTTATGTTCTCAAATTATTAAAAAGGGCACGTAGAAATTTGACTTTGCAATTAATATTTTTGAATGGATAAATGATTTTATTATAATCAACATTAGTTAAGTCTCTTATATTTTTATTTAATTAAAATGTAAAAAATAAAATCACAAAATAAATATATAAAACATTTGAATCATTATAAATGGATATAATATAGAAGAAAGGGAGGAAAAATGTAAGTACATAGAAAGGGAGTGACATTGAATATTTAAGAGGTTGGATAAAAATGATTAGAAGCGGTTATAATAATTAATAATTTTAAGTGACAATATTTTGGTTTTCAAAAAAATTTTTTTGCTTTTGCTTCAATGTCACTCCCTTCTCGTAGCAGAAAAATTACTTTTGCTATCACTCAAAAAAAAAAATTAAGTAGTTACCACAAAATTACAAAATAATTTTTTTAAAAAATATTGTCCCCTTGAAGAAGCTTGACCAAACAAGTTATCAATTGGAAGCAAAGTATGAGTATCGTTCACCTAGCTATTATAAGCAACCCCTTTTTCAGTAAT
Source organism: Erythrophleum ivorense (assembly GCA_026724425.1). Classification (NCBI taxonomy): domain Eukaryota; kingdom Viridiplantae; phylum Streptophyta; class Magnoliopsida; order Fabales; family Fabaceae; genus Erythrophleum; species Erythrophleum ivorense. The sequence continues at coordinate 48,236,191 of JAIUCV010000009.1, forward strand.
CAAACAGAGAAATAATTTTTCTTTTTTTTTTACAAAAGGAAGAATAAGAAGAGAATAAAGGGTTTGATATGTGATTATTGTTTGAATTTTTCTTATGTATTAGTTATAAATTTCACTTATAAATGCGTAAGAACCAACAACAATGAAAGGTATAATTTTATGATAGTCCCCATAAATTATGTGCAGCAAAATATTGATTGGTGAATTTATTAGGCTGAACCTAAAAAGAGAAATAGATAACTAATTAAAAATAAGCATGCGGATATGCCTAATATAAATTTTAAATTTTTTTTAAAAAAATTACTTAACATATTCTTTGCTTTTTTCTATATGTAAGAAAAATGTTCATGTATTTGATTCAGATTAGGTAGACCAAATCTATCAAGAATCTCTTTGAGTGCATTAGATATACTTTGTAAGGTTAAATTTGGAAATCTATGTCATTGATACAAAACCACTAACCATACTATATTGAGCAAAACCAAATTCCTCCTCCAAGTCCCATGAGTGGCATCAAACTATTTCTTCTGTGCAAAAATCCCTGACAATTTCGCAATAGTATCTTATCAACAATTTACAGTGATAATGGCAACTGGTAGGTGCATCACCATAGGAACAGAGAAGACAAATGCAAAAGGAAAAGCAGAAGAGCAATGTAAGCACACGTGTTCCTTTTGAATGATTGTGTAAAAGTTGACAAAAAATAAATACATTTCTTATGTAGTTTCTCTCTCTCCACTAAAGTAAACGGGCAGGGAAGACACGTATGACACTCCTTACTCCACTTTCGGTCACAAGTTGATGTAACTTAAAGAGAAGTGGGAGAATTTTGAACTTTACAAAGTGGCAGTGCAAATCTTGTACTTCTGTTCTTATTGTTATTTAATATGATATAAAATACAAAATACAAAACAATCTTTCAACTGTAAATATTTAAAAAAATTACTTTAAATAAAAAGTAAAATTTTAAAATTTAAAATTTAAACTATAAATCAAATTTAAACAATTTAATTCACTTTTCAAAAGAGTGCATTTTTCTAAAAAGTACAGAGAATTAAGACGTTGCCATTAGTGCCCATTATTTGCCCCCAAATTAAAACCCACAAGAAGGAGAAAGTGAGTATCTTACATTCTCTCCTCTATACGTGATATTAATGTGCTAATTTCAACGAGATGCTAGACAAGTGAAAATGCAAATCAGCTCATGGTAGGTCCTATCCTCTGTTTCAAAGAAGTTTTGCAGGATATGCACTTGATCTTGGAAATCATTGATTCATCTTGCCTAGGTCATCTTGCAAATCATTGAACCATCCAAGAAATTCTAGGTAAATTCTGTCCATAAAAGACAAGTCGATCATAAATATGTATATCTTAGAAGATCGTCTGCAAGGAATTTCTTTTTTATTTATTTATTTATTTATTATTTTAGACACAGGATTGTGTCCATAGCACTGGTCACAATTACTCAAAATATAACACCAATTGTGCCAACAAGCATGTCCTTGTCATTTATGTTCCAGATGCTAAAATTGTACCATATATACCAAGACTCATCCTTTTATTGACCTACAATTTTACACTGGATGATTACAAACTACGAGAGTAGTTACTAAATGCATAAAGGAAGAAGATACAGACGCTAAACCTACTACATGCGTACAGGAGGATACAGAAGCTATAAGACCACTCCGGCCTCAGACAAACATCTTTATATTACATAAGAGTCGACGATCTTGATATATATAAACAATAAAATAAACAGCTTCACAATATTTCCTTATATATCCATGTCAGCGAATATTTCTCCATCTTCCTCGTACTGTATCTCATCCATAAGGAACCCATCAGCAACCAAGTTACTGCCACAGACATCAACAACGAAGCTAAGGACGAGTATCGCTATGACCCAAAATCCCCATGTCATGAAAATGAAATACTCTACAGTTCAACTCACCTAAAACAGCCAAAACGGAAAGTCACGATCCTCTTAAGCTTTCTATTATAGAAGAAGAAATTAAAGGACCATCTGAAGAAACCAGAAAACTCCACCTTGTTAGAATAGTTTACAAACGAAAACAAGTGATGATAACATCTATAATTTTTTCAATGCATATGATGATAGTATATGAAGCTTTATGATGACAGTGAAAAAAAAAAAATTTACATTGCCCCTCTCTCCAGTAGTGGATCCGCTTCAGAATCTGGGTCATAACTATATATTTCGCAATCTGATAACCTCACCACCTACATTACAAGGTATCATCAGCAAAATGTCTCATGATATCTCTAGCATTGACTTTTAAGGGAAAACTCACCTCGTCCAGGGCCTTGTACAGAGTGTCCAGCAGAGAAACACCCCCATTGGTTTCAAGCCATTCCTGCAGTAGACAAGTCAAGCAAAAACAGAGGTGAGCACAGCACATTGTAGCAAAAACTAACCATGATTACCAAATAACAATAAAAAACATAGCATTTTTTGCATAGCCAAAAAAATCCCACAGATAATGAGATTAATGGTATGCCCCCATCACCATACATAACATCATAAACAAATGTGGGTTTAAAAAGTCAATAATGGAGTAAGAGGGACTACATCTCACTAAGAGACTATAGCTAGCAATTACAAGAGCCATGACATGCAATAATGATCTAAATCAGCTATATAGCACATATACATCTATTTTATAGACCAGGTAGGCATTAAACCAAACCACAATAGGTGTAAAACAAATATATGACTTAAGCTATGTTTGGATAGGGAGGATGGGAAGGGAAGGTTTCGTTGAGATTTTCTTTTTTTTTTTTTTTGGGGGGGGGGGGGGAGAGTCTTGTAAAAGAGGGGGAAGAGGAGGGAATTTCAACTAACTCTCCAAGGTCTTCCCTCCTTTATATTAGAGGGGAAACTAATTATTTACTATCATATTATTCAATATTTTTAAAAATTTCAATATCAAGAAAATAAATCTTTGTAGTTAATAATTTTAGTATAAGATAAATTTATGACTATTCATTTTCATTTATTTAATTTTCCATTTCTTTTTCCATGTTAATTTTAAAGCATCCAAACCCGGGGAAGTAAAATTATAATTTAACCCCCCCTACCATTCTCCTCCCCTACTTTTTTTCTTAAATTCCTTCCCTTCCCTTCCCCTCCCAACTCCCAAACATATCCTTGGCAATAATGTGATCGCTTAGTCACAATGCAAACACTACAGCAGTAAAATTCAAACAAGAAAGGCAATTTTTGTAGTAGCACCTTTGAGGCTTCTAGCATGTAGGTATCGAAAATCTGCTTAAAACTGTCCCACGATTCCTCTGCGAAGAATTGGTGAGCTTTAACTGCACTATAAACCATTAAAGGTGTAGCGATATGCTATTATAGGAAGCACCATGGAATACACCACCAGGAACACTTAATAAAACTTAAGGTGAATAATAACTGGCCAAATAAATGACCAGAACAAGACTTGGGAAATGGAGAGACTTGAACTCTCAGCTCCTAGAGCAACAGTTTTTTGAACTGTCTGTCAAACCTTTTGACAACACTCCCAATGCAATCAAAAGGGGGATTATATAGTGGGTTGCCATGTCGCCATATAAGCTGACAATAGCATTACCCATAATCCTCCTTTTCACTCCAACACATATAGAAGCATCTCTGATACAGCATAAGATACTAAGATACCTGAATTCATAATCTGGATACATGTGATAGAGGGTAAGAACCAAGTAGACCAATGTCCTTCGGCTGGAATAAACACACATCAAAAACATGTCATACAAACCTCTGAAATTAATTTTTCCCTTTCCAAAATCTATCTAGGTACAATTGGCCACCTGGATCTGCTTGATACGCATTCAGGCGGTGAAGAAGAGTCAGTGTCAGATGATTTCCCAAGATAATCAGCAATCTGAAATTGAAAAAATTAAATAAGAAATTTACAGCATGAAAATTATTTAACAAACACCAAGAAATGTAATAGGATAAACTATAATAAGAAATACCAAGGATAATTCTGCAAGTTATAAATTACAGACTCACAATCTAAAATAAAGAAAAAGAAAAAAAATTAACAGAATGAAATTATTGATAGTAGCAGGGGGAATTATTAGCACTAAAAACAGAGTCTGAGACATTAAAAACTAATTTTCCACATAATCATATATTCCAGGCATGCCAAATCATCATCTGCTACATCAACATTTTACAGAACGAAATTTACATAGAATTAAAGAATGCAATCTATTATAGCCTCTCTGTCTATTTACCTCACTGTCCAAACTGAGAGACAGTCTGTGAGAGAGTTTTTTGTCGGTTCCAGCGTGCTTGCCTAAGAACCCAACGCCAAATAAAATTTTTAATGTCAACCCAACCAAATCAAAAATAACTATATAAAATAAAATCTTCTGAAGCCACGAATTTCTCCTTACAAGTGTAAGCTTCAAGGCATCCTTTGATAGTACGTTCTCCCATATTCAAATGACTTAAGAAATCGTTCAGCCTATTAATGTTAAAAAGACACTGTTGAATGCCAAATTTATTCAAAAAAAATATCCATAATCCATCTTAAATTCATGGACTTCATGATTACCGATCCAGAGAAGCAAATTCTAGGAACTTCATGACGAAATGTTTCAAAGTAACACAATGAATCCAATATGACTAGTGCAAATTGCAGAAAGAATCCCAGCCTTTCGGTCTTCGCAGCAGGGGGTCTCTCCCTACAAGATAAACCAAAAAAAAAAGATTAAAATAAATTACGAGGGCTTCTAAACTTAAAATCACACTGAACATAAAAAATACACAAAAGCAAAATATGATACACGCATTTAAACCTATAAACCACAGAAGAAGCACGAAAACAAAACTCACCTTCTTCATAAGAATATTTGGAAGCCAAACACATCAAAATGAAAGAAATCTAAGCAGCAATCAGGAAGAGAAGGATAATTTAGTACCTTACAGAATAAAAAAACACACAAAAAACACGTAACTTTGCTTAGCGGAGAAGCTCTGAAGCGACCAGTCACCGATTTGCACAACTAGGTTTTGAAAATTTGGGGATCCGAAAGAATTCGAGACGATGAAATACGAATATTCCAATTTGGTTCGATTTGGGAATTGTGGATGAGAAAGAAGCATGGGTCTTAGATCGTGGATATCAGAAATCGAAATGACAATGGCCATCGTTGTGAGAAGACGAAAAAGCCCGGACCATTAGCCCATTAAATTCCATGCTTTATGGGCCAGCTTTAGAGATCTCCAAACCTCAGAACAAATTACAAATTTTGACCCCAAAAAAAACCAAAATTAAAAATTAAAAATTTCAATAGATGCATTTTAATAATTTTTTTTATATGCATAATGGAATGAATATTAAACATATTTATTTTTATTCTATAAAGTGTTCCGAAATAAGTATCTGCAATTTTTATATCTCTATCCATTTGCAAGGTTCGTTTACACTTCATGTTACTCACCACATTCATGGACAACTTTCCTTAATTGTCAATGGCCTTTTATATAATGGAGTACATTTCATATATCATACGCAATAAGTATTACTTGAATTGTGCCCATTGCATTAAAGAAAGGATAAATTATTTAGAAGAAAATTTCTCCTTTTTCTTGAGAAACAAACGACACTTGAAATGAAATTGAGAGAAACTGATTGAACCTAAAATGAGATTGAGCGAAATTGATTGAGCACAACAGCATGAGTGCTCATGTGGCAAGCCTCATAATCGAAGGAATCAATGGGTTTGGAAGCAGATTCTGCCACTGCGATTGAAAAGAATATGAAAACGAGAAAGAACAAATATCAGATTGAGAGATATCAATTGAGCGCAAATACTTCAAATGGGGATGGGAAAAAATCGCATTTGTCATCTGCAAATGGAAAAGGGAGAAGATGACCATCAAAACACAAAACTTCAGACGATAATAACCGATTGGAATGTCTGCAAATGGAGAGGAGAGAAGAAGAAGCTGCTTCAAATGATGCAAAGTAACACATCTCATTTTTTGTTGCTTCAGACAATGCAACTAAGTCACTGATCAAAATGCATTGTTTTGCAAAGTAAAACAGTGCGTTTTGATAGTAAACATGCCACATGACTCCATCTCTTCCTCTGATGTGATGACTAACCCGAATTCATGCAATTCGAAGGCACTTTAGCATATCTTCACTCTAGAAGATTTGCACGCAGTGAAAATGGCCATCATTGTGAGAAGTTGAGAAAGCTTGGCCCATTAACCCATTAAATTCCACTCTTTTATGGGCCAGGTTCAGAGAGAACCAAATTCTAGCATAAATTACAAATTTTGACTTAAAAAAACCCAAAAATAAAAAATAAAAAATTTTCAATAGATGCATTTTAATAATTTTTTTGTATGCATAAAGGCATGGATATTAAACATATTTATTTTTATTTTATAGAGTTTTCCGAAATAGTTATCTGTATTTTTGATATCCCTATCCATTTGCAAGATTTGTTTACATTTTAAATTATGTCACTCACCACATTCATGGACAACTCGCCTCATTGTCATTAGCATTTTATCTTCTGGAGTACACTTCATAGGTCATATGTAACAATTACTACTTGAATTGTGCCCATTGCATTAAAGAAAGGATAAATTATTTAGAAGAAATTTCTTAAACCCAATCTCTTACACTTCATATGAAACAACGTGGTTTAACCCCAAAGTTAATATTTTATACTTGTCCCTAGGCTTCCCTCAGACATTAAGTTCCCAACTGACCTTCAACCCACCTAAGCACCATCAATAAATTAAATTTTTTAGACAATATTGAAAATCTCATGACAATTAAATAATCATAGCTATCAATATTATCATGTTGAGGGGCGATTTCTATATTGTCACTCTTGACTGTGTCCTTATATGTAGAGGTAAAGTATTATTTCACCCAATATCTTCAAATTTTAAAAGTTAATTTTGTTGTTTTTGAATATAATTTAGAAAATTGAACTCAAAGTCTCGCAGTTTACTCCAACTTCTAATTAGTCTACCACACTCAATCACTTTCTTTTGGAAAAAAAAAAACCAAAGTAATAAATCAATATTTTAGTCTATAAAAGATATAATTTCTTTTTCAATTTGATCTCACATTTTTATTTATTCCAATTTAATATTGTTAATTCAAATTATATTTGCATAAAAAAATTTAAAATTATATCTATTTAGATGAGTATACATACTTATTAATTTATATGTTAGAAAAATAAATTATGTCAGTAATTTGATTAAAAATGGTAATTTGAACTGACGAAAAAATTGAAGACGAATAAATAAGTTAAACACTTTTTTTTTTATGAAAATTTGAATACTAAATTGAGATAAATGAAGTTAATTTTTATATTTTAAGGATTAAAATGTTAATTAATTTACTTAAAAAAAACTGAATCCTGATTCTTAGTGTTTTAATTTTCTAACCTTACAACATTTCTTTATCATGAATGGATGAATATTATATATGCAAAGGAAAAAATATTAAAAAATAGATAAGTGAAATAAAAAATATTATTAAATAATAATGATAAAAATATAATGAATATTAAAAAAAAGCCTTCTACAGTGAGGGAACCAAGCAAGCCAAAGGAATACTTGGTTTTACCCAAAAAAAACCAATGAAGGAAATGCAGGACGAAAAAATAGGAGGAAGACAGAAGGAGGAGTTTGTCGAAAAAATGCAAATTAAAACGTAGGAAAGATTTCAAACGGGTTGGCGTTGGCTGGATTCCTTGTGCCCCTGGTTTGGCCATCTCCAAAGGAAACGTAATTTGGAATCGCTTACCTTTCCAAAACCCTCCAATCCTCAAAGTCACAAAGAGCTTCAAACCCAGTTCGGAAGCCAAGAGAAAGTAACTGTTTAACAGATCCATTTCTCTCTCTCTCTCTCCCCCCAACCCCCCCCCCCCAAAATACTCCCCTTCAAAATCCTCACCTTTCGAGATTTGCCAATAAACCACTGAATCATTGCGGAGAGAAATCTTAATTTATAGCTTTCTCTCTCTCCCTCCTGCAGGCTCTGTTATCTGCCCATTTCCATGTCTGGGGTGTATTTTTATTTGGGTCTTATTCTGAGCCTGCTTTCTGTCAACTGTGTCGTGACTTCAGATTCTTCACTGGGGTCACGTCGTTCGATCCTTAGAGCGGTTAAAAACGATGATAATAATGGAGATCTTCGAGATTATGCCGTTGACTTGAATGCAACGAATTTCGATGCTGTTCTGAAGGATACTCCTGCTACTTTTGCTGTTGTCGAATTCTTTGCCCATTGGTTAGTGATCATCTCTATGAAGTTTTCATATTTATGTCCTTGTATTCGTGGAGTTTATTGAAATCTCTACTGGGTATTGAGCATTTTTTTATTTCATGTTTCTTCATGGATTATACTGGAATCATAGGGTGGATTACCCTTTGACCAGAAAAGTAGATCTGCAAATAAAATAGTGAGAGAAATGAATTTATATGACAATTATCTGGAAGCTGCAAGCACTTGAGAGTTTAGATTGAGGTAGATAAAGCATTACAATGCTTTTGGACAATTTGGTTGAGTTGCTTGTTGAGTTTGCTTTAACTGTGAGATATAGCCTCTAGTTTAACTAGTAAGTTAGTGTTAAAAGTTGATTGAAGATGCAGGAAAATTGAGACTGGATGTAAGGTGAAAATGGGGGAAAATATAGTGGAAGACCTAGCCTTGACTTGAAACTGACCATCTTTATTCCATCCACTTCATGTTACCCACCTTTACACTCCTATTAAGCAAGGCCCAGATTTGCAGTATATTTTGCAGTTCTCGCTTATGATAACATAATTGCCAAGTACAACGTCTGTGACAAAACATGGTTACTCCAAAACCTCCATAAAATTTTACTTGTCTGATACAAAATGAAATGTATTTTATACTTTTATTTACAATAGTACTTTTGTTCTTTCAACATGCTTCTGAGATGCTGTTGGAATACATCTACACTCTAGACATGCTTGTGGGTGAAATTATTTTTAACTTTTGTGGACAGATTTTTTTTTTAATTCTTTTAAATTTCCCTTTATATAGCCTCGACTCTATTGAACGTACAAGACAACTTCTTTAACTTTCTTTATTCCTTCTCATCCATCTTTCATTTGATTCAGCCCCTAGTTTCTTTTTCCTCCTTCACTTTTCATTTTGCTCTCCTGTTTGATTTCCTGTTGAGTGCTTGTTTTGTATTATTGTTGTACTCTGATATACCATTTAACTTATCAATAATTATTTTAGTTTTCAGTTTTGAATTAGATCTTGCTGTGGATTATAAGCTCTAGTTATTCCTACCCTCTTGGTATCCTAATCATGTTTATGTATGTTATGACCCTATTTCCATTCTCCTTTTTTAAATAGAATTTTTATTCACATATATGGTATTCTGTACTGTATTCCTACTCTTTCAAGAACTATGTGGTCAATGTTTTCATATTATAATTTAACCATCTAGCCCATATATTTATTGGTATAATATTTCATGGTTCTTAGATGCAAAGATCTCAGTTCATAAAATGCTAAGTGGCTAGGCAGTAAATGTAAGAGATAATAATTGATGTGTATCATATAAATTCCCCTCTTTCTTGATGGAAATTTTCTATTAAAAAAATTATAGGCAAGAAGATTAGCAATTCTATTTCAGAAAAATTATAGGCATGAAATTAATCCTCAATGTTATTAATTCAAACTCATTGTTACAGAAGTCTGGATAGTATAGCTTATTATTTTGGTTAACAATTTTATCAATAAAAATCATATTAGTCAACAATGTACTTGGTTGTTTGTATGATTGGCTTAGTTATCAAGATGGAATTGTATGAACAATTTTTTGCTAGTTACATGAATGTGATCATTTTAATAAATGGAGTTACTCAATATAGTCAAACCTGGCCTAGTAGTTTTCCTCTGTTTCACTTCATTCTTTTGTTTTTACTTGATAAAAATTCATTTCTCTATGTATATTTTAGTAAGCATATTATTGGACTTTGGCTTCTAACTTTTCTTATCCCAGTTAAGAATTAAGATGGTAGTGTAGGAATAAAAATTTGAAAAGAAAAGAAAAATTATAAGCACTTCTGCCATCCAGTTCAACTTATTTCGCTTCAAATTCTTTTCTGCACTTAGGCAGATTGATAATCATGAGATATGAGTACAATAAATTCTAATTTTCCTTGTGTACTTCCTTGTCTGTCAGGTGCCCTGCTTGCAGGAATTATAAGGTATTATTTGCTAAAACTACAGATTTTAATTGGAGGCTTATTTAATTAATTATTTCAAATCATCATTATTCTCTTTTTCAATTTCTGTTGCAGCCCCACTATGAAAAGGTTGCAAGGCTTTTTAATGGACCTGATGCAGTGCATCCAGGAATCATATTAATGGCAAGGGTAGATTGTGCATTGAAGGTACGTGCATCTTCTATTACTTTGTCTGAGGTGTGTTTTAATGTTTATACAGAAAGTATGACTTGCTTTCATTAGGGAGTTTTATCTATTGATAATTTGGGATTGTTGCATTCAGTTGTCTGGGTCCTGGGATATCCTAGTTGGATTAGTTTTCCTGTTTTATGTTTGTGATTCTTATGTTTGGGTTGCCTGTCTTAAAATGATTAGGGTTGTTTAAGTCCCCTATATTAGTCTTTTTTTTTTTTATCTTGGGATTTCAGTTTTGATATTGAATTTGATTTAGAATAATTTGAGTGTTTACGAGACTTTTCTCTAATTTATTGTTCCCATTTTACATTAATTTGTTATTAGGAAAGTCTATGCCAGAAGCAAAATAAAGTTGATTATCAAGGTAGAATCGAATGTTTACTAGGGGCCAAGCTATGTTCTAAAATGTGGGGCATTTCTGATCATATAAATTCTCTACTCGACATATAGGCAACTTAACATATTCACCCCACTACTATTCAATAGTTAACAAGTTGTGTGAAAAAATTTGAGAATGCAAGCCTTTTTTCTACATGTTGACTAAGGAGAGATGTTAATATGCTTAAAAAATCTTATCATAAGATACATATTGATATTTCCAACTGGACAAATGAACCTATGATGTCAACTGAAAAATCATTTCAACCAATGAGAACTCAACATCTGGAGAGGTCTGCCTCTCCATAGAATTACTCTGTGTTGTATTCTTTTGGACCCACCCCATGAAGCAACTCTTTGGTGTACCTCACTGTCTCTCAATTTTATAGTTTCTAGTTGTAGAAAACCAGTTTTTTTTTCTTTTAAGATTTTTTTGGGGGTGATTTTTCTTGCTTGTTAGAGATTATAATCAAGCTATCTTTGGCCTCCACTTGAAGCTTAACTTTTTTGTTAAAGTGCTCTTTGACATAGTATTGGAACCTCTATGACCAAGTGGTCAAGAGTTCAATCTTTACTGTTCCCGATTTTCTTAATTAAAACTAGGTTTCAGTACAAAGAATAGTAGACCTGTGCTTTTTCCCCACTTCAAGCCCAAAGCACTTTCATGTGAAGGGGTGTGTTAGAAGTTATAATAAAAACATTTATAGGCCTTCACTTAACCACTTAAATTTTTGTATTGAAGTGATCCATTACATTGGTATTGAAAATAACACATTAGTTTAAAATCATGATTTCTTTTATTTTTTATATTTTTTTAATTTGATTACTTATTAATTATTATGAAAATGTGACATTTTTTATAAAATGTCTCATTTATTATGTGTTTCTTTATTTAGATTTCTTACTTTTGCTTTATTTATTCATATTTGTAACTACTGCCATAATGCACATTTGAGTATTAATATGTTGCTGCTGCTTCATTTATAGTCACTAATTTTGAAATAGGTTAGTTTTATTCAAAAATTTTTATTTATTGGCAAAACATGTCTTGGTGATTGGTCTCTCCTCTTTTCACTTTTTTGGCAGCACAGATAAATACAAATCTCTGTGATAAGTTTTCTGTTGGTCATTATCCTATGCTCTTTTGGGGCCCTCCTTCTAAATTTGTTCGTAGTAGTTGGGAACCTAAACAAGAGCAAAGTGATATAAATACAATTGATGATGGACGCACAGCTGATCGGTTGCTAAATTGGATCAACAAGCAAATGGGCAGGTATGAGGAATACATGCATTTATTGTTAATGCAGTTACAATATTGTATGTGAACTATTTTAGTTAAGCCTGATGTTGGGTTTGAAGTTAGAATATCAACAGTGTTGACTGTAAAACTTGTCTAATTATTTTTTGAATTAATGTCCAAAAGATTTGAAGGGAAAAATATCCAGTAATTTTACTATGGGGAGATGTGCTAAAATGGCAAGTTCTACCATATGTATCTTTATTTGCATGAATCTTCTCATTAATTTCTGCGAGTAATGGACTAGAGAAAAGGAAAAGAGTAAAAACAATGAAACTAAACTTGCTAATTTTCCTATAAATTTTAACAAATAGGTGCTATCATAATTCAAGAAGAATGATGCCTGACTCATACTTTTCACTTTTTTGTTTTTTATTGTCAGTTGAAAAATCCATGATTATTTTTTCCTTTACTAATTTCTTAGTTAAAACAGGAGGAAAGCAGTATGACTACAACTACTAGATTAATTTAGCCTTTTATAAGAAAAACAAATGGGTAACTGAGTCAAACTTGTTGCAGTTGGTGCTGTAGTGATGCAACAGGTTCAGCAAATTATCTAGAAGGCTGGATAGAAATTCTGAATTTTGGCAGAAAACTAGAAAAATCATTGGAATAATATTCTTAATCATGTTATTTTTTCTGTCTCTTTTGTTTTGTTTATTCTCAGAGATTTTTTCCCCCTTTGTACTCTGCTCCATTCTCTTATTGAAATCATTCAGGTTGGCAGATGGGGTTTATCTTCCCTTGGTGCAGCTTTTAATATGTTGAAGTTTTCTTTTTAATATTAATAATTAATCATGATTTGGCAAAACTTCTAGTGAATAAAGCCAAAAAGTGATTGTTAAAAAACTTGGGCTTTCACACTTTCTAACTGACTTTGTTCCCATCTATCCCAGTTGACAAAATAGACCACTAAGATGTTGATACTTTGATATATAATCAAATACTTCTGATGTTGGCTTCAAATTGTTGGAGTGTTGTGGAAACAATTGTTGGAATTATTACACTTGTCTAGGTTCTAACATCTGTAAAGAGCCAAATGCAGAGAATTACAATTTGCTAATTAAATGTACTTGTCATTGTCTGACACAATCAGCAAGAAATTTTGTATGATTAATAAATTTGTAAGCATGCAATTTTATACAAATTCATAGGATATTTTACCATTGTTAGGAATTTCTATACTGGAGACAAAGCATTATAAAATAAATAAATAAATAAATAAAACTACATAAGTGCAAGAGTGTATAAATATGAGCAAGCACTTCGTGGTGTGTCACTATTTCTGATGGAACTTAAAAGTTGTAATACTATATTTTGCTAATGATGTAAAATTAGCTTGAGCTTATTTTCTGGTCTGTAACTCCTAATGTTTTTAATGTTACAGTTCGTTTGACCTTGATGATCAGAAGTTTGAAAATGAGCATCTTTCATCCAATGTGTCAGACCCTGGACAGGTCCTTTTGTTAACTTGACCATAAATTCGTTTTGTTTTTATTCCAAGTCAAAGTTGCTTTTTATAACTTTATATTTTGACAAATGATATGCATGACTACGGAAGATAGCAAGAGCTATTTATGATGTTGAAGAGGCAACTTCTACAGCTTTTGACATCATCTTAGAGCATAAGGTACCTAGTCATAATTTCTCTCTGATCTCACTTTTGTTTTGTGCTCATTCTTGGGGATGACAGAACGCATTTACTTTCTGATATGCAGATGATAAAGCAAGAAACTCGTGCTTCACTTATAAAGTTTCTTCAGCTTCTGGTGGCTCATCATCCTTCAAAAAGGTATGATAACCCTTTTACTGAGCCTTTCTTCTCTGTCTGTCTAATGTTTTGTATCACAAATTTTCCATTCTGGATCATTTGTTTCAGATGCCGGAGGGGTACTGCAGAATTACTTGTGAGCTTTGATGAATTGTACCCTACAGATTTGTGGTCAGCTGATAAGCAGGAACATGATAAGGTTGCATTGAGGAGCTCTCAAATTTGTGGAAAAGATGTGCCTCGTGGATATTGGGTAGGATCTTCATAATTGTATCCAACATTTTGAACATTTCTATTATGATATAGTTGGAATTTGTATTCTTTGTTGCATGGGCAACACTCCAAATTTTTATATGTTGCATGCATATATTTTATGTGGCCTACTGTTGTCTCCGATGAATCCTTGAAAGATTGGATTCACAGTAATCTGAACTTAATGAAATTCTTATTCTTTATTTCTTTTTGCGAGTTACTGCTTCCCAGACTACCTCAAGTGTGGTCAAAATGTTTCTGAGAAGGATTTCAATACTTTAACAGGGCGTTTGCAGTAGCAGCTGACCATGCTTTTATCTTACGAACAAATTTTATTAATATTCCTTTTATGTCGTTGGATGAATTTCTGTTTATACTTAAATATATCTGCCATGGTTTGTTCTCAATAATTTTATACTTACATCTGTGAAGATTTAGCATGATGGGAATTGCTCTTATTATCCAAATCTGGTCACCGCATTCTCCTTTAGCTTTGTTTCAGCCTGCCATTTTTTAACTTAGCATATGATGAGAGAGACAGAGAGAGCAACTCATTGTTATTCACATATCTGTTGCTGTTTGTGGAGGGAAAGGGTCTTTCCATGGGACCGTGACACAATAAGTACGTACAACATTGCTATATTTTCCATATTCAACATTATGAGTAGTCAACCATACTGAATTAGAATTGGAGTAGATTAATTTTTTAGGAAGAATCTGTATGACTTTATGAGAGTAAGAGATGCAGTAGAGGAAAAGGTAGGAAAGCTGGATTATGACTTATATATGGCAAAATGAGAGGATTCTGTCTTTGATTTGAAATTTCAATGCTAAGAATTAGAGACTGCTTAATATGGAAAAGAGTGAGTTGTCATGGAGGTGGTCCATGGTGTTGGGGTAGAAAATGGTGTACTAAACTATTTGCAATGAAACCATTGGCGTGAGAATATTGTATGAGTTTCCTTTTTTTTTTTTTTTTAATCATTCAATCTTGTTAGTATTGTCTTATTACATGAAATTTTGAATAATTTTTTCCTAGAATGAGAATTCTGATTGTTTTAATTTAATCTTCTTTCTTTTTTTTTTTTTTTGGTGTAGATGTTCTGCCGTGGCAGTAAGAATGATACGAGGGGCTTTAGGTAATGCTTTGCGTTTGATATTCTTAACTATGATTTCTGGTTCCATAACTAGTCAACATATTCCATTTCTCCATAACATTCACGCAATTCTTTACTAGTGGGTTTCCTAGTATGTGAATTTTCTTGACCAGTTGTGGCGCATTTATTCAATCTGTCTTCAAGCATGATCTATTGGTTTTGCTATTGGATGTGGGTAATTACGTATTAGGGCAGAGTTGCTGTTTGCACAATATTGTGTTGGTTGTTAATGACTCCAGTGAAGGACAAGAATGTGATTGTGCTGTAGATACTAGATGTTGTGTTGGTGCTGATCTATCAGTATGTGCTAAAAGATATGCATATAACAGGGATGGAACCCCCTCATTAACCTTAGATTCTTCATACTTTAGACTACAAAGTATATTTACAGTATAACATGTGTTCACATTCTCTCTCTCCTTTTTCAGCTGTGGTTTATGGGTTCTTCTGCATTCACTTTCTGTGAGAATTGATGACGGGGAGAGTCAGTTTACATTTAACGCTATATGTGATTTTGTTCACAACTTCTTCATCTGTGAGGAATGTCGACAACATTTTTACAAGATGTGTTCAAGGTAAAGGAGTAAAGAATTATTCATGTCAGTATCATTGAATCTCCTTTTTTCTTTTTTAATTCCCCCTTCTAATTGTGAATGATCTTAATTTTCAGCATCTCGAGTCCTTTCAACAAATCCAGTGACTTCGCTCTCTGGTTGTGGAGTGCCCATAACAAGGTCAACGAAAGACTGATGAAAGAAGAAGCATCTCTGGGTACTGGTGATCCCAAATTCCCTAAGTTGATATGGCCTCCAAAGCAGCTTTGTTCTTCCTGTTACTCAGGCCATGACCAGAAGAACAATCAAATCGAATGGAACAAGGACGAGGTTTATAAGTTTTTGACTAGTTATTATGGGGAAATGCTGGCTTCTCTATACAAGGACAAGAATATTGCTGGAAATGAAGGGATTGATATAGCTGTTGAAGAATTGATAGCATCAACTAATGCAGTGGTGGTGCCTATCGGGGCTGCATTGGCAATTGCTGTTGCTAGCTGTGCTTTTGGAGCACTAGCTTGCTACTGGCGTTCACAGCAGAAAAGCCGGAAGTATTTTCACAACCTACACTCTCTAAAGAACATATGATAATTAGGAGGGTAATGAACTCTTTTAACTAACAACTTGGGGGCCTGAAGAGAGTATAGTTGTAGGACCTGGACCAGCTTGATCACTTCAACCAATGAACCACGATCTAACCAATTCGATTCCAACAAGTAGACAGTTTTTGCAATTGAATCGGTGGTTGAAATCCAGGCTGGACCCCTTTTTTTTGCAATAGTTCTATATCTACTTATTAAATTGTTGGAATGAAATATATTTTAGTGCTATTATCTCTTTCTCAAATATATTTAATTTAAAGTAATACTTATTAATTTTTAATAAAAAAATTTAATTAATTTCTAAATGATTCAATTAATGACCTAAAAACTTGGTTTCGTCACTGGTAAAACGTTCGATTCGGTTCCAATAACTACGAGGAGGATAAAGGGTTAGGAGGTGTGTTACTTAGGAGGTGAGTTGAGTTATTTATTTCTTTTGTTTTCTAATGCTTCAGGCCAAGGAGAACTTGGAAGTAGAACTGACAGGCGAGTATGCAAACCAGCTTTCTGTAGGAATGCAGTTTAAGGTCTCTTAATTTCAAGAGCTTGGTCAAGGTCCTTCTTGATAGCCTCTTTGAATTGTACAGAATACAGTTCATGCTCTAGGAGAGCAATTTAAATTACTGTAGGAATTAATATTCATAAGTATGCAGTTCTTACAATTCTTACATACGAGTGCAACATTTTTGCTCTGTAAATCTATAGTTACTTTTTGCGATGAAAAGCAACTGTACAAGCTATGAACACGACTAAATTACTATGTATGGTTCATTATACACCAAACATTTGTAATATGATTATCACTTATGGTTCAACTGTTGACAGTTTGGTTGATTTTTTCTTGTGGGCCTTCATTCTGAATCAACATAAATAATAATTCCATTTGAACGCGTAGTTATAAATAAAGGGGTCAACGTAGATGCCACCCATGTAGTCTATTCATAATTTGGATGAAACAGACATTTACAGGAGTGTAGGATGACAAGGTCTGATTCTGAAGGGGAGAGTGAAGATGGACAAAACAGACTTGATCCAGGATGGGGTTCGGTTTTTTAAAGTAAACACATTAAGGCCTGGGTTCATTTTTCACTTCAAGCCTAATCCTAGCTCAAATTTTATCTGAGCCCAAGATGACAATTCAAATTTAACTCAGGTCACACAACCTAGTCGACCTATAGTCAAATCTAGAACAAAGGTACTTATAACTCAAATTAGGGTTTCAAGACAAACAATGCTTATGAGTTCCAGTGTTTATCAATTCAATTGGATCATGTGTCTTGGCTAATGATAAGGACTCAATGAGAAGAGTGTTGCAGACACGACGTCATTTTCTCTGTCATTACATCTGTCAATGACTAATGCAAATAGCATGAAAAAGAATCAATCCAAATCTTTTGCTGACTATATAATATACAATTGGAAAGAAACAGAAAAAAAAAAAAAAAGTGGATACCAAAAGAGTAAATAATCTCCATATACAACTTTACTCGTGTTATGCAATTTATTACTGACTGCAGATGTCTCCCCCCCACCCCCCAACCAAAAAAAATTTTAATGAAGCCAGCAAATAAAAGTGAAATTAAAGTCACAAAGGTGCGCATTTTCCATCACAATATGTACATACTTTTCTTCCATATTTGTTATCTAACCCTGTATTTTTCTCTATATAAATCACTATATATACAGTTCTGACTATGCAGAACTCCAAATTATAAGCAGCAACGGTAATACTTGCTGCCGCAACAGACTTGCCAATGAGTTGCTACTAGGTAACGGCACTGGCATGCAATGCCACGATTTCTGTGTTTTTCAATCAATAGCATCCTAACTCCTCAGCCATTCAAGGTTCTTAAGGAAGCTGTCTTCATCTAGTTTTCATCATAAAGCAAAAGAAAGATTGCTGCAATCTCAAGTTAACAGCAACTTTTTATACTACTCTTACTTCAAGTTGTTGTATGTACAGCATTTTCACTGAACACGAATGACATGAAGCTGAGACTGCAAAGCTACTTGCTCACTTTCATCATCCGATAGATTGACCATGGCATTAGGAGGCTCCTAATAGTTACCCGCCGGCAAACAAGAACACAAGAGACCTCACTATAAGTTTCTAGATGTTTCCTGTGATATATTTAACCATAGGAAAGAGGTAGAAGCTCAAACATACCCGTTGTTGTCGCCGACGCTGCTGTATAGATGTCACTGCCCTCACCATTAAGTATATAGGCAGAACAATTCCCGCAGTTCGAAATAGTAACAACTGTCAATTTTCAATTGAATTGATCAATGCTTGGGAAGTATCTCTATTATCAATATGCCTACTAAAAAAAGGGTAAAAATATTTGTTGAATCAAGCATACCATAATGAGTGAAAAGGAATAGTCCTTGTTTCCACTGATTATGAGGGGAAGAGCATGTCTTAAAATAAGTAGAACCATGAACTGCACATAAGAAACAACAAAGATCAGGGAAAAGCCATAGCCAGTTGGTGTAACTTGTAAGTGGGCCAAAACGCATATTGCACAATCACATATATATATATATATATATATAAAGAGAGAGAGAGAGAGAGAGAGAGAGAGAGAGAGAAGATTACAATGAGAACAACCGAACGACAGCACAGAAAACCTCCCGCAGTAGAAGCTGAATAATGGTCATAGTTAGAATGGATAAGATTCTGGTCAGTGGAAACCATGCTAACCAAATGAGTACTGTTCAGGTCTCTTCTGGAAATCTCCCAATTTCCCCTAACACAGACAGCATAGGAACATAATGGAAACGTAGAGAAGGAAAAGAAAATTGTTTTCCCAATAAATTGAAGAGATTAAAACAATATACACGTTATAGAAGTTACCTGAAACTCATTGGAATACGTCCAAATTGAAATAGTGGAGGTGGAGCGGTATAACCAGGTTTAAATTGCTGAAACTCAAAATTGAAGTATAATATTAGTTTGATTTTCATATGAAGGGCAAAAATCATTAATTACACCAACAACTGATCTGAAAAATGATGTAATACTCCCAAATAAACCTGATACTGTTTCCTTGGATTAATTTTCAATGGAACAAGTAGAAAGTAGATGAGAACCCAAAACTGGGAAAACTTTTAGTTACCTGGTGGCATATCTCACAGGTGGTGTCACCCTTCTCATTACACCACCTTTGTATACATCTGCGGTGTGCGTACTGCAAAAATCAATCACTAACTTAAGTGTCGAGAGATTGAACCATCAATTTTAGAAGCCAAAAAAATGAATATGAACAAGATATTCAGCAATATTAATAATCCTAAGAACAAAAGAACTTTCATATATAACCTTGATAACACTCACTCCTCATGATTGGTCAAACAACAGCTGACTTTAGTAAAAATGGAAAGTAAAAATATGTGCAACTTCTCAAAAATAAAAAGCCAAAGGATAGGAACACGAAAAAGAGACTTTGAAACACGGTTTCTTCAGTAGCATACATGCCAAACACAAAGAATGGAAAACAGGAACCATTTAGAACCAGTAGAATTACTTACAATGCTTAAGCTAACAGAAACATGCAGACTAGAGGTGTTCATAGTCCATCTTATTTCTCATCTCATATTAGATTGCATGCGAACTGACCTTGATTGATATAAGGCATGTAATAAACTAAATTAAGCTCCACTGGTGTTTGCAAAGATCTTGTGATGTTAAATAAAGAGTCTACCTAATTATAGCATGTCAGACTAACAGTCAGAGGAGATTGTATAATGCATAATACATTTACTATTTCAGAATCTTGTACAAAAAGAACATACACATTGTAATTCTTCCAGAAAAATCTTCGGAAAATATTAATCATGAAGGCAAAAGCTTCTACGAAAAATTCTAAAGGTAGACCGGATCAACTTAAAATATAGACTAAGCTAATCATTATACACAAGCATGTCAAACACACTATTCAGTTGGACCCATCTCTTGCATGTTTATGTGTCACTTTATCCTTTGTGGACTGGGTGGTGTAGTATCAATAAATATTCAGGTTTACCTAAAAATCTCTCAAGCCTCTAATTAATCCCACCTGATAAGTTCATTTCCCTGTAGCATAAGAAATAAAATGGAGAC
The DNA here is from genome assembly GCA_026724425.1 of Erythrophleum ivorense. NCBI lineage: Eukaryota > Viridiplantae > Streptophyta > Magnoliopsida > Fabales > Fabaceae > Erythrophleum > Erythrophleum ivorense. The sequence continues at coordinate 48,256,781 of JAIUCV010000009.1, forward strand.
AGAATCATAATGACAAAGTAACTTGCCATACAATATCCCCTGGACTCCACCAAAATCCTTTAAATTATCTTTTGTGGCAGCAGTTTCAGTGTTGTATTAATGGTATTCATCTTTCGAACCATACGAGTGAATTAGCAGTTAAAAGAAACTTTAAGAACAATCAATCGGATAACACAAAATATGGCAATAAAATTTGGCAACAGACACCACAAATATTACAAGAGAAATAAGGAATCCATCACAAATCACTTGGTTTTCCATTAATTTTAAGACAGATTTCAGGGATTAAAGTGAAAAGAACAACTATACAAACTTCTAGGAAGCTTCAACAATTTCTAGAACTTATAAAAACATGTTTGTGCTAGAAAATGTCCTCACCTTCAAACTACCACGACAGGAGCACGGTGTCTCCATATTGGAATTTTCATCCTCGTCGTGGCATATCCTGCATTCTACAATTTTCCTCGGAGATTTCACATCTTCCAGCCCCATCTTCATCAAAGAGACATCAACTTCTGCTGCTTCATTCACTGCTGAGGATGCAGCCTCCTGCATTGCACGATTTCTGCTTTCAAGTGCAGCTTCTAATGTGGATTCGGTGAGCAATCGATCAACCAGCAACACAAAGTGATCCCCCATTGTCAAAATTTATTATACCTTAGATCAAACTCCACTATATTCCAAGGATATTTCTGTATTTTGTGTGTGGTCTGCTAAACCTCTCGAACAAGCTCTTCTCCTTCAGAAATCCTGTAAATGAAATCCACATTTAAAAATTAAACATAAAACATTTCAACACGGAAAAAGACAATTGTCTTTTTCGGGTGATCGAAAATTGGACAAATTTTATCTTCACGCAGAAATTCCCAGTACAAAAACTGGACCCCGCAAAACGCTGGTAGAGAGAAGGGAAGGTGGGGGAGTGGCAATTTCATTCACAGAAAACTCTGAAATAAATATAATTGACCAGAAGCGCTCTACGAGAATCAACAACAGTAGATGTATGGAAACCGAGGAAGAAAAAAAGAAAAAAGCAATTAATTTATCAAATTATCTGAAAAATGATTACGAATTTGAAATTTAGTAAGGCCAAAAGAGTGACATACTTGGAAAGTATGAAAAAACGCTTTAAACGAAAAACACAAAGGGCAAATTGGTATGTCCCCAGTAATTTCAGACTTTGCAGAAACATTCCAAAGACACAAAAGAGACAGAGAAGAGAAAGTACCGAAAAAAGGCTCAGGGATAAAAAAGGGAGAAGATGAAGAAGACCCAGATGGAAAGAAAAAGAAAAGAACAAAAAGAGAAAGGGAAAGGAAGTGAGATTCTTACAAGAAGGGGATCCCATTTCCTCAAGCTACGAAAGCGTCCACCCTTTTCTCTCTAAAATAATCCGAAGAAGGGGAATCTGTGTTTTCGGGACGAAGCAAGAGATGGAGTGAGTGTAGTGCTTGTCCCAACGCGATTACAATGAGAGATGCGATTTTCGCTCGTGTTTGTGGTGAGTGTCCATTCATGCGGGCGATTTTATATTTATTCAAAGGTGTCTCTGGAGAGGGAGTCCAACGGCATGTATGAGTCGTGTATGGGAGTGGGACCGCCACGATTCGCCTTTTATTTCACTGTTTGTTGTTATTGCCATTTCCAGTGCGTCCACTCGACCCACCATTTTTCTGTTCTGTCAATTTATCTACCATACTGCCACTGCCTAACAATCTTGATTTTTAAAGATGACCCACGCTATTTAAGATAACTGAAAGACAACAATGAGATAAATAATGGTAAATATAAAGTTTTGAATAATTTTGACAGCATGTGAATTTTGTTTTATATGAAAACTTGAGTATCAAATTTAGATTATTTTAACAAAATCTCAATAAATTAGTAGTGGTAGACACAATATGTAATGTGTGTTATGTATAATGTCACATATTCAAATTTTGATTAGGTTATTAATTGTTTTAATTTTAGCACAAATAGTTTTTGATGACTGGATAAGTGAAATAAAAAAATTGGATTATTTGCATAAAGTACACTTAAAAATATATTGAAGGGAAAAAAAGAGAATGAAAGAAATGAAATAAATCTCATATTCACTTTTATTTTTTCATATTACTATCTCTCTTACTCTTATAGATGATCTCAGGGTAAGGATAAATTAGTTGCAACATTAATAGACCACAATAAATAGATAAAAGAAAATTAATGATTTAGTATTTGAAAAATTACCCTTATATCAATTTGATCATAAAAAAAAAATCTTTGAATTTAGTTATTGAAACATTACTCTTCTCTCAATTTGATTTTTTAAAAAATAAAATCTTTTAATATTGACATTCATATATATACATTTTATTTCAATCAAAATGATTCATCTAGAAAGTATTTATGAATTCTTTAAAGGACCATTTTGATTTAAAAAATATTTTTTAAGACAAAATTGAAAAATTTTATTTTTTTTAAAAAAGGATTAAATTAAGAGAAAAATTATCTTTTAAAAATTAAATTGAGATAATTTATCTATGAAATGCCAATTTTTTTAAAAAAAGTGACCTGTTATGGATTAAATCATCAATTTACTTAAAAAAATGACAAAAGTCATATTTGTAATCTTAAAAATAAGCGACTCTACTCATAGTACTTACATTAGTAAAAGTTCAAGATAATTCTAAATATATAAGTATGTTGAAATATTTGTTACTGTTAAATATAAAAAGGTATATAAATTTATAGGTAAAATAGAATGAATTATGATTGAATTTTTTTTCCTACTATTTTGAGAGTTAAAATATTTAAGATGTTTAGAATAATTATTTACTACTCAACAGTTTTTCCCCCCTTAAAAGCAGCTTTCAAAGGGCTAAGGCAGATCCAAATGCATGTTTTGGATTAGTGGAGAAAGGAATTTTGAAGTCTTGAACTGCAAGATGATAACTTTTTGAAGAATATTAAGCAGTGCAAGTAACATATTCTTAATGCTTTGAGCAAAATTAACATGTTATGAAATTGAATTGGTGAAGTGAAAGTTTCGTAAAGAGGGATTCATTCGTACACGTGAGGCATGCACCCAATCGGAATTGGTTTTGGAACCAAATCACAACGTCACGCTGCTGTATTATTGATGAGTATATGAATTATATATTGTGTGCCATACTTTATATTATTCCTATTAATTCACTTATATATATATATATATATATATATATTGAGACAACACTAAGTTATAATTTAGGTAAATACTTTTGGAATCACTATGAGTTATATGTCAGTTTGCACCATATTTTTTTTTTGTTTAAAAAGATATTATCATATGATAATTGTTATACTAAGAATATTACCACACTACAATGATTCTCAATCATTGTAAAACTTCTGGACGACTCATAATATCATCATTTTGTGGATGATGATGATTATTATTGTTATGTTGTATTACATGTTTGACTGTTTGTTATGGGGAAGATATAATAAAAAGAATTCATACAACTAATTTCAAGGGATTAGCTAAGTAATTAAGGAGATGTATTGTTTACTTTAATTATTCAAATTTTGAGACTAGTATTTAAAAAAAATGTATTGTATTCTTTTAAATATACTAGACAAATATCAGAGGTGTACCCTTAGTATTATTAGAGAATGAATCTAGTTTTGATTGACACAAACTAATTCTCACGTCATACCTATATACGTGTGTGTGTGTGTGTATATATATATATATATATCCCAATAATTCTTGACCACGGTCAAATTCATGCTTTCCTTATGTCTTATATATGACAGCTTCCCTGTTATGCTTTCCATCATATTTTTTTTCTATTGTTAATAAAGTTGGTCATGGTCGAACTACAAATATGATTTTTACAAATTCTTAAAAAGTTGAAAAGCTTAGCAAATTTTTTATATAATAAATTAGTGAAGTTTAATTGGCCAAAAGAAAATAGTAAAGTTTAAAACTCCACCTACAGTCAATTAAAGTGTAATGGCCAACAGTCCATCCATCAAAACAAAACTATCAATTTCTTGATTTTCTGTATATTGAAGTGAAAGGTTAAATCTATATCACATTTTAAGGAAGTATCAACTTCTCAACAGCCAACCATTCATCCAAATTAACTGAAATAAAGTGTACATTTTTCCTTTTCTAATGTGACATATGCTAGTGGCTTAATCAAAACTTGACTTTGAGTGCTTTTATTTGGAAATTAAAATTCCATTGATATGCACGCACTGAATGAGAGTGTATTTAGACATTCTAAGACTAAATTTCAAATCCAATCCATTCACCAAACCAACAAACCTAGTCGTTGCTAAATTAAATGCATTTTGACTGTGAAGACAGGAGCATCATATAACCCTAATTAGAAAACACAAGCATTGTGTTCGACCCACCAACGATTATAATATTTGATATGGTTAGGTTGGAGAAAGTCAATAATATATCAAATTAGTTGGACTTTTCTCATCATGCAGAACGTCAATTCCACAGTTTCCCACCCTCTTTTTTCTTTGATATTTGGTTTTCTCCTGCTCCATCTATTTCTAAATCATGGAGGAGGTAGCATGCAAATCTTGTGGATACGTATACTTAGATTTGTGCTAATAAGTTCGTGTGTGGTTGAACCACCAAAATAATTTAATTAAGCGTTGAATGCATGAGGCATCAGAAATGATACATCATGGGATTGGTTTTGATTTAACTTGAAACCATAAGTCAACAGATATATATATTGTTGCTTTAGACAGGAAGAATTATAGCAAACTACATGTGCATATTGTCCTTTTAGGTAGGTTTGCCAATTCTTTCATCAGCTTAAAGTGGAATGTTAGTTCTAATCCGAGGTTCGTCCTTTTTGAAAATAGTTATATTAAAATAGTTTAGAGTGGAAAAGAATAGAAAAATAGGATACATTTGTGGAATTAGATAAAACTGCAGGATATTAGAATCATTTCTTACGTTGATATCTAACTTGTTTTTTTTCTTTTTGATGTTTAATATTTAGGGTAGAAAATATTAGAGTTTGAGATCATATTATGAGTAACCGAGTAGGCCATTTTAGTTCAAGTGCATTAGAATTGCTAACCACCATGATGTGTTTCTTAGCGGGCTGCAAAAGAATTTGACTATAGAGTTAAGGGTCAATGAAGGCTGATATATATATATAGAAATGACTGATGAATGAGACACCAATAATGCATATATAGTTCATAAATGCTAGCTACTCCAACATTATACGCTGAAATTTATTAATTATAAAAAAGGAGGATAGATTAGTTGTAGATGCAACTCAGATTTCAAAGGATGAGGTAAACAGCACAATAAAGCAACATTAAAAGAGGCTTAAAGCATCCCTAATCCTAACCCTACTACTATAAATAATTTTCCTCTTTATTTTGCTATATTGTTTCCGAAAGTTCTTATGTTGGGCCACCCTCTCTTGTGTGCTTTTATTTAAAATAGATTTTTTTTATCTGATTAAATTATATTTGATATCTTTTTATTTTAAAAATATCATCTAACTTTTTTTAATATTTGATGTATATTGTAAAATTTTCATATTTAATTTATTTTTTATTAATAAAGTTAACTTTTTTGTACTATATGCATTTCTTCTAAAACTAAAATTATATAACTAGTTTTATTGTCATATTAAAAATAAAATTATAATCTTATATCAAAACTTAATATTAATATTTATTTTACTAATAAATTAAGAATAAAATTATAAATTCATATTATACTTGAAGTTAATTTTGTTGATAAAAAGTAAATTAATACGAACGTCACGGAAAACAAATAATATTTATGAAATACAAATATTAAATATGATTTAATCAAATTACAAATAAGTTGATATAATTTATTTTAAAATAAACTACATTTACGGTAAAAAAAAAAATTATTTTGGTCAATCTAAAAATTGTTCAAACCTTCAAAGGGACTCCGGCTCATTTTGCTCACCTATATTTGTTCAAGCAAATGGCCTTTCAAGCTTTGAAATAATAATGCCTTACCTGAGTTGGCTCACTTAAAATTTAGAGTAAATTATATAAATTTTTTTTTATTTTGTTGAAATTATATAGGCAAATTTTTTTAAAAAATATTATACTACACTTTAATTTTTTTACTAAAATATTCTCCATTAATCCAAATACATATTTTTTAACTAAAACAAATTTTAAATGAAGAATATTTCAACTAATAATTTTAAAATTGAGCTAAAGTATAGAATATATTTTTAAAAAAGTTTTTATATATTTTAAAAATAAAAAAATCTATAAAATTTGAACAAAACTCAAAAAATTTACATAATTTAATCTAAAACCTAACAAGATTCCTTTTGTAACAGGAAATTATCAATTGGGCTTGGCCTTTTTCATAGACATTCAACTTGGCCCATCTCTCTCTACAAAACGTTTGGCATTCTTGTCCAATGAAACTGGACTTTAGAGTTGTGAAAAATTGAATATTTGTGTATAAAGATAAGGGTGGCGTTAAGAGTTCAACCTAATCCTCACTTCTTTTTCTCACTTTTTTTAAGTCGTTAAATAATAAATATGTCCCAAAAATATTCTTAAGGCTTAAAGACCTTTTTGTAACTAAAAAAAAAACAGTGTAACATATTTATCTAAATTAACATATTCAGAATCTGTTCATAACAAGAACATATTCAATATTTCAATGGTATTATTATTTAATTTTTCAAAAAATTAAATACTCTTCTTCTACTATAATCCATTTGCAAATACCCCTCGAATTATAAAAATTGATAAATATCTCTTGCACTTTCACATTTAAGTTTATTTGTCTAATTTTCAAAGTTTATAAAGTTTTAACATTAGACTTCACTTATGACATGGTATAATTTTTATTGGCTTGAAAACAATATATAGACTATTAATTTCAACAAAAAAAAGCAAGTAAGATGGAGGTTAAAACTATGACTTAGATGGAGGAGTATAGATGAAAAAAAGAAATTACCCAAGTGCTGCTTTCAAACGCTGATGGATCCAAGGAGGGGCAAGAGGGTTAGGGATCGCTTTGGACAATTTGGACCTATCTTTGGAGGTTAGTTTTAATCTTAATTCCATTTATTTATTTTTAAATTTTTTTTAATTTATGTATAAAATAGACCTATTATAACATAATATAAGACTTCTTATGTTGTGGAGATATTAAAAGATATTATTTTTGAGTAATAAATGATTAAAATAAACTAGTAAGGAAAAATTACTTTTAATAAGTAATAAATGTTAAAAAAGTATGTTATATGTTATATATACATTTTTTTAATTGGTCTAAAATTTTGTATGTATATATATATATACACACACATAAGCATATTAATTTTTTTAAAATTTTTTACCCCTATTAATTTAATCTTAGATCTGTCCCTATTTTCAGCCAAGTAGAATTGTTTACTAAGTCATAAGTAGAGTCCAATGTAGAACTCATGTTAATTGAAAAGTATACAAATAAATATAAATATAAATATATGAAAGTCTAAGAAGATATTTGCTGGTTTTTATAACTTAAAGGAGCATTTATATATGAGTCATAATTTGAAGGAAGTATATACTACTTTTATAGTCTAGGGATTCTTACAAATAGGTCATAATTAAAAGTGATAATTTTATTCTTTTAAATTTAATAAAACAAAAATTTGACTTTATTTCTCAAATGATACATAAAACCTGAGTTTGTTCGAAATTTTACAAATTTCTCTCTTTTTCCATCTTCCAATTACATTTGTCTTCTATAAATATTAACTATAGTGTAGAATCATTTATGTCTTTTCTATTTATAACGTTTTTTCTCTGATATTTTAAATTTTTTGGCCAACCTCCATCCGTAACGTCCAACGATCCCTCTAACGACATTTTTGTATCAACCAATCTAAGCGCACCACGTGTCGATCTTGGAGTTCCCGCCAAATCCCTCCTTTCATCACTCACTCTCACTCTCACTCTCACAAGCAGCAGAGAGAGAATCAAGCTTCATCAATGGCCTCCTCTATTCAACTACTTCTTTTCTTCACCCTCTCCATTTTCTCTCTCTCCTCCGCCGTTCCGCACGAAGCTGTCCTCGATGCCGCTGACATTCTCTTCGATTCAGGCTTTATTTCCATGGCTCTCACTCTCGAAGTCGTCGACAAAACCCTTCTCCTCCAATCCCCTTCCCTCACCATCTTTGCTCCATCCGACTCTGCCTTCATAAAAACGGGTCAGCCATCGCTCGATCTGCTCCGATTCCACTTTGCCCCAATGCCATTGCCGGCGCAGAGCCTCCGATTGCTCCCGGCCGGCGCCCAAATTCCAACGATGTTCGATGGGAACTCTCTGGTGGTCACCACACCACCCTCTGATCGCAGAATTTCCCTGAACAACGTCAGGATCAATGTTTCCCCAATCTACGATGATGGGTTTATCCTAATCTACGGAATCGAGAGGTTCTTTGATCCGAATTTTCAGCACACGGCGCCACGTCAAAGACCCGGTCAAAATCCTGCGTGTGGGGTAACAAACGACACTTTGAGTTCCTCCAGTTCTTCGAATGAAGCCGTGAAAGCCTTGAATTTCGGAGGTTACTCTGTGATGGCTTCTTTTCTTGGAATGCAAATCCCTTCTATTACGGACAAGAATCCGATGACCGTCTTTGCTCCGGCGGATGATGTGGTGGTGAATTATCTTGGGAATTTCAGCGATTATCCATCGTTCTTTCTTCGCCATGTTGTGCCCTGCAAGCTTCTGTGGAACGATCTGGTGGATTTTAACAATGGGTCAGAAATACCCACGTATTTGGATGGGTTTTCCATCAACATCACGAGGCCTAGCGGAGTATTGATGCTGAACGGAGTCCAAGTTTTCTTTCCAAATATGTTCTACAATGACGAGCTTGTCGTTCATGGCGTGAATGATATTCTGGCGACACATGAGAAGACCCAAGAAGTTGCAGAATCTTTCTCTGACTTGGGAGCTGAGCCTGAAGAGGAAACTCTGTTTGACCCTGGCGAATTTTGAGGCCTGAAATTTATTCTACTGTCTGCTTTCGAGTGCATTTTCTTTGTGTGAATTTTCAATTCCTGGTGAATATCTCTGTTGCCATGAACTTTTGATTTCGCAGTCTATATACTTTTGACCAGCGCTTAAAATGTGTGAGGTGTTTGTTCTTCTAGACTGGGTTTTCATTTTTTCTTTATGTGACATGAAAAGAGGGAGAGACCTTCTCAAATTTAGTTCCGTGGTTTATGAATTCAAAATATCCAATTTCTTCTCTCTAAAAGAACCAATATTTGAAAAATAGAATCATATTACACTCATATAGATGCAACTCGTAAATTTATACTTGAATATTATATATTTTGTTGTGTTGAGATGTTCCTATAGTCTTGTATCTTATGTCCATGCTTATTAGCTTCCTACGGTGTTTAATTACCTAATTCTATTTTGTTTAAAATTGGCACATTGAAATGCAAGATTGAGTTGACAAAGAACAAAAGTGGTGGACGCACTGCACTAGTTCTGTGATATTTCTTTGAAGTTTGCCCATAAAGTGGTCATCATCCGGGTTTCCATCTTCTCTGTAATTTTTCTTTCGGGATAACCTTCTTTGATTTGAAAGTGGCTTACTGAAATGCTAACTTGAGCTGACAAAGAACAAAAATGGTAGACATGTCACGTTTCCCAAACTTTGATTTATTGCTTGAGGGGTCATATGCTTGTTCATTATCCTTGAATTACGTCTTAAACCTGCAATAGCTTATGTTACGTGATACGAGAATGTTAAGAGTTGATAATTTTACTTGCCGTGAAAGTAAGGGTTTGGGCTTTGATATTGAAGCAGAAGAACAGAACCTCAATTCAGTAGTTCTAATTTCTGATATTGCAAATTGTCTTCCGATCGTGTTTGTGTTGGTTTTACTGGACGACTGGCAAAAGACACCGATTCTAAGGGGACTTTTTTTCTTTTTTCTTTTTTAATTTTGAATAGGTATCTGTGTGTGTGATGGTCTCTATTGGATTGGAAATTAATTGATCTCATTTATTAAATTACATATATAAATGATACATATGTAAATATGATTATTGAACTGAATCTATTGGGAATTTCTAATTGTTAATATTAATTGGATGTTCTCTTGAAAAACATGGTGTAAAAATTTTCTATGGTATGAGATTATCATAATAATTAATAAATCATTTATTATACTTTGATTTTAGACATCTATTGTCCTAGGGTGCCGGTTGAATGAATGTTGAGTATGACTAAATACATGTAGAATTAATAATTAATCACTTGGTGATGAGTTTGACCTCTATAATTATAATAATAAAATTAAGACTTTGACCAAGGCAATTGAATGAATGAAGAAAAAAAGATGCTCAAGTCATTCATTAATTAATTACAATTAACTTAAAATATAGATAGTGACAATTAAAATTTGACAATATGGATACACACAGAGTCTCTGTGCAATCAAAGAATTTATTTTTTTTTGGGCATCAAAGACGCTGCTTGAATAAATATTTAAACATAAAATAGATAATCTTAAATTGCTTTCAATTATTGCGTCGTGTGATTTGAACATTAAGTGATCCTATAGTATCATCAATCACGTTGTAACAATAAAAATTAGAACTTGTTTAGTAAAAAATCCCACCAAATCAAGTGTGACCTCATTGACTACAGTCTACGCAGATTGTACCTACCAAAATTGCATCATTCTTGTAGGCAGGAATTACATGTCCTTTGTTCTTCACGTTTCCACTTGCATAACCTTAATCACTGTGGCTCGAGATTTAGTTTCTGCTGTAGAGTTTCAATCTTTACTACTTACAAGTTGAATCCCATTAACCCCTCTAAAGTCTGTACACTTGATCATTGAGACCATGTTTGATAAATTTTTAGATATAATAAAATTTATAATAAAATGAATTATGTATAAATATATAAACGTATCAAAATAAATCCAAATAAAAAAGGTGACGTGTACTTCTCTATAAGTCTTAATTTCAGTGACAAGAGTTTCTATCTTCATTTCTTCTAAGTTGAATCCCGCTAACCCCTAACCTTTATCATTGTGGTTCAAAATCCGTCAGTATCGTTAGACAAACCGTGCATCTACTGTTACATACTTAGTTTTTAATCAACATCTACTTTCGCACAACATGCAGTTAAAGCTAGTAACATCGAAGATAAAGGGTGAAGTTGTTAGTGCAGCATCACAGCAATCGTAAAAAGCTTAGCCATGCCTATTAGGGATCAACAAATCAAATTGCTTTTGCTTTATGTATAATACACTGAAGTTTGCCTATCATCTTCCAACTCGAATGATGAAGCTTCGCTCCACCTTCGTTTCATTTCATCCCCTAATAGGGGGCTTACAGTAAAACACTATTAATCTACTTTTCATAACTATTTTTCTATGGTACAATCTACACTTCACTTGACGCAGCTGACGAAGTTGATTTTGAGTTGTTGCGGTTCTTACAAAATCTATTCTTCAGTTTTTCTGGTAAGGAAAGTTTCACAAACACTTCCTCCCTTGGGGGGCGGTTTGCATAGAGTATCCAGAGAACCAGGCACAGCAAGACGCCAACTGAAATGAGAACCAGCCCTGCATTGACGATCTTAAGATAACGGTTCAATGGAGGACAGTAACTTGAAGTGATTTCTTGGAACGTATCCCTCACAAAATTGCAATCCTGAAGGCTAAGTAGAGGTGGAGCATAATGCTCTAATGCATAGCTTTCGTTAACTGCAGCTACCAACTGTGAGTAAATCTCCGGAGTCACCCTGCCAGTTGTCGTGCAAAATCCAAGTTCAGATACCTCACATTCAAATTTCTTCCAGACCTGAAAATTTAGTACAGATGACAAGAATAGAATTGATGAGTTCATATCATTAGCAGAAACAAATAGTCGAACTGTCGAACAACATCAGAACATCCAGTACAATTTAAAAGTTCAAGAGGAAAATCAGTATCGTCCCTTTCTTCCCTCTTCCCTCTTCCCTCTGTTAATAATTCTTATCAGGTTCGTTTAGTACAAAATAATCAAAATAATTATGAGTTTTCTTTAACTTGTGTTGGCCATTCAGCATGCAAGTCAACCATGCACGTAGCCTAGGTTTCAAATGCCAATGTAACATATCAACCAACAAATGAGACAAGAAACAGAAAGCCTAATCTCCAGCAGTACAGGGCTTTATTTGGACTCCCCAGCTACCCATTACGATCTATATATAGAAAGTGGAGGTAAGTTTGCGAATTAAGTCTTGACTTCCAAAAGAAAATAAATGCAAATATTCTTTCCTATTAAACAAGTGAATGGATATATACATGCACTTCATTGCAGCGTAATTTCCCACTTCCAGAAAAGATTGCAACCAAAGTCCGAGCCTTAAACAACTACCATCTCTCTCTCTCTCTCTCTCTCTCTGTTTCTGTAGGGTTGGGTGGGGAGAGGGGGTGAGAGCTACCATTGGCCTACTGGTTTCCACACTCAATATTCAAGTTGAGTGATGAAAAACGTACCAGCGAAGCATTTGTGGAGGAAACTTCTTGAGTCGTACACTGACGCTCTTGAAATTGAGAGTCAAAAGGGTAGCACAAAGGCTGCATTGCAGGTCCTGACTGATTGTAATAATTCGGATTGCCCTGTTTTGGATTCGCATTTGCCCTGCTATAGATAAACTGATTAACTACGTTTACAATATTGTTGACCACTTGTTTACTCTGAAAAAGTGTCTTGTTTGTGGTTCTCTGATCAACGCATGGAAGGATGTTGCTAAGAGCAGATTCTGCGTGCGGATTTTCCACCCATTCTCCCATAGCCATACAGGTATCAGAAATTGCACTAAAATAGAGGAAAAAAATTGACAATAATAATCAGGTCAGATCCACGAGCTGTTGGTGTGAATTTTTTTTTTTTTAAATATAAGATTGGAATTTCTAGAATGAGCAGAAAATCAGACTTCAGTTCAATATTATCTGTTCATGTCAGCTTTTGATCTGGATGAAGTTACATTTTGAAGGGGGGATCAGAAGCTAAAGGTAGATAATCTTTCCAAGGAGGCCTAGGAGAGCCAAGAATGGCTATAGTTCCTCCTTAAAAATATGTAAAACTAAAATCTCTAAGATACAACAGCTTACTTATTAAGGATCATGAAAACTCCACAAAGAATGAATGTAATTGCAACCAGTAACCATCCACTGATAACAAATCTGCAATAAGATTTGAAATCAAATATAAAAACATGAAATGGATGCTTCAGCTAGATAATGGTATGATAAGAAAAGACGAATTAAAAATTCAAACAGATCATATGCAAGGATAACTTACATGAGGATTGCATGTTGATGTCCAAGGACAGACAAAACTGCTAAAAAAAATATTGATCAGTTATAAAGCAAGAGTTCAAGTATATAAGTATTAATAAATAAATAAATAAAAAGATTACACTCAGATAAAGTTTATTATATCTTAGCTATCAAGTTTTTCAATTAAAATATGACCAATATATAGTTTGCCAATAATAACATGACAAGCATATAGTTTAATAGAAAAGTCATTCATTTATATCTGCAAAAATTATATATTTGTCATGTTACTATTAAAGAACTATATACTTGTCATATTTTAACTACTGATAGCAAAAATATAAGTAATTGTATATAAGTTTTTTTTCTATAAAAAATAGCTCAATTTCTTTATGACATTATCATGAATACATACATAATCCAATCAGAGCCAGGAGAAGCATAACGGCTGCCACGACAATCAAAGCCGAGTGCCTACGAAGTGGACACAAGTTTAACATTCCAGATGCTGATATCAAATCTTATAGAATGAATAGAGTGCCAAAATTAGTTATTACATACACAGCACTGAATACTCTTCTAATTTTAACAGAATTTTCATTTGTCTTCTCAGACAGTGTATCTGCTGCAGTATTTAGATCCACATTTAAACTGTCAATATCCTCCATGACATCAGATGGAAGAAGGATCTGGGCAACATTGATAGTCTTTGCAAGAGACAGATATTCTGTGACATTTCTCAAAGTTTGCACAGTGTAGTCTGACTGATTCACAACATAATGAAGCGTATGCAATGCCTCGCCATGAAACTTATCCTGCCCAACAGAAAGTAGGATACATCCAGTCCTGAGTGATTATAAGATCAGAACATGTTAGCACTTCGCAAGAGTAACCAGGAAAGGTTTAATACATTAATTTTGAAATAAAAAATTTCAAGCAGCAACATCAAGTTCTGGAGTCTGGACCATTACTCAGTAGTCACTAATACCACCTACAAATACAAATGAAAGGGGATTGAAATTTTGAAGAAATAATTAACCAACACAACATTTTATCATTTGATTACATTTTTTCAGGGCAAATGCAGGATCACTGGGAGTGGCAACTAAAACCGGTTATTTCTGGGTTTCATTAATCTCCTCACAGGTTTCCATTTCCTTTGCATGTGTTTCCAAATCCCCACCATAGTGTCAATTACTGATTGTAAATGTTAATAGAAAACTTGTAATGAATGAATGATTGAGCTAGCAGTATATTCAGAAATTTCACTCAGTTACAGGAATCCATAATATGTTTATGACACAGATTAAAAATACCGAAGAATTTCTGGTAACAAACCATGAGAGAAGATACATATACACAGGTTAATAAAAGAAAAAAAAATTATACAATCAACTCTTTAAACGTAGGAAGAAAGAAGACTAAAAGCAAGCGATAATAGGAGATAAAGCATTCTATGAAGAAGTTAATGAAGCAAAATTAAAATAAGTTCAGAGAATTACGCTGCAGCACAAGTAAATACTATGAGCAGTATAAGACATATTCTTTGTGAATGATTTGATCGTTTGTTCTTGATGTTAATCCCCCATCCACAGCAAAGATGAACTGTGAGCGCCAAACCAAATGAAATAAACCATAGGACAGCAAGAATGAAACCAGCAGCGCCGGTGAATCCAACTGACTGTATGTATGATGGATGAAAACCAATCAATTAAAGTGAATAACAGAATTGGGAAGCTGATGAGAACAAGCAAAAAGATGTTGATGAAATGAAAATAGAACAACAAATTACAATTAGACGCTACTTAGGATACGCAATTTCAAGACAACAAGAAAATAAAAAATGAAATGAAAATTAGAGCTCCAAATGGAGAAGGAAAAAAAAAAAAAAGATAAAAGAGTTGCCATGATAGATAGCATGATATAGGACACCAAGATATAAGACAACATTGTCATAGAAAGAAATCAATTGGTATTTTATAAAAGTTAACAAAGCTAAAAATTGTGAGATATGACTCACATGAGATCTTTACTATTTTAGGTGGTATGAGATACCACCCAAAATGGTGTCAGTTGATGCCGGTATCTTGGATGAATTAAGCATCTTGGATACTAGTGTATCAAATAAAGCATCTTTGATGCCAGCTGACGTATAAGATACAAGGATCAAAATATAACGTTGTAGCCATAAAAAATATAGGTCTACAAATTAAGCAGTTATGATACGGCATTAGCAGTGACCACTGCGAAGTAATATGGAGTTCGTGTGTGGTGTGGACTTGCAAGTTATTTCTAAGAACAAAGGCAACATCAGTATATTAATTTCGAAATTACCCCCAAAAAACAAGCAAAGCAGAATAAAAACCATCCAATATAAGGCATAAGAGACAAACAGATAGAACATGTTCTACAAGAATATTCTCGGATAGGAGCTTTAAGACGCCGGAATTTCCTTATCATTATCGAATTGGGATTAACAACACAACAAATCATCCAGGAAATGGATAGGGATTAATCATGGTACTCACGGCCCAATAATGCTGATTCACAATGTCCCAACCACCTCGGTACCGTCGAAAACCCCTCAGAATGTCGGGTCTTTTGGTCCGGTTTGCCGCCAACACAAGAGTACCCTGCGGCGAATCAGTTTCAGGCCCTGGTGCAAGAGCCGCTTGCGCGATTTCGTTCTTCCATGGACCCAAACTCTCCTCTCCTGAAAACATAACAAGGACGAAGCATAATTAATTATAAAAGCTTGTAAGAGAAATCACTCGATCCACAACGGTGTAAGTTACGTCACAAAAAGTATTAGTCGTCACAGAAAGAAGCATCCGCCTTGTTCGGTTGCTCAGAAAATGTACGAAAATGGAAGGTTTCAGAGCTTCCATTACTGGGACTCCAAATAAAATCCAGCGACAAAAATGTTCAATACGGCTTAATATGGCTTATATGATCTAACTTCTTGAAATCTCAGATAAAGTGAAGCATAAAATTCACAAGAATTCGATCTTTCAGAGTGAATGAGAAGCATGTCATCGATGAATGAGAGGATCCAAACACAACCCATCCCCATAACCAATAAGAAGCAAATTCAGAGTGAATGAGAAGAATGTCATCGATAAATCAAAGTTGCAGACACTGGTAAGACGAACCTAGGATAAGCTTTATGGGATGCCTGGTCGACCCACTAGGAGAAAAAGCTGAAATCGAGCTCAGAGACACCAATATGGTGAAGAAGAAGAACAACAACAACGAATACCCAGTAGTGAAAACGGCCTTCATTACGGATTCGCTGCAAGAAGAACACTCACCAGTCATCGCAAAAGAGGCCAACCCACCATTTTTGGCTTCTCAGTCCAATCCCAATCTTGGGACAAGAAACAAACACCAATACAGAGCATATGTAGTTACTGTTAGAATCTGTTACGCATTGCGTTTATTAGGGTTTTACCGAACTGAAGAGAGGGGAACTTTCATAGAAATAGAGAGACAGAAAACGATGAAGGAAGGAAATGGAGAGTCACATGGTGGGGTACTGATGAAGGTTGATGGAAGGAAGGGAAGAGAGAAAAGGCGGGTGTTATTTCAGTAAAAGGGGTCTAATTCATCTCCCACTCTATAAAACCCCCGAATATAGCTTAGCAGATTGCAGGTATTTTCTTGTACCACTTGTTTTGTTTTTTTATGGTTATTGCTTTTTGCTTTTCAGTTTTTTGTTTTTTAATTTTTTTCTTTTCATGCTATTCCAATCATCGTGTGATTTAATTTTGACGGACTAAAATATCCTTCTCAAATTAATCATTTTATCTCTTTTAAACCATGTTTGCCTGTTTGTTTGGGGTGTTAAAAGATATAAAAGAAAATTATTATAAAAGAATCTAGATTAACCGACTGGTACTAACAACTAAAATAAAATATTTAGTCCTTTTCAATTTTTCTGTAACATACAAAACTTACTTGCTTTGGTGGTTATAATTGATGGGGTGTGTTGATGAGAATATTAGGAGTAACGGAAGTTACAGTTTGGACACTTCGAAGGGAATAACAATGGACTTTGATTGGCATGATCCCGTGATAATTGAATTACGTTAACTAATTTAACTTTTCATCTGATCAAAAGGCAGAGTATTTACTTCAAAATTAAGAAATGTACTTATTTTAAAATAAACTTTTGCTTTTTATAATTTCATTAATTTTTTATTTTGCATGTGCAACTTAATTCCAAAGATTGTCAAATTTTTATAAAAGATTCTTTAATATTAGTGTTTATGAATTTAAATTTTTTAAAATTTGAAGTCTATAACATATTTTTTAAATAAAAAAAGGAGATAAAAATTTTTTTAAAAATTCTATAAACACTCTCACATGTCATTTTCTCTCATATTTCAAAAACATAATATAAACCTATCCAAATTATTGTCAGGACACATAACAATGTGCAGATATAGCAATCAGAAAGCATGCCATCTTCACATAACCAAGCCATCAATTTGGTTAATGTTGGAACGGATGGATCGCATTACTGTTGAAGGAAACCAGTTTTAGCCATTCTGTGAAAATCGATCTATGGCATTCTTTTTAGTTTTATTAAATTAATCATTTTAGTGCCGAAAATTTTCAAATGGCAGCTTCAAGTTTAGCCATACGTCCTACTAACGTGGTTTTTTTTAACCAAATATTTATATCTTTTTAATCTAAATTTTTCAAAACTTTTATTGAGGCTGTGGAAAATGGGAAATGACGAGAACAAGAGAGCGATAACTTAGAGAATTAAAAAAAAAAATGGTATCACTTCAAGAATAAGATAAATCTTGTAAATATTAAAAGCATTGTGTAACTTATGAGTTGTGTGTATAATGATAGAGTGACCTTATTTATACCATAAAGAAAGATGAACTAATCAAGTTTGCATTTTTTTTTTGGGGGGGAGAATCACAGTGTCTTTACCAGATTCAAAGCAATTTATCATTTTTAACCATGATTTCTTAATAACTTACTATTTTGATACATTATATATGAATTGACAAGATTTGGCGCCGACCTCCTTGATAATATATAGTAGATTATTTTAGGTCTATAAAATACTCGTAATAAAAACTGGTATAGATATATATAGTTAGCAATAAAAATTTAGCTTCTCTTTCATTATGTTCCATGAATATGAAGTTCGAAAAGAGGACAATTATGGTAGAGAAGGCATCAAAATTATCCTAAAAGTTGCGTCATTAATGCCTTTGATGCTCGGTTTCTCTATTATACCATGTTTTGTTTTCCATTATAGAGAATTTCGCATTGAGAGTGCTTACAATTTTCTTGCTAATGGTATTCACAACAAACCAGCCAAGATCTCAAAAGTCTGGTTCAAATTCAACAGTGATGGTGTTGCTAAAGGTTGTTCAAGTCAAGTTAGATGTAACGAAGGAATGAAGATGGCCTTCAAACAAGATAAGAGTAAGAATTTTTTATAAATTTTGAAGAAAGAATATGACACAAACTTAGAGAGAATGAAAATATATATGGAATCTTTTTTTTTTCTTTCACTTCCTTTTTTTTAAAATTTATAATAAAAAACTCTTAGAGAAAGTAGGCTAAAGGAGCAAAGAGAAGAAGGGACATGGGGTGGAAGACGATGTACCCGGGAGAGAATTAAATGAGATTAAATGGTCTTCTCCATTTTTTCTACGATGTGGCATTATATTGGTGATTTGAAGTCATATGGATGAAGTGATTTGCTTCAAAGTCAATGGTATCTTGACAAATATTAATACTAGAGAGCCTTTTATAACCACAAGAATCAAGTTATAAGAAAATGAATTTAAAAATTTTAATGAAATTATAAGGATGGGGTTTTTTTGGTTAGAGAATTAATCCGACTTTGACCCACTCTTTGTATGGACTTGCGATTAGGTTGTCATGAATTGACGCGTTTTCAATTCAGTTCCGCGTCTCTATTTTTCCAAGTAGTTATACATCTTCTTCATTTTCTCTTCCCTCAATTTTTTGTAAATTTAAAAAAAAAATGAGCGAGATAAAAAGAAAGTGAATAGAGAAAAAGTAAAAGAAAGATGATGCAAATTTTTTATTATTCAGCTTAAGCAGCATGATATGCTATTTAAACTAAGCAAAATTGGATCCTTCATTTTTTTGGGGCAATTCTAACTGTTTATTTTTTATTTAAAAAAATATATAAAATGAATGCAATATTTCAACTTCCATGTGTTTTTTGTTTGCTTCAAAAAAAACTACTGAAATTAAAAACAAAAGTCTAAAAAGTCTAAATTGACTCAAATGGCGTATTACTCAAGTTTAGTAGTAAAACATCCGCATTTAAGAAAGGGAGAAAGTGTGACCCACCAGTGATTAATTCTCCCTCTTTTTTTTTTTAAATAATTGACAGAAATTTGATATAAATGAAATTAAGGATATCCTTCCTCGTTTTTTTTTTAATAATTGACAACAAATTGATAAAAATGAAATAAAGAAAATCCTTCATCGGATTTATCATGGGATGAGGTGTGAGGTAGTTATGGCGAGGGGAGCGAAGCGACGCGACAAGAAAAAGGGGCACAATGAAGATTGCACCTATCGCCGAGTCACCGACTCATAAGCACAGAGTGGCTGAGTCCGTTTTCCACGTGAATGGGAACTAACAAAGCACAAACTACATCTTTAAGTGGAACGGCTTGTTGATTTATTAAAAAATAGAAAGTATGATAAGGTGTGATGAGGTCTACCATACTGATGATGTTGTTTTATTGATAAGTAAAGAATCTGATTCGTTGAAGGGAGTGGGTCCCGCTGACATAGGAGAGCGTACGGTGATTGCTGTGCAAAGCATTAAGAGGACAAGTGGTGGGTGCATCATGCATCATGCATCATGCATGTGCATTCATGCGCGTGGGATCATGTCAGCACGTGACCACTGACAAATAACGACATGTGGGGCCCACCTTATTTTATTTTTCTGCACATGAGGGGATTGGGTGGGCCCAACCTGGTGCATTAAAGAGAAGTGCACCGTTTACCGTACCTGATCAGATCTTCAGACTTTCCGCGGCCAAAATCCTAATTTATAACTCACAAAATATAAAAATTATAATTTATTGG
This sequence comes from Erythrophleum ivorense, assembly GCA_026724425.1. NCBI lineage: Eukaryota > Viridiplantae > Streptophyta > Magnoliopsida > Fabales > Fabaceae > Erythrophleum > Erythrophleum ivorense. The sequence continues at coordinate 48,277,207 of JAIUCV010000009.1, forward strand.
TTTGACCAAAATCATGATTTGAAAAAAAAAAAAAACTGAACCAAACATGCTACTAGTTGTTTGCACCTTCGCAGTGTCGATACAAGCCTTCTCGAGGCTTTTATATTTTACTTTTTCGAAATAATTTTTTAATTATAGTTTTGTTATACAAAATATTAAACTATGATATTTTATTTTATTTTTAATTATTATAAATAATAAAAATGTTATATACTCTCTCTAATTCTTTATTAAAAATAAAAAATTATTTTATTGATATTTAAAAAAATAATTAATATTAATTTATCTCATTAATTAAATTTAAATTTGATAATTTTTGTATTTTATTCATCTTTATTTTGTATGAAAAAATATTATGCATTGTTAAGTGTATTAAATATAACAATAAATAAAAAATAAAAAAATTATTATTTAATAAAATAAAAAAATATATTATATTTTTTATATTTTTAAACTAAAAAAATCTTTTTAAATTTTTTTACAAGGACAGAATGGAATATCAATTAATCCAAACATCCAAAAGTCCATTGAAATTAGAGAACAAAACGGCGTGGGAAAGAGAGATCGAGGGTGCTGATTTTCCTCTTTAGTCAGATATCGCTTGACAATAATATGACTCTTTCACGCTAGGTTTAATTGATCCGTAATACTTTGAAAAGTGAATATGCATCGCGTTAGACTGAATAATCAATGACGGACTATTATTGGGCAGGAAAAACACTACCCACACAATCAATCATTCTTTTCTTTTCTTTTCTTTTCTTTTTTCGGGGTCAATTTAAACTTGATGGATTTGTTTAGATCAAATTCGTTTAGACAAATTTTGTTTATTTTGACGTGCCCAATATTACACAAATTTTTGAACTGCAATATTGATTAATCTGAGCAATTTCATTTTCTTATATAAAATTTCATTCATACAAATTTGTTAACTCATTTGAACCTGATCCCAAAAAATAAATAAATAAATTTGAATGAGTTAAAACGAGTTAACAAAAACGAAATTAACGAGATCCTTCTTGCATTTCTAATTTAACTTGCATGTTTATAATGCACGGCATTTACAAGTAAATGGAGAGCGATAGTTGTGAATGTATATGTAAAATGCACAGCATTCTATGTGTGGATTTTTTTTTTTTATATTTAGTAAATAAATATATAATATATAATTGGAGAGATAGAAAAAAGAAGAAGTGATTTTTTAATATTATTCTTTTTTTCTTATCACACATAACGTAATCTGGCAAAAAATCTAAAATCATTTTAATGGGGTCGTTTCAAGTCTGGATCAAGAGGCAATAACCACAATCTAGAATAAAACAATCAAAGTACAAGATAATATAGCTATGATTTTTAGTTCATGAGAACCATAATTCATTTAAAATCATCTTTAATCTTTAAAATTAAGTTAAATCTGATATCATGAGTCCAATCCTGATCTATTTCTATGCATTTCCAATATCATTTTACTCTTTCTTAAAGACATTAACCATCTATAATATTGCAAGGTATCTACAAATAATTTTTCGTATATTAAACGAAACCTGGTTTTATTGATTCATAAGCGACTTTTCCTTTTGTTCCAGTATTGCGTGGAAACAAAAAAAAAAAAACCTTCTGTATTTTGTCTTAAATGCTAATCTTTATATATATATATATATATATATTCAAATCTTCCTAAGTTAAAATCTACTATCTAATTTGAGAAAAAACTACTAATTTCAATTTAGAAAGAATAGCTTTTCTCAAATCAGATAACACAAACTGGTTTTTTTTTTCCAACTTCCAAAATGAATAATATATATAAGCTGACTTTTGAAGATTTAAAAGCCAATTTTTGTTGATCATGTATTTCTTTATTAAATGTTAAATATAATATATAGCTAACAATTTTTATTTTTTACAATAATTTAAGAGATAAGATATTATATTTTAAAATTTAAATATTAATATTATATATAACTTAACAATATTTTAAAAGAATAGAATGTACTTTTCCGCAGAATAAAAAGTGCTGCTGTGATGTGATCATGTGATGGGGGTTCTGAGAAGGTAAAAAAATAGGTTTTCCCCAAATATGAATTTAATTGAAGAATGGTACAAAAAGGAAGCCTTTATTGAAAGAGTAATGTGCACATGGTGAGCGAGTGTAGGCATGTGACAGGTTCTCTTGCTCCACTCTCTATATAGTTGTTATATTGACTTGTTATAACTAACACAGTATTAGTTTACGTTGGATACAAACATGAATGGGAAATCCAACATTGGAAGAAAATGGATTAAGTAATGATTATATAAGTGAATTAATTCATAAGTTTAATATTTTAAATTTTGGATTAATATATAATACGAAATTCATGAGTATAACTCCCTATAAGGTTCAAAGTCAAAAATTTACATTATATTGTAGGCGGTTAAAAAACATAATTATGGGGGTGTTAAAATGTTATATATATATATATATATATATATATACATAACTCTAAAAAATGCATCTAATTAGGTATTCTCCCCTAGTAAATCACCATTCCTCCATTTTAAAAATTTATATAAATATAAATTATTAAATATAATTTAGTAGTGTAGGATATGTATGAATATTTTGCTGAAAATTTAATGTTAATCATTCTCACATTATATAACCCTTTCTTACATAGAACAAATTTGCAAAAGAATCCTTCTTTTAATGTCATTATTGATATAAACGAAAGAATTGTAATTTAATTATATACTTAAAAGATAGAGTACAATCAATCACAATAAAATATATTAGGAGTAATTTTCCCAAAAGGATATTTTGGTAAGAATAATTTGATTTTATGATGAAAGGGACTTCTCAAGAGAGTTGGTTACAATCAATTTATTGTCCAACTAGCCATAGTCAGTGGAATGATTTGTTAAGAACCGATCTATTACATTCTAAAGTTGCTAATGATAGTTCACTACCGAAAAAGGTTTCTGATAACAATGACTATCAATAATGAATATTTCATCTGCAACCATAATTCAACCGATTCTGATTTTTCAATATTCATAAATTGAATACATACAGTACATTTAGAGACAAATAAAAAAAAAATAAAATCAATATAAAGAGAAAAAATAAACTTTATACATATTTTTTACTTTTCATGTCATTCTCTCTGTAAATACATAAATACATAGGTGTAAAGAACGTTATTTGAATTTGTCCTATTTTCACTTCTTCAACACTCTCTCTAAATTTCTTTTTTTTTTTTCTTTTTATTGTTATCTATTTACTTCATATTAGACCTCATCACGGGCCTGGTTCAATTAAAAACAAGTCGAGCTCATAAAAAAATTTACAAATTTTTTAGGCCCAGGCCCGAGAGCCAGGGCCAGCTTGTTTTGCGACAATTTTTTTTAATATTTTTATCTTCTTCTTTTTTAAATTTAAATATTATATATATATATATATTTATTTCATTACTTGTTAGTCATATTTTTATTCTTATTTTAAATTCTAAATAACTCATAAAAAATAATAAAAAATTTAAATAACTTAAAATATATATCTATATATATAAGATAGTAAAATTTCTCAAAAAATAATTTTGAAAAAAATATTACTATTAATATTTTATTTTATTTGAATTATAATTCATTCATAATAATATATTATACAATAAGTAAAAGTAATAATAATAATAATCATATATGTTATATAATTCTTTTTTACTTATATCTATAGTTATAAATAAATATTTTAATAATATTATTTATTAATAATGTATACAAATAATTATAATATTGTCGGGCTCGGGCCGAGCTTAAAAAAAGTCCAAACACGGCCTTTTTTATATTCGGGCTTTTTAAAAACATGCTCATTTTTTGGACTTTTTTTTATGTTTATATCTATTTTGTTTAGTCGGGCCTATCGGGTCAAGCGAGCTTCTTAACCCATGATCAGATCTACTTCATATCCTATAAGGTGTACCACTTTTAAAATAAAAATCTATGTTCTATATAATTGCAGGTTTAGATTCTGTTGAAAATTTTTTTACTTTGATCTTTGGTGTTTTTTATTGAAAAAAATTAAGAAAGGAAAAAGTCAGATTATGCCATTAATTAATCTAGGATGATATATGTGTCAAAATAAAAAGTAAAGTTATTATCCGAATACTAGTTTAATAGAAAAATATTTTATATATATATATATGAAAACTTCTACTACATGATAATTGCTGTGAATATATAACATGAAAATAATGTAATTCTTCTCTAGGAAATAATGTTATGAATATTATCAACCATTGAAAACAAAAGAATAAGCAAAGTCATTGGGTTATATTGGCCACTTGATTCCGGAATTTTCCTGGCAAAAGAGCTATAGCCCTTCACTTTCACCTTTTGACTATAACAAATTGAGCGAAAGATAGTGATAAATTAAATAAAATATACCTCACAAAGCAAAAGCTAAAAGAGTATAAGCGAAAGCATTTCCTTTGTTCATTCTTCTCATATTATATTCTACCATTTGGGGTTTTAAAATCATTTATTCATTTATCTATTTACTTTTAACTAAGATATATCAGTTGTATTATATTTTGTTATTTGTAAACTGAGATCATGAATTTGGTGGGTCAATTTTAGTGGCAAGCGTGAAAGAGTTTTACAATCAATTATTTGGAGTAAATTATTGACAAGAGATTTGAATAATTTGCATGAGAGATATTAAATTGAAACATTTGTATTAAACTATTATAAAATTAAAGAAAAAAGAGTTTTGAACGTTGGGGTTCGCTTGCTAAAATTCGAGCATGTAAAAGCTCAATACTTTCCAATATTATTTAAAAGAGAAAATTACATTTAGAAGGTAATGACTTTTCAAACATCATAATCACAATATGAGGCCTTGTGTTCTTTGTAAATTGCATGCATAGAAAATGAAAGTATTTTCAAACACGGTTTCTGTTTTAATTGGTCTAAGTTAAAACGTGCCTTTGACACAATATTAAACTTGAACTCGAGGGTAATACCAAGACGGATCAATTGTATGGGTCATATTCTTGAATTTGGTTTCAAGGCTTTCCTTTGATCGAATCTGCAAGATAAATTAGCTTAGCTCGAGTGCACACAAAATAATTAATTAGGACATGATTTATTAGCAATACGAAGAAAGAGAAAAATCCAATACATATTTAAAAAAAAAAACTCACAAATAATGACGAAAGAAAAATTATATCGTACCTATGGTGTTATTCTGCCTATTTGTTAGTGATCTTGATCATTGGATGATGATATTCAAACTCATTTAATTGTTGATAACATTGTCAAATAGCCAAGAGTATCGAATATATTTTCAGTACCACAATTTTGCCCATGAGAGTCTGGCCCAACAGCCTAAAGCACCAAAAGGTTTGTTGGCCCCCACTATTTAATGATGTTATGGGCTAACTTGTGTTGCAATTGAGGCTTGAGCCCATGTACCTGCTTCATTCAATTGTAAATCAAATACTGCAAGAGTTGTGGAATCCATTATAGTCAACAAGTGTTTCTTTTTAATTATCATTATATGGCTACTACCATTTTGGCCCCATATTCATGAAATCATTTCATTTGTGTTTCCTGTATTTTTCTAACTATTCTGAATAGCATAGTGACTCTTTCTAATGAACATTTTCATAGGAACTACCTACCTAAATTCTTTAGACAAAATTATAATATGTGAATACATTTTACATTTTAAATAAGTTTCTTCAAGTGTAAAGTATTACAATAATAATAACAATAACAAACAATTTTTCATTAGGTAAAGTTGGTTAAATAAATCAAATAATGGCATAAAGTCCTGTCATAAATTATGTTTTTAAACAATCTACTTAAATCTAATTTTTTTTAATAATTTTGCTTATAATTTTTTTAATTTTTTTAATTATTAGATTATTCTTTATCTAATTTATTATTCTTATTAAAATTTTAGAGGTCCTCATCACACATATCTAAACCATTTAAAGAGCAATTTTATAATTTTCTTTTATAGTAAATACGGCCTCAATTTTTGCATTTTGTTTTTTTAACATCACAACGGTGAAGTTTGAACTGAAGATTTCAGCCTAGTAAATCCCGTGAAGCATGTATATTCAGTCATAGATAAGATCCCAAGGCATTGTGCCTTCAAAGCAACAATTTGAGCCCTCGATTTTGGATCCTTTCATAGTGAAACAACCCAATAAATCCCAAAGAAAGCTCCAATGAAATGACCACCCCAAACCAGCCCTACGGATCAGGTAGCAGATGGAGACTTGTTAAAATTCAACATAAACAGTAACTAAAAATGATTTTCTGAATTCTTCCAAACAAACTTCCGTCATGTTTTACATGAACTTTATCCATCAAGAAGTGAGAGCTGATCATTAAAAAATTTCAAACTGAAAGTTGCTTAATTATATCTGATAAATTTTGATAAGTCATATCCTTGACTATATGGTAGTTGACTACGAACTATTATACAAATCAACGTCAGCAAAAGGGATAAAGAAGCCAAATCTGAATCACATTGACTTGCTTAAACTAAGTCAAATAACAATAGTTTGAGGAGAACTTGGACACTTTCTCCATCTACTGTATCCATTAATATTAGGATATGAATAACTTTCCCCCTTTTACATCCAAGAATATCACCTCTTCCGATTGATTCACTGAATAAAAACATTTAGTACTACGACATATATCGTGTCAGATATTCTGATTTCGCCCATTCAACACAGTACAAACCCACAACACAACAAAATGATACTCTGATTTCACCTACTTGGTTTTCACGGTTACCCCAAGTTCACCTGCTACGATAACAGTGGTTGCCATGTCCAGAAACATCCCATGTTCTACAACCCCTGCAAGTTGCAGAATTGCGTCACTCGCAGCCTTCAAATCACCAATACTTCTCTTGAAATACAAATCCACAATGTAATTCCCATTATCAGTGACAAAGGGTTCGTCGTTTTCCCCAAAAGTTCTCAACTTTGCCCCACAACCCGAATCCTCAAACAATTTTTGAAGCCTAGAAGCACTGAATTTCCAACAAAACGGTACAATTTCTACAGGCATGGCCAACCCACTACCTCCCAAATGCTTCACCAATTTGGACTCGTCAACAATAACGACGAATTTCTTACAAGCACCCTCTACCATTTTCTCCCTCAGGAGCGACCCGCCCCGACCTTTCACCAAATTCAAATAGGGGTCGACCTCGTCAGCACCGTCGATGGCGAGATCGACAACGGGGTGAGAGTCAAGATCTGATAATGGGATTCCTAGAGACAGAGCCTGGTCGTGGGTCATCTTCGATGTGGGAATTCCTATGATGTTCTTGAGCTTGCCTTGTTTTAAGAGTTCGCCGATTCGGGCCACCGCGTGCTTCGCCGTTGACCCGGTTCCGAGACCCAGGACCATGCCAGACTCGACGTACTCGACGGCCTTGTAGGCCGCGATTTTCTTGAGCTCGTCTTGGGTTAGAATCACAGGGGACGACGACGGAGGCGAAGAAGAAGGTACCAGAAGACCTGTCTCTATGGCTGCCTTCTCAGAGGCGATAAAATGGGGATACGGAATCGCCATTTCCGACCCTTTTGAATAATCTATCGAGAATCAAAAAGGATAAAACTTTCTATGGCTAAACACTAAATAAGCTAGTCAATCTTGGGTTAGAATCAAATAAAGATAGAAACTTTCATGGGGAAGAAGCAAATTCAGGTTTCGGATAATGGGATTCAGAGGGGAATGGAAGGAACCCAGTCAGATGTCAGGTAAAATTCGGGAATGAATCAAATCAAGACAGAAATTTTCGCGGCGAAGAAGAAATGAACCCACTTATCAGGAAAGAGTCAAATCAAGACAGAAACTTTGATGAGCAGAAGCAAATTGGGAATTTGGGTAATGGGTTTAAGAGGAATGAAAGGAACCCACAAAAAAAGAGGAAGGGAAATCTAGGAAAATATGACGAGAGAGAAGACAGAGATGAAGGTGATTGTTGGTGTAATCATAGAAAATGTGTGGTGGTAAGCTGATGAAAGAGAAGAGTAAGTGATAGAATGATAAGGTTGGAATTGGATGGAGTACAGAGTTGGAGGAGGAAGAGATGGGTTTATAAAGGGAAGAGAGGGATGGATTATGAAGGAAGGAAGGAAGAGAAAATCGAGGATGGTTCAAAAACAATTGCATTGAAAGAGACTGGCAAATTTTGCACGGTGGGGACTAGAATTCGTCGAAGGAACAGAGTCCTCTACTTCGGAGATTTATATGCACTTGGAAAACGATTATTTATATTCTAATATGGAAATTATTTTTGTAATTCATACACACACAGGTTGGTAAGAGATGCCAATAATTTATCATTTGTTATTTTAAATTTGTCGTCACCTTTATTTCGTTATAGAAAGGAAAATTTAAAAACAAAGTTATTGTAGACAGTGATTTTATGTATCATTTTTTTAATTCTGAAAATATTATTACAGCTAATCATGAGTTGTGGGTCTGTTTATAATTTTTTTAAGTAATATTCAAATTCAAAACTTTTTTTTTAGTAAAAAAATATTTAGAACACAACTCACCCTAACATTCAAAAATAAAATAGGTGAAAATTTTAAATTTTTACAATTTTGAATTAAAAAATTTTAATAAAGAATTTTACAACGCTCCAACATCTTATAATTATTTTTTTTAAAAAAATAAAATTTATATCTTATTTTATTTTAATTTCAAATTTTCAAAATTTTATTTATATAATATATAAAAAAATTTTCATATTGTTGCATGTAGTTAGACATCAACAAAATAATAACATTAATTATTTTCGTATAAATTATACTCAAATTTTTGTAAATAACCTTTTAAGAATTAAAATACTTAACTCCATTATATAGATATATGATCCATATCCAACTACTATTATTTTGTTTTCTAATCATCAGTGTCTCATTTTAACACTTTAGGTAAAGTATACTGATTTTTCTTAATATCTCAATAAATTATATTTAATATTTCTTTTATTTAACAAATCTATTATAAAGGTTCTTTTATTATTTAACTTCTATCAATGATTTTTTTTTACTTAATATAAGATTATAATTTTATTTTATTATGATCGTTGTTAAAGTATTTAAGTTTTTGTTAATTTTCAATATAAAATTTTGATTGTATTATTTATATAGTAGAAAAAATTCATCTAAATAACTTTTTTTAAAGAATGCATATTGTACCAAAAATTAATTTTATTAATAGAAAAAGTGAAGCTAACTTTTTTATAATATGTTTTAATTGTCAGGAGAATTAGATGATATTTTTCAAACAAAATATTTTGAATAATATTTAGTCTCAAATTTTAAAAGAAGTCAGTTTATTCTAATACATATAATAGATGCTTGTTCTTCTCTCCTGAAAAACGATGTATTTTAGAAAGGCACTCAAATAAAAGATGGATGCTCCAAGAAAAGAAGTTCTTGTCCAACTTTCTTCATTTTAGACCTCAGGTTAAACATTCTATATTCAAAGTCTTAAAAAAGGCCCCTTTTTCAAAATTCTCTTTTAAAGCAATTTGACTGGAACACAACAATAACTTGGAAATGGAGATATCAACAAAGAAGAATCCACCAATTTCCGAGACCAAAAATGATAAATAATGTTCATGGATGAACTTATAATTCATATGATATTAACTTCATTTATCATAATTGATAATTGATCAGAACTTACATATTTAGGCTCGACTACAACCAGCCTCATGCCGAATTATTTAGTAATGAATTTTTTGATCTAGCAGCAGATTTTTTTCCTCGTTTAATATATATTTTTTAGTAGTTCCCTCCCCAAGTCATGCATCTGAATCTCTTCTATACGTTAAAAACAGAAAAGAAAAGAAAAGAAACCATCAAACTACGTAATTCGAGTGTTATTTAACTCCTATCGTATCTCATTAATTATGTTGCCTTTTGGTAGCTTAATTTGCATCTAATAATGGTTATGTGAATGGAATCGATAGGCTATCTTGTTTATAATAATAAAGTAGTGGCAAACAAGGCGTGAAGCTTGCTTTTATTTAGGATTCTCCACATATTCCTTCTCTATGATTTTCAATTAATTTCCCAGATTTCATATGATCTTGTGCATTTAGCACCTTTCTTTCACTATTTTCTTTCTTTTTCAAAAGTTAATATTCTTTCACGTTCTCTTTTTATAGTTTTCTTCTTGGAATATTCTTTTCCTTCCTAGCCTAAGCCAGATAGGTCTAATGAGAATATTGAACCTCTTTCCTAGAGTTCAATAAAGACATAAAAGCAAAAGCCACCGGCCAAGCTGAAATTTAAGCAGTCAACAGTTTTATGTAAATTAATTTTAATATTGAAAAAAATTTACTCATTATAAAATATTTTTGGATAAATATATAAATTGTTTAAGATTCAATTGTAATGAAAATTTTTTTATCTGTGATATATGAGTTTAAGAATAAAGACTATAGTTACCCTACCTATATCCAGTTCTTCATCGTCTTGCTCTCGTGTATGAATAAGTTTCTCTCATCTCAGCAAATATTATACATATAAATAAGATGCACAATGGTAAAATATAGAGAAATCTTTGATCTTTTGGTTGAGAACATTTCTTCTTATTCTTGTGATCCTTAATTTAAGAATAATTGTAATAATTATAACAAAATTGATTAATGTCTAAGTTATATATGCTTTATTTGAGTGATATATGCTGTTTGTGATGAAAAATGTTTAGTGTTAAATATCTGCTTGGGCTACTTTACAAGTCAGGGTGCACATATGAGATGATAGATTGACCAATTATGCTGATTAGTTTTATCAGGCTATACATTAAGAAAAATATATTTTAAGAATTTATATAAAATTTTTACTTTTTTGTAAGGATAATATATAATTTTAAGTGGATTAATATGAAAAATTTATTTTTCAAGCTATTTTTTAATTTTTATAAAAAAATGACTCAATTAGATATGACCCGATAACAAATCAAGTTTTATTAGACAACAAATCTATAAAAATAGGCCCAATAAAAACTACGTTGAACACCGAGTCAAGCACATGCCCAGTTTGGTCAAGCGTAACCCAAGTGCATCTCTAATTTTAAATAATGATTAAAAAATATATTTTAAATGATAAGGAATTGTAAGAAAAATATTAGGATCTTAAAAAAACTTATTTTGATTAAGCTTTAGTCATTATACTCTTAAAATGTTGGGTAAATTATTAAATTTGATTAAGTATAATTTATTTTTGTTTATAAAACAATTTTTTTACATAATATAAAATTATGATTTTATTTTCAATATCATAATAAAATTAAATAAATTCATGTTAAGTTATAATTTTAATTTTATAAATTTTTAATATAATATTAAAGTAAATAAATAATTTTTTAAAAAAATATCTTCTATAAAAAATAAGAAATAGAAATTGAGTTAATAAATTAACGTAATTATTCTAAAAATCTTTCATTGGGCAAATTTAAATTTAAGAAAGAAAGAAAAAGATTAATTACTGGGCCATATTCTTGAGAAGGTCAGTGATTTGGCTCCGCAGCTTTGGTCGCATCTATGCGGACGCAAGTCAGGTAACCTTTTGTATATTTGCATCTTCAGAGATAATAACCAGAAAGAAAATTTGGTATTCGGAATTGGGACCTGAGTCTTATTAATCGATCCTTTCATTTTAATTAATGTTTTAAAATTAGCTTAGTGATTACAGCCAAATGAAAAACAATTAAGGATTTAATTATTTTGATAGCAATTCAATTAAATTTAAATTATTTTATAAATATATATAAGTATACAAAATTAGTTAAAATAATTAAAATATTTTATATATCATAATAAATCTATATCAAATTAGTTGGATATAATTAATTTAATATCATAAATTTTTTTTGTAGAATATAAAAACTTTAATTTAAATCAAAAAATAAAAAATTAATTTTTGATCAATTTAATTCCAAATTGATTGTATCAAATTTTTATTGATTTGATTAGTTTTTGATAAAATTTTTTGAACTGGTTTTGAAAGTTAAATAAATTAAAAATATAATCAATTCACTGATTTCTTAATTTAATTAGTTAAGTCCATCCGACTTTCAAGGTATTACAAAATCTAATATTTCTACACCTTATTTAATTCGATCAAAAAAATTACGGACCTTTGAACTTAAAATTTTTGATATAATTATATTCATCCTCTCGTTAACAATACCTAACAGCTTCGTATTTTTATATATTAGAAATAAAGAATTATTATCATAAACATTTTAAAAAATAATTAATTAATAAGTACTTTTCAGTATTAAAGTATATAAAGTATCGTAAATTAATATCAATTGTTTTTTTAATAAATTATTTGAACCATTTATTTAAATCACAATTCATAACTTTGTTAGATAAATGAAGGCCGTTTTGTGCATTTCTGGTCAACGTCATCAAGTATTCAGATCAAACAATCACAAGGATTTAATAAATAAAAAAGAGAAAGGGTGGGGAGAAGATCATTATAAGTCCATTTGAGAACATTAAAAGCCAAGTTCTCTTTAACTTTTATCAACAACTACAGAAAAAATAGAAATAAATAATACAAAGGTTGCACGTTATTTGTCTATATTAAAGAGAGAGAGAGAGAGAGAGACGTAGCTAACCCAAGAAAATAATGAGGCATAGCTTTGTTTATATCAATTGTATTTGTATGTTCGATCGCTTTCAGCCATACACTGACAAATAAAAATCCAGTTTAAACAGTTCGTGTGTTTAAAATTGAAAGATGGAAAAGAAGCACTGCGCTTCTCTTCCAAGCCAAATTAATAAATTTTAGATGATATGATGTATTTGAGTTTGATTCTTATTTTATTTATTTATTTTTAATTTGTTAAGACTTTTTACTTCATTTATAACAAAAAATAAACTCTTCTTTCCTGGCACACAATAATACTCTTAAAAATTTGATTAAATTGCAAAAATTAATGTAGTTAAATTTTAGTTTCGTAGAAATGAGTCATAAAATCAAAGAAGAAATAAATTTTTTGGTCCTCAAATTTTAACAATATAAGATTCAATCCCTAAAAGTTTTTTGACTCACAATTTGTTAGTCTTATTAATAAAAAAAAAATAGAACAAAAACAAGGTAAGTAGGTATGCTTCAAGAATTAACAAATAGTAAATCAAGATTTTTCAAGAATTAAATCATATGTATCTATATATGTTTTAAAAACTAAATTATTAAAGTATATATTTTTCCAAAAAAAAAAAACAACACTTTCTCTTCCTAATCAAAACGGTAATACAATCTCATCTTCCATTGAGGGTGAAGTACTCCTCTTCATCAATAAGGAAGTTAAGTATCTTTTTCCTACATATAATTAGTTAATTATATGGTTAACTTTTGATTTGATGTTTTTACAAAACAAATCAATTTCATGAGGAGGCGGACAGTAGCAAACTTGAATACTCTTAGCCCAAAAAAAAAAAACGTAAATACTAAAAGTAAAAGCAAATAAAGGCAAATATCGCTGCATATAATTCAACGAAGTATGACCTCTTGATATTTAATAACTCGTCTAATTCTACCTTGTTGTAGTGCTAGCATATACCTTACCTTAACCTCTTTCATGCTTGCCTTGTTGAAGAACACAACTGGAGACCAACCAGACCAGACAACACGATAACCTCGTTTTTGACCAATGACTACTTAAGCGAAGGATGACGCATATTTCTCACCACGGAATTAAGGGACCAAACAGTTTGTGGTCTATTTAAACTTTGCCACCTGTTTGTCAACATTAAGGTTGTGGTCTAATATCCCGTCATCACTTTCTAAGCCAACACGGTTTCAAACTATCCTAACAGTTACTTTGTGAACAAGGCTGATCAGGTTAATGTATTAGTGTTTGTATTAAATTTTCGCTTAAAATGGTACTTTAATCCTTTACTTTTATTTATCATTTTAAATTAGTTCCTTGAATTTTAAATATGTCTCATAATTCTTTTTTTAAATAAAGTTTAATAAGTCTATATATAAACTTCTCTTTATGCCTCGCTTAGGTAAAGTTCATGTATATATATTTTTCTTAAGAATGACATGACAAATCTAACCATCATATATCTAGATAAAACAAAACATGTAGAAAGCACTCCTACCAAGCTTCTCTCTACATCCTCTTCCTCTAGTCATTGTCATAGCGGTTGTCTTCCTCTTTGCTTTTGCCATTTTGGAATGTGCTGAACTGAATGCTGGGGCAAGTTTCAGGATAGAGGCAAGAGAAGCAGAAAACAGAGTATAATAGAGATGGATATTATAAAAAGAATTAGAAATTCCTTATATTTTTGTTATTTAGTTCTTTAATTAAAATATAATAAATATATCATATTTACAAATAAGTATATAATTCTCTAATTAAAGTATATATTTATTATATTATTGTTAAAAAATTATATATTTATTATATTTTAATTAAAAATTTTGAAAATAAAAATATAAAATACTGTATATAAAACTTTTTATATGAAAAATACTTACATGTTAAATTTTTATTAAAAAAGCTAATAAAAAAAGACTTAAAAATTATACATAAAATTTGCCTTTTTTTCTATCAGCCTAAGTTTTATTATTTTGAAAAATAAAATATTAAATGCGCTAAATAAAAATACATTCTTAAAATTTCATAGAAAGAGAATTTACTCTTTGAGAAGTTAATGGTTTTCGGTTTTGAAATGCATCTTATCAATTTCTTTCGTGTTATAACCTGGGCTATCTTGGATTGATATATATGAACTGGTTTCAAAAGGACACCATATCGACATGTCAGTTAATGATGTCTCCTCTCATTTTATGTAAAAGGAGGTCGATCTCAATCTCTTGATGATTTTAAACTGATTTTGTTATTTTTTGAAAATATCTGAAAATTTTTTCTACTTTTTCTGTTAATTAGGTCTTTATTATAACCTCTCCCCAAGATATAACTCAAACACTTTGACATACCTATTGAGTTCAGCAGTTGACGGACCTATGATTTGTGAGGGATGTATGCTCGCTGAAACACAACAATATCCTTAATAGTTCCGTTCGCGTTTTTCATGATTTTATTTATCTTAATATATATATATATATATATTTGCTCTATTCAGTTGTTATTTTCAGTTGTTATTTCGTGTTCTTATCATTACTGATAGAGAATGTCAAATTCGTATATTTTTCTTTGTGTTAACCCTAATATTTCTGTTATGATAAAGAAAAAGTGGAAGCATGTAAGAATTATTACGACCCATATGTAGTAAGACATATTAATTGTTTTCGTATAAATTATACTTGGATTTTTATAAATAAGTTTTTAAAAAAATGAACTATTCGCTTTTTTAATATATAAAATATATCTATCCACTTAACTCCATCTTATAGTTTTACGAGTCAAACTACTATTATTATTACCTTTCTAATAAATTATCAGGAGTGATTCCTTTTAACACTGATAATATATATATCCAGTATCCACTAGCTTTTCTTTTCTTAAAAAAGATATATTTTAAATCTCACTTAAATAAAAGATGCTACAAGGAAAGAAGAGGTTCTCGTTCAGCTTTATTCATTTTAGACCTCAGGCTATCATTCTATATTCCAAGTCCTAGAAACAGGGCCTCTTTTTCAAAATTCTCTCAGGTCAAGCACTCTGACGGGAACACAACAATGTCATGAAAATGGAAATAATATCTATAAGGAATCAACCAATTTTGTAGAACCAAAACAAAAATAATCAATGAGTTTATATTGATGTCACATTAATTTTAATTATTATAATTAATGAGTTATTATATTTAATCTTTATAATTTTATTTAATTTTTAATTTAGTTTTTGTAGTTTAAAGATTTATAATAAAATTCTTATAATTTTTAAAAAATATCTAATTTTGATAACTGTTGTTAAACCTCTGTTTGCATGTCACTAAATTTGTATCATTTTAAAATTCTAAATATACATAATTTATATTAATACACCTAAACTACTTAGCATATATAGATGAATCACATGCCATGCTTGATTTTACTCTAATCTATTTCTATTCCTTTCATTGGCATATCTGAATTAAGTTTGATGATAAAAACTAAGTTAATTAAAAATTTTAAAATAAAAAATTCAATCACAAATTTTTAAATTCTGAATATTAAATTAAGAATTAAGTATAACTTAACCTAATTGATATGAATTCAATGTATTTAAGATAAATTCTTACTAACTTCATGCTAAATTATTTAGCTGATTTTTTATATTTGGCAAAAGGTTTTTTTTTTTTAGAGAATTCCTGCCCAGGTCGTGAAAGTCCATGAATTTTCCCAGGATTAAAGGAGCAAACAAAAAAAAAAAGAGAGAAGGAGGGGGTGTTTACCTCACTACGTTGTCTTTAGAGTGCATCTAATCATGTTTATGCGATTGAAATAGGTTATCTTGTTTATGATGATTATGGCGTGGCAAACAAGGCGTGAAACTTTTGCTTTTATGAGGATTCTCTACATATTCCTTATCTCTATGATTTGCTATTCATTTCCAAGATTTCAAATGCTTTTCTGCATTTGACATCTTTGTTTCACTTTCTCCTTCTTGTTCGTTTGCTAAAGTTAATATTCTTTGTTTTTTCCCTTCTTAGAATCTTTTCCTTCCTAGCCCAAGCTGGATAGATCTAGTTAAGAAAAAGATTGCACCACTTTTCTTAATCCACATGTCCCGTTTAGTTATATTGATTGAAAGGTAATTTATTTCTATTAATTGTTTGTAATATTTAATACAATTTTGTAATTATCACTTAATAGTTTTTATCTATTTTTTTTATTTTTTAAAAATAAAAGCATAAAGATATTTTTTTATTATCAAAATCACTTTTTTCATCATTATAAACAAATTATTTTATTTTTTATTTCATTTCATTCTATTTTATATACATAAGGACTATAACTATGCTACTATAAAGTTTCAGACATAGCTCTTTTTTTTTTTTGATGGTTGGAAAAGGAAAGATTTTTCCATAGTTTTAAAAAGAAGTCCTAATAATTTTTAGAAATAAAATTGCTGTTGACATGAAGACCATTTAGTGCATTTTTGGGCAACGTCACCCAACATTCAGACAGAATAATAACAAGGATTTAATAAATTACAAAAAAAAAAAGTGAAGAGAAGACCAATTTAAGTCCCTTTGATAACATTAAAAGCCAAGATCATTTCAACCTTTATCAACAATGAAATAAAAATTTCACCAGACAAAAAGAAATAAAAATATGAATAAATATTAAATAATGCAAAGGTGGCATGGCATGTTATTTGGCTATATCTACACAACCAAAAAAAAAAAACACGTAGCTAGCTAATCCAGACAATAATAATGCATAGTTTTGTTGTTATTATCTTGTCAATCGGATTTATTAGTACAATCGCTTTCAGCCCATGTATCGACAAATCAAAACACAAAAAATCTATTGTGTCTAAATTGAAAAATGGATAAGAAGCATTGTGATCCTCTTGATCAGCCAAATTTATAATCTCCCCCTTCCTAGGCCCTAACACACAATAATAGTTTCAAATTTAAAATATATCGCATTGCCTGTAATGATGTATTTTCATGCAATATAGTTAAAATTTTTAAAATATATTTTCTCACAATTAAAATTTTTTATTTTTACAATTATAATTTTATTTTCTATGTCATATTCTGAACCCTAAAAAGCCAATAAAATAAAATAAAAAAAATAAAAACCCATGAAAATTCATTACTGTACTCCTACAATAGGTTTTCCTATTGAAAAGGATCATTTTGGCCTGTATGAGCAACCCGAGAATTAGCCCAGAGTGAAGGAGGGCAAAAACAGTCCCCAAGTTATGATTGCTCCCATGTGGATTGAAGAAGAAGGTGATGAAATTGGGAGTATTGTTGGTGTCATAGGAATTTCTCTTTGGACAATGTCCTTGCCGATGCTTTTGACCAGACTGTACACAAGAATAGCAAGGTTTGTACTTCACTTTTTGTATGCTGACACTGGGGCACCAGCGGAGAACACAATGGATGGAGAAGCACCCCTTTTAGCAATCCAAACCCAAGTGAGACAGTCCAAAAATCAGCCTATAGTGAAGGAAGGCATGCAGTTATTATTCTAGAAGAAGGAATATTGGCATTCTAAAAGATGGATACGTGGCAAAATATTGGCATTAGCCTTAGTGGTTTGTTATGATTGTTTGTCTTTTTTCTCGTTTTCCATTATAGCTATATGAATCGCGTTTCTGTAAGGAAGGGACAGAGATGAATATGATGCATTTTGTGTAGTGGAGCTTTCACCCTTTTCTCGACCAGAGGAGCATTTCTTGCTATTTCCATCATATGAGCTATCTCCTATTCCCTTATTTCCTTTTGAGTTTTCTGATTCTTCTATTAGCTCATTGCTTTCTGCATATTGACTTAAATTACTCTATCACATAAATTGTTATTTTTTCACAAGTTCTTATATTTCTTGGTATTATAATATTACAAAAAAAGAAAAGATTAGTATATGCTCTTTAACAGTATATTACATATTTATAAACAACCTTTATAAAATTTTTAGTAAATATTACTTTAACCCTTTCTAAACAACAATTTTTTTTATAACAATTATAAAAGTAATTTTTAAAAGCTAGAGCATTCCCAAACAAATTCCACGCTCCCATCATATACCTGCCACAGCCTCTTCTATGCTGCCTTGTTGAGGAACACAATCTAAATGACTTCTCAAAAACTGGAGACCAACCAGACAAGAATAACCTCGATTTAGAGCCCTCGTAAGATGTTCCTTCAAATTCCTTGTGCGTGTTTGCATAATCTTCACTACCACAATCAACTTTGGAATTAGTAGTCAAAAAGCATGTTTTACTTTGCATAAAAAAAAATGTTTGACCAGTGACCGCTCAAACAAAGGATGAGACCGAAACATATAGTGGAATGGCTAACTGATTTCACGTTGACTATGTATAATCCAATACATGCCACATTTTTCACACGAGGAAATGGACCAAACCGATTGTGGTCTTATTGAACTTCGCCACCTCGTCGTCAACATTAAGATTGTGGAATGTTGTTTAATAACCAGTGGTCAGTTAACCTAGCTTTCGGTTTTAAAATGCACCATCCCAATTTCTTCTAAACTTGTAACCTCTGCTTATCACTTGGATTGATATATTTGAATTGGGTTCAGAAGAACAACATATTATTACAGAGCTCTTTGAACACATAGAATAAGTAAGGATGGGGTTACAGAAGGGCCAGAGCTTTTAGTGTGCCCTTTCTCTTTTACTGTCGTTGTTGATTTCACTATAGAAAAGGGACTTATTCATGCCAGAAGACTACTTGCTTTTGCAGCATACAAAACTAGTTCATTCACCTCGTATATACAATATACACGCACGGGAACATGGAGGAAAAATTTCATTCTAACTCATTGGATTTCATCCTGTTTGTATTCTTGAACACTACAAGATTCCAATTTCTCAAGTGCAGGGCATCGAAGTTGCAAAATCTAACACTTCATGACGATTTAAAAAAAAAATTCATGGCAGGATCGATGCCAAGATTTCTGTTCTAACAAGAAAAGAGAAGCATTAGTTTATCCCTGTTTGTGGGTCGGACTTGGGTTAAAGCCTAGAAACTTTTAGGTGTTGGGCTTAAGCCCGGTCTTGAGTTGCCACCAACCCATAATCTCCGGTTGGAGCCATTACCAAGGAACACAGGAAACATATACTTCAAAAAACAAGTATCCTTCAATCAATAATAATACCAGTGACAGTCTGCAGTTGCTAACACAGATTATACAGAAACATAAAACATCTGATATCATTTTCATATTCATTTCTTTGGCAGAAACCATCTTTTTCACATGAGCAAGACCAGGATATACATCCTTCTGTTGTGGGACAGAGAATCAAGCAGGAGAAGTCCATCAATTTTTGGACAAGGTTCTTTACTTCTCTGTTAACATATTCATTGTCCCTCTCTGAAATGTAGTATATTATAGCAATAGAAGTTCGGCATTCACAGTATACTTGTTGGAAAGGAAAAACATAAAACATCATTCATATACAATAAATTCTGATGTACACTAAGTTATGTAGAATCTCATGAACTTATATAAGAAACAGGGCCTTTGCTTTAAGGGAGAGACTGAGGAGATATTAACCTAATACAAGGACTTTAAGCATCTATAATCGTATACTAACATCCTTGTAATGTGAAACTACAAGTAAATTCTTCCATAGGAAAAATACCAACTTTCACATGAATACGCTTATTGACACGTGAAACTTGGTTGAAAATCATAAGAGCATCATACGCGTCCATCATGACATGAATATACGAGTACAGGCGCACAGCAAGAAACATTTGCATCTTAATATAGACCTATACTCCAAAGGACAGCGCTATGGGAACAATCTGCTAACAAATCACCCTGCAGCCTTTGAGACGGTAAAATTTGAAGCAACTGATCAAATTTGAGAAAGAACTTTAAAGTAGATGATGATGTACAAGGAAAGGGAGAAGAGTGCAAACACGTGCTGCCAAAAGATAAGTGCTGAAGCTTCACTAACTGCATATCCCCTCAAGCTGGCAATTGCTCCCAGTAAAATAGCACTGGGTGTTGTGTATTGCAACAAAAGCACAAATCTAAACATGGAGTCATTCTCAACCAGGAAATTCAGCTTATCAGACAATGCCACAATCCCGAGTCCTAGAAGAGGAAGCACAAGAAGTCTTGCCACAACTATACCAACTGTAGTTCTAAGTCCAAGTGTAGACGCATTTGGTCCCTCAGCAAGCATACCCCCAAGTATAAGCATCACAGATGGTACCATAGCGCCAGCTAAAATCTCCAAACTGTCCGTGATGAAAGATACAGGAGCATCATAGCCAAAGAATAAAGCTTTCAGCTGAGGCACTGTGCCAATGATGATAGCTAATAGAGAAGCAATAGTCGGGGGTTGAAGTATGTGCTGATATGGAGTTTGTTCAGCAACAATTCTGATCTTCCTCATAACTCTTGGCTCGGCCAAACATTGAATGGATCTGGGACTGTTCCCACGGTTTTCTTCCAAGATTTCATGGTCAGGAATAGTGGCTGGGGTGACACCTGAAATACTCTTAAAGATCCTGGCAATAAAGGGTGTCTTGGAATGTTCAGTCTCTGTATCCTCAATGCCGGGCCACTCAGCTTCTACTAGGAGTGGCCTACTGATGTTATTAATTGCCTGAATTTCCTCAATCTCAGCCCCTTCTTCAACAATCTCATAATATTCCATCGGAGGCTCCATCATGTGGTAAACAAAGATGTATACAAGAATTACAGAAACCCACTGGGATAAAGATATATAAGCCACCCCTCTTCGATAACAATCCTGCCCAAATGGATTATTTGAACTATGACAGACAGATCCAACCACAGCAAGAAGGAGATTTCCAGAGTTCCCAAATCCTGTCATTATTATAGTAAACCTATTAAATTGGGGAGGCGGGTGACATATGATCACCACGAAGAACCCGAGTATGCAGCCGACGCATGTACTCACTAGCACATTAACAGGGATAAACCACCAACCCACAAAGTTCTTAAGAGTAATGCTTTTACCCAATTCAGTAAAGATTAGACATGGCAAGAACAGAGCAAACACAAGTTTACTGAGGAGTTTAAATGTGGCTCTGGGGATCATTTGCATTCTTGGGGAGGCAAGAAACAGTCCTATCATTGTGAGACAGAGAAGTTTCAACAATGGCTCAATAGCAGTTCGAAGATCTCCATGGCTAGACTGGAAATCATCTTGATATGAACCACCAATTTCTAGCCCTGACATCTTGACCTTACTTCAAGGATGAAATCTGCAATAGATCAAATACTCAGCATTTATGAACCACCAATACTTCAAAAACGAAATTGTATCATGTTTAATACATATCCAACATTCCTATAAAATATAACACTGACACATTAAATTATATTTATACACTGTGTGTATATATATATATATATTGTAGCATTGCGTTTAGTGTTAGTGTACCTTAGGCGAGCATATGTAAATGAATTTCCACGCCGGTAGAATGAAAATGCATAATAGTATTCAAATTATTATCTAAGGCAAATACAATATAGATTACATAAAACATTAACCATGGAAATATAAAACAAGATCAATTAGAAATACAGGATTGGTTTCACAAAGAGGGAACCAAAGAGAGGCAATGACAATGCTTTTATAGATTAGAGGAAACTCCGGAATATCAAAGAGAATACCTGGATTGTAAGACTAGAATCGAGCGAAACAAGAAAGAATCTTAAGACTGTAATCGGAAATTCGATAAAAATCGAAGAATCTCTGGGTGCTAATCGCACAGTGACAAGGTGAAGCGGAAGAATGAGATAATTTATAAATCAAATCAGCGTATGAAGAAAAGTCAAAGCTTTTCACGTTTATCTCGCTTCGGCCAAAAGATAACCAATTCACGAAATTCTTGAAAGCTTTTGGACAAGGTGATGGTCTGATAGCGCGAGAATTGACTAATCCCATCCAAATGTTCAGGATTTGGATTTGGACTCATAGATATCAAGCGAAGAACTTCATATTATTATGAATAATGTTTTGGAAGTCAATTTTTTTTCATTTTTTGGCCATAAATGAATTACGTTTATTTCCCATTTGGAATGCGTTGGCGGTTCAGTTCATATAAAGCTTTTGAGCTCAGAAATTAACGCCATCTCATATATGCACTCAGGGCATGTTGTAAATAGATATTTAATAAAATAAGTACCTCAATAAATACCACCATTTTTTTACCACAATAAATATCATCATTTAATTATCTATTGTGATGGAATTAGACGCATCATGAAATAAATAAATAAATTTTCTATTATAAGTCAACAATGTTACGAAAGATCACATCATTATGAGTTGTACTTATCTCTAAAATAAAACAGAATTAAAATATTGAAAATAAACACAACTTTATATATATAAATAAATTTTTTATAAATCGATAAAGGAAAAAAAAAAGGAGGTATAAATCAATGTAAGATGCCAATATGACTCTCATGAAGGAACGATAAGTTTTTTGGGGTTTCACTTCTCAAATCGCTCGATAGTTTAGAGATTCATGATGACTAATATTTTATTGTCATACAAAAATTTTGTGAG
This sequence comes from Erythrophleum ivorense, assembly GCA_026724425.1. Taxonomy (NCBI): domain Eukaryota; kingdom Viridiplantae; phylum Streptophyta; class Magnoliopsida; order Fabales; family Fabaceae; genus Erythrophleum; species Erythrophleum ivorense. Next base: position 48,300,415 of record JAIUCV010000009.1, read on the forward strand.
ATCATCAGACGACGAAAAACTCAAAATCCCCAAAGCTTAACTCTCATAAAATTAAAAATTTCATTTAAGAGTAAACTCCTAACCAATAAATTTTTCCAATTGTATTGTCATGTTTGAGGTTATAGAAAAAAATCTCTCCTCAAAATTTTTGTATGCACAATAAAATACAAAAAAAAATTATTGAGTGTGTTTTCCATGCTAGTTTGAGTTTTTAAAAACATAAATAACTTCATTGGATTAAATTGACGATGGACGAAAGTGTCCCTGATATCAGGGGCAGTGGGAGGTCTTGAAACAGGGAAATTGAAAAATTAATTTGAAAAAAAGGCTCATTTCAACCTTCATTCAGCTGAATTTAGCCTCAGTAATCCAATTCCAAACTTTGGGATTAATGATGCTTATGCAGAAAGCTCATTTGGCTTTCGTGGGTGAGTTGTTTTTAAACACAAAGGTATATAAAACGCAATTGAAAAAATTAGACGCCAAAAGGTAAATAGAAAAATGGGTGTACTAAATAATAAATCACAATTAAAAAAATTAAAATTTAAAAGGAAAAATATAAAAACGGGTCTATTGAAATTTTTTATAATTATTACGATATTTTTTATCATAATTTAATTCATTTTTTGTTATATTTCCAGGATTTTGGGATTTTTATATATTTTAAAAAATAAAAATCATTGTATGTAAATTTAAAAAATATTTTTTAAATTAATAATTGGATAATTTATTATTGATATAAGTTTGAAAATATGGATATAGAGTAGTGCACATTTTCTGTGTTTTTTTGGTCGGATATAGAGTTGTGCACATCCGTTGCAACGCGTGAGTTTGTGCCTAATATAATATGGACTTCTAGATTTAGCTGTGGGCTTTCCTTTTTTTTCTGGATAAGATTATATGGGCTTTCATCTGTAATAACATTTTGAAATGATTGACTTCTCCCATTTATATGAATATGAATCGTTTTTTTTTTCTTTTTTTAGCATCAACATAATATCATTATATCATAAAGAAATAAATTGAGGGGTTTAGATCTTGTATGCTCTTACTTTCTTTCTTTTTTTCTTTAAATTATGTCGAGCCTCATATTGTATGTTTATCTTTTTCTAATATAATAATATTATATTAACACCAAAAAATAAAAAGCTTATTTTCCTTTTATATATTATCCCCAACAAAAAAAAAATTAAAATTAAAAAATCTCCCTTAATTTTCATGGTCAAAAGCATGAATCTAAAGTTGCCTGAAAAAGTCCTCTGGCTGAGATTAGGTCTCCTTTTGTTTTATATGGATCCTTCATATTTTTTTTTTAACAAATTAGCCGTGTCCTTTTTTAAGAGAGGAATACAATGTATGTAAAATTCACAGAAGTACTGGCTATCAATCAAGAGATAGATATTACATGTCTTCCTCTATTTAAAAATTGACATTATCAATTTTTTAGACTTAAAGTTTTATTTTGACCTCTCAAATATTTCTTAATTTAGTTTTTCATAGAATTATTTTTTCAATTTGATTTCTCATAAAATTAATTTTTTAAATTTAATTTTTTAGATATAGATATTTGTCAATTTAATCTATAACAAATAATACTATTATTGATAATATCTTTATGTCAATCTATTATTAATTAAACTAATAATTGATACATGATATGTATCATATTTTTTGATAGGTCAAGACTAAGTAACCAATAGTTTATAATATGCATGTTAAACGTAGATTAACTGTTAATATAATTAACAATAGATTAATATTAATAATGATATTATTTGAAAAAGATTAAATTAAAAATACTCATAGTAAAATATTAAATTAAAAAGACAATTTTATGAGAGAGCAAAATAAAAAATGCTCAATTTGTGAGAGATTAAACTATAAAAATAATTTTATAAGAAATTAAATTAAAAAATATCCTTTTATGAGAAACAAAATAAAATTTTAGTCATTTCTTTAGAAAGGATTATTTTTGGTGCCATTTTAAACTTTATTTCAACAAATTATCGGCCCTTAAATATTCACCATTAAATTAATTTAATGGATAAAAATAGTGCGACTAAGCAATGATACCTTAGAATTTTCCCTCTAGGAAATGGCCTAAGATTTTAATTTTGTTGAAACAACCCTTTTGTTTCATTATTTTTAATATATTGGAAAAAGTTACTTACTTTTGAGGAAAAAATATTTTGGAGTACAAAAAGTTATTTTAAGGGATCCTTTAGTATCCAAAATATTAGATATAAAAATAGGAATAAAAATAAGTAAATAGAATAGATTAAAATCTCTATTTTAAAAGAAATAATAAAAAAGATGTTGTTAAATAACAATAATAATATAACAAATATTGTATAATTTTTTTATTTTTATTTGACTATCAAATAGATTATAAGTTATTATTAATTATACATGAACTAAAATTTTTTATTTTACTTAAACATAAATGAATAATACTAAACAATAAATTTTAGTCATGTGATGTTACTTTTGTAGTCGCTCAAAATTAATCTAAATCATAGAAGAAAGAAAAATCCTTTTTTTTTTTGTGGGGGTTAATGGAATGGCAATAAGAAGACAAAAGATGAAGGAAAGAGAAAAGGAAAGGAGTGAAATGACAACTCGTTTGCACAAAATGATTCCCACGATTTTTTCCAAGTTCAATCATAAGCGAACGCCATGAGACTGTGAGTGAGACTGCCTGATAAGTCATCTGCAACATCATCATCAATGGCGTCCCCATGAAACAAAACTGAGAAGCCTTCCAGATATTCCAAAAAGTACTTATTTTACCACTTCTTTATATAAAAAAACAGTACATATTTTATCACCTCTTTCACTCAGAGAATCCCACTTTGATTGAACTTCACTAAGTACGGTTTCTAGGGTTTTGGCTTAGGTATAGTTGGGAAGCAACCAGGTTTGGTTATTTTGCAATCATTGGTTGGGAATGAACCCCTTTTGCTGCCTTCCCATACCGCAAACCTTTTCCCAAAGCAACATTTTAAATAAACTAGCGTCCGGTTTAAATGACCTAACATCTAGACTCACGTGCTACTGTACTTATGAGTGTTCATTGACGCGATTAGTCATAGGACCTGCTTTAACTTGACTTAATCGGATCGGATCGGATCGTGTCAAAAATATAAATAGATAGACCGTTAAATAAAATTATATCAGGTTAGACCGAGTTATAAGTAAAGATATATTTTATCTAATTTGTTTTAATATTTATTTATTTTAATTATTAATATCTTGTCATCTTATTTTTTTTATTGATTATTTTTATGATTGATATACATGCTTACTGACATTTCTTTTGTTGAATACATGTATTTATTTAAAGTTAATTATATTAGTATAACTTATATTTTGCTTGATAATACTAAACTATTTTTTTATTATTGATAAAAACATGAAGGTTCTAAAAGCCTATTATTTTGAAGTATATACCTATGAATTTACAAAAAAATATTTTTATATTACAAGTATCAGTTCATAAAAAAAAAAATTTTTGAGCGATTCTAATCCGCCCTAACCTAATATAAAATTGGGCTTGTTCGAGTCAGGCAGGACCACGGGCATAAAAATAAGCCCGACATCTTAATTAGGTCAAGTATTGGGCATATTAGATGTCCGCTCGACTCTACCCATAAACACTCCTAATTGTACTGGAATTTATGCTTCAATTTAAATAAAAAAATACAAATTTTTTTAAGAAAAAGGTTACACTAAAATTTAAAGAAAACAATGTAGTACGAAATCCAAAATAAAAAAGAGATGGCATTATTCTAAAGTAAATATACAGTATCTATGTCTTATTTCTTATGCTTCTATAATATATATAGTTTATATTAGTATGTTAGTGTAAATTATTAGCAAGCTTACTTAATATTTAATAAATATTATAAAAACTTGCCCTCTATTTTATTTTGTTATTAGCTTAATTTTTTTATACAATCTATAATTTTAAATAAAATTATTTAATTGTTATTATTGTCATATAAAAAATTATAATGTTATGTTAAAACTTAAAGTTCACTTGATTATCATTATTATATTATATTAAGAATAAAATTATAGTTTTATACTTAATTTTGTTGATAAAAAGTAAGTAGTAAAGAAAGTTTTTACAATACATATCATATGTTATAAGAGTTAGATGATATTTTTGAAATAAAAAAGATATCAACTGTAATATAGACAAATTTTAAAAGAGATTAATGTAATTTACTTGCATTTAAAAAAATATTAAAGAAGTTAAAATTTGGTTTAATTATTCTGATAATTTTTAAAATTTTATTTAATTTTTAATTCAATTCTCATAATTTAAAAATTTATAACTAAATCTCTGCAATTAATTATATAATTTTTAATTTAATTTATGTAGATAAAGTGATAAACATTTGTCTGAATGACAAAAGAACAAATTTTGCGGATTTTGTCAACAGTATGCCATTGAGTATCCAGAATTCATACCGATTCAGTGCACGGGACAATGACGAAGAGAATTATTTTGATCTTAATGGCTAGGATAGGCTGATCTAAATTCTACATATTTAGACTATTAAAATAACTTATTATTTGCTAATAGATTTTCATAAACCTCATGTAAAAATTAAACAATATAGGTTGAATTAAAACATTTTGTGATAATAGGCTCTTAATTATAAAATTTAAATTATAAAAATAAAATTAAAAATTGAACAACACTCTACAGGTCAATATTTTAATTAGATCTTGAAATTTCGAGGGCTCTTTCACTATAAAATAAATACTTTTAGCAATGATTTTTAATGACAATTAAAAAAAAATTGTCACTAAAAATATTCTTTGTGATAGTTTACAGGAAATAAAGTTTGATGACATCCTTTATGATCTAGTGTTGACATGCTTATCAATATCTTGTAACATTTTGTAAGTTGTATGCTGTTGAAGTATTATCTTTCATGTTTATTATATTCTTTCTATGCACATTTTGGTGAATTTATTTTCAAAATTAAAGTAAGTTTGCCAATTGAAACATTGTTGATTTTGTATTGTATTAGAAACAATGGTTGTGTTAATTTATTGAAAATGAAATTTGCCCATTAAAATATACAGTTGTGGTAGTCAAAATTTATTGTATTATTTAGATTAGGATTGTAAATTTTACATTTGCAAACTAGTATTTTAAAATTAAACTTTAAAAAATTCAAATTCTTTTTAGTTGGACCTTTAATCACCATTAAAATTTTTTAAATAAAAAAATTCCAATAGTCACTTGTGCTCCTTTAATAATGACTTTTTATAAAAGTCAAATTAATAAATTTTTTTTGGCAACCATTAATAAAAGCAATTTTTGCTATTATTAAAAAAATATTTTTAATGTTAACTTTTAACAAAAAGTCAAATTAATAAGCCTTTAATTGCAATAGTTATTACTACTAAATAGTTTTTATGGTAACTTTTGCTATCATTATACATTATTTTTTGTGGCAATTTTTTTTGTTACTATTAAAAATCTTTTATTATATTAGTATTAGCAACAACTTGGTTAGCGTTGACTTAATGTGGTGGCTAAAACTGTTTAATTATAAGTTTTGTTAAATGTCACCACCATTTTATTTATCTATTTATTTCTGTAGTGTTCTAAGGAACCAATCCTTAGATAAGAATATTAGGCTATGTGCAACTCATCCAAGGTCTAACGTGGATCTTTCTTCGTTAGTGCATAAACAAAATACAATCGTATTAAAGAAAGATTGAGAGTTGTGAGTCTCATGTATTTTTAGTCTCTCTTTTTTAATGTTAGACCTTATACTCCATATCTTTTCTCTTTAACAAAATAACATTCTCTACAAGGAAGGATCTATTTTGTCTAAGCACTACATATGCCTTTTGTTTTCCATCCAAGAGTTGGAACATTTCATTTGTTGTCCAAATTTATTCCTTTAAAAAGGTAACAAGAATTTAAATATTAAATTTTTATAAATTTTTGAATCATTGTCTTTAAATTTTTGTAAAGAACAAAAAAATTTCGAATTCCAGAAATTAAATTTGTATGTAAATTGTGAGAAGAGAATCTATAGGATATAGCAAGGTAGTAGGCCTATGGCCCTCCCTCCCCGACAACAAAAGGTCGTACATTTGGACATTTGGCCTTTGGCCCCCTCAAGAAACCAAAAAAGCAGGTGTTCACATGCCTGAAAAAGTAGATGTCTTACTCTATATCGGGAGCTCATTCTGTGGCATATGTACGATCTTCAGTAAAACTAGTGCATGTTGTGAGTTAGGGTTCCGTCGAGACGTAGGGTTGTTTCCCTTATATAGTATATATGGATACAAATGTAGAGGAAGGAAGTTAATTAACAATTCTTATACATATGACTGTCATCAAGCTGAACCTGACTATTTCTTTTATCATTATATTATTATTTTATTAGACAGACTACTCATAACGAATCTTTGAAATGAAATTTTGGCAAATTTTTTGGTAATTGGCCAGTGATATACTATATAAGAGACAGAAACTGAAGTATCCCATTTAATTTGCATCGGTCTAATATGCACCCACCCTGAGGAATTAATTTGTGAATAAAAACTTGTGAGACTGAGAGTAGCATGATACATAGAAGTAGAAGATTTTGTGAAAACAATTTTAAGACAACAATATTTTGGTCATTTTGGCTAGTAATGGGTACATAAGGCACGGTGATGTAAGCTATTCCGGCTCATAATTAGATAAAGTAAAATAATATTTATATATGGGCTAACTTCAAGTTACTAAATATAAGAATAACATTTACATGTAAATTGATATTCGCATTGTCCATATCAAATTATCATGCCAAAATATTCAATTCAAAGTCCAAAAACAACTCATGATTCAGTAAATGATCAGTGAGATAGCAATATCATTTTTTTTATAGTTAATAAATTTAAGAGACAAATAAATTAATTGATCAATTTCAAAGAAGAATACACTGCAGATGGACTTTAGCTCATTTGGTCGATATTTCAAAACTAGCCCACTTTTATTTTTGTAATATTTTACCCAATTTGAGTATAGATGACTCACAACCCAACGACTTATAGAACAACCGTTCAAACCAAATCCCGCAAGTCCCTATGTCCATGTTGACATTAATTAATATCTCCTTATAACTAAGCTAGGCTCATTAAAACAAGTCATTTGCAAGTAAAGCTTCTAGTTAATAAGTTCAAACATGAATATATTTTTGCTTATAGTAAACAGAATCCTTCTAAATATTCGATTATGTGGAAAATAGCCACCCTATGACTCAATCAGATAAACTCAATAAGCGTGTTAATTTGTACATACATAAATTAACTTTTGGTATAAAAGGTGTGAGAATTTATATCAGTTGAACATAAATTTAAAAGCGTAAAGGTAAATTATTCCTCTATTATTTGAAAAATATTAAAATTACATGATTATTTTTTGTTTAGAAAAATTACATTTATCTCCTCTAAAATCAAAAATTAAAAGATACACTATATTGATATTTCTCATAATGAAAGATAAATTATAGTTATACTTATTTTATCTAAAATATCATTATATTTATTACTTATATAATATAACATGTATTATATATATATTTGATCAATATATATAAATTTCAAATTTCAAGATAAATTAAGTATATAATATTTAATACAAAATAAACAATATTTTAAAACATACATTTTAATAAATTATATTTTTAATAAAAAATAAGCATTATTTTGAAAAATATTTTCATTATAAAAAGGTCTGTATATATTTATTATAACAAAAAAGATAATGAAATTTAAATATACCAAAAAAAAAAATCAAGGCCTTATGAATATGATATCAGAAGGGAGGTATGTCTGTGTCTTCTACAAGGTAAAGGCATTGGCATGCAATATGGCATCGTCTAAGAAACCGTAGGGTATAGCTGAAGATATATGGCAGCATATGGGACAGCTAAGCTTTGGCCCTAGCTACCCAATCTTGCATTCATGCTATGCTAAGCCCTCCAGCTGTTTGATAAGATATAACAAACCAGGGGGACGTACAGGGCGTCAACGCAGACTAGTCTTGAATAGAAAGCAAGCCCCCCTCCATGCATATTCACTACCACTATCATATTCATATGCCTGCCCCAAAATCTACATCTCAGCCTGCCTCTAGATTTGCATGTCCCTCAATATTATCTCTTTCTTTTATCAACAAACCAAATTTTATGGCATGTTTGTCGAGGTGAAGGAAAATGTAATGAAAATGAAAAATGTTATAATATATCTATTTTGATTTTATAATTATTATTTAATATTATTTATTAATTATTATTCAATCTTTAAAAATATGAATATTAAAATTATTTACATGACAAATAAGCGATTAATAGACCATCCATACCCTTTGGTAGTAATTAATTTAGTTTTTAAAAAATAACAAATTTATTAGAAATTAATTTTTTAGACTTTTTAAAGTTAATTGACAGTAAAATTAGATTAAATTGTACTCTTTTTTCTTAAGATGTTATTAAATTATATTTGATATTTTTTATTTCAAAAAATCATTAGACTTTCGTAACATTTAATATACGTTACAAAGATTTTCTTTCTAATTCAGATTTTGTTAATAAAATTAATTTTTTACATGATATATATTCTTTCGAAAAATAAATTATTTATTTATTTTTTACTATCATATTAAAAATAAAATCATATTTTAGAGCTTGATATCAATTGAGGTACCTTTATACTGTCATAATAATATAAAATTGTATTATCATATTATACAAAAAATTACGTCTATTGACAAAAAATAAATTAAAAGGGAGATTTTTGTAGTGTATATATATATATATATATAATGTCAAAGAATTAAATGATATTTTTAAAACAAAATACTGGATATTATTTTAACATATCTAAAACATAAAATTAATGAAATTTAAGCCAGAAATTAACAAGCAAAAAAATTATATTCTTAAAAGATAATTGTTTCCCTTGCTATGAGAAGTTTAATCTATTAAAAAATCGATTTTTTAATTATTGAATCACTTCAAAATCTATATATATAGTAACAAAAAATTAATTTGCACAAATTTAAAAAAATTAACTTTCTAAAAAATAAAGTTTAAAGAGTACAGGTTTTGTTTTCGGAGACTAGAACAAGAACTTCATTTAGCCTTGTTTATTTATTTATATTCAACCGCACTCCCCTCCACCTCCTACTTCCTCGTACTGTCCTTTGCAAAACCAACTTGCCCGAAACACCTCTCTCTCTCTCACTCACACACACTTTTCAAGCCCTAGCTAGCTTATTTAAGTGAGCTAGGGCGAGTTACTCTCTGCACAAGACATGCTTTGCTTTCTTGATGGGTGACTTCTTTCTGGGTCCAATCCTGGGTGCTCATGATACTTGCTTAAGCTCCAGGCATATATTTGGATGTTTTAGACTTTTTCTTTTACGAATCAAAAGTAGCTCTCTATATGTTTACAAATTAAATTTGGGGGGTGGGTGTTGTGAGGGTTGTGGAAGAAGGAGCTCTCTTCAGTCCAGTTCGAGACTCTTGAAGAGGACTGAGGCTCAGCTGCTGACTCGTTGATTCAAGAGTTCACCAATAATAATGAAAAGAATGGTGTGCTTCTGATCCAACGATGCGGGAGCTGTATCCAGTCGTGACTGTCACGTCTTGGACTGAAGGGAGCTCCCTTCGACTCCACAGCCTTACACCACAATTTTCACGCCCTCTTTTTTTTTTCCCTCTACTTTGTACTTTATACATATATACAAGGTTTTGTGCTTAGTCAAATACACTATGAAACTTTTTTCTGGTGTTTTACTAGGGTATTAATTTGTAGAGTGATTTTGAAGCTATCTCTTCCCTAACTTAATTAATTACGTTCTTGTTGATCTTGGTGCATATATATAACAAAAAGATGGAGAAATTAATGATGTTTTTAATCTAGTGTGACCAAGCTACTTGTGCATGTTAATCATTCCTCGAAATCTGGATTTTCAACTTGTTTTATATATGCAGGCTGGCATCCATTTTTTCTTGTCTTGCTCCTTTTTGGTGTTCACTAATATAAATATATATAAGGATTTTGATTAAACTGATAAAATAGCACTATATGTGAGAATGTTACTTGTGTAAATCAATAATGGATTTGCCTCACATAATTTTACACACTCTATCTTAAAACGAAAGACTAATATAATGCATTGTCCTCTTTTGGAGCAAATTAAGATCTCTTCACTGTGTCTTGTTTGCAGATCAACCTTTCCGTGTCCTGCAAATCTCACATTCAAGTGTGAATCTGCTTCTGAGCATGTGAAAACTTGAGATTTTGATGTTGAAGTCGCAGAATCTGTAAGTTTTCACAACTTTTCGTCTCAGAATTCCTCAGAAAACTTCTAGACGTCTCATATTAATTCCTTCGGTTAACCAATTCACTGAGCAGACAGAAGGCATATATGGTAAGTAGTAAAGGAAGTAATTTTAACTATATATTGGAAAATATACTTCTAAGGGGTTTATGGCTCTGATGATTCCCAGAATATCATGTTTAACACTACAAATCATCGATCGCCATCTTCTTCTGATCTTTCAAGTTTCACAGAAGATCTCTAGGGTTTTGCAACACTATGAGTTGTGTGGTTTGATGGGCTTTTTCTTTTGTCCCTTGTGTAATGATTTTATAATTAGTCTTTGTTGAAGGAAGAGTATACAATTTAACGAGGAAAATTTTCTACCCCTTTCCCACATCAACTATTTGACCTACATTGCCTATATTATATATGAATATAATCTCCATTGATCTCTTATATTGTTAGACATCATTCCGATCCGTGTTCATGATCAGAGTTTGCAAAAATTTATTTATATTCAAATTTATAATTTTGTTTGCAGCCTAGGTAGCAACAATAATATTTGCTTTGTATTGACGGTATTATGTTTAATTAATTATCTAACTCCAATTAACGGTATTATGTCCCTGTAGTCTTGATATTGTTAATGGAATTTTTTTTGTTTGGAATACATTCTTAATGGAATTTTATCGTATCTTTCATGGCTTGTCTCTACTATATGGCGTAATTTAAGTTCGTCCTCACCATCAACTTCATTGGCAATTTCTTGAGGTTAATCATGAAATTTCGTAAATACTTCATATATACAAGGCCTTAAATTTTCTTTAACATGTTTTCTATATCTTCGTCTCAATTTGTGCCTGCACACTTCTTATTGAATTTGCCCATTTGAAAATGTTCAAACACAAGTAACTAATTTGGTCGTATCTTTCATGGCTTATCTCTACTATATGGGGTAATTTAAGTTCGTCCTCACCATCAACTTCATTGGCAATTTCTTCAGGTTAATCATAAAATTTCGTAAATACTTCATATGTACATGGCCCTTAAATTTTCTTTGACATGGTTCTAGATCTTCGTCTCAATTTTTGCCTGCACACTTCTTATTGAATTTGCACATTTGAAAATGTTCAAACGCAAGTAACTAACGCCCAAAAAAGTAAAATAAAATAAAGTCATCATTCCTTCCTGTTGGCCGATATTACGGTGTGGGCTTTTGTGCCCTATTAGTCTCATTCATTTAAATGTGTGTTTTCAGTCATTTCCTGTCCGAGAGAAAAATCGCTGCACCCTGAAGAGCAAGGTAAAAGACCAGAGTTGCATTTTATTTGCTGTCGGATCCAACGAGCGTCTAAAACTTTAGTTAGATTTGGGAATCTAAGATTAAGCATCAGACCTTGAGGTTCCCAAGAGAACTGAAAAATGTTGATTTTATGAGCTTGATTGGTGCAATCAATTTAGAAATGAAAAATGTTTTTAAGTTACTAAATTTGTTTAGTAGCAAGAATGTGGGTAGTTAGTGAAACATTTAATGATCCAATTTCTAATTCATCATGTATACTAAAAATAGATTTTTTTTAATAATTCCAACCTTATCAATTTCTTTTAAGTGTGTTGTAAGAGAAGGAAAAATAGTGAGTTCTAGCGTTTTTCCCCTTATCTCTGGTTTTGGATCCAACCCTAGCCCCCGGTCTTCGATTGTTGATTAAAAAATAGTCTAACACTGTAACTTAATTACTATTGTTTTGCCTATTCTGTTTATCTTGGATGATAACAATTCTTTTCATTCCAAAAGAGAGAGAGAGAGAGAAAGCGAGCGAGAAGTTAAGTCACAACGTGTGAAAGGTGAAATAGTTAAGTAACCAACATTATCTGAATTAATCCTATGTGTGTTTTGCTATTATGATGTCCACATTGAAATGCTTGTGATTTTGTGTTTTTCTAAAATTGCCTTAAACGTTTTTGCGGTACTTCTCCTTGTTTAGACCCAGTGATCACGCCTCGTCTCTTATATGCTATCAACTTTTCTAGTTAATAAATCAGCATAAACACGCAAATAAAACAAATAAATTATTAATATCGTTCGATAAGTTAGTTAATTACTTGCAAGAAATGAATTGGAAGCTTTTTTTTTTATTGGTTGTACCTTAACGTACGGTGTCTTTGAACTATTTTACATATCAATCAATATCATTATTTTGAAGTAATTTTAAAAATACATTTTTTACATCAACTTGAAGTAAGTAATTGCTGCTCAAAGTGAGGCATCATATTTACATGCTATTTGAAAGAAGCCTTGTCTTAGGTTGGAATGATTACTCGGTATGAGGCAGTAGTTAACACTGCATTGGTCATAAGAATTTGGTAAATTATCCACTCTGTTCACGTGCTCCATTCATAATGTAATTTTTTCTTATCCTACCTAGCAAAGATAGGGATCCTTTTTGTGCTCCTTTTTATCTATATTTATGAGCTAAATGAATGAATTGTCTTCTAAATGTAAAAGCACACTTAAATTTAGAAAAAATTTTATGTATATATAATTGGGCTTAAGGAAAAACTCAGTTAATGTAAATCCTCAGTATCAACTTCGTTGAACATTTCTTCAGATTAATCCTAAACTTCGTACATATGTGCATGGCCAATAAATTTTGCTTTGCCATGGTTCTAGATCTTCGTCTCAATTTGTGCTAGCACATTTGGTGAATTTGCACGTACATCGGGAAAAGTTCAAACCACAAGTAATATTAAACACTCAAAATTTCAATTTACTATTCCTGTCCGTCGTCAGAGTGCTGGGCTTTTGTGCCTTATTAGCTTCTTTTACCGATTGTGTATTTTGACTATTTTCCTGCTCTAGAAAGATCTGCGCCTTGAAGAGCAAGTTCAAAGACCAAAGTTGCATTTTTATTTACTGTTGGATCCAATAAGGGTTTAAAAGTTTATAATTAGATTTGGGGATCTACAATCTAGTATGCGTTTACATTCATGGTGAGAAATCACGTTAGAGTAGAAGCAACAAATTGTGATTTCGTAAGAAACGTGATTTTGACCCATATAAACACAGAAATAAACACACCCTAGTAACCAACCTTGAGGTCATCCCCAAGAAGACTAAAAGAATGTTGATTTTGAGCTTGACGGAATCAATTAAGAAATGATTTTTTTTTTCTTATCAATATCTTTGAAATGTATAGTAAGAGAGAGGAATTTTTTTTGTTTGGGGTCTGAGGAAAATAGTGAGTTCAAGTGAAGTGTTCCCCTTATTTCTTTTGGTTTTGGATCAATATTGTGGTCCTTGTATTGGATTAATTGTTGTGACATTCTTCAGTTGTTGTAAATGCAGTGGTCTCTAACAGTCTAATTAATATACTATATATTATGTTGCCACTTAAGGCTAGCTAAGATGGTTGGCAATTTTCATCCTCTTTTTATATTAACAAAACTTACTATTGTATTACCTCTAATTAATTCGTCTATATTTTAATAATAAACATCCTTTTCACCACAAAATTAAAGTAAGTCATGACAGTTGAAATAATTATTTGGGTTCTTTAACAAAACTAACAGTATAAGACGGCTACTTTTTGATGATTTATTAATTAGAAAATTTTAACTAGCCCCACTTGATTATAAGGAAAATTATAAATAAGGTCTTAAAGTTGAAAAAAATTATTCTACAAGACTTATTATTATTATTTTAATATAGATTACTACTAAAACTAATGATATTTAGTAATAATAAATCGTTTAAATAATTTTTTTAAATTCTAAGTCTTTATTTATAATTCTTTCTTGATTATATTTTATCTATTACTTGAGCTAAACTGATGTGACTTAAACTCATAATTGTGTATATATGAGTCCATTCCAATTTAATGACAAAAAAGTCAAGTGGGATCTATATATAAACTCTTAAAATAAAAATAATTGCTCATATATAGTTAAACATAATTTTAATTAGATAAATGGTATAAGTCTTTTTATTTTAATTAATCGTACAATTTTCTTCTCATTATGATGTCCACAATTTGCTTGTGATTTTGTATATTTCTAAAATGCCTTAAACTTTTTTGCGGCGCTGCTTCCTGTTTAGACCCGATTCATGCCTCTCCTCTCATATGTGCTATCAACTATTTTAGTCAATAAATCAACACAAACACGCAAACGAAAACAAATAAATAAATTATATGCAAGAAATGCATTGGGTGTTTAAAGCCCAAAGGCAAAATCCCTAGTATGTTTGTTGTGAAGGTTCTAACCATTGCCCCTTGCTACAAAAGCAAATATCATTTCACGGAATAGAAGATCAACGATTAATCAACTCATTAGACCAGATTACAGATTAATTTGATGTTTGTTAATTTTCGGAAGAACTTAAATTCAAATTTTAAAAAATTTTATGACTCATGATGGTAAGACATATAAAGGTTGAGTTTCACATTATACTTTGAGGGAGATGTTTTGCGAGACCATTTCAAAGAATTTAAGGTCAAAGTACGTTTTAATGAAGAAGGAACCGTTTCTGTTACTGATCTTTTCTTGTATGAATACAGCATCCATGTAATAATTACTAGGACCACTTTATGGAAAATATATGAGCATACTCGCTTATTATATGGAATTTTTTCATTAATGTGCTTATCTCAAAATTATACTTTTTATTGTAAGATTTGAGAATCATAAGTAAAAGAAAACATTAAAGAATATAGAAAATGACAGAGTAATTAGATAGGATAATATACTTATTGAGATATAAATGGATTTAAGAGTAAAAAATATAAGTTGGTTGACAAAGTTGTTTATTGATATTATAAAGTATACGAGATGAGTAGAAAAGAAAGTATGAGTAGAGAAGAAATACTTTGATATCTATTTATAAGAATAAGAGATACATACAAAATTATATAAATTATAAAAAAATTAAACTCATGTGACATTATAAAATCATAAGAGAAGGTAATTAAGTAAAGATTAAAACAAAAAATTCATATTATAAAAAATTAATTTAATTTTAAGTAAAAAAAATCGATTATAAAAACGATATACTTGTTGTAAAGATAAGGATATTTTTTGTACTCCTTTTTATATATATTTACCAGCTAAATGAATGAATTGTCTTCTAAATGTAAAAGCACACTTAAATTTAGAAAATTATTTAACTATATATAATTGGACTTAAAGAAAAAAGCTCAGTCAATATAAATCCTCAGTATCAACTTCATTGAACATTTCTTCAGATTAATCATAAACTTCGTACATATGTGCATAGCCAATAAATTTTCTTTGCCATGGCTTCGTCTCAATTTGTGCTAGCACATTTAGTGAATTTGCATGTACATTTGGAAAAGTTCAAACCACAAGTAACATTAAACACCCAAAATTTCAATTTACTATTCCTGTCCGTCGTCAGAGTGCTGGGCTTTTGTGCCTTATTAGCTTCTTTTACTGAGTGTGTATTTTGACTATTTTCCTGTTCTAGAAAGATCTGCGCCTTGAAGAGCAAGTTCAAAGACCAAAGTTGCATTTTTATTTGCTGTTGGATCCAACAAGGGTTTAAAAGTCTATAATTAGATTTGGGGATCTACGATCTAGTATCCGACCTTGAGGTCATCCCCAAGAAAACTAAAAGAATGTTGATTTTATGAGCTTGGCGCAATCAATTAATTAAGAAATGATTCTTTTTTTCTTATCAATATCTTTGAAATGTATGGTAAGAGAGAGGAAAAAAGTTTTTTTTTTTTGTGTTTGAGGAAAATAGTGAGTTCAAGTGAAGTGTTCCTCTTATTTCTTTTGGTTTTAGATTAATTGTTGTGATATTCTTCAGTTGTTGTAAATGTAATGGTCTCCAACAGTCTAATTAATATACCATATATTATGTTGCCACTTAAGGCTAGTTAAGATGGTTAGCAAGTTTCACCCTCTTTTTATATTTACAAAATTTATTCTTTACCAAAAAAAAAAAACTATTGTATTACCTCTAAATAATTCGTTTATATTTTAATAATAAACATCCTTTCACCAAAAAATTAAAAGTAAGTCATGACAGTTGAAATAATTATTTGGGTTCTACAACATAACTAACAGTATAAGACGGCTCCTTTTTTATGATTTATTAGTTAGAAAATCTTTAACTACCACACTTGATTATATTTCATCTATTACTTGAGATTAGCCGATGTGACTTATTTTTATAATTTTTTTAAACTCATAATTGTATATATAATTCTACGTATATATAAGTCCATTTCAATTTAATGACAAAAAAATCAAGTGGGATCTATATATAAACTCCTAAAATAAAAATAAATGCTCATATATAGTAAAACATAATTTTAATTAGATAAATGTTATGAGTATTTTTATTTTAATTATTTTTACATTTTTCTTCTCATTATGATATCCACAATTTGCTTGTGATTTTGTATATTTCTAAAATACCTTGAATTTTTTTGCGTTGCTGCTCCCTGTTTAGGCCCGATTCATGCCTCTCCTCTCATATATGCTATCAGCTATTTTAATTAATAAATCAACACAAACACGCAAACGAAAACAAATAAATAAATCATCTCCAAGAAATGCATGGGGTGTTTAAAGCCCAAAGGCAAAATCCCCAATATGTTTGTTGTGAAGGTTTGAACCATTGCCCCTTGCTACAAAAGCAACTATCATTTCAGGAAATGGAAGATCAACGATTAATTAACTTTAAAAAAAAGGAGAAAATGAAAGCTGGGAAGAAATCCTAGAACATATTTATTAATTTATTAGACCAGACTACAAATTTGATGTCTGTTAATTTTCGGAAGAACTTAAATTCAAAATTTAAAAAATTTTATGAAAAATTGATACCCATGAAAATTTTAATGATCCATTAGGGACTCATGATGGTAAGACATATAAAGGTTGAGTTTCTAATTATACCTTGAGGGAGATGTTTTGTCAAACAATTTCTAAGGTCAAAAGTGTTCGCCCACTTATATTTGATGATTCCAAAAATTTAAGTCAGATAAAAACTCATTCAACAATTTTTTTTGTTGTAGTTTTTTTATGTGACCTGCAAAAAGTATGCAAAACTTTTGAAAACTTTGTCATGTTTTGTTTATTTGCTAAAAAATTAAAAGTTATTTCTATTTCAATGTTGCGTCTTTGTCATTGATTTTTTTTTATAAAGTCAACTTTTCTTTATCTTATAATTCATCAAGAGTATTAATAAAACAAAGCAACATGAACACTTTGCATGCTTTCCTTCTCCTTGGACATGTTGGTTGGAAGTAGAAAATGTGAAAAAAATTCCTTGATAAATGTTTGCCCAGCATGCTAAACCTTCATTGAAATGTTTAGTTACTTCATAACTACACATTTACTATGGTCTTTCAATGGACAAATCTCATAAGAACATTTTCGACAGCTAATTTTTTGTGTATATAAGAAGTAGCAACATCTGAACAAAAGAAATATTGAAAAATCAAAAGAGAACTTGCTTTTTTTTCATAGTCTTCTGTGTTCTCCAGTTATTGTTAAGTTTCTAGTTCAATTTGACGATTGAGAGCTTATATTGTGAGATTTACTTTGATTTGTTAGTGTTGATAAGAGTTCTTGAATATTGTAACAATTGTGAAAAAGAAAAATAGAATTGTGTGTAAGTTATTGAGTTTGTAAAAGTTCTATATAAGCTTGAAAACTTAGATCTCTGATTATGTACTTTGATTTTTTTAGTAGAAATCACTTAGTGTATAGTAAAGGAATTGGATGTAAGTTTTGTAGACTAAACCAGAATATATTAGATATACTATTCTTCTTATTTTGCCTTTAATTTTGTGTTAATTTATGTACTAAAACCTTGTCAATAAGATCTTATTTTATTTTCTTAATCTTTGTTGCTCAGTTAATTTTTAAAAAATTCTATCGATAAGATCTTAATTAGTTTACAAGGTCTTTGATTTTAATAATTTTGTTTCAACTGTTAATTATTTTTGTAATGTCACCTATTTATCTCTCTCTAGATGCATTTTTCAAAAAGTAAGAAGGAACCGTTTCTATAATTGATCTTTTCTTATATGAACACAGCATCCATTGTAATAATTACTAGAACCACTTCATGGAAAATATATGAGCGCACTCGTTAATTATATGGAATTTTCTCATGTATGTGCATGTCCCAATCAAGTGGATGATGAAATTATTATTTATTTATTTATCTGGGCGACACGCAAAAGAAAGAAAAGAACAAATTACCTGAAGTGAAAGTTTTTAGTTGGGGGTTGGCTCAAATATATGAGCCAGGCATCTCTTTACAATTCATTAAATTATATTGCCATGAAGTTTAACAAAATTTCAAAATCCCAATAATTTCAAGCTGATGTTGAGCTTAATTCAAGACATAAGAGAGAACTTTAAGACTTAAAATATGGTGTCAGTAATTAGTCAATGCGAGACATAATCAGCACTGCATTTCTTAGTCAATGTGAGACAAAATTAGCGCTGCATTTATTATAATAATTTGATAAATGATACACCCTGCTTCTGTGTTCCATAATAACTCATTCAGAATTTTTTTTTTTTCAAGCCTAGCCAGCAAATAACGTTAAGGTTGGGTTAGTTAAGGAGATATATTCTATATTTCAATATCCAAGTTTAAATTTTGGGATACGCATTGAAAAATTTATTCTATAATTATGGATATGAGTGGTGGACTTGTAAGATTGTTTAACAGAAAATTTAGTCTCAATTAAAGTATAAGTTAACTCGAAAATAGATCTTTGCCATAATTAGAAAAAAAAACCAAGCTAACGGAGATATATAAGGATTTTTATGGTGCTTCTTTCCATATATAGAAGCTTAGTGAATGAATTGTCGTCAAAATGTAAAAGCACACTTAAATTTTAAACAAAATTTAAGCATATATAATCAGGTTCTAAATAAAAATAAATTAATCATAAAAAAGGTTGTACGAGAGGAGTAGCTAGTGCTTCTATTAATATAATCTAATCCTAAGTTCTACATAATTACGAGATAGTTAATTAAGATGAATCCCTTTTAAAACCAGCTTGCCTAATTCTACCAAATGAGACAAAAGCACAGCAGCAGAAACAGGGGCACTGAGTGCAACCGAAGCTATAATTCCCAAGGCCAAGCTTGGCCTGGTGTTCATCAACAAAGTCTGCAGAATTCCCATTGCTTCACACACCATAGAGTCATAGCTTGTATAGTAATGCTTCTCCCACTCCATCCAATCAGAGGGCGCCTCGTAGTTCCTCTCTATCATCTTCATCTCATGAATCCTCTTCCTCAGAACTATCATATTCTCATCCACCATCCGGCTCCCCCCATAATCTCCTTCTCCTGATCTTCTGGACGCCATTGTTGCAGTAGAGAACAAGCTTGTTTTATTCCCCCCATTGGAGCTTAATTTCGAGGTTGAAAATGGATGAAATGGTGAAGAAATGATGATACGAGAGGATTGCATTGGTATGAGTATGGAGTTTAAGGAATATCTTAAGAATAAAATCTTAAATACACCAGAGCAATGTAGAAATTATACCCTTAAAATATCACTTTGAAAGAAGTTTAGATTCAATCGGACAAAGTTTAAGAATACCAGACTGTAATTAAAAAAAAAAACTTGGTAATGAGGGGAAAGGTGAGTGGCTTGAGATGGTGATGGATATAAATACGAAGGAGGAGTGAATATTTATAGGGATGGAAAGACGAGGGGAAATGAACTAGAAATAATGGAGGAAGAATCTAGCAAAGAAGGATTGCAGCAAAACCGTGTTTTTTTCAATAAATACAAGTTTACATCTTAACCAGTTGAACCGCGTTTTTTGTTAATATTTATATGAAGCGATTCGGAGAATGTGCAATATATGTGTCAACTCGTGAAAACGATGTGTGCCAGCTGGGTGATAATTCCAGGTTCATGTATGGTATATTTAAAACTCTTCGTAATTAAAAAGATTTTATGATATAATAATTATCAAACATAAGATAATTATTAATTAAATAATTATTTAAATTTAAATTTATTTAACAATTAATAATTTTTAATAGGCTTAATTTGATTTTCATATAGTTAATAAATATAATTATAATAATAAACTTAATAAAATAAATAAAATATTATTTTATATTTAATAATTATTATGTCATAATTAAAAAAGATATTTTTAAGTTTATAATATCATTACTCATCATAAAAGATTACAATCCATTTATTCAGTCTGTTGATAAAAGTGAGCGTGTTATGAATAATTATTATTAATACTATAAATTTAAATCTTAGTTATGGCCCAATTGGTTACTATACGGGGAAAAAAATGAAAAATGAAAATTATGATATCTTTATAATTATTATTTAATAATATTTATTTTTTTATAATTTTTTAAATTAAGAGTACAAGAATTATTTTTTATTTATAAAATTATTTTATTTCTTATTCCCAAAATTATTTTTTTAATTTTAATTTTAATTTTTAACTTTCTGTATATTATATGAGATTGTGAATAAGAAACAGCTATTTTATGATTTCTTTTTTCTTAATTTTAACGTAAATGATTGTAAATTACTCCAACACTATTACCTGATTATTGTAAAAATATAAAATAAAGGGCTATGTAATAGTTTACAATCACACTTGAAATTTTCTTTCATCATCAACTCCTAGGAGAAAAAACAATTGAGGGCGGCTCTTTGTTAATTCAGGCGCGAGATATTGCGAATCCCAACTGTGTAGCAGCTGAGGATAAGCTTTTAACTTCAAATATTCCCACACCCTCGTCGGAAAGGTATTCATTCCAACACAGATTTCTTTTATTTTATTTTTTTTTTCAAAATGGTTAATGAATTATTTATTGGGTCTTACATATTGATGGTTTAGTTCTTTTATATATTTAATCTTTTCCAATATATTGGGCTGTGGGAGACTCCCTATATTTATCAAAAACCATGGTGTGGTTATGCAAATTGCAAGATATGTGTGCGATGAGTTAATAACTCATGACTCGTGACTGATTTTAATTTTTATAATTTAAGTGAGTTTTATTTTTTTATTGAAGTTAATTAGGTGATCTTTACGTTAACTTATTTACATCTCAATTAATTCACATTTTCGATATAATCAAAGGAGAAATATATTTATCGATACAGTGATATTAAGATATTCTTAAAGCATGCGTTTTTTTTTTTTTGTATTTTGATAAAAACTTGATATAATTAAAATTTAAAATTAAACACAGCGTAGTCACCGCTGCTAATAAATTAACTTTTTGGAGTTCCTAAAAGTGAGTCTAACACTGACAGATTAATTAAGTCTTCCTTCATGTTTCTTTTTTCTCTTATTAATTTTAAATTTTTAAGGCTATTTCTAATATATGTTGTAATCGTTATATTATTTTATCATAAGCATTATAAATCTTCATGGATATATAATCACTATTAGAAATATGTTTCCATCGTGTCCCAAAAATCAATATTTTAAAGAACTCGATCAAGCCCAATCCTATTATATAAAAGCATAAGAGGATATAGAAGTCAAAATGTTGTCTTTTGAGAAATTAATATCACGTCACATATATAAATTCTGAACAGATATGAATGCTCATGGACATCGTCTCATTCAAGGTTGTTATTCCCAATAATTTCTGCAAAAGATAAACGTGTGTAAGAAATTGTCAAAGAAAATGAAACTCATAGTCATAGCCATTGTTTTGTTGAAAAGGTCCATATTGTTGTACCAGAAGGCCTAACAACCATTTTGGTTTGTACATGTGGCATCCAAAAACTAAAAATTACTTTAAAAAAATTAAGTGTAAAAGACTTTAAGCGATTAATAATGTGATGTTTTGTTTAAAATATTTATAAGGATATCTATTTTCATCAGAGAATTGTCCTAATCGAAAACAACTTCTTTGAGTTTCAAATGTGTTAAAGAAGAGATGTAATCTCCCATTATTTTGTAAAGAGTAGGTTCAAATTTTCTTTTTCTTCTTTTAATTATCACCATGTTTTTAACTTTTTTGGGGCGTTATCATGATGTATTTACAAACCCAAATTGTAAGTTTTTTTTTTTTTTAGGGGAGATCGAATGAAAGAAATTTTGAGTTATCTAATCTTGACATAAATAAAATGTTACAGCATTAAAAAAGATAAACTGAGTTATATGCAAGCTAACTTACAGTTTATGATGATGAAGACTTCTCTTATCTTGGAAGATTAATTAAATAGTTTTATTTTATTAGTTCCATTTTTGGTAGTTTATCAGTGGCTTGATGCAAACAAAGTAACTCATAAGGTAACTCAATATGCTGCAAATTGTATTGGTGATTGTTTGGACAGATAAGCCGCGCACTTGCGTCTGTTACTTTATCTCATTCTTTCTCAATGATGTCTTCACTGGCTTTTCATTAAAAAAAGAAAAAACCTGCAGAACCTTTGACCTATCACGATTTTCTTTTTGAAAAAGAAAGCTTGGAGTATGTTTTTGATATGTGAAATACTTTCTTAGATTGATGGCAAAAATATAAAACTATTTTCGTGATAAACGATAGCTTAAATTAAACTTTCCTCCATTTTTATTGACATGTTCAACAGGGATGGGTGTTTGAAAACTCATTTCTCTTACGTACTCTATCTGTGCAAAACTTTTTTTATTACCTGTACATCTCTGCACGAGTAGTTTTCTAGTTTTGAGAATAAAATAATAGTTAGAGAAGGAATAATAATGAACTTTTTTTTAAAAATGATAATATATTTTCAAAAAAAATCAGGCTCATTAGTTTTAATGTAATTATAATAAATTTATGTAATTTGTCAAGCATTTAAATAGCATAAGATTGGGACATGAGCTCCAAAAAAAATCAGTATAGGGTAATTATTCTGTTGGGTTTCGTACAAAAGAAAAAGACACAAATCATCCCTCATTATTATATTATATTTTTAATTTTCTACATTTCCTCATGTGTAAGTGTGTAAGAAACCATTTTCATAGCTTCAATTTCCGTTAAGGTGAGGCTGGTCAATCTATTCTATCTAGCTAGATAAAAATCATTTAGTACAGGTCGAAGACTGTAGGTTATAATATATAATATTTTAAAAATAATATTATAACTATTTGTGATATATATGTATATATATAAATATTTGGCCACAATACAAATATATTATTACAATACAAATATATTATTATAAAAGACATCAAATTAATAATTAGATAATATATTGTATTCAAATTATTTAATAATAGCACATTGTGACGCAGGTCGTTACAGGTGTTACTGATGTGCATAACATAAAAGGGACATAAATTTTAAATTAGATCTGATCATAGGTTGAAAATCTATCCATCTAAATAGGTGGCTTGAAAAAAAAATGAATATAAGTTTTAAAAAAATTCTAATAAAAAATGAATCAATTTTATAAAAATCTAAATGTAAAATGATCAAGTTTGGGTTTTTTTAAGTTAAATCCGTATTATAATTATTTTTTATATATTATTAATAAATAATATTATTAAAAAATTATTTATAACTATAGATATAAATAAATAATTATATAATATATATAATTATTATATTTTTTTAACTTTTACTTGTTGCATAATATATTACTAGAAATAAATTATAATTTAAGTAAAATAAATTATTAATAAATAATATTAGTGAAAAAACTATTATTTTAAAAGATTTTATTATCTTATATATATTCCAAGTGATTTAAATTTCATGCAATATTTTTTTGGACTATTTGATATTTAAAATAGAAAAAAAATGAGCCTAACAAATAATAAAATAAATATATTTAATATTTAAAATTTTAAAAACTATTTATTTAGAAAATAGGTTGAAACAGGCTAGGCTCAAGCCTAGTCTGAATCCAAAAAAATTTATAAATTTTTTTATGAGCTCAACGAATTCGATTCATGATTCATGATTAGATCTATTCTAAACATGTCACATTTTATTTAGTCAATTTTATTTTGGCTAATCTTTTATTAAATATATAAGTGATTTAAAGTAAAATAAATAAATAAAACTTTATTAATATTATAATAAAAATAATAAAGTAAAGCAATTTATTAAACTTGTATATTGAGATAAAGTAAAAATTTCTAGAGATAAGACAAATGTGAAAAAATAAGTTGAATAATATTAAATAATATATAAAGGAAAAAATCTTGGTAAAAGTAAAGACTGAAAATTATATGTAGTGGAAGAATAGGAGAATAAAAAAAGAATAAATGAAAAGATTGAGGGGAGTATATGTAATGTAAGGTGGACTTATATGTAAAATTTAATTTTTAAGGGGGCCACATGTAGATTTTGCTAAAAATTCTAAATGAAAAACCAAATTTAGCAAACACAGGAGCGCAGTCCGCCCTTGATGCGGTGCAACTTGCTTTTTAGCATAAAGTTGATCATACTTCAGCTTTTCTCTAATTCAGAACCTAATCATGCAGGCTAAGCTAGCTAGCTCAAAGTTTTGCATTTGTAGAATCATCTAGCTAGCTTGACCCAGTCTTGCAATCTTTATTTGTACTAATAAAATGGTCTTTTTTTTAAAATGAAAATACATATATCAGAGTTATTTTCTTTCGATGACAATATGAGTTATTTGATACACTAGTACCTTAATTATATTTTTAGATATTTTGAATATCTAGATATAAGATATAAATAAAGATATTATACAAAATAATATTTAAAATTGTTATATTTAGTATGACTAAGCATAATGGTTACAAAGAAAGGACCCAATTAATAATATATTGCGTAAAAAATGACTAAATTAAAAATTCATGGATATGAGATCATTATGTATCTAACTCAATAATTTTGAATGAAAATAAGAGGGGACTAAACACTTATTGCATAATTTGTATGAACTTTGACATTAATAGCTAGGTAGGCCAACTTTTGCAGTAATGTTCTTCCTCAAAATTAATTAGTCTAGATTTCCATTATTATAAGCGGCGATGACCATCCATATGTGAGTGTAGCGATCAAACTGGTGCTAGCGGTGACCAGGGAAAAGGGGAGTGATCGAGGAATAGGAGAAAGAGAGCAAAAAGTGGCTGGTGGCATCTAGTTGAAGGGGATGAATTAAGGGTGTAATTCAGTGGCCTTTTGGAGTTGGAGCTAATCAAACAAGTTTGCGTGATTGGATTTCTAAGTGTTGACTGTTGATCGTGCAATGTTAACAGAAAGTACAAGGCGGCTGCATAACATATAGTTATTTGTTGGGCGTCGTAATAATTTGTAAAAAGTCACAATGCCCCTGTAAACATATATAATCCATATTTGTAAATGTTTATATATCTTATATTTGTAGTAGTAGCCACACTTTCATAAATCGCGAACACAATTGTCGCTAATTGCATTGGGTTTTGTGCCACAGCTAATTGCATTGCGTTTTGTGCTATCTTTTATTATTATTATTTTGTCTCTTTCCATTTTAAACTTCTGTCTTTTTGCTTTCAAATTTTGAGTGTTTTAATTGATTTTTCTCTCTCTCAATCTTTCATTTGTGCGTCTTCTCTTTCTATCTAATTGATGACCATATTTCAAATCTTCTATATAGTAGCAGCCACACTATTCAAAAACTGTGAACAATGTGACAATGTGGCTGCTTTCACATTTTTATTGTTTACAAGTAATCTACGATTGTGCCTTATGGCTTTAGACTCCCTGCTATTTTTTATTTTTTTTCCTTTTACTCTTTCAATTTTAAACATTTGTCCTTTCGCTTTCAAATTTTAAATTTTTTTACTAATTTTCTCTCTCAATCTCTCATTTGCTCATCTCCTCCATTACTTTGCTGTAGTAATTTCTCAAGAACTGGCCTCCCCCTCCAAGAAAAAATAAATCTAGCGTGAATAATGTTCTTGCTCCCTGCTATGTGTTGTGTTAATCGCCAAAATTGTTGAACCCACATGATAATTACTATTGGATTATCTACCACGAAAGATGGCAATATTGTTGCTCCGGTTTCGAGTGTAATTTGGGTTTTCAAAACATTTATGATGTACCTGCATGACGTGTCTAGCATAATGCCGATTTCATTTACAGTTTTTTTTTTTTGGGAGCTTTAATTTTGATCTTTTAGTTCCACTCTGACAATGTTGATTCAGGATTCATGATATTCATTTACTTACTATTATGTGCGGCATACTTCTTTTGATCCCTCATCTCAAATTTTTGGTCATAATCAAATTGTTTCCTTGACAGATTACGTCCTCTGTACATAGCAATAACAAACTTTTTTTTACTAAATGGAATCAGTTATGCGGATTAAACAATATTATAAAATTCTATCATAAATCATGTTCTTAAACAATCCATTCAAGTTGAAATTTTGTTTAATACTTTCATCTATGATTTTTTTTAGTTTCCTTCTATCTCCAACAATTGAGATTCCATTTGATTTACTTTTTTTATTGAGTTTTTATAAGTTTTCTCCGCAGATGTCTAAATACATTTTCTAATTGCCTCCTACCAAACACATTTTTAATGGCAAACCAATTCTTATTTTCATTACATAATTCCAGTTCCCTCCTACCAGCGTTGAAGTTTTAATACCTACACTCACCCCACTAATTTTAGATACGGGAAGCTCTTTTATTTGATGTTTTTCGTAAATATTAATTAACTCTATACTTTGGTGATTTGTTCTCCATTGAATTAGGCTATTGAAAGTTTTTAAGAAAAATGAAGAAAATAAAAAGCTTCGTTACGAACTATCTTACAAATAGAAGATGAGTTTTTGAATAAATTGAAATTATACGTAAGAATGTAATTTTTAAAACCTCAAGGAAGGTGAAATCCTGATTCTGTTGTCATTTGAGTATTTGCATGTTTCCATGTGATTT
Source organism: Erythrophleum ivorense (assembly GCA_026724425.1). Taxonomy (NCBI): domain Eukaryota; kingdom Viridiplantae; phylum Streptophyta; class Magnoliopsida; order Fabales; family Fabaceae; genus Erythrophleum; species Erythrophleum ivorense. Next base: position 48,327,628 of record JAIUCV010000009.1, read on the forward strand.
GTAAAAACAGATATAATTTCCAAGTATGAAAGATCTCATGATGCTCCAAAGTCTAAAGCCCAGTCAGTGTGTAAATGATGCCCCAGTCAAATGAACGGAGTCGCTATTAGGAATAAGATGACACCAAGCAATCTGGCAGTGTAGCGTGGTGTAGTATAATTATGCCTAAAATACTTGTACATTAGGCTGGTCGTGGCACAATCAGTAAAGTCCATCCTGTGGATGAGCTGCTATATACAAACATGACACAGCCGAAGATGATGATCTATATTGTGTATTTATATTACAAGTAATGTTCTATAAGAGATTATATTACGAGTAATGTTCTATAAGAGATCCTAAGCTGATGGTTTGGATGTAGTACAATAATCACATCAAGATTGTGGTCATGTTCTAAGGTGTAAGGTCATAAATTGCAAAGGTATCTGTCTACTTAGCACCGGTATGAGATAAATGAATAAATAATTAAACATCTGATAAGAACATCATGAGTTCCCAACTGGTTACAAACCCTCAAGGATAAAAGGTCCAATAAGATCAAGTTGAGGAGATTCAAGCTGCAGGCTGGATTCAACTTGACTGACTGGTGAAGGTTCAAGAAGCTGGTCAACATGTTCAGGGTTTAACTCCTCAAGTTTTACACGGGACTTGTTGTGATAAAGGGGTGGCTCAAGTTGCTGGTACTTGGGCTTGTTTATCTCTAGGAGAAAGTACGTGGTACAATACCAAAATACCAGTATTCTACTTTGTGCTACCACCGTATCCTTGATCGTACTTCCTCCAAAGGAAATGCGCTCTAGAGCCTGTGAACGAGAAGGGAGAAGAAAAATTGATCAGGAAAGCAAAGAATTAATTGAAAAAGACAACTATTCTTTTTTTTTTTAATATTTCATTGAAATGTTTTTGTGTGATCGTGTATTATATTGTCTTTAGCTATAGAAATTGTCCATGAATTATTGAAGATAGATCACTATGATTTTAAACTAACTCAAGTCAAATGGTTGAACAAGGGTGCACTAAGAGTGTAAATTATTCTAAATTTTGGCGTCTATCCATGCTACATCCCTTCAGTCAATGATACAGTGAAAGCAAGAGCACCACTACAAAACACTTGACTTCTGAATCTATCAAGCATTTCTGTCACAATGTTAGCACCTAATTTGAGGGGTGAGAAATGCCATTTCTGTCGCAATGTTAAAAGAAAGTCTGTGGAATTGACTTCTTAATCCATGAGCCACAAATTTATTCTAATCACCCAAAACTGGCAACAGAAGATTGGGGTCAGTGTTTGACATATAATGTATCAAACATCCATCCATGCATTGAAGAATATGTGGTGTTTTAGACTTTTAGTGGTGAGGGCCAGAAAGGACGCCCACAGAAGATGTTAAACTAAAAAGCTGGAAGAATCCGATCTGGTTATTTTACCATAAAAGGTTGTTGTTTGATTTTAAAAATTGTGGGTATTCAATTATATAACTGCGCAGTTTCTTTTCCTTTTACATCCTTCTGTCTCAAAAGTAACCAAGCTTTCTGGCTTGGTCATTCCCTCTAGTTCTTTATTCTCAATATTTGATAAAATCTTAGATTATGTGCCCAACAAATATGCGCTGGTCATTGTATATGCCATGGTTGTTTATTAAGTTCTATTCAACAAGACCTCAGTTGCAAATTAGAATTGAAAGATACATGGCTCTCCCCTTACCTGTTCTCCAGTTTGAACATCAAATGAATGCTGATGATCAAACTGAAGATCGCTGAACTCATTGATGCAAAGTCCTTGAAAGGCCCTGAAAGTGTGCATAAAGGAATTTGGTCTTCATCAGTGTGATAGTAAGGGAAAATAACCTTCAACTTCGCAGAGTTTTATCCTGAGAATAGTTAACTCCTTTTGCGTACTCACAAATCAGAATTCTGCTTACCATCTAATAAGAGAAACACGAGGAATCCAGTGGAAGATGATTGGGGTATTCTCAGGATTGGCATAGTAGCCTCCAAATACAATAAAAACTGTCATAAGAGAGGGACCCACTGCCATTGCTGCTTCAGTGGTTGGAACCATAGCCCCTACAGCAAATCCCATTGCGGATGCAGCAAAAGATTCCATAGTGACAATGCCACAGAATTCCCCAAATCTAGAATATCAAACTTCTAAGTCAGTAGTGTTTGAGATGGAAAGAACAAACTGGAATTATGCAGCCGAGAGGCACAGAGAGAGAAAGAGGAAGGGAAGAGGGAAGAGAGTGAGAGAGACAACAATAACTTTCTTTTTCCCATTTTCCTTTGCCTTATCACTGCAGGGATTGTCAATCAGAGTCTACCCTAATGATAAGAGTTCATACAACTAAGTTTGCTAATGAAGTGTAATATTGGTCCATAATTTCATATGGACAGCTGCAAATGAAACTGGGACATAAATATAGTTTTCTGTTGATTTGGAAATAAAATTTGATAAAATCATTTAACACTTTTACCCTGGTGTTTCAAGAAAGTCATTTACCTCTTTGAAAATTATTGAAGCTCCCTATAGAGGAAATAACTTATTTTCACTATCCTGCCCAAAGACTAATATAGAGAAATTTTCACCATATTCAATTTCATTTCCTCATGATTAAGAGGGGAAAAGCAAATTGCAATCTACAACCATAAAATATAAAGAAAAAGAAAAGCTGCTGCAAATTGCATGGAAGCTTGCCCATCATAGAGTCAAAGTTAGGAAATTGACCTCAGCAAAGTAGGATGAAGACGTGCCATGGGGTACAAAACAGCACCAAACATTAAAGGAAATACTGCTCCAATGGGAATCTCAGCCAACAACTTTGAAAAAAGATAAGGACCCAAGTCATATAAGCCCTTTGCACGTTGTCTATCTACAATTGCACGTTCCTTTGGAAACAACCCTACAATCTCTGTGAGAGCAGCCATAGCTGTGCTTATTGCAGCAACCTGTGTCATTCATGTCAGGATCAAGGAAGGAAAACTTACCCAAATGAAGTTGTCTTCCTAGTAGCATATCAAGATAAGGGTTTAAAACAACCAAAGTTGACAAGATAATTACTCTATAAGATGTAACCCGTATGGGTTTATAGCATCCAAACTTTGCCCCTACGCAGTTTATTGCTGGTTCCTATAACTAAGGCAAAGTTTTAGGTTAATATGCAAGATGTCCCCCAAAAATTTTAAGAACTTGAACCTATTGATCACGTATGATTGACTAATAGCCAAATATTGTAACTGATGAATGAATGATCCGTTATTAAGAAAGAACAGATGAGATATTTTTTAGTTTCTCTTTTGATCTTATTTTTCTAAATCATAAAATGTTCAAACATATTAGAGGTGATCCTATTATTACTATATACTTCACGTTAAGTTAAATATGACCTGCCTTTTATTTGATACTGATATTCACCGTTTGAGCATCAAGTCACAAAATAATTAGTGAACTTAGTATCATCAATATACTAGTGTAACGTTTAGTTGGAAGGTATTTTATCTAATGGTGTGTAAGTACACACAAAAAACAGACACACAAATACCATTAGAAAGGTGTCTAAACCAAAATCAAGTTTCAAGCTTAACTCTTAACAATGTGCACTTTTTTTTTTGTATGAAATATTATTTAGAAATATTTCAGAGTTGTTCTGTACTTCTGCAATGTACGCCATGAGAAACAGGCAAGAAGGAATAAAGAACAGCACAAACCTGAAGCAATCCCATTCTGTCTTGTATTGCAGTCTGAGATCTTCCCATTTTCCAAAAAACAGACCCAAATATAATTGCTGATGCAAATGATATTTTTGCCCGAACTTGGTTTGTTGGTCCATCGCGGAAAGCCTGCTCAAGCATTAGGATTATTAATTAAATTAAATAAGAAAAATAAGTTTCATTCGCTGGCTCCTATAGTAAGATGCTACAGGAAAAAATTTAATGATTCAAATACTACAATGCCAAATATTTTGCATTCATATGCTATATTTCTTTCAAATTCAGTGGCACTGCATCGAGTTTTAAAAAAAAAAAGTGTTAGAAAACCCCAGATTTAGATAATCAGTCATTGTTATGGTTCTAAACATTATATATTATGTAAACTGTCTAGCGTAAATATATAAGATAATTTGATAAATATATTAGTTATTTATTTTTTATTTTACACATTTCTAATTCGAGTGATATAATTATTTTCGTCATCTTATTTATTTTAATTGATACCAAATTTTAATTCCAATAAAAATGATCATATAAACAAAATAATAATAATATGAAAATTTAAAACTTCAAGCAAAATATTTGATGCCACCCAGGCTTTATAACACATTTTTCAAAAACTTAATGGTATTATTGTCGAATTAAAAAAAAGGTATAGCATATGAATATAATACTTTTGATACTGTAATATTTATTTATTTATTTATTTTTATAGCAAATTGCTCAAAATTCGTTCATTCTGCTGACCCTCAGAGAAAGAACTGAATTACTTGTATGCATCCTTTTAATGTTGCCCCAAAAGTAGAAGGTTATACAGTGAGCAAGGATGAAGAGTTAAAGAAATTAAGTGATTTTGTTTAAGCTGTATGTATGACGGGGAATAACAATAAACAAGATGTGAAAAGGATAATCAGAGCAATACCATTTTTGTAATCACGTCTCATCAAATGACTTGAGCGAACCTCAAAAGTCCTTTCTTTTAATATATACAATTTAAGGAATATTACAAATGAGGACCCAACCATGATGATATTTAACTGTAAGTACCAAATAACCACATAATGTGTTCATTCAGTTCAATTTATTTTTTATTATGAACTGAATAGTTATAGTGTGGTTATTTATCCCTATGTTTTCGGTTTTCATTTATGAAAGTCCCTAAAAATTTTTATTGGAAAAAAGCGAAAACTTCACCCAGGTCCTATCATGTAATTTAAGAAGCATGTCAATAGATGAGTAGTGTACACAAACAATGAAAAAAAAATGGCAGACCTGCATCCATGCTCGCTTAAGGAGCAACCAGAATTGTTTCCACCAACCTCCTTTCTTCTTAGCTGCAGTTCTTTTGCTGATTTTCTTTCCACCTTTGGAGAGCTCTTCTCTGGTAATAGGAGTTGCATAAGTTATAGTAGGTAGTCTTTGTGAGAATGACTCTACAAGACCATCAATTCTTTTCTGAGAGGAATGGACACTATCAACAGAACTATAGTCGATGGATACAAGATCAGCCAAAAATTCAGCAGGATTCACATGATCTGGGCAGTGGTACCTGTAACTTTGAGTCATCAACAACTATCGACCAATAACAATCAATAAGTCAGCCTGAAAATTTAAGTTGAACAAACTACCATCTCATTCCACAAATTCTTACTTACATTTCTATTAGACATTAACAATGTACAATTGGTATGAAGAAAGGGAACATGTTTCTGGCTTGAATAGATAAAAATTTTTGGTGGATTTTCCGATATGGATTGTGTAACTTGTATGATCAGAATTCAGAACACGAAAAGAAAGTCATCAGCTAATTATCTTTATCATTGGTCTAAGTCAATTTGAAGCCAAAAGAGAATTGTTCGCCGAATGTGTATAAATTGGATACAAAGCAAATATTGAAGTCCAGGACATAATTAAAGAGAAATTTCTTGTGGGGTTTAGAAACAAATCTAGTCCAATTAGGCTCGTTAGCAGTAAGACCACTAAAGAATGCCATCATGTTTTTTCTTTGAAAGAAAGAAAACTTTAGATATGTGTGGTAAACAACCTCATTCATAGCTCATAATACTTGCCTGTTACTTGAGTGGATTCTGTGCTGATCATTTTGATAGTCCACTGATCTGTTAATTAGAACAACTATAGGCGTATGACGTTACTCTAGGAAGCAGGCTTATCACAATATTACCATCTAACTCAAGAAAACAATTAATTTAGTGATATTTTAATATCAAAGTTGAAAATTTGACAGCTTTTGTAATCTAAGTTTCTTGGCTTATTTTTAAACGTTCTGTTTCAGAGTATGCTTCTCTAATGACAGAAGTCATGTAAGTCATAATTATAAAAGAGATCAGTTTCAGTAATTCAAGTCATCTAAAGATATGTGAAGACAGCTACTCTTTCTTTAAATAAGTATTTTATCTTTTCAAGAGAATTCCCAACTTGAAGAATGTAAGATGGCACAATATATAGAAGGTTTAGCTGATAACCCAAAATTTGAGAAGTATGTCAATATTTCATCATGAGCAGGACCAGCATAAACAAGGGAACCCTCTGTTAGCAAGACAATGTCATCGAATTTGCTATACACCGAACCTCTTGGCTGATGTATAGAGCAAATTACAGTATGACCATCATGCGCAAGGTGTTGGAGAGTGTCCATGACTTTCTCGGCTTGGAAAGCATCAAGTCCTGAAATCACCACATATAATTTATTGATAAATAAGTAGAAAAAGTGACTATAACCAGGAGTCCATTCGACAGCTTTTGCCAGCAGTTACTACTTACTAGCAGGGAAAAGCCATTTACACAAATATCAAATTAATGTCGCACAAAGAATACAAGAGTTCTATGATAAAAATTTGTTGAGGGCAGCAATAGAGCATTATTTATGTAGATGATTTTAGTTATTTTACTATATTGTTGATATTGTCCATAGATATATGAATTGAGTATATGCAACTATGAAGACGATGCCAATGCCTTTAACAAAATATTCTAGATCTCACAACCTGCCTTAATCCTCCCTCACTCAACAATTGTACATGTTTTGAAGAAGACAGACCTAGGTTCCGCATTTCAAGAAATGCATAACCAGATTAGACGCATAGGAGTTAATATACAATGGGCCAACCCCACCACGATTATATCTCTAGGTTGAGTATAACACAAGCCAACTAATTTACAATCCTAAACTTCTAAGAGATACTCCTAATATATTGTATTATTAAGAAGATAAAAAAAGCAAGGAGCTAAGGATGGTATAGGAGAATGAAATAGTGTATCTACCTGACTATGTGATATTACATCCTTTCATTATTTTTCTTTCCTTTTTCAGTTCCACGGTACATATTAAAATACAGTTACTGCTATTCATATACTCCATAAGACTTCATATATATTTTTTGCGTTAATTGTTAATTTGAGCTTTATTCTCATAAAATGGTCCCTGACTAGAAAACTATAATGTTGAATCACTCACTGAACTAATGGATACAGTCAACAGTACAATGGCAGTAACCAAGATTATGTCTAAATGCATCCATACTCAACTCATCATGTATTTACGCGATGCCCTATATCAGGATAGCTTTACTAGATTACAGAACTTCCATTGATTTGCAGCCCTGCCAACCAGGTTATTTCATCACAAAATGTCTTTTTGAATCAGGATTGAAGATGTTCATGTGGATCTTGATTAAGCAGTAAGTAACTCAATAAAAGACTGAAAATTTATTGCGAGCTGATTCAATAACTTGAGCAGCCAACAAGTGATAGACGTTTTAATGCCAAAAATACCAGATTGGTAAGTGGTCAGAGTACTCAAAGCTAACGCCTCGTTTGGTATGCAAATTCTTTGGTGAAGGAAATGGAAAAAGAAAAGATGAATGAAATGTAATAGAAAAAATTTTGTTTAGTATTAGTGGAAAAGGGCAGAGCATATGTTTGTATTAAATTGTTTGGTAGAATGAAAGTATAATGGAATAAAAAGAATAAAATAATAAAAATGTTCTTACCCCATGAAAAAATACATTATTTGAAAATTGTTTTTACACATATAACTATATATTTTAATATTATATATATTAATTTAATATTTTATTAATTATTAATATATTTAAATATATATATTAAATATATATAATAAAATAATAAATTATTTTGGAGAAAAAATAATAATATATTTAGTTAATTAATTTAGTCATAACTGATTTTCTGTTGAAAATTTGTAAAATATTGTTTTCTAACTGAAATTTAATCAGAATTTTAACTAATGTCATTTAAAATTTAGTCAGTTTTTTTTAATTTTATATAATTTATTATTTTTAATATTAAATATTATTAATTTTATTTTTTGTAATTAATTACAAAATTTATGAAAATTATTTTTTTTACTTTGTAATTAGTTAAAAAATAATAAATATATTTCTATTTAAAAAATTGTATGATAGGGTAAAAAAATAAATATATTTCCATTTGAAAATAAGTGCAAGAAAACAGAGAAAATAGACACACACAAAATAGAGAAAATATACAAGATTCCGTATCAGATTCCATTTCTTATAATTCACGTATACTAAACATCTTTTTTCAAAAGATTCCCTTTTCTTTTTAGTTTCCATTGTCAGACCAAACAAGACTTAAAGTTGTAGATTTTAATTTCATACTGCTTTTCTTTTTTTTAATTAAAGGAACACATCAAAGAAAACCACTTTGTGTAAGGAGAGTTATATTATTATATTAACAGCGCGCCTAAGACATAATATATGCAAGGTTCAGATCCATTGGAAAGCAAAAGTTCAAAAGGGTATGGTTACCGGTGGTGGGTTCATCAGCAAAAATAACAGATGGGCTTGCAATCAGCTCACATGCTAGAGTTAAGCGTTTCTTTTCACCACCACTAATTCCACGAACTTTGGCATCACCAACTTTGGTATCAGCACAACTGACCTTTTGAAGAGATTAAAGTTTCTAAGGGACTAATATCAGTAACATAGGAGTATCACATTTTTATTCCTAAAATTTAAAGGAAAAGCTCCAAGTAATTAGATAAGATATATATATATATATATATGCCTAACACCAAAGACAAAAGTTACACAGTAAAATAATAGTTAGGTTGAGCAGAACAGAAGAATTCAATTTATTCTTTGAAAAAAAATATAAGAGTTCAAGGGGAAAACCTACTTTTTACTGTTCTAATATTCCAATCTATAATTAGCCATAACTTTTCCACTAAATCTAATTACTACATAAGAGAGCATCTCACCAAGCCTAATTTGAACAGAAGATTGTTCACATATTCATCTCTTTCTTCCATAGAAGACATGCCAGGAAGCTGTAGTTCTGAAGCAAGAGACAATGTTTCCCGCACCGTGAGCTGCGAGAAAAAGAGATCTTCCTGTCTTACATAAGCAAACCTACAGCAATAAGCAACACACTAATTTATCTCCTTAGTAAGCTAAGAAGAAATTCTAAGAAAATTGCAGAAAGTAAAAATTACTGGCAAGCATACTTGTAAGTTTTGTTTGAACTTGGCTTTCCGTTGAACTGCAAAAAGCCTGACAAATGCAGCCGAGGCGACGCTGCCAGCTGGCCGGCAAGAACATTAATCAACGTAGTTTTTCCTGAACCTGACGGCCCCATTATAGCTAACAATCTTCCAGGTTTAGCTTCCCCGCTCACATTTGTCAGCAAAAACTTCACCTATTTAAATAAAATAAAAATTCTTATTAGTCCCAAAGAAAACAATAGATTAAAATTCCCATGACGCTATTAATTTATTTGTCAAAATGAGGTCCACAATTCACCCACGATCCTCCAAGATTCAAGAACTTCCTTTATGGTCAAGATGTAAAATTATATGGTTAAACTGTTGAAATAAAATTTCCAGGTAATGCCATTTTTCCTATTTAGAAATTGGACTGCGCGGATGGGCATTATGAACAGATTACAGAGCTATTTTGTCAATCCAACAGTAATGAAAATCAGTTATTTAGCACTGAGTACAGTAATAATATCTTAGTAAAACAGAAATCCGAAGTCAAACTTTGCGTCCCAGCATTTCTTAGCAACAAAACAGGACTTCAGCATGCACAGAAGACACAGAAAAACGGTGAACTGTGTCAGAAGAAGAATAAAACTGCGGGAACTCACAGACTCAGAGGATTTATCAGAAAGGGAACACGTGATATTGCTCCACCGGATTGTGACTGGCAAAACCTTTCCGGAGACCGGGGCATCACCGCCGTCAACATCCTTCTCCTCCCTATCCCCGTGGTCCTCATTCTCATTTTCCGGCGAGTGTACGCGGCCCGGACAGGAGAATAGGCGGAGGAGGAGAGTAACGGCTGCCGCGGCGATGACGTGGCCTAGACCATTGCCTCCGAACATTTGGCGCACCCTTTTCCCGCCAAAAGTCACCGTTATCTTCAATTGTTTCTCCTTCGTCCTTCCCTTGCTATGGTCTGAACTTGTTGCTCACCGAACTCGTCAGCAATAAAACGGTATCCGCAGAGCAACCCAGACGACATCGTTTCTTGACTGAAACCGTTTTCTGCATTTTATTCTCTTTCACTGAAAGGCGCCCGGCTAAGCTAAGCACGAGTGACGCGTGTCCACCTGTGGATAAGATAATTAGAAGAAGTGAATAACTGGGATTTTTTTAAAATTAATTTTTAATTTAAAAAATATCTGTATGGTATATACAGCTCTTTTTATTTTAAAATATTATAAAAATAAATTATAATTGAATATATTTTGATAAAAATACCTATATATCTATTATTTATATATTATAATAAGTATTGAATATGCATTTAACTTATATAAAAATAATAAATTTTTAAAACTTAAAAATAAATTAAATTTATAAATTTTTTCACAATAAATTATTTTAAAATGGAAATTTAAAAATATATTTTTGTTATTTTATATTTTTAAATAAAAAAATATTGTTCTATAGAGTATTTTTGTTCATATTTCAACTTTTATGAGAATTTGTGTATATTATATATGCATATTTAAAGAAAAAAGTAATTTATTTTTTGTTTGAGACTTAAGTTATATTTAGTAGAGTAAAAAGACTTTTGAAAAAATGAAGAAGAGAATAAGATTGAGAATGAAATAAAATCATATAACATAAAATTATATTTGATATAATATAAAAATAAATAAAAATATATCTTTATTTAAATATTTAGTAAATTAAAAATAATATATAAAAAATAAATAAATGATCAAAATATTTATTATGTCAACAAAAATTTTAAAATTTAATTTTTTGTCTCTTACTTTTATAAAAATATACATGTATATATATAATTAACTAATTAATCATTTGTCGTTGCCATGCATACCTAGGTGCTCTGTAGGAGTGTTGGGCTCTGAGAGAGTATGCAGGAGTGTTGGAAACGAAGGTCATCGATTATAGGGACATTGCCAAGACTTGTAGAGCAACGACTTGACGTTTCGATGGGGCAAAATGATTTTTTGCCTGGACTTTTTGTAATAAGCAGCGACTTTTTTATCAATAATTTAATAAAAAACACACGGTATATTGTGCGCCGAAAGATCACTTTCGGTAGGAAGACTTTTCAAATCTATCAAACGGTGTTTTAATTTTTTTCTCTCTCCCTCTCGGTCTTTTTTCCCACTTTTCATAGTTACCACCAGTCAGGCTGTTAGTCTTCTTGATGTAATCCATCTAAGTATTTTTTATGTTTTAATTTGCAAATTATACAATTTTATTTTTCTACATTTGAAATTATAAACTTCCTTATATTTACTTATATGAATATATACATGTAATTTATTTATAGTCGAAAATATTTTTTGAAGTTTTATGAGAATAAGCAAACCTTATTTATTTTTTCTCAACACGAGAATTTTACCACTAGACTTCATTAACAAAATATTCTTTAAAAATGGGAAAAATATATATAACCTTGATTAATTATATTTTAATTATAATTTTAGTATATAAACTTTAATACATAACATATTACTCTCTCATACTATTGTATAAAGTAAAAGTATTACATATAAATCTAAACTAATGTTTAAAATAGCTACCTAATTGTCCTATGAAATCATATGACTTCATCATCTTTTTTCCCCCTACATGATTTCTTACCTATATTTAAAAAAAAAATTCCAATTTATAATATGTTGATTTTAAATAATATTTAATGTGTTTATTTATTGTGATAATTAACAAGATACAATGTTACAATTTAAAAATTGTATACTAATTATAACTCAAGGACACTCGTAGTTCTCTTCAAATATATTGTTATAGGTGAAAATATAATTATAATTTAATAATTTATTTATGGTAGTTGAAAAGATAACAATTGGGGATGATCATATGTCCAAAAAAGAAACTATAGTTCAATTCAGTGGCGTAGCTACGTTAGTTTGAGGGGGTGTACATGCATTCTTTCACTTTAGAAAAAAATGATCCCATACTTCTAATATTTTGTGTTTTTAACTTTTTATATATTTATATTTTGAGTTCACTTAAAAATTTTTTAAATATGTGATAACTTAACTAAAACCCAATAAACTCTAACAAAAATTTTTAGACCCATTTAATATTAGTTTTATAAAAAATAAATATCATTATTTATGGTTTATTTTCATAATGAAACCCACTCTTTTTGAAAAAAAAAAAAGACATAGAAAAAAATTATTATTTTTAAAATTAAATTACACCCCCTGAATCACGATCCTGACTCTGCCACTGCTATAATTCTTAATTCCAAGCCTATTTGATTTAGCAGGTAAAGATTTTTTATCTTATTGAGCTTTTGAATGTCAGACACAAACATATTTACCTACAAATATTTTATAATAAATAAGATTTTGTCAAGTTGAGATTTATTTGTGTAAAATTTATAAATATAAAATCACTAAAAAAAATAATGACCAAATTTATTAATTCCTTAAACTAAGTGAATAGCCTTTTATTGTTAGTAAATTCTTTAATTTATTAATAAAAACATAACACATCAAATTAATTAGGCACAAGACACATAACTTGTAATAAAGGGCAATTAAGTCATTTTTTCAAAACACCACGTGCACAGCAACATTAGAGAAGGGCAAAAATGTTTAGCCTTGCTTCATGACCCCTTTCTTTTCCATCGTACCATCATCTTCAAAATCATAAAACCAACTAGAGATCTTGGTTTCAAGTGCACTAGATGGTTTAATAAGGTTGTACTAGCTAAACATATTTAAAGACTAATTTTCTCAAGTAATCAATTGTCGCTCAAATGTTAAGGCAAAAATATTATAAATATATAATGAATGGTGGCTTAACATTACACTCAACCATGAGTTGGACATTGAAAGAAATAAAAAAAGGATAACTCAATCATTTTTCCTTATTTACAATTGGTATTAGAGATGACTAGTCAATTCTTATTTTAAACCACTACTAGTCGATGCAAGTTGATCCTCCTATTTCCATTCAAACAGTTGAGGATGTTATATTATATAATTAGAATGTTAGAATAGTCAAATTATTAATCAATTATATTTAGGGAATACAACTCAAAAAATTCTCCAATCCATTTTTACTACAACAGGACAAAGTGATTAGCTTGTTTGGTTAGGCTCAAATATAAGTTCTTATACAATGGCAAATGAATATAAAATATCATTTTGACAGTTAGAGTTAATTCAATCACAAACTGGTATAACATGGGATAAACTTTGGAAGCTTTATCTTTCATTTCGCATTCTTGTATTTATGTGGCGTTTGATACATCAAGCTCTTCCCTTAGCCACAACACTTCACAGTCATCATCTTGCTATTAAGAATAGATGTCAATTTTGTGATCATCATGATGAATTATACAATCATGTGTTTTCATTATGTTCATTTGCATGAGCGGTTTCGTTTGACTCTCAATTGGAAATACTTGTAGACTAGCTTCGATTGCATGACATTTTCACATGCTTGTAATAGTGGATATTCCAAGAACAACAAAACATTCTTAAGATGATTTGTACAATTCTATACACCATTTGGATTTGTCATAATAAAAGACTATTTGAGAATTCCCTGTGCTTGCCAATTCAAACAATTATCATGGCTTGACAATTTAGTGATACATATTTAATTACTAAAGGAAAAGATTCTAATCAGATTTTAGATGTCAACCAACAATCATCATCTCTTTGGAATGGTAGATCGTTGGCTAATCAATGGTATGCTTTTGTTACCAAATCTGAATGGTCCAAGAAGAAGTATGGTCATATTTGCATTGTAATTTAGTTAGGTAATTCCAAATTTAGAACACTAGTCCAGTATAATAACTTTCATGAGGGCAAACTTGTATTGTTTTTCTTGGCAATATTAAATGGATTAAAGTTTTTGCTTGATTAGTAACAAATTTCAAATCCTTATTTATATCCTATCAATGTTTGAGTATTTCGGAAAAAGTAGTATCGATATCTGAAGAAACCCACAACATTACCAATCACTTTACAATTTGTACAGCAAAGCCTTAGAAATTTATTAGATAAGTTTGTGTTGTATCAAATCACACTAGTTCCATCACAACTCAGACAATTTGTGTGATGTAATAATTCTATAACAATATAATGTTACTTGTTTATCCAAAAATAATAATATCACAAAACCATCTTCGAAATATCAAGCATAATACCCCTCACACAAACCATTTTCGAACCCATCGAAATCTCATCATTCCACTTTGGTAACTCCTATGCAATTCCAAAACCAACTTCTTGTTCCTCACCACCAAATTTTCAAGCCTTGAGAAGATTTACCAAGAGCATCTTTCATTTACCATGCTGACAAACTTCTCTTGCCTCAGACTCACACGTATCTACAACCAGCAAAACAATTCAAACAATATCTCACTCATTGTTTAGGGGGAAAAACTCGTCAGAAGAAAGTTAACTCAATTTAAAATAAGTTTGTTATTAGTTTGGATAATTTCAATTTCCTTTCTCTTCATTTTTTATCAACTTTTGTTAATTTTAAAAAAATATAAACACAAAATAAGTAGGATTTATCACTTAAGTGGTTATCATATACTTAAATGATGCTAACTACTTAAATAGGTCTAACATATGAGTTTCAATATTCTAAAATATGAAATTTGTAAAGTGCATGTAAAATAAGTAAGAAAGTGATAAAAAGAATGAAAGTGCCTCTAAAATAAGAAAGAGATAGAGAGAAAAAAATTAAGCATGTTAAAAAGATTATGTAAAATAAGAAAGAGATAGAGAGAAAAAAAATAAAGCATGTTAAAAACGATTATGTAAGTTCTATATGCACTTTACATATTTTACACTTTAAAAGATTTAAATTCCTCATATATTTTGTATTTATTTATTTTTAATATTAATTTAAAAAAGATAAAGAGATTCCAAACTCTTATAATACACCTATATATTCTTTAATGGACGTTTTGGTCTAGCCAGAACTGTAGTTGTGACTTTGTAGATAATGGGTTTATTTAGTTAAGACGATTATTTAGAGCAAAGGGGGATACCCCAACAATGCCTCGCACCCTAGCTTCTTCTATGGTCTCTCACAAAGCTGTCTCCATTTTGAATTCGTCCTGTTCCCACCCTCCCTGTTGTAGGTCAAGCACAGGATATTAATAATATTGAAAGAATGTGCCTTTTGGGTGTTCATTGTTGACTAATATTTCTGC
The DNA here is from genome assembly GCA_026724425.1 of Erythrophleum ivorense. Classification (NCBI taxonomy): domain Eukaryota; kingdom Viridiplantae; phylum Streptophyta; class Magnoliopsida; order Fabales; family Fabaceae; genus Erythrophleum; species Erythrophleum ivorense. The sequence goes on from JAIUCV010000009.1 coordinate 48,343,029, forward strand.
TCTTTGGAAATAGCATCCCTTGTTCTTTTTGTGAACTAATAACTAGAATTTCTAATTCTAATTCTTCTGTGGAATTCAAAGATGGTTTTGCCATGAGTAATACTCATGATAGTTCGAAGATGCTTTTGAAGACGATGATACGATGGAGAAGAAAGGGAATATGGAGAAGGGCCAAATGATGCTTTTGTCGTCTTTTGGAACATAGATTTTTTTAAATTTTTTATTATAAAATTTAGAGAAAAAAAAAAATATTTGTACCATTCTCTCTCTAAATTCCTGAAGAATTTTACAATAGAAAACTTTAAAGAATTTTTATATTTTTCTGTATTGCTAGACAAGTTATGCTTTGACAAAATGACTCAATCGTCCTTGATATCTAGTCATATGGCGACAAAAAATTACTAACATAAAATCTAAAATTTAGGAAATTTATTTTTAAGTTTTAAAAATTAAAAGAATTATATAAATATGACTTTATGTTTAGAGATTTTGTGCAAATTCAAATTCAAGCATTTAAAATATTTAAACAAGTTTTTATATCTAACCTCAAGCGAGTAAAATCATTGGAAAGAATATTTTGTTATATAAGTACCAATACCTGTGCATAACCCACAAAAAAGTAACAAGGTTGAATTAGTAATCTGATTTATTAACTTTATCTAATATTTTAAATTAGCTCCCTACATTTGAAGCGTTTTAAAATAATTTTAAATTCTTCTCAAAAAAAATTCTTTCTAATGAAATCTTCTAATTCAGTGAATGTCCATTTATTTTATTGTGTTACTTGGATTCCTTTTTTTTTTTTTCTTTCCCCAAACGATGATATGGTATACCTCCCCAAACGATTGGAACCTCGTACTTATGAGCTAAGCCAACGACAATATCACCCCAATTCACCAAGAGGAAACCATTAATGCTAAGAGATACGTGGCCATAGCAACCTTGACTCCATGACCATCAACTTTTGAATCTCACCCTCGGTGCCCGGTTACTGAACAAGCACATCGCAAACATCACTAGATTTGTAGTCAATATCCTTTAAGATTTTTTGTAGCTCCCTTGAGTTTGAAACCTTGCGATCTTGTCTTAAATATCAATGGCTTGAGGATGACAATTATCGGTAATACTAATTTCTTTTTCTCTTTCCTTTCTAGATATTGTCACACAGAGACACTTGCCGGTGTCAACATGTTTATAGAGTCATGGAGTATTGACAATGCATATGAAGTCAAGGTTGTTACTGATAGATACCCATGGAGTAGGTGAATAGGTGTTTGTGTAAACATGATTTTTTTAATGCGATTTAACACGCATTCCAGTCAGGATAATAGTGTAGGAATTTTGGGCCACAAAAAAATGGTGTAGAAATTATGAGCGAATCAAATTTCATTTAAAATGAATACTTACAAAATTTGAAAAGCAAACCAGTAATGCAATGAGTAAGTTTCAGAACACCTGAACCAGAAATAGCATATGCAAACTATGTCCATATCAACAGAAACAAAAATACCAGATAATTCAGAGCAAGAGATAGAGAAAATGCACCAAGATATTTCACACAGTAAGAAAATATTTACAAAAAAAAGAAAGGAATAAACTTGGACTCTTATGGACAAGGGATTACACTAGTCACACTTAATAACTCTTGATAATTATGTATAACTAGTAATTTGAAACTTCTGCAATAATACGGTTATACAGTAAAAGAAAAAGTGATAAAAGTATATAGAAAACTCGTTTTCTCTCTTATATTCATGTTTTTTTAATTTCTTTTTCACTATATTATATGTAATAATTTATTTATCACAAAGAATCTAAACTTATATTCAAACACAAGACCGGGGAAAAGACTTTGTAAGGTAAAGAGAACTACAATGTAACTCAAATTTTCTTCTCACTTTCTTGTATCCAGCTTCTGTTCTTGAGTCTTCTTATGTAGAGCAAGCTTCTCACTTAGCTGTTGGAACTTGCCTCTTCATCTTGCAATTCACAGTAGCCTTTTTCTGATTTTGGACCATAGGTAGCTCATGATTCAACAAGAAAGCTAGAGGCATGTTATAGCACATTTTTCGGTTTGTCCAAGCAAAGTCTTCTCTTCCATGCTTAGTTTGTTCACGACAAGGAGCAGAAAATGGAGGCAAGAAAACGGCTTCCTTTCCAGGCTTTCATTTCTCTTTAAATTCCCTTGAAATAGCCGCTGAGAAGAGGAGGAAACTTCAGATCAATTTGTTTTGTTTTACTTCAGTGCTTTTGACTTGATGGGTCATGATAGAAATGCTTTCAACGTACACATCTCTCTTTCATTACAAAAAGAAAAAATAAAAAAAGAAAGTAAAAATTTTGAAATAATATTAATTATGTTAATTCTTTTTATAACATTTTTAAAGTACAAACATAAAAATTATTTTTTATTTCTATTTACGGTTTAATACTATTTTATTTATAAAATTATACGTAGAAATGCTTTCTACATACACATGTCCCGTTTGTTTATAAAAGAAAAAAATTATAAAACAATATTTATTATATTTTTATAATTATTATTTAATAATATTCATTTTTTATAACTCTTATAAAGTATAAATGTTTTTTATTTATAAAATTATTTTTTATTTTTATTTTTATTTATAATTTTTAATATATCAAGCGAGATAATTTTGAAACACTCTGTACACATGGTACTGTAACTTTCTTTGATTTTTGAAACATGGAGGAAAGTAAGAGCATTGGAACAAGATATAAATTATTTGTTTCATTTTAACCATCAGTTACATTTTATTGTCAAGCATTCTTTTTTACTGTAGGACTAGGAGGAATATTTAACATACCACACGATATTTAGCTTTTCTTCAAATAGTTTTCTTAATGCTTTTTTAAATATAATTTAACTAGTTTTGTTATTATTCAAATATTAAATATTCAATATGAAGCCTTAGGGGTCAACAGTTATGACGAGCTGGTGAATTGGAAATTGAGATTGTTGTTGGCCCAACTTAAAAGATTGAGATTTCAATAGTTTATAAAGGTATATCACATTATCATTAAAAAAAAGAAAAAAAAGAAAATTAAAATTCAACTAAGTCACATAATAAAATAAATGAAAGTTCACCAGGTTAAAGAATTTTATTAAAAAGAATTTTTATCAAATATAAGAAACCAATTTAAAGTATTAAATAAAGTTTGAAAAAAAAAGAAAAGTAGATTACTAATTTAACCCAAACAACAACTATCAATCGTCAAACAGGTTTGTTTTACCACGTGGCTTCAATCTATAGGCTCAAAATATGAAACATATATTGATCTTTGGCGCACAGAATTCCCTCTCGATGTCCCAAGGCCCCGGCACGGTAGGTCTTCTTCCTCTTGCTAGTTCCTTCCTCTTCGAAACCCTGCTTTGTAACCCAGATCTTATTGCATGCTGGACTGGCTCCAGTGCTACCAATCACCGTGCCACGTAAGTAGAAGTTCGCTTCATCTGGGATTTCTGTTTTCTTGGGCTCTTCAACTTTCTCTCTCCTTCATGGCCAACAACTCCAAAGAAGAGCCCAGAACCGCTCCTCAGTCCGATCGCTGGTACAATCTCACGCTTGGTCCTTCCTTCAAAGATGAATCGTCCAACAAATACTGCACTCTGCGATGTAAGTAACTGTACAGAAAAATCTGGTCCTTCCTTTCTATTTATTGGTTCATAGCAGTCAAACAGGAAGATTTATGTTTGATTTTGCAACTTTTTTTAGGATCGCCTTAGTCATTGATTTTTTTTAATTAGTCTATTTGGGGTTTTAATCTTAGAAAGTTTTGAACTTCATGTAGACGAATTTAAGCCAGCTTCCGTTGATAAGACTAAGCCAGGATTACTTCGCAAGACCAAAGAAAATAGGGTCTCTGTGGAATTTCAGAACAACCAAATTGGAAAACCTAAAGTGACATTTGAGGGGAGTAGCGAGGAATACAAGGAAAACGATGCTGTATTATTCTTTGATGGCGAGACTTTTCGATTGGAACGGCTTCATAGGGCTGTAAAGCAACTGAGGCATCTTCGCCTGCCTGGTGAATCTGCGGCTGCTGCCGCAGCAGCAGCAGCAGCTGTGCCCGCTCCACCTGGTCCAGCTTTGGATATTCGGTCATCTCCTATTGGGAAGTCCACAAGACCCCCAACTTTAGGCAGAAGCTCGTTTCAGCCGCCGGTAAGCTCTCACTAACTATCTAGGGCATAAATGGTTTTGTTGGTTTAGTATTTCAGTACTTCAAATTCAGTCCGCTAGATCATTGAAAAAAAATATGAGGCAGGGGACTTTCCATTATGTAATATTTATGGCTATTATTACAAGACAGAAAGGGCTTTGCTGTTTTGAATGTTACTTAAATCCAACTATCCAATGTTGTACTTTGTGCATGGATGTTGTAATGCTTGTCCTCTTGATATCTCGATGGAGGAAAATTCTATGGTACCATAATGTACTGGTAACCTACTTTATTGGCAGCGAGATTGACCATTGGATAAGTACATGTAGATTAATCTAACGATTGATAACAGTGCTAACTAAGTAGACCGATACACTAATGCAATTTCGGTACTGAAGAGTTGGCATATTATTGAAGTAATTCTTAATTGAGGGAAAGAAAGAGGATTATATAAAGCAATGGACCCTGTAAACATATATTTCTGAGATCAGCCCTATGGTCTGAGTGAAACATAAACATCTTTGAATCTCTTTCCCAAGGTGTTGTTCAGTTTTTGGTTTTGGTCTTGGTCATCACTTATGTGACTGTGGAAGGAAAAGCAAATAGATTGTTTTCTTCTTCTTCTCACTTCTCATTTCTTTCCTCAATGCCTTTAATGATATTTACCTTGATTATGCACAGGTTGAGGTGGAGCGTATTGATATTGGCGAACTGGAGAATACTGGTATGTATAATATGGTTAGAAGGTTTCTGTAAATGTATATCTTGAATTTGTATGATTCATTGTCAAGAGAAAGCTACGGAAGTTTTGTGCTAAGTAGTTTTATCTCATGATTGGTAACCTTTTTCTTGGGTTGGGGACAGGAAAGATGTTCTAAGTAGTTCATTTTTATCATTATGATTTGATGCTGCCAGATACAATCTGTTAAGATGCTTTAATCTGGGAGGAGTTATGTATTATATTATTTGCTGCTTACATAAATTCTGTGCATTCTCTCCAATCTGATGGTTTCAGTGTTGTCCTTGTCTCTGCTGTTTACCGCAATTGTCCACTTGATCTTCCACATACAAAAGAACTTTGTTGTAGGATGTTTGCTGTGTTATGACTTTGAGCCTTTTGAATTATTATTATTATTATTATTATTATTATTATGCTTCATCATGTCTACTAGCTTTTTAATGGTAAGCTCTAAATTATGATTGTCATTAATTCTTGTTAGTGTCCCATCCCTTGCGTGATTTTATCTTTCCAATTGACAACAAATGGGTAGTAATTTTTAATTAAAGATATGGAATGAAAACAACTATGTAAACATAACTTTTGCAGTTGTAACAGTTGATACTCTCTGGGAATTGGCATATGTTCATAATATATGTCTCTCCTACCTGCCTTTTTATGTGTTTATTTCTTTCTTAGCCTTGGTCCTCCCCACATTTTTTTGAATGAAAAAATGTCATGAATTACTAGATGGAAGTATTTGACCATTGATGTAGAATGATTTTGGCCATTTATCATCCCATTCCTGTCCTCTGGAATGTAATATGTGCTATAAATTTTGTTAATTTCAAAAGTCTTGATGAAGCAATTACAATAGCTTTACTCCTTAGTGACTTTTCTCAGATCAATTGCAATGTTGTACTTCTATGGCAGGTGTCAAATCTGGCGCTAAGGTGTTGGCTGATAATCCAATTGAACCACCTACTGTTGCGACGACCTCACCAGGTGCTAAAAATGAAGTTGAGGAACATCAAGATATAGATATTGATGACCTTTTTGGTAGTGGATCGCCTGAGGAGGACAATGCTGCTGAAGAAAAAGATAATGTTGGATTTGACATGAATGTTCCTCGTCAAAATGACACTGATGATGAGATTGCGGATGTGGATGATAGTGGTGACGAGGTTGATAAGGGACCCAATGCTGCGGAAGCTCTTAGAGCCCAGGTAAATGCTGAGGGTAGGGATGAACAGTCTTCTAGTTCTAGCAGTAGCAGCGGAAGTGGAAGCAGTGGGAGCGGGAGCGGTAGTGGTAGCAGCAGCAGCAGTAGTGACAGTGAAGGCAGCGATGGAGACTCAGTTACCTCAGTCTGAGAGACTGTACAATTGTGGTGTCTTCTTCCCTTCCTCTTTTGGTAATTTTTTGCAAATAGTTCAAGACATAGAACACCGAGTAGGTATTTATTACATAATGCCTGGCTCAAAGCCATCCTGGTTCTGAGGGGAGGGAATTTTGATAACCTTGACACTAATATGACCATCAATTTGCTGGGGGTGATCAATGAAATGCTGTATGAAATGTGTTTTCTTATAACCTTGTTTATTTTTCCATTGATGTTCAAATGTATAGCTGATTTTAGGGCGTACAGGAAACCCCCTACATTTTCAGGGGTGAAAATTCATTAGTTGCAGGTAATCTTATAGGACTTTTGTCTATTATTGTCGGGAGGAAACTGAGATATTAACCATTTGAGAGTGCTAGGGTTATCTGGTATACTGTTAACTCATTTTCCCTAATATCTCGGTTTTTGTGGTATAGGATGTCAAGATATGAGACATGATGGTGCCTAAGATTTTCATATTTGGTATAACAATTGAAAGTTGTCAATAAAATTATACAATTGGCATTTTTTTATAAGTTTTTTTTTTTTTAAAATAGGAATGCATATTTTAGAATTTAACAAAGAAAGTGATGGATTGTGATCCTCTGTAGTTTTAGGACGGAATAAAATATTACTTAAAATGGTATTATCCTATGCCTTATTGCACCTTGGATAACATTGAGTATCTTAGGTATCAGTTTATCAAGAACAAACATTTTAGATGTCACCTAAATTTAATTTATTATTAGAATTAAGATGATGATGTGCCAAACTTTTGTTGACTACCTAAAAATGACATTCTCTTTCCAAATCCTTAATCCAAACACACTATTATACCATTAGTCTATTTGGTTGTAAAGTTGTACAATTAACTTTTATTTATGTAGCATTGATTCTCAATATCTATATTATCCTAGTTAAGCAGAAGGAACAGGAAGGCTCTACCTATTTGCCAGTTTCGGTCCTTTAACTTGTAGCTCCGTTTCTAAACCCCACATAAGTATGAATTCGTCTTTTTTTCGCTTACTTCTTTCAGGATTTTACAGGTTCTATTTTTAAATGGAATCTTAGTGATCGTCTGCTCTCTTTTGCCTCCGATCTTGTTATCATCACCGTATCTCTTTTTAGTAGAGATAAAACCCAAAATCTTCTCTCCCCTTTAATCAATGATGCTCCTTCAAGGTTGACGCCATGGGTTCCATTAGTGGCTTCTGGTTCCTCAGGAATCCCTTTATCATCTGCTTCAAACTCATTTTCTCCTACATTGCTAAAGCTCACTGCCATACAAACTTAACCTACTTGTGTAAACCTTGTTCTACTGGCTGTTTATTTTATATTTTCCTTTTATTGCAATGAGCAATGGGTGTTGCGTGGACTTTGACCTTTGAATCATTCAAATTAAATTCAAATGGCTCAAATTTCATCTTTTTTTTTTTCTTTGGAATTTTTTATTTTAAAAAATACAAAACACAATAAAAATAATTTGCTAACTACTTACTTTAAACAAAATGTCAATTGAGATTAAAAAGTAAAAAAAAATTAAGATTTTATTTTTGTTTTTAATGTTTTCAAAACAGATATTTTTTAGAACAAATTTTGAGAACAAAAAAATTAAAAAAATTTGTTTAAATCATTATTCTAAAAAATAGTTATTTTTTATTTTTTTATTCTACAGAATAAAAGTTACATATTTAAAAAATATTCTGATTTTTCTGTTTTCGAAAATAAAATTTTATTTTTTTGTTTTACAAAATGCTTTATTAAAAACACATAATTAAACAATTTTTTTAATTTTTTAATTTTTAAAAACAAAAAATTGTTTTAAAAATAAAAAATTAAATAGGCCTTAAATCACTCAAATTTGATATTCGGCTCAAAAGCTATGCAATACCCTCAGCTGATTGCTGTGATGAGCAGTGGATTTAGGTTCATTAAGTGCCCTTCTAAGTTGTTTTGGCACTATTCTATTAGCCCTTTAATTTATTTCTTTTGCTATATTATAGGTTTTTATGTCCTTTTCCACTTTTTATACGACCCTTGTGCAAAGGAGCTTGCATATACCTCAATTAATTCATTTTCAAAATTAAATTGAAGTCAAATTGTTTACATCAAAACAAAACAAATCCTAAGCTGTTGCCTTAGGAATTAAAATTAACAACTTGTATTAGTCTCTAGTTTTTGTTTTTGTCTTTTCTCTTGAACTTTTTTTCCCGTTGTCCAAAAAAAAAAAACAGATTAACAACTTGCCCACTTTTAATATTTTTGTTAAAAAGACGCATGACATATTTACGTAACTACTCTGAGGCAAGTAGAATATGAAGGCAATTATAACTACTTCGGTTTTACGTTACTTTTTTTATTTCTTAATCAAACTCATAAGAAAATTGTAATTAGTTAAGAGAAATTTATAGAAAAAAAAAGAATTAGGTAACAATTAATTTCACTTAAATTTTATTCTGTATTAAGATAAAACTAATCTCAATTAAGCTTAATTTCTAATTGAATACGCTGTCTCATCGTTAATTATATTTCAAGATATGTAACTTTATTTATTAATAAAGATATTATAAATTAAAATATAAACAGAGAAAAATATTTTTATAATAACATAAGAAAATTAACCATAATATAATTATTTTAAAAAATAAATGTTTTATGTATTTTTACACATTCTTAAGCTAGTAAGTTCTTCCATAGGGTTGAACGGCAAAAATATCATAAGGTCATAGCCTCATGGCCAAGCCAATCATGATACATTCAATGCTCAACGATATCGTACCTAACTGTTTTGTATTAAATGGTCAATACCCAATTTAATGACGCGTATTAATTAATTTTCATTATTTTACTAATGAAAAATACCAACTACGTGAATACAGTTTAACTAATTAATTAGTATCAAATTTTTTATTTTAAGATAGATATTATATAGTATAATTATGCATGCGTCAGAGCTTTAATTATTTTTTTAATTGAAATTGTGATCATTGTCGCATCCCAATACGTCTCTTATTCTTATCGACCTTGGGCTCCAAATTCCCCAGATTTCTCATCCACCCTCGAATATTCTATTATTTTTTTATCGTCACTCTCAAATATTAATATTTATTTATCTGATTAGTTTTCTAATTTTTAATTTTGACCTCCTAAAAATAATAGGAGGAAATAATAAAAAAATCAGAATTTTTGAGAAAAATGCAGTTATTAACATTTTTATTATCAAAATTTAAAAATAAATATATGAGAAACTAAGTAAAAGTCTAATCCGATAAGTTTTTTCCTTCGTCAACGTTTCAAAAGCATACCCTCTCAAACAATCTACGCCATCCCACGCTCTGCCATGTAACGTGTGAAACACTCTTCCATCCTATTGACAAGAAACGTGGGCCCGAATCCCCAAAAACGCAGAGGCGTGTTCGCATTAGGAAAGTGTTTCTACGTGCGGCCATGGCGCGTGGGGATACGGCAGCTTTGTTAAATATTCAGTCGCACGGAAAGTATATAACTTACTTTATTTTAAAGTTGTAGTTTTTTGGTTTTTTGGTGGTTTTCCAAAATAGACCAGAATTTTGATATCAATCAATTAATAGGAAAAAGGAATGCAAATCAATGAAACCCTATAAAGGGAAAGAGAAAGTGCAGGGGTCCGTGATCTTCATTTTCTGTGACCCCCAACAAATCTCACCTGTAGAAAACCCTAGCCCCCCTCACATTTTTCTAAAGATTTGAGCATAGAAATAGTGGGAAAGGGCAATTCTGAGTGGAAATTTTGGTTGAGTTTTTCAGTTTCCAGTATTTTTCTTCTCAGTCTTGTTTGATTTCAAAGTTTCCAAGAACACAAGGAAGATCTTCAATGACGCGTTTACCAAAACAATCTTGGAACCCAAACTTTAACCAAACCCAGTTCTGAACATTTTAGAAGAAGCCATATGCTCATCACAGTCAACAAAAACCAGGGTCATTGTTGTTGTTATTATTATTATGGGAGCTGAGAAGAAATGGCTTTTCACGCTATTTACGGCGGCATTTCTCTCTCTCATCCTACTGCTGCGCTCTTCCATCTCTACCTTCAGCTCCGCCAAGCCGTTTCCCTCTCTGGTTCAGCACGGTGCGCACTACCCTCCTGCCTTTGCTTACTTCATTTCAGGTGGTCACCAAGATAAAGACCGGATCTTCAGGTTGTTGCTGGCAATTTATCATCCACGGAATCGGTATCTTCTGCATCTAGGGCTGGATGCGAAGGACGAAGAGAGGCACCTGTTGGCTGCGGCGATTAGGTCCGTGCCTGCGATTCGTGCTTTTGGGAACGTGGATGTGGTGGGCAAGTCTGATTGGGTCACCTATTTGGGCTCCACCAATATTGCCATTACGCTGCGAGCTGCGGCGGTAATGTTGAAATTGGATAGTGGGTGGGATTGGTTCATCACTTTGAGTGCTCGTGATTATCCGCTTATCACCCAGGATGGTATGCTGATTCGGTAATCTGTGTTTGGTTTTTAAATTTGTACTATGTATTTGATTCGGGTAATTTAATAGAGTAGCGCTTCTGTATGTTGGCTTGATAAGTCTACGCAAGTTCTGTAGTTTTTTAGGGCTGCTGTTTTCTTCTTGACGCCCCCTCCTTTTTGGCTGTTAGATTCACCCATATTTGGTTTAGGTGTACTTGTTTTGGACATTTGAGATGTGGTATTAAATGAAAGCTTGGTTTCTCTAGATTTAGTATCAACATCAAAGAGCTTGCTCAGAGATGCCTGGATTCTCACTTGGCTTTTCCCAGTTTCCGGGAAAATGTTCTCATAATGCTGAGTCTTACTGTTGATTTTGCTAAGATAATTGTACCATTATGTGTGAGTAATATTAGATTTTTTAATTTTATAATTCTGAGGGTCTTAATTCTAGTTCCAAGTTGAGGTTCGGAGTTTCATCATTCTATGGCTGATTTCTAGCCTAATGTTATTCTTGTTTTCTTTACAATTTTATATCCAATATGCTTGGATTGATAGTTAGAAAAATGGACAAGAATAGAAGAAAAAAGAAATATCGACCAAGATCTTCATAGCAGGAAGGAAGCATTAAGATAATCATCATTAATCTTGTTAACTAATTATTTGTTAGATTTGGTTATAACTATGGAAGAAACCCCGTTCTGGTATAGACACAGTCGAAGAGAATGGTAATGTGGTTTGAAGTGACGGGTACTAGTTGTCACAGATTCTACAATTAGACTTAAATGCCTGACAGGCATAGATTGAGAAAAATATAGTATTATGCTCAGCAGTATATAACCGAAGGGTAATTGTCGAGAGATATATATATAATACAGATGAAGACTTATAACTGCTAAATTGAAATAGTCTGTAAGTTGTTATTTCCATTTCCATGACTTGGACCAAAGTTGTAATGAAGGTTAAGGTTGAATTTACAAGAGGCATGGACTGAGCTCTTTAAGGCAATTCTGTTTGATTACATTTAAAAGTAGTGTTGGATTGAGGTCCAAGTCATGTTTACATATGAAACTGAAGTGTCTTCCATCTTGAGACTGGAATGGATTTATGCTAAAGGGAACTGCCCATTTTTGGTCTATGGTAGGGGATTTTGCTTTAAACCAAAAAAAAAAAATCTAGGTTTTCCAGCTGATTAGTTCTCCAAAGTCCAAACATAAGGAATTTGTGCTTACAAGCAAAAGAAACAAGTTATTGTTCTTATTAATATTCTGAATAGATAGTCAAAATCGGATGTAGTTACTTAGACATTACCCTAATCCACTCCTCTTATGCCAAAGTAACACTAAACTAAAAAGGTTATTGAAAGGAAAAAACTTATGTACAGTTCTTTATATCCTTGACATCAGGTTTTCTAATTAAAATATGACAAATGTATGGGTCTCCAATAATAACATGACAAGTGTATGGCTTTTGCAAACAATTGTATGATTTTCCAATTAAACTATATACTTGTTATATTAGTATTGAAAAATTATACACTTATTATATTTTAATTAAGAAACCTGATGGCAAAGATATAAAGAATTGTATATAAGTCTAGTCCTTATTAAAATCTGGGTCATTATACTTGTGAAAGAGTTTAGGTAATCTTATGCATTTTTAGTCTCTCTATACTTTTATACTAGCTATGTAAATAGCATTACTTGGGAATGCATATCAGTCCAAAGTTGTCTACACTTATTTGTGTGCAATGATCATATTTAGAAAACTGTTGCATTTGTGTTTACCTTCTGCAAAAATAATTGAATTTAGCTCTCAATGGAGAAGCAGCCCCATTGGAGAGACTTGATACCAAGAGCCCAGTCACATAAATAACTTTATCGTACTTGTGGATCTTCAAAGGGACTGGTAATCTCTCACAAGTTATGTGTTGGGTCTCTTTCATTTGTTTTGTCTTGTGAGTGGGGAGGATGTCTTGGCCTCTGTCTGTGTCTTTTTTGTATTGTTATCTCTTCTCATCGGTAATTTTTTCTTTCTTCTACAAAAATTTAGTATTTATTCTAATCATACGCAAACAAAAACAATTTCACTCACAGCACTATCAGATAATATTTTGAAAAAATGAGATTTACTCTTTCAGAGTAGGTCTTTTAAGATCAATTCTCACAGCTAAGCCAAACATGCTTGCAGTGATTTAATAATGATATTTGTGCATATTAAGGTTGTAAATGAACCTCGTTACTTATAGTGACTTGAATTCAACTCTTTGAAAGCTCAAGTTTGACTTGGTTCATTTATTAAATGGACAAGCTTGAGTAACATATCAAGCTCTTTCAATTTAATGAGCTGAGCTCGAATATTTAGTTTTTGGCTTGTTAAGCTCTTGAACACTTTGTTATTAATCAAGTAATATGTTTTTTGTTTTGTTTTTGTGTGTGTGTGTGTGTTTTGGGTCAAAGATCATAGATAAATACAATGGTTTCTATATCATTGGAAATTGTAATACTTATTTTCTTTAAATATTTTCATACACACACAGACACGTAGACATATACTTAATGAAAAAAGGTTACAATTTTTTATCAGCTTTTGGTATGTGTTCATACTTAGCATAGATGATATTTGTAGTACTTTTATGAATTGCAGTTGGGTTCAACTAATTTATTAACAAGCTGGGCTTTATCACAAATTTTAGCTCGACTTAAGATCAAGCTCAATATATTTTAATTGAACACATTTGATGAGCATACTAGGGCTCAGCTCACCCACATTTTTTAAGCCTTATTTCCTGCATTATGTTTCATTTAGGACCCGCATATTTTTCTTTTGTACAGTCATTTTGCTTTCACTTATTTCAAATTTAATTGAGTTCCTGATGCATGCTGTGTAATCTGTACCAGATCTGTCCCACGTTTTCTCCTCTGTCAGAAGAGACCTCAGTTTCATTGATCACACTGGTGATCTTGCATGGAAAGAGTAATGAAAATTTCTGCTAATTCTTGTTTATATTTTGTTGCACTGACATGGTTAGTTCTGGATTATATATTTAAGTAGTTATATACCCATGCAGAGGTGATAGATTCCAGCCAATTGTTGTTGACCCAAGTATATATTTAGCAAGAAGAAGTCAAATTTTTCAGGCTACGGAAAAGCGACCAACACCTGATGCATTCAAACTCTTCACAGGCAAATTTGTTCTCTCATTTGCTGTTTGAGCAGCACAATCTATGGCAAGGATTTGTATGTTTAAAGCTTTTCTTGCCTTGCAGGTTCACCATGGGTTATCTTGAGTAGATCATTTATGGAGTTTTGCATTTTTGGCTGGGATAACTTACCTCGAACACTTCTGATGTATTTTACAAATGTGAAGTTATCCCAAGAAGGTTACTTCCACTCTGTCATTTGTAATGCACCAGAATTTAAAAACACAACAGTTAATGGTGACTTACGATATATGATCTGGGACAATCCTCCAAAGATGGAGCCACACTTCCTTAATGTCTCTGTTTATGATCAAATGGCACAAAGTGGAGCTGCTTTTGCAAGACAGTTTGAAGTTGATGAACCTGTGCTGGACCTTATTGATCAAAAGATCCTCCGGCGTGGGCGTAATAATGCTGTCCCAGGAGCATGGTGCTCTGGGCGGAAGACCTGGTGGATGGATCCATGCACTCAGTGGGGTGATGTCAATATCCTCAAGCCAGGTCCTCAGGCTAAGAAGCTTGAGGAGAGTGTTTCAAACCTTCTTGATGACTGGAGCTCACACAACAATCAGTGCCAATGAAGAGAAACATAAGAATAGAACATTTTAGGAGGCTGTGCATTATCTTGCACCCTGATTCATCGACCAGTTAAAAGTCTCAGTATGCTAAACATACATTCTTTGGTCACACAAGTGTAATTTCATTTTTGTAAAAATAGTTTATGGGTGGAAGGGACTCCTCTCATAGCAGTTTTTGCAAATGTTTGTTCATATTTCTTAACTGGGTAGAGTTGGAATGGAGAAGGAAAAGTGATCTTGAATTTTTGGGCTGTATTGTTTCGGAGGGTAATATTTGCGGTGGATCCTCCGATGCCTGCGATCCATACAATAGGAGGATATTCCTCCTGCGGCTATTTTCATTCTGTTGTATGTTCTAAATGTCTCATTACCGTAGTGAATCTGAACGATTAGAGCAGATGGTTCATTCTTTCAAGATATGATTGTAATATTCTATGCGTTCACTTTTTCCTTGTGCACTTTTTGTTTCATTGAACCAAAGTTTCGCTAGGCATATATGTTTGGGCAGGGTATTTTTACTTTTTGTTTTGAAAATTCATTTTCCGTCAAATACTTGCGTCTCATACATGATTACAACAGTATTTAAGATTTCTGCAGGATACATTCTCACCAATTCCAAGTATCCTCCATCTAATTATTATTATTATTTTTTTAAAAATTTTATCCTACCCAGAATATGTTAATGAATTTATAGCACTGTTACGTCAAAAGCATCTTAAGGGCGTATAAGCTATCCAAAGGAGTCCGATCAATTAGTTAGAGGCTATAATATCTTTCCTTAATATAGATTCGATTCCTCTTGAAAGGTCCGGAAGGGAAATTTAACCCTGATCGTAATTGAAGGGAAGGGTAGAAGTTCCATTTTATATAAAGCTGAACTTATAAAATATCAGAACATGTAACAGAATGAAAGGAGGTAATGTCACTGGCATTCGCTGCACGAACTCGAGGTTTCTTGCAAGAAATTACTGCAGAAGATTCAAACCTAGTTCTATGAGTGATGGCGTCCTGTTAAGGATAGCTGGAATGAAACTACGAAATCATCAAGAATAAAAAGACACATCAATGGATCAGAGAGAGCAATGCTAATGAAAAACAGAGAAGTGATAGTGGGATGTGGGATATTCTTGAACATTGTAGTGGCCAAACTCCAATGAAGATTCCTTAGGTTCAGTTACCACGTCGGCCTTGCCTGAATGTTCTGCTTCTTGCTCTCTTCCGTTTGAGAGAACTTCCTGGAGGGCATGAACCACGAGCCAATCATTGTGGTACAACTCAGGGAAAATCACTGGAACCCCATTTAGCAACAACTTGTCATCCCCTGACTCCGTGACATTGATGGTGAATCCTCTCTCGTAAGTCCACAATACTGTTCCATTATCTAAGCTCACCAAATCGCCCCACAAAATCTTGCAGGGCACAAGATGGTGACGAAGGATTGAAGAGTAGTTGCTCAAGTTTCCTAGGTGATCCACCATCGCCTCGTCGACCGGAGCGAAGAGTGTGAATTGATCAGGGCGATCCTTGATACCCAGGACCTGCATCTCAAGAAACGAAGCCATCACAGAGCAACCTTTAGATCTCAGAATCCCACAAGCTTCTTCGAAAGAATGTGCCCCAGAAGACCACACTCTATCATTCTTTCCCATCATCGGAATACACCCGAGATTCGAATTCCCACCTGGGGTTTTGGCGGGATTCTGAAAGTACGGATCGAAGACGTTCTCGATCCCGAAGATTACCAAAGTCCCGTCATCAAAAATCGGCGACCCATTGATCGTAACGTTGTTGATTGAAACCCATTCATTGAAATGCGATTTCGTGACTGTCAGGGAGTGGCCAGGGCGCAGAGTGGCTATCTTGGCGCCGAAGGGGAGAGACGAGAGTGATTGGAGGGAGAAAGCGTTGGGAACGAGATGGTACTGGAGGAGAGAGAGTGGGAGATGATCGATTTCCCTGAAGGCAAACTCGGAAGGGGCGAAGATGGTGAGGGAGCGAGTGAGTGGGTGAAGGGCCCGGGACACTAGCTCCAAACTGAGAGCCATGGTTTGGAAGCCCGAGCTGGAGAGGATCTCGGCAGCATCGAGGATGGTGGATGATGGGAGGGAAGATAAGGAGAGAGAGGAGAGAGAAAGGAGGATAAGAGAGACGATGAGGAGTGCGGAAGCCATTGACGCAGCTTGACGATGATGGGGCATTCTCGCTATCGCAGGGTACGTTAAGAAGGGGAAGGGTTTTTGGCGGGAAAGATCGATACGTGGCTTTGTGTGATTGGCTACGGTGGAATGTATTGTTACTTCGTTATCGAAGGTTTGTTAGACCGTTTTGCTCCTATAACCAGAGTTCAGGAAATGTGGGGATGAATTAATTAAATATGTAAAATAATAATAATAAAAAGTTTTAATTTCTGTTCTTAAATTGCCTCTCATTTTCTTGAGTAATAAGTTGTAATTACACATAGGTTATCATGACATATTTTTATAAAACCTTTTTGCTAAAATATTTTATTTAAAAAGATTGTGATTTGCGTCAAAGGAAAAGAGTTCACTATATCTATCTACCTGTTAAAAAAAAAATTAAAAGTGTATTAACTTTCATAATAGTTAAATGTTATAATCTGAAGAACCAAAATGAAGCCAGTGGCATTGTAAAAATAAATTGGTAAATTTAGAGATTGTTTCTTTTCTAATTCAATTTATTAGAAATGAGAAGGGAAAATGAAGGAGACAAAACTTCATGGGGTTATATAATTTATTTTTGCAAATTAATTTGGGTATTATATGACGATAGTATTATTATAAAAAAAATTAAAATTTAGTATTTGTTTAGAGTTCAGTTCATTGGAAAGCAGCTAGAGTTGGAAAAAATAAAAGAAACAAAACTATTTTAAACCAATACAAAAAAAAAGAAAAAGAAAAAGAAAAAGACACACAGCACAAGAAGTGTCGTCTGCTTGGAGAATTATGCGTTCTGGGCCCCGGCCTAAACAATATTGGGCCCAATCCAGTCAAAAAATCTATACCGACCCAGAGACGCCGACTTCTCTATCTTCGACCATAAAAAGTCCCTCTTGCTGCTCTCTTGCTGCTCGAATGCGATAATCAAAAAGGGTGATTGTGGGAGATCCCTCCCTTCCGTTGAAAGTAAGATCTTCTTCCTCCGTTTCTCTCTTTAAAATCACCGAAGTATCCTCTTTCTTCCTTTTCTTTCCAATACGTGAAATCGTGAATTACTTCATGTTGTTGTTGTTCTTGAGTTTTTTATTTTATTTTTTTCTGTTAAATATAATTGCCATGGTTGTTGATCTTCTTGTCTCACTGATTTCTTGTCTTGCAAATTTTCAGTTTGAGTTTTGTGTAGATTCTACGTTAATTGGTTCTCCTTTTCTACTTCAATTTGCAGGTTGGTTTAGATCGCCAGAGCCTACTTGGATGCTTCTTTCACTTTCACGTTAAATAAATACGTTAAAAAAAGTTTGAAATTTGTTGGAAATTACTACAATGCTGGGTGGATTACCGATACTGCCTCTTCCTGCTCCTCCTTCTGATGGAAATCTAGGTCCTCTCCCCGAGTCTCAAGTGGCTGGGGAGAGGGAGGATGAAAAATTCTCAATGGAGGAGCAGAACAAATCGAATTTGGCATCAGTTGCTACCCACACTAGAACTATTGGAATTATACATCCCCCTCCAGATATTAGAACTATTGTCGATAAAACAGCCCAGTTCGTTGCTAAAAACGGGCCAGAATTTGAGAAAAGGATTATTGCAAATAACACTGGCAATGTTAAGTTCAATTTCTTGAATTCGTCGGATCCCTATCATGCATATTATCAACATCGATTGGCGGAATTTCGTGCCCAAAACCAATCTTCGACACAGCAACCTCCTCTGCAACCTGTAGATTCAGCTTTGCCTGAAGCAACCCTATCTGCACCGGCCTCGGACAGTAATGACGCTGCAGCAGCAACAAAGCCTGATCTCTCTTCTCAGTTTAAGCCTGTAAGGAAAGTACTTGAACCCCCAGAAGCTGAGCAGTATACAGTTCGGCTTCCTGAAGGGATTACAGGGGAAGAGCTGGATATTATAAAGCTCACGGCACAGTTTGTGGCTCGAAATGGAAAATCATTTTTGACAGGTTTGACAAGTAGGGAGGTCAATAACCCCCAATTCCATTTCTTGAAACCGACCCACAGCATGTTTACCTTTTTTACTTCCCTTGCGGATGCATATTCCAAGGTCTTGATGCCTCCAAAGGGGTTGACAGAGAAGCTGAAGAGAAGTGTCTCTGACATGACCACTGTCCTTGAACGGTGTGTAAACAGGCTGGAATGGGAGCGCTCACAGGAGCAAGCTCGGCAAAAGGCTGAGGATGAAATAGAGCAGGAAAGGATTCAAATGGCGATGATAGATTGGCACGATTTTGTAGTGGTTGAAACAATAGATTTTGTTGATGATGAGGATGAAGAGCTACCTCCCCCAATGACCCTTGAGGAGGTTATAAGGAGAAGCAAGGTGTCAACCATGGAAGAAGATATCGTTGAACCTGAAAAGGAAGTTGAAATGGAAATGGATGAGGAAGAGGCCCAACTTGTTGAAGAGGGCATGAGGGCAGCCAGTTTGGAAGACAATGATGATGGTAAGAAAAGTGGAGTCAAGGTTACAGAGGAGCCTGAACCACCAATGAGGATTGTGAAAAACTGGAAAAGACCAGAGGAAAGGATTCCTGCAGAAAGAGATCCAACAAAGTTTGTTGTTTCCCCAATTACTGGTGAGCTAATTCCTAATAATGAAATGTCTGAACATATGCGAATTTCTCTTATTGATCCCAAGTACAAAGAGCAAAAAGAAAGGATGTTTGCCAAAATTCGTGAGACAACACTTGCTCAGGATGATGAAATCTCAAGAAACATCGTTGGACTTGCACGGACCCGTCCTGATATCTTTGGTACTACCGAGGAAGAGGTCTCCAATGCTGTCAAGGCAGAAATTGAAAAGAAGAAAGATGAGCAACCTAAGCAGGTTATATGGGATGGTCACACTGGTAGCATAGGACGAACTGCAAACCAAGCCATGTCACAGAGTTTGGGCGGTGAGGATCAAAATAGTGTTGTTAACAATGAAGCTAAGAACCTTCCTGGCCCTGCTGCACCTCCTCCCAGACCTGGTATGCCTTCAGTTCGTCCTCTTCCACCACCACCTGGACTAGCATTGAATCTTCCTCGTGTTCCACCACCCACAGTTCAGTATTCTACTCCTACCAGTGGTGGCCTTCCAGTTCCTCCTCCAAGACCTCCAGTAGTTCCCATGATTCCATCTGTTCACCCAGCTTCTCATCCAATGTCAATGACTTCTGGACAGCAGCCATTCATCTCAAGTCAACCACCTCCAATGCCTTCATCAGTTTCTGTGAATGGACCAGGAATTCCTGTACCCCCACCCCCAGGTTCTCAGTTCACGCCTGTTCCACTTCCTCGTCCTTATGCCCCTCTTCCTATACCTCCACCTGCAATGCCTATGATGCCTCCGCCACCATTGCCTCAGGGAGTGCCACCCCCACCACCACCTGAGGAAGCTCCTCCCCCGCTTCCAGAAGAACCAGAGCCGAAGAGGCAGAAGCTTGATGATTCTGCTCTTATCCCAGAAGATCAGTTTCTGGCTCAACATCCTGTATGGAGCTTGATACCATCTTTAAAAAATAATTATAATAAATTAGCTTTTCATTTACTAAAAGTAGTGTTGATGTTTATCCTGACTGGCATTTTTTTGGTACAACCAGGGACCAGTTCGCATCTGTGTATCGGTTCCTAATGTTGATGAAGGAAATCTCAGAGGACAAGTTCTGGAGATTACTGTGCAGTCTCTGTCTGAAACTGTTAGCAGCTTGAAGGAGAAAATTGCTGGGGAGATCCAGCTCCCCGCTAACAAACAGAAATTGAGTGGAAAACCTGGCTTTCTCAAGGATAATATGTCACTTGCCTATTACAATGTTGGAGGAGGGGAGATTCTCTCTCTCACCTTAAGAGAGCGTGGTGGTAGAAGGAGATGAATTGATACTTGCCCATCTGTTCAAGGTTGTTGTTGGAGCTTTTGCCTTATTATGGGGCATATAATTTCTCATAATATTCATAAACTCCGTGATGCTCTATTAATGTTATATTGTTGACTTTATTTGTACTCTAGTATTAGCAAGGTTTCTTGATCTTATTATTGTTCCGCAAAACTGATGTTAACTGTGGAATACAGATTTGGGCACCTTGGCGCTTGTCTGTTGTGAGCAGTGGGAAGTATTGGAGTTCCTTTTATCTGATTAAGTCAATATTTACATTACTAACCATTGTTTTCTTTTGCATTTCAGTTGATCCTTGCAAATTTACTAATTTGCTTTTATTAGAAGCTCTTCTGCAGTCAGGGAGGGGCTATGTAAATTTATGTTTTTCTACTGTGTTGTTCATTTTTAGTATTGTTTCAAACATCAATGGGACGTGGTGATTTAGGATATTTCCCCCCCTTTCTTCTTCTTCTAGTGCTTAGGCCTTCTTATATTGGATATGCTCATACACCAGCGCAGTTGAGTGGTTGGTTGGAAGGCTTTTTTAGTTGCTGAGCTTATGCACGTTTAGCTGGTGTATATTGTTTGGGGTTACTAGAGGTTGTTTTATTTTGCTTCCATTTACTTCACATAGCCATTCCATGCGATGGTTGGGAATTGGGATATTTGTTGTTTTTGATTGTGTTGTTTTCTCGTAACAGAAATTCTACATGGGCTTTTGGGAAGGGCTATGCAGCTTAGCTGATTTATCTGTGAATGGGATGAGGAAGGTAGAATGGTCTACTTTGCTTTCTACATTTAAATATTATTGCTTTTTTTTTTTAAGCTATCTGATGGCAGTTCGTGCCTGCTAATTTTTGCAGCATGGAGCAGGTTTGGTTTCATCGTTTTGGGCGTATTTTTGAAATTTTAAGAGCAAGATCACTTGCTGTTTTTCTTGGTTAAGCTGAGTTGATTGTTATGTTAAATCTTGTTCAACTATTGTTGAATCTTAGCTCTTGAATTCCTAGAGGGTCAATATGATCCATTAGAGCCCCGTGTTTGTCTTTGCACAGCTTTGTAAGTGTGTGATTGGTTATCCCATTAGCTCTCGATTGGTCATTCTTTTGTTTCCATGCATTAGCCAAGTTGCGTCGGGGAAGCAGAAGACAACCACATTGATGACTGTAAGGTTAAAGCAAATCGCAAGAAATGAGAAAGAGAGATAATTATACGGAAGAGAATGAATTATTTCCATGTGTATTGATCTGCGAACATTACATTTTATAAACAGATAATCAAGCCTAACCAACATAACTGATTTGAGTCAAACTGTTTGACTAGTGCTGAGCTGGATTACTGATTGTGAGCTGGATAACCTATTCTTCTTCTCATCAAAAGTCTGCCATTCATTTCTCATCTTTGATAACCATTATCATGTTGTTTCTTATTGTCATTTTCGTGTACCATCTTTGGGGCAGTCGTTATCAGATTTTTGTAGTAGCTAAGATTTCAAGTAGACTAGGAAACCGTGATGCTAGGTTTTATATATTCTCTTGTCTCTCTTCTATAGTTTTACAATATTTGGGGCTTAGTTTTAACTTTTCAATTTTCATATGCACAATGAATCTTTCGATGGCCATTGCTAACATAGTTTGATATTGTGGATATTTGACATACGTTTGACTTGATGCATAACCTCAGAGTGGTTGAATTCATAAGATTTTTTTCCTTACATAGTGTTTGTGTCCATGTCAATATCCACTCGTCTTAGATACATGGACTCTTTCGATTTTTCCATGTGGCAATGTCTCTGTTTCTGTGTCAAGAGTCCTTCTTGGAAGGTTATGCTGCTGGTAACACTGACCACAATGGAAGTCCCAAAGTAGTATGTTGGATGGTAATGTTTTTGCATTGGCCGGAATGACAGTGGTTATTCGTGATGACAGTACCGCTGATGGTGTGACAATGCTAATAAAAGTGGCCATAGTCTTTCATTGAAAAATGACTATGCCATATGGGTAGTAAAAGTCAATGATATAGCCCAGATTTGATACATGGATTGGTGCAACAGAAATAATTTTCTTCCTTGTCAACTTAAAGCTTAATAGATTTCATTGGAAGTATCTCAGCCATGGGTAGCTGACATGTGAAATAGTCCTGATATTAATTTATGTGATTGAGAGGATTTTATTGGGTTGGTTACGATTTTGCGATTTGACTTGATGACAAGGAACAGATGCCTAATTTTGGATGGAAAAGGGGCACGGTGATGGTCATGGTTTCTTTAATGGAAAATTATAGTTTAGAATTTTAGGTTGAAGGCATTTATTCTGAAGAATTTTAAAATTTTAAATTATTTTAAAAGATTTTAAAATAAAAAATGTCAAGTGTATGAAAAAAGTTACAATTTAAAATTTCAAATTAAAGTTTTAATCTTAAAGTTTTTTAAAATGATTTTAAAATTTGAGATTGTTTAGTATAGATATTTTCAATTTATGGTTTTTAATTATAATTGTGTTTCAAATGCAGATACTGTGTATGTGGGTGGTGCCTCTGATGTATTGCCTGAGCTGGACTTCCTTCATGGCGTTATTTTGACTTGCTCAGTGATTTGGGTGATGAAAACATTAGTCCTATCTGTATCTCTAGAATTTGGACAAATCAATTATCAATTAGGACTTGTTGGATAGTTGGAAAGGAAAAGAAAATGAAAGAGAGAATGTTTATATAATGTCTATTATAATTATTATTTAATAAGAATTATTTTTATTTACTAATTTTTTTAAAATAAAGGTAAGAAAATTATTTTTTATTTTTATTTTTATTCTTAATTTTTTTGTGTATTGAAGATAATTATAGATCAAGTCATGCAATTTCAAGTACTGTTCAGTTGTTGTCTCGGGTAAAACCAAAGCATTCTTTTTCCTTCTTCCTTAAGCTATACAATTGCCAATACCGCCTTAGTTTTTCCTCCGGAGTCTTGTTCTACAATTACTTCTCCGGATACGAACGGCCCGCCATTTGTGTGCTCTTGACTAAAGTTTCTTGGATCAGAGCTGTATACCTAGTTTCAATTTTTATTCTAGCTTGTATAACAAATTTACGAGTTTTAAAAATAGTTATTTGAACATGGCTTATTATTTTTGGGGTGAGTAATGAGTAAATAGCTGCCAAAAGGATTGAATTTATGATTTCTTATTGACTACGTAAAGTGAATGAGTACCAGATCGTTGGCAGAGTTCGGTTTCAGCCAATCCCTTTCATTTATATAGCTCATTATGATGAAAGCACGCATTTTTGAAGTCAAAACTAGTGATGGAAATTGAGTTAATTTCACGGCAATGTTTGAAAACAATTACCTTAAAATAATCTGAATTTTCAAACAATGTCAAGACGAATTAAAACGTTATTTCACTTGAAAACTTTTTAATATTTTAAAACCATATTAAAATGCGACATGAATAAGAATATTAAAAAAATGGCTGACGTTCAGTGAAATGCATATATATATATATATATATATATAGATGAACACACACCCAATTTAAATTTTTAATAAGCATTTATACACATTTACTTTATTAATTTTTGCGCATGTATGAATATAATAATTACGGATAATAATTCGGTATAAAATATAGCGAAATCCTCTTCAGTTAAAATGACCCACTATATTGTAACTTACACGACATGGAAGAGGGCGGCTCAGGTATAAAACAAGTAAAGCATTTGTTTTAGGTGTTTCAAAATTTTTGGTCCTATAATTATATAATTATACTTATAATTTATAAAATTATAAAAACTTAATTTATATTATCTTTAATGACAAGAAAATAGTCTAATTTATTTTAGAAAATCTTACATGTCAAGGCTCAAAAATTTTTTAATTGCCTAATAAAATTTTTTGTTTTTCACTCATATTAATTAATCAACCTGATCACATTCCTATAATTCTTATCTTTTCAATTCATAATTTATTTGTCAATTAACATCTTTTTTTTTTCTAACACAATAACCGCTGTCTTTTTTTTTACTCTCCACAATTAAGTGCATTAAATTTTAACAATAAATTATTTCTCACAGTGCCTATTTTTCCCCTCACTCCCAACACACTAACATTTTGGGTGAAATTCTTTACTAGTCCCAACGCACTAAGATTTTACTAGTCCATATCTTATTCACTCTCATTCCGAAAAACACTGAAATTCTTTTTCATTGTATGTATCTTCCATTTGAGTGAAAAGCAACAAAAAAAGTTGTTCTATTTATTGTTGAGAAGCAATTCCATGTATTGAAGAATTCAACTAAATGATATCTTTTCCATTCAAGTTTCAATTCCATTCATCTTGTAGCTGATTCTTTTAGTCGAGCTTCACGCCCTGACAACAGATATACAGAAAGAAAGAAAGAAAGGAAAAATAAAATAGAGGTCAAATAAATGAAGAAAAAACTATGCTCTTTATTCTTGTTTGTGTACCAAAAGGAAGAAAAGAGAAAGAAGGAGAAGAGAGACTCACTGGTTGTAGTCAATTTCAATTTTGCCTTCGTTGATGTCAGCGATGGCAGAGAAAGCTTCCTGAGAGAGGTCGAAGGTGGCTTGGCATCCTGGTGAAGGGCAGCGATCTATAATCTTGACGGTGACGGAGGTGCCAGCCTTGCAGGGCTGAGCAATACCTCCGTTGGTTCCTCCTGTGCATGTTATTGTGTACATCCTTCCACATGCTCCTCCGTTGTCCCACAGTGCATCGCTTGCTGCTGCTATCATTGTTCCCTGGTTTTCAAGTCCACATGCATTTGCTGCAAGCGTTTCACACCGTTAAACACTAGTTTGTGATTTAACGATGACTAAAAATTCTTCTCATCTCTTACAGTAAATCACTTCCAAAATATTCATTCATTTATTAAAGAATTTAATGAAAAAATTAACCAAAATTTTATCCTCTCTCTCTCTCTTTCGAGACACACACTCATATACAATAATGAATCTAGAATTCCTTTCCACTTACAAATTCCATTATGTCATTGGTGCATGCATGCCTTGACTTTTAGGTCATGTATTGTGATGTTTTAAAAGTGCACTAAATGACAACAATTGATGTGTGTGTGTATTACTATTACAAAAATTGATTGGGATATAGATCCTCACAATCGACACTACAGTAACATATATGCGAAAACAGTATAATGAAGCCATTTTTTGCCTTCATATATCTTAAATACATGAATACAAAGGGTAGTTACGAAATGTTCTAGAGATTTTACATTCAAATTTCTCAACAAGTCGAGAATATATGGGATTCAAGGAAAGAAAAATTATTAGATCCTTTCTTCAGCATGATAGAGTGTGTGCATATATATATATATATATATATATATCTATATATACCTTAATGAAATTTCGACAGACAAGACTGATAATGATGTTGTGTATAATACTTTTTTCAAAACATGGTTATATATATATAAACAATCTAGACGGAGAAAATCTGAAATCAAAGTGCTGGAGTGAAGAAAAAATTTGTGCACTCACGATAGTAAACAGTGTAGTAAGTGGCGGTTCCAGAAATGGCAGAAGCCACTGAGACGAGGCTTATGATGGCAATAAGCCCCATGAGAAGCACCTCATTCCTTCTGATCATTCTTATTTCTCTCTGTAATATTGTGCTCTGTGCAACAGAATAATTTTGAACCCCAGCAACTAATTACAGTACTCGGTGTTTTGTGTGTGTGTGTGTATCAAAGTTGGGCAAGACTAGTCCCAATTTATAGGCAGAAGCTTAGCACATTAGACTCCTTTTTTTTTTTTTCCAAACAGGTGACAGTCTTCATACGTTCCTTGTTAGCAGCCTGAGTCTATCTAGAAGCAGAGGTGCCTGGCAGCCATATCCTTTAAACACTAATTAAGAAAATTCGTATTTCACTATTTTTTTTCTTTTAATGCTAAGTCTAAGTCTAGTTACGTTTCCTAGTATCTTCTCCAAGCTCATTGACACAATAACAAGATTTAAATACAGTTTTTAAATGGATGTATTTTTATATTTCAGCATATAATTGAGTTTTTGCTAAAAAAATTTGATATCTTATAATTCTTATTAGAGAATTTAATAATAACAAACTGGTTAAATATTTTACTTCAATTTTATCCTCCAAAACATGTTTAAGTATTTGACAACTGAGAAATTTATAATCGATGAGTACTGGTAAAATTATCTTAACCCACTGTATGCAAACTAATTAAGTATAATAATATGTCTAATGATATTATTTTGATTAATTTCCTTTACGGATTGACAATACAAGAATTTAGAGAAAACTTTTCTGTTAACTAGCTAATCCCTTTTTTTTTCTGATTTAATTTTGGAAAAATGGCCGATTGCTCTTTTTATTATGTTTCCATTACATTTTTATATATATTTTCTGCAAGAATCATTAATGGATTTCTTTTTTATAGAATTTTAATGGATAATGGTGCTTTCATGTTACTTTTTATTCTTTAAGACTTTTAAATAAATATATTTTATAAAAAATCAATGTTTTTTGAGTAATAATATATATATATATAATATCTTTATTTATAATTTGATGAATAGTATAATATATGACTTAGTCAAGATGATCTATTTAGAATAAGCTGATGGATCTTTATGAAAGAAAATTATAATAAAAATTTTCGTGATTTGACATTTGTGTGATTTCAAATGAAAAATATATTAATATAAAAGTTTTAAATAAAAATTGATTACTTTAATATGTTTGTTTAGTTTATTCTGAGTTTATCTGCTAGTAGCCATTATTCATTACTAATCCAGTGCCAAAATTTGCGCAACTCATTTCTACACGGAACTAAGTTGAAAATAAGCAAGAAGAAAGAAAAGTCACGGGATATTGTTTTAAAGTAAATTAGTGTTTTGGACTTCAAAAGATGTAATTAATGTCTTGCTGCAAGAAGCAATAGGTTTAAAATTTCTCTTCTTTCATGTACCATAAAAATACACTTTTCATCTTTCTAATATTTGAAAAAATTAATTTGATCATCTTAGTTCAAAATAAAAAATATTCTCTTATTTTATCAAATATTTTCCATCCTTCCATATTCTATTGTTACAAGGGCGAGTATGACGGGCTTTTGGACCTACTGGAATATGCTATTGGGCTTCAATTGACTTACATGCGACTCTTGTATCTTATTTTTCTTAAATTTGACATTAGACGCCATGTTGTGTTTGATCATTTTTTTTTTTCCGAAATTTTGATTGCACTAGTTATCACTCCAAATTTGCCCCATGATCCACGTAATTAATTAATCTAATTTTAAATATCCCTTTTAAACTTAATTATTTAAACTCATGGATTAAACAAGTTGAGTCACTTAGTTATTTTTTTAAATAAAGGTTGGGTTAGGTCAATTCACAATTAATCCCTTGACCCAATAAAAAAATTATTATTTTTTAACTCTTTTCATAATTTGTTACGAGTGAGGAATTGGAGAGGCTAAGATATAGAAGGCCCAATGGACAGTGAGAAAGGTAAGCCATCTCGTACAAGTAGGAATAGGCCTTATTGGCTAGTTAATCTTATAGTCGTTATGGAGCATCTTTGAGTTGTGGGCCTGATCCAACAAATGAAAGACATCCAATCATTGGTAATGAGTGGCAGAATGAGGCTTTTGTTTAGTTTGCTGCATGAGGAATATATATATATATATATATTCATAATTTATATAATATTTATTATATTTTTATAATTATTATTTTAATTATTAAATTATTTTTTTAAAAAAATAATATTTAAAAAATTATCTTTTATTTATTCATATTTTATAATTCCTTTACCTCTAATTTTTTATTTTATCTTTAGTTATCCTTGTTTAACAGTAAGATTTACTATTCCAATTGTGTATTGTTATGTTGTTTGGTTGCATTAACACCTTGTAGGTAGAAAATTAAGGATAAAAAAATAAAAAAAATAATTTGTTAATAGAAATTACTTATAATATTTTTATTTTTAATAATTAAATAATAATTAATAAAATAATAATTAAATAATAATATTAAATAATAATTATAAAGATAAAAATAAAATTTCACTAAACTTTTCATTTTTGGCAAACCAAACATGCCTAGTCTCGAAACCCATTTTATTTCCCTTTGCTGTATTTAGAGGAAAATTAAGAACCAAGGTTATTAAAACCGGACCGGACCGGCCGGTTCAACCAGTTGGACCGGAAACCGGACCCTGGTCCGGTCCGGAGAACACTTATAACCGTGGTTCTAAGAACCGGTCAAATTCGGTCAAAAATCAGGTTTGACCGACCTGTTTTAACCAAGAATCGGTGTGCATGGACCGGTTTGGACCGGCTCTCTTTGGTGAATATCGAACGTCACCTGCAAGGCTCGAACTAGAGACCTCATGTGTCCAAAATATTCGTTTGCCACCAGACTTCAAAGCATCTTCAGTAGATACATTTAAATTGTTATATATATAGAGTATAAATGGTTTGCATTTCTTTCATAAAAGCAACCTCCAATAGCGTCGAACCCGTGATCTGGAGTGGAGCTCTCAACACTTCAACCATTCCACCGCATTGCACTTTCATGTAGACATATGCATAGTATTATATAAATATACTTATACAATTTCCTTTAAACTTTACAGTATTCAATCAACTATTATTATATTTTACATTATGTTGAAATCTTTTCTAATCAAATAAATTTTAATATTCTAATTTTTTTTAAATATAATAATAAAAAATAATATATTAAATAATTAATTTTTATAAATTAATATTTGATGATTATATTTATTAATAGATAAATTATTTTAGATTCAAATTTTAAAATTAAAAATCTAACTAAATTTAAAAATTATGTTATATTTAATTTATTTTTATATATAGTTAGTAATAAAATATTTTAAATTTTATTGGTATTTATTTATTATATTAAATTTTTAATATTAAAATATAAACATATAATTACTATCGATTCGACCACGATTCGACCACGGTCAAACCAATGAACCATGAACCAGTACTTTCACCAATTCAATGACCGGTCCGATTTTAAAAACATTGTTAAGAACTGAATTGAGTAGTCGACCTTAGAGTGCAGCTCTCCACCCAAAGGCGAGTGCCCCTGTTATTTGCGTGATTTTCCTTTACAGCTTCCAACAATGTTGCTTTCATTGCATCTTCTTTCCAACATTCTACCATTTTCTTAGCTCCTTATCTTCCGCTCTACCCTCGAGCATCCAGTCTTGAATCTCGACTCCCGGATGCAAGGTAACACGCACCTGATTTTCCAGTTGAGGAATCAGCGTTTTATGGAACTAGCTCTTGGCATGTAGAAGTTTGCGATTCTAAGTATATTACTAAGCATAAAGGAAGCACCATTACTTCTACATTCTCTCAGCTCACCAACTCTTATTCTGAGGTTAGTACAGATGCTTTTGAAGAGGCTTTAGATCGATTTACTTGGTTCTTCATTAGG
Source organism: Erythrophleum ivorense (assembly GCA_026724425.1). Taxonomy (NCBI): domain Eukaryota; kingdom Viridiplantae; phylum Streptophyta; class Magnoliopsida; order Fabales; family Fabaceae; genus Erythrophleum; species Erythrophleum ivorense. The sequence continues at coordinate 48,373,060 of JAIUCV010000009.1, forward strand.
CCATTGATCCTTTTTGATGCCGCCACAAGGAAAATTAAAGTTGTTGACTCTAAAAACTATAAATTGTTATCCTATGCTTGGAAAATAAACCTGTTTCGAAAATATGTCAGTACAGAGTATCATCTGTTTCATAAATCCAATTTGGGGAACAAGACATGCTTCATAACACCTCAATGCAAAGTCTTGTCATCATTAGACAATATGGGTTATATGGCAAACATGGTGAGCTTAGTCCTATACTTTTATGGGTAATGCACTTTGAAATAAAGCATATATCTGCAAGATCTCTCATAAAACATCTAAAGAAGCTGTTCCTTTCTGTAAATTTTAAGGAAAATGGAGATGGAGTTTTCTTACTTCCCTCTAGAGTTCTTCCCACTTTGGATATTATTGGCTCTTTAATTCACTCTTATATAAATCCCATGAAGGAGCAAGTTTATCCTTCGACAGTAGCTGAAGCACCTTCATTTCCGATAGATGTGGGAAGTAAGCAGATTGTAGACCACGACATGGGAACTGCAGAGGATCACTTTGTTGGTCCTAGAAGTGTGATTGGCCTTTCAATGGCACCAGTTGAATTACTTGCTATTGCTGCACAAAGGGTGCACCCAGCTCAAATTATTTTCACAGATGTTGCCATGAAGACTGAACACATCAGACAAAGTCCTTTAGCAGAGTTGTTCCTTGACACGCCTTTATGCAATGCGCTTACAATGTGAACAGATATATTATGGGCAGGTTTGCTCATGATTACTTTGCCTCTTGAGACAATGGTTACTACTGGGTCACTTTGTCTAGCAACTGAAGGGGGGAATGAGATGATCGTAAGCAGCATGAAAGAGTATAAAGAGAGAGCGGTATCACTGGCTCTGAATCGCCCAAAGCTTTAGGCTCTTTCTAATAAGCCTTGGGAATATCTTGGTTTATTAAGCATAAGGCTTTTTGTGGTGTCGCTAATCAATTCAAGCTATATTGCAAGCCTAAGATCGGTTCTCAATGTGCAAAAACTTTCCTCACCCGTAACACGAATTGATACCTTGACAGGCGGTAATGAACCTACAGGATTTCAAGTAGGGTCATTTGCTACGAATTATCTTACTTAGGATCTCAAAACCCCCAAATATAGACTTCTTTCTCCTAGTTCACTGAAAGAATATGCTATCACTTTTGAGAGGGGAACCGTTGCTGTTGTTGTTGATGAACGACCATATGTAGAACTCTTCATGTTAGGTCACTGTAAATTCTCCATTAGAGGCCAAGAGTTCATCAAAAGTAAATGCGGATTTGCATTCCCAAGGAACTTTTTATTATCCATTAGTATGTCAATTGCCATTCTGACTCTAATTCAGAAGATTCATGAAAGGTGGCTCTCAGAAAAGGTTTGTGGATTTTATAGTACTAAGGATGGATTTGAGCAACTTCAGTTTGAAAACTTTAACCCTGAGGACAAGGTTGTTTTTCAAAAGGTGAATGTTGTCACGAATGAGGAATTGAAAAGACAAGAAACAGAAGGCCCAATGGATAGTAAGAAAAAGAAGCCATCTAGTAAAAGGAAGAAGAGGTCTTGTTAGCTAGCTGATCTGGTTGTTCCTAAGGAGCATCTTTGGGTTGTGGGGCCTGATCCAATTAATGAATGACATCCAATCATTGACAATGATTGGCAGAACAATTGTTTTGTTCTATCCTTAGTTATCCTTGTTTGAGAGTAGGATTTACTATTCTAATTGTATATTGTTCTGTTGTTTGGTTGCATTAGGTATTGAAACCCTTTCTATTTCTCTTTGCTGTATTCAAAGGAAAATTAAAAAATGAATTGAGTAGCCAATCTTGGAGTGTAGCTCTCCGAAATCAGATCCCCTGCTCATCGCGTCCCTGCACAGCGCCTGCTTCTCCACAAAACGACGTCGCTTCACTTTATCAATCCTAATCGTTCATGAAATCGACACTTCAAGATGCGACATGCAGCCTCATTAATCCAAACGACGTCGCTTCGAGGAGCTGCTGCTGTAGCCATAGCCATTGGTTTATTATGAATAAAGCTAAAATGCACGAGGCTCTGAACATATGCAGGAAATCACCTTCTTATGCATTATCTGCTATTCCAAATCATCTTCATCTTCTCCCTCCGTAGTTTGAGCATTTTCTTCGTTTCATTTAAAGAACATCTTCTTGATATGTATGTTGGGGGAAGGATATCAGGATGCTTCGGTCCAATGTTGCAGCTTTTTTATGCTAACCATGGCTAGAATAGATTTTATCATCATAAAATTCTGGTTTGATGCATTTTCTAGTCCAAAAAGAATCTGTTTTGATACTAATCATATTTTTAGGAACATTTTTTATCATCATAAAATTTTGGTTTGATGCATTTTCTAACCCAAAAAGTTCTGGTTTGGGTGCAGAGTCCATTTAAAAAACAATGATTTTTGGCCCATATTTTTTTATTATAAAATTCTAGGTTTAAACCAAACCTCTGTCTATAAGAACACTGACTCAGTACTGATTTTCCCATTCAAAAACTTGGTTTTTGATGATAGTTTTGTTTAGTGTGAGATTCTAACGATAGGTACTAAAGCATTATGTTAAAATTTGATTTCTTGGTGCTAAAGTTTATAGTGCTAGGAGTTGGAATTCTCGTGACTATCACTCGTTGTCCCATTTGACAACTTACTCGCAATACCAAGTGAATAGAAGCTTCTTAAAATCACCTCAAGGTAATTTTGGGGACATGCCCACGCCTATCTATTAATTGGATGAGATGATAGAAAGTATCCGACATCATTGCACAGTGAGAAGATCATACTTACTTTGCGTGTTTTTATATTTTCATCTTGTTTCTTATGTTTGAAATGAATTGCTTCATTCTTATTCTGTACCTTGGGGACAAATTTCTTGCATATGGGTATTTTAAACATCTAAATGAATCATGGTTTGTTCTGATAATATTTTCTGAAGGATTGTGGTTTGAAATGATATTTTTATTGAAGGACAACAAAGCTCTTCTTCTGATCATCCTCTGTTTACACACCATGACTGACGCAACGACATTCCATTAATTGTGAATCTACATTACTTTCATTCCATCTGTAGAAGTTTCCATATTTTCTATAATTCTCTTTGGTTCTGTTTTTATTTCTGACCTTCAACATCATACTTCTTGTACTATATATATTGCTCGACCATCGTAATGCAAAGCGCGGCCTTATTTACAATTCAAATCTAAACTCTCTTTATGGTATCACAGCATCAACACTCCAACGAGTCTCTTGCTTTTGGTCTTTCTCCATTGATAGTCACGATGACTATTACTGCATCTAGCAACACTTCACCATCCTCATCCTCCCAAACTATCTGCATAGTCCTTAAAGCACCACGAGAGAAGATGAAGATGATTTTCCACCTGTTTGGAATAGCAGATAATGCAGAAGAAGGTGATTTCCAGCGTATCTCCAGAGCCTCGTGCATTTTAGCTTCATTATCGCTCCAGCAGTAACTCCTTGAAACAGCGACGTTTGAATTACTGAGGCCGTGTGTCGCATCTTGGAGTGTTGATTCTGTGAACGGTCAGAATTGGTGAAGTGAAGCAATGTCATTTTGTAGAGAAGTAGGCTGCAGGGACACGATAAGCAGGGGATCCGGTTCCGTAGCTGTCCACTCGAAAGAGCGTGTTCATGTTGTTTGCACGATTTTCCTTCACAACTTCTAACACTGTTACTGCATGTGGTGTGGAAATTTGTGCCATAATTTAATAGATTCTATTCTTTTGTTAAAATTCAGAGAGTTTTTTTCACTGAAAAGTAAGTCAATCCATTTATATGAATTTTTTATTCCTTTAATTTACTCAGTTTTCATGTGAGATTTTTTTTTTTAATTTGCACTAGAATTTAATTTTCAAAATGGATTTTGGACGAAATTTGAGAGCGAGAAGTGGGGATAACTTGGAAGGGACGCTGCATGACTGCATTGGAGGAAAGGCCAAAATGAAGGCTTAAAAATAGTGGCTCTGCCAAGCTTGTGGCTGCTCTCCCATGTCTTCAATTTTTCTTTGCAGTTCATGCAGCATTGCTCTTGTCATGCATCTCATTGTTCTGCTTTCCGAACATTAGCTTCTACAGAACATTTGCCGCAAATCGTCAATGAGAATGACGATTTTCTGTCAGTATTGAAAACTATAAAATTGTCACCAGATGCCATGGAAAAAATAGGATGCAAGAATGGTATCTGGGTCAATTAAGATGCCCAATGGTATATTCTGGTCCAAAAACCATGAATGCAGACCATCTTATGGCAGAGAAGCCCTATTTCTTCTATGGGTATTTGGGTTGATTAATTTGAATCTTCTCGAGATTCAGTTAAGGACAAAAAAGAGAGGTCGGTGAAATCCAGTAGAATACATTTTAATGAAATCCATACACTTCTCTGTATTTTTATATTACGCAAGAAAATCTTATTTTATTTATTCAATGGCCAGTTACTGTTCTCAATCTTTATGGGATTTGGCTGAGAAACATTGGTTCAACGCCACTTGATCTACGGATGTCTCTGTCTACTCCCATGGTATTTTGATTCCATTGTTTACTCTGTTTGCATATTCTGATTGTTTTGTGTTTCAGGTTGCCCCATTGTCAGAGATGATGGGTTCCAAACAATAGCCTATTGATGATGCACTTCCCTTTCATGGGTTCAAAAATTGGGATATATTGAAATAATAAGTACTAAATAATCAACTTGTTTAATAAACGAGTCAATTTAATGTCCTGCTTTATCTGGGTTTAACTATTTACGAATTAAAATCGTAAATGTATCAAAATGCATTGATATTTGTTTAGGGCCTCATTTGGTTGTTGAATGCAGAACCCACGTAGCCTCGTTATCCGAATAATTGAAAGACAGTTGTTACTTGGAAACCTAAAGGCAAGTTTGAATGGTTGGGTTAAAGTTAGAAGGACAAAGAAGGATGATAACAACTTGTGACAAACAGAGGCAACACAGAATTCAACAGATTGATGATAGAAACCCAAATATCAAATCAAGTGTATCTAGTTGATCGCCTAGGCAGTAGAAACCAGTACTTGAATTGATTGCACAGTCACACACTCTCATTAATAATGGAGGATGCAACTAGCAACCATGAATTTGAGCCCACTAGGATTGAATCATTGTCATGCTCTGTTTCTTTCACCTGATGTTTTGAATCATGGCAAGGACCCATCTTACTTACAAACTATTTATATCTATATCTAGCCATCTAAATATAGTGTTAGACTGGAAATGGGTTTGCCATTTTCATAATGAAACTATATATTTTTTCAATCAAAATATAATAGATATATAATTTTTTAATAAAAATATAACAAATATATAGTTTAATTAGAGAATTATATAGTTATTTGGAAAAATAATACACTTATCAAGTTTTAATTAAAAAATTATATACTTATTGTGTTTTAATTAAAAAATTCAACAATAAAAATATAAATCATTGTATATAAATTTTTTTCCTTTCTTAATTTTGTTATAAGTGCCTTATCATTATTTCTTAGAATTGATCATGGCTCACCTCATTTGATTAAGTTTGGACCTTAAAAATAATTTTAAAATGTTTATTTTTTAAAATTTAATTGAGTTTCAAGTGGGATACAATTTTTTTCTAAAGAATTTAATTAACTTGTATTTAACAAAAGAATTTTGATGGGAGAAGTTAATTTTTTAAGAGGTAGACTCTTATTACAGTTAAACTACTTTAAAATCAGTGTATGTGATGATAATACATAAATTTTTTAAAAATCCAAAAATAAAAGAGCTTCTATAGTACTATCCTTGACAAAATTCAGTAAAGTGATGAGAACTATTTCCTTTATAGGATATGAGAAGAGTCAATTATTTAATAAGGTTCACTTTTTTATTTTATAGAGGCGTCCCATATATCTATGCTCAGGTGCTAACTATAACCTGGCTTTGATAGTCAACCTTGAATTATATATCATATATATTTTTTGGGTTTTCCCATTACATTGCTAGGAAGGAATATATAGACATTCAATCCAAGGGCCAAATCCAACAGGAAATCAAATTGGTTTTACCCACTTGAGCTAATATACAGAATCGCCCATTTGAGAAGAAAGATTGAATAGTACATAATTCATATTTGTTTTTTGGTGTTCTTTTCTGTGCTTCAAATAATTTATTTGTAATTTAATTAAAAATAAGTCTTTCATATCAAAATTAAAAAAAATTTACATAAAAATCTTTTAATCCTGACCCTAGAATATAATCTATATCAAGACAGTTGAAAAAAAATGCAAACATCTCCCTCTAAGTCATTTGTAAATATTTTTAAAATTTTTAAAATAAAAAAGTGTTTTCTTATTTACTTGTACATCCTACAAAATATATGCTATTCTATTTTAGACACTCGTAATCAAGTATCATGAGATAGTTTAAAGTATCATATGAAGTGATGAGTGTACAAAGACAAAATGATCTATTTCTTACAATGTGAAAATTTAAAAAAAAAAAATTTAATTGTAGAAATTTAAAAAACAATTTACAAATAAACTAATGTTGAATAGGTGTTTTTGCTTCTTCTTTTTTTTCCATCAAATTATTAGATTACAAAACATAGGGCATATGAACAGCTAAGAATGCGCGTTAAGTAAAGTGTAAAAGTGGGAAATCAATGGGCTAAAATATAGCTGTAGTTGTAGCTACTAAACCCTCTCATGCATGACTTGCAAGACAGATGGGCTCCAGATCATTTACCAACTGATGTGCTTCAACTCTCTAAACTCATGAATGACATGAAAGATAGCTACCACATCAAAATTATATAATACACCGCCTTCTATACCCCTTTCAATTTCAAACAAACGTCACCCTCATAAATTGATTTTGCATTTACATGATTTAGATATCAAGATTGCCCCTTCTCTATGATCCATCGCATTTCATGGATGCAAGTTGCAATAATGTAATTAATGATTGAGAAATCCTTTTCCTTTTTTGAGAGGAGAGAGATTTTTTATTTAAACCTTGGAAGTTTAAATTATCAAGTGGGATCTAATTATAAAGATATTGAATAATTTGTAAGAGGTTACGATTATTGTTGTTAAACTCACGAGTTGACTTTTTAATTTTAACAAATTTAAGTTTTTACTTAAAGAAATCATGTTAAGTGTTTGTAAATTCGAACTTAATACAAAATCAATTTAATTTATTATTTTTTGAACTAAGTTTGACGAATTCTTATATAATTAATTCAAACTAAGTTTAAAAATGATAAAAAAAATTTTATATTTATTACAATCCATTAAAGAGGGACTCCAAAATAATATCTATATATGAACTTTATTAAAATTTTTATATTAAAAAATATAAATTATAGAATATAAATAATTTTTTAAAAAATTAGTATACTTTAAAATGTATTTAAATGAATTTTTATTTATATATTATATTTTATATGTGATTATTAACAAATATAAACTCTTACAAGTTTATTTCCTTTTTACAAATTTATTTAAATTCATGAATTTAACAATCTTGATTACAATCTTTTTCGTATATTAAAGAAAATGAATCTTTGAACTTAATACCTCATATACATCATTCAAATTTCTCCATATTAAATTGCACTTTTATGAATTTCATACATTGTGTAATTTAATATTAAAAAAATAGATGAAGTGGAGAAAAGAATGAGTCAAATAGACGATCAAGTTAGAATTTGTTATTAATTAACCATCTCAATGATTTCTCCATCTCTTGCCGTAATTGGACATGATTCTTGGTATCGTGATGAATAAATGACAATAACAATACTAATGTTATTGTTAGTAAATAATTTAATAAGAATTTATTATATTTCGTGAATGCTACAACATAATCAGTATCTTAAGGAACTAATATTAAATTAAACCCGACAGAAACCGCGGGCTTAGAAGTCAAATCCATGTAATACAGATGTGCAGAACATGATGTAGGCCATTCTCCAGAAAATTCAAAGCGAAGCATTAACTTTCCAACAAGTTTCTTCCATTTCTTTGGGCAAAAGGAAACAGCTAGGCTCCTGCTTCTTGGTTATAGATTTCACGCTTGTCACTTTAATTACTTGTTGAATTCAATCATTTTTTTTTCTTTTTTAATTTTGTTTCATCCTTTTGGATTACATAATGGAAGATGATCAAGTGTTTAGATGATGTGATTTATAACATAACCGCAAGGTCTTTGCAACAAAGTGTTGTTTGGGTATATGACCATTAAAAATTGTCAAAACATGATATGACTCTAAAAGAGTTAAAAATAACGTGACATTAAATATTAGAGTAAATTATACAAGTATTCTTTCTATTTTTTAAAATACATACAAATTTTAATTTAAGATTTTTTTAATTTAAAAAATATTTATTTAGATTAAAAGAGAGTATTTTAGTAAAAAAATTAAATTAAATTAAAATATAAGATAAATTTTTATTTAAAAAAATTATATATTTTTAAAAATAATTAAATTATCTATATAATTATAACAAAACTCACAAGCAATTTGTATGATCTATTTAAAATATTTTCGGAGTAGTATTATCTTATGAGAAATTAATTTTTTGATGAATACCACAAAACATATTGACATGAATATTATTATGCTAAACACATGTTGATATCTTAAATGACACAAAACATTTAAATATCAAAATTAATTTGACAGTAGTAAATATTCTTTAATATGATATTAGACTCTTTATAACTTAAATGAGAATTTCATTATTTAGAAGCAACCGGGATGAAAAAGAATTTTACCAGCTACATTCAATAATTTATGCAATGTTGTCAGGTAGCTAAACCTCAATGGCCCAGTTGTCCTTCATGATATTCAGGGAAAAACACAAACACAAGTCATTATCTAACCATTTTATATTATTATTATTATTATTTTTTTTTCCCCACAATTTGCTCTCACAACTTTCTTCTCTATATATATCTCCAATGAAACCACTTCCTTTGTAAACCTACACTTTCTGCCCTCAAAACCCCTCTTCTCTCGGCAAAATACTCTTGTCTTGTCTTCCTTTCCTCGCTTTCCTGTTTGAAATTAAACCCACTTGCTCCCTGCCTTTCTTTGCTCAAACAAGAACCAAAAGAAATGGGTGCTCTTGATTTTCTCTCTGATTACTTCTCAGTTTCCACCCCAAAGAAGAAACGCAAACCAATGCAGGTTTTCTATCTGCTTCTAACCCACTCCCCGCTTTGTTTTTGTATCTGTGTTCATAAGTTGAAGAGAAAATTTAAGTTCTATTTTTATGCTTTTGGTATCAGATTCTTTGGTAAAAATATGACAAATAGATATTTTTTTTATTAAAGAACTTGTAGCATATAACTAAACAAGTATAGCTAAATCCAGTTCGTGACTTAATGGTCAGATATGTTGGCAAGTTCTGATTTTCTTTTTTCTGCTTTTGTGTCTTACAGACAGTTGAAATCAAGGTAAAAATGGATTGCGATGGCTGCGAAAGAAGAGTTAGGCATTCTGTTTCCCACATGAAAGGTTCATACTTCATACTTAATACCTCTCTCTCCTCCCCTATCATATTTGTGATGATTTTTCAAGCTTAAAATTGGAAGAAACCAGTTTGTTCTGATCTTCCCAAAAGAGTAAAATCAGAACACTAACCCCACTAAACTAAGCAAAGACAATTACATATAAACTCATGTAGGAGTAGGACAGCTTTATTTTGAGATTTTGAATTACAAATAAAGAAGAGCTCTGACATAATACCTGTTCCTGCCATTTCTTTGGTTTCAAGTCCTGTCCTGTGTGAGCAGCGTTTGACCAGGATCATAAATTTGTACAAGTTGGAAAAATTTCCATTTAATAGAGGGTCCTAAAAAATACAAGAGTGATCATAACAAGTCAAACTTCTCTGTCCTGCTTCCTCGGTCATTTTAAATTTTCTAGGTGTACTGTTATTTATTTATTTTGGTTGCATAAAGCAAATAAGGTATGGGAAATAGTAATGCATACTAGGTTTTGTGTCAGTTATCTTCAGCCCCTTCCGTTCCAATATGCTGAAGTATTACAAGGCCAATTCAATTCATAACGTCAAACGAAAATCATTTAAAGAAAAAGGGAAAACTGAATAAAATCCAATCCCCGCATAAAATAGATATTTTTTTAAATTCTTTTCTTTAAAAAAAAGCAGATTAAAGATATTGAAATCAATATATTCATGAATAAAAATGTTAACATGTTATATATATTTTTTAATAAAATTATTTTTGGCATACATACGTATTTATTGTAGTAAATTATGTTAACTTCTCTTTAAATTTAAATAAATTACATTTCACAATCTTTTTATTTCAAAAAATTACATCAGTTCTTGGCACTTTATTATATATTGCTGAAACATTTTATTCAATTTATTTTTTATCTAATAAGTTAACTTTTTACTACAATATAAAAATATAATTTTATTCTTAATATAACAGTAAAGATAGTTAAGTAATTTTATTTTTAAAAGAAATACATACTATATAAAAAGTTAAGACAAAAAATAAATTAGATGGAAAGTAAGTATAATTTTTAAAATAAAAAATTAGATAAAAGTTAACCAAATTTCAAAAAAAATTAATGCAATTCACTTTATTATTAATTAATGATTATCTTTTTTTTTCTTTACCCAGTTAGGTAAGCTATCCAACGGCCACAATAAATGCAATGCAAAAATTAATTGTAACTTTTTTTTAAAAAAATTGCTCTGAGAGGAGTTTTGAATCTTGCAAGGGCTTTAGAGGGCTTGATTCTCTCCACCAAAATGCTCTCTCCACTGCATCTCCACCAATAATGGACGGTCAAGATTGTATCTTTAAAATGATATGTAAGACTTCATCTTACATTGACAAATCCAACGGGTCAAGTTTTGGTGGAGAGGCAGCGGAGGGGTATTTTGGTGGAGAGAATCCAAATCTCTTTAAAGAAGTATAAACCTGTGCTAATTCATTTGAAAAAAAAAAAATCAGGTGTGAAGCAAGTGGAGGTGAACAGAAAGCAAAGCAGGGTAACAGTGACAGGTTATGTGGATCCAAAGAAGGTGTTAAAGAAGGTGCAGAGCACAGGAAAGAGGGCAGAGTTTTGGCCATATATCCCCTATAACTTGGTGGCTTATCCTTATGTGGCTCAGGCTTATGACAAGAAGGCTCCCTCTGGCTATGTCAAGAACACTGCCCAAGCACTCCCTAGCCCTGATGCTCCTGACGAGAAGTTCGCTTCTTTCTTCAGTGACGAAAACCCTAATGCTTGTTCTATCATGTAACTCCTCCCCATGTCCATACTCCATACCATATTTTCTTGCATCAATTTTGGGTCTCCTTGTTTTCTACTTCACGTAAGAATAAGATTGTCCTTGGGTTTGACCACTAGGGAATTTTTTTTTTTTTGGTTGCTTTCTTTTTTGTTTGTGTTTGTATTTTTCTTCCTGTTATATGCTATAGGATCTTCTAAAAGTTGAGAATCAGTCATTTCACCTCATCATATTCAATTTAAGTAGAGAATTGTGGATTATATCTAAAGGTTGGCATTAATTATTGTATGGACTGGATTTAATTAAACTTCTTTAAGTGATTACTATCAAATACTTTAATAAAAATATGATAATATGAATAATTTTTTTTGGTAAAATCCAATCATGTAATGTAGTGTTGTAAAAAAACTATTCACTTATCATATCTTCATAGGAGAACTTAAAAAAGCACATAAAATACCTAAATTTTTTAACGTAATTTATTTCATAGTGTTAGATCCCATGAGAATTAATGTCATTTTTAAGAATGTACAAATTTTAGGAAGCAAATGACAAAATCAGAATTCTTCGTTTGAAGAGGAGAAAATTTCCATAAAAATAAAAAAATAACTTCTACAAAGAAAAGAGAATGCTTAAATAAACTACATCAGAAAGAAAGCAGAGAAGAAAAGAAAGAAAAAAAAATGATAGAATTCAAACAAATTATTATTTAAATTACAAATAATTACAAGTTTACAAATTTTCAAATCTTAGCCGATTTTTAAGTTTGGTCTAGAACCCTATTCAATTCCACCCTTCAACTCAATTATTAAGTTCAAGTCTTAATTTTTTCGAGATCAATTAACCAGTAGGGCCAGGTGATATATACCGAATTCCTATTAATTATGTAGGGACAATTTATACATAACTATATAACTTCACATGATTTTTTTTTCTTGTTCAAATATCAAATCAGTAACTTGAATGACACTCTGTTTTCAAAGAAAAATTAAGTGTGTGTTTAGAAAATCGATGATGGCCTCCAAAATCACGTTTTCTCTGAAGTAACAAAGTATGTGTTTAGAAAAATGATAGGACATCCAAAATCATGGTTTGCAACTCACAAAATGTAAAAGTTATAACTTATTGCTTTGACCAAAATTATGGTGTTGGATATCCTACCATTTTTTCAAACACACACAAAATGTTACTTTTACACAAACGTAGTTTGTCACTGGGTTTCTAAACACACCATAAGCGTGCAAATAAACAATTTCCAATCTTTTGAAAGTAATTTTACATTTGTTAATGTAAATTAATATATAATTACCTATCTTTGATCGTGCACATTATATGTGAAAGTAACTCCCATTGATGATGATGGATGAAATAAACCAAATCTAACCGGGTGTAGCTTTGAGAATGGAGCAATTATGTATTCAGATAAGGTGTGCAAGCATTCAGATAAGAACAAATGAAAAAAAAAATGGAGAGTACTTTGTAAACTTTTTACCAAATTCATTAATTATTGAATTGTTTATGATCATAACATCACTACTGGTTGTTTAAAAAATTAAGGGTTGTTGTTGTTGTCAAACAGTAGAACATCATCGTATCTTGCTTACCCTTTAAGTTTGGGATTATACGACAAAAGCCCATGGCACTCTCATGTTGTGGTACTTTTAAATGCATTATTGGTAGCTGATTTCGGAAAACATAAATCTTACATTAACATATAACTAAAACATAGTATAATAACTAATCATCAAGCTAATCAAACTATTACTCTTACTTTTAAAGCGCACTAAGTTTTGGAGAGAGAGATATATATATATGTGTATATATATTTTAATATGTTTCTAATATTGTTATTCTAATAACGTGTGACGGCGCCTAACATCAATTTGTAGTGATCAACTTACATAATTAGTAAGAGAAATTCATATATGAAGCTGAACACCTAAACGAATATTAGGGATCACCATTAATAGTTGATTCAACTGATAACATTGTGTTGCATTGATGCACGGAGAGACTTGTAATCGATACCTGCTAGTGATTTATTGTTGACAAATATCTACCAATTATAATATATCTTATTTTAAAGTTGGAACAACTTATGTGTCCCTTAAATTTTTCTCACCATATAAGAAAATTAACATTAATAATTAAATTCATTTATAATGTAAAAGTACAAACTAAGTAGTGACTATTCTTTGTTAGTTCATCAAATCAGTTCAAAAGAGAATAACTAGGAAAGGAAGTGTGATGATAAGCTATTCCCTTATATCTATATACCTTTAAACACTTTCTCAAGGGTTTATGCAATAATGAAGCTTCTCCAATCAATATCACCGACCGCCCATCCTTTGAAGAATGGAATATGACAAAGGAACTTTCACTTTAGTCTCCATGTATCTTCTCCCTCATAGGATCTGAAGCCATTTAAAGAACCCCAAAAAAAAAGTTTAATTACTTTTATAGGAGAATTACTAACAGGAATATACAAGTAATTGACACAAAGTTTTAAAACTTAAAGCAAATGACCTATATCCTAATGATTAAGGGTGAACAAACTCTGAATTGGGCCAAATATTGATCTAACTTAACATTCGATCTAAAGGTATTTTAAATTTTAAAATTTAAATTGGTGCTTGAACCAGTTTTTTTAAAAAAATTTTGATCAAAATTATAAAATAATATTTAAAAAAAATAAAATTTTTATGTAAAGTTTTATAAAATTACATTTTATTGTTAAAAAATTAAAATTTTTATATAAATCTTTATTTAAAAAATTTCTAAAATTAATATTACCAAATTAAATTGAGGAAATATGACCAACAAAAGATTGGAACAGATTATATACACTTCTAATAATGATAGAACAATTAGATATCTGCACTTTTCAGTAAAAAACAACTAAGTATTCAGATTTTAAAAATTAGATCCACCATTTGGTTCATAATTATTTCATATATAACAAATGTGAAATTAAAATTCAAACTTTAAAAAAATGTTGTGGAGTTTATATATATATATATATATATCTATATATACATATGGCGATCTTCTGTTCTTTCATTGGAGCGTTGATGAGGACATGTCTCGGGCATTGTGGAGCAGTAATAATGACAGGGGGGTATATAAATTTTTGATCGTTTGACTTCTCATGTATTTTTGTCATTGTGAGAATTGTAATATAAAATAAAGCAATTATTGTGTGAATTATGATTGTGACATTGCATTTCGATAAAGAATAAGTCACGTCCTTAATTGTTAATAGAACATTGCCACGTTTCAAGACTCCAGCCCAAGTATGAGCATCCAAGTGGGTGGCCGCTTTATTTTCGCAACCCGTAACCTTCAAAAAAATTTAAGGGTTTCCACTTGGTCGAAAGTTGCGTTTATAAATAATAATTTTTTTAAATTTATCATAATTTTTTAATTTTATTTTAATTTATCTAACAATTTATTTAATTAAATTTGAAGTTTATTAATATTTCATAAGAATCAAATCCGCAATCATTCATAAATAAGTTTGCTTCTGAACTTTCAGTAATTTGAATATTAAACAGAATTAATAGAATTACATAGAGAATTTTCTTTTTTTGGTTAAATGTTAGCTTAATGACTAATAATATTATGAACAAGGTAGGATACTAGGATATGGATTATTTTCAAAATATTAAAGAAAAAATCATCCTATAGATAGAATTTGAAGGACACTATCATTGCATTTACTTACTGAAATTTCTCGTTTTGTCTCTATCAGATTCACTAAATTATGGGTTGGTGATCCTTTCATGGAGTGTAAAAACAAAGGATTTTAGCCACAAGTTGGAGTGTATATCCAATTCAAATTGCATGACTCCAAGTATAAGAAGATAATTGCAAATTAGGAGACAAACGCATATTAGGTAGGCTTTTTAGGTTCAGCATTTCTCTTTTATTAAAGTATAAAGCCAAATGAATTACTAGAAAGATAACCCATCTGGGAAGAGGTGATAAATATTGCAAGTGGCATCTTTATCAAGATATATGATTGCTTTTTGTATGTAGAAGAGGGAAAGTAGGGGGTCCATTTTTGTGTTTTGGGGTTATCTGAGGGGTAGGACAGTTTGAATTTAAAGACTTACTAAAGATTATTTATCATTACTAGATTACACCTAGATAGTTTTGCATTCAGATCTAATCATTTAACAAAATCAAAAGTAGCTATTACTTGGCAAAGGATGCTCCAAATAAAGAAAGCATTTTGAATTTTGATCCTCAATCAGGCAATTAGAGAGAGATTAGAGTGTAGGCTCCATTCAAGTGCGACCCACTCCTTGTTCATCTCTTTCTTATTGCAGAAAGATAATCCAAACTGAAACATTGCATGAATTCATTTGTCTTAGCAAAGAAGCAAAAGAAGAAAAGAAAAGAAATATTCTTGTCTTTTTCTTTTTGTCGATGATGATCTTTTGAAGTTGGATAATTGTGGGCAACGCCTTCTTTTGGCATTTCTGGAAAAGAAAATGTGTTTGGAGGTCCTAAAGACCTAGGTTATTGACAGTATGAAATCGAAAACCTTTGTATAGAAAGCACTTTAGATGCTTTGATTCTTCACGTTACAACTTTTTGTGATAGGTGGGTCGGTGGTACCAAAGGTTTTTCCTGCTTCACTGTTACTTAAAAGGTTTTGCCTTTCTTCTTTTGGTACTTAAAATTAGAAAACAAATCCTCTATTACGCAATACACACCATCTCGACCCTTTTGTACAGCAAAAGACATTTGAAAAAACTAAAGTGAAAAAAAAAAATCTTGACCCTTTTGTTTGAGGAGTAGCACACCATCTCCTACTTTGCACAGCTCAACAGGAGATATGAGCCCTTATAAATAACAAATTGGTCAACCAAAACTCTATAATAATAATAATAATAGAAGGACATTCCATTATTCAAATGCCAAAACAAAAGAGAAAGGCAAGTGAGGCTTTACTAGCTTATCTTGAAGCCTCTCATCATTATTTCTTGAGTTACCCTTTTTTTGGGGGGGAAAAAGAAATTGTAGTACAACATGTGAGCGCAATATTTTACAATGGTATTTCTTCATGAGTGCATTTTTCTCTTTGGCGCTTACCATATTAGTTATATTACTTTTCAAATTTTCCATTACAGTAACTATATTTTCAAACTATTTTGCATTTTCATATGCTTAAAATGCAAATTATAACATGGGATGCACATGTGAAATTGAAAATGGTAAAATAAGACAAGAAGGGATGAAAATAGGATAAAGATGCTTCCGTACTCCTCTTCCCTTGATAATCCTGTCTCTTGGTTGCAAAATTCTTTCTCAGGAAAACTAGCACTTTGATTTTTGTTTGGGGTTAATTAGAACAAACTTCTCTTCTTGGGCCATTGCATGGGCTTCTCTGGGAGTTTTGTGAGGGAATCGAAGCCTGTTCTCATGGGCCAGGTTTTGGGCTTACGTCTTCACTCGCTGCTTTCACAACTGGCCTTGCACTGTCCCAGTGAATAATAATATACAGTCCCCAAAAAAAATGTACATTATAATATAAAATTCAGAGGGTCGAGAAGATCTGAGAGAAATAAGATCATTTTTTAGCTTATGTAACTTACACTGATAAAACAAATAATTTATATTTGATTATACAAAATATAATTCCCATTAACTTGATCCAATATATGTACAATTTGCCTTCAAAATCTTGATTGGTGCCATTGACTCCCTCCTGATTTACTCAGCAGTGCAAATCAACGCTTCTGTTACTAAATCATCAAAATGATTGAACCATTACTCTAATAATTTTTAAATTTTGTAATGAATTTAACGGCTCAATAACCAGGACCTCAAGCTTTCTTTGATCTTGAGACGGTAATTATGTTCTTGAGTTAAAAGCCAAGATTCCTGCTTGGGAGGTCAAAACTCAAGAAAGGCAACATAGATCAAATCAACTTAGGGGGAGATGGTAGTGATGTGGGGAGAGCATCCCGAGAGGTGCAGTGGAGGTTAAAGCTTTAATAAGGATGGCAGTGAAAAATCAGAGACTTGATGGAGAAGCAAACCCAGAGAGACCAGACAGACACCATAAACTAAAAAGCAGAGCAAAATAGGGCTTTTTTATTTGGTATATAAGCACAGGAGTACAGGCCTGCAAGTAATGTAATGATGCACCTAACAACACACTCTCACTTCTTACCCTTTTCTTGCTTCACTTTTTTTACTGTCCCTTTTGTGTGATTGCGTGCACCCTCCCCCATCCTCTCTCATACGTGAAAAAGTCCAAAAACTCAATGAGAAATCCAATTCTTTGATCACTGAATTTAATTATTTTTAACACAAATTCATAATAATCCAATGATAAAGAGACAAATTCCAAACACTTATCAAATATCCATTTGTGTGTCTCTGCCATAAATGGCTTCCAAAAGCGGAGGTACGTTTGGGGCTTGTGACCGCAAAAGGTTAAAATGTTAACTTTGTTTTATTTCTTGGGTTTTGTTTTGCCCTCCTTTTGAATCACTAGCCTGAGTAGGGATGTCCATTTTATTTGGCTGGTTTGGCATTTTTTTGGTCAAATTAGGTTGGTTAAGTTGGAAAAAAAAATTGGTAGGGTCAATTGGGTGTTGTGTTGGTTTGTTTGACTTAATGCAATGATTATATAATATTATAAAAATAATTAAAATAATTTTTCAAAAAATTATGTTATAATTTTAGCTAAAAATTTTTAAATATATTTTAAAAATTATAAATATCTAAAAAGTCAAGACACCTACAAAGTTTTCCTTGAATATAATTATTACAATTAGATAAAAAACATTTGTTTTGAGGTCAAAAATAAAAAACTTAAAATTGAAATAGTAATATATATTACATACATCTCAAAAAATAACATAAAATAAAAAAAATCACTATAATCCGATCACTAAGTTTTGAGTTATTGTTTTTTAAATTTTCATTCTCTACACTTGTATTTTCTTTCTTTTTTTCCCCTTCTTTGAACCTATGTTTTTTTATATTTCTATTGCATAAATTTCACAAAGACCTATCAAAGCAAATGATTATATATCCGTCAAATGGTTGCAAAGATATGAACCTTTTAAATTTTAATTTTTTTTAATTACAAAACCTAATTGTGACTTGATTATTTAGCCCAATTTGATATAAGGTAGGGCGACAGGCCAAGGTAAAATTTGGCCTAGCCAAACCTATTTACACTCTAAGTTAAAGGCTTAACTAAGTTAGAAAAATGAGATGCTCTTCTATACATATTTTTTATTTAAAAAATTATAAAAGTTTTGATAGTTAATAATATTACTTAATAAACTTGACCGGTCAAAAATTAATAAGTTCAATAAACACATATTCTTTAATAAAATTTGAATTCTTATATTTTTATAATTATTTTAACAAATTAAATATATCTAAATATAACTTTTCTCTAAAATCTAAAAGTGATAATCTTATGTTTTTTAGAGTACCATGTTCTCTATTTATAACATAATTAATTATTAAATATTATTGGATATAAAATAATATTTTATCTATTTTAATAAATTTACTACTATAATTATATTTATTAATTACATGAAAATCAAATTAATTTTTTAAAAATTAATAATAATAATAATAATGATAATAATAATAATAAATCTATTCAAATGGGTAAAATATTATTTCATATTTAATAATATCTAATAACTAATTATATTATAAATTTAGATCATTTCAATTAAGTAGACGATAAACTATTTTTCAAATAGAAATATACTGATATAAAAAGTGAGAGTATGTGTAAGGTCGAGTTTGGATCGTCTGCTATTGTGAAGTTGGAGAAAAATGAATGTGTTTTGATTTTCTTTCTTTCTTTATTTTAATTTAAATTCACTCCTCCCATCTTCATTCTTGAAATTTCTTCCAACTGCACCAACTACCAACAGCAAAGGATTTGGTTCCGTGTAAGGTCTATATCTCTTTTTTCACTCACTTCCTCTTTTCTATTTATCTCTCTTTATTTAAAAGTCACTTTATTATTTATGTATTTGAAAAAAAAAATTATTTCCATTGTATAATTACAAAAAACTATAATATTTTGAAAAAATATAAAAATCATGTCTCATAATCCAAAGAGGTATTATGTCTTTTCCTTTGCTTGTCTAGGGCCCACCTTTAATTATCCCCTTTTGAATTTTGCATGCAACATTCCCTACCTTCCCTTCCATATAAAATCATAAAATAATTGATTTTACCAAAAATTCATCTAACACAAGCATTTAAGTACTATTAATTACATAACATAATTATAGTTATATGCTTGATTTTACCAAATTTTAATAAATTTGTATGTCAAAAATGTGTCAGTTTTTAGCCTATGTAATATTATATTAAACTTTTGAGAGAATTAACTTCATTACAATTTGAATTTAAAAATACTTTTGTCATTTAGAAAGTATTAATAATATTACTTTAATTTTCATCCCTACATTTGTTTAAAATTAAATTATAAGGGTGCATTCTAAGAATGAAATTAGTAAAATATTTTTATATTTAAGTAGAATATTATAGATTCTTAACAAAACCAAATATGATGATAGACATAGAAATTAAAAAATCGACAATATTATTCAAATTGAAAAAGTCTGTTGTGTTACAAAAAAAAAGCAAGCTAAGTTTGGCTTTGAGGAAGAAAATTCAAGTTAAATTGGGGCCTATTTCAACAACCAAATTTTTTTGAATGTCTAACTCCCTTTTAAATGAACTTGATCTATGAATAAGCTTAAGTGTGAGAACTCTTTAGATGAGAATATGATGGCTTGTGTTATAATAATAAAAAATAAATGTTGTCCTTATAACTAAAGCCTCTTTTATTGTAAAGGTGTTCATAAATTAGGCCAAGTTTTAATCTAATCTTGTGTCTTATTCAATTTTGTTCTAGACTACTTCTTTTAAGTTTAATGTCTAGGCCCTGCTTAATTTGATTTAGTAGTAAGTTACACTAAATTAATTTCTTGAGTTAGTTAGTCTTTTTTTTAATTGTTTTGGTAAAAAGTATAAAAACAAATTTTTTATATAAATTTTTGAAAACATATATTTTACTCTTAAAAAATAATTGTTATATAAATATCTATAAAATAATTTTAAAAAATTTAGAGAAAATCACAAGTAAGGACCTAAATGTTATAAAATTTGTAATAAAAAATCTTAAAAATTGAAATTACACTTAAGAAGGACCACAATTACTCTTAAGTTTTAGGGAAATTACCACTAAGTATAAATAAATGCTAAATTTTTTGCACCCAATAATAAATATCTTAAAACCAATGATAAATCTTTTTAAAATTTGATGATAATTGTAGTCTTTAAAAAAAATTCAATTTTTAAAATCCTTTATTATAAATTTTATCATCTCTAGATCCTTAAATGTAAAATTTTCAAAAATATATAGAATTTAGCCAAATTAGGCTAAACTAGAAGACCAAATCTAATCAAGTGTCCAAATCTTTTTTTTTTTTTACTTGGCCTACCTATGTGACTGAATTAACTAAATTAGCAAGTATTATTTGCAACCTTGGGATATATTTAGTTAGAAGATGTAATGGTGAAAAGAATATAAAATGTGAGTAGGTGATATAAGAAATGATTATTTTACCCTTACTTTTAAAAAAATAATTTGATAGATAGAATAATAAATATAAAAAAATAATATACATTATACAAATTGTGTAAAAACATTATATTCGCAATGTAGCGTGTAACAAACGTAATTTTCGTAAAATAACGAAATGAGCCGTATAAAAGCAAGTCCTCTGAAATGGGTTAAATAATATCTCAAAAAGTTTGGGTAGAATCCTAAACTCCTAAAAATGATAATTTCAAGCTAAGACAAAAAAAACGGAGTTAGGACAGTGAAACAAGTTATAATAAAAATTGACGAAACATAATGGTATGTTCGTAAATAAGTACAATTTTTAGAAAAACACATAAGAGGGCTTTCTAAATGGGAAATTTGAGTTACCCAAAGTTTCCAGAAGTCCCAAAAATCATGAGAAGCCCCGGGACTAATAAAATCCCTTCCGGTATACGTTTTTCAACAACAGTGAACCTAAACTTTGACAAATCTATTCGAAAAGGTTTTAGCTCTAATTTGAGTGATTCCAGAAATATTTTATTAAATTGAAAACCTAAATTTTATAATAAAAATACGGTTCTAAAAAAAGAGTTAAAACGAAACCAAAATGAAATTGTCATTACAGAAGTATGAAATTGAAATTTTGAAAAAAAATAAGTTTCTTGAATGTTCCATAAGCTTCTTATCTCTTCTCCCTCTCATATAACACGACCCTCTCTGCCCAAAATACACAAAAAAAAAAGAAGTTCTCTCTTTGGCTCACAAAAGAATGAGAGAAAGGAGGAAGAAAGCCAAGGAAAAGTAGCCAATTTTAAAGAATTTCATACTTATTCTTTTTCCAATTTTGTTCTCCTCCCTTCAAGTTTTCTTTCCATGGTTTTATTAAGTGGTTTTGGTTCTGTTTTGAGTCCAAAACAAGGGGAAAATCAAAGAGAAAGGGTCTTGAAAGCAAGCTTGAATCTAAGATAATTTCTTGTTTTAGTTGCTTCTTTCTCTTGCTCCTTCCTCGTGTGTATTTCGGCCTAAACCAAAACCATATGGGGGAGGGATTTTTTCTCTAAAAATAAGAGAGGAACTAGGGTATTAGACCATGAGGAAGAGGAATATGACAAGAATTTGCAAGAAAAACTAATAGAAATCAATATAGAAAAGTGTACGTTTCTTTAGGGTTTTGGAAAATATGATTTTGTGTGAGTGTTCCCTTAGCTACTTAAGTATTTCCTTGAGCTCTAAGACCTCTAGAAACTTTCCCAAGTAATTCTTTCATCAAGAAAAAATAAAAAACTCCATGAACCTCCATTATGGTTCTAAGTTCGGGCAAGCTAGGGAGAGAAGCTTAGAGAGTGTTTTAATTTGTTCTAACCTTAGTTTGAGACTTTATATGATGTTAAAAGATAGGAGAAATTATTGAAAAAAATTTAGGGACTATGGATTGGAAGATGGGACAATGGTGTCCATAATGGTACTTTGTGAAGCAACTTGATTCTAAGCTTGTGCAAATAATTATGTGAAGGTTCCAAGAACTTTGAATGAGGCCAAGAGGCCTAGAAAATGGAAAGAAATGGGAGCCTAGAGCTTTAATTGTGAATGTTGCTTTAATAGGCCATTTATGGAACAATTATGCTACTTATGAAACGAAATGTATGTTCAAAAATGAGTTTAATGTATTGGCTTGTTTCAAGTGTGTAATTGTTGTTGGTTATGGTGTTTAGGTCAAGAGAACACCAACCTACCTAAGTGTACTTGTGAGGCTGAAAAGAGAAAGGAATAAGACAAAGGAAAGCTTGCAAAATTCAAGGTAGCTCTCCACTTCATTGTATGCTTGTGTATGTTATTGTGACTTGACGACATGTCACTTGATGTCTTGACATTACATTAGTACCAATGTGTCTTATTGAATGGCCTTGGTTGTGGAAATGACTCATAAGGGTAAGAAAATGCCAAAAGTCCCTTGATAAATGTGAGGAGATGCCAAAAGTCTCATGGCATGAGTGAAACAATACCAAAAATCCCTTTGAAGGATAAGTCCAAGTCAAAAGTCTCAAGGCCAAGGGTGAGGCAAATTCAAAAATCCTAGAAATGAAGTGAGGCAAAATCAAAAGTCCCTAGAGCATATTCTTGGTTTAAATATGAATAAGTGGCATGGAAATTGTGACTTTGCATACTTTATGGTTGTTAGATCTTCCATACCTATGCTTTGATGTATATATGCCATGAATGTGTATGTGAATAGGTGTGTGAGCTATTGAGATTTTAGGAATCTCACTCCCCTTTCCTCCATTATTTTGAAATACCTAGGTGATATTCAAGAAACAAGAAAGGCAATCCAAGGAAACTATAATGCCATACTTTGAACAATTTGTAGCTTCCTTTGTATTTAAATGTCAACGTGAGCTTGTACATATTATGTTTGTGATGTAAGACCATGAATAATTGTAATATGATGAATAAATCTAGTATGGACCACATGTAGTATGAAATCAATGCAAATATGGGATTTAGTTTCTTGAATGGCTTATGTATATAGTGTATTCTTGGGCATGGAATGGTCAAATTGAGATGCATAAGACTTTGGACCACTTGGGTAGTTCCTACAAGTCATATTCATATTTTTAAACTTGCCTAAGAGGTGTCATACCATTGGAGAAGCCATTTGGACAAACATGACACCTTATGGAAGCTAAATTTGATCATATTGTGCGGTTATATCACTTTCTGTCCAAATAAGCTTTTCTTAGTCTGAAATTTGGCATGTATTTAGAATTTATGGAGAGTTTTTTGGGAAGCTAAAGTGGATAACATTTGAAGGTTTACAAAATATTTGACAAATTTTTAAATTTGACAAATTTTTTAGTTTTGGTCAATGTATTATTCATATGGTCCAAAATTTGTTCTCTGTCATTCATGGGGAAAATGATGTTCAATTGCCACAAAATTTTATAGAAAGAAACTAGACCTTCTTAATAAATTTTTCGAACTAGAAGTATCTCATTTGGATGTTTAGAGAGAGAGAGAAATACTATCTAGTACTAGCATTCAATCAAACCTGTGTTACTGTTTGATTGATTTTTGAGATCTGAATGTTTTTGGATTAGTTTGAAACTATTTTTTTCCTCTAGTTAACATTTTTAGCTTTCCAAATTGGTATAGATTGCATAGATTAGATTTTTGTGAAATTAATTATGAATTTTTTAAGTTTATATTAGTAAGTTATATTAGATTTCTAGGCAACTTGACCTCCCTGACTTTTCTATTGTCAAATGTGATCCAGATGGGATTTTCGTTATTGGAAGTTATTTTTAGTGTAAAGATGACGTCCAGAGCTTTCGAAAAAGCTATGGTTTTAGTGATTTTGATTTTTTAGATTTAGTTATGATTTTTTAAAGTTGCTCTTAAAATTTGTCACTGTATAATCACAATGAATGAAGAGAATTTTGGGATTTTTGATCCTTGATTCATGGTTTATGCTAAGTTTGAGAATGTTATGATTTGTATGAATGGAAAATAATTAGAGAATGTTGTTGGTAAGTTTATGGGGTCTCGAAGATGCGAAATAAAAAATTTATCTATTACGCCATACAATTTAATTCATTATTTTAATATATTTTCTTAAGATTTCCTTGATGAGTTGCATAATTCCACTTGCAAAAGGAGGGCCAATATTAGAAATAATATGACATTACATAACAAACTAAACAAAACATTAATTTACGGCGCATCCTATAGAGGAATGGCTTTGGACCTACAAGTTGTAGCTGTAGGTGGCTGCCATTAGTGACAAATTATCATAGAGTTTATCATAACTAATTGTATTCCCTAAGTCATAAGGCATAAAAACATACTTAAAAACTAGTTCCTTAACTTGTATTTTTTAATTATTTTTAAATAATATTCCATATGAATTTAAGTTATCATATATTTTTATATTTTAAAAATAGCAAAAAAAAAAATTGAAACATTTCGCTCTCTCGTGTGTACATTTTAACTTCTTACTTATCATTCCTATAGTAATGAAAACCAAAGAAGCTATGAATATAATGATAAAAACGTAGAGGTTGAAGATGGGAGAAAGTGTAAAAGTGTGAGGAATGATAACTCAATGATAATGCCCCACTAATGATAAGATCAAATGCAACTATTTGTTTGAGGGCTCTTTTTGTTGTTGGAAATTAGTTTTATGAAAATAAATCATGTGATTTATAATGATATTTGATGTATTATGAAAATGAATATTTTTTTTATAATTGCTAAAAAAATTTAATAATAAAAGAGAAAATTAAGTAAAAGATTATAATATCTCTAATATAAAAAAATAAAATAATTATTTTCTTTTGTAATGATAATAACAAAAATAATAGAGACATTGGTAGCTGCAACAATAATAATGTGACGGTGGTGATAGTAATAACAAATGGCTGGAAAAGTTCATAATTATTTCATTTCATCATGGATTAAAAAATTAGATTGGATCGCCCGGTTGGACCGGGAACCAGTCCCTGGTCTGACGATCTGATTGGCTTAGAAAACCAGTCCATTAAAGAACCGGTCAAAAATCGACTGAACTGGTTAAATTGAACCTCCAAAAAATCGGTTTGAACCGATCAACCCAATTTTTTTTTGAATTTTTCTTATATAATAAGATAGTTTATCTTGAATAAATTTGATAAATTAAAAATAAAAAATATTAGAAGAAAGAGGAGATTGAAATATAAAATTAAAAAAAAAAGATAATATAAAATAAATAAAAAGCACATAATTATTTTTTTTTGTCTTTCCTCCTTATTATGTCTTGTCTTATGGTAACATTTCTCTTAAATATAAAAACATTTGACTAAAATTATCATTGTTTAATGATAAATGAAAGTTTAATACAATTTAAGAAGTTCAAAAATTTAATATTAAATACTTTTAACTTTTAATTATAAATATTTTTTATTTTTTATTTAAAAAATATTGAGTTAATAATTAAATATTTGAAATTTATTAATATTTATTTTTTATATTAAAATTTTAATATATAAAAGTTAAAAATATATATTTAATTATTACTAGTTCGACTACGATTCGACCAATAAACTGTAAACCAATATTTTTATCTATTCAAAGATCAATTTAGTTTTAAAAACATTAAATTTCATTGAAAAGATAAATTTCTTTTAAATTTGCAATGGATTTTTTATTTAACTAAATCATGGAATAATTCCGATAAAATAAAAAAAATGATTCATTCTATCAACCAAACAAATTACGTAAAATAATTTTTTTTTTCGAAAGTTTATTTCCCCGACAAAGAACAAAGATAAGAAATATTTTAAGGAAATAAAATGAAGAAGTGAATGAACGGCAAATATTGTTCGAAAAACCTAATTAATTGTTGGTGTTTATTAATTAATCACGAGAAATGAGGGCTTGCTTGGGACTTGAGATGTGACAAAGAGCAGAGTAAGAATTGGGCGGGTCAAGTCGCTGTTCTTCTTTTATTGTTGTCCCTTCTCCCAGTATTTAACGTTAAATCACATCATTTCAGAATTCAGACATTCCCCTCTCTCTCTCTCTCTCTTTGAATTCTCCTCCTTCTTCTGACTTTCTTCTTGGAGAAACTTTTGTTTTTGAAATCTAATTTTATAAAAATAATATTAAAAAATTTTAAAAATTAAAATTTTTTTTAAAAATAAAAAACTAGATTTAACATTCATATTTTTTACATTTATAATTTAATATTAAATATTTTAAAATTATTATTCTTGAATTAAAACATACTTGTAAAATTGATAATATAAAATTATAACTTTAAAAAAATCAGTGATAATTTTTGTCTTTAATATTTTTTAAAAAATTTTAAATTTTAATATTTTTTATAAATTCTCCCTCCTTTCTTCCCTCCTTTCTCTTCCTTCTCTCTCTCCATCTTCCCCCAAATCCCTTTTCCGGCTGCGAATTTCTACTGTTTGTCTTGGCAGTTAGCTTGCGTTCTGGCTGTTACTAATTTTATATTGGTTTCTACATTATTTTTTTTCAATTTTAAATTATGCTCGAACCCCATGTGCTTTGCTTTTGTTGTTTCGTTTTTAAGAACTAGTTGAAAAGAGTAACTGGCAAAGAAAGGAAGCAGAAAGTAGGATCTGTTGAGTAATAGAAAGTAGAAAATCACATGGAACAACCCCTTTAACCCCCCACTGTCTTAGCCTTATTTTTTGGTAGCAAAGAGAGAGAGAGAGAGAAGAGGGAAGAAGGATTCTGTTTCGTTTCAAACAGCACTGAAGAAATGACTAAAGGAGAAGACTTTAAGCTCCTCAAAATCCAGGTCTTTCTCTGTCTTTTAAAGCTCCCTTCTTTTCTCTTTCTATTTCGTTTTCTATCAGCACAGCAATATATATCATGTTGGGTATGGGTCTTCTCCTGAGGAATCTTTCTGTGGTTTTTTAGTTGTTTGTTGCTCTTGTTTCTTCATCTTCTTCTCATTTTCATCTACAGACTTGTGTTCTTAAAGTGAACATTCACTGTGATGGGTGTAAACAGAAAGTGAAGAAACTCCTTCAGAGAATTGAAGGTCATCACTTTCTTTTTTATCTTTTGTAGTTTTCCTTATTTTCTCTTGTCCTTACTATTCACTCACTGTATTCATTCTTGTCCTCACTGTCTTAACTGCCTTGTTTGCTTTAGGAGCAATTGTACAGAAGAATAAATTGGGTTGTTCTTTTTGTTATTTGGTACCAATATGCTAGATAAATCTCAAATGTTCTGTTTGTCAATCTTCAATGTGAAACTTCTGTATGTAGGATTTAGACTATTAGCTTGTGCAGATAACATTTTATTTTGATTTTGCTGTAGTCTGTAGGTTATGGTTAATATGAAGAAACTCACATGATGCTGAAACTTCTTGTCTCGTAACGTTTGATCAAGCATGAATAATTTAACCCATGGAAGAGAAAATCCCGAGTGTTTATAGGACTTGGATACATCATAATGTGCTACTTATAACTGATCTTTGAGGTCTGCCTCTTGGCCTATTGGCCCATTATCTTATTAACAGGTGTTTATCAAGTTCAAATAGATGCAGAACAGCAGAAAGTAACAGTTTCAGGAGGTGTGGATTCCGCGACCTTGATCAAGAAACTGGTGAAAGCTGGTAAACACGCCGAGCTCTGGTCTCAGAAGACAAATCAAAACCAGAAGCAGCAGAAGAACAATAATTGTGTCAAGGATGACAACAAAGGGCAAAAGCAAGGACTCGTCAATGGGCTTGAGGCAGCCTTGAAAAACCAGAAGAAATTTCCTGCTTTCAGTTCTGAGGATGATGATGACTACTACGACGATGATGAGGAAGATGATGAAGAGGACGAGTTAGGGTTTATCCGGGAGAAAGCCAGTCAGCTGAATCTGCTTAGGCAGCAAGCAGCAGCTGATGCAACTAATGCAAAGAAAGGAGCCGGAGCCATTTCTGCTGCGTCCAACAATGGCAAGATGAACAACAATGTTGGCAATTCAAATAATGGCAAGAGAGGAGGGCCAAATCAGAATATGGGAAATAAGGGCACCCCTTCAACTGGAGGGCTTGACCAGAAAACAATAGCAGCTCTGAAAATGAACAATACCCACTTGAGTGGAGGAGAAAAATTCAATCTTGGAGACGATAAGAGGGCTAATGACATTGGCACTATGATGAGTTTAGCTGGATTTCACAGCAATAACAATACTAATGCTGGGAGTGCTGCTGTTTTGGGTAGCAATTTGAATGGATTTGCAGGATCCTCTTCTTCAGGACTACCCAATGGAGCTTTTGCTGCTTCTGGTCATCAATACCCATCATCATTGATGAATATGAATGGGTTCAACAACCAAGCATCTTCATTGATGAACATGAATATGCAGGCTAGGCATGCCTTGCAGCACCAACCCCAGATGATGTATCAAAGGTCCCCTATAGTTTCTCCTAACACAGGCTATTACTACTACAACTATAACAACAACTACATCCCTCCCAATTACTCCTATGCCCTACCTAATTGTTATTACTCAGGGAATGATCACTCTGCAGCTCATATGTTCAGTGATGACAACCCTAGCAGCAGCTGCTCAATTATGTAATGATAGATTTGTAGTGAGCTAAAGGGCAAAAGAAAGGTCAATTGACCTGCAAGTTCCAAGTTCCCTTTACCAAGCTTAGTAGTTACTTGACTGTAAATTTAGTGAGGGAGCAAGCCTGTGTTAAGATGGATGCTTGTGAATTATTCAGTGCGCTTACTGTATTGTGTTAGGGATGGATGTTTGGCTTTATTGTTTTTTTTTAAGAAAAGTTGTCTCTGTCTGTTCTGTCTCATGAGTCATGACATGAATGGCTTCATTCTGTGGCTTCTGGCTTCTTTGCTGCCTCAGTATTATCCCAGCTCTTCAGGCCAAAAGGAAGAAAGCTGTGTATCAGAAGTCTAAACACATGCCTGTTCAAGTGGAGGTATAATGAGTGATTATGGAGAGAACCGACGAAGTGTTAATTAACATTTGTTATAGTTAATCTAATTTGTCTGCACTTGATAGATAAACAGAGCATATGATGGAAATGGATTCCCTCATGTTGAAGTTTGCTCATGTTGCTCATGTCTTCTCACATGAAGGATCTATTTCCTTTCCCAAGAAAAAAAAATTTAAAAAAAAAATCAAATTTGTGAGAGACATGAGTAAACATGAGGCATTTGAATATGAGCAGATCCAAATCCGCGTATGAAGGGCCATTTGAAAAGTTAAAGAAAAAAAAAAGTGATTTTGTAAAAGTAAAATATTATTCATGCTTTTACTTTAAAAAATAATAAAAAATAAATATTAGTAAATAATAATTATTAAGATATAATATATATTTTTTTACGAGAGAGATATCAAACATGACCTTCGCCCTAGATTTGAGTGGCCCTTACGTGAAATAGGTTTCCTTTTTTTTCTCTGTTATTCTTTCTTAAAAAGTTTATTTTAATTTTTTAACTTAGGTACTCTCGTCGCAGACAAGGTGACACATGCTACTGTATTTTGAGCAGAAACAATGATGACAATGTGAGAGTGGGAACAGTGGGGTTGACAAAGTGAATTAGTGTGAATATGTTGTATTCTGCACGATAGGTGGATACGCACGCTTAAGTCACGTGCGTGATCCTGCTGTGATGTAACACCCAGGACCACATTACAACTCAGCTATTTAATATTTAAACGTATGCTAATTAATCTGGCCCAAAAGAAAAACAACATATGCTAATTAATTATGTCCTTATTATGATGGCAGCTAGCGAAGTGATAGGAATATCAGTTATATTTGACGCCCAAGCGCTTGCACTGTGTTTTAGGTACTTATCTAAAAGAAACGTTTTGGCTGAATTTCTCTTTTTTTTTGGTTCAAATTATACAAAATTTTCACAAATTTTTTCAATAAAAATAAATAAAATTTTTTAAATTATAATACTAATTATCTTATTAAAAGTATTTTTAAATTTTATTTTAATGTTATTTTTTTGTATTAAACATTATAAATTTAAGTAATTTTAATTTTAAATTTTAAAAAGTGATTATTTTATACTAATTAAATATATATTATAATATATAAATAAGAAATATACAAATATTTTGGTCAAAACAAGTTTAATTATAACTTATCTTTTATTAAAAAAAAGTATTGTAACATATCTTTTAATTTTACAGGAGAAAAGTATAATTTTTTAGAAAATATTGTAATTTGAGTAGCTTTAAAGAAAAATAAATAAAGATAGTTACCCAAATATTTTTTAAGTTAAAGTATTTTCACCTTTTTTTTAAAACTAGGAAAGATGCTGTAAAAAAATTTTGAATTGATTATTTTTATTTTTTTTATTCTAAAACCAGTTACTTAGAGCAAAACAATTTTTTTTGTGTAGTATAAGATTTTTTTTTTTTAAAAGGGTCAATGCAAGGTCATATTATCTTGTTTGTCTAACCGTCTAATGGTGTGTTTGAAAACCTGGTGGCAAATCACATTTGTGTAAAAGCAACAATTTGTTACTTCAGAAAAAATGTGGTTTTGGAGACAGCTACCGAATTTTCAAACACGCACTAATATGTCAAAGTGAAATAATAATTTTATATTGATAGTTTCATGCTTATTTTTGAATTTTTTTACTAATTTATTATAAAATAATGCGGGATGAAAGTTAGCTTTTGTAATACAACTTTATGTGAAAAATACAAATTTAATATGTAAAAAAAAAAGGAGGGGGGGGGGGGGGGAGGGAGAAGGAATAGCAGAGACAAGCAGGAGCACCATCCTCTAAGCAAGACAAGGAGAATCCATGGGAAATAATTGTTCAATAGATTGGCAACAACAAATGGCGGTTAATTGCCTGCAATTTCACAGGCAGGACTAGGAACTAAGATTAAATTCAAGCAAATTAAAATAGAAAGTGTAATAATTTTGTTTGTAAGAGTTAGTCTTTTCAATTGGCATAAAATGTTTATATAATGTGACCACAAATACTAAGAAAACTGACTACAATATTGCAAACAGGCAAGAGAGTTTTTGTAATGTAACCATATCTCAAAAAACGCTGGAAGTCATAAAAAACATAATAGGCATGTTACAACACAACTATCAACAGTTCATGCATCAGTTCTGTTATGTATACTCTCAACACTCAAATTCCCTGGCTTTGATTTTCCAGCTTATTGCAATGCGAACTTCACAACTACGAGACATCTCACTCGTGCAATGTTGCTTTACTCTTCCATTCATCTGTCACTCTAAGCATGAGCAAACCATTCCTCTCAAATCCACCTTTTATTGATATCTGAACTTCAAAGCCAAATACAAAATCAGAAACTTGAGTATTCTTGGTTCTGTTGGATTTGCATTTCATTTCTGTTCCCAACAGGACCTGCCCAGTCCTGAAGATCTCTTTGTCTATTATGTATCAGATAAGATCAGCCATTTTGCAAAGTTGTGCTTTCATGGATTCCAGAATTGGATTTTGGCATTTGTTGGACAGCCATAATAGAAAGAATCAGTCTCATCAGAGTTCTGCTTATCCCATCTTTTCCCTTTGAACTGTGAGTTGGCCCAGTGCTCAGGGCTACTGGCTTAAACCACTCATACATATCTTTACCCAAAAGCTGCAGTCATTAAAGCATTGTTATGATCTGTATCTAACCGTGCAAAGGCTATGGTTTTCAAAAGGTCCATTATAGATTTCTCTGAATTGGGTCTGGCTCCCAAATGCAATTAAGGTAAGAGTTGAAGCTTTGCAGTAGCTGCCCATAACAGTCGGAGTGCATTGCAAGTCCAGATAACTCATTTTGTCTAGAAAACCTTGGTTTCCATTGGAGATTATCACAACCTCCCCTCTCACCCACAATGAGTTTTTCCACAAACCATGTCCAATCAACATCACCGGGTGAAGTTTCCACCCCATTAGCCACAGGAACATCTCACCATTTGCATCCAATGCAGTGATAGACAGTAAGGTGCCTATGCAATCTTCCTGCAAAACATACTAATCAATGAAGAGTAGTGGCCTACATCCACTCTGAAATCCGCTTGAATGCAACTGTCTCAGGCATCATACTCATCAGATGCTGGCACATCCAAGGAATTAATCTGTATGTGTGTTCCTTCCTCCCATTGATAGCCACCTTCAACCGTTCCCTTAATCTAAATGTCTGGCGACTCCCCACGGTAAAGGAAAGGTCTCCAAGATGTTCACTACAACTCTTTGTAGATAAGCGGTCTGGACATCCTTTATCCTTGTCTTTGATCAGTTCTGTAACCCAATTTGATTTATAGAGAGGCTGGGAATAATAATCATCAAAACTCTCATGGTCATGTTCCTCAATGAATGTATGTACTCTAATTAAACCGTTGTCTCCAATGTTAAAAGTGGTCAATTCCCAAGGGCACTTATCAGCCAAGCACTTCATTTTTAACCGATTTGAAGGATTTCTTGAGAATCTGTGGAATACTTATACAATGCTAGACGAGAATCTTCAGCACTATTAAATATCTGATCTGCAGTTAATTCCTTTTCATACTCAGCATGCATAAATGGTGACTTTTCACTAGAGGCACTGAGGGATTGGATCCTTATTAGCATATTCATCACCTCCAGAGTCATTCTCCAGAGCACCCAACTAGATCTCTGTCAGCACACTCAACATCGGTATGGTCCCCATAGCATATTGATTAGCACTTGAATAATTGTGCGTTAGAACACCCAACTAGATCTCTGTCAGCACAACCAATTTCACCATGCTCATTTGCAACTGAATGGTTCTGTGTGTTAGATGACCTGATATTCAACAAAGAAGGAAAAATTAAAAAGAAAAAAACACATTCACCTCAGAAAAACTCAAAGCTACATAGATAATTTGAATAACAACTGCATATCCTCACACCTTGTGCTGACAACTACAAGTGGTGCAACTTCCTTGGTTTCAGCTTATAACCCCATCCAGAGCCATGATTGAACTGCCAATTTATTCGAGCCACTTTTAAGGGCAAGAAGCATGATTTATCAAATTTAACCAAGTACTGAAATGACTTTCAGCTGGGAGTTGTGGATAACTGTTCACACATCATGCCAACAAATGCATCATATGTGGTGTCTTCATTTATCACAATACCATCAACAGAACCACCCTTGTAGGAAACAGATTTGTCTTCGTTCACTATTATATTTCCCACAAAATGACAAAAGCAAAATAGAGATTTCTTATCTAGTTTCCTTGACATTGGGTTCTGGGCAACAGAAAAACACTTGATTGCATCAATACAGCTATTTAGTATGACTGATAAATTTTATATGCAGGGTAAAGCTCTACAAGTTTTTATGAAAAAAAGAAGAAATACCTTTCTAAAATGAAAATATAGAAAGAAATGTATTATAATTTGTACAGAATCTACATGGTCTTGCTTCAGCACTCTAACCTCATGCTGACATTAAACATCTTAAAATTTAACTATGAAAGTGGCAACCAGGTTAATTTTCTTTTCCAAAGAAAAATATCACAAGTTAGGTTTATGTTCAGCAACTAGAGCCCCACAACTACTAAGCTTGTCCATTAAAGCACCAAACACTTGCAACACCATATTTTCTCCATAAAAGGAGAGAAGCTGCAGACCAATTCTGATCAATTTCTGAGTACCTCTCAGGAGCAACAAAAGCTGATTAAAGAAAGAGAGAAATAGTCTACTTCTGAAACCTTCACCACAGCCTCTTACCTCACCCTTGGTTTGAATTTTATATTATCCACACTTAAATTGCCAGAACCATCAGCAGAAAAGGGTATATATAGTTTCTGCACTACCAGTTTGCAGGAACTAGGAAGCAACTTATAAAGGGTTTTAATCCTTGAATAAGTGGTGCCACTTCCAAGTGTTAAGAATGTGTGGCCATTAGTCAAGACTCAAGATGTTCTGAAGCAAGCCGCCTTCAACATGACTCAAAACAGCTCATTGAAATTGATTGCTGTTGAAAGTTTAATATTGTTGAGGACAAGAAACAATAGAGCTGCCAATCTCCAATAGATGAAACGAGCTTCAAAGAAATTTTTCTAAGAATACAAGTGACTTAAAATATCCATTATAAAAAATTTAACTTCTCCTGCATGAAGTCATTTTTTCTCCGTGGTATATCTTTAGGCAATGATTTGCTTCAGACGATCTCTAATTCAGGTTTTGAAAAAAAAGAGTTCATATTCACTGCAACAAGCAGCAAATAGAAACGTAGAGAATCAATTTAGAAGACTCAACTAAGTAAGGATAGCTTCGGAGTTCGGACAACAAAAGAAAAGAAAAGAAAAGAACATGTCCAAAGGCTCATCTAACTGTTGTTTGTACACTGTCATTGCCAAATAACGATGGTTGATTTATTCTGATCTTTCACTTGAGTCATTTTTAGTAACATTGCTATTGAGAGACTTTTGTTGAGCAAG
The DNA here is from genome assembly GCA_026724425.1 of Erythrophleum ivorense. NCBI lineage: Eukaryota > Viridiplantae > Streptophyta > Magnoliopsida > Fabales > Fabaceae > Erythrophleum > Erythrophleum ivorense. The sequence goes on from JAIUCV010000009.1 coordinate 48,407,908, forward strand.
ATAAGTGTCAAAGCTTTCCAACAGTTTCATGATGACTAATTTGGTTCAAGTATGATAGCAAGTGAATTAGATAGATTTAGATTCTCTCAATTTCTTAAAAAAATTGACAATACCGATTTCCGCAAAAAATAGACACATTATATATTAGACTTACTTGAATACTTGATCCCACAAATTAATAATTTCCAGTTTGTTTATTCTCAGATTCATCACAGTATCCAACGCCTGGAATCCATCTTATAATTACACCTTCATAGTAATTGTTCATACGTCACTAAATAATGATAATAATTAGGCATATTTGGGCTCCTAAAAATACTTGACAAGCTCAATGTTGCTTTCAATTCAGGCTAAAAGATAAGAAATATAAAACTACAGTCAACCTGAAACAGTTGGATTAAAACACAATCAGGTGGTCACCTGTTTAATGTCAGGTGATATAAAACTAAACAAGCCTGTTTTCAGTCTTCCCATCATATATAATACCCTTGCTATCCGAGCTCACTGTGATAAATTTGCCAACATTTGGAGAAAACCTAACACAATTAACAAAAATTTGAATGGTCCCTGCTGATTATTAACATATTTTATAACTGCCTGAAAATAGAACTGGAAGCTCACTCAACCCACAACATTTCTTTCTGTCGAAAACTCTTATTACTATTTACGAAGGTAGAGAATTAATATTGTCATCATATGGACTTTGTATCTCCATCATCACTGTCATTTTTACCTACAATAAACTTCTCCTTAGCTGCCCATCTCTGCATCTCTGCCACAAGTGCAATTGTGGGAGAAATCTTGAAGGCTGCAATACGGTCCTCTGAGTACTTGGACACGTCCATGGACAATGTAGAACTTAGGCACAAAGTAGCTAAATAAGAAGTTGTTCTTATTATCTTTGGATTCACATTAGTATTGTTATTTGTTTGTATGCTGAAAAAGTAAAGATTAAGTGTAATTGGTTTCAACTACTTTCATGTGTCGAGTCAAGAAGCTTGCGAGCCCAAGCTTGCTACACAATTATGAGGAACAAAGATTTGGGTGAAGGAAGGAAGCCTTGAAAGAGGATTTCGAAGAAATGGTTGCACTGTGTTGCTTTTTGTATTCAGATTAATGGGAAATAAGATCCCACCAAAGCAAGGTCTTAGGAAATAAGAATTAAAATAAAATCTTCAACAAGGCAAGAGCTTATAGTCATGACAGTAGGTATTGGAAATAATATAGTCATAACGGTACCTTATTTCAAAAATATTATAATTTTTCTATAAAAAATATCATTAATTAAAAGTATAATATTTTTAAACGGACTCTTTATTTCACAAATATTAGAGTAGAGACCTTTAATTTTAAATATTAATTAAATCAAACCTGAAACATCTCACATTCACGATCCTCAACCATCACAACCTAAAACTCATTCTTAAGAACTAACTCTTTAAATTATAACTCCAAAATACCCAATTTTGTTTTATGCACCAACAGTGCCTTCATAAACATCAAAACTAAAAACAAATTTAAAGAGTCTTGAAATTAATATGTTATGGAAGTAGAGTGGAGATCAATTTTTTTTTTCAATATTAAATTCACCTTAATTTTAATGACTGGAGTTAATGACCTTGGCAGCTATCAACTTGTTTATATATATATATATATATATATATCTTTAGATGGGTATGTACCATTACTTTTCGTCACATGCACGCCTCTTGACCATTTACACCTAACTCCATATATTTATGCTTCATAATCAGTCTTCACTAGAGAGGAAAGCAATAATTAGCATGAGCCAAAAAGTGGAATATAATGGCAGATACATATATAATTATAGTGCTTACAAGAGGTGGATACCACATAACTCTAATTAAGTTTATCTCATTGTTTCTACGCAGCATTCAAATGATTACTTATTAGAAGGTCTGCATACTTTTACCACCATTATTTTCCCATCCAATGTGGAGTGCCCTGTTGTGTGCATATATATCCCCACTAGTAAAATGGTAGTGGAGGAATATTCCTAATTCTTTCTTTCCTCCCAATATTACAAGTCTCGCATAAAGTTGGTATACAATTACATTGATATCAATTCACTTTGTAAGTAAAAATATAAAACAAATCGTTATAAAAAAATGTTAAAATTCTGAGGAAATGTATATGTGAATGTAAGGAGTTGAATGAAATTGTAATGTGAGTAATGATAATTGCACATAGTGGGAGTGAAATATACAGCAGAATTTTATGACTATCATAATTAACTATTCATTATCTATCAACTATATTTTTTAGGCTTGCATTAAAATCACCTATTATTATTTTCTACACTAATTTGATATATATATATATATATATATTGACTCTCATACCAAGACAGCTAAAAGCCGCAAGTTTACAATATGACAAGCTTCAAAAAGAAGCACAACATGAACGGTTATTGGCAGCAAACAGTCAGAGTAAATTTCTTTAATGTGTATATATAAATCTTATTTCTGTTCTACAGTTAAGGTAGAGATGTGTCTATTTCAAGTTTTTTTAAATAAAAAATTTTAATTGTAAGAATAAAAATTTTAATTATAAAAAATATACTTTATTGAAATTATAAGAATAAAAATTTTTAGTTTGTTAAAATTTTAAAATAATTTCAAAGTTTAGCAATAAATACTTTTAATTTATAGTCATGTAGTGTAATTTTTTCAAAAAATTTAACTGTAATTTCTTGAACAATAATAAATTAGGTATAAGCAAAAATATTTATAAATTTTATAACAAAAAATAGAATTCTTTTTACAATTAAAATTTGTATTTTTATAATTAAAATTTTTATCTCTCAAACAAAAACATATGAGATGAACACATATTAAATTATTAGCTTTAACAGGCAATCACTGCCTTAACTACATCCCCTGCATTTATTACTGTGATGAAGCCGATATCCCACTAATCAATATAAAATATTTGATTTTATAGGTCATTGATATGACAGATTATGTCAACAATTTAAAGACCTTGTAAGTAAAAATTAGTTTACTTTTGTCCACAAAATAAAAATTATTATTATTTCCTTCGAATGAAAGATATGCTTCTAATTATAAATCAAAAGAGGCATTGAAAATTCCAGAGTGTCTGTGAAAGAAAGTAAACATAGAAGACTAAAAAAGCCAGGGTAGTGGAAGACCTTGTAGGTGGGGGTGATGTGAATGGATTCATGGCATTAATTCTACCTCTCCATCTAAGTAAGCAAAGCAATGGCTAATGACAAGACCCCAAAGAAGATTGATCTCTTCTTCATTTGGTCCACATCTCTTACATAATATTTCCTTGTCAATTCCTCAAAGAAGTGGCTCCCCCACAAGTCATTTAGAAGCATCCAGTGGACCCCTCGCTGCTGTGTTCATTATAGTTTCCCCCAATTCTTCAATTTAAAATTCAACTTCCCATCATGCTTATAATAAAATAGAATATTAATGTCACACAAGACATGAATTTTTATTGTATAAAATAATTGTATTTTTCTTGTCCTCCACCCTAGTCATCCTTGGAGTTTTACTTGATTTCAGAACATGCAAGACTGATCATACTTCATTTATATATGTGTTGGTATGTTTTTTCGATTAAAAATCATCTGAAGAGTTGATATATCCTTGTTGTGAAATTGCGTTTAAAAAACTAATTTTCAATTCTTGTTTTTAAGTTGATAGAAAAAACAAAATACAATTTTCTTAAAAGAATAGTCTTCCTATATTCTAAACGTAGCTAAACATACGATGAAAGTATTGATGGTGTATTAAGATTAATAATATGCAATTTATTAATAGAAATGAATATTAAACTTAATTAAACTAAGTAAGTTTCAAAATTAACAATAGAAGGATTTCAAAAAAAAATAAAATACAATTCAATTGAAAATTGGTTTAAAAACTGTAAATAAAGCAAGGAAAAAAGGGTAAATGATACAAAAAGTAAATGATAAAAGATTAAATTTAAAAGAAATAACGAATTTTTTAAAAAGTTTCTATGTGTCTCTCATGATAGCTCTAGTTCTCAATGTATAGCATTCTTTGTTAGATAGATTTTCTCTACTAAGACATATATATTCATCCATGACATGGTGCTTGCTTGTTAACTTGGGAGTCAGAATCATGGTACTTAACTACCTTTAGAAGGTGACATTATGTTAGATCCCAACCTTCTTATTTTATCAGCATTTTATTATGTATAATATGAATCTCCGACTAATGATAAAAATTTGACTAATTGTGGCAATTCAGCTAGCTGGATATCATCTAAACTTTGTTGATTATTTTTAATCACTAATAGTTGATAGTAGTTTAGTGCTTAAAATAAGGATCAGTTTCATCTAAAAGATTGCCTTGGGGGTTTTGATATATCTTAACTTTGTGTCATGTCTGAAATTTATGATCCTCCCACAAAAGTCATAATGGAAGTGTCAATAATGGCTACCTTTTACCTCCAGCCCCACCAAAAAAGTCAATAATAGAATTGAAGGTTCACACTTACATTACTATCTTAACAAATGATATTTTTCGCCAATTAAGCAAATAAGAAATTCCCTTACAACTTCCTAAATTCAAACTCCTTCATATCCCTTTCAAAATTTACTATAGTACACAGAAGTCATGCATGTTTGGTTTCAAAAAGTAAACAATTCATATAGAAAGAACTCTTTTAAAATTTGGTTAAAATAAAGGAGATATTTATTTGCACAAGAGAGAAAGAGTATTTTATCTATATTTGATATAATTTTAGATGATTATTTGTAGCTTAATGATGAAAAACTTAATTAGTAGGTTGATTGAGATTTTAAATTTCGATCATCTATGCTATTATAAAAAGAATTACTTCAAGAGGTATTTTTAATAAAGAACTAAGTATTTAGCACCTTAATAAAAATATTAATTTCAAATATATTAAAAATTTATGAAGAATAATATGATACTTTTTGAAGCACGGTTGATTCTGATAAACAAAAGTAATATAAATTATACAACTAATTTATGTATGGTTATCTATTTTTTATCCGTCAAAGTGCAACATTGCAACTAGGGTCTGCTGCTAGGGTTACCTCTTGCACGTGACAGTCTCCACAAATTTGTCTTTTAGGAGATTTTGTTTTTTGGGGAGTAAAGATTTGTTTAGATTATCATATCTTACCTACCTTGTATTAACTTTCAATTAATTTACCATTTAAAATTTTAAAAGATAAAAAATATATTCGTATAAAAAGATCAAAAATCTTTTAAAGATTATATATTTAGAAATATAATCAAATTTTATGAATTGAAATTTATAAATTTAGCAATATAGCAAAATTTATCTCGCTTATCATAGAAAAAGGATACAAAGAGAAACAAAACCAACTTGGATTCTCTTTAATTGTAGTTAAGGTCAAAATGGCCTTTTTATTTTTATTTTTTAAACTTTTTTAAATTACAAACTTTTAAGTATGAAGATAAAAATTATTATTATGAACTAAAAAATTTTAATTGTAAAAAAAATTATAATTTAAAAAAAAAAAACCATTTTCACTTTGACTGCATGGTGCTAATGGTGATGGAAGTGGTTGTGGCGGCAATGGTAGAAAATGTGGCATTGGCCTAGCAACAATTGAGATAATGATAATAATGACAATAAAAGTAATAGTGATAACAATAATAAAGTAAATAAAAGATGAATTGAGGTAAGGATTTCAAAGTGATAAATAGCAAAAGATTTAGTGTTTTTTACCTTAGCAAGTATATTCTCATGTGAAATATAACATTTCCGTCCTTAGTTGGGAATGAAAATTTAAAAATTTGTGAGATTAATGCAATCCTTGAAATGTAAGATTTTTTGGGAAATTTTTTTTAACCAATATACCAAACATAAAATCTAACACTCTAGACCTCACATTCTCCCAAAAAAAAAAATCACGTACCAAATGCTCTCTAAAAGCATAATTTCTAAATTCCAAACATTTAAATCCTAAAACTCTCTTAAGTCCTATCCTAAACTTTAAATTGTAAACTCTCAAGCTTAATTCTTAAATCTAAATAAGAGAAAAAAATCTTTAAAAGTTATTTTAAGAAAATAAATAAACAATCAAAAACTTAATCATAATGGACAAATGCTTGTTAAAAATGTTTTGAAACAGTGTTAAAACATGTGAGATATGTACCGAAGTACTGAACTTGCTTGCTTTAAGACAGAGAAAAACGCGAACAGTCCCACATTTTTTTCACACTCTTCTCTCTCACTCAATAAAATAAAATAACCTTTCTATTCAATCTTCTTGTCCTGGTTTAATTTTCTCCCTTTCTTTAATCTTGATTCCTTCCCCAGAAGACATCAAAAAATGCCGATGTGGGGCTTTCTCGGTTTTTCAATTTTCAATCAAGAAAGTAGACAGAGACAACGTAAATTCCCACCACAAGAAAAAGAAACTCTTACCCATTGGCCTAAACAAAATTTCACCTATACCCATTATGTGATGCTCCAAAACCCAAATCAATCTCCATCCCAAATAGACTCATCATCATCATCATCATCATCATCTCTCTCTCTCTCTCTCTCTCTCTCTCTACTGCATGTGAGCTCAGAGATAATTAGCAGCCATGGTTGGAGCACTATTGCTTCTGAAACTCACATTTGTAGCTCTGGTTATTGCCTCCTCATGGGCTTCTTCTTCACAAGATGATAAACTGGTAGACCTATCAAAGTTGGAGATGTTCGTAGATGAGCTTCCTGATATGCCCAGAATCCACGGCTATGAGGTTGTTCATGGAGTCCCCAAATCCAAATCTCTCAAGATTGGCATGTTCGGGAAGAAATGGGTACGGATTCATTTGCTGAACTTATTCATTTTTTTACTCAATTTATTAAATTATTATTATTGAAATCTATATGTGTTGTTTTTGCCTCCTTCCTTTGCTCTAAGAGTGTCATGCCAAACCCCTTCTCTTGTCTGTTTCGATCAATAATATCTAGAACACAGACAAATATACATTGAAACTAGTGTTCGAGGTTGAAGACATATCTTATTCCACGGTTCTTGATTCTTTAATGTCAACTCAATTAAATAGTCCTGAGCAAGTGTTTTTGTGGTTGTAAATAAGACGGTTGGGTGCTGGATAATATGAATTTTCGTACACCCAAGGGAAGCCTCATATCTTTCCATTTCAATAAATTTTTTTATTTTAAAATGAGGAATTCTTAATTTTACAAAATTAAAAATAAGAACTTAAAACTATGAATTTTTAATAATAATAATAATAATAATAATAGTAATTATTATTATTATTATTGTTATTATGATTATTATCATCGTCATCGCCAAGTTGTGAGATGTGAAGTCTGTCAAATTTCTTATGTTAAATATGTTTTATGCTTTTCCCAAGTCTTGGAGATACTTATGAATTACGTGGTACACTTTTGACAAAAGGAAAAGGCAATAGTATGGATTTTTATAAAATATACATATAACTAATAAATTGTAGGATGAATTTTCAAGTCTTTTAATATTTTAGCCTAATTGTTTTCTTATAATATATTTAATTTTTTGAAGAGTTAAACTAAAATTTAAAAATAAAACAAATTTCTCCTCAATCCTGCATGAAAAGTACCTCATCTACTACCCAGAATGCTGCTCGCTTGCTCCATACTGTATAAGTACGTTATTAAGTCAATAATAATATAATTAGAAGATAATTATTAATTAATAATTTAAATTGACTACAACTATTATAGTAGTATTAAATAAATTAAAAAGACACATCAAAGAATAATTCAAAAGGGAACTAAAAATATTTGATATATAGATATAGAAAAATAAAATAAAAATAAATAACAAAAAATACTCGTGTCTCTAAATAGAAAAAAAAATAATAAAGATGACAAACAATATTAGATAATAATAATATAAATATAATAGATATTATATATCTTGCTTTTTAATTTTTTGCACATTAAAAAAATTATCCCTTTTTATATACTAAATAGGTCATAAAAGTTAAAAAAAATGTTAGTCTTTAAAAAAAAAAAAAATTTGTTGGGTCTGTCTTCTCACTGTCTTCGGCTCATGGCAGTGTGGAAAGGTGCTCATTAATCTAACTGTGATTGGAACAGGTAGCAATAGCTAAGCCATTTCACAAATTGTTTCAGAATGTGGTGGACCAATCTCTTCCAATCAGGAACTGTCAAAGATCTTTTTTCCTTTTTTATTTTTGCCATTTACTCAAAAGTTCAAGCTTTCTATATTCTAACAGGGACATTCATTTGTCACCAACTTTAATATGTGAACCATAGGCATTGAAAATTTTCAGGATTGCATAAATACCAAAGGAATTGATTCCCATATATAACTTTTTAGATGCCATCTACTCTGTCCATTCCACCACCCTTCGTTGTTACTTTAAAGCAGTGTCTCTCCCAAAACTACTACAATTTTCATAATAAGATTTGCACTTATTATTTTGTCTGAATTTAATTATTTTATATCTGTTTCTTTTGGTAGGCATACACTTCGTCACTTTAATTATTGTGTGAGCAGTATTATTTTATGGGAAACATTTTTCTCTCTCAAAGCTTTTTACTATATTGTCCTCGCAGTTCAGCGTTGCTTTTTTGACTTTGTTATTGACCAATTAACAACACTCGGATGGCCCTTTGGTCTTTGGGGGAGCGGTAGCGTGGGCTATATTCTTGACTTTTCTTAACTCATATTATTAGGTTTCTCAATTTAATAAATTTATAATTCAGATGATCCGCAGGTTTAGCTGAACATTGATGCGAGGAGTTAGTAATTTTTATTTGCTTTAAATATATTTTTATCTCTTTAATTTTCTGAAAATTTTAATTTGATCCATTTAATTTAAAAATAGATTATTTTATTTTATTACAATAATTCAATTTTATTCTTCCGTCATATTATTTATTTAAAATTTATTATCACTATTAACGAATTTATTAATTTATACTTTATTTATTTACTTGGTATCATGAATTTACATTTAAATTAATAAATTTTTAAACGTTGTATTAAATTTTAAGTAAAAATGTAACAGAAAATTAAAATTAAAATTTTAAAAATGTTTTTGAACTATGAGGACCAAAGAAAAGTTAAAAAGAAAAACAAAAAATTGATAATAAACTTGTTTCCTTCCTTCCTTCCTATCAATTCTCTCTCTTCCTTTGTGTAATTTCCTTTTTTATTTCCATTCTGTGTTTCTTCTTTGAAAGAATAAAGAGTGGGTGTAAATGAACACAAGCTTTTTTGCTAGTGCAGAAATTCCACAGGGATCTGCCTCCAACACCCGTTTTCGCTTACGGTGTAGACAAGCATACAGCAACAGTTCCCGGTCCAACAATCGAGGCCCTCCATGGAGTTGACACCTACGTGACGTGGCAAAATCACCTCCCATCACAGCACATACTCCCGTGGGACCCAACCATTCCCACTGCCATGCCCCACACAAAGAAGGGTGTCCCTACGGTGGTTCACCTCCATGGTGGCCTCCATGGGCCCCAAAGCGATGGCAACGCAAACGCATGGTTCACCGCCAGATTCAACGAAACAGGACCCACTTGGACCCAAAAGACCTATCACTATCCCAACCACCAACACCCTGGAAACCTATGGTACCATGACCATGCCATGGGGTTGACCAGAGTCAACCTCCTAGCTGGCTTGATTGGGACCTACATCATTCGCCATCCTTCGATTGAGACCCCGCTCGGTTTGCCCCATGGCAATGCCTTTGATCTACCGTTGATGATCTTCGATCGTAGTTTCCGCACCGATGGTTCCATATACATGAATTCCACCGGAAACAATCCCACCATACACCCACAGTGGCAGCCTGAGTACTTCGGTGATGCTATTATTGTGAATGGCAAAGCTTGGCCACGCATGACAGTACGACGTCGTAAATATAGATTCCGCATAATCAACGCCAGCAATGCTAGATTCTTCAAATTCTTTTTCACCAACGGCTTGCAATTCACCCATGTGGCATCAGATTCTACGTATATCGACGAGCCAGTGACGACCAGTAGTTTTTTGGTGGGGCCATCTGAGATCACAGATATAGTTGTTGACTTTTCTCAGTCAACAAATGACACTGTTATCTTAGCCAACAACGCACCATATCCCTACCCATCGGGTGATCCAGTTGACGAAGCTAATAGCAAGGTTATCAAATTCTTCATCCAACCTGATCGAGAAGTTGACACGTCACGAGTACCAAAAAAGTTGATAAAATATCCTAACGCAGATTTATCCAGTGTATCGGGCACACGGTATATCGCAATGTATGAGTATACAAGCGACATAGACGAGCCGACTCACTTGTACCTGAATGCAAAACCGTATGAGGCGCCGGCTACAGAAACTCCGAAAGTGGGGTCCACAGAGGTGTGGTATGTGATCAATCTAACGGAGGATAATCATCCGATGCACATTCATTTGGGACTGTTCAAGGTGTTGGATCAGACGGAGCTGGTGAAATTAGAGGAGTTCAAAGATTGCATGGTGAAACACAATGATGCGATCAGGTGCCACGTGGACGAGCATGCACGTGGCAAGAAGGTAGAGGTGTCAACTCACGAGAGAGGGTGGAAGAACGTGTACAAGATGACACCTGGATTTGTGACGAAGATTGTGGTGAGGTTTGCTTACATACACACAAATGCATCGTATGTATTTGATGCAACCGCCGAACCTGGCTACGTGTATCATTGTCACGTAAGTATCTATTATTATATCTTTTTTTGCATATTTATTTATTGGCCAAAAGCCAACTCTTCATAAATGAAGTCATTTTTAATTTTAAATGGAGCATTTTGACTAATCCCCAGTTTAGAAAAGAGTTTTTTTTCGGGGGCCTAAAATTTGGAAATGAGATTGATTTTCCTTTCATTGTGTTTTTCTTTTCTAAATAATGAAAGACATATAATTATGATAGATAAAATTTTGATGTAATTTTTAAAATTCTTTGCAAGTTGCCTTTAGTTTTTAATAAACGCTTCTAAAAAATGTTTTCCAAAACTATTGGGTTCTAAATTGTATTAATTTAAATGCTTTAAATACTTTTATTAAATATTTATTAATCAATATAGAATTTATAGTAACTTTTAGTGTATTTCTTTTACCAAATAATATTTTAAGTTTCCTTTGATATTGGTTTAGTGCTAGACTTCTGTAACTTTTGGCATGATTATTGGAATATAATTATTATATATTTGAATTTCAGTTAAGCTTAATTATGTATCATGACTCCTATTTACATGCTAGTACATCACACTCATATGCAGATATTGGACCACGAAGACAATGCGATGATGAGGCCCTTGAAAGTGATTAAGTGAGGTTTATTATTACAAAGGATAGAGCTAGAGAGAAATCTGGTAATGCGCAATCAACAGATAATATTGTTATTCCTATTTCTGTAATCTTTTCAGACTTAAAATTGTTTTCAATGGGCATTGAGTTGGATCATTTTTCTTAATGACGTCAATTTCTTCTAATATATATATATATATATATATTGATTATTTCTACCGTGCAGGACCATGATTTATTTTCATGGAAGGTGCTTCAAAGGTCCGATATCTTTTCTGTTGAAGTGTCTCACATAATCATGCAACGAGATTTTTCTGGTTTACCAAAAATTGTATAGTCTTTATAGTCAATAATACTAAAAACTAAATTACTAGATAAGTTTGAATAATTTATAAAATGTGTGAATAGTTTGTAAAAACCTTAAATTCGATATCGTATAACCGTGTATTTTAGAAAGTAATACTACAGAACAATAGGGTGGACTCTTGGTTCATTATTTGTCGGTGTATGTTTGGCTAAAATGCAAATGGCTTGGTCCATTAATTGTGGTCTCTTGTATTTATAGAGGAAATCAAATATCACGTAATTAAGTTTTGTGGGGGAGAATCAAATACAAAACCTTAGCAAATTTAAAGTGTTTAGAAATGGTTTGAGAAAAAGTAAACTATAAAAACTAAATTGAAAATTCAGATAAATTATGAAAATTAAATGTATAATTTTTTTATAGTTTTGAAAAAATGAAGCTCAAGCCCAAAAACAACAAAACAGGGAAGGAAATCTAAATAGACACCATTATAAGAAAGGCAACTTCTGCAAAGTAACCAAACAACATATGCTGAATTGTATTTTCCCATTCTTCAATTCTCTGATTATCATTGAGCAGATTGATTATTGATCTGAGATCACTTTCAAGCTCTAAAATTTACCATCAGATCTTGAGTTTTATTTTATTTTGTGAGATTTTAAATTTAAACTTAGTTTTGAAAAGTTAAAATGGCAACTCAGTCCTTGGAAGGTAGATAGGTGGGTTTAGAAGAATTTTAATGATAATGTTATTTGTTACCCGACCTTCGTTGTATTGAGGCAAGCAAGGTCAACGGTCAAGATTCAAAAACAGCATGGCCCATCAAGCAGTCCAAGCAAATTGCAAAGTCGAAACACGAAAAAATGAATTATATATTTATTCATTTAAGTGAAATTAAATTAATAAAAATTATTTACCTGAACATGTGAGGTAATTTCTTAAAAATTATTATTTTCATTAATTTTATATATTTATTTTAAGATAAAAATATACTTTATTTGCTAAAGTGTACTTCAATTATAATTCTAGTACATATTAAAATAAGATAAAACACCCCATAAATTTTTTATAAAAAAGTGAAAATCTTAAAAGGCTATGAATTTTGAAGTTTTCCTTCATATGATTTGAATGTGTTAAAGGGTAAATACACTTTGTTTTGCTAAAATTTATTTTAATTAAAATTTTAATACATGAAATTTAAAATAGTCCGAAACAAAAATTAAGTAAAGAATAATGGATTGTCTTCTTATTTTCCATAGATATAAAGGAATCAAATTAATTGTTTGTTATAGCAGAAATATATATACGAATTATTTGTTCCCAAAATACTAAAATGAGTAAAGAACATTCTGGACTTATATAGAGTTATTATAATTTTTTTGGGGTCCTTTTAATTTTTGTGCTAATTTTTTAATTTTGTAATATAATCTGTTGGATTTTTATTGTGGTGGGGACCCAGTAAAAAATTAATTTTAAAAGGTGGGTTTGCTGGAAAATTAGTTGTGAATGCCCCTTTGGTTTGGTTGAAAAAGTGGGCTTTAAGTAACAGAGTTTGGCATCGCAAAAGACAAAAGTTAATGTAACAATGTTTTAATATAAGTGGGCTTACGGCAGTACTTACTTCAAAAGTGGGCTTGAAATAAGGCCATGTTTGGCATCCCAAAAGATGCAGGATCCTTACTCGTCCAATCTCTTACTCTCACAGTCGGTTGTGAATATCCCTTTAATTACCTCTCTTACGTGACAATCTCTACAAATTTGTCTTGTAAGGCGAGTATTTTTTGTTTTGTTTTTGGAGTAAAGACTACATACCTTACATGAAATTTCTAGGGGTGCATAGGGTAGGATTAAGCCAAGTTTCACCTTGATTTGAAATCCAGCTGGGCCAAAAAAAAAAAAATTTAGCTTATGTCTGACCCTACCCTAGTTTGGCACATTTTAAAATCGAGTATATTTGGCTAGGTTTTGAATTGGGTTTTTGCATCTTTTTTTTTTAATTTTAAAATTTTAAATGCCTATACCTTTATAATTGTTTGATCATTTTAGATATATAACTATTTGTTTTAATACCTCTTTACACGATTTATGAAATGGGACTATAAAAAAAAAAGGTTTAAAGAAAAAAATGCAAGAGTAGATGATATTTCAAAAAGTGATATTTTGGAGCTTAATGGTTTAACAAGGGCAATTTATTTTTTTTAAAAGGTAATTTTTCAAAACGAACATGATGCTAAGTTTGGCTTACTTAATTTTTTTTAGAAAATATGCATTTACTATATCAATTTTGAGTTTTTGGTTTTTAACTCTAAAATTACACATTTTCTATTTCATTTTCTTTTATTTGAAAATGACAATTATACTTAAGAGAGATATGATAGAAGCCTTGATCCCTTACCTATTTATAATTTATAAAATGTGTTTAAAAAAATTTAACAAAATAGCTTATAAAATATTTTTTTTATATTTTAGTTTTTTTTAATAAATGGTATACCTCTTGGGACAATCTAACAAAATAGCTAAGTACTTAGTACTTAGTACTTAGCTTGGCACAATCTAATTTTTTTTTATTGACTTAACTTGACTTGAATTGGTTAAGTAACACGGTATAAGACAAGTTAGCTAAGCTTATGAACAACTTTATAAATTTTAATTAATTTATTACTTAAATTTCTAATAGATAAAAAAGTATATTTGTATAAAAAGATTAAATTGCCTTAAAGGTTATAAATCTAGGAATATAGTAAAATTTTATGAATTCAAATTTACAAACATTAAATAAAATAGTAAAAGCCCTTTGTTTACATGGTAAAATTAAGAGCAAAGTAAGATTTTTTCCCCCATTAAAAAAATGGATTCCGTCTAAATTCAAATAGTATCAAAACTTTTTTCTTTTTAAGAACAGAATAACCCGACATTTATTTAAGAACTTTTCTTTTCCTGCTCCAATTCTTAATTAATAACCTTCGCATTCAATCTCCTTTTACTGGCTTATTTTTTCTCTTTCTCTAATCTCTATTCCTTCCCCAGAAGAAATTAAAATATGCTAATGTGGCTTTCTCTGTTTCTTATAATTCAATCAGGACCTAGACAATGACCACGTAAATTCCCACCACCAGCAAAAAAGAAACTCTTACCTAATGGCCTAAAAGATTTCACCATACCCATTGTATATATTACTCCTATGGTTATTGAGTCTTTGGTCTTAGTGAAGCGGTAGCGTGGGGTATATTCTTGGCTTTTCTTTTATTATTTGGCTTCTCTATCATTTATCTTACTCCAAAATACAAATCAATCTCTTTCCAAAATAGACTCATCATCTCTCTCTCTCTTCCTACATATGTATGTACCTGTGACTGCATGTGAGCAGCTCAGAGATAATTAACAGCCATGGATAGAGCACTAATGCTAGTGAAACTCACATTTGTAGGTGTTTTATTAGAAGCTTTGGTTATTACCTTGTCATGGGCTTCTTCTTCAGGGGATGATAAACTGGTAGACCCAACAAAATTGGAGATGTTTGTGGATGAGCTTCCTGATATGCCCAGAATCCATGGCTATGAGGTCGTTCATGGAATCCCCAAATCCAAATCTCTCAAGATTGGCATGTTCAAAAAGAATTGGGTATGGTTTCATTTACTCTTTTTTTTGGACCCAAAATATATAGTACCTTATTTAATCGGATCATTTTCTGTTTATGTGCAAAAGAGAGATAAAATAGGAGGTGTGAGTCTATTATATATTTCTACTTTTTCTTTTAATATTAGGTTGTCTATATCTCTTTAATTAAATGACATTTTGTATAAGAGAGAATCCATTTTAATATTTTATTGGGTATAAATACTTTATTTAGTTGATAGTAATATTATAGATAATTAATAATATTTAATTTTTTTAATTATTGTAGTAGTATTAAATAATTAAAAAGGCGCTTCAAATTTCACCAAAAAAAAAGGAGACCTGAAAGAATAATTCAAAAGTGAACTAAAAAGTAGAAAAAATATTGGTCATGCTTTTCTCTAATTTGTTTGCTTTGTCACTGTGCTCACCTCAGCTACTTGACAAATGGTTACAAATTGTGGAGGATGAATCTCTTCAAATCAAGAATTAATTGTCAATTTTTTTGTTAGTTATTTCCTCAAATTTTCAGGATTGGATAAATACTAATGGAATTGCTTCCCATGTATAACTTTTTAGATGCCATCCGATCTGTCCATTCCACCACCCTTCAGTGTTACTTTAAAGCGGGGTTACTCACAAAAATACTACAGTTTTCATAATAAGAGTTGTATTTACTATGTTATCTCTGAATTTAATTACTTCCACCTTAAATTCTTTTGATCCAAATATAATGTACAGTTTATATTTTATATGAAAAAATTGATTATTTGGTCCATATATATCACTCATTAGTTTTACCTTAAAGCAGTGTTACTCACAAAAATACTACAGTTTTCATAATAAGAGTTGTATTTATTATGTTATCTCTGAATTTAATTACTTCCACCTTAAATATTTTTAATCCAAATATAATGGATAGTTTATATTTTATATAAAAAAATTAATCCATTGGTCCTTATAATTTAGTGTTTTTTCTTCAGATTAGTTTTTATACTTTTCAAATGTTTAAAATTTAGTACCTGCCGCCAGCCACAAACAAATAGAGTTATGATAAAATCAATGGTGAGGATCAAATCTTAAATGTTTGAAAAGTATAGAGATTGATTTGAAAGAAAATAAATTCTAGGGATTAAATTACACATTTAGGTAAATTATAAAGACCAAATAACTATTTTTTCTTAAAGAAAAATAAAATATAAATATAAAATTATAACATAGAAAGAGGAGATAATTAATTTACATATGAGAGAGTTTCACTTCTTCCTTCTATTATTTTTTTATTATTTTTAAAATATAAAAAATGCTGTAATTTAATTTTTAAAGAAAGCATTTACAAATAATTAAAAAAATATTAACATGCATTTTAGTGCAAGCTAAATCACTGGTACTAATATATATGGTTCTGAAACCTTTTGGCGTCTTGATTCCAAAATATATCGTATATTTGTAAAATGAAATGAAGTTTAAATTTAAATAAATATGAACTAATAAATAGGTCATTTTTTAAATAAGGAGAAAGTAAGAAGTTATTTAACTTCTCATTAAATATTTTTTCTTTTTAAATATAAGTTATTGATGATGTTATTTATTTGAATAATTTATTCAAAAATATTTACATGTATTTTAGTGTAAGTCAAGCCATTAATACTAATATATATGACTATGCTATATATATATATATATATATATATATCCTTAAGCATTTGAAAAATAAATTTAAATAAATTTTATGTGAAGACAAATTTAAAATATTTTTTAAAAAATAATTATTTAATTCTTACAGTTTAATTGAGTTTTCAATTTGGTGCCTATAGTTTGCATATTTTCAGATTGGTCCTTATATTTTCTAAACGTTTAAAATTTGGTTCTTATTATTTGGTTTTGACATAACTCCGTTTATTTGTGGATGTTGGCAAAGACCAAAATTTATACGTTTGAAAAATATAAAGACTAAAAACAAACAAATTATAGATATTAAATTAAAAAGTTAAATAAATTATAAGGATCAAATGATTAATTTTTAATTTTATATTTTAAATTATTGTGTCAGCAGTATTATTTTATGGGAAACACTCTTCTCTTTCAAAGCTTATTATTATTTTGTCCTCCGCGTTGCTTTTCTGACATTTTACTGACTAATTAACAACCCTTAGATTAATGCGTTTTTGGTTTAGTGGAGCGGTGGCGAGGGTATATTTTTGGCTTTTTCTCAACCTTTATTATTAAGTTGTTCAATTTAATAAATTTATAATTCAGATGACCTACAGGTTTAGCTGAATATTGATCCGAAGAGTTAGCAATTTTAATTTGGCATGACTTTAGGCCTATTTGAAATTGTTTTTGTTTTAATGTTTTCAAAACATATATTTTTAAGAATAAGTTTTTAAGAACAAAAAAATTAAAAAATTTATTTGAATCATTATTTTAAAAAGTAATTATTTTCTGTTTTTTTACCTGATTCTGTAGAATAAAAATTACAAAATATTTAAAAAGTGTTCTAAGTTTTTTGTTTTTGAAAACACAATTTTATTTTTTTGTTTTACAAAACACTTCATTAAAAACACATTATCAAACAGATTTTTTGATTTTTTGTTTTTGAAAACAAAAAAATTGTTTTACAAAATCAAATCAAACAGGCCATATATTTTAGTCCCTCTAACGTTATTAAATTTTAATTTGAAAATATATAATCTTAACTTTTTATTTTTTATTATTCATTCAAATTTTGATACTATTAACTTACACTTAAATTTATTAAGTTAATCATGAAATTTTTAAAATTTATATTATTTTTGAATAAAGATGTGACAGAAAAATAAAATTAAATATTTCAAAAATGTTTTTGAACTGTGAGGAACGAAGAAAACTTGTAAAAAATTCCAGTAAACGTGTTTCCTTCGTTCCGATCAATTGTCTAATTATTATTATTTTTTTAATTTCCATTCTCCGTTTCTTCTTTTGAAGAATAGAGAAGGGGGTGAATAAACACAGATTTTTTGCTGGTGCAGAAATTCCACAGGGATCTGCCTCCAACACCTGTTTTCGCCTACGGTGGAGACAAGCATACAGCAACAGTTCCAGGTCCAACAATCGAGGCCCTCCATGGAGTTGACACCTACGTGACGTGGCAAAATCATCTCCCTTCAAAGCACATACTCCCGTGGGACCCAACCATTCCCACGGCCATGCCCCGCACAAAGAAGGGTGTCCCTACAGTGGTTCACCTCCACGGTGGCATCCATGAGCCCCAGAGTGATGGCAACCCAAACGCATGGTTCACAGCCAGATTCAACGAAACGGGACCCACTTGGACCCAAAAGACCTATCACTATCCCAACAGCCAACACCCTGGAAACCTATGGTACCATGACCATGCCCTGGGGTTGACCAGAGTCAACCTCTTAGCTGGCTTGATTGGGGCCTACATCATTCGCCACCCTTCAATTGAGGCCCCACTTGGGCTGCCCCATGGCGATGCCTTTGATCGACCGTTGATGATCTTTGATCGTAGCTTTCGCACCAATGGTTCCATATACATGAATTCCACCGGAAACAATCCCACCATACACCCACAGTGGCAGCCAGTGTACTTTGGTAATGTTATTATTGTAAATGGCAAAGCTTGGCCACGCATGACAGTACGACGTCGTAAATATAGATTCCGGATAATCAATGCCAGCAATGCTAGATTCTTTAGATTCTTTTTCACCAACGGCTTGCAGTTCACCCACGTGGCATCAGATTCCACATATATCGAGAAGCCGGTGACGACCAATGAATTTTTAGTTGGGCCATCTGAGATCACAGATGTAGTTGTTGACTTTTCTCAATCAAAGAATGACGCTGTTATCCTAGCCAACAATGCACCAGATCACTACCCAATTGGTAACCCAGTCGATGAAACTAATAGCAAGGTTATCAAATTCTTTATCCAACCTGATCGAGAAGTTGACACGTCACGCGTCCCAAAAAACCTGATGCAATACCCCGGCATAGATTTATCCAATGTATTACACACACGGTATATGGCAATGTATGGTTATAGAAGCGACATAGGTATGCCAACTCACTTGTACCTAAATGCAAAACCTTTCAAGATGCCGGCCACGGAAACTCCGAAAGTGGGGACCACAGAGGTGTGGTATGTGATCAATTTGACGAAGGCTAATCATCCCTTACACATTCATTTGGGACTGTTCAAGGTGTTGGATCAGACAGAGCTGGTGAATTTCGAGGAGTTTAACAATTGCATGAGGAATCACAATGATGCGATTGAGTGCCATCTGGACGAGCATGCACGTGGCAAGAAAGTAGAAGTGCCAGCTCATGAGAGAGGGTGGAAGAACGTGTACAAGATGACACCTAGGTTTGTGACGAAGATTGTGGTGAGGTTTGCTTACATACACACAAATGCATCGTACGAGTTTGATGCAACCGCCGAACCTGGCTACGTGTATCATTGTCACGTGAGTATACCTTTTTGGTACATTTTTATTTGAGTTTAATTGAAGTCCTAAACAAAGCCAATTCTTTATAAATGAAGTCATTTGTAATTTTCTGTGGAACATTTTTTTTTCAAAAGGGAAACCTCCGAGGAAGAGAACTACTTTGACTCAACCGCAGTTTGGAGATGATTTTGGTTTTTCTTTCATTAAATAATGAAAGTTGTAAAAATATGTTGGATACAATTTTAATGTAAGTTTTTAAAATTCTTTCCAAATTGCCTTATTTTTTAATAAGCACTCTACAAAATGTTTTTCAAAAGTGTTGGGTTCTCAATTGTATTAATTTTGTTCTCTAACTCTATATATTTTTATAAAATATTTATTAATCAATATACAACTTATTGTAACTTTTATCATATTTCTTTTACCAAATAATATTTCGAGTTTTCTTTCATATTAGTTAGACTTCTGTATCTTTTGGCATCAGTGGAATATAATTGTTATACATTTGAATTTTAGTTAAGCTTAATTACGTATCGTGACTCCTATTTGCATGCTGGTACATCACAATTATGTGCAGATGTTGAACCACGAGGACAATGAGATGATAAGGCCCTTGAAAGTGATTAAGTGAGGTTGATTGCAAAAATCTGGTAATGTGCAATTACCTTGTAACTAGTGCATGTAGTAGCCAAAGAGAATCCGGTAATGTGATAAGCGTGTAAATGTGCGGGGTTTTGTTATATATATATATGTGATTAAAATGTGATAAATTTTGTTAAATTATATATTCATAACTTGATATAAAAAATCAATTCTGAATTAAACAAGTTAATTTTAAAATATTACAACAATTCAAATGTAATGACACATCTTTTACCTGGCTGGAAAGAGCTCTTTATCGTTCATAATGAATAAGCTACATACATCAAATGATAGTAGGGCGCTATCAAAAAATCAATGAAAAACAAAAAAACCAACATAGATATGAAAGACAAAATTTAACCAATTCTAATGAATTAATTATAAAAATGCAAATATGTTTGCACATAAGAATAATATGTTAGATAATTGAAATGTAAACAAATTTAAAAAAAAATGAAGACGTGAATAATATGTTAGACTATGGTCTAGTCACAATTTTCTAGTATCCGTGGCTAATACTATAGCTAAGCCTTGGTTTAGTGATGGATTTACTAATGGTTAATTAAAATTAGGGTTAAAATTTGTATGATGAATGGTTCAACTATAAATATTATATTATTTTTTTGATAGTACATTAGAAAGATCAAACTTTTGATATTATTCATGTTCTCACTCCACCTTTATCACTTAGGCTAGCTCGAAGTGGCTCAATTATAAATATTATAATCATCACTAAATCACGTAATGAAGATTATAACTGTCATTAAAGTTATTAAAAAAATTATGGTTAATATTGAACTTTTTTTTAGTGATTTTATGTATATAAACCTTTTTATTGATACTATTATCTAAAATAACATTGCACTCAATAACATGATTTTTAAAGTGATTGATTAATAATCTTGTCTCTTTACACAACCTCAAAGAATTATCTATGTTTCCCAAAAACATAACAGATGCGCCAATTTTTAATCTCAACATATGGTAACCTAAAATGTTTTATGTTATTTAGAAAGTCAATTGCGTAAATATTCTCTTCACAATCAATGTTCAAATTTACTTTGCACATATTATTTGAACTTAACTAAATTCTTTCTTTACCTAAAAGTAAAATTATATTTAAATTAATTAATTAAAATAAAAATTAATAAGATTAGTAGTGAAACAAATCCATATTAAATAAAATTATAATAAAAATATAATATTAGAAAAACTACATATATTGTTCAACTGCATGCTAAGCAGTTTGACAATAATAATAATAATAATAATATGTGAATAAAAAATTAAAGTATGTTTATTAGAATTAATAAATTTTTTTAATAAAATATATTAAATCTCTCAAAAATTTAGTTAAGCATATTTGCTTATTTTTATAACATAAATTATGACTTTTTTATTTGAAAAGCTGCAGCACAGTGGCTGCAGTATTTTCTATATTATAATTATATAATTTGTTAAGGTATGGCTGCAAAGTAGTCATTAAGTATCATAGATAGTTGGAAATTAATTGGTAAATTAATACCAACTAGTAAAAATTTGATTAATGAAAATAGTCGGTTGGTTAAAAAATAATATTCAATTGCTTTTTTCATTTTTCTGATTGCAATTTCAATAGGCTAATTTGTTTTTATTCTAATATTTGGAGTTTACCATAAGGCGACTTTTCTATTCTGTCCGCATTGAGATTAAATTATTTGAATCTACCAACAAAATTGAGACAATATTTCGCCAACCGTACATTATTCCCCAAACCTTGAAGTAATGAATAAAAAATTGGTCATTGTACTTTGGATGGCTAATGACTTCATTTAGTGCAATCAAAAATTGGAAGCTGTTGGAAGATGACGGTGATAATGGGTGTAGAAGGAATTATATTAGAGATAATTTTTTCAAGATATTGTGACAAATGAATTTGACACACATTTCAAGATGCCGGATATGGTCATGATCTTGCCCAATCTGTTATAGGAAGAAGAGTGCTCCTTCCTTACAAGCAACGATTAATGGCACCACTAATTTATCCAAAAGAACCTTTCATCTCTTACTTGGTGCAAGTATTTCATTGCATTTACACCAAGTCAAATACATGAAGACTTATAAAATGCTAAAGCCTTTTGGTGTTTACCGTTCACCAGATTTACTGATGAAATTTTGTTCTTTGTGAGTACTAGACGTCAAGGGCCTCAAAGAGGTGCCGTATTCAATTAGCCATATGAAACATTTAAGGCAGTTGAACCTTTGTATTGGTCACTTCAAAGCACTTCCCAATTGCATTAAGGAATTTGCAGATTTTGAATTTAAACTAGACAATATTTGAAAACATGCATATCAATATTCAACTTCTCCTAAGATGGGTGGACGATGGATCCTCTGCAATAGAACGTCAGTTTTGTAATTGTACGGTAAGCAATTTTAAGAAATTATTGTAGATGATCCTTTGCAGTGGAAGATTCGTCCTGTAATCGTACAAGATGCATGGATCTTCTATTGCAAGGATTCGTCCTCGAGATAAGTCAATGAAATTGCTTTCAAATGTTAAGTATATACATTGTTGATAAGCAAAACAAAGTTCCTGGTGGCAGAATGTGGATGCTTGAACCTTGAAGGAAAGTTCCATGCATGAATTAAAATTATGTTCTCTGGTTCTTCCGGTTGGTATCTGAAGATTTCATGGTGCTTGTTTCTTCCTTGTCTTGATAAGTTGCCAATCGAGTTTTACGAGAGGTTTTGCTATCATATGAGCCAGTAGAATCTTCAGAGGCTGTAAAAGTTTCAAACACAGTAAATTTTTTTCTAGGGAGAATGCGTAACTAAGACTTTGTACTCCACACTAAATTTCAGAAACTACTAGATTTTAAGAAACTATATATTGGGGTAGAGGCTTACTGGTTACCAGTGATACCGCAAATGAAATATACGGATCAAAATGGGTTAACAAGCCAAATGGTTTAACAGAGGATTATCGAAACACTAACTTACGGCCAATATTTGATTCTCAGGGAACTGAAAAAATTAAGACCTATAAAAATTGGTGCCATAATTAATAAAATCAATATTGTTTGCTCATTACTGCATCTATGATTACATGTAGACGTCGTTGCCTTAACATATGTGATTAAAAAGTTTAATAAATTATATAAATTTCTCGAGTTTTGTAAAAATTACATAGATTTTTCTTTTACTTTCAAAATATACACAAAACTCTTTTTAAATAAAAGCTATACTATTCAATTTTAAATTTGTTGACTAAAATATTTTTTATTAATCTAAATACACGTTTTTTTAAAACCAACAAAATTTTAAATAAAGGATATTTTAATTAAAATTTTTCAAATTGAATAGATAGTATGGTCTCATGGGCGAAAATAGTTACTTAATTCCACTTTAATCTGCTAGCTCTCTTGCGTTAATCTCCTAAAACAAAACAAAAAATCTTTGTTTAGATATAACTAGTCACTTTGCTAATTTTTTTTTGGTGTTACAATGGAGATAAAAACTTTGTTATAAAAAGTTTTTGCCTCCCCACTATGGAAGAAGGTCTTGGCTTTCATCCCATAAATATTTTCAACAAAGCGTTATTTGCTAAACAAGTATGGGGACTTATTGACAACATCAAAATTCCCTCTTAACCAGGCCCAAGTATTGCATGAATACAACTAGAGGGTCTTTCTACAATCACTCTAATACATGATGAATATAGAAAGGTATTGCAAAGACTAGCTCCTTATTAATCCCATCAATACTCAAATGGCAAATTGATTGTGGTAAACATATTCTTATCAATCACCATTTTTTGTAGCAAATGTAACCAGGATAATACCATAATATTTAAATGGTTTCAGACTTTATTTTACATGATAGGTCTAATTGGGATCACTCCTTGATCAATAATTATACTTCCTACAAATAAGGGACCAAATCTACCATAAGGTCTTCTCAATAATAGACAAGGAGGATCGGTTGAATTGGATAGGGAGTCAAAATGGGTGCTATTCTACAAAAGTCTATTTCATATGCTTAATAAAGAAGGAAGGATGGAGCTCTTCTCATCAATTCTCTTATTGGAAGAATATTTGGAAAATCAAAGTTCTTATAAGAATGCTACTCTTGATTTGGAAGTTGCTTGAAAGAGCTCTTCCAATCTTTGGTGTGTTACAATAGCACCATCTCCATGTGGATTAAAGCTGCCCATTCTACTACTCAACTTAGGAGACCACCAACCACATCTTCCTTTATTGTGACCTTGCTAGAGCTAAATGGTTTGCATCCGCTTTTTGCTCTTCAAGTTGACATGATCCAAGATCACAATATTAACCAGTGGCTTTTCATTTAGTTCTCCAAGTACTCAAATAACAAATGGATTACTATACCAAGCTCATCATTAAAACTCTATATAGCACATGGCACACGAGAAACGAAATCAAACATAAGTGTGCTATAACTGATCTAGGGAAGCTTTGTTAACCAGGTATATGCCAACTTCAAACTTAACTCTTTAATTTGGATGGCAAAACTTACAAAAAGATCAAACTTCCATGATTGATTCCCATCCCATTAGATAGGATTTCAAAAGTTATAAACTCCAATACAATGGGTGGGTTATGGTATTTTGGTGCAATTGTTGCAATTTTTTAATTATGGGTTCATATTAATTGTACATTTTTGTTTCTTAAAATACAAGTTGGCTGATAATCCATTGTGATATTATGGGCCCAATTTATTTTGCAATTATATGGTTATTGGTCTTAACATAATATTATTTAGTTAAGTTTAGTTAGCGATTAAAAAGTTTAAGCTATTAAGTTTTATTAAAACCCAAGATGAGAGGATATAATAAAACACTATTTAAGGCTGGGTTAGGTCTCCTTTATAAACTTAATTTGCATGCCTATCTCATTGAAAATTACTATTCAACAGAGAGTTATAGAGAGGAAGAGCTAACTAGATTTGATTAATCGATTCTATTATGTTGCAAGCCAAAACAAGGTATTTTCTATTAATTTTATTAAATGATTTGGTGTTCTAATTAGTATACATGTGATCCAAAGTCTTACATAGGGTATTAGAACCTATCATATATGATTTCAAAATCCAAAATTTATTTGCAAGATTTTGAGATTTATGATTATAGGGTGCATTGCATTTTAGATGATAAATTGAACAAATTGTTTATTGCTTTTATTCCTTTGTTGTATCTTTTTGGAATTATAAACATTGCTAATCCATTTTTTTATTTGTTTTATTCCCAAGAGAATTTTTATGTGGGAGCTAAATGAATGATATAAAAGTAGTATGATAGGGAATATGGATCCTCTGAAATATTTAAAAGTAGTATAAAGTAATCTATTTTATTTTTTTATAAACCAAAAGGTTTGTTTTTAATATTATAATAAACTTATAAAATTTTCCATAACAAAAAAGAAAAAATAATTTTTAATTCAGAATAGTAATTTTCATTGTAATTTTATTGATACTTGTTAACATCATTTTTTCTAAAATACAACCAGTTGACTAGTCAAGAGGTCTTAGCCATGCAAAACAATTCCAACTGCCAACCTTTGGTCTATGTTTTATGAGTTGCTTTTGGAGATAGGACACAACTCTTCGAAAAAAGTTCCTCCTAGGTTCTAAACATAGTTAAACTTAGGAATGGAGTTTTGAACTATTGCAATCGATAGAGACAACAATACTATAATGAGAAATACTTGTTGCAATTGATAATCAAACATGTATAGTCCTAACTAAAATAGAATGACAACTAAAAGGCTTAGAAAGAAATTGATTTTTCATTTTGCTAAAAATTGATTGAAAAGCTAGAAAGTGCAAAAAGCGAAAAATAAACCTGCAAATAAAGTGAATAATTGGCTGTAACATAAAGAAGCTATAATGCAAGCTTCTTATGAGTTTTTGAGTGTGTTCTTTATGACATTCCTAACTTTATTGCTTGATTAATTGTTTGAATAATGTTATAAGAATTTCTTTCTTTATGTTGCTTATTTTAATTAAAAAGTTGAAAATTTGAATTA
This sequence comes from Erythrophleum ivorense, assembly GCA_026724425.1. Lineage (NCBI taxonomy): Eukaryota > Viridiplantae > Streptophyta > Magnoliopsida > Fabales > Fabaceae > Erythrophleum > Erythrophleum ivorense. The sequence goes on from JAIUCV010000009.1 coordinate 48,434,281, forward strand.
AGCTAAGGATAGCCACTTGACTTTTGATAACTAATTGTTAATAGGGAAAATAAAATTGCGAAGGCAATGAGCACATAAAGTGAGTTATAAAAAAATATATTATTTGATTGTCATTATATACTTGTTAATTAGAGGGAGTTATAGATATATATATGTCACTATAGTTTTATATACCAAAACTACTAGAGATCTTGTTTTCAAAAAGTTAAAAAAAGGTTTCCTTCCTTTTACATCTATAGCTTGTAACTACAATTAATGGCTTAATCTACATTTTGATAGGCTACAAGTTGTAGGTCTTAGATTTGGGGTGAGGTCAATAAAAGATATGTCTATCCATATAATCTTAATTTTAAAGATGAGCCAAAGGGTGGGCATCCTGATTTGAACACATTATACAAATAGTGAAATTTTATAATTCCCAATAGATAATAACAACAATTAAAACTTACGATGATACTAGCTGCATCACACTAAATCAACATCATATTTTGTTTTATTGCTTCTTCTATTTAATAAGTTCAATCCAAATGGTTACGTTATGGGGGAATCAACCTACGTATAACAAAATATATGTTTTTATCCTTACTTGATCCTTATACAAGAATATAAAAAATTTCATTTAAAACTTCATTTCGATTTATTCACATAAAAAACTAGTAAAGAGGGATAATTGTAAACACTACATTTTATCTAGACATATTCATTAAAAATTAAAGACAAAATAAAATTTTCAAGTCTACATAGCCAAAAAGAAAAATAATAAAAAATTTTGAGTCTAGAAAAAAAAAAAATAGAATCAAAATTTTAAGAAATAATAATAATAATAATAAAAGACTTTTAACAAATTAAAAAAAAACTAAAAGTGATAAAAAAAATAAAGAAAAGGCCCAATAGCAAAAGGTTGAATATTTCAGGGCCATATTCACCTATCCAACATTTACATTAAGAGAGAGAGAGAGAGAGAGAGAGAATAAACCCCAAACCTGAAGCCCAATACCGAAACTCCAAGAAACCAAATCCCCTTTGTGCTGCACGGCTTCGGGCCAGAATTATTTATTTTAGGCCTCACATTCTCGAACCCTACCAGTTTCAGAAATGCCTGGTCCCCCCTTTTTCTGGCTCTCTCTCGGGTCTCCCAAGAGCCACACTCACGCACGCACAGAGGAACCACACTAACGCACGACTATTCCACGCATAAGGCCCTACTACACAATCTCCCTGCAGCCACTACACGTACGACCCTCAGCAGCCAAAAGCAAACCGCACAGAGGGGAGTGGAGCAAAGGACACCAACAAATCCCTGCAAATGCTGGAGTGGAAAAGAAGCAGAAGGGGCATGACAGCAATCTGTATGAAAGGCAAAGGAGGATGCGCGAGAGAGAGTGAAATTCACTCTCGGATCCGTTATAAAAGGAGGAGAGCAACTGAAATTAGGGAGGATTCGGAGAGAAGAGAACAAGCAGAGAGAGGATTTGGGAAGAAAAACTGTGAGGGGAGCTACTGAGTAAAAACGAATTGAGAGAAGGGGAGACCGAGAATGAGAGAAGTACGGGGAGAGTGAGTCCAAGAACAGAGGAGAGGCTTAGAGGGGCTTCTGGGTTGATTTCAAGTGAAAGAGAAGCAGAGAATGATCGAGAGGTTAAAGGAGGATAACAGAACAAAGGAGACTGAAATAGAGAGGAGAGAACTTGAATTCGAAGGTGAAGGAGCATGGTAGCAGAACTGTGAAGAGAAGAGGCTGAGCACGAAGGTTGAGTGGAGGAGGAGATTAAAAGAGGCAAAGGTGCGAGATATAGGTACTTGTTTCTATTCATAGTTCACGTACTGCTTTCGTATTCGAGTGGATGTGCTTCTGATGGAAAGCCAAGCTCTGTGCTTGCTTGTTGAGTTTGGGTTTGGTTGCCTTTGTATATTCATTAGCCTTTCTTGTGCCATGGCTCTCAGTAGGAGTTGAATGAATTTCATTGCTTTGGTCTTACCTGTTTGGGATTGTTATACTTTAACTGTCGGCCTTTGTCATGCTCCTTTAATCTCCAAGTTTAAGTGGATTGTGTTGGAATATCACCTCCATCTGGTAATATCAGATATGGAACGTAACTCTTAGATTTGGGCTCCGCCCTATGAACTGAATTGGTTTAAACTTCTTGTATCTGCCTTTGAGTTTGTTTTAGATTGTTTTGGGTGCTGGTCTTTGTTATGAAACGAATTTCTGAGTGAATTCCCAAGTTTCCCAAATCTTGATTGTCATGGTTTAATTTATACTTTGCTTTTTGGTTAATAGTATATTGTTTCCCATGTGATTTTAGTCATGTTTGAGGATCGTAACATATTGTAAAAATATATTAGCCCTTCTCCTACTGCTCCTAGTTTCATGGGAAAATTTAATTCAATATAGGGAGTGTTGCTTAGTGCCTCCTAGCGTGCTCCCAATTAGGTTCTGTGAATGTTAATATGCGGCAAAAATTATGAATGATCCTTTCAGTTTAATAGGGATTTGCTCTTCATAAAAAAAAGAGGTGAAAAATAAAAATAAATAAAATAAATATACATTACTAAAGCTGAGATTTGAAATCCTTTTCTAATGTCGGCTGATAACACTATGTGGAGCAATATACGGAACTTGGATAGCACATGAGAAGTTGATCATCAGTCCAACCATAAGGATGGGAGGATGGCACATGATTTGGGGTTGTGCACTTTCTCTTTCCTCCTGTGTGAAGTGATGCTGCCTCTTTTTAGTTGCATCATATTAGCACAAGTTCTTATATGTCTGTAAGTATTCTTATTATTATTTTTATCTTTATTTTATCTTACTTTTGTTTCATTTTGTCCTTTTGGAGTTGCTGTGTTAGATCTAGTGTCTACTCAGGCATGCAGGGTCATCCAGTTGTGTGTGACAATAAGTTTCTTTACTCATTTGGTTTAGTAATAAAATGTTTTTAATAAATTTTGGATTCCAATAACTCATAACACATAATTTTTTTAAAAAATAAATATTCAAGCAAAAAGAAAGGCAAATGAGCCCAAAAAAAATAAATAAATAATTCAAAAAATATATATATTGTCTAAAAAAAATTCAAGACAAAGAAAAAAAGAAATTTTTTTTTTAAGAAACAAATGTGCTTCTTTAAACAAAGAGAATATTTAAAGTTCAAAATTTAGGTTTTTCTGTGAAATTCAATCAAAAATTAAAAAAAAGATGCAAAAAAAAAAATCAAAAACAAATGATAAAAATAAAATCAAAATCATTATAGAAAATCAATCAAATAAATCAAATAAAAAAAAATCATAAAATCATAAAAAATCATTAAGAAATTGGGAAAAAAAGAGAGAGAGAGGTAAGAAATTGATTTTTGTATTTAAACCTATAAATATGTTCAAATTTTATTTTGGAAAAAAATTAGAAATTAAAAATGTGCTTCATAAGAAAAGAAAATCCTTTTTTCTTAAATAAAAAATGTCATTCTTAAAATAAAAAGATCAAAAAATTAATTGAAAAATTAAAAAATAAAACAATCAAAACAAATAAAATAACAAAAAATCATAAAAATCATTTAAATCAAAAAAATTGAAAAAAAGAAAAGAGTAAGGAAGTAGAATTAATTTAGTTTTTGCAAATTAAAACATACAAACTAATTTTAAAATTTTTTTATTGCAAAAGTCTAAATGATTTTCACTCTCTTTCTTTTTTCTTACTATAAAAAAAACTAACCAATTGATATTATTTTCTATCGGTTGAACTATATAAACTTTGATTCTTTTTATAGGGTATGTAGGCTCTAGACTTTCTTCTTAAGTTAAGTCTGCTCTTGTAAATAAACATTCTCTTCCCTTTTATTTTCATTTCCTAATTGCTTTTCTCTATTTTCCCCTGTAATTGCTAGAGGAATTCAAATAAGATTATGGTCATGTTAGTTTTGCACAATCAACTTAGGGTAATTATTTTTAAGGTGTGTTTGGTTGGGAGTTTTTGGAGGGGAGGGGAGGAAAGTGGAGGCAAATTTTTATTCTCTCTAAATTAGGGGATTTTGAAAGGGAAGGGTATTTTTTAAGTTATAATTTATTTTATTATCCTTTAATTTTTTAATATATTAATATATTAATATTTAATAAAAATTAAGATAATTTTTTTTCATCATAAATTAAAAATAAAAAAAGATTAGAATTCATAATTTTTTGAAAAAAATATTGATATAAATAATTTTTTTATAAAAAATAAAAATAAAATAATATAAGGGTAAATTTGTCCAAATATAATTATCTCCCCTTCTCTCCCCTCCCCTCCTGAACCAAACAATAATCTCTCATTCCCTTCCCTCCAACTAAATAGAACTCATTAAACCCTCTCCCCTCCCTTTCGTTGAATCAAACGGAGCCTTAGGAACAGGTGTTGTGGGATACCTAACATTTTTTTTAAATACAATCGACTCTCGAATCTATTTGTTGGTTCGCAAACCATTTTTTATATAAAAAAACTTTTCCAAAATTTTATCTTTTAAAACAAAAAATTTTGGTGACAACTCTACTATCTGATTTTGGTTTTTATGTTTCAAAAATTAAATTGAATCTTTTAAAATTTTGGTTACTGCCTTATGATCACATTTTGGGTGTGACATTTGCATTGCATTTATAGTAATAAAGTACATAAGTAGTAAAAGAATATCTTATAATAATAATAATAATAATAATAATAATGCTTTCTACTTGTTCTTTCTACTGAGTAAATACATGTATTTTGACCTGTGAAGTATGTCTATTGGACTTCTTCATTGGATAGAGTTCTATTCATTTCTAAAAAAAAAGTGTCAATTTTTTGGGCTCTGATTTTTGAAATAAGAAGGCGAAATTCTTCCTAATCAATAGAGGATTTTTCGGATTCTTCAAATTCGAAGGGTTTCTTTGTTGTTCCGAATTTGATAAGATTAATCGGAAGATAAAACTTTTCTGGGGTTATTTCTGCTACTGTGGAATAACATCTCATATATATGGTATATGAAAAACATTTAAATCAATTTATGAGGATAGTTGAACAAAAAGAAATCAATATTTCACCCAAAAAAGTAGAATTAAAAAAGGAAAGAATAACCTTTTTAGGACATTATATCAGTTCAAATGGAATAGAATTACAAGAGCATATTAGTCAAAAAGTAAGAGACTTTACCAAAATTACAAATAAGAAAGAATTATAATTATTTTTAAGACTAGTAAACCAAGCTAAAAATTTTATTCCCCATCTATCAAAATATATTGCTTAACTTACTAAATTAGCTAGAGAAAAATCTACTGGAAATGGAATGAAGAAACTGAGCAACTTATTCAAAAAATTAAGAATTTATGTAGCAATTTACCAACATTGACAATCCCGACCCAAGAAAATATAAAATGGATTATTTACACGGATGCATCAGAAAATTATTGGGGCGCTGCCCTTTATTATGAAAATAATAAGGAACAAGAAATTATTACTAAATATACTAGTGGAAAATTTAATGAAAACCAAACTAAGTACCACTCAACTTGAAAAGAATTTTTAGCAATAGTAAAAGTTGTAGAAAAATTCGAGTTATTCATTGTTAATAGTTATTTCATTATTCGAATCGATAACACTCAAGTAAAATTTTGGTTAGCAAGAAGATTAATGACTAATAGATTATCAAATAAAATGTTATATAAATAGCAAGTTGATTTATTTTATTATGATTATTCTGTTGAATATGTAAAAGGAAGAAATAACTTGATTGCTGATTTCTTAAGCAGAGATGGAGCAGTCATCTCAACCAAGTAAAGTTGCCAATAATCCGCACAAAGAAGAGGAAAATTCTTATTCTCACCTTATTGCACGAATAAATGCTATTGAATTAAATATCAATATTTTGTCATTTCAGACAACTAATCAATCAAATAGCATCAGTAGCACTATGAATTATCTCACTCAAGTTATGGGTAATTTTAGTTTCTATGTTGGTGAGTTGGAAAAACGATTAATCCAATTAGAGAAACAAGTAATGAGTATTTCCCCTATTCAAACTCCTCCGTCAACACCTCAAAGTCCATAAACACATATCCCACCTACCCCATCATTTGCAGCCATTCTAGAACAAGAAACTAAACAAGCCCAAGAACAGGCTCAATCCAGTCCACAAATAGCATCGTCGTCAACCTCAAACCCTTTTGAACCCAATCCAAAGAAGACTTCATGAACAATTTGAATATTTCTAGATGATTATTCACAAACTCAACTAGTGTCTTATATCCACTCCAACCATTAAATATATCTCCCATTATTCCATTAACAAAACTGTCATTAATCCTGGCACCAACCCACAATTAGTTTATGCTTTATTTAGTTACGAATTAGTTCACTGTATATATCCTTCAAAAGAACTTTCAGAATTATCTCTGTTACCAAAAGCTGTCCAAGAAGCAGCCAAACATTACCATAATATCATCACCCAGTATACTATGTATATGAGATGTTATTCCACAGTAGCAGAAATAACCCCAGAAAAGTTTTATCTTTCGATTAATCTTATCAAATTCGGAACAACAAAGAAACCTTTCGAATTTGAAGAATCCGAAAAATCCTCTATTGATCAGGAAGAATTTCGCCTTCTTATTTCAAAAATCAGAGCCCAAGAAATTGACACTATATTTTCAGAAATGAATAGAACTCTATCCAGTGAAGAAGTCCAATGGATGTACTTCATAAGTCAAAATACATGTATTTACTCAGTAGGAAGAACAAGTAAAAAGTATCGGTCATTCACCGAATTTTATGACAAAATAAAAACAAATCAAATGGATAATACTGAAGACACAAAAAGAAGAATATGCTAACAATTATCCGAATATCTTTCCCACATATGCATCTACTGTAAAGACAAAGAAAGAGCAGCAGAAGATCAGAATAATCCACCAACGAGCATCAACATCCTCGAGATATGAAGTATCGCCAAAGTAATGACGCGACAAAAAGAAAAAGAAAGAAATGACAAATCCAAAAAGAAGAATGTGACTAAAGCAGAAGAAGACAAAAAAGAAAAAGAAAGATATGACTCAAAGCTACCGACAACTGATAACAAAGAAGAAATGTGACACAAAGAAGATTATCTTATCAACAAGGAATCTCCTTTATTAAAGTTTAATTATTGTATTAGCGCGGCAGAGGAATGCCTCTTGCCTATATAAAGCCTACCTTGTTGATAAGATAATCTTCTTTATGTCACATTTCTTCTTTATTGTCAGTCGTCGGTAGCTTTGAGTCATATCATTCTTTTTCTTTTTTGTCTTCTTCTGCTTTAGTCACATTCTTCTTTTTGGATTTGTCATTTCTTTCTTTTTCTTTTTGTCGCGTCATTACTTTGGCGCTACTTCATATCTCGAGGATGTTGATGCTCGTTGGTGGATTATTCTGATCTTCTGCTGCTCTTTCTTTGTCTTTACAGTAGATGCATATGTGGGAAGGATATTCGGATAATTGTTGGCATATTCTTCTCTTTGTGTCTTCAGTATTATCCATTTGATTTGTTTTTATTTTGTCATAAAATTCGGTGAATAACCGATACTTTCTACTTGTTCTTCCTACTGAGTAAATACATGTATTTTGACTTATGAAGTACATCCATTGGACTTCTTCACTGGATAGAGTTCTATTCATTTCTGAAAAAATAGTGTCAATTTTTTGTGCTCTAATTTTTGAAATAAGAAGGTAAAATTCTTCCTGATCAATAGAGGATTTTTCGGATTCTTCGAATTCGAAAGGTTTCTTTGTTATTCCGAATTTGATAAGATTAATCGGAGGATAAAACTTTTCTAGGGTTATTTCTGCTACTGTGGAATAACATCTCATATACATGGTATACTGGGTGATGATATTATGGTAATGTTTGGCTACTTCTTGGACAGCTTTTGGTAACAGAGATAATTCTGAAAGTTCTTTTGAGGGATATATATAGTGAACTAATCCGTAATTAAATAAAGCATAAACTAATTGTGGGTTGGTGCCAGGATTAATGACAGCTTTGTTAATGGAATAATGGGAGATATATTTAATGGTTGGAGTGGATATAAGACACTGGGATATAAGACACTGGTTGAGTTTGTGAATAATTATCTAAAAATATTCAAACTGTTTATGGAGTCTTCTTTGGACTGGGTTTGATGTTAAGGATGACGCTATTTGTGGATTGGATTGGGCCTGTTCTTGGGCTTTTTGGTTTCCTGTTCTAAGATGACTACGAATGATAGGATAGATGGGATATGTGTTGATGGACTTTGAGGTATTGACGGAGGAGTTTGAGTAGGGGAAATACTCATTACTTGTTTCTCTAATTAGATTAATCGTTTTTTTAACTCACAAACATGGGAACTAAAGTTACTCATAACTTAAGTGGGATAATTCACAGTGCTATTGATGTTATTTGATTGATTAGTTATCTGAAATGACAAAATACTAATATTTAATTCGATAGCATTTATTCGTGCAATAAGGTGAGAATAAGAATTTTCCTCTTCTTTGTGCGGATTATTGGCAACTTTACTTGGCTGAGATGACTGCTCCATCTTTGCTTAAGAAATCAACAATCAAGTTATTTCTTCCTTTTATATATTCAACAGAATAATCATTGTCACACCCGAAAATGCGACCGCGTGGCGCCTTTTTTCTCAATTCGAATAATTTCGAATGAAATCGAAAAATGGAATTAAAATTGAAATAATGTTAATAGATAGGGTTCAGGAGTCGCCACCAAAATTTTATTTTTTAAAAGGCAAAACTTTGGAAAAACCTTTTTATTTGGAAAATGGTCTACAAACCAGAAAATAGGTTCGGGAGTCGATTGTGAGTGGGGAAGGTGTTAGGCACCCCACTACACCCGTTACTAAGAACGGTTACTCTAAGTTAGTCATGCAAAAATAAAATGGCCTAAATTCTATTTCAATTCTCCCTAACAAACCACATGCAAAATAGGAATAAAAATAAAAATAAAAAAAGATGGAAATCGGTATTAAAATAAAACAGAAAGAAATTTAAGCATTAAAAGAAAAGAAATTAAAAGAGAAATATTTTATTTACATGGGCGGACTTGACCTAGGATGAAAGCCTAGGGCCTACGTACCCTTCAGGAGGGATCAAAGTCCACGTAGTTCGATTTATGTTGTATTTGGGTTGATGTTTTGTTTTGTTTTTAATTTTTTTGGTTTTTTGTTGTTTTTGTTTAGCTTATATTTGATTTTTAATTTTTGATTGGTTTTGTTTTGATTTTTGTTTGATTTTCAATTCTTGATTGATTTTGGTTTGTTGTTTTTTTTTTGTTATTTTGTTTGATTTTTGTTCGATTGTTTTTTTTTGTTTTCTTATATTTTTTTTTTCTTGTTGTTTGGCTTTTATTTGATTAAAATTTTTTTTATGTTGTTTCTCCCTTTTCCATTTTTCTTTGAAAAGACAAAGAAAATGAATTATCTTTTTCCTTTTACAAATAAAACAAATTTTGAAACAGGTTGGTGAGTTTTAATTTGCTAAAGGAAAATTTAATTTCACTTTTCTTGCTTTTTCGATTTTTCTCTCTTTTTCTTATCATTTTTTTTTCATCCGATTTTGTTTTTTGTTATTTTTTTTTCGTTTTCCTTTTTGTTTTCTTGATTTTTGATTCATTTTCCCCCTTTTTAGGTTGTTCTTCTTCTTTTTTTTTTTTAGTTTTTGTTTTGAATTGTCTTTTAATTTTTGATTTTTGTTTCCTTCTTGTTTTCTTTTTATTTTTATTTTTGGTTCTATCTTGTTCTCTTTCTTTTTCTTTTTCTTTTGTTTTTATTTTTTTTGTTTTTTGTTTTTGTTTTATTTGTGTTGTGTTTTGTCTTGTTTGGTTTTCTCCTTTTTGTTTTTGCTTATCCTTATTTTGTTTGTGTTTTGTTCATATATATTTTTTTGATTTTTCATACGTTATTTGTATTTTGTTCTGTTTTATTCTTTTTTCTTTTTTTATTTTATTTTGGGGTTACTTTTATTTTTATACATTTTTTGGACGAGAAAAATAAAATAAAAATCATTTTAGAGTTTTATAAAAAAAACAAACTTAAGATTAATTTGTATGTCTTAATTTGTAAAAACTAAAATAATCTTATTTTCTTTATCATCCTCTCTTTTTTTATTTCTATTTTTTTTTATTTTTTTATTGTTTTGAAACCCCTTTTTTTCAATTTCTATAAAGCATACATTAATTTTTAATTTTTATTGAATGAAAGTTGAAAGAAAATCCAAAGCCTACAAAAGGAAAAACCAATTTTTGTTTTTTTGTTTTACTCTTTTATTTTTTTGAAATGAGAACTTCAAAAAACTTAATTGCTTAAGATTTAGTTTTGAATTTGAAAATTTATTTAACTTATGAACCACATTTTTGTTCTTGTTTTTTCTTTTGTTTCTTATTTTATCCTATCTCTTTTTTGAAATCTTTTTTTTTCTTTTTTAAAGAAAAACTAGACATTACTAAAATGTAAATATGAGACCCAAAAAGTAACAAGGAGGCTTTATTGCCACACATGACCATTTGGTCTAACTCCTATACGTCGTCTGAGGGGACAGAAAATCCCACACGACAACTTCTAAGAAAGGGCAAAAACAAGATTAAAAAATCAAATAAACCAAAAAGGACTCTTTTTAAGTTTTACTCTCCTTCTGTTTCTTTTCTCATACATACTTTCCTTATATTTCTCTTTTCGATTTTGATCGATTAATTAATTTTTTTTGATCCTTGGTTTTAACGTTTTTTATTTCACTTTTGGAAATGGGTTGTTGTGTTTTGAAACCCCTTTTTTTGTGTTTTGGAAATTCTCTCTTTTCCTTTTTCTTTTGGGCACACTTGGTTGAAATCAAGATTAATTTAGCATAGGTCGTTGAAAGTTGAAATCAAGATTAATTTAGCATAGGTCGTTGAAACCCACAATTTATGAAAATGAGATTGCGTGTACCTAATGAGCGTCAAAGAGACTTATTGTCTCACATGGCTCTTTTGGATACTTTTTATATGTCTGAGGGGATAAAAATAATCCCACACGACAATTTTAACGTGAAAATTGAAATAAATAAATAACAGATAAAAAATGATAAAAATATTTACAAAACCCAAAATAATCGCTTGCAGGTGTGTGTGCTAAGTGTTCAACCAGATGACATATTTAATATGATGTTTACAACTAAAGATAGAACACAAAACCAGAAATAATTGCCTCCCAGGTCTTTGAACACATCACTATACTGCATTGAGACCGCGCCTAAATTGCCTCTGTCACTGAAGAAGCTCCTTCTTCTTTCTCTGTGACTCTCCGTCCAAGGATTTCACATGTGCTCTCCTCAGCAATTCTCACGGTCAATGGTGCAAGTGCAACAAAAGAGAGGCATGAATTAGAAGGAGTTCAGTGTTCACAAATAATTAATAATGAAAAGGTGGAAGAATTAGAAGGAGTTCAGTGTTCACAAATAATTAATAATGAAAAGGTGGAATAACAGAACGAAGTTTCCCTCCTGAACAACCTCTGAATTCCTTAATGTAGCTTCATTAACCTACATCCTTACTCAGTCATGAGTCATCATGCCATCAATCTCACAAAGGAAGGTAAAAAGAAAACGCGGTATCTCCTTATGAACTGTACTCCCTTAATGTATATATATATAAAAAAACCTCCCCCAAAACTTGAACTCGCCCGAGATCCACATACTCAGTCAGGAATATAGCAATTTGTCTTAATCGAAATGAATGCCAACATGGAATTATGTACAAATTCATACATCCAGATCAACAATACCCCAGAAAGCAATAAGATGAAACTATCCCTGCAATTCAACACCCACAAACAGAAGGCACACATGACTTCATAGATTCAATACTGAAGCTGAAAAAAACAAAACGCACACCCCCTTCCTTAACAAGTTCCTTAGTTCTGTGAATCGTTACCCAGAATGCATTCATACCGAATATTCGTTCTGAAGCATGCATAGTCATCGCTAATCGTAGCAAAAAATGGAAATCCAAACAGATTCAGCAATCATTGATTACAATCAGATACAAAGCTTGCGCCTAATTTCTCTCAAGCATTTTGTCGAGCACCTATTGTGCATACCTCCAAATACACAACGAATGCAGTATTTCAAGTTCCATTTTTCCATTTCAATTCTACATTATCAGCGACCCCAACAGAGTATACAATACTGGTGGTTTACCTGAAGGGATGGTGACAGAAGGCGGATTATTTAGTCTCCCGTTGCTTCTCCAGTCGTCGGTGTTCCCCGGCCCCTTCTGCGTTCGATTTTGGGTCTCCGTCTTCCCTCCTTCGCCTTCTTCGTGCTCTCGAATCTCCCCTCTCTCGGGCTCCCTCCTCAAATCCGAAACTTCCCCCCTGTTTCTCCCTCGCTTCCTCTCTCTTTTCTTCCTTTGATTCCTCCCTTCAGACGCTCCTCGCTCTCCCCGTTTTTCTCCGGCACCAGCCCCCCCTCGCTCTCTGCTTCTCTCTCTTCTCGCCTACCCTCCTGTTTCTCTCCTTCCTCTCGATCCGAAGATCCACTCTACCTGCGTCTCCCTTTTTTTCTATTCCTCCTCCTTCATTTTCCAGACCCCCCTCTCTTTATCAGACCCTCAATCTCCCTCTTCTCCTCCCCTGCACCTTTTCCTCCTCCCTTTTCAGACGCTCCTCCCTCTCTCTCCTCTGCCTCTCTGTATCCTCTCCTTTTTCTGTCTGTGCCCCCTTTGCTGTGCCTCTCCCTCCGTCTTTTCTCTCTGCCAGCTAAGAGGACCGAATGGGAGGGGGGGACCATGGGGCACCGGGTAAGTTTTAGTTTGGATCGGGCAGATACTGGGTAGGTTTTAGTTTAAATCCGGGTTGGGTTCAGGTGGTTGGGTTTAATTGGAATTTGGATTGGGCCTGCTCTTGGTTTTTCATTTCTGAGTGAATAGGGCTTGATTAAGATTCGGATTGGGCCTATTCTTTTTTTTTTTTAAATTTTTTTTTTGATCTGATTTTGGACTCTTAATTTATTTTCTTTGGACTTTTTCTTTTTTAATATTTTTTTGCAATCCTCCCCTTTTTTTTTTAACGAACTTTTTGTGTTTTTTTTTTTAATTATTATTTTTAGTTTTTTTTTGGTGATTTTTTGTTTTTAGCCTCTTCTTTTTCTTTTGTGGAATTTTACTCTCTTTTTTTCCCTTTTAATTCATTTTTCTTTTTTTCTTGTCTCTTTTATTTTTTTTTCAATTCCATTTATTTTGAATTTTTGTTACTCCCTTTTTTCTTTTGTTTTAATTTTAGATTAATGGGCTTTTATTTTTTTGTTTTTTTGTTTCTCTTTTTTTTTAATTTTATTTTTAAGTTCTTTCTCCTTTGATGATTTTTTTTTAGCTTATTAAACTAAAAGAACCTATTTGATTTTTTTTTTATTTTTTATTTTTACTAGTTTAATTTTATTATTATTTTGGAGTACGCCCGGACAAAATACGGTGTTCACAATCATAATAAGATAAATCGGCTTGCCATTTATATAACATTTTATTTGATAATTTATTAGTACTTAATCCTCTTGCTAACCAAAATTTTACTTGAGTGTTATCGGTTCGAATAATGAAATGACTATTAACAATGAATAACTTGAATTTTTTACAGCTTTTACTATTGCTAAAAATTCTTTTCAAGTTGAGTGGTACTTAGTTTGGTTTTCATTAAATTTTTTACTAGTATATTTAGTAATGATTTCTTGTTCCTTATTATTTTCATGATAAATGGCAGCGCCCCAATAATTGTCTGATGCATCCGTGTAAATAATCCATTTTATATTTTCTTGGGTCGGGATTGTCAATTTTGATAAATTGCTACATAGATTCTTAATTTTTTGAATAAGTTGCTCAATTTCTTCATTCCATTTCCAGGTAGATTTTTCTCCAGCTAATTTAGTAAGTTGAGTAGTATATTTTGATAGATGGGGAATAAAATTTCTAGCTTAATTTACTAGTCCTAAAAATGATTGTAATTCTTTATTATTTGTAATTTTGGTAAAATCTCTAACTTTTTGACTAATATGCTCTTGTAATTCTATTCCATTTGAACTGATATAATGTTCTAAAAAGGTTATTATTTCCTTTCTTAATTCTACTTTTTTGGGTGAAATATTGATTCCTTTTTCTTCAACTATCCTCATAAATTGATCTAAATATTTTTCATGTTGTTCCTTATTTTCAGAAAATATTAGAATATCATCTATGTATATTATAGCAAAATCTTTAATGGGTGTTAAAAGTTTTTGTATGTGTTCCTGAAATATACTTGGACTATTATGAAATCACATTGGCAATACATTCTATTCATATAATCCCTCAGAGGTTAGAAAGGCAGTATATTTTTTACTTGATTCTTCTAATCTTATTTGAAAAAATTTTGATTTATAATCAAATTTACTGAAGATTTGTTTTCCTCTTATTAGATTAAATAAAAGTTCAATCTTCAGAATTGGATATCGGTTTCTAACAGCTAATTCATTTAATTTTTTATAATTAATAACCATTCTAGATTTATTTCTTCTTATTTCGGCATCGCTCATGACAATCATGGCTGGTGAACAATAATTTGATCTACTTTCCCTAATTAGATTATATTGTTTCATTTCATTTAGATGCATAATGAATTCTTGTTTATCTTTTGGGATCCATGGGTATAATTTGCTACAGATTTCTTTACTATAATCAAGTAATTCTATTTTAGCATATGGTTTTGATTTTTTCCAGTGAATTAAAGAGTTTTCTCTATAATTTTCAAGTATCCTTTCTTCAATGGTTTTTTGTTTCTCAATATTTCTTAATGATTTGGTGGCTTCAATAGCGTCTTTATTAGGAATAAATTGGATTTCGTTTTTCAATTGCTTTCTTTTAAAGTTTGTGTCAATCCTATTATATGGATTTTGTATCTTAATTGCCCAATTTTGATGTCTACATGGTGTTGTTAATATTAAAATCTTTTCGGTGAAATGTAGAGGCATATATTGTCTTAAGAAATCCATTCCTAAAATTATATTAGGAGTGGTTTCATTATATTGGTGTAAAAGTAAAATTTTTAATTCATATTCTCCTATTTATATTAGAATTTTTTTAACAAATAATTCAATAAAATGTATTTCTTTTCCAGCACTACTCATTCTAATTGGTTTATCTTTTTTTTTTTTCATAATTCAGGGGGTAATATGTTGTATTTGGCTGTTCTAATATTTGCTCATGTATCAATTATAGCATGGTATTTGCGTGATTGATATCTTTGGTAGTTAATTCTAATTAATATATAGTAAAATTTCATTAAATCAATTTGATTTTTTCAAAAATTACTACTTGGTGTTTTATATTTATTAAGATTCTATTTTCCTGAATTCTATATGGTTTTACACATTTTAAAAAGTCTTTTTCTAGGATGATTTTATGAGTTTGATCTTCTATTTCTGATTTAACATATAATTTTACTTTTATATTATCACGTTTATTAAATCGTAACATAGTTTGTGCAATAGTTTCATTTTCTTGTATTTCTATATTGTTATCTGTATAGTTTATATGTATTGAACTTTTTGTAATTTCTGGATTTATTAAAACTAATATTTCTATCCATTTTCCTTCTTGATTTATTTCTACAAGTACTAAATTTTCTAAATTTTGGGTTAAATCTATCTCGGGTATATTTGGTTGAATTTCAACTAGATTTGATCTTATAGGTATTTCGACTAAATAATTTGGTTCATAGTGATTATGACTTCTAGATCTGATTAAAGTTCTTTCTTGTGGTCTTGATTCTTGTATACTTCTTCGAGGATTTATGGTTATAACTTCTTGGGGTGTATTAATTCTAATACTTCGATTTCCTAATTTATTATTAAATGAAATTTTAGAGGAATTTTCTTCTCCTAATTCTCTTGTGTTATCTAGTTTTAATTGCAATTGTCGTGGTATGGTAATTCGATGTTTGTCTAGAGGTAATTCTTCTAAGACGGACATAAAGTGTTTATCCATAGTAATATTTCTAATATTTCTTTTATAAATTTTATGTTTGTTGAAAAATACAAGTCCTACCATTCCTGTGATACTGATAATTCTACTTCCTGGAAGCATTTTAATTCCTTGTAATTTGTGGTATACAACTAGAGTTCTATTCATATTTGTTTCAGCTCTAGATATGACAAAATTTGTGTTGACTGTTAATTTTAATTTTTGATATATTAAATTTTCATTTAAGGCTCCTAAGATACTGTTTGGAACATTATCTATAATTCAATTGTCAGTAATTAATAGTTCTATAGGTGTGTCTATTTCGACTTTAAAGTAAGTTTTTATTAATAATTGTATTCCTGGTATATATATTTCTGATATTTCATCTTTAATATCTAATTTTTGAATTTCATGTTCTATTAAAATTTTATCAATAATAGGAATTCTAAGAACTCCTATTTACTGTTGAAAGGATCTCTAATCCTCATTCCAGTATTGACACAGTGGAGGATCAATTCAACATATATGGAGGATAAGTTGAAATACTACACTTAATCTCTGACAAGAAGTTTAGCAAGTCATACCTTTAATCTATAAAATATCCTCCACATATGTTGAATTGATCCTCCGTTGTGTCAATACTGGAATGAGGATTAGAGATTCTTTGAAAAGTAAATTAGAAATGGGAATAGTTACGCCTCCGGTAGAAAACGATGGTAGGCTGTGCTGAACTAAGCTGAAGGGGGAAGGTCTTGGCTTCCATGAGTGGCCTTGTGTGCCCAGTAACTATAGAAAAGACCTCTGCATGAAAGAGGGTAGAGTTCCTTCTATGACCCGATTTAGTTTCGATCAACCCTATCCTTATTTCTAAATTACTTCTTGAATGAATAGCTGATCTCGCTCATTTCAGGCTGTCCCCAGTTACCCGGCCACCACAACCCCCTTCGTCTCGACTGGAATTACATGGTGGAGCTCGGTGTAGCCAAATAAGATACCTATCAGAGCACGCACAGCATCCCAGGGTGCCCATCCCAGGCTTGCACAATCAAAGTGGAAAAATATTATATTATAATGCATGCTTAATCAGTATAGGAAGATATTATCTCATAACACATGCATAATCATGGCAAAAAAGATATCTTTATCTTTAATATTGTTTGAGTATACCTATTGATTTTACTTATTAGTGGGAACTATAACCAAATTGTTGAACACTTTCTCCTAATTAAGATTTCTCTTATAATGGATCCATAATCGAAAAATCAAGCAATTAAATGTTACCTCTTTCTTAGGATTATTCCTTGTAGTTTTCTAAGATCACTTCCTTTTGTACTTTTCTCTTTGTGAATCATTTCTCATTCGAATAATTCATATACATATTCAAATTTTTCTTTAAGTCACTTCCTTTTCTAAGGATTATTCCATGGTCACATAAAAATAATATAGATACTTAATTATAATTCAAGAAAATGCCTTAGAGCAAATGATATGAAAAAGTCAACACATAATTAATTTGAAGTAATCTAGCATGGATATTATATACCAATTTGGACATTTAATAGTAAAAGGCATAATTGTTGTGTTAATTCAACAAGCATAGGTTACACAACAATAATAAAGGGAATATAGTGTCGTTCCTTCGAAAGAGGAGTTCAATGTCAATTACCAAAATTTAAATCCTATTATCTAAATTATCAAATTAATTTAAAATTAACAACAGATATGATACAACAATAAAATTTACTAAACAACAAACTGGCTAATGTATGAAAAAGACTCTAAATTTAAGATCCTCTATTTACGTCATAAATGTCACTTAAAATGAATTCTTACAATTAATTTTAATTAGACTAATAGCATCTCATTAAATTTAATGAAATTCTCTCTTAAAATAAATCACTGTACTCATATTAAGCCTGTTTACTCTTATGAACATACAATTTATACAAACCAATTATGTATAAGGAATTAATGCAAGTTAGTACTCACAAACTACTCTGATGTAACTTATTTTTTTTTATAAAATTGTCATTTAAATATATTGTTTTAATGATTTATATTACAATTGACTTCTTAATTATCTCATAGCACATTGGATAAATAGTGGCCAACCATTTAGGAATAATAGAAGAAGAACAATAGATTAACCCCAATAAAATTGTTACAAAAACATTCTAAATTCAACTTAATTACTAAATAAGTTCATCTAAATTCTAAATATGAAATCTAGCTACTCATCATGAGAATTAACAATAAACAACACTAGAAATAAGTAAATTCATAGTCTAAAAGCTAAAGGAATGAGTGAGAATGAAACTAATGGATGAGATCAATGATCATTCAATAGAAACTTCATATCTTTCAATGGATCTCCAGAGTTTCCCTCAGAATGTTCCTTGCTTGATCTACGCTTCTCCAGGTCTCAATTCTACTCTTGCCTTCAAATTTTGTAACTACCTCAAAAAACCTTCAATTTCATTGAACATGAGCAGCCCATGTCAACACCACCCAAGTGTACAGCCTACCCATGTTGCCTTCCCGCAGTCACTACCTCTGCACATGCTGTGTAAATGGACATGGCCTACCCATTATTCACCCTTGCTTTGTTTAGAACTCTCCTCTTCTGCATGTTCATGCTCACCAACATGGCTTGCTCGTGTTACTTGCTAAAATTGTTGGATTCTTTAATGAATCTCTCATACTTTCCTACTTTCATCTATTCCTAATTGAATCACATGCAAAGTATACAAAAATCACAGAATTTGAATTCAATATCTTATTTTTATCTTAAGAATAAGGTGCATATTTTATACTAATCAATAATTTATTGAACACAATTACTTTAATTTATGCGTGCAAAATTCTAAATTAAATCTTTTGCATGATCATAAAACTACTATAATTACATTCATAACTATATACTAAAATACTAAAAAAAAAATATTTTAGAAAAATGATAAAAGAAAAAGGGTTGGTATTTCTGTATAAATGATATAATTAGTTTGAACACAATTACTTTAAAATTCTAAATTAATTCATTTACAACTTTTTTGAAATTGCATAATTGTCATGATAAAATATCAATAACAAAATATTAAAGGAGGATAAAATTCTATGTAAAAACTACTATAATTTTATCATAACCATGATAAACATTAATACTTAAAAAGAGAAGGTTGCTATTCTACCTCAACTTAAAATTTTTTCTAAAACTATCTTCCCTCTGCTTCTCTTTCTTCCTCCTTTTCTCTTTTTCACTTTCGCCCCCCTCTCTCAAATTTCGAAAGTCTGATGCGAATTTAAGGAGGAAGGGTCGACTTATATAGTGAGGAGGTGAGTGAGAATTGTCCATAAAATGAAGCCAAGGGTGTTCCATCATCGTTTCTCACCGTTTAATGTTTGTAGACGTGTGATGGAAGAAGGCGGCAAGATGATATTATCCTATTACCTCACGCATTGCGTCAATTGGCTAGGTCGAAGATTTGACATTTGCAAATTTTGCAAGAGATCCTATTGCTATATATACACACACACACACACACACATAAGGTAAGGATAATAGTTAAGTTAATAAATATTACTTTTTATCTTATATTAAATAAGGATAATGATTCTTTAGTTAAATTTTTAATGCCCTTAACCCTAATCTAATTAGATAGTTATACTAAATTAATAAGGTGTATTTTTGTAGCAAAATTTTATAAGATTTCTTATTGGTAAATTTAACTAATGTAATATATTTTTAAAATCCTTAAATATAATATTTTTTCCATGTAAATTTTTCTAAAGCCTATTTATTATTTATCAAAATATCAAATTAATTCTAATCCCACTAAATATTTAGTGCATTGTTTTCAATATATGTACTTAAATTTGAATTAAGGATAATAATTACAAAAATGTCATAAAATTGAATAAATGTGTTTACTAAAATTTTAATACAAATAAATCATAAAACTTACATAATTCATTTTAATACAATTAATTTAATATATAAGACATCCTAGTTTAATTTATTTCACATAATTATGCTTGACTTATTATTCATAGGTATAATTTGAGGATGATGTTACATTCTTCTAAATCCTATTCCTCCTTGTATAGCTTTCTCGACAATTGATATGTTTCCACGTTCGGCCGTGACTCTATTTTTGTGTCCTTGGTTGCTTTGTGGCCCTATCATGATAATCATGTTTTGTTTCTACCTGCCGGAGTCGCCCTATCCCAAGAATCCACACATCCTTAATTTTTTTGCTATTTGTGTTATTTAAAGTTGTATTTCTCAACTAATGAATTTGGTTGTGTCTTGATTGCTTATTCTCAAGTGCTACTCTCGGCTAATTCTCTCTCAAATAATATTCCTAGTCATATTATATAACGGCTAACAAAACTACAAATAATTGTGAAGGGGAAGAGAGGGACACCTCAGTTACCAAAGAAAAAGAATATAGAGAGAAAGAAAATAGTATTAAAACATGGGAAATATGTACTGAACATGCTTACTCTATGGTAGGAAAAAATGTAGGAAAAAATGTTGCTGTAACACTTTTTTTTTTTAAATTACATTTAGTACCTGAAAGCTGTAATATTTATCTTGAAAGACCTATTGTTATTATTTTAGATAGAATTACTACTAACTTTAAGTAAAACAAGCCTTTTAAAATAAATATTATCAATTTCAGGTTCTTCAATGTAATTCTCTCTTTTTTTTTAACACTCTTCTTTTTCAATCAATAAATTAAAATAAAAATAATCATTTAAATATAATTAATACAAAACATGAAAAAAAAATAGTTTCTTTGCAAACACCAAGTGTGCAAAAAAAATGTTTAAAAAAAAACGGTGTTAGAATCAGTAAAATATAAAAATTTTAATGACCAAATGATGTGAAATTTGATCCCTTCCGACAAAAGAGAGGTATATTATCTACACAAGCTGACAGTTATTCAAGAACTGTTTTTTATTTCGCTCCAGTTCTTAATTAATAACCTTCACATTCAATCTCTTTTTACTGGTTTGTTTTCTCCCTTTCTTGAATCTTTATTCCTTCCCCAGAAGAAATTAACATATGCTAATGTGGCTTTTCTCTGTTTTTTATTATTCAATCAAGAATTAGACAACGACCACGTAAATTCCCGCCTCCAGCAAAAAGAAACTCTTACCTAATGGCCTCAAAAGTTTCACCTATACCCAATTTATATATTACTCCAAAACAAAAATCAATCTCCTTCCGAATGAACTCATCAGCTCTCTCTCTCCTACATACATACATACATATATATATATATATATATACACCTGGGACTGCATGTGAGCAGCTCAGAGATAATTAACAGCCATGGATAGAGCACTAATGCTTCTGAAACTCATATTTGTAGGTGTTTTATTAGAAGCTCTGGCTATTACCTTCTCATGGGCTTCTTCTTCAGGAGATGATAAACTGGTAGACCCATCAAAATTGGAGATGTTTGTGGATGAGCTTCCTGATATGCCCAGAATCCGTGGCTATGAGGTTGCTCATGGAATATCCAAATCCAAATCTCTCAACATTGGCATGTTCAAAAAGAATTGGGTATGGTTTCATTTACTTAATTTCTTCATTTTTTACTCAAAATATATACTATCTTCCTTAATTCCATTTTTTGGGTGCGCGAATAAGATATTATATTGTCAGAAAAAGATAGATTGGTATGTGTGAGTTTTATATATTTCTACTCTCTATCTTTTAATATTGAACCTTATATTTTTTGTTTATCTCTCTCTAAGTAAATAACATATTGTACAAGAAAGAATCCATTTCGATACCTTATTAAGTATAAGTACTTTATTCGATTGATAGTAACATTAATTAGCAGATCACCAATAATAATTAAATTGATTTAACTATTATACAGTATTAAATAATTAAAAAGACACTTCAAAGAATAATTCAAAAGGGAACTAAAAGTAGAAAAAATGTTAGTTGTTTTTATTATCTAATTTGTTTGCTTTGTCACCGTCTTCACCACAGCTATTTCACAAATGGTTCTAGATTGTGGGGGACCAATCTCTTCAAATCAACAATTATCAAGTTTTTTTTTTTTTTGCTTTTAACTCAAAATTTCAGGATTGGATAAATACCAACGGAATTGATTCCCACATATAACTTTTCAGATGCCACTCGCTCTGTCCATTCCACCACCCTTCAATGTTTCTTACAAAAATACTACAATTTTCATAACATGAGTTGTATTTATTATGTTATCTCTGAGTTTAATTACTTCCACATTAAATTCTTTTAACTCAAATTATAATGTATAGTATATATTTTATATGGATAAAATAATCATTTGATCTCTTTAGTTTATTTAAATTTTTAATTAGGTCCCTAACTATAATTTTTTAAAAATGAATCTTTATATTTTCCAAATATTTAAAATTTGGTCACCCTCAGCTACAAACAAATAGAATTAAGATAGAACCAAATAGTAGAAACCAAATCTTAAATGTTTGGAAATTGGGATTGAATTGAAAAAAAAGTAAATTATGGGGACTAAATTAAATTCTTAGGTAAATCATAGGGATCAACTGATTAATTTTTTTAAATAAAAATAAAATTATAATATAAAGGAGAAGATAATTAATATATATATATATATATGGGAGAGTCTCACTACTTCCTTCTATTTCTTTTTAAAATAGAAAAAATACTATAATTTAATTTAAAAAAACTATTTACAAATAAATTAAAAGAAAATTAACACGCATTTTAGTGCAAGCCAAACCATCAGAACTAATACATATAGTTTTGGATTCTTTTGATGTCTTGATACCAAAATCATATATTCCTAAAATAAAATGAAATAAATACCAACTAAGAAATAGATCAATTTTAAAATAAGAGAAGAGTGAGAAGTTATTTGACTTCATGCCAAATATTTTTATTTTTAAATATTAAAATATAAGATATTAATGATGTCATTTATTTGAATAATTTATTTAAAATTATTAACATATATTTTAATGTAATATTAATATATGTGACTTGCTATACTCTTATGTCTTTGAAACATAAATTTAAATAAATTTTATGTAAAGACAAGGTTTAAATTTTTTTGAAAAAATTAATGATTTGATCCTTATAATTTACCTAAAATTTTGATTTGGTCTCCATACTTTGTATTTTTTTTCAAATTAGTCCCTATACTATCCAAATGTTTAAGATTTAGTTCTAATCATTTGGTTCTATCGTAACTTCATTTGTTTAAAGATAACAAGGAGGACTAAAATTTAAACATTTTAAAATTATAGAAACCAATTTTAAAACAATGGAAATCAAATTAAAAATTTAAATAAATTATAATAACCAAATGATTAATTTTTTTAATCTTATATATTTAATTATTGCAATTATTTTATGAGAAAGATTGTTTTCTTTCGAATTTTTTTTGTTAACTATTTTGTCCACGTAGTTGAGCATTGCTTTTCTAATATTGTTATTAACTAGTTAAAAACACTTAGGTTATTCGTGAGCAAATCTTGTACTACACTGCACTGTGTTGTGCAATACAAGATTCATTGGATTTGTTAACAAAATTAAAAACAATAAAAAAATTGTGCCCCTCTTATGAAAGGTCATAATTTGCGCACCACACTAAGTATGATATGTTATACAGTAGAGAATTCGAATGCTAAGTTAATAAATCTTTCATTTTAGTGGAGCGGCAACGGAGGACATAATCTTAACTTTTCACTTTTTAAAATAATTTAATTTTATCCTTATATCATATTATTCATTTAAAATTTGATGTCAAAATTAATAATTCTTAATTTAAATGCCATTTATTCATTTAGTACTATTAATTTACACTTAGATTTATCAAGTTAATCAATAAAGTTTTAAATTTTATATTATATTTAAATAAAGATGTGACAGAAAAATAAAATAAAATAAAATATTTCAAAATGTTTTTGAAGTATGAGGAACGAAGAAAACTAGTTATAAAAAAAATCTAGTAAACGTGATTCCTTCATTCCCATCAATTGTCTTTTTTTTTTTTTTGGTTTTTTTTTAATATTTCCATTCTTTGTTTCTTCTTTTGCTAGTGCAGAAATTCCATAGGGATCTGCCTCCAACACCCGTTTTCGCTTTCGGTGTATACAAGCATACAGCAACAGTTCCGGGTCCAACAATCGAGGCCCTCCATGGAGTTGACACCTACGTGACGTGGCAAAATCACCTCCCTTCAAAGCACATACTACCGTGGGACCCAACCATTCCCACTGCCATGCCCCGCACAAAGAAGGGTGTTCCTACGGTGGTTCACCTCCACGGCGGCATCCATGAGCCCCAGAGTGATGGCAACCCAAATGCATGGTTCACCGCCAGCTTCAACGAAACAGGACCCACTTGGACCCAAAACACCTACCATTATCCCAACTTCCAACACCCTGGAAACCTATGGTACCATGACCATACCATTGGGTTGACCAGAGTCAACCTGCTAGCTGGCCTGATTGGCGCTTACATCATCCGCCACCCTCCGATCGAGGCCCCACTCGGCTTACCCCAAGGCAATGCCTTCGATCTACCGTTGATGATCTTCGATCGTACCTTTCGCACTGATGGTTCCATATACATGAATTGTACCGGAAACAATCCCACCATACACCCACAGTGGCAACCTGAGTACTTTGGTAACGTTATTGTAGTGAATGGGAAAGCTTGGCCACGCATGACAGTACGACGTCGTAAATATAGATTCCGGATAATCAACGCCAGTAATGCGAGATTCTTTAGATTCTTCTTCACCAATGGCTTGCGATTCACCCACGTGGCATCAGATTCCGCATACATCGACCAGCCAGTGACGACCAATGAATTTTTGGTAGGGCCATCTGAGATCGCAGATGTAGTTGTTGACTTTTCTCAATCGAAGAATGACATTGTTACTCTAGCCAACAACGCACCATATCCCTACCCCTCTGGTAACCCAGTCGATGAAGCTAATAGCAAGGTTATCAAATTTTTTATCCAACCTGATCGAGAAGTTGACACATCAAGCATCCCAGAGAAGTTGATAAAATACCCTAATGCAGATTTATCTGGTGTATTGCAAACACGATATATCGCAATGTATGAGTATACAAGCGACACAGACGGGCCAACTCACTTGTACCTAAATGCAAAACCGTTTGAGGCGCCGGCTACGGAAACTCCGAAAGTGGAATCCACAGAGGTGTGGTATGTGATCAATTTGACGGGGGATAATCATCCCTTACACATTCATTTGGGACTGTTCAAGGTGTTGTATCAGACGGAGCTGGTGAATTCAGAGGAGTTTAAGAATTGCATGCTGAAACAAAATGATGCCATTGAGTGCCACGTGGACGAGCATGCACGTGGCAAGAAAGTAGAGGTGCCAGCTCATGAGAGAGGGTGGAAGAACGTGTACAAGATGACACCTGGGTTTGTGACGAAGATTGTGGTGAGGTTTGCTTACATACACACAAATGCATCGTATGGGTTTGATGCAACAGCTGAACCTGGCTACGTGTATCATTGTCACGTAAGTATCTATTACTATACCTTTTTGTGCATTTTTATTTGAGTTAAATTGAAATATTAAACAAAGCCAACTTTTTTATAAATGAAGTCATTTGTAATTTTGGTGGAACAATTTTTCTTTTTTTAAAGGGAAACCTCCCGGGAAGGGAACTACTTTGACTTAACCCCATTTGGAAATGATGTTGAACTTTTTTCATTGTTTTTAAAATAATGAAAGTCGTATAAATATGTTGGATAAAATTTTAATGTAATTTTTTAAAATTCTTTTCAAATTACCTTTATTTTTTAATAAACTCTCCACAAAAATGTTTTTCAAAACTGTTGAGTTCTCAATTGTATTAATTTTTTCCTCTAATTCTATATATTTTTATTTTAAATATTTATTAATCAATATACAACTTATAGTAACTTTTATCATATTCTTTTACCCAATAATATTTCAAGTTTTCTTTCATATTAGTTATTTTAATTATCTCTTAGTGTTAGACTTCTGTATCTTTTGGCATCATTGGAATATAATTATTATACATTTGTATTTTAGTTAAGCTTAATTATGTATCGTGACTCCTATTTGCATGCTGACATATCACCATTATCTGCAGATGCTGGACCACGAAGACAATGAGATGATAAGGCCCTTGAAACTGAATAAGTGATGTTTATTACAAAGGACATAGCCGGAGAGAATCTGATAATCTGCAATTATCTAATAACTAGTGCTATAATGGCGTGAAGTACGGGTATTGTTTTATATATATGATTGAAATATAATAAATTCTGTTAAAGTATGTATTCATAATTTGATATAAAAAATTAATAACATATTTTTTACACTATTTGAAAGTTCTTTATCGTTCATACCGAATGAGTTGCACATGTCAAAATGGTATTAGAATACCATCAAAAAATCAATTAAAAAAATGATGACCAACATAGATATGGAAGAAGAAATTTGACCAACTCTAATAGATTAATTGAAATAAGGCAAATATATATGTACATAAGAATATTATGTTAGATATTTAAATTGTAATATGCACAAAAAAGAATAATGAATATGTGAAAATCATTAGAATAATTGGCACAATCAATATTTACTATAATTTGGAGAGGAGTCCTCTTCGTACCACAATCTATAAGGACTGCATTATATAAATATTATAAACAATCACTGTAACAATGTTAATAATTAATGACTTTCAACTATTTAATTTTTAATTTTGAATTTTCAACTGACTTTCGGAAGGAAAACTGCAATTCATCAAAAAGCTACCCTTTACAATATTAAAGTTGCATTTCATAATATCTTTTAGCCTTTAATAAAAACATTTCAATTGGAGAA
Source organism: Erythrophleum ivorense (assembly GCA_026724425.1). Lineage (NCBI taxonomy): Eukaryota > Viridiplantae > Streptophyta > Magnoliopsida > Fabales > Fabaceae > Erythrophleum > Erythrophleum ivorense. Next base: position 48,461,171 of record JAIUCV010000009.1, read on the forward strand.
GAGGACTACTGACTAATATATAATACATTGCATTAATGCATAATGCATTAATTTAAAAAAATGAATGTATTGAAATATTAAGGTTAAATTAGTATTTTAGTCTTTTAATTTTATTTAACGTTTCAAATTAGTTCCTTAATTTTAAAGTATTTTAAAATAATTCCTTTAAAAAGTTAACTTATTATAAAAAGCTCTTAGTTTAATCACTTGAATTAAAAAAATTATTTTAAAATTTTAAAAAATAAAAAATGCTTAAAAAGTTCACTAGAATAAAATACTTTAAAAACAATATTTATTTTAATATAAAAATCCTTAACTAATACTATTTTTATAAATAATTCATATTAAAATAAATATTATTTTTTAAAGTATTTTATTCTAGTGAATTTTTAAAGTATTATCTAGTTTTTAAGATTTTATAATAAGTGTTTTTTTTCAAGTGATTAAATTAAGAAAGCGCTTTTATATGAAGTTTTTAATAATTTTATCTATAAAAAGAACTTTTATATATTTTTAAATTACTTGTTTTATATATTTCATAATTAACATCTTTTTTGTTTATTGACCTCCTATTTAAAATAAATATTTTAAATTAAAAGGTTCCTTGAAATGTTTTAAATTGGTCCCTTAACTATTAAAATTAATAGATCAATTTGAAACATTGAATAAAATAAAATTTTAAAAGTTAATGAATTAATTTCAAATATTAAATAAAGTTAAGGGACTATTTTAAAATACTTTAAAATTATGGGACTAATTTGAAATGTTAAATAAAATTGGGAAATCATTTTGAAACACTTCCAAATTAAAGGACTAATTTAAAACATTAAATAAAGTTAAAGGAATAAAATACTAATTTAACCAAACATTAATGTATTAAATTAATGTATTGATAAATTAATGCATTCAATTAAAAATAAATATACTCAAAAAAATAATGTATTGATAAATTAATGTATTAATTTATCATCAATATATTAAAAAAATAGTACATTAATGCAATGCGCAATCAGCCTTCATAAGGTAATTGTTAGACTCAAATTTGGCTAATTAAACTATAGATAGTAACATTAAATTCAAGTTTCTATGCAAAAAATTTAACCCCACCAAATTAACTTGCTAAAATTTTATTTTGTATATGTATATAAACTAAAATTTTTATTCTAAATCATTTTGGTTTTGATTCAAAGTTAACTTGCTAAAGTTTTCTTTTGTATATGTATAGAAACATAGATAATTTCTTTTTTTTTTTCTTCTCTGTTCAAAGTTACCTTCTTCTTCTCTTTTTTTTTTTTAATATTTTATATTCTTCTTTTCTTTTACACTTTATCTTCTCCTTCTTTTTCTCCTTCTCCTCCTCTCTTTAAACTTTATTCCTTTTTTGTTTAAGAATTCCTCGTAAGATTTCATTTTTTCAAATATGTTTATCAAATTTTCTTATTTCATTTTGGTAAATTTTCTTTTTTAATGTTTATTTGTTTTCTCAACTCATCAGTTCTAGATAATTGCAGTTGCAATTTTAATTGACCTTAAGTAAAAATTTGTAAAGATTGATTTGAGTTTGGAAGGTTTGTTGTAATTTTTTTATAAACTAATTATTTTTATGTTACAAATTTACAAAGGAAAGATAACAAAATAATGAAGAGAAGAATGCTAAAAGGTAAAAATAACGAGAATAAAATTTTCAAATATTATTAATTAAATTACACTAAATAACAAATAGAAAAAATTAGAAATGAAATTAAAAAACTGAGCATTCAAAAGGTTAGTAGTTCTTTAAAAAAAAGGAAAAAAAAAAGCTATTGCATGCGATACAAGAAAAAAAAAATTTGTCACATTGTAGAGAGCATTGTTCAAACACTATTTTCTTATTGATTTTTATTCAATAACAACTTATTGATTAGCGAAAAACTGACAGATAGGAAGACTGATTTTTTATTTGGAAATACATTATTTCTAATTGAATTTTCACTTTTGTTGATAGTTCAGTCAATTATTATTATTTTTGTTATAGTGAATTGTTAATAAAGAAATAAAACATCAAAAGCTAAAAAATCAGATTGACAAAAATGATTTAAAAAATAAAAAAGAATAAAATATGTTATAAATGAATTAAAAACAATTACATATTTTAAATTTTCAAGCACCTCCTTGTATACTAAAGTAGTCGTAGTGTTTGATATTGTTACATATAAGTGGCTGTAATTAAAAAATTAATCCAGACTTTTGTTAATAGTCATTGTAAATGAAACAGTTAAAGGATCCTACTTCTTTTACAACTTAAATGGCAATCATGGATTACATTGAGTGATTAGCATTCTAAGTATATGAACATTTTCACTTATACTATTCCTTATAACATAATTTTCAAACTGACTGACTTTGAACCTTGTTCTTTTACACAACCTAAAAGAATTATCTATGTTTCTCCAAAATATAATAGGTGCATTAATTTTTAATCTCAACATATGATTAGATAAGTTAGAACCTTTCATGCTATTTAAAAACTAAATTGTGTAAACATTCTCTTGACAATTAATGTTCAAATTTACTTTATTGACACGATTTGAACTCAACTAACTTCTTTCTTGACCTAAATGTAAAAATATATGAAATTAATTAATTAAAGAAAAAATTAATAAGAATAGTGATGAAACAAATATATATTAAATAAAATATAATAAAAATATGATATTTAAAAAAGCTATATATATATATATTGTTCAACAGCTATGCAGTTAGACATTATATATAATATTAAATATAATAATATATAAATTAAATGATATATTAATTAAAAAATTAAAAGTATATATTAAATAAAATAAATTATATTAAAAAATAAAAAATATGTTAAGATTTTATTTAAGCAAATTTGAAAAGCTACAGTGCAGCGTGTTGGAGCATTTTTTTATTATAATTATATAATTCTTTTTAGGTATAGCTAATGTTCTAAAAAATAAACTGGTTATTAAATTGGGATGAAAAGTTATTTACAGTTTAATGATTTGATCGTGGTTAAATCCAAATTGAACTATTTTTTAATATATATATATATATATTATTGTAATTAAATATATATATATATATATATTGTAAAATAACATTTAAAATAAATATAAATATTTGCAAATATAAAAATTAGATGAAGTATTTGCATATGATAATAAATCTATATGAAATGGGTTGGATACAGTCCAATAAATATTATAACTATTTATTGTAGATTGCTACAATTTTGATCTAAGAAAAAAAATCACTACAATAATGTTATAAAATACTGACAGAAAAGTTTGATAGATTTTGACTAAAATTATTATTATTATATACATATATTTTATTTTTTGACTAATTATGAGTCCAAAAACAAATTGTTGGGTAAAAACAGACAAAAACAATAACAAAACAATTAGAAAAAAAGGAGTAAAAAAACTAATAGAAGGAAAAATTAGTCAAGGAAATACATTGACTAAAAAATGGCTAGCCTTTTGGCTAACCGGGCTTATTGAATTAAATATTATTTTTTTATTTTATACATTGAATTTTTTTTTAGCATTTAAGCTTTTTTTTACGAACTTATTAATATATATTTTTTACATTTTAAACATTAAAAAATATAATCATTAAAAATATTACCATTGCCTATCAGAGGTTTATATAAATTATGTTTTTTCTTTTGTTTTCTTTTTCTCACTTCCTTTCTTTTATCCTCTTATCACTTTCCCTATTTTCTTCTTTATTTTCTTTCTATCTTCGCTTCCTCTCCTCTATTCTCTTTCAATGCTCTTGTTCTCTTCCTTTCTCTCTCTTTCCTTTATGTTTTTCTCCTTTATTTTTTACTTTTGCCACTATTGCATTCAACAATTTGTTTAATTGAAGAATGGATATCGAAAAACTTATTTGATTGAAGGTTCAGATTTTGTTTATAAGATATGTATAAATATTTTATGATAATATTTTTATGAAAATTATTTAGTATTGTTATTTAGTAATTATAAATAATTTATTAATATTATTGATTATTTATTAATTTGTGATAATATAGTAGAGAAATATTTATTACTATAGTATTGATTATTTATTGATTTGTGATAATACTGTAGAAAAGTATTTATTATTGAACAACATTTAGAAAGTAATATTAAAAATTTTTGTGAACTTTTTGTAATTTAATGTGGTGAACATTTTTTTGTTGATAACAATTTTAAGAAAATTATTATTTATGAGAATTGTAAGATAGTATTTAAATTATTTATTATAACAAAAAATAGAAATTCCTAACTATCAAAGTTGGATGTATAATATATTAAATTCTAGACAAAAAAGATATACGGATGAATTTTTATAAAGAATAAAAGAGTTTATTGTTTTTGCTCATAAAAATGGACCCAGTTTATAAATTGAAAAAAAAAAAAAATATCCATATTCTAAACAAAAAAATAGAGTATATATGAGCACTAACTTTATAAAAATGGATCTTTACAAAAAAGAAAATGGTTTCAATTTGGATATTAGCATTAGACATGTCATAGTAATATTAAACCATCGCCAATTAACATACATTAGAACAACATCTAGCTCATGTTTAGTAAATAATGACTATAATAATAGTTAAAAAAATGATCTTTAATGTAACTAATTTTGATGTTAATGTTGGTAGCTATGATGAAATAGATTATTATGATAATATTAATTTGGTTGAGAAACCTCCAAACATAGAAGGCCATAAAATTTTTTAATTTATTAAATGTGTATCAACAAACACTATAGTTAGGATGCACTAATGAGTCTAAATTATCTGTTGTTATACAAATGTTATATGTTAAACCTGACAACAATATGTCATAATATAATTTCAAATGATTTGCAAGTCTTATGAAAAATAATTGCTCTTATGATATTGTCATACACAATAATTAGTACAAAATAAAGAAATTAGTATTAAAATTTGGTCTATTTGCTAAAAAATTTGATATTTACATTAGTACATGTATATTGTATTATAAAGATGACATAAACAAAACAACGTGTAAATTCTATAGAGCATTTCAATATAAAATTAGTCGACCAATTAAAAGATGAAATTTTAAAGAGATTCCAATTAAAAAAATGTATTATTTATCAATTACTCCTAAATTGCAAAGTCTTTATGCATTAATGAATTATGCTGAGCAAATGCAATAGCATTAGAATAGTAAAGGGGTATACTATGTCATCCATCAAATGGAAAAGTATGAAAATATTTTGATAAAGTATATTCAAACTGGCCATGAAACATCAAAATGTTAGATTAAATTTATGTATAGATGGGTCAATCCTTATAATTATTTTGCCTCATCATATTTATGCTGGCTTGTGATAATAATTCCTTATAATCTATCTCTTGAATTATACATGATTGCTTATTTATTTTTAACTGCAATTATTCCTAAACCTTAAAATCCTAAGATTGAGATTGATGCACTTTTGCAGCCATTACTTGATGAGTTAAAGTTATTATGGAAAAAAGGAATGCCAATATATGTCATCTCAAGAAAACAAAATTTTCATATGAGAGTAGTATTAATGTGGATGATAAATGATTTTCTAACATATACAATGTTGTTAAGGTGGAGTACTATTGAAAAATTAAATTGTTCTTATTGTATGCATAACTTAACAACTTTTATTTTGAAATATATGAGGAAGAACTCCTAATCCAATTGTCAATGACAATTTTTTTTCTCATGAATTATGGTTTTAGAAGAAATAAAAATGCTTTTAAGAAAATGGAGTATAATATAATCCCCTTTCCCTAAGATTGGATGGAGAAGAATTATAGTGAAATATGAGTATCTTTCCTAAAATAGTAAATCAAGGGAGGGCAACAATACAACTGGACGAAATAGAGTATATTTTAGGAGTTTTTGTATTGAAAATATTTAATGGTTTGGCATAATCTAAATATTATGCATATAGAAAAAAAAATGTGTTTGACAATATATTTAATACTATTATAAATATCAAGACAAAGACCAAAGATGACATGAAAGTGGGGGTAGATTTGAAGAAATATTATAGATAGAGAGATTTGAAGCTATAAAAATTTACTAATGGAAAAGTGGTTAAGTCAAAAGTGAAGTCTAGTTTCATATTTGATCAAAAAAGGGCTATTTGTGAGTGGATAAGAAAATTAAAAATGTCTAATAGGTATTCTTTAAATATATCAAGATGTATGGATTCAAATAAAAAAAATTATTTAAATTTAAAAGTCATGACTATCATATTTTTAAAGAATATTTATTGCCAATTGCGTTTAGTGCATTTCTTAAGTAAATTTGGAAATTTATAACCAAGTTGAATCAATTGTTTAAAGAATTGTATTCAACAATATTAAAGGTGGATGATTTAATGCAAATAAAACTTAACATTCTTATCATTCTATGCAAGTTAAAAATAATATTTTCATTTGGATTTTTTTATTCTATGGAACATTTACTAGTTCATTTGCTATATAAGACTAGGGTTAGTGGCCCAATTTAATATTAATGGATATATCTATTTGAAAGGTAATTGATAATCAGGTGATATTCTACTCACGTCTAATTAGTTTAATATTACCAATTTGTTGTTGTCTCTAACTACTTGTTATCTACTCATATAGATTTTTAAATAGATTAACACAGATAACTAAAAATAAAGCCTATGTAAAAGATTTTATCTACAAGACATATTTGCCATAGGAGGTATTACACTTCTGTTCATACTACTTTGAATCAAATGTACCTTCTATACTAATAAGAGTCAGTTAAAATGATTGTGTAAAGGAAGCAGATGAAAGTGAGTTTACCTTATTAATTTCCACTAAAATTGAACATTCGTTGGGAAAGTTCTTTATTTGTTATTTGAATGATAAAGAAATGTGTGCTACTTATCTTCATGTCTTATTAAATTTTGATGAAGTCAAACCTTATATTGAGTAAGAAAAAAATACTTTCTTTTTATATGTTAAGATTTTTTTTAATCTTAACATTAAATGTTAAACAACTTTGCAAGATCTTTGAGCAAAAGTTAATAAACTTAAATCTAGACATTAGCTTTAAAGAAATTGACTCCATGAGAAAACTTTACCTTGGGGTTTAACTTTTATGTATGTGGTAACATCATTATTTATTTGTATATGTATATATATTTTTATTTATTTATATTATTCTTACATAATTATGACTTAATTTTATTGTTAAATATGTTCTTAGCCAACCAAGATTTAGTGATAATACATATTTGGAGGATTTAACTTAAAGACCATTTAGAGAGGTGCAAATGTGATTGGGATATTTTGTGAATGGATATAAATTCTACGTCGAATCTTAGAGCATTATAAAGAAGATGATAAATAGTAAAGTTTGCATAAAAGAACAAGAAAAGATACAAAAAATGACTATTTTGACATCTTTAAAAAGGTGTTATAGTTATAAATGTCTAGAAAAACCTATAAAAAAAATTAGTATTATTTTATTGGGATTGGTTTGATCTGGTTATAAAATGTGGGATAAAGGTACATAGAGAATATGGAATTATTGAAATTAAACATACTAAAAGATATGAAAAATTTGATCCATTCATATTTGTAAAGCAAAATATTTAAGTCTATTATGTGTTTCATCCTATGAGAAATAGGGTTGTCATTAAAACTAGAGTAAGAAGTATGATAGATGATGGTAATACATTAGAGATTGCTATTAGGATGCTGAAGCTTATGGTAGTATAGTAGATAATGATATATTATCTGATACCTTACAAGATGAGAGAGAAATGTAAGAGATAAATCTTCAAATATACACATTGAAGATGTGAATTTTCCAATAAACATGCATGATGAAGATGAGGATATAAATGTGTATTATGAAGATGAAGAAAATAATGAAGAAGAAGATTTCTTCTGGTTATCTTTTTGTCTTTTCTTTTTTCTCATTTTATCTTAGACATATTTTCTACCACTTAAATTGTTCTTGTCATTTTTCTCTTCACTTTAAGTTCCCTTCTTCATTCTCTTCATTCTCATTTTATATTTAATTATTTCTGTTACAATATTTTACCTTTTTTGTTATTAATTTTTTATTTTATCATAGATTGGAACTAGTTTTGATTGATATTGTATTTTGTTTTTGTTTTTCATGTTTGCTAATATATTCTATATGTAATATCTATTTTGTGAGTACTATGCATAAATATTTGAATCTTTAGGTTTTTTTTTCATCTGTTTTTATTTTTTCCTTTTTATTTCATTTCACTTTTGATTATTAATTTTTTTTTCATCTGGAAGAAGGAATCAAATGTGAAGAAATAATAGGAGGAGGAAGTAAACCTTGTGAATAGTAGAAAGAGTAAAGTGTTAATCATATACCTAGAAAATCTAGAAAAGATAAAGAACCAACAAAAGGTTGAAAAAAAGAAGCAAAAAGAAAAAAGAAGATGAGAAACAACGAGAAAAATACATAATGTTAATAATAATAATAATATATTAAATTTAAATAAATATAACATAAATTATTAATTATAAACAAATTTATTAGATTTATTATTATATTGAAAAAATAGTTTAAAAATTTTGAAATCATTCCCATAGACCAATTTTTTTTCTTTGATTCTTTTAAATAATTGAATAAATTTTTAAATAATTTAAATAGTTTAAATTTTTTAAAAAATAAATAAATATTTATTGCTTTTTTAAATTTAATTTAATTTTTAAAATTATTTACTTATCATTTATCTTAATTTTTATTAATCTTATTTATTTATCAATTTTATCGTTTAAATTTTTATTAATATTATTAATTATTAATTTATTATTTGTTAAAAAGTTGCCATTAATATGATTGGATGTGATGGAAGAGAGAGTGTTTTGACTGAATTACAGTCACAATAAAATACCTACAGCAAAAAAATCTGATAGATAGTCCAACTAAATTTTTAGTTGGAAATACTTGATTTTTTATTGAAATTTTGCATTTTCCAACTGAATGTTTAGTAGGTAAATTCAATTTTTGTTGTAGTGAATTTTTTATCAATTTAGTGCCAAATAGCCTAGTTTTACCTATTTTTACAGTTTTTAACTGGTTTTGTCAATTTTTCACCCAACTAGTTGACAAGACCAAAACCATGGCCACTTATTGATTTTCTAATATAATCAACCAATTTAATTTGATTTTCTCTACCATAAGTATGATTGCAAAGTAGTAATTAAGTATTATACATAGGCGGAAATCAATTGGTAAATTAATACCGACTAGTAAAAATTCAATTGACGGTCAGTTCGTAGTCAAAATAATAATAATAATAATTTTTGACTGCTTTTTTCATTTTTTCTTCACTGCAATTTCAATCGAAAAACTTTTGTTTTTATTGTAATGTCAAGAGTTTTCCACAAGGCGATTTTTCTATTCTGCCTGCATTAAGGTTAAATTATCTGAATCTATCAACAAAATTGCGACAATGTTTCCCCTCCCATGCATTATTCCCCAACATGAAGTAATGAATAAGAAATTGGTAATTGAACTTTGGATATCTAATGACTTCATTTTGTGCAATCAAAAGTTGGAAGCTGTCGGGGGATGACGGTGATATGGGGTGTGGAATGAATTATACATTGAAGATCATTTTTTCAAGATGTTATGACAAATGAATTTGACACGCATTTCAAGATGCATGATCTGGTCAATATCCTGCCCAATCTATCATAGAAGAAGAGTGCTACTTTCATTACAAGCAACAATTAATGGCACTACTAATTTATCAAAAAGAACCCGTCATTTCTTATTTGATGGAAGTATCTCGTTACATTTACACCAAGTCAAATACGTAGAGACTTATATAATGCTAAACTCTTTCGGTGCCTACCGTTCACCAGATTTATCGATGAAATGTTCTTTGCGAGAGATTGACATCAAGGGCCTAGAAAAGGTGCCGTATTCAAATAACCATATGAAACATTTAAGGTACTAGAACATTTCTTTTGATCACTTCAAAGCACTTCCCAATTGTATTACTTTGTGGAATTTGCAGATTTTGAATTTAAACTATAGTCAATATTTGAAAAGATGCATATCATTATCCAAGTTGGTCCCTGAGATGGGTCAGTGAAGTTGCTTAAAAACGTTAAAAATATACATTGCTGATCAGCAAAAGAGGGTTCCTGTTGGCAGAATTAGGACGCTTGAGCCCTGAAGGAAAGTTCCATGCATGAGTTCAAATCATGTTCTCTGGTGCTTCCAGCTGAAGATTTCATGGTGCTTGTTTCTTCCTTGTCCTGATAAGTTGCCAATCAAGTTTTACGGGAGGTTTTGCTACCATATGAGACAGTAGAATCTTCAGAGGTTGTAAAAGCCTCAAACCCAATAAATTTTTCTAGGGAGAATGCATAACTAAGAATTTGTGGGAATGGGTCGTCGTCAATCTCCCAAACGTGAAGGCTCTGACTTGTGAAGTCTCGATGGATAGAATGTCAGGCGCGACGCTAATGATGTCACCTGGTATGCTAACGTGCCAAACTGGTGTCCAGCTCAATCATATTTTGAAATTATAAATGTTATTAATATTAAATAATAATAATAATAATAATAATAATAATAATGACAAAGCGTAAAAAATAATTTAAAAAATAAATTATAAAAATCAAATTAAAATTTTAAATAAATTATAAAAATTAAAATATATAATTTTTAATTTTTTTTTGAGAAACAATTAGGTCCAAACCCAAAAACAACAAAGCAGGGAAGAAAATCTAAGTAGACACCATTCCAAGAAACGCAACTTTTGCATGTTGCAAACAACGTACGCTGAAAATTGTATTTCCCCATTCTTCCGTTCTCTTACTATCATTGGTTATTGATCTGCGGTCACTTTGAAGCTCTAAAATTTTGGCAGGTCTTACATTATCTACTAACAGATTTTGAGATTTATTTCATTTTGTTAATTTTAAATTTAAACTCTGTTTTAAAAAATTAGAAAGAAAAATCATAATTCAGAATCCTAATTTAAAAATATTTATATTGAAGGATTTTAAATTTTAAAATATTTTAAAGGACTTTAGAATCAAAAATTTTAATTGCATAAAAAATTATAATTCAAAACATTAAGTTAAAATTTTTAGTCCTAAAAATTTTTTAAAATTAAAAATTTTGAAATATAAATATTTTCAACTTAATTATAAATTTTCCAAGTTACAATTGCAACTTAGTCTTTGAAAAGTAGGTAGGTTCCTTCTCTCTATTGAGGCAGGCAAGGTCAATGGTCAAGAAGCGCATGGCCTATCAAGCAGTCCAAGCAAATTGCTTTAGAGAGATTTATTGGCCCTTTCCTTTCGAAGCTCTACAATTTTAATGCCCCACGTCCTTATATATAGTTGTCAATTTATAATTTTGTGTCTTTGTTGGGTCCTTACTAGAGCCGAGCAGCCATCTTACAATTTTTTTTAGATTAGGCTTAGATATAGTTTTTTATATTTTTTATTAAATTTTTAATTAAAATATAATAAATATATAAAATTTCAATAATATTATGACAAATATTACAAGACCAATTATTTCATCTAAATTATGAGATGCTGCGTATTCATATAAATTAGCATATGTGTGAATGAATTAGGCTTAATTCACATTCCATTGTAGAGCCACATGTGTCTTTGAACAATTAATGGTTACCATTTTACTATATTTTAAATATATATTTAAATCCAAATATTTATAATTTTTATTATTTATTAGGACATATTGCATCCTTTATCTTACAAGGATGATAGTTCTAATTTTATTAAATAATTAATATTTGTCTATCTCATTATTTAATGTATGCTTTTTAATATATGTATTTACTTAAATTTTAACTGGACTAGTTTAAATTTCAACTAAGCACAAAATATCAAAAATTTCATAATACCTTAACCCATTTAATTTATGTCACATAATTTAATTAGAGGAGAATGTTACAATATATATATATATATATATTACATATAATATATTCTAAACATATATGAGTTTTTTTAAAATTACTAATCTTCTTCAAGGCCTCAAAGGATAACTTACTTAAAAACCTTCATACAACTTCCTCATTAAATCTACCTTTTAACTTCTCTTTCTCTCTCTCTCTCTCTTCCCCTCTCTCCCTCCCTCCAAACAGTCTACGTACCCTAAAGTTAAATATTCAACTTTGGTCTTTGGCTAAAATTACATTTCATTCCTAGTGAAAATTATGATTTTTTATTCTAAATTTTTAATAATTATATTTTAACTTCAAATTTTCACCTAAATATTTTTATTTCTCAAATAATTTTTATATATTTTTAAGATTCTATAGGTTCAAGGAATTTACAGAAAGTTCTTTTCCTAGATATTTATTATTTAATTCTCTATTAGTTAATTATCTCTAATTAATTCTTAGAAATTTCTAATAATTCCTAATTGTCTCCATAAAATTCTATTATATATCTAATAAATTCCTTAGTTTTTTATGCCTAAAACTTAAAGCAAGCCCATATTTTCTCATATATCAACTAAATATTTTTCTTTTATTTTATTTACCTTTAATTAATGTAATTAAGGGTTTAACTTTTGTGGATGATACACAAATGCCTCAAATATTAGCATAGTTATATACTTTGAGTAATTTTCCTTTTATCTACATACTACTTAGATCCAAATGAATTAATTTTCTAATAATACTCTTTTAGATCAAATTATTATGATTGTGGGATATATGCTAAAGTATCAAGTACTAACTCATCATTTTATGATTTTGTCAAAGTTATAAGGGCACCTATATAAGGATTTGCTCCTTTTTAGGACTCATATGATAATAAAACAAATATTTATGCACTTGCTTCCAAAATACGGCTATTAAGCACATGTAGTTTGAATTGCATGTTATGGTATTTTTTTTATTTTATAAAAGTGCATGTCAATTTAATTTGTTTATCAACAACGTACAGATCTTAGTCCAGATACACACAGTGCCTAACTTGAATTCTATTATTTTACTCACCTTTTATAATGTCTTAAAAGATAATTTGGATCTGGTTACAGATATTATGGATGGTGAAATTCTATAATTCGATCTATATATAGTGACATGTTTGGATCTTATATCTACCTTTCTTTTTTCTCTTCTTGTCAAGGCAATATATTTATGTTTTATGTTCCTTTTTATTTCATATTGATGCTTTAGTTGTCTCACATGGCAAATATAAATGTCTCATTTTTGTTCACTTCCCATAAAATGCCAAAGACATTTACTCATATGAGAGAGCCAACCTTATTAACCTATATAACATATTATCATTATATATATGCTATTTATGATTATGACACAATACATCTGTTTAGTCAACAATTAAGTTGTACATATTATTTAGTACTCTATATTCTATACTTAGTAAGAGACCTTACATCTTCCTTTTGTTCATATGTAGGAATTAGTTTTTCTAAGGGATCAACAAGCATCTTATGCATAGATATATTTCAAAATAACACCCTTCTATACTATTAATCTTTTTCATTCTTGTGTCTATGTGTTTATGCTTTCATTGTAATAGTTATAGATTTTCATGTATGCAATGGCTTTTTGTCTTTCACAATTAATCAATATTAGATTTAAAGTCCCGCTAATGATTCCCAAGTTTTCAATGATTCGCTTTAGCTATATAACTTTTTGCATTATTGCAAAACATGTAATAAACTCTGCTTTCTTAACAAATAACAATATCATGTCTACTTCGTACTATTCTAAGGTACAATATCACTAATATCAAGAAGTTAATTTTGCATACCCAGATTTTCTCACTAGTTCACATTGGAGTATCTTTTCAAGTATAATCACTTACTTAACAATAAAGTGTATAGTTTATTGTGCCTTACAAATATCTTAGGATTCTTTTAATAGCTTTTTAATGCTATTAATCAGAATTTAACTATTTCCAATTCACATGGTAAATGGCTAACAAATGTCTGACCTTGTACACATCACTGGATACAATATTTAACAATATTAGAGTAAGGGACTTTTTACATAATTTTTAATTTAGACTCAATTTAAGGATAGACTATTATCTTTTACTATAAGAATATTGATGGGTTTGCAATCTTTCATGTTAAATCACTCAATGACTTTTTATTTGTAATTCTCTTTTGAAAGAGTGATTGATTTCTTTAAGCAATTTCTTTGAATATTAATTCCAAAAATATATTTTGTTTTACTCATATCCTTCATCTTAAAATTTAAGGATAATTATTCTTTATGGACTATTAAAGAATCTTGACCATTTCTAATTAACGGAATATTATTCACACAAAGGATAATATTGCATTATTTGTTTCAAATTGCTTAATATAAATACAATGGTTTTCTTTAATTATTTGAAATTCATATGAAGTTATAATTTAATGAAATTTCAAATATCACTGTCTAGATAATTATTTCAGTCCGTAAATAAACTTTTAAGAGTTTATAAACCTTTTGCTCCATTCTATCTTTCAATGGAACCAATGGTTGTTCCATTTACTTTTTTCATCTATTTCTCCATTTGTGAATTGATTTTTACATTCATTTGATATGGTTCTAAGTCCAAACTTATAACTATAGTTAGGATTAGTTTAATTAAAATGAATCACAAAATAAATGAGAAGGTATTTTTTATAATCTACATCTTTTTGTTGTATATATCCCTTAACAACTAAGTTTCTCTTTTTTCTCTTAATTCTATCCATCTGTCTTTCTCTTTATTTCAATAACCATTTGTTTTTATATTGCCTTTCAATTAGATGGATGGTCAACTAATCATTAGATCTATCTTTTATTTTATTACTCTCATTTAATCTTCTTTGCTAAGAGGTGATTAAGTCTCTTGAATTGTGTTTAGCTCTTCATTGACTAGTTACACTACAAAAAAATTGCCATATACCTACAATCATTTTTAGTGATAGACAAAATAACTGTAGGTAAAAATAAGTTATACTTACAAATAATTTAGATAACTATGGGTATAGATAAACTTTTTTTTATTTATAATTAAAAAATGTGAGTAAAAATTTAAATTAAAAATTATTTCATTTCACCTATAACTATTTAATCCTTAAAAAATACCCTACACCCATAATTATCTAGTGTGGGTAAAAATTGAGCTTCAAAATTTCACTCCACCCATTTAATATGTTGTCTCCAGGTGGCGCTAAAAATTCTATTCTATCTGAAAATTTCCCTCCCTCACTGATTTTATGCAAGCGAAGAGGAGAAGGCAGAGCATGCCCTAGTTCCCAAATCTGCATCTGTCAACTCGCTTCTATGTTTCAGGCAGAGAGCAAATTTTCACCCTAAATCCGAAGAGCTCAAGTCTAGAGGTAATTTCCCTCACTCATTGATTTCTCTGATTTCTTGTTGATGTGTCTATTTCTTCACTTTATGCATTCCTTGCAAGTTCATTCTCGCACTGTGGTCGTTGCTGTGTGTCTGTGTGTCTGTGATAGCTCTCCGTTGATTCGCACTACGGAAGCAATATTCTGTAGCCCTCCGTTGCATTCCTTGCAAGTTCATTCTCGCATTGTGGTCATTGCTGTGTGTCTGTGTGTCTGTGATAGTTCTCGTCGAAGTCATTCTATTTCTCCAGCTGTCGTTAGTATTGTCGAAGTCTTATTGTATCTCCAACCCTTATCAAAACTAAAAAGTTTCATTAAATAGCTATCCAAGATGGCTAAGTAAGTGTTGTTGTTGGTGTCAGAAGGTTTGACGAATCCTAAAGGTGAAATTCTTGGATTTGTCTGATTGCTTCGGAGTGTTTGTGTCTGCACTCAGGGAAGTTAGGAATAGGCAAGCCATGGTGATGATGATGAGAAAGTGAACATAATCCAACGAGCTATCCCGGCCACCCATTGCTGTGACTGATAAACAATCAGAATAGGAATCGTAACTTCTATGCAGGACCGGGATAAGTGTAAAGAGTCCATTCCTTAGATGTATAAAATAAGCATGAATCAAGCTCTAAAGTCAAAGTTATGAGAATTCCGAAACCATTAGTGATGGGGATGTCTCTGTTCGCTATCCAAATTGGGTATGGGGGTGAGCTGTATTTGGAATACCAGATGGCTAATTGTGAACAAGTAATAAAATAAATAGTATTGGCTCAAGTTTGGAATGAAGTCCAAAGATTATGTAGATTAGAATATACCAAAAGCAAAACTTGCTAGAGTTACTGACGTAAATTTACAAAGAATCAATAACATTGGTTTTGATTCTTTGTAAATAAGTGCAGGGAGACTAATAGTGTCGCCAACAGTGGAAAAGCCATTAATTATAAGGATATATATAACCTACAAGCTTTCTATTCTTTCCCAGTTTTTGTCTAGTTTACAGCGCAACTGATGCATTTATTTTATCTACAATCGTAACTTCTATGCAGGACCCAAATAAGAACAGACTTATTTTGGCGTTTCGAGGTATTAATTTTCTCAAGTACTCCTATAATATCTTAAAGTTTTAAGGACATCAGATTTCAAATAATATATGATGTCCCTTAGTTTTAGAGCTATGTTTTTGAACATCCAGAATGAAAACTCTGTTCTTTAAGATGCATGATATAGCATGCTTCTTGCTGTACACTAGAATATAGAAGTTTGCTAACCGAAGAACCAAGGGAACTTTATCAACAAGAATACTGTTTGAAAGGGTGATGTGTTTACACTGCAAGCTATGATAGTTCAACTTAATTTTTTAAGAGTGTTTTACTTTAAATAAAGTTCTTTCAATTAATTTAGGGTGTGTTTCAAGTTTCAATGACTCTAGATAGATCATGAATATACGAGTTATGGGTTGATCCTTCCTCATTTGAATGGGTTTGAAGCTTCTTTGTGCCAGTGAATATTTTTTGTGCTTAATTTCTTTATATGTATTCTGCCTTTTATTCTACTGCCTGTTCTTTAATTAATTTGCATCAAAAAACATATTTTGTCTCGTTTAAGTATTGTGTGTAATATTTTCAAGTCCAATGACCCTGTATAGTAGTGCTAAACTACTGAAAATTCTAATATTTCTTGATTCCCATCAGCTTTGAATTAATCTTATCACTGGAAGATACTTTGCATTTCCATTCTCTGTAGTAGTATTGAACTACTGAAAGTTCTAATATTTGTTGATTCCCATCACATTTAATTAACCTTATTGCCTTGACCATAAACGGAAGAGACTTTGTGGGTTGTTGGCCATGTATATAAGGATGATTTATTTAGATTAAGTGATTATTACCTTTAAAATTTTAGGCAAAACAAGCAACAGGAAAGCAACCTAGTCGTGCAGAAGTTTACATTGATACGTGAACTCACAAAGATGGAAGAGTTATTACTGAGCAGGCTACTAAAGTAATTGTAAGTTTTTAATTATAGGAATCTCTTCTTTTTATTGGTTGGTTGTGAGCATAGGATTGTTGTTGTCCTCATGTAGCCATTTACTTCCCTGGTTATTGGTTGGTTGGTTAACTTGTGTTATAATTTTTATATCCATTACAAATTTAGGATGAGCTAAAAAAGATTATGGATAGAGAGGGCAGCCCACAAAATTCTGAAAACATTGAAAGATGCACGTCTTGGAGGGATGATGCATATTTTAAAGTCTTAGGAGCTGAAAAGAGAGGATGTGTGCACTGTTTAGGGAAAATTCCAACTGCTAAGAGCACTAATGCTAACTCATTGTCAAATGCAACAGTAGAAGCAAGACTCCAAAAGGTTGAAACTTTATTAACAAATGTTTTAACTATAATTCAACAATGATTTTCTAGAGATGAAGTTAATGATCTTATAGAGGGATCATCTTGAGAGGTTTGATTAAATTTTTCATAGTATATTTATAATAAAATTTTATATCTCAATGACTTGTTAATAGAATTTTGATTTTTGCTTTCTATATAGGTGCCAGATGGTAATAGTGCTCCCAATGGCCATCCAAGATCTTCAACTTCCAACAATCCTAATGAAAATAGTATATTTATGCATTAATTGAATTAAAATGAGTTGTCTTATAATTTGATTATGTTTCACTTCACTAAATCATAATCTCATTTTTAACATTGACATCATTGACTTCCATGTGTAGATTGAGACCAAGTTTCAAGCTTATTCAAAGGAGGCATCCAGGATATGAGCTATTCTGCAAAGCTAGAAGTATTATGCATATGTGTATTCACTTATTGACTTAACATTTTGGTTTCTTTTATCTTGTGATTTGGAAAAGTATTATATAAGAGTAGATGGATAGATTCCTTGTTTTGTATGAAGATGATTATTAGAATTTCTTTATTATAATGGAATGAATTTTTAGTTACTTAAAATTATTGTGTTTTGCATATTTATTTTTTCCTTTGTGTAAATTAAATGAGCATTGATGTAATGAAAGATAAGTTTTGAATGTTAAATGATATAATCATATCCGATAGCTATGGACTTATTACTGTCACTAAAGACTTCAATAACAATAAAATACCTATAGATAATAGTAGTAAAATAATTGTGGGTAAAGGTTTCATTGATATTAAAATATTTGTGGGTATAAGTTTTACTAAATTTTGCATTACAAGTTTTAGTGATAGTATAACATTGTAGATAAAGGATTTAGTGACGATAAAATGTTCATGGGTAAGGGTTCGATGAAAATATTAAGATTAGTTATAGTGACAATAAAGCATCCGTGGGTAAAAATTTTAAATTTATACCCACATCTTATAAAACTGTAGGTATAACTTATACTCATGGTTAAAAAATCGTGGGTATAAGTATAGCAAATTTGACAGAAGTATAAACTGTGGGTATAGGTCAAAGAAGGCTATACCCACAGATTTGTACCTTTTACCTACGGAAATTGATTGTGGGTATATGACATTTTTCTTGTAGTGTTACCTTTAGGTGTTTCCATTCAATTTTAAATCAATGTTTAGGCATAGTGACATAGTTATTGGAATTGTATGTACAATGTTCTTGTCTTGCACCAAGCCCCCACTTGGATCAACATGTCAAGATATATCTACTTTTCCTTATTCACTTAATTTTGTATCTCATAGAGAGATGTGTCACTATCAATCTCTCCCCTACTAGGAAATTTATTCTTTAAATGTGATATTCCTTAACTCAATTTTAGTGATACTTCTACTTTCATTTTTATCAATGAAAATATACTCCTTTGATTATTCTAAATATCTAATAAAGATACATTGCTTACTCTTCAAGTTTAATTATTATGCCATGAGAATTATCATGAACATTAATAGCTAGCACTATTGCAATTTTCATGCCATGAGAATTATTATGAACATTAATAATTAGGCTTATGGTCTTAGAGTACTTAATTAGATCCAAATTACTATTTGTCCATAATTCATAAGGTGTGGAAGTAATTAACCTAGAGAGCACATGGTTAAGTTTGAACTTATTAATTTGTCACTAATTACCCCAATAGAAAAATGGATAAGTTTGTTTGAACCATCCTTAACCCAACCATTTCAAGTAAGAATTGTATTCTCTATCTTAACATCTCCATTTGCTGCAAAGCATTAAAGAATCATTAGTTGTCTTATGATTTTTTTTTTCACAAAGCTCATTGAACGAATCTAACAAATATTTGCATCATCAATCACAATTATAAGTTTTAATTTTATATTTTTTTCATTTGATTCTCAACTATGTTTATATAATGTCTAAAGTACTCAAGTGCTTTTAACTTATAAGAGATTAAATAGATTTGACTATATTATAAATAATTACTTTACTTTCATTTTCTTTAGACCAGATATATCATAATAAATTGATTGTAATGGATTTTAAACTTTAATTCCTTTTTTAGATGATTGTCTAATTTACTTTACCTAGTAAGCAACATTCTCATAGTGGCATTTCTAAAATAAAAATATATTCTAGCATATCTTGTTTTGCTAACTTACTCATTCTCTATTCATTTATAAGACCTAGTTTAGCATATCAATAACTGATATCCAAAACTAGATTGAAAACAAAGTATTGGGTAATACAATGACACTATTATAGAGGAAACTAGAATCATGTTTTTTGTCTTTTTTTTAATCTCACTGGAATTGTTATGGAAAAGCAACACTAAAATCTCAAATTATGAAGAGATGAAGAGAAATAATAAGTGTTAAATTTTGTCGAATCTCTTGTAAAACACTACATAGGATGTAACATCCTTGAATGTCTTAACTAATTAATTAAGATTAATATGAATTACTAATAATTGTTAATATGAATTCCTAGTAGAATCCTTAGAATTCAAAAAATTATAATTTTGGAACGTCATAGAATTTTATTAGACCCACTAGGAATTTTATAGAACTTTTTTGGAAATTTTTATGGAATATTAGGAATTTATTTGAAATTAATTTGGATTAATTTCTAATTATAAAATAATAGATAATTATAGAATAAATACCAAGGGAATGAGTTTTAGAGAATTCATTAGACCTTTAGGGCCCAACAAATATAAGAAAAATTTTTGGGATAAAAAATATTTAAATAAAAATTAGAAGTCAAAATATAAATACTAAAAGTTTAGGGTTTAATATGCAATTTTACTTAGAAACTAAACTACAATTTTCATTGGATCAAAAAATAATTTTTCCTGAAATAAAAGAAATGGAGTTAAGAAAAGATTTTTATATAAAAATGACTACATCAACTATCAAAATGACTTTCATAATTGGAGCCCTTGACAAATCAAAACTCTGAAGGAGAAACCTTGAGTCAAAGTTCCCTCAACTTAGAACACCACTGTAGCATAGGTTGCACCTAAGCACTCCCTTAGTGTTACTTTGCCAAAATCACGAGAGAAGGAGAGGCAGGTTAAAAAGAGCATGAAGATAAAAAGAAAAAGAGAGAGAGAGAAAGAGAGAGAGAAAGGAAATGTGAGAGATAGCACGAAAGTGAGAGGAAGAAGAATAGGGTTTATAGAAGAAAAAGGAAAAGAATAGAAGAGAAAGAGGAAAGGAGGAGAATTTAGAAAAAGTTGAACGTAAGAATACCTATCTCTTGTCTTTGCATATAGATATAGCCATGGGTAGCAAATTATGCATCTTATCTTTTCTTTATTTTATTGGTTATTGCAATGGGTCAAATGATCCATTCTTTTCTTCTTATCTCTAGAAACCTATTTTGCCTTAGGACACCCTTGTGGTCATGCTAAAGTTGAGAGAGAGAGAGAGAGAACAAAATCAATTCATAATTAACAAAGAGTGAAAATTGAGTAATAGTTTTATGGCTAAGAGTATAGGGGCCAAATGAACTTCAAATGGTCTGAATTTTGAGATATCATGCTTACCATATGGAAGAATTAGATGTCAAATTTTGTGAATTTTAGAGTTCATTTTATCACTCAACTTGGCATGGAAAGTGCACCTATCTTCAACTAAATCTTTTTCAAGCAATTTTGCAAAATTAAATAGTTAAGGAGCTAACCAAATCCTTTTTTATTTGGAATTTTTTTTCGAACTTAGTTAACATATGGAGGATTCTCCATACTAAATTTGGTGAATTTTAGTCAGAAGTTCATTGTAAAATTGAAGTGCAAAATAAAGTATGTTTTGCTCTACCCACACTGTGGTGCCAAGGAGCAATGCCATAGTGCCCTGCGTTTTGTCCAAACTCTTTGGACAGCCTAAAACACAATCCAAGCCATGGCATCAAAGGTCCAAGCCATGGTGCTAGCCTTTATTAAGTGTTTTTTATGCGTTTTTTTTTCTTGCACATTTTGAATAGTTATGATAATATATGTTAAAGGCAAGTTTAAATAAGTTTAAGGGCAATTAATTAGGTACAAATGATTAGTTCAAGACTTTAAAATGAAGCCACATGGTTTATGAGTTAGTAAGTAATTCTCATATGGAAATTTATGGAATGATTCTAGAATAATTTATTTAAAAAAATAATAAAAGTGTAATTATGTGAATTTTTTGTGTATATTTAGGGAATAGTTTAGTCATGGGGAAACTCCAAGTTAATTAGAAAGATAAGAAATTAAATATACTTTAAGATAAGGAAAACATATGTAAAGGCACATAAGATTTTTATATGACCATAATTAGGACCCTTATATGACTTGGACCTCTTTTTGGGACATAGACTTTGACATGACATGGACTTATTTGTGACTCAAAGAATTAATATGGACATATTTATACTAGGAGACTTAAGGATATGAACAAAGACCTTAGACACTAAAAACAAAAAAAAAATCATGATAAGATTTATAGTTCTTTAAGAGTTTACTATTCTTAGACATTTTGTTCTTAGATAATTTGTTAGTAGCCCTATAAATATGTTCTCATCTGCCTAATCAAGTCCTCTCTATATCTGGTAATTGTTAAATATTATGATATGTGCATACATATATGTCTACAATTTGATAAACATGTGCTAGTCCAAATTTGATAACTGTAAAGAAAGAATATTTATGCCCCATAAATATGATCCAAAAAACCTGGAATATTAATTTAAATAAGAATACGTTAATATGTGATAATGGGTTCATTATATAGGCATATGTTTACATGCATGCTTAATTTAAAATACTTTTATGTTGTATGTATGTGTTAATGGATTAACATATCTTATTTTCATTTTACAATAATAGATATAGATCATCTACCTCTTTTTGAACATGTGGATTATGCTACTATTACATATAGGTCATGAATATGTATCTATGACTTATCTATACCAATTTAAATATGAGCTTTCAATTATATTGTTAGTATTGCTTAATTTGTTTACCATAAAATATGACTTGGATGGCTCGAGATATAATTAAATGGTTCGATGATTATAAATGCAATGTTGATTTAATGCCAGAATAGGAAAAGGATTTACGGAAGAGATAAGGCTCTTAAAGAATGGACTTCTCAAGAAATAGTCTTCAACAATGAGATTCTATAAATTTCTAATTTTATAATAAGTCTTCAAAAGATGAGATTCTTAGGGAATGAAATTTTAATGAGATAGTCATCATCAATCAGAAGATAATATATATAAAAATAGATAGCTTTCCATGTATATAAAGATGCGAAGGTATGATCATATGAAAGCAAAAAGGTTAGAGTTCTTTTTAGGTTTATGTCTCGATTCTCCCAAGAACAAGATTATGACAAGGGGGTCATTGAATGTTGGAAAGCCTTCATGTAGCTTCAAGTATTAGTTTGGGATTCACACTAAAGAATGCTTTAGTTATATTTACTTCTGTCCATGATGTTATGTTCCGATGATCATAAAGACTAGGGTGACTAATCTTCTTTCTTGATGACACTAAAAACCTAAGTCACATACCAAGCACTATGAGATACTTGGTAGGTTACCTCTTATTGTGAAAAACTTAGGTTTCTAACAAGTTGTATAAGATGCTTGGTGTTAGACTTAGGAATCAATTCTCTTTATCACCAGTGCTTTCAAGGTAAAATTATCTATGTCTCCTTCAAAGGACATACATAGTGTCACATGATGGTAAAGTATGCTAGAATGTACCAAGTTTATAAGGCATAACAACTATGATTAATTGATCCCAATGGGATTAACCTAAATTAATTTTACTTAAAGGATATTTTGTGGTGATATATGACATAGTGTTTCATATATGTATTATGATATCTGCATACAATTATATATTGATTGTTATAAGATACATGGTATCTGGATTTAGTAAGTTAGCATGATTGCCTCATATGAAGAAATATTTCCATATAGTTTGAACAGGTTAAGTAAATAGACATATACAAATGTGTTTCATGAGATACTAGTATGTTGAATATTTTCTATATGTTGTGATGTGTTGCTATCTTATATGCTTTTAGATAAGGGAGTAAAGAAAAATGTTTTTTGCACATGGGGCAACTGAACCATTACTAATTTTTCAAAATTAATTATGTTCTTATTGAGAATATAAATTCTCATTACACTTGGTAATATGTTCAAATAGAGATTTAGGATTTGTGATTTAAAGCTGTTAGTAGATTAAAGTGCTAGGAGTATATCAGAATGCGAATGGTTAGAATATAATATTATGAAGACACGAGAACTTTACCCATTAGATGTCAATAATAGTAATAATTAGTTTATAGTTTAGACTTAAGCTATGTATTGTTACTAAAGTATTATCAATGTTACTTATAATTAAGTAGTATAGGATATATGAACTCAATATGAGATCCATACTTATAGATAGTCCTAATGCTTGAATAAAAGTGAGACGAGAAATCAAATTACTGAAATTTTTAACACTTAAATTTTTGCTAGAATTTCGCTACTATGATAAAAAGAATGAGTTTGTAGCACTTAAAAAGCTAAGGTGTTACATAAGATAAGGGTTTGTCCTCCATACAAAAACAATTTTGAATGGTCTAATCCTTTTTACTTCAATTCTTACATTTCTTCTTACATAAAGCTATCTACTTTTGAAAAGCAGTTTTCAATAATTTACAAAGAATTTTTAATCTTTAGTTACATAACTTATGGCTTTTGACTTATTTTGCTCAGTGCAATCATGAGCAAAGTGACCTACTTATTGACAAGTATGATATTTGACCTTTGCTTTATCAAGCTTATTTTCATAGTTTGCCTCTCTTCTTAATTTATTCTTAGCTTTATTGAAATATTAGCAAAAACTTTTCTTATGATGAAAGTGTTATCCTTCTATGCTTAGACTTAGAAGTCAAAGCAATCTCAATCGTATAGGCATGTCTAAGGGATTTGGTAGTTTCTAAATGCTCATCCCTAAGCTTCATATGACAAGCAAAAATATAAAATATATATATATATGTTTTTTTGTGGGTCAAATTCACTTTCATATATTACCAATTGATAGGAAAAAATCTAATGATAACCTAAACTTACCCTTCATCAATAAGAATATAATCAACTAACTTCAATCCCTTGATTGCCGGCTTTCTTAGTTTGATTACAGAAGCATCACCAAAATTATCCTTAAAGGCTATCTATATGGCATAATACATGAGGTTATTAGCCATATTGCTTTGAATTGTTACATGAGCAATATTGTTATTTTCTCTTAAATAAGAAATTAATAGATCTCTCATTTTTCTAAGTTGTATTTCCATATTTAAACTTTTATATGACATTGATCAATGGCTTCTCAACATCCTATTCTTAATTGACACAATTTAGTTTGTCATTTTTATCAAACTAGGAACTTATGCTTTTAACAACTATAATCATAATTTAATTTCTACATAAACATAGCACAAATGACTACATATATATAATGCTATGTATATATTTACAATAAATTTCAACTGGACCAATGAAGACAATAGTAAGTTCATGATTAGAATTTTGTTTGTCTTACTTCCATCACATGTGTTCTAAGAATGTCATTATTTTTTTTATCAAATTTATTTGCAAATATTGTTTAAATTATAAATGAGCCTTAAGTTACTAATCTAAGAACTCCCATTCGATAGAGGATCTTTTTTATTTTCCTATTAAATTATTAAATTTAGTTCTTTGATGAGTGCCCAAGTCTGTCAATCCAAGAACTCTCACTTAATAAAATATTTCTCTTATATATTTACTTAATTTCTTTAATTTAATGCATTCGTAAATTACACTAATATCAAAGTTACACTTAAAAGAACCTCATTCTAAAGATGTTTATCTTCTTAAAATGTTTTTTTTTTCGACTATCTCAGGCCTATTTCTAACTGTAAAGATTATTTTAGCATATGTCAAAAAATATGCTTTGTATGCTTAATCAATCTCTTACAATGAATACTTTATTCATGTGCATTATGCCTAAAACATTTTTATATTTCTCATATAAAAAAAATAAGAAAGTAGAATTACTCATAAACATTCATGACAACACAATGTTTTGTAATGAGCACTGTCTTTAATGCACATTGATCAAAAGACAAATTTATTTTCTTAATTTTGGTTCTTTAAACTTTTTCCTAAATACTTGTTGATTGATCTTTATTAAATATCATCTATAAGTATATTGATCAAGCTTAAGACTTATAAAAAGTTATTTTCATCTTTAGGTTAATCTAAAAGGTTTCTTAAGTATTTGTTGTGTTTGAATAGTACCAAATTATGTCCAAACATGCCTAAACCATATAGCATTATGTAAAGCATGATTTTAAGTATTTTTTAAAACAAAAATCATTCTAAAAGCATGTGGTTTGTGCCCCCATGTACCCTAAAATTTTTCAACCCCAAAAAATTGAATAAAAAAAGGGAAACCACACATGCATAAGGTGCCACGTGGACTTCAAGTGCTTAAGGTAGTGCTTGGACTCCATGTGTTGCCTTAAGGGTTATCTGTGGCCACTTTCTCTCCACCATTGGACTCTTCTTGACCTCCTCTATTTATTGGTGTGCTCAAATGGCCTACTGATGTGGGATTCTCATTTCATTTTTGATCTCCAAACTTATAAGAATTTTTAGAATTTACAAATTTTCAATTTTGGGGGAACAATTTGGTGAAGCTATATCTTCTTCATTTCTTTCCAATGATATATGGCTTGCATGGAGTCATGAATGGAGAAGAGAGATATAACCCTTGAGAGTGGATTGCTTAGTCACATTTTTTAGTAAACACAAATTCAAGGTCCTAATTTTGAATAGTCATAACTTACTCAATTTCCATTCAAATTAGGTAAAATCAATGGCATTGGAAAGCTTATTCAACAAGCTTTCTAGTCGTATGTGGTTTGCCCCCTATGCTAGTATGTGGTGAGAACATTATCTTTCAAATTTTGGCAGTTCCACCGTGGTTTTTTTGAACCTTCGTGCTCAAATTTCACTTTAATGGCTAATTCAATTTCTACCACATAATCATTACTACATAGGCTTCATTTAGTGTGAAAATCATGGTTTAATGTAGACTCTAACAGATTATGCCATTAAAGGGTGTTCAAGGGTGCAATTTCTAATTTCGTACTTTTTAGACATCATCAAATATAATTACATGAAAATAAGTTGATAAAAAGTATATGAAAACAAATGATTTCAAGTCATCCTAGCTCTGATACCAATAAAGGATGGGATCCAGATACTTATCCGCTACAGAAGTTGATTTGCTTGAAAACTTTGCCTTATCCCGATTGAAGTCACTAAAGGAACTTCAATCATCTTTCGTAGCAAATGCACCACATAGTCCAACAATGGAGAAGGAAATTTAGAGAAAAAGATCTTAAATTTCAACTCTACGTGTTTTCAAAGGGATAGAAAGGAAGAAGGAAAGCAAGAAGTTTTTCCACACATACCCAATTGCATGATTACCCATTATCTCATGTTCAGTTTTTTTTGTTTTTCAAATTAACTAACCATAAAATTTGAATTAAAAAAGAATTAAAATTTTAAAATTTTAATATATAATTAAATTAATTAATTATCACATAATTAATTTAATTTAATTAATCAGCTTTATTCTTAAACTTTAATTATAAATTTAGGTCAATCCGTCATGGATGATTTAACAATCCAACACCTTATTTACAAGAATATATAATAGGTAATTTCTTAAAAATTCATATTTTCATTAATTTTATCTAGTTATTTTAATATAACATACTTTATTTGGTAATGTGTACTTTAATTATATTTTTGACGCATGAAATTAAAAAAAAGACGAAATACCCCATAAATTTTTATGAAAAGTGAAAATACGTACGCTATGAATTTTGAACTTTATCTTCATATGATTTGAATAATTTAAAAGGTGAATAGTCTTTGTTTTGCTAAAATTTATTCTAATTACAATTTCTGTGCATAAAATTTAAAATAGTCTAAAACAAAAATTAATCTAGAACATAAATTAAGTTAAGCGAAGATGAATGGATTATCTTTTTATTTTCCTTAAGTCTAAAGTAATTAAGTTAATTATGTGTGATAGCAGAAATATATATATTTATTATTTTTTCCCAAAAATATTAAAATGAGTGAAGAACATTGTTAATTTATATATAGTTATTATAATTTTGTTTGGGTGATTGTAATTTTTATGGTTTTCTTTTAATTATGTAATATAAATTTCTTGATGATGTGACAATTCTAAGAAACACGATAAAGGGTATATGGCGGGACTGGGGACTGAATTGGATTGCCTTGCGTGCCATTGGAGTTTTGAGCTTGGTGAGAGAACACGCCACGTACAAAAGTCATCATAATTATGATATCGACTAAAATCCTATCCTTTGAGATATTTTTTAATTTTATTTATTATGAGATTAAAAAAAATATTTTTTAATTTAACCTATTATAAAATTAATTTCTTAATTTACCCTCTTGCATATTTGGTTTCTTATAAATAAATTGTTATTAATAACATTTTTTTATCAATGTATTGTAAATAAAATTAACAGTCAATTTATAACGATACCTAAGTGATTACTTATAAAAGAAAAATGTTATATGTTATTACATCTATTAATTTCATTTACATAGTATATTGAATAAAGGAATTATTGATAATAATTCTGTTTATAAATGATCAAATTAAGAAATACTCATATGAGGGATTAAATTAAAAAAAATTATATGAGAGGCTAAATTAAAAAATGTCTTATCTATGATGACTCAAATTGAAAAGACAATTATATAAGTGATCAAATTAAAAAATAGTCTATTTATAAGAGATCAAAATGAGATTTTGGTCTCATAATATCACTTCAAAAAAATTACCTTATTTAAAAGTTTTAATTGTTAAATAAGAGAATTATAAATTATCTTATTACAATATTTAAAATATTTATATGTAATAAAAGTTTTTTGGACAAGAAGTGAAACATATATTCATTATATCTTATGTTAAAATTTAATCTTTAATTAACAAAAACAAGGATTAAGGATTATGTTTTAAACTACTTATAATCACATGGTGGGAGAGAATAATTGTTATATCATATAAAAATTTATTTCAAATAAAAAATTTAAGGGCGTTGTATGAATGCACAAACACTTTCTCTCTACTGCTTTTTTGGGACTCAAAATGTTTATCTCTATCACACACCCCAATTTTTACATCCATCCAAAATAAAAAATTTAAAACTATTTATTTTTATTTTTTGGTATTGTTTTACTCTTTTATCATCAAAATCGTTTTTATTTTTTATTGGTAAAAGTTATATTAGAATACTTGTTGTTCAAACTACATTCCTTGAGATTGCTTTCCAAGTGTTTAATTTGTTGTATAACAATATATAATGCAAACAATTTAATACTATTTTTACTCTGGTAAGTATACAACAACTCTGTAATCTCCTTAATTATCTTTTGCTATTGTTATATAATAATTAAAAAAAAGTAAAAACAACATGCACGCTTTTTTTTATTTGAAAAAAAAAAGTGCATGCACGTCATATATATATATACGGAAACTTGCACTGATAATTAACAAGGTTTAAGCTAACAGTCAACTCTGAAACGTGTGACACAACGCGCCCTTTAGTTTCTCTAGTTCAACTCCTTTGTGACTCTGTCATTAATTATTTATTTATCTTCTAATTCAATTTTTTTTGGTACATTGCATGTATGTACCGACACGTGAAAACCTAATTTTTTTTAAAATATAAGAGTCGGATAGCGTTTAAATTTTTGAAAAAAATATAGTATATAACACAAAGAAAAAGTGGTGTATGTATATGCATATGTGTGCTTTAATTAATTTATTTATCCCATTCAACAAACGCATAGTATTAAGTTGTACAAAAGATGTAAGTGTCATAATTTTATTAAACAACCTAACAGGGAAAAAAACATGAAAACTAAACCTAATTAAGTTTTCTCCCAAAAGGAATTCACTCATGGGTAAATTAAATAGAAAAATAGCAGAAAAAATTTATCATGATTTGAATGTAAAAAATTTAGAAGAAATTGCACTCTCTTACTCTAATCTTTTGATCCAATTATAAATTTATCCATAAATAATTTAATTTTAGAAATTAATCACCACATACAACTAACTCATTGTAATTTCTCCTTGACAGTTTAAATTGAACATTAACCATAACAGACGCGCGAAGCATCCAAAATACTCTCATCTCTTCTGTTACCAAATCCCTTTATACTTAGCATTTAATTTAGACAAATGAGAATAATTAAAAACCACAATGGTTTAGTTAAAAGAGCATGTTATTAAATATATCAATCTGATGAACTGAGTTGAACATAATCTAACAGTTCATATCTAAAAAATAAATAAAGAACAGAATCTATCAGTTACGAGAAGAGTCAGGTGAGAGGTCAGCACATTGAAAACCAACCTCATATATACATGTCATTATGTCATTGGATAAACTAAAGTAGAGGAAATAAAAAAAGTAGAAACTAGGAAGCGAGAAAGGACAGTACATGACAATTGACTAATACTTAACGGACAACCAACCAAACACCCACACACCAACTATCCTTAAGACGCACTCTCTCTCTCTGCCTATTGTTCTTTCACTCTCTCTCTCTCTCTCACGCACGAACCATGCAGTCACGCATATGGGCTAAACCACCGGTCCAACTCTACCATCTTTCCTTCTTTTATATATATGTGTGGATATACATTCAAACGCCGTATGTGATATTACCCTCCATTCCTCATCTTTTTAATACTTTCTCTAGTTGCCATTGTACTTGTCATCTTCTCTTCTGTTTCCAAGTTCCAACTAGCTAGGGTTTCTTTATATATATATATACCCTTTTGAAGGTGTAAAAGCATAAGGAAGAATGAGGAAACCTTGTTGTAATCAGGTGGATATGAACAAAGGAGCTTGGTCCAAACAAGAAGACCAGAAACTCATTGATTACGTCAAGAGATATGGCGAGGGTTGCTGGCGTACTCTCCCTCAAGCTGCTGGTATATATCTATATATGAAACCTCAAACTAACATTTTAATTTATCTCTTTAGTTTCATGGTTGCTAATTTGTTGAATTAATAGACTTTTCTTGAAGGAGTATTTTGTGAAAAGGGTTAATTTGCTCCCTGGAAATTTCATAGGAATTCCCGTGTAGATGGGGAAAAAATCTCTTTTTTCCATTTTTTTTAAAGAAAAACTACATTCAAGAATCTAAGTTTTGCAAAATTTACAATAAAAAATTTTAAAGATTAAAATTACTCCAATAACTGAAGTTATTATGAATTTTTAAGAGATTTACTATTAAAATTTAAAAGAGTTACAATAAATTCTTTAAAAAGTTACTGTTTAAATAATTTTGGTGGTAATTTTTTTTAAAATTCTAGTAATAAATGACAGTAACTTTAACCATAGGAGTAATTTTAATTTTTAAATTATTTTATTATAAATTTTACAAAACTTAGATGCTTAAAAGTAATTTTTCCCATTTTCAATCTCTAAATTATAAGTTTTCTAAAATTTTTTATCTGATGTTGATCTTCAGGCTTACTTCGCTGCGGTAAAAGTTGTAGGCTAAGATGGATAAATTATCTTAGGCCAGACCTTAAAAGAGGCAACTTTGCTGAAGATGAAGAAGATCTCATCATCAAGCTTCATGCACTCCTAGGCAATCGGTGCGAATATTTCATAAGCATATCTAATTAATTAAATTACTCCTTTGCTTCTCTTTTTTTTTTTTGGTTGGTTCATTAAAGGGAAAAAAAGAATTTTCATTTTAAGCCTAATTAGCAACATTTATGTTAATCAATTAATCAGATAATATGATAAAACTATTTATGAAATGTTCACTTAATAACTTAAGTTTTTAAGTTGAATAATTTTTTTACGTGATATTAGTTACTCTGTAATCAAATGGTCAGCTAGGCTTTACAGAAGTCATTGAAATTTAATACCACATACTAAATATATAATCCTTTTCATTAATAATGATTCACATTGTTTCCTATAGGTGGTCACTGATAGCCGGAAGATTACCAGGGCGAACAGATAATGAAGTGAAAAACTATTGGAACTCTCATCTGAGAAGAAAGCTCATAAACAAGGGCATTGATCCAAATAACCATCGGTTAATTCGGAATCCACCGTTAATGTCTGGTAGCTTAGCATCATCGTATAATGGCTTGAAAGACAATAATTGTGTCAAGAATGATAAGCCAACAAAACCGTATGCTGATAACAGCTCTAATTATGATCAAGTCTCAGATGCAGCAAGTGGTTTGGAGGAAGAGTCTTTTTGCTTACCAGATTTGAACCTTGATCTCACAATGAGCAATAATATTACTTCATCACATCCTCCTCCACCTTCTAATATTGCTGAAGGAGCCAATACTGATCAAAAGCCAATTCATGAATATTCTAAAACATCAACTGAACTTCTTCTATTTAGGTAATCTTTACTTTCCTGTGAAGATAAAGAAATTCAGCTCATCCTATGGAAGAAAAAGATTGATCTTTTTATGACAGCCCTTATTCATTATATGGTAAAAAAGGCTACACATTGCCTTGAGAAAGCTCCAAATCTTAGCAAACGGTGAAATTGATTCCACTGGGTAGTAGACATGTATTAATATATAGTTCATTTTGTATCAACCATGTAAAAGTGATAATCACCATATAATGAATAGTTTAATTTTTATTATTACAAACATTAATTTCTTATATTTACATTGGTTGGTGTTCCTTTCTTGTTTTACTGCAGATTTGGAAGTCATATGGCTTTAACATTAATGGAAATAGTTCTTTTTTAGGGAAATTAATTGTACCTAACTGAAAGCCAAAAGCTGCAAATTATAAGAATGAGAGGATAAAGAGAATCCATCTATTGGTAGGTATATAGAGATTAAACTTGAGGTGGGAAGACTTTCACTATTTCCTTTGGCTAATATAAGGAATTTGTATAATTCACCCTTAATTAGAAAACAGTATGTGTTTACAATATTTATGTTTTGGATTAAGAAGTTTTCACTTTTTCACTTATTAAAAGATAAAATAAGCATGGGATTCGAGTGATAATTTTCTTGTAAAAATATAATTAATACATGGGTATTTAAGTCATTCTCCTATGTACAATGGATGCAATATTAGGAGAAAATAACTTAAATATCTCCTTAATCCTTATTTATTTTGTCTTTTAATAAAAAAGTAAAAGTTTTTTAAAATACAGATACATAGATTACTTATCCTCACATGAGGATGTGAATTAACCTACATACACAAATAGAAATAGCGTAAATAGTAGTTCCAACATATACCTTACTCAAAAGGATGATACAACTGGGTATATGAATGTGAGATCATTGCTTTATTTTTGAGAGTTAGAGAAGGAAGTATACATTAACCATTAGATCTCGGATGAATGGTGAATATTTTTTTTAGTACATGCATGACAGCATGGTTGGACAAAAGATCTTCTACAAATTATCCATACGTCTCACAAGACTCCACCTATACACACGCACACGCAGAGAGAGAGAGAGAGAGAGATTGATTTAAAGGTCAACTTAAAACATGAAGTGAAGTGACTTTTCAACAGATCATGCCAACTTTCAATTATGTTTGAATCTGATAATCATGCAAAACGTTTTCTCTTCACTCTCGTAATATACACACAAACCCCGTCTAACATTCAAAGCGAGAATAAGCTTATAGGAATGATTTGGTCTATATCTCTATGCTCCAGCGTTCACAATTTTAGACATCCAATGTAGAACAAAACAAGTAAAATGGAGATCATGTGATACAGGTTGGCTGTATTATCCCCACCTACAGTACTGTAAAGAGACTGGAGGCATTCAAGCAAATATCTGTTGCATAAAAATGTTCATTTCTTGTACATAATATCAGTTGAGCAATTGTTATACTCATTTAAGTAATTTTCCACCCTTGTCCGAAAAACAAAAGTTAGAAAACCCAGCCCAAGATAATCACAATAACACTTTGAAGTTACTTGCCTGGTGATATACACCTGGTCATACTCGGCAAAATTGAAACTACAGTCCACAAGGTTTTTTTCTGAGAAAAAACTGCCACTTGGTTTCAATTTGGTATATAAATATTTTAGTTTCTAGGCACTAAAAAAACGTTTAGGCTTAATATATATATATATATATATATGAAAATTATAAATTTTAATTATGTGTCTTATATATCTTAAATTTAATGTAGGAACATATTGATTTTTTTTTAATACATCTCTCATGTTCAAATTACACACACACAGACACAGACACGCACACACATTTTCAAATACATGGGAAATGACATATTTACATACCAAAAAATATGTAATTCATAAGCACAAAGCCTTAAACTCCAAAATCTACCTCAAATATGATCTTTCGAGTATTATTGTTGGAAAATTTTATTTTTGGGCTCATATTAATTGTATATTTTTTGTTTTCTAATCACAGGTTTGCTAATAGTTTATTGAGATATTTTAGGTCCAAATTGTTTAAAATAACCATATCATAATTAAGCCTAACATATATTTAATTTTAAGTCTGGTTAATTGTTAAAAATGTGAAAGATTAGATTTTACTAAAACCTATAATAAGATGAGCTAGTAGGAAACTATTTATGATAAAACTAGATCCGCTTTCTAACACTAATTTTGTAAGCTTCACTATCAAAACTTCTATCAAGTCTAAGCCATAAAGAAAATTTAGCCATACCAAATCTAACCTTGCAACAATGGAAAAAATATGTTCTTCAAATAATCTTATTTGGTGTTCTAAATATTATGCACATGATCTGTATTATTATTATTATTAGAATTTTTAGCATAATATAACATATGGTATCAGAGTTGTGCTATGCATGATTTTAAAACCTAAATATCTAATTGCAAATATTCACTTTTGTTTTTGGTTTGCTTGCAAATATCTAAATGTGCAAATCAATTTAAGGGTTTTAATGCTTTAATGACAAGCTTTAATTCTATATTTGACTTACCCCTTGTATTGATCTGATGAGAAAAAATTTTAACCATGAAATTTTAGTTTTTCCACATATTCAAAATTTTTTATCTTGAATTATATGATGCTTTTAATTCAATTCTTTGTATGCAAAAGCTTCCTTGCACATTTATAAGCCTATTTGAAGTATTTAATTGTATTAAAATACCTTGGAAAATTAGAAAAGCTTAAGAAGAGCATAAGTTCAAAATTGCAAAAAACCAATACTTGAGATCTAAAACTCTTGTCATTTCATCATTGTCCTTGGGATCAATTTTAAATACAAAAATTCTTCTAGATATGGTTTTGTCGCATCAAAAATAATGAGGAACGCTTTGGGTTGAAACCAAATCTAAAAATGAGTTTTAGATTCATGGGTTAACCTAGCAAAAGGTTGAAGACAACCTCTAACTAGAGTTGACAAGGCCTATCCATGTGGCGATTTAAGGGCCACATTAGTTTCGATTGGCATATTTTTTTATGCCATTCTCCTTTTCTTAATTTTTTTTATTTATCTATTTTTTTATTTTTATTATGCTCAAAAAAGTTATTTGAGTTTTTGCCTTTTCTTATCGTAAAATTAATTTTTTATTTTTTAAGGCAATAAAGAATATAAAAAATTGAAATACTTTCATGTATGCTGAACATGAAATTAATTAGGTTGTACTCTTCCTAGATAGGTATATAATTTATATACTCTCAAGCCTAAGTTAATAGAATTAAATATTACACTATTTAATATTCAATTCATTATTTATCCAAATTTTAATTGTAATTATGGTTTATGATTTGATCTTTTAAGGTACATTTAGTATAATATCACATTTAATTGGTCAAATTTAATTTTATCCTAATTTGAGAATTTTATTTGGTAAACAGTCATTAAAATGATTCTATTTATAAAATGTTAACAAAATCATTTAGTTCCCTTATTAATGGGAAGTAAGGCAATTCTTTTACTTCAATCAAGAAATATTATTTTGTGAGTTGTTATAAGTGTTTATCACCAAAGTAATTCATCCATCAAAATTTACAAAATTGTTTACTTCTCTTGTTGAATCATTTGAATTATTATACATAATCATCTACTTAAATTATGTGTAGTAATTATGTTATTGCATGAAGCATGTGGGTGGAGATACATTATTTGAGATCATATATTCCTTGATGGATTAAGGTATATAAGTTGAATGATTTACCTACCCAAAGGCAATGAATTTTTTAATATTGTATAATTTCTTTAATTTTGATTTGCTTCATGTAAAAGGAGCTAATTGCAATGCCATGTTCTCTGCAAAAAAAGGAGTGTATAATGATGCACTTGACATTTTTTATAGATATCTTATTCAAATTTTGACTTATTTTGAAATTGCTTGCTATATTAACCATGTTGCATTAAATTAGTTTTTTTTTTTTGCTATAAACAATAATACCACTACCATAAAGGTCTTAACTATTTGAAATTGTAAGAAATGGAGCAAGACATATAATTTTCTTTGAGAATAGTGGATATAGATCTAGCACTATGTGTAGATAAACCTTGAAACCCATTGACAATAGCAATGCTGAGCAAAAAATAAATACTATGCTAAGTAGAAAAATTTAATTACCATAGCCTTATAATGGTGGTACATCTTAGACTAAGTTTAAGATTCATAATATTCCTATACATTAACCATGCACTTAATTCTCTTTCGCAAAAGTTCAATCAAATTAAAATTGCTTACAACATACAAGATCAAACTTGGAATGTTAATGATCTAATTTCAAAATGTGTGGCTGAGGAAGAAAAATTAAAGAGGGAAAGAAGTGAAACTGCTTATTTTATTTCCTACAATAAGCTAAAGTTCCATAAGGGAAAAGGAAAGCTTAATAAGACAAAGACTTATACTCTTAAAAATGATTAGGACTTTAAGAAGCATGGTAACAATTAGATTAATGGTAATGCAAGGCTTAAGGACAAGATGAATGATTCAAAATGCTTCTTTTGCAAGAAGAAATGTCACAAGAAAATTGATTATTTCAAGTTTATGGCCTGACTAGAGAAGAAGAACAAGTAACAAGGTGAATTGTTGATTTGTGTTTGTGTCGAATTAAATGTTATTCATGTTCCTTTGAACTATTGGTGGCTTGAAAGTAGTGCTTTTTTTCATATATATTACATCTACTTTACAAGGGTCCAAAAATGCAGGAGACCAAGTGAAAAGGACTCTAAACTTAAAACTAGTAATAGTGCTAATGTTGAAGTTGAATGAATTGGAACTGTCATTTTGTTACTAGACTTTAATTTTCAGCTTTGTTTGGATAACACTTTTTCCATTTCCTCCTTTAAGAGGAATTTAGCTTCTCCTTTTTTCCTTGGTAATGCTAGCTATTGTTTTAATTTTAGAAATAAAAGAGTTGATATTTCTTATAATTCCAAAGTAATTAGTAGTTGCATTTTGTCGACTAGATTATATAAATTGTACGTGCCTTCTAAAGATGAATGTTTATCTTTCAATATTGAGAATCCTGTGGCTAAAAGATCTTTAATTAAGGAGAAATCCTTGCTATTATGGCATAAACGTTTAGGTCACATTTCAAATGGAAGAGTTAAAAGGGTAATGAAGGATGACATTCTTTCTTAACTTGATCTAAGAGAAATAGAGATACATGTTGATTATCTAAGGGGAAAATTAACCAAAACTAAAAAAAAGCAATAAAAATCTCTTAGAAATAATTCATACATATATTAATGGACCTTTTTCAAATATCTTTTGTGGCAAAAGATATTTTATCACTTTTATCAACAATTTCACATGTTATGGCTATGCTTTCCTAACTAAAGACAAATTTGATGCCCAAGGCATGTTCAAAATTTATTGAACTGAGATTGAGAAACAGTTGGAGAATATTATCAAAATAGTGAGATCCAATTGTGGTGATGAGTATTATAGGAAATACAATGATAGTAGATAATAGAAAAGGACCTTTTGATAGATATTTACAAGATTGTAGAATTGTTACCCAATATAATATGCCTGGAAGTCCTGCACAAAATGGTGTGGTAGAGAAATGGAATTGTACACTCATGGATGTGGTTTGGAGCATGACGAGCAGATCTATTTGCTTGATTTTTTGCAGGGTGAAGTGATAAAGCCACCACTTATATTGTTAATCATATTCCTAATAAATCTATATCTAAAATACCTTTTAAGTTTTGAACTAGCACAAAGCCAAGTCTAAATGATTTCCATGTTTGGAGATGTCCTATTAAGGTAAAGATTTATAATCCTTCTTTGAAAAAAAAAGATAGATTCCAGAACTTCCTATTGCTTCTTTATTAGATACCTAAAGTACTAGAAAGGATATAGATTTTATTATCCTACATGTGGTAGTAGAATTGTTCAATCATTGACAGTGAAATTCTCAAAATTTGATATTATTGAAGGGAGTTGTTTTTAGATTTCTAAAGCAAATGTGTCAAGTAGCATTGTCTCTATTCTCATCCATACAAAGGCCCGTATCATGGATGAAATTCCTCAATTAGTTAAATTGATTCCAAAAGCAATTATACAAGTCCTAGAAACACATGAACCAATTCATGAAATTCCCCTGAGGAAGTCTCATAAAGAAAGAAGATTAGAAATTGCTAGTTGATTACTCTGTTTATCTTGGTGAGATAGATTTTGATAGTAGTCAGATTATAAACCTTTTGACTTATACTGAAGCCATTAATAGCCCTCAATTAAACATGTAAAAGGATGCAATGAGAGATAAGATAACTTTTATGTGGAATAATAAAGTTTGGGAGCTTGTGTTGTAAGTTAATAGGTTAGAAATGGGTATTCAAAATCAAGAAAAACCTTATAGGTCAAATTGAAAGATTCAAAGTTAGGTTAGTAGCCAAGGGTATTTACAAAGAGAAAGCATTGATTTTACTGAGACCTTCTCACCAATAGCCATTAAAGACTCACTCAAAATCATTATGAACTTGTGACTTAGCGTTTCATCAAATAGATGTGAAGATAACTTTCTTTAATGGAGATGTTAATGAAGAAGTTTATATGATATAGCTTAAAGGTTTTTGACGAAACTAAGAAAGTCAATTTATGGTGTTAAATAAGCTTCTCGCCAATGGCATTTAAAATTTGATGAGGTAGTGATCTCATTTGGTTTCGTTGAGAATAAATTTGATCAATATATATATATATATATGAAGACTAGTAGGAGGAAATTTATTTATTTATTTTTCTTATGCTTTATGTGGATGACATTTTTCTTACAAGTATTGGTTTATCTCTGCTTCATGAAAATAAAACTTCTCTTGTCTAGTGCTTTTGATATGAAAAAACCTTAGAGAGGCTTTTTATATCCTAGGTATTAAGATACATCGTAATAGATCTCGTGGTGTTTTCAGATTATCTCAAAGAGCTTATATAGATTGTATATTAAAACAATTTAATATGTAGAATTGCAAGTCTAAGGATGTAACTACTATCAAAGATGATAAACTTAGCAAAAGTCAATGCCCAATAAATGAACTTGAAAATAAAATTATAAAGTATATCATATATGCTAATGCAATTGGCAGCTTGATGTATGCATAATTATGCACTTAAACTGACGTTGCATTTGTTATGAATGTTTTCTGTAGGTATCTTTCAAATCTTGGATTTGATCATTATGTTGCGTTCAAGATAGTTATGACATATATGTAGAAAACAAAAAACTTTATGCTTGTTTATAGAAGGGTTAACAATATTAAGTTGATAGGATTTTCAAACTTTGATTTTTCTTGTTGCCCAAATGATTTGAAATATGCTTATAGTTATGTTTTCATGCTTGCTAGTGAGGCCATTTTTTGGAAAAGCATGAAACAAAGTTTAATTGTATTTTCAATTATACATGCTGAATTTGTTACAAGCTATAAAGTAGCCTTACTAGCTCTTTGGCTCAAGAACTTTATGTCAAAGCTTCAAGTGGTTAACTCTATTGTTAGACCACTAGTTATTCATTGTGATAATGATACAACTATGTTTAACTTTAAAAACAATAAGATAAGCAGTAGATCTAAGTATATAGAAATTAAGTATCTTACAATAAAGGATCTGGTTAAGAAATGAGACATTGTCACAGAGTTTTTAAATATAAAGTCAATAACTAAAGAATTAAGACCCATATAATTTAAGAAATATATTAAGAAAATGAGTGTTTTAAAATCTTTTGATCTTTTAGGTTAGTGGGAATTTAATACTTTATATTTTATATTTACTCTATGAATGTCATTTGACCATATTATTTTATTTTAATTCACTTTGAATTTTTTATATACTTGATGTGTTATACTATTGCACCATTAATTCAACATGTTTTATCAATGATAATTACTATGTTAATGCTTCATTTATGCAAAGATTGAATATAACATGTATTTTAAGATATAGTATTTATCTTAAGCACAGCCATTGTATTTCTTGTAATATGTCTCTATTGGCATCATATAGTATTCTAAAAATAAAATTATGTTAAGCAAAATAATTTCTCCTACTAGTTGAGCATAAGGGATATTAAAAAAGTATACATAAGTTTGATAAGAAATGGTATACTATTAATCACTTTTGAAAATTGTTTCTTACCACAATTTTAGACTTATGATCTATGTCAATATGATTGTTGATATATGCAATTATGAATTGATCTTATGTCAATAAAGGACATAATGATCATTATTATCTCATATTGATGGTTATGTTGGATTAGATTGTATTCATTGTGTTATTTTAAGACCTTCTTTTCTTTAATAAAAATGCACACATAAAGCTTTGTTATTTTGTTAATGAGAGTCATTTTACAAAAATAAAATGAATTTAATTTAGAATATAATCAATGTGGCCCAAGTAGAAAATGTTAGAAAATTTTATTCATGGACTTACATTAATTGTATATTTTTGTTTTCTAAATACAGGTTAGCTAATAATTTATTTAGATATTTTAGACCTAATTTTTTAAAGTGATCATATGGTAATATTAGATCCAATACATGTTTAAGTCTGATTAGTAGTTGAAAATATGAGATATTAGATTTTCCTAAAACCCATAATAGAAAGTCCTAGTAAGATGCTATTTAAGGCAAGATTAGTTCCCTTTCTCTAATCTTAATATTGTAAGTTTCCCCATCAAAATTACTATCAAGTCTAAAGCTATAGAAAGTAAAATTTAGTCGTACCAAATCTAACCCTA
This sequence comes from Erythrophleum ivorense, assembly GCA_026724425.1. Lineage (NCBI taxonomy): Eukaryota > Viridiplantae > Streptophyta > Magnoliopsida > Fabales > Fabaceae > Erythrophleum > Erythrophleum ivorense. The sequence goes on from JAIUCV010000009.1 coordinate 48,502,275, forward strand.
TTGTAGTAGAAAAGTCAAGGGCGTTTGATGTGTGTCGAAGTCACAAAAAATAATTTCTTACTCTTTAAATAATGTTTATTGTAGATAGAGTGAGTAGGATCGTATTCCATAAGAACTAACTAAATTATTTAATCTAAAATTAAAATACAAACAAAAAAAAGAAAATAAAGGAGATTTTTTTTTAATAAAATAGAAATAAATAATTTCAAACAATATTTTTAAATAGAACTCAATGCAAACGACTCCCAACCAATATTTATTTCAAATCTAGCTCAACCAATTTGATCATTGAAAATTTCAAAAGAAATATTTCTCTTCTAAAATAGATTAGTTATAAATATTAATTAGCTCTGATATTTTACTCTTCCTTAAAGATATTTAAAGGGAACAAGCTCTTCAATTAAACCTTGTTCATTAATTAATTCTAAATAAGCTCTCAAAATTTAAATTATGAACAGTATTACGAATAAGAAAAGTCATCAATCATCATTCAATAATACATATACTCGCATGTTTAAAATGGAAGAAATATTTTCATTAATACACAAAGGCAATTTTGAAGTATTAAAGTTATTGAATTACTACTTTACTGAATCTAATAAATAATTACAGATTCACAAATTCAGATAGTGGTAATTCTTCAACTAAAATAAGGTACTAATTTAAATTAACTAAATAATAATATCATAAAAATAAAAAATATTTTAATATTCAAGAAGAGAAAAACAAATAAATCAAGCTCTCACAAATTGTTCATTGAGTTAGACCCTCAATAACTTTAACTAGAAAACTAAAAAATTAGCTACTCATGACTTTGAAGAACTCAAAAAAATTCTATAGAAATTTGTAAAGAGTTAGAAAGAAAAATAAGATAAAGACAATATATAAGAAGAGAGGAACAAGAATAGATCTTGAATTTGAGTTGTCCTTTGTGCATCCTCAACCTCTACTTTTATAATCTTGAATTTGAGTTGTCCTTTGTGCATTGACAGCCTCTACTTTTATAAGCTCTCTTTGTCTTATTTTTATCTTTATCTTCTTTTTAAAATCTCAAAAGATGATATGAATAAGTCTTTTTTACCGTATCTTTATCTTTATCTTCTTTTTGCATATATATATATATATATATAATATGGATAAGATATATAATATAATTTCTTTTATTTTCTCTAACTAACTATAAAAAGAGATATATATAAAATTAGCTTATTATTCATATAATATTTAAAATTTATATTATTTTTAATCTCAAAATTATATCTATTTAAGTGTGTAAAATATACTCATCAACGTTCTTCAAATAATCTTATTTGGTGTTTTAAATATTGTATACATGATCTATATTATTATTATTTAATTAGAATTTTTAGTGATCCACGAAGGGCAAATGATTCATAGCTGCGTATTTTAGATATTTAAAAGGGCTTATGCATGGTTGGCAGAGAATAGCCCCAAATAGTTCTAGCAGAAATTGCAGAAATTAATATAGAAGTATGCAAGGACAATATTAATTATTTCTTTGACAATCCTATCATGCAGTGTTGGGTTGGGTTATAACCAAACATCAAATTAGTCAAATGTAGTAGATAGTTCAATGGAAATGCTAGTGTTTTCGCTTCAGGGGTGAAAGGAGAATTCAAAATTCTCATGCACTCTTTCTTTCTATTCCGTTAAAATCTATCCTCAATAGTCAAATGAATTTCAGTACTGTCAATGTCATGTAGAAACTCAGATGAGAAGACTAGAGAGAAGAAAGTTGGATATGACATAGTTGATCTCCCACATTGACTTTTATGTCCGCCGTGGGACTCAACGGGAATCTCATGCTAAGTGATAATATTAAAACTAATATATATTTTTATTGCCATCTTTTTATTAAAAAATTGGATGCCTTGATGTATGTTATGTTTTTGGTTTTTTGGGTGCAAGTAAAATGGTGCTAGATTGCTTTATTAAATGTTGCAGTCTCTTAATTAGTTTGCAAGGACTTGACTTGAAACCCAGTTTTCTATTTGGATGGCGAGAGTTGCCAAGTACATTTATATGAAAGCTCAGAATTCAAAGGAAAAAGAAACAGTAAATTAATGCGGCGAAAGAAAAACAAACAAGAGGAAAAAAAATTAAGAAAAGAAAAATAATTATATATTGGTGTGTCAGCTGTTTGGGAGGTACAAGAAGATATGCCGATTCACGTTAAAACCGCGAGAAAAAAGGGAAACAAAAAGTCAGTGATGCTTTGAAAGCAAAAGGGAAGAAAAATCAACGATCAAAAGCAAAGAAACACAAAATAATTAGTATCCGTTTTGGTGGAAGTGATCCAGTTTTTGTTTGATAAAATTTTTTAATAAATATTTTATTAATATTTGAAAAGCAGTTCGTATTTAATATGAATCTTTAAAAAATCAATATTTTGATTGTTAAATTATAAAAAATATATATACTTAAAAAGTATGGTAAAAATAATGAATGGGGGTACAATAATGAAAAAGGACATGTAGTTTGAGAGTAATTATAATGAATAATGATATTAAGTGGGACATAATTATTTTTTTAAAAAAAAATTTACTACTTTTAAATAGAAGTTTTAATTTCTTCTACTTCTTTTTATATAAAAAAATTACTTTTGGTATTACAAATAACTTTTTCTATTGCAAAAATTTAAGCAACCACTTTCAAATCTTAAAATAAGTATTTTTTGAAAAATAAATAACATCTTCTTCCAAATAACATGACCAAACAAGTGGCTGAATTAGATAAAGTATTATTCTCTCCCGTCGTCAGATTATTTTAGTTTAAAATATAAGTCATTTCTCTAAACTATCTTGATCATTAAATGACTTTTCCCTTAAATACTCCTAATTAAATAAAGAGTCAGTAAGATTAATACAATTTACTAAGAATGAAAAAATTTTCTTTAATTAGGGATAAATATAAAAAAAATTATGTTTTGATATGAATTCACTTAGTTAAATTATCTTTAACTAATTTTTTTAATATATGTGAAGTAAGTATTGGTGACTTATATTAGAAACTGGAGAGAGTATATAATTACTATTTAAAAGTCTTTCACTTAGTTTGACGTATCATACCTTAAATCAAAATTCCTATGAATTCAACGAGAATTAATTCAATAAAATAATGACAACTATTAACTAAATCAATATTATCTGTTACTTTAAATTTTCCTTTTTGAGTGTGCTGAATTTTTATAAGGATAAAACTTCGATGATAATAATAATATGAGCTTTTTTATAATTGAACATTAAAGGTTTCCTTTTAAAAATTTTTATTTACCACAATTTTATTAAAAATTTTAATGGGGTGAGCATCAAATTATCACTTACTACTTAGTTATAAATGTTCTAAATAACACATGAAGTAATAACACCTAAAAAGAAACTATATATTTGTACCCGACACGTCATATTAGACACTATACAATGCCTGGAGTTATACTTATACCTAAATATTCTATGTATTGATGTTTTATTGAGTTTCCATATTAGCATAGCCTGATATCGAATCAACAAACTAACGCATACAAAATGTTTAAATAGTGAGAAAAACATTCCAGAAATGACTTTATTATTGTTTCTAGCTAGTAACTACACGAACAGCAAGAAAAATAGAAATCAAATTTAAATATATTCTCAAATTATAATTCTCCCCTCCAGGCAAAACGTATGCTAATTTTAAAATAGGTAAATATACAGAAGCTTAATTGACTTCGTATAGACCATAGTAAAACTGTCTCTTGTTGGGCCATGAGGTTTCTAGCAAAGTTTGGTGGAAATGCGTCTACTGAAGGACTTTCCTGAGGTAGCTACTCCGACCTACTCGTCCTTGCCCTTGGAAGGATGGGTGTAGCAGAGCAGATACCGTTTGCATGGTAGGACTCGTGCATATAGTAGTAGCCACAAACATAAGTATACTCACCCCTGCAGGTTTATATTGGAGTCCGTTAAGATGTCAGTGTACGTCTATTGTTTGTCGTTTGAATCTTCCAACGTATTATATAGCTGTTTCATATTCATATATATATATATATATATATATCAGTTATTTGATATTGATAAATGGTGAAAATTAGCAATATTCCACTGACATTTATGGAAATACAGAACAATTAATTCAACGCCTTAAAGGGTTACATCACTCTTCTCTGGCTTTGGAAGACACTTCATTGTGATTATGACATTCCATCTAACTTATTTCTTGGGCTTCAATAATTAGAGTGAGAAAACTCAATTTTGTAATTCTTACTTAAAAAGTAAATTATGTTAAACTATATTTAATATTTTTATCTAAAAAAGTATATCAAAATTTTTAATAATTTCTTACATATTGTAATTTTTTTAAAATTTACTTTTCGTTAAAAATTATATAATATTAAAAATAATTATATAATTTTATTTTAAAAAATGAAGATTATATAAAGTTAACTTTATTCATAAAAATATATTAAAAGAGAGTTAAAAGTAATTTTTAAAATAAGAATATTAGGCGTAATTTAACCTAACGTGAGGACATTAGTCTAATTTCCTCTTCAAAAAATTGTAATTTTTTTAGTGGAATTTTCATAACCTAAATGTAGCTAGGAAGAAAACTAAACACGCAAGGGGAAGGAATCAAACGTAACTAAAACGATATTAGATGAATCTCGATCTTAATAATTGAGGTTAGTGTCTTATTAACATGTGAACTATATATTCATTCGCTGTGGAAATTTTTTTTGTTTTTGGGTAGAGATTGGCCGTGGAAATTTGATTGAACAAGAATTATACGCGATTCATCATTCAAGTTAACTTCTTTTGCAAATATTGCCATAAAAAATGGAGCCATCTTGGGTCCACTTGGTGAATGTCCATGGGGTTTGGTGAGAATGCTTCTCATCCCGTCCCAACTCCTAACCACCACCCACCAAATTATGCACTCTAAGAGGCACATGTTAGACTAATACAATGCGAGAGAACTATTTTTTTCTAAAAAAATGAAAAAGATTCATATTCTATATGAATAAATTCAAGTATCTTTGTGTGTGAATGTGGGTGTACAATTCTCCTTTTTCCTTTTTCCTTTTTTTTTTGACAGAAATTGGGATTTAGCATGTGGCTTAGACCTGACATCGTTATTGGGTCAAGTTCAATATCACTATACCATGTGGGTGTACAATTCTTTTATTTAAGTTGTAGGCCCAGTAGTACATTACGTATTAGGCTCCAATATATGGACTTGACTTAAAAATACCAGATCCAATTCATGCCCTTTATATACCAGCCCAGCCCAGTAATAATGTCCTCATTATGTCAAATGTCAATCTTTCACGCTTTTTTTTTTGGCCAACGTTTCACGCTTAATTCAAGTTATACATTTTAATTTGTATGTTCTTGAAAACAAGGAAAACTCAATTATGCTAATACTAGAAAAAATTTTAAATAATATTTAATCCAATTAATCCTAAGAAATTACAAAAATTCATGAACACTTGACTTTTAGACAAGTATGTAAAAAAATTATGCGCAAAACAATAGATTTTAATTAAAACAAGGTGTTTCAATACAACCCATATATATTTTGCACCGTGTGATAACATATCCAAAAGCTAGGAAGTAGCCCCTTAAACTTCTTACTCTAGTCTCATTAATAGAAACTAATGCTCATTTGTATTGTTGTAACTCATCTAACTTTATTGCCACACTTTGATAGCTTTTGACCATTATCACATTCAAAATTAATTATTACACCCCACAATAAGAAGCATATCACTTTCCTTTCAATTGGCTTTAATACCCATTAGAAAAAGAAAAAAAAAAGAAAAAGAAAACTCATAACTTGATAGCTATCGCAAATATTCATACAATAAAGAAACCAATTTTAATGTGTAGTACTAAACTTTTACAAGACTTATGATATTGTAGGGCATTTTTCTTTATGTTGGTGTATTCTTCAAAAGGAAATTGGTTAGATAGTTGAGATGATTTAGTTGTGAAATTGAACTTAAAAACCAACTTGCATTTCCTATTTTATTAGTCAAAGAACAGGGGACATAACCCTTCTTGAAGAATGATCCTTTTAAGTCTTAAATGTGACTAAACTTAGGATTGAAGTCTTAATGGTGCATAAATAACAGAGTTAAGGAGTTTATGAATAGGAATGATTATTGAACTTCTTAATAATGAAATGTATCAACTTTGAATTAAAATAGATTGACAATAGAAAGATTGAAAAAAAAAAAGAATACAATTTAATTCAAATTTTTGATTGAGAGTGTAAATAAAACATTAAAGAAATTTGTAAATAAAATTGCAAACAAAACAAGTAAATAACTAAAATATATAGTAAGTTATAATGCAAGCATTTTTGGGAAGTTTCTATATGTCTTGTGTGGTGTCCCTTGTACTTAATTTATAGCTTCTTCAATAGTTATGCACATTCTCCAATAGCCCACATCCATGTTCATCATATTCATGTATGCATGGTGGCTTGATACTAAAGATCATAACACCCAATTGCCCTCCATAGTCACATAGTTGATAAATTCATGCCTTCCTATTTTCTCTGCATTTTATAACGTGATATGTGGGTCTTCAACTAGGGCTTTTAATTAGCATTTCATCAATTGGTACCTTTTAGTTAGTATTTTTCAACTAATTTTTTGGTTGACTTAACTCCTAAGAATTGTTGATAGCATATAATTTTTGGAGAGTGTTCAAAACTAAACCAAATCAAGTCAAATTAAACAAACTTAAAATCAAACAAAATTGAAAGGAAGTAAATCCAAACAATTTTTGTCATGTCAAAACAAACTAAATCAATTTGGTTTTTGATTGATAAGGGTTTGACCAAATCAAAATACTTTAATTTTTTATATCTTAAATAATACATGCATTTATTTTTATTTTAAAAATTCAAATTAAATTCATAAAATAATAGACAAAAAGGTTATTAACTTTTAAAGTTTTAAAATTTACAATTTATTTATTTAAAATTCAAAGTAAATTAAAATGATATGCATAGCTTTTATATCTATTTATAAATTAAAAAAAAAGTAAATACCATTTAAATTTTTTATACATTAGTTACGAATAGAGTTATTAATACCTTGAATTTTGATATAAAATACAAAAAAATCAAAAATTTAAAGACAAATCAAAATTTATATAAATATAAGTATGAACCAAATTAAACCTAAACCAAATTGAATTAAGATTAAACCAAATCGGCCAAAATACAAAACTAAATAGGTCTCAATTTTTAAAAAAACCAACTTATTCGATTGAATTTAATTTTAATCCAAAACAAAACCAAAAACACTTATAATGTTAACACCTTCTAGGTAGGCGGATAGGAAGATACAAGGTACCCACAACTATTGACATAAAAATAAGAGTGATCCAACTAGTGCTGAGTTTGAGGTTAGCACAATTAATTGATTAGTTATTGGTTAATTTCCTTATTCCGTGTTTATCTTTGACAAACATAAAGTTGAGAGAAGACAACGGAACATAGCCCTCAGCTAACTTCCTTAATTTGACCCATTACTTTTATTTCAATCTATTACCAAAATCAGCTATATGATCTCGATCTGTTACATTTTATTGTCCTCGACCCAATATGTTATTTGATTTGGGGTTCCTATCATATCTATCTTTAAAATTAATATAGCATGTGCAAAAAAGCAATAATATGAAAGTGATGAAAATGAAAACAAAAATAATAATACTGGCACTTCATAAAAATTAGATTCTTATTAATTCATGTTGCATTACCTGTTTTTACCCTATATCGATCCCTAATTAATTCCTGTCATATCTCACAGCCATTGCTAAATCTTTCAAAACATAAACAATTTTAAAAAAAATCATTGTAACGAAGAAACAATTTAGTATTTAGTTTCTAAAATTGTTACTAATATTTTTGTTGGCCATTTGTTACTAATGTTTTTAATAATGTCTGTAATTTTTTTTATTTTAATTGAAATATTTTTGCCCAAAAATATTTATTTATATTTACAAAAGGAATTTTAACTATTTTATTTTTGTCTTATGACCAAAATATTTACAAATTTGGATAGAGATTAATAAATACATATAAAAATAAAATGTTTAAAAACATTTTTGTTTTACTCTTTTACAAGGGCTGCGAAACATACATTAACCTGTTGCTATTAATACAATGAATGAAACATTAACATTAACATCAACATCTAATGATGGTGGGGGATTTGTGTACGAGTTTAGTTTCATACCATTTGTACTTCAAAGAACCGAGTAGATTGTGTACACAAAACCCAAACATAATATAGACCCTAATGCTTCAAAAGCAAATGATAATTTAACTTCGTTTAAAAACAAGAGAAAATTATATTCAAAGACCCATGTTTTACAAGATTTATAATAAAATATTTTAAAAATTAAAATTACTTTTAAGAACCAAAGTTATTAGGACTTACTACTAAAGTTTAGTAAAATTATTATAAGTTTAATTAACTTTGATGATAATTTTTTTAAAATTTAGTAGTAATTTTTTTAAATTCTAATAATAAATCCTTTAAATTTTGATAGTAATTTTAGTCCTTGGAATAATTTCAAATTTTAAAATATTTTATTTTAAATTTTATAAAATTTTGATCCTTAAATATATTTTTTTTAAAAAAAATTCTTGCAATTATTAGCATCAACATCACAATGAATATCATCAAAATTAAGTGTTATAATGAGCAGGAGGGGAACCGAGATTAAGTATTATCATCAAAATTACAGCTTCTCGATCTTAGCTTTCCACAGTGGCAAAGTTAGGATTTGATTATGGGGGGAACTGAGATTAAAAAGCATATATGGTAAGAAGACGAAAGAAGAGGAGTGAGACGCATTTGTGACATTGAAACAAATAACATAAAAAAGGGAAGACAAACAAGAATGAGAAAAGTGAAAAGGAAGAGTTGTGAAAAGGAGAAGAAAGTGGAAGTGGGCCTTTTTAATTAAAAAAATAAAGAAAATGATGAGTAAAAGAAAAGAGAGAGAGAGAGAGAAAGTTAACCTTTACTGATCGATTCTTTTTCTTTTGTTGAGAGATAATCATGGTTATTGGATCTCCAAAGTATGAATCTGATATTAAATAAATCAAAATGTTGGAGGTAACCACGGCATCCCCTAATCTCCCTTTTTTTTTGCCACTAGCTAAGAGACCAAGTTCTATATCCAAGTTGTGATATAGAGTTTTTAAAAAGTATTCATCAATCCCACGCTGCCTTGTCAATGCAACGGAGGGCGTGTGTAATGACCTTAACTTGAATGTGGTGATTTAGGACATAACTGTAGTTGTTTCTCTCGGACATTAGGTTTCCAGTTAGTTCTTCTTGTCCTATCAACCCCATAAAAAAATGAGTTTTCTTTAGTAATGCATCCTTTTCTTTCATTCTTCCAAAAAAAAAAGGGATAAAAACAATTTCCTAACGCAAAATTGAGCATCCAAGAGATTACAAGCTATGTCTGACCTCAGTTTAGAACATTAAACCTACTCTGGATTGAAATGTTCCCGGAGTGAATCAAGTAAACTACTGCATGGTACTCCATATATATCCAATCTAGCCAAGATAGTCAACTGTGAAGGTGACATGAACTTCAAGTATCCATCACAAAGTTATTAAATGTCCAAGACTGACGCATGTCCAGGATGCACACGAGGTATAAATCACATAAATTGGCAATCCTCAAATGAATTAAGAGGACTGATTCTGTGACATATATGGTTGTTAGATATGAAACATAAGAGCGCTAGTTCAAGTTGGATGCTTCAAAGTTCAAACTCAATCAAGATTAATCACTGAAAGGGTCATTTCAGGAAATTTTAGTTAGTGTTATCTCTGCCTGGAGAGAGCCACAATTTATATAAATGGCTGTGCCCCAACTCCTATCTAAAGTGGATTTTCCACATCTGAACATGCATTTTTTATTCCAATTTCTAGATGAATGAATGGGCTCACTCTCTACATACTCTACCTCTAAAGGTGGATCATGATATTCCTTTAATTTATAAAGGTTTGACCGAACCAAAATATTTTAATTTTTTATATATTAAATAACACATGTTTTTCATTTTTTATTTTAGAACTTTAAATTAAATTTATATAATAATAGTTAAAAAAAGTTATTGGCTTTTAAAATTTTAAATTTTGCAAATTATTTATTTAAAATTGAAAATAAATTAAAATGATATGCATAACTTCTATATCTATTCATAAATTTAAGAACAAGTAAGTATCATTAATTTAAATTTTTTGTATATTAGTAATGAATAAACTTATTAATGTCTAGGATATGGATATAAAATATAAAATGTCAAACTTTTAAGAACAAATCAAAATTTATGTAAGTATAAATATAAACCCAACCAAGCTAAATTAACACCCAATCAAACCGATAAAACCAACAACACCCCTAGTGCTGACACTTTCTAAATGTTGGGCAACTTTTGCAAGCTTCAACCCGCACGCACTTTGGTAAGTTAATGCTGTAATTCTTAAAATGCTATAAATTAAAACTATTGAAGTCATGACCATAAGCTGTTAAGTTTTTTACATTTCTTTGTAACGTGCATATGGCTTTATAGCAAATTTAAAAAATTTGTTAATGTTATGGCTTTTGTAGCAACAACCACCTACTGCGGTACTGAGGTGGAAAGAAGATAAACTGTTCATTAAGCCAAGCCAAATAATATATGCATTAGCACTATCATATAAAATGAAGTTGTTCTTTCGGCTAGAGCCATCTTTTATATTAGTTCGGAAGACCAAAAATTGATCAACTCTTCGTTACTCTTATGAAGTGGTCATGCAAGAATTGAAAGGACCAAAAAATATATCTTGTGAGGAAGTACATACTACTCCTATTCTGAAAATTTACTTCCTACTTCTTACGTTCATACGCTTGAAAAATCGCTGAATTTGGGACTTGCTAAATGCTCAAATAAGCTTTTGAACTAGTTAAAACAATCTTGTTGCCTTGTATATTTGAAACAGAAAGCAAGAACAAGTTAACAAGCTTATGTAGAAGGCTTTTTTATTGATGCCTTATCAGAAAAAAGGATGAAAATGGAATCAAGTCTATTTAGAAAGATATAACCTAACAGAAATCTTTATTGATCCAAAAGAATAAACAAACTAGCTAGGCACAGATAAAAATTGGTCTGATACCAAATGTGGGGAGTTCTTAATAACTGTAAGGATTGAAATATACCTTCAGCCATAGTTTTGACAAAATACTATAAGAAAATAAAAGAAAAAGTTTCAAAATGCTTCTAGCCTATAACCATAGACATGCTTTAGTTGATAAATACACAACCATGTGTGTGTGTGTGTGTTAAGCTAAGGACCCTTCAACTTAGTGTTCCCAATAATTTTATTCTATCAGAAAATCAATATATTATTTATAACACCAAATAAACCTCTACAATTTCATAATAGACCTTTAAGTGAAAATGCATAATGTACAAGAAATTCTTGACAAATGTTATCCAAGATTTAAAGCTCGTTTGATTTGATTTTAGGAACTGAAAAGAAGAAGGAATCCCTCATATTGTGGATGATTGGTAGCCAATATTTGATGCATGGCGTGAAACCGAGGAATGGCAATGCTTTCCTTCTGTTACTGTTCAGAGGGAGGGATATTATGGTGAAAAATTTTAAAATACATATTATATTATTATTAATCAATAATAATGTTTGTCTCTTTTTATTATTTTTTAAATAAAAGTGTGATAGTTATTTTTTTATTATTCTTTTTATTTCAACACTACTATTTTTATTCAACTAAATATATAAATAGAATAATATTCTTATTCTTTAATATTATTGTATTAAATATAGTTATTTTATCCTATTTTTTCAATTTTTTATTTTTTATTTTTATATTTAATAATTTTATATATCAAAGAAGACATTATTAAAGACCAATGTACTCTTTCTTGGAATTCAAAAGGGGAAAAAATCAACGCGGCTGAATGATGTGTGGGAATTTCTTGAAAAGTATAAGTTTAATCAAAGGGTATGATGCCAACAGCGGCCTAATTAAATTAGCGGCGAAGGACTTGAAAAATTTTAGTTCAAACATACATTTTTTGTAACATGAGTATTGGAGATCTTAATATATTTGAGTTGAATCTCTATGTTGTCCCTTTCTTACTCAATTTTAAAAACCTTGTAATTTATTTGTGTTTAAAAAAAAGGCAAAGGACTAATTCTTAACGCCGTTTTTTTTTTGGAAGCAATTTTTTCGTCCGTATTTGAAGTTGGGAAGTCTTTAATTTTTATTATTTCCATATTAAAATTAAGTTATATTTAAATTAACTTGTGCATACTAAAGTTCTTTTAAAAGTTTCATTAAAAATTTTGATAATTAATTTATTATAAAAACTACAACCAAATTTTTATCTCGCTTGATCTCGGAGGTGGCCTTTAGTTAAATTAACTAAAAGTTATCTATCATATTAATTCTTAAAAAATTTTAATAGGATCAATTTAATTCTTAAAAAATTGTTGCTATTAATTTTATAGTCTTAGCGTTTTAAAATGACTCTAACTCAATTAGGACTAAATTGATAACAGTAAATGTTTGAATCAGAACTAAATTAATTAATAAGAATAAATTTGAACCAATATAATAGTTTATTCAATTAGCTTAAACATTCCACTAAGTGAAAAAGATACAAAGCGTGTAATCATGTGGCTAAACATAGTACTTAATTTAGCAAGAAGCTAGGTAGCTGCATAGAAAGATACAAGGTTTCTACAACTGGACCCCTCAATGTTGACATAAACATGAGAGTGATCCAACTAGTTAATGTTGAGTTTGAGATTAGCACAATTAATTGATTTGTTATTTGGTTAATTTCCTTATTCGGCGTTTATCTTTGACAAACATAAAGTTGGAGATTGTGAGAGAAGACAATGCAACATAGCTGTCAGCTAACTTCCTTAATTTGACCGACTTTCATTTCAATCTATTACCAAAATCAGCTATATATTCTCAATCTGTTACATTCTATTATCCTCAATCCAATCTATTAATTGAGTTGGGGTTCCCAGCTATCAACTATATATCTATCTTTAAAATTAATATAGCATGTGCAACAAAGCAATAATATAAAAGTGATGAAAATGAAAGAAACATAATATTTGGTACTTCATAAAATTGAGATTATTATTAACTCATATCGCATTATCTGTTCTCACCTTACATCTCTAATTAACCCCTGTCATATCTTAAAGCCATTGTTAAATCTTTCAAAACAAAAATCAGGATTTTAAATAAATTATTTTAAAAAAAATTATTGCAAAGAAGAAACAATTTAGTATTTAGTCCCAACAGTTCTAAATTTGTTATTAATACTTTTGTTGGCCATTTGTTATTAATGTTTGTAATAATGTCTGCAATTTTTTATTTTAATTGAAATATTTTTTCCCAAAAATATTTATTAATATTTACAAAAGGAATTTCAACTATTTTGTTTCTGTCTTATACCAAAATATAGATATTATTTTACAAATTTGTGTGGTGAATAATAAATACATACAAAAATAAAATGTTTAAAAACATTTTTGTTTTACTCTTTTGCAAGTGCTGCGAAAACAGACATTAACGTGTTGCTATTAATACAATGATGAAACACTTACATTAACATCAACATCTTACGGCGGTGGGGGATTTGTGTAAGATTTTAGTTTCACACTCTTTGTATTTCAAAGAACCGAGTAGATTGTGTACACAAAACCCAAAACATATTATAGATCCTAATGCTTCAAAAGCACATAATAATTTAACTTGGTTAAGGAAAAAAAAAAACATATTCTTGTAATTATTAGCCTCATGTGATTTTCTGCTTTTCCAAGTCCCTGCGTCTGAAATCCTCGTCAATGTGACGGTGAATATCACCGAAATTAAGTAAGTGCTATAGAAGAGAAAGAGAGACAGAGAGAAACAAATTTGGCAATATTTTACATTAATAATTAATTTGATATAATTATTTTAAGTCAAAATATAAAAAATTTCCTTTAACTTAGGGGATTAAGCAATTTTCTCGCTCAATTTTACAAATTGATCATAGACCCTCAATATTTTAATTTTGCATAATATAACTATTTCATTAGTCTTTTCATTTTAAACCGTATCACCATTTGTCCATTTAAATTAAAAGAGGACAAATAGTGGCAAAAACAATTTTTTTGGGTCATTTCTTTCTATATTTTTTGCAACAAAAAACTTATTTTTGCCACTTAGGATGATAAATTAATTTTTTTTAAAACTAACTTGACCTTTGTAATTAACCTGCATGAACAAATCGTATTAAAATTTTGGACTGAAAAATTAAGGAAGGAATTATATTAGACAAAAATAAAAGTTAGGGACTATAACCTTCAAAATTGAAGGAAACAAATTATATGATTTCTTAAATTGAATGAATTTTTTGCATTTTGACTATTATTTACAGGCTGAATGTTGAAAAAAATATAATATAATTATTGAATATGTAAGTGGGTTTAGGATCAGAGAATAAGAAGACGCAGTGGAGACGGAACGCCATCATCAATTCATGTGACTTTGGCACGGGCACGGAACTTCAAATAAGCCATGTGTTGGTGTCGGCGAGTGAAAGAAGTGGGAAACAGTAGGGCATGTGCCTCATTTCAAACAGCATCAGTATTAAGCCAAAGCACCAAAATAAAAAAATAAAAATAAATTTTTGCTTAGAAAGGTTCAAGTTAAACTCTTAGCGAGTGGGCAACACTTATATTAAATGCTTTATTCTTTATTATCTAATATATATCTTTAAAGGAAACCTTATTAGGTTAGCCAAAGGATGTTTTTTATTTTGTATAGTCAATTTTAAATATTAAGATTAGCACAAAATAATTATTAAAGAGGTGTGTTTCTTATTTAATGTGAAGATTGAGAGTACTTTTGGCCTAAAAAAAAACCCTCCAATTGCTGTAAAGTTTAATACAGCTGTTGGCAACAAAATAGACTGAAAAATAAAAAATAAACTTTTTTTTTCTTCCCCTACAATTTCAGCGTTATCATTCATTTCTCTGCTATGTAGAAAAGATCAGTGTTTTGAAAACATGCAGTTACTCTCATGTTGATTAATTTGGATTCATTTTTTTTAAATTAAGAATAAAATTTTAACTATATTTTGCCGATATAAAAAAATCTCATTTGAAAAGAAAAATGCAAATTGAAGAAAAGAATATTATTTTTTGGACCGAAGAAATGCAACGAAGAATAAAAATGAACAGAATGATTACGTATTTAAAATGAAATCTACATGTACGTGCGCATACACACACATAATTTCAAAGGGAAATTTATTATAACTATATTGTTATGCCCCTTTTTTTGGAGAATTTTGTGCAGAGAACAAGGCCAGCCCTAGTTGGAACCTAACTTTGTAATATTTTTATGCATAATTATAATTTTAAGTACTATAGAATTAAATTTTTTTTTAGTATCCCACCAAAAAATGTATGAATAAAAATAATATTTTGAATAAGTTATACAAATCTTTCAAAATTTTATTAAAATCACCAATATTTTAAATTTTGAATTGAGTCATTTAACAGGTAAAGATACTAATTTATGATTCTTTAATCTAACCTAGTTAAAATAATAATAATTAAATATATTTTTTTTAAGATTTTATACATTAAAATTTTAATGTAAATTTTAATAAATTTTAAATATTTAATCACTAATTTAATATTTTTTAAAATATTTGTAAAGTTATTTTTAATTAAAAAAAGTAGAGCATTTAATATTAAACTTATGAAATTCTTAAATTATATTAAAATTTTAATTATCATTACAAAAAAACCAAAAAACGAATGGTGATTTTGACCAAATACCTTAATATTTGATAAAAAACTACTAAGAGATAAGATATAATAAAGAACAAGTACTAAAAATAACCAAGCATGCATATTTTATTTTTCTTATATTCTCTTTCTTTTTTTTTCCTTAAATTTCTCTCTATTTAAATTCTATCTTTCTTCTAATACATTCTATTTTTAATTTTTTTGGGATCTATTCAAAAAGAATTATTCTATTTTATAAAAATTTTTTAAAAAATTTAATGTTCAATTCAATTAGCCTTTAACTAGTCTAATTTTAATCGATTAAATTAATTATTGACCTATTTTTGACTTTTTTTTGGATGATTTACTTTTTAAACTAATTAAATTAGACTAGGATCTAATTACCAGTGTAATTGGTTCGATTTAACTTTAATTATATTTAAAATTGCAAAAGTTTTGTTATTTATTTTTTAAATATATTTTTTAGTTTAATTTAAAATTTTTTGATTAAAATATCTTCTATAATCTAAATATGTATTTGGTGATTCTTTTTTTTTTATTACAAAAACTAGATTTTCATATCATTAGATCTACTCTCTTAAATTGTTGGACTTGAATGAGAGTATTTTAGTTAAAAAATATGTATTTAAATTAATGATGGTATTTTAGTAAAAAAAATAAAATTTAACTAAAGTATATATTTTTTTAAGCAAGAAAAATGTATATTTTAAAAATAAAAAAAATATAAAATGGGTTAAAACTTATAGAAGATTCGTATAAATTATTTTAATATTTTATATCATTTGAATCTATAAAATAAAATTTTATTTTTATTTTCATTCCTTCTTGCTTTTATTTATTTTTGGATGGGATCTTTCTTTCTTTTTTTTGGCTCATGTCAATAATTTTTAACTCTAAAATAAATAAATTTTTTGGACAATTTTAAATATATATTTTTTATATTGATCTAGTGCATTGAAATTTTATTCTTAATTTTTTTAAAAAATATAAATTAATTGGAAAAAACTATCATCTTCTCATGTCAACCAAAGTGAAAAACCTCCTCCTATTTTAATTGTTAATTATTAGAATTATCATACAAGCCAAGTCATGCCAAGTTTAAAAAAAGAATGACAAAACTCTGTTGTGTGGACTAATGAGCTGCATATATACAATATAAACAAACTCAAAAATATAGCCCTTAAAAAAAGACATTATTTCACTCAATAGTTAATCAAAATAAACATGTCTATCAAATCATGCATAGTAACAAACACAACAAGTTTATTAAAAAAATTAATTTTTTTATAAGGGGTCGAACAAGCTAATCTAGTGGACTTAGAGCTATTTAATCTATAAATCAAATGGGTGGTCATTTTTATCTGCCTCCCCAGTTATTAAGTCCAAATATTTTATGACTTGATTCACTAAGTTAACATGCAACTTATTTTAATAGCTACCCTACCAATCATAACTTGAATTTTTCTTTGTGCAATCATTGATAATGTAGTATATGTTAATATTGAAGGGAGATTGTATTTCACTAATCGACAAAATAAAAGAACAATATATACATTAGGACACACATATATCTACCAAATGATAAGCAAACAAGTAAATAACACAAAGCATTTAGAACATTTCAAAGCCTCTTTCTTTAATCTAATGGCAAACTAGTGCCTTCCAACCAACTCAATGTGCTACTCATCTTTGATTATTACGATTTAAAATATTATAAATATATAAATTTCTCTTAAATTTTATTGAAATTATATAAATTTTTATTTTATTTTTAAAATATATATACATTTTTCCTCAAACAAAAAGGTATCTTATATTTTAATTCAATTTTAAAATTTTAAACCAAATTACTCTTTATTTATTTGTTTAATTTTAAAAAATAAATATTTAAATTAATAGAGAGTATTTTAGTTAAAAATTTTAAAATCAAACTAAAGTATAGGATAACTTTTTTATTTTTAAAAAAATATATTTATATTTTATACATAAAAAGAATATCAATGTAATTTTAACAAAATTCAAAAGAAATTTATATAATCTACTTTTTTAATATATATGTGTGTGTGTATTACACTATCGTTTTTCATAACATTTTCTATGACTCATTATAAAGGATTAATAATTCTAAGTCATTTACTATTTCACTATTTTTATTTATTGTATTTAAAATTAATATCATTAAGATGAATACACATTTTAATTTTTAAAAATAATTATTAATCCATTTTAATTTTTTATTTTTTATAATTTTATAAATAATAATTTAATTTTTTGGCCTTTGTTATGTGCTATTTTATAGGTAGTCCCACCAAGTGGGCAATATCATGGCTTTACAGGTTGGCAAACGACCTTATCCTTTTTCTTCCTCTTTTGTGTTTTCTCCTATTCCAGCTGGCATGCGAAAAACGCAATTATAAATAAATGGAAATATCATGACCAAATTATAAAGATTAATGCCGTCAAGAATTAGTAAAATCATAATTTTCTTTAAACCAATAAGATTTTACATTTTTTAAAAAAAATTTATGAAATTTTAAATTTAAATTTTAATAAATAACTAAAAGACTTATTCATTTCTGCAAATCACATTAAACATATAATTATCTTTAAAAAAAGGTTGAATAGGTAATTATTCTACAAATCAAATATAGTAACGCAACTAGTATTCAAAAATGAATCCGAGTTCAATGCAATTATAAATTGATTATATATAATGTAATTAAAAAAAAGAGATAATAGATTTATGGAAAGAATGGATATTGCATATACTCTTACGAGTTTGGATTTCCTGTTGTTACAAGTATGATGTCATCTTATTAAAATAAATAAATAAAATAAATCTTATATGCATTTTCACTATTTTATATCACTTTTTTCTTTATTTATTTCTAACAGAATGATATTCTGAGCAAGAGAAAGTTTAAATTAATATTCTTACTCTTATATGTTACTATCTTTCTAATTACATTTCTATAAAAAATTTAATTTTTCAAAAATTATTATTTAAATAAAATATCATGAGAAAAAAAGAAGAAGAATAATATATATTATCCAGAGAAAAAGAGAAGTATGGTTAGTTGCATTACAATTCATAATATTCCAAACCCAACTGTATCCTCCCCGTGTTTCTTTTTCCTCTCTCTCTGAGTTTGGTCTCCTTCTTCAATCTCTCACCGAGATTCTCGCTTGCCCATTTCAACACTCTCTCTCTAGAATTTATTATTATAAAATTCTTTTTTAGAATTAAATTAATTAATTAATAATTTAAAAAGCCCGTGAACGTGACGACGTGTCGATACTCCTTAAGACACAGCTTATTAGACTCTGTTTTACCTTCAGAAATCGCAGCGAAAGCAAAGAGAAGAGAGAGAGACATAACGTGACAATGGCCGGCGGAGTTGCCGGCGCCGTCGCTGGAGACCGCACACCGGAGCTCCTTCGTCTAGTTCATGATATTGTTGGAATGTGCGGTGGAGCTGGGGGGTCCTCCTCCGCTACCGCCATTGACGGCGATGCTGTGTTCAAGAAGGACTGCACCGATCTAGTTCGTCGGATCTCCCTCCTCATGTATTTGTTCGAGGAGATTAGGGACTCGAAGAAGGCTGTGGTTGATTCTGGAAACTTGGATGCTTCCACTTTGTCCACTAGCTCTGCATCTTCCTGGTCCTCTGATCTGGTGCTCGCTCTCCACTCTGCTAAGCGCCTTCTTTCCGTCGCCAGGAACTTCCGTTCTAATTACTCTTCTGTGAGTTGCTCGATCTGCCTTCTTTTTCCTCTTTCGCGCTTTATTATTTTCTGCTTTTGGTTTTTCCAGCTTCTGTTTGTGTTTGGTACGTGTAATTGTTGCAAAAACAAATGAGAAAAATTCATCGAAGCTGACATTGTGCTTGGTGCTTACTTTTGTCTCCTTAGATAAACTGCTTCAATGTGAAAGTAAAACCTCATATCTGGATTTGGTTTTGTTGGGTTTCTGAGTAGTTTGGATTTGTCGCTAACCTAGTTAAATTACTCTCTTCCATTGCAAAAATCTTGATCTTTTTTCCACTCATCATAATTCTGCTAGGGAAATATGCTGTCTTCTATTTCCTTGTATGAAAAAATGTTAGATGCAGCAACTTCTTATGCCAGGTGTGTTTTACTGCAAGAAGAAGTCTTACATAGATGGCTATGAATGTATGATATGTGCAATCAAATCAAATATTTTTTGTTAGCTCTCAGTAGAGGAAGGAAGCAAGCATGCGTCTGCTCATATTCTATGTTTCGTTTCATTGACAAGTTTTGTTCTTCTGTTTTGCATTTTGATACATTGTTCTATGTGACCTCGTAGAAAACTTTTGACTTCATTGGGATTTATTCTTCAAGTAAAAATGATTTAGCTCTTCTCCAATTATTGAGTTTTGAAACTTACGACTGCTGAATTTCTGTGGGCATGTATCTATAAAAGGATGTCTGGGTACATCTCTGAAATTTGCTCTATCTTGATTTAAGGATGGAGCTGCCAAGACAATTGTATTCCAATTTCAGTGTGTGACATGGAAATTGGAAAAGCTATTGAGCATCCTACCATATGATCATTTGGACATATCAGAGGAAGTCAGAGAACAGGTACCACTTGGACATATTAGGGATTTTATCACTATCATTCTTCAATTTTCTTGGCTTAATTTTTTGGTACCTCTTGCCTTTCAAGGTGGAGTTGGTGAGAACGCAATTGAGACGAGCCACTGAAAAATATGGATCTGTGATTTCAAAGCCATCATCTTGTGGCTTATCCCAACCACAGGCTCAAGAAATCTGTCAAAATCTTGGCAAATCTGTGAGTGGATTGCAAAAACAAAATAGCTGTCCTGATTATTTATCAGAACTAGGAAGCATTCCTAGAAGCAATGGATGGAAAAGTTGCAGCACAACTCAGGCAACTCCTCGCTTGGAAAGGGCCCAGAGCATCCCTGCATCTTCTGATGTTTCCTTATCAAATCTTATTGATCCTGAAAGTCAAGAAAATTCTGTGAAAAAAATTCTAACTGAAGTTAAAAAGCCTGAAGTAATTGTAATTCCTGAAGATTTTCTTTGCCCTATATCCTTGGAGCTAATGAGGGATCCTGTTATTGTGGCCACAGGTCAGGTACGGTTCAATTCAGATATAAAACATAAAGCTCTTCTTGAGAATCCAATGCAAAGGCTCTCCCATATTTAGCACAACTTTTTTCTGACAACTTTTCTTTTTCCTGCAGACATACGAGAGATCTTACATCCAGAGATGGATAGATGGGGGAAATACAACATGTCCAAAAACTCAGCAGAAGCTCCAAAATTTGACACTTACACCAAATTATGTATTAAGGAGCCTTATAACTCAGTGGTGTATGGAACACAACATTGAGCAGCCAACAGGACTAACAAATGGCAAAATAAAAAAGAGTGATGGATCATTTAGAGATGTTACAGGTGACATAGCAGCCATTGGAGCTCTGGTCCGGAAGCTCTCCAGTCAGGCCATTGAGGAGCGTAGAGCAGCTGTTGCTGAAATTCGATCACTTTCCAAACGAAGCACAGACAACAGGATACTAATCGCTGAAGCAGGAGCTATTCCAGTTCTGGTTAACCTTTTAACATCAGAAGATGTACTGACTCAAGAAAATGCAGTTACTGCCATTCTTAACCTCTCTATATATGAGAACAACAAAGGACTTATAATGCTTGCTGGTGCCATTCCATCCATTGTCCAAATCCTAAGAGCTGGAAGCATGGAAGCAAGAGAAAACGCAGCAGCAACCCTCTTCAGCTTGTCACTTGCAGATGAGAACAAAATAATAATTGGTGCCTCAGGAGCTATCCCTGCTTTGGTAGAATTGCTCCAAAATGGGAGTCCTAGAGGGAAGAAGGACGCAGCAACAGCATTGTTCAACTTATGCATATATCAAGGGAACAAGGGTAGGGCCATAAGAGCAGGGATCATTACAGCATTGTTGAAGATGCTTACGGATTCAAGTAAATCAATGGTTGACGAAGCCCTGACAATAATGTCAGTTCTTGCCAGCCACCAAGAGGCAAAGGTTGCTATTGTAAAGGCCAGCACAATACCTGTTCTGATTGATCTTTTGAGGACAGGAATGCCTCGAAATAAAGAGAACGCAGCTGCCATTTTACTTGCCTTGTGTAAGAGGGATACTGAAAATCTGGCCTGTATAAGTAGACTTGGTGCAGTCATACCTTTGGCTGAAGTTGCTCGGAGTGGCACAGAGAGGGCTAAAAGAAAGGCTACTTCGCTATTGGAGCATCTTCGGAAGTTACAGCATCTTTGAGTGGGAAAGTTGTGCAAAGAATTCATAATTGGGTTATCTTTTCTTTCTAATTATTTGACATAAATTTCCAGTTTCTTTCTTGGGTTTGCAGACTGATCATGCGAGGTTAAGATAAGAAAAAGCCTCATTGTTCAGTGTATTCTTTTCTTGTTTTTGTTTTTTCATTAACCTCTTTTGTAAGAGCGTGTAAAGAAATCAATTGATATATTGTTTCCTCACTGAATTCTTACTGGACTTCTTTCACTACTATCTTTTTAGCTCTTTTAAAAGCACAAGAGTTGATGAGCTTCGATCCTTCGTGCTCAAGCAGAAAAGTAAGAGAATGTAGAGTTTCAATCTCATCATTGTAAATAATATTTATCAAAATTGTAACTGGGGGATCTATTATACCGCTGAGCATGTCAATAACAAGAATACACCTAATAATGAACTCAGTTTCGGATTCTATTTTATAAAAGCTTTTGCTGAATTGGAGTATGTATTCTTTTCAAATCCAACAAAATTAAGATTCACGATTCGACCGCACAATCAATTGAATCTAAGGTTTAATTTTAGGATCTACATAAAATACCCGAATTGCGTGCTATAATTCTTAATCAATGTGGAGTAAAATTCACTAGAAAATTTCACATGAGCTGATTGTAATTTATTCACTGAGTCTATAGCTTTTGTCAAACAATATTTAAACAAAAGCCGATCAAGATATGTATAAGAAGCCAGGCTATTCTATTGCTTTATGATCTGTGTGGATTTTAAGAGTTAGCTTTAGGATAATTGGGTGGCAAATCGTCATTAATATCAAAAAAGCGTAAATCATTAAGGACAGCTGGGACAATTGGAGTTCTGTTAAGACACAACTATAGCTATTGTATTCTGATTGGCTTTTGATGAAAATAGAAGATTCTGTGTCATTCTCTCTTTCGCTCACTTCTCTTCATCCCACTTACTCTGCATTAGCTTTTTGGACTTTTGCATCGGAGTTGAGTGCAGAACCTAGCGAGTATTATAACAATTTTTATTATAAATTGAACCACATAATTGAATTTTACAAACGTTACCATGTCCGAAATTATGAATTATTTTATTGAAAAAAATATGAAAGCAGATGAATTTGGAGTCGTTGAGGCAGGGGGAATAAAATGTTAGTTTCATTGTATTAGGCCCTTTTTTCCAAAAAGAGTATATTAAGAAATTAAACTGTCAAGGATTTATGTTCTGCAAGCACAACCATAGCTTTCTTATATCCTTTAAAACAGAAAAGACTATCTATAAATCAAGGGACCTCGAGCAAATACCAATGCACTTGGGATTTAAGAACATACGTCTGTATAAGGAATTTGGGATATAAGAACATTCATCTGTATAAGGAACAATGTGGGGAGAGGCTACAAATGTTTAATAATCTCTTGTTACATTTTGCTATTCACCAAATTGGTTTTCATGAAGTTCCGTTCAGCGTGAAGAGACAAAATTATATGGCTTCAGCTCAACAGGATTAGACTTCTCACGACAGAAAGTTCAAAGAATCAGAACAAAAATGAGTGGAGCAACCATCATGATCGATAAGTTGATGGAGAAAAAATAAACAGCTTCAAAAACTCCGTATAACACAGCTTACACGGCCATATCAGTTAATGAAAACATTAATAATTGGCAACTAAACTTCCAGCTTGGAGATTGTCAGCAGCTAGGCCATATGAAACCGCAGCCAACTGTTCTTGAGCTTCATGTGACATCCCTTCCTCAATTCCGCTACCTCCCTTCTCAGTAGATTGTTCATCTTTATGTTCTAGTTCAATCTGCTTGTGTTTGCTCATCCCAGTATACATTTTCCTTCGGAATTCCCTTCGTGCTTCCCTTTCAGACAGTTTCAATTCTTTAAAACCTTGTTCAAACTTCTGTTCATCCTCTGGTGAAAAGAATACAACCTCCATCTTCCCAAGTTCCTCATACAGCTTCTCGATCTTGGCTTTCCAGAAGAGGCCAAGTTCTGTGTCCAACTTGTGATATGGAGTTTTCAGGAAGTATTCATCAATCCCACCTGCCTTGTCAATGCAACGTAGGGCGTGGGTGGTGACCTTAACTCGAATGTGTCGATCTAGGATATAACTGAAGAGTCGTTTCTCCTGGACATTAGGTTTCCAAGTTCTCCTTGTCCTATCAACACCATCAGAAAAGAGAATGAGTTTTATTTAGTATCATATTCTTTTCTTTCATTCCCCACCCACCCCCCCAAAAAGAAAAAAAAAATTAAGGGTAAAACGACTTCCTAACACAAAATTGAGCATTCAAGAGATTACAAGCTATGTCTGACCTCAGTTTAGAACATTAAACCTACACTGGATTGATATGCTCCTAGACTGAATCTAGTGAATTACTGCATGGTGAAATATTGGAATCTGAATCCATATCTAATCTAACCAAGTTAAGCAACTGTGAAGGTGACGTGTACTTCAAGTAACCATCACAAAGTTATTAAATGTCCAAGACTGATGGATGTCCAGGACGCACGAGGTACAGTGTTGGCCATCAATAAATCACATACATTGGCAATCCTCAAATGAATTGAGAGGACAGATTCTATGACAAGGGTTGTTAGATATGAATCATAAGAGTGCTAGTTCAAGTTGGACGCTTCAAAGTTCAAACTCAATCAAGAATAATCACCGAAAGAATCATTTCAAGAAAATTTAGCCAGTGTTATCTCTGCCTGGAGAGAGACCAGGAAAAGACAATTTATGCAAATGGCTGTACCCCAACTCCTATCTAAAGTGGATTTTCCACATCTGAACATGCATTGGATCCCAATTTCTAGATGAATGAATGGGCTGCCAACAAATCAATTCTCACTCTTTACATACTCTACCTCTAGGGGTGGATCATGATATTCCTTGCACTCGAATCTGAAACTGATTAGCTCTTTGAATCTTATAGCTAATAATTTGGAAAAATTGAACCTCATACCATTGAGATAAACTGACCTAAAACAGAAACATATTAACAGAATTTCAATAGGATTGATCATACAAATATAGAATATCCTAGAGTAATTTGAATGTATCTTGTGACTTCCATATTTCTATTCAAATCAATGAGTCAAACTGCTTAATTTTCTAAGAAAGATTGCTATTAACTCAATAAATTTTGAAGGCCGAACCACCTCTACACCAGTCCAAGGGTGCAAAAACAAAACAAATCAAATCTAGCTGATCTATATTCTATACACATGGGAGAACTGTGAATATATATTTTGGCTTTAAAAGGGAGAACAATTGTGAATGCTATTTACGGTAAATCAGAAATTTCGTTTGTCTCCTTTAAGTTTCAATTATTACAAATTAAGTCTACAGAACTTGTTACAGTTCATAACAGAAGATATTATTGATTTTTGTATCAAATTCACAATAACTGAAGTGATTGTAGGCTATCATTATACTTCTCACTTAGCACATATATGTATGGCACTTCTGATTTCCACACTGCAGTCACAAGAATCTCTTTACAATTTATAAAAGAAGATGAATAATAATAACTGCAAATAAGCCAAACACATGACCCCACTCCCAAAAGGATAAGGGAATGGAATTACTTGTATTGACACGATTCCACAGACATCCCACCGAGGACACCATTTGACATTACAGGGGAGTTATTCAGTTCAAACCTTCCCCATAAATCTCATGACACAATTAAATTTCATATTTTGAGAAAAGAATGGTAGATTCTGCGGTTGAAACACTGCAAAATCAATTGAAATGAGTGCTTAGAGCTTAAACTAATTGAGATTACAAAATTCACAGAGCCTTCCCAACTGTTTAATAGCCAAACCCATTTCAAACAATAACTTGACATATAACACAACATCAAAGGTAGCAACAAATACCCTAGAAGCTTTAAGATTTACCAGATTACCATAGAGCTAAAGCATCAAACTTTCGGACATAAACCCAATATAGTTCGAAATCAGAAGCATCAAAGGCTAAAAGAAATAGCATAAAATAGTGGGTACAAACTTGTTACCGCCATCTTCACTGACACGATTGCCAAACTGGATGTGTC
This sequence comes from Erythrophleum ivorense, assembly GCA_026724425.1. Taxonomy (NCBI): domain Eukaryota; kingdom Viridiplantae; phylum Streptophyta; class Magnoliopsida; order Fabales; family Fabaceae; genus Erythrophleum; species Erythrophleum ivorense. The sequence continues at coordinate 48,528,507 of JAIUCV010000009.1, forward strand.
GTCCGGCATAGATACCGCGTTTGGCCCGACCCATGACAACCTTGCTTTTGGGTATGCATTTCTCCAAGGATTCCTTCACACCTGGTGCCAAATTGTGCTCTCCCACTTTCCTGAGAACTTTCTTCATTATCTCCTTCCCTCTAAACGCCATTTTCCTTATTGCTTTTTTGGCCGCGGAGCTTGCAGAAACTTCACTGATCCCTGTCTCTCCAAATCGCTTAAGGCGGCTAAGGGTTTAAGAGGCAGAACGACAAACTGTGGTGCCGTTTAGCAATTTCAATTGTGTAGTTTGGTCATTCATTTTCTTTTTATACCTTTTCTTACCTTGTTTTTTTGGGGGGTAAAATACCTTTCTTACTTTTAAGTCCCCCACATCCTATATAATTTATTTTTTTTAGCATTGATATATATAGAGTTTGATCTTGAAATTAAATTTTTATTATTACATTTATCTTAAAATTTTATTTTAATTGTACTTTTGTTAAAAAAATTTCCAATCCATTTCTTTAAATTTCACAGTACAAATAACAGAAAATACATTTAATAAAGTTAATTCATTATTTCCTTTTATGAGTTTAGAGTTTCATTATTCCAGACTAAAATTTTTAAGTCACCAATAAAATTTGTAGAAACAAGAAAAAAATATCATTAAAAATTTTTCGTGAAGAAAAAAATTAGTTGAAGTAATTTCTATTATTATTAAAACTAGATTGCTACGTTATATAAATAGTTAACTACGTTTTTAATTAAATATTGGGTTATTGATTTTGGAGGTGTAAACTATTATTATTGTTCACCCACACAAAATTTTTCATAGAGATAAAAAATAGTTGAAGTAATATCTATTATTATTAAAACTAGATTGTTACGTTACATGAATAGTTAATTATGTTTTTAATTAAATATTGGGTTGTTAATTTTGGAAGTGTAAACTATTATCATTGCTCTCTCTCTCTCTCTCTCTCTCTCTCTCTCTCTCTCTCTCTCTCTCACATTCTTTATATAAGTAAAATTATTTAATTATTTTTATTATCATATTAAAAATAAAATTATATCATCATATTATGTAAAAAAATTAATAAAAAAATTTTTAAAAAATATTTATAATACATATCAAATATTAAAATAATTTCATAATAGTTTTTAAAATTAAAAATATTTAATATAATTTAACTAAATTTCATAAAAAATTAATATAATTTATTCGGAGCTACGGTTAAAACATCACTAATGACGGTACTTATCAATAAAAACCCCAAAACACTTTGTTCCCCCGCCTTGTTTCGAGTCTCAACGTCTCTAAAATGCAAATGAGTTGTAGATTCAGAAGAAAAATCACTTAGCCCCATTCCTACTCTCTTCTCCTATGGTTCATGCCTTTTTCTTATTTGCACATCAGATTCACCTGCAGGCTCATTCACGCCTCTGCATTTTCAAGCTTTGCTTATGTTAAAGATGCCCCATTCAATCATTCTCTTCCCATTGTCTACAACTTCGCTTCACTCTTACAGGGAATCTCAAAAAGCCTTGTCCATGTCAAGTCCATCCACGCACAGATTATTACGAACTCGGTATTCACTGATCACTTTGTGGTATCGAAACTTGTCAAGGCTTATTCTGATTTCGGCCTTAACAGTATTGCCCGTCAAGTGTTTGATCAAATTTCTCATCCACAAACCATTCTTTGTAATGCCATGATTGTTGGGTACATGAAAAACCAGCAATACAAGGAGGCTCTTCAGCTGTTCAGAATGATGGGTTCTCGTAATATAGAAATGGATAGTTATACATGTAATTTTGCTCTTAAGGCCTGCACTGGCTTATTAGATAATGAAATGGGTATGGAAATAAATAGGATAGCTGTTGTGAGAGGGTTTCATTTAGACCCGTATTTTGGCAGTTCGATGATTAATTTTTTGGTAAAATCTGGCAATCTGGATGAAGCGCGAAAGGTGTTTGATCAAATGCCTGAAAGAGATGTTGTTTGCTGGAATTCAATTATTGGGGGTTATGTGCAGCAATGCCTCTTTAAGGAGGCAATTGGAATGTTTTTTGATATGATAGGTAATAGAATTAGGCCAAGTCCAGTAACTATGGCAAGCTTACTCAAGGCATGTGGAGGAAGTGGACTTCTCAAATTTGGAAGATGTGTTCATGGTTGTGTCCTTGCATTAGGAATGGGTGATGATGTTTTGGTGCTCACTGCATTGCTTGATATGTATTGTAATATGGGTGACACTGAAAGTGCTTGTTGGATTTTCAATAGCATGCCCGGTAGAAATTTGGTTTCATGGAATGCCATGATTTCAGGATATGTTCAAAATGGTATGATACATGAATCATTTTCGCTTTTTCATAGAATGGTCCTTAGTGGTGCCTCATTTGATTCAGGAACCTTGGTGAGCCTTATTCAGGGTTGTTCTCAAACAGGTAACTTGGAAAGTGGAAAGATCCTCCATGCATGTATCATAAGAAAAGGACTTGAATCGAATCTAGTTTTGTCCACTGTAATTGTTGACATGTATTCTAAATGTGGTGCCACAAAGCAGGCAACTACTGTTTTTGGAAGAACGAAAGAACGGAATGTAATTACTTGGACAGCTATGCTGGTGGGTTTATCACAAAATGGCCACGCAGAGGATGCCCTGAAATTTTTTGGTCAGATGCAAGAAGAGAATATGGCAGCCAATTCTGTCACTCTTGTTAGTCTAGTGCATTGCTGTGCCCACATGGGATCTCTCAAGAGAGGTATGAGCGTCCATGCTCATTTAATCCGGCACGGTTATGCATTTGATGCTGTCAATATGTCAGCCTTGATTGATATGTATGCCAAATGTGGTAAAATATGCTCAGCTGAGATAGTGTTCAATTATGGATTCCATTTTAAAGATGTTATATTTTGTAACTCTATGATTATGGGTTATGGCATGCATGGTCATGGACACCATGCTATTGGGGTCTATGATAGAATGATAAAGGAAGGCCTCAAGCCAAATCAAACTACATTTGTTTCTCTCCTAGCTGCTTGCAGCCACTCAGGACTAATTGAAGAGGGCAAGACTTTATTTCATAGCATGGAAAGGGATCATAACATTAAGCCTACTGAAAAACACTATGCTTGTGTCGTGGATCTTCTTAGCAGAGCCGGCTATCTCGAGGAAGCCGAGCCACTGGTGAAACAAATGCCCTTTGAACCCGGTACTGATGTGCTTGAAGCTCTGCTCAGTGGTTGCCGAACCCATAAGAACGTCGATATGGGCATACAAATAGCAGATAGATTACTCTCGTTAGACTACTTGAACTCTGCAATTTATGTCATGTTATCAAATATATATGCCCAAGCAAGAAGATGGGAATCAGTAAATTATATAAGAAGCCTCATGAGGACGAGAGGCCTGAAGAAAACAGCTGCGTATAGTTTGATTGAAGTGGGAAACCAGATATGCACATTTTTTGCTGGTGATGATTCACATCCTAAATGGGCAGATATTTATGAATTATTAGAAAATTTGAGACTTGAGGTTGAGGCTTGTGGTTATGTGCCTGATACAAGTTGTGTTCTTCGTGATCTGGATGAACCAATGAAGGTGAAGTTGCTATGGGGACATAGTGAGAGATTGGCTATTGCTTTTGGTCTTTTAAGCACACCATATGGAAGCTTGCTTAGGATCACAAAGAACTTACGTGTTTGTGCTGATTGTCATACTGTTACTAAATACATATCAAAGATAGTTAAGAGGGAGATCATTGTCAGAGATGCTAATCGTTTTCATCACTTTATTAATGGGGAATGCTCCTGTAATGATTACTGGTGACGAGGAGATTCTGAGAAGATGTGTACAAATAGCAAAATCCAAGCCTTGACTTGGACATTAATGAATGGGGCTAATGAAACATTATTGTTGACAGCATCAAATAGTTTGAGATTGGGGAAATTTTTAGTTAGAATTGGTTTGATAAAGAGTAACATAAATACGGTAGACACGTTTTGACTAGAAGCCATGTTTGATATGCTTATGTATTTTAATGATTGATTTTGTTTACAAGATTCAAATTAACTAAACATATTTCTTGAAGTTATCTTGATCGGATTACAAAGAAGTATATTACAAATGATAAAAGTTCATTACGTAGATTTTATTATTATTATTATTATTATTACAACAAGGATGCCTAAGAATTAGGAGTGAATAGGGATGAAGTATGAATTAAAATCAAGTTTATAACTACCTAACGCTTATATGTAGAAGAGATATCACTTAAAATGAAGACTTTTAAACTTTTTTTTTTAAATGGATTTAGTTTACGAAAAAATTAATAAATTGAACCAATTATAGATATGCAAATGTCAAGCGTCAATATGGCTTACTCTTGACATATAAGAGTATTTACTATTAATTTTTAGTTTATTCATCTTTAATAATTTAAATTTATAAAAAAGTGTCTTATCAAAGATGATAATATAATTTAGTTTTATCATCAAATATAGTCAGTTAGTTGTGTTATTGTCCTTGTGTGATTAATTAATTCAATTCTGAAAAATATAATTTAAATACATTATTTTGTTTTAAAGTGTGAGTATAACTCCAAATATTCCCCTGCTTTTGACACGAATCATTAGGTGTTGTCATCTTGCTCAAGTCCACACTTGCGTTTTAGAATCTGTACTGTGAAAAGGATTAGCTGTCACGTCAAATATTGATCAATATTAATTATAAAATTATATACATATGATATAAAAATGCATTTTATGAAAAAAATTATAATGCGTAAATTAAAGAGGAATGAAATGATAACAGGAATGTCTTGGATAAACAGAGAAGTCTAGATTTGGTCTAAGTGTAACAATACGTAAGGCCATCATCATCATCAAGATCATTGCCATGTTTGCAATTTTTAATAGAAAAAATTATATATAAACACTCAAATTTTACAAAAATTATAATGGGGAGTATTAAAGATTTAAATTATTTTCAATGACTAAAGGACCAAGATTTTGACCATCTATGGATAAAAATGCTCCCTTTATTTTCTCATTTATGCAATCAATCAAATCCTCATTTCTTCATCTTATCATTTCTTTTCCTGCATTTTGCTTCTTTTGCCATTTCTGCCTCTTCTTGCTTCCTTCCCTTTTTCTTCCTCCTCTCATTTTCCTTTCACCATTTGTTCCTCCACTCTCTCGTCATTTTTGCCTCCTTTGTGAGTCCTTCATGCCAAACTTTCTCATGGAAGAAAAGAGAGATGGTATGAGTAGGATGTAGTAGAGGAGTGCAACAAAGACTTTTTGATTATTGATCCCTTATCTATTAAGGTAGCATGGGATTTAGTGACTAGCAATTTATAATCTCGTGAACTTCATTTTTCTTTTCCTTCATAAGTAAATCCCCATGCCTAATAATAAATGGCTTCTTCTTCCTCTTCAAGTCAGAAAAGATATTTTGTAGAATCATCAATAAGCTTTAAACTTTGTATTTGTTTTAGAATTACAAGGAATTTTTATAATTTTTACTACTTAGATTTAGATTTGTTACCATCATTTGTGTGAAAAACTTAGTTACTTTTAGAATTATTAATACTTAGTTTTAGCTTTCTTATCATCATTTCTATGATAATGTTGTTATGTTTCTAAATATGCTAACATGCTTAAAACTTTTTTGGTGTAGTTAAGTCAAAAAGATTTTGTGATACAAGGAGCTTGCGGAATATTTGGTAGTTTTGTTTATATGAAAAATTACAAATAAGGACTCAAAGTTAGAAAAAATTGTTCTAGATGACCTATTACCATTAGGTACCACTAGTTTTAGTTAAAGTCAATAATAATCTATAGGTCATTTAGAATAATTTTTTTCACTTTTGGGTCCTTATTTGTAATTCTCCATTGTTTATATCTTATGTAAAGAAATTGATCTTTTGTATCTTGAAGGCGGACATACATTAACTTTTTTTGTACATGCATCACTTACATGTTGTACATAGGAAGGTTACACTTGGTTAATACATGTTATAGGTACAAGTGCAAGGAAATTGGATTAATAATGTTTGATTTTTGTATATATAATAATTATAGGTGAAGTTGTTACTACTAAAGTTTCATTATGTTACAAGCTAATATTTGTGTATGTAAATGTTCATTCCTTCAATGGTTCATCATTCTTTCTAACTTGTGCACATCAATGTATTGAGTTATATAGCAAATAATTACCATTTAAACTTAGTAATGTTACAGATGACTTTTGCTAGAGTTACCATGAGGTCTTAAGGAATTTATCACTCGATGTTGTTTATGAAATTTGGCTTTTCTCCCCTTAAACCATATTTTAAAAGAGTTACTTTGAGGGTTTAAGGAAATTTACTATGATGTTTTAGGGGATTTAACCCAAAGGAAAGTTGCTACTAAAGTTTAAAGCCTTTATTATTATGTTTTAGAAATGTTATTGAAAAAATTTACTATAAGGTTTTAAGAAACTTATAGTCTTGCAACCTAGATGTAAGATAGTTATTATTAAATTTTAAGTCCTTTCCTATTAGGTCTTAGAAACATTACTATGAAATTGAAGAAAAGTTATTGAGGTTAAAACCATTATTAAAAAGTGACTCTTAAGGTTTAAGACTGTTACTAATAAATTTTAAAAAAGTTACTCTTTAAGTTTTAACAAGTAACCACTAAATTTATTAACATAAAAGGATTTTGAAGAAAATTACATTGAGTTACTTCAAAGAACTTGTAGCAACATTAGGATAGCATAATATTATAACCATAATCATACAATGTTTAGTAAGTTTAACTATTAACCACAATAACATTAGAAACCCACAAAAATATTTGAATATTTCAACCAATAACTAAACAATGCTCACATCTAATGTTTACATATGGACATAAATTATAACCATAATCATACATAACCAAATTGATAAAACAATTATTTAACCACTACTTTCTCCCCTTACTTTGTTGCAAGTGTGAAGGCCTTTATATCATCTTGACACTTGTTCAATGGATAGTTAACCAAGTGCCATGTAAGTTAAACACGAAACTCATAATTGTTCCTGAAAATAACAATTATTTACATATCAGCCACAAACATCAAAATATAATAGACAATTAAATGAAAATTTCAACCTATATTATAGGTAGGCATGATGAGACCTCCCCATTCAAGCTTTAATTCCCTAGTCCAACATTCTAAGTATTTTATCAAGTAGAGACCACAATCATCACTAAGGAAAGAAAGTGGGTTAGAAAACCAAACACCATAGGAAAATGATAAGTTTGCGCAAATTCAAAATAGTTCATCAATATGTTAGGTTGTTAGGGTAACTCAATGTCTTTAATGATGATAACTGAGTCTACTTCAATATACTTTTTAAGTTTTAGTATCGTTAAAATTGTGGTGAAGCGATCTCTCTATCATATTGCATGCACACAACATCAAACATAAATATTATTATTACTGTTAACTTTATACAATATACAACATTACATAATATTACTATTAATTGAGCCAACTTCTTGTCCTTCGTTAGCCCATTGAATCAATAAGCTAGAGGTGTACAAAATGCATACATGGGAATACAAAATGCAACAAGAAAATTAGCTTAATTAACTTAACAAAAAAATTAAACAACCATCTTTAAATGTCAAAAATATGTACTTGAGCTTAACTAGAGACTCTAGTTAACTCTAATAGGGCAAAAAATAAGTCACAAAAGAATCCCTAAAAAAAATACCACTTAAGTTTCAAAGTTATATATTACTTTTAGAAAAGTTACTTTTATGTTTTAAGAAACTTACAAAGGATTTTAAAAAAAGTTAAAAGGCATTTTTAATTTTGTCACAACAATTAAGAGTTACTACTATATTTTAGGAAAATTACTATTATAACAAAATTACAAAGTATTTTTATGAAACTTGCTTTATGTTTTAGGGTATTTGTAAGAAACTTTTAAAAAGTTACAAATATTTTTAACTTTGTCACAACAATCAAGAGTTACTACTATGTTTTAAAAACATTACTACTTTACTACTATACCAATGTTATAAGAGACTTTAGGAAACTTACTTCTATATTTTAAAAAATTAAAAAGGGATGAAATAATTTGACAATTACAATTAATTACTACAAATCAAGATTAGATAACAGTATAACCACAATCATGAACAAGTAGTGAAACAATTAATCTTTCACGAATAATAAGTCAAATCAAAGCCAAAATTAAAGTGATTATTTAACTCAGTTGGCTATGCTTAATGCAAGAAAAATAATATTAACTAACTAATTTCTTACATAATCAATCTAAAGATTCTTTTGCTATTTTTGTCTAGAAGTTAAAACAATTTCTATCTTATCCCCAACTTTCAATTAAAATACTAAACTAAAAATCCAAAATCTTTAAAGTTTTCAATTGCGTCGATAAGCTGCTTCTACTTCATTTGATGGAAATTGAGACAATAGAGTTGGTTTTACCATAATTTCCCAAAACTAAACAAAGCGTAATTGAAGTAAAAAAGAAATTAAAAAAAAAATACAAAACGTATGAAAAAAATCAAAATATACATAAGTCAATGGGAATGGCCAAGCAAAAGAAGAGCACAAAGCACTTGGAACAAAATGAACGACACAAGGTAGTGCTAGTGATTTCAAGGATTAAAAGTGAACTTATCGATAATTGACTTTGAAGGGAGTAGTCACCATCGATGGGAGCAAGGGAGAAGGAGTGAAGCAATGGTTTTAGTTGTTCAAGTGAGAGGAAACTAGGGCATCGCATTTTGATTCCCCAACAAAGTAATGAAGGGTATTTTTGTCTCTTCAGATATAAAATTTGATCCTTTAGTCATTAGAAATAATTTGAATTTTTAAGGTCTCTCATTTTTTTTTTTGAAAAAACTTAGGTCTTTATGTGTAATTTTTTTTAATAAAAAAAATATTACATTTGCTTTCTGTGGAACAAAATGAAATTATAAAATCTCTTTTTATTTCTTTATATATACACACACACACACACGTATTAGACTCTTTTACTATTTATTGTCATATTACCAAAAAAAAAGAGTTAAAACACTAGTAATTTTAGTATAAAACTACATATTAAAGAATAATTATATGATTAAATCACCTGTGACTGAAATGAGAGAGTTTAAGATATATTATCGCAGTGAAATATATGCTATCTCAAACTTAAGGAGGAAAAAAAAGAATTAAATGTGTAATCGTAATTCATCCTTCTTACTTCATTTCCTTTTTTATTTTTACTTTTTTTAATTTTTGAAGCAGTAAAGGATGTAATATATTCTCTCATCATAATATTTAATTTCATTCTCATTAAAAAATGACTTGATGAAGGTTAGCCCCTAATCTAGAGAGCTACTCCTCTTTCTGGAAGGAAGATGAAGGACAATTTAGGACACTTGGCTTCTGGAACTTGGAACAACTCAACGGCGCATTTAGAATGAAAGTAAATTATACTAATTTATTTGGTAAATTACATATGAATTTTCTTTTATTTAAAAAATATCACTAAACTATCTTAATATTTAATATATATTATAAATGCTATTTACTTTCTATCTATAAAATTAATTTTTTACAAAACATGACATTATAATTTTATTTTTCTCAATTGATGATAAACTTGAATATAACATTATGATTTTATTTTTAATGTAAAGAAAATGCAGCTAAATATTTTTATTTTTTTGAAGAAACATATATTATGCAAAAGGTTTGTAATTTTATTGACAAAAAATAAATTGAAATTCTTTTTTTTACAATATACATCAAATCCAAAGGAATTGATTAATATTTTTAAAATAAGAAGGGCATCAAATATATCTTAGCTAAACTTTAAAAAAAAAGTTAGTATAATTATTTTTGTTACATTCTCATATATATATATATAAAATAAGAAATATGTTTTACATATAAGATAATAAAAATTTTAATATATACTCTTATTTCAGAAAGCTAAATATGTTGCATAATCCTGTTTATAAATTGAAATTGTAGTATAATAATTTGTGTAGAAGCTTTGAGGCTTCTTTGAACCATTCTATATATTGATAAGATATTAACTCAAAAAGGGCAGCCAATAATTGGTCATCAAATAATGAAGTTTTCAATCATTGATCAATATCATCCGTCTGGATTTTGATTTTTCTTATTTCTTCCATCATCACATTTCTCCCATTGCCTTCTTTGTGTTTTGTGCCCCAACTCGAAAATAAAATAAGTGAAAATTTGGGGAAAAGGGTCATAATTGATTAGTTAGAATTAGTTTTTTTGTTCAGAGAATATTCTCTATACACATAAGGAATAAAGAGATAAGAAAAGTCTATTTTCAACTAAAAAAATCGAAAATTACCATCATTTTACATACAAAATTGTTAAGTATAGAAGTAAAAAAGAATGAAAATGTGAATAAAATAAAATAATTATATTAGATATAATATAAAAAATATATAACACTATTACATTTATATGCTTGTTTTGTATTAAAAAAAGTATTAGAATAAAAAAATGACAAAAAAATGACTCTCATATCTTATTTTAAAAAAATAATGATAATAAAGACATAATAAATTTTGCATCATAATAATTATTTTTAATTTACACATTTATTTGAAAGTAACATATTCTTTCTCCCTTTTTGGCTTTTTAACAAAATCGAACTATCTAACAACAAGATGTAAAAAAAGATTCCTTTTCTATCTCCTTCTATCTCATGCTACGAAATAGGGTGTAGTGATTTATCAAAATTTATAAAAAAAATGGTTATAAGAGAAATTTAAAACTTAAAAAATTATTTTGAAACATTTTAAATTTGAGAAATTAATTTAAAATATTAAATAAAATCAAGAGACTAGAATAGTAATTTAACTTTTTGGCATATAACATCCATATTTTTTGAGGAAAAAAACATTGAGTCTGTTGTGGCTTTCTTGTGTAAAATTCGGTTCGTTGCCAAAAAATGGGAGGAAGGAAGGAAAAGTAGCCGGTTGAGGCAAGTTAAATTTTGTGTCTTTTTAGGTCCAACGTCATTTCTGAAAGGGCTTCTGCTTCCAACTTGACGAGCCGACTATCATTTTGGACCATAATTTTGTACATTACTCACTCTCCTTTTCTCAGATCATTTCCCTATCAAACTTTTAAGCCGCTTTTTTCCATCGCTTTTCCGTTTCACCAACGTTCCTCGATAACTATTTTTAGATATTTTAGCAGCAGTACGTTAATAGCTTAAGATTTTTAGTTTCTTTTAGTTTCCTCTCCTTAGGTAGCATGCGTAAGTAAAAATAATGAAAGATGACAAATTTTTTGCGGAAAAAAAAAACGTATGTTAAGCATAAATACTTAAGAAAATGTATCTATTTTTTTCTACTTTATAAATCAAGGAATTGAAGAGCGTTTGATTTGAATTCAAACCACTTTCAATTATTTACAAAATGAAAACCTCGTGGCGAAATTCAGTGCTTGATTTTTCATTTACACCAACAGAACAAGTTCAAATGAATTTAACATGGACTAGATTTAGGTAAAAAAATTTTAAATATTTATTATCAAGTTGTCACGAAAAAACATAATATATGTACTTGAAATTTTTAGAAAATTCTAACTATGTGGTACCAATATTTTTTAATAAAAAAATATAATTATTAATATTTTTATTAAAAAATTTAATAACAAACCCTTCACATTTTAAAATTTTGCTTAAATTTTCTGTCTCAAGTACAAGTACAACAGAGCATGCCCTGGCTTTTAAATCCTCGCCGTGATTACCGTTTTTGGCTGATTCGTTGAAGGATTCATGGGATTCACAACACCTTATCTTCTTTGTCACAAAAAGGGCAGCTTTCTTGGAGCCTATTGAAATTTAGCAACGGGGTGCTCTCGTTGAAGATGGAAACATGGTTGTTGAAAGTTGAAACAAAGAGAGAAATGAAGAGAAGCAACGGCTTTTCAAAGTACAACATGTGCTTCTTTTTATTTGTCTTTTTGATAGCGAAAGGCTACGTGGTTTATTAATTTCTCATTTAGGATTTTCGTCAAACAATTGTCGGGTACTAAAAAAATTGCCTTCTTTATTGACCAATCACCCCTCCTTTATCAACAACCACCCATAAAACCATGTCTTTGTCTCACACCCACCATCTCCCATTAGCCCTTTGGCTCGTTTATGAGGATTACCCGTAGCGAAATTTGTTCGTTTTTATCAACCTCCAAAGACCCGTTTTTGTGTGCTGTGTTCTCTGTAGTACCTCACAGGCCTAACTAATACCAGATGGGAAACAGTTTAGGAGGGAACAACAAGACCACAAAGATCATGAAAGTTGATGGACAGACAATGAAGCTGAAAACCCCAGTGAAAGCTGGGGATGTGCTGAAGGATTACCCGGGTCTTGTTTTGCTGGAATCTGAGGCAGTGAAGCACTATGGCGTGAAAGCAAAGCCTTTGGAAGCACACAAGGAGTTGCAACCAAAGAGGCTGTATTTTCTTGTGGAGCTTCCTAAAGGGACAGCTCCTCCAAGAAGGGTTCGTTCTGGGATCAACATGAGTGCCAAAGATCGCCTAGAGAACTTAATGCTGGCTAGGAGGTCTACTTCTGACCTTTCGATCATTAAGCAGAGTGACAATATGGACAAGCAGGGGTCAGAGAATGGTGGGGTGAGGTTGAAGATCAAGCTTTCAAAGGCAGAGGTGGAGAAGTTGATTAAAGAAAGCAAAGATGAAGCTGAGGCCGCACAGAGGATTATGGGTCTGTGCATGGGTACCAGCAGCAGCAGCAGCGACAGAAGAGACAGTGAGAATGGAAGTGAGGAAAGTGGAGAGAAGAGGATGGTGATGGAGCAGCAAGAGCATTTGAAGGTTGGTAGAGGCAGAACTGGAGAGAGTACCAAGCCACGTGAAGTAAGTTTTCTAAGACTCTAATTAAGATAACTTTCATGCCTCCATTGTCATATGTAGCTTTCAGCAGACAATGAGTATTAGATTTTATCGCATAATGTTATTACTTCTGAAAAATTTCTAGGCAAAACCGTTTTACGAAAGATAAACGATTCGAGTTTATCATTAATATATCTAATACACATTCAAGAGAGATATACTTCATGATTGATTTAATTTAGTTAAATAGCTTTTAGCAGACAATAAGCTTTAAATTTGATCAACTATGCTCATAGATTTTAACCAGAGTAATTTGTCCAAAATGTTTAAGAACAACGGATGCAATCATAGATGCCAGTTTTATTTTCTATTTTTTAAATTACTAGAATCCAAAAAACATTTGCAATCATTTTCATTTGAGAAAATATGAGAAAAAGAATGAGATTCTTCCTAATCAAACACATTTTGTGACGTACATGTCTGTCTTAGAATCTTGGTAACATAATATTAGTATTTGTCATACTCATACCAGAAAGTTTTCCACTTCCTGGACATTTGAACTAGATTTTTTTTTCATTATATTTATCACTTCAGAATTTTCATGCCTTCAGTTAAAATAAAATTATCCAAGCAAACAGAAAATTATAAGGTGTGTTATCTGTAATTTGCGAGAGAGAGAGAGAGAGAGAGAGAGAGAGATTTCATCCATATTTGTAGAATTATCCTTCAAATTATAAATATTAAAGATCAGCTTATATTGATGATTTAAGTGAATCTAAATTCTCTATCAAAGGGCGATTCATTTAGTCAATATTATGTTGACAATTTAGAAAAAGCAGAGGAACAAGATGGACATAGAAGGAGTATTGGGTAGAGTTTGTGTGTGATAGGTAGATTAATTCAATATGAATATATTAGGAGCATTTTTTAGTAAGGCTTGTGTCTTATATATCTTTTAAATTTTTTATATAATTAATTTGGTTTATTTATTTTTTATAAACCCAATATCTAACATGATAAATTCATATATAGACTCAATCTATAAAAATTTTGTAGACTAAACTAATCATAAATCTGTACATACATATATATGTCAAGCATATTTTTTAATAAAACTCAATTTACGTTATATATATATATATATATATTTATGATTAACTTAATTTACATTTTTAATAGAACAAATCTAACTAAAGATTCCTCTCTTGATCAGAGTTCCTTTAGATAAGGGAGCCTGTAATGGCCTAGCAATTCTTCACATTCATAATGTGAAGTTTTGATCTGAGGATAAACCTCCTTCCACGCCCCGCCAAAATGTTAGATACTGTGTCCTTTTCAATTTGTTGACTATGCACGGCACAGTTGCACTTATCCTTACATTGTTTGTACTTCATAGCTATTACTAAATCATATGTCCAAATGCTTGGAAGAATCTGCAACTACTAAATTGTTTTTTGTTTTGGACTTTCCATAAATTGCAGAAGAGGGTGAGTTTTATGCCAATCACTCATCAAGGAGGAAGAGAAATTTCTGTGGCTTCATAGCCACTTTATATCAAACTTCCAATGAAGCCAAATGCTAGCCAAGGGTGGAACTTCTCACCAACCCAGAAGGAGCTTTTCTGATGCTTAGTTAAATAAAGTCTTAGAAGAGTAACGCTATTTGTACTATTCTTGTATCATAGGTGGTCATAACTATATAGATGTGTTGCAAAAATTTCCATTTGGACGAGTTTGTACTCTTGATGATGCATACAACTTTACAGTTGTAGCTAATTGGAAGTTTAGGTATCATGTATATATACATATAAAGCATTACTCACTATGTAATAGTAAGTATATGTTGGAGACCCTGTTAAATTAGTTTAATAAGGAGATATTATGAATTGACTTCAGATATAATTAACTTTTTTAATATCCATCTTTTGTTTGTTCCCAATCAATTATGTTCTCTCATATAATATTTTTTGTTTTGTTTTAAATTAGCAGCTAACAGTTCTTAAGTAAGAAATGGAGAAACATGCTAAATTAGCATGGAGCACCTTAAATTCTTCGACTCGAAACAATGTTCTTTTGTCCATTTTTAAAAATTGATAAACGTTACACATATTTTTTTTTGGGTGATTGATAATGATATGGTACCGACTAATTTTTTATTGCTAAAATATTATATAAATGACTTTCTCTTCGGTTTACAACAACCAATGACGTTTTATATTGACTATTACAAATAACCACGTTACCAATTGGCTTTCTGACTCTACAACGCAGAGTCCAATTCAGAATATAGCTTTGATTTTGCTTCTTATAGAAAAGAAGGAAAAAAGAAAAAGTCATCTCAAAATGTAGTTTTTAACTTTAAAGTATAAGGGTCCATGTGGAAGTCAATATAGTAGGCTCAAACTGACATGTGCACATGCACAGAAGTTGAGCATCTCTGTTCAAAGAAAATTCCCCCTCACTTTCCCCATCCCTCACCATGTGCACAAGTGCATCATCCATTAAACTTTCCTTGAAAACCTCAAGCTTCCGTATGCAATTAAGCTTTAATTAATGGAAATTATGAAATTATAAATAATTTATCATTATTCAATCACTATATGATTATACAGAGTTTTATTTTTATTTTTATTTTTAGTTGTTATCTTATGTGTTTAGTATGTTCCGTTTTAGATTTTGAAAGAGTCAAGTATGAAGAAATATTGACAATATTTTTAAAATAATAAACAAAATTAAAATTAATAATAGTTAAGAGATAAATGTGAAACTTCATACAAAGACAAAGAGGAAATATACTTTTAAATTTAAAGAGGCATATAAAGAAAGAGACTGCAGATATCCCGTGCGAATAGATGGAATACGCACAAACCGTCCAGGTTAATCTTCATACAAAGACGAGGTTAATCTTCATACAAAGACAAAAATGAAGTGTATTTTTAAACTTAAAAAGGCATATAGAAAAGAGATTGCACGAATCCTATGCAAATAGACCATATGCATGCAAACTGTCTAAATTTAATTAATTTTTGAAAATTTTTTTAATTTTAAAAAATACTGAATGCAAAATAAAAATAATTTTATCACTGCCAACTATAAATATATATATGTTTTATATAAAAAATTCATACAATCTAAACCATCCATATTAAAATGCACATATACATATTCCCCCAGATTTGCAAAGAAACCGAGTCCAGAAAAGAGCGTCGTTTAACTATATATGTCCGCACAGGTTAAAGCAGAGATCGATTCGATCTTTATAATGGTTTTCACCTACCAAGATTCCAACAACCGCACAATGCGATTATTCTGTTCAACCCTTTAAAATCAAATGCATCAGGACTACTTTATAAATATTGTACTGTAGAACTCTAGAAATGTGTCAGGTCTGACTTTTAAAAAAAATTGGAGAATAATATAGAAATTAATTCAGATATTTTCTATCTATATTTAAGTTATGTATATATATATATATATATATATTCATTCTTCTCAATTCAGACAGACCCGATTGCTTCAGATTTTATTTGTAATGTCTGTTTGCGACGACTCATTACCAGATTATAGCTTATCTCATGAAGAGTGTAATTGGAGGGAATAAATCTCATGGCTTGCGATACAAAAGAGTATAGGAGGAATCTTCACAATTTTGTTGTCAACATAGTGTTAAGGAATAAGTTAGAAGACTACCTAAAGGATGTATGAACAATTATATGCCACCAACTTATCCCTATTAACCAATCAATGCACTGTGCTAAGAAAAATGAGAATACATTTTCATGCGCGTCATGAAGACCACTGATCGGGTAAAGTGAGAAAGTAGGTAGTCATAGCCTTCCTGAATCTTTTCTTGTACTGTTTAGGAGAAACAATGGTGGGAGCAGCATTCTTTGGACCACCTAGTATCCCAGATGCCTTCACCCATGTCTCCAGATGCTTGTCCCACGTATATTGTCTCATAAAATCAATGATACCCAGAACCAGCTCATTCCGTTCTTCATCCACCCCAACCAGCAATGAGTAATCCATGACATCCACAGACTGTACAAGAATTTAAGAATGTAAGTCACTGCGTTGCAAAAGACACAATTACTAGAGATGCTGTCATTGATCATTTCAATCCAAAAGTATAGATTGTTAAATGAAGACTTAAATAGTTTGTAATCTTTATTACGTTTTCTTACACGAAAGTTCTTTCAACCTAAAATGTAAACTGTGAACAAAACACAGGACCGTGTGCCTCTTGACCACTTGATCATAGAGACTTCAATGTTATGATGACCAGTTCAACCCAAAAATTTGAGTAAAAATGATCTCTGCCCCCAAAAAATAGTGTCAGGTTTATTAGTTGAAATTATGGTTGGAGGCAATATTCTCAAGATTTCATTTAATAGAACTTGGAGTAATGTTACTTATGACAAGAACCAAGAGGGCAGCCATAGGCTAAGGAATAAACTTCTAGAAACCTCAGAAAGCCCTAAAGCATAAGCTACTAGACCCTTGCGGCATTAGAGATTTAGAACATTCAAATTCTAAAAGCTTTTAGTAAAATACACTAGAAGTAACAACCTTGAAGCATGTAAAGGTGATTTGGTAGACAAAATGAACCTTTACTTACCGCCAGAAAGGATGTGTCATTCCATACAGCTCTCTCGAGGCTTCTCTTGGCCTTGCTCCCAAGGAATATGGGTTTGGTTCTTAAAGCTTCTAACAAGTTCATGTCCAACATTACTTTGTTTGTACCAGTTGTATCTGGATTGTACCTAGACCTTTCTGAGCCCTTAAGATCATATACCCTTGCTATATTTCTCCTATAAAAGAGATTCTCCATTACCATCAGATCTATTTTTGTTTCCCTGCCACCTTTCGGGTATTTGACAGTGACCTGCCACCA
The DNA here is from genome assembly GCA_026724425.1 of Erythrophleum ivorense. NCBI lineage: Eukaryota > Viridiplantae > Streptophyta > Magnoliopsida > Fabales > Fabaceae > Erythrophleum > Erythrophleum ivorense. The sequence continues at coordinate 48,546,282 of JAIUCV010000009.1, forward strand.
AAAAACAACGAGATTTTACACCATAATTTCACAATTCTAAATGGCTGTCTAGAGTCTAGGTCATGTATACCAAGCCATAGAATGAAGCCTCACCTGATAAATACCAAGAGTTTTTGCAAGGCAAGTTGGGCTTCCTGAGTTAAGGGATTCTGTCAGATACTTAAAATACTGAGGTGCATACTCTTCAAAGGAATCCAATTCTGTCTTCGTGACTTGTTTAATAATAAATCTTTCATCCAAAGACTTGGCAAAATATACATTACTTTTGCCTCCTTGTGCGCTCCATCTCCTGCACCGGCTCAGGGATCGTACAAAATCAACTTCATTAGGGCAGCACTTTTTTCTAAGTGAGTCAAACTGCTTCGCAAAATAACAAGTGACAGAAAAATTCACTTTCCCTCCAGCACCCAAGGAGTCATCACTGAAAGAAATTTGCAAGTGTAAAGATTTTTTGGAGTCTGTGAGAAGAGTACCAATAGAAGATGGAGCATCTTCAGACCCATAGTTGCCATAATGGATATAATCCAAGTCCAGTGAGCCCCAGGCTGAAAAGGTGGAAGCAGCTAAATCTTCCCTGCTTCTCTCACGAGTAATCCAACTTCCATCTTGCAGATCCAACTTATCAGTAACCCAGTCATGATATTCCTTAGTACTAAGAGCATAGGATATTACACTAGAGTAATCATTATCATAAACAGCAATAACTCTATCACCATGATGAGTTTGGGAATGCAGCAACCGAACACATTCAGTAATATGAGACACAGAGGAGATGAATGTTGGTGTGGAGCTCAGTATCAGATTTAGCTTCTGCGCCTCCCATGGCAACATTTGGAAGTGAGGCTGCAAAACATTAGAAACAGGATCTCTGACCATACTCCTGTAGTCTCCAGAGGCATGAAAAGATCTAAGTGTTGATAAATGTAATGAAGGGGGCAAGCTTTTCCTGATTTGTTCCTGAACTCTTATTGCCGAATCAAAAGAATGAACTCTCACTGGTTGTGTCAATCTTCTAAAAGAAGGGTTATCAATTTGACTAGATAGTTTTAAAGATTCAGCTTGGGGACCTTCCGCTTGACATATACGAAGAGGTTCAACACTCAAAGGAGGTTGATCAGTTCCAGTCCATGCAGAATCTATTCTCTCAGAAAGATTGGATTCATCTGAATTTCCTTCCTCTCCATCAGGATGACACAATGTAGAGCGTTCAGGAGCACAAGGTTTGAGGGCCTCATCCTGCTGTCTGAGCATATGACTTTCAGAAGGTTCCTGCAATTTCAAAGGCTGAAGGTTATTTGGCTGAAGCCCACTGTCTGCACAAGATTTGTTTCCATGCTTAATCTGGGAAGTAGAACTCTTTTTAACAAGAGAGTCCAAGGAGTAAAGCCGGTGATCCCATAAATGTGAACCAATTAGAAGAGAACGTCTCAAGCGATTTAGTTCAAGAATGTCTAAATCTATCTTCCCTGCTTGTGAGGTCTCTGATTGTAGCAAACTCTGTACACACACACACACAAGAAAAAAGAGGGAAAAAAAAAAGTTAGATCTAAAGATAAACATATTTGTCATCAAAATAAGCACATATACCACTTGCACTCTACAAGGTACAATCGACCAAGGATTCTGATATAACAACAATACATCTATACCAAATATATTTATAATTTTTTTGTCAACTCACTTGATAATCATTTCTTTCCTTTCTAAGTATATCTTTCAGCTCCGATATGTGGCTATGAATATCACAAGAATCTGAATGCTCATTGCCTAGACAAGGAAATAAACTCTTTTTCTCCAAGCTTTCAAGCACATCTGATATCTCACGGTACAAGGTTTCCAAGTTACTCAAAAGCTGTAGAAGAAAAGGAATTAAATTAAATTTTGATGTCAAGAAGCAGAAAAGAATCAAACCTACAGCATGCACATGATATTATCCAGTGCCATCTTAACAAAATTAAAGGGGAACCTCTCTATACTCCTTTCTAATCCACTCCTCCTGAACGTGACCAAATTCCAGCACTAATGGGGGTAAATGGACAGAGAGAATATCAATAGGGGAATACCGGAAGAAAGCAACCATGCTCCCGAACCTGTTACATCACGTTATTCAAGAATCAATAATAAACAAAGTTGCATAAAACAGAATAGTCAATAACATATCCCTCTGAGCGCTTTACCCATAATATCGGAGGCAGTCCCTCTGCAAAGAATGGCCGCAGGTTGCAACTCGATTTGCAGTTGCATGGTTTGTAAAGCTTAGTTCCAAGAACTTTCCAAGAGACAATCCCCAGGCAGCATCTGACATAACCACTCTTCGAGTTGCAGGTGGAACTCCATCCTCATGAGGACACTTTAGGCACCGATGCCACATCCAAATCTTGCCGTCTCCTTCCCCAGGTAACTTCACAGAGGGAAGGCGCCTAACATTGACTGTAAGATTCCCTTGCTGGTGTGTATAACATAGGACATGGGCCTCCACAGGCTCCTTACAGGACCGACAGCAAGATGTCTGAGGGGGGTTTTAAAAAAAGAAAAGAAATTCATCGAATCATTTTCGCTTTAGAATTAAGAGGTGCCAATAACACAGCAAAACAAACATGAGTTACCTCATCAAACAAGTCATCACGAAGATATCTCCCAAGTGGCTTATCAAAAGAGCCATAGAACTTTATCCGCAGCAACCTAGAGTGTTCACAAATTGTTCCCTTCGATACACAGCGGCTAGAAAAGTACACCAATATGCTCTGATGACTATCAGTAGCAGAAAAGTACTCACTTGAGAGTTCATCCTCATCCATATTATCTTTTGTTGATTCAGCAATTTCACCATGCTGCCTCTCTTCTTGAACCATGGATTCTTGTAAGTCTGATAGCGAATGGTCTCTCATGCCAGAAGGAAGTATACTGTCCCCATCTGATTCATTGCATAAATAAGAATAACCTGATTCTACCATCAAATTAGATATTGAATCATTACGGCATGCATCAAAGAGTGCATTCTCAATTCTATAATCCCTGGTGCGTGTATAAGAAGGAAAACTAAGGTCATCGAGATGCCCTGATGCTGATCCCAAACCTCCAAACTTTAATTCAAGACCCTCTAATTCATCCACTCTAGCCATGGCATCAGCCTCTGATGGGCACATGGTTGGAGTAAGGGTGTCAGACATTATAGAGATATTGGTGTCAGCTATTGACCTATCAGGCTCGGCCATTGAGTGTTTTAATCTCATTTTAGGTAGGGTTGCACCCTCATCAGCAAGGAAAGATGTCTCAAGAGATAAATGATAGGCTGCAAAAACTGCATATTGAACAACATGCTTAATTTTCTTTAGTTCTTCACGGCATGCACCTTTCAGTAAGACCTACAATAAAACCAAAATCAGAAACTGATACTTCACACATCCTACCCTATCAGTAAATCATATCAAAGTGTAACTCAAAGGATCTTTGAAGAGAAGCATGTAAGAGAAAGCACTGCTGACAATCCTTGATAAGTGAGAACATAAACAAGAAATAAAGAAATTACCGTGCAACCCAAACGCCTAGGACAACCTTCAAAAAACATTAGGGTCTTTGATGGCTTTTTGTTAAACTGATTAGCAGTCTCATGATCCTCTACCATTCTATCTAACCGGAACAGCTCACAGTGCCCCAATCGTGCTTTAGATAAACTATCCACTGATGGAGTGATATGTGCACCAGTGCAGCGGGCTATTCGCTCTAGCAATGGCCTTTTAACATTCAACACCAATGAGATTTCCTTTGCCAGCAGATATTCCAGGGCACATGGAGCTACACTTTTTTCCACCAGCAAAACATTTGGTCGAAGAGCCTCAATTTTTGAAACAATTATCTTCAAATGATCATTTTCCTGCCAGATTTTACAAAAATCGGAAAAAAAAAAATAAATAATTTCTCCCCATGAAAATTAACTGTAAGACACCAAACCCATCAGTGAATCAAGAAGGCACCTGCTGCAACAATGTATCAAAAGAAGCCAATTGGTTAGGTACTTTCTGATATTCCAGTGCTCCTCCTAAAAGAAGCAGTCTAGGTTTTGTGTATTGTGAGGTCATGCGTTTATGCTTTATATTTTTTGAGCAGACGACTCCTTTAATAAGGGTGCTGCAAACATAAAAGTCCACAATTTAATAGTTAATCACAAAGAATTGCACAGGAAAATTATATTGCAAAGTTTGAATCACATTATACCTCTCATTTGGACTTCCGGTTGCTATACATTTAACCTTTACATAATCACCAGGATCCATACTACCTCCTTTGCTAGTATCTGGTCTCACATAGTTAGCAGCTTGCCAAGCTACTGTTGCAACTATGTCAAGCCAGTCCTCAGAACCATCTTCCTTACCAACTTTAATACCCTCTCCCTGTAAAAGCTGTAAAACAAGAGCTCTAAAATGACCCTCTATGACAGCTTTTAGAAGTTCTTTGTTTCCCTCGTTTTGTTTCTCTTTTGCAGAAAAGATGTTAGATAGGCTGCTGCTGGATGAGAACAAGGCACCTGAGTCACCAATATCATCATCCTCATCATCATACGCAAAGAAATTACCTTCATCATCATGTTCATCATCAGGCGGAGGTGGAAACCATAAAAGATCACTGTTTTCAAAATCCAATGGCCTCTGTGAATTGTCATTCTGGTTCCGAAAAATTGACAAGTCATCAGAAAAATAATCAGTATTATATGAATCCTCAGTCCCTTGTTCAGACTTTCCTAAAACAGCCGTAGTCTGTTGGTCAAAGGGACCATCATATTGCACTATGGGGATCCTCTCTTGTCCCTGCTGTACAGGAAGCCCAGCCCTACAGGAAGTAAAATCAATCCCAGAAGGGCTCTCAGAAGGAGACTTATTGCTGCAAGTCTCATTTTTAGCACTAACACTACTTGTATCTATATCTGAATCATCATGGCAATATGTACTTGAAGGGCTGAAATGGTGTTTCCCAAAATCCTCAGTCCCATCTTCATCACTCCTACATTGATACACATGGTTACAACAATTTATACTAAGATTGCAGCGAGATGGGAACTTAAATTGAATTATGCAATTATGTCTTTTTTAATCACTTGAGTTTCATTTGTTAAAAGAATGTTTGTTCACAATGACAATAATTATTATTTCAGTTTGAACTTACACTTTCACTTTCACATAACAAAGCACATCAAGTTGAAGCAGTTTTTTCACGGTTTCTAAATGAAGAGCCAAAAGATATAAATAAAAACATATAGCCATCCTCTAATTAAGACCGGGTTGTGATTACCTGCCAGCAGATTGATGAGCAGACACCGAAGATGGGTGAGCACCAGATGAGTCCATACTCTGGAGATAATACCCATAATCTTGGTCTTGAAAATACCGTTCAAAGTGATTTCTGGGATTCAAATTACAATTCAGTGAAGAACTGATTCTTTCACTTTGAACACTAAAACATGGCGATGGTGGCTCAGGACTCTGTCTGGGACTCTCTTGAGGAGAGGCTGAAGGATGTACTTTCTCAACATACTTCCTCTGACCTTCATACTTCCTATTAACATCTGAACAGAACTTGCAAGAATTGATGATTTCCCTAAACCGGGGATTGTCAGATTCAAGATCAGGAAAATCAGAACCTCGTATACATTTCCCACACAACCAGCGGCCACAGCTTTTGCAATTGTACTTGTTTGACATTTCATTGAAGTTTCTATTACACTCACAACACATTTCTCTGCTGTTATTGAGCATATCAATTTTATCTGACAAAACCTGTAAATCACTTCCTCCCCAAGAAACCCAACACCTCACCTTTTCTATTAGATCTAGTAGTGAACTATCAGGTATTCCCATAACATGTAATCAACCAACAGAGAATTCAACTAGTGCCTCAAAAATTGTTTGATCACCCTCTTTCTTCTCCTCTTCCTAACTTAAGTATAGGACTTTTTTTTTCACAAAACCAAAAGAAACAAAAAAATATCTATCCTTTGGCACGGGAAAACTAATTGCTTTGAGTGTCTAAAAATATAAAATAAGTGATGAGTAATGATAGAAACCCACGATAAAATTGGGGATGGCTGGAATTATCCAAATCAGATTTCTAATGCTTCTTCTTCTTCTTCTTTTTTCCTGTTTGGGGTTTGTGAATAGAACTTAAAAATAGGAGCAAATCCTCCTAGATTCAAATAATATCAAAGGAGGAATCGACGACGAACGACCAAGACTCACCAATCTAACATTATTTACACCAAAATCCTAACATAATAACAAAAACCCACGAAACAATTTCCAATATCACAACGAAGAACTGAAATTTCTCAAAACCCAGTAAAAAAAAAAAAAACCCAAAACTTCAAATGCTAATGACCCCACTAACTAACCGATCCCTGAATCGTCAAGGTAGCATTCAGAAATCCATTCAAGCATTACCCCATATATAATCATAAAAGAAACAGGACTCTTAATAGAAGATAAGTTTATCTTTTTGCGTGAACTAAAAAGTTCAAGTCTTTAGTCCCAAACAGAGAAGAAGAAAAAGAAAAAGAGGAAGTAATAGTAGTTTCAGGAAACAACAGATAAAGAATGAAAGAAGGAAGAAACTCTAATTAGTGGGAAGAATAAGAATCAAAAGGAGAACGAGAAGAAGTACGAAGAAGGTTCCCTTTCTACCGGAGTCAGCTCGCATCTCAAACAACACTTCCTTCTTACCCATCTTTCCTGGCCTCACTGCCTCCCTTTTATTTTTCTTTTCTTTTCTTTTCGCCCACTCTTCCCTCACCTTATTATTATATTATTGATAATTAATTCTATTTTATTTTTTTTAAAGGACTCCACGCTTTCTCTCCTCTATTTTATTTATTTTTAAATATTAATGATTCCTTCTCAGTCGTTATTGAGTATATAAAATATCAGATTATTTTAATGTTAAAACTAGGCATCGTCAGCATGAGCATGCTTAACCAGTTTTATAAATCTTGAATTCTATTTTTTAGTTAATTAATTTCATTTTGTAATTTGTTTAAGCTTTGCTGGTTTTGATCTAACTGCGAGCTCTACTTCATTGGTCAGCATCGACTGGATAAACCATAGATAGCAGCCCTTTTGTTACTCTGAAATTTATAATAAATAAAATTTTATAGAGATATAAATACTTGTATGCTCTTCGGAGTGGCTGCATTTATTGTTCAAGGGATAGGTGCAAGTGATAAATTCTTCTCTTAGCTGTTAGTACTTTGTGGGTAATTGTGTTAATAGTCACGACCTTGTGACATAAATATTAAAGAAAATTACAATTGGAGAATTTAAATTAAAAATATTTATATTAAAAAAATTTAATTTTAAAAATTATTTTTAAAAATTAAAGATTCAAAATTTTAATTATATAAAAAAGTTATCATTTAAAGTTATAAATTAAAATTTTTAGTTTTTAAATCAAATATAGATTAAGTTTGAGTACAAATTTTAAGAATTTGCTTTGAAATTCTCTAATTAACAATTGATAAAATAGAGATTACATTAGAATACAATACTACATAATTAAGTCTTCAAAAAAAATCATCTTCACACATTATAATTTTATTTAAAAACGTAATAATAAATACTTCGAAAATTATGTTAACTTTTGTCCATTAAAAATATACACAATTTTTATAATTAATATATTTAATTATATCTAAATTCATTTTTCTCACTTATTTTTCTCTCTAGACCCTGCTTAAAATTTAAATGTAATCACGTTTAAATATGAAATATTAATATATCAACATTACTCAATACGTAATATAGGATCTATGAGCCATAATTTCTTATGTGAGATGCCTCGCATTGATGATTTATTCTTATTCATTGACGCGGTTGCTTTGATGGACAGATTACACAAATACATGTTACAAAATATACCAGAAAGGTCTTTATAAAATCAATGCCACTTTAGAATAGTATTAAATCAGTATGTTAATTTAGTTACATACCTAATTATTTGTTTACTAACGTTTGAATGGTTCAATTGACTATAAACTTGATTTTTTAAAAAATTCAAACAATCTGAAAATTTGAAAAGATTATCTAACAATTGCATCAACGTATTATATTTACGTGATGTACATAATAAAATTATCATTTCTATAATACGTGACATCATCAGCCACACTTATTTATATATTGGTTCTACATATATCATGAAAACAAATTTGGTATGTTGGGTGAGGCTTTTGTATTTCAATGGAAAAAAAATGACTATTTGTATGATTAAAATATTTTTTTGCTTCAAAAATTAAATTCTTGAAATAACATACACGTTAATTTTTATTGATGTCATATGAATTAAATCATGGATTGTTTTAGCATAATAGACTTTATGCAGTAGTACATGAAAGAAAGATGGAATAGCTTTAATATTAGAAGTTTCTCTTGATGCTATTTTGTCAAAAGAGGAATAAATTGAGAATTGTAAATCTCATACATTTCTATTATCTATTTTTGAGCTAAGTCTCACATTTTATGTCTATCTCTCTATTAAAATAATATCTTACACAATAGAAGATTCAATTTGATCTCTCTAACTTTCAATACTAAAAGTTATTTGTCTCTGTGCTTCTCAATTTATCTCTTTTTAATTGTGTAATGTTAATTTAAACAAAAAAATCAGAGGATTTGAATTGTTGTTTTCAGGAGTATATATAAATTTATCTAACATTTTTACAAATTTTTAAGTGAGATTAATATTTCAATAACATGTAAATTGTTAGAGATTTATAAAAAAAAATTTATAAAGGATTAAACTTATATATAATTGTCTATAATTTTATTATCAAATTTTTTAATTAAATCATAATAAATATTTAGTTTTTTAATAATAACATAAGGGATATATAATTTAATTAAAAATTATACAATTATTTATTATATTATTAAAAAATATATATTTATTATATTTTAATTAAAAATTAAGATATAAAAAAAAATATATAATTATATATAATTTTGTTTATTTAATTTTTTTTAAAGGTCGTTACTTGCATGACAAAAAAGAGGAAAAAGTCATAAAAGGCAGCTTACACCAGTCAGGAAAAGCGTGGAACGCACGCTCCCACATATATAGGTTGTTTAATAGGTGGTAGGTCAGGGAAATAGGTCCATTAATACCCACCCAATCCATCGCAATTTCTAGACTTTTGAATGTCTGACCCTCATTTTCAGACACGTTACATGATTTTTGTTGACGAGGACAATCACCTATTACGAAACAAGAGATTGAATTTTTCAAAAATTAAATAGTTGCTTAATTATTCTTTTTTTTCTTGGTTTTTAAATTTGTTTTTATCAGCATAACCACAGATTTGTTAGAAGATTCAATGCAACTCAAAAATGGACTCTCGTCAATAACAAAGCGTGAAGTAGAAGTAGGGCATATGATATCTTGTTACCTTTTATATATATATATATATATATGTTAAAAAATATATTGGACACATATATATAACATGATAGTTAAAAATTGTTATATTGGATAATATGATTAATATTTTTAAAAGTTAATAAAATTAAAATTTTAAAGATATAAGATCATAATAATTTCTAATGATGATGAATAAATGATTTAACCAACAAAATTTGAATAACAATATTCATATTTTTATTTAATTTAAATTTTTTTGACAGTTTGAATTTAAATTTTTTAAAAAGCTAACAAGGTGCCTCAATCAGTGTATCATGGTCAATTTTACCTTGTATATCTTGCGTTTTTAAAGTAATTAATTAATTTAGGGTCGACATTTAAACTTTATTTTACATATAATTTAATTCAATTTTGAACAAATTAAAAAAAAAGGTATCAAATTCAAATTTATGAAGTGATTTGATTACATTAAAGGCTCTTTATAATTGATGTCTTTTTCCTAAATAGTAAAATAGGAATATTCTTTACCATGTCTGAAATCTAAAATTAATTGAAAAGAAGAATAGAAGTGATGGAACTATTCTAACATTAATTTTTTCTTTTTTAAGTTGAGATGAAAGAAATTTGATGTAGAAGCAGGAGTCAGCTTCCTAGGATACCAAAGCCAATGGAAAAAGGTAATTCGCTGAGGCTGAATGTGTTGCTCTTAAGCAAACAACCTATTAGAAAACCCTACTTTTCACATTTGCGTAATTAATTATTTAAATATTTGTGTTATATTTGTCTTGTACTCCACTCCATGTTCGCTTTTCTCGTTAAAATATTTGAGTTATATAAAATAGTCAGAAGTTATGAATGATGCTTTCGCCCCTCAGGTTAGTTTCCAACGTCATAATAAATAACTAATACTATAATTTATTAACCTTTGATATAAATTCTCTAACCGCTAGCAGAAATTTAATATGTGAAAAAAGAAGAAGAAGACGGTCGGACAAATCAAATGCTGCAGTCTTTTTAATCAACTTCCTTGCGTCTTTTTTTCGTCAAATTAATATGTTTTTATAAAATATTGCTTGGTCATGTATGCGTGAGGATCAACCTTATAATAAAGAAAGGACCCGATCAATATATCCAACAATTAAAGAAAGAAATCCCAAACGAAGACTGGTAGGTAGATATATCCTTCGTGTGCTAGTAGAAAACTATACAGGACTAAAGACGTTTGAAAAAAAAAAATTCATTTTTCATCAATATTTTATAGATGTATTCTTGTATGAAGAATACACTGTTAATGTACGTAATGCATAATTAATGGAGAACAATTATCAGGAGCGTGGAGAAATGTTATTCCTTTTGTGTCTGTGCGTGTTTTATTAATTTAGTATTAAATTTTTAATGTTTTATATAAGGCTTTCATCACTTGGTAGCTTTATTATTATCATTATTATTATTTGCAGACAGCAAATTAAGCTTATGAATTATGATAGTTAAGATATTCTAAATTGCATCAAAAATACTCATCTATATTTTGTTTAGAATTATTGATTTTAAAGTACATACACAATTATTTGGTAAGATTAATTTAAATAAATGATTAAAATTAAACCGAAATAACCCTTTACACATGTGCATGTTTTTATATAGTATTGTAAAAAAGATGATGACTTCAACAGCTTGATATTATGCAGAAACGATGGCTAGGATAGAGACGTATCATAATAATAGAGATCATTAACAGTGCAGACATTTTTTTAAATGCAAAGTGCAGATGATAATTAACCCATCAATCAAAGTACAGAAAATACTTTTTTTCTTATATTTATCTTAATTTTCTGGCTGAAATTAAACGTTCAATTGCTAACATAAGATGAATTCTTAAAAGGAACAAAATACACTTGATTCTTATAGTGGAAAACTAAATCACGTCATTATTATTCTTTGATAATGGGCGTAATGAGTCCAAAAATACGTCATTATCACTTCTGAATAAATGCATGCTTTCATCAGATAGTTGTCTTTCAACTCCCATGAAATTCTATATGAGCGCTGCCGCAATAATAGTTACAGCTGAAAATTATAAATAAAATATATAAATTAAAAAAAATTTGGTGAGTTCAAAATCTTTAGATCTGGAGTAATATATTATTACAGATATTTTTTATTATTGGATTAAATTAATTATATATTTATATTTGAGCCCAAATAATTTCAATTATTTTTTTTATAAAGGTTAATATATTATGTTTATGATTATCGTACTTGTACCTGCGACTAGCATTATTCTTAAGATTATATTAATTATAATTTTCTACTCTTGAGGATGATTCTAGAGTTATCATGTATACATGTGCCTGAAATTACTACATCTGCTATGATCCCATCTCACAGACGATGAGCTCCTCAATTTGTTTCTTGCTCAGGAGGAATTCCCTTCACCAAAGAGAAAAAAAGAAAAAAAAAACCCAAAAAAAAGTGATGATTCTGTTCCTTTCTGGTCCAGACCACATTGTTGTCTGTTAAAATTGCTTTAACATGATAAAAAATAATAAAAAAACAAGCAAATTCCGGGGAAAAACAAATAAATTCGATGAGACCCAGTATTTGAATTTCAAAAACTGGCTAAGCTATAATTAAATATAAATTTTCGTTATGATCATATATATATATATATATATTGCAATATCTTTTTATTTTATTTGAAAATTTTTAACAAAACTCGACGATGCACACAATACAATAACATCTTACTCTAAAAAAAACAAAAACAAAACAAAACGTTTGAATACAAAAATAATTAATTAATATATTTTTAAATAATATCTCATAAGTTATATTGTCACTTCTATATTACGGTTTATTATTAAATTTATTTGCTAAATATTTATAACTATATATACATATTTATTAGAACAATTATTAATCATTTTTACATAATTATAATGTCATCCGATTCAATCAAGTTATTGGTTCGATCAATAATTCACAACGACTTGCTAGTCTTTTTAATCTATAAGTTATTTATTATATTTTTCTTTACAAAATTTTAATGAGTTTTTTAAAATTTATTATAATCAATTTATTTCTTATGTTACAAATAATATATACATCCCCTAACTTTTAATTATGGCTAAATTGATAGTCATAATCTTTTGGGTCATGACTAAATTGATAATAATAAATTTTAAGAGTTAAGTTTGACAATGACGGTAGAGTGTGTGTGTGGGGTAACAAGTGAGACGAGGAAATAATCATAAATGAATAGTTTCAACTAATGTAAAAATTGTTATATAAACGTGTGATAAATTTTTCTTTGATTTTTACATTAGTAATCTTTTTATTTATTAATTTCGATAGTTAATTTGTAATCTAAGAACGATACTTTTTTTCTCTCACCTAGTACTTAAATTGAATCTACTAAAAAAAAAATTTTTACCTACCAATTGTATATATACGGTGTTTCTATTTTGTTTTAAGATTTTTTATAATAGTATGTAAAGTGTAATAAAAGAGATAAAAGAATAAATAATAGACTTTATTTGTATGATAGCCATACCCCTTATTCCTTTGTCAATGCAATGGTATTTTGTGTAATTACAGCAAAGGATCAAATTGTAGTGCGACCCGTGAAAGCCTCACAGCTGCAAATGAAGGAGAAGCGTGAAGAACAAAAGCAGAAAGAGACATGGAATCTCTACCTTGAGTAACCACTTGAAATTCTTTTAGTGTTGTATAAGACATAGCTATCATCATGAAAGAGAGTCAAGCTTCTCTTTTTTCTGGTATTTTCCATATTTGTTCTTACATCCAGCTAGCTCTTCTATTTATCAAAATTCCTGTTAGAGCAATTTGCCAATTTCCCTTTTTTAAATAATCACCATCCACTTAAAAATTTATATTATCTCTGGATTAATTTGGCAACTTACATATATATATACAAATGCAATTTGTTTTTTTTTAAATACCTCATTTATTAGCTTGATTGTTTGTGTCAATTAATTAAGAATTTTGAACAACTGCACATAGCTCACCTAATATAATACATCATCAGGGCTATATATATATCCTGAGAAAAGCCAAATATATAGAAGTTTGATTACTCATATATGCAGTAATAAAATGCTTAGATTTACCAGCAAACAGTATTATCCGGTAAGTTAGGTTGTTGGCAAAAAATAATCATTGTGAAACTTCATGAACTATTAATGCTCCAAAAAAACAATAGATATATCGAATACACATTACATATGTATTCTTAGAGGGGAAAAAAAAAAGGAGATTTTGGTTTTTGAAAAATAATGTTTCTCAATTTGATATTTTCAAATTATATATATTAATATATTATATCCATTTAACTGTAGGGACTCTTTATCACAGTTGATTGAATTTAGAACACAAAAAGGCATGGAACAATGGGAGGGGTTAATGGACTGGAAAACTTTTGAACTTTCTCTCTCTCTTTTTTCTCTTTGCAAATAATATTTATGTCAATTGGTTTTTAGATAGTATAAATGTAAAAATTAAAACTGTAATATCAGCAAATTTATATATATGATATAAATTATAAAATAGCCTTAAAAAAGGAGCATTATAAAATAGTAAAATGAGATGGCCCATGCGATTGCTAACATGTGAGAAAGGGTTTTGGTAGCTTTAGTTATAAAGTAGGGTTGGTAGCCAGGTAACATCTACAAAGGTGTGGTGCTTGCCATGGGTTTGCCGAAAGATAGTCTTTTCTTAAAATTTCTTTCTTCCATTGTTAAATATGTGTGTGTGTGTATTTTATGGGTGTTTTTTTTCGTTATTTGGCAGAGAAGTAATAAAAAAAATATTGCACAAAAAGTAATAAAGCAAAAATTAATTATCCCAGAGGTAATAAAAACATGAATTCGGACGCACATCTTACAAATTGCAATGGATTTTTCATTCAACGAAGCAACAACACAATCAACAAGGCATTGATTGTTGAATTTGGACCCTTGGTGTCTAAATTCAGAGTTTTCTGAATTCGGACAATATGGGTCCGAATTTAGTTAAGGCCTTGCAGCCTTTGCACGACAGACGTGATCAGTCATGGATATGGGTAAGAGATTAAGATAAAAATTACTGTTTTTAGAGACATGTAGCGAATTATGATTGGTTATAATAGATTTTAATAAATTATGATTGGCCAAAAAATAAAATAATATATAATATTATAATAAAATTACAAAAATATCCTTTGTAATTTGGTTATAAATGGACATGAAACTTCTTATTTGCTTTACTTCTTTTACCTCAGTTTCCCTCCCCCTCCGTCTTTTCTTGCAAATTCTTTGAAAGATATAAGTGAAAATTATTTTATGTTACTTTTTTTAGTTTTAGTTTTGCTTCAGAGCAAAGAGGAAGGACTCTCAAAATTATCAACATTTCATAGCCAAAATCAAAGTATGTTAGAGTTAACAACTAAAATATATTTATAATTTTATTTTTCATATAATATTTTTTAGTAGCAAGAGAGAAATGTAAGTTTGTTGATACATATTTATTATGATAATAATATTTGTTATATCATAAAATGTATGATTTTTTGCTAATTTTTTCTGTAATAATGTATAATTGTATATAAACGATTCGTTTGGTTGTTTATTTATTCTAATTGTTTTAATTATTGTTGTGCTTTTTTTTGCATGATAATGGAAACTAGCCATAGAAAAAAAAAAAAGAGAAGAAGAAGGAGGAAATTGGTAAATAAGTAAAAATGAAAAGAAACATATTATGAAATAAATGTATTTATAACTATAAAGATATTTAAAAGTAGGGTTGGAGTAGAAAAACTAAAATAAAATGACTAAGAAAAATGGAAGTAATTATTAGAATACAAAATTTTGTAGAGAAAGAAAAATATGCAATGATAATTATTTGATGAATTCGAAGAGGTGGAAAATCAAACACAATTGAATAATCAGGAGCTATCGGTTGGATTAAGATATTCAAATCAAAAAGTGCTATGACTTGCTGTGAAACTCTATTAGCAAATAATAATAGACATGTTAACCATGTTACACAGGTTATGCATATGAGGGTCAGATGTTGATGAGAAGCTAGCTGAAATATCAGTCATACATGAAGAAGCAGCTAGATGGATTGCCAAAATACCCAAAGAACAGTGGACTCGTATGTATGATGTACATGGTCAACGATACGACCATATAATAACGAACCTAGCAGAGTGCATGAATGATGTCTTGAAGGAGGTCAGATCCTTGCTTATATTAGGCATAGCAAAAACAACATATTATCGGGTCAACCAGTATTTCGTCCAACGTTCTCAATAGATCAATGCTCAACTGAATGCAGGTTAAGTTTACTCTCAAACTCTGATGAAGAGGATAGCTGTCAATGTACAGTGCTCCCACTTGTATGTTGTGCGCATGTTCAATCGAAAAACTGCATCGTTCGAGGTCGAGAAGCCGTATGACCAAATGAATCGCCAATATAGTCGTTGCTGTGGGGTTAATTTGATTGAGCGCATATGTGATTGTAGTAAGTTTCAAGTGGATAAATACCCATGCCAGCATGCTTTTGCGGCATGTACTGCTACAGCTCTTGAGCTATTTCAGTATGTATACCCTGTATTTACACTGGAAACAATGCATAATGCATATAACAATATGTTCAAACCCATTAGAGGACAAGAATATTGGCCGCAACCAAGTGGTCCAAAGTTAATTCCTGATCCATTGATGCTTCGAGAGCGAGTTCAACCTCGTTATCAAAATGAAATAGATTTCAGAATCTCATCACAATCAAGTAGATGTAGTCTTTGCAGACAAATCGATCATAATCGTTCCTCATACCTACATCGTAATGTTGCCCCTCAATAGAATATCAATAAAAGTTGTAATTGTTTATAAATATGAAAAATAACTCATTCTCTATATGTTTATTAACTTGACCCTGATTGTATGTACATTTATGCTGGTAACTTGAAATATAATTAAATATCTTTTCTGTATGATAAGTATTTTTATCAATCATTTATGTTTTTATAGATAAATATTGGGTCAATTGTGTTATTTTTGCCTATAGCTACCATAACTAGAATTGGTCAACTCATTGATCCAGGTCCAGAGGATGCGTCACTTCTATACTTACAGGAGCGACATATATCACAGGCCATCTGAGATAACGAGGTAAGATAAAAGATTTATTGTTAGTTCATGTTTTATTTAATCATTTAATTATATAATTTATCTTTATTTGCAGGATGATCGGATACTTCGCCCTCGACAAGTTCTGCACAATGATCGCTTAGATGATCTGCCTTTGGTCATTGTCGATTATTTGAGGCAATCTGGTTTTTATAGTGTTGCGCGAATCAGATAGTTCGAGTACGATGCATCGCCAGTGAGTGCACTAGTAGAGCGGTGGCGTCTTGAGACACATACATTTTACACTACTAGAGGAGAGTGCACGATCACTCTTGAAGATGTAGCAGTGCAGTTAGGACTGCCGATCGAGGGAGACCTCGTTGTGGGTGGGACAAGTTTCAATTGGCCAGAAGTGTGTCAATAGCTTTTAGAAATTACACCACCAGCTAATCAGATTGATGGATAACGATTGTCCATTGCTTGGTTAGCACAAAACTTCGCACAGGTAATAGATAATACAGATGATGAGGCAGTGCGTCAATTCATTCGTGTCTTTATTCTTCATATGATTGGAGGGTGATTAATGTCAGATAGATCTAGTTATCGAGTTTACCTGATGTATTTGCCCTTATTAGATGATTTTGAGCAGGCTGGTCGATGTAGTTGGGGATCAGCAATATTGACTTATCTTTATCGTGAGTTCTGTAATGTAACATATAAGAATAATTCTGGTATCGTTGGATGCTTGACATTATTACATCTGTGGGCATTGGATCGATTTTCTATACTTGCACCCGAAATACCATCTACTCTTAACCCTCGGATTGAGAAATATCTCGTTCTTCTACCTTTTGGTTTCAGGTATGATTTAGAATTCAAATTTTTACATGGTTAATTTAATTTAATTATGTTGACTTTATTTATCACATTTGATATACATAATATATTTGTTCATTGTAACAGATGGCATAATGTTGGACGACCTCCATGCCCAAGTGCTAGAGCCCTCCGATTATATAAAGTTTTGCTGGATGCAATGAGGGATGATGAGGTGTGTGCTAAACTTTAACTCATAATATTCATCATTTCTTTATTATTGACGGTTTACTTATTATTCTTTCTAATGTTATTTTCTGATTGTATGGCGCTCATACTAGTTACAAGCGGTGCGAGAATTGATTCCAGGGTGTTTGACTTCCCCTGATATTTGGATTACATCTGTGCCACTTATATGCTTCTGAATCATAGAGTGGCATTATCCAAATTGCGTCTTACGATAATTTGGTCGCCATCAACCAATTTCTCAAGAACCCGTCAGATTAGATTTTCTCCATAATTTATAATTTCGAGGAAGAACTCAAACCAATTTGGTGTCTGAGCATAGCATTTTCATCTAACAATGGTATGGATGGCGAGATACTATGTCCTAGTCCCTTGTCACTGAAGAGCCTTTTGAGTGCACATATGAATATATACGGTGGTACTGGCAACGCACACGTCGATGGATTCAGAGATCCAGTGCTGCTACTGGATATGTGGTACAGTTTTCTATAATTTATCAACTTTATCATTATTGTTTTTAAAATTTATTACATATCTTTATTTAACTACTCATTTTTTGTTTTGTTAGGCTGACTTAGTTGAGAGGCTTTATATGATGCACTTACAAAATCATTTACCTGCGGATTTTTGTAATATTGTCAACCAAGACTCTAGAAATATACTACGTGCTCTAAGTGAATAGCGATTCTCACTATTTTCTCAACCCGCTAACCAATCACCAGATCTTCCTAGGCCTCAGATTCTGATAGGTCGACCAAGAAAGAGACATCAATGTTATCTGTCAACCCAATAACCCACTATTGGAAGAAGTAACCAGCAACAACAAGACCCATTGCAACAAGATATTGGCTTCGATAATTCTGGTGTATCTCTATATATTCTAACTCTAATGCAACAGGATATGGGTGTGCTTGGTCCATCTTATCCTATACTACCAGGTTAGTTTGGCGATGTTGGTGGAGTAGGTTCCTCCTCTTACATGCAGTTCTCACCTTCTTCTAACTCTTTTGGATCATTTGCTAATTTTTTGTTTGATACATCAACGTTTAATGCGCCACATCCTAGTTGTTCCTTTGAGCTAGGAGGATCATCGCAATCAGGATTTATGACACTACATCAACCGATTCCTCTAGTTCATTCCACATCCTTAGATTTAAATACAAATCTCATAGTATATAAACAACAAGAATTAGAAGAATTAGAGCAACAACGACCACGCCGTGAAAGGAGAAGACCTCATTGTGGTACAAGAAGTCATTTACTATAGATATATTTATAATTTTTTGTAATTTTTGTATCAAATCTTACATCATTTGTTTGTTTAATGTTATCTTTCATTTACTTTTTTTTTCCATCTCAAAATTATAAATCAAATTTTACAAAATATTAAATATATGTTAAGTTAATTTAATCAACCAAATATTAAGTTAATTTCATGAAACAAATATCCAATCAAATAAATATTTAACAAATAATAAAATATTTGTGACAAAAATTTTATAAAAATATTTTAACTACCTATTGAAGTAAAATTATAAAATATAATATAATATAATTCAAAAGGAATTTGACATAATTTTTTATCTTATTCAAATAAAATAAATTTAAAAATATAGATAAATATTTTATATTATTAAATTCACTTTAAATTAAAATATTATATCAAAACCACTTTTTTTCTTAAAAAATTGCATCATTACCCAATTTAACTTTAAATATTTATTACTTTTTAATTAATATTTTATTTTTTATACTTAAAGCTTCCGATATTATTTTTTAGATGTTAATTTAAATCAAATTAATTTATTCATACAAACATCGTTTTTTATTTTATATAATTATTATATTTATTAATATTTTAATAAATAAAATTTTTTAAATAAATAAGTGTCTTTTTTAATTAATTTATTTTTAATCAAATTTTTTTTCATTAATAAACTAAAAAAATTTACTGAAAATTTAGAGTGTACCAATTTAATTTTTCATTGAATTTTAAAAAAAATTTACTTTTATAGAATTCGGATGCCACGTTTCCAAATTCTATAAAATTTTAAAAAAAATATTTTGAATTCTACAAAATTAAAAAAAAAATTACTTCAAATTTGGATTTATAACATCCGAATTCCATAGTTTTATTACTTTTCCGTGAACCCGTTTTCTTTAGTAAAGTGGAGTTCTCCAACATGCCCTTCTCTTCTTCTTCTGTACAAGTTGTAAATAAATTTCTATTCCCAGTTTTCCAACTCTTTCTAAATCCTTTTAATTATCATGAGTCACAAGTTGGAATTTTCTAACATTAAAAGTCCAATTTGGCATATTTTTTCCTCTATCCACGGGTTTGCATCATTTCTACGCACGAATAGTATCTATGATGAGGAAGTAGAGCGAGAGAGCCACCCCGAAGCTAAGACTTAAACACACAATTTTGCTTCTTTTTCATCTTATTCTTCATTCGTGAGTCATCTCTATGTAGGATGGTTGTACTTTCTGGGCTTTTTTTTTTTTGGGTTAGTGTAAGTAGGATGAAAGACCCCACCCTCCTTTAAAAATATTATTTTTATTAAACTAAAATCTATGATGTAATGAGCTTATCGATATTGACAATGACCAAAATCAAAAAATATTTTTAGAAACAAAAACTTGTATCATATAAGTCATGAACTCACTTCAAATATTATAGATGTTAGATTAAGGGTATTATTAAATTATAAAGACCCAACTTGTTTAATTATATTTTATAGGGTAAAATGTTACTTAAGGAGCTTTAAATGCCCCATGTGCTTATATCATAATTGACAAAAATGAGTCAGGTTTATGGGTACTTATTTATAATAGATGAATTTTGTTAAATCTATTATTCCATGCAGTATAATTATAGTCACAATTTGGACTCTGGTCTTAGTTCTACAACAGAGAAACCAAATTTCAAAGAGGAAAAAAAAATCATGAAGGAAGAGTTTGTATTTTTCACCAGAAAACTTTATGTTCGTGTTTTTCTAAACTCACACGCACACATAGTATTCAAGTCCATTTACATTGTGCGATCAAAAAATAATATTCTAATTTGTTGTTAGCTTTTTCCCCCTCATTTTTCTTTATTATTAATTGACAAATAATTTGAAATTCAAAATTCAAAAAGAATTTGAATATTAATTAATTAATTCTTTATGTGTTTCATTTATAAATTTGAGTCAACTTATCATAAGTAGTCTAACAATCCAATAATAATGAATAATTAACATGGTAAAATCAGTGTTCAATGAGAATAAGGCACATAGCCAAGTTACATCATTTTTAAGTCACCCATTCACAAGGCATCAAAGAGAATGCGGTAAAATCACAATTTGGCGTGATGATATGTTGTCATCATCCACTTTATGAGGAACGAAATTAGTCCTTAACCAAGAAGATTAGCACTATCTAGGATATGAGGGGCTTTTTGGTATTTGTATATATGTTTTTGACACTTTATGATGAACATTCCCCAATACAGCACAAGCTAGGGCACATCTTGTGCATGAATGTCTCATTACATTGGTCGGTAACACCATATTCCTAGTGACTTGACAAGGCACAGACATATCCACCACCCAAATTATGCTATATATGTCACAATCACTTTGTTTAATTTTTCACTAATCAGTTGGTAAATATCACAATCATAGGCAATGCTTATACTAACATATATTAGAATATTAGAGGTTAGTTGCGTTTATCAAATTTTTTTAGGTGATAAACACTTGACGTTAGTTTTTTTAATGAGTAAAAATGTTGAAGTTATATATCTCAAGTCTTTAATGAGTAGTTATAACTTTTGACTTGATTATAAATATTTAATTATGGCACTATCAATATTAGCCTTACATTGCTTTTTTTGGTCGAAATTGTGAATATTAATGGCAAATGGGCAAAGGAACTGTGAGAGTGATTAGGGAGAAGAGATTAGAGACTTTCAGATATTATGCTTTTAATAAGAAAAATCTAATAACAAATATATAAATAACTTCACCCTAAGTCTTGCCTTGAATTAGTAGTTCATTTTTTGCTTTGAACAAAAAAAATGGCATCATAGGATACTGCAAATGAACAACTGCCATATTTGGCATTTTCCGATGCTGTGGCCAACAAGGGTTCTGTCCTGATCCCATAGGTCTTGGTTGTCTTCACTCTTCACTTTCTCTTCTTGTTCTCCAATTTTCATCTTTCTGATTGGTTGGTGTTAGAGCCTAGTAAATTTCAATACCAGAGCTCCATAATTAATTAATAACTAAGTTCCTATGCAAGTGGGTTATAAGTTCAATGAATTAGTGCCCATACATATACAAATCCAATGCTAATTCAGAGATTTTGTTCTCTGTGTGTGTTTCTATGTATGAAGGAGACAGTTATGATTCCCTGCTCATATTTTAGAGGGTTTGTCCCATTTATATGGAAGACATCGAATGCGACAGAGGGAGGACACACAAGATCGTGGTGCACATTTTTGTATATCTCCTACAATAACTTTACAACATTTATCAGTTCAGTTTTGTTTAATTATCACTTAGATTGCATATTTTGAGTAAATTATTGTTTTACAAGGAGATACGGAGATGAGCTATATTAGATGACCAAGTGACACTTGGAAATTATTAATGTAAGAATTTATACATATGCTTGCAATATATAGTATTTTATGAAAATGATTAAAACTAGAATTCAAGAAAGTATAATTCCCATGCTTCTAATGTAGAGAATAAAACGCAAGAAGGTAACGGTCAATGACCACTTCATTCAAAAATTTAATTTAGGTTAAATTAATATTTTTACCCCTTAATTTTATTTAATATTTTACATTGGTCTTTTAATTGTGAAATGTTTCAAAATGATCCCTTAATTTTATTTAATATTTTAAATTAGTCTTTTAACTTTGAAATATTTCGAAATGATCTTTTAACTTTATTTAATATTTCAAATTGGTCCCTTAACTTTTAAAATTTTATTTTATTTAATGTTTCAAATTGGTCATTTAATTGTAAAAGTTAATGAACCAATTTGAAATATTTTAAAGAATTTTTTAATTTAAAACATTTATTTTAATATAAAATATTTAAAACAAATAATTTAAAAATATATAAAAGTTCTTTTTACAGATAACATTATAGAAAAGATCATACATACACACTTTTTTAGTTTAATCACTTAAATAAAAAAACACTTATTGTAAAATTTTAAAAATTAAAAAATGCTTAAAAAGTTTACTAAAATAAAATACTTTAAAAATAATATTTATTTTGATATGAACATCCATCACTAATACTATTTTTGTAAATATTTCATATCAAAATAAATATTATTTTTTAAAGTATTTTATTTTAACGAATTTTGTAAGTATTTTTTAGTTTTTAAAATTTTATGATAAGTGTTTTTTTTTCTAAGTGATTAAACTAAAAAAGTACTTTTTCATGGCATTTTCAATAATTTTATCTATAAAAAGAACTTTTATATATTTTCAAATTACTTGTTTTAAATATTTTATATTAAAATAAATATTTTAAATTGAAAGATTCTTTGAAATATTTTAAATTATTCCCTTAAATTTTAAAATTAAAGGATCAATTTAAAATATTAAATAAAATAAAATTTTAAAAGTTAAGAGACTAATTTAAAACATTTTAAATTTAAGAAACTAATTTTAAATATTTTAAAGTTAAAGAACTACTTTGAGACATTAAATAAACTTAGGAGATCATTTTAAAATACATCAAAGTTAAGAAACTAATTTAAAATATTAAATAAAATTAAGAGACTAACATACTAATTTAACATTTAATTTATTAAATAAAATTTTATAAATAATTATATTATAATTCGTTTTTCGTATAAAAATCCCTTTTTAGTCTTAAGTCTATTGGATAAAGCAGGAGCTCAGCAAAACAGTAATACACTCATGTAGTCAGGCTCTTAAATTCACCCAGTGCTAAGTGAAAGTTCATAAGCAACTTTATTATAATAGGTAATTTTATTATATTATTTAACCGTTGTCATACCCCATCTATTTTATGGAAAGTTGAACTGTTAATTTTCTCATCAAGAGATATATACCCACTTATACCTCACACTTCGAGTCAAATTTGTGTTTCTTTTACTGGTATAAATACCAGCAAAATAAAACCATGATATTAATTTCTCGTGATAGCTTGATTGTCTTGAGACATTTTGAACATCGTATATCGTATGTCAAATTGAATACAGGCATCTTGAACGTTTGAACATAAAACACCTTCAGAGTGGGCCTTTCTTCCTTTTCTAACCATGGAACACGTTAGCTCGCGGTACAAGTACTACTTACCCATCAAGGGTCTTCGTCACCGCAAGGCTTTAAAGGGAAGGCGAAGGCGGTGGCAGATTGGCAGTGATGCAACTTTTCTGATTTAACTAATTAAAGCGATCGTGACCCAATTACAAAATCTGGGTTTGCCTACTTTGGTTGAACTTACCACTCGGTAAAAATTTATTGATTGTTTGTTTCATTGACTTTGCTCACCCACAAAATTCCAACCTCCCAAATTGAACTCATATTACTCCTCGTCCCATTCATCTCAGGCTGATTTCAGATAGTTGAAAAAGGCGAAATGATTACATAGAATTCAAAGTGCAATGGATATAACCTTGGATTTGGCTAGTGCGGAAGAAGATTAGATTATGCGTGATTACTGGTTACAGCATTTCACAAGTTTATATTAATTAAAATGTAGGCAAATTTGAGCACTACCTAATCACAATTAAAGGAAAAAAAAAAAAGTTACAGAGGAGACCAACAATACTTGACCTTGAATATTAAAAAAAAAAAGTAGATACCTATGTTGAGGATACGGTACAATAAGAAGTTTAGGCTTTAGAAGGCAGAGAGGTGTAAAAGAAATGAAAAGAAAAAGGAGGAGGGGATAAAGGAAGGGGATGGATTAGAGGTTAGAGAAAGATGAAGACCATAGTGAAGTCATAATACAGACTTTTAGGCAATTATCATTCAATAAGCCTAGCAATGCAAACTTCTCTCTCTTTCCTCCCTTCCAACATTTCAGATGCCACCAGCAGGAACAAGCAGCATCAACATTTGAATGTAGCATTGTGAATGCTCCTAAAAACTAACTGCATCAAGAGTAGCGGGAGAATATCATCAGGGAATCATGAAAGGCCAGTGAACGGTAAGCCTTCTAACTTTGCTTATGTTCAGATAATGTACCAAATGATGGTGTAAATAACTAATGAAAACTCATTAAAGTGAGTATTGTAAATAATAGGGTCCACCGACACACCCATTTTGATGAGTCTCCATTAACCCCTTGTGCTAGTTAACTGTACAAAAGAGTGTAATATAAGAATCTCACCGATGAGATTTTGAGGGAGATGTCTAGTGTTTTCATACATGAGACAGAGGAACACTGCAGAAAAGCGAAATTACTGCAGCAATATTCTCCATAAATACTTCGCGTGATTTTCTCATAACAAGAAACCAGTGATAAATCAAAGGGGAAATTTCCACAAAATGAATATCTCCATGTGGTGCAGATTATAAGAACCAAAAGACATGTTGATAGATATCCCAGGACTGTCCAAAAGTCAAAACAGATGTATTATTACAATACCTAACTTTGTTGTGTTATGCCCGAATTAGTAACAAGTTCCATACCTTAAGTATGAAGCAGAGTTTGTTTTGCCACATTTATGGCCACTGTATAGATTTCATGAGCATAAATATTCTATCCAGCTTAGCCAAATTACGTATAACTTACATAAAGTGGGAAAACAAGCATATGAGAAACAAGAATTCAACACCCACCTCTTCCAGAAGAAAAGAAGAACTTGACTGCCATACATCAAATATGCTTTCTCATTTTTCTCGAGAGTACGGTGTGCTAAAAGATTCTTTCTCATGGAGCTCACTTTGACCAGAAGGAAAAGCTCAAAGAAATTTAAGCATCACCAGATCTCAAAACAACCAGTTGAGTAAAAATTCACACCTAACTCTTCCAACTTAGCTCGAAAAAATAATTTTCACAACGGAAAACAAAGCAGTGCTTTACATCCACCAGCAGGAAATTTAATCCCTCATTGAGTGTGCTCCAAAGAAAATAAACAACTTGCAATCGCAAAGAATGATTCCCATCAAACAAGAGTGTTTCCTATTAACAAAAATGTGACTCAGAGACATGAAACGTCTCCTCTTTGAGGATTTCATTCCAAAAGAATAACCTCTCCCCGAAACCTGAATGACTGGTCATTTTACGTCCTTAATGCATCAATTTTACCTTATTTTCACCAGCACAAAAAAACCTCCATTCAATAGGATGAATTGAAGCACTCTGAGAGAAAAGGCAGGAAAATAAGGCACATTAGAATACATAAGGACCTGAAGAAGAAATTATTCATTGAGTCATCCACAAGCAATTTAAAGAATGCATACAATATATCTGAAAGAACCCAATGGCCCCAATTATCAAGGATCATAATAGTTGCGAAAATAGCAGAATAAGTCTAACAATTCAAAACCAAGAAGGGAAGAGGCTTTGACAAGGAAGATAATAACATCCACCGGTAACACAGAAATAGACATTAGATTTAGGATGCCCAAGCAACATAAACCAAGATATGAGCTCAAGAGTCAAGACATATAGTTAATTAACATTACAAAGTGTACATTGCATATCGGTGCTTCCATTGCATATTGCCTAACGGTTTTCCATACAAATCTTTTAAATCAGTGGTCAGATATTCTTAAAACACCTAGTCAACAAATAGTCCAAATAATTTGAATTTACAAAAATGAAACAAAATGAAACAAATTTCGTCTTCAGTACCCCAGTATCAATTCTCCTATTGACAAGACAAACTGCACAACTTCTTTCAGCATAGTATGTCCACATCCCCATTTGGTAGAGGCACCACCGTATTATTCAACATTGGCCCTCCTTTGCCAAGAAATAAGCTTCCACTTCCATGTCCAATGGAATGGTGGCCATGAATTTTACATCACCTGCAATATAAACCTTCCCCAACTTTGTAATCTCTGCAATCTATCCTACTTTACTTCTTCAACTACAGACCACATTCACCTCCCCTATCCTCCAATAGTTCTCTTCTACTGTTCCCAAATCCCAATGTTCTATGCTTTAAATTTCCTTTACTATATGTGATAAAAGGGATTCTACCCGTAGCTTTCCAATGGGTTTCCTGCAAGGAAGGTGATCCTCCATAGATGATAGGCAAGTTCCAAGTCTTGCAAAATAGAATATAGTCCCTGGCCCCCTCATGGACTCTGACACTCAAGTTAGTGCCATGGCTAGGATTTGAAATAGAGAAATAGCAAAAGAAAATGATGCTGAGGAATAAGAGAAAAGAGTCCCAACATAGTAGGGTACTTTTAGGTCAGCCCCACAGAGGTAATTTGGTCATTCTGGTAAATTGAGTTAGGTCATTTAAGTCAATTGGACCAACCCAGCCTAATAGTGGGAGTGGTTCAGAAATATATTAATCAGTACAAATAGTCTTAATTAGTTCCGTTGGTGAGTTACTCCTAAAGAACTAATAACTCCAATGCGAATCCTCCCACCAAATATGTTGATTGATCGTTACCCTGTAAAGGCAGGAACATTTAAAGACAATTTCATCTTTCCAAAATGCTGGCAGCTATAACCCCACGAGCCAAACCAAAATAAATAGTTCACAACCAAAAAGATGTTAAAGTCCATGACTCTATGTTGTACATTAATGTCTCGCTTGATTGGTAGAAAAAATCATTACACACTTGGGGAATGAAAAGTCTATTGTCAAGAAAACTTGTTTGACTGGAGATTTGAAATAAGAACAGAGAGTTTGGGCCAGTTTGATTTTTTATTTTTAGAATAATTTTTTATTTTTAAGAACAAAAAAATAAAAAAATTTGTTTGATAATGTGTTTTTAATAAAGTATTTTGTAAAACAAAAAAGTATAATCATATTTTTGGAAATAGAAATATTTTTTAGATGTTTTGTAAATTTTATTTTACAAAATTAAAAAAAATAAAGATTTTTTAAAATAATGATTTAAACAATTTTTTTATTTTTTTATTTTTAAAATTTATTCTAAAAAATATCAATTTTGAAAACATTAAAACCAAAACAGAGCCTATTTAATTCTATTTTTGTTTTAATGTTTTCAAAACAGATATTTTTTAGAACAAATTTTGAGAAAAAAAAAATTAAAAAATTAATTTGAATCATTATTTTAAAAAATAATTATTTTTTGTTTTTTTATACAGAACAAAAATTACAAAACTTTTAAAAACTTTTAAAAAATGTTCTGATTTTTTTGTTTTTGAAAACAAAATTTTATTTTTTTATTTTACAAAACACTTCATTTAAAACATATTATTAAATAATTTTTTTTTGTTCTTAAAAATAAAAAAACTATTCTAAAAATAAAAAACCAAGCGAGCGTGTTAAAAATTATGTCCAATTTGGTATGGAGAATTCTCCACGTAAACGTTGTAATGGGAATAGGATTTCATAAAAAATAAAAAAGAATTAGCAGCATTTCTACGAGTAGCATTGGAAATGACACTCCTGCCCTTATCTAATATATGCCAAACCTTTGTGCAATGTTTCTTGGACCTTGCACTTAAGGTAGTGGTTTCTATAAAATTATATTAGTGGATTTTATTAATAGTATTTTAATATTTTTTAAAAATATTCAAAAATATTTTGTACAAATTAAAAATATAAAAAATTTAATAGATTAAAGTGAGAAAAATAAGTCTGTTAAATATTATAGTCATTAACAGATTTTGAAGTATCTGTATTTTCGGCGTCAACCCTTGTTCAGCTACAAACCATCTCTAATGCAAAGGAGAAGAAACAACAAAAACTAAAGGGTAACAATTTGAATCAGTTATAACATCTTGATCTAGCACAAACTTTAATGTAATTTAAATTAATTGAGTTAAAAAAAAGCCTTGATCAATTGTAATTTAAATTAATTGAATCCAAAAAAAAGTCCCAACCAATTCGTGGGTTCAATTTTGGCTTGCCAAACTCCCGAACTGAGCTCCTGTAACTCTCGTCCAATTCATCTGTTGCTGATTTTAGATGGAGAAAAGGGGGAAATGATTACATAGAATTCGAAGTTCAAATTAGACAATTTAGAGTTGTCCCAATGATGAAGAAGACTAATGAGAGGCTAGTGCATTTTATAAGTTTGAATATTAATTTGTTAATTTTTTAAAATCAGGCCCGGAAGAGTTTGAAAATATCAAAATATCAAATTTTTTTCACTAATTTAAATATTTTCATTTTCACTCACTCTCTTTAAGAAGTGTGTACAAAGCACATTATGTGTTCAGTTTAATTAAATTTGTAAGGTGATTATTGTAATAGACTAAAGGGATTAATTTCTATATCACATGCATGAATATGTTATTCAACTAACACGCTGATAAATGGAAGCCACGCGGGTAGTTCGGATAATAAGAGTGAGATTATAATGTAAGTAATTTAAAAAGATTCAAAATTTTAAATGTACTTAAAAAAAGAGATATTAATGAAGAATATCTTAATAAAATAAATTTTAGACGTAGAATGTGTCAACGTGTATGGAGGATCTTTATTTTTAGATTAGTATGTTTTTAGAAAGATCTATTAACCTACAAGGCCAAATTATACAAATTTATGAGCCTAGGAGGACAATGGTTAAATTTTAGAGTTGAAGGGTTTTTATACACCTTAGCTTAAAAATTTTAAATCTTCTATATAAACATGGATATTAACCAAAAAATGAGATCCATCTTGACTAACTTCTTTTCTCATATTCAGTTTGTATTGGGCCAAGCCCATAATACTGAAAGATTCCCGTGAACTGGACAACTGCCACGCCACAAGCCCAAGATTTCGCATTACACGTACTAACAAGCCCAGTATGTCTTTGAACAAACATACAGAAGTTGGATAAAATAGGACTTGAGACGGCCCATCAAGAAATTGAAGTCCCAAAAAAAAAGTAAAAAGAGAGAAAAAGAACCAGAATAGAAAACTAATATATCAAGTAATTCTCACTCTTAGAAATTGATGTCATGCGAGTTATATATTAGCAATATATAGTAAGTTTACTTAACTAAAATAAATTTCTTTTTATTTTAAGTTGATTAAAGAAGGGAGAATAAGAGGGAGGATGATGCATACCAGATTTAAATAACATATAAAACCAGCTAAATGAAGAAAGAAAAATGAAATAGGAAAGCTATATTTTGACGTCTGCAAAGAGGTAGACTATTAATTTTTCCCATCATTAAAATGTTTATAATTTTTTTAAATTCAAAATTTAATGTTAAATTTAATAATTTGTTAACTTAGATGTATTATTGGAAATTTTAGTTAATAATGTTAGATAAATAAACAATGTCTAAGTTAATAAACTACTAAATTTAGTACTAAATTTTTTATCGAAATAAAACAGAAATGTAATATTACAAACATTTTAATATTAAAAAACTAAATTGAAATAAATGTTTTGGGGATATCAAATTAAAAATTTACCTATTCATTAGAAACAAAATAAGGGTTTTCCTTAAAAAAGGCAAAAAACAAAAAACAAAAATGCAAAGGTGGCACCTAAATGGCCTAACTTTAATATCTCTTTGTCACCTACAAATTAGGAGAGGGTTTGTGACCGGAAGATAGAAGAGATATGGGTGGACCCTTCTCATATCTCTATCTCTCTCTTACATAATTTTTCTTGCAGACGGCATAGAATTTATACCTTTGCCATTTTAGGCAATGCTGTATCAGCGTGCAATCCACGCATAATGCAACGCAGTGTTTCTGCAAAGTTTTTTTTTAAGTCTTATTTATTGTCCCCAAATTGAAGCATCTAATTAAGCTTATTTTTAAAATTTTTTTCACAATATGATAATGATGAAAATGGCAGAAGGAAAAGCAAAAGAAATCATGAGACTTCCTGCAAAAATAAAGTGACGAGTATGAAACAATTCGAAGGATTTGGATCTCGTACTACAGGGGCTAAAGTGAAGAGAGAGACAGAGAGAGAAAGATGAGGCCCACTTCTGCTATGTGAGATTCCACATGTTTTTTTTCTCAATCTCTCTTCTCACTTTACTTGAAGTACTTCAGGTGATTTGATTTCCTCCAAAGCCATTAAAATTTCAAATGACGCCATTGCTACCGTTCAAAGCTCTCTCTGCTTTGGAAATTCAGAGCTGCTACATTCTCACAAAGTCAATCCAGTACCAACTACCATCCTCCTCCCATGTAGATGGACCAAAGTCTCTTGAAGCTGATCATTTCCATCCATCAATCTTCCAAACCCTTTTGGGGCTATTCACCAACAAGGTGACAATCTTGAATGTTCACGTGAGCTCTGTTTCTCTTTTTATTAATTGTGGTATTTCAATTTGTTACCCTCAAGAATTTAGGTATTAGCAGTGCTAAGAGTTAGTGTGCATGAGACTGTTACTTCATTTTGTGTGCTTTTGATTTTGAGTGTTGCATTTTGTTCTGTATTTAGGTTTTAGGATATAAAATAGAGAATAGACTAAGCAAATAAATTTTTTATTGGAAAAGTACCGAACTATCCTAATGAAAATGTTTAAATTAAAAAAAAACAAGGTGGGGCAGTCTTTTTGTCTGGAAGGACACAACACTATGAGCAATGACAAAACCCCAAACCAGAGGATGTAGACTCATATGCTAAATGGCTTCATTACTGACATGGTTTTGCAAAAGACAGGACTTACTGGAGATTGAAGTTTAAACCTTTGATTGCGTTAAAACTTAAAGTAATAACCCCTTTATCTTTGAATTAATGAGTTGACTTTTCAACCAATATAATATACGATTACATGCACATGAAACATTGTTCAAACTGCGGAAACGCCAATCAAACACCCCAAAAAAAAAAAATTGTTACACTGACTTAGGGACGATGGATTCATATTCTTTCCCAAGCTGTGCGTTGCAAAACGGTGATGGCACATTGATTAGACATATTGATATGGCAAAGAACTATAGGGATTGACTAAATCCTTTCTGGTTTAAAAGAGTGAAGGGAAGCAGATCTATCAAATAATATATATATTTATATATAACATGGGATTCAGTAAAACATTATTATATGGATTCCATCTCTCACATCTCTTTTTCTTTCTATGATTTTTTTTTTTTATGTGGAAGAGAATCCAAGTATATTGGAATTGAGTTATTTGGGTGCTACATCTGCATTTTTTTTTCTTTTTTGTTAGTAACGTTAACTATGTTAGATGAAAGAACGAGTTTGAGTTATTTTTTAAAATTAATATATTAACTTGAAATAAAAATAAAAATAAATTAAAATTTAATACAAAATTAAGAAATAAAGAATATAATTTTGTTAAAAGGAAAAAGAAAGAAAAGAAGACGGATAATTGTCTTCGGAGATAAAGAGGGTTGTCAGTTGTCACAAGTGGACAAATGGTGCAGCTAGCACTATAAATTCCCATGGACGGTTTTAATTTCTCACAAAGAACGCACCTTAGCCGTTCTATATTAACATCTATGGGACCCACTAACTACCGTCCATTTATAGACACATCACTCTTTCATTTCCACTAAAATGACGGGTAAACAAAACAACATCCAAAGATGCTTCCTGTTTTGTGTTTATTGTCTCATCAAGGGCAAACTTTCTTCTTGTTTGAAATACCCCACCAACTGGTAATACACTTCCCGGAGACTGGTGGCTTTGGCAAGGGCGTATGCAAATTTTTTTCGTAAATTATGTTTAAGTGTTTTTAATATAAAATAAAAGTGTAGTTTGTTAGTGAGTTTTTTTTCAAAAGAAAATCGATTGATTAGTCAATACAACTAAGCTATGAAATTAACCCTGAACAATCAATTTTTTTATCTTTGTTTTATAACTTGAAAAAGGAGACGAAATACAATTTTCTTTTCTTAAAAAGGTGGTTATAAGTTCCAAACACAATTAACCTTACGACGAAGGTGTCAATGGTGCACTAAATTAGAGACGCAAGTTTGTAAATAAAAATGACTATTGAATTTAATCGCGAAAGATTGTACGAACTCTAAAATTAACAACATAAAAACTTTGACAGAAACTAAATATAATTTGATTGGAAATTGGATTAAAATTAAGCAACAAACAAAGCGGTAAATAAAACTGATAAATAATTAAAACTAAAAGAAGTGGTAAAACAAACTTTTTAGAACGTTTCGGTGTGTTCTTTACTGTGCTTGTTGTTCCCAGTTTATATATAGCTTCC
Source organism: Erythrophleum ivorense (assembly GCA_026724425.1). Taxonomy (NCBI): domain Eukaryota; kingdom Viridiplantae; phylum Streptophyta; class Magnoliopsida; order Fabales; family Fabaceae; genus Erythrophleum; species Erythrophleum ivorense. Next base: position 48,579,160 of record JAIUCV010000009.1, read on the forward strand.
TCTATTATGCATGCTCTCCATCAAGCTATGTTTTCATTTAATACGTTTGTGCTTGTTTGATGGCCTAGTGGTGGAAATTATTGAGTTTAACTATATTTAGAGGTTGCTATTTTGTTGGATCAAGCCATGCCTTCTTCTTGTTTTGACATTCTATTATGTGAGATGTGGGTCTTTTGGCGGTGATGGTGCTTTGGCTAGTAATGAGACTTTGGCTAGCTCTTATCATCGACTAGCATGTTTGGGCTAGGTTCCTCAACTAGGTTTCATCAACTAATCACTAATCTTAGCTTTTAACCGTTGATGGTAGCCTTATCATTTTTTTGTACTAACATAGTTATTTTTTATTTTAAAAATAATTTAAAAAAATAGTGAAAAGGTTCTTACTCTCTCTCATACAATTTTAATCTCTCTTTTTTTTTGGCCAATTATTATTATATTTTATTTTATTTATGTATTAATATATGACTTTGGGACTAAGATATTAGAATGTTACAAAATCATCAATATATATTAGTATAGATAAACAAGTGTTACTTTGCTCTACCAGATTGTCCCATTGCACTTGCTTACTTAAAAATTAAATTAACTTGATTAAGCTTAATTGTGAGTCCAATTTTTATAATCCCTGAAAAATTATTCATCTACCTATGCAACCTGCACTAGTACTTACTAGTTTTTATAATCCTTGGAGAATTTGAATTTAAAACTCAACAAATTTTTTATATAAAATAAAATTTGAAGCTCATCCACGGATCAAATCTAAATTCATTTATTAAAAAAATTTGGATCCAGAGTACACATATATAATCATGCAAAAATATAGTGTATATGTTTCAAGTGATAGCTATTTCAAAAACTTTAGAACTTGCCAGAAAGCAGTTTTTCAACATTAATTTATATTAAGTTTTATGGAAATGCATGTTAAACCTTTTAATTAGTTGTGGTAGTTGATAAATTAAAATTTTCTAGAGAGTACACAGTGTTAAATCTTATTAATTCATATTATTTTGCATCTTTTAATGGGTTAAATTGAGTTAAGTTTTTATTTTATGGGTCAAAATTGAGCAATATAGTGTTAATCTTTACTTAGTATTGTACGTATATAGGTTTAATTGCAATTTTAAATAGTCTAGTTGTTTAATTTTAGTTTAATTGATATTAATTAGTTAGTAATTGAATTTTGGCTTTTTTTGTAGTCCGAAAGGTACGGAGAAATCAAGAATTGAAAGACCTAAAGGCTAAACCATGGAACCTAAGGCTGAAAATGCGACAAAAAAAAGGCATTGAAGAAAGAAGCAAAGCTAGCACTGTGACCTAAAAAATTTTAAGTCAAGTGCCAAAATTAGCAAGTTATGTATATAGGCCAAGAGCATTGGCACCATGACTTGGAATTTGTAGGTCGTGACATCATTGATATAATTTAATTACATGTAGTCATTTTTGCCTAAGTTTTTATTGGTTTAAAAAAGGGTTCTTCGGGGTTTTTCAAAGGAGGGGAGTTCTAGGCAAAACTCAAAGGTAGAGGCACGGATTTTAACTTTATTTTGGCAAAAAAAAAAAAACTTGGATTTGGAAAAAAAATCACCAATTGAATCATTTTTTTGTTTCTTTTCCTTTGTTTCTCTTTGTATTCTATACCTATTTCACTTATACTAAGTTTTGAATGTTGATTTATCTTGTATTGATGGGCTAACATTGCAATATCAGGATTATGATGAATCCTAACATGTAGTAGAGTATAATTACTCTCTTTACTTACAATTAGTGACATGATTTGTTTGTTTAATTTTTATTTTTTATGTTTTTAATTGTGTAGAAACCATTAGATGACTTAGATATCTTAGAAAAAGGGATTTTGGAATTAAATCATGGATTGGATAGTGTTAGTTCATGAAACTTATTGAGTTAAGTGAATTGATTTGTCTATCGGATAAAAATATGCCTACTAGTCTTGTATGTTTGCATTAGGACCTATTATTAGTTAAGTCTTTTAATTGCATAAGGGATTATAAATTGGTTTAAGGGAAATGCCTACATATATTTTGAAAGATACTTGTAGGTAAATTAGAGTTTTAAGACTAATGAAGATCATCATCAATAAAAGTAAGATAAAGAGAGGATAATTAGATTCCTATGAAATATTAAGGGAAATCTAATCCTAGACATTTACCTTCTAAATTAGTCTAGAACTCTATTTGCCTTTGTTTTGTTATTTTTAAATCTTTAGTTTAGTTTTGTTTTGATTTTTATTACTTACTATTAATTTGATTTAGATTAAGATCCTAATTTTAGCACTTCACAATTGTAAACTCTACTTATTATTTTATCACTCATATGATACATACACTTACATATATACTTTCGTATGTAGTGTAATATCCTTATTCCAATTATAAATTATTTAATAATAATTAAGTAATTTAAAAAATAATATTAAAAAAATAAGCTAGGAATTAAGTTATGGTCAAGTGATGAAGATTTAGTGAGTTTTATATTTATTAGACTTTAAGAAAATTTTCTAAGAATTAATAATAATTTTCAGGATTTTTTCAAGAAATATTTGATATCATTGGTAAGTAAGAAATTAAATGAAATTAAGAAGTAAATACTAAGATAATTAAATTCTAGAAATTCTAAGACCAAAAATACCTTGAAAGTATCAAAAAAATTTAAGAGATGAAGGATTTTATGGCAAAATTCTGGGGTTAATATACAAATATTAAAAGTTTAAGGCTAAAATTCATAATTGTAATTGAAACCAAAATATTATTTTAGCATTGGTCAAAATAAGAATTTTGACTTTTATTTGCATAAACATTTTTGCCTAAAAAAGGGTACGTCCAAAATTACAAGCATAACAAGACGAAAATTTTGATTTATATCTCTCCCTAAATAAAGGTAATTTTTATACTAGGTGTTAAGCCAATAGATCCCATTTTGCAAAAAGGCAAAATGTCAAACTCTTTCCCTAACTCCATCCTCAACATATGTCCATGACTAAAATTAAGGGAAATTTTTTTATGTTGCATGCAATGATTTTCCCTCATTAAAAACCCTTTAAATCACTCACCATTGTCCTTAAAAAAAAAAAAGAAATAGGGAAAGAGAGAAGAGGAGACATAAGCAACAGAGGAGAACAAAGGGAAGGAAGAAAACAAGGAAGGAGGAACTATAGTAACTTAAAGTTAAGTAACTTAGCAAACAAGTTAAGACTCATTATTTTTTTGAGAATCTACATCTATAGCTATAGCTTCTCCATTTCCATCATTTTCTATGTTTTCCTTTCTTTAAGATCTAAGGTGAAAACTATTGGGTATGGTTTGATGAGATTCTTGTTGAGTTGAAAAGCTTACTACATGCTCACAAACACCCAAACACTTCATCTTCCTTATCCCCTCCATTTTCTCTCTCTATCGTGTGTTTGGGGTTGAAAATGGTGTAAACTTGACCTTACTCTTTTAACATGGTTTGGTGCTTGGGATAGTGTTCTTGTTAAGGATATATGTTTCTAACATGCTTAAGTTATTTTCTTCATTCTCTCTCTTTAAAGTGATTTTCATGGCAAATATGGAATAACTTGTTTTGGATCCTTAAAGTATGTTTTAGATGATAATTTGATGTCATATGAAGCTTCAAAAATGCCTAAAATAATCCTAGAAATCCTTAGGTTTAAGGTTGGAGTTTTGCATGTTAAACTCCAAATTTTTGTACAAATAGGGCTCTTAAACATGGCTAGGCCATGTAGACGCCACACGGCCATGTCTAGTGGTTTCTAGCCTTATTTGGGCACCTAACCAACTTGTGTGGTAGGGTTGTCCAACACGGGCAAGTCATGTCAAACACCAATTAGCCCAAAATTTTCAACTTTTGTGAGGTTGCTTATTTCCTTTATTAAAAGTGAGATATTTGTGTGTCTTATTAGCTTTTATTAGGAAGTATAAATGGAATGTTTAATTTGAATTTTCTCACCTTTATATATACACATATAAATTAAATATAACTTGATAAGGATTATACTAGACAAAGACCTTAACGGCCATGATGCAAATGATCGGACCTAGACACATATGATTTGTCTCTTGAAACATAAGACTTGAACTTAATAATGATGATTAATTTGATATCATACAAATATTAGGGACCATGCGTGACTAACCTAGATAACATGGAATTGCGACCATTAAAAGACATGATGTATATTGAAAACCTTAAAATATAGAAGACATAAAAGATACCAAAAGATAATATAAAAGGAATGTGTTCTAATAAAATCTAGGAGCATTTTATGGACTTATATGTTGTGTGACAATTTTTGTACAAGTCTATGTGTTTGTGTGTGTCTAATTCAATTCATGTGTATTGATGGATTATTAACATGTGTGCAATATTATGGAAATATTACAATTGGTAATGTCTAGGAGTTAAGGTTCTTAAAAGGAGATGACCTTTTGAAAACAAAGTTCTCAACAAGAGATATTCTCTGACACAAAATTCTTGGGTGAAAATGGTCTTTGATTACTAAATGATTATGAATCCACTTTAGGAGACATCTTAATACGCAATCTATATGTTATGTTTTTTGTATGGTACTAACGCATGTCATGTGATGTAAGTTAAAGATGATATGTCTTGATAAACTGATATTATAACAAGAGAATTATTAGTGCTGGTTGATATGCATGGCCATTATTATGTGATAGCTTTCTTTATTATGAAGTTATATTAACAATTGATTTCCATGTATTAATTATGTATATGTGATGATGCTATAACTCAAATGGAAAAGAAAAAAAATTATATATATATACATATATATATATATATACACACACACATTCTACATACGAGATAGCTAGACCATTATTGTTTTCAAACTTATTTTATCTTCCTGATAATGTTATAATTCTCTTGTGTATGACAATGAATTCAGATAAGTTATCATGCTAATGACCTATTACATCACGGAGGTAAAGTGTATTCCAATCACTCATTGGACAAGTTAGGATGATCATTGAGATGAAGACTTTTGTGATAGTAGAGGACTCACAAACTATATCTCTTAGTACTAGAATTTTATCAAGTTCAAGACTAATCCCTAACCCATTGTTACCTCTTAGTGCAAAAATATTGGATGTAAATAATTAAATTCTCGACATATTAGATAATAATATTATGGAGCTACTTTTGGCTATATTTATATGTTAGCTCCACTCATAATGAAGTAGTTATACCCAAGGATTTTTTGTTTGCATGTTAAATATCTTTCCTTGAGTGTTTAACACTCATAAATATTTTGTGGGTGATTGTATGATTGATAATCATATGCAAGTGGGCTGATAAGTCTCATTGAGAGCAAGTATCATGAATTATTCAAAAAAGTTTGTGTAACTTCTCTGACCCTCTTAGAGAATGAAATAGTTTCCGTATACATTTATGTTAATTGAAAATTAAAAGAAAATGAAGAAAATTAGGTAACTGGTGATTGTATGATTGATAATCATATGCAAGTGGGCTGATAAGTCTCATTGAGAGCAAGTATCATGAATTATTCAAAAAAGTTTGTGTAACTTCTCTGACCCACTTAGATAATGAAATAGTTTCCGTATACATTTATGTTAATTGAAAATTGAAAGAAAATGAAGAAAATTAGGTAACTTAATTAATAAATTAAATAAAGGAGGTTACATGTAGCGCAATACACAGCATCAATGGAAAGAAACCAGCAAACTGATTTACACCTTAATATCTTTTTTGTTGATCAAGATGATTAATGTTTATAGATTTGTATAACAGAAAAATGATGCTTTATAAATAGAGAACGTAGCTATGAACATTACCAACAAACCAATATTTAAATTGAGGGAACCCACGGCCCAGGCCTATAGCTGGAATCCTTCGTTGTACTTGTGAAAGGGATTGTTTACTTGTTAATTAAAGCAAAGTGTTGAAGAGATATATAATAGACTCGAATTGAATTGAAGTTTCAAAAAATGACAAAAGAAAATTAGAAAACCACCCACTACATGAAAAAAATTAAGTGTGGAATGAAGATGTATACGGATGGTTTTTAACTGTCCGTATTCAAATCCAAAATACCCCTTGAAATATCTAATATTTAAAAACCTCACAAACTAAGGATATTGAGTAAGAAATATTGGGTATGTGGAAAATATATAAAATATTTCAGAGTACTCGACTGGAAAAATTGTTCCACACTTAAATTTATCTTTCAAAACACTATATAAAAGAATTTTAAAATTTTAGAATTGTTATATCTTTATTTTATCGTGAATAGTATGTCTTTGATCACAGCGACCGCATATTAATTAAGGTGTACGCTTTAATCAAATTCAGACACTATCTGAATTTGTAATATATTTTTAATATTAAATCTAAATATATTTTTAAATAAAATGGGATTTGTAATTTTCATTTGAAAATCTTGCCCTCTCTATATTACTAATTAAAATATCGGGAACAGTTGAATTAAATTGCCATCGCTAGTAAGTAGTATGAAAGGATGGTAGGTAGCAGCAGATCATGTGGGTTTGTTTAACGCACACTAAAGGAGTAGAGGATAAAAATCCCATTTCACTCTATCAGCATTTCAGATCACATGAGCACATCTAACCTCGTCTTTGGACTTTATTTTCTTCTTCTCTCTACAATTCCACTCTCTCTCTCTAACAGGTCAAATTAATTGCTTATATATTATTGGCCTTTCAAGAGTGAGCAGTACATGCGTGTGTTTCACCCGCTAGTCAAAGCTTCATACTACCTATTTTTCCCCTCCTCAAGTTATAAATTTTTACAATATATCTCTCTATATATATGTACAGGTTGGGGCCATGAGAGACATGCTTGGCATGGCAAAGCCAATTAGAGACCCTCTGAGAGAAAGCTCTAGCTGCCTTAAGGTGCTTTCTTAATCTCCTGAATTTTTTCTGCACTTCTTTAATTTCTTCTACTGGTAGTTGATTTTATTCTTTTGTCTTTCTTCTATGGTTTTCACTTTTCAGATTGGCTTTTAAAGATCATAGTCCGGAAATATTGATCTTCAAGTATGGGTGAGTGGATTCCATGCCGTTCTTGTCAAGTGAGAAGTTTTCTTGTGGACTTCCCTTTACTTCGTTGTCTGTTCGACCTTGAAACCCTAATAAGCTCTTAATTAGCATGATGATACTAATTAAAAGAGGTAAAATTCTTTATTGAAGGAAGACAATATTCCATGATTTTATATAATTAAGATTTATCAATTAAACCATTTTATCCTATATTTTTATATGCTTATACACACACACTCGCTATATGATCTTCTTTTAATGCTTGGATGGGTTTTAAGCGCGCGCGCGCGCGCACACACACACACATATATATATATATATATCTGTGTGTGTGTGTTTTATTTTTCTGTCATCTGTAAATAATACATAATGTTTGCAACCCTTCCAGTTCTTAAAAATATGCATCGTAGCATCTCTGGAATTTTCTTTTCATTACATGGGAATCAAAAGTTGCTGGCACCCATCAATTACTATGCCTTGTGTTTCAGCTTGGTGCGGCTAGAGAATAGAAGTATGGTAGTGGAATTTTAGTTTCTTAGGGACCATGTGCAGTAAATTTCCAAATATATATATATATATATATATGTAAGTATATTTCATACGTAATATATATATCGTATAAACTTTCTTCTCCTCTGTAAATATGTATGTGTGATAGCTTCTCTAGCTATATATGATATAAAGTAGTTGTAGGTGAAATTCAAGTTAAGGGGTACGTCGATATGTCTGTAACAACAAGGCACTACAATTAGCTCGGACTCTCTTAGCATGAATATTATAGCTGTATGAAACCATGCTAAGGATGCATTTAAATATGGTCCTTGTTTTGATTGTAAATAATCATCAAACTATCTGAATTTCCGATTGCTTTTGGATGATTAGCAGCTTCGATCTTTCTCTTTTTCCTTACCCAAAACCCAAAAAAAAAAAAAAAGGAAAAACTTAAATGCTGTAATATTCAGAAGATACATCAGTTCCGACCCACACTCGTCGTAGGTGGGCTTCCCCCTAAAAGTGTGAATACGGTTGGTCTCTATATGTATATACACATCTCTACTTTCTCTTGTGTCCTTGAGTGTCAGTAACTCAGTATTAAGAAATCCTATTCACAAGTCCAACTACTATAATTATTGCTATAAAAGTAAATGCTGTAATATGTATATATATAGCTACACTATTTTTCAATAGAGAAATATGGATAGAAGAATATTAAGCAATTTCTGTAAAAGAATTTCTTGAGAAAACTAATACAATAATTTAATTATATATATATATATATGTATGTATATATATATCCTGTATTTTTATAGTTAACCTAACTTTTAATTATAAAAATTTAATAGATAGACAGTAATTATTGAAATTATGAAGGGAGCAGAAAGGTTGAGAGAATCAGAGGAAACAAAATACTTCCTAAAAAGTTGGCAATGTTTATATTACATGCAGGAATAATCCTAGACTTATCTATTTATACTGACACTATACAAATTGAAGATTCCACCATCTATTTTAGATGCACAGAAGAAAAACTCCTTATAATATTATCATCATCTTCATATACAGAAACCAAAAAAAGTTAATCTAATTTATTAGAAAAATATGAAAAATGCACATCTTCAAACTTTACCTTCCAAAGATCGCTCCAAGTCTCGCAAACTATATATAAGTGTGTAGCCACTAATTCAAACTATATATAAATGTGCAGTCTGATTTTTGATTCGCATGAAATTTAATCTTAACTAACTTAGAGAAAAAAAAGAGAATAATATATAGATTGCGATGATATTGGCCTCCTTTACCTAAGGTCTCTAGACCTTTTTATTCTTTGTTTTTGAAATGGAAATTAACTAGGAGTCAATTTAACGTGAGGTGGAGTATTATTGTGCTTTCATGCTGCGAAAATAAGAAGAACTAAAAAGGTTCATGGAGATGAGGAAAAAGAGAGGTTAGAAGCATATGTAACCATAGTAACTAAGAATGAAGAGCTAGGTAGGTATAAAAAAAGTTGTGATAAATGAAGGTTTGTTCAAATAACATCACCTACCCTTTGCGAAGAAAAGTTTGTATACTATATATATATACACAAACATATATATTATGTTGCTAGAATATGTACAAAAAAGTTGCTTCGGTCTGTGAAATATATTTGTGTGTAGGTCATTCGTTTTTGGTGGTACGAATTGATATTTCTGTCGTAGAGAAAAGGGTCATCGTCGCTTCGACGACAAGGACAATCACTTTTGGAAGGTGTGGCCTCATTTGCTTTAAGCCAGACACTTTCGGGAGGGACCCTCTATATTTACCTTCGTTTATAATTTACTATGGCCTCATCTTTAACGATCAGAATCAACGAACTTCCATTTCATGTTCATCTGTCCTTTGGAAACTTCCCAGATTTAAACGTGCATTATATCTTAGCGTTAAAAGTCATTTCATTTTTTATAATAAAAGTATTATAGTAGAATTGTTTTTGTGAAATAGACAATACTGTAATGTTTGAATAGAAAAAAAAAAGTTCACTTAATCGTTACGTTGTTTCTTTAAATCAAATACTTAAAAAAGTATATTCAGATTTTATACTTAATATTAACCTGAATTCTAGTCGTTCTGAGGAATTTTAAGGTCGAAAAGACAATGAATGCAAGGTATTAGCAAGGGACTCTTCATTTGACTAGAGTTTCTGCATGGAGCACAACACCCTCCTTCTACTTTGGGTTACTCAATCCAGTTCCCTTTCACCAATTTGTGGACACAATTTCCAGGTACAAGATCCATCTCTCTTTCTCTCTCAATCACAACCACACACAAAACATTTTATCTTTAGTGGGGGTAAATTGCTATTTTTTGTCTTCAATATATATGTACAGAGCACATGTCACCCTTCTCCAATTTTTTCCATTTTCGTTATTAGATCCTTGTTAGGTGAGCTGCTCACACGGTCACACCCTTCTCAAATCCTTTTCACCGGTGAGTCAAAGCTCTTGAAATACTTGTTTGGTGTCACAATATACAGAAACATGAAAATTCACTTCACTTGAATTTCAGCTCAAACTATTGCTTCCCACATAGTCATCATAGCTTTTTCCTTCGACTTGACTTCTTCATACCCCCAACCCCAAGATTTATCTTTTCAATTTTTTACAGCTTCAATATTAAGACCCAGCAAGCTAGAATTGTCTCACTTTTGCATGTAATGTCCAAAAATTTCTTATAGATATAGTAATTTGTTAACTTTTTTGGTGGACTGGGTCAACGAGAAATGTTTATTGAGCAATAGTTTAAGCTGAAATATTATGTACGTCATATAATATTTTTTATTTATTGAGTTTCAGTTTTGATATGTATGCAAACATTTCTTGCGTGATTTTGATCGATCTAATGTACAGGATCAATTAAACCGATAAGCTAGGGACTTATAATTAATATAAATTTGTAAGTTGATGTGTGGACGTGAGTGAATTGCTTGATCTTCTACTGGAGTAAGTATATTCCACGTCGTTCTTATCAAGTGAGAAGTTTTTTTGTGGACTTCCGTTCCTTTTATTGTCTGTTCGATCTTGAAACTCTAATAAACTCTTAGTTAGCATGATGATACTAATTAAAAGAGGTGAAATTCTCTATTGATGGAAGACAATATTCCATGATTTTATATAATTAAGATTTATCCATTAAACCATCTTGTCCTATATTTTTATATGCTTATATATATATATATATATATATATATATGTATACCCTATATCATCAATATCATAATCAAGATTTTCTTAGCTTAAAAGAATGAGTGTGGTCCCTCATGGGTCGGTGGTTGAGAGGGAATCAATTTGAGTATGAAGAGTCACTAATTCGATCTTCTTTTAATGCTTGGATGCGTTTTAAGCATATGTGTGTGTGTTGGGGGGTGTTTTTCTGTTGTTTGTAAATAATACGTAATGTTTGCAACCCTTCAAATTTTTGATATATGCATGGGTAGCATCTTTGGGTATTTTTCTTTTCTTTACATGGTGGAAATCAAGAATTGTTGGCATCCGTCAATTGCTATGCCTTGTGTTTTAGCTTGGTATAGAGAACAAAAATATAGATAGTAGTGGTTTTAGGTTCAGGGAGATCATATGCAGTAAATTTCGAAGTCTATAAATATTTTCATGTGCACTAGGGTGTATTGTAAATAAGCTTTTCCAACTTTTACCACTATAATAATAGTAATAATAATAATAATAATAATAAAGTAGTTGTATAGATGAACTTCAAGTTAAAGGGTTTATGATAACAACATGGCACCACAATACTCTTTTAACATGCGTATCTGTATGAAACCAGCGAAGGATTTACTTCTAATCAACTTTTATGGAATTGGAGATAAGGGATAGATGCATATATATAAAAGAAAGTTTTCTCATTAAATATATTACACTGCAATTAGCCAGACTATGATCCTTATTTTGACTGTAAAATGATCAAACTTTCTCGATATATGAATTTTCAGAAGATGAATAAATATCGAGCCACACTTTTTTTCCTAGGTGGGCTCCTCCGTAAAGTATGAGTACGGTTATTCTATAGCAAAATTACGCATCCCTCCTTTTTCTTTCGGCCTTCAGTGACAGTATCAGGAAATCCAGCCCCACAAGTCCAACTATTTTAATTATTGCCACGAAAGTAAGTGGTGTAATATACTGGAAGGGGGAAACCCGTCCAATGGCTAAACTATTTTTTTTAAAAGAACATACTAAAGCAATTTCTGCAGAAGAACTTTTTGAATAAACTCAAACAATAATCCAATTATATATCCTGTATATTTTATTTATAGTTGACTTATCGTTTAATTATATTATTACTGAAAAAAATGGACTAGAAAGGTTTAGAGAATGAGAGAAAATGACAAAATAACTTCCTAAAAGTTTTTAATGCCTATAGGTAACCTTAGTCCTATTATTTTACTACTAATCTCATGTATAAAAAAAAAATAACTGGTCTCATATATAAAAAAAAAAATAACTAACTCATAAGAATTAAAAAAGTTAGTTAAAAATAATTAATTTTGTAATTTTATTTTAAATAAAAATTATTTTTTAAAAATATATCTATTTAATGTATATATTTTTTAAAAAATTAATAACAATTACTACTCATAATGTAAAAAATTTATTTAATAAAAAATATAATTAAAATATTATAATTAATATATTAGATATTAATAATTTATTTATTATATTTTAAATCAAATCAAACGCACCAAAAGTGACCTTTTTCATGGATACCAGCTTTCGAACCCGTCCCCCAGCAATTTGGAGCATTGCCGTGAACCACACTGGCACGTGTATGTTAGTACTTTATTACACCGGCAATTTCAGAATTAGGACAAATAATATTTAAAATAAGCTAGCTATAGTTTAAAATAATACGATTTTAAATGGATCATAAATCCACCTACTAGTGCATTAAACGGATAAACTCATTGAATTCAACCTGTGAAAGAAAGCATACATACCTTCAAGTAAATTATACCTCCTATTATTGCAATACTTACTGGTACCGGGTTTTGCAGAAAGCAAGTGTTTCTACAGGAGAACAAAGAACTTGGTATGAAAAAGTTGTAATAAATGAAGCTGTCAAGGTGTATTCAAAGAACATCACCTACCCTTGTGAAGAAATGCACTATACTATGTTAGAATATATGTAGTATAAAAGTTCCTTCAGTTTGTGCAATATTTGTGAATAAGTGGGTTTGTTCATTTTAGATGTATGTATTGAATGGTGTGGCCTTATTTGCTTTGAGCCACACAGTACTTATGAGGGAAGAAGAGAAGGGGAGGGATCATTTAATAGTTTAGTTTCGTTTATAACACACCTAATTACCATGGCCTCTTTGTTTTATAAAAACATACGATATAATTAATTATGATTTTATTTTCACTCATTTGTGCATTTTTCATATTTGAAAGTGCATTGAGGTTTAATGTTGTGTTTTTTATTATTAAGAAACTTGATAATAAACCAACTTAAATCATATTTATCTATTGTTTAAATACACCAAGTAAATTTAGAAAAAGATAAAGAGAAGAAAGAAAGAGAAAAGAAAGGATATAAATTCTACTCATTTTCTCTCTTTTTTTTAATCTTTTTTTTAAATTTACATGATATATTATTTAAATAATAAATATAGAAGATCCATTTACATAATAAACACATGAAAAAATAATATCCAAATTTTATCTTTAACACAATTAATTAGAATTCTAATAATATAGGAAATTGAGGTTGAAAAGACACTAAATGCACAATATTAGGCACTCTTGATTTGATAAGAGTTTTGCATGGAGTACAATTTCTTACTCTTTTGGCTTACTTAATCCAATTTCTTTTCACTTATTCATAAACACAATTTTTTGGACTTTTTACTTCTAATACTTAAATTAACAAATCCATTTCCCAAAAAACATAGCTGCCAAAACTTATAATCAAAATGCTTATTTTTTTTAATTATAAAGGATATGGATTCCAATAATCTGCATCACTTTTTGTTTAATTTTAAAATATATAAAAACTGTGTTGATGTCAGCTTTTACTAGTCTCGTGCTAGTTCATACTTGGAAGGAAGTGTTATAGTTCAAAGCCCCGTAAATGAAGTTCCAGAGCTTGTTTGATTTGGCTTACTATTCAAGGGAAGAGGACAGGCTATCCCTAAGGCTTTATTGATACTAAGGTGTCAATGGATGTAGACTTGGCTAGTTTACGTTTTAGTGAAGAGTCACCAAAATGGATATATGCCTAGCTCTCCTTTTTTAAAACCCTAACTTTTTCTTAGAACTTTTTCATTTTCCCACTTCCTCTTGTCTTCTTCACCTTACTCTTTTTTTATCTTTCATTTTCAACCCTCTCATCTTCTCCATTCTTCTTAGTGTAGTCTTAAAAAGTTATTTGTGGTCCAATTAAGAAGGAATTGTAGCATATTATGTTTGCTTATTCTGTTATTCTCTATTCTATAAAAATTGTTAGGCCATTAACTTCTTATAATCATGGGATTAATTCTCTTGACTCACTCCACAACCACCCCTTAAGCCAAACTCACATATGAAGATATAACCTCTGAGACCATCGCTGGGCTTTAGGTGGAGACATGTCTTGTAGCATATACATCCCACCACGAAAGGCCTTTTGACAATATAAGATTTTGCTGGATCAAATGAAAGATAATGAGTTCATTTAGCAATCATATGATCCATTGAGTGTCTATCAATTAATTCCTGACTATTATTTAGTGTCTTTCGATGTACGACATTTATTTGTCTTTATTATTTACTTTTGAATTATTGAGTTTCATCATGCTAATTGCATTTTCTACCAATTTGGTAAGCGACAATATATCCCTCAGAAGTCATTCAATATGATATCACTCCATACACTTCAGTTAAGAGAGAAAACTTTGAAAGATTAATAGCATGAGCACATTATATTTATCAATACATAGAATACATGTCAGCTTGACATATTAGCAAGTTGTAGCCCAAGCTAACATGGAGAAGTCTCTTATGGATTGCACTTCTGATTACATGCATTGGTATTGAAAACATATATGATGTTAGTATTGGGATGATGTTGTGTGTTCTTAGTAAACATAGAGAGATGATAATCTTTTAACTTGCTCCACCTACACCTCATTTGTAAAGGCCACTAGAGTTAAAAGCTTAAACTAAAAAGCAAGGTCACAAGAGGCTTAACTTGAAAAGTGAGGTCATGATTTTATATCCATTAGGGTGCCAATGGTAGATGTTGCAAGTGGTGGTAATGGTCATGCAGATGTCCAATTGTCTTATTATATCCTGGCACCAATTCGTGGAGACTTTGGAGGTATATGTTCTTTTTCCTTTACACTGTCTGCAAATTTTGAGGATACTAGTCATTCTTCTTTTGCACCGAATGCATTGTTCAAAACTTTTAAAGGTGCTGGTCCTTCCTTGTTCACACCATCAATTCTTTTGTTATACTTTTTTACCCTGCCACCCTAACCCATGTAATCAAGTAGTGTGCCCTTCACAACACTATTCACTAATCCATTTACAATTAATTCAAAGTATGTTGATGTATCTTTTAAAGATTAGGAATCATCTTTCTAAGAATAGCAGAAGTTTTTTATCTTTAACCAACCACTCCCACTTATTCAATCATTTCAATAGGACTTGAATTCTTAATGAACTTATAATATAAATAATAATGGATTGTCAAATGAAAAAGAAAGAGAAGAGAATGAGGGGGAGGAAGAAGAAAAAGAAGAAGAAGAAGAGCTAATGTAGTACCGACCACAACAACTCAAAAGAAGGCTTCGATGCGAAACAGAATGTCACTACAGTTGATTTGAAAATTACTTATATGATTTTTTTTATTTTTGTATTTAGAATTTTACATTTACTTTTTATAAATGTAAATTTTTTATTTATTAGAATTTATTTTTTGTAAATATATTTTGAATTTTACATTTATTTAGAACTTTTATATCATAATATTTTCTTTCTTATTATTTTTTATTTAACTAAAATATAATGAAATTTTAAAAAAAATTCAACGAGGACATGGAGTAGCCTGGCTGAGTTCCCCTATTATTAAAAAAAAATTACAACAAATTGAAAACTAGCTTAGTTTGTGATCTGTTGGGCAGAGGAAATACAAATAACCCTAGGCTATGTTCTATCTATTTCAATTAACAAACAAATTTATGGGTTGCAATCTCATCTATGCTACGATCCTATTAAAAAAAATTAAGTATTTCAATTAATTATTTTGGTAACTAAGCTTTTAGATAAATTGTTATATATACTGTAGTAATAAAGTAGAAAAGTTCAATTTCTTCGTATAAGAATCTCTCTTTTTCTATCTCTCATACACTGAGTTAAAAACTGTAATTAAATTTTTAAAAAAAGAACTACAAAACACTTACTATTTCTTTCCATTTTCATTGTTAGATCCATGATTAGGGGAGCTGCACAGGTATACCCACTTTCTCCTATATCTTCAATTCACCAGCGACTCAAAGCACTTGAAGTACTCTATGATGCCTCAATATACAGAACATTAGCATATATACTATACATCTCCTTCCCATTTGAATTCCATCTCAAACTATTAATATGGTGCTTAATTCCTACTCCCAATTAATATTAATTTAGTCATTCTAATTCTAATATGGCTTCAATATGTGATGTGAGGTCTATTATTGTCACTTTCACATATGGTCCAAAACAAGTAGTTTCGTATAGATCTTTTTTTGGGTACACGATCAACGAGAAACATATATGTTCATTGAGTTTCATTTCTGGTATGTATGCGAATGTTAAACTGATATTAGGGACTTATAATTAATATAAATTTGTTTGTTGATGGGGATGCGAGTGAAATTGCTTATTTATAATTTTTTACTTAGTAGCACTCATCATCTTGAAAATCTGAATTAGAGTCGGAGCTAAAATATTTTTTTAAAAGAAAAATTCTTGTTGATACATTTGAATTCTTAAGCACACTCTCCTCTCCTCGCAGAAAATTTCTTCTCTTTAATAAAAGAATACTGATATATTGTCAACCATCTCCTAAAATTTAGCATCTCCAAAAATAAGGGCGGGCAAATTTTATAAAAGATGTTCAAATTACTTAAATTTCTTTGTTGAGTACACTTTATCTTTCTTGAATTAAATCAAAAGATATATTGTATTTACTTACCTTTCAACAAAAAATTACTTACCTCTCCACTCTACTTCCACGCTAATTGCTTATTTATTTTAATCAAGAATGTTACCGCTAGGGATTGGTCTAACAAAATAACTTATGCTCACCATGAAAGCTAATCATTGTGCTAATCTTCTAGTGAACCACAGCTTACAACTTTCTTTGAAAATACACTGTTGGAATTTTACTCATGCCTTTCTTAATCTAGTGTTTATGTTTGATTCTATTGGGACTTATCTTTCCCATGGCTTTATGTAATTTTTTTTTCTTTTGGGCTTTCTAGCCCCTTTGATTTAACGCCAAAAAAAAGTGAAATTGCACATATTTGGGGCAAAATATCTTTTATATATATAATAAATATTAATTATGTATTTAACCAATATAAAATGATCAATATTTCTAATTTAATAAATTATAAAATCATTTAAAAGAATAATTATTAAAAACAGAAAAAAATTCAGAATAGTTTATAAAATCAAAAAATTAAAATATAATTAATGATTAATAATTTTTAATTCAATAATAACATATATATTAAATATTTTTAATAAATTATTATTTTAATTAAAAGATCAATATTATCCGGTATAATCGAACATCTTTTAGTTGTAAAGTGCTCTATATATTTTTATTACAAAAAAATCGTATAATTTAAACAATTCTTTAAAAAAAGGTTACCCAAACCATAAATTTTTTTCTCTCCTCATATTTAGGTAATTAGCTTGCATTGTGGATTCGATGCAGGGATAACAATCTAGAGCCCGTTTGTTTAAGCTTTTTTTAAAGAAAAATCATTTTTTTCTTTTAAAAAAATACTTTTATAAAACGTTAAGATGTTTGTTTAAGATTTTAAAAATAATCAGAATCTAAAAAAAATCAAATTTCTGATTATTTGAAAAAGCTATTGTGATTAGTTTCTTAAAATTAAAAGTCACTTTTTAAGTAAAAAGTACTTTTTACGGTTGTAACCAAACATTAATAATTTTTATTTTTTATAAAAATCTTTAAATGATAAATCACTTTTTTAATTAAACTAAAAATCATTTTTTTTTAAGTTTAAACAAACGGTCCCTAAATTAATCGGTACTTTTGCCAAGTCCAATAGCCCATCAACAACGAGGGATCAGGGGAACAAACAACTGACACGTGGCAAGGAAATGAATCATGGACCCCACTTTCATCGCCGACCCAAAATATCTGAGCCCCACAAGTATCTACGTCCACGTTTCGCCGTACTACAATTCTTCAGGAACATTCCCGAATTACCAGAACCTTATTGAAACTTTGCTTTTCCTCGGGATATTTTTCGCGTTTCTAGAACCCCACTTCCATAACCGCCATCCATCGTTTATAAATACAAATGTTTAGTGTGAGTTTCCGTGTAGTGGCGGGGGGTCTTTTTGTGACTGCAAATATCTGTTACTGGTGATTGAAACAATTCTATGGTCTTTGCATTTTGATGGGTGTTTTGTTTTGGATGGTTAGAGGTTGATTGCATTTGGTGATAATAATGGAAGCTGATACACTGGGCTTCTTATCATCTTACTACAGCATTCTTGGTGTCGATTCGGATTCTTCTATTGAAGAAATAAGGCGTGCTTATCGCAAGCTTGCAATGGTAATTAGTGGGTTTCATCAGTCCCTCTGTGTTTTCTGATTTCTAGAAGCTAAGTTCAGTATGATATGTTAGAAGTCAAGATAACTAAATTGTTCCTCTGCTTTCTTTAATAGCTTAACTTTTCGGGAGTTCGACTCCTCATTTTCATTCTTCATAATTAACTTGAAATTTTGGTGAGTGTGTGTGTATTATGTCCGTGCGTCGAATTGAAAGTATTTAATTCAATCATTTTTACATGAAAGCGTAAACGTTTGAGATAAAATGGTGATTGATATAATTGCGTAGTGGATATAATTGGTTTTCTGTACTTGATGCAGCAATGGCATCCGGATAGGTGGACAAGAACACCTTCTTTACTGGGTGAAGCCAAACGAAAGTTCCAGCAAATATAGGAAGCCTATTCAGGTATGGTAATTTCGGATCCTTATTTCTTTCGAAAATTTTGCATTTTAAAGCTCTGGGTGTTATTCCTAATTCTCGATATTTTAGTGGTGCATGTTTGGCCTTTGGTTTTGTTTGTGTTGGAATGTACTTAATATTGTTAAGTTCTTCTCTACCTTGGAACAGTATTATCAGACCACAGTAAAAGAACGATGTACGATGCTGGCTTGTACGACCCCCAAGAGGAGGAGGATGAGGTGAGTGGTTGTCCAGGAATTTGACTTCTTTCAATGGATGTTTCAAATTCTTCTTCTTTTAGTATGGCCATATGATCTTGGTCTTTATTTTTGGCGGTGTTGATTTCAGGGGTTTTCTGATTTTGTGCAAGAACTGATGACTCAAGTGAGCAGACAGGTAGAGTTCCCCACCCTGTTCGCTAATCTACTCTGACCGCTTTACTTTTAAGCTATAAAGTCTTCCTTAAACGAAACCCTCTTGATGTTACTTTGAATCAAACTTATTCATGGGCATTTGTTGGGGCGCATTATAGTTTATTATCTTCGTGGAGTTAATTAAACTATTTTTTCTTAAATTTATTTACTATCATTATATTGGTGTAGGATTTAACACGTTTGCATCTCTCAAAATCTTAATATAGTTTGTAATTATTGCTGATACAGCCGTTCAATTAGTATTAGTTACAATGGCAAAGAGAACAAAATGTGGACTAGTATCCAATTGTATTGTGAAAGAAAATTGGTTTAAATTTGCTCAGTGACCGATAGTGGTGAACAGAGAAGGCAGCTATCACTTACAGGTTGATATATATGGTGCAGGAAAAAGAATACAGTATAGAGGAGCTGCAGAGCATGCTTATGGAAATGGCTGAAGGATTTGAGAATCCTTTTTGGCACTGTGGACCCTCACCAGTTGTTGATGACAGCCAGTGTTCAAAGAGGGCGCGTTTGGACTCAAAGATGAATTCAGGGTCACATTTTCATGAGCCTGGGCTTCAATTGTATGAAACAAGGGGTTATTGTAATTAGGGGTTCACAATTATTGCTGCTGTTTCTTAATGCTGTAAATGTCCTTTTATTTCTCTCTAGGAAGCAGAGGAAGGGGCAGGTTTTGGCAAACTTGAGATGACTGGCCTAAGAGATCTCGAAATTTCTTGTAGATGACTCGCACATCGTTGCTATTCTAGACTTTGTGTGGCTTATATTTTGTGGATTTTGCTAGTGCAATTGCTCTTTATTTTGGGATCTGCTTGGATTTGTATTTTACCAGATGGCCTTTAGAAATGGACAATTTTTTTGGCCTAGTTGCTTGAAGTCATTAATTGGAATATGTTCTCTTTGATTCCATATATAAAAAATAATTAATTAATTTATAAATATTAAAAAAATTAGTTAAAAGTAATTAATTTTTATAATTTTATTTTAAATAAAAATTATTTTTTAAAAATATTTTTATTTAATATATGTATTTTTTTAAAAATTAATGATTATTACTAGTTATAATTTAAATGATTTATTTAATAAAGAATATAATTGAAATATTATAATTAATATAATAGTTTATTTCTTATATATAAGACTAAATTAAATTTTAGAAAAATCTCAGGCTGGAAGGATTGTTTGAGATGTTTTCAAGTTTTGTTCGGCTTAAATTTTCCGGGCGTTACTATTTCGATAGCTCTTGGTCACTCTAGAAGTTATCTTAAAGAGAATTGGAATCAGGATAGACACACACTCTCTTCTGGGGCCATAATGGGTGTTCTGAAATTAAAATTCAGTACAGGTGTTTGTAACTTGTGAACGAGTGCCAAAAATTCATTTGTTGCGTCTGTAACGCGACCCAAGCCCATTATTGTGTTTTGTCTGATTGGATAATATAAAAATAAAAAAATATATAAAATGTGAATAGTTAAGAATAGATAAGATAAAAAATAATTATTTTATTTTTATATTTTAAAAAATTTAATAATTAAAATAATAAATATAAAAATATAATAGATATTATATAAATTAATAAGTTATGTAAAGAGGATATTTTTACTTTACGCCCAATCCAACAGAGTTTAAAATTCATGAATATGGGTGCACAATTTGAAAAAGTCATTAAAGAAAGGTTTTTGAATGGTTTATAACGTTGATTGTTTGGTGAAGTTCGGCAGTTTTTTCAGCATAAGAAATAGCTCAAAACAACTCCAGTTAACTCAATGTGCACGCATGCTAGGTGGAGTCTAAAATTACTCAGGGATGTTTGAAAAATTAATGAATTTTAACATAATTAAACTAGTTCCCATCGTATAAATTAAATACAATATTTTAATTCAAATTAAGTGTTCTATTTCCAAATTATCTTTAGCATTTAAAAATAACACATTCGATGTCCCAAAAAAAAAAAGGTTATACATTATTTATATTACTGATGCATACAAAATAAAAAAATAAGAAAGTCTAAAACTTATATTAGAAGTTATGCGCATTCGTGCAGCAAGTCAAAAAAATTTCATCTGCACATTACGAGTTGAAAATAATTCAACCTAAATGGATTTAGGAATCCGGTCCAAGCCATAAAATTATGAGATTTTAACAAAATACATAAAAACATCCCAATGTGCTTTTAAATATTAGAAATGCATTAGGTGATTTGGATATCAATACAATATGTGAGTGTGTGTGTGTGTGTGTGTGTTGAGTGTTTTTTTCTTTTTTTCCCGGGAGGTATACCCGTCCTTCACGCATTAAAAAGAAGGAGGAAGGAAGAAAAACAGTGGTTAGAAGGAGATCAGTGTTGAAGATTGAGTTGGAAAAAGCAATAATTAAGGAGTAGTGGAGTGTGAATTGATGACTGAAGAGGTGGAATAGTCCAAGATGGTGACCCGATTAATATAGAACATGGGAGAGGGGAGAGTCCTACAAATGTGAGGCAAGAGGGGAAAGGGTGTGTTAGTGGTCCAATATATTATTGATAGCATTCATCACATGCGACTCAAGAGGTGGAATGGTCCAAGATGGCGACCCGCTCAATATAGGACATGGGGGATGGAAGAGTCCTACAAATGTGAGGTAAGGTGGGAAGGCGTGTATTGAGTGTTCCAATGTATTATTGATAGCATTCATCATACGCGTCATTCTATAGAGTAGAATCAAGTCCACCCAGATAAAGGTTGATGTGGTGGGGTCTGCCGTTAACCACAAGCCAATTTAGTGAGGAGGCAATAAATGTATGTTTGAAATTGATATCATTAAAATTATTCTTAATTTAAATAATTTAGATATATTTTTAATTTTTTTAAAAATTTAAAAATTTTATTATTTTAAAAAATATAAAATGTTAGATAAAATTAATCTCTTATTTATATAATTTTAAACAAAATAAAAAAAAATAAAAAAAATTAAGATCTAAATTATTTAGATTGATTTAAATCAAATTTAGATAGTTTAAATTATTTTTTAAAGAAGTGCACACTGTACATTTCTTTAAAAAGTGTAGAGAACATGCATCTTTTTGAGAAGTGTAGGAAAATCGAACTCATCTCTAATTTCACATTCATTCTATTTTTTTCTTTTGTAATTATTTTATTTTATTTTTTATGTTGCTCATTTGCATTGCCTACCTATTGACCTTTTTCAAATACTACTCAGAAGTCATCTAGGAAAAAAAAACATTTGTTTTCAAAAAGGAACTAAAAAATTACTTCAATTTTAGATTCAAACGTTAAAAGATTGGCTTGGCGATCAAGAAGGTGTCTTTTTTATATATTTTGATCATCCAAGTTGGAACCTTGAAGCTAATATATATTTAGAGACTTTTATTTTTTAAAGTATACTGGATCGCTATGAGAGTGAACATTCTAAAATTACTCAGAAAGAGATTTAGTTTCAATTAACACAATTCTCATTGACTCGGGACACAAAAAGCTCCACTTTCACAAGAAAAGAATATGGCTTTATCCTCATTGCAAGCTATGATCAGACCCTCATGCATAAGCATACAGCTTTTGCTGATGTTTTTATTACCACGCATATTCCTACTTTAATCCTCAAAATGGAAGATCAGGATTATTCATCGATTAAACATTAAACCCACTCGGGCTAAACTTGACCATCTAAAGTGTGCTAAACCAATTAATATTTAATTATTTAGTGTTTATAGGGTGTGGGTGTGTATACACGGATTCAGATCCTCTGAAGTGGTGCTTCTCTGAAATTGCTGAAGTCTCTCATACGCATAGATCCTCTCTCTTAAAAAAAAAAAAGCAAAAATTCATATTGACAAAACAAACAAACAAAAAAATGTGAGAGACTTCAACAAATTTCAGAAAATGACACCTGAGAGGATCCGTTTCCAGGTATACACACACACTATATAGTATATATAGTGTGGAGCCCACAAGGCCATAAAGCTACATGCTATCAGGGGTTCCTCTATCCTACAAGTTAACAGGGCCCTTTGAGAGCAAGTCTGGTCTCCCTTGTACGCCTCGCCCTCTAGAAAACCAGAACCCAAAAGGGCCTTTTACCCTACAATTTAAAGTTCCCATGCACCTGATAACGTAACAAATCCTTCACCTTTCCTTCAAGTTCTAACCCCTCTCTTCTCCAAAGCTCTTTCATCTCACACAACCAAGCTCTAAAATCCCCGTTCACCATCAAACCCAACATGTTAATCAAAAGGTATAATCAAATTAAGGTTCCTATGATTATGAACTTGTTCCTAATCGTGATTGTTTGTGTCACTACTGTTCCTCCACTTGTCACTGCCGTGGAAACAAGGAAGCTTGACGAAAGCACCGGGCCTCCCCCCCCAGGCGGTGGTGAGAAGTGCTCGCCATGTGGTAACAGCTCTCCCCCTCCGAGTCCACCGGATTATCCATCACCGCCACCTCCTCCTCCGTATTATCCATCGCCACCGCCACCATATTATTATTCATCGCCCCCGCCTCCTAAGAAAACTCCTTCATCCCAATATTGTCCTCCACCGCCTCCGGCAGCTTTCCTATACATCACCGGACCTCCGGGGAACTTGTATCCCGTCGATGAGAATTTCAATGGCGCAAGCCGCCGGAGTTTCACCGCCGCCTTGCCACTTTTGGTTGGCTTGTTGAGCGTCCTGGCCTTATGGTGATCAACTGTTCATTAGCCTGTGAAGGTAAAAAAAAAAGCATTTAAATTTTTAAAGGCAAAATAGAAGAATTTTATGGATTATCGTACATGAAAGTAGAAGAATTTTGTGTCAAGTTTTAGTTTTATTACCTATGACTGTGTTTTATCCCTTTGTGATCCCAATATTCTTGAATAAAAGTCTCATAGTTTGGCAACTTTATTTAAAATTTGGAGCTTTTCTTCTCTTTAATTTCTCTCAATTGTGGGGTCGTTTTCATACCTTACTTGATTCAGGGATCAGAACTGGGTGGTATAGCTGCAATTGGAATGCATATTCAACATCACAATTTAAAATAATATTTAATTATTCGGTGCTGTAATTAAATTATTTGATGAATGAATATTATGGATCACCCACCAACCAATAAAGACAGCTTGTTTCCCCTTATCGCCGTCCCATTCTAGAAAAGGTCCATTAATTTCTATTGGGCGGTCCACGTCTTGTTGCTACTAATGCGTTGATTAGGCGTGGCCTCTTGATAGTCACACATGGCGGACTATGCTTCATTAACTTTTTAATCGCTTCGTACGTCTTCTTAAGTTTTAATTAGAGAAGGCTCAATTATTATTATTATTATTTGTTATAAAAGAGAGACAAAGCTTTAGGATAGAGTTGAAGGGAGAAAAATAACAGCGTAGGAATTGAATTCAAAAATATCATATTTCTTTAGAACTAAAGTATAAAAAAGGTGTTATCTAAGTGAAAACTTTTGAACGGCCCAATAATAATCTTTAACAACAAATGGATCATTGAAAGAAGTGTATTTAACAAAAATGAACAATTAATTAGATTTACATGTTTATTAATTCTTAAAAATATCCATGATATGAGAACTTAGCTATATGTTATTTTTTTAAAAAAAATTAGAATATAAATACCTTCTTTTTGAAAAATTAAATTATGAATTTAGACAAAAAAGATTAAAGTACACTGAATTACCATTAGCCCATGCATAACAAAATTAGCGAATTGAAGTTTATAAAATAAGATCAATTCAATGGTGATTTAGGAAGTTACAATGATTTTGCTCATTAATAATACATACTTACATTTCACTATGAAAGTGCATGTTTGCAATTAAAAGAAAAAAAAAAAGAAAATCTTGTTTATAATATGAAGGAAAAAGAGGGAAGTTGACTAATTAAAATTGAAGTCATATATCCTAAAACAAATTTTAATACTAAAAACTAATATTAAATCATGTAATTGACTCAGTGACGATAAGATTAAAGTCATGAGAATAATAGGGAGTGTCGTTAAGTATTACTGATTGAATTTTTAATTTATTTCTTATTATAAAGAGGATTAGCAATCATGGATGACTAACATTGCAAAAAGGACCAAACTAGAGACAAGACGTGTGAGTGTGTGGAATCTCATGGTTATCATTTTGCTAAAGTGGTTATGGAATATCGTTGGATTAGTTGAATATTAAATATAAAAAAAAATTCAAAAAAAATAGAGAAGATAAAAAAAATACTTATATCTTTATTTTAAAAAAATGAATAAATAAAATATAAAATGATGAATATTTTAAATAATAATTAAAAATATAATAAATATTTTACATAAATACTAAAAAATGATTCCTTCTTTTATGGTTAAACCAAATGGACCTAACTACATTGAAGAGTAAACTATATTGGATCGTGATGTCAGAGTTCAATTCAAATTATCCTTTTTGTGATGGGAAGTGTCAGTTGTCAGTGTCCTGAAAGATCAACTTCGGTATTCACCAAACAAGTATCAAATAGGGGGACCCAGATTGCAAGGTTCAGCAAGTTAATTTAGTCTATACATTTCACCGTTTTCGTTATAATTACCCACCAAGGAAATTCAGTGGGGCACGACTCCTAATTCAAGCCACTTCAATGGTAGAATCAGATGGATATCCGGCTTCTTCTCGGCATCTCAAAGTGCTCCGCCATAATTAGTAGTGTTTAGTTTAGAAATAGATTCTCAAACCAAAAAACAAAAAAGTTAAAAAATTAAGTAAACCAAATTAATTATTGACAATTATATAAACATATTAGTATCATCTATCCATTCGTTATTGATTTGATTTGTTACTTTTATGTAAATTAGACATATATAAAAATTTCTTATGCATTCGTTATTAAAGATACTAAATTACTGTTTTCTTTAAAATGCTTATCCTAATTAACTAGAACAAAGGACACTATGTTAATGTCACCAACCCAAATCGGTTTAACTACTAATTGACAAGCTATGTATGGCTATCCATACATTATTTAGCTCATCACTTTATAGGCAAAAAAGTTCCTTATGTAGTTAAAAACCTGCTGCTATTCTAGAAATCTGGGAAGAAGAAATAAGGCTTAACTATTAGATCAAACCATTAAGCCTCCTTCTTAAGATCAGAAGAGGGATCATTGGATTCACATGTCATTTACAGCCTATTCATTAGCATCTCATTGTTAATAGTATTGTGGTGGTAGTTCATAATAATTTGAATAAATGAAATTTGTGAGTTGGTAGTATTGTTTTAAATGCAATCACCGAAGTAATTCTGCACAATTTAAATAGTAAGATTATAAATATACAGTATTACTTAAATATAGATAGAATATTGCAGAAGATAATTGGTTTAGCTAGCTATTAAAGTCCATGTTCAATTGGTTATAGAATATATTTTCTTACAAAATCACATATTTCAAGAACTATAGATATAGGTGTGAGAAGACATTGCTAACATCAAGCATATGAGCTCTTCTAGTGAATTAGATGCACCAAATCTTGATGGTGCAATTAGTTAGAGCATTAGTCTAATTTGCATCAATTGCATGTAGACTACTTTTTATTTGTCTTTTTGTCTTTGTTGGGTGATGTCCTATATCATCTTCCACCTAACTTTAACAAACAATTATAGACTTATCCTAAACAAACTAAAAACATGAAAAAGCTTTGTTTTTTCTTTTTTATCTGAGAGTTTGTCAAGTGATGTTTTTGTCTCATAATCCATCATTTTTTTTATATAGTTAACCCTTCTTTTTTACTAGATTAAAAAAGATAAATTAATTGAAGTATCTGCGATTTAATACAAGCATTGTACTTGATTGAAATATTGAAAAAAGAAAGAAAACTTTATAATGATTACATAACAATTTTTTTATTAGATATATAGAAAGATCATGATATGAGGTACAATAGTAACATAACTAATAATAAGAAATATATAAAGACAAAAGAATAATTAGACAGGTTTAAAAATTAAGACAGATGATGAATTATTGATTTATTAGCAATTTGTTTAAGTTTCCTTGATAGACAATAATAATGAAGAGAAGCAGCATGTCACGTTGAACTAAAATAATAATTGTGAGTCTCATTAATTATAACTGGCTTTATATATATTGGGGTAGAAATTGGAAGAATAGAGAAACACATGATCTTGCTAGGAAGATGCAAAAAGGTTTCAAGACATCTTCATAGAAGATTCCTCAGCCTATGGGAAATAACCTATCTTATTAATTTTCCAACCGACATGTATGAAAGAATTGACTTTGAAAAGCCAATACATTTAAAAAGGTTGCAACCGAGTGGTTGTCTTCTTCCCTATCCCAAAGAAAATTGAAAAGTATTGAAGAAAAGTTTCCTGCCCAATTTTATTGATCGTATATATAACTAAGTAAATAGCAGATTATTTTGGTATAACTACAATCAATACAGTATTTAAATGAAACTAATTGAACTCAAATATAAATGTGTATAATAAATTTATAATACATACTTACTATTCATGGTATTTGGCAGGCAAATTTCTCACAAATTCGATTTTGTATTTTCATTATAATTTTATACTCAGAAATAAATTTTCTGTAAATTTTATTATATTAATTGATTGGTATAAAATTATATTAATTGCTGCAATTATTATTTATTATCTGCATCACTTGTGTAACTCACAAATACTTTACATCGCATTTGTAGTTAATTTATGCCATATATAAAAATTCTTTCTAACTATTAATTTAAATACATAAGTTTGTATTATTAAATATAATTTATTCTTATATAGTGACACACACAAACTAATATTTTAGAAATCTTATTAATCAAAACAACATTCAGAAGTATGCTAGGCAAATATCACTTATTCTACGTACTGAGCTTTTTCTTTTTCTTTTTCACTTTTCTTCAGTATTAATCATTGATCATATGCAACGGTAAGTTAGAGGGACAAAAGCTTGTGTTTTTAACTAATGTATTATTAACCATAAAATAATTTAAGTGTTTAATTAGCATGGGAATCTTGAGAAGTTGAGGACTAGGGTATGAACACAAAGAAGAAGACAAAAAAAAAAACACAACCAACAAGGAAATTAAAGATTGAGAATGTCCAAGCTTTCAACAATTAGTAGCACGTAACTCCTACCACACGTCAACTTATGTGTTTGTTTAAGAAAACAGGAACAAACCACATCACCTTTCCACCGACACTATGAGTTTCGCTACAACTAAGAGCACCCACCCAAGTTCACCCTTTCTTTAATTCTTTGATTTCCAACCCCAGATTGATCTTATCTCCACTAGGATGTACCCGTTTGCATTTTTTTTAACATTTGTGGTATATTAAAGATATAATAAAATTAATAATTTTTGAGATAAAATTATTGTCGACATGGGGTATCAAAATTTAGCTAAATAATTAAGAGTTTGATCTTTATTACCACTGTTATCTTAAATAAAATTAAGTTTTAATATGAGTTATAATAAGTTGACACTTAATTTGTTGACACTTTAAATAAATAAAAAAACCTTTTGAGTGAGTGTGTTAAAATATATTAATAAACTATAAGACTTATAATCAAACCTTGGCTTAATAGTCAAGCTCTAATCAATATTTTTTGTTTATTGATTTCCAATTCTATATCATCAAGCCCAAGATTCATACCGATTGGGTATCATGAATTTTTTTTTAGCTAATTATAAAAAACGTTACAAGTTGATCAAGTTATTGTGTGGATGTAAACGATTGGTTGAGATTGAAGATCAAAGTGGTAATCAATCAGAAGTAGTAGCTTTCTTTCATAGCAGCCACTAAAGAGAGGCTATGTGCTAAATTTATCTTTGATTTTGGCCCACTTTGTGTTCATCATTAATCTATATATATCCTTTTCTCCAGCTGTGTCTTCAATTTTCTGGTTGCGTATGAAATGGACTTCTGTGGATGAAATTAATTAAGCTTCTCAAGTCAGCAAAAATTTTGGACGCTTCCTTCGCTTGCAATCTTCTCCACATGCACTTCTCTACATCATTTGATTCCCTGTAATTAAACAAATTAACTCGTTTGGTATTAAACTTCCTATCCATACCTAATCCATATTTATAATTTTTTTACTGAGTAAATTAAACTACGCATATACATATATATATATATATATATATATTCTTATGCATCTAAATAATGCACAAACAGTTTTCATTAATTTAACTCATGAGCGGTATAGATTTTACCTAATTACTTTCAATAATCTTGTCAATGATGTTTCACTAAAGGTGCCATGGGGTATAAAAATTAATAGGCCGTTCAAAATTTAGGACTTCACTTATGTGGCAATTTTTTATGACGTGTTATCTATTTTTGCGGAATTATTATTGATGTGATCAACAAAAATACTAACGCAACGAAATTAACTTGAAGAAAGAAAATTAAACATAAAATTTAAAAAATCATATTTGAATTTTTATTTAACAATAATTGTCGTCAAAATTAAATAAAAGCCATTTATATGTCAACCTTAGTTAATTATGAAGAAATAACAAATGAAAATTACAAAAAAAATGAAAAAGTAAAATAGTCTTAAAATATATGAAAATGAAAGATTTCTAACTTATAAATAATTTTCAAATTACAAAATTAGAAAGAGATTTTTGTTGATATATAGCAAAGTTTAAAAGCATCAAAAGTTATAATTATTTAATTTTAAAATATCTATTTATCAATGATAAACTTTTTTTTTTAATTCTAATCTTTAACTCCTTTCATAAAATTATTTACTAAATGTTCTACAACAAAGTTTTACTATAATTTTAGTCACTTCACCAATCACTCAATAAAATTAGATGTCCCAACACAAGAGAAATTATAATCTTTTCCTAATCTCTTTTAAATCCTCGAAATATATTAATTATTTTAAAGAGTAGAATGTTTTTGGGTACTTGAAACAGAGCTTGCAAGATCCAATGCAGGGATCATAACACAAATCTCAATTAGAGTACAAATTCTCCCAAATAGAATAGAACTTATGGAAAAGCACATTCTTGATCTTTCGTTGACGAGAAGCATCCTTTTCACTCAGAAAACACATAGCAATCAAACCCTATCAGCATTTCCTGTCATTTGGAATCATC
Organism: Erythrophleum ivorense; assembly: GCA_026724425.1. Lineage (NCBI taxonomy): Eukaryota > Viridiplantae > Streptophyta > Magnoliopsida > Fabales > Fabaceae > Erythrophleum > Erythrophleum ivorense. Next base: position 48,609,490 of record JAIUCV010000009.1, read on the forward strand.
GAGATTGATGTTTGCTCCTCTCAAAGGAGCCCTATATCACTTTCTGCAACAATCTTTGCAACTTCAGATTTGAATGTATAATTATAAATTATATTCGAGAAATTTGTAAACATTTTATGAAACATAATTGTGATGGTTTTTAAATTATTAATTAAACAATCATATTGATAATGTCGTTGTTTATTCATTAAACTATAATAATGGTTTTTTATTATTAAATCGTTTTAATTATTTTTGGCTACAGTTATTTTTGCTTTACTTCTAAATAAGAAGAAAACCTTATACATTAAGTAACATCAAGTAATACCAATGAGAAAAAGCGCAAGGAAAAAGAACTCTTTTTTGTCCTTTTTTCTTTTTTTTTTCTTTTTATCAACAAAGCTGTATTCAACCTATAACTATCATCTTAAACAATTCCTTTTATGATATTTGTTAACTTTGATAATAAGTTCAAAGTCTATTTGATTCGAGAGGTTCAGTTTGAAGAGAATGAAAATGACTCTGAAAAATAAAGTTTGATTAAAAAATGAGTTTATTTTGAATAATTTATTTTGTAATATGCCTCGAGTTTGGGCCTTTTTAAATCCAACCTAACCCAAAAACTCAAATCGATATTTTTTTAAATATATTAATTGTAATATAAAAAAGTTCTCAGTCCAAAATGTTTTATATGTTAATATTTTAAATGATTGTGTTTGTATGTAATTCAAGAATTACTTATTTAATTTTTAATTTGTAGCTTTTTATTTCCTAAACTATAATTCTTAACTTAATTTTTAATATCTTCATTTTTTAAAAAATTAAATTCTAAGAGTGTATTCTAAGAATCAAATTAGTAAAACATTTTTGTATCTAAGTAGAATATTATAAATTCTCAGCAAGCTCAAATAAAAAAAGATATAAGGAGCAGATGGTATTATCTAAATTCAAAAAGTTTTTTGTGCCCAAAAAAACGGCTGGTCAAGTTGAGTTATACTTTTTTTTTTTTCTCTTTTTTGGACCAGACTAAACTAGACTTGAAGGAGAAAATTTTAGATTGTATCTAGATCTATTTTACAACTAAATTCTTTTGAAAACTCTACTCATTTTTAAGTGAACTCAGCCTATGATAAATTTAATACTTGCTTACCAATTTAATTAGTCAACTTCTATCATTTTCAGTTTAGAAGCATTAAAAAAACAGAATTAGATTGATGTTATACCTCACAAGACCATTTTGTTTTCAATATATATATGTACTTCCTTAATGTTGCAACGCATAATGTGCAATAATTGTTATTCTTTGCTAATAAACCAATTAAAAACTTTTTAAAATTAATCAATTTAAAATAGCTCAAATCAAGGGCTTGGATGTACCCCAGTGGCTTCCACTTCCACCCTCTTTTTTTCACAATTAAATGCAATTAAATTAAACTAAATTAGTGTTAATTAGAATTAAACACTTATTAATAGGTCATATGTCTAAAAATCTCTACTTAATTGATGGTAGAACATACAAGAAGATTTAATAAACCGGACTAATCTATTATCTAACAACAACAATTACAATTAATTCTCGAACTATTCTTAAGCAAAAAATTTTCAAATATTTATTATAAAGTACTTTAACAAAAACATAACATGTCAATAAAATTTTTTAAAATATTATATCATATGTATTGTTGAATATTAAAAAAATCACTTATCACTTTTTTATTAAAAAACTTAATAACAAAAACTTATAAATTATAATTAAATTTCCTTTATAGTTCTCATAATTAGACTTCAAAGTAGTGTTAAAAAAGATCCCAGTTTCAAAGGGCTTGTTAGCCCAAGCTTGACTTGTTCTTTCTTACTCACCACGTACAAAATTTTCTATTAGTAGCTACACCTTGGTTTTCAAACCTTTTAATCCCTCTGGCCTTTCTCTTTGTAAGAATCATGACAAAGCAACAAAAATCCCCATAGCCTTCTAAATTCCATTTACTCACCACACCTACATCACTCTTACCTTATACGTTCTGAATTCACACCCACTTTGATTTTCTCTCCACCGCTTTTATTTTCCTCCGTCCCAAACATGTCCTCCACTTCCTTACTCTTCCTCTCAATAACACTCCTCCTGAGTTTTCCGGGCATCACAAGATCTGACGAACCATGCCCCTATCCATGTTACCCGCCTCCCATCGGCGGCACCACTCCGACTACTCCTGCAGTCACCACAGCACCGCCGGCGCCGCCTCAGTCCGGCACAACATACCCACCCCCTTCGGGATATTACCCCTATACTCCACCACCGCCCTCTGGCGGAGAGTTTAGCGGCGGTTCTGGTGGGACCCCACCACCTCCTGATCCGATTCTGCCTTACTTTCCGTACTACTATAGAAAGCCTCCTCACATGACAGATGAATCATCAGAAGCACCTACTCTGCAGAAATGGATGGGGACGATGATTGCCACAACCAGCTTTTTCTCTTTGATTTTTCTTTTTGTATAACATAAATGAGTGAACATCTTGATGTATTTATTAAGGTGTTCTTATTGAAATAAGAGTTTAGAGTAATTGATTTGCAGTAATTATTCGAATTTCTGCTTTGTTTTGGATGAGATTTCTGTTCTGTGTGAATTCTGCTGTGCGTGTAGTTATGCAGGGGAGGGGAAAACAAAGGAGATGAAGGGAAACTAGATAATTTAAAGAGCTCAAGAAATTTTTGTCTTATAATGTAAATTAATAAATGTTTTGAATTTTTCTTTAAATATAAGTGTTTTGTCTTAATACCTTGAGATTAGAATATCAACTCCTAGCCACTTTATTGCGTCACCTGCTTTGGCTGGTTGTCCCTTTATTTCTTCTTCCTCTTTTGTCCGGAAAAAACTTTTCATATATTTATATATCTTTTAATTGATTTTATTTATTTATTTTTCATATATCAAATCTATTTAAAAAGGTTTTTTTCCCCTCAATCTTTATTCTTTTTTTACTATTTAATATGTAAAATTGTTAGGATGAAAACCAAAATTAAAAAAAAGAAAGATACCATTGAAGATGGGAAATTATTATATCCTTACTTTAAAAAAATAATAAAAAGGTTAAATACTATTAAGTAATAATTATAAATACATAATAAATATTGCATAATTAAAAGAAAATGAATCTTTTTTCATCGCTCATACCAAATAGGCGGAAAGAAAGAAATAAAATTCATGAGGCATCTTCCTCTTGTCTTAAGAATTTTCAATTATATTAATTTTTTATTAAAAACTCAATAATACTTGAGTTGTAATATATATATATATATATATATATATATATAATTTAGGAGGCCTTACTATATTAAAATTTTTTTTTAATTATTAACTCTTATTTATGTATTTATAAGTGTGATCTATAAATAATGTGATAAATACTACTTATTTATATATTTGTCACTACTAATTGGTAAAGACGAGGGATTATTAACTGGAAAAAGAAAAGATTCTTCATGTTCCTTTTCTTTATAATCATGCTAAATTAATGGGTCTTTTGCCTTTCTTGTTAGACATCTTTTTGGTCGAAAAAACAAAAGCCATTCCTTTTTTTTTTTTTAACAAACCTTGAATCATATCCATGTATCTATTTATCTAGCATAACGGCTGAATCATGTTAATGTCTCCAAGTAGATACTTCAGTGGAGAGTGAAATCCGTATATACTTCATGGTTTGTTCTAAGGTGTTGCTTCTAAATCATGAATAAACACAATTTTTATATTTGAAAATTATAAATAATTTACACACAAACACACACACATATTAAATTTTTATTATTAATTTAAGGAATCTCATAAGTACCACGAGTTTATGTGAACGAATATGCAACACCAATTTCTTACGTATTAATTACTCATAACTAGATAATGTTTAGGACAAACATGACTCTACGATAATCTGCTAACAGTCACATGTTAAAATATCACATATCATAATTATTTATAAAATAAATTTCCTGCAAGTTCCTCTTATTTTCTGATAAATTGATCAAAACAGTATGACTTCCATATGTAAGGTTGCCCAAATGACTCAAAATTTCCAATGAAAAGCATGCCCATTATTATTTACCACATCTACATGCTTATATGGTAACCTAGATAATTATGCGTTATAATTTAACTCTTCTATACCTGGATAATTTACTAAGCTGAAATTCATGAAAATGGTGCTCAACTTGCTACCCTCAGTCTGCAATATACTTCAATAAATATTTGTACGGTGGAAATAAATCATTTCATTGCAGACTAGTTATAAAAGATATCTAGAGCAAGTCAATCCTGATCAAACACAGTTTTTTAATGAGATTTACATATATGATCTTATGATTAACTTAGTCTACTTATCTTTCATTAACCAAATCTAAATCTATTTAAGAATCTCTCTACGCCAAGGCAGAATTTGAAGAAACAAACTTAATCTCTCTACGCCAAGGCAGAATTTGAAGAAACAAACTTAATCTCTCTACGCCAAGGCAGAATTTGAAGAAACAAACTTCTTCAGGAGGCAACACGTACAGGGAGATTACCAATTCTGGAACTGCTTTGGACACCATTATTACTCTTCATACCCTGTTTTCCTATCTCTCTGCTACATTTCGGGGTTTCTCCTTTTTGCTTCCCTTCATTGCTGTGTCTTTTTGCTCCTTTACAACTATCCGATACTCTATGGTTTTGCAAAGGAGCCTGCGCTCGTTCTTTCTTTCCAGAACTCCGATTATTTGTCGCAGAGTTTGGAAGGCAGCTCTGGTTGGTTGGCTGAACCGGAGTGACCAAACAAGCTTCAGAGGCATTGATAGTAGAAGGACTCTTCTCGACAGAGATGCTATGCGGTTCGGTTAATGCCACAGATTTATTAGCAGCTTGATCATTTGCTCCCTTCAAATTTGAAGGCAATGATGCTGTTTTTGCATCACTCCCTTGACATTTTGGTTTCTGTACTTTCTTACCCCTGGTGTTTTTTGATACAGTCTGCATTTTGGTGATGAATTTAAGAACATCATGTAGTTGCACTCAATATCAGAGAAAGAAGAGGAAGAACAATGCCACATTATGACTCATTGCTAATCTGTATTCTTAAAAATACCGTACCAGTAAAGGCATCCTATACTTCGCTAGATGGTTGCAATTACTGATAAGACATCCTAGCCCATTTGCTATTATTTTGGGTTCGCATGCCATGGACTCATTCACTAACAAGTAATGGGCAAAATCAGAAACCATTTTTTAATAGCTACCTCTGAAATCCTACATGGATGACATTTTTTTACTGTCACTGTATCATCCTCTCGGGGTTAGAGCAATTTTGATTTCGGTCTATTTTTCACTACAACTATGATAAAGCATTCCAAATCAAATCCACAAAGTGCCAGATTAATGAGCTCCAAGATACCCTGACTATGATGAGGCTAACCGAACCAAATGATCTGCAGTCTCTACCATTGAAGATGCCAAAAGCTAATTACAAGATCCTGCCTATTTGCCAAAAATCACATATTAAATGCATTTCACAAAATGTGAGAATCTTTTTGGTTTGGGCTAAGGCCATTAAGTTTCTACTATCAATACACATGAGTACAATCCACATACAGCCTGATATTTTTATTATTGGTAAATAAGGAATCCCCAAAAAATATAATCAAAATATGGGAGACCATATCAAACTAGGAAAACAAGACTACCATAATTTTTATGAAAGGAACTTTTGTTACGATCTTGATATATTACAATCTCTAAGTAAAAAAAAAAAAAAAACCCAGACATGTCAACATCTCACAAGCTTGAATAATTTCTATATTTGCATTTTCCCTATGTCAGAGCTTCAATAGATCTCATTTTTCTTTGTCATGGTCAAAAAGAGCAATTTGCTCTCAAAACAAATAAACAAAGACAAACAAAAACATAAGCCCAGAAGGTAAACGAGAGAACCACAACCAATATAACAAGACAATATCATAAATCAGTTGAAGAATGAGATTTATGACAGCTGAAGTAATAAGAACAGGATTTATGTATTTATGCGTTATTAGAAATCTTCATTTACCTTATTCCCATCTGAATGTGAAGGCAAAGCTGTGTGATAGAAAGAAGGCATTGGCGCTGCTTTAAAGTGAAGGCTCTTCCTGAGTTTTTTAATCTCAGCGTCTTTCTTTTCCTTAAAAAAAACAGATAATAAATGCAATAATTTTCTTCAAGCTCCAGAAGAAACGCATATAGAAAGCAATAGCAGCAATATCCAAAATTTATATACTTAGAGTCAGAAACACAAGTACATAGTAAGGCTATAAGATCCTCTAAATGCATTCTTTCCTGATTCCATATTATTGGCCACACCTTCTTGATGATTTCTAACAGAAAATGGCACAACTCTGTAATATCAATTAGTAAGTTGAGCTGGTGCAAACACAAGATTTTGTATATTCACAACATCAAATTGTCTTTTTCTCTCCCTGTAGGAGTAGAAACGAAGAGGCACAAACTCATTTAGAACCTAAATAATTTTATTTCAAGTTCCCAGCTTCCACTACTTTGAACATGCTATGCTATATTAATATATTAATAGTCAGCCACCAGATAATCTAAACCTCTTCATGAATACAGAAGCTGTCATTGGCTGACTCTTGCATTTGATTTATCTCCACTTCATTTGCATATAATTTTTCTTCCAACTTCATGTAAAACTAAATCAACAGGATCATGACAACAAATTAAACAATCATAAACTCAAACAATTCAACACAAACAAAAGAAGATTCTTAAACGATTCCATATCACTTACCTCTTTCCTCCTACTGGCATGTTCACTATTTTTGAAGTTGAAAGCAGCAGCCACTGGCCTAAGATCAGACTTTGTTGATTTGACAATACTGTTCAACCTATATGACAGTGTTCTACTAGTTTCGGATCAGAAGGAAAAGGATAAAGAAAAGATTGATTAATAATATATGTCTACAGACCTCTTTGCTTCTTGAATTCCTCTGGAATTGGCTTTTAAAATAGAAGGTTGGGATTCTGAAGCCTTTTTCACTCTTGATCCTTTTTCACTGACATCATAAAAACATATTTAAGGTCCCAAAATGTGAAGCATATAACATTTCCAGCAGTAAGAAACAACAAATACCTTTTATTCTCCCAGATTACTTTCTCGTCACTTCTAGAAACCTGCATGTAGAGGACCACAAATGAAGGGACATTACTGAGTACTCACTAGCCATGCATATAGACAACTAGCAATCATGTCTTTGTTCATAAAACATTTATGAGACAGATATAAATAAAAATTTATTAATCTTTAGCCTTCCCAACAAAGATTGTTGCTATTGAAATCCTTACTTCTTTTGGGGTTCTGCTCATTGAATGAGTAGTCAGAGTCGCAAGTTTTGATATATTCTTTTCCATGTTTGTTCTCCTTGAACTCCCTCTATGGAGACTTCTCGAAAAATCCTTGGATGATTTAGAAGAATCGGTTTTCCAGATTTGAGCATTGCTGACAAAAGAGTTCACCCTAGGCTCAGGCATTGTTTCCTATTCATCAATATTTAGAATCATCATCAAAGTATAAGAAGCACGTTCAGATCATTGCGGAAAATAAACAATCAAGAAGATGATAGAGGAAAACACTATATCTCAAAAGCAAATATTAAATTTAAGCACATTTATAAATTCTATTATTATGGATATGACTCTTGATTTAATGCCATAATAGTGATTTCACTATCACTCCTTTCTTGATTTTTCTATCTTTGATCTTTCCATAGGCAGAAAAAATGCAAACTTCACTCTGGAGAATGCATACCTTCGGAGAAGAATTTATAGGATCATGCAAAGTTGTTTCTTCAACACCCCCAGCTGCTTCAGTCACAGATATATTCTCAGTTCTTAACGATTCATCAGTATTTACAGTATCATCATGGCTCTTTTTCATTTCTGTAACTGACTCATCATTAACTGAGACTGAAAGCGTGTTGCTGATTTCATTTTGAGCTCGATAAGCTTCATTTAAGGTAATACTTTTAGCAATGACATCCTCCAAAACACTGGAATTATTAATATCAAATTTCATCTGTGGCTTTGAAAATGAAACCCTTAAACCTTTTCTAGATGCATCTTCTCTTTCCCACTCAGTCAGACCCCACTTTCCAAGATAATTGGAACCTGAAGGGCTTTCATCAAATTGCACAAACTGGCCATCTTCGTTTTGCTCAAAATCCTCCTGGGATCTTTGTTTGGATTGAACAAAACAGCCATTCTCGTTTGGCTCGAAATCTTCTTGGGATCTTTGATCAAATTGAATATGATGACCATCTTCGATTGACACAACATCATCTTGGTCACCAATTCTCTCCGAGCCACCGTTTTCACTAGTTGTTTGATCTGACCCATCATGACCCACAGATGAAAGAATACCTGATAGGCCCTTCTTCTTGAAATGAGCTTCAAAATATGCTTTCTTCTTAATTACTGAACCTGGTTTTGAACATCTCTCAACCTCCTCCAAGTAACTATTATGAGAAAATGAGGACCTTCGTTCCCAAGATAAAGGTTCATTTTCAAATCTCCCAAATGAAATAGAGCCAGAATGTATAGAATCTGCCTGCATATTTAGCAAGAAAGAAACAAATATCATCCTTTTTTTTTTTTTACGGGCATCATTACCAACTCTAGTGCAGCAAAATGCAAGCAGTAAGGGGAAAATGTGTAAACATAAAACAATGGCCACACCATAGTATATATAAAAGTGGTTGCTGAGTCCACCTTTTCTCACAACTCTGCCATTCTCTTTCTACAGACATTTCCAGATTGTACTGTATATTGCATTTTTTCTACATTAATAGAAAGAAAAAAAAAAATTATCTGATAGTATAAGACAGTAATGCATTTTTTTTTCTTAGGTACGATAAATCACACAAATGAATGTGTTTTAATGAGATACATACCATAAAACATGTACAGGACAAAAGCTATGCAAGTTAAAATAAGCCTCGTGACAATGGATTAGTATATTAAACCAAACGGTGCATAAACTAGGAATAGCATCTCACTATCCAACTCTAGTCAATCTCACAATACTACTATCATCTGGCTGTAATACAGTGAATATTATTAAACTCTGTTCAAAGAAATTAAAAATTAATACAGTGATCCACCAATAATCCAATCACAAAAACCCCCCAAAACGCTCCTTTAATAGATGAAACTTATTTCTGAGAATTGCAGCCATACACTAATGACTAAACCAAACAAAAGGGGAAAAACCATGATGGAAACATCATAAGGTTGTTGGTACGAGCAGCAGTCATAAATAGATCTACGTTAATATCAACAAACGAGTGAAAACAAAAACCTGAAAGTTAATGTTAAATGATTCTTCAACCTCCCCAGCCATATTCCTCTCTTTATAAATCACCAAGCCAGAATCTAAATCAACAACTGGGCCAAATAATCACCCTTACCCTAAAAAGGAAAAGACAAAGACAACCTTATTACTGTAAGAACCATAACCAAACAATCAGAAAGACAGACGTAAAGAAACCCACACTTTGGAACCACAGATTGTACCTAAAATCATACACAGATGAGAAACTCATTTGAGAAAAAAGAGACCCGATTTGTAGGAATCCAGCACAATAAAGGGATGACAAACTTGAATAGCCAGAAGACAGCAGCAAACACTGCAAATTCCAACAGTAACCCAGATTCGAACTCTCCAAATGAAACAGTTTGGGAATCTAACAATACCCAGAAAGCGGGTAAGGAACCAGAAAACATGTGGAACCTCCCAAGCCCAAAAATGCTTCCAATTTGCTTTCAGAATTCAGATCCTTAGTATGGCTCCCAAGTAGCGTCACCCTTCAGGTGCTACTATAAAGTGCACTCAAAAGTCTTGATTCTAATCCAGAAGCTTAAAAAGAAATTATAATATGCCATTAACTTACGCCGGTAGTCTTCCTTACACAAAAAATCGCGGTGTCAAGTGTGTCACGCAGAAGCCAATGCAAGCTATAACGGATCATTAACGCGCCGTTAAGCTAGAGGTGTGTGTGTCACCGCGTCACCCTCCTCATGAAAGAAAGGGGAGCCACCGGGAACTCACGGTGTTGCCGTGGCAGTGTGCACCCACGTGTCGGCTTTGCCGCTACTGTTGACTTCTTTTCTACGACCTACCGCCGTTGGTATTGTCATGGTCTCGCCTATCATAACCTCCATCTAGAGAAATGGCGGGCCCAATTAAAAGAGTGTATTAGTTTGTTTATTTAGTTATTGCCGTTAAAAGAGTGTAAATTTGAGGTATTTTATAAATTTTAAAGTAAACGATGCTAGTCTTTATTAAGTGCAGTTAAATTATCCCTAGATTTTTTTTACTATAAAAATTAAATTTAACTCTTTTAATAGTCTAATATATATTATAAATTTGTTTAATAAGATAATAAATACAACTAAGTTAATTTTAAATTTTAACAAATTGTAATTTTATTTTTAATTGATACTCTAAATAGTCAAATAATTTTAATTTTGAAATAAATTTATATTATATAAAAATATAATTATATTTATGAAAAATAAAATAAAAAAGAGTGGAATATAAGTTTTAAAACAAAAAAAGTATTAAATATAATTTAATTAAATAGTAAGAGAAGTTAGTATAATTTACTTTAAATTCTATACAACAATTTAGATCTAAGAAGATATGAAATTAAAAATCATATAAGGAAAAGAGAAGACAAAAAAAAAAAAGGAAGAAAAATTATGTGAAGAAAAAAGTTCACTTTCACTAAGATTTCAAGTCAACTTCATGAACCACCGATATATTTGACTTGAAAGATGGACTGAAGATAATATTTTAATGATCATGAAAAGGCTGTTTTGAAATTGCAACTTTTTGCTAATAATGCTACTAGTGTTACAAATAATGGCCACTGAATACTTCTGTGAAAATGGCTTTAAAATAGTAAATATTACCCCCAAAAAATTTTACTTGAACTCAAGACCTAATTTTTTTAAAAAATTAACATTAGTACTTTAACTTATTAATCCAATACTAAATGTTACAAAGTGCAGGTGCCGTTCAATTAATCAGTAATCTCAAGATACTTTTGAATTTTTAACTATTATCATTAATCCACAATTTTGATTCGTTTGCAACTGTTTTCATTCAATGTAAACCCATCTAGACTATCATGGAATCTGTTATACTGTCTTTTTCAATGAATGCATTTTTATTTCTCATATTTGTTTGGTAAGATATCTATTTTTCGATTCCATCATTGATTGCGATTTACAAGTAATCTTGATTTGTTTTGCACAAATAACAAAAAAAAATATGTTATTTTTTCAAAGCAAAAGATATATTTTTATCATATTCTTCATCAATATCCTCTTAATACTGGATTATAAAAGCAATTAACCAAACAATGATCATTCAATTCAAATTTTAGAGAGGAGTTTTTTTTTTTTGCATAATGTAATGTTACTATTTTTAATTGCTATACACATCATTATATTTAGATTTAGATATCATTTTTTGTTAAACTCAGAAGAGTATCATTTGTACACATTGTGACCCATCAATCGTGTATCACTCTTTTTGTTGCTGTTCGCCTTTGTGTTTTTTGTTTTTTCTTCATGAATAATGTGGAGAGTGGAGATGAGGAAAGGGACGTAAAAAGGTTGGATTCATTTCAGAATGACCCGAACGTGGATTTGGGCCCGTTGGTTCTTAGAAGATATGATTAGCGAATCGTGATCCGCTTTTTGGCCCATATCAAATGCTGACAGAGACAAATGAGGAATCTGTTGTTGCACGTGCAAAGGGCGTGCGTGTCACACTTTCTAAGAAGATAACCATTGTTGTGGTACTATTATAAGAGGGTATATTTGGTTAAAAAATATATCAAGAGAATATAAAATATGGGTAGATTAGAGTAAATAAATTAATAAATGATTGATTTATCTTTATTTTTAAAATAATAATTTAATAAGTATAATAATAAATATAAAAATATAATAGATATTATATAAATTATATAAAAAGATTATATTTACGGTACAATGAACCACACAGAACACTACAAAGCATAATGAATTAATTTGTTTTACTAAGTCTTGAAAAGAGTTTGACAATCACAACTCAAAAAATTATGTATAAGCTCTTGACATAACAAACTACTCTAAACAATGTAATTTGAAACTAATAATTTTATAACATCATTTGATTTAATTATCATTATTTGTTTACTCTTAAAAAAATTATAAATACAAACTCCTTGAGGGTTAAGAGAAGAGAACTCAAGTACTCACTGTGATATCTTCACCACACATTATGGCCAAGGCTTTCATTCTCGTATTATTATTACATCCCCAATAAATTATCTCTCTCAGTTTCAAAAATTTTTCTCTTTGCCTATAACTTGACCCCTTAAAATAAGTACTATGATTCTTGTTCCTAAACCTATACTCGTTGATTAAAAAACTTGAGTCTTATTTCTTTTTCTATTGAATCTCTAGATACCTTCTATTCAAACAAATAAAAAAAAAAACATTTTCTGAAGTTGAGATTTATTTATATTAAATTTTTTCATACAAAATTATAATAAAAAATAAAACATCTCACACAACTACAATATCATTCAAAACCCATGAAATACTATTTAAATAATTATTTTATACATCAAAAGATTAATAAAAAAATATATGTGTAAATATAAATAAATATACACTATAATGGAACAAGTATCATACTAGATGGAACCTTTAAAACACATAAATTTTGAATAAATTATATAGATTTTCTTTGAATTTTGTTAAAGTTACATAAACATCTTATTTATTTTTAAAAAATATATAAATTTTTTCTAAAATAAAAGTTACCTTACACTTTAATTTTATTTTATTTTTTTTGACTAAAATATTTTTATTAATTTAAATACATACTTTAAAAAAATAAAAAAAAATTAAATGAAAAATATTTTGATAGAAAATTTTTAAAATTAAATTAAATTATAAAATAATATTTTATTTTAATTAAAAAAAAGAGAGAAGTTATTTGTGTATTCTACTCAATTTTTTTTTAATGCCTAAGTCTTAGTTGATAAAATTTACCAATATTGAGAATTTTGTCCACGGAGCATTATGCCTCAAGTGCAACCAATGGCTAAGATTTAATTTCTATAGGTGAGATCTATGTATAGTATCGACGGGGTCCACATGTAGAATAAATCTTAATCATTAAATGTATAAATAACGTAGCGTCCTTGGTGTATGTAAAAATTGTTTTTCAATCAACACCTCATCGTCATGGAGCAACTTGAGTAATATCATGAAGTGCAATGGATTTATCTTAAGAAATAGCCATAGCTTGCTGTGGATTCCAATATTCTTCCAAAATATATATATCTGAGAACAAAAATGTAATTACCAATTGGTGATGAGAAAATTACACAATTATATATAAGTTCTAATTAAGTAAAGTCATAATAATTTGAATATAATCTTATCATCATGATTATCTACTATGTATCTTATTCTCTAAGTTGGAGATCCACGAGCTAGCCATACTTTTCAATCATTCCAAGTCTACAAATCAAGCTGATATAGTGTTGTTGTTATTATTATTATTTAAAGAAACAGATACAAAAAATACCAAGTTGATAGAGGGCTAAGAAATTAGAATATATGATCAACTAGCATTGTTGTAAAAAAATTCAATTACTTTTACATTCACAACTATCATCTATGTGGTCACATTTAGGTTGTGAAATATAAAAATCAGATGAATAAAATACTTTTTTTAATAAAAAAACACCTATATCATCAAATAATTTAATTAGTGCCATAAGATAATACAAAGGAATGTCCTGATGTATGGGATAAACCCAGTCAGTAGCTGTGAATTGGCCATTGCTAGCTATGAAGAAAACGACTACACACAACTTTGGTCCAACATGGCAACCGCCTCTTCAATACTTAAACAAAAGCATTAAAATGCTTCAACTTACAAGAGAAAATATACTTGTTGTTTTTAAAAAAATATATTATTATTTGATTATTGAATTTTAAAAATACACTATTCAATTTAAAAAACTTTTTATTCGCTAGTGATTGATAATTTATAAAACTTTTCCATATGCTCTTTAAATATTTCAAATAGTTTGCTCGTTTTGAGTATTGTAAAGATGCCCTGTTCCTATTTTTCCCGTCACTTTATAGTAATGTAAAATTGTTCTTAATTTCTGTCACCTTTGCGACTTCTAATTATGATATTTTTAATGTTGTGAAGAACGTTAAATAAATTTCATTAGTAGTAAAATCAAGAACAATCAATTTCAATTTAGTGATTTCTTAGTTTGACGGCAACCTCACAGTTTTAAAAAGTAGTCTTTAGCTGTAGAATGAATTAAAAATTTGTGTCCAGAGAGTTTTTTTCTTTTTTCTTTTTATGAAGAGAGAAATTATCTTATGAAATAATTATGTATAATACATTATACGTGTTGATGTGATGTAATGTTCCATTTAAAATATTTGAACAATTGTCCATAAAAAAAAATTTGAACAATAAGTGCATTAGCAACGTGCTTGGTATATTGGAGGAGAAAGTTAAAAAGAGAGAGAGGAAGGGGAAAACAATAAAAATGTTGTTTGGTGCGTTGAAAGAAAAAAAAATTATAGATTTTGTCCCATATCTTTCATGCTACTATTCATTCTATATAAATATTATACACAAGTTATTATTAAATATGAAAAGAGTAGTAAAAATATTATTGTCCAAAATGATAGTAATATTTTATTTTTATTTGAAAAAATTATAGTTGAAAATTTTAAGTTAAAAATATTTATATTAAAATATTTTATATTTTAAAAGATTCAAAAATAAAAAATTTTAACTTAAGGTCCTAAATTATAATTTCTTTTATACAATTAAAATTTTTTATCATTAGGTTATTGAAAATAATTTCAAATTTTAATATTTTTAAGTATAAAATTATGAGTATTTTTAACTCGACGTTCTCAATTGTAATTTTTTTAATTTTATGTTAATTAATAAAAATTAATTTTGAATTTTTTTGACTCCACAATGCTTTGGTCATTTGTTCATATTTTATTTTCATTTCTATACTCTATTTATTCTACCAAGCATCCAATTAAAAAAACATTTACATTCATTTTTATATCATATTAAATGTGATTTTAAGTTACATGATTTCATTTTATTTTCAATTTTGTTTTCCTTTCTATTCCATTAAAAATTTGTCTCCTCTATCCAATATAACCTAAAGTGAAATAGTATACTACATTAGCAATTAAGTGGCAGAGCCATGTTATGGGGTAAACATTTTATAAATTTATATGTTTATAATATTGACTTTTGATATTATGTCTTTACAACTCCTAAAATTTTTATATTAAACTCACACATGTTTGATTTTCATTAACATTAGGGTCTTGACTTTACCTTTAAGCATTCTTGGTGAATTTTTTCAAAAGGGAGTCAACTAACTAGTTGATGTGACTATGTTGTGAAATCAAACTTTGAATAATCAAATTTTAGTCCTTGTTTTAAAATAAAAAGAGGAGACATGATATAATTTTTTTAGAAGAAGAGTCTCTCAAGTGTATATGTGAAATAGAGCTAAGGAGTTTGAGAATGAAATATTTACTAAATTAATAACGAAATATACAAACTTTAAATTAAAGGAATTGACAATAGAAAAATTGCAAAAGAAACTAAATACAACTTAATTAAAAATTGAGTTAAAAAATAATAAATAAAGTGATAAAGAAAGCTATCAACAAAGTAGTAAATAAAACTAATAAACGATTGAAAAATAAATGAAGTTGTAATTGCCAATTTCTTAAGAGGCTCTGTATGTGTTGCATGATGTTTTTTGTTCCCATTTATAACTTTCTCGACAATTTTATATATTTTCCACTAAGTCATGCCCTTATCTATGGAGTTCATGTGTGCGTGGTGGTCTGGTGCTAAGAATCGTGTAATTTAACTACCATTCAAAGTTGCTAACTTGCTAGATTCACACTTTCTTATCTTTCAGTATTTCTATTACATGAAAAATGGATTCTCATTTATTGATGAGTTTCAACTTAGGTTAACATCAACTGAAATCGTTTCGACTAATTTTATTTGGATTGGCCTAGCATTTTGTTAATGTCTAGCTTATGATATTTTTTATGCTAACAAATATATATATAATAAATTGTCATCTTTAGCTTCAATTTTTGTCCTTTGTATTTTAAGAAGCAAACAAGCTAGGAGCCATAAATACAAATAAAATAATTGCAATAAATTTGTTCTTTCATGAATTAGATAAATACAAACTCAAAGAGAAAAGAGAAAAATTAAAGAAAAAAGATGTAACCAATTTATAGGCTTGTTATGCACATATGTTATCCACAAAAATTTCCAATATATATATATATATATATATATCCCAAACATAATTGATTAGGAAAGGTCGAAGCATTGAACACAATGGTAATATGAGTAGGGATTATTTGTGGGCCTTGCCAGAAATTCTGACAAGGTTATAAGCCAAGGCTCTAAGCATGGCTCCAACAAAAGGATAAACTATATAAACCCACACTCCCTTGTATATCCCCACCACTGCAGCAGGCCCAATTGTTCTTGCTGAGTTCATTGATGCTAAATAGGCGTGTCATTCACATTACCAAAGTTAACTCTGTTGTGTTATTTCTAAATTCACCTTAAAACAGATTGCTTATTGTGTAACATGGTATGCTATGCAGTAGGTGAAGATTTAAAAAAATTAAAATAGTTAAAAAAGGGGAAACAACTCTCTTATTTGGGGCACAACATTAGGAGATCTGTATTCATATTTAGTGCAAAAATTAAGGTTAATCTGTAGGGTTCATGTGAATCCCACCCTAGAATACAATACATGCCAACTGGCCTTTTGGTGCACAAATTATATAGTGCAAGTGAGAATTTGATTTTTAAAGCCTTGTTTATAAAAATTATATTTATATTAATGAAAAAGGATTTTACTTGATTTTAGTAACTGAGCTAATTTTTTGTAGTGATGCTTACTGGATTCAATATTCTCTTGTGTGGTGTTATTTTGGGTGCTGCGCACTCTTGAATTATTTAAAACCCCAACAAGGAAAATGAATGTGGTAATTAAGTATTTTAGGATTAAATTACCCAGCAATGAAGACATCTACTACGATTACAAGCCCAACAGCAACTCCTCCAAATTGTCCAAATTGACACAAGTGAACATAAAAATATCAAATGCCATTTCATGTGTAAAAATCCCAAATAATAAGTATTTTATAAAATAGTGTATGAATAACTATTGAAACAAAAATTAAGAAAAAAGAGTGTAGTAACCGCATGTTTGTCTGAAACGGCAGTGAGGATTTCAAAGACAAGAGACTGAGTATTGCTTCCTGCTGGTACTGTTCCAAAAAATGTATCTTCATTCGTATCAAACAATATATGACCCACTAGCAAGTATTGACCCTAACACCTGTCCAACAATTCCACACAAACCACAGTGCGAGTTGTCAATAATAATAACAATGAACTTATATAAAGTAAAATAACAGTTACGCTATTATTTATAGGAAAAGTTTTGTAAAACAAGAGAGAACGTGTGAAGGAAAGTATACTTTCTGTATCATTTGAACTGACCCAGAAGAATCACGAAAGCTAGAATTATTTGACACTACTCCACCTTATTCCATGTTTGTGATTTCCTTTGAAGACATTTTTAGCTATATATAAATTACAAGCATGCAGGGTTTTTTTTTTCAATTTTTACATGTTGCTCTTGTGTTGTTCTGAAATGAACACAATTTTTTTTTTCCTTAACATATTAAAAGTTGAAAACTGTGTCCAATGGATAAACTAATGAGGTTTGGAGGTAAAGATCTTTCAAGGTCCTTCTCTGAATTCTGATCCTTCAACACATATGAGTACCAAAATTTTCTTGTTATTTTCTTTTCCCTCCTATTTCGTGGGAAGGGATGGTGAGTGGTGAGTAGAAAATTTAGCCATTGTGGATGTCTTTTTTATTCTAAATGAATAAGAAACAGTAAATTAACATGTCAAAATTGAAGTTCATTAAAAAAATTCACCGCATACCTATTTTAATTGTCTTTTCTTTTTAGGTCCAAAAAACCTATTTTAGTTGTCGTCGATTATCCTATTATACAAACTTATATGGGTCTGAATGCTGAATATAATAAGACAATTAAAAGATAATTGAGGTGTCATTTTTTATAAGTAAAAAGTTGTAACATCAATTTTTATTATTGATATATATAATAATTTAGTGAAAGAGAGAAGACAGAAATTGAAAATAAAAAATAATATAGACAAAGGAAAGGATGAAGAAGTAGAAGGGATCTAATTGTCAAATAGGGGACCAAAAGAGAACATGCAATAAGCTGATGGGTACTGATTGGTGTTTTGTAAGACATGTCAGCAGGTATTTCGGTGCACATTTAATTTTCATGATGAGCTGGGTTTTGTAGAAGGACCCACACTTTGCAAATTCTTGTTTTATTGATCGAATTTGCCTCTTTTTTTAAAATCCCAACGGCTAATTCAAAGATATTATTCACGATAATTTTATTTCTCTATTAGCATATGCATCAGAAATTGATTTATAATTGTATTTGTGATACAATACACTTCAGTTTTTCTTTTTTCCCCCCTCTTTTAAATTTACATTTCAAAACAAATTATGTACTAATAATTTCTTTACAAAAAGAAAGCCTAGGCCTTGAGTGTAGCAGCAGGGAGTGAGGAAAGGACTAAGAATAGGAATATCCAATTGACAATGATATCAAGCTAGCTTACTTCAATTTATAAACTCGTGGCCCATCAACTTGTAAAATTTCCAATTGGTATATAAACTTGATCTTAAGCTTAATCTTAGTTTTACAAATTTCTTGAATTTGAACTCTTTAAAAATTATAAAATTTTAGGTTGCAGGCTTGCAGCTAAACCCAGGATGAGATTTATTGGTATGTAATTACGTCTGAAGAATAATAAACACACAGTGCCAATTATGTAAATCCTATGATTAGAATTTTTTTATGGTAAAAGTGATTATTGTAAACCAAGGTTAAATAGTTGTTTCTTTTTAGCCAAAACACTATACACCAATTGATCATACCCTACATACATACCATCTCATCTAAGACCAAAACTTCAGTATTCTTACATAAATAGACAGAGTAATTAGGAAGTTTTCCATATAGGGAAAGCATCAAACACCCCAAAGATTGTAATATTATATATGTGTGTGTGTGTGTGTGTTTGTATATACATATATATATATATATACACACAAATATGCATATATATGTATTTACTCTTAAAAAGATAGAAGTCGGGGCTTTGTAAAAGGAACTTTTCTTAAATTCCTTTGCTGTGTCTTTATCAAGCTCAACCCACACCCTTAAATGGTCCCGGCCACCTCTATGGACCACCCCACCTGGGTCATGTCCGTGGTTCACCCTACAAAAGAGCATGACCTCTCTCACTCTCTGCTTTTATTAGCTTTTGTTTGCAACTATATATACATACACTCTTCTCAACAATGCCTTGAATATCTTCTGGTCCATAATAGAAGTCCCACCTCTCCTCAAAATTTAATATCCTCCCATTAATTCTATATTATCTTATTCAGAATAAAGAAAATAGTTGTGTTACTGAGAATTATATTGCATATTCTTCTTCACCTGAATAAATTCTATGCCAGACATTTAGTAATAACTAGCTGCTGGGTTAAACAAATTAAATGCTGAAAAGGGTATTTGAATATGCATTAGGAGCCACTGAAATTAGAAGGTTATATATATATATATATATATATGCTGCTAGATAAGGCCACGCACACGAGGGCTAAACCATATATTTATGGGACTACCCTATCATTTTCAGGCATGCCCGCCTTATTAATTATTAATAGTATATAGTATATACTCCTAGCTATTACCACCTTTCTTAGTCATTCCACTATACTGCCCTTTTTCACCATCACCTTTTTTTTTTAATTAATTAATTTATTTTGTTTTGTGTGATTGCAATCATCATTGTTTCAAACTTCAGTAGAAATATAGATTAACAATAAGAGAAACATAGGAACATTCTAATCTGTATAGTTGGTTAAATCTCTTGCAAGTGTTTGTGGAATCAAATTTCCATCTTCATTAGGGATTTTAATTTGGTAAAGAAAAAGGATTACTTAAACCCCATTAATTATATCCAGCCAATACTAATGGATGACGATCTCTTAATAATTTATTAGGTGATCATGTAGAAGATTATCAATATGATCATGGACAAGACTTAGATATAAAATTTTGAAGTGTTAATTATATCTGGTCTTTCAGCCAAAAAAAATGTTTTTTTTCTTAACACAGCAATAATTTATTGATTTCTTCAAAATATTCTATTGTCATAATTTAAATTTTAAAAAATATTGATAAAACAAAAAGACCTAAAAAGATCAATGCATCGATCTGAGTTTTTTCCAATGACAATGTCTGATTGATAATCCATATTCTGTCAGACACAACAGGGAAAGCAGTTTATGACAGTTTCTGAAACTATTATATAATACAGGTGTTGTACCAAGTACATCGATCTAGGGGTTATTCTCTTACTAATTCAGATATATGTGAGATGCAGCGTTGTGGTGGGATAGCTTTTTTTTGGCAGAATTTTGACAGTTTATCATCCTCACTCACTCTCTCTCTCGCTAGGTAAAGAGACCACAAACTGAGACCAAATGGTAGCTAGGACCTCGTGATGGGTGGTTAATGTCAAAGTGGCGGGTCCATATATAATAAAGGGTATTCAAAACCTAATTAATCAAATCCATCAAAGCCTACACTACAGCCTGTGATCAGATTTTGCTTTAATTTCATTCTCATCTCCACCTCTTAGACCCTACCTTAGTTGGAATTCAATCCAAACCTTTCTCTCTTTTTCCCTCACTGGCTTCTTTTATTTATGCAATAATTAATGCATACACACCACATCATGTTTGGCTTCCATCACATGAAGCCTGTATGGGCATCCACATGAGCATGGACCCCTTTATCCATGATATCGCTTTAATTTGCTTGTCCAAATAATACTTATCAAGTCATTCTTAAACCACAAACTCACACAGATAAGTTTGCCACACAAGATTCATTTGCTAAATTAAAATTGTATATTTCACTGTTGACTCTCACTCATTTATGAGAATAATTCATCTGTAAACTAACTATACGACCATTACACTGCTCTAATTGTCTGTGTCAAAGAGAGATCATGCATGCCGCCCAAGATTTGGCCCATGCCTAGCTATTCTGTGGGAGCATATTTGTAGTTAATATTCTATAAAGTCAATATATATTGAACTGAAATGGGACTGGGTCGGGAAAGGTTCAGAAAACTTTGACCTCTCTAACTAGTTTGGATTGAACTTAATTTCTCCCAAACAAACCTCATCTTATAGAAAAGCAATTCCACGAATATATCATTGTTTTTTGCCTTTTTCATATAGAGGAATATTTGGAAATCGAGAAAAAGGTAAGGAGTATGAATCAAACTTAAGCATATCTCGATCTCCCTTTTTGGCCAATTAAATCTCAATCTTAAAAATTAAGATAAGTGTCATATGAGCCATTAGCTCACTAGCACAAAGATATAAACAACATGCATGCTAAACATTTTTATATCTAATTAATCATATATTTTAAGAACATGTGTATTAGGTATTCATCCACCTATTGATTTAATTAATGTTTAACTCTACTTTCTATCAATATATGTGCCCGTATTTTTTTTGGCCAATTATATCTCAATTTTAAAAATTAAGATATGTCATGTGAGCTACTAGCTCAAATTAGCACAAAAATATATCCAAAATGAATGGTAGATAAAATAATGGGCAACAGTACTTTCGTATCTAATTAATCATATAATTTAAGAACGTATGTATTAAGTATTTATTCAGATATTATTGATTTAATTAATGTTTATTTCTTCATTCTATTGATATATATATATATATATATGTCTGTAATTTTTATTTTTATTTTTTGTTAGTATTGTGATTAAGTGGTGTATGGATCAATTTGCCTCCATCTTAATTAATTAATTTTTCTAACCTAGTTAAAGACAAACCATATATATCAACAATCAATCTTTTTTTTTAAAAGAAAAACTTAAGGCTTTAGATCTGAAATATCAACAAAGCTAGGATTAGAAGGATAATCGTCCTCTCTAATTTTATTTTTGTTAGGCATATAAGAATTCGGTAGTGATTGATAAAAGGAAGTTCACCACACTAGACAAATTCATATTTATGGCAAGTGGATGGCTGTTCTCCACTTATATTTTTAAGTCGTAAAATTAATAAACTTAACAGATTTATAGAGAGAGAGAGAGAGAAGGAGAACTTTTCTTTTTAAAACATTACTATCAAGTGGTGCTCGGTCAATTTACATACATTTCAATTAATTTAATCTTTTAGTCTAAATAAAAGCAAGTCAAATAATTAATTAATTCCCAAATGTCTTTTGCGAAGCATCCTGAAAAGAGCAATGTAGCGAGAATATATATCCTAGCTAGAAGTGCAATGTTAACATGAAGTTTATGATTACAAGTAGACAAAAAGATAGTGACATATATAAACATATGGTTTGATATTTCTCTCTTCTTTTTCAAACTAGAAGAAACTAAAATGAAAATAAGAGAATAAGTCACAAAGGAACACTGTGCGTTCAAATAGAAGTGTCTAGTGAGTTGTACCTAATGTGTGTGTGTGTGTGTTTGTATGCCTTTGACACGCATGGAAATGGACGACACACAACTTGTCCTTCGTAAAGGGATAATGACTTCGTTTGTGTTGCCATTGATGTGTGCATCTACTTGGCTGAAAGATTATCAAACTCTGATAAATCACCATCCTTCTTCAATTATTAGCCCTCACGTTCATTAGCCATGACGACTCTTTTTTGTTTGCAAAGAAAGATGCTTTATAATGATTTTTTTTCTTGCCTTTTGCTGCTCTTTTAATTTTAATTGCTTAAAGAATAAACTAAAAAGGAAATTTTAATATAAAAAAATCGATATTAAAAGTATTGAATTTTTGTTTATTAGTTATATTTTGAAATTTCTATCTTGGAAAATCAGCATTAGATGATCATAAACTAAAAATTTCGAAATGCATTCAACAGCTAAAAAAAAAATTATCTCTTGAGAAATCAAATTCTCATTAAAATTACTCAAAAACAAATCAAGACATAGGTCCAAAACCCTACATATCTTAATTAGGGTCATTATTACCCATCAATTTTTTTATTCAATGGGCTAAGGGTGGGTGTGGGTGTTTGTGTGTGTGTGTGTGTGTGTGTGTGTGTGTGTGTGTAGAGGATTACGTAAAAGAAAAGTCTTCTATACACAGTACACATTGCTTTTTTAGTTTGGTATGTATGAGCAAATGAAGATAAGCCTTTTGGAAATTGTGGATGATATTATGACTCGACCAGCAATCATATATATATATATATATATGTAATAAGTCTATCTAAATTTGACTACGTGATGAGATCCTATGAAGTTTTATTCGTCAAAAAGTAATAAAAAAATCAAGCATGTTCATGCGTCATATATTACTCTGTTAAATAGTTGTCTTAATGTCAACTTCACAATACTAATTAATTAATTAATTAATAATTTGATCAACTTAGAGCCAAACCCAAAACTTGGAGGATAGCCAACCAACCTTTGACCCTATATACAGGTTTTATGTAAAGGGAAATTTCATTAATTAATTCTTCACGAGCTAGAGTTAGTGTTTCTCACTCCAATTAATTAGAATTGTATATATTATAAATGATAATAGCTTTTTTTGATAATTAAATCTGGAATTTTTGACGTGATCCATATATATGCCAAAGTATATCATCCATAAACAAATCAAAAGATGCACTCTTGCATGAAAATAATTAAACAAAAAAAAATCCTTATCAATCACTATAATTATGGGTCAAAACCGTTACAAAGAGAGATGAGAACAACAAGGCTTAAGTCACTTTCACAATGAATGCTGCAAATCAATACGTACACAAAGAAATTGCTAGATGTTGCTTAGACAGATGTGTTCTATGGCCCAATCAAGGCCAAGATTTAAGGGGAAAGCAAGTAAACCAAAGCAGAAGCAGAATCACACGTGAGGTTGAAGGTAGTGAGGCCAAAAGGCTAGCCATATAACTATTAAACTAACACAGATATATCACACAAATATATAATTTTTAAAAATAATTTAGACTTAAATACTATATTGTTTTTGTTTTGAATCAAATTAAAATTTTTATAAAATCAAATAAATTAAGAATATATTTGATCTTCCAATTTAAAATATTAGATAATATTTAATAGGAAACACTAAATGTAATATTATTTTATTTTTAATATATTGGTGCAGTTTCATAGTCTCAGAAGTATAAAGAGAAAGAGAGTTGTTGTGTTGCGAGTACAACACACACGTCGCTTTCTCTGCCAATGAGGCATGTTGGTCTTTGCGTGATTTAGTGGCCTTTGTCTAACTAAACCCCTCCCCTTTTGCCTTTTGATAGACAACAACATTTACCCTAAAACCCTCATTAGCTCACACTTGGTTCACCTGTATTTGCTTCCAAGCCTATGATAAAACTCTCATTCCTCTATCGAAAAAATAATCATAATAGTACTCATACAATTAAGGTAAATATATTTTTAATCACTTCCATAATGATGTTTTATTATTGTCATTTAACTTAATTGTAACTAGTTAAAAGTTCGCACTTCGTTTCTTAAAAAATAATTATTTTTTCTTTAGAAGTCTTTAATGAAATATTATAAACATGTTGGATGACTGAGCAAATTTTTCCATTGGTACAACTTCACACAATTAAATTTGAAGAAAACATTTATGAAGTGAAACTTTATACGTAATTAAGGGGAAAAATATATGTTGGCCAAATAATTTTTTTATATGTTGTTAAATATGGCCTGAGTATGAATTTGACTCTTGTCATTTATTTTTTGGAAAGTGAAACAAAATCAAATTTTTAAATTTTTTACGCAAAATGAAGTTTGAAACTCAACTCACCAAGATCTTTTTAATTAAGGAGAATTTGATTAATTACGTGTTGCGTTAATATATATATATATATATATATATATATGACTATGTGATGATTGAAGTTTGAGCATGAATAGCATTAAAATGAAGTGAATTTGCGGGGAAGGGAGAAAGTGGGAAGGGGGACATCAATTTATAGGGAGATCGATGATATATAAATAAAGAATTTCAAAGCTGTGCGTGTGTTCCCTGCCAATGCTACAATGTTCCTAAACTGAATTCTTTTGGTTCACAAGAATTAATGTTAGCAGCAATGTGGCCATTTCTGATTGATTTCCTCGCTTGCTTTTACCATAATGTATGATTTTTCTCCCATATTCCAACTATTATTTTTTTTTTCGCACGCTTCTTGAAACTAATGCAATTTGATATTACTTTCCCTGCATTAATTGATCTATAGAAAACAAATGAAGATATTATTTAAAAAAACAAAAGCAGGAGAAAGAAAGAAATGACTCACAGTTAGTATTAACTGAAATTTAACAATTTGGAAATCCCTAAATCCTCTTTCTAATGTTGTGGCATGTTAGTGCTGAACATTGGACATGAATCTAGTCCTAATGGTCAGTGAAAGGTGGTTGACCAATTGAGTGAAGACACAAATTTGGAGTAAAACTATAGGGAGTACTAGTGATTCACAATTATAGTTTTACTTTTTTAAATCTTATACTATATAATGAAATATGACGTACGGCAAGTCCCTTACAAGGTTTACATATTATATTAGAAAATTCAATGAAAGCATGATATGTGCAAAGAACGAAAATTAAAATAATGATACATTATTGACTTGTTGAAAAATTTACATATTATACTTAAAAGAATGCAAATAACAAACACATAAAATTACTTTTTCTTTATCTCCACAATTCTAATACCCTTTTCGGTTTTCCCTTGATCTGATTCCTTGGTCAACAATACCTCTATGTTTTTCCTTTACCACAACTTTCTTATCTGATCTCAATCATAAGCAACCTTACTCTACTTTAAGGTCGACTATGTTTTCGGTTCACACCAAATAGATTCCTATACCTCTTCGTGCCCCATCACAGATTTGAGATAACGATTTTTTTGTTGGTTTGCCCTTGTTATTGTGACCAAATGAACCTAACTGAGAAGTTGAACCACCCCTTTTAGAAGATGAGATTAATTGAATGGAATGCATGCAAAATGAAATTGAGGAGCCATCATTTTCTTGGTAAAAAAGCTGTATTCTGACCTTGACGGCTCTTGATCGTGCACTGTAGTAGATGTAGGGTTGAAATAAAGGTCATTGCTAGTTAGGGTTGTGGGCGCATCAACAATGGCCTAATTTTATTTTATTTTTTTTAAGCATATAAAAGTAAGGTTTGTGCCCCTTTTGACTCTCTTCTGCCTATCTTTTCTTTCTCTGAACTCAACTTCACAGGAAAAGGTAGGCCAAAAAGGAAAAGTACAATATCCCCACTCACTACAAAGAACCATGTGTAACTTAAAGATCATCTCTCACTTTCTTTCTTCCACACTTAGCTTGCTTTTCTTTACATGAGAAAATTTGAGAGAAGGACAATCATGTGACATGTCTTTGTCCTAATAAAATATCCATAGTCAACTTTTCTGTTAAACAAGTTGAATGAGTAATTGACTTGATAAGCTCTTTTCTTCCTCTCCTTCTCCCTTATTTATTAAGAGTATTTTTTTAATTAAACTAGATTTAGATAAAGTTATTTAAATTTGCTAGATTCTTCAATAAACATAATCTATGATAGTGAATTATAAAAGATATCAACTTATTATGTTTTAATTAAAGAATTTAATAACAAAAATATAAAAATTATACCTATTTTTTTCATTTTAAATTTTGCTTGAAATTAATTTTTCTTTTGAACAATTTCAAAGACATTTTTTTATTAATTTAATGTATTTAAGATTGTTTTTAAAATGTGTTTTTAAAGTAAATTGAATGCAAATTGATATATATATATATATATATATATATAAAAGATATTATCTTCGTTTTTAGTAACTAAATTGACTACTTTGAATAAATCTCAAATAACTTTGATGGGAAGAGAAAGACGACAAAGGCAAATAATGGCAGGATCCGTGAACAATCAAAGGCAGACGCATTTCATCTTATAAAAAACTCAAGTTTAACCAAACAAAAGGTGAAATAAAGAAAAGCAAATCTTCCTCTTCTATTCTAATGTCCATTTCTTCCACCTAATTATTAAAATCAACTACGTCACTTGAACACCCAACTCAAACTTTCTTTTTTCGTTTTTTAATATAAAATTTACAATGCGAATAGAGATGGAACTACTTCTAGACATCATTGACTCTGCTTATGCTAGCCTTCCCCTGTTTTCCTCTGTTTTTGTCTCCCATATGCTGAGCTTGTTCCTTCAGTTCCTTCCTCTGAGGTTTCTGAAAAATCACATCACTTGGGAAGGGCATCTGAATCATGAGGATTTGGGCCAATCAGTCAAACTTTTTCTCAACTCCCCAAAATTTTTTGAGAATTGGAATGATCTCCTCTGTTTTAAGGATACTGTTTTTTTTTTTTTAAATAATTTCCCCCCTCTCCCACACCCTCTCTACCCGGAAAATCCTCCTTCCTGTTAGTAATAACATATTCTGTACTAGTGGCCACAATGATGCAATCATTCATTGTAGCTTCCAAAAGTGATCAAATATTGTAAATTGCCATTCATTGTGTCCTTGTTTTGTTCGCTTACAAGCCAAGAAGTATGTAGTAGACCAGAGTGATTGGCAGTGCTATCAACATCCCAAATATAACCCTGCAAATTATATCCAGATACAAAGAAAAGAGGGGGTGTATCAAAGTCCCTCTGATAAAAAATTCTATATAAAAAATTAGGGAGTTACACATCCACTAATTGCGTTGTCTTCTATTTTAGAGCTAAAGTATGTACCAAAAAAGAAAATTTAAGTAAATTCTGCTACTTAGGAATAAGTATAACAAATTAATTATGAATATATATGTAAATATATTGTTAATAAATTTCACTAAAAAATATATTTGATATTTATATATTTTTTAATAATTAATTTTATTTATATAATCTGTCTAACAAATTTCCATTCACCCGTATCCTAAATTTTTTCATAACAAAAGAGTAAAATAAGGAGATCGGGTTGCTTACGCTGTGCTAAGAATGGCTGGATGAACATTGTACTCCTTGGCAAACACAAATGGAACAATCCCTTGTGGAAGCGCAGCCTGTTTTTCAACGATTACGTTTCCATAAGGTAACAATTTTCTTATGCTATTAGGGGTTGAAAAAGGAAAAAAGGAAAAAAAAAAAAAAGGTCGAGATTTGATATGGTTTTGACACATTACAAGGTAAACAAGACAAAGAAGTGAAGGCGAGTTAATTACCTGAACAATGGCTATATGTAAGAGGGTGCCACGGAGGCCGATGGCGATGGAAGCGACGGCCATGACGGCGGGGCCAGTGAGGAACCGAACAGCCATGGCAAATGTGGCAACCGAGTTCCCACATGCAATGATCTTAGGTTGAAGTGCCATAAACAGGCCTAACGATATCAAATTCGCAAACATAAATTTTAATTATCAATTATGATTTAAATTATATATGTTTTTTTGTTATGAAAAAAAAAATAGAATGACCATCACCCTCAAGAGGCTGCTGTTTTTGGACCATAAAGCGACGTAGTTTAAGGCCGGACCCCACATGTCGGGAACGTCTATGGGTGGTTATCCAACCCCCATTATGGTCGAGAAAAACCAGATCAATATTCAGATCTTTTAAAATATTTATAAAATTATGACGTATAATTTCCTTTAAAATCAATAATTTATGTATTGAAGATTGAAATTGTTACAACGTTTTACTTTCTTGATTTATGAGAAAAACAGAGACGGGCATTAGAGAAAAATAATGTGGTTTGTATATGGAAGAGGAAATTAATGAATTGAGAATAAGAGAATCAAATAATTGAGCAGAGTAGGAATTTGGAGATATGGTAGCGACCACTCACCTAAGCTGAACATAGCCATTCCGAGCCCTGCATCAGAGAGGATGGAGATTGATTTCTCTATTATTTTCGGCATATGCACATGCCACCTACATTTTCATCAAATCATCGTTCAAAACTATCTTCATAATTAGTGTTACTATATTTCTCTATTTCACTTTTAGGTTGTTGAATTTTTTGCCGTACTCTTTTCAAGGAAAATCTGATTGACTTTGATCTAATCAATTGAGAGATTATTAATTAAATTCTTAAAATTAATTTACCTGAAGGCAACGAGAGACCAAATTAATCCAATGAGGCTAGAGTATGTGTTGGGATTACGGATGAGCTTCCTCCACACCATGATCAGTATCAGACGGGTCATCACACTCGCCGGAGGCATTTGTTTTCCGACAACGGAATCCTCGTTTCCAGTAGCTTTCGGGTGGAGCTCTGCCGTTGAACTCGAGCCCAGCTTGTTCAGTCCAGTAGGTCCCTCTTTCTGATCTCTCTGATCTTCCTGATCTGTCTGTACTTCTCCTTTCGCCGGAAATCTGAATTCCTCCCCACCAAGCTCCGGCTCTGGCATAGCTTCATTTTCACCGGTTATTACACAATTAGTAAATCTCATTGTTCTATTCAAATTTACTCAATTTTTTTATTAAGAAAATTCTCTGTACGAAATACCCTTATTGGTTTCCCCATTTGGAGGGTGATCATCAGCTACAATCATCCGGATCTCTTTGGCACCCTGATCGGACCGTCCAGATTGCTCCGACCCTGCGAAGTCGGCACCGCCGAATACGTGGAGGCCTCCGCCTTCTGAAACCGGCGATGCGCTTGAGCTCCACACGAACATGTGAAGTTCTTTAGCATCATGGCTAGCTTTCCCTTGAGTCTGAGTTTGTGCTTGCGGCTGTTGTGAATGTTGCTGAGGATGTGGTTGTTGTTGTTGTTGCTGCTGGTTTTGGTTTTTCACACTCTTGCTCAAGGTCGATGAGAATTCTGGGTTCGGAGCTGGATACGACACCGGCGCCGGAACCGTCTGTGCAGGGTAGAATCCGAATCTTGGAGAACTGATGGTCTGAGCCATCGGAGGAGGAGCACTGTTCTCTTCGAAATTGGATGGTCTCGGCGTCGGGCCCCGCGATGACTGAACAGAGTACAAGTCCGCTGGGCCGAAGTTAGAATGCCTCGCTGGAAACCCCATCATGGAGTAGAAATCGGCGTGGTTGAAATTCGAGCCTCGTGGTGTTGGATTCCGGGAAGAGCTCAGGCTGTAAATCTCGGCGCCGGTGAGGTTTGAGGGCCGGGGAGTCATCATGAACGACCGCCTTGACGCGTTGGACTTCCTCACCGTCACGTGGAGCTTGCCATCGTCCCCAACCTCCGCGTCCGTCTCTAGAAAGTCCCGGCCGTCGAGTGAGACAACGTCGGAATCAACCTTAAACGAGACAATCGACGCCGCCGTCTCCGGGAACTGCTCCATGATCAGCAACTTGGCACCGCGGTACTCGAAGAGGAACAGCAATAGAGTATACCAAATTATACACTGCAACACTACCACCTGAACCATGAGACTGCCGGAGTCACCGCCGTACATGGCGATCAGCAGAGGAATACCCATGACAAGAGTGTTGGGCAATGTAGAAAGAGAGAAAATGGTGATCATCCATTCGAGGCTTCCGTTCTTGGTGAAGTTGGTCCAGATTCCGAGGACAAAGAGCATGATGATCTTCTGGAGGGTGTCGGCGGCGATGAAGCGGAAGTTCATGGCATAAGGGTTGTTGGTGGATATGAAGTGGAAGGAGAGCAGAGGGACGGCGAAGATGGCGACGAAGCGGTTGATGCCAGAGCACTGGTCCGGCGAGAATATCTTCCACCACCGGACGGAGCCGTACGCTAAGATCATCGCCACGTACAGAGGAACCACCGCCGTCAGAACGGCGTACAAATCCTTCCAGGTAATCATTTTTTTGTTAACAATTACTAAGTGTGAGACTGTGAGAGTGTAATTAAAGCTTTGCCTTGCTAATTCAGAACTGACGAAGAAGATGGAATGGCATGAAAGAAGAAATAGAGAAGAGAAGGAAGGGTAAAATGGGGAAAATAAAGAAAACCGTTAGATAACTAACTGGAAGGAAGGGATTTATGTCCCTGCAGAGTTTTGGCCAGCCCACTCTTCACTGCTGTGTGTGCTTCTGATTTTGCTGATGATGAAGCTTTAGAGAGAGAAAGTGTCAGAGTGGGTGTCACCGTGTGTGTGTGTGAGAGAGAGAGAGAGAGAGAGAGAGAGAGAGTGAATTTACAATGGTTTTACTTCCAAAGAGTATATATAGGCCGCGAGAAAGAGGGGTGAGGGTTTATTTTATTTTATTGCATGGGGTATGAAATATTTTAATCATTTCTGAAAATAAAAATATTATTGTGAGTAAACTTTTGAGCTGAGTTTGGGGGGATTGTACATTTGTGGGGACCAAGGTTGGGAAATGACCGCCTGATATGGTTAAGTTAACCCAACATGGGTTAACGTGGGAATGGGACAGCCTCATCGCTTTCCTTTTCCTTTTATTAATTTTTTTCTCCTGTCAAAGCTAGGAAGCCATGAGGTATGAGACTGGAGGGAGCCCCAGCTTCCCGAGAATTACTGTACTAAATACTGTGGAAATTAAAATACCTGCTTTAATTATTAAACCATTCCTATTTTATTTAGTTAACATAATTAATTACTAATTATTAACTATTTTTGCATTGATAATTAATATTGGTATTAATTCAAGAATATATTAACGCATTATGAATATTATTGAATTTTTCATAACTTGGTTTAAAGTATATATGTTGCAATTATAATTAAATACATCAGTTTTGGTTCAGATTATTTATAATTTATATATATATAGACTAGTAATTAACTCAATTTTACTGTTCCATTAAAGGTGCTTTAAAACCCAGTATCACCTTCGATTTCCCACTGCTTGGACCAATTTTGCTCCCATGATAGCGACAGAGTATAAAACATGAAAAAGTGAGACCATCCAAAGAACGTGAGATGAGAGAATCCCGTAGATTGGAAGATAAAAAAGAATAAAAGATCAAGTAAGGAATACTATCTTAGACATTAAAGATAAAGATTGTACATTAATGTACCTATATTTATTTGATTAATTTCTTCAAACATTATATATCTATTTAATTGCTTGTCAAATTACTGGTCTCTTGATCAAGACATTAACTAGTTACATAATTAGTCAAAGTTGAACTTTGTTCAATATGCACGCAGAATGTTCTAAAACGTCGAAACCTATAAAATATTTCTAAAATAAGAGAGAAATAAATAAAAAAGAACCGATGTGTAAAAATAAGAGAAGCAAGTCTTATAAATAATCTCACTTCTTATATCACATATTTTTTCTTTTATTTTAGAGGTATTTTATACACTTTGCCGTTCAAAAGGATCCCAAAAGGTAATGGCATTGGTAGCTTTGGTTTCTCAAAAGCAAATACTTCAATCTTAAATGATAAATTTATATATATATATATATATATATTAAAAATATATCTATACATGTATATATATTATCAGATTTTTAAAAAATTCGAATCTGGCTTGTGATTCATTTTTTATCTTGTTTAAAATGGAGTTCATGGCTAAACCACACACAGATTTTATTTCATTTTGTTTATAAAACCTTGATTAAATTATATGTTGAATGAAGACTAACGTTGACTAAACATGTGAGGGAAGAGGGAATAAAAAAAAATGCAAGGTTAACTCTCACGTTCTTGAATAAGAAAGGAAATACCGGCAGATAAAGGGGAGTAAAGTTCATGAATATTATAGATGCGTCATATTCATGCACCTAAAATATTAATCTCACTGCCTTCTGCATTATTTTTTTAGTTGGACGATTTTAAAAATACACTTCTTTGTATTGGTTTATTACATTTAAAATTTAATTTCAAACTTTTTATTATAAAAATCAAATTTAAATTATTAAAAATATTGTACTATCATTGGTTCCAGCCCTTGCATATTTGAACAGGCATTATATATCTTATGGTTCAAAAGAAAGAAGCTTTTGAATAACGAAGCTATACCCACCATGAAATTGCCTCATATAAATATTATTTATACTACTGGAAAAGGTAGAAACTTGGGGAAATTTTCATTTAAGACCCATAACTTAATAAAAATTCTATTAAATAACCTTAAAAATTAAATTTTTTTTGAAGAACCAGAGAATAAATTACTGAATTGGTGAAATTGGTAGATGGGTGGGTACTAGAAGGGAGAGTGGGATTGGGGTTAGGCACGTGTGCATGGAAGGCTTGCCTGGTCCCTGCGTACGTGCATATATCCCTCTCACAGTCTCATTCATATCCAAGCTTAAACCCTTAAACACTCCCATTATTCCCCACAACTCTCTCATCCATCTTTATTACTTATTTTCTTTCTTCAACCTAGGGGACCAAAACGTCGTCTTCCTTGCTACCAAATTACCGGTCATCAATTAACTCTTGTTACATGATTTGTCTGTCGGCAATTCTCATTTTCGGTCTCTGCTAAACCATATCAATTAATATGTGTGTTATATATAAAAGATAATTAATTAAATAATAGAATATCGATATATAATGAATATTATCGGGGAAGCTTGAAATTCAATAATTTTAATTTACGTAAATTAACATGTGATTAGGTGTACGGAGCAAATAAAAGAGAGAGATTAGGCCAATTATGAGAAAGGGGTTGAAAGAACAGAAAATAATGGTCCCCTAATAAGTTGAGTGGTTCGAAGTGGCTCTGCTTTTTCATTTAGAAGTAAGCAAGTTGTGGATAGTAAGAAGGGTGATGGGGCATACATGTACGTGTGAGTCAAAATATGTGTGCTTCTCTCCCCACCATCCTCACCCTCCACACCTAGCGCCTTCCTTCTAACCATACTCCCCATCTTACCACCTTTTCAATCCCAACCCTCTCAGTTACTTCTCACCACCCCAATTTTCATATAAATTCTTTGTAAGACCCTATTTCTCCGTATCGACTTGGTGCCAACTTTGTTACGGCACACTTTCACATTAATCTAAAACATTTGATATTTTACTCTAAGAGTAAACCCACATTAACCAAAGATATCATCTTTTCTTAATTTTATCTGCTGAGCCTAACCTTTTAGGTTGAGTAAATTACTTTATGACGGTATTATTCTATTGTGTATATTTGTTAACAATATTGAAGTCAAGAATTTTCTAGAATTATATCTAAAATTAGATCATTTCTTCTGAGTAATTTTAAAGACACTTTTTCATATCAGTTTGTTGCATTTGAAATTTTATTCTCAATTTTCATTTTAAGTAAGGTATTACTTCGTTACATGCCTTCTATAATATGATACATGTAATCTAGCTGGATCAACACAAACAGGTACAATATTATTGGGTATGGTCTACAAACGTTATTCATGCATGGGTTGGTAGGAAAGAAACAAAGTAAAAGCAAACTTTTCTATCGCCTTTTGTACCACGAGAACCATGGAAACTAGAAAACAGCTTCAATTTTTGCAATGGGTTCAAGCATGACATATATATTATGACTACAATAATCAAGTAGGGTTTAATGAATCACTCCTTTTCCAATAAACCCAGCACCTTTTTTCTTGCTACCTTTTTTTTTCTTAATAGTTTTCCAATAAACTTAGTCCTTAAAGGTGCACAGTGTTAAAGAGACCCACTAATTTATGATTTAGTACTAAAAGGGTGTTTTGCAAAACTACTTAATTAATTATTTGCAGGAGCACAAGCATATGCATGGGAAGTGAGATATTGGTACAAATTAAAGGGTGGGTCAATAATGTTGGGGGAATCATATCTCATCCCACAATATTGTGGTAGGGTTTTATTATGATCTTTCCGATCATTATGCCCTCTATCAACAATTTGCAATCTATGCCAATGTATGATCAAAATGTGTATTAACATAATTGGAAGTGTGGTCGTCTATTGGCGTGGAAGAAAAAACTTCAGGGGAGGTATATGTCACTATAATTTAAATTTTAAAATATATTAAAAAATTTAAAAGTTATGAATTGTACTTTGTTCTAATAATATATGGATATTATAATTATCTTTTAATTGTCGCATGTTTAAAATTTTCAAGCGTACTAAAAATTTTGAATGTTTATTTAATTATCAAATTAATATCACATAACAAATATTTGAGAAAAATGCAACTAATCCTTTTAAAATTTCAGAATTTTGGGATTTAAAGTTGTGACACTAAGATTTTTATTTACTTTTAAGTTAATAAAGGCATGCCATGTGGCAAGAAAAATAGTATGAAGTGACTTTTTCGTAGTAGATGAATAGAAGGATTTGAATGCTCAAGGATAAAAATTTTAGGGTTAAATTTAAATTTTTAAATTTAAAAGAAATGTTTGCAAGTAACATAAAGTTAAAGGAGTGTATTCTTATTTTTATTAAAATAAAAAATATGTATATATTTTTAATATTTCTTCTAATTAAAAACTATATAAATATTCTTAAAAAATTGAAATATAGTTGTACCAAAAAATAATATAAATAATAAGGAAGTTAAAATTTATTATTATCATTACGATCAAGTGAAGCCTCGATTAACTTGCGCATATTATGATTAATTTATTTCTTTAATTAACTTAAATGAGGCCTTGAAATTAAGAAATTCACAAAAAAGTTCTGTGTAACTTAATCTTAAAAAGTTGACAAAATTTTACACTATATATATATATATATATATTCGCTTTGGTAGTTTTAAATTTTATTCAGGCTTTAGAAAACATTAGATGGAGAAATTCTAGTAACACATGCTTTGGGAGGAGGAATCAGCGGAACCTCGTGTTTCTCTATTGTGTATACGTCAAGGAATGCTCATTGCCTCAGTTCATTGGGCCAATACTAATTTTAATTTATTGGATCTATATCAACATTCATTGATTGGCCCAGTTCTTTTAATTTCTATTTCTTTTGGACTTTTTATTAGATTTCATAAATTAAGGAGTTAACAGATGGTAAATATGTACTTAATTAATGTTAGTTCAATATGTCAATTAATTCAAGCAATAGTTAGTAAAATGAAACTTTAAAAAGAAGAAACTGATTCAACCTTGAAGTTGAATGTATATAATAACCAAGTTTCATAACCTTAAATCTTAATCTAATGCCAAATTTATGGGATTGATGTCCACTTCTCATGGTGGATTTTGACTCTTAAGAGAAGGCTGTCTCCTACCAACATAGCCAATTAATGGGGATGCAATTGAGGAAAAGACTGAAACTTGCACTATCTTACGTACAAGGCTATACATTCTGCATCCCAATGTGCAGATAATTGGTATAAACTTCACTAATTTGTCTAATACCAATAGATTTTCACATGGCTCTACCTTTCTTTCTTACTTAATCGACAAGAAGTAGTAATTTATGTTTTAAAAACAAAAATCTTATATATAAAATATAACATAACATTTTAAATTATTTGTTAACATCATATATATTTTGTTGTGTTGCAAAGTTATTATTAATAATATATATATAGGTTTTTCAAGAATCTTTTACACTATCCGAAAAACCCGACCATGTGAAGAAGGAACATTCCTCTGACTATAGATGGTGTCGCTTATAATGATCCTCATTTCTGGTCCCTTTCCATCCTCATCAACATTGCCCATTCCCCTCTTCTTCTTCTTTTTCTTAGCTTTTGAACCCATTCTCCCTCCAAAAGAAAGAGTGCAATTTCCAAGAAGAAAAAACAGCTAAGACGATGTTCCAAATCTCATAATCTCTTTCTTTCTATCTTGTGAGGGGCTCAAAATTGGAGACATATTCAGTGCGTCCCTTAGACATGTTTGGACTATGTTTGGACACGAATTTAGGTTGGAAACTAAGACTTTTGTGACATGATAAATTTTCATTTGTGTTTGTTTTTGTTTTTGTTTGTATTTTTTGGCAATGGTGCATCCGGAGATGTACCAATGGCCATTCATTTGGAATAAAGCTTGTGGCGGTGTGAGGCCCATGTGATCTTGTTTATGTGCTTTTAACTGAATTTATTCTACTTGTTCGGTAGAAGGGGTGTTCATATTAACTGCTTCATTACGTTTTCTTGCTTCCCTTTTTGTTTTTTTAATAGTGAAAATTTCTTGTGAACGAAAACTTCAGAAAATAAGATCAAATTGGAATCTCTCTATTTAGTTGTTACTTATTACTTTGTCACATTTCTTATATTTAGATTTGGAATTTCTTTTTTCCTCACCCTTTTGCTCTCTAGCATATCCGAAAGTATTTTTGTAAATGATAATTTAAAATATGAATAAATTTTGAAAATTCAATACAAGATAATGTGGGGAAATGGTTGAGAAATTGAAGTAATCAAACTCCAATTAGTGTCACTCAGCAAGCGAGAAAGAAAGAAAAAAGAAATAGAAGGCTCCACCACTTGGGCCACAAAATTTGTTGAGTGTTGGCTACACACATTCGAGTGTAGCATGATTCATTTGGCACTTATTTATCATTGTTGAACCACACACACAACCCTTAGCCATGTGCCATACCCTCAAAGTACAAGCTTTTATAAGGAAGGGTCCTTTTGCTTATTATTATGTTGCCTTTTCATAATAAATAATTTTTTAAAAAAATGCAAAATTTTTCTTTCAACTTGGAGTGCTTTGCAAATAATTTTTTTTTAAAACTTTAATTTTAAAATTAAAAATAGGTCTCTCAATATTCTGAGAATTTTTTTTTTTGTTAATTTCATCTTAATATTGTTACCTTATATGTTGCTTCAAACTCTCTTATAATGTCCTAAATTAAACACGTGAGCATTAGAGACAAATGAGAACTTGTTATGTCAAATATGGAAGAGTCTAAAGTGACATATGAGATAATAATATTAAGAGTGAAATGAGATATAATGACTTTATTTCTTGGGTTATGAAAGTTGAAAAATCTATTTTCGGATTATAAAAGCTTATAGAATTATGTGCAAATCCCTTCAAAGTTTGAGGACTTTCTTTTTTCTTTTTGGCATTTTCCCTTAAAATATATACGTGAATATACACTATAATTCTCACACAATTCAAGTTTTAGTTATGCTAATTTTTCGAACCAGACAGTGAGGTAATTTTTTTGGAATTTTTATTTGAACATGAATAGTTTATCTTCCACATGACAAGAGAAGTTGATTAGTAGAGATGCATGCAAACTAGCTTAAACATTTCTTGACCATATAATTATATTAAGAAAAAGAAAAGAAAAGAAAAGAAAGTAATGCATACCCAATAATAAAGAAAGTGACCCCCAACTTGAGTCTCTTATCTGGTAAGTATGATCTTTGTCTGGGACAGGATCAAGGTGTGTCTGCTTGGGCCTTTGTGGGTTGGGGAACCTCTCATTTGGGAATGTGGCTGTTTTGGCAGTGATTGATGAATTTGAATGATTTAAGATATGGGTAGCCCACCAATTTTTATTTTTACTTTTGCTTCATTAAACATCTTGTGATCTTCTAAGAATGCCATGTGGGGTCTTGTATTCACATTTCAGACAAGGAGATGACTACTCCTGCTTGTTGCTGCTTCATGGGCCTACATCTCTTTTGGGCCCTTCCTCATTTGGGCTGCTTGCAATTCTGGTATCAGTTTCATAGAAATGTGTGATTCATTTGTTTGGTCTCTTCCTTTGAATATTAGTGAGAAAGATTGATGTTTCATGAATCCAATCTAGAACATTCAATTTACATATTTTTTGATTAAAATAAATTTATGTTATACTTTTTTATATGAAAATTTCTACATAGAATATTCCATACACAAGTAAAATTTGAAATTTACCTAATTTTAGACTATCATTTAAAAAAGAAAACAAGTGAAATTTGTGTTGGTTTGTTTTTCAAATGAGCCAAGCTGAAAAAGTTCACGTTAGATATAATCATAAGTCAGACTTTATTTTTACTAGTTTTCAAAGGGTTTGAGTTCAAGTTTCAGCCAATTTTTCCGTAAAACAAAGCTTGAACAATAAAGTTTAATTTAAACCATCTTATCATTCATTTGTACTAATTTGAAAATTTTAAAATTTGCTGAGATCTATTATTAATTACAGTACTATTTCTCAAACAAAATTTGACTAACAATTTGAATCTAAACAGCATCCAAATTCCATATTCTAATACATACGTCAAACTCTCCCACCTAGACCACCATATCCAAAATTTCCTTCCCACTTGCCAAACAGATGGAAAAATAAAATAAAAGTAAGAAAGAAAGAAAAAACTGGAACCTTATCTGCTCCTTTTAAACCAGACTTGAATCATCCAATGGGCCCATGGTTTCCAGCATTTAGGTAATTGAGTTGTGTATTTCCGCTTATGGAAGAGCTTTTTGAGTTTCCGCGCTTTCCTATCGGTTCCCTGCCTCATCTTCTCCTGACTATTGGGCTTGGCTTAAAACCTTGTATATATCAAAATAATATGGAATTGGGCTTTGGCTTTGCGTTATCATTGACCGAAAAAAATCAAAAAATCTGTTTCAAAGTATAATTCAAGCTTCTCTTGTATGAGGTCATGCCTAGCTAGGTTGATTCTTCATTTTCTTCCTTCTTCTTGTTTCCTAAATTAAACTGTGTAATTCGAACCAGTCGTACCCATTTCGTAATGATCAGATTCAGTCATAAATATCTTACTTTCAAGAAGAGCTTAATTACTTTATCATTCTATTAACGTGCATGAGAATTTTCAAATATATATCCTAATTAATTTAATTTAACCCAACTGGTTTTGCTGAATTGACCTTTTTTGTCCCTTTCTCCATTCCTTAATTTATTAAATATTTAGAAGCATGAATACTAACATATACACCAACACCGTGAATGATACAATCTAAAATATTCATACATAATTTCAAATACCATTTTGTGTCGTGTTTATTTCACAAGTGGTGGACACATTATGTTCGTACTTGAGGTTTATCCCAAACTGCAGCCCAGAAATTAGCCATATAGTTTAAATTGATCTTTTCTCTGGAAGATCACAGACCCTAAATTATATAAAAAATGCCTAAAATGCCTTGCAGCAGGATGGACTTTTCTCACATATATTTCAATTATAGTATACTCATAATCTTTTCTACTAGCTAGTGGTGTAGTAAACCTTGTTAATGCGGGGATTGTGGGTAAGATAGTACTCGATTATTAGTGACGGGGATTATCTAATACTCAAATGTACGAAATAATTCTTTAAAACTGAGTTTTCACATAAACTTTTAAATTCAACTTCTTTTTTTGGGTTTGGTCATCTTTTATATCCTGTTGTGGGTTATGAATTAATTACATACGACAGGAGATTATTATATTCCTTTCGAGATGATGGGGTTATAGCAATCCAAGTGCATGAATTAATAATCATGCAGCACCATCAATATAATATATTATTTATCTACCTTAACAAAGAACATGATCTTTTATATCTAGAAAAATGAATGAGATTGAAAGATTTATGTTCTCAAGGTTAATTTTTTTTTTAAAAAAAGTGAATAAGATTACTTCTAATTACGAGACTATTTTTTTCATAATTCTTAAATTTTATATGCGATAATATTTAATATTTTTTAAACCTATAGATATTGGTAGCATATATTAATAGAGAAATGATTATTTAATTTCAAACTTTGATATTATAAAAACTTATAATAACTGAATTAGTTGACATGCATATTCATAATATTTGAGTTCATTTAGATCTATTAATTAAGTATTTTAAAGTAAATTTAACTGAATTCAAATGTAATTAATTAGTTATATATTTTTCAAAGGTTAATTAAGAAAAAGCTTGCGAAACTAACTATTTATCCGTTAAAAAAAGAAAAAGAAAACGTTGAAATGGTGGCATTCCAAGCGCAATATCCATTGTTCATTGGAAAGTGCTAATACAAAGTATCCCCTCCCACCCAGACACAATTTTTTTTTAAAATAAAAAGAGAAAAAAATAATAAAAAGCTATAAACATTTTCTAAAATCTCTTTCCTTTTTGGCATTTTGTGTCTCTTGCGAGTACAATATTGAGAGGGATGATTATACATGGGAAGAAGATACTGCAGGGAAACAAGCCGCCGAAGGGTAATGAGAATGTAGGGCGGGCGTCCCCACTTTAGAGGACAAAGTGGGGCCACCGGTGGCTCCTGCGGTGGGGCCCTTGTAGGCATTAGTGGTGACGGCAGCCACGGTGGTGGTAGTCACCTTCTCGCAGCGAGGACACATGGTTAGGGTTGACGCAGGAAGTGGCTCGCAACTGTGGGGTGAAATCACAGTGGGTGGACCCACTTTCATTGCCCTCAGTTCCTCCACCTCCCTATGTAGCCTCCTGTTTTGTTCTGTGAGTGATCCAAACCATCTCTTCAAGTACTCGCACTCCAGCTCTGTCTGCTTCAGCTTGCTCCTGCATGCATATCCACACTCTTCCCATGTTATTACTATTAAAATTCCATGTATTGGAGATATTTGAGGGTTTTCTAGCTTCTGGTTAGGGCTTAGTGCTTGGTTTGAATTCATTTGATTTGAACCGTAACTTCGAAGTTCAGTCATCTTTAGTTCCTCTTGATGCTAAATGGGTTAATTATGTTTTTCTCGTGACTTTATTAAGACTTTAACAAGTTAATTTTTCTAGTCTTTTTTCAAATTATTAGAGTTAAGGATGTATTTGTAGTTTTGTACTGTCTCACACTAAATTTTAAAGTTTCATTCTTCGATGCTCTTATGAATTCAAATTGATAAAAAAAAAATTCCATCACTAAATGACTTAATTATGTTCTAAATTAATTAAGTTAAAATAATAAAAAATCAATTTCTTAAGAAATTGATGCATTAAATTATTTTTAGAAGCTTGAACACACACATATATATGGTGATTAATTGATATGGGTGCTAGATTTGACACATATATATACTTAGAATGTGATTATTATTGATTCAATTGTTGAATTAGAAGTAATTATTATGTTAATTATTCATAAGGAATTTTATAAAAATCAAATAATTAAGAATAAGTATGTAATAATTACATAGTTAGAATTATCTTTTATATATATAATATATGTTGTACGTATATTTTTAGATTATTGGGTAGGACAATAATAATTTTGGATTATCTAATGTCAAATTTTATGATGAACTTCATGATATGAACTATTAACCATGCCTTTGACTAAGTTTCCTTCATTGCTTGTATAACATAACATGTATTAGATATGTATTTAATCAATTAATATAAGATAGTTTTTCTAAAATTGAAATAAATTAAATTTATGATTTTAACATAAAATAAATAATATTAAAAAAAAAGTTTATGAATACATTTTTAATGAGTTATATTTTTAATAAAATAAATTAATATTATCTTTAACGATATTTTGATTATCTCCAGACTTTAAGATTTTTTTTTGTATTTTTATAACAAAGAGAAAAATTATATAATTTAGACATTTCTAATAAAGATGAGAATAATTTACCCATATATATATATAGGTAACAAGTTGCTGTTTGATCTTAATATTAATATCTATAGAAACTGAAATTTATCGTAATTTGCTTTTTAAAGAAATTAAATGTGTAGTAAATATTAGAATGATGGTCAATATATAACTGGTCTTATAAATTGTAACCTACATCGATCATCAAAGAGAAAACAAACGTGTGAAAAGCACAGTAACTACGCAACAATTAAAAGACATAAATAATTACTAATAAAAGCAATTTAATTGTTGGGAATATATTGCTATTATTGATACCTATTGATAAATTAATTAATGCACGAAGGTTTTAATAATTATAATACAATGTAAAGCATAGAAATGCATGGGTTGGTCTAAAGTAAAGGAGGAGGCATAGAAAGGAGTGGTCAAAGGTGGAGTTATGAGAGTGATGATATAGAGATAGCACACGAGGCCAAAGAAAACTCCATAAATGCACTGCTATCATTACGCTGTTGTCTACTTTAGCTTGGACACCCATCATTGTGTTTTTTCTTTCCACCTCCCCGCACTGCTCTAATTATGGTTTATCTGTATCATTAATTACTCATAAATTAGCTCACCAAGTTATCTTCCCCACTTACTCTTTTGGAAAATTATCTTCCAGTCGTCAAGTACTACCATATCTTCCTAACATGTGTAAAAGATATCGGGATCTATAACTACATTATCAGTTTTCTCAATAATTCTCTCTCTTTTAAGAGCAAAAAATACTGTATTACTGAACGAGATTTTCTTTTATTTGTCGTTTTTTTAGAGTGCTTTTAGAAAGACTCCCACAGGAGATCTATATTTTATTTTATTTTTTAAGGATGATTAAACTTAATACCTATTTATTGCAAATTAGCCAAAACCCCTAATTATCACTATCACCACATCCACCATACTTCGCCCATGTATGGTGCATGTAAAGAGTGAGAGGATTCATTAAAATGTGGTGTTATAGATAGGTACCGTAACAAGGAAAGCAACCTTAAATGTCATGAGAAAATACAAGGAAATCAACCTTAAAATACAAGACCCCACATGAGAAAAGAACACACCAGACCCAGATTTTGTATATAGCAGATGAATAAATGTCATAGTACGCCCTAACAATTGAAGTCACTTTCTCTTTCTTGGTCTGAACTGATAATTAATTTAAATGGGGTGTTATAGATAGGTACCGTAACAAGGAAATCTAATGCTTGAAAAGAAGCTTTCTACTTTCCCAAGTAGGAATTAATAGAGGGTTATATATGAAATCAGGTTATCAGATGTATATCTCTATTATTCTGTCAGCAACGTTGGATATCTATTTATGCCTCGTTTTGGCCCCAACCCATGCCAACATGATCATCTTGAAAGAAAATGGCATTAATTTGGAGTTAGGCTAATTAATTAGTTAGGGTTCTATAATACCTGGCCCTACGGTTCTGAAACCACACCTCCACTTGCCTCGGTCGCAGATTCAACTGCATCGCCAATGACTCCTTCTGCTTCTGCACAACCCATAACACCAACACCCCCCCCCCCCCACAAAAAAAAAAACAAAACAAAAAGGAACAATTAATGGAACCATAACTGCGTGTCAAAGGTTACTGAACTAGATCAGTTTTTCTTACCATCGATTCTCTAAGAAACTGTTATAAAAATAATGTTATATCTTAAAGATATATATATATATTTTTTTTTTCAATTATCTAATCCTTGAATTTCATCTCTATTTGATTTAGTGTCTTAAAATTTTTTACTAGCAGAGTGTACATACTTCAGAAAGTAGCATGCAAAAATTTTTAAAGATTAAATTATGTAAAGATAAAGTTTAAGAATAAATAGTTGAGACATGTATACGCTTCCTCTTAGAGAAGAGAGAGAGAGATAATTACTGGGTTGAGAGTGTGGTTTTGTCGGAAGCTGTCTTCAAGAAGACGA
Organism: Erythrophleum ivorense; assembly: GCA_026724425.1. Classification (NCBI taxonomy): domain Eukaryota; kingdom Viridiplantae; phylum Streptophyta; class Magnoliopsida; order Fabales; family Fabaceae; genus Erythrophleum; species Erythrophleum ivorense. The sequence goes on from JAIUCV010000009.1 coordinate 48,654,110, forward strand.
GACTGTTCTTGGTGAGACGGAGTTTCTTGCGGGGAGGGCCTCCTCCTCCTCCTCCTCCATTGCTGCTTTCTTCTTCGTCTTCCATTGTCATCCATTCCTCTTCTGATGATGGTACTTGGTTTATGTCTAACTCTCTCACTGCAAATTAACACCAACATGTTATTTATATATATCATCAACCTTTTTCATGTATTTATTCTAGTTTATTGATATGTATGTACTTCCAAAAGTTTAAGTTGAAAAAGACGAGGATTATCTACCAAAAAAATAACATAATATTGAAGAATAAAATTCTGAGATGTCATCTTCCTAGCTATAAACAGTTTTCCAGAACCTCCTAAGAAAGAAAAGTTGGGTATGACTAAACAACAAAATATAGCAGGAGGCGACTAATAACAATCATTAAAAAATTTAATCTTGGTGTGGTATAGGATCGTAATCTTTTAATTTAAAAAAACAAAATCCCTGAGAAAAGGGACCACTTAATTTCTTGTGAAATGATTGTGAAAGTAATAAACCAAGACCAAAAACGAAAAGAAAGACAAAAAATTTCCATGAAATTAAAGATCAAAAATAAGAAAGAGAGGAGAAGGAGAGGTATGTATAAATTAAAGATGGTTACCTGCAGATGAAGGAAGAGGAGGAGAAGAAGCAAAGCCAGGGACCGATATGGTCAATTCCAAGCTGGAAGAGCTTCTAGGTATAACCGCCATTGAAGATGATCCACCACAGATATATATGTATTATATAAAGCAAAAACTACTGAAGAGGATGAAAAAGATGGTGCCAGAGAAGGAGATCTCTAAAAGCAAAAGAAAAGGTAAAGTGAAAAACAGAAGGAGACATACATATGGAGGAAAGGAAGGAGAAAGAAGCAGCAGAGGATCTATAGAAGTAAAAAAAGGTTAAAGTAGAAAGTCAAATAAATAGAGGGGATACGCATTAATTAATAATTAGTACTATATAAATGAACCCTGAGTAGGGCATGGAAATTTAATTAAAAGGGTAGTTTCAAAGGTGAGACCTGAAGGAATTATTAAAGAGAGTTTTAATTAGGGTTTCTGACTGAGGTCGTCAAAGTCAAAGTCAAAAGACAGTAAGTGACCCATTTGATGGGTGCCACGTGGCAGGAAAGAGAATGACCCCATGTATTAGAAAAAATGTTAAAAGTCCTCATTTTTATATTATTATTTTGAATTTAAAATTAATAATAAGATAAATTAGTCTCTCCTTAAATTATATATAATTCATTTTATTTTGAAAATATATATAAGTTTCTCATAAATTGAAATATAACCAAAATATTCTCAAAATAATATTGATTTCTTTTATTAAAAATAGTTTAAACCTTTATTTTAAATTTAAAAAACTTACCAATTTTTATATTAGTCAAATATATATTTAATATTTTTATATTATATAAATATTAAATATAAATATATTTTAGTTAAAATAAATATAATTATAACTCATTTTTATTGTAAAGAATGTTAATATACCATTTTTTATTGTAAAAATAATCGTATAATTGGATCTTTTTAAAAGATAAGGAGTATAAGTTATCCTTAATAATATTTATTATTTGAAGGAGATTCAAGACTCACTTTAAAAAAATGGACACTTGGATGAGCCATTTTAAAATTAGAATATGATAGAGAAAGAAGTAAACAAGGGGGTTGAGAGAGAGAGAGATGAGCAAGTGAAATGATTACGGAAAAGGTCAGAGATAGGCGGAGGTATAGCCCTATGGCCTCACCCTCTTGGTCTCTCTCTGCTGGATGTCTGTCTACACCTACCTTTTTCATTGCCCCCACGACCAAACAAACACAAGACCAAGGTTTCGCTTTTCAGTCTTCTCCGGGGGAAAAGAAATTAATTTTTTTTGTGTTTGATATAAAATTTTAATAAAAATATAATGTGTATATAAAGATTTTAAAAAATATAAAAATAAGTATGTAATATTAACTGTAAAATATATATGTTTACGTTATATTTATATCAAAGAATCTAAAAATTAGAATTTACCTAGAAAATTATTAAGTCTATAAAAAAGTAATTTCAGTTAATTATAAAAAAACATATAAATATACATTTACATGTTCATTAATTCATAAATATTTTGGTTTTTTTTATTAACAGTAGAGTATTTTTAAATATCGTCTACCTAGTTTTTTTCTTAAAGAAACTTTATGATTTTTTCTTTTTTATAAAAGTTAATCTGAAAATTAAATTACATATACATGGCACTTTGAGTATGAGGAATAAAACACTGGCTCTTGGAGTCAAAACGCTTTCGTCCAATTGGTTGAATCGAAGAAACCAATTGAAGTCAATCATAAACAAGATGAAGGGCAAGTTTTTCAAAGCATATAATTATAAAGCTTTTGAGCTTAAAATACGGCAGGGTACTGTACATTTGGATAGTTTATCTCTATTAATGATGAGAACAAAATATTAATTTCTCTCTAAAAGGGTAATAGTCGCCATTGGTATTCAAGTTTTCCAATACATAGTAATTCTCCATTTAATAATTCTTATTTCCCACAATTTTGTTTCTCTCTTTATGAAGCTTCGGATCATCTTTATTTTTTTAGGTATATATATTATATAGACATACTTTTTTTATTATTTGACAAATTATATATACATACAAACGTTGTATCTCCAAATAATATGAATCACTATGAATAAAGACATTATTTCCATCCCTTTGCGCCCCCCCCCCCCCCAAAAAAACAAAACAAAACACAGACACTTCATGCCTCTAAAGGCTTTTTTCCCCTAAATATAGTGAGATTATTTACTTAAAATCTGTTCATATAAAATCATAACAAAAAGAAAAGAGATGTCTTAAACAACTATTAATATAAATTAAAATTTTTTTTGTTAATATAATAAATTAATTAATGTATATAATTATATGTATATATATATATATTACGACGCTTTAGGAGAAAATGAATATTACATTATCTAAACCTAAACTCGAGCCTTTAAGACATTCAAAAAAATTCTCACACATTAAACGACTAAATTCTATGAATCTCCTAGAGTATTGCCAATCACTACGAAGCATACACATCTCACTATCCCTGCCAACGTGTTCATTAATTGATCTCTAAACTTACATCCTAGCTTAAGGGAGAAGCCAAGCATGATTGACAATGATATTATTCTCTGTAACACTAGTTTAGTGGCAGAAAAAGAAAACAAACCTCTAATCACTTGTTAATTGATTTGAAAATTTAAGTATGCGCACTAAATTATAAGCTTTTAGTAAATGAAGTTCCATGAAGTAAAGGCAAGTTTTATATATAAAAGGAAAGGATAACCTTTTCAAATTAGTGATCATGTTATAGACATGTATACAATGAATGACCGACAGGTTAACTATTGATCTATTAATTACGACCAACAAAGTATATATTGAGTGGCATTTCGCATGTGTAGATTTTGACTTTTTAAGTATTTAGAAATTTAAATATGAGATATATATATATATATATAATCCGTAAATTTATACTACATATAGATATATATTATACATAAATTTTAAATCTGTTATACTCAACAAATATAAAAATATTTTGAAATATGCAAAAATAAAATTTAAATTTTGCATACCAAACACCGCATGAGAGCCTTGATGGATTTTAATTTCATACCATATATCTTATAAGTTTTAATTAATTAGGCATATAATATCTATCATTACATAAGAACGAATCAAAACTATCAATTTTTTTATCATATTATAGAATTATTATTTCATGTTAGATTATTAATCAATAGCAGGGAATATGATTCTAGAATAATCGGGTTCAACTTCAATGTTTTAGAATCCTCTCTCTTTGACAAACAAGGTAATGCGGTCCACGAAGAACATACTAAGAGTGCACACACAGCTCTACTATTCCGGACAGAATTGTCTCACAAATCATTAGAAAGAACTGCAACAATGCAACATATCGTTTCTAAAATAGGCTCAAGTTATGATTATAAATACTAGTAAAATTTAACTTTAATTAATTTATATATTTATTTATAATTAATCTAACTTATTTAACTTCTATAAATTATATGTACCTAAACGTTTTTTATCATCAACACGTGCATTAATTATCTTGAGTTTCTCCGAACCTTTTACGGTGTGTCTAACTCTGGAATTGGAAAATTTTATTTGAGTTTTAAATTTTCTTTTCAACTTAGAAGAGAAAAGAATAGAAAACATAATTTTAAAAAATGAAGATTTTTTTCCATTGAGAAAAATGAAGGTTGAAAAAAAGGAAAGGAAAATTATACATTTAATTTTGATATTTTACTCAAATTTCTAACTTGGTTTTATAATTTTTTAAAATTAAGTCTTATATTTTACAAACCTTTGAATTTTAGTCACTGACATTGTAACAGTGTGTATTTAGAACTGATTAGATTAACGAACCTATGACATGTTACCTATATTAACTGAGTTAGACAAACACTTGCCACGTATTCACCGCGTATGCTTGCTGACCCTCCTTCTTCTCCTACCTTAGCCTTAAAAAAGAAACCTTTTTTCAGAAGGTTGCATCTATGGCCTTAGATGCAATGGAGGCAGTCATGGTTTCCCAGTCACAAAGTCCACTTTTGGCCTTTCCTCTATTACTATTACGTCCAAGGCCATAGATGCAACTTTCTTAAAAAGGTTCTATTTTTGAGGCTGAGGTAGGAGAAGAAAGTGGGTTAGGCAAATGTACGTGCCAATATAGGTCCCGTGGACAATAGAGGATCTTGTGTCTCTAAACAGAGGACGGTTGACATTTTTTTTAACTTTAAAATTTTATTTTTAAAATAAAATGAATTTTCTGCACAGCAAGAAATTTATTCTGGGTAAATATGTAACAAGAGATTATTTAACTTAGTAGATATAAGTTGTTGTTAGTCTAATCAACTCCAAATATATATTGTTATTATGTTGGGGATTAAAATTAAACATTTATAAGGTATAGGAATTATATTAAAAAAAGAAAATTAAATTAAAAATTGAAGTAAATTATTAAGACTAGACGTAAGATTTTTCCAAAAATAAAATGAAGTGGAAGAAGGGTGGAAGAAATTTATGGGGAAGAGCGATGATTAGGGGAAGGACACAATACATAGAACACGGGAGCGGTGGACCCCACCTCTTGACGACTTGGTGGGGAACTACCAAACACAACTCTGCCTCCTTGTCCTCTAATAAGTCACTCTGTTCATTGTATGAAAATCACCATGTCTTGTAACTTGTAATCCTAGTCAATAACATGTGGGTCCCTCCATTTCTTTCATAAGGTCAAATTTACAGTTTCATAATTTTATATAGAGCTTGGGCCCCCAAAAAAAAAATTTATATAACCAGTTTATAATACAATATGGTTACTTTAAAAATCACCTTGCATTTTAAAGGAATAAAATATAAATAAAAATTGTCAATAATTTTTTTGTTTGAAAAATAAATTTTCATGTACTTATAAATAATTATCAGATCATATGATTTTACTGGACAAAATTATTTTTTTATTATTCTTGGCAAATAAAGAATAGTTTAGTTTTATTCCAATTTTGAGTTTGATTAATAATTTTTAAAATGACTTGTTATGAGTTTCTATCTATTTTGATAGCATAATAATATAAAATCATTTTTACATAATTATTTCATTTTTTTTACTCTTTCTATTTTACATTACAAGATGATATTTGAGTAAAGTAACATATAAATTATTGAATTGTTAGACTAATTTAATTTTAATCTTTATTTTTTGAAAACTAATCTTCCATGTAGCTCATCACACAGGTATAATATTTTTTATCATCATGTTCCATGAAGCTGTAGCAAAAGTTGAAGAAACTAGGAAGCCCTTCATATAGAAATTTTTAAAGTGTGACAAAAAATCCACTGAGTTATTTACTTTTTGTTTTTTAAAATTATAGATTTGTAGCTAAAATTGTAAAATACCTACAAAGTTATGCATTTGAATAGATTTTTGGCCGGCATATATCTCTTCACATTGCACAGGAAGTAAACATACCTTTTACTCTAAATGCGTGATGTCTTCTAAGGCCATTCAACCTTTTCTATTTTCTAATTTGGAGACAAACAGGTACGACAGGAAACATTTACACTCAGGCCACAAGCAGAATTAAACGACTATACCCAATGCCTAAATCGTAAAAAACAGGAGGCATAAAAAGCAAAGAGAATTAAAAAAGAAGGAGCTAAATCTATGCATCTTTTTTTTGGGGGGGGGGAGGGAGATAATAAGTTATAATTAGTTTTATTATTATAAAAGAAGCTATAAATAATTAAAGTCAATTAGTGTGATTAGCTTAAACTTATAATAGCTCTTTCTATATATGTGCAGAATTAGTTCATGAAATGTGACGGAGATTTTCCATTCTTTTCACTCATTTGTGTGTCATGGTATCAAAGTGAAAGTTGCTCTACCTATAATTCATGGCGTCGTCTGAGAATAAAAGCCAGTGTCTATGACCTTTTAGAGCACCAATCCTTCCTTAGACCAATCGAGTTTGTTCTACATACCTCCTAATAAGAACTCGGCGCTAATGTTGGTCTTGCCACCATTGGAGGTTTGAACTACCATTCCTGGGCTAATGCCATACATATGGCACTTTTCTCTGAGAACAAATTGAAATTTGTTAATTATATAATCAAGATGCCTTCTCTAATGGATCCCTTATTCTCAACATGGGAACAATGCAATACCCTTGTCCAAGCATGGATAAGAAAGATACCTTTTACCACTATAGTGCATAGCATTATGTGGATTAATAATGTTTGGAATGACGTCCAAGATCAATTTTCTCAAGGTGATATGTTCAGAGTAGCAGACTTGCAGGAGGAAATCCATGCTCTCAAAATAGGAGAGCTTTCAGTCAGTAAGTATTTCACAAGACTTAAGATCTTGTAGGATGAATATGTGAATTTTTTGGCCCATCAAGGGTTGCACTTGTGATCCATCATGTTCATGTGATGCTAAAAAAGATGGCAAAACTTGTTGAAATTAAGACTATGTGATTCATTTCTTGCATGGTCTCAATGAGCAATATGGCGCGGTCAAGTCATAGATCATGCTTTTAGAACCTTTAACATATATTAACAAGGTCTTTTCTTTAGTGATTCAGCAAGAATAAGAAATGGCTTCCCTAGCTCAATCGAAGGCTTTCATAAATAAGACTGTAACAAAGTCTATTTCAAGAAATACAAGAATGTAAAATAATAGGAATGCAATGAAGGTTTATTCCTTTTATGGAAAAACACGATATATTATGGATACATGCTACAAAAAGCATGGGTACCCTCCAAGGTTCAAGGGTTGAAACACATTTGCCTTAACCAATAGTGTAACTACTCAAGAGGCCATATCAGAGACTTAAAGTAGCTTGACATAACTTACTTCGTCTAATTTTTTGTTATTTCTCACTTTTGAGCAATACCAAAGATTGTTGTCTCTGGTACAAACTCCTGAAACAAGGCCTAATCTTTTTATAAATCAGTTTTCCACTTTCATAAGTAATAATACCCAAAGTATAGTTGCTACCATTTCTACTGTTGATCATAATTCTTTTTGGATTCTTGACACTAGTGCTACTGACCATGTGTGCTTCTCTTTGTCTTGGTTTTCATCTTACAAACTTATTGCACCTATCTTTATAAAACTTCCAAATGGTGATTACATAGTAGCCAAACACTGAGGCACAGTGCACATATCTGATTCACTAGTTTACAAAATGTTTTATACATACCTGATTTTAGTTTCAATTTGATTTCTATAACCAAGCTCGCTTCTTCTATCAACTGTTGCTTAATCTTTCATCCTTTTTTTTGTTTCATATAGGGATATCTTCTTGGAAGATGACTAGTATAGCTAAAGTTTGTAATGGATTATATGTTCTCAAACTACAAAATCAGCCACAACATTAACTCAATCAATCCAAGAATCTCAACCCAAGACATTTGACACTGAACTCTAGCATCTCAAACTTGGACATCCTTCACAATTTTGTTTACAAACTTTGCATCAACATTTTCTTTTCGTTCCTTGTAAAGACATATTTATCTTGTGATACTTGTCACTAGGCAAAATAAAACTTGCCTTTCCTTGTAAGCGCCACTATGAGTAGTAAAATTTTTTTCTTGATACATGCTGATATCTAAGGTCCATATGCTATTGCTTTCGTTTTTACTTATAAATATTTTTTTCACTCTAGATGATGATTTCTCAAGATATACCTAGACTTTTCTTATGAAAACCAAATTGAAACACGCCAAATTACACAAGATTTTCTTTCTTTAGTAACAACTTAATATGACATACAAATTCAAGTCTTTCAAACTGATAATGGTGGTGAATTTTTCTATGCCTTATTTCTTTGCTTTTTATGGAATTGTTCACCAAACTTCATGTGTGGAAACTCCATAGCAAATCGATATAGTTGAAAGAAAACACCAACATTTACTTAACATGACTAGAGCTTTACTTTTTCAATCAAACATACCACATATTTATTGGCCTCACATGATTTCACATGCTACTTATTTGATTAATTGACTCTTTTCTCCAATAATCAAAAACAAAACTCCTTTTAAACTTCATCACAAACGTCCTACTTTTGCTCATTTGAAAATCTTTGGTTCTCTTTGCTATGTTCCTACCTCCTTTCATGACTGTTCAAAATTTGTAACTAGAACCTCAAAATGTGTCTTTTTAGATAAAAGCAAGTAACAAAAAGTTATGTTATCCTATACATCAAAACAAAGCAAATTTAATCTCTAAATATGTCATTTTTTTATGAAACAATCTTTCCTTTCCAAATTCTTTCCTAGATTCTTTTGTCACAACATAAACACAACTTTTTTCTTTGTCTCAAGATACAAACATATTAGATTTCTCAGACTCTTCAACCTATAACAATCTCACCTCCATCTCTAGTAACACCATTTCCTTCTCAAATAAATTTTACTTTTTCACTAGATACTTCACTTTCAGGTTCTAACACACAAATTACATCCCTTCATCCTCTTTAAAAATCAACTATAACATATAAGCAACTTGGTTATCCGCAAGGACTATCACTTAGCTCTCTAGTCTTTAGCTCAATCATCTCCCAAAGGTATTCCTTATCCACTTTCTTTTGTTCTTTTTTATCAAAATCTCTCTACTACACATCAAAATTTTGTACTATTTATTTATACTAACCATGAACCTAGAACATATCAACAAGTTGCAAAAAAATGTTGAGTGGCAGCAAGCCATGGTTGTAGAAATACAAGCCCTAGAGCAGAACAATATATGGACCCTTACCTATTTACTACATAGGAAATAGCCAATAGGTTGCAAGTGAGTGTACAAGATCAAGTATAAGGCTGATGGATTCATAAATCGCTACAAAGCAAGACTTGTGGCTAAAAGATACACACAAATTGAAGGAATAAACTAATTTGATACCTATTCCCCAATTGCCAAAATGACTACAGTGAGACTTCTCTCTATTGTAGCTACTAAAGGGTAGTTTCTCAAGCAACTGGATGTCAACAATGTATTTTTGCATGGTAACCTTTATGAAAAAGTTTATATGACACCTCCTTAAGGTTTTCAATCCTCGGATCCTCACCTTGTTTGTAAGTTGCAAAAATTGGTGTATGGCTTAAAGTAGGCTAGCAAATATTAGTTTGCTAAACTTTTCTCTACACTCATTTCTTATGGTTATTCTCAATCTTAAGCTGATCATTCTCTCTTTGTTCACCATGCTAATCACTCTATGACTAATCTACTAATCTATGCAAATAATGTGATCCTTGCAAGGGATGATTTAGATAAAATCAATCGCATTAAGCTTCTATTAGATCAGGCATTTCAAATCAAAGGTTTCAGGGACTTGAAATTTTTCCTTAGCCTTGAAGTAGCCCAATCTTCCAAGGGTATTTTATTGAATCAAAAGAAAATTTCTATAAAGTTACTAGAGTATACGGGTTTCTTAGCTTTTAAGCCTACAAAATCTCCTATGGATAAGCATGTAAAGTTATCTTAGGATACTAGTCAAGTACTTGATGATCATTCAACTTACCGAAGGCTTATTAGGAGGTTGCTCTATCTTACCACCATAAGACATGACAAAGCTTTGCTATCTAGCATTTAAGTCAATTTTTGGCTTCTGTATGTCGTGAACATCTTTAGGTTGCTCACAGGATTTTAAGATACATCTAGGGTGCTCCTGCAAAAAGACTATTTTTTTCTATCTCAATCTGACTTACAACTTCAAGCATTCAGTGATTCAAATTAGGCAAGTTGTGTTGATTCTAGAAGATCAGTTATTGGATTCTACATCTTCCTTGATCAAGCTTTGATTTCATGGAAATAAAAAATAGACAACCATTTCCAAATTTTCATCCAAGGCTAAGTATCAAGCCTTGGCCTCCACTATGTGTAAGGTTCAATGGTTGTTATACTTATTAGCAAATCTCCATGTCTCTCATCTGCTTGCATTGTTTTATTGTGACAATCAATCAACCTTACAAATTGTAACCAATCCCACATTCCATGAAGGGACAAAACATATTGAGATAGATTACCATCTCGCAAGAGAAAAAGTCTAGGCTTGTATTATTCATCTCTTGCCTATTCAGTCCTCAGCTCAGTTGGCAAATGTATCTTCTAATCCTTTTAATGATGTAATTTCCAAGTTAGAATTGCGTGATATATATGCAACTCCTTGTCAAAGGGGGTAACAAACTAAGTTATAATTAGTTATATTGAGTTTTATTGTTGTAAAAGAAGTTGTAAATAGTTAAAGTTAGTTGGTATAATTAGCTTAAACTTAAATTAATTCTCTCTATATATGTACAAAACTAGTTCATGAATGAGATAAAAATTTTCTATTCTTTCCACTCATTCCCGTGTCGGGGGAAGAAAAAGAAAGGAGAAAGAAAAGGGGGGGGGGGTCATCTAAATCTACCCTTCCCTGGATTGCATCAGCGAACTAACTAAACTTATTCATTTCTTTTTGCACAATAACAAAAGTGCAAGCTTTCACAGATTTATATTTTTGCAAATTCTGCTAAGGACAGAGATATACCATGGCTTTGTTTTTGGCCCTAAAAAAAAAGGTGACGTGGCTGAAGGAAAGGGAAAAAGAAAATACACAGATGCATCAAAATATCACATATTATCACGGCCGAGTTTCAGGCTGTTGCTTAGGAATTTTTGTGACTTTGGGTCGGAGCTCTTGAAAAATTTACAAAAGTCAAACTCGCAGCCCAGTCCATGATCAACTTTAAATGTAAACTATATTGCCTAAAGGCTAAATCATAGTAAAATACACAAAAGGAACCATCAAATCAAATCACACAATATAACGATCCCAATGAGCTTGGTAATTTCTAAATACCAAATGGAGACTCAATCGCCAAGTAGGCAAAGCGGCTGCCTCATGCTAAGCTCCAGTTTAAGCGCAGGGAATTGCTCCAAATCATGGGAAGTACTTAAAATTTTCTGCAAGCAAACAGCAAAGTGAGGCCCATCTCAGGGACTTCAGCACTGATCATGCAACATGGAATCTACTAAGCAAGAAATCAGGATTTGGAGAAGTAAAAGCTCATACTTGTAAATCGATCACACCAATTTCAAAGAAATAATGTTATCACTAAAGATCTTCAAATATAACAATTTGTAAACGGCTGTAAAATCATTCAGCTAGTAAAATTTCTTGCAGCTGCAAACAGCATGTACTGTGGTATTCCAAATGTATCAGCATATTATTATGGATTTTAAACTTATCCAGGTCAATTTATCAGCAGTTTGATGCTCCTAGTTTGTTAGAGAATATACTGTGAAAAAACGAGAATAATCTTCAGCTTTAGATTTAAGTCGATAATGGCTGTACATGAAATTCATCAACACAAACAGAAGTTTCGAACTCCTTGTACTATTTTTGTCTTCCAGCATGCCATATGGATTTTCTTCAACCGGTTCGGCCTATTAGCTGAATGTTTAAAATTTTATTCAGCCTTATATGCTTTACTTCCTACTTGCTTCCTTAACATTCTAACTTCCTATTCTGTAAGCACTGTCCTCTGGACATATAATGGGAGCTTTAAGCATTGCATTTAGTATGAAGTAGGCTGCTAAAATTGTTGTTCAAATAGTTGAAAGTAACCCAGCAAGTAAAACATGCAGATAACCAAAAACACTTGACTAAAGAAACGCCATAATAGTCCAATTTGATGTGCCCTTGCACCCCAATAACACACCTCCTGGAAAAACATACCCAAGTCCCAGAGTTTGGATTTGGGAATCGGGAGTTAGGCACAGGCCCTTTACCTTCTATAGAAGAATAGGCCAAGAATATGAACTCTAGAGCATAATTAAATAGCCCTATACTATGTGAAAAAGCTACTCAAGTATGCTCTTAGGCAGTAGCACCAAAAGAAGTTTGATAATTCTCAACAGCAGTCTACAAGATTTTTAATTATACTAATAGCATCTGCTGCCAGTAGCTTGGATCGACTGGAAGTGCTGGAGCAATCATTGGATGGCTGCTGTTGAGGATTGTCAAACTTCTTAAATACATTCCTAAATCTTCAATTAAATTGCTGAGGATTGAAAGTAAAGCAGTCTACTAAATCTTTAGTTAAACTGTTGCGGATAGTAAATAACAATCAACAGCTGTGAACTAAATCTCAACACCTTTAATACAATTGTCATATTCATGTGATATTAAACTGACAACTAATAATTGAATAAGTCAACAAACTACCAAAAGACGAGCAGATAAATCAGACAGAGAACTTAATAACTGTTGGGGCATGTTCTAAGAAATTTACCAGTGCAGCAAGGTGCGAGTCTTGTAAAATATTCCCATCAACTTCTAATCTAGCAACAGGAAACTCTGGAAGATGTCCTGATTGTTTCTTTCCAAGCAAGTCACCAGGTCCACGTGATAAAAGGTCCATTTTAGCAAGGTAAAAGCCATCTGATGATTGCTCCAGTACTTTCAATCGATTTAGGGCACCAGCAGCGGATGCTACTAGTATACATCTAGACTTCCTTGCGCCACGTCCAACTCGTCCTCTAAGTTGGTGCAACTGAGCAATCCCAAATCTCTCAGCATTCATAACAACCATCATAGATGCATCTGGAACATCGACACCAATCTCAATTACTTGGGTGGAAAGCAGGATATGCATTTCTCCAGTCCTAAACCTTCTCAATGCTTCCTCTTTTTCGTCACTTTTCATTTTTCCATGTAACAAACCACAATTGTATCCTTGAAACCGATGTGATATGACTTCTAGATCAGCAGAAGCTGCACGAAGCTGAGGTAGCTGTTCAGAAAGTTCAATAATTGGGTACACAAGAAACACTTTTCCCCCATCTTCCAACTCATCCATCATCATCTGCCATATAGGACACAATTTATATCTTTATCAAAAGACAAAAATGGTTCCTCATTATAAAATTACAAATCAAATATCTGATAAAACTCGACATCTTATATCTCACAAGCAATTATACTTGATCTTTAGCTAAGGATTCACCAACTTAAGAGTGAAAAATTGGAAGGATTATGTGTGAACGGATGGGTGGGTATAGAGCAGTAACGTAAATGAAGAATTCTCTTTAAGTTCTCATAGTTTGTGATGGAGATTGCTTATGTTATGCCAAAGCAATAGTCAATCCCATGTCCTTGTAAGAATTAATTTAACTGGTTCTGAAGTAGTCACTTTAATTATTTACTATCAGTTGCCTGAGTAGTTCGTGTAGTACCAGATTAGCAACACTTCGAAGCATTATATATTTTTAATTCATTTAGAATGAGAAATTAAAGGAACACATAGGGTTTGCATATGCCTCCTATTCCATAAAAATGGGGCTACCACAAATAAAACATATTTATCCTCTTTTGTAACACTAAAAGGTTAGAAGCACACCAGAAAATCAAAATCATCAAAATCAAAATGACAAGAAAAGTGAAGAGTCCCAACATTAAAGCATCCGATTTTCAGTGCGTGGAATGAATGCCTGATCATGCATTAGAAGGAGATATAGATTGCAAGCCATACAAAGGAAGACTGAAGCCTATGGCTATCACTAGATTGCCTAAACTATTAGAATTGTAGGTCAATTACCAAGAACAAAGGTAAAAATTGCCAGAGTCCCTCCAGAAAAGATAAGAAAGCAATAATTAAGTACACTTCTTTTCAAAGATTTTAAGGGGTGTCACCTTGTAGACATCCTCAAATCCATTGTCATTTCCTTCAAAGGTGTATGTTTGAACAGGTATTCTTCCGGGAGGTAAGTCAGTTATCTGTGATTGGGGAAGCCAAAAAAATTCTGTTAGCAATTGAAAAGCATTTTGCACACTAAATTGAGAAAGTTCATACAAACAAACCAAAAGATGAATGAAACTACTAGCATAGAGGTAATCCTTCAAACTTTTTGAGGTTCCTTTTTCTTGTTTTCCTTCTCTGTTGATGACAGAATCCTAATTGTATTGATAAGAAAGACAGTAAGTGCATCACTGAAACTCTGTCTAGCACAGCATAAGCGGCATAAACTACTACTTAATTTTTCAACATTTAGCCATTAAAGGCTTTATGATAGCTAATGACAGTAAAGAGACAGAGAGAAAACAATATAACTGAAAAAATCCTAAGGTTCAAGGAATTAACTGATTACTCAGTAAGATGCCTACAAAGGTCTAATAGTTTATCTGGACAACGGTACTCAATAGGATTCATACTAAAGATGTGTTGTAGGTTTGCAAAATAATCACAGTTGAAGCCCTATCTCCAAATATATATTATGTGCATGTCTGGTACTGAAACTGTAGTTAGTTTATTTTTACGTTGTTGGGCGGTGGCTTCTGTATATGTTGTTTGGGGTCCTTGGCAAGAATTGGGTGTGCACTCTCAGATTAGAGTAATTTCTCTTGGTAAGGTTAATAGATTTTGTTCATAGAGACAATGCCAAAGTTTTATAGCAATGTTCCATCTTTCACTTGGTTTTGTTGCGTACTTAATTGGAATGGAATGCATGTAGGGGTGTCTCCTTGTCTTTCAAAAACCCATAGGATAGGATTACGTTAGTGGCTTCTCTGTGGTGTTCTGCTCATGGATTTCTGGGTGTTCTGTCAGATATGCAGATGGTTTGGGCAGCTTTGTTGCATGTTGAAGCTTTTGTGTCTCTGTCTTTTTTCTGTAACAGAATATCTTATCCTCCATTCTTGTATTTTTTACTTTTTCTAATAAAGTTTCTTTCATCCAAAAACATAAAACTTTGACTATAGTAACAATACACTGTACCTAAACCTTAGATCCGATACACAGAACAATGAAGAACTTGGACAAGATTAAGATAAAATATTGGATCAATTTTCATTATGGACATAATAAATTTAAAGGTGGAAAGGGTGTTTAGCATCTAACTTATAGAAATTCAGGGTTTAATTTCTGTTGAACTTATTTTATTAGATGAAAGCAACGTTACATTTATGGACAATAAAATAAAACAGAGAGTAAACTCTTACTCCAACTAAATAGCATAACTCTAAAAATAACATAACTTTATTCCAATCAAAATAGAATAACTCTATCCTAATTAAAGTAGAAAACTTAAACTAATCTAATGCTAATTAAAACAAAACACTTAAGTTAATCCTATACGCATAAAAACGTTATCCAAAACTAACTAAAAACAAATAAGCCTTGATTAAAATAAAACAAATAAAATAACTAAAAATAACTTAATTAAAATTAATAACAATTGCCAACATGAATCAAGGACAGGAAATATTAAATACCTCAGTCAGTGACATATCACCATATAAAGCAAGAGCAAGTGTCCTTGGGATGGGAGTGGCAGACATGGCAAGAACATGAGGAGCCATATATGCATCGCTCTTTGGGGGCCCATTTGAACTGGTCTCTTCCATCCGAGAAACTAAAGAAGTATAATATAACTGCAGTAAAACACGTTAGAAGACCAGAATTTTATATTATTTAAAAAAAATAAAATAAAAAGCAGTGATGAACAGGCTAATTTTGAAAATTTTAAATATTAGACTGCATGAAAGATGCAACTTGCAGAGGTTAGGAACAACATGTAAATGCCATAAAACATAACATTGGACCCAGATCCCTACTACTTTCTACATCAATACAGCTGCAGAAATATTGTGTGGGCAAAAGGCCATCGTTCAGCCTTTTCAGAGTTCTCCATAAGGATAATAATTTGTGATTAATCTATTTTGCTCAGTAATTATAGGGTTATTTGTAAGTTATCAACACAATTGTTTTTTTTTTTTAATAAAGTCCCTATGAAACCGATTAGTGCAGAAGAGCTGTCCAACCTATTTGCATAAAAAAAATAGTGGTATCCTTCATAGTTGTTAATGGTGCGCTATTGCCCGATGCCCAGCACCATGGACAGTTGGGCAACACCATGGCGCAGCTGTGGTGGGGGCCATGGCACCATTGCCCATGGGGAGGTGTTATTGAGGCAATTTGAATTAGGGCGTTACTGATATAGGCCCATTTTTCAAAAATATTTTTTTTCTTTTTTTGGGTCGCATTCACCTATCCTGCCCTTAGTTTCATCCCATTCTCTCGCTCATCCTCTCTCTCACAAGTCGCACTGAAGTTTCAAGTCGGCTTCTTGTACTATTCTGAATTTTTCCCCTACTCTTCTTCTTTTCTTTCTTTTCTAACTTTCTGATTATTCCTTCTGCTCTTTCTCTTCTTATTTTCTAAGTTACTTATTCTTTCTTCCCCTCAACAGGCAGCAGTTCGTCTCACTGCTCTGTACCTCTGTTCTCTCTCAGGTCAGGTTACCATTTTGTTTCCCTCCATATGTCACTTGAGGCTAAAACGCTAGGTGTAGCACAGAATCACGGAACACTTAATAACTTCATATATACAAATGCTAGGGGGCTGTGGCATTATTTATGTGATATTCCTTGGTTAAGTGTTCATTAATTATTTATGTGGCATTATATTCTTATTTTGGATGATTTGGTGTTCATAGTTGTTAAAGACTATATTTTGGATGATGCTTTGAGAATTTACGCTTCAAGTGTTTATGTAATTTATGTCCTCATATATATGCGTGCGTGTGTGTGTGTGTTATTTTCCCTCTCTTTTTATTATTTTAAATTGTATAATCATGTGCGCTGCACTTCAATGTTGCCACACGCTGCTCGCAATGGCTTCAGAAGCTCCTATTGCAACAATGTGCCCCACGCCATCAACAATTATGGTTCCCTGGAAAAAAAAAGCCATGCATCGAGCACCAAAGAGAAGCCATGATTACAGTTCTATCCTGTAACATAGTTAAAGGCAAACATATGCCAAGATGTGGGCATTCCTCTCCAACCAAACAAATCACAAAATCCCATGAACTGCGGAATGTCACAAAATTTTGTTTTAGTTGTCACCAAGTCCTTTAAACTGAATTTGGAGGATAAGATATCCTTAAATCAGAAAAGACAAGACAATATGAAAATAGAACAAAGTAACAAAAGCCTTAGAAAACTTGCTAGCATAGAAGAGCTGTCCAACCTCATTGCATATCAGATAAGTGATTCCCCTGAAAAAAACCTACGTGTAGAGAACCAAGGAGAAGCCATATACACCCAGCTAGTGATTTTTACCAAAAATTGACTGCCTCACTAATAATCAGGTTTTCAATGTTTCAAGCAAGTTTTGCTCAAAATCTAATTTAATCAATTAAGAAACTTTAATTAAAAATCCTAGACTAGAGAAAACTAGGATGAGTAATTGTAAAGTTTTTCCTTTAATTAAAATAAACCTCATAGCACTCAACCCAAAATAAAAAACCTAATGATGAGGCAAATATAAATTTTTTTAGACTAACGTTATAATCTTAATGCAGGAGACTTAGAAAAGAAGAAAAAATGAAAAGGAAAAAAAAAACCCAGCTAAATGCTTTGAAATGCCTCAGAACCTCATTTTACTTCAGAAATGCTAACTCTAGTAATCAAGCAACTTAGAATAGACCAAGGGCCAAAGCAACAACCTCTTTGCAAGAGCAGGGCTGCCCTTCATCATGGCATTCTTGAAGCAAGAGAGGGGTTTTTCGTTTCACAGAGAGAGAGCAGCCCACTGGCACAGCTGAAACCAACACGCATAACCCCAGAAGCAGTCACCCCATTTTTCTTTTTGATAGAAAAGAAAATTTATTGATGAGAAGAGAAAACAATAGAAATGATGGAAACCTCTGTATATTTCTTGAGTTAAGAGAAACAATTCCACCCAAACCAGTAGTCACAGGGTAGAATTGATGAAATACAGCAGGAAAAGATGAAAACAAACATGAAAGAAAATGAAAATGGCTCCCTAGCTTTCAAGAGGCTAGAATCTCTCCACATAAATGTGCTAATTTTCTTCTTGCATTCTCCACTCCAATCTTCAGCTCAAATACTACCCAACAACTTTCTCCCTCCACACACCCTCACATACCCTGCACTGCGGTAGTTAGGCTAGGGGAACATCATCACAATTCACACTGGTTCCCCCTTTCTCTCCTGCTCTTTCCTTATTCTTTTGGTTATACATCTTCACGGGCCTTGGCCCAGTGGGACTAGGATCATCAAGAAATAAAAGGACAAGTTTTCCTTCCAAACCCAACAAATAAGGTAAAGAAACTCAGAGTAATTGATGCTCTGAAGTTATATTTTATTAAAGCTGAATAAGCGATACATATAGAGAGGGTGAGCGTTCAGTTGCTGTGTTCAATCCCATAAAAGACAAGCTAACACACTCTTAAATTTAAATTAAGCTAATCTGGCTGAAATGCAAGCCCAAAACGGATAAGATAAAACTGTCTTTGTAACTACCTTAAAAGCATAAAACAAAGATATCCCTATCTTCTAGAAGCTGAGCCAAACACTAGATGAAAAGATGCTAAACAAAATGTGCTAATAAGCACGTGTGTTTTCCAACATAAATACTAAAGATCTTTAGCTTAGAAGAACTTTCTAATCCCTTTGAAAGCAGTCTCTCCAATAAGAATATAACTAAGTTAAAATATAACCATATCAGTCTTCTGCAGATTTTTTTTTAATGGAATCTCCCTTGTAGACATGCAAAGGGGATAGAGAGATCTTTTGGATTGATGTCTTTGATTGTCTTTTGCTATGTTAAAGGATGTTATCTACTTTTCCTTTTTCTTTGCATTGTACTCTCCTTAGCATCTTATGTAAATTCTTCTTCAATCATGTACTTGTGTGTGTGTGTGCATAATATAACCAAATCAAAGATGAAAAACAGATAAAGTGAATCACCTTACTGTTAAACATTCCTCTTTGAATCACACCAAAACGGTGCTGCTCATCTACCACAGCAATACGTAAAGCTAAAAATTCCACATTTTCTGCTATCAAACTGTGGGTTCCTATGACCATTGAGATTTCTCCAGTCTGGATACCCTGGAACACCATAATTTGAATAAACTGCTAAAAATTTAACTTATGAGCAAGAAAGTAAAAATGAATTCACATCAATACCTTACGAATCATCCGAGATTGTTTCGGTGGGGTTGAACCAGTGAGTAAAGCAACAGTGGGTTTGCACTCAACCTCGGCCAAATTCTCTAGCAAATTAAGCAAGTGCTCAAAATGCTGGAGTGCAAGCAACTCTGTTGGAACCATGAAAGCTGCCTAATTATGAGACAAGAAAACCTGTTATTATTATTCATTTAATGTTGAAATGTTCTAAGATGAACAGAGATTCTAATAACAACAAACAAACCTACCAATCACAATAATGATGCATTATACATCCAAGAATCTAATGAGAAACTAAGAAAATCATATTAGACACAAACAGGATAACAAAATAAAAAATGTAGTTACTTGATATCCAGAGCCAATAACCTCCATGCATGCCAGAAAAGCTACCACAGTTTTTCCACATCCAACGTCACCCTGAAAGTGTCATGTGATAACTTCAGATGAGCACATTTTATATTTGCTCATCCATGAGGGTAAGACAGATTTTTTTTTGGGGGGGGAGAGATCTACATATTCTCAAACCAAATTTCTGCACCTAAACTACTTTCTTTGAAAATGAAGAACTTTATAAGAAAAGACAATAGAAGAAATTACATTGAAAGAGGTTCCCCACTTCTCTAAAATTTAAAAAAATAAAAATAAAACAAATAAATAAAAGAAGTCCCCTTACAACATCAAAAAGCAGAAGCACATTGAAAGTCCTTTAGTACTCTAGCTAGTTTTGCAGTCTCAAAATAGAAAAGCAAGACAGACAATAATTCTAGCATTTACTGATTATGGCAATCTTATCACTGTAATTGAATAAGCTCTCATTGAAAGTCCAACAAGACTAAAACAGAAATTTTAATAAAAGCTTTTATGCTTGACTGAAAGGCAGGAAATGAAAATGAATTATATTCATAAACAGAAGTATGAGAACCAAGAAGCAATTAGAAACGGATAATCCACTGTTTGATAATAAAGGAACAGGAAGACAGTGAAATCCAAACCTGCAGAAGTCGGTTCATGGGAACTGGCCTTTTCAGATCCCAAATAATTTCTGAAGCAGCACGCAGTTGACTAGACGTAAGGGTATATGGAAGTGCCTCCAGAAACTTTTTGGTGAGACATGACCATTTCTCTGTACACACAGCATTTTCTTCTGGTTTTCGATACCTATCTAGCAATACATCCTTTTCTATTTTTGTACCAAGACCTTCAAGCATTTGGAATAAGCGGCCTAACTGACAGGTGACAATAGTGGGGTTAGTTTAAATTATCAAATGATATAAGCTTATAAAAAGAGAAATGAGTCATTGCTAGAACAAAATTAGGGTTGTGGATTTATAAAGAGAGCAACATAAGTTAGAAGCAGCCAAATATATTCAACAACAAAGTAAAAGGAAATCATCCATACAAGGGGCAATGATCAGTGGTAAGTGGTTAAAATAGCTAACTGAAATTCCTTTAGAGGTATGAATATGGTGAACAAACCAGAGGCAGGAAAATAGTAACATACTGAAAATAAAAAATTGATATAATTTTCCACAGATGAAACTGTAAATGAAATCACGAATAAAGTGTTCACCTCACCTGCAGGTAAAAAAATTCATCAAATATAAGCCTCTTGCGAGCCAAATCAGCTTCAGTAATATGCTTTGGTTTGTGGATCCCAATATATGCCTATATTGTTAACATAAAGAAAATTCAATTTTCCAGTGGTAATATGCAGAAACACATGATAATAGAGACCCAGAATAAACAAAGTAGTTGATAGCTTGTGTTTTTTCCATCCTTTGTACAAGGGGATATGTTAAATATAAAACCAATTTTCAGGCCTTCACATAATACTTTAAGCTTTTATATCAAGAGGTTCTTTGGAAAATCCTGAGCTGTCAAACAAGGGCCCAATAATGGCCTTCTTAATTTTAACATGCCTTTTCACATGGAAGACTTCTGGCCTTGAAGTGTGGTTGACAGCTATATTTTACTCAAAACTAAACAACACAATGCTTTAAACTGATATATTAATTATAAGACAAATGGTTGCAAAGACCACTCTCTAGGTTGCTTGGTTAGGTAGGCTCAACCACGTTGTCAAAGAACTAATTAAGACAAAAGCTTAAAGCCTTAACTTAGACTATTAAGCAATGAGCCAAGGGCCCAAAAATTATATTTATACTTTAAAATAAAGTTTATAATCTGAGAACAACCCTCTTGAAAATGAGAGGTAGAAAACATTTGAACTTAGCAGCAAATAAAAACTCCAATCAAAAAATGTTGAACGTGCAAAAGACTAGCAGAAAAGGAAAAGATGAAATGCCCAAATATCACATTTATTTATTTTATTGTTATTTGGGATAAGGCATGTGTGTACTCTTCTGGTAATAAATGCAAATGAATGCCCAAAGATCCCCTTAGATGAAATTTTTGGATGCTTACCAAAATCCAGAGATAAATCGATCCTTGATTTACAACACAGAGAGAGAGGGGAGGACACTTCAGCACACAAGAAAACCAATTGAAAGTGAAGGTGGAGAGAATAGTAAAGAAGAAGAAGAATATAATTTTGACTACTATCAATGTAAATTAAATGACAAGCAGTCCACTACACATGTACATCCTTAATACTTAGGGTGCACTAATAATAACTGCTTTCCTATTTCCATAAACTTTCCTAATTCTGCAAGAGGCACAGAGGTATACATAATTCAGTTTTTAGTTAAGTTCAAACTACCAAGTAAGCTCCAATAGTCAAATTTTCATATCGCAGGTAGGGAGCAATGAAATAAAGAATTACAAATCTAAAGATACTTACATCATGAAGACTTAACAAACCAAATTGCTCTGTGATTTCTTGAGGTATTGGATCAATATTAACGGGCAAGGCCTGTAAACCTCTGGAAGAAATAAAATAAAAGATAATCAATACATTATATAAGGCATTATATTTATTTTCTTTAGAAAAGAATATTATTATAATCCTCAATTTTTCTTATTAGACAAATTGGAGCCCAAATAGAAAACACGAGAGCCATATGTATACACTATATTTCCACCATCAACATGCCAGAATATGATGTTAGATTCAGACAAGTCTAAGGTTTATTTAGCAAAGGGTCAGGTTTTTCCCCTTTTTTTTTTTTTAAATAAAGAGTTTGTCATGTCAAGATATACTTGGAACTATAACTGTTCTTTAAGCAGATTGCAGAGGCAGTACTGAGATTTCACGCAGCAAGGCAAATTTCAGTAGTGCTTTGTTTAAAAATGTGAGCATTCTTTTCCAACCAAGTGCACCATAGAGCTGCAAAGACTGCACACTGCCACAGGATTTTGAACTCCTCTTTCTTGCCAAAACCATTGTAAGTTGCCAAGAGAAACGGTTCCCAGGTTAGAGGATACACCCTTTGCTCACAAAAAATATCAAACAGCTTATTCTATAAGAAAGACAGCCACCCAGAAAAAAGATGTTCTTCAGCAGATTTAGATTTAGAAATACACATGCTTCGACAACACACATATCAGGGGACAAAGTTATCTTTGGTCTTCAAGCCTACACCATGTTATTAGCACTTGTCCAATTGAGTACTTCTCTCCAAACAAAAGACTTGACCTTCAAAAGAGCCTTAAGCTTCCAAATTGGCTTATGAAGAAGAAAACAGTCCCTTTTAGGAGAAAAAGTCAAAAATTACATGAGATACAAGAAAGAAAACCAAAACAATCAAAAGACCAAATTACCCTACCTGAATTGGAAGAAAGATGTGTGAAATCTAGGAGAAGTAGAAGGGACTATAAGTATTGGACATATCTCTAAATCAAATTCCAAACAAAATGGAAACACCAAAAGACACCCAAATAACACAAA
Organism: Erythrophleum ivorense; assembly: GCA_026724425.1. Taxonomy (NCBI): domain Eukaryota; kingdom Viridiplantae; phylum Streptophyta; class Magnoliopsida; order Fabales; family Fabaceae; genus Erythrophleum; species Erythrophleum ivorense. Next base: position 48,677,520 of record JAIUCV010000009.1, read on the forward strand.
AGTTCAAAATGGAGTCATTATGCAAAGAGGAAAGATTACAAAGACAAGGAAAAGCCTATATAAAAGAAATATCCCCCATCCAAATATCTTCCCTAAACAACATGCAGCTTCTGCCCTCTCTTAAAGAAACCAGCAAACTAAAAAAAATCACAACCCTGGGAAATAGATTTTCAAGAGTTGGCATGAGGGCAATGAGTGCCATATTGGCATCCCACCATTCGGATATAAACCATACTATTGCAAATTATCTGGTAGTTCCATAACACAATTGTCTCTTGCCGAAAATTTTAACAAATTAGAATATCCATTCAAAAGAATGAAAGTTTAGGAATTATTGATTATGACTCAAATTGAAGGGTCATATAGCACATTCAAAGATTAAAAATGGCAAAATTTTGTGGGTTGCACACAAATTAATATAACCACAGTTTCGAAGCACAAACCTTGCAATAATGTCCCTGAGAAAATCTGGGTTCAAACCTCCTTTTGAAGGGTAGATAGGATATGGCCTTTGTTCAGCACAGAAGGATAAATCTTTCCCATCTTCAAGCACATCAAGATTATATTCTCTCATCTCATAATGATTTTTAGCCCGCATAGTCCTCACCTACTTTAAAAGAACAAATTAAATGCAATCTTAAGCAAAAATCTAAAACAAATAAAGATAGAAATTCATATATAACTGAAGGGAAAGGCTTTTGGTAATGCAAGCATGAGTTTAACTAAGACAAATGCAAACAAACTCTGTCTATTACATGCTTGTCCATAATAACGAGTCAATGTATTATATGGCTTATAAAGTTTCTGATGATGCAAAATTTACACAGCAATTCAGATGAACAGAATTTTCATTGCATTTAACATGTTTACACTTTACAAAACCAAAACAAGGTTCCTACTCCTGATAAAACTAAACTCAACTGTTAACCACAACTCCTTCCCCCCCCCCCCCCCTTTTTAAAATCCTATTCTGTATTAAAAAAGAAAAATCAGATTTACAGAAGAAAACTTAGAAACATCACTAAAGGAGAAAATCAAGAACCAAAAAAAAAACTCTAAAAATTATTCTTGCTTGCTGGAGAGAGGGATTCCACCTAAAGAACTTCAAAGCAATTGAATGTTACTGTTTGAATCGTACAGAGCTATGAAGCATGGACACATTGACATGTAGAAGTTTGAAATTGTAGGATGCAAATATAGGGGAGTGCTGCCTCCTCACTATTGTGTGGGGGTTAGCATCCTTCACATTTTTTATTAGACTATTAAAACATCTCTCTCTCTCTCTCTTTTTTCAAGATATATAATAGATGCAGAGGCATTTAGGTTATCTCCTCCACACAAATTTTAAAAGTAAAACTTGAACAAAATGGCAATCTATTTACTGCATTGCAACCCATGCTGTGGCAATGCACCACATGCCCCAGCCAACCATCAACTATGCTATGATCATAATTTGTCTCCAGAAAATGAAAAGAGTTTGATAGGGGTTTGAATCAGTGCCCCTTTCTTCTTTGATGCCTCTGCTTCCCTCTCTGTTCAGTTTATAGATTTTTCCCTTTCAGAGTTTTGGTGCCTTTCAACCCAAGAATCCAGCCCAGTTGGCCTATCAACCCAATTGAATTTCAGGCCACACAGGCCCTATCCACCTTGGACCAGGATCAGAATTCTTTTTCACTCCTGATTGTGATTTAGGCCAGGTCTAAGGTAGGGCAGAAACCCAACCCAGATACACTCTGAATGCAAAGATCGCTCACTTTTTTTTTTCTTCTATCTTCAATAAGACTTTTAATCTTAATTTTATCTATGTTCCTAACTTTACCTTTGTCAGTAAATCACATATCTGTCTTGCATTCAAAAAAGAGTTATTTAGTTCTCTAAAAGCTAAAGAAAAAGAACTGAGGATTCAAGAATTGATTTTCTTTAAAGTAAAAGAAGAATAATCTCCTCTTATGCATGGCCGTGAAAGATACTTTACCCAAAAACAACTTTTTTTTTCAAAACTTTTTTATCAAAATATAAAAATTGTGACATCACTAATATAGAATTGATTCATAAAATTGACGTTTTGGTTTCACAGTAATCCTATTTACATAAGATATCAAAAGTTCAAAACTACCAAAAAAGAAAATATTTATTTTTTTAATTTAGTCCATATAGTTTGTTTAATTTTCAATTTATTCCTAGTAATTTCAAGGTTGATGATGATGTGGCAAAGAAAAGGTTACCTCAGCTAAGTAAGGTCTGTTTGTCATCCACTGTTAGGTTTGTCATGGAGAGTAAAGGTAGGAAGGACCCAATTACAAACTTCTAACATTATAGGGAACCAATTAGAATCTTTTAAGTCATAAGGACTCATTAATAAAAAGTGTGAAACTATAAGAATCAATGGAGTAATTAAATCAAAACTAAATCCCATCGTTTCTAAGTCAGCAAGTCTGGTGTAGGTTATGCTCAACCAAGTCTTGCTGACTCATGCAGAAAAGAATTAGATACAGCTGCCTCCTTCACATGGTTTGTTTCTGTCAAACATATTATCACCTTCAACAATCACATTGATGATAGTATCAGTCAATGTAAGTAAAAACCAATTCCTCCACCTTGAACAGTTGCAAAACAACACAGAACCAAGGGGGAAAATACAAGAAACTCACCTTGCCACTCACACATGCTAAATCTCCTTCTTGATACTTCTCAGCAAGACATTTTAGAAAAGGCTTACAGGTAAAACGAGTGCCACGGAAAAATTTCTTCAGATGCAAATAAATTGTTTCCTTTCCCTTGTCAATGACATTGCCTGTCACATGTTGAAAAGCTGATTCACTGTCCACAACCTGACATTCCACAACCACCTCAAGAAATGAAAAGGAAAAACTAGCTCTGACTCCCCTGCAATGGAAATACTAAATCTTATCAAGAGGTTAACACCAATGTATAAGACAAACCATTTTGCTAAATAATTGGATTCACATAGATAAATACATGGACATACAGATTGTGCATAAGCAGAGATGCACATGGGCACACAGAAACTCAGTCATAAAATTTAAAACAATTGAAGTATGGGTTCAAGAAGTTTGAACATTCCAAAGATAAGGTAAAGGTTGTCATATCATGTTAGAGAAAAAGGGGAAAGAGAAAATTTGGGAAGCCATAACCACACTTTTGGTTAGGCTTATACTTACAAACAAATTCACAGGGTTTACACAAAATATATGTACTGTAAGGACTGGAATTCCTTATAACACCTTTTTTCCCCCTCTTTTATATAAAAGAACTTGTATTAAGAGAAAAGAAAGATACAAAAGTGATTAGACAGAGAAGAATAAGGCACTTAATAGGCACAGGAAAGAAGAGAGCAGGTTCCTCAGCATTATGCTGGTGCATTATATATGATAAGTGAGCATCTTAGACAGACATAAAAATTAGATACTTTAGTAACCTTAGAAGGCCAAACAGGACCTCTCGTGCTTTGGTGGCATTGTTGTTTACAGTTAAAAATTTTAGTCTATGATAATATTTACATAAGTGCCAAGCTTCTGCAAGCACAAAAAATTGAATGATAACATCATATGTACATCTGGGTCACCTACATCATTTGATGTGTAAGCAAATCATGCAATTCATTAGCCACAAATATCTATACTTGCCTCACTAAGCATCATCAATTATGAAATAATTAGCAACAAACCACATCATATTGCTCAAATACCCATTTTCGTATATGCATAGGTCAAGTAATGGCAAAGTCAAGTTGCTTTAAGCATACTTAAGTATATCATCTACACCCTCATCGAGGTGACGAAACAAGAAGCTAAAGCACTTATAACCTAGAGAAAACAAGATAAGCATGCATATATCAGGTCAAGAAATATAAGAAAATAAAAAGATAGAACAGTTACCTTGACGATAAGATTTTTCCAACAAAAATCAAATATTGCCCATCAGTAATTTGAGATTGTGCATTCTGCAGATCAGCATATGTTCGTGGAAAATGGTGTAGTAATTTCCGTAACTACATGGAAACAAGGAGATCAATGTGCATTCAAGCCAATTTTTGAAATTGAAAATCCAAAGAACTACATGTCTTTTGAAGTCCAAACATTTCTGGGAACTCACCGTGTGAAACCCACAGTTTTCTAGCCGTCGGAAGTTCCTCTTGTTTAATCCAGGTACACAATTAATACACTTGTCAAGAAATAACTCATTGGATGTAATTTTCATTTGGGACTGCAGCCCTACTTTCTCATGACAATCCTCCTTGGTGACTTGATGATCCAAAGTTTCTTCATATATTGAAGACATTGAATGAGGAGATAAAGGACAAGTATAAGAATCTTCTTCTCTTAAAGAGGAAGAGTTTACACTAGAATGATTGGCATACATAGAAGGCCATGCTTCAGAGAGAGTATTTTGCACCCACCTTGCCTCAGAAGAATCAGAAAAATATTGTTCTAAATCCACTGTTGCTAGAATGCTTGACATTTCAGGGTTAGATGTGCTCCCATCATACAAATCAACTTGAGAAGCACTACCCAAAATGATTGATGGAAATCTTTTACATACCAAGGAGATGTCCAATTCATCTACTTCACCTTTAAAACTCATTTCAGATTTCTTTTCAACCCTTTCATTTCCAATTAGATCAGGAAGGTCATAATCCATGAGAAAAGATACCTATGTTTATGATGAATCACATAAAGGTTAGCTTCATATAGGCAGTTATAAGCATTTTAGAAAGAATTATCAAAACATTTATGACTCTAGTCATATATTTGAAGTGCTCTGCTATCAAAAGAAAGCCTCAATACAAAATTACAAACTATCAAATGATGCATACAGAATTTATACCATAATAAGGGGGATGAAGATAGATAAGCATATGAACATTTATTAAAAGGTCATGCAATATGATCATATGTTATTCTCTAAAACTAAAATATAGACCACTGAAACTCCAGTTCCAGCATCATAATGTGCCTAAATATAGATTGTAAATTAGCTGCCAGGACAATTAGTCTATCCTATCCTTACCACATGATGTGGACATCATGTGAAAGATTCTGCTACATGGCCAATAATACTTTTACTTTATACCAAGCCATTTCTCCATTTCCAATAATGGTAATAGATATCTGATGATCATAACTAGCTTTCCACCAAAAGGAGTCCATCTTCATTTGTGAACCACATCCGCCAATACTTTCTCCACACTCCACAAGCTCAGTAGCACACCACAACCAATCAGTTGTAGACTGCAATAGAGCAAAGCTGTGCTAGATCACTCAACGTTCATGCTTGCCTCACAATCTCTACACCACTAGTGGAGCTTAAGTCAAGCACAAACAGTTTTAAAACAAACACAAAAGGCCTAAGCTAGATTACTTAATCTCTACAACTAATAAAAGTCCATGATGAACTTCTTCCTTTGGTATCCATATTCCAGAGAACAGTTTTGTCAGACTGGAATTATAATAAAGAGTATGGACATAATCATTATTTTTTTTATAAAAGAAGAAATATTATTAGATTAGAGAATAAATGAAATATGAGAACAAAGGATATGATAAAAAGAAACCAAAAAACACAAAAATCCAGAACAAATAAGAAGAAACATCATCTAAGAAAAGTCACAAGTCCCTCTTCACGCCCTGCAAAGAGACCCTCTTAAAGTAGCCATTAGCTGAACTAAGCACCAGAAAGAGGGCTAAGCCCACTTTATCCAGTAACAGAGGCAAGGACAAAAGTTTATCCTTGAAAACTCTGGCATTTTTCTTCAACCATAAGACCCACCTAATAATAGCAAACATGTACACTACCAAAGAACTTTGCCATCTTTACTTCTCTCAAGTACATCAGAGATTTCTCCAAACTTTCTGGAAAGATCTAACATTCACCAAAAATACCAAACTACACCACAACTATTTAGCAGTTGCAGCTGGACATGGCTGCTAGTTTCAGAATTAGAGAAGAAACAATGAACAAACCATAAGGGAAGAGAGTTTTGTGCGGCCTTTGAACCTGCAATATTGTATCAATCTTATTAAGTACAGCAGCCCAAAAAGAACAGTGCACCTCAGAGGGAGCCTTGGGCATCCAAAGGGGGCCAACCAGAAGAAATTGCCCCTGTTTCAAGAACAAGTAAAGAACTGGAAACAGGATCCACAGGAATAACTCTGTAGGAACATCAAGTCCAAATCCTACCATCCATCAAAAGAAGAGGGACAAATACATTCAAGCAAACCAAGATGAGATTCCGATTTCAAATCTTCCCTGCTTCTTTTGATAAAAAAAGATCAAGGACATAATAATAGTTACATTTCTCATCAGTGTCTCCAGAAGCTTCAATAAAGCTCAAACAAACATAAACTTTCAGGTTCTCAGCTAAATAAAGCAGTGTAAAAAATCTACGGAAAGCAGATTTACTCCCCCCACCCCAGGGTCCCCAAAATAACAAAGATTTCAAAGTACACAAGTATCTATCTACCTTATTATGCAACTTTGAGCTGCTTCTTGAACCTTGTTGCTCAATTTCCATCAACAACTTCTCTGCAAACTTATGCTTTAATCGAGAACACATTTTTGATAGTTTTGATGGGAGAAAATAACTACATCTGCAAAAAGTAATGCATTTGAGTTTCATGAAAATAAAATTTCTTCCATTATCAAAAGGCCAAACTTGAAACTAGAATCATGCACAGTACCTCATTCTCTGATTCAAAAAGCGCCAATGTCCTCTCTCACCCTGGAAGACTACAACATTTCTCAGTTGCGTTCCACAAAAACACTGAAAAGACACTGGAGTGACTTCAGGCAACAAAAACTTTAAATACATGAAGTAAAACTATAGGACAAATACCAAACTGTCTGTCTGATCCAAATACAGCAGAAATATATCATCAAAAGCTAATGAAAATGCTAAATTCTCATCAGGATCATTTAAAAAAGGCATAAAAAAGATAAATTGGAAAACACGTATTCACCCAGTTCGATTGGCCAAAGAACTAAGGTATGGTTCTGTATCAAAAAGCTACATGCACAAAATAAGACTTGACTTACATTACTCAAACACTAAGCATATCCAACACTATGGGGAAAAGGTACCGACTGCAACGAATGAATTATGGTGGAGATAAGTAAAAGGCAAAAACAACAAATAGAGACCTCATAAATTCAAATCAAGGCTCTTCAACCTCATAACCAAATGATTTTCTTTTTGGATGGGGAGAGTATCTCAAATACATAATAGTAGGGGGGAAAAAATAAGGGAGGAGAAAAGATTCCAAGCATACCAGAACACATTGTGCAGCTGAGATGGTCAATGCCATGTCCTTAAAAGTTTACTGCGAGAAAAAGGTGAAAAAAAAAATTCTTACTCAAGCAGAATTTTAAAGGGGGAAAAGAAGATAGAGAAAACAGCTACAATAGAAGACAATAGGCATTGCAAAATCTCATCCAATTAAATGCATTGCTGCCTGATGGCATGGCAATGCCAATATGCATTAGAACACAGACTTTCAGTACAGGTGAACACATATTCATTACTACTGAAATTCCTATTCAAGTCTCAGCTAATTACAACTAAAACCTACACCAAATAATCCTGCGGTTAAGAATTATACCTAAACAACAATTATCCGTCACTTACAGTTGCTGTCTATGAAGCACCACTAGCACTCTCGCAGTGATATAGTTCGGCAAAGTACACATCGACGCCGGCCACCTATCCCCGGAAAAAATGGCAGCAACAACAGTCCAAACCACTGGCCACAACAAAATTACGCCAAGGTTAGCCCGCTCACCAATGAAGATAGCAAATTGAAGCTCAATTGACACTGGCAGCGGCATCCGAACTCGAGTTGGGCCATAAAAGGCCAGTCCTTGGGCCCCAAAAAAAATCGGACCAGTTCCACCTGCACATATATTTGAGAGCATTTCTTTTTTTTTTTTTTTGGGTCAATATATATTGAGCCGATTTCAACTGTTGAATTGTAAGGTGTATCAATACGAATCTAAACAACGCCCCCGCCACCGATATTATTTTCAGCAGATGGAGATACAAAATTCTAATATTATTTACTTACTTAAATTATGTTATTTATTCTAATATTATTTCTTTATTAATTTGAAATTATATTTTAGAAATGAAATTTGAAATTCGATCAAATTTATTTTCAGTAGATAGAGATACAAAAGAGATTGTTGAATTTTTATATTTCTATTATCAGACTTTTTTAATAAAAATATGACAAATACATAAATTTTACAATTTAACACGGAATTGGATCCCTCTAAAAGTATATTTTAATAAATCACATTTTTATTAAAAAAAATCGTAATAAAAATCTAAAAAATTTTATCCAAGTTCAATCATTTTTAATATTGGTATTATAAAAAGACTTTTGCCATCATAGCAAGCCTTTTACTGCGAAACCAATTTGACGGGCTAAAATTTTGCATGCTTAAGGAGTTGTTTGTACTGTTATTTCGAATTTTATTGTTATTTTAGAAATTATGGTATACAAGATTAAAATATAAGATATTACAGTATTAAAAAAGTTTAATATGTGATATGATGATTAAAAGTCATTATAAAAATTATAAAATAGATCATTATTATTTTATAAAAATTGATAAAAATAAAATTAGTCTGAAGAGAAATACTTAATTAAGTAATATAAAATATCACAAAAAATTAACATCATGCTTCTTGATATTTTAAATTAGCAAGATATCGTAAAAATCATTGTGCCAGACATGAACACCTTTTACGCCTCTATATATTCAAGACATCAAAGTCAAGACTTGAGGAGGCATTGCTGAATTGGACATGCATCTCCCACAAAATGGGAAATGTTATATAATATAAAGAACTTCTATTCTGTCAAAAAAAAATTTATTAAAATTATACAAACTTTCTATAAGTTTAGCTAAAATTAAATAAATCTCTTTTATTTTAAAAATATACAAAATTCTTCTTTAAAATAAAAAATTATCTCACACTTTAATTCAATTTTAAATTTTTGAACTAAAATATCCTTTATTAATTTTTTTTATTTTTTTAAAATATGTATTTAAATTAATAGAGAATATTTTAATCAAAAATTTTAAAATTAGATTAAAATATAAAATAATTTTTTATTTCAGAAAAAAAAATCTATATATAGTTTAAAAATGCAAAAAAGAATAAAAGAAGCATGTGCAATTTACTTTATTAGCCATTACCAACTGGTTCATTACTACGCCATTTGGTGCACTGGTTTTATCAACCGTCATTCATTTCTTGTATAAAAATTTGTAATGCAGTTCACATATCAACTGATACCAATATCATTTCCTTTTTAATTATCTATGAATTTAATATTCCAAATTCAATTTTATGTTAATAATACTATTATTTGAATTAACGACTTGCCATTCCAACGAGTCAAATACCAACTAAATCAACAACTTGCTATTCGTTTTAGCTATTAAATGATGATACAAAGAGGAGTTTATTTAACAAAAATTATATAATTAAACAGTTATTAGAATCATTCGACTTATTACAACTCACAATACTTTGCAATCATAGGTTGGAGGAGGTCTTCAATGATAGTCGACAATTTCAATGTTACGGTCTCTCGAGTCACAAGTGCTGGATCAGCAATGTTTCTTCACATCCCTTGCATCCTCCGTTCAACTAGCCCGCGTCTTCATAAGTGTAGTTTGCGCCAATATTTTAGACATTTTAACTCACAAAATATTGTCGTTAAAGATGTAAATTCACACATAAATACGTATCATTTCCTCTGACTAATAAATTGGGTATTAATATTCCCTCCCCCCCCCCCCCCCCCCCAAAAACCAAAAAAAAGGGTCTCATTTACAAGATCACAAAAAATAAATTGTAGTGACTATATATTGAGAGAGAGGGTCGGGGTGTTTTAGGAGTGGATAGTTGAACGAATGACCATTCCTAAGAACATTGCATAATTGGATCGGTTTCAACAATTGATGACAACTGAGGAATAGGCATTACGCAGTCTCACAAGCCAGAGATCATTCAAATCCCTGGCATTGAACTTCCTTTTTCAAACCAAGATAAAATAATCAACATAAGTGAATGAGAAATGACTTAGAAATTAGTTTCCAGTTTGAGGAGGGTATATTTCCCATAGCGCCACTGTTGCGTCCTCTGATGCAGAGGCCATAATCTTACAATCAGATGAATGAGTAACAGCATTGCACTGCAAGATGTATAACTACATGTCATGAGAGCTCTATATTTTCAAAGGATAAATGAAATCAGATTGTCACAGACACGAGCAGTTCTCTCACGTCAAAGTATTAGGAAATAAATCAGAGACAGAAATGGTGTCCTACTTGTGTTAGAATATTTTAAATTAAATAAACTGAAATATTTTAAATAATGATAAGTTAATATATCTTATATCCTAATTTTGAAATTTAAATATTCTAATTTACTGGTTCTCATATTTTGGTTTTCAGTTTTGTCAAATAAGACAATTAGTGGATCAGTGGGTCATGGAAAATTGTTATAAATGTTAAATATAATTGAGGCCTTATAGATGGGAAGGTGCGTAAGTTTGAAGACACAATATTGAGAGGTTTCCTAGTAGAGTAAAACTTTCCTGCAGAAATCCAACACTAGGTTTTGTAATCTACTAGAAAACTGCTTCTGAAAAACACTTATCCTCTCTTGATATGCTTTTGAAGAATTGATTGTCGTTTTACTGTTGGAGTTCCTACGTCAAGTGAATTCATGCCTGAAGCTATTTATAATTCATTGCTTCCGCTTACTGAATCTAGTGATTACACAGTATACCTTACTAAATCTGAATATGACATAAGTATTAAGTTTAACCCTATAAAATTTTCTCCCTGTAACATTTTCCCCAACAATGAATGATAAGAATTCTAAATTGTGACATGAGATTGTGGCTGATGAAATGTAATCTATGACAAATAACAATGTTAGAGACCTTATAGAATTGCTTAACAGTGCTAAGGCAACCGATTGTAAACAGATAACATTAAGCACTACAAGGCAAAATTGGTTGTTAAGGATTTCATTCAAAATAAAGGAATTAATTATAAAGAGAGATTTTCTTTTATATCTAAAAAGGTATCTTGTTTTATCTTCATGGCTCTAATTGCCCAAGTTGACTTAGAATTATATAAGATAGATGTTAAGACTCTTTCTTCAATGGTGATCTTGAAAAAAAGGTATCTGAAATAGCTTGAGAGATTCTATAATCATATCTTTTGGTTTTGTTGAAAATATCATATATCAATATATATACTACAAAGTCAATGGAAGCAAAATCATATTCTTGGTCTTGTAGGGATGATATAATATTTGCTTCAAGTAACTTGGAGTTGTTTTATAAGGTGAAACAGTTCTTGTTCAAGAATTTTGAAATGAAAGATATGGGTAAAACGTTCTATGTCATTGGCATTAAGATCAACAAAGATAGATCTCAAAATATCTTAGAACTATCATAGGAAACCTATATAAATAAAGCTGTTAAACAACTTAGAATGAAAGATCGTTTATCCAGTGTGACACCCATTGTGAAAGGAAACAAGTTTAGCCTGTTTTAATGTCCCAATAATGAGTTGGAAAGGAAAGAGATCAAAAAAGCTCCCTATGCTTTAACAATTGGAAGCCTAATGTATGCCCAAGTCTGTACAAAGCCTAATATAACTTTTGTTATAGGCATGTTGTGAAAGTATCAACGTAATCTAGTGACTGACCATTAAAAAGATGCAAAAAAAGGTTATGCAGTACTTTCAAGGTACTGAAAAATACATATTTACTTATAGAAGAACTAACAAATAGAACTTTATGACGTCGTTTGATCCATGTGACCAACCTCACCTAGTGGGAAAAGACCTATTGTTGTTGTTGTTGTTATAGAAGAATTAACAACTTAAAAGTTGTTAGTTATTTAAACTTAGATTTGGCAGAATGTGTAGATTTAAAGAAGTTAATATCAGGATACATTTTTTAGTTTAGAAAGCTATCTCATGAAGAAGTGCAAAACAATCCTAGATAGATACCTCTACTATGAAAGCTAAGTTTATTTTCTATTTCTAGACAAGTTTACAGAGCATATGGCTAAAGAATTTCACCACTGGGCTTAAAGTTGTGGACTCAGTCTCTGGGCCCATTAGAGTGTACTACAACAACAAAGCTATTATTTTCTTGGCTTAGAATAACAAAAGTGAGAGTCAAAGGAAACACATTGACATCAAGTACTTAGTCTTAAAAGAACAAATTAGAGCTGATCAAGTAACCATTGAGCACATTTGATCGAGAGAAATGTTGGCTAATCAGCTGATTCTTTAACTAAAGGAAAGCATATGAAAGAGTTTAAAAATCATAAGCATAAGATGGATCTTAAACCATACTTGGTCCAGCTGAGATATGTAAGGAATGAAATTCTAAATCAAGGTTTGTTGACTCTATATATATTTGTATACCATTTTTATAAGACAAACACATGATATAGAAGTATTGAAGGTTTATTCATGAAAGTTTAATAGCCATAAAGCTGAAGACATACAAGTAATGCATAAAAGGTAATTCTTGTTTACTCAAAGAACCTATTGCTATGATTCTTGTAGTATGTATTTAATTTATCCAAGAATATACAATCTCACACATCATATTCGAACCAAGAAAATGTTGGAATATTTTAGATTTAAATAATATTGGAATATTTTAAATAATGATAAATTAAAATATTCCATATCCTGATATTGAATTTTAAATATTCTGATTTAGTAATCCTTGTATTTTGGATTTTAGTTGTGCCAGATAAAGTAGTTAGTGGGTTAGTAGGTCATGGTTAGTTGTTATACACGTTAAATAAAATTAACGCTCTTTTAATGAGGGTGTGTAAATTTTAAAACACTGACATTTGAGAGGGTTCCTAGCAGAGAAAGACTTCCCTAAGGAGATCCCTCACTAGGTTTTGTAATCTACTACAAAACTACTACTAAAGAACACTCCTACTCTCTTGCTGTGTTTTTCAGGAATTGATTGCTGTTTTACTGTTCGGGTTCCCACATCAAGTTTGAATTCATGGCTGAAGACATTTATAATTTATTGCTTTCGCTTTATATGTGAGCAATTACATGATAGTTACTGCTAATTGGCTTACAATTTGTATCTTCATCAGATATAAGAAACAACTGACTTACCGTGGCATGATGATACTTCAATATTGCCAAAGCATTTCCTTTGCGATAATTATATATCCTCACTCTGCCAGTAAGATGAAATAGACAGCAAGATTATACAACGGGTCTTATATCAGAAAGGCACTATATAGGTAGTTATTTTTGAAAAAAACATATGCACATTACTTTCAGGGTCAAAAGGGGAGGGGGTGGTAGGAAAGGCCTCTTAGATTGATCTCAATACTTTTGTAATTTATCCCATGTTCATGTTTATTATTCCCCTGCAAAGCTAATTGCCTCACTTTAAAGGGATGAAAATAAAAAATTCCATAATCTGTACTAAAAACCATCTTTTTCCCACAGGAAGTTCAACTGATAGCATATGAAACTTTATCTATTTTTCTCATAAATCAGACAATTCGAGCATGGATATAAAAAGTAACTTATTCTGATCCATCTTCAGCAGGAGTCAATAGAATGAAGTAAAATTAAATATCACATCATGGAAATCAAAAAAGAGAATTGTTTCTTCACACAGCATATGGAAAGGGTCACATTGTACAATTTTCACTCTAAAAAACTTTAGTCTGACACAATTCCCTACTACAGACAAAGGAAACTGCACAGGATTAAGATATTTTCAACTACAAGTTGGTATATGTCTGCATGTGATGCAAAGAGAGATAAATTCCCCCCCCCCCCATTGGGTTTGCACTTAGGAGTGTGAACTGATTAATCAAGAGAATACGCCAAATTCTTATAGATTAGTTGAAGAGGAAAAAAGAAAAAGGCTGAAAACAGTAATGCATTTACAACCTATGGTCCCAGCCAGCAGTTGCAGCAATTTTTCCATCTGGTCGGATTGAGGTGCCTGATATGCCAGGTCGCTCCAAGTTGATTTCTCTCTTGCCCACACATGTACCCTTAAGACAATATATTACATGAAAAGAACACGTGGTTAATAAGCTATGAGCTGCAAACTGAAAAACCATCATAAGATACAATCAAGCAATCTGTAATTCTTGTTCACATACTCTGCTTCACAAAAACTCAATATTGACCATTCCCACTCATTTCAAGACGTTTAATTAGTAGTTTACAGGATATATCTTGAATCCCTGATAATTCTCACAGCTTTTGTATTAGAACCTAGAAAATGACCCATTAAAAATTTCAATGAATTGACATCCAAGTGAAGGCTGGATTACAGTATGATGCCTCATGGTTTTTGCCACAGATGTTCTTGGAATGATATCTGGGCTTTTCCTTGCAATCGTGGTTATCACCTATTTTAACTTGATCTATGTAGTCTATTGTCCTCTTGATATAACTCAACTGACGTCAAGCCTTCTACTAAAAATACAGAACATATAATTTCATATCAATAAATTTAACATATTTTTAATGCCATAGCATTTTGCTTATTTCATTAACAATCAAATATGAGCAACTAATTGAAAGGGAAATATATAGAAGAGGAAAACAAAGCTATTTTGGTATCACTAAATCATGGTCATCAGCCAACGAATGAAACATGATCATTGGCTCATGGCAAAGATCCACAGAGTTAATTGTGTACTAAAAGCGTGGCAACATTGTAAGTACCATGCTTTCCTCTACACAAAGATTATAGATGCATAACAAATAAGCAAAAGAACAATTTTAGGACGGGAAATGTTTTAGTGGAAGAAGAGATTTATGATGAACAAAATTACCGTAGAATGCTCCAAAGTGTACATTACAACTTTGTCATCTGCAGCTCCTGAGATCCCTCCATTGCAAAACCCATCAATACAAACACTAAGAACTGCACAAAGGACAAGCCATTTAATACACTTTAGTCAACAAAATAACTAGAAGAAGTTTAAGGGTGCTAGCTCCAACACCTGGCTCAGAATGGAACTTTACAGAAGTTACAGGAACTCCAGGATTCCGTACGTCCCACCAAAGCATGGAACCATCTTCATATCTATCACATCCAAAACATGAGATTAGAAAAGGCAAGCATGCTATATAAAAGGAATTAATCAATCAGAAGATGAAAGCATGATCTATAAAATTACAGATGCCAGAAACAGAGCAATCCTGATTCTAATGATTACACAATTTTCACAGGAAATTGAAGCTTTGATCAATACAATATAGGCACAGCTAAAACAAGATGTTCCAAATAAGACAAAAGATGCAATTCCCCAATTCAAGGAATAAATTCAGCCAGCAGTGATGAATCAAATCTATAGCAGATCAACACATATTTATAATAATGGTCATATCCTTTTACATCCTAGTGACAAATAGAATGCAGGCTAAGGTAATGTTTGGGTATAATATTTGGTAAACAATTAATAAAAAAAACCACATACACCATATATGTGCTACAATAACAGCTCCAACAGGAACTTAATCACATATAGATGCCAAAAGCAAACATTCTTGACATCAATTTGTCAAAACATAGCCAACATCCAGATTCATGGGGCAATATTGTTAAATTTATAAATCAATACTACATGTTCAAGCTATATGGGGAACCAAAAGGAATGATAACAAGAAAGAGGATTAAGATTATACCCAGCCAAGACATTTAAAAATCCCTGTGATTCAGAAGGTAAAAATAATTGAAGTGCCATGCACATCCCTGTAAAACATTGATTGCTTTAATTTTAAAGAGAGAAAAAAAAACATGGGAGAAGTAAAGAATGGGAAATCTAGTAAGGACTTAAAGATGTGACTGTAAGCAGTGTAATAAAAATAGAGAAAAACATTAATACATAACATAGCTCTGAAAATAGATGCCCACATCAATAATGATTAGGTGCTTATCTGTTATTTCGACTAATAAATATGCAATGGGCAACAGATAGTCTACTTGAATGATAGAGTGAGAATTGCATGAAAATAAAATTACTGTATAACCTGAGCAATAAAAATTTCCCAAAAAGATGGTATTTTGGAAACCAAAGCTCAAACATCATAAAGACAAGAAACAAACCTCTGTCTTTGTTGCAGACATTTGAGGAGCTACTAGGAATGTTTGAAGGTAGTTGTGCAATCTTCTCTGCTGACTTGAGATCCCAAATTTCAACCTTCATAGCAGACAGAAATAACAAGCATCAAGGTCCCCAGAATTTTGCCAAGAAGAATACATCGACAAAGATAAAGGCTGGTATACATAATACAGATGTCCACAAACCTCAGAAGAATGCTCCCCTGATAAAGCCACATACTGTAGCCCTTCAGGATATGTCTTATCTGCAAGCAATGAGGTTTCATCAATCCAGATTCTAAATTATAAATACTCTTAGTGAAACGTAGACCAAAGACAAATGAAGAACATAAAAGAGATCACCAAAGAGACCATAAAAGAATTTAATCCATGATGGCAGCACCTCCAAAATGCAATTAGCAGAATAAGCTAAATTAATTTGTTTTGCAAATCCACTTATCCAGGTATTCTAGTACCATATAATAGAAGCATTACAATAAAAAAGTTTGAAAATATAACCAAATTCTGAAGTAGGTTAAAAAAAAAAAAGAATGCTTGTTTGAACTCAGAAAACACCTTTAAAATACGTCTGAAATTCTGAATACAATAAAGAATCTGTAGAAATGATATTTGCTACTAAAAAGCATCTCAATCTAAGTGTGAGAACTCTAGGACAAAGTCTACCCATTAACAATTGTTCAAGAGTATTAAAAGGAAAAATAACAGCAGTTTAACAAATAAGTGAGGTTCTTCCTTGCAAGACATTCAGCAATCCTGTCGAATTTGCTAGTGCATTGCCATCAGCAACAGATTGCCAGAAATTACTAGGATATGCACTCTAGTGCTCACACAGCAAATAGGGCTGGGCAAGGCAAAAAAGGCAAACTAAACCATAATATTCTATTATTGCACAGATACCTTGACAGTACAATAGGACTATGTTCCCATTTTTTAGGTACTGAAATAATTAATTTTAAACCCAAACTTCAATATGAAACCAAAAAATATGCATGTAGTTCTAATCTGACATCACAATTTAGTGATGCAATGTTATTCTAATATTATAAGAAATAGAAATAATCCCAATGGTATAGTGGAAAACTGCAAAAATAAGCATATGAAGTAAAATTCCATAAAAAACTAAAATTTACAGACCTTCAGAGCTTTCAGAACTGCTTTGATCGGCCTGAGTCTCTTCTCTTCCAACCTCCAGAATTTCACTATCAGAATTTCCCTTTAGCTCCATTCCATGGCAATCCCTTGATGCTTCCCCTTCTTTAGACCAAGTGGAAGGTTTCTTCACTAAGGAAAGCTTGCAAAAATGGTAAGCGTTTGTCTTGATTGTAAGATATGGAATCCTGGAGGGAGAAAAAGTTGATTAACAGGAAGCAAGATGATAAATAAGAACAAGTTCATAGTTTACATTACAAATTGCTTTATTATTATTATTATTCAGAAAAAGAGGATGAGTCATGTTTAAAATTGAAAGAGTTTATTTGGCATTGACAGCTAATAATGTAGGATGCCAGCAAGTGTCAAATTTAAAAAATGAAATCTTACAGAATGTAAAGCAATCAGAAAAGAAGAGAGAGAGGAAGAAAGAACAAGAAGAATCTTCTGAACTTCAGGCAAATTGATGACCTACTCTTTGAGTAATGAATTAAGGAAGGGAAGTCATGAATAAGATGAACAATGGCTACATCAGCTGAAAGGTAGAAATACCAGACATCATTTGAATCCCAAACCACATGCAGGTATTTGCAAAATGGCCAGCAACCATAAATAATGCATGAAAACACTTTTCCTAGCTTCTGTAAAGGTTTATAAATCTATGTTAAACAATTAATATGAAAGTAAGAAAAAAGGGTTAGCAAAGTCCTCACAGCAAATTTCTTTGAAAACCTGCCCTGGCCAAGTAGTAAATTGTCAATAATAGAATTGAGCATTTAAGTTAAATATGGTTGTGTACCTGGACAAACCACCATCATCGATATCCCAAAATTTCACAGTTCCATCCCTACCCTGGCTAAATGCATACAGAATAACTTCAATCTAAATGAAATTCAATAAAGTGATTATATGAACTTCCAGAAACTATATATTGAAAGTATAGAATGGAGAAGGGGGGAATGAAGGTAAGCACCTAACAAATTTATTAGTTCCAAGGGAAGCACTACTGGCAACAGCAATAATCCCGTGGGCGGCACTATGTACCCTGCCATTTGGTTTTGCTGCTAAATTATTCATATGATTGGTGAACTCAGTAGACAAATCCAAGATTTCCAAAAGAAATATATATATATATATATATATATATATTTGCATGATTGTGAAGCAAAAGGATTAAAAAGAATAAATGCTAAGAAAAATGTAGAAATGGACACCATGCAGATGACACAGTTCGATGTTGAATGATATCCCAAATCCGTAGTTCACCATCAGCAGAACTGCAAACAAGACCATGGAGCAACCTATTAAGCCAAACTTATTATATAGGCAAACCATTAAACAAAACAACCATGGCAAACAATAATGATTATTATCAATAATTACAGAAAAAATTACATTGGTTACCCGGAGAATAATATGGGTTTAAATGGATGAAAACAAATGTCCATCACAGAAGCACGATGGCCTCGTAGCACTGCCACTGGATCTGGTGGCGGTCTTTTGTTCATTCTTCCTCTTTCCCGTCTAATTGTAACTTGAGAGTTCAGCAGAACTTTTAACTGACTACTGGCAGCAGTGAACAGTTTCTGCTTGTCACATACAATGTTCAATGAGTATAAAAAATAAATGTGTAGTGATCTCCACTAGGGGTTCTTATGTAATTGAGACTATATTCAAATTTCAGAGACAAAAAGAGGCATATACAAAGAAAATTATTCCCGTTTCAGAGATGATCAGACAATATATACAGCAACTTAAATGACTAGTAGAGTTGATTATGAGAATGAACCAAAACTACATACTGCATTGGAAATTTAAATCAGAAAGTTTGCAGCATTTTATTGGATATAGAGAGGTAGATTATCATTTAAAGAAGTAAGCCATGAGAAATTGAATAGTGTGAGCTGAGAGGAAATGGCATTGATTGAATGATGATTACTTAGTTGAGTTTAGAGTTTTTTTAAAAATATTATTTTGGAAATTTAAAATGAATTTTTCCTTTTTAATAAAAAATAGTTTTTATGAATTTTACTTAACTTTAAAGTGAATTATAGGTTAGAAAGGTTTACAGTGATGATAAAGGGAAAGACGTCAAAATGGATCCTTAATTACCAGTTCATTCAACCTTCTACTATCAAGTAATTCAACATTCAAAGACATTTGCACAAATTAAGCACTTCAATGATTAGATTTATTATGTTCTAAGTCGAAGACTAGTCAGAGCAACATTTTTTCTGATTCAATGTACTTGACTATATATATTCACGCACACACATACACTTGGATTTCTTTGATTATCAATTTCCCATAGTAGGAAGCAAATATATTTTAGTTACAGTTTAGAGAAATCAAAATCAAGATATGACTTGGGAGAACTGCATATAAAATTTAGCTTTTAAATTTATACAATGTTATTGCCACTAGTTTGAGGTACCCCAGAAAATCATAAATATCAAACAATGCATGCTAGCCTATATTTTCCATCAAATCCCAGCAAGCAAACAAGCAAGTGTAGCAAAGAATAAATTGTTGCAGAAAGGTACCTCACAGAAGAATACCCTCTGGGCTTAGTATTGCAAATATTAGTATAAATTGGAAAACGAAAGATGGAAGAGCTCAACGGAGAAAACCCAAAATTCAACAACTCAGTATCAACCAATGTTCAACAGCAACTCAGCAACACCAACCAACAACAAATTTCTTTCTACCATATATTTCTCCAGAACTCTCTACAAGCAATGCCAACCAGAATTGCAAACTCATACAAGCAATGCTATCTCATACCCAGTACCATATTTGCCCATTGTCAGGATACAAACTAAGTTAATACAAACCCAGTACTATATCTGTCTAGCAGTTACAGATAATGCAATCAGTAGATGTTCTATCACAGACGCAGAGAAATAAGCCAAAAATAGGATATATCACAGATGCAGAGCAATCCTAAACATGCGTAGTTCCAATTAGATGGGGGCAGGGAAAACCATACCTTCTAGCAGATTATGGGGTATAGGAACACCACGAACCACAAAACTCACCACCTGTGATGAAACACACACCATAAAAGAGGAAGAAGATGATACGAGATTAAACAAAGAAGAGAGAAAGAGGAAGGAAATCGAGGAAATGTACCTTTACCGACGGTGGCCCGCGGAGGAGAAGATGGGACTCCGGAGACGGGAGCTGTCGTGAAGAACAATGGACGAGAGGCTTGTTTGCGTTCGACAGGATCATGGCTAAGGCACGATAGGGATCATGGTACAGGAGGGCAAAATTGTCACAAAATATCCCTGATTGGAAAAATTTGGATGTAAGTTCTAAAAAATTTAATAAAAAATAAGTTCATTTTAAAAAGACTTAAATATCAAATGAATTTTCGAATGGTTGTATTATAATTATTTTATATATATTATTAATTATTAATAATATCATTAAAAAATCGTATATATATATATAATGCTTAGAGAGAGTTGTATTATAATTATTTTATATATATTATTAATTATTAATAATATCATTAAAAAAAATCGTATATATATATAATGCTTAGAGAGAATCACACTATTTCGAAATCATAAATAGTGTGATTCATCTCATGCAATGTGCACCTTTTTTTTTTAATATTACGCAAATTTTCATGTAACAAGTTCACTTAATTATTTATAATTATTAAATAAAACAAATATTTGTATATAAATATAATTGTCATTTTTTACTTTATCTATTACATAATATATTATTAGAAATAAATTATAATTCAAACAAAACACATTATTAATCAATAATATTATTTAAATAAATTATCATTTGGAGAGTTGTATTGTTTCATATATAATCTAAGTGATTTGAATTTTCTACAATATTTCTTTTAAGCTAGTTTGTACAAATACAAAAGGACATCAAATAATAAATAAAACAAAATGAAGAGAATTTATCAAATGATATTTGAATACTTAACTTTACAATACCATTAATAAATAACAGAGGCATTCTTTGACTATATATACTTATAATTTGGTGGATAAATATTTTTTAACAAAAGATAAAATAGAAATATCTAATATTTTAAAAAATAAAATAAACAAAACAAAAAGAAATCAACTTTTTTCTTTTAATATGAGTTCAACCGAGCTTGGCCATTTTTAATCAAGTCAAGCTTGGGTCCTTTTTAATCGCATTCTTCGACTATACATACTTATAAATGAGAACTTTCTACCAAACAATAAAATAATAAAGTAGATATATCTAATATTTAAAAAAAATAAAAAAAAAAACAAAAAAAATTCATACTTTTTTTAATATTAGCCAAGCTAGGCTTGGCTTTTTTTTAATCAAGTTAGACATAGGCTTGTTTACATGTTAATATTATTAGGTTAGGCTTGAGCTTAAATTTTTTTTTTGGTAAATTTTTTTTTTATAAACTTGATTGTAATCAAATTTATTACAAACTTGTTTAATTGGAGAAATGAAAGGGAATTCATCTTTTTAAAAATACTTATTATTATTGTATAACTATTATTTTATTAATTTTTATTTATTATTATTTTTAAAAATAAGAATATAGTGATTATTTTTTATTCTTATTTATTACTATAGTTATTTCTACCTTATATATCAAACAAGAGAATTGATTGAGATTTCATCTATCAAGCGAGGGGAAAAAAAAAATCTCCTTTTTGGGAGGACGACGAAAATGGTGTTTCTTAAGTGATAAGTATGACACCCAACCAAATATATATTTTGTAGCATTTTCTTTCTTGTTCTTATTTTATTTCTTTTTTTTTAGTATACCAAATATAACTTAATAGTCTAGACCAAATGATTTAGGGTTAGCCCATTTTAAAATAAATTAAAAATATATATTTAACTTTTAAATTAAGCCTTTGTTAAAAAGTGACAACAATTCTACAATTAAAAAAACAAATAATTACCAATTTGGCATATAAATTTTAGAATGTAACAAAACAATATTCCTTAAAATTTGGACTAAAATAAAGACTTCAAATCTCAATTAATTTATAGTGTAAGAAATAAATTATGACCGACTCATAAAAATCTTTGTCTATTGAAGACATGCAACTACTTTTATGAAACTCTTCTATAATAAACATACATACCCTCAAAGCAACACATCTCCCGAGTCTTTTAGCTTAACTACCAAGTTTCTCTACCTCATATCTATCTTGCGTTGTATTCTTTCTCTTCATTTCTTTGACTTGAGCATTGAAGCCTATGACAAAACTTGCCCTCTCAAGATTTTGACCACTTCATATTGTGGAAGATCAATGCAAGACCCGACAACTAGAGCACCAACCCAAGTATTAGGGGAATCAACTAAATCGATACTAGTTAATCATTAGTATTGTCTATAGAGACATGCCATCTTTACCAAATGATTTGAGATTTAGCACTGTAATTTTGGAGAATTCTTTCTAAATTTTTTTATAGAGATTAAATGAAGATCAATTAGATAAATTAGACTAAGAAAATAAAATCATATTGTAAGAAGAAAATGGCATCATATCAGATTGATGAGATTAGATTAGGGCACAAAATTGATTAAATTTCAAGAACCGATAAAATCATACATATGCAACCAATTTCTCTTTAAACAAATCTAAGAAGTCAAATAGTATCATCATAAAGACAAAATTGAAAACAAAAAAAAAAGAAAATCAAAGAGAAAGAAAACTTCATTTGGAAATCTCCATTGCCTCCTTTCACCATTTTCGCCATTGGTGAATGTCACTTTCTCTAGCAATGAAAGGCTTGTTTGATTTTTTGTTTTAAGAATAATTTTTTGTTTTTAAAAATAAAAAAATTATTTAATAATGTGTTTTTAATGAAGTGATTTGTAAAATAAAAAAATAGAATTATGTTTTCAAAAATAAAAAAATCTAAATATATTTTTAAATATTTTGTAACTTTTATTTTGCAAACTAAAAAAAACAAAAAAATAACGATTTTTTGAAATAATAATTTAACTAGATTTTTTAATTTTTTTATTTTCATAATTTATTTTAAAAAACATCTATTTTAAAAATATTAAAAACAAAATATAATCAAACATGCCCAAAATCATTATCATTTTGTGAGGTCATCATTTCTCCTATTGCCCATTGTCAATTCTCACCATCTGATTCAATTTGAAAATTCTTATTTTGATTATTTTTTTATTATCCCTACTTCACATGTAAAGTGAAGAGAAAAAAAGAGATAAATAAATAAGATCAACATCTATTATGTGAATCTCACACAGGTGAGTCCCATTTTTTTTTTTTCTCTTTTTTTCTTCTCACTTCACTTAAAAATATTTTAGATTATCTACTTCCATTATTTATTGGGCTTGGATTCCTTAAAATACTTTAAGGAATAAAATGATGAGAGAAAAAAAAAAAAGAAAAATAAGTTGGACCAATATTTATCATATGAATTCCACAATAGGTGGGTCTTATTTTTTCTCTCTATTTTTTTTTATTTCACTTAAAATATTTTAAGTGATTTACTCCCATTATTTATTATCTACTATATCTTATTAATTTTGATAAAAATCATACTATTTTTAAATCATAAAAAATACAACTCATCTCATGTATATAATATTAATAACTCATAAAGGGTATGATTATATATTGAGTTAGAGGCTTTGTCTCTTTTTTTTTGTTAATGTTTCTTGTTTTAAAATTAAAATTAAAATTTATTTTGGAAGTACAATTTCCTGTGCTACTAGCAGTGACCCACTTCAGTGTATCAAATTCTTGGTAAACCACTCTTTATTGTGAAGATTTACGCAAATTCCAATCACTACAGTATTGATCCCACAATGTAATCTGCCGCTAAATGGGAGCATCAGGATATGCTCATCCCACGGAAGCGATGGAAAGATTGGACACTCAACTTTTATAAACAGCTTTTTTTTTAATATATAATTATTCTTAACCCTCAAGTCTTGTATTAAAAATAAAAAACTTTTTCACAAATCTGACAATCAGCTAACCAAATATTGTCATCAGAATTAAAATTACGAAGCGATTAAATTTAACTTGTTTTTGTTGATTTCAGTTTACGGTTGAGACTTGAAACTCTCTTGTAATTTTGTAATTAGACATGCTATAATAATAATAATAATAATAATAATAATAATAATAATAATAATAGTCCTGCCGTTCTTCTTTAAAATTCATTTGATATACAAAAAAATTAGTTGTAATTTTTTTAAAAAAAGATAATATAAAAAATAAAAATAATTTTAATATTTTTATTTTTAATAATTAATAAATAATATTAAATAATAATTACAAAAACAAAATAAAAATCACATAAAATTTTTCTTATATCTTTAGTTTCCTCTGAGCTGGGCCCATGCTTCACGACTCATCTCACAATCTCGGATTCCTCACTGCCACCAGCCCCAGCCAGAAGCCACAACCCGCCACCAAATCCACTAGACCCGGGCCCCCACGACTCCGGCACATCAAATTGAGTTTTGGGCAACACCAACAGGTTGGTCTTTCAATCTTTCTTCTCCTTCCTTTCTCTCGTTTGTTTGGATTGTCACGGTGGACCTCTTCGTCTTCTTTTTCCTGTTTGAGATCATCCTTATATGAGAGATTGAAGTCTATGTGGTACG
The DNA here is from genome assembly GCA_026724425.1 of Erythrophleum ivorense. NCBI lineage: Eukaryota > Viridiplantae > Streptophyta > Magnoliopsida > Fabales > Fabaceae > Erythrophleum > Erythrophleum ivorense. The sequence goes on from JAIUCV010000009.1 coordinate 48,702,494, forward strand.
GATTTTGCTAACTAGCAGTGTTTCAGGTTCACATGTGTCCCTACGTTGAGTACAATTGTACGAAATTATACATTTAATTTTCTGTTGTTGTTTTTGTTTATTGTAGTACGTAGTACTACTGCGTTCTTTGTTTTCGTTTTCGATTGGTTGCAGACGGGCTCCCTTTCTTTCTTTTTCCCAATGTTCATTCATTTTTTCAGAAAATTGGGGCTTGGTAAATATCCATTGCGGTTCTTTCAAAGACACGAATTGAATTTGCTTCTCCATCTGTTTTCCCTACTGTTTTCGACGTGCCTTCACCCCAAATGTTCGCATAGCAAGATGTTTGGTAAATGCATGTTTGATTTGTAATAATATTTCCCTGGAACTTCTATCAGAGTTACGGATGGCCAAATGGGCCTTCCATGTTATTTGCACCTCTTCTATTCAGTGACCCTTTGGGTAATCTGTGCCTTCATTTTTCTGTATAAGATGTAAAGATCCATGATGTGATTGGATAGTTTGCACACCATTTGTTTGGTTATGGGTCTCCCTGACTTTTTCCACTATTTGATCTTCAGGGTAACTTCTAAACATTATCCATGAAGCTCTATGATGGATTCATGGAGATATTGAAGATTCAGAAGTTCCGTAGATTGGTGTCTTATACTGGGTTCTACTGCTTTGTTGCAGTTTTGAGTTATGCTTATACTGGCAATACGTGGGTTAAACACATGTTGAAACCTTATTACAAGTGCTGGAACTTATCTGAGATTGGTTCACATATTAATCTCTGGCTTGTTGGTATATGTTTTTGGTTTTGCAGAACAAGGGCTGGTTATTCCAGAGCTGATCAATTCTATGCATCTTACCCAGCTGGAACTGAGCTTTTAACAGATACCGTCAAGGTCTTTGCTGTTTGCCTATAACTTGGGAAGTGGATATATTTGTCTGATATTATTTTAGTCAAAGTATGCTGATAGTTTTTTGAATCTGTTATTAGTTATACAAAGCTGCACTTGGCAACTGCTTTGAAGCTGAAGAGTGGGGTCCAATTGAGTTCTGCATCATGGCAAAACACTTTGAGCGTCAGGGAAAGTCACCATACGCATACCATGCAGTAAGTTATCCAATGCCTGTATTTCTTTCTAATTGCTCCTTCCCACCCTGTATGTTAGAATTCTCTAAACATTTCTCCTTTTCCTTTTATTTTTTTGGTCTGTCAAGAATTGGATTTAAAAAGTCATAATAACTGTCAGTTGATTGTAATTTAGAAGGGCTTTGATTGGTAAATCCTAGTTCTACGCCAATCTCATAATAATTTGCTGCTTTCAATTTTCTGCACTGCTCCTTATCAAGGATGTGCAAATAAAATGCTAAAGGAAGAACAATATTTCTCTTTAACTTTGTGTAATGCCTCTGTAATGAATAAAATTCCTAGTGAGTTCCAGTTTAATTGTTGATGACTTTTTCATGTGTAAGATTGTGGAGGAAGCAGATGGAGTTTTTCTTCCACTCTCTTTATGGTAGAGTACTAGAGTGGAATAATTTAAGATGGGGGTAGATCTGGTTTCTGGACATAATTTTCTTGTTATTCTCAAGTCACGCAAAATAAGGTTTATATTATGAATAAATAAACAGCGCCTTAAACACCTCAACGTGTATTTTGCATGGTAACAATGGTTCATCAATAGGATTCTGTTAGTGATGTGGAGACAACTGACCTTTTTATCGGAGCTAAATTCTTTCTTTGGGGATGTAAATTAGGGGAAGGATTGATGTTATTATTCGTTCATCTTAATCTTTCATTTTCATTTTGTTTTAAAAGAAAACTAAATTTTGCCCACTCGGCTATGATTCAAGTGGTGAGAGCTGGGTTTTATTTACAGATCCAAATCACGCTATCACTCAAACAGTGGTTGTTAAAAAGAAAAGGCAACGAAATGATGGTTTTTCCAATACTCTGATTATCTTCGAGGCATTATAGCAACAAGGATATGACTGTATATGTAATGAGAGCATAATGTCAGAAACATCAGAGAATTATACTCCTGATCCTTCTCCTTGTCTATAGATTTTTTTTTTCTTTTTTTAATGAGAAATTTACTATGTTCTTTGTTGTTTTGTTAAAGTAATTTTTAGCTGCTTTGGCCAAAGGGATGAGATTTTGTGCTTATACCCTTTTTGATGAAAGTTAAACCATTGTTAAAGTAATTCTTAGCTGCTTTGGCCAAAGGGATGAGATTTTAGGATTCTACCCTTTTTGATGAAAGTTAAACCAAGTCTTTGACTTGACGTAACTCAAGCAGAGAACTTTTAACCATAATTTAAAGCAAGCTTTCCTTTTTTTCTTTCTTTTTTTTAATGGAATCAGTTATGATGATTAAAAGAAAATGTTTCACATTTCAATGACACTCGAAATATGATCAAAAGCTGGTTTCCCCCCTTTCTTTAAAATCAGTATGTGATGTGAGGTCTTGAAAATCTATTGCATTTCTTAAGCCTTCTTTGGAATAAAATGTTTGATGTTAGCAACTCTTCTTTCTGGACTATTTTTTGTGTTTGAATTCTTGCAGCAATATATTGCACACCTCCTCTCTCTTGGACAACTTGATGGAAGTGGTTAACTAGTAAGGTGGATGTACGGTGACACATGACCAAGTGGCTAGCTGGCAAGTAAACGCAATAGAGAATGAGGATCAATTGCTTGATGAGTTTTATACTTGTAATGCTAGAACCTTGTTTTGAATAAGTAATACTGTAAATGCTGCATATCTTATTTTTCCTTGGTAGGTTAACAAATATGTTGGGATCATACTTTTTCTTTTTTTGGGTTCAATATTTTTGAGATCATATAAATGCCTAGAAAAATATTGGTTGCTTCGGACTGTGGTTAGACAGGCTACATTGCTCATTGTCTGATACTCGGTAGATCTGGTTTGGAATCAGCTAAAAAGAAGACATTTAATCTAGTTCGTACATCTAGGCCCTTAAGATGATGCTTAGAAATTTTAGTAATTGAATGTGAAATACTCTACATTACCCAATCTCTATATTAAAAAAGGGGAAGACCAAATTTTAAGAATCTAGGCAATCACAAAGAATGGCAGAGTAATGTTATGTGATTTGCATAATTACCAGGATCGTACCTCCATGATTCTATATTATTGATAACTTTTTTTTTAATTTCATTAATTAACTACAAATAACTTTTCTTCTTCTGAACTTAACAGGAGACTGACATACATTAAGGTATTTAGTTGTGTGGAAGATAAAAAGATTTTCTCTATATATTTGTATGTAATGTTTATTATGATTTTGTAATTATTATTTATTATTTAATAATATTTATTTATTTTTAATTCAAATTAATATAAGGATATAAAAATTTTTATTTGTAAAATTATTTTTTTTATAATTTTCTTTTTATTCTGTATACCGAACAGGTCATGGAATTAAAACTATAAATTCTTAATGAAAGCATGATAAGTGTATAAATTTTTAATAAAAATATAATTAATGTATAATTTAATTAAAAATTATAATTATATACAAAAATTATATACTTATTACACTTTAATTGAAGAATCCAACAAGAAAATTTTAAAAAAATACGTATAAATTTTTCCCTTAACCCAGTTATATGCAGAAAATATTAGAAGGCACCCAGGAAAGAAAGATGTGCTTAGTGTTACTTAGATAAAATGGATACAGCCTCATTTTACCATCAAATAATTGTTGATAATTACAATTTCACTTTATTTATTTTAAAAGTGAAACTTGAATTTTCTATTGAATCATTGTGATTATCCATACTATTATATAAAATAGTCAGGAGAAATTTGATTCAATATATTGATAGTCATCACTAAATGCATTAGAAACCTCAAATTAGTAGAACTAAACCACTATAATTTCTTTTGATATCACTACTTCCACCATCTCTTTTTCCCCATGCAGGTGGTAGTTGAGGGGCTTGCATAGATAAAGAAAGCAACTCCCCCTTTTAATTATCAATTCAAATGGGAAAGCTCATCTTCAAGAACATCTGCAATCATTTCTACCTGTGCAGGAAAACTAAAAGCTCAAATGTTAATTATTGTGTGCGCCCTACATGAGTAACCCAAAATACAAATGCAAGCATGCAAAAGAGAGCACCATCATAGAAAATAAAGAACACTGCACGTCAGCCTATGAAGCCCAGACACATATAGGGACCCATTAAACTTAAAATACAAAACACACCACAAACGTGTGCGATCATCCGTGTCTCATGGCAGTATCTCAAGGCAGTGTCAATGTCCGATTCTTAAAATATGAGTGTCCATACTTAATATATGACAGTTGATGTTAGCCAAATACCCTTAAAACTTACCTCGCGGTTTTTGTTCCATAACAACCGCGCACATAGAAGCATTCATACTAGCACTCTTTACAAGCCTATGACCATTGTAAGCTGATTTGCAATGGTTGTTCTGCATTGTTAATGAATTTCTGCATGCATCTTCCAGTTCTTTGACGCTAAGGGACCTTGGAGGACTCTGAAGTGTTGCACGTACAACGGAAGCTGCATTCTCGTTCTTAAGTGAATTCTTTCTGTCAGTTGCCTCCTCCTCTTCCCTGGCTGCACAGATCCGCTCCCTGTTGTGAAAGCCGGCCAATCAATTTAGAAGAGACAAGAAAATCGAATAACATAGCCACTAAGAAGCATGGGTCAGGTCACAACATGACAAAATATATAATGTCCCATAATTTGAAGTGTTGCATCGGGTTTGAGACTTGCATTGGACACAAACTCGTATCAGACCTGATATGTCTCCTTTTTAGAAGTATAAATGCTTCAGTATAGTCACTAGCTAATCTCAATATTATGGTCAACATATTACCTGGGCAACGAGGCATATTTCCTATGGAGTAGTGTGCTTCTTTCTCCTTTGCCATTATTTTCCTCAAGATCCGCAAATTGCTGCTTGAAGCCATCAAGTCCACTGGGTAAGTGTCATGTTCAAGTTAGTCATATGATCAATGATTTTTAGCAGAAAATCGTATAAAGAAATAGAAAAGTTACTTAGATAAAATTTTCGAACGAGGGAAATAAATGCCCTCAGATGAGGAAACTACAAGTATGATCAACCTTAACTTCGTTACCAATGTGGGAATGAACAATTCAGAGTAATCCCACTCCCTGATGGACATATCTAAAAGATCAATGAATCAAAACACTGTATCTGGAACTAGTCGAATTTGGTTTATCTTTGAGTCTGATTAAATAAACTAATATTCTGAACTAGATCTGACTAAAGGCTGGTTTGCAAATTTGAGTTATGAACTCGAAATTCAAAAAATTTCTATAAGAAATAAAACTTGAAATTCACCCTAGGATCAGGAGTATCACAAACCTATGAATTTTGAAGGACTACCAGTCTTGGGTGTGAATCATAGAAATTATTAGACATTTTTTTATAAGATCAAGTCACAGTAAAGCAATTTTTCTGCTCTTCGTAGAATTCAGTTACTAAGAGCATCAAAAGCAGTTGTCTTATGATGCCTGACCTGGGATACATAAAGCTAGTCTTTCCTGCACCATGAAGATACTCCTGCAGCATCTCCGGATGATATTCTAAAATCTTCATCCTCAATATATAAACAAATTAGACATCTAAAAAGGGAATGTTAACAAAGAATAAAATACTCAACTTCCTGACGGTAACAAGCATCATAATTTGGTTTATACCTCTCTATAAATTAGTTCTCTTACATCATCTTTGGTCAATTTTCTTCTTTCAAACTCGAACTCAAACTTTGAAATTGGTTTCATGGATGTTTCTTCAGCCAAATTTGCTAACCCATGAAAATAGGGATCAGCTAATGCCTGTGATACAGAAATTAACAGAAGTTGAACTGCATGTGTTTCAGATCAAGCAGATTTACTTCTCATTCATCCACCCCCGGTTGGGGGGGGGGGGGGGGGAGGATGAAACATAGGTGCAGTTTCTGAGGTGTTTTCTCCAATAAAAACATTTGAACATCTTTTTCAACCCAGAACTACAACCTTGATTCTTTCACAAGAAAAAGAAATTCACATGTTATAATTTTATTGTAGAAACATGAAAAAAAAAATTGAATAAAACAAATGAGTGTACTGAATCTTACCTCTTCAGCAGATGGACGCTGCTTAGGATCAAAAGCAAGCAAGCGCTGGAGTAAACGAAGAGCCATTGGGTCTGCATGAGGGAATTTTTCTGAGAACGGAATGGATGGCTTTCTCCCCATGCTATTTAAATAAATTCTAGCCTTTTCATTCCGAATCTGCAGGAATTATTGAAGAAGCCAAATGATCAGAACATTCAATTATGACCAGGTTGTAGAGGTCATTTGCAACACAATTACTACAAAAGTATCTATGAAGCATGGAAACTTGAAAAAAACTGAGGAGTGTCAGACACTTATACAAGAAAATGTGACACTTGACATTGAAGACTTCAAATTTTGCCATGTCATGGTGTTTGTGTCCGTATCATGTCTCACATGTCTATGTTAGTGTCCATGCTTCTTATATTATAAGTTTTCCTTATATCGAAACAAATTCATAGTAAAAGTAACAAACCCTAGCAATGGATTCGACAGGAGGAGTTCCAAGCAAGTCAGTTATGAGATCCAATTGATGCCCCACATTATTTCCGGGAAATAAAGGTTCCCCAGTTAGCATTTCCGCAAAAATACATCCTATGCTCCAGATATCTACAGCAGGGGTATACTGCATAAGAAAAAGTGTTCAGAACATCTGGTAAACCTCAAAAAGAACATAAAAAAAGGGAAAAAGTCAGATGTTTATTTTAAGTGAGCCAAAACTGCAGCACGTACTAGAATACACTTGAAGAAAATCAAAACATGATTTGCAAAGCTACATTTGTCTAGGAATGCGAAGCTTCCTTTCTTTCACCTGGACTTCAAGAACTGAAGATCATCTCAGAAGAAATGAAATGGTATGTACCATTTTGAGTTAAAAAATGCATTTCAACTGTAATTGTTAACTCATACATCGCAAAGAAGCACACAATCACAATCTTTAAGGGAGGTTAATGTAATATTTTTAAATCTGGAAGGGATGAGAGTGTAAGTTTTGTAAAGTTCAGGAAAGGTTCTAGTATAAATTTAGTACTAGAGTAACTACCAAGTCTACAGCTACCACAGCACTCTTACAGCTACAACACCAGCAAGGGCCATGGGTAGTAAATAAACTTCAGAACATAAATAAATTGTTTACAGATGTGAAAGAAAGAGTTTAAAAACCAAAATGTCAAATATGTTTCAAGTCATTTAAATAATAAAGAGAATGCTTCAGAAAAAAAATCATATTATTTTCAGTCACCTTAGAGAAAAAAGAGCCACATAGTTCGGGAGCACGGTACCATCGAGTTGCCACATAATCCTTGGGAATTGTAAAAAGATAGACATCAATTTCATAGGCTCAGCAGAATAGCTCTAAACTATGCAATAAGTCAATGATAGATAAATGAAGCAACATATTTTAGACTAAAATCTGCTTTGGGAATGATGAAACTTCTCAAATTTTACTATGCTGCAAGACATTATCATAAAACTTGTGTAGAAGTTGCTGCTAACAGCAGAATTCCAGCAACGTCTACACAACTTCTACTGCAGAATTCTTTTGATAAAGGGCTTGGAAAACATTATGACAAACAGCTTTCAATGTCTAAACTAGAGAAAAGAAAAATTATGCTTAACAGACTCTGCAAAAAGGGAAAACCTAAGAAGCATTGATATAGATACAGATATGAAGCATGACACAACATGACATGGACACCGTGACAAAGATAGAATATGTAGTGTCCTAGTAGAATTTGAAATGTCATATCGTGTTTCAGGCTCATATCTAACCGGATATGACTCCATTTTTCATGTATTAAAAACACTGAGATTTATTCAGGTAGAAAGGACCCCTTTAGTGCTATCAAAAGTATTCGAGGCCTTTTTAAAAACCAGTAGAGAATGTTGTGACATTTGTAGTCCAAATGTCACGGTATCAGAAGCCAAACAACAATCCTTGAAAGGGCCTAAAAAATGGTATAAAAAGCAACCATTGACCAATAGGAGCACATACTGTCCAAAAAATAGCAGATGGGGCATCACCAAATGATGCACGAGCAAGCCCAAAATCACAAATCTTTAGTTTGCAGTCTGCATTAGCCAGAATGTTTTTTGGTTTCAAGTCCCGGTGGAAGACATGCGCTGCATAATTAATGAGACTAAACATCAGGCTAATTATAGTCTAGAAGTTCATGTGCTAGACTGGTCCATAAGTATACTTGACCCAACTTAATAGGCCTAATCCCAAGTTTAATATTTGGGTTAATAAGTTAAGATATAAGCCCAATAAACAATTTCTCAAATTTGAGGAAATTAATGTTTTATACAAATAAACACGGATCAAGCCTAGGATTTACACATAGGCTTGGGTCATTATCTACCCTTTATTTAAGGGCCTAAATGAAGCCATGCTAGCCCAACACCTAAAGTGTCTATTGGCCTTTAGTCTAAGCACAGCCCGGCATAGCCCATGAACAGGTATAAGTCATAGCAAAGTTAAGCAACATTCCACTGGGGACATTATGGCAAGATATCAAACTCAAACCTGAATGTATGTATTTTAGAGCTCGAAGAAGTTGGTACAGGAAGAATTGGTAGTGTCCAGGAGTGAGATCATGGTTTGCTTCAATAACTTCATGAAGATCAGATTCCATTAACTCGAACACCACATAAATGTCTTCGAATTCTCTTCGGCATGGAGGAAGCATTATGTGCTTTATTTCTACAATATCTGGATGTTTCAGCAGCCGAAGGAGCTTTATTTCTCGTAGAATGCGTGTGGCATCAGAAACATGTTCAAAGACATTGTTAATCTTCTTGATAGCTACCCTCTCTCCACTGTGTGTATCAACTGCAGATGCAACAACACCATAGCTGCCCTTGCCAACCACTTCTTGAATTTCGTACCGACTTGCCTCCCCATACTCGGTGAAAAAATCTTTATCACGCATATTCTAAATTAAACCAAACCAATATTAGAAAAGCTTCAGAAAGATAATGCAACAAGCAAAATAGTACCAAAGGACATATGATGCCAGATAACTTTTTACATTCACCTGCAAATATACAGATCTCAATGCTGTTATTAGTAAAGTTTTCATTAATTAAAAAAGTATGCATAAATAGTACTTCGTTAAAATGAAAATTCATATAAAACTTAACCTTCTGATGTAAAAAGGTGACACTATATATATATATATATATACACACCTTACTGCGAAGGATAGAAACCCAGATAAACCAGTAATTTATGGACAGTACAAATAATCACACCCAATATATGCACTCAAAGGTCAATAAAGATTTATTTCCAAGTAAAACATTCTGCTGGATTTGATAATCTCTCCCTATAATCTATTTCCTTTTACATATGGTTCTCTTCAGATTTTCTGAAAGCATTGTAATATGTTGATGGGGAGAATTGTTCTTGATGAGAATACAACCAGGGCACCGCCTAATATAAATGCAACGGACTTGGCAAACTTGGCAAAAGATCAAAGAGAAATAAGAGATTGTTCAGAAGGATTTGAAAGTTTGTAATTAATAAAAGGACTTGATAATTATTGAATAAATTAATGCTTTAGTCCTTAAAAAATTAGTATTTTCTCAATTTGATCCTCCAAAGATAAAGTCTTTCAATTTAGTTCCTAAAAGATCACTCTCCTTTCAATTTAGTTCTTCAAAGATAAAACCTCTCAATTTAGTCTCCCAAATATTTTCTCTTAACAAAACGGTCCCTTTGGGAAGCATTTGTGACTCTCTAATACATTGAAATCTAGCTCTAATACAAAAACAATGTCAATTTAGGGTTGAAAAAAACTGGACAAGTCCACATGGGATCATATTTTTGCCTAACAGATGGACCATTTTGATTGGAAAAAAATGTTTGGGGAATTAAATTAAGAGGCTTTATTTTTGGAGAATCAAATTGAAAGAAGAGTGATCTTCTAAGGACTAAATAATTAATTTACTAATAATTATTCAAAGATGGCAAAACCATGCCATAATTAGGGTGTCAATCTTTAATATCAGTTATTCTAAACACTTTTTTTCCCCATAAGTGAATAAAGATGGCACATGAAATCCAGAGAGTAAAGTGGTCATTAAAGATTCAAACGGCCTAATAATTGTAAATTAAACAAACTCAAAACACTAGGTGCCAATTAGCTTCTTGTAAAACATAAAATGCCAAATTAGACATTTGGAAGCATGTAGCTTTCATTGAGCTTTGATTATTCGGAGGCTGTTCTGAATTCTGAGAAGCAAGCATTTTGATGCCAATTAAACAGAAGAGTAAGACAGACAGCACTAGTATATAAACAAAAATCCATCAAATGAATTATTCTAACGCAGAAGAAAATCTAAGGCTAACAGTATCTCATAGGTGCAAAGAATTCACTTAAGATACAAGCAAGATGAATAACCAAATAACAATAAAAAATATAAGAATATCATGAAAAAATAATTTGTATCCATAGAAGAAATCTGAAAACCTCGATTTTACTCTGCAACCCGTAAACCTCAGAAGATAGTTCGTTCCAGACTCACTGACATGCCCAAGTAACCTACAGAAGAATAAGAATTGATCAAGATAAAAGCTTATATAATGACAATATATATATATATATATATAATATAAAAATGACCTTTAAAATTTAAACGTCGATCTTACTCTGCAACCAGTCAAACTGAGAACTCAGAATACAGTTCGCTCCAGACTCGCAGACATGCCCAGGTAATTCACAAAAGAATAAGAATTAATCAAGATAAAAGCTTATATAGTAAATTTTTTTGCGGAGAAAATGCTCCTTCAATTTTGAATTTGTCAAACAAACTGCTATCATCATCAATCACGTTTAGAATTCCTCAAAAATTGGGAAGTAATAACATATGATTATATTACAAAGTCAAACAACATGAGCGAAATAAAAATACACAAACAAATGGAACAGAATATGGTCCAAATATGGCAATATATCAGTGTAGGATTGGTTCAAGAAAAGGACAGAACTAGTTACAGCAACAAGCCTCGATATGCGGGCCTTATCTTAATCTTCTACTCAAGCCACATAGTAAGAGTCAGAGACAGAGCGAGCACAACTGGGCCTCTAACATACAAGAAGCATGGTTATTAATACGGATACAGAGCACCACGTGTTACAGACACGACAAAATATAGGATGTTTTTTAAATACGATTTAGGTATGTTCAGATTGAGTAGATATGAAAGGAAGGTGAATTTTTAATTTAAATATATATTTTTTCTTTTTCCTTCGTGCTCTTCAATCGAATCCGTTTTTGAAGAATTTCAGCTTACCTCCTTACATGTAGCGATCAGTGATCCTGAACTGCATGTTGTTTCTCGCCGGAGACGATATTGCAGAGTAGATATGAAAGGTGACGTGGCATAGGAAACGCCGCCAGAGATTACTCCGGCCGGCTTTACCGGCGAGCTCAGCCTAGATTGTGTCCGAGAACTAAGGGTTCGGAAAAATAGATGCTGTTGGACTTTGGCTTCGCTAACACTAGATCCAGAAATTATGTGAATTAGTCTTAATACTGGAATGTAGACAAATACCAGTGTAGTACATCAAATTTTGTTGGACGAGGATCCCCTAAGGTATGCCTACAGTTTAGGCGCACTGACGAGGGGAATTTTATAATAATAATAATAATAATAATAATAATAATAATAATAATAATAATAATAATCTTTTAAAAGGATCCATTTTCAATTTTATGCTGGTCTGAATTTTTCATTTTAATATTTTTTAAGCTTTAAAAAAATTATAGGTAATTTTAGCTGAATACATTTAGTATTAAAAAAATTATATGCAGCTTTATATTTTATTGTCAATTCATCAATTAAAATATGACAAATAAATAAATCTTTAATAACAATATAATAAATATATAATTTTTACACATAATTATATAATTTTTAATTAAATTATATATTTATCACATTATTATTAATGAATTATACGTTTATTATTTTTTAATTAAAAAATTAATAATAAAAATATAAAGAACTAAATCTTAATTTAATCCTTAATATTATAATAAAATTTGTTAAACTAGTTTTTTTATTAATGGTTTTAAATTGAAGAAAAACGTATAGAATGAAGACCAAAAACTATTGACATAAGATATTTGTTTACAATATTGCACAAGGAGAGTTTGCATATCACATAAGGACTCAAATAAACATAAATGTCTTATTTCGCGACAATGGGCTTCTTTTTTAAGAAAAAAAATTAAACTCATTAAACCACTAACGCACAACTAATGTGAACAACATCATCCCAATTATTGAGCTTAGGTATTAAAGTAGTATACATTAACAAACAATCATATTATAAACGAGACCAAGATTTAATATAGAGAAATCTTAGTGGGACAACCAACATTAGCAATGGTCTATGTGATGTCACATATAGATGGGCCATTTTTTCTGTTGAATATCTCGTTTTTAGCTCCTTTTTCCAAGTACTCATAAGTTAGCAAGAATGCTACAACATATGTCAAAACAACCTAAGACTATATGTACTAAATATGATTAGGAGCATCTAAAATTTTAGGCTTGTCCGGTCAGACTAATATCACAAATAACATTGTTGTTTCCTCTTTAAATCACGGAGACGGGGTTAACTTGCTTCTCGATTTGGTTTAGTCAAGCTGGACCTCACAGGCGTCCACCTTGACGTTGACATGTTCTTAGCTGTAGCTGCTGATGGCTTTGTCCATTAGGTAGCCTCAGCTGCTGCAACTCGCGCCTACCCCGACCTTGACCGCTACTTTGTGGCAGAGTCATCTGCTTCTGACAACTTCCATGCGCATCTGACTCTAGTTTAGGACACCTTCCCTGAGTCTGCTCCCAACTTTGGTTATTATCATCTGGCAAATTTGGAGAATGCACCTGACCTTGAGCTTGGTCTTGTGGCCATAACTCACAATGGTGTTCATTACAATTTAGTTTAGGAGGCCTCCCTCGACCTCTGACCCTACCTCTACCTTGTGATTGCAACTGCCCCCGTTTCACAATATTGTAGAAATTTGGGTTTTTCTCATTATGAATGCCATCGTCGGAAGGCAACAATGACACCCCTGACCAGTCTTCAGCGGGCTTTGGTTTAGGAGGCCTTCCTCTGCGTCGACACTTTGGTGGCTGCTGCTCAAGATGCCCAAAAGCTGTTTTTCCATCTAAATTTAACTTTCGTTTAGGAACTCCTTTATTCCCATGCTGTTGTGGTTTGTCTTCATAAACATTCATGGAAGACAATGAAGCTTCCATTTTGGATGTTGTACCCAAATCTCCGTCGATAAGTCTATGCCATGACATTTGCAGTTGCAACTGTATTGGTGATATTTCTGTTTTTGCCGACAGTATGCACCCCGGGGTCCCTTCAGAAATGGGATCACCTAACTGCTGCTGGTGACTCGGAGTTACTACAACAGGAAGGTTTGGAGCAGGCTGGGATAAGTAAATTGTTTCTTTTGGTTCTAAACTAGGATAGCTCACTGAACCAAGAGCTTGGTCCTGTAGTTGTAACTGCTCCTTGTGTTGGTGTGGATTTCTATCTAGCTTGGAAGACCTCCCACGACCACGACCTCTACCTCGACCTTGTGGTTGCAACCGCAGCTGCTTCTTTATCTTGTCATATCTAGGCTTTTGCTTATTAAGAATGCTACCATCTGAGGGCAACAATGACTCTACAGAGTAGTTTGCAACAGGCTTCCAATTAGGCTGCCTCTCACTGTATCGAGCTTTTGGCGGGTGCTTCTCAGGACCCCCAAAAGTTGTGCTCTCATCACCCCTCCCTTTGGGACATCCTTGTGCCCAATCCTGTGGTAGTTTGTGCTCATGAACAGTCATAGAAGATAATGAAGTTGGCATTTTGGATGCTGCACACAAATCGGTTTCTGAAGTTCCACACTTTGACATTTGCAACTGCAATTCTGTTGGTGTTAATTCTATCCCTGCTGATGGTGTGTACTCCAGTGACTCGGTAGAAATGGGAACAGTCGGATGATTCCAGGAATTGGAAGTTAGATCAACTGGAAGGTCTGGTGCTGTAGGCTGGGATGAACAAGTTGGTTCCAAATGAAATATGGTACCCTCCTGATCCACAAGCGATTCACAGGCATCAGAGACTTTCTGCTGGACGGAAGGTCTCTCATTCTGCTGCTGTTCTTCTTGCTCCAAAATTTGCAATTTCTCCTTTGGAATCACTGCAATAGTAGGACTACCAGGTGAAGCATTCAAGTTTTCATCATTACTGATTTCATCTGAACAGAATCTTGATATCTCAGTTGGGACCTCAATTTGTCGTGTAAGTGTTTGATTTTCTGCCACCGCCAACAAATCACATGGCTGCTTCCCACACTGAATGTGTTTCTTGATCACCATAGAGTGCTGTTCTTTTGCCATATGAGGTGCTGTATTCATAATTTCACTTGAGCCAATTTTGTGATCCAACTCCATTATTGCCTCCTACATCATTTCAAAAGTAGGACACAATATAAATATATTTCAACCACAAATAATGAGAGGGATGTTGAAAATAAATTTCTGACAAAACAGAAATTTCATTTGTCCAATATAAAAAATAGTAACAAAGAAGAATAACATAGCAATACAATTCATGGAAGTTAGAACAAGTTAAAGCATATTTACCAACTAAATTGACATAAAAAAACAAAAAAATGTAGATTAGTCAAGCATATATTTTCTACAGCTTTTTACACACTTCAAGTTGTTGAAGCAATTGACTTTCCAAAGCTATCCTTCTGCCATAACTGTGTTGTTTGTTGATAAGTATTAACGTGAAAGAATAGAAGGATCCATCTACAACTTTTGAACTATCGAGGGCTAAAAACATTTAACATGAAGCAAGCTAAGGATAACAAGTTCATTCAAATAACAACCTTTTAAGTGCTTGATCATTCCAAACAGAAAGTTCATAGCATAATTCCTATCAGAGGAAGGCGTTTAAGGCACACTCTTAATTCAGGGATCCGCGGCTGGACAATATAGTAGACATAAGTATGTATTTTTAAAGCTTGCTTGTAAGAGAGGACAGTTTAGTAAAATTGGGTTGAAATTTCTTTAAATGGTGTTTATATTGAGAAAGTTGAGATTGTGAAATATGATATACACAAATAATAGGTTAGTTGCATGCCTTAATTTACAGTTTAGAGATGGGAGAAAAAAATGCATGGTGAGCTTGATGAATGCAAGGTGAGAGAAAACAATGAATTAAGTGTAATTATTATGAAATGTATTGACAATTAATGCCTTTTTTTGTTACTATTAAGGATTATTATTATATTTAAGAGGTTCTCTAGCCTTTGTTTGTCAGAGTACTTATTCCTAGAATTTTTCTGGAAGTAGTCCATTAAAATTTTACTTCTTTTTAGAAGATTAGCTTACTTACCCAAAAGCGTAACCCCAATACAACAAAGGTAGACTAACCCCACACCCCCCCCCCCCCAAACCAAAAAAAAAAGGCAAAAAATTACTGTAAACACACATTACCTGAATTCGTTCGTCTATACTTTTATTTTGTGGCTTTTCTGCTTCACTTTGTGTTGAAGCCACCCCTCCATGGCACTCTTCAGTCATCCCAAGTAGTCCTATTTCAGATTTTCCCCGCTCCTCAATGATTTCATTAGTCCCTGCACCTTGTAACTCAGAAAGCTGATTTTGTTCTTCATTTTCCTGCTCTTGTAACCCATTACTTCTCTCAGTACCTTCAATTCTTTCCAGTGCCTTATTTCTCTCTCCACCTCTGTGATTTCTACCCTTTTTGCTCCTCTTTCTCTTTTTGCTCCCCCTCCATCCGGTCTCTTTCCTCTCACCAAAATTACCACAATCAACCATGAGCATATATCTCCCATTCTCCGTGCACAAAAGCTCCTCAGCCTGGCAAAGCTTTCTCAAATGAAGACCAAGAATCCTCGTATGAGCCCAGGGCAAATCCTCAAACTGTTTTTTGATAAACTCCGAGATAGCCTCCTCAGTCGATCCATTTCCCTCATTCAACTCCATTACTGCCCTCTGTATCATCTACACACCCAACCCGAAAGAAATCACGTAAATAGAGCAACAAATCAAGAAAAAAAAATTGTCAAATCCCTCAAATGAAATTCAATTACAGCATTGCCTAATTCGATTCCGAAACAACTAAAACAGCCACAAAAGTTCATAAATTGGGCGAAGAGTTAGAGTTACCAAGGCATATGGCGGGTGAGTGGGAGTGTCGAAGGAGTTGAAAAGCTCTTGAATTCGCCGCTCGATGACGGAGGGATTAATTGCGGAAGCCCGAGAAAATAGAGAGTCTCTAATCTTGCCGATGATGCGGGTGTCTCTGCAATCTGTGACACGAAACTGAGGCTGAGGTTGGGGTTCCTCCATCGCTGCCGGAGATTCAAGGAGACGAGGCGTCGAGCATCCGAGTCAAAAGCCCTTGTTCAAGTCAATAATTTCACGTGGAATTTATAGTTACGGGCTTCAAGGCTTTGCGTTGTTACCAAGTAACTCCTTGGCCCATTAATTATGCCCTTTTCTTTAATCTATTTAAAAGATGTAAGGCATAACGCGCAAGGCTAAACCTGATCGGATTAAATAACCTTTTCTTATTAATATAAATAATTATAATTATAATCAACATAAAGGGACATGTCCCATTTGAAAAATTTAATAACAAATATATAAGGGATTGGGGCATACCTAAACCTTGTCGAATTGAATAACTTTGATTTTTATTAATATAAATAATCATAGACAACATAAAGGGTGAGTGTTATTGAAAAATTTAATAATAAAAATATAAAATATTACACATAAGCCCAAATCTAGTGGAATTAAATAACCTTTTCTTATCAATATAAATAATCATAGTTAATTTAAAGGATTGACTCCATTAAAAAAATTAATAATAAAAATATAAGGCTAAACCTAAACCTAATAAGATTAAATAACATTTTCCTATTAATATGAATAATCATAGTCAACATAAAAGGACATGTTTATCATTCTGTCTTTTTCTAGACACTAAACTATTATTTTGAAGAAACAAAAATAAACAAAGGTCAGATGATTTTTTTTTAATATCCACTAACAATAAGAATTAATAATGTTTGAGATGAACAGTAAATGTTAAATAATCCGATTGATAGATGACATGGGCACATGATAATGTCAGTTTTCCCGCGTAATATTTATCTAAGGATGGTTTAGTAGTTAGAGATGAAAATAGAAATTAAAAAAAATAATTTTATAGATAAAAATAATTTTTATATTTTCATTTTTAAAAATTAATAAAAATAGATATTATTAAATAATAATTATAATAATATAATAGACATTATTTAAAATTTATTGATTCTCAATAATGATACCAAACATGTAGGAGAAATATTTGTTATACTTTGCTAAAATTAAAAAAAATTCAGTATTATTATTATTTTGCTAAAAAATGTTTTTTTTGCTTAAAATTTAATTTAATGCAATTATAATTTAAAATTAAATTGCATAATTTTTCAAAAATTAAATTGAATAATGTGACAATATGAATGAAAGTCCATACTACATAAATATTAAAAATGAACTTACAATGAAAGTATCAGCAATATATAAGAGATTTTTCTCTTTTTTTGGTGTCATATTCATATTTTTTAAATTTAAAACCCTCATGCTGATATTTTGGCAAAGAAATCAATGTAAAAACATGACCCCAGCGCTAGAGGATTTTTTTAAGAAAAATTGACCAATAGCACAGGATTCTATTGTTTAGAGAAATTCTAACCATTCTAGTAAGAATGACTGTGAAAGTCTCAGATTTTTTGACAAAGTAACCTAGTTGCGTCGACCTCTTTTTTTGTGTTTAAGATGAATGAATACAAAAACTCAATCAAAACACATTAAATAATTTAAATGTAGGTTAGCTGTCCCCATGCTGTATCGCAAGTCTCAACCATATTGAAGCCAAACTAATCATATTTTTATGGAAGCAAATCGAACAGCATGTCTGCTAAAAAAAAAAAACACTGTTGCTAGCATTGCGAATTTTACTTGATTCTAATTTCTATTTCCTAGATATCATCGAGCACAATTAGAGATCGATTTAAAGTAACCCCTTCAATTATTCTTTCAGTCTATAGCTCTGTGCATTATATCAATTCTTTGCAGAATAACATGTTTCTTGGTAGTTAAAAAAAAAAAATTACATTCAAGAATGATAAGTTTTCAAAAATTAAAGTGAATAATTTTATTATAATAAGATCTTCTCGAAGCTATAAGGGATTTTTAAAATTTATTACAACCAAGTCTTTACCTTCTATAATTTTTGTAAATTTGTAATTCTTCAATGTAATTTTTCTAAAAAATTATTGTTGATTCATGTCTCTTAGTCGAGTAGGCAATGGATGGAAAAAGGTGAGCTTTTTTTTCTCCTTATCCTATTCTTCAGTGCTTTTTTTGGGACAAGTTTTAGGTATAATTCTTAAGATACTTGTCATCGAGAATAAAAAAAATAACGTGGATGATATTTTTTAAAAAATCTAATTGTGTAGTATTGAATTATTAAAAAAATATCTATTTATATTGAAAAGCTTGATAGTAAATACTTTATAATTATATTTAATATTTTAATAGGTCAATGAAGCCTTAAAGATGTTTTAACTAATCGCATGATGACAATTGATGACTACATGTCAAGTGGTCTATATTTCATGTCCAATTAATTCTGGACAGTTATGCTTTTGTGGCTAGGTTAAAGACAAAATTTTTTGTGGCAAAAACACCTTCAATGATTGTAAAGTCCTTTCTTATGAATAAGGAAAAGGAATTTCCTTAAATATAGTTTTTTTATATATTTATCATTGAGTTATTTAATAAAAACATATGATTTTACTTGCAACTAAGGTGTTACTGATGCCATTTAGCTAAGGTTTGGAATGCCTACGAAGGGGGTTTCGAATCGAACCAAAAAAAAAAAGACCCAAACAAAAAAAAAACAAATTGGATTTCTGCATATCAAAATCAATTTAATTGGTTCAGTCTTCAATTTGGTTAGATTTGATTCGTAAAAAGGAACCCAACTGGACTAAACTGAAGCAATTTATGTTATTATATTTTTTTTCTCCTACCAGTAATTTTAGACTATGCTTGTGCTTCGGACTTCAATCACAACTCACGCTTCATTTCTCCTTTGTTTGCTACTGCTAATGTACAATTCTCATGTTGGACTTTCAAATATATGATTGGATTATCCATGCTGTATAATTTAGAGAAATCAAATGCTAGACTTCATAAACTTTGGAAAATATTTTTCTCTTTCCATTCACTAGTTAAATGCCAGGCCACTAATTTGGTTTTATATCTATGCTTTACTAAACATTATGAATTTTGCTAAAGAGAAATGGTTTGCCTAAGTAATTTCCATTAAAAAAAAATCAAATACTCATGTTTAAATATCACAAACAACTTATTTATGGCTACAGTAGGTGAAAGAGCGAATTGAAACAATAAAACAAACTAATATAATGGATCAAGTCAAAATGGACAACACTATACATCTCTATCCCTTATAAATGAGGAAAAATAAAAAATGAAATACAATTAGCAAGAATTAAAACAAACCAAATTAATCCAAATAGACAACAACTTGAAACTAATAAGGTTTATTATTTTGCATAATCGACATGCTCAATTTGATTTGGTTTGGTTTCGATTTTTATAAGAAAAAAATAAAAAATGAAATGAAATTAGCCAGAATTAAAAAAAACCAAATTAATTCAAATCAACAATAGCCTAAAACTAATAAAGTTTATCATTTTGCATAATCAACGTGCTCATTTTAGTTTGGTTTTGATTTAAAACTAAAATCAAATCAAATCAAACCAAACCTTTGAGTACCTTTATTATAAAAATTTAATTTTTTGCTAGACACATAAATTTAACCAAAGTTGTCCTTGAGCTTTGACAATGGTATAGACTCTTAATTGTAAAGCTAAAGGTAACTCCTCTTCTCAACTCCTCAAGAACAAAAATGGATATTCTCCTATTCTTGTTGGAATAAGAGGGTCTTGTTCTTTTATTTTGAAAGAGCTGTATAGATGAGTGAACCAAAAAAAAAATATAATGAGATATTAAAGAATGAGACAAAACCTTCCTATTTTCACAAGAATAAGAGAGGATCAATGTTCATCAAGAACATTTGGAGAATCTTAAAGAAAGATTGGCACATGAAACTCTTCACAACTTTAGGAATGAAATAAATGTGCTGAACTCACGGCTAACATTGGCCCCACCCACCATCTTGGCTTCAGAATGTGGGACACTTGTTTAGGGATAGCAATGGGGCGGACAAGGCAGGTTTCTTTACAACATGTCCCCATCCTATTCATTGATAACCTACCCCATATCGTCATGAGTATTTTATTTTATTTATGGGGCGGACAAGGCAAGTTTCTTTACAACATGTCTCCATCCTGTTCACTGATAGCCTACCCCATATCATCATAAGTATTTTATTTTATTCAATATCCAAACCTCCTAAGTTTGAGGGAAATGGATTAGACAGACTAGTAAAAGAACTTATTAAAGATAACTAAGAAGCATATAATAAAATCAACAAACCAATAATTAAAGAAACTAATAGAGGAAGCGACTTCACGAATTAAAAGGACTTATTAATGATAGGAGTACATAGTAAAATCCATAAACAAACAATTAGATGAACTAATAAAAGAAGTTTGTTCAAGAGTGTTTTTTTTTTCTTTCACATAAAACGTTTCCATTATGTAAAATTGAGTTGTAGTAGAAAACTATTGTAAATAGTATAATTATATAAATGTCCATAGCTCTAAAATATAACTCTCTAGCATTTTTTTTTTATGTTTAATGACATATATTCTATAACTTTTAAAAAATTTATATTGTATAATTATGTAGATTAATTTTTTCATTTATATTGTTATAACTCATAAGTCTATTTTGATGGTTAAAGGTTTATAAATAAATGTTATGTATTAAGCATGAAAGATTCTAAGGAAATGAAAATTATTTTCTCTTTTATTCTATCAATTTCCTTTCTTACTCTTGCCATAACTCTTATAGTTCTATTAGTTTTATAACAAAAACCGAGTATCAAATGCTTAAAAACTATACTTAAAATTTCTCCCAAAAGAAAACTCTTAAATTGCGTCCAATAGGCTCCATTGGGCAGATAATGTATTTGGAGCCTAAAAAAAAATTAGAAATATCAATTTCAAGAAAAAAAAAAAAAAGGACGCAATGTGTGAACATCTTCCATCGCAAAATGCAACATCTCTCACTTGCTCGATCGACCCATACTTTTAAGTATAGGGTCACTCTCCTCCACGGCATTAGCAACCCTTAAGAATGCCCTTTTACTTTATTGTTCGTCTTGAATATTTTGAATGTCTTGCAAAAAAGGCATCTTCCCCAGGTAAGGCATGCTAAAATGGCAAGGAAAAAAAATTAAGAAACTGATAAGCACACCATTTGAACTGATGCTTAACCTTTGTTGAGATTCGGTGTGCCAAAAACCTTGAGGGTAAATAAAAAGGTGACCGAAAAGTAACCATCTAGGGTGAGGAATTTTAAAAGTTGTCCATGTCAAATAAAATTAATACTTTATAAAAAAAACTAGAGTAAATTACACATGCATCCTTTTTTGAATGGAATTACACATGCATCCTTTAAGTTCTAATGAAATTACAAAAAACCTCCATTCTTAATCTAAAGTTTACACAAACTTCCTATATATTATTTTACAGAATATTTATATAAATTTCTCCTGAGGTCTAGTAAAACACAGGTCCAGTCTCTGTTTTCAAATTAAACCAAGACCTCCCTTGAAAGTTAAGAAACTTAAGTCACACCTGTTCCAACTGTCACTTATGGCAGTTTTCTCTTGAGAGAATTTATAAGATCGAATTTGAATCATTCTAAGGGTCCCACTTAATTGAAATTCCACTATGGTGTCATTCTAAGAAAGGAAAAACTTAAAAGCGTTTTTTTAGTTGTTTGCTGTTAAATTCTTCAGTAAAATCATAATAGGCTGATACCTTTTATAATTCAACATTAAATTATTGACTCCTCCCCTGTGTTATAGTTCTATTAACATTTAACAGCAAATAAATAAAAAATTCTCCCTAAGTTTTGCTCTTCTAAAGGTCAATCAGAGTGGTAGTCAGTTTTCCTCACAAAAATTACTTCACAATCCCAGTATTTTGAAATAAGTTTATAGCCATGAAGTTCCACTATTCTGCATCAATAGGCTTCCTACTCCATATAACACTTGTGTAGACATCCACAATCCTCATCGCGGCAAAGTTTAATGGGAAAAATAACTAGGTAGTGGCACATATATCTCATCATTAAAAGCAGCAAACGAGAAGTTCTAACCAAGTAACTAACATCTATTTACAACGGGACAAGTGTTATCAGACTAATTAAATAAAATTACTTAACAAAATGGACAGAACTACAATGCGCACTTATACCATTCACCACTTTGACGATTTACATTTGGCAGATATTGCATTCCCTTGGAAGTAAGGCTTGAAGGTTCCCATAACTTCTTCATAGATTGGTCTCTTGTAGTCCGCTGCCTGTAATCAGTTATCTGCTATTAGTCCTTCAAAGAGCGAAAATAAACAAACTTTAACGTTTGGAAGAAAGTTTTTGCAACTAGCCTGCTCAATAACTTCTTCAGGGCTTGACCATTTCCATTCTGCAAATTCTGGGTCTGCTTCACCATTAGCTAGGTTGATCTCACTGTCATCTTTGGTGAATCGCATGAGAAACCTATCAAACATTCAATTTTAATGTCAGAAAAGCAAAGTTTTGGTAAAATGCCCAAATTTACTCACAGTTCAAAAATAATAAGATAATACAGATTTAATTAATAGTACGAATACGATCAAAGAATGGAACAATGAAGAAAAGGCCATTCTTACAAGTTATGTCCATATTTTCAGTTCCTCACCTAACTTGGCAACTCATCTAAAGTAAAATTCACAATTAACAAAGCTGGCATTGATTAATATTTGACCAACCACCATATGCAAAGCATACTCAGTCACAGAAATTTTACAGAAAACTTTACTAGAAACATTGAGGGAAACACCATGGGACAAACTCCAAGAAATACTCCAGTATATTAAGGATAACAAGTTAACAACAACCTTCACTAGTCACTATTCTCTTTTAAGAAATACAGCTACAGTGAGGCCCTCCTATTCAAATATTGCTGTCTCAATGACCATGGAGCTGAGGAACATAAGAAAGAATACATAAGCCTTCCAGATGGAACTTTTCACACCCTACACTCTGGGTTTTACATGCACTATTTTCTTTCACACAGAGGGCTTTGATTCCCCCCCCCCCCCCCCTTTTTCTCTTCCTTTTTTGTTAAATAGTGGAAGAGCCCTTCCATTGTATGGTGGCTTATTGTTGAATTGTGGCAGAGCCCTTCCCTTGTATGAACTTGACGTTAACTGTTTCACCAATGAATAAGCCCCACCCAAGCCTTAATTTAACCTGATCCACAGTTGATCTCATTTACTTCCATCAGGATTTAAGAGCAAGAATGACACATGAACCCTTGCATGTTAAGCAACCCTAGTTTGAAGCATGCTTCTACAAATTGACCAGTTTTTTCCCCTTCTTCCTTTTCTATCTGTTTATGTCAATACCATGGCTTTCCTAGATCTATACTACAATTATACAAATCAGTTATTGCCTGCGTGCCAGCAAAAGTATACATGAACGCATATATGGTAGAAACAATACAAGGATACAGAATGATAGTGGTTCTTCAATGCTTTCCTGAGGCATGCACATGTATGATATCATGATATATGTGGGTTAAATTTTAAACATGCAAAGAAAACTCATGCTTTTCTTTACACAGTGACAAGTATGTAGGTACTTGGTCTTTCCACCAAGAACTTAAAAACAAAACCAAGCGCACCACTTTTGTGCATGTCCATGCCAATCACCTCTCCAGAGACGATTGACTTTAGCCTTCACAGCAGGTGGAAAGTCATAAGTTAACCATTTTGGAACCTGTCAAATATACAAAAAGATTAACCTCCAGTCGGTCATAAAATCATGATCAAAGGGTTACTAATATAATGTATCATAATCAGCAAGATGTCTAACTGCTTCTCTTATAACAAAGTCAAGCTGTTTAGCTTCTTGC
The DNA here is from genome assembly GCA_026724425.1 of Erythrophleum ivorense. Lineage (NCBI taxonomy): Eukaryota > Viridiplantae > Streptophyta > Magnoliopsida > Fabales > Fabaceae > Erythrophleum > Erythrophleum ivorense. The sequence goes on from JAIUCV010000009.1 coordinate 48,726,823, forward strand.
TTCTCTAGCATTTATTCTGTTCACTTTTTAATGCATAAGGATAAGAATATTTTGGATTTCACATAGATATTTAGATGTTGTTAGATACCACTCATTTGGAGAGCATAGATGAAAGCCTGCACATTTGTCACTTTTTTTGCTGAATAAACTATAAAATCTAAAACAAACTCATAACAGAGATTTGCACTAACCTCGGCAATTATTTCAGCAGATACTATTCCAGTTTCTTGTCGCAGTTCCCGAATGGCAGCAGATTTGGGCTCTTCACCATCTTCAATCCCCCCCTAAGATTCGGGGATAGAAAAGAACATAACATATGATCTTAGCCAAAAAGAATTTGAAACTATACTGGAGTTGGAAAATAATGTGAATATTACAGGCAAAATGAGTAAAAATTCCCCAAAAGATACCTAAAATGCCACAAAAAGAGTCCACTTTCTGCAATGGCTTGGAACTATAGTCTATATCCCTCCCCAGGGCCATCTAAGCTATATTTTGTACGGAACTTTCCAGAAGGGATCTTAAACATTTTATGCACATTATAGGAATATACACGTCATATTTTATACTTCAAGTTACTTTTCATTTTGTTATTGAATTTTACAATATAATATGGTTTATGAGTCACGATTTGAAAATAGACTTTCTACTTTGCGATACATATCGCGACTTGATAACAATGACTCAAAGCCCTCCACTAAGAGGCCCTGCACATCTTCACATCAAAATTTTTTGAGTTGTAAGTTCTAACTTATTTGAATTAATGGTGTAAAAATTGTTATTGTCAAGGCATATAGAGCATATGAAGTGAGGTCACCTGAGGCATTTGCCATGCTCCTGGAACATTCAATTTAGAAGCCACAAAAACCTGAAATAAAAGATTGGAAGTCATGGTTTCTTCCCTATCCTTTGCTTGTCCAGAGAGACATACCGTAACAAAAGGACTGTGATATGGAGGAAAACTAATAATTTTTCTTCAGAGATATATCTCCATACAACTTTCTGAACAGGTTGCTTGTTAAAAGTGTAAAACATAGGTTGTGAATAGCACCCTGAACATTACGATGAAATTTCTCAAATATAAAAAAAAAAAGAGTCATGGTATCTCAAATTCAAATGACCAGAAAATAGAAAAGAGAGAATCAATCACCTCAATTAACAGTGATTGACAACTATGGCCAGGTTTTGAATGAAAATAGAACAGAGCATATGATCTCAGTCAGGAACGAACAGAAACAAGGTTTATAAAATTCTAGCCAGTTTTCATTTTCATCAGTCGCCAAAATGCTCCTCCAGTTACTTTGAGTTTTCAAGCAATAATTTATGACAATTGACAAGCGGAAAATGGCAATATATCAGTATAAATTTCTAAATCTGAATAAAGAAAACACGCTGAAACACAAATCATCAACTCTAAATTTTATTCTAATTGAGACCTACTTCTTGGTCACTGATTTGATATATAACTTACAAAGGAATCCTTTACCAAGCCGGAAAAAATAATGAAAGCAATAAATCAAAAATAAACCATAAGTTTCAATTTAACATAAAAAGAGTACAGATCCCTGCAAGGAAGAAAAAAAAAAAAGCGGTGCAGACAGAGAATGAAGAAGGAGGAGGAGCAGCAGCAGAAACCTGATCATCGGAGTTGATAAGACAGACTCCGACTTTGGGACGGTAACCTTGAGGAAGATCCTCCATGGCTTCAGAGAGAGAGAGGAGAGTGATGTTGATGATGGGATTGGTGTCAGAATTTGAGAATGCAAATATGGAGAGAGAGAGAGAAGATGCTTGTGTAATGAGTGAAGCAGAGGCCGTATGCGTTGTTTTTGGTGTGCGGGACTGGGAATTAGTGACACTCGCTGACTATGACCAAAGGTGGACTCAAACGCACGGAAAAAACGCACGGGAGGATGGAGTTTTGCGAATCTTATCCTGCGCACACCACCCCACTGGCCTCCTCTACAGGAAATCAAATGTTTTTGTATTGGACGACTTTTAATCAGATATCTTTATATTGAACAAGTTTTGACTAATTTTTTTTCCCGGTAACATTTAATTAAAATTTTTTATATTGGACAAGATTTAAGTTTTCAGAACTCTTTCTGGGAGTCACAGCCTACATGAATTAAAAAGTGTCTTGTATAGTTTAGAAGCTCCATTATATTGAGGTTCTTATAAAGTATTGTATGTTCAAGAAGTTTTTATAAGTTTATTATTACATTTTTTAAATACAATTATTATTTATATGATTTTTTAAAAGATAAAAGATGTAATATTAAACAGTAAATATTTAAAAAACTAAAAACATTTTTGTAAAAAATATGATAACAAAGATCTAAATTATATCACTTTGTGTGTTATCCAATTAAAAAGTTGAGATAAATTAGCTTAAAGAATAATATCATATAGTTAAAAATGAAAGTTAGTCTGTGTATACAGAGAGAAAGAGAGAGAGAGAGTAGACCAAAAATTATTAGTATAAACTTATTTTGTAAATTTTAATAAATTAAACTTGAAAAAAAATGTATTTATTAAGTGGAATTAATTGAAAAGTTATGTAACATGCATGTATTGATATTATTTATTAATTTAGTATGTTACAAAAATTAAATTACAAGGTTATACAAAAGAGTCAACAATTTTATTTTATTTTTTTAAATTCAAACATATAAAAAATTTTCAAAAATAAAAAACAAATTTTATATTAATTTTAATTTATTTAATTAAATGTACATATATATATATCAAGAATTAAATTTATTAAAAAATTATTCAATATGTGAATATAATTAAATTTATTAGGTTAGTTAATAACAAAATAATAAAAATGTTTAAACGGGAAGGATGTTGGCTTAAAATTTTTTATAAAAGAGGAATTATATACATTAATTGTTTTATCTTTAAGTTTTAAAATATATGATTTATTCTTTAAAATTTTTGACTTGTTACATATTAGTTATTTCTAATAAAAATAAAAAATGAATATTTTAAATATTAAGAAATGTGAATTTTTTGAAAAAATAAAACACATATTTGTAAGAAATAAAATTCAAATATTAGAGGCATGTATTTAAAAAAAAAACAATACAATTATTCTCAATAAAAGAGAGACGGCGCAAGATAGCAGACAGAGTCAAAATCTGAACGCTGAGAGAAGTACATGGAAAAAGCAGTGACTAACCAACGAAGGAAAAAACAAAAAATAAAAAAAGTAATGGGGACCACCACTGAGGGCGTTGACTTTAAGTGGTTCATATTAAAAATTTGAATCACTTAATCAAACTACCCGCCTGTCACTCTTGTTTTTCTTTGCTATCACAATCATTAATGTTTAAATTCCATAGTGTGCCTTTTGACATCCGTTCCGTTTGGCTAGATTAAAAGCTGGGATGCTCGCTAGTCAATTTAATATTCGATTTGACTTAATGATGGGTTTATTTTTCAGGCTCAGAACTCGAAATGTCTCGGTGTGTGATCATGCTGACTTTTTTTTTATCTTTCAATTTTCACAATTTCAAACCTATTACAACGCGTTCGGTGCATGAAAAAAGGGATAAAATTTTTTTATAAAAATTTAATTTTATCTCTATAATAATTATTTAATTATTATTTAATATTCTCTAATAATAATTATTTAATTATTAAAAATAAAAATATTATAAATATTTTTTATTTATAAAATCATATTTTTTTTCTATTATTAACTTTCTAGTACTCAACAAGTTTTTAAAAATAAGAGACGAGATTAGTTTATTATAGATAGTGGGTTTTGGTTTCTATCATTTTCAGTGCTTTTTATATCAATAATATGATATGATTAGACAATGTTGAAAAAATCTTATCGAATTTATTGCTTTAAATAAAAAATTGATAAATCAATTAGTAGTTTGATTTGTCTAATATATAAAATTAATATTTAAAAATAATAAGAAAACTTAGATAAATTGATAAAAAAAATTAATTAAATTAATCAAAACTAAACTGATTCATAAGTTGGATAGTTCAGAGTAATTAGACTCAAAACAATAAGCTTTGATCACTTGATATCCCAAACCAAGTATGTTACAATGTTGGTCTATTTATTGATAAGTATTTTACTCTTTCACTCTGTGATGTGAGACTAGCAGATAATAGACGCAGATAATAGACATACTCTACTCTTCTCTTATACTTTTGAAATAAACCATAAAAATAACTTTGGATCTTCACCTTTGTTTACCTTTAGCTCCCTTACTTTGTAATCCAAGTCCAACACACTCCATAGCTCCCATCCTCTTTTTCTTTAGCCCCGTATATTCCATCACACCCACATGATTCAACCTTTTATCATTATCTTTAAACACAACTCTTTTACCTATCAAAAGCTCTAACATAACCACCCCTGCCAAAAGCTCTATGATGTCAAAGCTCAACAATGAGTGTGTGACTCAATGAATCATGTGGGCAAGTTGCTCAATGTAATGGTTAGGTCTAGGACTTAAATCAAGTCAAACCAATATAGGTTTAGAATCTAAACCAAAATAAGGTAGATATGGTAACTTCAATAGTTAGGTGATCAAATGAATGAATTTTCATTTGAAACATGGCCACATTGAGGTTAATATATAAATCTTCAAATCTAGAAAGTTTGGGCATTTTTTTGAATATGTTAGCTATTTCTTTTAATTTTTCCAAGATAGAATAGAATTAAATAGTTTAGTTTTACTAAGACTTTTAGTTAACTGAAACAACTTCCTATTGATTAGAACTTAATAAATAATTAAGTATAGTTGTATAGTCATATTGACATGTCTTTTATATGAATTTTTTGAAATAGAGAAAACCTACTTGTTGTTTTGAGTGTTGAGGAAAAAAGGAGTAGGCTTTAGACAACTAGCATTTTCCATAAACACATGATTTTGATGATAACTTGCTTTCCATTGATTTATGTCTAATTTTATGAGATGCTAAGTGATAAAGTGATGTAAGTTTGCCCTTATGGGTTTAGCCTTAAGTTGCTACCCAAAGAAGTGGGCCTTATGTGCCCCTTTTGGAATTAGAACTTTATGTGTTCTATCCCTTCTTTTGTGGGATCAAAATTTTGGTTACTGCCTTCTTTTCAAGAATTGTTGGCCAATAGCTATGGAAACCTCATTGCAAATATGAGATTGTAATGAGATGAACTATATTATGAAAGAGTTATGGGATCCCTTTTACAAGTGGTGTTGCATTAGGAAAATACTATTTTTTATGAAAGCATATTCCTTTTACATAGCAAATATGGGAAAGCATGGTGTGCATTACTTTTAATAAAATTATATGTTATGATACATATGTTTTATGGATGAAAAGTGCATTTGAGATACTAGACCAGTTACTAAGATTTTATCTCACTTTTATATTTCCAACTAACCATTTTCTAGGAAAGAATGCAGTGTTGGACAAAGGCAAGCAATGTCTAAAATATCCTAGTTAGATTTATGTATGCAATGTGGTAAAGAATTGTAAATGAAGAATGTTGTAGATATCTTTTGCTAACTTTGAGTTCTTAATTGTGTGATGATAAGAGTGCGATGCATGGATGGATGTAAATGATGTAAGAACCAAAATTTAGCTTATAATATTGGAAAAGATGAAGTTAGATGATTATTTCCCTATTAATTTGTCGATTAGGTACTTAAAAGATTCAATTAATGCAAAGTTCTGCTTGAAAGTTCTTAAAATTCAATTAATTTGATCAAGATTTAGTGAAGCAAAAACATGATTCAATTGACTGAAATTAGAGACAGTTAATTAAAACTTAGGGATAAGATTCAATTAACTAGAAGCCAGATATAATTAACTGGAACTTATATGTTAAGTATAGTTTATGAAGCATAAGATTCAATTAATTGAATCTAGTCTTAGTTAACTAGATTTTAAAGTAGTTAAAAAAATATATCGTAATAAAATTTAGCTAACGATCACATTTTTTTAAGATTTCTTGAATGAGAATTTGATAACAGATTTAAGTTGTGTTATTTCCCTTGATAAAAGCTTTTTTTTAACTAACCTTACGTGTATTGTATAAAGTAGCAATAAATAGAGTAAATTAAAGAAAAAAACCAAAACGCTACAACAACCCAACTCATAATCACATTTTAAGTCCTTCTTACATAAATGGGGCTAGCTCAACCTAACTTATCTATGTTAAAAAAGTTCATGTGAGCCAACCCATATAGGTCAGGCTAGTCAACTTTGACAATCCTACTAAATATTGCTCAAATTTCGTGGCGCATAATTGTTCTCTAACAGCGCCATTATAGTTTCCCCATGAGCATCTCACATTCTCAACCACCTCTATAAATACGAAACCACCCCAAATTTCCAAGTGTGCTTACATTCCTTACTGTCAATCTGCTCATTTCTCCATAACTTTCCTAACTGGGTCATTGAAGATGCAAATTAGAGTTCCACCTCCCCTTTGTGTTTGTTGCAGGTTCATCTCTAGCGTGAGTGGGTATTGACCACTATAAGCAACTTACTAATTAAGAAATCATTCATCAATAATAAAAGTGATGAATATATATATATATATATATTAACAATTTTACAATTTGGGAATGTTGTGGCTTTTCAAAAATTGCTGTGCTGTGGGTGATGTGAAAACATTACTATTGATAAATGGTAAAAATCTTACAATCCATTTTTAAAACCAGAATTAATTGATAGAGCGTTTAATAATAGTTTTTAAAAGTTGCAATGATAGCGTAAAATGGCAATAATGGGTATATGTTAATTTTTTTTTCAATATTAAAAATCCAAAAATTTTAATCAAGTTATTAAAATAACACTTACTAGTTGAAGATTAAATTAAAAATAAAATATTACAAGGATGAAAGTTAAAGGGCTCGTCAATCTAGTAGCTATAGAATTGCAAACATAAATTAAATTAAAAGAATATATGTTCATGATTATAATTAAAGAAGTATGAGATTTGTCTATTCATTATATACGAAAAAATAATAATAGCAATAATTTGTATTTTTTTGAAGAACTAATGAAAACATTTATGTAAAAAAAAATCTTACAAACATAAGAAGATATATACACACACACATAGACAACAATATAAATCATAATAATAAGTTTGTAATAAGAATATATTTAAATTTTAGTCAAAATAAGAAGGTCCTTTTAACTGTCTTAAAATTTTATTAGTTATAATTGCTTTTAAAAGTATTTGTTAAGGTATTCTAAAAAAATTGCAGATTTAAAAAAACACCCAAAAAATAAAAAAAAAGTGTTAACCAAATATAAATTTGTAATTTTAACTATAAGGAAAAAATTAAATAAAAAATAAAAGCCATAAAAATCTTATATTACGTCTTATTTGGTTTTGTGTAAGGTAAAGGGATTTTTTTTTTGCAATCATTATATTCTTGTAATTATTATTTATTCTTATTGAATAATATTTATTTATTTTCAAATTCAAATTAAAATAGAGATACAAAAATCTTTTTTCATATATAATTTTTTAAAAATTTTCCTTTCCATTTTGCATATTAAATTGGTTTAATTCTTAAAACTGAATAAATTGCCACAATTGAAATTTCAGAGGCGTATTGTAATTTTAATTTGAAATAGCCATTGTGGTATCAAGCTACTTTCTAGATTTTCGAATTTGAATTAAAATTTAAAGTATAATTCGAAATCTCAAAATTATGTCACTCCATGCTTAGTGTGTCAAAATTCTTTTAAGACTAGTAATTCTATAGTACGTATGGTAGGGAAAATGACTGAAATATGAAAGTAAACAGTAAAAACTAAGTTTAATTTTAGATATAGAGCCAAAGCTTTTTGTAATTTAACTAAATATAAAGAGAGATTATTATAACTTCTTCCCAAAAAAAAAAGTGTTGTGTTGTTATTTATACTAGTATGACTTTGGACTTTATTGTGTGTTTGGTTCTCAAAATTATATATTACTATAGATATAGTATTAAAAAAAATTATATAGTTACTAGTACAAGAAGAGAGTTGGCAATTATTTAATTTCTTATCACTTTATTTGTTTTTAAAAAAATTATATAATTATTAATATAAAAGAGAATGAAAAGTTATTTGACTTTCTACTATTTCATTTTTTTAAATATAAACAATTATTTTTATTTAAAAAATAAATTGAAAAAAAGTTGGCAAGCACTAAAAGCCACTAGTCACAACAAATATCTTGCAAGCATGTTATAAGAAAGTTATATTAGTTAAGCTACTAGAATGATTTAATAGTGTATGTGAGGGTAATTTACCGATTAATATTAATTTTGAAGTGGTTAATTATCAACTGGAGTAGTAATTCATTATTATTTTCATTTTGGACTTGAAAATTGTCAACTTATTGCTTGTTTGGTATGATCTTAGACATAAACAAAAATGGAATTTATTATTAATGAATGTTTGGTAGTAAGCTCATTATGAGTGTGAATGGAATATGTTGTTGAAAAGGAAGAAAATTATGGTAACCATTTGTGTAAATTGTCAAGGAAATAAAAAAAAAAAGAAATTTAACAAAGATAACAGCATGAAAAGTATTTGCTTAGGAACTAATAAAACCAAGAATTCGGCTTGAACAAATCCAAATTCTAGCTCCTATCACACGCTGACTAAGGCAATTGTTGAATTTGCTTTGGTCAAAGGTTGCCATATGAATTCAGACCCCATAGGTGTAAATTCCAATTTTGCAGGCTAGTACACACAGCGAAGGCTACAACCCCCTCCTCATGCGAAGCAGAGTAAAAAGGAGATAAGAGGAATTTAACTATATAAGGGACACATGGCAAGTGCTAATTGGTTGATTCAATTTTTTGTAAATTTTGATAGGTTAAAAAAATAAAATAGATAATATTACAGTGAAAGGACAAAAATGTCTTTGGCCATTGGCTATAAATTAAACCCTTTTGGCCATTTTTACTCGTCCCTCTCTTTATAGCTCAAAGTCCTGCTAGTTAAAATTTTTTATTTTTATCCTGTCAATTTTGATTCTGCTACAAATTCAAAGTAAAGTGCTATAAAATTAGTTCAAGAAGTTACAGCTTTCAACAAAATATAAGATAAGTTGAAGAAAGTAATAAAAATATGTTTATAATATTATTTTTAATATTGTATTTTTGTTATTGATAAATTTGTGGAATGATAATATTCTTTATTGTATACATATTCTTTGATTTTTTTGTGTAATAATGCATATATATGATTATTTGTTTGTTGTAAATTTTATATAATTATTGTTGTTACAGTAGATTTATGTGAAATGAAATATGAAAATGATGGGAATTAGTTATTTGAGGTTTTTTTAATTTATTTTAATTCATTTTTCTTTCATATTTTTTAACCAAAATAAAAACAATTTATGTAGGTGCAAGAAGATATATATTTTATTTTAATTATTACAACAATAAAGCAAGAATGAAAGAATTTAAATAAGTAAATAATAATAATGAAACATTGAATATTAATAGTATAAGAAATAAATTTAAATAGTTTAGTAATAATTTAAATAAGTAAAAAATAATTGTGAAACATTTAATAATATTAATAGTTAATGAAAAATAAAAATATATAATTTAGCAATAATTAAAATTTTCATATTATAGATATTTTATATTAAAAAAATAAAAATAATATTAGAAGGAAATGATTTAAATAGTTAAAAAATAAGTGTATAAATTTTAATATTAATAACAAAAAAAATAAATTTAAAGAGTTAGTAAAAAATATAAGTATATGTCTTATTAATTATTAAGAAATTTATATTAGATATATTTTATATTAATAAGAACAAAAAGAATATTAGAAGAAACATATTTAAATAGTGAAAAAATAAGAGTATAAAATTTAATATCATTGATAAAAGAAATAAATTTAGATAATCAAGAAAAAAAAGAAATATGTGCCTTATTAATTATTAAAAAATATGATATATATTATTTATATGAATAAAAATAAGATAATAATAGAAGAAAATGATTTATAGTAGTAAAAAATAAGAAAATAAGTTTTAATATCAGTAGTAAAAAAAATAAATTGATATAGTATAAAAAATGATATTGACATAAAATAATTTAAATAGGAAAAAAATGAATTCAAAATTCATTTTATTAATAGTAAAAAAAATAGTTGTATAAAGTAATATTAATAGTAAGGAAGAACATGTTATATAACGTTGGAAGAAAAAGTAAAATAAGAAAAAGTGATATAGTTAAAGAAAAAAAAGGTTATATGGTTAAAAAATTGAAAAAAATCTTTTATATTTACAGGGTAAGAAATGAATGTATATAATAAGTAAAGAAGAATAAGGTTAAAAGAAATACATTTATATGTATTAAAAGTATGCATAATTAAAAAAAATTATGTGAAAAAAGATGTACAATTGAAAAATATTGGTGCAAAAATATGAAAAGATGAAGTACATTATAAGTATAGCTATTTTGAGTACGTTTGTGGTTAAGATATTTGAGGGAAACAAAATGGTTAGGAGAAATAAGATTGTTTGTATTTATGCGAACGGAAGAATTTTTGAAAGTACACAAGGTACGACTTTTCAGTGTGTAATGTTAAAATACATAACAATTGGCACTAATATCACATTGGAAGAATTGAAACAAGCAATTAGTCAAAAACTACGCATTCCTACAAACTAGATTGTATCTAATTTGGTATATAGGCTCCTGACGATAATAAATCCAATATAATACCAAGCGATTATGTTGGAAGATGATGGTGATGTGCAGAGAGTGTGACAATCACATTCACGTTCCCCACACAATTGAATGCAATTGAAACATATGCAAACATCTAAAATATTGACCAACTTTTAAGTATTGAATTTCACTCAGCCCCAATGAATGAAGTGATACCCTCACTTGATATGTTATGTAAATCAATAACTTATCAAATGGTCCTAGTAACAGGTAGTTCGCATATGAGTTTATCCCATCCAGTAGTTGGGTTTAATGAACTTCCTTCCTCCATCTGGCTCAGAAGAAAATGTATTAGAAAATTTTGAAAATAAAGATGAGTATGATGTAGAGCTTGACCCTAATTATAACAATGACGATGAAGATGATGACGGTAAAACCAATAATGATGCCAATGATGACATGTATGATAGTGAAAGTGATGATGATGAAACCGTTAATATTGAACCAACATCCCACTATGTTGATCCTACTGCTGTGTTCTTCTAACAAGTTAATTTAGCCTTAGCACGCGATGATAAATTTGAAGAGCTTGTTAATCAAATGCAAATGAATAATCAAGAGTTATTTGTTGGATTAACATATCCAAATCAAAAGGCATTGCGACGCACTGTGAAACTCTATTCTGTAAGGGTACACCATGATTTTAAGATGTAACAAGCAAAAAATATGAAGAATGTCGGTGTATGAATTATGATAGTAACTATAAATGGCGAGTCAGAGCATGCAAGAAATGTAAGAGTAAGGGGTCATTTTAGCAAATTACAAGATATGTGGGTCTACATATATATTTATTTTCAACCATGTCACAAAACTATCCAAAATTAGATTTTAATGTTATCTTATCATGTATCGTGGCAATGGTAACAGAAACACCCGATGTTACGATTAGGTAGATAATCGAGTAGATGAAAAACTTATTTAGTTATACTATCTCTTATAGAAATGCACAGAGAGCAAAACATAAAGTCGTTGCTGTTGCTTTTAGTAATTGTAGGAGCTCTTATGCCACATTACTCCGATAGATAGCTGTAGTCTAACAGAGCATGCCTGGCTCGTATGTTGAGTTTGTGATTAATGAAGCTTCATAGAATATCTCTATTAGTGGGCGAATTTTAGTATTTAAGCATGTATTTTGGGCATTCAAACCTTGTATAGATGCATTTGAATATCTTAAACAATGATTCAAGTTGATGGTATCTTTCTCTACAATAAATATAAAGGGACATTATTAATGGTAATAACGCATGGTTATCATCATATTGTCCCCCTTACTTTTGCTGTTATGGAAGGAGAGATACAATCAACATAGACATGGTTCTTGTATAACTTGCGCATGCGAGTAGTGCCAAGACAACATGATATTTGTTTGATATTAGATAGGCATCCATCGATTTTATCTGTCGTCGCTAATTCCCAAATTGGTTGGCAACCTCTTTATGAGTATCATGTTTTTTGTTTTCAACATGTGACAATCAACCTTCACATTCATTATACGTCATCTGATTTAAAGCAAATGTTAAAAAATATTGGTATACTTTTGTTCTCTATCTTGTTATCCATGTCGTACATTATTAGTAAATAATAACATATACATTAATCATGTTACACAGGTTATATGTACGAGCGTTGGTATGTTGATGAGAATTTAGCTGAGATAATAGTCATACATGAAGAAGCAGCCAGATAAATTGCATAAATTCCTAAAGAACAATGGACTTGTGCATATGATGTAGAAAGCCGACGATACAGCCACATGACAACAAACCTAGGCGAGTGCATGAATAGCGTTTTAAAAGGAGTCAGGTCCTTACCTATATTAAACATAACAAAAGAAACATATTATCGGGTCAGCTAGTATTTTGTACAACGTGCTTACCAAATTAATGTTCAAATAAATACAGGTCAGATTTACTTACAAACCCTAATAAAGAGGATAACGATTAATGTGCAATGCTCCCATTTATGTGTTGTGTGTATGTTCAATCGGGAAGTTAAATTGTTTGAAGTCAAGGAGCGATATAACTAAATGAATCGCCAATACAGTCGTTGCTGTAGGGTTAACTTGATTGAGCGTATATATGATTGCAGTAAATTTCAAATAGAGAAATACTCATGCCAACATGCTTTTGCGGTGTGTATAGCAGTAGCACTTAAGCCATTTCAATATATGGATTCTGTATTTAGACTGGACATAATGTATAATGCGTATAGTAATATATTTCACCCCATTGGAGAAGAGGAATATTGGCCACATTCAAATGATCCAAAGTTAACTCAGATCCATCAATGCTTCGTGAGAAAGGTCGACCTCCTTCGACTCGTTATTGAAATGAAATAGATTTTAGGATCTTGTCACAATCAAGTAGATGTAACCTTTACAGACAGATTGGTCATAATCGTTTCTCCTACTCATATTGCAATATTGGGCCTCAATAGTGTAGTAACAAAAATTGTAACTATTTTATAAATATGTTACATGACTCATTTTCTATATGTGTCTATTAATACAACCATTGTATGACATTAATATTAATAACTTGAAAAAAAATAATAGTTCGTCATAAATTTTTGTATAATAATTTATTTTTTATTAATTATTTACGTCTATAATAGATAAATATTTGTTCATTATATTATTTTTGCCTATAGCTGCCATGACTGAAGTCGGCTAGCCCATTCATCTAGGTTCATAAGATGCTTCACTTTTATACCTACAGAAGCGCCATATCTCATAGACCATTTGAGATGGTGAGGTGTGACAAAACATTTATTGCTAGTTATTGTTTCATTTATTCACTTATTTATATGATTTATCCTTATTTGTAGGATGATTGAATACTTCACCATCGACTAGTTCTATACGATGATCACTTAGGTGATTTGTTTTTAGCTATTGTTGATTATTTGAGACAGTCTGATTTTCATAGTGTTACATGAGTTGAACAATTAGAGTACGATATATTGTTAGTGAGCGTACTAGTAGAGCGATGGCGCCTTGAGACACATACGTTTCATACTACTTGAGGAGAGTGTACGATTACCCTCGAAGATGTAGAAGTACAGTTGGGGCTATCAATTGAAGGAAATCCTGTTGTGGGTGGGATAGGTTTTAATTAGCTAGAGGTATGTTAATGGTTTTAAGGAATTGCACCATCAACTGATTAAATTGATTGACAATGACTTTCTATTGCTTGGTTAGCCCAAAATTTTGCATATCTAACAGATGACACAAATGATAAGACAGTGTGTCAGTTTACCAGTACCTATATTCTTCATATGTTTAGGGGTGGTTGATACCAGATAGATCCAGTTATTGAGTTTACTTGTTGTATCTGCTCTTATTAGATGACTTTGAGTAGGCTAGTAGTTATAGTTAAAGATCAATAGTATTAACTTATCTTTACCGTGAGCTTTGTAATGCAACATAGAAGAATGATTCTAGTATTATTAGATATTCGACGTTACTACATCTGTGGGTATGAGATCGATTTCCTATACTTGCACCTGAGATACCACTTACTCCTAACCTTCAGATTGAGGAATATCCACTACTTCCACCTCTTGGTTTTAGGTATGAACTAAAATTAATATTTTTACATATTCAATTTAATTATGCTACCTTCATTTATCACTTATGATTTACATAATATGTTTTTCTATTGTAATAGGTGGTGGAATGTTAGATGACCTTCGCGTCCCAGTGTCAGAGCCCTTTGATTATACAGAACTTTGCTAGATGCGATAAGGGATTGTGAAGTGTGTGCTTGATTTAAACTCATGATATTCATCATTTTATTATTATTTATTATTTACTTACTATTCTATCTAATGTTGGTTACAAATTGTATAGCGTTCATACCAGTCGCAAGTGGTACAAGAATTGATTCCGGAGTACTGTTTGACTTCATCAGACATTTGGATTGCATCTGTGCCACTCATATGCTTTTGAATCATAGAGTGACACCATCCAAATCGCGTCTTATGACAATTTGGTCGTCATCAACTAATTCTTTAAGAGTCAGTTAGATTAGACTCTCTCTATAATTTATAACTTCGAAAAAGAACTCAGACTAACTGAGTGTCTAAGCATAGTATTTTCATCCAACGATGGTATGGATGGTGAGATACTATGTCTCAATCTCCTATCACTGAGGAGCCTTTTAATTTCACATTTAAATACATGCGATGGTACTAGCAACGCACGTATCGATGGATCCAAAGGTCGAGTGCTGCTACTAAATATGTAGTATAATTTTCTATTCTTTATCAACTTTATCATAATTATTTTTTATATTTATTGCATATCAATATTTAACAGCTTATTCTTTGTTTTGTTAGGTTGACTTAGCAGAGGAGTTCTATATGATGCACTTATAAGATCTTTTACTTATAAATTTTCGTGATATCGTTAGCTGAGATTCTAGCAATATATAACGTGCTCTTGGTGAGCAGCAATTTTCACTATTTTCTTAACTAGCTGACTAAGTACCGGATCTTCTTAGGCCTCAAATTCCGCCAGGTCATCTTGGAAAAAGACATTAAGGCTACCTGCCTACCTAACAATCTATTATTGGAAGAAATAGTCAGCAACAACAAAATTTATTGCAACAGGACATTGATCTCCATATTCTTAGTATTTCTTTGTACATTCCAGCTCCAAAGTAGCAGAATATAGGCATGCCTGATCCATCTTATTCTATATTACCAGGCCAATTCAATGACATTAGTAGAGTAGGCCTTTCTTCTTCTGTGCAAACTTCACCTTTATCTGGCTCTTTTGGATCATTTGCTAAGTTTTTATTTGACACATCAATATTTAATGCTGCATATCCTAGCTGCTCCTTTGAGTCAGGAGGATCATCCTAATCAATATTTTATGACGTTGCATCGATCAATTCTTCCAATTCAATCCCCACCTTTAGATTTAAATACAAATCTTACAATATAGAGCAACAAGAACAAGAAGAATTAGAACAACAACGGCTACGTCGTGAAAGGAGAAGACCTCGTTGCGGTACAGGGAGTTATTTAGTATAAATATATTTACAATATTTACATTGATGTACTTTTTTTATCAATTTTTATATAATTTATTTATTTAATATTATTTTTTATCTAACTTTTACTTACTTTTAAAAAATACTAAATATATATTAAGTTAATTTAATCAACTAACTATTAAATTAATTTTATGAAACAAATATTCAATTAAACAAGTATTTAACAAAAAATATAATCTCTATGACAATACATATTTACTTATTTTTATAAAGCAAAGATTTCATAGAATATTAATCTTAATCTTGAAATAATATAATATAATATAATGCAATAAGAATTTAACTTAATTTTTCATTTTATTCAAGTTAAATAAATTTAAAAATATAGATCAATATTTTTATCTTATTATATTTAATTGGAATAAAAATATTGTATAGAATTCTAATTGAAGCAATCCAAATTTCTTTTTTACTTAAAAAACATGTGAAATTTCATTACTACTCAATCTAACTTTAAATGTTTATTGCTTTTTTATCAATATTTTATTTCTTACTTCTTTTTATTATTTAAATATTTTGATATTACTTCTTAAATTTTTTATTAAATCAATATAATTTTTTTTACATTTACATTGCTTCCTTAATTTTATTTAATTATTATTATACTTATTAATATTTTAATAACTAAAATTACTTAAATAAATAAGTATTTTCTTTAATTTATCTCTTCTTAATTAAATTTTTTTAACAAAATAAAACACATTAATTCAAAGAGAATTCGGATTATACCAATTCAAATTCCAATTTCATTCCATAAAAAAATTAATTTATTTTAAATTCGAATGATATTTATCTAAATTTTAAAAAAAATTTGATTTCTTTCAAATTCAGATGAATACCATTCTTTTTATTATTTAAATCTTCTGATACTTCTTCTTATATTTTTTATTAAATCAAAATAATTTTTTTACATAGACATTGCTTCTTTAATTTTATATAATTATTATTATATTTATTACTATTTTAATAACTAAAATTACTTCAATAAATAAGTATCTTTTTAATTTTTTCCTTTTTAATTAAATTTTTTTTAACAAAATAAAAAAAACTCAAAGGAAATTCAGATTGGTATAATCTGAATTACCATTTCATTTTATTAAAAATATTAATTTATTTCAAATTTGGATGATATCCATCGGAATTTAAAAAAAGAATTAATTTTCTTCAAATTCAGATGAATGCTTTCTGAATTTAAACATTTTATTACCTCTGCGTGTTTATTTTTTTGGCATTCCTATTTGTTATTTCCACGTGAATGAGCCGTAAACTTTATCATTATCCAACAATAGTATGAGTCTTTTTATATTTTTTTTAAATATAGATAATTTTGTCATTTTTTCATCATTTTTTTATTCCAATATTTTTTTATCTAATCAAATATATAAATAGAATAGTATTTTATTCATTTTTATATTATATGAAACATAATTATTTCATTTCATTCACATCCTTATTTATTTTCTAATTTTATTAAAAATAATTCTATATACTAAATTAGACATTAGAGTAATTTATTAGACGAAGAGTAGATTCTTGCTTCACAAATTTTGTATACATAAAATTTTAGGAAGTTAAATATTCTTACTAAATACTTGGAGGGGATGGCAAGATATTCTTTTTGTCAACCATGGAACAAGAAGAACAAAATTCCTCTGTATAGTTGTACAAGGTATAGTTCTACTCTTAAAGCATCAGCTACCAGAAGGATTCTCTTTGCATGAGAATTGAAGAAAGCATAATTATGATTCAAGCAAGTTTGTGGACCAATATAAAAAAAATTAAAAAAAGAAATTCAAGCAATGTTGCAAATAAAGCTATTTATTTCAAGACAAAATTTAAATAAAATTTTTAAGTGTCCGTCAATAAATTTGTTAATAAAAATATTATAAATGAATAATTTATAAATTCAGCATAGTATGATTAAATTACATATTGTAAATTTATTGGGAAACATGATAATAAACATTTACAAAATTTTATGCAAGTCTATTCCTTTTGTTTCCTCCTTGGTAAGAAGTGAATATTGGACAAAGTATAGTTCTCTTGATCTTTGGCCACTAATGGGGTTTCTCTTTGGATAGAATGAAAGCATAATTATGATTCAGGAAAGGTAGCAATCACAATTATTTAATTCATCCATCACAATAAGGGAACATTAATTTATGTTTATATATAGGAATAGGCAAGCTAAACAAATCATCAAGTAAGCCCAAAGGAAAAAAACTTGATTAGAAAATAAAATCGCATCCTCTCTCTGAAACAAATCGTCAAAGAGGATGGCGAAAACCATTGTAGAATTTCGATTGAATGAGCTCTTCCAAGTCCTCAGGGAGGAGTTCCATCTGAAGAGAGGAGCTGAACAAGACATTGTGAGTATCAAGCGCGAAGTAGAATCCATAAAGGCCCTCTTAAGACACATTGATGACAAGAAGTTAGAGTACGAGGACCCAAGACTCGAGTCATGGGTTAACAAAGTGAGAGATGTTGCTTATGAAATCGAAGACGTCGTTGACGAGTTCTTGCTCAACATTTTCGATCATCGTTGGGATGAAGATCGCCCACACAACTCTCTTTCTTGTTCCTTCATCAAAAACTGCAAAACCAACTTCCAAATTGGTTTTGAATTGCGAAGCATCAAAGCCAAAATCAGGGGAATATCCGAGAAGCCAAAGAAGTACGATGTTTCAAGCTTAGTACCAGAAAGCACCAAAATGACTCATCAGTTTCAGAGCAATTTAAATAATATAGTGGATGAAAGCCAACTGGTTGGCCCAAGGGAGTTCAAAGAGACTCTAATTGATGGCCTCTTGGTTGACGACTTCACCATGAATAAAGTATTCGCAATTGTTGCAGAAGGAGGGATGGGCAAAACCACCTTGGCACATCAAATCTATCATAATGGTTCCATCAGAACCTTCTTCAAAAAGATGGCATTTGTAACGATTTCTCAATCGTTAAATGAAGAGGAGCTTCTGAAAGAAATGATTCAGCAGCTCTGCAGTGTTGATCCTCAGGGAATTCAATTTCAAACGATGAACCGCCATGAATTGAAAGAAGCCGTGAAGGGTTTGATTCAATCTACAAGATATTTGATTGTCCTTGATGACGTGTGGGAAAAAGAGCATTGGGATTGTGTGAAACTCGCATTTCCCAATGACGATTGTGCCAGCAGAATCTTAATCACAACTCGTAGCGAAGAGGTGGCAAGATACGCTACAGCAACCTTCGACTTCCAAGGTGACATCTTTCACCTGCAACGTTTATCTGAAGGTGATTCATGGGAATTATTCTGTAAGAAAACATTCTCTTCCCAGTCTTGCCCTTCTCATTTAGTAGCCATTTGCAAACCCATGTTAGAAAAATGTGAAGGGCTTCCTCTTGCCATCTTAGTACTCAGCGGTCTATTGGGTACTAAAAACAAGAACAAAGTTGAAGAGTGGGTCATGGTTCAACGTATTCTTAATAACGTTGAGCTAGGAGAAAACTTTAAATCTCGTTTGAACAAAATACTTTCATTGGCCTTTGACGATTTACCTCATCATCTTCAGCCCTGTTTCCTGTTCCTAAGTGTATTCCCTGAGAACCACTTGATCGAGCCCATGAGACTAGGTCGATTATGGGTCTCAGATGGAGATAATAAGATAACAGGGGAACTTGCAGAGAGCTATTTGTGCGAGCTTCTCAATAGAAATCTGATACAAATAGCTAAGTATACACTTGATGGAAGGATCATGAGTTTTCGCATCCATGACTTGGTACACGAAACTATTGTGCTCAAATCAAGAGAAATAAGTTTCGCTGAATCAATCATCAATAAGGAAAATCCAAGATATTGGCCTGAGAGAGCACGAAGATTATCCATACATGAGGGAAATGCACATGTCCCTGAAATTAGGCTCCCCTGGTTGTCTCGACTTCGTTCTCTGTTTCTGTTTCAGACACATGCCTTAACAATGTCATACTTACGAGGTGGTAACTTGAAGCTGCTGAATGTGTTGGATTTGTATGGCACCCCACTGGAAGTATTTCCTGAATCTATTACCAAATTGTTCCTCTTAAGGTATTTGAGCATGAGAAACACAAAAATCTCTGGTCTTCCTGCATCTATTGGGAATCTGCATCATCTAGAGACCTTGGATCTCAAGCTAACGCGTGTCACTGAGTTACCTTCTGAGATATATAAGCTTTACAAACTACGTCATCTTTTGATCTCCCAATATAAGGATAGCGAATCAGGGTCCCGTATTCCTCCTGACACCGCAAGTTGTGGAATAAAGTGGAAAAATTACCACAACAACTTAACCCATGTCACGAAATTGGACATATTTCGCGTACAAGGTTTCAAAGCAACATCTGCAATAGGTTGTCTGGTTTCATTACAGAAGCTAAGCATAGTTGAAGCACCAAGTGAAGAGCAAAGTGACTTAATAGAGAAAGGGTTGGGGATGCTGACCCAATTGAGAAGGCTGTGTTTGGTTAATCTGCAAAAACATCATTGGAATTCTCTGTGTTCTTCCATCTCTAAAATGAGTAATCTGCGTTCTCTGTCCCTTAATACAAGTGGCAAATTTGATTTACAAGATTTGAGGTCCCCACCTCCACTTCTTGAAAGGCTATGTTTGGTTGGAGAACTAGACAAGTTTCCAAGTTGGGTGTGTT
Organism: Erythrophleum ivorense; assembly: GCA_026724425.1. Classification (NCBI taxonomy): domain Eukaryota; kingdom Viridiplantae; phylum Streptophyta; class Magnoliopsida; order Fabales; family Fabaceae; genus Erythrophleum; species Erythrophleum ivorense. The sequence continues at coordinate 48,747,263 of JAIUCV010000009.1, forward strand.
CTCTAGAGAACTTGAAGGTGTTGAAGTTAGTGGGTACTCGACTTAAAGAGGATCCTAGTTTGTGTCTTGAGAAGTTGCATAGCTTGAAGGTGATTGGACTTTATGACGCCTTGGATGATAGCGTGACACTACGCATGTCGTCTGCGTTCTATGATAGAATACAGTGGTTCATCTTGGGGGAACATATACTACAAGTTTACTAAGGTGCGTTCTAGAATTTCTTATTTCTTACGGCTTGTTTGAAACTATCGTTTGAATTGTTGAAAAAGCTAAGGCGTGGAGTGAATAAGGATAGGTTTACAAATCCCTCCCTTTCCTCACCTTGCACTGCCTCTTTAAATATTTGTTCTTTTTATAAAAATAATTATGATTATAAATAGAGTTTTACTTTTTTTTATTTCTTTTAACATCTTGATAATGCTTATACGTAGAGTTTTCACATATTATGTATATATATACTTCACTGATATTGCAGTCAAATGGTGTACATATTAATTCATATATATCTCATTTAATCTATTTTCAGGTTTGATCAAAGCCATGTTATGAAGATATTTCTCAACTTCTATCGTTAGATCAAATCCAAATAAGATGAGGAAGGGATTACTTGAAATATTTCACTTAAGGTAAAGTGAGATGAGAGAAAGAGAGAAAAAAATAAAATTCATTTATATGAGATTCACATTATAAATATAAGTCTCACTTATTTCTTTCTTTCTTTCTTTTTACTTTATTTTCTGAAGTATCTAAGAGGAAAAGTCTAATAAAATGTTAAGTTGTTGGTACAATTAAAAATAGATCATATTTATGTTCTATAATTTTGAGCTAAAATTAATCCTTAATGTAATATCCAACCTTTTATGAGCAAATGAGCAAGAGTAGATCATTCTCACTTTTCACTTTCTTAATTAAAAGACCATTAACTCTTTGTCTCTTGACTTTGCAGGAAGTTTCAAATTTATCCCTTATCTTTCTTTTGGTTCCAATTTTGTCGCTGATTTTTACTACCTGGTTCAATCTCTTTCCCTTGCCCGACGTCACTTGCATCATTAAAGGTGTAATCGTACTTGGGACCCCGTGGACATAAAGATTAGGCCATGTTGATGTGGATTTCTAGACAACCAAAACGTGCGATTTGGTTGCTGTAATCCCACAATCTCACAAGCCCCCAAATCAAGCAAACATTGGAGCTGTCGTTCGTTTCCTTAGCTTCGAAATTTCCCGTAGGAGTTCAAATTCGTTGTAGATTCACATCAGCATGGCCTAATTGGCATTGATGTGGTGTAATTATTTCCTCATGAGCTCCAAGTATGATCATACTGTTAATGATGCAGACAGCATTGGGCAAGGGAAAAAATTGAATCAGTTATTAAAGAAAAGGAACAAGATTAGAACGAAACAAAGATAAGGGATAAAATTGAAAACTTCTAGAAAGTTGAGAGACAAAAAACTGATTTTGACTTAATTAAAATAAACTTTGCTTTGAGCATTGATGGCCTACATTTTCAAAACAGTGTGATCGGAGTGTGTGCGTGAAGAGGTGGTTAAAAGAAAGGAAAGAAAAGGAAAGAAAACGTTAGATAACGATGTTTTATAATTTTTTATTATAAAATTTTTTAAATTTTAAAAAGAAGTGACAGAAAGAATAAAAATATGTATAGAGTACTTTTCTTTTCAACTATTTTTTCTTTTTTTCTTTCTCCAAAACTTACAAAAATTTTATAATAAAATTTTAAAAAATTTAAAATCTAATGAACAACATTAGTATTGAAAAGATAGCTTGACTCAATGTACATTTATCTTCGTGAATAAGATTGTGATATTCCACTAAAAATTTAATTTTCTGTCTTCCCTTTTCAATTCTCCCTCTCTTATCTTAAATTTTTACAAGGTAAACATTGATTTATTTAATTTTTTATTGTAAACCGATTAACTTTTTATTATTCAATTATAAATCCGCCCCATCCCCACGTACCTCATCTACAAGCAAGCAGAGGCACACATGACAAAGTACATCTCCCTTTCACAGTAAGGCTCCTTATAATATCAAATCATTCAGACTACAGAAATTTACAGTGTTGCTCCATTTTATAGCTACTCTATTCTCTACTTGCAGCTTCTTCTTCATCTTACTTTTGCTGATTTAGTCTGCAATCTTGCTTGTATAATTTATTAGAGGTGAGGCACAATTGCTTGTGCCCCTTCTTCCAAATTTGATGATTGGCCCTTCATTGTTGATGAAAGTGAGGCCACAGCCTCTCCAACTGTCAAGTAAAGGTTATCTGCTCTTATAAAGTCATTGGCTTCATCTGCTTTTTTCAACTTTTCCATAACCTCAGCCAGAGGATTCACCAACACAAGCTGTCACAACCCACACCATTTAGTCACAGTTGATATTTGAGCACTTTCTGTCAAAGTAAGTAAACAAACCACTAAGTGTATAAGAGTTTAGCATTCTTGCCTCAACGCCCTTCTTTTCCATTGCTTGTTTCAATTCCCTAAAAAGTGAGACGCCGCTTGTGTCTACGTTACTCACAGCTGAAAGGTTCCAAGATCATATATATTTAGTATATAATATTTCTCTTCAGTGGATTAGTGCTCCTTTAATTTGAATATACTAAGAAGGTTGACCAAATATACTCTTTAATATGCTTGAATTAGCATTCTTCAATCAATGCACCCCAGGTTAAGAAGAATGGATGCAAGAATCAACATATATAATACAAACACTGTAACACGATGAAATAGAAAGTATTATCAGACACTTATCTAATAGGATGTAATTCTATTTTTAAGGTATCCATGCTTTATAAACCACAAGTTCAATCTCTTCAACGATCCAAATATAGAATTCATACGGAAAAGTTTTGTCTTATATGCTTTATTTTTGCGTTAAACACGGTTGACAGGAAACAAAAATAGCGAACTACCAAAATTCCAACTTCAATGTTTCAAAACTAATTAAGTTACCGGACATTTCCAGAATCACAAATCGAAGGCTTGAGTTTTGCTTTATGTTTTCTTCCTCTTCATATTCTTCTATCCATCGTAAAATCCTGAATATAACAAGTGCTAGTAATTTAGTAATAGAGGAAACAACAATTAGTCATTGATAAAATTGACAATTTGTGAAGTTAAAATCCAACCTCTCGTTGAGATATGTGATGTTTGCAAAGTTGATGGGCGCCTCAATGCTTAAAATGAGAAAACCAGGCAATTTTACAGCTTCCTTATAATGATCAAGATCTCGATATATGCTTGTACCTGGTATGTTCCCCAACATTACTGTCTTAGGCCTTGTAACTTGCAGGAGGATCTTGAAAATTGACAACCCAACCTGATCAGCAGCATGATGATCACCCCCATGTCATTTTAAGGAAAATAAAGATAAAAAACCTTCTAGAATTGCTAACTATCTTGTTCTTGGCACACTGGGAAGTTGAAACCACAATTTAAACCTAAGACCTCTGTTCTACCAGCCCCAACCACCTGAACTAAGCTGAGTTGGCCTAAGAATTTTTTTTTTAAATCCTAGTTGTGAAGAAGGGTGCACAAAAGTTCCAATCAAAAAGTTTTTTTTTTTTCCAGATTTTAGTTTGTCCCTTGTCTAAGTGATGCGTAAATGTGACTTAATCAAAAGAATTGGGATCACGTTGGCCAAATGCCACAAAGCATATGAGTGTAAAGAGAATAATTAAGATTTAAGGCCTTTGTCAAGAGTAATTCAATTATTGTAGACATCATATGTAGAGAAAAACCCATAATGATGCTGTTGCCAAGACAAGCCTTATAAGTAAAAAATAGTGAAACATGTACTTACTGCAAGAGCAAGGCCCTTCTCAACAGAGATAAAAATGACACCCAAGAATGCAGTCAGCATTACAATAAAATCATATTTGTCTATCTTCCAGATGTGATGAGCAGCAGGGATATCAATGAGGCCAATTACTGCTGTGACTATGATTGCGCCTAGTACAACATTTGGAGTGTATTGAAACAATGGCATAAGAAACAGGAGTGTCACCATAACTGTTACAGACATTACTATATTTGACACTGCTGTTTTTGCTCCTGCATTGTGATTAACTGCTGATCTAGAGAAAGCACCTGAAATTCATAGTTAAATTGGGTAAATTATGAGGCATGGATACTTCAAAAAGAAAAATTTATGTTCATGTCTGAAACATGTTAAAAACTGCATTAGACGCCATATGACCTTCTAAATTACAAATAGACACTTTAAATTTTATCATGTTTTATGTTGTGCCAGTTCCAGAAATCTCTTAAGGGTAAATATGTGTCTAACACCAATCCGTCATACATATTTATTCTTCTTTAGGAAATATTTTTTGGAAGGTTTTTACTTTTTAGGCATTGGACATGCACCTGTTGTAACATAGCAAGAAGTGAAGGAGCCAACCACATTCATGAAGCCGATTGCCATCATTTCCTTATTTCCATCCACTTTGTAGTTCTTGAGAGCTGCAAAAGTCCTTCCTACTGCAATACCTTCCTGTTTGAGAAAGTCCCGTAATATTCATTAAGAATCAATCCTTTTCTCTCTTTTTCAAGTTTAATACGCAACATAGAATGCTAAAGATACAATATGAATGCAACAATGTGTAATGGTACACATTCATAGTATTATAATAAGTATCTGCTATTGATACGTGTCTTCTTCTATAAAAATATTTTTAAAAAAATATTCTATTGGTCCTAGTAGTTTAAAATTTTGTGATTAGGTTCTTATAGTTTTGAAGAATGTTAATTTAGTCTTTATTGTTAACTGTCTATGCCTTATTAAATTTCATTAATATAAGTAATTATATGTCATCTTGACATTTTAAATACGCATTATTTATACCAACAAACAAGATAAATACAAATAATAAAGTGAAATAATCTTATGTGCATGACATGTAATATAATCTATGTTAAGTGACTTAATTGAGTTGGCTTAAATTATGCCTAATTAGATTATCAGAATAGTATATTATAAATTAGATCAATAAAGCTTAACAGTATATTAATAGAAACTTAACCATAAGAATTAAATTAAAAATTTTTAAAACTACATGAATACAATTACAAAATTTTAGATTATAAAATCAAATTGAAAATAGAGTGACAATATAGGAATCAATAAGGTAATTTAACGTACAAAGAAACAAAAAATTAGAAAAGGAAAGAGAGAAAAAGTAAAACCTACAGTGAGGGATAAAATGCCAGTGATAAGCCCAGTTTTGATTACTAGACCCAGATGAGTTCCATGAAAGCGCAGCATGTTCCATGAAGGAGGATTTAGACCTTCTTGCAATTTTCCAATCTAACAAACACACCAGCAGCACATCTGTTTAGTAGAAAGCTGAAAGCGATATCTGGCCAAAAAAATAACAGCAATTACTGAAGCAAATAATGAAGCAGTTTGGACAAGGGACATACAACACTGATGCCATGATGCTGAGCCTTCATTGCAAAAACCAGAAGGGTAGAGATTATCACAGACACAAGAGGAGCTCCGGCTGAGACCCAGAAAAGCTTTGGCTTCCTCATGCTCTACACATATGAATACCAAGGGATATGAATTACTTCTATCCTATGATATTAAAAGTTTGGCTCAATATTTTGAGCAAACAGGCACTGCATAGATATTAGAAATAGACATCTAGATATATGCAAGTCCTCTTTAATTTGGGCCAATATTTAGCAACTTTAACACCTGCATATTTCAAGCACATAAGATTTCTTGAAGTCCCAAAGAATCATTGGCATTTGTATGATTGCATGAATTTTGTTTAAACAAAGACTTTTGTTTCTTTTGTTGTGTTTTGGAGGAGGGGTGGAAACCAAATCTAGTCAAGAACAATTAAGATTCAGTATTGTGGGAAAGGGTATTAGGCTAAAGTGAAATTCTCTTTGAATTTTGGTGTCAAATTTGTTTTCATCTTTATTTTCTTCTGCTTTATTTGTTCATTCCTTTACAGGTAAAAAAGAAAAGAAAGATGAAACCAAAACAGGGATTCCAATGTTCCCTCACGGGAAATTAAATATAGAATCCAACTTCAACCCCACCAAAGTGAAGTGGAGAATTTAATTAGGCCAATTAGTCTCACAGTTGCCATGTTTTCTTTCCTTTTGGGACTCCTTGTGTTGCTGCGAAATTTATGTAAATCTGGATGGTTTCTTTTTGAATCCTGAAATTGTCCCTTTTTCAGTTTTTCTTTGAATAAAGTCAGGGGAGTATACTTAAAAAAAAAAAAATTCTTCTAAAAGTAAAATCAAGAAGGTATTTTAAAAGCTGGTCAATGTCATTATTATTATTATTTATTAATTAATTAATGTACATAATTTTATTCGAGTTTCATAAATAAAGTTTAAACAAAATTATTAGTTACATATATTATAATATAAAAAGCGGTACGAATTAAAATACAAATTTTAAAGAAAAAAATATAGGTATACCAAATTACTAATTATGCATATTTTCTTTCAAAAAAAAGGGATGCATACTTAGGTTCGAGCAATGCAAATCTAACATGTAAAATATTATATTTATATAATTTAAGTCTGAGATATTTATTATTTGTACACTAAATATATAAAAATCCTTTTTTAAAAAATTTTAAGAACGAATTTCATCCCACTCTTGACCCTTTCAAGTTGGAAAAATAAAGCACGTACAGGTTCAGGCCAGGAAATAACGGAGACGTACTGTTCAATACATGCATGTGTGAATGCACTGTGTATGAGATTTGTAGGTTCCTGAGGGCCATCAGGTGTTTGATCATTGACGCAGGTGAAAATGGAGATTGTCACCATTTTAATATTGTCATAATGGCCTTGTCCTTTATAAGCAGTTTTCGATGCAGAGTTCAATATCCAAAGGGAAAAGCCAAAATGGGTAATGCTTGCTCGCAAACAAAAAGTACCAGAGGGGAATAACATACAACGTGTCTTGCCAGAAGGAGCGACGCCAAGAAACAAAACCCCATCACTATTGTTTGCCAGGACCACTGCACAAAATCCGTCAAGTAACATTTTTTAGAAATGCAGAGAACAAAATGTTTTGGTAGCAAATGAAAGTTTCTTCTACAGAGGAACACTGTAAAAAGGATTATTATACTGAAAAATGAAATATAATTAAAAAAAAGGGAAGATTTGGGGTTGCAAAAAGGAGTGACCCTGCAAAACTCTGTTTTACTGTTAAAAAAATGAACCACTTTGGTGTCGGACATTGATGGGATACGTTTGGCTTATATAGAGGTAGGCTGAAAGCTGACTTGCGCACATTTTTACATGGATGTCATACTGTTTTATGAGTAATGAATGGAATGGAATGAGTGGGTAGTAGAGACTACAGAGAGAAAAGACCACCTCATGGGTATTGTGAAAAACTGAGGTTATGACAGGGATTAGGCCCATCTGTGTAGTGAAGTGTGTGATTCCCAGGAGGCTCTTTAGTTGCTGTAGAGACACAATAATGGCAGCTCCAGCCATAAACCCAATAAGGATGGCCTTTGATAAAAAGTCAATGATGAAACCTAGCCTGCAAATCATTAAATAATAATAATAATAAAGTATTAATCACCTTATGGGAAAAATTCCTAAAATTCTCTTTGAAAAAAAAAACACGAAAATTATGGAAGTGAATAAGTGATTAAAAAATTAACCTTAGAATTCCAAGAGAGCCTTGAAAGAGACCGGCAAAGAAGGTAGAAGTGAAGGCTAGCTGAAGAAACAGAACAGGGTCACCAGCTGGGGACACTTCCTGCCTCAGCATCGACCCCAGCACAAGAGAAGCAATAGACACAGGTCCAACCGCTAGGTCCCTTGAGCTTCCCAGAACAGCATAAACCAGAGGAGGCACAAAACTAGAATCTGAAATATATGCAAAAACCAAACACATAGAAGCTTAACACAAAATTTGCATACATGATTAATCCCAGAAAATCAATATCCATAACACTCACAGAGTCCCACAATTGGAGGAAGGCTTGCTAGCTTAGCATAACTGATTCCCTGAGTATATAGCAGAGGCCAAAAATAAGCAGACACATGGAGGACTAAAACTGTAAGGTGTTAGTATTAGTGTCACTGACCTGAGGGATGGCTAAGCTAGCAATGGTGAGGCCAGAAACAATGTCAGATTTGAAGAGAGTGAGGCTGTAATTAGGACCCCATTGAAGAATAGGGAAGAAATACTGGGCTCCAAGGACAAGCTTCTTCTTCAATGGCTGACCCTTGAATTGGCGAAGAGGGTCATCAGGGAAGAACGTTTCTTTGAGCTTCGCCCTAAGCTTCTGAAGGGTGGTCCTGCGGGGTGGTAGCACAACCTTGTGTGTTTCTTCCATGCTTATTTGGAGGCAATGGGAGTGCACAGTACTGGTGGTGGTGGTGGTGGGGGTGACATTAGGCTCCATGGAGAAGGAGAAGAACAAATTGATTAGAATGAACGATGTTGTGGTTATGGGTGGTCTTTGGTTTTGGGCATCGATGCTATTTATTGGAGGCTTACAACAAGGTCGCACCTGGGTGTACTAAAGAACAAAAGGATAAAAACATTAAAAATATGAGCGGTATAAATTACTAAATGACTGAAATGAAAATACCAGAAGCAAACGGAGGTGGTGTGCAATTAATACTAGTGTACGGTTAGACTTACCATAGTTATACGTAGAACTCCAGGAGGTGTGCCATAATACAGGTATATATACGATTGGACTTACCATACTAGTGCATATATAAAACTTTTATTAATTGCATTTTATATCATTTCGTGCACTTTCGAAGGTATTTCTTCTATTAAAAAAAAGTATCTTTTGTATAAGCTAATTTCTATATATTCCTGTCTGCTAATTTTGAAAATAAAGGCATACTATTTTTTTTTTTTTTTGCCTAAGGCCAAAGCATATTATAAATCATGCAATGCCTCGTCCAAAGAAATTTAAATAATTGAAAAAAAGTAGAGTATATTAATTATGAAAATCAGAAATAAATTGTATTGAAAGTGTACTTAATATATTCATGTTTCTGTTTATAAAAAAATTATTTTTTGTTTAAATTAGATATATGTAAAATACTTGTTAGATTGAATTAATTTGCGTTAGAATTTCTTGACGTAATGTGTCATTGAATAATTATTTTAATTTTAATCTTTTTTGTCTCGTGAAAAAATAAACAAAGAATTATAGGCCCTGTTTGATTTGATTCTGTAAAACAATTTTTTTGTTTTCAAAAACAAAAAAACAAAAAAACCTGTTTGATAATGTGTTTTTAGTGAAGTGTTTTGTAAAATAAAAAAACAAAATTTTGTTTTCAAAAACAAAAAACTCAGAACACTTTTTCAGTGTTCTGTAATTTTTGTTCTACAGAATCAGGTAAAAAACAGAAAATAATTATTTTTCAAAATAATGATTCAAACGGATTTTTTAATTTTTTTGTTCTCAAAAACTTGTTCTTAAAAACATATGTTTTGAAAACATTAAAACAAAAACAATTTCAAACAGGCAATCTTCGTGCAATTTCAAGTTTCTGTAGTTGTTTTATTTTTTTTTCTTGGTTAGGGGAAAGAGCCAATTTGTGTCTCCTCAACTAATTTCCCTTACCCTTACCATTGAGGCGAAAACAGTCCATGTATATCTCCATTAGCAAAATTGAAAAATAGATTTTGGCTCACATTCTCATTACCTCTTGTGACATTCTCCTCTTATGGGTTACCATGGCAGCATTTCTTGTCAATATTATACACAGTTTTGGTAGAAGTTTAATTTAATAGTATTTTTTATTGTCTAATTTATTCAATAAAACAGTTTAACCATTATCATTACAAAATCCAAAACATATATATCAATTTCATTAGGGAGGGGGGTGGGGGGTTGAGAACAGGAGACCTGTTCTGGGGGGACAATGGTTAACATCTCTAACTTGTTTTGTAATTTGGCAAAAAAATTTATCAAATTAAACGCCAAATAATAAGGAAATATCCCTTATTATTTCTCCATCTCTTGCTAAATGATTAGTCCCTTGTAAAATGGTCTAGTAAAATGCAAATTTTATTAAGGTTTAGCCAAGAAATAGCTGGAAAATTCTCTCAAAATTTTTTAGCTAAAGCTTTATAAATGGTCAAAATTCATAATTTTTTATACGTCATTTCTTTCACTTCTCTTTTCTCTCTTGCCATTTGTTCCATTCATTATGTCATCGTTATCTTCGTTATCCATCCATTCCTAGCAAGTCCTCCCGCTTATTTTCTCCCCGCCCTTACTTCAGCAAGGGCAGGACCCTCTTGCTAAATTGAGAATTTTTGTTATTAATTTTTGAAAAATATTATTGATCTTATGAAGATGATTTATTGTTAACTTTGGTGTGGAGTCAAGCTGGTCAAGTGTTTGAATTGTGTGATATTTTGCCCATGCCTTTTGTTATAATTGGCACTTTTTGTTATATCTCTATAATCCTTATATAGCAAGAAAAAATTTCTTCACTATCTAACGACAAAAAATAGCAAAAAGATTAACTCATTACTATGTCTGTTTAGCAAGGGATCAATCCCTTGATATTCAGTACTTTCTTGTAGTGTTCATTTGTTGTTAATTATCAAACTAGTACATAGTCCCCCTAAATATCAATCCAATTAGATATGTTTCATAACTTTCTGTTTCTCCATTTGAAAAATATTGTATATGATGAATGGTAATCTGGACGTTGATTCATTATGACTATCCTTAAGTTGCAGGTGAGTCAAGGGAGGCCAAGGGCTTCAATAACCAGCCTAACAATTAAGTTAGCAGATAACATTAGTAATGGGGAATAATGCTGAGAACACAAAAGAGTTCCTAGATGGTATTTAGGTCCTTATATGGCTGGCACCTAGGGCAGGGTGTTTGAGATTAGATCTAGTCATAGGTCAAAAAATTCCTATGGTCCAATAAGCTTCGAGTTTATTTTTAAAAGGTCTTAATAAAATACGGGCAAGGTTTGAATTTTTTTTTTAAAGTTTGATTCGAAACTTAACTCGTTTTATTTTTTTGTTAATTTTTATATTATTAATTTATATCTCTCCTTTCATTCTTTTTATTTTTCTAATTTTTATCCTCCCTTTTATTTTTAAGTATTGAAGTAGTAATATTTAATGTAAAATTAAAACATAAATTATAATATTATGTGATAAAAATTACTAATATTTAAACAACAAGTAAAATGATGAGAAATAATATATTACGCAATACAAAAAATCACAATATCTAATAAAAAATAAATTTTAAATTAATATTTTATAAAAAATAAACTTTAAATTAATATCACATAATATTTTATATTTTTTTAATCAAAATACTAAGTTTTTTTTTTTAGTCAGGCTGAATTCGGCTCTTTTTTTACTAAACTAGGTTAGGGCAAAAATAGTGATGAATAGTATTGAATTGGATTCCAACTTCATTTTTTAGTAATTTTTTTTCAAATTTGTCTCATTTTTATATGAGTCAAATTCGTGATCACTTCTAATAAAGATGTATGGTGTCAAGTAATATTTAATAAAAATAAATGTTAAATTAATATTTTATAAGAAATAAACTTTAAATTAATATCACGTAATATTTTGTATTTCTTTTCATCAAAATACCAAATTCATTTTTTTTTTGAATTAGGCCGAACTGGGCTCTTTTTTTTATTAGGCTAAGTTAGGATCCAAATAATAATGAATACTACTAAATTGGATTCCAACCTTATTTTTTAGTAAATTTTTTTTTCAAGTTTATCTCATTTTTATATGAGTCAAACTCGCAATCACTTCTGTCAAGTAATAAGCCATGTACAAAAATGATTGGATGTCACGTTATGCTAGTCTATGCCCGCATCTATATAGTCCAAGTGGGACAGGTTGGTATTTAATTATTATTGTATATTCACAAAGCCTTAAAGTAAGGATAAGATAATAGGTCTAAAGAATTAAACTTAGGTATACTTTTTATACTTTTAGTTATATATTTTTTAATTAAAATATAATAAGTGTATAGTTATTTAATAATAATATAATAAATATATAATTTAATTAAAAAATTATATAATTATTTGCAGAAATTATACACTTATCATGTTATTATTGAAAAATTATATATTTCTTATATTTTGAATAACTAACTTGATAATAAAGATATAAAAAATTACATATAAACTTTTTTCTAATTTAAACTATACTTTGATGATGATGAAGATGGTTATGATTATAATTATAATTGTTGTTGTTGTTGTTGTTGTTATATATTGGCAAAAAGAATTTAAATTGAAAACCTTTTATGAGCTATTTAAATTAATTTTTATTATTTGACCGCGTCTAGTGATGTCTACTGTATTGTATATTTTTGTTCTGCTGTAGTCAAAGTTTTTGGTAGTTTATATGATCTTTTTCTATTTATACTAATATATGTATTAATTATCCTAAAAGATAGCAAGCTATGGTCATTTGGATAAGGGGCACTAAGTCCAAATATGGGTAAGTAATATAAAAAAGTTCGTACATGACTATTTTGTGTGGTCATTAGTTGTTAATTAAAAAATTTTATAAATTTATTTTAGCTTTTTTATTTAAATAAAAATTACTCATATTAACGTAACTTATCTGTATTATTAATTTTTAAATTATGAAAATGTTTAAAACAATTTTAGTTAAAAGTTTCTTCCAATTACTTAGAGAAGATTATCATGAATTCTTGATGATTCTTTTTTTTTCCACTATCCGAGGTCGGTGTGGATTGGATGGGCTAATAATTAGATAAGAATTATTGAAACAGGAGAAAGGAAGGAGCTCTAATCGGTGTTATACACTCCTGAAATCTGAAACACACACATTTAATGTACATAAACTAGTGTGCCATAGAAAAGGCTGCATGGTTACCTTATGGGGATGAAAACAATGTATCTTTGCTGTATATTTTTAGGTAGAATCACCGATAAAATTTTTGTGGATATGTATAGAAATATTTGATGATTTAATGAATTATGAAAATCACATAGAGAATGCTAGAGCATATGTTACAGAAAAATACGTAGAAGACGAAATTTATGTTTAAAAACGTGTTTACATTACAATTCCTTTAAGGTGTTATTTGTCTCTAATTACGTTTATTATTGGGAGTATAACAAATCGACCCCAAGATTTATTTTGAACATACTTGAATCAAAAGTCATTCGATTTGTTTCAATTCATAACTAATTAAGTACATTTTAAATATAATTATTAATTATTTATTAAACTACATTAGATATTTTAGACTTTCCTTCTAAATTACTAATTTAACATGTGATGTGAATATATATTTCTATAAGCTTAAAAGCTTTTAAATTTATCTAATGTTAAATTTGAAAATATACTTTCACAATCACACACTCATAACCCAATTTTTCAAACTAGTTATTATTCCTATTAGTATCACTTTCATTGATCCAAAAGACTTAACTTATAAAAAGTAACTTTGATTTGATATTTCTAAAGAGCATTTTAATAATTTTTTAAATTTTCTTTTGATAAGTTATGGAGAGAGAAGAGTGAAAAGAGATAATAGGTGAAAAAAGAGAGAGTGATCATTATATATACACTATCATTCTTTTTTTGTCACTTTTTCTCCGAAATTTAAAGGAATTTTACAGAAAAAAAAAGATGGATACACACACACACCATTTTAATAGTTAAATTCTAAAGACATTAAATTAATATAAAAAATGTTACTAAAATTATTTAGTCCGAATAAATTTAATAAATTTTTAATATATAATACACACCACACACTAATACGTTTGCATATTTTTTAATAATTAGTTTAATTTTTTTTCAAAGATATATGCAAAAACAACCAAGAGCTTTTTGTATTGTTATATTTATACCTGCTTTTTAACTGTTAATTTTATCAATTTATATAAATTATCAATACTGTTATAGAAGTTGCAAATTTAAATAAAAATGAGATAAATATTATTAATTTCCTCCAAAATAAATTGTATAATTAATAATAATGATCAAATATAAAGGCATAGAAGATTCATTATAAACAAAGTTTAACTTTAATCATCACTATTTTTACTAAAATATATTCATCGAATAAGAAAACGATGATTAATTGTCTTTCTTTATGTGTCCCATCATTAGAGGAGAAGAGAAAGTCGGTTATATTATGGACGTATGACGGAAAGGTCGGTACCTTTGTTCAGAGGATAAGCGAAACAGAGCGTTTGGAAGAGAAGAATAGGACATCGTTTTATGAGCCTAATCCATGCGACCAAGCATATGGAACCACGTGGCACTAACGTGCCACACTACGAGACCTTCGTCCCAGTTTCCCACACCACCCTCTTTTCCAAGCTCTTCCGATCAGATCAAAATTTCCTAACATTAGGTTCTTGTTTTTATATAAATAATGGGAAATATTGTGGAAAAAGCTGAACACATTTCGTTATAATTGAGGAGAGAGCAACGTTCTCTGGAATGTTATTAAGGTTTTGTATACACATTTCACTACCTTTGATTTTGACTCGAAATGATTTTCCGTTATATGTGTTATTCAGTTTTATGTGATTTGAAATGTGCTTGAATGTTTTTTTTGGCCATAAATTTCAAGTACAACACGAGCATTTTTCAATGAAAATTAAATATATTTTATTTATATATTAAATAATTATAATTTTTTAAGAATATCGTTAAGATTAAACAAATATTTAAAAATTAAAAATATGTGAGTTTAACTTTAACAATAATTAAGGCTACGTACTCCATAGAAAAGATATCTTTTATAAAAGAATTTGAATTTAGGAGATAAATCTGACAAGGTATGAATGGAGAGTGGATAATATATAGAAGAGATAAGAGAGCAATGGAAATTATAGAACGTAGAAGAAGATTGGGAAGTTTGAATAATAACATTTCACGGACTTAAATTTTGAGGGCCAAAGCCCCAAAAACTCTACATGTGCAAACATTCCACGAGAAACTGTGTTTTTAATATGCTTGGATATTAGCTAGACAGGTGCATTAACAATTAATATTTCGACGCATGCATGCATAGACAAATCCTATGTCCAGAATATATGATTTTCCACAATAATGGAATTTGTGCTGTCTGAGGTGATCCACATTGAGAAGAATGAGGGAAAATAAAAGATTCTTTCCCCTACATGATTTGTTTTTATTTCCTACTGGCCTCATTTATATAGTTATATTATACTACCTTCAGTTTTATATATAAAAAATAAATAACTAATTCACAAGTATTAAAAAAATTAGTTAAAAGTAATTAATTTTTTTAATTTTATCTCAAATAAAAATTATTTTCTAAAAATATCTCTATTTAATACGTGCACTTTATCCTTGAAATTAATGATCACCATTACTTATAATTTGAATAACTTATTTAATGAAGAGTATAATTGAAATATTGTAATTAATATGGTAATTTGTTTCTTATATTTAAGACCAAATCAAATTTTTAAAAAGTCTTTTATATATGAGACTAGAGAGAGTAATTAGTTTTGAGCCTTATACGATTACACGGGGTCTTGTGCAAATTTCTTTTAAATAAAAAAAGGATTTAAGAAAAAATAATGGCATGCATCCTAACACTACTAATCACGCTGTTTATTGCTTATGAACAATATAGTAGATAATAAACATATATAATATATTGATATTATTAATGTGTAAGTGATACTTTTCTTTTTTAATTTTTGAAAGAAATTGTCAAACTTTTAGATGGTATATTCATGGTCTCCATCTAGCTACTTAAACCTAAACTGAAAAGATATAGAGAAATTTTAGTGATCCGAGCTTAATTTTGATTATATATATTGATTAATTTAGAATTCTCTTTTGAACATGCATGTTTTCTTGTATAATTGCCAACTTGTAACGTTTTATGTTCATGTAATTTATCCCTCAGTTTTTGAATTTTGAAAACTCTAAATTGAGATAAACTTCTTTGTTTAACAAGAAAAAATCTAAGCAAGACACTTTTTTTATTTCTTTTAATCACACAATTAAAAGAAATAAAAAAAAGAGAAATCAAATAATTATTTTAGACTAATTTATAAAGAGATCATGATATGAGTTTTATAGAAATGGATACTTGTAATAGAAAGTTACTTATTTAAAAAAACAAAAATATTAGCACAAGACTTTAAAATAAATAATACTACGTAACTTTTAATTAACTTTATTTTTTGTTTTCAGCTGTTGAAATGATGTCGCTATAATAATTTAATACAAGAAATGTTTTTCCTATTTAGAATCCAAATTAAGCACTTAAATTATATGCCAATGACATATGCGTGTGTGTGAATAGATAACAGTACAAAGAATGAAACAAAGTTTACAGATAAACGAAAAGCATCATACATACAGATCCAAATCCATGAATAAAAAAAAAACACATAAAGCTGACATCCAGCTCGCCAATTAAGATTTTAGTGTTTTAGAAGTGACCGTGAATCCATGACATGGTTTCAGATAATGTAAGCAACCACGTACAGTGATTCACGTTCAAACACAAATGCATATTATATAACAGTGCATGTGATTAGATATTCTGCCTTTTTTCTCGCACAACGACATTGGATGATTAGTTTTTAACTTTTTATATATGGTGAATTTTCTAGTATCTTTAAGGAATTGGTATTTTGCGTACATTTAACAGAAGAAATAATTCCATGAAAGGATGCTCTGTGGGCTAAGTTCCATATCCAATTAAGAGCAAGGGGAAATGAACATGTGGTTTATAACATTCAACAAGTCCAACTCTAATCAGTAATTGTCTCAACGATATCGATATGACTTTGTAAAGCTACTTGATAACCCATACCCATGATTTGTTTGAATCCATTTCACCAAACTTGTTTCAAGAATATGTTCTCTTGTTTGTGGGGCTGAGTACCCCCTTATTCAAAGAGACTTTAAAGAATTAATGTTTGAATGGGATTACGCGAATCGTAGAGTGGAAAAAGATTTGTCTAGAATTTTTTTTAATAAAGAGAGAAGGATAATAATGATTATAAATATATCAATCAAGAGAAATAACATTATCATTTAATATTTTATTCTTTTTTTTTCAAAATTTTTTATATTTCTTTTTTCTCTTTAACTCTTAATTATGAAGATTTACATTTCAAATTTCTCATATATTGTCCTTTTAGAAGATATATACAGAGTGACTTCATTTGATAAAGAAGGAGATGTGTCATTTTATGAGAGGACTTCTGGTTGATTATCTTTAGATAATAATATTCAATGTACGCAATAATCATATGAAGAATTACCTCATGTTTGGTAAACGGTGGCAAAATGAAAGAGAAATAAAAAATTAGATAAAATGTCTATTTTATACTTATAATTATTATTTAATATTATTTATTAATTATTACTTAATCATTATTCAATTATTAAAAGTAGGCATACTAAAATTATTTTTTATCTATAAAATTATCTTTTTTTATTTTCATTTTCATACTTAGAAATAATATCTTTTTTTAAACAATCTGGGCTTAATTCCTCTTTGTGGAAAATACTCTTCTTATGTGTAGGTACGCACTTGAAATGACTTAAAAAATAATTCAAACAAAATTTAAGAATATTTTTACTGTAAATACAAAAAAAAAATATTGTTGCAAGAATATTTGAAAAAAAATGGCACACTCATTTTTTTATTTTAAATTGACCATAAATTTGTATGAACCTTTTATTCGACAAGGCATTTTATAATTCGACTTCAACTAATGAGCTGGCAATTTTGATGCTTAGTTTGTTAGACGATAATTTTCTGATTATATGTTTTCCTTTTTAATTTATAATTCTTACAAACATATGAATTTAAATTTAAAAATCTAAACAAGAAAAAATTTAAATCATTATAATTAATCATTTTATAATTTTTTTTAAAAACATCATTTGTTTCTTTTATGTATAACGTGTATATTTCATTTGGCTAAATTAAATAATATCCAAATAAAAAATAACAATAATCATCAAACTTTTTTTTTCTTTCTTTCACACACACACACACACACACACCCCTTCCCTGCAAATTCCGAAACATAATTAAAAATCACATTTCTTAGTAAAATAAATAAGAATAATTTTATTTGAATATTTTGTAAAATAATAACACACTACAAAATATCTATCATTTACTGGCTGACTTTCTTTTTGGGGGGGAGGGGGCAAGTAGCAGTAGTTTTTGACCTTTTTTTAAAAAGTGCCGGTAAATGTATACTGCAAGGGTCTACAGGTGGATTCATTCTCTGTCCTGATAGAGAAATTAGGTCTTTTTGTCTTTTCATTCCTTGATATGCAGTTGAGGACAAACGAGAAATAAAGCACCATAGGGATAGTAGGACGAAAGGTAATTAATCAGGACCCTTTTCTTGGAGGAATGTCATAAAGCGAGAAAAAGATGAAGAAGAATTGATGAGAAATATTTGTGGTGCTTTATCACGATTTCCATCTTAGCTTTCAAGCCGCCGCCCAAGCCTTTTTCTGAAGCGCCACCCTCCATTATTCTTTTTCTGCCAACCTCAAACTTGAGTTTCTGGTTGCTGTCCATTTCATTTCTTGATGCTTGTTCATATATGTATGACTCTGCATAATATATAATTCTTTTTAAGGGCCAAGAATGCATGTGAAAAGTAGATTAACAAATAGAAAAGGCTTAATTAGGGAAAGGAATGATTTTGCGGGTAGTATGAATTATTATATTTGATCTTTTATACATATTATGAATTGTATAAGTTTATTGATCAAATTAAGCATTCGTTACGGTTATTAATACCACATGTGCCAAAAAAACATATATACTTATACGATATTCACAATTTTAATGTAAAATTATTTTATCATATATATATATATATATATATATAATATTTTCTATTAAGACAAAGAGTATAGAGAAAATTATTTCTTATTATCTTTTAGAATGTTATCTAGTATTTTTTTTATTGGTGTCATTTTAAGACTTTGTTTTGGAATTATTTAAGACATTTACAAGAATTTAGTTTCTCATGCGACCCCATTTTAAAATGCAATCCTCCTTAAGGCACCATAGAAGAATGTTTTCTAAATAATTATATACGTTTATATACTTATTTCATTAATAATATGGTCGTTGGAGAACAAAACATGAATCGTGTTCTACATTCTCAAAATTATTATTTTGATAAGATCTTGGTATCATCAAATGACGTAATTGACTAAAATTTGAACCCATTGATCAACAACTCAAGAGAAACACAAATTTTGGTGGAGGAAGGAAAGCTCAATAATTCATCAAATAAAGCTCGAACATAGATGGTCACGAGAAGGGAAGGAGAGTGAACTGACAGGGTTTACATTCGGATCTTATCAGGTTCAACTTGCATATAAGTGTACACACCCTTTCATACCAGGGAAGACAAAATATCAATGATTATGTTGCTAATTATAATGTCAAACATGATATCAACTTGCTTTCTTCTTTCTGAAAGTATATATATGTTAGACAAGGAAAAGAAAAAAGTGAAAGAATATTAAGATCATGTAAATTTTTGAGTATATATGTTTAGAGCGGGACAGGGGTAATTATAGGGAAGAGAAAGAAGAGAAGAAAGGTGTTTGAAAAAAATAATTATTTGTTGGAGAAATTTTTTATAGAGTGGATAGAAAAGTGAAAGTTTTTTTTTTAACTAACTTTTTAATTATATTATTCAAGGTCCTTATTGAGCCTTAATATTTTTTTAGTTTGTTTTAATTTTGAAATATTTTGAAAGAGAAACTCATTATATTAATTGTTTTACAGAATTTTACTTAATAATTAAAAACTATATATTAATCTTTTCTTAAAAAATGACTTTTTAAAGTGCATGTATTATGCTTGTTTATTTTTTAAAAAATGTCAAACTGTCTGTTTTTATGAGTTTAATTGACTGTGGGACAGCTTAAGAGTTCGATTTAATATTTTTTGATGAATTTATGTCATTAAACACACTATGTTGTCATTTTTAATTACACGCATGCATGCCTATCCAAACCAATAATTCATTGCTTAGTAACCAATGTTTTGGTGAAGAAGTTGACCATTTGGGTGATCAGGTACTTAATTAAAAGCACAATAACAACTTAATACTCAAGTGAGTGGGGGGAAAAAAGGATTTATAAAAGCGTTTTCTACTTAATTGAGCACCCACAGCTAACAGAATAAATGCTGTAGCATATTACAAACAGAAACCAAAAATTATGAAGTCATGAAGAAATATGAGAAATAGGAAATTCTAACATGGTTTTAGGTTAACTTCACATTGATTTGAGAGGCCAAAATAAGCCTAAGGGTGCAGATAAACGGGCTATACATTATAGCAGCATGACCAATTCTTATATGAGAAATAGGAAATTCTAACATGCTTTTAGGTGTAATTTCACATTGATTTGAGAGGCCAAAATAAGCTCAAGGGTGCAGATAAATGGGGCTATACACTATAGCAGCATGACCAATTCTTACCTACATTTTATGCACTTAAGATAAGTACAAAGAATTAATAATTCAGAAATATGTGTCAGTGTCTTTTACAATTATCTTAAGCGCAATGGGCATATGGTTATCCAAGAATTGTTCATAGCAGCATTCAGGGTTTTAATTAACTAACATATTTTATTGTTTCTGCATTCAAAGGTGAAACGTGAAGAAAGCAAGAGGCTATGAGATAAGTAAGCCTTCGTCCATCAGTATTGAAAAGGCTAAAAACGTGCAAAAAGGGATAAAAATAACCCAAGGCTTCCTAGTCATGCCTTACAATTACTCCAGCACGCTCACAATGTTAATACAAAAGTGACAATAAAATTTGGTAACATATAGCAAAGATGGTAAAGAAGAACGTTAGGATAAGTTTGAGTTGAGAAGAATAATCAGAAAGGGAAGGGTAGAGAAATTTTAGTTTAATTTTTCTTTAAATTTAGATTTAAATAATTTTATTTTCTTCTCATCTATTCTTCTCAATCCAAAAATTTACTCTAATGGAACTAATTTATAATCCATATAAACCTATTTAAATTACAATTTCAAAACACCGAGACCAGCCTTTTAATATATTCTCATACACACTATGTTAGGAAATTAAATATATAGGATATCAATATTCAACCTTTTTAATTAAAAAAAAAAAGCAGAAGAGAAGCTCGGGGTTAACTCATAAATAAAGTATCCTTTTTAATTTATAAATTAATTTAATTTGTTAACAAATCAAAGAATTTTATCATTCACTTACTATAATCTCTTTGAGCTAAATCAGGATAATTATATAAATTATTATTTTTTGTTAAGGTAATATAAATTGTTCTAATATAATTATTCAAAACAGCGATCATAACCCCAAAAAAAAAGGTAGATGTCTTAGAGCTAAATGCTAATTAACAAGTCTACTTTATTATAATCAGAGAAACTCCTTGTTTCAAACACGAGAGGGAAAAAAAATACTGAATTACTTCTTGTGAGTTTTTTTGAATTCACTGTGCTTCTGAAAATTTTTCCGCGAAGTTCCCTGAGTGGCACCAAGGGGGCCAGTTAAAGATTCTGGTATATTTACACGACCCCACACATATAACAATAAAAGAACTTATAAGTTGCTGGAAGACTCACACAATAGATTCCATTAGGATGACAAAACTTTTTCAGAAAGGAGAAATCATAATGCACTAAAAAGAAAATTGTCGCAAAAGCTCATCAATTGATGGTCTATTATGTATTATTATAGCGTGAACATGTGGTCAATCTGCGACTTAGATTACAATGATCAATGCATCCTCTATTTCTATGCATTTGAGTGCATTGCCCCACTTCAACCCCATAATTTCTCCCATTTAATGATTGTTTTAGGCTCTTTGCTTCCTTGAAGCAACTCCAATAGCTAATTGAGGCAATGTATATCCAATAACAGCGAAAGATATGTCATTTCATGGAACAGCAGCTTCATTATATATAATTCTCATTTGTCAGCTTCCAGAGGGATTTCTATCGAGATGGGAAATTCTCACTACCTAAAATACTTGTTTTAATAATTTTTTTGAAAAAAAAAAAATTACTGTGGTTAATTAGTGTAAGCGCCAGAACCGCATTTCTTAAATGCCAATGCACCCATCATCTCAAAAGACAACAAACTGCAATTCCATTTTACGTTATTAGGAGTTTTGGGCCTCAAATTACACAGGAAGAAAAAGGCGATGGTTGTGGCAAAGTTTGCTTGGTAATATATTGGAATTGTGGTCCTGAGAATGTCAACCATATTTCAAAAAAGTAGCTGCTTAAAGGAAGTTTAAGAGAACCTGTCCTAGCGCTACAGAATAATCAAATAATTGGAAGAGAAATAATGAATGAAGAAAGCATATTTTTCATGGTTTGCTTGGGCTCCAACCAGCTGTTGGCAGGGATAATGTCTATCTAGTTATAGTGAATCTTCAGAAGTGGTTGTCCTTTTCATGGTTTTTGGCTCTTTGCTGCCAATTTGATTGCATATCATTCTATTTAGAATTCTATATCAAAACTTGAAGGTAGAGATTTCAATATTAAAAAAAAAATTAAATGCAGCTTTTAAATATTTGTTATTGAGTTTTTAATATAGAAGTACATTACATGTGAAAATAGTTTTATTAAAAAGTTAATAATATGATGCTGCTTTATGTAAAAAAAAAAAAAATGTTTTGACAGACAGAAAAGGAGAAAGCAAGCACCTAGTGCTGGTTCAAATTATCAGTTAAGAAAAAAAAATATTTTCTCTAGGTTCAAATATGCAATATTATATATCTTAATTTTTTTAGATGTTTTACTTTTATTAGATAATTTGATAACAAATTTAAAAAACATTATACTAATTAGCTATGTCTTGTCTTTTCATTATCTCTTATTTAAAGGTTCGCATGCATATATTTCTTTTTATGCACTTTATTCCTTAATTTCATTTTTAAAAAAATATTATTTTAAAAAAATCATATAACCATAATATATATGTACCTGATATAACCTTTAATTACCATATCCACATCGAAGCATATATGATATCATCTATAGAATTTTTTTTTTGTTTAATTTATTATAAACTTTAGTAGTTCTACATATCAAAATCAGCCATTAATTAATAAATTAAGCAAGAGTTAAAGCTTGAAATAAATTGTTTAGTATAGTTAATAAACCATGGGTCAGCTTGTCCTATAGGTCAATGAGTTGTACGAACTGATAATTTTATGAACTAACATTTGTTGTCCTCCAGTTCCCAGGATAGATTCTATATTCCTAGTTTGCTAATTTTATTATGAGAATGAATTATGGGAGATGGACGAGAACAAATATATGTACCTTGTCTTTCCTATTCCTCGTAATTCATTCTCAAAATTTAGAAGTTGAAAAGCAAAGTAGGAATAAAAAACAAAAGCATAATTTTAATCATATCCAACATTGGTTTACCTTGTCTTAAAACTGAAATAATCTATATTTTTTCTTAACGTGAACAAATAACATTCAACATTTTATGTCTACACATGGAAATTTAAAATTGGAGCAAATTTATTGCCAAAAAAAGGGGGCATTAGTAGATGATGCAAGTAATTCAACATCACATTGTATATGTGGCAAATCATGACCCTTACAGTAACACCACTAATTTTCGTGGTGACGGATACGAACAAAATCTTCTCAACTAAGAATTTTTAATCAATATGGCGCACATACATCATCTCAAGAAAAAGGGGGCACACAAATAAAATTATGCTTGAACATCGTTTCAATTATCATTTTGGAGCAGATTTTGTGTAGACTTTTCACAAGGTCTAGAATTAATAAACTAATTATTTAAATTTTTAAGATTATACTTACCTCTTGTAATAATAATAATAATAATAATAATAATAATATTATTATTATTATTATTATTATTATTATTAAACAGGGCATTACAAAGAAAATTATTTTTTTTTGTTTTAGCAGCGGTTTAAACCGATGCTAAAACCTTTAACCCCGATTTCCCAAACTATAATTAAACCATCCACGGTTAAAACTTAAAACCACCGTATTATCCCTCCCTAGGGACGATACAGTCATTTTAAAATTATACATATAATAAAATTTCTCTCAATTTCATGTCATCATGAGCAACAGCATTTTTAGTTATGGACTTCCAAAATTTGGATGAAATTTCTTATTGTC
This sequence comes from Erythrophleum ivorense, assembly GCA_026724425.1. Taxonomy (NCBI): domain Eukaryota; kingdom Viridiplantae; phylum Streptophyta; class Magnoliopsida; order Fabales; family Fabaceae; genus Erythrophleum; species Erythrophleum ivorense. The sequence goes on from JAIUCV010000009.1 coordinate 48,771,460, forward strand.
ACTGAAAATTTGATCACATTAGTTGCTAAAATTGAAAGCATGAGAAATTATATATATATAGATATATCATATTTTAAAACATGTATAATTTTATATATAAAAAAGATGAAAACTCCTATATATTTCTTCAAATTTAAATATATAATTATATACTTTATCTTTTTTTTTTACGAAATTAAATTTCAACCCAACGCACTTAACCCCTATAATATGAAAAAGAAAAAACTTTTATGTATTCTCTTATATTTTTGCTATCAACTTCTTCAATTAAAATATTATAAGTATATAATGATTAAATTATAATATGATAAATAAATATTTTTTTAAATAATTATATAGTTTCACAATTAAATCATATGCTTATTATATTATTATTTAAAAATTATACATTTTTATATCTAAATTAAAAATTTTAATAATAAAAATATGAAAAATTCCACCTAAACCTAATCTCAACACGAAAGATGGATCGTAGGTTCAAAAACTTGAAATTCTTTGGACCCATGCAGTCATGCCCGTAGGCTTTACTTACACTAGTTATCATTTGGGCTTCTTTGACTCAGAACTTAAGATCAAGGCCCACAAACTCATAAGCCCTCACATTTTGACCAAAACCGCCGAAAAGTGAATCCTAAATTTCGACCAAAAATTAACATGGATCCCAAGCCCATAGCCCATTTAACCAACCCAGAGGCCGAGAGATCGCTCCACCTGTCTTTTGTTTTTTGGTTAAACCCTTACCCCACCCTAAAACCCTAAAAAAACCCTGGGACCTAGAACCTTCCACTCTCATCTAGATCCTGCACTTCAAGCTCCATCACGCTTCCCTTCGTTTTAAAAAGCGGTCAAGATCAGACCGTCCATTCTGTCTTCAATTCCAAACGAGTTTCCAGATCAGCCCTAATTTCTAGCTCCTCAGAGATGGCAAGGCGCTTGATTCCGAGCCTCAACCGCGTCCTGATCGAGAAAATAGTGCCTCCGTCGAAGACCACCGTCGGCATTCTCCTCCCTGAGAAGTCCTCCAAGGTTTCATACCGCTCTCTTCATTAATGCTTGCGTTTGTATAATTTTGGATTCGTGTTTGTGGATCAACTTGTTTTTTCGGATCTTGCTCCTTCTGATTCTAAGTCAGTTCAGAAGCAGCTTGGCTCAGGTTTAGGTTTTAGTGTTCATGTGATTTAGGATTTCTTGATTAATTGGTTGAACTTGGGTTGGTTCGGAAACAGCTTAATTCAGGGAAGGTGATAGCAGTAGGACCTGGAACGCGAGACAAAGCAGGGAACCTGATTCCGGTATCCTTGAAGGAAGGCGACACCGTGCTTTTGCCGGAGTATGGTGGGACCCAAGTCAAGCTCGATGACAAAGAGTATGCTATCTGAATATTGCTCGGTTTTAACTAACAGTAATTATATTTAGTACTTGAAATATTTTATAACTTAAATTCGCACTCCAAGTAGAACTTCTTGTATATTGTTCTGAAAAACTCAGTCTCGAGAGTGTTATTCAGTGCATCATATAAGATAAGAAGGTTCAATTAATGTTTATGAAAATTTAAGATAACGGAAGTTAGTGTGTTTTCTAAACTAGTAACAATGTGAGTGGAAGTTTTAGTATAAAATTTAAACTAGAAAATGTGTGTAGGTAGGTTTTAAAAAGGTAATAATTGTAATTTATTTTAATGACAACAATGTAGATTCTTAATTGGAAGTTTAAAATTTTACAACTGGCTTTTTCTATTGCAGGTTTCATTTGTACAGGGAAGAGGATATCTTGGGCACCCTGCATGATTGATGAATTGAATGCTTCAAAATTGGGAGACTGCGATTGATAAAATATCCTAGTATCTCGTGCATGTAACTCGGCACAATTATGGAGAGACATTTTAGCTACGATGTCATGTTAGATTTTATTCTGAAAAAGGACAATGCCAATTGTGGTTTTTTGATTTGATGGTGGGCATTTCTATTGGAACTGTTCTATTTTTCTGCTGCGTGCCTGAGCCACTATCTGGCAAATGCATAACTTTGAGTTTACTAAGCCTTTTTTCTTTTTGGCCTGAAGGATAACAAGCCTTTTAAGTTTATAGAAATGTGCTTACAATTGGTGATAGTTGAGTGGGGTTAATGCATGGAGGGGACTACAAATAATAAAAATGCATATTCAAATAGTAAATCAGATGCCCCTAAGTTTTGGTCCTTTTGAGAGGGCGCCGGTTCAAATCCGAATGTTGTCAAGGTGTATTTCTAACTTCGAGGATTTGGATTCAAATTATGTAATAGTAGTAAAAAGGAACAAATTTTCTTAATAAGATGGTAGAGAATATGTTCTTACGGTGGTTTGAAGAGATGTTAATTTGAATTGATGTATAACTTATACCATAATTAAAAAGTAGTAAATCAAATGTACAACTTACTAGTTACTGCGAACTATTGAGTATCGTTTACAAATCAAATTAAAAGATAGAAGAGTATGTATTTCATATATGATGATTTATGTGTATGGCTTTTATTCTTCGAGATTATGTTTATTATATATGGAAAGATTTTGACACAATATGCACACAAGTCAAATCTGACCTTGATAATATTCATATTCATGCTCATATTGTAAAGTTGAAGTGCTGATCCAACAAGATACAAAGATCTTTGTCCTGCACAACTCAAGGTTGAAAAGGAAGCTATAGAAGGCTATTTCCTGCCCATTGAACTTTCGCTATGTTTGGTAGAGATGAGGACAGAGAGATTGTGCAGACCACTCAATCATTTCCTCTGTTCACCGCTTACGACCAATGACTTCGTTTTTTAAAAATGAACGTGTAGGGTTAAGCTTTTAAATAAAAATCATAAACCTGCTGTGCAGGTTATCATCGAAGGCTAGGTTTAATGCTGAGGATCTAAAGTTCTGTTTGGTTCGAGGGAGAGAAGGAGAGATTAATGAAGAAGAGGAGAAAGGGTTTAATGAGTTTCTATTTGGTTGGAAGAGAGGGAAGAGCAGGGAAGAAGGTTTAATAAATTTCTGTTTGATTAAGAAAGAGAAGAGAAGAGGAGAGGTAATTATATTTAAATAAATTTATTTTTATATTATTTTAATTTTTTTTATAAAAAGAATATTGATATCAATATTTTTTTAAAAAAATTATGAATCACAATTTTTTTATTTTTAATTTCTGATAAAAAAATATCTTAATTTTTGTTAAATATTAAAATATTAAAAAATAATAAAATAAATTATAAATTAAAAAATTTCTTTCTCCTCTCCCCTCCAATTTTTTCAACCAAACATCGTACTCTCTTTCCCTCTAAAAACCTCCATCCAAACACACCCTAAAAGAACCAGATGGTTTGCTTCGAACCTCACTTTCGTTTTTCTCGCTTCTTAAAAGCACTGAGATCCAAAGTTCCAAGCTCAGCCTGGTCAAACAAAAGAGGAATAAGAAAAGAACAAACCTACCCAACATCTAGAAGTGCACATGCCTCCGATGAAGACCAATTCTTAAAAATGTAAACTATACTCAATAATTCGCAGTAACAGAAATATAGTTCTTTAATATCAATTCAATTTATAGCAAAAATAAAGAATGCCAGAGAAAGCCATATAACTGAAACCTGAACAAAAAAGAAGAGAGGGGGGGGGGTGGCATGGATCCCGCCAATGATCAAACATTCCTTGGCAGACCAAACAACAGCATGAGAGATGAATGTGACATATCTTACGTACTGTCTAGGTTAAGTGGTTTCCACCAGAGAGGTCTATGGGTCTTTGTTTATTTGCGGAGTCTATTGGGAGTGAGAGGAAAAAGGGAGATATATTCGTATGTTGCAGTACCTTTGGGACGTGCTGACTATTGAAGAAGGCAGAGGGATCTTGAAAGCTGGATGGAGGTTAAAGCAAGTTGGGGAATGAAATTTCCTGTGTTAGAGCAGTTTTCCATGGACATCTGTATTCATTCGACCCTGCAAAATCCAATATCTTTAGAGGGTGTTCAACTTGGTTATTTTCCCATAGTCAACCGCATATGCATAAACACCACGTACAACAACAAGACTTTCGTTAACTCACCGCTCATCTATGATTGTTCTTCGGCAAAAAATGGGGAGCAGGAGAACAGAAGCAAAACAAGATACAATGTTTATTTAACCATTACCCATATATATATATATATATATGAGCAGCAATAAACATCTATGAGTACTCAAAAAGAATAAAGTAAACTATGCACAAGAAATCAATGCCAACATCATCTATTTTTAAGGGATTGGCAGAAGTCACAATTTTATTAATGACACTATCAAGTAAGAAAAAAGAAATACTCTCAAAAAACTATAACACAACAAATTTCAGTAGCTTAAAAGGTATCCTCATAACTGCAACAAGATCATGAGCTAGAGGCTAGAATCACTCTATTGCACTTGTTAGATCTGAGGAGCATTCTTAAATTTTCTTTTCTTACTTCCTCATTTCAAAAATCCAGTAGAAGAGGATGGCAATACAAATATGTGACTGTATCATAATTCAAAAGTCATAAAGGTTTTTTAAATCTCATTTTTCATGGTTAACTAGGGGAAGGTGTAAGTTCAGTTGACATAACCAAGGGCTTTCACAATTAAGGCCAGCAAATTGTTCTTTCTAACCCAGTACAGATATGTGTTCTAATACCAATCAGCATATAGTAGGATGGTAAGTATGGGTAATTTTACACGCAAACTCACCATAACATCAACTGACTATAACATTAGATCTAACTCTGACTAATGCTTGGCTAGAATATGCTAAGCGTGTGACAATATGAAAGGGCCTTACAATCATTTCATCAGGAAAATGACTTGCAAAATCCACCAAATGAATGAATCCCAATATTGTCATTGCGTAAACATTGAAGACCTATCATCTGCAGAAGGTTACTGAACACAACAGCTACAGTTTTCAATGTTATGTGTCTGATGAATTTGATGGAAAATTCTACTCTTACCAATAACCAAATTCCTGTGACACTAAACTTGAGCAGGATGGATAGAAATAAAAACCGAAAGCCAACAATAACAACTTCAATATCTTGAGTACAAATTATATAAACCTGCAAGATATGATTCATTAAGAAAATCTGGGAATTGATAATTTAGAACTTTGATAGAATTCACAATAAGAATCAGACTAAAATCAAGTAAGGCCGTAAAATAGTTGTATTTCCAACGAATGGAGGTCATTACATATCCATCAAATCCACTGTGAAATCAGTCCACCTAATGAGGTCCAGAATCTTAATTAAAAGTATTATTTTGGAAGACTCTCACTATGTTATGAGAAACTGTAAATCAGCAAACAAGACAGCTGAAACAAAAATATAGTGTCTCATGTAATAGTCACTCATTGAGTTTGGTTCAACCAAACCTCCCAACAAAAGAATTAAACACCTTTGTAATTCAAAATCCTTCCTTAATCCCTACCAACTACCCATAAAACACTACCTCAACACCCGGCTCACTTGTATTCAAAATTCGGCACCGGCGGAGCATCAAAACTCTCCAAAACCTTGGTCTCGCTTCCCCCACTTGTGGCGGATTCGTCCTTCTTGCCTCCACCGAACCACCCACCAAACCATGATTTGCTTTCCGAACCCGAATCCGAAGGCACGGTCGACGACGCCATCTCTTGAGGCACGGTTGGAACGGGTAATCTATTATTGGCGGGGTTAGGGTACCCAGGCATAGGTTCTGCAATCATTATTGGCATCTGTTGCTGTGCGCTGAGGAGCTTGTTGAGCATGATCCCAGCTCCTTCAATCAAGGCCAACAAGACGCCACCGAACGCAGCCGAGCGAGCCGACGCCCCAAAACCCTGCCTCATGGAGAGGAAGCCGCCGGTGGCAGCACCAGCGATGATGGAGTTCCACGGGTCCTCCTTCTGACGAACACAGACCATCGTGCAGTCGAATGTGGAGAATAAGCCGCCCCAGACGGCGAAGCTGCCACCAACACGCGGCGCGTTGAGGCGAACGGCCTGGGAGCCGCCGATGAGCCGAGATCCCTTAGGAGAGTTATAGAGTCCTTTGAGAAAGTGAAAGGCGGAGCCGCCGACGGCTCCCATGCCAAAAGCGCCGCCGATGTCATCGAGAATGCGGTCGGGGCAGGGTTCCCGAGAAGTCTCTGGTGTTCCCATGAAGCGGAAGGGTTAGGTTTTAAGTGTTGCGTTTAAATTGAACAGAACCCTATGGAAGTTCGCTCTGAAACTGAAGTGGCCCCGCCTCCTCCTCTCACTCTGTATCTGGAGAAGATGGGATTGTTGGAAATCCGTTTGCTTTGTACGTACCAGTACGGGCATTCTAACAGATACCCATCTTAAATAACAACTAGCTGGGCATCCCGTGCTTTGCACGGAAACGTATAATAGAAGGATAAAATAATAAAAATTGATTTGATGATACAGTAAAAAGAAATCATAAGAAACAAACAAAGCCCAGTAAAAAGCCGAGTCACAAAAACGGCTTAGCTACAGTATTACAAAACTGAAACTTTATATAGACAATAGATCTTTTTTTTTTTCTTGTCCCCTATTTTTGTTGAAAAAAGGGATTTTGATTGTTTTAAATTTAAATTCTTTTAAATTTAGATTTTCTACCATGTCAAGTGTTTTTAAAGTTTAAAAAAATGATATAGGACTGATTGATTCTGTTCTAATTTTAATATTTTTAAAATAAATATTTTTTTGAATAAATTAAAAAAATTGTTTGAATTATTATTCTTAAAAATCTTTATTTTTTATTTTTCTCCTGATTATACAAAACAAAAGTTGTAAAACATCTAAAAAAATATTTTAATTTTTCTATTTCTAAGAACATAATTTTATTTTTTTATAAAATATTTTATTAAAAAAATATTATCAAATAATTTTTTTATTTTTAAAAATAAAACACTGTTTTAAAAATAGAAAATCAAACATATTCAGTTTTTATATTTTTATTTTCTCTCTTTTTTATTTTTATTTTACCAACTTCAAAAGATTTAGAATTTCAAAAAATTCAAATTAAATTCTTTCCCTCAATAACATAGACCTTTCATTATTTGTGTTGGTAACCTTAGTTATTTATTTATTTTTTATTTTAAAAAATTTAAAATAAAGATAATTTTTTAATTTTTATTGGACAGTACTAAAAGAAAATTAAGGAAAACGAATGAATAAATAAGATTGAAAATGATATTTGTATTTCTATTTAAAAAATAAGTAAATAAGATAGATATTATTAAATAATAATTATAAAAATAAAATAAACATTTGCCAATTCTTTTTGAAAAATTTTCATTCCCTCTAAATTGATTGTTTCTCACCAACGTGTTGTTATTCTTTTACTATTTAAACCCAAAAATTAAGGATTAACGAACTTAGGGCTGGATAACGGTCAAATTAAATAATGCAAAATTATATAGAAAATATTAATATATTTAATAATATAAAATTTGTATTATTATGAGAAAATTCTATATCATATATAAATAATATTACAAATTATAGAATACTACAAAAAATAATAAAGATTTTATTTTGGTAGAGAAATCACAAAGATTTTAATGGAAAACTCAGTTTACTCAAAATACCAAATTTATAATTGAACCATTATAATATTTTAAACTGAACTATTTTTAAAAGAAAATCGTCAAACTCAACTTCATATTATTTTAATCTCGCGTTATAGATATTATTAAATTTGATTAAAGTGTATTATAAAAATAACTTCAAAAATAAAAAATTGTTAAAAATTTATATTTATGTATCATACAACCAAGTTTTAATATTAGATAAAATACTCTATTCCTAATAGGTGAATTTTAATTTTGTCATTGATAAGAATTAAATGTTTTAATTATTTTAAGTAAGTTTTGCATCTTTTCTAAATTATGTAATATTTTTCTAAAACTTTGAGGGTGTGTTCAGAAGTTGAAAAAAGGAAAAAAAGAAAGACTTCATATGAAAAGAAAAATGAGAGAATGAATAAAAATTCATGATTAAATTATATTTTTTCTTGTCAATATTTTTAAAAACTTCATCGTCCAATATTTTGAGAATAACATTGTTCTCTCTGAATTATTTAACAACGCAAGATAAATTTATTTCAAACCTATAAATATAATGTTTTTCATTGTTTCCTCAAAAAAAAAATATTATTGTTATTTTATATATTTACAATACTTTTTAAAAATTATTAACAAATGTACGATCAATAAATTCTCTTTTTAAATAAAATTTTATAAGATTCTTAAAAAAACGATTATTTTTTAATTTGTTTAAACAGTAGTTTTCTAATACTTATAGCGGAATTTTTTTCAAAATAAAAAACCACAGTTTCTTTTATAAATGGATCCTAGTAAACATGGAATGTTACAATTAGATATTATTATGAAAATCTTACATATTTAAAATTATAAAATGAGTTTGATAATATGTGAATTGTATTTTTTTAATAATTTTTTATGATCATGAGTACGAAAATCTTCAATGTTATTTTTTTTATATTTAATACCTTGTAATAATTAAAGTTTTAAAAACATTTGATAATGATATACCAAACAAGATCTCAGTATATTTTCTGAAAATTGATGGAATTCATAACAATAAATAATTACAAAGAAAGACTTTTTCCTTTGTTTGGATAGTAATTTGAAAATTGAGGTCATGTTCATCGAACAATTTAAACTTGAGATTTGAAAAAAAAAATAGGGTACTATATGAGGATATTAGCCTATGTGCTCATATTAAGAGGAAAGTATCCAAGTATTATAAGCAATTCTGCTAGTATTATATTATGATAAGACTTTTTCTTTGTTTGGACAGTATATTGAAAACTGAGGACATGTTAAGCGAACAATTTAAATTTAAACTAGGGAAGAATAGGAGGATAGTAAATCTGCTAGCATTATATCATATGTGCAAACGCTATAATAGGAAAATATTTATAGGAAATATAGGTATACCTTTTTTATGTAAGTTTTACCTAAATTCTCACATATTCTAACTTTAGCCAAGTTAATAACAAAATTGGAATTTCTTGAATGATGGAATTAGGAAATTTACTCAAACACTTGATTATTAGAAGCATTTACTTGGAAATATCATTTACATAGTGGATTTGACCCACAAATTTGATTTGCTTCTTTTGTTGCAAGGTCAAAGCCAAAATCATGATTATTTGTACCTCTGATTGAAACTAAATGGCATGCATAGATAGAATTTCCAAAACCTGATGGTGTTTTCCATTCTCGCTAGAACGCAAATCGTTGGAGGATACTGATCCCTATTCTATTATTTCTTCACGCACCTTCATAGCTTGCACTCAGAGTCAGATATAAGGGGAGAAAAAAAAACGGAAGGGATAGAAATTGAAAAGAATCAAGAAAAGAGGTGCCTTTCCCTCTTCATCAATCAAAAGGAAATACTTTTCTTCTCCAGCCAAAAAACATGCCCTGCTAGCCAAAGCTTGAACCCATCATCCCCACTCCTCCCCAGCACGTGTAATCTCTCTCTCTTCTCTGAATAAGGCACAAAGTTCTCGTCTTTCTACCATTGCAATAGCCCCCAACACTGCAATTGTCTAGGTGTCTCTCACCCTCTGGATTTTTTGCTAAGGGGGAGAGAGGGAAAGATGTGCGTTCCAATGGTAGTAATGATGTGATGTAGAGAGCTTGATCCCAAATGCACCCATACAACCGGCTACCCAGTAGTGGCCACTCCACGCCGTCGCCACCGCAGTCGCCACGTCGGTCTCCGAGGCTCCGCCACAGCCGCTCTAAAACCGGTCGGTTCTCTCCGGGACAGCCTGCTGGCCATACAGTTGCCCAGCGTCTCGCTTGGATCTTCCTTTCCGTCCTACTTCGCCGTCAGGGGGTTTTCCTTTTCGCTCCCCTTATTTATATCTCCGGCATGCTTCTATACATGGGCACTGTCTCATTCGACGTCGTTCCGGTCATCAAGCACCGTCCAGCTCCTGGGTCTGTGTACCGAAGCCCCGAGCTGTATGCGAAACTCCGACACGAGATGGATGCAGATAATTCTTCTGCCGATGCGGTTGGTCTTAGTAGATTTGCTTTGCTGCTTTTTGTATTTGAATTGGCTTTGGATTATGATGCAGAATCGGAATTTTGCACCGCTTTTCTTGTTTGTTTTCTTGGATTCATTATAAACGGTGAAGAATCATGGGGCTTTCTTGTTATTTTATCGATCTAGGAATTGGGATCTTGTTTATGTCTTATATTTGGCTTCAATTGTTTTGGAAAGTTTTGAGGCTAAGAACGCGAAAGCTCAGATAATACTCTAGTCTTCTTGCATTGTATGCACTGAATGCTTAAATGATCTCTTTATTTTGCATAGCTTAAATTTAGAATTCATATATATCTCTAGCCATTGTATGCTACATCTGGACTAGTTATGCACATTATTGTCGTTATATGTTTTCTGGTAGAGTTTCTATGACTTGCTAAAGGAGGAGCAGTTACTCTTTACCCTATCTAAATCCAGTGGCTAAACATCTACTGAAAAGGAAGGGACTAACTTATTGGTGAAGCACTGAAAACTGTCTAATAACAGATTTCTGATGAAGGAAATTGATGCCAGGCCAGGCCATCTCCTTTTCTTGTATGATGTCCTCTTAGCTACTAGGAAAGTTATTTATAAATTTTCTATATGAGAAAAGAAAATTAGATACTGTATAAAGTGGCTTGGAACTAGCAGTACTTGATTGTCATGCTTGTGGAAGAAGATATCTTGCATATCATCGAGCCTGTTATTGGGACAAGTAGGAAATGAAAAGTCTGGTGATTCTGATTTCACTTGCTTGACATAGGGATTCCCCTAAATATTTGAGATGTCCCATTTTAGCTGTTGAGGGTAGATCGCTGATGTGTACTTGGAAAATCTTTCGTGTGTGGTCACAAATACTGTTATAGGATTTCCCTCCTTACTTAAAATTCTAAATTAACATGGAGCACCAGAACCTAAAATTACTGGCCCGTTTCCTTTATGTTTATGAGCTCCTGTAAGGGTCATCTCAGAATTTTTCATACACTGATTCTCATTTTATAGCCGTCCTCTGGCTTGTAGGCTTCTCTCTCTCTCTCTCTGTCTTTGGACTATTATTTTTCTTTTCTTGGTATTCTTCTTTTAAATTATTGAGTCTTTTGTTGATTTCTTCTAAGTTACTTTATAGATTTTGATGCTTTTGATTTTGGTTCCTGGTCCAATTGGTTACTTTTAGTTACACAAGCTATTAACTTCCTTTCAGATATCAACAATATGGAAGAATTCCTATAAAGGCGGTGACTGGAAACCATGTGTAAACAGATCTTCAGAAGGTATGATATGCTTAGTCTTGATGCACAGCAAATGATGACATTTTGTTTCTTTTTTTTTTTTTCATTCTCTTTTCTTCTTATGATTACTTTGGTGCTTTTGGTATCATTGACAATGATTTGTCGTAGTAGATTGATAGTTTTTATACCGCCCTTGTAATAAAATACCTCACAGAAGGCTGCATCTTGTTGGAGTAAATTTTTTGGGGAAAAAAAAAATCCAGCTTACTGTTGCCTATCATATGCAGTTCTTATATCATATATTCTCCTTTTATAACATGTTCTCTATATCTTGATGTATGGAGTGGATGTAAACAGTTCTTTATCGTCCATCAGAAAATTCACCTTTATGGGTGAAAATATGACTGGCTGTTTAAGACTGGCCTTGACTAGAGATATGATTTGAAACTGAAGGAATAGCAAGATTGGAAAACTTCCTCTCTATACTTCTCTTGTATCTTATTTTCCTAGTTGTTTCCTATGGCAGAGGGGTAAATCTCCCCTTAAAAATTTAGTGACAAAGGATGTGGTAGATATAAACCGACTTTAAAACTTTCCTGTCTCTGCATCTATGGTTAAATGGAATACTAAGGATCTTCTCAAAAATAGTGAAGGTGATGGATTTTAGTATTAGCTTGTTATCTGGAAATATGTTTGCCTATGTATCCAGTGGTGGTCTTGGAGGGAGATTTATGGGTTTTTCAGCCAGGCATACAGTAAAAGTGACTCTGGTACTCTTTTTTGGAGAGAAATGTATTAAGGATAAGTGTGTTGGCATAATTATGGAGTTAATCCTGGTGGCTGGATGAGGAATACTAATGTTGTTAAACATTCTGATGGTGTTAGCTTATGGAAGGTCATTTGTATGGCAGGGGACTCCTTTGCTACTATGTTTTATGCAGAGTTAAAACAGAAAGTTATTTTTTTGCATGAGCGTGATGTGATGATCTTCAGATTAAGTCTTTTTTTACTGATTAGCATGGGCTTTTTCATGTTTGATCAAGCTTTGTTTGTGTAGATTACTAGAAGATAAACATGAAAAAATGGATGGTTTATAGATGCCATACTAATACCAAATATGCTATAATTATGGATTTTGTATCACTCTACCAGTTGGTTGTCAGCTGGAGTGGGACTTAGGAGTAGCATTAGCAAGGACTTCACATCTGGAAATGACGGTAGTGGGTGTTTGGTTGTGTTTTAGTCGACTAATTAGATAGTGACATAAACAAGAACCCTAGTTGAGTTTTTGAATTAGTCTTTTTTCTCTATCCTTTCTTGTGACCTTCTCTTTCCTTCTTTTTAAGTAAAGGATTCTTGATTCTTGATAACAAGTCTGTTTTGCCTGACCTATCACGCTTGAGCAATGTGATAGTTATGCTCAATCTGATGAAGAGAAAAAAAAAAAAAAACAAATACACACTATAAAGGGGTATACTAAGCATGAATGGGACAAACAAAGAGCTGATAGCTTGGGTTCCTTGTCTTTCTGAGACTTAAAACTCTGTCATACTTTGTCTTTTCCTTTCTAGACAGTCTTTCCTTTTACCTACATTAATTTATGACAAAATGTCTTCAAGATTTCTTGTTTTGGTCCTATTAGTTTGATTTGGGAGGTGAAGTCTTCATACATGAAAGCATTATTGAAGTGAGTGGTTCACTCATTCTTTATTGAATACCATAAATTGATCTTGCTGCAGTTTATTTGTTTAATCTGTTTTTACTATTGGAAGGTATATTATTTTTGGCTAGTATATTGTGTTCTGTTACATTTTAAATGTATATTTCTTTTATTGATAATAGGCCTACCAGAATCAAATGGTTACATATATGTAGAGGCTAATGGTGGTTTAAATCAGCAAAGGACATCGGTTAGTGTTTTCTTTTCATTCGTTGTTTTCATTTATTGAAAGTTTTATTGGTGGTTATTGACGTTGTTATTTGACTTAAAGATTGCTTAATTTGGTATTACTCGACTCATCCATTTTATGATTGTTGTCAATGCTTCATAGATATGCAATGCTGTTGCTGTGGCTGGCTATCTCAATGCTACGCTTCTGATCCCCAACTTCCATTATCATAGTATATGGAAAGATCCCAGGTTTGTCAGTTTTCTATCTTTTATTTCTAGTTTTGGGAGTCACTGAGTGATGTTGGCACTAGGCATAGGATATATATACTATTTGACTTTTGATTCGATGATGATTGTATATGTGTATACAACATATGTTACTGTGACTATTGTTAAATCAATTTCTTTTATTAGACATCCTTTATTGGTGATTGAATCTAGGGCTCTTTTCATATTGGATGGCTTTGTCTTAGTTCTTTTTTTCTCCTTTTATTTTCTTCTAAATACATTTTGTATTAGGTGGCATTAGTAATTCTAATGGTTGGTGCCTGTAATTTTCCCCACTCATTCCCCTTGACTCTATATATACATATATATAATGCTGAGTCATTAAATTCTTCTCTTAGGAAAAAAAAAAAAAGTTTCACCACAAATTTTGTGTTCTCAGATACAGCTGCACTTTGCAGGGCTTTTATATTTGTCCTCAATTTCATCAACAGTGGACAGGAGATTTTTTTCCCCCCTCTGGAAACAACGAAAATGTTATTCTCACTGTATGTTCAGTGGAAATGGGCATATGTGTGCTAATTGCTAGGTTCTGATTAAGAGCTGATGAAACCCAAAGTTTTCCAGAAGTTGTATACTTGAATGATCTATTGTTGGACTTACAATTGAGTTCCCCCCCCCCCCCCCCAAAAACAAAAACAAAAAAAACTTCTGCTTTGAACTGATGACAATTCAGGCTCTCATCATGCAAGTTATTGGGCGATTACTGTGTGGATTCCTCTCTCTCTCTCTCTCTATATATATATAATATCAACACTTCTATTTAGGATCTTGTTTTTCTTCATTATTTTATGAAGTAGAAAATTGTGTCAAATCGTCCATATTCCATACATTATCACGAATGCTTTCCTTATCATGACAATTAGATCACTAAGATGCCCTGTGAATTGTTTTTTGACATTACTTATTAAGATTTTCATTTATGTCAATTATGCAGGCAAAACAAACATTGTGAAATCTAAATAAAGTCATTTACAATGGTATAATTTATTAGAAGGAATTCCTTTAACTCCCTTTCCTATTGTTGAATATCATTGTTGGTTAAGCTGTTGTGTCAGATGGAATATTGTATTGGTGTTTGTAAAATTCCAATGTTGTTAATAATTAGTTGGTTGGTATTTCTAGTTTTTTACTAATACTATCAACTGATCAAAGTGTCTCATTTTAAAAAGACTAAACTGATTCATTATGTTTTACTTATCCAGCAAATTCAGAGACATTTACGATGAGGAATATTTTGTTAACACCTTGAAAAATGATGTACGGATCGTTGATAAGATTCCTGAGTACCTAATGGAAAGATTTGGAAGCAACTTGACAAATGTTCACAATTTCAGGATCAAGGCCTGGTCATCTATTCAGTATTACAGAGATGTGGTACTCCCAAAGTTACTTGAAGAAAAGTGAGTACATGAAATTTGTTCTATGGATGAATTGCTTGTTGTTTTTTATCTTTATTAGTGAAACATTTTGGAATTGTTGGAATTGGACCATGGTATTTGAAGAAGAGACATTAATTCATATTCCTCAAAAGAAAAGGTGAAAAAGAAAGTAATATTGGGCTTTTCATGAATTTGCTTCCTATTATTGAGCACTTCTTCTCTATTACAGCCCATTTGATATGCAGAATGGAAAGGGGAATGGAAAGGAAAAAGTGATCTTGTAGATGGGAAAAGACTTTTATACCCTTACTTTAATTTGAATTTGAAAAGGGATGGATTGAGTAATGATGAATATCGATTACAAGGGCATAATAGATATTGCGCATAACTATATAAAGGGAATCCCTCTACCTTGCACAAAACCAAACATTCCCCTAGTTTTAATGAGCTTTGAAAGAAGAAAGGAGTGCAAAGCCTCTGGAGCTGTGGTCTTTTTACCATAGTATGGTGCATTTGGCTTGAGCAAAATAATACAATATATGTATATATAGTTTAATAAAAAAATTGTTTGTTTTGCAAATATTTGTTCATCATGAAATTTTGTATAGTGACACTTTTTGACTAGTCTAATATGAATTTGGCTTGAATTTATGGCCTGTTTGATTGAATAATCTAAAAAGAAAAGAGAATATAAAAAGTAGGTAGGTGGGATAGGAAATAACTTTTGTACTCCTACTTTTGAAATAACACTGCACACAATTTGGAAAAGGATTCCCTCACCTTTGCAACAAACCGAATGGGGCCTTAATGATGATGCCCATCTCGATCACATAATTGTTTTTTCTTTTAAATAAACAAGGATTCAACTAATTACATAATATGACTTAGTTGGTATTTAACTGATAGTTCACTCATTTATTATCATTGTATGTGCATGTGAGATAATATTTGATTTTCAGATGGAATTTTTATGTGATGATGCTTGGTGTTCTCTTATCATGGTATTATATCATCATATATACATGGGTCATGATTCCATGGTTATAATTTGGCAGGGGGACGATATTATATTTGTCTCATCAGTTTAAAAAATTGTCTGTTGAATGATGCAGGGTAATAAGGATTTCACCTTTTGCAAATAGATTGTCATTTGATGCTCCTCCAGCTGTCCAGCGGCTCAGATGCTTAGCAAATTATGAGGCTCTACAGTTTTCAAGTCCTCTATTGACCATGGGTGAATCTTTGGTTGCAAGAATGAGAGAGCATAGTAAAAATAATGGTGGCAAATATGTCTCCATACATCTACGTTTTGAAGAGGTTAGTTTTTATTAGATATGAATATTGTTGCTTTTATTTATGAACTTCAACATTACATCTTAATTGTGGCTTCAACTGTTGTCACATGCTTTCCATGCACAGGATATGGTTGCTTTTTCTTGTTGTGTTTTTGATGGTGGAAAACAGGAGAGAGAAGACATGATTGCAGCAAGAGAAAGAGGTTGGAAAGGGAAATTTACAAAACCTGGACGAGTTATACGCCCTGGAGCAATCAGGATCAATGGGAAGTGTCCCCTCACTCCTTTGGAGGTAATTCTCTCCTTGAATCCCTACTGATCTTAATCTGTAAGAAGAAGAAGAAGAATGTTTCAGGGAACACTTCTTTCCTTCTAGGGAATTATTAGTCTAGCTAGGGGTTTTGCAGTTTGTGCTATTTTGCTTCAGGTCTCTTATGTCACTTACTGTTTTTAAGCAAATCAAATATTTTATATATTTCCCCCCTAAACTATGCTTTGTCTAAATTATGGCCAATGCTTTCTTCCATCTCTTCAGGTTGGCCTGATGCTTAGGGGAATGGGTTTCACTAAAAACACGTCTATCTATTTGGCATCTGGAAAAATTTATAATGCTGAGAAAACAATGGCCCCACTATTGGAAATGTTTCCTAATTTGCAAACTAAGGAGACTCTTGCATTTGAAGAGGAACTTGCTCCGTTTAAGGTACAGTTTTGTACTCTAGCCTGCCCTTTTACTTCACGCTTGTTTAAGTGCCATGATTTTGACTTGAGTTATTTCTTCTAGAATTATTCTTCCAGGATGGCTGCCATAGATTACACTGTTTGCCTTCATAGTGAGGTGTTTGTCACAACTCAAGGTGGTAATTTCCCTCATTTTTTGCTGGGCCACAGAAGATACTTGTATGGTGGACACTCACAGACAATTAGGCCTGATAAGCGGAAATTAGCAGTACTCTTTGATAATCCCAATATCGGGTAGGTAGCATGTTACGTAAGA
This sequence comes from Erythrophleum ivorense, assembly GCA_026724425.1. Taxonomy (NCBI): domain Eukaryota; kingdom Viridiplantae; phylum Streptophyta; class Magnoliopsida; order Fabales; family Fabaceae; genus Erythrophleum; species Erythrophleum ivorense. The sequence goes on from JAIUCV010000009.1 coordinate 48,788,604, forward strand.
ATTTTTGCTCAATTTTTTGTGGCATGAACAATTGAGGCTGCAATTTCAAGTTTCCAATAGAAGATAAATGGACCATATTTTTTTCCCTGAAATTAGTGGGAAAGTGATAATATTTACAAGTTATATGGAAGGTGATATAAATGGGAGTTGGTTTGGTAATATGTTTGCATCTGAAAAAAATATTAGCGATTATTATTATATTAATGGTGTGTTGATATGTTTAACTCTCTTGGACTAGAGGGAATTCACAGTTCTTACCTCTTAAATAACTGGACTACTGTGGATATATGTCTAGGCCACTGACAAATATCTCCTCTACGGAAGAATTACTCTACTTACACAACTGTTACAGTTACAACTGTGTAAGGAGACACTTCTGAGTTTAAGAGGGAAAGGTTTAAGTTGGGCCACCTAAATTGTTAGAGACACCAGTACACATTGTGATTGTAAGAGTTGTATGGTTAGCATTTCTCGATACAAAATGTTAAATATTTGAATGCTTCTAAATTTCTTCTTTTAAGAACTATGCGCCTTGTTAATCATGCTGTTAACTTCTTAGGACAGTATAGATCATTCGGAGGCATTCAAGGAGGTTGGTATGTGTTATTGAGAAAAGATGACAAGATTTTTATCGTAGTAGAAAGTATCTGAAGAATTCCTGTATGATTAATTTTCAGATGGAGAAGTCTTAAGCGTCAACTGCTGAGTATGAGGTCACACAGCGATTCAAAGGGATTCGAGCTCAAAAGACCAAATGACTCGATATATAGCTTTCCATGCCCAGATTGCATGTGCCGTGTGAATAAAACTGATGGTTTGAGATCTTCATCAGCAACTTGATCTATTCACAGAGAATTTGATGGCTGTTTCTCTTACCTATAACTCTGTGAGCATGTCTTACTGCTGACTGCGGTTATCTGGAATTTGGATTACTTCATTTTTTTTCTCCCTTTCCTTCTGGCGAGAGGGGCATAACATTCAGTTTTCAGAGCTTAAAGGATTTTACTAGAGGTCACATTGATCTGATTGTTTCATGGGATTGGATTTTGAGGGAGTGACATGTTTCTTTCACATATGATGCCAATTGAGAACAGAATGCAAAATTGTTCCTTGGCAGTAATCTCTCCCAGAGCATTGACCAAGCATTGATTATTTCATACATGAATTAGCCGCTTCTGTATCTAACAAGCTGTGAGATGACAGACATTCCTTCACACCTGCCTGTACATTACCTGATCAACACGTTTTAAAGCTGTAGCAACAGATCGTGGCTGTGTACATTTATGATATTCAGGGTCATTTGTCACTTCTTTATTGTTCTGTTTTTAGGTTTTGTTCCTGCTATCAATTTTGTAATTTGTTTGCCTTCATATTGAAGGTCTCATTGTTAGCTGTATACTTGTATCAGAGTACATTTGTTATTCTTTCACATTGTTGCCCCCATTTTTTAGTGATGATCTCAGTGAATAATTAGCTCCGCTCTGAATCTTGCATAACTAGCAGATGTGAAAAGCTCTCAAGTCGCGATAAATTTCATTATGTTTGTCTCAAGGTTTGGAAAAGATTCTTAGCTAAATTCGATAAGATAAATTGGTTAAATCAATTATAGAGATACCTAAAGTGAGTTTTATTAAAACGTGCGTCAATTTAATTATTGCATACGCATGAAAAAGATTAAAGTCAATTCAATTAATTCTCTTAATCCAATTAACGTATTTTTTTTTCTTAGTGTGTTTTCAGAAATGTGATTCTTCTTGCTGATTTTATGACGTTTGACAGGAATGTCACAATTAGAATGAATAAAGACGTTCCACCAAATCAACTCCTGCCAATAAAGTTCTGCTTGGAAGATAATCTAACAGGTGCCTTTTATTCTTAGGTACTATTTGGTACTACTATAGAAAATGTAAAGAAAGTGAAAATTTTTATGTAATGTTTATCGTATTTTTGTAATTATTATTTAACAATATTAATATCTTTTTATTATTTTTTGGCAAAGATACAAGAGTTATTTTTTATTTCTAAAATTATCTTGTTTCTTTCTGTTTTTATTTTTATTTCTGATATTCTATATACCAAATATTTTTTTAGGTCTCGTTTAGTGTGTAGATTCCTCAATGATAGAAATGAAAATGAAAAGCCGAATGACATGAAAAGAAAAAAGTGGGAATAAGAACGTGAATCTTACTGGTGTTTGTATCGCACCATCTCAATCCTTGGGTTTTTTTCTTTTTTTCTCTTCAATCTAAGCCTTCCAATTTTTGTAAAAAACAACAAAACAAAATAAGGATAATCTTTTAATTTCTACCACACAAATAGAAAAAGAATATTTTAAATTAGAATAATAAAAATATAAATTGATATCTACTTAATAAAAAAAATAAACTATTTTTATAATGCATTTGTTTAAAAAAATAAAAATAATAAACCATTAAAATTGGGAAAAAAAATCAAAGGCCAGAGTGCAACTCAAACTCGCACATCATTGATCCAAACGCAATCTTCAGAGGGGAGAGGAAAGTACAAAAGCAGGAGAGCCAACAATAGTGCATTATTGGGAGAACCCTGCACGAAGCTTGTTTTGATCTGGGTACTAACGGACTAGGGCAAATGTGCTTTGGTACCAACCAAATCTGCTATTTATTTAACCCCCCCGGGTCAGCGGATTTGGATCCCTCCATGTTTTTTTAACGAGGGGATCCATTCTCTTCAAAGAAAAAACAAAAATTTTAAAAAAGAAAGTTCAAGTTTGTGAAAGACACGAGGCAAAATAAGGAAGGCCAATATGAGAGGATTCATTTCCCATGTCAGCTTTGTTTCAACCGATTATATGCGGTTACTACTCATTTATCAGATTTTCACTGTTCACCAGTTTTGGAATGCTAGCCTTCTCTTTAGTTTCGTTTTCGTTTGATACATATGAAAAAGGATTAAGAGGATAAAAAAATAAGTAGATAAAATTAAAAATAATATTTATATCTTTATTTAAAAAAATAAATATTGTTAAATAATAATTATAAAAATAAAATAAATATTTTTTTATTTTTATTTTTTAAATTTCCATTCCCTCAATATGATTGCTTGATACCAAACATGCCATTTAATATAAATTTAGTACCACATAACTTAATAAATTCAAAGATTTAAAAATTAATTAGTTGTAATTCACAATAATTCTAACATAAATGACATGGAAATTGAGGATGCGAGGAGAAAGCTAAGACATCCACTGTAACCCACGAAAAAATATAAAAAATGGAGCCAACATGGTCTAAGGACAATACTCCTTGTTTTCGTCTCCCTCACCATTGTCACATCCAAAGTTATTAAATTTGTGAGTTTAAGTAAAATTATAAATGAAAGATAAACTTGTAACGTAAACTTATAAGGGTTTATATTTGTTAATAATTACATATAAAATACAATATATAACAAAAAATTTATTAAAATATAATTTAAATTATACTAATTTGTAAAAAAAAATATTTATATTTCATAATTTATTTTTTTAATATAGATATTTTAATTAAGTTCAAATATAAATATTATTTTTGTATAATTTTTTATTTGATTGTACTGAATTTAAGAATTTTTATCTTTTTTATAATTCAATTTGACTCAATTATATGGTAACTCATCAAATTCGGTTGAAAAAACACTAAATTAATCTAGTTTATTTGAGTTAAAGATGAAATAAACCGAGTTTATATTAAGTTCGAGTTTATAAGTGAGTTAACACGATTTTTTTAAATAAAAATTTAAACTCGCTAAAATTAGAGTGTCAACTCGTGAGTTTAACAATAATGGTCATACCTATACCCTCCATTTACTCCACTATTCTTATTTAGACTTAAAGTATTTTCATCACAAACAAACACACACCCATTGTTGCTTGCTTTGAGTTCTCACACACCCAATTGAAAATTTCTTACTCTCTCTCAAAGTTGACATATTTCCTTCTATTCTCACATTGAAAAAATCCTTTCTATTTTTGGAATAATCAAAGATCAAAATCATGAAAACCATTTTGAAACTTGTATTAGGCTTCTCTATTCTAACCTCTTTATTTTAAACATCCTCTACTCAAAGCTGCAATAGCTATACTTTCAATAGCAATATGTTGTTCTCCACATGTCGTGATCTCCTTTACTTGAGCTCTTACCTCTATTGGATATATGACTATCAATTAGAAAGCTCAATATTACTTATCAACACGACAGAATCACATCGTCAAACAAATATGTCACTTGGGCCATCAATCTCACCAACAATTTGACTTCTGTCATGACTGAAGTTCAAGCTCTAGTGGCTATACTACAATATGGACCCAACAATGTATATCTTGTCAATTGTCGATGAAAATTAGTTTTTTGGTTAAAATAGTGTTTTGGTCCTTCATTTTTATTTATAATTTTGAAATAATCCTTTAAATTGAAAATATTTTAAAATGATCCTTTAAACTTTTAAATTGTTTTATAAGATTTTTTTTAAAGTGAAATTCGTTAAAATAATTAACTCTATTAATTTTAATATAAATATAGCAACCTTGTATATTTTTTTATACTGTAAATAATGAGTTGACATCCAATCAATATTTTACCCAATTTTAAAGGGAAAAAAAAACCCAATCAGCATTTAACACTACAAGCATATAGTGTGATCTCCGAATTTATAATTTTGCATATTAAGCATTTCAAGAACTCTATTAATGTAAGCCTTTTGAGATAACCTAAGCATATAGCATGATCTATCTTTATAAATCTCAATACCTAACACAAATGATACTTTACCAAGATCCTTCATGTCAAAGAGTCTAGTCAACATGTGTTTGGTCTCATGAAATAAACCAAGATCATTGTTAGCAAGTAAAATATCATCTACATGCAATACAAGGAAGATGAATTTACTTTTACTAACCTTAGTGTATATACATTGGTCAACCTTATTTTCTTCAAAGCCCAAAGAGGCTATTATCTTATCAAATTTCAAATATCATTGTCTATAAGCTTGTTTTAGACTATAAATTGATCTTTTTAATTGACAAACTATATGCTCATTACCTTTTGCTTAATAACCCTCAGGTTGGTGTATGTATACTACTTCATTTAGGTCACCATTCAAAAAAAAATTGTTTTAACATCTATTTAATGTAACTCCAAATCAAAATGAGCTACAAATGCTATAATAATTCTAAAAAAAATTTTAGTGGATACTAGTGAAAATGTTTTATTTCTGAGTAAAGCCTTTACCACAAATTTAGCTTTAAACCTCTCAATATTCCCATGTGAATTTTTCTTCATTTTAAACACCTATTTGTAACGAATTGCCCTATAATTATTAGGTAATTCTATAAGCTCCCACACTTCATTGTTAGCCATAGATTTCATTTCCTCATCCATGACATCTCTCCACATATTAGATTGAGGACAAGAAATAGCATCCTTATAATTCTGAGGGTTAACAACATCCTTAACATCATAGGCATCTTCACTAAGGTAAATTATAAAATCATTAGTGATAGCAGGCTTTCTTTGTCTAACTGATCTCTTCACAAACATTTGTTCATCTAGCTCAATTGGTTGTGGGACTTCAATAGGAGGATTGACAACATTCTCAGTTGAAAGGTGATTTTCAATAGAGGAATTAGATGATATGCTATTATCAAAAATAGGCAGAGGCAAAAAGACATATTTTGGAGTATCCGTAAAAGTCTCATGAGATGGAACAATGGTCTTAGTTATATCAAGTTTCAAAACTTTAGTGTTCATAGATTCCATAATTTTGGAATCTCTACCAAGATAAAAGAACCTATTCCCTTTAGTGTGGTCTGGATATCCAATGAAAAAGCAACGACTAGTTTTTGGGTCCATTTTCTTTGCTAAGGGATTATAAATCTTAATTTCTGCTGGACAACCCTAAACATGAAAGTGGTTTAAACTAGGTTTTCTTCTTGTCCCAAAGCTCAAAAGGTGATTTTGGCACAGATTTGTTAGGAACTATATTTAGTGTATAAATGGCTGTTTTCAAGGCTTCACCCTATAGGAATTTTGGCAAGTTACATTTACTTATTATGCTCCTCATCATATCTTTAATTTTGTGATTACACTTTTGGGCTACACTATTTTGTTCAAGGTTACCAGGCATGATATATTGTGAAACAATTCCACAATCTTGCAAGCATTTTGCAAAAGGTCTTATATGCTGGTCTGTGGTATTATGTCAACCATAATACTTTTCACCACAGTTAAATCTCACTATCTTTATCACTTTTCCCAATTGCTTTTCTACCTCAATTTTAAAAACTTTAAATTTTTTAAGAGTATTAGATTTTGGTTTAATTAAATAAAGATAGCCAAATAGAGAAAAATCATCAATGAAAGTGAGAAAAACCTATTACCACAAATAGTAAGAGAAAGGGATCCACTAATGTCTGTATGAATAATTTTTAAAAGACTTGAACTTCCAGTCGCACATTTTTTTTACTCTTAGTGAACTTTCCTGTAATACAATCCACACAAATCAAACTTTAAGGAAGGTAAAATATTTTTTTTAATTAATCTTTCAACTCTTTCCTTATGGATATGACCTAAGCACTTATGCCATAATGAAAATGATTTTTCTTTAATTTTAAACATTTTGACAACCACATTTTCTGTATTTAAAAAAGAAAAAATATTGTCAGAAATCAAAGATAATCTATATAAACAATCTACTAAATATCCATAACCAATAACATGGGAGTTTAACATTAAATTTATTTTTTCATTGCCGAAAGTAAAATAAAAACCAAAATATATCTAAACAAGAAATGAAAATAAAATTTCTCCTAAAAGAATGTACATAAAAATTGTCTTTCAAAATAAGTTTATATCCAGTTGCCAAACTTGTAACAAACAAAAACTAAAGGATTACTTCCAAATTTCTATTTATTCTTTAGCCAAACTTTAAATTTTGTACAAGCATTTTTCTTATGCCACTTTCCCTTACACTAGAAACACCACACTTTTTTCTTAATGGGAGTTGGGTTAGGACCTCCTATATTATGGTGCTAACCACTATTTGGTTTCCTTGAACTTTGATTCTTATGAGGAGTATTAAATTGATTTTTTTTATGTTTCCAATTACCCATGCCAGAATGGGGTAAGGGTTATATCATGGGATATGTTACGCTTTTCTTTTTTTAATTTCTTTTCTTTAGCCACACATTTGGTAATAAAGTCATTAATGGTCCACTTCTCACCAAAGATATTATAGGCAGTTTTGATTTGTGTAAATTTGGTAACTAGGCAATTCAAGGCATGTGAAACAATAAAATTTTTATTTAGGTTAATGCTATGAACTTTCAGTTTGGTTTGAATGTGAACCATCTTTAAAATAAACTCTCTTACTCCCTCATTATTGTCATACTTCATATCAGTCAATTTTTTCATTAGATATCCAAACTTAGCGGTATTAAATATTTAGTATCTTTCTCCCAAAACACTAAGAAATTTTTTAGCACTTATAGTTTTAGGTAAGCCACTAAGTAAGTGCTCAAAGATGGTCCTCTTAATGGCAATTAGACTAAGTCTGTTAAATCTCTCCTATTTGACTAAAAACTCTTTTTGTTCAGTTGTACTCTTCTCATTCACTTCAGACTTACTTTCGCGTAGTGCTAGATCAAGATCAACAATTCCTAAAGAAAATTAAAGAGAGTTCTACATCTTACTTCAATTTGTTATAATTTAATCTAGTTAAAATCTTAATTGAAACAGAATAATTATTCATGAAAAAAGTAATTATAAAATAAGAATGCATTATAATAAACAGTAAAGGCAATTTATACATAACTTTAATCAAAACAAACTATCATAGTGAGGCCTATGTAATAGCATATTTTTTTTTGGACAGAATGTACAAATCAAAATCACAACCAATATTAGAATCTCAGATGAGTTAATCCATGAGAATACATTGGGTTTAAAAACTTATCCCCTTTAGGTAGATAAGTATTTTAGGCTAATGCATTCCCCCAATAACTTCATCCAAAATCAACTTCCCATTATAACATACAACAACTCTTTTTGGATAGGTTATAGCATGAGATAATTAGAGATTTTCCTCAAATTACAAAGAAAATTTTATGAATCAATATGAGCAATTCCACTTTGGTGGCAACTATCTATAATAATTCATGAAATTTTTTGCATAGGAATTAATCTTATCTTGGCCAAAATCATGGTCTAGTTTTTAAGGAGATGTAACCAAATATAACGCCCTTATTGATCATGAACAAATTTCATAACATTCCAAAGAGGCACTATGCACATACAATTAGAATAAGATCATATTTTTTCAAAAATAAACATATTAAAACATGTACTTTAGGTTGAGAGTATATAAATATATATTATCATATAAGGAGAGTGAACATCATTATAATATTTAAAATATAGTAAATTAATTTTTCAATACATCATTTCTCAAAATATTTTCCATATAAATATTAAAATGTATTTTATATATCAATATTTATATAAAAAATATTTATAGTGGCTAAAAAATTATGAAGCATATTCTAAAAAATCACATTTAAAATTTAGATCACAATGCAAAAAACAACACTTAAAAATTCAATTTGTAGAATGCATACTCTCCCTCACTCTCTAAAGCCGTGAGTGGACGTGTAAAACAGGCTTCATCTTCTTCCTTAAATGGGGTCAACTTGCGTCCAGAAAACAGGTCATGCAAACCCACATGAAATACAACCAATTTAGGAGCCTTTTTTTATGTGTTTTTCTCTAAGTTTTCATGTGGGTTTCATTCCTAATCTTATCTTAAACATATTAGCACCAAAATTCTCAATTATTATCATAGATTTAGAGGTTTTTTAATGCAAGAACCTCTTCTTAGAACAGACGATATGGAGCTTAGATTAGGACGTTTTAAAACATTTTTCATGCAATTTTTGTGCGCGTTTCATTCAAAACAAATCAATAGGCAAAGCTCCGAATTTAATCTACAAATTTGTACGATTTTAATGCATAAAAAATAGGTTCTTAAAAACTTCTCCATAGTTAAAATTTTTTTGAATGAAATTGCAATAGAATTAATTAATTTTTAATGTAATTGGTGTGTGGGTTTGTCTCATATCATCACAAGGAACACTATATTCAAAAATTATTCAACAATTTGAAGCAATTTGTGAGAATTATAATTCAAATTTGAGGCATCAATTGATTCAAAATTTCAATATTTACAAAAGCCTTAAGGTCTTGGGTTCAAATTTATTTGAAAATCATCTAATTAAAATTTCAAAACTTATATGAATAAAAATTTTAAAAGGTTAAAATTTTTAAACTTGTATTCATGTCTTCAAATCAATTATTTAATTATCAGATTCTAAATCATGTAATTCAAACTCTAATACCAAATATAAGAATAAATTTATGAGAATTATATAAAATTAGAATACTAAATTGATTATACCTTATTGATTTTGAATCCTGTGAGAGATTAGAGATTCATCTATGATTTACACTACCTATCACAACTTATAATAAGGTAAGTTTTGAAGTTAGAATCTGATATGAATACAAAAGGAATATAGCCAAATTTAAATAATCTCTAATACCTACTCATTAGGGGTCTATAAATTATGGGTTTATACTATTATCTTCACTAATCAATTATATATATCCAGTCTAAGAATAATAGGATCACTATTATCTACACTAATGAGATTGTTTGGTTAGGAGATATAATATATATATATATATATAAAAGTAGAAACAAATAATTGAAATAAAAATAATTTTTTATTTTTACTTTTAAAAAATAATTTAATAATTAAAATAATAATTATAAAAAGATAATAAACATTATATATACAAGCTACCTAAATAAAATACGTTCACGTTAACCAAACGCCCCCAAATAATCTCCGTCTTATTATTCTTCTTACAATTTTATCGCTAAAATTTCAATAATCCAAACGTTCATTTACTCAAATTAATCAATAAACATCTCATTATTTTTCCAGCTCCACCTGATTTGGATTGTCAAAATTTGACGAATAGTTTTGAGTTTGGACAACTCTGCTATTTTACTTCTGACCTCAGAAGAGTAGAACACGGAGAACACAGACGAACGCCATGGGAGTCGTGGGAAGCCTCACCGCGGATCAGCTTCAATCCTTCAACTCTCAAGGTAACTAGCACCCGCTGGTTTTAGAAAACAAACCCATTTCTTTTTTATTTTTTCCTCTCGTTGGTTTGTTCCACGAAAGCATAATTGTTCAAAAACCAATTCGTTCGTGTCTGTATAGGTTATCTTGTAATTGAATCATTTGCGAGTTCCGATGATATTGAGGCAATGATGAAGAGAATGGAGCAGTTGCTGGATGAGTTTGATTCTTCCTCCACCTCCTCAATTTTCTCCACTAAGAACCAGGTTACCTTATTCGGGGATAATTGGATTTCGTAGCTTTCTTTCCTCATGGACTTGGGTTTTCATCTGAATTTGAAGTTGTTGTTATATGAATTTCTTTTTCATTGCTTCTTTCCTTCTTTCTTTTTTTTTTGGCAGCAGCAGCTGACTGACAATTACTTTTATGAGAGCGTGGAGAACGTTTCGTTTTTCTTCGAGGGTATTGAATTGATTGACCTTTTAAGTTTTAGAGTATCTGGGTTTAACAAGTTCGAGGCATTGATAAGTGCATTGTTTACTTTTTTCCTTCTTTTGGTAGAGAAAGCGTTTGGGGATGATGGAAACTTAAAGCAGCCAAAGCAACTCTCCATTAATAAAGTTGGTCATGGTATGCGTTGAATACTCTCTTGTTTTATTATAGCAATCAAGAAGCTATTTTAGGCAAAAAAGTGTTAAAAAAAAAAAAGGTGAAGGGGCACATCTCTCCGTAAATGAGTAATGCTAACTACACAATTCGACAGTAAGGATTCCTCTGAATCTAATTTCCTTTTTCTTGTGTATCTTTTTTTTTTTGGGGGGGGGGGGTATGATTTCGTACAGCGCTTCATGAGATTGAGCCGGCATTCAAAAAGTTTTCTTCTTCTGAGAAAATTTCAAGTTTGTTGTACTCTTTGGGGTACAGGAGACCAGTGATTATTCAGTCCATGTACATATTTAAGGTAATTTATGCTCTTCTGTCTTTCATCACATTCAATTTCTGATTATATGGTTGAATGAAGGGTAATGGATTATGACAGACTGAGTGCTAAATAGATGAATTTGTTGCTTAGGTGTGTGCTCACTTATTATCGTAATCCTCCTCAATTCCTTTGGAGTGGCTTTATCTTAACAATTCTAATAAATGTTTGTGTTGTTCTGTTAAATTGACCATAGATGTGGTCCACATCATCTGTACTGTTTGATTCTTTATTTCTTTATACATCTATTCAGGTTGTGGAAAGGTCCTGAAAAGTGATTTTTTTTTTTTAATTGAAATGAAAATCTGAAGAGCATTAGTCATTACTCATGTGTACTTGTAAAAATTCATTAAGAATTTATAATGTATAGTTACAATAAGGTGAAAGCCACTTAGATTTGAAGAAAATGAAGAATCCTATTACGGATACCCTAAATTAGGCTAACTAAAATTATAACTGCTTTGTTCTCTAAACTTGTTTTATCCCAATTGCCAGTGTTGCATATTTGGACCAACTTGCTGAGAGCTCATTTGGTGAGCTCGTTTGGTGATACTGATAAGTTACTCCTTAAAATGTGTTTCATCTGGAAACATGTTGCCTTTGCCAGCTAACCTCTGTTTTTTTAATAACTAATCTGCTGACTCATTGGCTTCCTGGTTTGCATTTGTCTTTTTATCACAGATCTTTGATAAAGGTTTTCTGATGCATTATGAATGCATGGCTTTGAGCGTTGCACTTGGGGTTCAACTTCACAATTTGATCCCATTTTATAACAGTCCAAGTCTTTTCATTGATATTTGTGGTGTTTGGTATGATGTCTACGAAATTCCCCATCAACCACTCATGTGAATTTAAGAATTAGTATTTCGATAAAGCTTTTGAATAGAATTGCCATGAACCCTGAAATCCATAAGAATCAATTTACCACAAGAAATTGAGAATTATGAAATCAATCCTTTCGTAATTGTGCAGTTATAGTGGTTTTAGTGTGCAGAAGATTCTGGTGTTGAGTGTTTGGAAAGAGTTTGCCTGAGAAATGAAACTTGTGTGTTTCTTTGAAAGCGTAATAAATATTGGTAGTTTAAAAAGTTACACTTGAGTGGAGATTTTGGTGATTGGTTCTAATATAATGAAAGTTGCTTTTGATTTACCATGTAACAAGCTTAATTTTTGTATGTTTCAAATTTAGCATCATTTCATGGTCTCTTGGGTACATTGCGGGTGTATATATATTGTGTTCCTCAAACATTATCTGTGTCAGAATCTCACCCCTTGTTCCTACTACTTAGTTTCTAAATTACAATCACATTTGGCTGATTTTCTTTTTCTTAATCATGCTACAACAAGTATTTTATGCTTCCAACTTATTGTCACTGGATTCAAATTCATTAAAATGAAGGATAAGGAACCTATTTAGTGACTCAAATTAGTTGAAATGTTTAGGTTGTGCCTGAAACAGTACCTGTGCTCTTAGTAGCTGGTTTGATTGGTGATTTTAAAGTAATGCTCGTGTTTAATATTTGGACTTTTAAAATTTTGATGTATATGGGTGTTTAGCTGTCTGATTTTATTCATGACCATTATTATAACCATCTGTGGAAACTTTGTTGGCAGCAACCAGGTATTGGGGGTGAAGTCGTGCCTCACCAGGACAATTCATTTCTATACACTGAACCATCAACATGCACAGGACTGTGGCTGGCACTAGAAGATGCAAACGTAGTGAATGGTTGCCTCTGGGCAATTCCTGGATCTCACAAAAGTAGCTATTTCTTCCTTTATAATTTATTTTATATCCTGTAATCATTTATGCTTTGTGTAATCTGATAAAATCTTTTTGTTTTGTTCTTTTTCCTGCATTGTTGTAGATGGGCTTGTTAGAAGGTTCTTAAGAGATGAAAATGGTGTCAAATTTGACCGACCATCACCATCTTATGATCAAAAAGATTTTGTGCCAATTGAAGTAAAAGCTGGTTCTTTGGTTGTCATCCACGGTGATCTTATCCATCAAAGGTTCATTTACACAGCCCTTTCCAGTTAATGTATATGGTGAAGTGATTTCGTTTAAAGCTGAATTTTCCCAATATTTTTCTTGTTCACTATTGTATATGGATGACAGTTTTGAAAACAAGTCCCCAAAATCAAGGCATGCCTACAGCTTGCATGTAGTGGATACTGATGGCTGCACATGGGCACCTGAAAATTGGTGAGTACAGATCCTAAGAATGCAATCTAGCCAAATAAGTTTACTAGCCTTTTTCCACCTTTAGGAGCTTAATTATTATTGAAAGGTCTATACTACCATTAATAGGTACACAATTCAACTATGCCTTAATCCCAGTTGCTTGATGTCTGTCTGTATGCACTTTTACTTATGTTTAGGATGGAAAAATCTTAATCGCGTTGTCTAGGAGTCTTTTGACAGTAGTTGGCTGCTTGATCTATAGTTCTGCCATGGAATTCCTATCGTTAACTGATCTGAGTTATTGCTCTTACCGAATATCAAGGATAGAAATGTACAATACACATCATTGAGCTTGATTTGTAGGTGAGAAACTGGAAATACATGCACATGAGATAGTTTGACTTTGACAAGGCTAAGGAGGTGTTTCCTATACCATCATTTTCATCATGGTACTTGGATGTCAAAAGGCATTCAAAATGATCATGTTTGGAACACTGGTATCCAAGATAGTTGGTGTCATTCAAGATACAAAGAGGTATATGATGGCATCACTATTAAGATACCACCAAAAAAAAAAAACCTACAATGATCTCACATCCTTGAAGTTTTAGTGCTATTAACTATTATGAAAGGAAAAAAATGCAAATACACCTCTTCAACTTTAGGTCATTTGCAAACGTCTCCTCTACTTTAAAAATGGAAAATTACCTCTCTAAACTTTGAAACATGAGCATTTAAAACCGCTTGATCATTTCTTGTTGACAAAGATGCTAGTTCACACCCTTTTTCCCTTGCCGCATGGCATGCCTCCTATCAGTCTGAAAGTAATTGAGTGTACAGTGGGGCGTGCCATGTGACATGGGAAAGGATGTGAAGTGGCATCTTTGTTAACCCCATTAACGGTAAATGGACAAAAGGTTTTAAATGCTGAAGGATAAAAGTTTAGAAGGTAATTTTCAGTTTTACAAGTTGAGGGGATGTATTTACATTTTTCTCTTTAAAAAATGCTAATATATCCTTTCTATGACAATAAAAATTGTCATAACAGAATCTTAAATATCATAATATGTTATACTTTATGTAAAATATTAGTGTACCAGACGGCTCCAAAGTCTCACCTGCTTCAGCTATATCACTCCTTTCAGTTTCTGGGTATTGTGTAGTAGATAGATGTAAATAGGATTTTGCTAAACACCTCCTTTTGTCTGTCAATTTTTCTTTCAGGATCAGACGGAAAGTAGAGCCGGAGCCACTCTATGTAAGCTGATCTTGAAGCTTTCCATTCGTCTATGGCCACTGTACTTTAATCCGGAATTTGCAAATTAAGAAAACTAATAGTTTCAGTTGCCTTATGTAATTATTATTTCAGAAGTCTTGTGAATGGAGGATTATTATTATTATTTGTAGTTGTTGAAGTAATGTAATAATGTTAATCCCTAATGTGTTGACAATTGCTAATAGAATTTTATTGTTTTATGTGTCATTTCTGCAGGAATTTGAATAAACAGAATAAACTTTTCTGGCATACTTTATATATCAAGCAGCATTACTGTCTTGCGATACTTTGAAAGCTGTTTGGTTGGCTAGGGATTTATGCCTAGGGTGTCCGTGCAACCATCAATGTATTTTTGGTATACGGTTTTTATTCCAAATTATCTTAGGTGAATGGGTTTTAAGATAATGTGCATCTAAGATTTATGTTTGATATAAACATAAACAATTGTTAAGAAAATACACCATTGAAAGTTGATATCATCCTTAAGTCAAGTATGATAAATTTATCAGGAAGTGTGCTTGAAATTGTTTGGGATAACCATGGTAACTCATCATTATTTCTCAAAATAGAGGGAGAAATATTCAATAATGAGTTTTAAGAATAATATGCTTAGTAAGTGACGTGCAATTTTTTCAAGACGTCATGCTGATGCACGTACTTTTTCTTACACATTTCGTAAACACCTTGTATAATATACATGTATCCAGGAGATTCTTGTACACACACAAGCATACTATTTTATTATAGACAAGTAGTTATTAAAAATGCCATATGATAGGACTCAACTAAAAGCCTCAAACCAACCATTATTTCTGAATAATTCGTCACACAACTCTAACAATGCCCAATTTGCATGCAAAAATACCTCTCTTGCTCGTAGCAGGTTTGGCCATTAAACACTACATAAAAAGTTGAATGTAGTAATAATGATTTAAGAATAATTATCTAATTAATAACAAGTGACATGATAAGAAATTAAATTATAAAATAAAATACAAAGATCACTTTTTATAGCAAGATGAATCTTGTGAGTGTTGTGTTATTGAAGTGGGGAAAGGAAAGAAAGAAAGAAAAAAGGCGGAGTTGAAAGAGGACAATGGCCAGACAGACACAAGCAGTATATGCTCCCAACTTTTCTGGAAGACAAATTAATTAAGATGAGGTGTTGATATTGCATTTGTAGGGTATTTCTTGCCTTGCTTACCTTACTCTCTCTCTCTCTAATACGTTGTCTCTGCAGACATTTCAGTGATGAGAATCTTGCAGTTTGCAGTTTTGCAAAATCATGGACAAACCCTCTTCTCTTTCACTCTTCAATTATCACTGACTCATTGACATATAAATGAAAATGACTACCCTTTTTTTTTAAAAAAAAATTTCCTTTGGCCTCTGGGTGATGTACCTTCTTTGTTTTTATGTGGTTATTATTATGGCCGAACGTACTTTTACTTCTCCTCACCAGCTCTCCCTTTGTGGGTGTGTAATTTTCTTTTGAGAATTTTTCTGGTGTCTCATCGTGCTTTTGATAATTTCAAAATCGTATCTCTGAATGACTAATAAGAAAGTATTGAATCTCATAAATCACAATACTATAATTAATATCATGATATGTGATACTAGAAAAAAATGTGTTATCCATCCAGAGAAAAGGAGTTTTCATAACCGTTTAGGGTTCAAATTACAGTCTGCAACAATAATTCCCTCAATGTTATCGTCGCAGTAAGTTCCATAGTCCCATCGTGCTTGTGATTGCAGTCTGTGATGGCTATATATATATATATATATATATATTGCATATCATGCATTTTCTAACAACGACGATTTAAAATCTTGTAGTAATATACTTGGTATCATAAAGTAATGTAGCAGATGAAACTCTTAGTTTAATATAGTAAATGCCTTAATTTCTGAAAACACAAGGTACTCTAGTTTTTCCTTCGGTCAAGAGGTATTCCGGAATTGAACAAGGCAAAAACATATGGCTCAAATGCTTATAGCTACATATAGTCACTTCTGCAGGCATGATTATAGACATTCAAGAGATAAACTAAAACAAAAGATTAGCAAGTCCCTGTTAACAAATACACAAGCATCATATCCATCACATTACTAAAAGCAAATTAGTTCAACAGTAGTATATATTCTAAAGGACTAGAATTATGCAAAAGTTTTTAAGTATTTGTTATCAGATTTTTCAATAATAAAGTTATACTCCTTAAAATAGATTACTCCACATATCATAATTTTATTAAAAAACCTGATAACAAATATTTAAAAACTACTTCTAAGTTTTTGTCCTATTCTAAAATCACATAGTTATACTAGTTTCCTTCAGTCTTTTAAAGAAACTCAAAAAATTGGCTTGAGGTGGTAATTTCAGTGCCCAGAGAAGTTGTCGCACAAAGTCTAGATTTCCTTTTATTGAGAGATATGCCATCTTGATCATCCCTCTTAAGTGGAAAAAGCTCAAGGGTCCTAGTGTTTGAATATTCTTCATCATCACAATAGGTGCAATTTTCTCTGTTGAGTATAAATGGTAAATTATGATTTTGAGAGGTTAAGTTTTGCGGGAGAGATGTTCTTTGCTCTGCTTTCAAAACTTGTGCTCTTTTCTCCTCAAGTTTAGTCCACCCATTTGGTCCACTTTCTGCGATTTCCAGTAGTGAAACAGATTCCTGCAAAATGCAGATAGTAAAAGTTGAAGTTGAAGGTGTGCAAATTAAAGAATCAAGTAATGTTAGGGTTTTATTTAGAGAAAGAGAGAGAGATAGAGAGGGGATTTGAGAGTGAATTCATTTATGTTCAGTTTAACATGGAGTCCAAGAAAATTAGAACTTTAGCACAAAACAGCCCCAACAGAAAGTAAAAAAAGCAGCTTTTGAAACCTCTCTTTTTCCAACATACAAAAGCTCTTGTTGCTTTCTTCCTCCTTTATTTGACCTTGTGAACAAATATGTAATTACATCTCATGATTTTTCTTATATAAAAATAATAAAGAAAAATTAATATTTTGGTTTTGAAATATATGAATCTTTTTATGTGATTGATCATTTTCCTTTTTGTTACAAAAGAGAAACAAAGAATCTAGAAAGGAGTATGAAAAAAAGATCAAACTAAAGTACATCAAATCTCAATGTTAGTTGTTTATTTTTAATACCTCTTAATTTACATTTAACTAATAATTGTTCATATTCTTTTGTTAATTTAAATACTTTTGTTAAATTACCGACCATTTCTTTTTGAAATTTATCAATGTGTATATTATATTTATTTATTTTAGTAACGTGACAAAAAAATTCAATGATTAAATTGATGAAAAAAATAGTAGTAAAGTGAAAATAATTGAAAACAATGGATGAGTTTTAAAATAATAAACATTAATTTACTCTAAATAATATTTTGGCTATTTCTGCTTAAGAAAGTTGAAAAACATGTTGTAAAATTGTACCATAAGCAAAGCCAAAAGTAATGTACAGACCTCTGCAAGTCCACTGCAGTTTGAAGTAGATGCCCACTTCTTTGTCTCTTTAACTTCATAACCTGTCCCTCTCAACCCTGTAACCAAAATCCAAAAATAACTCAAAATTCAACTTCAAAGTTCAAATCTTTCATACTTAAAAATAACATAAGACTCTCTTCTCTCTCCTCCTCTTTCCCTCACGCTCAATGTAATAATCTTCTGTGGAGGGCGACACTAGCATCCTTGGACCACAAAAAGAACCAAACATATAGAAGAGAAATTCTTAAATAGAAATTTGTAAATTTAAACAAATATACTCTTATTTGTCAACTATTTTCAGGGAAATTTATATTTATTATATTTATATGTTTGTTCGCAATTAAATTGATTTATATTTTTTTAAGACCCAATTTAGTTAAAAATTTATGACCAAATTATTATTTTCATCCTTAAAATGTATTTTCTTCTCAATTTGATGTTTCAATATATGACCTTTAGTTCCTCAATAAATTTTCTTTTTCACTATTTTTGTCTGTACATTTACTAAAATCACAGAAACTAAATTCTCAAATTGATCCTTTAAAAAAATATATTTATAACAAATTATTGAAATATAAAATTAAGAGAGTATCACTTTAAAGAACTAAGTTGAAAAGTTTGCCATTCGAAATTTATTTATTTGGGCATTGTGATCACTAGGGGTACCTGCAGCCTCTTGCTTTTCTTCTGAGCTTCCCATATTAACGTACAGCTCTTTGTCATCAACGGAATCAGAAGCAGCTTTCTCCATCTCCCGGCGACGTCGTTTTTGACGCTCTCTTGCTTTGTGATTCTGGAACCAGTAGAACACGTTCTTCCCTTCGATCTTGCCAAAACGACGTAGCTGCGAAGCTATTTGTTGGATTTGTTCAGCCGTTGGTGTCTTCGTTCCTTGTCTATACAGTTCTTCAAGGACTAGTAACTGAGCTGGTGTTGGACTCCACCTGGAGCTTTGCTGCGATTGCCCATGCAATCCTCTACTCGTACTTGCACCTTCTCCTAATTAAACACATCCAAAAAAAAAAAATCCATGAAGCACCGATACTTTAAAAATGAAATCGTACAGTGTCCTATACTGTATCAGATGCAAAGCAATACGTAATACATAATGTATACCATGTGATTGTACAATAAGCCAATAAAACTTCACCAAAGTAGATCTATTAATAGATCACATCATCTGCAACATCTACTTAAATGGGTGTTTATTAGTTTACTATGAAATCACATAGTACATTATATTTACCTCCGTATTTTTTATTAGCTGTGATGCAACACTTTAAATTGCACCTAACACTATATTTTGTTGTATTGCAGTGTCTTCATTGTATATCCAAGCTTTTAATGATAAGCACATATTAAGAAGACTGAAAAAGAAAGAGATTTCAGAGAACTTGGCTTACCCCGATGATGATTTAAGGAGATGAGATTGGTGCAGTAGGTGCAAATACAAGGAGGTATGATTTTGGTAGCTGCAGGAGAATTAAGGGTGGAATTTGGAGTACTCAGAGAGTTAAGCTTGAATGCATTGAATGAATCAGACATAGTGTCTGAGAATAAGATCACCAGCTCGCTGCTACTGCCTAAAAGCTCTGTGTTATATTGTGCATATTGGTATCAAAGATCTATTCTTTTTGGTGTTAGAAAAATGGGTTTTGAATGAAATGCAGAGAGAAGATATATGGTGAGTGAATGATACAGATGAAGTTTGAGCAAGGAAGAAAGGTGTATTAGTAGGAACAGAAAACGTTGTAGTAAAAGCTTTAGGTGGAGCAGCAAGCAACGAAAAGTTAGTTGACCACTCTATCTGATGATACAGAAACCAAATGTTCAAATCATGAGTGAGAGAAAGAGTGGGAAATAGAAGCGTGGAACTGAGAGATGTCGAGGATCAAGCTGTACAAAAGGACACGACCATTATGATGACCATGATGCGTTATTAAAGTTGTTGCATCTTCGGAGTTTGTTAGTTGATAAAGAGTGATGACATCTTTTTTATAATCAACTTAGGTTTAAATTTTTTTAAAAAGATTAAAATTTTGATTGTATCAGATCAATGTCAGCAAATACATTCTTAAAATTATTCAAACAAAAAAATAACGAAACTCACAGAATCCTACAAGTAACGAAAAAAGTAGTTGCATTGTCCCTTAATTGTTCATTCACAGTGCCTAATGCCTTTGGCTTTTTCTTTCTCCTCGGTATATATATGGAAATTTTAGATTTCTATCTAACAGTGTCTTAGAGGCACACAACAATGAGTTCCACAAAGGGCAATCTGTTACTGTTAGTATAGGGCTTGGCTATGCCCTTTCCTACACAGTTGATACTGTAAACTCTCACAATGCTTCGGGACATAGTGACTTAATTTTTAACACCTATAATTGGAAAAATAATGTAGATTCTATCCCTCTGTCTCTATAAGTGCTTTTTAATTAGGATAACTAAATGCTCAACAAATGTGGATGAGTTATCACTAGAAAATTCCTCTCTACTTTTCTGAATGATTTTGTTAGATTTAAAATCATAGATCTGGATTATGACACTTCAACAGTAATTAACCATTAGTATTACTAATTTGTCACAGATAAAACTAGTTCATAATTGATTAACAATGAAAATATAATCATTCCCAGCAACTTGGTTCAAATCTCACATCATATATATAATTTCAGGGGAACTATAAAGTACTGTTTAAAAAAGGTTCCATCTCACAATTATTGAGAAGCATTAACATTGACATTAATAAAGGACATGATAAAATATGAAATATCCGGATGTAATTTGAAGATTCATGTCATGCTTGATATAAATATCTAATGCAATTTATAATTTGAAGTGTCCATGCTTCATTGATGGATTATAAGCATAATCTTGACCATTTATCCAACATATGAACTATGAAGCCATAAGCTTAAAAGAAAAATATACATCACATACACACATAAAATCAGTAGGGATGAATGCATCTATGAATGTATATATACATTCACTGACATGTACATATACATTCACTGACATGTACATAGCTCTAGATTTCATAATCAACCAACTCATCTGGACAAATGAACGTTAAAATCTATAGCTATTTGCACGGTTTACTGATATGTTTCAAGAAAAGAGAAAAATGTTTAAAAACTGAAACTATAGATCAACCTTCTGTAGGACAATAACTAGACGGTAGACATGCAAACTAAATTCATCAACTTTCATCGCCGTTTTGCAAAATCATAAAAGTACGTTTACGTGTAGAGCACAATGGAGAAGGTACTTCTTCTGCATGCTTCATATTGAATGTAAAGCAACAAAGTACAGAGTACAAGGAACAGGTGCATATGTCTCACTCTCACGTGTAAACTAATGAATACGAGCTGTCCCTAAACACTAATTCATATCCTTAGCCAACCTCAAAACTCGTTTGTGTCTCTCTCAAACTTGATATCAGCAGGACGAATAATACATTGGTGTTCCCGTGGCCCCCGACCATGTCTCACGAAACTCATTAATGCTGCATTATTTTGTTGTTCGTAATAATTGTTTCTATTAATTTTGTACTTGAGGTTTGTGATTATAGGCTTATAATGTATTTTATTTTTTCACATTTTCACACGCATGCAATCTGCGCCAGGGCCAGCTTCTTGGGATTTAAGTGTTTAACCATAAAGTGCTATTTAGTTTGTTGTTGACATGCAATGAGTGAACCTTTATCATTGTTGTCATAATTATTATTGTTGCTTGTTAGTAAGACAAGACTTGTCTGTGGTTCTTTAAATATTAGTTATTAGGTTGTTTAATAATAGGTCAATATTTTTATTAACTCAACAAAACATTATTGACCTTCCCAATAAAACCTTTTTCACTTGTTATAATTTAATTGGAACAATCTCATTACAAACGGTTAAAGAATGGCATTTAAGTTTTTCCTGGTTAGCAGTGCTACTCTGCATTTATGCCTAGCTTACATATTTATGAAAAGGGACATTTTTTTTAGTATTCAAAAATATTTTGAGGAAGAGCTCAAAACATGAAAAATTTGAAGATTAATGAGTAAACTTTGAATGAAAATCTTTTATATACAAAAGTTGGTAACATCCTTTTCATTTAAATTTTTTATAGTAACAAGAGCCGTTACAATTTGAGTCACTCATCTTAAAAGACTAACCTATTAAATGAGAAAGTCTCAAGACTCAAGTGCCATATAAAGTTTTGATAGTTGTTCACTGCAAAGGTACATTTAACAGCTCAACTTTCAATTACATCTCTGTTAAATTAGACTCGTGCTCATATACAGACTTCCATATAAACATCTCTTTTCTCCAGTGAATTTAACCTATAAATACACGACTTTTACGATTTAAGAAAGTGAAAAAAAAGAGGAATCTAAAGTGGGTTTAAGTGTTGAACTCATCTAGTTCAACAGCCTAATCCAACCATGAGAATAATGTATTCTTTCTACTTACCCAACACAATAACGATTGCAGGGTGAAGTGTGCCAATTACGTTGACGTGACTCTAAATCAGCACAACGCTTTGCAGCTTTCAAATGGAATACGCACACCTGCTCAAAGAAGCTTACTTAATTTATATAGGCAATCACAGACTAGGAGACAATCTTAAAATATAGAGTATAATTCAATACTTCTCCCTTCTTTTATTCCAAAAAAATAAAAAAGAAATTCAACACCTCTCTCACCAGGTTGGCAAAAGTGCAAATTTTTTTATATAGAAATTAACTCAGAAGTTTTATTAAAAGAACAATCCATTAACGATATTACACTAACAAGAAGTAGATATTCTGCCTCTGTGCTCCTTCAAATATTTAATCACTTCAAAAGGCACTATCATACTTTTCAATTATTTGTCTACAACCACAGAGAAAATTACACTCCCAGGTCCAATCTGCGCTGGGAGCACAACTGCTGTCATCTTGTATGCAGGAACTCTAAGTTTCAATAACGATGAGATTGGAATTTGCAAATGAAGAAAAATATTAGAAAAAAATTTAAGATATTCCATCGTGATTTGTTCCTCAAAAGTGGTAAATGAACTGGGAAATCCTTGCATAATAGGGCCTTTAAGAATACATCCGAGCCCTTTTTAATGAAGTTGCCATTGGTCTGGGAAAATAAAAAATTAAGGGCCCAAAAAAAAAAGAAGGTATTGATTAGCCTCTAAAACAGAATATTTCCCCATCCCCATTTATTTGGTTTGGCTGATCCTCTGATTTAATCATTGGATGAAACCAAATGCCAGGGTGATAAGAACAGTAAACCCAAAAATAGCAAAGTTTAGAAACTGATTGCTATTGGTTTTACAGTTGAATATTCATGTTTGACTAATAATGAGATATTGATCATGTTCATATCATATTTAATTTGGATCGTGTTCTTTAAACCAATCCATATACAGATCCATTACACGTCAGTGGAATACTATTAAACGAGGTCTACATGGTTTTATGGAGCAACACTAATTATCTACAACAGGGAAACAGAAACAGCAACTAAATTGTCATGAATATAAATAAAGTAGAGAGGTTAAAACTCGTTACCTCCATCCCAGTGTGAACCACCGAAACCATCAATCAATGAACTGGGGGAAAAAAAAACTAATTCAGATGCTGCCGCCAGTAGTAACTTTGTATTCCCATTTCTGAGGGTCCTTGACAGACACTGCAGAAAGATTTCATATCCAGAAAGTGATATAAAGTGATTGATATAGTAGTTGCGGAACCTAAATCAGTCTCAAACCAGGCAGTAATGCAACTCTGCTGCTTGAAATACTGGGTAAACTTTTTAGATTGTATCAAATATATGCACAAAATTTTGGTCAACATATATGCAAAAATTGGACTTCAGCAATATAGTGATCTCCCACTCAACCCAATTCTTGATGGGGAGGGTAAAATTTATTAATTCATATATTTAATTATTGTTAAACTTACAATACTTTGTAAGAAATAATTTCATAATTTCTTGAGCAGTCTTTGCATGAAATTTTTCTCTGAAAGACTGGAGACAGAACCATTGAGTTTATCTAATAATAATTAACAAGGCATCTTGTGCACAAAATTATTAAAACCACAAAACGTTACTGTGTGTACATTAGTATCAACCAATCAGTCAACACTCAACAGGACATATCAAACATGGAAACATTGAGCAGATCATTAGTGATAAGAAAGAAACATCTAGATGTCGTGAACATAAATGATTTAGGATATTATTATTGTTGAGTTAATCCCAACCAGGCAATATTTTAGATTTTTCCGGTTCAGTATGCAAAGTGAAACACATGCACAGTAAAACAACGTCTGAGATTCACTGTACAATGAAAGTAAATTCGCCAATGGGCTGGCCTAAGTGAAGGTGGCACCATCTGTGCTTTTAGCTATGTAAAAATTGAAAGGAGCAGAACTGAAAGAAAACATTTACAATTGAACTTTTAGCTGTGTAAAAGCAGTATAATAAGGAGATAAAGAACAAGCACACCACAAGGAATGTGCTTTCATTTTTTATTGCAATAATTAGTCCACTGGACAAATTAAGTAAGCTCTCTCTAACATTATAGCAGCACCAGCTTCTTGTCATCTTCTGACAACAGCAAGTATCCTGATCTCAAGTGTTTGGGAGGTCTGGCGTCTCCTTAAGTTCAATTCCTTTTAGCCTCAAGAAGGCCCCAAACTCTCACAGTTCTGAGTTCTGACTAGTGTCTGAGACATTGAGGATACAGGCTACTAACTTCTTTAAACGATGATAGATCATCATGAAAAATCCAAGTCCAGAATGCAGCCTAGGAACATATCAAAAAATACATTTTGGCACTGTCTAACTCCAGGGTTTTGCTTGTTGGCGATGATACAAGGGTAGCCCATAATTATATTCAACTATGAATATGTTACTTATACAGTGGCTGTGGCTATCATTGTGTAGTTAAACCATCCCAATAATTTCCTCAACCTCTCTATTGAAGAATGATACATGCCTGAGGCCATCCCAATTCCAATAATGAATTAGCATACAACTTAGAATTGAGATTTTTTCTACAATGAAAATGAGCACTTACAAGACCATTAAGATGATTTTCTAGTCCCCAGGAACTCGAGGTGTAGAGCAAAAAATCACCCAGGGGCATGCTTTTTAAGAGCTACTAAAGGTGGTGATTTCTAGTTTTGTGCAATTCTCTAGCCATCATTTATGCCCATGATGTCTTTGCCTGTAGTTTCTCTCTAATTATCCACCACACTTAAGAAAGATGAAACATGGATAATAAGTTTAGATTCCTATAATGCTTCAAAACTCGTTATTGCTCCCAGTCAATTACCAGAAATCCTTACATGAACAAACTCCATTTCTGAAATGATGAAAACGAATTTTATCTCTCATAATTATCTCTCTCAATGAAATCTGGGAGACAAATTTAGAGAAAGTATGGCAGTCATCGCATATTCTCAAATTCTTCATCACTCTGATGGGGCGTTCAGGCCCTACATTAATCAAAGCAAAAGCAATGGCAAGCTTTTCACTGTGTGTGCTAAGTATCGTTTCCTTCTCTTCCAATTCCACATCATGGAACACAGAATTGGTCTTTGAATTGTAACCAACACTCTTCATTTGCTTGAATAAACTATCCAACTTTTCGTATATAATTTCTGACTGTGGATGTGACCTATCTCCCCCATAGAAAACATGGAACTCACCATTAAACTCAACTGAACTATACGCAGCTATTTTCCTAACACCCTTCTTCCTGATCCTCTGCCTCACCTTATTAACAGAATCCCACCTCCCAGCAGATGCATACATATTTGACATTAGAACCTGGTATGAAGCAACATCAGGAGCTAATTCAAAAAGACGATCTGCTGCATGTTGGCCCAATTCCACGTTTTGGTGTATAGCACAGGCCCCCAGTAGAGCTCCCCACACTCCTGAGTCTGGCTCAATAGGCAAACTTCTGATGAAGTTATAAGCTTCTTCAAGACGTCCTGATCGGCCGAGAAGATCAACCATGCAAGCATAATGTTCTTTCCTGGGTTTGATGTTTTCATCATTTGACCGAGACATCCGCTTAAAATATCTCCAGCCTTGGCTCACTAGTCCAGCATGGCTACAAGCTGACAAAACCCCCAGATACGTAACATAATTTGGTCGCAATCCCTCTCTCTGCATCCTAGAAAAGAAGGATAATGCCTTTCCACTCTCCCCATTAATAGCATATCCTACAATCATAGTACTCCATGAAATTATATTCCTGATAGGAATTTTCTCAAACAATTTTGTTGCAACGTCAATATTACCACACTTCACATGCATGTCTAGCCGTGCATTATCAACAATTATATTGCAGTCAACCCCTTCTTCTCTTGCAATACCATAGATTTCCTCCCCAATATCCGAACACCCTAATTGGCCACAAACTGAAAGAGCACTCACCAAAGTTACAGCATCTGGCTGAGCTCCAGATGAACCCATTTCACGAAACAAAGCAAGAGCCTTAATACAATAACCATTTTGGGCACATGCTGCAATGAAGGCATTCCAAGCCACTAAATCTATTTCAACCATGGTCCTAAACAAAAAATCAGCTAAACCCAGTTCTCCAAGTTTTACATACATGATCATCAATTCAGTCCTTATCACTGCAACAAACTCGATCCCATATTTCACCACCTGAGCATGAGCAGTAGAACCTGCAGCCCTCAATTCAATCAGCTCAGCACAAGCCTTAATCACGAATGGAAATGTGAATGGGTCAGGACGAACACCGAGAAGCTGCATTCGCTTATAAATGGAGGCAGCTTCATTGGGTTGGTCATTTTTCACATAACCTCTGATCAGGGTGTTCCATAAGAAAGTTCGTGGTTTATGCATTTCATCGAACAGGTGACGGGCATACGGCATATCGCCCAATGCTATGAAGCTGGTGAGAAGATGGGTGAGAAGGCTGTTCTTGATGGAGAGGCCTGATGTGAGGAGGAGGGCATGGATTTGTTTCAGCTGATTTGAATTCGAGGAACATGACTGCAACAGGGTGGTAAAGGCTTCTTTGTTTAGAAACTTTTGTTGGTTTGTAAAGACGTGTGAAGAGAATTTTAGAGTTGGAAGGAATACACGGAGGGGGAGGGCGAAAAAAAACTTGGTGGGAATTATTTTTGAAAGCATGGTAATATGGCATTGCGTTCTTTATGGGTTTATTTTAACATGAAACCCATGTTTTTTATCAAACCCATTATCAGAATTTCAACCTCCAAATTTCCCTTTGTCCTAGCTACAACAATAAACCAGCGCATTAAGAATTTTCTATTCGTATATGCATATTAAAACTAACAGTGATCTCAGATATCAACTGCTATAAGTATCGATATTGGCTTTTGTCCTTAAATATCGGTGGATGGGAAGAAAATCTTGCGAATATGGTGTGGGGAAAAAATCGTTAAAGACTGAATGTTTAACATAAATTTATTGACCCAAAAAAAAAAAAACCTGATTCGAAGGTAAAACTGAGAAACCTGAACAAAGATTGGGAGATTAGACTAATGCATACTTGGAGGGACGGCAATAGATGTGCAGTTTTTTGGCCAAGGTTGGTGCTCAACTGAATTATTGCTCGTGGCCAATTAATCCACTTCTGTATAGATTGGGTAACACACACACACACACGCACACACACAAGAATAGTGTTTTATAAGTTTTGAATTATATTATTTATTGTTTTAGATATTTTATTCTTTATTATAATTTAATATCAGATTTTATGTAACTTGTTCATTTTAAAAAATTTTTAGGCAAATAAGTCCAAATTCAGAGATTTAAAAATTCGATAGAAATAGAAAATATTTTATCTGATAAATATAAATTCAAGAATATAAGTTGTAGTATTATATTTATACTCTCCATTATCATCTCTTCTTCTGTTGTTGCAAGACTGCTAGGAGTTTCTTTTGGTCATTTTGTTTAGCTAAGTCTTTTGTATATATATTAAAATATATATATCATTTTTAATTATCTAAATCAATGACATTGGTTACAAAATTAGACTTTTTGGAATTGGCTGGAGTGCAAGAAAGTAAAAAAAAAAAAAACGGATTCTTGTGGAATAATATTTAAAATTTTATTTAGCAAAGATATAATAAAAACTTTTCAATTATATCTTGATTAATAAATTATTTGGTAAAATTTATCGTAAAATCACCAAAATTAATGACAAGTATCACTTTTACAGGCAATTCACATATATTATTGAAAAGTGATGCAACTTTGAAAAGCATCTAGCTAGAGGTCTTTTCAAAATTACCTTAATTTTTCAAAAGTATATTATCAGAAAATTTTATTATAAATTTAAATTTATGATTCACTGTAAAAAAATCAAAAATAAAAATGACAATTTTGTTGTTGTTGTGCTTTAAGGCCCAAACAACATTCTCAGACGAGACTCGGAATAATTTTATAAAGAGAACTCACTGTGTCCAAGTCCAGATGAGATAGGCTAAGAATGCCATGCCAGCCTTATGGGCTGGAAAATAGTAGTTATAACCATTTAAATTTATATATATATATATATATATATATAGTCTTAGAAGTTAGGCGTCAATTTTCATTTTAAATGTTTATTTTGTATCAATTTTGTTTTATATATTTGCAAAAATTCTCAATCTCTTCCTAAATAACTTCCAATTACTTAATGAAATTCTCTAATTTGATGTACATATGGCATCTAGATGGTAGAAAATGTAACCTATATAAATATTACACAACCCTAATATTATCACCTTAGTTCTTAAATGCCATTGTTTTATTTTTTATTTTTAATATCCGTAACTCATTCTAATTAAGACTTGATTCCTAGCTACAGGTATATTTTTCCTAGCATCTTTAACTGGATTCATCAATATGGGTACATTTGCAGAGTCATGTGTATGGTGGATAAGTTAATTCTGCAACACAATTTGATAGTGTTTAGGATGAAATTAAAAATTTTTACAAACATATAATAGAATTTACAAACATGTTGTATTGACATCATTGACCACTTTTAAACAATGTTAAACATCTTTTATTAATTAATGTTTCTTTATTAAAATGTTATATATATTTAATTTTCTAAATAATCATAGTTCTCCCAAACTTTTTACAATTGTTTAATCATGGACAAGATTGCTAGGGTTTATATTTTTGGTTAACATGTTACAAATTACGTACTCTCACTCTCATCTCAAAATATATTTGTGTAATTTTTTTATATGTTAGTTGTTATTTGATTAGCTTAACTTGAGCACTGCACGTGGTATACAACGGTGGTTCTCCTGTGAATGAACGTAGACTCAATGGCCCAATTTATTTTATATCCTAACATAATTTAAATGGCTACTTGTTTTTTTCCCTTCTCTCCAAGGAAGATAATTAAAATATTAATATCCAAAAGCAATTCACAATATGTTAGTGCGAAAAGACTCAAGAGAGCCAAAATGTTGAGAAGAAGGCAATGTAACCCTGCATTAATCTAGGATTACACTAATAGGAGCAAAAATAAAAAAAAATGTTTATATATATATATATATGTATATATATAAATTTTAGATTAGATGTACATGTGTAGCGTACCTTTTTATAATTTAAATCTCTCTTCTAATATAAGTAAATATATATAATTTGTAAGAAAATTATCTTTCATATTTATAAGCTTATTTTGATGATATTTATAGGTAAAAATTTTTTATTTGTTGCAGTTAAGATTTAGGTTGTTAACTTTTAAAACTCCAAAATGTTTTTTTTGTAAACATTTATCATTCATAAGTAAATTTTTTTAATAATTTATTTTTAAAAAAATAAAATTTTAAGTAATTTTCTTATCATATTTATCACTCAAAAGTAATTCTTTGCCTGCCAGAGCAAGGATTGGAAGGCGACTTTCACTTTCAATATGCTGACTCAAGTAGGAGTAGGAAAAGGAAACAGCTTCTTTGCAACATGAGAGGGAGAGGGAGATGGAGAGAGCTTAATCCATCCATGAATGTAACACTCAATCCCATTGTTCCTTAGAGACCCCAAGAGTGGTACGTATACATGAAAAGTGAAAACCAACCCAAAACAACCAAACACAAAGAGCCCTATAACAATACACATCCAAGCAAAATTGCCTTTAACCATCATGGATTGCGGACACACACACACACACACACACACACACACATATATATATACACGCTAGCTGCACTAAGTGAGATGAATTTTAAACATCAACATGGAGCGGCTTATTCTTAATTTTGATCTTTGTCTTTGTTTTAGGCTAGCTAATTGTTTAAGTTTTGGCTTCTTCCTCTTGCTAGCTATTCACAGCTAACAAGCGTAAGCACATGGACACAAGACAAACAAATATGGTAATTAAGATAAATTTTAAGGATTTTAATGAAGGGTAATGCATGTAATATTGCATTGTGTTCAGTGCAATTAAAATGTCCATAATTCATTTTTTGATCAATTCATGCTTCACACTTTATACTTCAGAGATTAGGTATGTATGTGTGTATATATGTAAGTAAGTATACGGAAAGAGATTGACTGACGTCTGTCTGCTTATAACTAATTTTGATTTATTAGAAGTTTCTTTTAAATAATACATTGTTTAATTATATTCACCATGCATGTGACATTATTTAATTATATGTTGTCAGAAATTTTATAAAGACACTTGATCATGTCACTAGGAAACTTGATCACGGAAATCTTATGCGAGGTTTTCTTTGACAAATAATATTTAAAGTAAATTATATTAATCTCTTCCAAGGTTTATAGATTAAACTATATGGTTAATATCTCTTTTGATTTAAAAATATCATTTGGATTTACATTTTTTTTAATTTACTATTTATCAATATATTAAGTTAATGTTTTACACAACATGAGACTATGATTTTATTTAATATTAATGCTAAGTTTCAGTATGAGACTGTAATTAAATTTAATCTTAATATGAAAGTAAATATAATTAAATAAATTTCCTTTTTTTAAGGAATACATATTATGTCAAAAATTAGTTTCATTGCTAGAAAGTAAACTGGAGGGAAGATTTTTATAATATATGCATGTTAAGGAGGCAAATGATATTTTTAAAATAAAATATATCCGATTTCATTTAATCAAATCTTAAGAGATCAAGGTAATTAGCATAATTTACTATAATATTTATGATTAACTTTCATAGGATATATACAATGACAGAGTTTGACTGATTAGATTTATTTACATCTCAAATTACACCAGAGATGCAAATACAATGGAATATGTAAGAATAAATAAATAAATAAAAATCCTGCAATTAAAAAAAAAAGCAAAAAAGTTGCTCTAGCTAGAGAGAAGGAAAAACAGTACGTTCTTGAGTTTGTTTACCAATGCCCTCCAAGTTTGAATATTATCCGTAGACAGCGGCTATTAATATTTGATAGTCCCACATCACACTCTTGGCAAGCAAGTAGCAACACAGGGAAGAAAATATATATTTAATAATGCATATTTTTTGGTCAATTATATATAATAGTATAGAAAAGATACAAAGAATATTAAAATAAAACCAGAAATCAGATGCCAGAACGCGAAGAAAAACCAAAGCCAATGATGGTGAATCTATCCACGAGTTGTAAATGGTACAAAGTCCAAACGTTAGAGACTGAGAAGAGAAGTTCAAGAATTATAAGAAGGTTCCAGGAATCAAGGGTCAAGATCATCATGTGACTACGCCCTTAAGACAAGGAAGCACACAAAGTTCTACTCATTGTCCTTTTTTTTTTTTTTGTTTCTTCCTTCCTTCTCTCTCTCTCTTTCTGGCTAGTTTAGCTCTCTCCCCTCTGAATTGTCCAAAACGAAAAACCCTCTTCTTACACTTTTCAGCCTCCACAGTGTGAGTGTTAAGAGATCTTAAGCTTCTTCATTTTACATGGTCATAGAACCACAAAACTGCAATGACAGGTTTCAGAGAAAGAGAAAGGGCAAGATCAGAAAGAAGGGTTTCTTCTGGGGCTAGAGCCGTCATTTTCTTCTTGTGGGTCATCCTAGTTTTTGCTCTTTTGAGTTTTTTTCTGTTCATTGTTCACGATGAAAGCAGAAGCAGCTATTCGATTAAGCTTCCATCGCCAATATTACGCAGAGAAAGTAGAAATTTCAGAAGGGCATTATTTCATGAACCATCATCCTCTTCAAAAACTGCCCAAGCTTCCGTTTATGAGGAGGACAAAAGATTAATTCACACTGGTCCAAATCCTCTTCATAACTAGTTGTGGTAGCTCAAATTCAAGTGCATAAATTGATGTAAGATCCTTGTGCTATGTGCCTTTTTTTTTTTTAATTTCTTGTTTCCTATAAATTTTGGATTTGGAAAGAATGAGAGCATAGCTTTAGCCTTTTCAAGGGGCCTAATGAGGGTTACTTGTGCACTGTAGCAAACGGGGAAGGAAAATGGGGTGAGAAAAAAGATGAGGCTAGTGTTAATGCTCTCGTTTCTTTTTGCAGTTCTTTATAGATCTGTACTATCCTTCTGTTCAAATTACAGAAAAATTATGTTTGAATTAATTGGTAGCTGGGGCTATTCACTCCTCTACTCTTTTTTTTATTATTATTATTACAAAATTTCATTATATTATCCAGCCTGGTATGTTAAATATTAGATATAGTTTAGTCATGATATTTAAATACAGTTAATATTTCATGAAGGTTAACAAAATTGAAACTTCTAAGATATGACATTCTTATACTCTTTTTTTGGGCAATACAAGATATAGAAGTTCATATAAAATAGCATTATCTTATACATTATGATATTTTAAATGACATTAGAGATTTTAAATATCAATCTACTAAATACAAATATGCCTCGTATTCAGGATATGAGGATTAAGAAGATAGTGTATCTTTTTTTCTTTTTTGTTTCTTTCTTTTCTGCTGCTGCTGCTGCTGCGTCTTCACTGCAGGTGGTTGTTTATATTATGGGATTAAGCAATATTAATGTCGTAACGATGATGCACATGCAGCTGCTTACTAATCAGTACTTACACGTTACACAGTCACAGGTTGCAGATTAACCCTGCAAAGCCAGTGATGCAGTGGCTGAGTACCCGATTTTGTTCGGAATTTCTATCTTTCAAAATAGAATTAGGCAAATAATGCATTCGGGTTATTACATTATTTCGAATTTTGAAATGTATGATAGAAATATTTTATAGATCCCTGATAAACGTGCCCTTTTCCACCTTCCATTTTCATTACTCTTTTTCTTTATTAAAAAAACCTCCAAATTAACGTTTATACAGAATGTGGTATAATTAATATATATATATATATATATATATATAGACACACAGACACGTACACCTACTATTATTATTTAGGAAATAAGCCAAATCGCTGGCTTTATTTGACCACTCTCGTTGTCTCCGTTGTGCCTTGCCTTCTGGACCCTAAAGCCAACACAAATAGGCCAATCTTTTTTTTTTTTTTGATAGCAACAAATAGGCCAATCTTAGGCATCATGTGCTTTTCATTGCCATAATAATGCTCTATTTCCGGGGCTCTTTGACCCGGTATGCTACAAGAAAAAACATATCTAAGAGATGTCTTGATATTAAAACGTTTTCCCCAAATAAGTCATCTGATTTTTTTTTTTTTGGGTCTTTTTAAGAATGTAGAGGGATTACTTTTACAGTTATTAAAAAATTAATTTTTTGATTAAAAAGCTGAATGAGAATTTAGCAAAAAATTTTGGAAGGGGGAGAGGTAGATATATATTGTAATATTAAAAATATATAATATATTTTATATTATGTAAAATAAATAATAATATATTATATTTTTATATATCATAAATATAATATTATTTAATTTTTATAAAATATTAAAATATATTTAATAATAATAAAATTTTAAATTATGATTCTATACATAAATTAATATTTTAAATTATTATTTAATAAATATAAAAGATTAATAACAGCTTAATAAAAATTTAATAATAGTGAATGAATTAAATTGTTTTTATTAAAAATTTCTTAATGAATCGTAAAAAAATTCTCTACATGTTAAAAAATTCTTTTAAAAAAAAGGAGTTTAGATTTTAGATATTAGTTTTTAAATTTTGGACATATTCTAATTATATTTCCAATCAATTCCAAAAGCATTAATCCAATCAATAAATATATAATACAAAAAATTCTCAATTTGTAGACAAATAAAATATGTATTTTTATATTTTATTATATATTTTTTAATATATTATACAATAAATCTCAATAAAAAATAAATATAAAAATCTATTATGCTGAGATTAATTATATAATATATTTAAAATTCTATAATAAAATCTAAAAATATAATTAATTGACTACGGGCATTGAAGGCATGACACGTGTTGTAAACAGGAATGTTGAAAGACTTACATGAATTAATTAATTAAGGTAAATTGCACACACACAGTAGTTTTTCCATATTTTGAATATTTATATATTTTTTAAATTAAAACATACATTACATTAATTTTTTATAATAAAAAATGTGTAATTAAATTTATTTTAACTAAAATGCTCTTATATCTACTAATTATAAGTATTAAATATATATTTATCCAACAAATCCAATTTTAGATTTTCTTTGTCTACACAAAGTATAATCTAATTATTTTATATTTTAGATTTTTACATTCTATTATATATTTTTATATTTATAAAAAAATCCTTAGATTTTATTATATTGAGATTTATAATATTATAGATTTTATTATATAAAAAATATAATTATTAGATTTATTATATAATAGGTTTAAAAAATCTAAAAATCTAAAAAATGTATAATTTATTTGTCTACATAAAATATTTTATTTGTCCACACATTGAGAATTTTTTATTATATATTTGTTAATTGGATCAATGCTATTAGAATTGATTAGAAATAAGATTAGAATATATCCAATATCTAAAGACTAATAATCTAAAAACATATAAAATCTTATTATTTTTTTAAAGAATTTTTTTAACATGTAGAAAATTTGTTTACTATTCATTAAGAAATATATAATAAAATTTTGTAACTTGTTCACTATGATTAAACTTTCATCAAACATGTTATTAATATATTACATTTATTAAATTATAATTAAAATATAACTTTATCTACAAAATTATAATTTAAAAATTTATTGTTATTAATTATATTTTAATATTTTAAAAAAATATTATATATAAAATATAAAATATATTATTATTCATTTTATATAATATGAAATATACTATATATTATAAATATTATAATATATATATATATATATATATATATCCCTTCCCCCGCGCCCACCCCCTTAAAAAAAAAAATCCCAATTCCTCCCCTCCCCTTCCTAAAAAATTTTCTGCTGAACATGGATTAATTTTTGAATGAAAGCAGAGGTCCCCTGCGTTCTTAAAAAGAAAGAAAATCACATGTTTTATTTAGAGAAAATGCTTTGGCGACGACACATCTTATAGATATGTTTTTTTCCTATGGCATATCAGGGTGAAAAAGCTCTATTTCTGGTGTAACCTATATCTCTCCTATACGAAATGAAATATTATCTCTACTCTCCAATATAAGTCACTAATACCTACCTTACAAATATTAAAAAAATTAGTTAAAAGTAGTTTAATTAATTGAATTTGTTTCAAAGCACAATTTTTTTTTCATATTTTCCCCTAATTAAAAACCTTACCTCAATTCTTAGTAAATTGTATTAGTTTTAATGACTTTTTATTTAATTATGAATATTTAAGAAAAAAATCATTTAATGATAAAAAGATAATTTAAAGAAGTAACTTATATTTTGGACCAAGATAATCTTCCAATAAATAACTTATATTGAAGACTGAAGATAATAACTTCTAGTCTCATAATAAATTTTTGACACGCAAGTGTGAACTCATGATATTAACTCAGTGTTATTTAATAGGCCTTTAATATGAAAATATAGAACTATGATATAATAAAGGTGAAGATTTATGTTATAAAAAATTATTTCAATATTATTGATTCATTTTTGTAGTTGTAGAATATTACTAAATTAAAAGTTATTTATACATTTTTAGTAAAGGCATAATTCAATTTCCTTGACTCATCACAATCAAATCATTTAGATGAAAAAAAAAGAGTTGATAATCGCAAAATCTATCAATAATAATTAATTTTTCACATAATAACTATATACATTTATATTAGAAGAACACCATTTTTATTAAAATATTTTATTTGTGAAGATATTGGGTTTCTTTATAATTAAATTATTTCAAAATTTATATAGTGTAAAATTATATAGATCTCAAAAAAAATTATTAAAAAAAAAAGAAAACTTCATTTTTTTAAGAAAAATAAACCACAACAACTTGAAGTGCAGAAGGATCCTTGATCTATATTTGTATTTGATCAGCACATAGTGAGACCATTGGCAAGGTTAAAACATGTTTGTGACTGTGAGGAGAGAGAGGTTGAGACTTGTGAGAAAAATCCGGATCCCTGCAGTAGGATGCACTACTGTCATTTTGATACATTTTTTAATTTTTCTGTTGAGTTTAAAATTTAATAAAAAATAAAAAATATAATTATAGAGACAAAAATTTAATTATAAAAAATAATATTTTAAAATTCCAAAGTGTAATTTCAACTATGTAATTAAAATTTTCAAAGAGTAATATTTTTTTATAGTTAAAATTTTATTTCTATAATTATAATTTTTATTTTTTATTAAACTTTAAACCAAAACTTTTTTTAAAAAAATATCAAAATAACGTTATTGGACAATGTACAGTAAATTCTCATAGGCATCTCCATGCCTCGTGAGAATGTGTAGGCATTGATTATAGGGGTGGGTAAATAGGACTCCTTCGATTGATTATTCCTCGAAGTCCCATCAGTTTTTGACTTAAATGCACCAAGTTTTTCTCAAACAGGATGCCTGTCTCAATGGACCAACACGTTTTCTCAAGGTTTCGGACTCTCTATCCCAAACCAATTGAATAATTTAATAAGATGGCATAAAATATTGCTGTACGAATGCTCTCATTGGGGCCCCTCCCATGTCTCATTAACGAGGCTACCCTTCCTAAGGGAAAATAGTCACTGGCCTTCGTTCCGTCGTTCAATGAAACTGCAAACATCCTTGTGAATTGAGGAAATTACTTTCCTCCATGCATACAGGCATACAGCTCTTGGTTTATTGTTTTTAATTTAAAATCATTTTTAGGTAGGTTTTATTAAAAAAATAGTAAATTAAACTAATTATTGATTGTTAGAAATAATTTAAAAAATTATATTAAATATGCCTCCAAATTCATAGGTCGTTACTGATTGATTAAAACAACATAGAGAAAAAGAAATATGAAGCAAAGAACCATCAATTGATTGATGAGATGGTACAATAGATTAATTTATTTTTGGAAGGCATAAGTTGACTATTTTAGGACTGTAAGTCAACTAATGAATTATATTACTATATCCTAACATTTTTAGGAGTGATCAGTTCATTGAAGGTTTGGAACAATTAACTAATTGATAATAAATATAAGAAATTTCATATTTTTTGAGAGGTAAAATGTATGTTTGTTTCAAGCATGTGTTTTTAATGTGTCACAGAAAAATAACTATTGAGATAAATAGAAAATGCTCTAAATATTTAAAATGATATGATGAAATTTGACATTTAAAATTTAAATTCAATTTCTGATCACAAAACATGATTGTTTATAATCAATTCTATAAATTAATTCTAAACGAATAAGTATCATTCAATATCA
This sequence comes from Erythrophleum ivorense, assembly GCA_026724425.1. Taxonomy (NCBI): domain Eukaryota; kingdom Viridiplantae; phylum Streptophyta; class Magnoliopsida; order Fabales; family Fabaceae; genus Erythrophleum; species Erythrophleum ivorense. The sequence goes on from JAIUCV010000009.1 coordinate 48,826,503, forward strand.
CTACTTAGAAATAACCATTTTAAATTTTATCCTTAATATAGAGCCTTAGCCAAAATAAAGCTCCCCACAATGGATGGCCAGTTCGTTGGAAAACTACATTCTTTAAATATTATCAACTGCCCAAAATAAAGTCTCAGTAAATTAATCTAAATCAATATGGGTCACATTCATACAACTTTGCAATGATTGCTTCATTTTATGATTGATTGATTTATGGTATTCAGTAGGTGGTTATTTTCAAAGCGGCTTATAACGGTGATTGATTGTCATCTTACAGAAAATTTACTTAGATATAAAATTACGAAAAAATTACGTTTAAAAATGAAAAAAAATTATTTTTAAAGAACTGTTAAGTTCAACTGTTTATTATTAAATTTAATAATAATTATTTTAAAATAAGTAATAATAAGTTTTTAAAAATAAATTTTTTTTACTTTTTAATTTTTTATTATAATTTTTCTTAAAATTAATAACTGATGTTGTATGCCTATGATCTGCATTTAATCCAAGAATAATCCTATTAATTTATGTCAACAAAAATAAGAAAAGTTGCATAGATGGGTGTTTTCTAGCAGATAAATATGTTTGCCGGTCTACAAATTCGGTTTCTAAGCTCTTGGAGAGAATGAATCTAAAGAGAACAGCCATTGTCAAATTAAAGCAAGTTTCACACAACTTCCATTCAAACCCAGAAACCCACCTTCGTATTTGGATCCTGTCAATAGCTAATTACAAAAGATCATGAATTCATGACCCATGTTAATCAAGCCATACCCGAGCAAGTCAATAAGCACTGAACAACACCATTTTATATGGCAACACCACAAAAATGCAATAGCTAGTGATGTTCCTTGCCCAAAAGTACTCAAGTCAGACCCAATATATTTTCCACTGCAGAAACCGAGGTGACCCGGGCCAAGATCACATAAGCTGAATTTTAAAGTAGAAAAAAAAAACAAAAAAATATTTTTATTTCATCTAGCTTTGGGAAAAAGTTAAATGTTGCAACATGTCGAAATAATAACAATTCAGACCTTTACTTTTATTTGTAGAAAACAAACTAACTCAAATGCATATAATGCAGTACATAGTTCGGCAATTGGAACGAAGGGCTTAATATTCAAGTTACTTCAGGAGCCATATTAAATCAGCAAACTCATTGATATTAACAAAATCGAAAAAATTATTCAAGTTAATTAGCAACGACATCAACAATAGAAGTCAATTTCTGATTTATTCTTATCCTCCCTCCAATCATTTCCAACCGCAAGAAGAAAGACGTTTACGGGGATTAGAGACTTTTAAAAATAAACTAAAATCTTGCTTGATTTATCTCATATTTATATTCCCGGTAGCATCATTTTATTGGTTTTGCCAAGATTACTTGAAAGCAATACATTTTCTTTCAAAAACGGGGTGAAGAGAAAGTGATATAACCAAAATCTCATTGTAATAAAAATAATCAGACATGAGACAGAAAGCCAAGACTTTTGTTTCTACTGTTGATTTCAGTTGTCTAAATGCACAATCCATAAGCACTCAAAAAAAGGACTATATGACAATACAAATGGCAAGTGAAAGAAAAATTGCTTTCGGTGTGTTCTTTTTATTATAATAAAAAATGAAAAACAACACCAAAGAATTAGAACAAACAGACAAACAATTGGTATGATCTAATACTACCCAAAAAAAAAATTGCTATATAGTGATGAAAATTTCTGTGGATATAAGATATAAATCCGTGGGTATAACCTCAATTGTTCTATATTCACAGTCCAAATTTTTGTCAAATTCGTTTACTTCTACCTACAGTTTTATAAGCTGTGGGTATAACCTTTTAAAACCTTCATTTATCGGTGTTTCAGTGTCACTATTGCTTATAGTTCTATAAAAAATTATAATAAAAAGAAAAAAAATTATACTTGAAGGCCTTAAATTTAAGATATTTATTCTAAATGACTTTAAATTTTAAAATTATTTTAAATAATCAAAAGACCTAAAATTTTGAATATCATGACAAAAATATCTTTTATAACATTCAATTTTAGAAGTTTAATGGTGCTTGTATCATGACGCTCGAAATATTAGGCTTTCTAGTTTTTTAAAATAATTTTTAAATTTAAAGTCATCAAGAGTAAATATTTTTAACTTAAAATCCTTAAATATAATATTTCAAAAAAAAAAACTTCTTAGCATGGATGTTTTAGAGTCACTATAGCTTATAATTCTATTAAAAAAAAAGCCTTTTGTCCGCTGCTAAAACAATTTATTTTTTTGACAAATTTGAATCATTTTTTAATCCATTGAAATAAAATGTAAAAATTAACAAGCATAATATAAATATAAAAACTCAAGTAATATTTTCATTAAACTTAATTTGCTTTACAATGTCTCATTGTATCCTTAGGAATTTTTATTAAATATTTTATACATCAAAATATAACTCTTCAAATTGGTTGTTAAGAAATTTAGAAACTAGTACTTGAGAATGTCTCTAATAAAACTCCTTGAATCGAATATTAGAAGCCTTGAACCATCTTTAGTCATTGATGTGTGAAGGACCTCAGCTGCAACGTATTATGCATTTCCAACAATGTCATTCAATCTTTCATCTGCACATAAACATCCAAGAAAGAATTAGGAGATGTGACTTTAAGTTTGGCAAATGATATGCTAAAGAATCCCTACACCTACACATTACCAACATAAGCTAATAAGTTCAGCAAATAATATGCTATGTGCTCATTCTCAAAACATGGAAAAGAGGGAAGAATAAGTTTTCAGGAACTTCTGATTGAACTTATGCATAGTTTCAAAAGAGAGATAACAGTTGTATCCAATTTAGCTCAGAGCAAATGGATCAAGGCTTTTTTTTTTCTTTCTTTTTGTTTCTTTTGATAGAAGCTAAGCCTTTGTTAAAAAGTAGAATCCAATGAATAATAATAATGATATTTACACTAACGAACAGAGTACACGTCACAACACAGTACTCCATTCATGCCCCCACAAAAACAAAGGGATAGAACCAAAAAATCAAATTAAGAGAACTTGGGAAGTAGAGAAGAAATAAACCTGTGAGAAGCCCATCAATTTATGACACTCGGTAAATGATACATCGAAATATGCGACCAAGTCAAAAACATATCCCCTGCTTGCTTCTTGATGCAGCTCATGTCAAATCCATGTACATTGTTCCAAACTGCCAAGAGAAGAAAAATGATAACAGGAAAGCCACAAATGCTCACTGGTTTTGCAGAGAATCACCTTTAGCTGCACCTAGAGCTATTTAAATGGGTTGTATAATTAAAGGATATAAAGGTGAAAATAATGTAAAAAGTAAGTAGGTGAAAATAGATAAAATAAAAAATAATTTTTTGTCTTTATTTTTTAAAATATGATTTGATAGTTAAAATAATGATTTAATAAATAGAATAATAATTATAAAAATATGATAAATATTACACAAATTATGTAAATAAAATACATTTATGCCGCGAGGAAAAATGGAACCAAAGTCTATGCTTGGATTCTAGCTTCTCATGCACTTGTTAACCAATTCTTGCTAGATAGATAAATAAATAAATAAATAAATAAAGCTCTAGGCCTTAGCTTTGAGAAGAAAGTATGCACTAAGCTAAAACAAGACAAAATACATTTTTAGGGAATGTAGTATAATTTGTTTTGCATGCATGTTGAAAGCTTAGAATATAAATCTATTAATTACAAACATTCAAATGGAAAATAAATCCATGATTTAACTTTGCAAATATACAACACAAAACTTTATAATAAAAGTATACTGTGACTGCATAGAAATTTACCATATAGGTGACTAAAAACGCTTTCATTGGGGACATATTTGTGTTCAAGAAACTGTAGATTGCTTTCCTTGCAGTAGTCCATAAGAGTTACAAAATTTTGATGTTGAGTAGATGAGATAGTGTATCAAAAGTAAAATTCAATCCTATTAGGTCAAACCAAGAGAATAAACAATAAGATACAACCTGTATTTTATGACTGAATCTAGATAGGCATGTTGATTGCCAATCAGGATTTGGATTCTTTGAAATAACTTCAGCTTAAGTTGTTGATATTAGATACAAAGTACCGGTACTTTGAGTTTACATTTCTTTATATGTATAAGACAAAATTTATATCAAACTTAGAGTACCAATACTTTGTGTTTAAAATCAACAACTTCAACTAAAGTTACTTCAGAGGATTCAGATCCTTGCCAATCATCATAACTAGAAGTAAAATCAGCAAGCTAACTGATAAAGTCTATAGAATTCTAATCAAAATACTAAAGTATAAGCAAACAAGGAATAGAAAAAGGAATAGAGAAGTGAGATTAATGAAGAAAAAGAAGGCATCCTTTTTAAATATGTTGATCACTGAGAATATGAATAAAAGATAACTAACTAAACATTTGTAGAGAAATTTATCAAGGAGATTTCTAACTTTTAGAAAGCTTGCAATTTCTAAATTATATATTTCACAATACCTCATCAAGTCAAGTTTTTTGCAGTAGAAAATTGAGTATTACCTGATCTACAAATTCTAGATTAGGGAATTCATGGCACTTTTTGATGGCTACAAGCATGCCATCATGAAGTAAATGTAACTGTTGCACGTTTGCACGTTGAACAAATGTTCCTAAAGTGGTCCAAAATTTGTGGGATCTAAGATTCATGGTTCTTGTTATTCCTTCACCACGTTCCCATGTTTGCACGTTCCACCACTTTTTCCTTTTGGGGCACCTTTGATGGGAGAGTATGGTTAAGATTGGTCTATATTGGTCTATAAATGTGGGTCCCTGGCTCAATTTCTATACATAGCTTTAGATTAAAAATTTCCATATATACACCATCATCAAATAAGAAACTTTGAGCTAGAAGCATCATATATAGAATTTCGACTTTCACAGTTTTTTTTTCACAATAGCTAGAGGTACACTTCCTTTTCCATTTTAGTTATTTTGGATATCATTTTAGTTTTATATATATCCATTAAATATTATAGTTGGTATCAAAACCACGATAGCCTTTGCTTGCTCTTTGTCAAAAACTGAAGTTTTCTTTGAATTACCATTTTTGAGTTGCTTCACATAAGTCCGTTTTTAGTATTTTAAAATTGTGAATTTAATCCCATGAATTTTTAATATTATTTGGCTTTAAGAGCGTCTAAAAAAGAGTTTTAAAAGGCCAGAAAAATGGCAGGTCTCTAACTGGGTTTTGTTTCAAGTACACAATAATTTGGTTCAGATAAGTGAGATCCATCTTGAGGAAGAAGATAATATAAATAGCATGTTGCTTCTATTATATAGTTGGCTATGTTTTTTTGCCTTGTGAAACATCTTAAGTTTAGATACAAAAGGTGTACCATTTCACTATGAGCTAATGGGCCAATCTAGCTTTTGGCTATCATTAAATTAACTTTCAATTTAAAATTGTTTTAAATGTATTCTAGGCCCCTTATTATTAAATTGCTGTATTGGACCATTGTTCTAAAACACTACTTAAGGGTTCAAGCATTGTTTTTGGTGCATTTGAATTACATCATTTTGATTTGAGAATTTCAAACACATTAAATTAAAAAAAAAAGGAGTTGCAAAAGTTTCTAGGCTAACATGAATGGCTAGAAATCATTATTAACCATTTAAGGCCAATATGTATATTGTGCAGGTTGGGTCTTTTGGAAAGTTTAATAGTTTAATTATTATTTTTAGATTTAATTTTTCCTTTAATGACATAATTTTATGCAAATTTATATGTTGGTGCCAAATGATTTTTTTTTGGGGCCTACTATGTTGGATATGAATTATTAATTAACAACAATTAATAATTATTTTAATATGGACAAATTTATAGAATTAAATTTTGGAAGATATTTTGAAAAATCTTTGTCAAAAATTTTAAATATTGATGCCATTTAATTTATGCCCAATATTGATATTATTTTTAGGCATTATTTTGGCACATTAAGATCAAGTTAATTAGGAGAATTATAATTAATTAATCTATTTAATGAATTAATTAATTATTTAATTCTCATTATGTTAAGCTTATTTATACATTAATGTTTGGTCATATACAAGCATGTAGTTAATACTGAGATGCTATATGATTAGTATAATTATAGTTTAATTAGAGTTTAGCCATAGCACCTCTCATTATTCTAAAATTATATATTAATTGTTATAATCATATAAAAGGAAAATAACATCAAGTTATAATTGATTATATTTAATATGATAATTATTATCCCACAAGAATGTTATCATATTTTATATAATTAATTAGGGTGGGATAGTGAATTTCTTTTTACCTTAATTTGCCCACAGGAATTAAGATAAGGGATATAGTTTGTTAGTTTCACCATTTTATACATAAATCTAATTAAATAAAACTTAACCCAAAAGTAGTTTTATTTGTTATTAGGATCATGGTATAAAAGATATGTTTTACATTGGCAAAACATGTCATATAGAATATTTAATTACTTTAAATTATTAATATAGTATGTGAATTTTGTGCAACTTTGCAACCTTTGAATATCTTCGACTTTCAAGTTCTTGAATTAATAGGTGATAACTATAAAATATGGAAGGAGAAAATACTCCTCCAATTAGGATGGATGAACGTTGATGATACTATTAGAAAAGATGAACCTCTTAAACCTATAGATACTAGCAGTGCCTCTACAATTATCCTTTATGACACTGGGAGCAATCAAATCGTCTCAACATGATGTATATCAAAACTAACATTTCTACTAGTATACATGGATTTATTAGAGAGCATCAAAATGTGCGAAACTTGCTCAAGGATATTGATGAATAGTTTGAATTCTTAGATAAGGTTTTGGCAAGCATTCTGATGACAAAGTTATCATCTATAAGGTTCACTAACATAAAAGGTGTGTGAGAGCACATCATATAAATGAAGGATATAACCGCTCAATTAAAAACATTTGAGGTTAAGATGTTTGAATCTTTACTTATGCACTACATTTTGAATTCTTTACCACATCAATTTCAACATCTCTTACAATATACATAAGGAGAAATGGTCAATTAATGAACTTCTAACTATGTGTGTACAGGAAGAAGGAAGGCTCATGGCAGAGATGGGAGAAAGTTCATATATGACAACATAAGGAAAGAATAAGAGACAAGCCAAACCAAAGGAAAAGGGCAAGGGACCCATCCAAGCTTACATAAAGAAGGAGTCCAAGTGTTTCTTTTATAAAAAGAAGGGGCACATGAAGAAAGACTATGTTAAATTTAAGGCTTAGCTTGAAAAGAAAGATAACTCAATCTTACTCTTTTGTTATGAATCTAATATGATAGATGTTAGTAGTAACACATGGTGGATTGATTCTGGTTCAATAATCTATATTTCTAATACCTTGAAGGGCTTTCTAAACCAAAGGAAATTAGTAGACAGTGAGCAATATATCTATTTAGGTTAACAAGATAGGCTCACCAGTAGAAGCTATAGGAACTTGCAAATTAGTTTTAGATATTGGCTTTAGTTTGATATTGGCAAGGACTTTTTATGTACCAAGTTTTTCTAAAAATTTGATTTACGTTTTGAAACTTAAACCTATTGGATTTCCAAATGGTATGTTTAAGTTATTTTATAAATCTAGTCTTGTTAATAATAGTACAATATCTTATGGACTTTTCCAAATTCAATTACTAGACAGTATATTTAATGACTCGATGCATGTTTTTAGTAGTATAGGTATTAAGAGATGTATTGCTAACGAAGATTCTTCTATGTTGTAACATTGTTGCCTTGATCATATCTCAATGGAAAAGGTTAAGAGGTTGGTAAGAGATGGAATACTTAGTACACTTGATTTTACTAAATTTGATACTTGTATAGGCTATATTAAAGGAAAGTAAACTAACTAGACCAAGAAAAGTGCCAAGAGCAGTTCTACTATATTAAAAATCATACATACACACATTTGTAGTTCAGATTTAGACTCTAGCGGTTAGAAATACTTTATCACCTTTATTGATAATTATTTACAATACATGTATCTCTATCTAATAAATAATAATAACAAGGCACTTGATGCCTTTAAAGTCTTTAAGGCAAAAGTAGAACAATAATGTGATAAACAAATTAAGATAGTGAAATCTAATGGAGAAGGTAAGTATTATGGTAGATACATTGAAGATGGACAAGCATCAGTTCCATTTGCTATATTTCTTCAAGAACATAGAATTGTTACCCAATACACTATGCTTAGGTCATTAGACCAAAATGGTGTGGCTAAAAGAAGAAATCAAACATTGTTGGACATGGTGAGGAGTATGTTGGCCAGCTCCAAACTTTCTAAATCCTTATAGACTGAAACTCATAAAACGGTTGTGTACATTCTTAATTAAGTTCCAACTAAGGTTATTGAAAAAGACACCATTTGAAATGTTTAAAGGTTAGAAGTCGAGTTCAAGTCATATGCACATTTGGGGATGCCCATCTGAGGTTGAGGTTTACAATTCATAAGAGAAGAGACTGAACCCTAGGACCATGAGTGGTTATTTCATTGGGTATGCTGGAAGGTTTAAGGTTTGTAGATTTTATTGTCTATCTCACAACACTAGAATTGTGAAATTAAGAAATACAAAATTTCTTAAGAATGACTTGATCAGTGAGAGCAATCAAATTAAGAACCTAGGTGTTAAAAATGATCAATATGATATTCAAGCTCCTATATCAAGTAATAGATTAATTGTAATCCATGCCTCTCAAGTTCAATGGGTATTCAACAATCAATCATTTAGGATCCACAATCTGTTGACCATGACCAAGTTGATCTAGTTGATAGGCAGCCTCAAAGGACTATTGATCAATGAATTGAACAACATGTTCCCTAAAAGAATGTTAAGTCAACATTAAGAAGATCAATTAGGATGAGAAGATCAACAATTCTTAGTGATTATGTTATGTATCTATAAGAATTTGACTATAATATAAGAGTCGAGAAAGACCTTAAAACATTTTCACAAGCTATCAGTTACAGAGAATCTAAATTATAGCCCAATGCCATGGAGGAATAAATGAATTCCATGGCTTCTAATAGAGTTTGGGATCTTGTTAAGTTACCTAATGGTTCTAGGACCATTGGATGTAAATGGATCTATAAGACAAAGAGAGACTCATTAGACAATACAGAGAGATATAAAGTAAGACTTGTGACTAAGAGATTCACTTAAAGGGAATGAATCGATTACATAAAGGCTTTTTATCCTATATTTAAAAAGAATTCTCTACATATAATAATGACATTGGTTATCCATTTTGACTTAGAATACCATCATATGGATGTGAAAATGGCATTCCTCAATGAGGAATTGGAGGAGGAAGTATATATGAAACAATCTGAAGGATTATCCTTTAGTTCCAATGAGCATTTAGTGTGCAAATTTAAGAAATCTATATATGGATTGAAACAAACCTCTCACCAATGATATTTAAAATATCATGATGTTATCTCTTCATATAGATTTATGGACAATGTCATGGATTAGTGTATATACTAGAAGGTCAGTGCAAGTAAAATCTATTTTCTTATATTATATGTGGATGATATATTACTTGCGATCAATCATTAAGGGTTACTATATAAGGTGAAATGATTTCTCTCTAAGAATTTTGATATGAAGGATATGAGTGAGGCTTCTTATGTCATTGACATAAAGATCTATAAGAATAAAACTTAATGTATTTTGGATCTATCATAAGAAATCTATATCAATAAAGTGTTAGAGAGATTTTAGATGTGGATTATTCCCAAAGTATAACATTTATTGTGAAAGGTAATAAGTTTAATTTGAACTAATGCTTGAAAAATAATTTGGAAAGAGAAAAGATGCATAACATTTTATATGTTTCTACTGTCAGAAGCCTTATGTATGCTCATGTGTGTACAAGACCAGACATTGCATTTGCGGTTGGAATGTTAGGGAGATATCAGAGTAATACAGGTATAGATCATTGGAGAGTTGCAAAAGGTGATGAGATACCTTTAAAATACTAAAGACTAAAATGTACAAACGAGCTAAAAATCTTAAGGTAGTTAGTTACTCAGATTCAAATTTCGCTGGTTGTATTAATTCACAAAAATCAACATCATGGTACATTTTTATATTTGTTAGCAGAGTTATGTCTTGGAGGAGCTCAAAGCAGACTTTGACTGCTACTTTTACCATAGAGACTGAATTCGTATCTTGTTTTGAGGCAACTTTACATAGTGTATGGCTAAAGAGTTTTATTTTTGGACTTAGAATTGTAGAATCAATTTTTAGGCCATTGAGAATTTATTGTGACAAATCAGTTGTAGTTTTTTTGACTAAGAATAACAAAAATAGAGGTTGAAGCAAGCACATCAACATTAAGTACTTAGTCATTCGAGAATGTGTTAGAGAGAACAAAGTCACCATTGAATTTGTTAGCACTGAGTTAATATTAGCAGATCTTTTAACAAAAGACATGCCATCGTTAGTGTTTAAAGATTATGTATCTAGGATCAAACTTGGTACCATGTTGAATTTTTAATATATATGTACATATATCATTTGTAATAAAGCTCGTATATAGTTTAAGTTATTTTTCTCAATTTAATGTATACATTTATGTTTAGAGAAAAGTAATATTAGGAGAATCCAGAATAAGTATAAGGTTTATTCATTAAGTTTATGGTGGTTTGAGAAAGCAAAATGTATTATAATACATAAAAGATAATACTCGTATATAGAGAACTTATTATTATGATTCGTGCATTAAGTTTTCTCCTTAAAGAATGAAAATATCCATGAATCTAATAGATCATTAAGTCATTTGGATCAAGTGGGAGAATGTAACCATTGCACATTTGCATGTTGAATAAACGTTCATAAGGTGGTTCGAAATTTGTGGGATCTAAGATTCATGGTTGTTGTTATTCCTCCACCATGTTCCCACGTTTGCATGTTCCACCACTTTTTCCCTTTGCGGTACCTTTGATGGGAGTGTGTGGTTAAGATTGGTCTATAAATATGGGTCTTTGGCTCAGTTTCTATACACTGCTTCAAATTAAAAATTTCCTTATATACACCATCATCAAGTAAAAAATTTTGAGCTAGAAGCATCCTATATAGAATTTTAACTTTCAACATTTTTTTTTGCAATGGCTGGAGGTACACTTCCTTTTGTATTTTAGTTATTTTGGATATCATTTTAGTATTATGTATATCCATTAAATATTATAGTAAACCTCTATAAACCTCCCCAAATTTTCCTTCCCTTCTCCATCTAATTAGATTTTTGTCATTGAGATTTTTGGTGGCCTAAGATAGCTTTTCAATCTCAAAATGCCTAGTATAGATTGTTGGCTCTATCCCACCTTGTCTTCCCATAGCATGTATTGAAAAGCATACACGAGTTGCTTGTTCTTTGTATCACTAGAAACCCTAAAGGGAACTTACATATGTTAGTTACACGAGAATATCATTGTTACCTTGGGAAGGATCAAACAATCCTGTCTTTGAATTCTTAGAAAACACTCCTATTGTGAAACAGGCAAAACCATAGTAGTAATATAAATATCCCTACCAATGCCACAGCTCCTGTAGTTCCTCTTAATATTGCTGCAAGAGTCTTTGATAATGAAACTACACTACTGAAGGCAAAACTTAAACTTTGATTGAATATGTAGCATATTTGAAAGGACGTGATGGAAATGCAGAAGGCATGCTGTGAGGAATGCAATTTTTTTTCTTTTTAAAGTGTACATCCTATAGGTGGCTAATGATAATGAAATCAATACATGACTGGTTTTAAATGATATCTAGACTAATATTTAGACCTTGTCGAATGCCATTTCATCTGCGTGTGGTTGATATTAAGAATAAAGGCAGAGATGAACCACAAAATTGAACAAAGAGGTACACTTTTTAATCAAATCATAAGACTTGTTTTATCAGATAAATGACGAGGCACAATCTTAGAAAGCCAGAGCTTCATTTACCAATGAAGCTTCGAATGAGGCCCTAGTGCCACTATCGCCGAAATCAAGATTCATCTACATTTCCCTGTATAAATCAGTTCTTTTTCTTTGACACAAACCAAACAACCAAATTAAAACTTCTAATAGTTCAACAAAACAAAAAAGACAAAAACAAAAAGTGGGTCTTTGAGCATCAAAAACCCTTTTCAACACAACTCTTGAAGTTCCAGTTGTTACCAAGACAAGACTTGAACTTTTACCTCTTAGCTTCCTTAGAAGTTGCTACTCTATTTGTGGCAGAGAATCGTCTGCTTCGTGGGAAAACCCACGATGGCAATTTTGAAGAAATCCTAAGATGGTAGAACTCGACGCTGCTTCATCGGAAGGAAAGAGATCCAAGATGCTTGAACGCTCGAACGTGGAAGATGGAAGGTGGAAATGATCCAAGATGTCGAAAGAACTAGTGGGAGTAGAAATCTTGACGAAATTTGCACTAGGGCTAAACTAAAAAAATTTTATAAGGTTTTACCTATATACAATATTTTTGTTTGTCGCGGAAAATGATTATGCGGCCTTTATGTTATTTTTCTTGTATCGATAACTAAAACACGAGACCATCCATATGTCCTTGTTGACATAGAAAGTACGTAATCACTTCACTATTCCAAAACACCAAAGTTACTATAAGATCAATACAACTATTGATGACATTTTCCCCATCAAAGATATGCCTTGCCAAAGAGCTAATAAAACGCTTATACTCCCGAGCACGAAAAAGATAGATAAATATAAAGACCTTGCAGACAAAGAATGAATACTAAGACGTGGAAAATTGTTATAATACATAAACATACCACAATATCAAGCATTGATACTATATTTATGAACTTTACGCATGGGGCTAAGATTATTTTTTACCACTACCAGAGAGTTGCATAACATATTAATTAGCCAAACGTTATAATTAGCAGTTTTAAATCTCTAAAATCACTAACTTTGTCTAGGCATTATAGCAAAATTTAAGGGAATAAATCACAAGCTTGGAAAGATAAAATCTGTCCCCCTCACCAATCCCAAATAAAAACTTTCGCTTAGAGCTTTGAACGTTCTTCAAAAGGAATACCATAAACATTGGTTTAATAGTTCTTCAAAAAACTAAGGCATGCCAGTAGTTGTGTGCGATTCTCTTACTTACCATGAGGAAGAAGGCAAGCTGTAGATAAGTGTGGCTAGGATCTGCAAATAGGTGACTGGTGACTAGATCCAAGGGTGAAGGGTAGTCAGTGGAGCAAAAACTATATATGTAGAGAACTTAAACATATATATGCTTTTTGGCTAAGGTACATAACAAATGTTTCTCCTTTTCCTAACATACCTGTTACGCTCCCAAATTGATTTATCTATACATGGTGAAGAAAAATGCTAATGCAATAAGAGTGAGACAATACCAATGTTCGTGACAAATGCAATGTCATATATATAAAAACCATGGCAAACATGGTTATTATAAGTGAAGCTACCCTATTATAGTAGACATACTTATGCATTCATGTATTCTTGTACATAGATATATGTCATGAAAAAATACATGAGCTTAGTAAGAGCTGAGAGAACTATGGCTATACAGTCTCAACGTGTTTACTGTATATGTGTGTGAGTACCAAGTAACGAAGTTTTAGCAACCAATAATTATTAAAGTGAGAATTTTAAACTATACTTAATGGTAAAAACATCCAATCTTTCAAAAATTAAGCTCTTCATAAAATTATCCAAAAATAAATTGGCATTCATTGATTACCATAGTCCGTAATTCTAATTATATATAAAGAAAGAAGTAGAGAAGTGCATTATAAGTTTGTTGATAAAAATTAACTCTAAAAACATATCATTACCTATTGTTAATTGTTTAATTAAGAGATTTATATCAGATTTAGATTTAAGTTTATTTTTATTGAAAAAAATAAAAATAAAAATGATTTCTTAATTGTGAATTTAAAATAATAATAATTAAAATTAAAATTACTTTAAAATTTAAACGATTCAAATTATTCAATTAATAATTAAGCAATTAATAAGGATCCTTAGTTAGTTTAGGAGATCCAAGAGCCTCAGCTCATTAGTAGCTAAAGTAACATCTGCAACAATTTAAAAGAAAAAAAAAAATCTGTTTATTGAATGGCCCTGTGCCCACTACGAGGTTGCTTTAAGGAAAGTCCAATTATAAAGTATTTATGTTTGAATTGAACAAGGTGATAAAGAAGGAGAAATTTTAATTTATATTTTTTATTTAAATTTAAATAAATATTTTTTTTTCATTTATCTCCTTAATTTAAACATATCATGAGAGAAAAATATATTATATTTAAACTTAAATTGAAATAAATGTCAAAATTAAAAGAATAAGACTTGCGGAAAGTTTTCTAAATGTTTTGTTATCAAATTTTTTAATACTTGTTGAGATTTTTTAAAAAAGATTCAATATATGGGGTTATTGTTAAAAAAATATTTATTATATTTGATTGGGGAATTAGATGACACATATAGAGTAACCAAGTCTTCTCCCTTCTTCACCTTTGTTGGCACTTTCTCCAAGACTAAATTATACATTTAACTTGAAAGAATCAATAGACATTTGAAGGGTTTAAAACACGAAATTTTTTACCCTGTCCTTTTTACTTCAGCATTATATAGAAGAGATCAATGCAACCCAATTTACAACAACAGTATATTTTTATGATTAAAAAAAATATGATTAAAGCTCTGCAATAGTTACTGTAACTATCAAAAACTGTTAATCAAAATTTCAATGAGAACTCTTCAAAGACAAACCCTTCGTATTGCAACAAGACTCGTTTTCATCATTTTCAATTCAGGCACGGATATCTGGGTATGGATTCCTTTCAGAATATTCACAAAACCTTAGCCATTTTGTAATTTAAAGAAAATTGAAAGCAACCACTTTTAAATTTTACGTTGGGTCTCACACATTGGACATTTATCAAAATTTAAGGCACAGTAATTTCATCTTGTTACTTTATTCGCTCATCATGTTATTTGCCTTTTTCAAAACTTGCAAATGGAAAATAGGGTCTAACATGTCCAAATCTTCTATTCAAATTAATAACACATACAAAATATACTACAAGTAGATATACTTTTCTATGATGTGTAACAACTGTCATCATAATTAGGCTTAATTATATAGTTAATTATTGTAAGTTAAAGTCTAAAATCATTATAATTAATTAAAATAGAAAAAAAGGTAAAAAAATTTGAACCTTGATACTATTAGGGTTATTAGCTAAGCAACCACAACTAATTGAATCTATAAGTTATCATAATTATCAGTGAAAACTTTGGGTTCATCTCATTATTAATTTCAACTCACCAAAAACTTTTTATGAATATTTTCAAGTCATTACATAACTTTAACATAGTGAAATTCAAGGTTTTTAAATCAAAAATAAGAGTTTGGGGACCTTTGTCATGACTTGGACCTTTTTTGCCACAGCTTAGTTAGTCACTGAAACCTAAAAAATAAGTTTAAGAACTCCCATCATGGCATAAGTGACTACTAGAGCTCAAAATTAAAATCTTGTGCCTTGCACTGTGGCTTGGGTTTTCCATGCCATGGCAGAGTGCTCTCAGAAACCTATTGTTTATGTTTTTAGGTTGCGGCGAGCCTATAGGGCATCGCAGTGGAATAGCCTCTTCGGAATCACCACTTAATTTATTCAACTCACGTCAAGGTGGAAAATCCTTGCACCGCAGTGAGCTAACCTATTGGAACTTACAATTTCTCTTCGCTCGATTCTCGCCATGGTGAATATACTTTCTATTATCTTCCTTGGGCAACTTTTTCATTTCGTGCCGTGATGCTCCTCACCTTTGTCTAACGCTTGGCTATGACTTAGCCCATTTTGGTTGCGGTTCAACTACCTCCTTTACCTAAACTCTCCCAATTTCATCCTAAACACTCTAATACTACTTTCATTAGCATCTTAAGGTCATTCTATCTTAATTTGTAAGGCTTTTATAACTTTCATCTACTTGATTCACTTAATTTATTTATCATTACCAATTCAAGACTTAGGTGTTAATTCCTACTCATCTAACTACCATATATCAATAAGTTCAAAGATTAATGATAGCAAATGATTCATGAACTACCAACATTATCACTCAAACATTATTCCATTAGAGGTTTCATGCATCACTAGTTTGAGTCAACATCTAATGTATCACATGATTACATTTCCTAATAGTAAATCATATCATAAAATCAACAAGGTTTCATACCAATCAACCCCTATTCCATGATAGCAAAAATGGTTCAATTACACATATCCACAGGGCTAATACTAAATGGCCATAAGACATCAAGTCATTCATCATTTATGAGTCAATTACAATCACGTGTTCAATCCCATGGTGACTATATTACATAACCAGTTCCTATACTTGATAATTCATGATATAATATGGCAATACAAAAAGACTAATATTCTTGATTACATAAACCCAACCTTACAAGGTCTCCAAACCTATGGCTACCAAATCATACAATAGGTTTCAATTAATTTTTCCTTGCCACTAAAAGGTCTGGTCCTTGAAAATATTAGCTTACAACCGAGGTGAAATATACAATCTCAATAATAAAAGGCAAATTCTATATACATGTGTAAATTAATCAATATAATTCATTTTCATATCATCAAATACCAAGATCATTAATTCAATTAGCAAATGAACTAGTTGAGTTATAAGTAACTACTATCCTATATTAGTAATCACATTAAACATGTTAAAGGCCAATAATACTAGAAGAGGCCCATCCATGGCACCAATTCCCTAATGAGTATAACCTGGGTTCGATGCATTCAAGGGTCTGATCATAGCCCGATGCCAAATTAAAGTACGATGCACTGGTGGCAGTCGCATCACAGCTCCACCATAGACACATAAGGCCCAATCACAATAACAATCAAGTAACTAACCAATCATTTAGCATTCCAAAATTATACATGTATGGCAAAATATCATATTAAAATGAGCATATACATAGAATTAGGAAATTAACCCTAATTACCTTAATGAAGCTAATTATTCTTTCTCTAGCTATCATCATGATCCAAATGCATACCAAGTTTAAAATAAATATAGTTATCATCATTTCTAGTAATAAATTAGATACCTAAGGAGTTAAACTACCAATGACTACTTAAATGTTACTTATCTAACCACTAATGGATTCCAATTTTGGGTTTTAGCTTCTTCACACCAGAAACCACAATAGTTCACTATAATTTTTAAGTAATTTCACATAAGATAAAAGACCAATATTATAAATCAATTATGGGGGTCTTAAACTAGCAGTAGATGCATCAAAATAGGAAAAGGGTACTTGTCTAACAACACCCATAACTTCAACCTTCGAAAATCCACCATAGAAGCGCTAAACAACAAGTTTTAATTTTGGGTGGAAGGTAAAAAAACTTTAAATGAGAAACCAATTAGTTCAAATTGAAGAGGAAGAAGAGAAGATTAAGTTATATATTAGTTACCTTAGCTAAATCTTGCTTTAGAAGTGGGAAATGATAAAATTTTATTAGACCTCCGAGATTCCCTTTTGCTTCTTGTGTTTTTTGCAAAATGGAAGGGGAAGGCTGAAGTAAAATTAGGGTTTAGATGGGTTATGAGCTGATCTAAGGGTCTAAAATCTAAGTGGGTTTAGTCATATGCTTGTTGGGTCATGAGTTATAAAATTATATAGGTCATATATGAGAGTTGGGTCAAATTAAAATGGTCCATTAGCATTTGGATTTGCACAAATCAATATTGAACATCTAAAAAATGGAATTGGGCTTTTTTAAGGCTAATATTGGATTTCTATACTTAACTTAAAATAATTAAATTAATTATAAGGTTCAATTTAATATCTCCCTTCTCTCAATTAATTTTTCTAAACAAATCCATATTAACAATTTATTTTTTCATAAGTTCTACCTATCCTATCCACTTACTTAGTTTTACTAATTACTTAGATTAATTCTCTAATCATTGTAATTAATCTTAATTAATTTCAAAGTGTTACATGACAATATTTCAACATTTTTCATATTCATTTTTACACAATATGGCTTGTTGCCATTTATATGTGCTAGAGAAACTACCAATTTGAAGAAAATAAATATTGCCATTATAATTATCTAATTTTTTTTTCATAAATATTGACATTATCATCTGTACTTAATTTTATAGGTTGGTCCAAATCAAGCTTAGATGAAATTCACTGAATTTTTAGTTATGTGTTGGGTTTAAGCTTGGACTTAAGTCTATATATAAACCTAATAAAATAAGCTCAAATTTAAATTCATTGGTTCAAATTTTATGCAGCCTAGATCTAGATGTTGGGTCTAGACCTAAATATAGCCATTATAAGCTTAAATATATTTTTGTCCCTTTAGCTTCATAAAAATTTTAATTTGGTACTTTTAATTTTTTAAAAAATATTATTTCTACTTTTAAAATGATCTAATTTTGTCTCTTGTTTCATAATTTATCTAAAATTTAACATAAAATTTAACAATACATTGGCTTGGATATTAAATTTAAGCGCGAGTCAACAATATTAAATATATAAATGATGTCTAAATCAATGATTAATAAATTGTTAAATTTTGCATTAAAATTGTTGGATTATGAGATGTCAAGGGACAAAATTAAATTAATTTAAAATATAGAAAGGAAAAATTATATATTTTTAAATTGCTGGAAAAAATTAAAATTTTTAGTATTTTTTATTTATTTTCCATTTAAGCCTTAGTATTGTGAGAGAGCTTTTATTATGTTTTGCTTTGGGCCTTGCCCGTTTTCTCCCAAATAGAAAACCATGGCATCAAGTATTTTCTCTCTTTTGCGTTACCTGGCCCTTTCTTTTTGGGGCCAAATTACCCTGGTCCATTAAATGAGTCAATGGGACCTTTCCTCAAAGGTCTTTTTCTTACGTCAGAAGACAAACTCAAAGGCCTTTTCTTTTCTATAACCCTTAGCCAACAAAAACTTTAAGGAAACTATTTTTGGGCATACACAAAATGTTAGATATATATTTAAAAATAAATAGTAATTTTTGTATCTATATTTTTAAAAAAGTAATAAAAAATAGATGTTATTGAATAATAATAATAATAATAATAATAATAATAATAATAATAATAGATATTGCATAACTTTTTTTAATTTTTTTTATTTCCATTTGGCTATCAAACCATGTCTTATTCTTTCCTATAATTTTTTATACAGTATGTCAACAAATTAATTCGTGCTAATTAAATGACCATTCTTTGTTTCCTATGAATGCAATCGCTATACATAACAATCAAAATTAAAATAAATTTTATCATATGATTTAATAATAATTTTGTAATATTAAATAATTAAATAGTTACAATATGAAAGTCATGCCCAAAATAAAGTTTGCTCAAGGGATGGCTAGTTGGTTGTAGGAATGAATATGGGTTGGGTGGGGCAGGATCGAGCTTTAGCTCCATACTTAGCTCAATTTAAAATGAGTTTTAAAATTAAAATTTGTTGTTTAAGCTTAGGTTCGACCTGATTCAATTTAAGAATTAAATGGCTTAATTCAATATCGAGTCACTCAATTTTTTTTATATTTATTGTAAAAATTATAAAATAATTATAAAAAAATTTTATGAGTCTTTATAAAATTATATATTTTTTTAAATTTTTTTATATATAAATCTTTATAATTTTTTTTTTATTTAAGGGTTGGGTCAAGGCGATGTAACTTTTAAAATTAGGTTGGACAGTCCAACTTTTTTTTTTTTTTATGTCTTACTCTGCCTAATTCAGCCTGATTTGGCCAACTAGGACACATCAGTTTTTTGGACCCAATGTTCACCTTTAATTGGTTGGAAATTAACCTAAATTGTTTGAATAGTATCAACTGCCAAAACATAAAGGTTCTGTAAGTATGAATTCATATGGGTCACATTCATGCAACTTTGCAATGCTAAACTTCATTTGATAATTGATTGATTATCAAAAAATTTATTAGATAAATATAATTTTTTAAAAAATGACTCAGAGCTCTTGTCAACATTTACGAACAACTCACACGTTTACAACATTGATAGTAAAGAATTTGTATTTTTAGAATATTTATATATGTTTAGGAGGCCAATAAAATTTTTATTTGCCTTGTAGTTTAACAAAAAAGTTATAACTATTCACTTATTATAATTAAATTTAGAATTTTTTTTATAATTATTATAAATGTCGAGAAGTTTTGAATTTGAGTGAAATTTTGTTTTTTTTTTTAAAAAGGTGGCTTATTATGATTCAAGCAGTTAAAAAATATACAATCACCAACTTACAGAAATAGTCATATTGAATTTTTTTTTTGGGTAGACTATAACTGAAACTTCTAAATATATAAAAAACTAATCAGATGAAAAAAGCTAAAATATGAAATTCATGTGAAGCTTTTGTCCATTCATCAAATTACGCTTGAAATGTTTATCAAAAGCTTACTCGATGGACAGATAAATCCTTTCAATAAAGAGAAAAGAATGACTGTAATATCAAGTAATTCCTTTCAATAGAGAAAAAAGAATGATGCAAAAAGATTAAAGAATCACTGTAAGACCAAATAAATACTTTCAATAAACCCAAACGCACTAGACGAATAATAGTACTTAAGGGGAAATAAAAGTTAATTAAAGTCGAGTACAGTAACCCAATCCGCAAACAGATAATATTCTACCAAGATATAAAGCATAGAATGACTTGGATGCAAGTCATTCTCTGAGTAAAACCAGAGATATTCACTTTACCAAATTTTAGTAACCTTATATATAGATTAATTTGTTCAATCTTAACGTAACCAAACCAAGAAAACAAGAAGGAGTAGTTGAGGTTTCTTAAACAACTTTGCTTCGAAAAAGAGGTTGAGAATTCAATATAGCACAACTTTTCATGAAGAAAGCAGTCGATGCTATTGCTACCACTAGCAAGAGTGGAAACGTTTCATCTGAGGAAACAGCAGAAGTCCCCGTGAGGAGTGAGATTATCGCAGGCATGCAACCTGAGTTTTACAAAGCTGCAGTGGAAGGTAACATCCATGCCTTTAAGGAGAAGGGTAAGCAAATTGAGTCCATACTAACCCCAAATAAAAATACAATCCTTCATATACATTTCACAAATAAACGTGTATCAGAGGCATTCGTGGAAGGGATGCTAGGTATGTGTCCTGCACTTGTTATGAAGGCCAATGCCAAGGATGAAACCATACTTCATATTGCTGCCAGGTATGGACATTCCAAAATTGTGAGTATACTCATTGAACGCGCTAAAGCTCTCTTTAAAGATATTGATGAAGTTAGAGTTGAGAAAGAACTTATAGAGGCCATAAATGATGAGAAGGAGACAGCCTTGCATAAGGCAGTGCGTTATCATCACACTAAAATAGTGGACATCTTGACAAGGGAAGACCCCGATTACTCATATTCTGGGAATAGTGATGGTGAGACTCCACTTTACATTGCTGCAGAGAGAGAATATTTGGACGTGGTGGATATAATATTGAAGAATTGCAATTCACTAGATCAGAATGGCCCCAATGGTAGAACAGCATTACATGCTGCAGTCCTTCGCGGTAACAAAGGTATTGCGTTGTATGATTTCACAATTTTATTTTATAATGATTAAATTTTGATTTTTATATCAAGAATATCTTATTTCTTTGGTATTAAGTGACAACAACAAAAATGTTTAGAGTTACCTATAACAATTATTTACTTTTGATTTTTTTCCTAACAACTCATATAAGCTTTTGAAATAATTAATGTGGTATGTACTTGGCTCTATGGCTAACTAATGCTCTTTAAATTAATTTTTCATACAAATTAAAGTATCATAGCCATGTTTTTAATCTGCACTTCAAGAGCTTTCGTGTGAGAAAGAAGTTTACTTTTTAGATGAATTAGTAATGGTTGTATATTTGTGTTACAGAAATAGTGTCGAAGTTGCTGACGAGGACTTCAGCAACAGCAGATGAAAATGATTGGGTTCCACTTCATTTGGCAGCACTTCATGAGTCTCCTGATTTGGCAGAGGTGTTGCTAAAGCATGATAGAAGTATGGCATACATGAGAGACAAGAAGGGAAGGACGGCTCTTCACTTTGCAGCACGTTGTGGCAATGCGAGGACCTTAGAAATGATCATAGAATATTGTCCAGATTGTTCAGAATTGGTGGATGAGAAGGGCTACAACGCACTTCATCACACAGCTACCATAAACGAAGTTGATACTATAAATGCTGCGGCAATGATCATGAAGAACGAATCGCTAAGCAACCTTTACAATGAGAAAGATAAGAAAGGGAACACACCCCTTCACCATGTTGCCAAATTTCATAAAATTTTGCATCTACTGCTGTGCATGCGTCACCCAAGAGTGGACCTAAAGGCATTTAATAAACAGAATCAAACTGCTATTGATATTGCTTATGGTGAAGTGCTTCGTAATTCATCTTCAATTTTGAAGGTAACAAGGAACAACATCCAACTACTAGAAATTAAAGAACACAATATATTAATTTATTCAGTACATGAATTTTGATATCTCACATGCGCATTCCCTAGTCTTGAATACCACAGTATAAAATCAATTAGTGCTTTTATGCATTTGTTATTGATGACCATAAACTATTTCACTAGGATTAGGATCCCTAGGTACAGCCTAGAAACATTTATAGTAAATGAATAAAGCTATCAACATGGGTTGGACCTATTGGATTAACCCATTTAATCCACCATTTTAATAAGTTGAATTTAGGTTTTGTCAACTCATAAATTTTATATCATGTTAGCTCGGCTCACTTAACTAGCAGGTTAGATAAGTTTTTTTTTATTAATCTTAATAATTTTAGAATTGAGATGACATTTCAACACTTGCTACAAGAATTGACCCTTTAAAACCAAATTCAAATACTCTTGATAAAAAAATTTGAATAATTTTATTATTTATTTTAATTTCTTTAAATTGTTTGATAAGACTTGAGTTATAATTAAGTAGTTATTTTTGTTTGATTGTTGAAATTTAAAGGAATTATTTGAATCTTTAAAGTTTGAATTTAATTGTTTGATTTAGTTGTTTAGATTTTGAAAGATATTTATTATTGCAATCAATGTTGTTTATTTTATTTTTTTGGTAATTTAGATGGGCCAACCGGTTTAACTTATCTAGTGAACCTAATTGAAGTTTTTCACCTATTTAAAATAAACTTCATTAACCTGCAACCCGTGTAGGCCAGATGAGCCCACTTTAACCGCTCTAAAAATGGAGTAATTAATAAAGACATTTATACTTTTGTGCAGCTAGGTGCTGTTCATGAAATAGGTCCTGCAATTGTTTAATTGTATTTAATTTATATAATTAATTAATTATATTCACATAGTTTGTCTATGAATGCAGCTGATTCATTTAATAATGAACAACTGATTCTCATTAATGAGGCAAATGTTGAACAGAATTAATAAGATTTTACATGCTGCATGCTGCAGTCGCTACCACTTTTATTTATGGTATTGCAAAATTTTGGTGTACGGTTTGGTGGGCGAGTTATAAAGAAGGATGCCAAAAAGAAGGAACAGGAAGAGATACATGATTCAGCAGTTGACAGAATAAGAGAAGCCAACTTTGTAGTGGCCACACTGATTGCAGGTGTAACCTTTGCAGCCGGATTTACATTGCCTGGGGGTACCATACAAGAAGGTCAACATCAGGGCTCTGCTATATTGAAGCGTAATGCAGCTTTCAAAGCATTTGTTATAACAGACTCTCTCTCATTTGTTTTCGCTGCTTCTTCTGTGCTCTGCCAAATTTTATCGTTAATATTTCCTCCAGCAACAAAGAACGTCTGGACTAGGCCAGCTAGTTTTACCTGGTCAGCCTATTTGTTTACCCTGTTGGCAATTGTATTAATGATCATAGCATTTGTGACAGGCACATACGCTGTCTTGAGTGCTTCCAAAGGCTTTGCTATTGCCACTCTTCTGATTGGATTGTCTTTCTTCATCTACTTTTGTCCCCTCCCTCTAAGGCAAAGTGAAGGCCCTTACTTGAGAGCAGAATATATGCAGCTCTCCGATGAACCCGACTTTTCTCAAGTCTAACCCTCTCTCTGGTGGTCGAGTCTCAAAGTTTAAAACTTCTCTTCATTTTTTTTTCTTGGGTCAAAAAGCAAAAAAAATAGAAGGAAAAAAGTCAATTACAGTGACTGCACAATTGGACAAAGATGAATCCCACCGTTTCAAATATATGTATATATAAATATATTATTTCAATTCATGTATGTGGAATTCTGTTATTATTTTTACTTAATTACTTACGTGTATCCAAGCCATGTGCCATCATTTACAGGAAAATACTTCATTCTTAATTAATGAATTTTCTCAATCCATTAACTTGTTAGTTTTGCATATTGTTTATCTAAACTTATGCAATTTTATTTTCTTTTGTTTGGTTTATAATTTCTGATCCTTTTTGGCTAATTGTTTAATTTGTTGAAGTTTCTAAAACAATTTTAAAATTTTCTATTTTTCAATCGAATTGAATTATATTAGTTTTATTTTGAACAAGTCAGTTTAATTTTTCTTGACAAAATTTTTGTTAGAAAATTTTCCATATGAAAACAACATTCATAAAACGTTTGTGACAAAATTTCTTGATTTTGGCAGACAGATAAATTGTAAATCTGTTAATTAAATAACATATTACTAACATTTGGGCAGAAAAATTTGAAGAAAGTCTAGAACGGTATTATGTGAAATTCAGTATTCTATTTTGTTGTTTTTTTTTTCTATGGGAAACTGTTATCTAAATTACTAAAACCAATAGATAATTGAATAAATTTTACAAGATGCTGTTATCTTGTCCAGGAGTGGGATATATACGGTGACTTAAATTCCAGAAAATTGTTTCTGGCCAAAAAAAAAAAGATACCCGAAAATTGTGGGGGGTAAATTACAATTTTCCCTTTCTTTTATTGTTATATATGAGTATGGTCTGAACTCTGAAGAGTGTATGACAAAGTGTCGCACTACCACAACATTCTTTTAATTTCGCAATCACTATGGGTTTTTTGATGAAATGAAAGAAATTAAAAAAAGATTTTGAAAATAAAAAATAACCTACGTCTTTCTATTTTAAAAAAGTAATAAAAAGGTATATAATTTATTGAGTAACAACTATAAAGATATAATATATATTACAAAAAAAAGGAAAGAATCCCTTTTCTTTCTCATACTAAATCAGCCGTTAAGTTTGGCATATGATAATGTTTTTCATAAAAATGAAAATCTGTTTGAATAAAATTAAATCATGTAACTTATAATTATATTCATATAATATGAAAAGTTATTCCATTCTCATGTTTAATTGGAAGAAAACCATATAAGAATAAAGAAAAAAGTGAACAAATAATCATAATATCTCTGGAGCCAAACAATAATAAAATAATTATTTTTTTGTAATTTGTAGAAAATAATTTTTTCAACTATTAATAAAAAATATTAAAATATTCATTTTTCTAAAATTTGTAGGAGATATTTTTTCAATTATCAATAATAAAAATAATAAAATTTTTATTTTTATTTTTTTATTAAAAAATTTTTAATTACCAATAATAGGATAAAAAAGATAAGAATATTCAAATTTAATTTTTTAATTCAAAAAATGGTTTTTGAATAATCAATATAGGACAAAATAATTATAAAATTCCATTTTAATTTTTAAGTCGAAAAATGGCTTTTAAATTACCAATAATAAAAAAATACAAAAATATTCAATTTTAATTTTTTAATTAAAATTCAAAATCATTCTGCACTATGACATATTCTTAGAAATATAATGATGCAGATACAAGAGTGAGGCGGGAAAGTAAACTCAGAAAAATGTTTTGCATTATGAATTTTGACATTGCATCATATTGCACACTACATTTATAGTGCCATTGACAATTAACAAACTCAAGTAACAAAGCCAATCCTGTCACTCTTGCCAATATGCCAAAGCACCCTTCGTTACAGTCTGGTCCATAAGTGTAGTCCATTGCTAACATTAACTCACACACAGCATTCAGATGTTCTAGTATGAAATATCTCATTTAAAAAATATTTCTATTTGGCTCCTCCTTCACTCTCTTAAAATTTGGGTACACCACAAAAAAAAAAAAAAAAAAAATCAATATCTTGAAGACCATAACGTTGGCATAAAATGGTTTCACTGTGAATTTTGCTGATAACAAAATTAATATTTTAAAAATAAAGCATTAAGTCATTTTAATTTGAAATAATAGCTACTTTATGCTTTAACAGTGACATTTAGTTAAGGAATGAAATAAATTGAGAAAGCATTTATAAGCGAACATGATCATATCTCTCAAATTTTGCATCTAATGGCCATTACTGTAGCGGTCAACTTGAGAGAAATTAAGGAAACAATCCACCCATGATTGTGCCTCTAGCTCTGTTTCTCATGGTTCACTCTCTGATGATATTTGGTTCATCAATACACAACAGCCAGTGATGCTATTTCTTACAAGAGGAAGATTGAAGGAGAAGATATACTCTTTTTCTTAGGCACATATCCCGCGAAATCACAATCCAGAGGAGCTGATATGAAGATCACAATTTATTCACTCTTAACGGCTATTTTTTTTTAGAGAAGACTATAAAAGAAAAAGAGGAAGAACAGAAGCTAGATAAGAACTTGCACCGAAAGAAAACAAAGCAATCATATACTATATTATATAGCTTTGTACTTAGCCTCTGGTTAATCTAGCTAGGGATAGCCTTATTGTGACCTTACTTGTAATTCCTAAGATATAAGGGTCTTAGAAGCTTTTCTAAAGCTTGTAAATCTTCCCTGGTGAGTGAAAAGTTAGTTGATGGTGAGTGGTTAAAAAACTTAATTGAATTTTGGGTGAGTTGAAACATTGAGTTCTAAGTAATTTCAAGCTTTAAGTGTTGTTAGTAAGCATTGTGTGAAACTATTAGCTGTGTACTCTACTTATAGTGAAAAAAATTTGTCAAATTTCAAAGGGAGTGGATGTAAGACAAAGGTTTGAACCAAGATAATTATTAGTGTTATCTTCTTTTTCTTATTTCTTTATAATTTGTTGCATTTAACTTCTGATCAATTATACAAATTTTTAGTTAATTAGAACTGGTATTCATCTTTGTAACTTATTTAAATAGTTCTCACTTTTATTTAACTTACTTCTATAACTATATAACTATAGTGAATAAACTTTAATTGAATTGAATTTAGTTCATCATTTATATAAACACCTATTCACCTCCATCTAAGTATATTTTTAGTTGGTATCAAAGCAGAATCTCACCTTATTTGTACTTAACAGCCAAGAGAAAAAGGTCACTTTTTTGTTTGTGTAGAAAATGAATAATCAACTTGAAGGAACTTACTTCTTGGAAGGACAATTCATAAGACCTTTCTACTTCAATGATAACTATTACACAAACTGGAAAGCAAATATGAGAATTTTCATTTAAGCCATTGACTACCCAATTTAAAAGTCATTAAAGATGGGCTGAAATAACCCACCAAGAAGAATAAGAAAAGAAAAGCTATCAAAAAACTAAGAAGTGAATGGGATGAGAATGACATCAAAATGATTCAAGCAAATGCTCAAGCTATCAACATTCTTTATTGTGTTATCAGTGGTTAAGAATATGAAAGATTTCTAGTTGTGACATGGCCAAGGAGATGTGGAACAAGTTGGAAGTAACTCACCAAAGGATGTCTAAAGTGAAGGAATCCAAACTCAATGTGCAAGTTTACAAGGTTGAACTGTTTTCAATGAAAGAAAATGAAAACATAAAGGAGATGTTCAATAGATTCTCCAAGATTGTTAGTGACCTTAAGTCTCTTGGCAAGATCTACTTAAACTTGGAGAGGAACTTGAAAATTTTCAAGTGTTTTCCGCAAGCTTGGCAATCTAAGATGGACGACATTGAAAGTGGAGATGTTGCAAATCTATCTTACGGTGAATTGAGAGGAATCCTTATTACCTACAAGAGGAATCATCTTAAAAGACATAAATTTGAGCAAAAGAGGAAGAACATGGCATTCAAAGCAATCTAAAGAAAAAGATGATGAGATTAACTTACAAGAGCTTGCCCTTTTCTCCAAGAAGTTAAAAACTTTTAGGAGGAAAATGCCTTTAAAGCAATAAGATCAATCATCTAAAAAAGACCAAAAAAGAGAAGATCAAAAGAAGGATGCCATCATTTGCTATGAATGTAGAAAGCATGGATACATTAGAACAGATTGCCCATATATTAAAAGGAGAATCAATAAGACACATGGTAAAAAGAAGGCAATGGCTACATAGAGTAATGATGAAGAAGAGAAGCTAAAGCAAGAGATAGCTAGCCTTTACTTCATGGCCACTAAAAAGAATGAGGTAAATTTTGAACCTATTGTAGCTAGGTTGCAAGATGCTTTAAATGAGCTTATGATTGATTTTGAAGACTTAATGGCAAAATATAAAAAATTGAGTCAAGTAAAAATTAAGTTAATTAGGAGAATTATAATTAAATAATCTGTTATTTATTTATTTATTTCTCATTATGTTAAGCTTGTTTATACATTAATGTGTGGTCATATACAAGCATTTAATTAATATTAAGATGCTATATGATTAGTATAATTGTAATTTAATTAGAGTTTAGTTATAGCACTTTTAATTATTCTAAAATTATACATTAAATATTATAACATATAACAGGAAAATAACATCAAGTTGTAATTGATTATATTTAATATGATAATTATTATCCCATGAGAATGTTATCATATTTTATATAATTAATTAGGGTAAGATAGTGAATTTTCCTTTACCTTTATTTGCCCACAAGAATTAAGATAGGGGATATAGTTTGTTAGTTTTACCATTTTGTACATGAATCTAATTAAATAAAACTTAACTCACAAGTAGTTTTATTTGTTATTAGGATCATGGTTTGAAAGACATATTTTGCATTAGCAAAACATGTTATATAAAATATTTAATTGTCTTAAATTATTGACATAGCATATGAATTTTGTGTAACTTTTCAACCTTTGAATATCTCCAACTTTTAAGTTTTTGAATTAATAGGTGATAACTATAAAATATGAAAGGAGAAAATACTCCTCCAATTAGGATGGATGGACATTGATAATATCATTAAAAAAGATGAACCTCCTAAACTTATAGACACTAGCAGTGCCTTTGTAATTACCCTTTGTAATGCTAGGAGCGATTAGATTGTCTCAACATGATGTATATCAAAAGTAGAATTTCTGCTAGTGTTTATGGGTTTATTGGAAAGCATCAAAATGTCCTAAACTTGCTCAAAGCCATTGATAAATAGTTTCAATCTTCAGATAAGGCTTTGGCAAGTATCTTGATGACAAGGTTATCATCTACGAGGTTAACTAGTATAAGGGGTGTGTGAAAGCACATCATGCAGATGAGGAACATAGCGGCTCAATTGAAATCACTTGAGGTTGAGATGTCTGAGTCTTTTTTCGTGCACTACATTTTGAATTCTTTATCATATCAATATCAATATCTCTTATAACACACATAAGGAGAAATGGTTAATCAGTGAACTTCTAACCATGTGTGTACAAGAATAAAGAAGGCTCATGACAGAAATGGGAGAAAGTGCACATATGACAACACAAGGAAAAAATAAGAGACAAGCTAAACTAAAAGTAAAGGGCAAGAGACCCATCCAAGCTAACATAAAGAAGGAGTCCAAGTGTTTCTTTTGTAAAAAGAAAGGATACATGAAGAAAGACTGTGTCAAATTCAAGGCTTGGCTTGAAAAGAAAGGTAACTTAATCTCACTTTTTTATTATGAATCTAATATGGTAGATGTTGGTAGTAACACATAATAGATAGATTCTAATTCTATAATCTTTAATACCTTGCAGGGCTTTCTAAATCAAAGGAAGTTGGTGGGCAATATGCAAGACATCTATTCAGACAATAAGAACTATTAGTTTTAGATAGTATCTTTAGTTTGATATTAAAAAGGACCTTTTATGTACCAAATTTTTCTTTTAATTTGATTTCTGTTTTGAAACTTATACCTTTTGGATACTTTTTTGAATTTTTAAATGATATGTTTAAGTATTTTATAAATCTAGTCTTGTTGATAATGGTATAATATCCAATGGACTTTTTTGAATTCAATTACTAGACAGTACATTTAATGACTCAATGCATGTTTCTAGTAGTATAAGCATTAAGAGATGTGTAACTAATGAAGATTTTTCTATGTTGTGGCATTGTAGGCTTGGTCATATCTTAATAGAAAGAGTTAAAAGATTGGTTAAAGATGGAGTACTTAGTACACTTGATTTTATTGACTTTGATACAGATTGCATTAAAGGAAAACAGACTAACCCGACGAAGAAAGATGCCAAAAGAAGTTCTACTATATGAGAAATTATACATATAGATATGTGTAGTTTAGATTTAGACTCTAGCAATTAGAAATACTTTATCACTTTTATTAATGATTACTTATAATATATGTATCTCTATCTGTTAAATAATAATAATGAGACACTAGATACCTTTAAAGTTTTTTAGGCAAAAGTAGAGAAACAATGTAATAAACAAATTAAGATAGTGAGATTTGATAAAGGTGGTGAGTATTATGGTAGATACACTGAAGATAGACAAGCACTGGGTCTATTCGCTATATTTTCTTAAGAAGATAGAATTGTTGCTCAATACACCATGTTTGGGTCACTAAACCATAATGGTGTAGATGAAAGAAGAAATCGAACATTGTTGGACATGGTGAGGAGCAAGTTAGCTAACTTCAAATTTCCTAAATCCTTGTGGACTAAAACCCTTAAAACAACTATATATACTCTTAATCAAGTTTCAATTAAGGTTATTGAAAAGACAGCATTTGAAATGTTTAAAGGCTGGAAGCCGAGTTTAAAGCATATGCGTGTTTAAGGATACCATATAAGGTTAGGCCTTACCTAGAATCATTAGTGGCTACTTCATTATGTATGATGAAAGGTCTAAAAATTATAGATTTTATTATTCATCTTATAACACTAGGATTGTGGAATCAATAAATGCAAATTTTCATAAGAATGACTTGATCAGTGAGAGCAATCAAACTAAGAACTTATGTTCTAAAAATGATCAATATGATATTCAAGCTCCTACATTAAATGATAGATTGATTGTAATCCATACCCTTTAAGTTCAAATAGGCATTTAACAACCAATCATTCAAGATCTACAATCTGTTGACCATGACTTAGTTAATCTAGTTGATGAGCAACCTTAAGAGACTATCTAACAACCAATTGAACAACATATTCCCTAAGAGAATGTTGAGTCAACATTAAAAAGATCAACTAGGATGAAGAGATCAGCAATTTTCAATGATTATGCCGTATATCTACAAGAATTTATTACAATATAAGAGTCAAGAATGACCCTAAAATATTTTCACAAGCCATTAGTTATAGAGAATTTGAATTGTGGCACAATGCCATAAAAGAAGAGATAAATTCCATGGTGTCTAATGGAGTCTGAGATCTCATTGAGTTGTTTAATGGCTCTAGGACCATTGGATGTAAATAGGTCTATAAGATAAAAAGAGACTCATTAGGCAATATCGAGAGATATAAAGCAAGACTAGTGGTTAAGGAATTCACTCAAAGGAAGGAATCAATTATATAGAGACTTTTTCTGCTGTATTTAAAAAGGATTATCTATGTGTAATAATGGCATTGGTTATCCATTTTGACTTAGAACTGTATCAGATGAATGTGAAAACAACATTTCTCAATGGGTAATTAGAGGAAAAGATATATATCAAATAACCTAAAGGATTCTTCTCTAGTTCTGGTGAGTATTTGATGTGCAAACTTTAAAAATCTATATATGGATTGAAATAGGTCTCTTGCTAATAGTACTTAAAATTTCATGATTTTATCTCCTCATATGGATTTGTGGAGAATGTTATGAATCAATATATATACCAGAAGGTCAGTGGGAGTAAAATATGTTTCCTTATGTTATATGTGGATGATATACTACTTGCAACCAATGATAAAGGGTTGCTATATGAGGTGAAATGATTTCTCTCTAAAAATTTTGATATGAAGGATGTGGGTAAAGCTTCTTATGTCATTGGCATAAAGATCCATGTGGATAAAACTTAATGTATTTTGGGTTTATCACAAGAAACATATATCAATAAGGTGTTTGAGATATTTTGGATAAAGGATTATTTACCACGTGTAGCACTTATTATAAAAGGTGATGGGTTCAATTTGAATTAATGCCTAAAAAAAAATTTGGAAAGGGAACAGATGCGTAACATTCCATATGCTTTTGCTATTAGAAGCCTTATGTATGCTCAAGTGTGTACAAGACCTAACATTGCATTCGCTGTCGAAATGTTAAGGAGATATCAAAGTAATCTAGATATGAATTATTGGAGAGTTGCAAAGAAGTTGATGAGATACCTTAAATATACTAAAGATCACATGTTGATATACAGATGAGTTGAAAATTTTGAGTAGTTGGTTACTTAAATTTAGATTTTGTTAGTTATGTTAATTCACAAAAATCAACATTAGAGTACATTTTCATATTTGTTGGCAGAGTCATGTCTTGGAAGAACACAAAGCAAACTTTGATTACTACTTCTACCATAGAGGCTGAATTCGTATCTTGTTTTAAGGCAACTTTACATGGTGTATGGCTAAAAAGCTTTATTTTTGGGCTTAGAATCATGGATTCGATTTCTAGGCCATTGAGAATTTATTATGACAACTTAACAGCAGTTTTCTTGCTAAGAATAACAAAAGTGAAAGTCGAAGCAAGTACATCGACATTAAGTACTTAGCTATTTGAAAACATGTTAGAAAGAACAAAGTCACTATTGAATATGTTAGCACTAAGTTAATATTGGCAGGTCTTTTAACAAAAGTCGTGTCACTATCAATGTTCAAAGATCATGTATCTAGGATGAGACTTGGTACCATGTTGAATTTTTCATGTATATGTACATATATCATTTGTAATAAAGCCTTTACACAATTTGAGTTGTTTTTCCCATTTTAATGTATACATTTATGTTTAGAGAAAAGCAACATTAGAAGGATCTAGAATAAGTAGAAAGTTTATTCATTAAGTTTATGGTGGGTTGAGAAAATAAAATGTATTGTAATACATGAAAAATAATACTCGTATATAGAGGACTTACTGCTATGATTTGTGCATTAAGTTTTCTCTTCAAGGAATGAAAATATTCATGAATCTAATAGATCATTAAGTCATTTGGACCAAGTAGGAGAATGTAACCATTACACATTTGCATGTTGAACAAACGTTCCTAAGGCAGTCCGAAATTTGTGGGATATGAGATTCATGGTTGTTGTTATTCCTCCACCATATTCCCACATTTGCACTTTCCACTACTTTTTCCATTTACAGCACCTTTGATAGGAGGGTGTGGTTAAGATTGATTTATAAATATAGGTCCCTAGCTCAGTTTCTATACACTACTTTGGATTAAAAATTTCCTTATATATACCAAGTAAGAAACTTTAAGTTAAGAGCATCCCATATAGAATTTTGACTTTTAATTTTTTTCTTTTTCGCAATGGTTGGAGGTATGCTTCCTTTTGCATTTTAGTTATTTTGGATATCATTCTAGTATTATATATATCCATTAAATATTATAGTAAACCCCTGTAAACCTCCATAAATTTCCCTTCTCCATCCAATCAGATTTTTGTCATTGAGATTTTTGGTGGCCTAAGACAGCTTTTCATCTCAAAATGCCTAGTATAGATTGTCAACTCTATCCCACCTTGTCTTCCCACAACATGTATTGAAAAGCATACAAGAGTTGCTTGTTCTTTGTATCACTAGAAACCTTAAAGGAAATTTACATGTGTTGGTTACACGAGAATATTATTGTTGCCTTGGGAAGGATCAAACATTCCTGTCTTTTGAATTCTTAGAAAACACTCCTCTTGTGAAATAGGCAGAACCATAGTAGTAATATAAATATCCCTACCAATACCATAGCCCCTGCAGTTCCTCCTAATATTGCTGCAAGAGTCCTTGATAATGAAACTACATTACTGAGGGAAAAACTTAAAACTTTGATTGAATATGTAACAGATTGCAAAAGATGTGACGGGAATGCGGAAGGCACGCAGTAAGGATTGCAATTTTTTTTTTCTGTTTGAAGTGTACATCCTATTGGTGGCTAATGATAATGAAATCAATACATGACTGGTTTAAAATGATATCCAGACTAATATTTGGACCTTGCCAAGTGCCATTTCATCTATGTGTGGTTAATATTAAGGATAAAGGTAGAGATGAACCACAAAATTGAACAAACAGGTACACTTTTTTGTCAAATCACCAGACCTATTTTACCAGATAAATGATGAGGCATGATCTCAGAAAGCCATAGCTTCATTTACCAATGAAGCTTTGAATGAGGGCTCAGTGCCACTATCATTGAAATCGAGATTCATCTACATTCCCCCGTATGAATCAGTTCTCTTTCTTTGACACAAGCCAAACATACACATTAAAATTTTCAATAATTCAACACAACAAATAAACACAGATAGTGGGTCTTTGTGTGTCAAAAGCATCAAAAACCCCTTTTAGACTAGACCCAACTCTTGAAGTTTTGGTTGTTACCAAGACTAAGACTTGAACTTTTACCTCTTAGCTTCCTTTAGAAGTTGCTACTCTGTTTGTGGCCGAGAATTGTCTGCTTCGTGGGAAAACCCAAGATTGCATATTTGAAGAAACCTTAAGATGGCAAAACTCGGCGCGGCTTCATCGGAAGGAAAGTGATACAAGATGCTCAAACTCTCGAACATGGAAGATAGAAGGTGGAAGTGATCCAAGATATCGGAAGAACTGGCTGGCGTAGAAATCTTGATGAAATTTGCACTGGGGCTGCACTGAAAATTTTTTATAAGGTTTTACCTATATACAATATTTTTGTTTGTCACTGAAAATGATTATGCGGCCTTTATGTTATTTTTCTTGTATCGATAACTAAAACACAAGACCATCCATGTGTCCTTGTTGACATAGAAAGTACGTAATCACTTCACTATTCCAAAACACCAAAGTTACTATAAGATCAATACAACTATTGATGACATTTTCCCTATCAAAGATATGCCTTGCCAACGAGCTAATAAAATGCTTATATTCCCGAGCACGAAAAAGTTAGATGATAGTCAACTCACAAATATGAAGACCTTGCAGACAAAGAATGAATACTAGGACTTGGAAAATTGTTATAATTCATAAACGTACCACAATATCAAGCATTGAAACTATATATAATAACCTATAGATATTTATAAACTACCTAAATAATCCAATAAAGTATTTTTGACCTTTCTCATGAATTTGCATGAGCTGCTTAAGTGAACTTTACGCATAGGGATAAGATTGTTTTTTACCACTACCAGAGAGTTGCATGACATATTAATTAGCCAAATGTTATAATTAGCAATTTTAAATCTCTAAAATCACTAACTCTATCTGGGCATTATAGCAAAATTTAAGGGAATAAATCACAAGCCTGGAAAGATAAAATCTATCACCCTCACCAATCCCAAATAAAAACTTCCCTATAGAGCTTTGGTTCTTCAAAAGGAAAATCATAAAGATTGGTTTAATAGTTCTTCAAAAAACTAAGGCATGCCAATAGTTGTGTGCGATTCTCTTACTTACCATGAGGAAGAAAGTGAGCTACAGATAAGTGTGGCTGGCATCTGCACGATGGTTGACCAACGACTGGATGTAAGGGAGAGAGGGTGTTGGTGGAGCGAAAACTATGTATGTAGAGAACTTAAACATATATATGCTTTTTTGCTAAGGTACATAACAAATGTTTCTCCTTTTCCTAACATACCTGTTACACTTCCAAATTGATTTATCTATACATGGTGAAGAAAAATGCTAATGCAATAAGAATGACAATACCAATGTTCGTGACAAATGCAATGTCATATATATAAAATCCATGGCGAACATGGTTATTATAAGTGAAGCTACCCTATTATAGTAGACATACTTGCGTATGCCTGTATTCTCATACATAGATATATGTCATGAAAAAATACTTGGGCTTAGTAGAATCTGAGAGAACCATGGCTATATAGTCTCAACGTGTTTATTGTATATGTGTGTGACTACCAAGTAACGAAGTTTTAACAAACAATAATTTTTAAAGTGAGAATTTTAAAGTATACTTAATGGTAAAAATATCCAATCTTTTAAAAATTAAACTCTTCATAAAATTACCCAAAAATAAATCAACAATCATTGATTACCATAGTCCGTAAGTCTAATTATCTATAAAGAAGGAAGTAGAGAATTGCATCATAAGTTTGTTGATAAAAATTAACTCTAAAAACATATCATTACCCATTGTCAATTGTTTAATTAAGAGATTTATATTAGATTTAGATTTAAGTTTTATTTTTTATTTTTTATTTAAAAAATAAAAAGTAAAAATAAAATAATTTCTTAATTGTGAATAAATAATAATAATTTAAATTAAAAATACTTTAAAACTTAAACGATTCAAATTATTTAATTAATAGTTAAGCAATTAATAAGGATCCTTAGTTCAAGGGATCCAAAAGCCTCACCTCATCAGTAGCTAAAGTAACATCAGCAATAATTTAAAGGAAAAAAAAAAAATCTGTTTGCTAAACAACATTGTGTCCACTCTGAGATTGCTTTTAGGAAAATCCAATTATAAAGTATTTATGTTTTAATTGAACAAGGTGATAAAGGAAGAGAGATTTTAATTCATTTATTTTATTTAAATTTAAATAAATATTTTTTTCATTTATCTCCTTAATTTAAACATATCATGAGAGAAAAATATATTATATTTAAACTTAAATTGAAATAAATGTCAAAATCAAAAGAATAAGACTTGAGGAAAGTTTTCTAAATGTTTTGTATTCAAATTTTTTAATACTTATTGAGATTTTTTTAAAAAGGTTCAATATATGGGGTTATTGTTTAAAAAACAATTTTTTTTGGAGAATTAGATGATACATATAGAGTAACCATGTCTTCTCCCTTCTTCACCTCTGTCGGCACTCTCTCCAAGACTGAATTATACATTCAACTCGAAAGAATCCACAGACATTTGAAGGGTTTAGAACCCAAGAAATTTTTTACCCTATCCTTTTTACTTCAGCATTATATAGAGGAGATCAATGCAACTCAATTTACAACAACATTATATTTTCATGATTAAAGCTTTGCAATAGTTACTGCGACTGTCAAAAACTGTTAATCAAATTAAATTTCAGTGAGAACTCTTCAAAGATAAACCCTTCGTATTGCAACAGGACTCGTTTTCATCATTTTGTACAATATAACTTGCAGCCATTCATATGTGCTAAAGAAACTACCCATTAGAAGAAAATAAACATTGCTATTATAATTAACTAATTTTTTTTCAACATTATTAACATTATCATTTGTACTTTAATTATTTATACCAGTTGTAGGTTGGTCCAAATCAAGCTTAGCTAAAGTGCAGGGAATTTTTAATTACGTGTTGGGTTTAAGCTTAGACTTAAGTCTATAAACTTAATAAAATAAGATTAAAATTAAATTTATTGGTTCAAATGTTAAGTAGCCTAGATCTAGATGTTAGGTCTAGATCTAAATATAGCCATTATAGTTTTAAATATATATATTTTCCCTTTAATTTCATAAAATTTTAATTTGGTCCCTTTAGTAATATTATTTACTATTTTTAAAATGATCCCATTTTGTCTCTCATCTCATAATTTATTCAAAATTTAATGTAAAATTTAACTATATGTTGGTTTGGATATTAAATTTAAATGTAAGTTAATAGCATCAAACATATAAATGATGTCCAAATCAACAAATTGTTAAATTTTGCATTAACAAAATTGTATGGATTATGAGACAACAAGGGACAAAATTAAATTATTTTAAAATAAATGAATACAAAATTATTTATTTTTAAATTATTGGAAATAAATTAAAATTTTTAGTATTTATTTATATATTTTGCATTTAAGCCTTAGTATTGTGAGATAGTTTTGTTTCAATGTTTTGTTGTAAGCCTTGGCCCGTTTTCTCCCAAACGGCAAACAATAGCAACCAGAGTTTTTTCTCTCATGCATTACCTGACCCTTTCTTTTTGGGGCCAGATTACCGTGACCCATTAAATGAGTCAACAGGGCCTTCCACCTTAAACGCCTTTTTCTTAACCCCAAAAAAAGGGCTAAAAGGCTTTTTCTTTTTTATAGCTCTTAGCCAACAAAGCGTTTTAAGAAATTTTTTTATTTATTCTTTGCTACAATTTCTTTTACAATATTTCAAAAAATTAATTCTTGCTAATTAAAGGCTCATTCTTTGTTTCCTCTCAATGCAATCGCTATACATAACAATCAGAATTAAAATATATTTTATTTTATCACTTTATAATACTTTTGTAATATTAAATAATTAAATAGAAACAATATGAAAGCCATGGCCAAAATAAAGTTTCCTCAAAGGATGGCTAATTGGTTGGAAATTAATATAAATTGTTTGAATGTTATCAACTGTCCAAAAATAAAGGCTCTGTTAGTATGAATCGATATGGGTCAAATTCATGTAACTTTGCAGTGATAAGCTTCATTTGATGATTGATTGATTATCATCCACAAGAAATTTATTAGAGGTATATTTTCTTAAAAAAATAACTCAAAGTTTTTATCAATATTTACAAACAACTCACTCGTTTACAGTATTGATAGCAATGAATTTTTATTTTAAAATGTTTAGGAGGCTAATAAAATTTTTATTTTCCTTTTAGTTTAATAAAAAAGTTATATGTATTCATTTATTATAATTAAACTTATAAAATTTTTTACAATTATTATAAATGTTGAGAAGTTTTAAATTTGAGTGAAATTTTGTTTTTTTTTTAAAAGGTGGCTTATTATAATGATTCAAACAATAAAAAACATACGGTCACCTACTTACAGAAGCAATAACATTAAGTTCTTTTTTTTTTTGGGTAGACTAAAAATGAAACTTTTAAATCTACAAAAAAAGTAACCAGATTAAAAAAAAAAGATAAAATCTATAATTCATGTGAAGCTTTTTCCATTCATCAAATTACACTTGAATATTTATCAAAAGCTTACTCAATGGACATATAAATCCTTTCAATAAAGAAAAAAGAATGGCGAAAAAGAAAAAAGAAATGACTGGAATTGCAAGTAATTCCTTTCAATAGAGAAAAAAAGAATGATGCAAAAAGAATAAAGAATGACTGTAAAACCAAGCAAATACTTTCAATAAACCCAAACGCACTAAACGAATAATAGTACGTAAAAGGAAATAAAAGTAAATTAAGGTTGAGTAAAGTTACCAAATCGGCAGACAAAGAATATTAAGTTATAAAAGCAAAGAATGACTTGGATGCAAGTCATTCTTCGAGTGAAACCAGATACATTCACTTTGCCAAATTTAAGTAGCCTTACACATAGATTAATTTGTTCAATCCTACACATAACCAAATCATGAAAACAAGATGCAGTAGTTGAGGTTTCATGAACAACTTTGCTTAGAAAAAGAGCTTGAGAATTAAACAGAGCACACATTTTTATGTAGAAAGCTACTACTGCTGTTGTTATGGACCTGAATCTCTTGCAGTAACTACAAGAATATTTAGAAGAGAGAAAGAAGTAGGGGCTATACAGATGGATCCTATTGAGCCTCATCTCTCTTTCTCTTTATCACTCTAACTAGAGGATCCATGTCCTATTGCTAGTACCAGCAAGAGTGGAAACGCTTCATTTGAGGAAACAACAGAAGTCACCCTCAACAGTAAGATTGTAACAGGTATGGAACTTGAGTTTTACAGAGTTGCAATGAAAGATAACATCAATGTATTTAGGCTATGTTTAGTATGCACCAAAAAAAAAAAAAGAATTAAGAAAATGGAAAAGAAAAAAAAAGAAGTAAGTAGATAGAATGAAAATGGCACTTATGTTCTTAATTTAAAAAATAATAAAAAGAATCAAATATTATTAAATAATGATAATAAAAGTATAATAGATATTTTTTTTATTTTCTTTGAAAATAGTGCATTCTGTGAGAAGTATATTGTAGGATATCAAATGTACCCTTAACGAAAGGGTAAGGAAATTGAGTTTATACTTGCCCCAAATAAAATACAATCCTTTATATATATCTCACAAATTATGGGGTATTAGAGGCATTCGTGGAACTGATTCTAAATGTCCTACACTTGTTATGAAAGCCAATGCCAAGGGTGAAAATAGGCCCTTCCAACTTAAAGGCCTTTTCTTTTGTCTAGCTCTAAGCCAATAAAGCGTTTTAAGAAAAAACTTTTTATTTTTTGCTATTATTTTTTAACATTTCAACAAATTAATTTTTGCTAATTAAAAGGGTCATTCTTTGTTTCCTATGAATGCAATCGCTATACATAACAATCAGAATTAAAATAAATTTTATTATATAATTTTATAATAATTTTGTAATGTTAAATAAGTAAATGGTTACAATATGAAAGCTATGGACAAAATAAAGTTCCCTCAATGAATAGCTAGTTGGTTGGAACTTAACCTAAGTTGTTTGAATATTATCAATTGCCCAAAAATAAAGATTCTGTTAATATGAATTGATATGTGTCACATTATTGGCTCCAAAGAGGAAAAAAAAAAAGATATGG
The DNA here is from genome assembly GCA_026724425.1 of Erythrophleum ivorense. Classification (NCBI taxonomy): domain Eukaryota; kingdom Viridiplantae; phylum Streptophyta; class Magnoliopsida; order Fabales; family Fabaceae; genus Erythrophleum; species Erythrophleum ivorense. The sequence goes on from JAIUCV010000009.1 coordinate 48,867,391, forward strand.
ATCCCATTCATGCAACTTTGCAATGCTAAGCTTCATTTGACGATTGATTGATTATCATTTACAGGAAATTTATTAGATATATATATTTTTAAAAAAATGTCGAGAAGTTTTGTATTGGAGTGAAATTTTTTGCATTTTTTAAAAAGGTGGCTTATTAATATAGTAATTCAAGCAATCAAAAACATACGATCACCTGTTTATAGAAATAATAACATTAAGTTTTTTTTTTTTGGTAGACAAAAACTGGAACTTTTAAATATATAAAAAACTAACCAGATTAAAAAAAGGTAAAATCTGAAATTTTTTGTGAAGCTTTTGTCCATTCATCAAACTACGCTTGAATGTTTATCAAAAGTTTACTCTATGGACATATAAATCCTTTCAATTTAAAAAAAAAAAAGAAAGAAAAAAAAAGAATGACTGTAATATCAAGTAAATCCTTTCACTAGAGAGAAAAGAATGATGAATAAAGAATAAAGAATGACTGTAAGACCAAGCAAATACTTTCAATTACCCCAAACACACTAAATGAATAATAGTACTTAAAAGGAAATAAAAGTTAATTCAAGTTGAGTACAGTTACCAAACCTGCAGACAAATAATATTCTATTAAGATATAAAAGCACATAATGACTTGGATGCAAAGTCATTCTTTGAGTAAAACCAGAGACATTCACTTTGCCAAATTTAAGTAGCCTTATATAAGGATTATTTTGTTCACTTCTACACAACCATATCAAGAAAACAAGTAACAGTAGTTGAGGTTTCATAAACAACTTTGCTTAGAAAAAGAGCTTGAGAATTAAATTTAGCTAAACTTCTCATGGAGAAAGCAGCCAATGCTGGCGCTACCACTAGCAAGAGTGGAAAGGCTTCTCCAGAGGCACCTGTTTTTATTGAGGAAATAGCAGAAGTCACCATCAACAGAGAGATTGTCACAGGTATGAAACCTGAGTTTTACAATGCTGCAGTGGAAGGTAACATCAATGCCTTTATGGAGATGGGTAAGGAAATTGAGTTCATACTAACCCCACAAAAAAATACAATTCTTCATATACACTTCACAAATTACATTGTAAAAGAGGCATTCGTGGAATGGATTCTATGCAAGTGTCCTGTACTTGTTATGAAGGCCAATGCCAAAGGTGAAACCATACTTCATGTAGCAGCAAGGTATGGACATTTCGAAATAGTGAGAAAAATAATTGAACATGCTAAAGCTCTCCCTAAAGATATTAATAATGAATTTGGAGCTGAGAAAAAAATTATAAGGGCCATAAATGATAAGAAGGACACAGCCTTGCATGAAGCAGTGCGTTATCGTCACCCACAAGTAGTGGAGTTCTTGACAAAGGAAGACTCAGATCACCCCTATTTTGGTAATAGGGAAAATGAGACTCCACTTTATATTGCTGCAGAGAGAGAATACTGGGACGTGGTGAATATAATACTAGAGAATAGTAATTCACCAAATCATAATGGCCCCAGTGGCAGAACAGTATTACATGCTGCAATCATTCGCAATAACAAAGGTATTGCATTGTATGATTTTGCAATTCATTATTTATAATTGTTAAATTTTGATTGTATATCAAGGACATATGATTTTTTTTAAGTATTAAGTGACAATAACAATAACAATGAACAGGGATATATATAGCAATTATTTTTTTTTTAATTTTCTCCAAACAACTCATATAAGCTTTTGAAATTATTAACATGTTATGTTCTTGGCTCTTTCTCCAACTAATGGTCATTAAATTAAATTTTCATACAAATTAAAGGATGGTAGGCATGTTTTTAATCCACACTTCAAATTGAAAAGCTTTCATGTGAAAAAGAAGTTGATTTTTAGATGAAATTAACAGTGGTTGATGTGTGTGTGTTATAGAAATAGTGTCCAAGTTGTGGACAAGGACTTTAGGCAGACAAGCAGATGAAAATGGTTGGGCTTTGGCCAGACAAGCAGATGAAAATGGTTGGGTTCCACTTCACTTGGCAGCACTCCATGAGTCTCCTGATTTGGCAGAGGAGTTGCTAAGGTGTGATAGAAATACGGCATACCTGAGAGACAACAAGGGAAGGACGGCTCTTCACTTTGCAGCACTTAAAGGGCGTGTGAAGATCATGGAAAAGATAATAGAATACTGTCCAGATTGTTCAGAATTGGTGGATGAAAAGGGCTACAACGCTCTTCATTATGCTGTTGAAGAGCCATTTAATCCCGCTGCAAAAATGATTCTGGGAAAACAATCCCTAAGCAACCTTTACAATGAGAAAGATGATAATGGGAACACACCCCTTCACCACCTTGCTGCTCGATGGAATTTTTTTCCTTATCATCCGCTTCTGGAAAATCCACACCAAAGGGTGGACAAAATGGCATTCAATAAACAAAATCAAACTGTTCTTGATGTTGCTTATGATAATCGGACTCAACCTTTTGCAACGGGGAAGGAGGTAACAAGTAACCGCATCTAGTTATTGAAAATTAAAGAACACAATATATGAATTCATTGGGTAAATTAATTTTGATATTTCACATGCATATCTATCTCCTTTTCTTAAATACTATGGTATAAAAACAACCAAACTATTTTCTATCTATTTGTGACCAATAATAATAAATAGAGTAATTAATTAATAGAGACCACAATATTGTGTAGCTAGGTACCATTCATGAAATAGGTCTTGCACTAGTTTAATTAGTTTTAATTTAAGTAATTACATTTATATAATGTATTAGTGAATGCAGCTGATTCATTTAATAATTAATAGATAATTCTCATTAAAAATGCAAATGTTAAAAGAGAATTGACAGGACTTTACTCGATACATGTTGTAGAACTTATTTTTACGAAATTTGAAAAAAATTGGAGCAATGAATGGTGGGCGAGTCATCAATAAGGATGTTAAAAAGAAGAAACAAGAGAAGATACAGGAATCAGCAGTTGACAAAAACAAGAAAAAAGAGGAAAAAGATGAGCCAGATCCAATTGACAGAGTAAGAGAAACCATCTCTGTAGTGGCCACATTGATTGCAACTGTAACATTTGCAGCAGGATTTACCTTGCCAGGGGGTACCATACAGGAAGGTGAACATCAGGGCTCTCCGATATTGAGTCATCAAGCAGCTTTCCAATTATTTGATGTAGCAGACTCTATCTCATTTTTTTTCTCCGCTTCTGCTGTGCTTTGCCATATTTTGTCGGCATTGTTGTCAAAAAAATTGCACAACATGTATAAATCACTTGTCAAGGTAGCCTTCTGCTTAACCATGGAGGCAATGGTATTCATGACCGCAGCATTTGCGACAGGCACATACGCTGTCGTGGGTGCTTCCAAAGGTCTTGGTGTTGTCACTCTTCTGACGGGATTGCCTTTTTTCTTCACCTTTATTTTTTCTCATTGGTTAGTTATCAAGGCAGCAAGGTCTCTCTATGAAGGGCAAAAGCGATCCAATCCTGAAAAATCTTTCTTGGCAGCAGAAGAGATTCAACTGCTCGATATATAGTATATGAGGTCCCCCAACATTTCAAATATTTTCTATTTCAATTCATGTCTATGGAATTCTGTTATTATTGTTTTTTTTTTACTTCATTAATTATATGTATCCAACCCGTGTGCCATCATTTACAAGAAAATACTTCATTCTTAATCAGTGAATTTTCACAAACAATTATTTTGCTAGTTTTGAATATTGTTTATTTAAATATGTGCAATTGTACTTTCTTTTGTTTGGTTTATAATTTCGGATCCTTTTTGGCTAATAGCTTTAATTTATTGAATTTTCTAAAATTGATTTTAAAATTTTCTATTTTTGTAATCAAGTTCACTCATTGTTGAATGATATTAATTATATTTTTGATAAGCTAGATTTTAAAATAAATGAATATAAATATTTCATAAAATGTTATTTTTATTGTCAAAATTTTATGTTCTTCATGAAAACAGCATTCATGAAATATTTGTCACAGAAATTCTTGTTTCTTGTGGATAGTCAAGTTATAAATCTGTTAATTAACGATATTTACATAATACTCTTTCCAGTTTCCACTGCAACACTATATTATTGGATATAAGTTTTAGTTGCCCACACAACCTTGTTTACTTTATGTATACTCTGTCATGTTATATTAGTAACACTTGACCAAAAAATAAAACCGAAGAAACTATAAAACGGTATTATATGAAATTCAGTATTCGATTTTAAATTTTTTTAAAGAAGCTGTTATCAGTAAACAATAGAAAATTGAGTAAGTTTTATAAGACACCGTTATCATGTGCAAGAGTGGAATATATACGAGAATCTCACAGCCCATTTGGGCTATCCTCGAAGGCTTAGAACTTGCAGCTCAGCGTAATATTAGAAAGATTGAAGTTGAAATGGATTCTCTCACAGGTCATTGGTTATTAACTTACGGTAATGATTTTTCTTCTCACCAATTATTTCACAGTCGTTAACCTTTGCAGGTGTTGGATGACAAAGTTCTATCAAGATAAAGCAAGACATTGCCATAGAGAAGCTAACGGTGTAGCTAACTACTTATCAAAATATGAGTCTGCTGCAACATAAAGTACATGGAGGATCTAAAATTTAATTAATCCTCATCACAGAACAAAGCATCGCTCCAAATACACCACAAAAAAGCACATATATAGTATGAAATTGTGCCGCTAGGGATGGGATCATTAATGATCAAATAACGTATTTAAAAAAAAGAATCATCAATAGTAAAAAAATTTTTAAAGTAAACGTATACTAAATTACTAATAAATAAACACTATGGCTTTCATTAAATTAATTAGGATAGATTAAATGTTAAAATTGTAAATATTTGTTATATTTCACACACACACACACACATATTATAAATATTTTTTTAACATAATTAAAAAAACTTAGATATTCACTTATTTAACAATATTGTCTAAAAACAATTTAGTTTGTAACCCCCATGCCCCCAATAATTAACAATGATTAACTATTATTATTTTGAAAGAGTATTTCCCGTCTAGAAATTTTGAGAAGATTAGATACATCAGAACCTTCAACCACCCTACAATTATTATTCCCTATGTTTTCACAGAAAAAAATAAAATTTGCTCTCTTTGCATTGTAAATTTGGAAGTCCTTAGTTTGCTCTGCAATCTTATCTGCAGAGAGAGAGAGAGAGAGAGAGAGAGAGAAGCGTTCGTGGTTGTTAGGCTTGAAACTGATAGTAAACTTAAAACTTCTGCTTTGAAATTCTTAAAAATATTTTTTGGCCCAAATAAAAAAGGAATTCTTGAAAATATTTTCCACCAAAAATTTGAACCTCCCAATATATCCCCTGACATTGTGCAGAGTCTTTAAATTCTTGAAGGTGAAGGGGGCACTTCGGGCTTCATCTTTGGCCATTATACGCTAGGTAAGGCAATCTCATTGATCTTCATCACTATATATATATATATATATATATGTCATTAATTTTTAATTTTTAAATCCTTGAGTTACTTCTCATTTCATTTGATATACATTTAATTTCTCCATAGTAGATACCAGTTTTATAAGATGAAAGTTTAATTGTTGAGAGAATTTTAGATATGCTCAATTTTGGTAGCGCATAAAAAGTATGGATATTGGCACTAACACAAAACATGGAACAATATTGTGACGAAACGATAAATGTAACAAATTTGAAGTGTTCATTCTTGTATACGGATTATCTTACATTTGAAGCGCCAAAATGATGCAATCAAATTGGGAAGATCTTGGTCGTTCAGTCGATCCAGCGGCCAACCAAACACCACGTGTCCTGGGGTGTCAAAACGCAACATTTCGATTTAATAAAACAATGCGTTTTGACACCCGGTTTTTCAACATAAAATTCAGTCAAAATCATGGCCGTCCACTTTGTATGACACACGTGGCCTCTAAGAACAACCCAGACGCTGCGTTTTGCCCAGACTTTGTTATGCGGCAACCCAAAACGCTCAGTTTTGCAGGACTCCATGAATTTCACAAACTCTGCATGCGATGGTAATCCTTAGCTGACGAGGGTCAAGGTTAGAGCCATCAGACTATTGGACTCGCATTTTTTTTCACAACTTTAGAGATTTTAAAATTTTAAATTAATTTAAGATAAAAAATTTTAACTTAAAATCGTAAGTTATAATTTTTTTATATATTTAAAATTTTTAATTTTAAGATCCTTTAAAATAATTTTAAAATGAATAAATTATATACATTAATCTCTTAAATTTTATTAAAATTACACAGATATCTTATAAAATTTTTTTTTTTATATTTTATTCTAATTTTAAAATTTTTAACTAAAATAACTAAAATAGCCTAAATACATAATTTTTTTAAACTAAAAAAATTTAAAATTAAAGTAAAATCTAAAATAATTTTTTGTTTCATAAAAAGTATATGTAATTTACTCTTTTAAAATTAAAGTCTTTTAATATATATATCATTAACTTCTAATACTCAATTATAATTTTTTATCTTTTTGAAACCCATACAAGTTTTCCTTTCTTAGTGCAGTATAGACAAGAGGTAAAAGAAAATGACTTAACAAAGAAATTTTTAAATAACTTTATATTTTTTTCCTTCGTATTCTACTTTAGATTTGTCAAATATGCACTTTTGTTTTCTTAATAGCATATTCATTTTTTTTTTTCCTTTTTTACAAAATTTGCTAAGTCTTTTGTCAAGGTTGTAACTTGTTACTTTATAATTTTATTTTCTTCTAAAACTAATTCTAGATTAGATTTAGCATATGAACATTCTTCTAACTTGGAATTTATCTGTTGTTCTTCATATTTAGCAAGTAAATTTTTAAAATCAATAAACGCTTATTAAATGTTTCATCTAATTCAACATAAGATAGTGAATTTTCATTTGTTACCGTATTGTTTTCAAGAGCCATGAAGCACATGTTAGCCATTGCTTGTTCAAGTTCTTCATCTTCATCTTCATCGCTCTAAATTGCCATGACTTTCTTCTTCTCATAGGGTTTGGTAGGTTTCTTCTTCAAGTATGGACACTTTGATATGATATGTCCATTCTTGTCACACTTCTAGCATGTACTTATGGTCTTTACTAGTTTCTCCTTTTTCTAGTTGCTTTTTGGCATGCTTCCCTTGTTCTTCTAGATTTCTTTCTTCCTTTTTATGTATTTGTCTAGCTCTTTTAAGGAAAAGGCTATGCCTTATGCATCCAATTCACCTTTCATCTTCTTTTGTGAAGGGTTCTTCAATTGTAGCAGCTTTTAAGGCTACTAACTTCCTTCTCTACTCGAATTCATGTCTTTTTAGAATTTTTCTCATATGTGTTATTATCCCTCGAAGTTCATCATATGAGAGAGCATGGAGATTTTCACTTTCGATAAAGTCCACCTTTGATTGCCATTTCTGTGTGAGGCTTCTAAGAATTTTTTGATTAAGCTTAAGATTAGTATATTTTCAAGAGCTTTTAAATCTCCTAGCAATTTAGCAAACCAATTATAAATTTATTTGACATTCTTACCCTCTGTTATGTGAAAGAATTTGTATTCATATACTAGCATGTTAATATTACTTTCTTTTACTTTAAATGTCCCTTCATGAAGGATGATGAGTTTCTTCCACATTTCCTTGCCTGTCTCACAACTTCAGATTTTATCATATTCTGATTTATTGATAGCACATACTAGAATATTTTTAACTCGGCAATTGCATTGAACCAACTTGATGTCATCTTCAATCTATTTGTTTTTTAGTTTATCAACAATTCTTCTAGCTGTTAAATCCACCTTTTTCAGCATTTTGGAGCCTTTTTTAATGACCTCCCATACAAGATAGTCAATGGAGCATACTTATATGTCATGCCTTGAATGGAGATGTGACCGGCATGAAACCCAAGGAGACCTTGCACCTGTAAGACAAATATACAAGTCCTATAAAATTCTAATGCCTAATCAAATTTTTATATGATATTTTCAAATTAAAACACCATTTCATAAATTTGCTTTGTCTTTACCAAGATCATAATTCCACGACTAAACTATATGTTATATCTAAATCACAATTAGTTTGTTATAAGAATTCGATAATGTTTCCTTTAAAATTAGGACATTTTGGATTACCTATAATTTATTCAACCAAACCTACAACAAGAAAGTTTTGTTCTTTTCCATCAACCAATATAAAGACATAACTATTAGGGTAGGGATCCTATTATAATATGTGGAGCAAACTCTAAGGTGTAACAACACACATACAAGACTAGCTCATTCATAGCGAATTGACTAACTGCTAGCCCATCTGTCATGACTTTCCAAAATTACATCAAAGGAGCATTGGATACAAATCTCTTATCTACAAAAATAAATAATGGAATGAGTTGCAATACTTAGTGAGTAGAAAATAAATCATGATAAATAAAAGAGCGAATAGGTATTGAGTTTTTTGAAATCATTATTCGCCTTGAAAGTCAATAAACAATCACAATTTTATGCTATTTTAAATAATAATAGGAATAAAATAATTCACCAATGACTAAAATAACAATATCAATGTACAAATAATTCAACGTTTGTAGCATAGTTAAAATGAATATTTCAAGTAAAATTCTTACTATGAGGTCATTTAACAAACTAGAATAGGAAGCATCTAGTTGAAACCAAAATAGAACAGATGCAGAGCAAACAACTCATGATAATCGATGCAAATCCACGTGTGGTGGCCTACACACGAAGCTAGTAACACCTTTGCTAGTTGAAGTTCAGATTGAGGTATACTAAGGCTAACAAATACTGTTGTTAGTTGTAGGGTTCTATACTGGATAGCTTCCTAAAGAAATCTAAATTCATGTATTCATATTTAAAACATTTAGAAAGTTCAAAATTAGAATACTATCATAGTTTAGAATCATCGGACTGAGAGCAATCTTTTATCACAATTTATCACTTAGAGTAGCATACAATTTCAACTTTAACACAATAACAATATCATTGTAACATAACAAAATCCAAAAGATTTAATATCCAAAATATTTACATACATAAAGATACTCCTACGAAGCCCGTCCTAGAGCCATGCAGAAATAAGCAAGAAGTACAAAAGTAAAAACTGGAAGAAGGTTAAGAAGGAAAAAGTATTAGCTTTATAATCCACTCATCGTGCTTGCCAAATAATTATTGGTTCTCTGTCACCAAATGAATCACTGTTACTCTCTTCCACATGTTTACTCAAATGGTTTCCTAGATCATAGTAATTTTTTTAATTCAAGAACTTCATTTATAGTTTCATTCTCTTTCATTTAAATCTAGGAAATATAATTTATCCTATGATAACCCCCAATCCTATGTAAGATCCTAGTTTTAACCTTTTTCCCCATAGTTCATTAGCCTCTTTTTTTAAGTTGTATCTCTAACTAATCTCTACTAACTTGATTGGATTTTTCAAAAAGGTACATCATTTATAATGATGATGATGATCTTATTATTATTATTATTATTATTATTATTATTATTATTATTATTATTATTATTATTATTATTATTATTATTATTATTATATATAGGTATTTAACTTGCCATAATATTTAACTCATTTCGATTACCTTACTACCTATTTTGGTCTTTAAAACAAGTGCTAGCCCAACATAGTTAAACTTAGTTAATTTACTATATTATTTAATTAACTTCTCATTTATCAAATCCCCTCTCATTCAATTTCCACTTAATTAAATTCTAAAAATAATTTTTCATTTTAATGCTAGCCCTTGTCAGTTCTAAGGTTCACGTTAATCTTGATAAGCAAAATTCTTTTAAACTTATTGTGAGAAGGATTAATCATCATGAGAAACACTTTTACCCAACATTAATAGTGTCTTCTATCTCTTACTCTCTCAATTAGTAGCCCATCAATGAGCCCCCTAAATATAACCACAACTACAGAGAAAAAAAAAGCTTAAAAAAAATAAAAATCATGAATAGGGAAATGTTCTGAGTGGCCAAGAATCAGAATAGGAAGACATAACAAAGGCTAAAAAATTAAACTGGAAGGATTGAAGAACTTACTAATCTTGAAGATCAAAATATAAGATTTTCAAACCCAAGATGAAAATCTGAGCTTGCACAGGTGGTTAGGATTCAAGCTCTCATCGTCTCTAAGGAAAGGTAGTAGGAGATGAAAAATGAAATAGGAGTGCTCTTTCTTAGGTGTGGTTGGAGATGAAAGAACCAATAGTTGGTATTGAGAGAATGAGGGAGGCTTCAGGAAGGTGCAGAGAAAACAAAATAAAGCGTGTTGAAGAAGAATGAAAAGGGGCAGAACATGTGTGGACATATAGTTGATTTAACAAGAAAGAAACAAGAGATAAGGTTGGGCCCTTACATGTAGTACACATCATATGGGAAATAAAGTGCATATTAAATTATTTTAGTTGCAAAATGGTTTGCAAAGTTGAACTCTAATGGGGCCCATAGATTATGATGTTTGAAGTGAGGCAAAAGTGGTATAATAGTGGATTGGAAAATTTCAAAAAGACACTTTGACTATATATATATATATATATATATATGTATTATTTAATGTTATTATTATTACTATTATTATTTTACTTGGTTATTCCTTTACTTCTTTTAATTCCCCATTATTATTAAATTCTCAAATTTTGGGTTATTACATTTATGGTTAAGGCTTCAACTACAACTCCCTCTTAGTAATTCCTTATCTCATGTTTGGCTTTCATAAAATTTAATTCATCTCAACTTAAATTCTTATTTTAATTACTCTAATTTAAATCCATCATACAATTTATACTGATTGAAACCTAAAGTTTTATTAATTCAAATTTTTTTAAATGTTTTAATTCAATTTAGCTAAGTAATTATAAAAATTACTCCTTTCTTTCTTCTCATAATCCACACTAAACTTCAAGTTTTAAAATAATTCTAGCTTATAATTATTTAATCTATTAAAACCTCATCATCTGCTTTATTATAAAATCTTGGGTTATTATATAGTATATCTTCATCCTTTCCTTTGAATGAGAAAAGTGATTCTTTATGAAAAAGAATGGTCTAACAGTTAAGAAACTCTCCTAGAAGTAAGCTTCTTTTAGAGTGTTGGCACTAATTTTCTGCAGCAAAAACAATGAACCTTCTCTTTCGGCTGTTAAGTATAAAATCAAGTGAGACTAGTTTTGATACCAATTGATAATTATACTTAGAGGGGGGGAGTGAATATGTGTTATGTAAAAAATTAAATAATATAAGATTTTTACTTACACAAAAGTGAAGGACCAACAACTTCCAAAATTTGAATACACAAAAGGTGGAGCACATAAATAGTAATTGACAGATTATTATTGAGCTAGTGAAGGAAGTACATGGCTATATGTATGTAAAATATAAAAATAAACTTTACTAAAAATGGAGGGTGCAAATAGTGAGTAATGCAATTGAATAATGTGCGATAGTAAAACGAACAAGTATAGCACATAATAAGCTAGATTTCTGAGAGATAGATTCTTCAAAAGTGGAGGATGCAAGTTCAACAAAATGTGAAAAAGAGTAAAAGGTAAGAGAAACACATATAAATTTATCTTGGTTCAGCCTTTTTGGTATACATGTAGTTCTCTTAAATTTTTAAGGAATTTTTCTTCACTTTAAACAACAAATTTACAATAACAATGGTTTTTCGTATTCTTCACTAACATAAGTTTCCAAGCTCCTCTTAAATTTATAGTAGGGTTTTGCATAACTAATCCTCAACTAAATCATTCAAGTATTTTATAACAAAGATTGATGAAACAATTTGACTTTCTTTCATGAGATTCTTTCTAAGTTCAAGATTTTGCTTCTAATAAGCGGATAGACTAGACAATAGGTAAAAATATTACAAAGAATTTAAAGCACTTTTTTTTTGTTTTCTATACAATTTTCTTTTGCTTTGCTATTTGAATCTTCATGTTTATATAGAGTTCTAGTGGCTCCTAGTCGTTAGAGATATTTTGATCATGTTGTATCTTTTTGGGTTGGAGTAGACTTGTTATGTCTTTAACATTCAAAACCTTTTAACTTTGCAACTACTATCAGCTTGAAAAAACTCTTCCTATACAACCCATCTAGTCTACTTATTATAAATGCTGTACAAAACTCAATACATGAGTTAGAGTAATATAGTAACTTTATGAAAGAATAGAGACACTTGCAGTATAAATATTTTTGTTTCAAAATCAAATTGTGTACTATTTACATGAATGCCATACACTTTTTGTCGTATGTGCATTAATAGTTTTATTGTTTAGTTAATAATAGAGAATTCACAAAATGGGCTAATAATATTCAATTGAACTTTTACATAAATAACTTTTAAGTTTTATTATCATCAAACTCCTGAGTCCACAACCTTAAACCAATAGGTAAGTTACAATCTTCCTTTTTGTTTTTTTCCTTTCCTTTCTTCGTTCTTGTTGATTGCTGGCCATTCTTCTCATGAGACGCTACTGCCATCGTCCTACTTAGATGGCAAGGCAATCGGTGGTCGTGGTTACTATGTGGGAGAACCATGGTGGTGAGCTCCATTAAAGCTTCAATTTCATTCTTCTTCTTCTCTTATATTTGGGTTGCTTTTCTCCTTGACTTTAACTTCCATTTTTGCTTCATTGTCATGCCAATATAATCCAAACTTTAATGGCAGCTTCCCTTTTCAATTTTGGCCGTGAAAGGAGCTCTTAAATTGAGCTTTTTATTTTATACCTTTAAGGTATGAATTGATACTTTCTACATGCTCATTGAAACTCCTTAAGATATATTATGAGTTCAAACTAAATTTTAGAAACATAAATTAAATTATGGTAGTTAATTTGTAAAGTAAAAGCTTCGAATTAGTTGTAATATTAAAAAATTTTAACTATAATTATAGGTTTAGATGCTAGAGATAAAAATAAATTATATTAAATGTATTAGAAGCCATTTAGGGCAATAAAGTGATGATTTTATATCCAATTATAATTATAGGTGGCATTGAAGCTACTCATTCATCTGGAGTTCTCATCAAAATTATAGGAATTTGGGAACTCTACTATTGACCCTACATGTGAGTATATAGATAGCAAAGTAATAGTCTCTTTTATTTTATGTTTATATATTATTAGCCCAAACTTCACATTTTATGATTTACCTTGTTCACGTTGTTGGGAAAATAAATCTCGTAATTTAAACTTTATGTGGGTCATAGTATGTGTGTAAAAGTATATATATATATATATATATATATATGATTATTATATTAGAGAGATAATAAATGAATTTTATTTTTAATTTTATTATATAAATTAGTTAATTCATTGTTTTTATTTTATCTAAATTACTTTTTTACTTGATCTAACTTTTATTTATTTATTTACTTATTTGTCAATATCTAATTTATTTAAATGATTTCATTTCAAAATTTTGAATGAGAATTTGTTTAGAACCCCATAGTTGTTAGTAAGGGTAATGGTTTAGGTGTACCTAGTTAAGATGATGAATAATCACTATGTGACAGTACTTAATGATAACTATAATAGATATATCATGAAATACACACCGTGTGGCAGCACTTAATAATGGTAGTGATATTGTGTAATGGCATCAAGGGTGAGTTTGGTTCTTTCTTGTGAGACCTATTTCAAGTTATTTTTTTAATCTTAAATTACACTTTTACTGATAACTTGTAATATAAGTGAATGATTGTAATTGTATATGTTGGGCAATTATTTCTCAAGTACTCTATGGCAAAAAACTCTAAGTCCCTTTATTTCCCCTTTTGCTTGCTTTATTATCCATGTATTCACTAAGCTAGTGGTAGGTTTATTTATTTCCTTTGTCATATTTTAGATCAGCAGGAAATAGATTGAGATACTCTAGGATTTGCATGCCTCCCAAACATGAATGACATGTTATTTTGGTAAGTTAGTTTGTGTTAAGACTCCAAAACACATCAGCTATTAGGTATTGCATTATTTTAAGTCTTGTTGATATTATACTTCTTTTGTAAACCATATAATGACCTTTGAAACAACATTTGATTATATTTTGAAAAACTTATGTAGATGTTGTATTGTGACATGAATTCAAAGGTATAAGATATTAGTGAATTTTGAAATGAAATGTATTGGATTGTGATAAATTTGTAGGGTTGAGATGTCTAATTTTTAGAGAAAGTGCTGCCGAATTTTTGGTAATTTTTGATTTGCTTATAAGTATATATATAAATATACAAATAAATATAAAGGCATGAATGTTGAATGAATTGTCAAGCTTACTAGGTTAGCCTAATCTTGATTGGCTTAATCTAACTACCAATCATGGCCTAGAGTTAGGGTAGTAACATCTTTATTGGTGGTTTTATTTTGAACTGCCAAGAAAGGATTTATTGGTAGTTATTGGTTATAATCACCAATAAAAATTTGACTCTTTATTGGCAATTATTTCCAATAACCACCAACAAAAATTTAATTTTTCTTCTTGATTAATTACAAACCACCAAGTAAAAAATAACTGCTAATAAAATTTTTTCTAAGTTTAATGGGTCTCGTGCTAGTTTAATTAGTTTTAATTTAAGTAATTATATTTATACAATGTATTAGTGAAAGTAGCTAATTCATTTAATAATTAACAGTTGATTCTCAATAAAAATGCAAATATTAAAAAAGAATTGACTGGGCTTTACCTGTTACATGCTATAGAACTTATTTTTACGAAAATTGAAACAAATTGGAGCAACACATGATGGGTGAGTCATAAATAAGGATGCTAAAAAGAAGAAACAAGAGAAAAGACAGAATTCAGCCGTTGACAAAAACAAGAAAAAAGAGGGACAAAATGAGTCCAATCCAATTGACAAAGTAAGAGAAACCATCTCTGTAGTGGCCACATTGATTGCAACTGTAACATTTGCAGCAGGATTTACCCTGCCAGGGGTACCATACAAGAACATGAACATAAGGACTCTTCGATATTGAAGGATAATGCAACTTTCAAAGCATTTGATGTGACAGACTATCTTATTTGTTCTCTCTGTTTCTGCTGTGCTTTTCCAAATTTCTTTGGCATTATTCTCACAAAAATACCGCACCATGTATAAATCACTTTTCAAGGTAGCCTTGTTGCTCACGATATTGGCAATGTTATTCATGATCATAGCATTTGCGACAGACACATACGCTCTCCTGGGTGCTTCCTAAGGTCCTGGTGTTGTCACTCTTCTTATTGGATTGTCTTTTTTTTTCACCTTCATTTATTTATTTATCTATTGGATTGTTTACAAGCGAGAAAGGTCTTTCTTTTTACTTCCTTAACTAGCATTAACCCCTACAAATTTAGGGGTTCTAGAAAAAAAAAAGAAGTGGCTCCCACAATAAAAAAAAAAGACATGGATCCCACAAAAAATAAAAAAATATGAATAAATAGTATAAAATAGTAATAAATATTATTCAAATGGTAAAAATAATATATAAATAATACTCTAATGATATGACATTATAAACAGTTTATCAAAGGTGCAAATAAACAATGAAATGTACAGATTATATATATATATAATAGATTATATGTATCCAACTCGTACGTCTACCATCATTTACAAGAAAATACTTCATTCTTAATTAGTGAATCTTCTCAAAAAATTATTTTGTTAGTTTTGTATATTGTATATTGTTATTTTGAGAAAGCAGCCGATGCTATCGCTACCACCGACAAGAGTGGAAACGCTTCATCTGAGGAAATAGCAGAAGTCACCATCAGCAGTAAGATTGTCACAGGTATGGAACTTGAAAGCTTGTTCAAACGGGCCCCCTGACTTAAAGGAGATGTAACTCTCAGCTTAGGTAGCATTTTGGAACTTACAATATGTATACGGAATGTTAAGTCTAAACCTGAGGCCAAGGCTAAGAAGTGAAATTCGATTGGGTCTAATTTCAAATTCGAATTCGTCTATTTTTATGACTTTCGGGGCCTTTTAGTGACTTTTTTTATTTTTCCTAAGCGTTTTTCGTTTTTTTTTAATTCTTTTAAAAATTAACTAGTGATTCGTATAAATTCTTTCTCGAACAGTTTGTGCAGCAGACTTTCATTAATAATAATTTTGAATTTTCTCTCAAACTTTTTGCTTGAAATTTCTTAATTTTCGCATTTTTGGTTGCTAGAGAGGGCCTATGGAAAGCATTATTCTTCGATGTTGCTTGCCTCTAGCTTTCAACCATTCAAAGAAGATATTATCTTCAGACGTTGTCTGCCTCTAATACTCTACCTTCACGTGTGTCTTTCTATGTTCATTATCGGCTATCGATTGGGATTGGATATCAGCTCATTCGCAGAACACTTTACTCTTTGTCTTGGTTAACTCTTCCTCCCTCAAATTACTTCTGCAAATTTTTCTGAAGAGGAAGAAGAAGTAGCAGCAAAGAGTTGTTGAACTTTACCATTTCATAGTGCTCGGTTAATGACCACTTTTGAGGCCGTTTTATGACATGCACAAAGATAAGTGGGCATCGCTGTTTTGATGCATCCTTTTTGAGGTTTGGCTTAGTTTTCTGTCTTGCTATTTCGATGTTGCTTAGAAGAATGCCTTATTTCTCTATCCATGTACAACTTGCCCTTACTTCTGTTCCTATTAAAACTTCTTTTATTCGAAAAAAAATCTAAAAACTACATTATTAAGAATTTGGGTACTATTTTATGTTACAAAAGCTATGGCTACTGTGGCAGTGGCAGTCGAAAATTCACATGATGATTGGTGCTACAATAATTTCGGTTCTTGAGAGAAGATCAACTTTTTATAGCAGGAAAAAGCCGAATTTCATTCTGAATTCTAATTTTTCTGATTTTATATATCATGTTGATGATAATTAAGGCCAATGATTATGGGACGTGGGTGACTTAATTTTAGTTAATCCCAATAGGTATCCATAACCATGTGAGAAAAAAAAAATCATTTTGACCTTATTCTTTAAACCCATATTGTTAATAGATTGAATTGGATAAATAATACAGTGGATAGATATGATGAATCATGGGTCGCGGATCCAATTTGTCATTCCTAATTATCATTATCTTAGTGTGTTTTTTAGTATTTCAGAAATTAAAAAATATACATAGATCTGGACATAATACTGCCTCACATAACAAAATAAAATATTCTTGTTTCCTATGGATTTGAAGAAAATGAGAAGCAGTTCAGCTTAACACTTTTGGTTAGAAAATGAACTGGATGGAGGAAACAACAGATAATGCTAACTTCAGCAAGCCAGAAGCCACCGAAGTCACTTCAGCGGAACTTGTTTCTGTGCGTAGCAACAGCGAAATCATCAAAACCACAGGTATGGAAACTGAGTTTTACAGAGCTGCAGTGGAAGGTAAAATCAATGCCTTCAGGATAAAGGGTGAACTAATTGAGTTCATTTTAACCCCAAATAAAAATACAATCCTTCATATACAGTTCACAAATTACAGTGTATCAGAGGCATTCGTGGAAGAGATTTTAGATATGTGTCCTGCATTTGTTATGAAGGCCAATGGCAATGGTGAAACCATATTTCACATAGCAGCAAGGTATGGACATTCCGAAATAGTGAGAAAAATCATTGAACATGCTAAAGCTCTCCCTAAAGATATTGATAATGAAGTTGGAGCTGAGAAAAAATTTATAAGGGCCACAAATGATAAGAAGGACACAACACATGAAACAGTGCGTTATCGTCACACACAGTTAGTGGAGTTCTTGACAAAGGAAGACTCAGATCCCCATATTTTATTAATAGTGACGATGAGACTCCACTTTATATTGCTGCAGAGAGAGAATACTGAGACGTAGTGAAGATAATATTAGAGAATAGTAATTCACCACATCATAATGGCCCCAATGGCAGAACAGTATTACATGCTGCAATCATTCCCAACCACAAAGGTCTTGTGCTGTATGATTATGTAATTCATTATTTATAATTATTAAATTTTGATTTCTATATCAAAGATATATGATTTTTTTTTTAGGTATTAAGTGACAATAACAATAACAATGAACAGGGATATATATAGTATTATTTTTTTTAATTTTCTCCTAACAACTCATATAAGCTTTTGAAATTATTAAAATGTTATGTTCTTGGCTCTATCTCCAACTAATGGTCATTAAATTAAATTTTCATACAAATTAAAGTATGGTAGGCATGTTTTTAATCGATAGTCGAAATTAAAAAGCTTTCTTGTGAAAAAGAAGTTGATTTTTAGATGAAATTAACAGTGGTTGATGTATTTGTGTTATAGAAATAGTGTTGAAGTTGTTGACAAGGACTTTAGCCAGACAAGCAAATGAAAATGGTTGGGTTCCACTTCACTTCGCAGCACTTCATGAGTCTCCTGATTTGGCAGAGGTGTTGTTAACTTAGGATAGAAACACGGCATACATGAGAGACAACAAGAGAAGGACGGCTCTTCACTTTGCGGCACGTTCTAACAATATAAAGACCATGGAAAAGATAATAGAATGTTGTCCAGATTGTTCAGAATTGGTGGATGAAAAGAGCTATAACGCTCTTCATTACACCACGGTTAGAAAATGGCCGACTTCTTTATAGTTCTGACTCTGATTCTGGAAAACACACCACTAAGCAACCTTTACAATGAGAAAGATGATAATGGGAACACACCCCTTCACCACCTTGCCACCAGATGGAATAAGTATCTTTATCATCCTCTTCTGGAAAGTCAACACCCAAGAGTGGACACAATGACATTCAATAAACATAATCAAACTGTTCTTGATGTTGCTTATGATAATATGTTTCCACCTTTTGATGACCAAGGTATTAACAACATCTAGTTATTGAAAATTAAAGAACACAATATACGAACTCATCCGAAGAATTAGTTTTGATATTTCACATGCGCATCTATCTCCTTTTCTTAGATACCATAATATAAAAATAACCAAACTATTTTCCATCTATTTGTGACTGATAACAATAAATAGAGTAATTAATTAATAGAGACCATAATTTTGTGTAGCTAGGTAACATTCATGAAATAGGTCTTACTCTAGTTTAATTAGTTTTAAATAATTACATTTTTGCAATGTATTAGTGAATCCAACTGATTCATTTAATAATTAACAGCTGATTCTCATTAAAAATGCAAATGTTAACAGAGAATTGATAGGACTTTACCTGTTACATGCTGTAGAACTGACTGTTGCGAAATTCAAAAAAAATTGGAGCAATGTATGGCCGGTGAGTCATAAATAAGGATGATAAAAAAGAAGAAACAAGCGAAGAGACAGGATCCAGTAGAAAAGGAGAGAGATGAGTCAGATCCAATTGACAGAGTAAGACAAGTCATCTCTGTAGTGGCCACATTGATTGCAAGTGTAACATTTGTAGCATAATCTACCTTGCCAGGGGGTATCGTGCAAGAAGGTGAACATCAGGGCTCTCCAATATTGAAGCATAATGCAGCTTTCATAGCATTTGATATAACATACTCTATCTCATTTGTTCTCTCTGCTTCTGCTGTGCTTTTCCAAATTTTCTCGGCATTATTCGAAGAAGGAACGCTCGAGAAGTCTAAATCACTTGTCAAGGTAGCCTTCCGATTGACAATGGTGGCAATGGTATTCATGATCATATCATTTGCGACAGGCACATATGCTGTCCTGGGTGCTTCCAAAGCTCTTCGTGTTATCACTCTTCCTATTGGATTGTCTTGTTTCTTCACCTTTATTCCTTTTTATTGGATGATTTACAAGCGAGAAAGGTCTTTCCTTGTAGAGAAATTACTAAATCCCATCTTGAGAGATCTTTCTTTGCGGCAGAAGAGATTCAACTGTTCGATATATAGTGTAATGAATGAAAATGAATCAGAAGAAAATGAATGAACGAAAATGCTTCTTTAGGATTTAGAGAAAAATGAAACCTATCTAATACCAAACTACGCTTCCAAAAGTCTTGGTGTTGTCACTCTTCTCATTGGATTGTCTTTTTCCTTCATCTTTATTCTTTTTAATTGGATGATTCGAGAAAGGTCTTTCCTTGTAGAGAAATTACTAAATCCCATCCTGAGAGATCTTTCTTTGCAGTAGAAGAGATTCAACTGGCCGATGGCCGATATATGTGATGAATGAAAATGAATTAGAAGAAAATGAATGAATGAAAATGCTTCTGTATCATTCAGAGAAAAATGAAATCTATCTAATACCACACTATGCCAATACATGATGTCATGTCCCCAAACGGAGACATGACTGGCATAGCATATGAAATAATCTCGCACCCACCAGCCTAAAAAAACATTCAATTCCTTACTCCTTTAACACACTAATTAAGGCCAAGGTATAGACAATCAAATGGAATCACTTCTCAACTGTAATACCTTTCACTCTTAACATCAAAATCAAGTTTATTTTCATAAATTTATAGTCAAATTTGGTCCTCAATATTTTTATATAAGTTCCGACAAGACACCCTTATACTTGGAACATCTCGAATGATCTATAACACTCAAAACCAAACAATTTACAATTAAAAAAAAAAAACTCCAATCTTGATTTTTCTATAAGCAAAACATATTGCGAGGGTCAAGGATCTTGCTTACAATCTATGAAGCAAATTTTAGAGTACAACGTATACATACAAAGATAGCAATTTATTTTCACTAGACAACATGATCGCTATAACTCTACAACTTTCCCGAGCCACACCAAAGGAGCATCGGACATAGGTTTTCTATTTACAAAAAATAAATGATGGAATGAGCCGTGTTACACAGTGAATAGAAAATAAAACATAATAATTGAAAGGACAAGTGGACACATTTTTTTTTTAGAAAATAAGTTTTAGACATAGTAATAAATAACAAAAATTAACTAAAAAATGAAATGATTTTTATAAAATTAAATTTATAAATCTTTAAATAGAAAAACATATAAATTGATTGGTGTATATAAAGTCAAGGAATTAAAGTTAATGGAAGACTTGTTTAATACATTATAATGTAATAAAATATTAAAACACGAATGCCTCAAATTTTTTATTCAAGAATTTGAGTTAATTAAAAGAATAATTAATAAAATCAATCAATCAATGAAATTTTAAGTTTAAACACTTAAAAATTTTAATTTGAATAGAAAATAAATATTATAATAAAAACTATTGAATAAAAGATTACATTAGAAATGTCCATGCAAAATTTTATATTCTAATCATATATACTTACATGAGCACATAACCCACAATGATAAATAATTATCGATTTAATCTCATAGCACTATAGGTGGAAAATAGGTGAAACTACTACCATCTTCCTTACTTATCATCATTCTTACAACCCTTAAATATTCAAAGAGCATCTAACTCAGTAACCTTCAGGTACTCAGTTACATAAACCAACTAATAATATTCAAAGTGCACCAAGGGCTAGCAAGATTGTTATTAGTAATAAGCATTCTGCACAATCCCAACTTATATGTATGTGTGTCTACTTATATTTATATAATGTAATACTTATAATTTATACCCAAAAATCTTTTTGAGTAAATGGTTCCCAAAAAAAAAAAAAAGCAAAGCAAAATTCACAATTAATAGTATGGTATTTCAAGATTAAATGATACCATAAAAGCATATTTGTAATACCTATATATATATAATAAAAATAAATAGATAAATAAATAATATATTTTAGGTTATTAAAATAAAGACTAAAAAAATTTTTAAATCTATTTTGGGTTTATAAAAATTTTTAAGGACTTTTCTAATCTTTTTAAATATCAATTAATGTATGTTAAGCTTTCTAGAAGGCAAAAGTGCAAATTGAGTCAAAGATATTTTAATAATCCTTAAGCACATTATCTATTTTTTTCAATGTTTTTAAAATCGGACCGGTCATTGAACCGATGGAGGTATTGGTTCACGGTTCATTGGTCGAACCGTGGTCGAACCGATGATAATTAAATATATTATTTTTAAAAAATTTATGTATTAACATTTTAATATAACAAATAAATATTAGTAAATTTTAAATATTTGATTACTAATTTAACATTTTTTAAGATATTACAAAAATTAAT
Source organism: Erythrophleum ivorense (assembly GCA_026724425.1). Classification (NCBI taxonomy): domain Eukaryota; kingdom Viridiplantae; phylum Streptophyta; class Magnoliopsida; order Fabales; family Fabaceae; genus Erythrophleum; species Erythrophleum ivorense. The sequence goes on from JAIUCV010000009.1 coordinate 48,889,471, forward strand.
GTTTAGTTTAAAATAAAAATTATCTATGATTAAAAATTAAGAATATTTAATATTAAATTTTTAAAATTTCTAAATTATATTAAGATTCTACTTATTATTAAAAAATAAAATAATAAATAATAATTTTAGCTAAGTATCTTGATATTTGAGAGAAATATTATTAGGAAATTGAACATGATAAAAAGTAAGTATAAAAAATAATTAATTATACACATTTTATTTCTCTTATATTCTCTTTTTTTTTAATCATATTTTAACTCCCTCATCTTTTTTATTACCTTCTATTTTTAATTTGTCAAAATTATTTAAAATAAATTATTCTGTTATATAAAAAAAAATTTTAAAAAAAAAAAGAAAAATTGTTTTAGACTGATTTGACAGGTTTTTTCAGTCCGATTTTTTACCGGTTTTCACCGGTTCTTGACTGGTTTTTTGATTGGCCGATTCTTCAACTCAACCTAACCGGACCAGGGACCGGTTCCCGATCGAACCGGCCGGTCCGATCCGGTTCTGAGAACATGATTTTTCCCATCTAATGCAACGTCCTTTCCTTTCTTCACCTTTTCTCTCTCCTAAACTATACTTTTCTTGCTTCTTTCGTGACTTTTGCCCAATTTTCTTATGCTTGAGTCGTTCCCTCCTTCTCTCTTTGTAACACCTCCATTAAAGCATGAATCTCGGCCAGCCGCAAGGATCCATCACTTTCTTTTTGTTGGATGTCATTACCTACTCATCTCTGATGGATTTAGTAGCCATAAAACTCTTATTCGGTAAAGATTTCATGTCCTTTCTCCTTCGCGTTCTTTCATCCATAGAAATTTTATGGATTTTGTGAAGACTGGCTATTTCAATCTTTCTTTCATTATCTTCCATCAATTTTCATCTTTCTCTATAATTTATTGAAGCTTAAAGGGTATTTAGTTCTTATTACTCAATTTGGCCATGGGTATGCTTCCAATTTGGGGGTTTTTTTTAATTTCAACATTTAAGTATAAATTAACACTTCCAAATTCATCTTTGAAGTTCCAATAAGTAAGTTTTGAATTTAATTTGAATTATGACAGTTTAGATTGAGAAACCCCAAATTTAGGGTTAGTATTTAGAATAGAAAAGTGTATAAAAATTTCGGGATTTATGTTTTAAGGAGTATATTAGGTTATATAAATAATTATGAATGCTATTGGAGTGGTAAATATAATTAATTTATATTGGTTATAATTTTAGGTGATATTGGGAAAACTCATTCAATTGGGACTCTACACTAAACAATAAGAATTTAGGACGTATAGTATTAGTCCCAACTGTTAAGTGTATAAATAATAGAGTGACATATCAATTTTATTCCATTTTATATTTCTATAGTAAAAATTTCAAGTGTGTGAATTATGTGCTCTATTCCCTAAGGAAACAAATCGGTATTTTCAAAACTACAAAATAGATGTGTGTGTATATATATATATATATTCATATGATGATTTAATAAATTTATTAAAACAAATTGATAATTGATATGTAGTGTGATATATTCTTGTGAAATGCAAAAGAATGAATTGGATAGAAAGAAAGTAGTAATGTGTATATGTTTATTTATGAAAAGAGTATTTTATGTTATTTTGTGGTTTCATATGTTACAGTGATTATATTAAAGGTTAACTCGCCTTATTTGAATATTTATTTTCTTCTTTGATTCCTTATTTGTTTTTAATAGCTAAATGCTAATTGAAGAAATTTTATTTTATATAATGGATGGAAATCTAATTAGGACCCCGTAGCCGTTAACAGAGGTAACAGCATAGGTGCACCTAGAACAATTTGTGAATTTTGATAGCATTGCAATGTAATGTATCTAATACTGCAATATGAGATACTAGATGTATATTTTGAGAGTGATAAGATGGGATAAATCCAAAGAAATGCCATAATATATGATGATGTGGTTTGATGATTTAGTTCCTTTCTATGACACCCATGCTTATAATATTTTTCTTATATTTAAAAAATATAGATTTTATCTATTTTTTTATTTAAAAAATTATTTTTCATTTCAACTATAAATTTTATTGCCTAAATCATTCAATAATAATTGATTTTTAAAAAAATAAGGCAGATACTTGTTTCTTTTTTTTCTGTGCACTTTATTATTTACGCACTCACTAAATCAATGGTAAGTTTATCTCTCTTCTTTCCTTATTTTTCAAACTAGTGAGTAAAGGAGTGAAGTAATCTGGGAGCTCATGAGCTATCAGACTTTTAGAGTAGGTGTTTAATTTTATGAGATTATGTCAGACTCCATGATGTGGTAGCTCTTAGGTATAAGGAAAGAATTTTGGAATTGTGCATGTTATATGGTCACTTATAATATGTAAATATTGTTTATACTTACCTAGCTAGGCATTTTTATTATATATAACTCGTTGGTGCTGGTGCTGATTTAATTTATTTTTCAGGATGAGATGTTCAATTTTTAGGGAAGGCGTTGCCAGATTTTCTATAGCCCTTAATGACATAATGAACTGAATATTAAATTTTTCAAAACTTATAGGTTATATGAGTTAGTTTATATATATGATATTATAATTGACTTTAGATTTTGTAAAGCTTGCTAGGCTAACCTAAATCTCCATATTAGATTAGTCTACACACTAGTCGTGACTTAGAAATTGGGTCATGACAAAGTTAGTATCAAAGCCCTAGTTATGTCTAGGTCCTTGTAGCCACAAGATTGGGAAGTAGTAGAATCTTGTATGTAATTATGTACCTGGCCAGCACACTTTACATGCAAGAGGCTATTCTTGCCAGATCCTAATCATGGAGTCTCACATCATAGTCTGTGTATAATTTATATTTAATTTTTATGTTTTTATTAAAATTATCAATTGTGTGCATATTACTTTTATTTTAGGATGATGCCGCCAAGAAAAAAGACTGTGCCTATGATATATGTTCTTGATGAGGCTTCTAACTTGCCTCATGACACTGCTCCAACACCTAGAGGCCGAGGCTGAGGGGGTGGTAGAGGTCGCGAACACAGTGGTGGTCATAGACCTGAAAATGATCAAAAAGTTAAAGCTGCTAAAGCGGCAAGGGTTGAGGTGCCTGAGGCTGAGCAAACCAATCCAACATTAGCTGATGTTGTAGCTGGAATGCATGCGATGCATCAAACTATGATGATAATGTTAGGTATGATACATCAGCAACAACAACAGCAACAATGTGAACAAGAACGACATATGGATCCTAAGCCTAAATAAGAACCTATGTCACAGGGGGAGCAACTAGTTCCACAGGAAAAAGGTAATGAGGTTCGGTTAGCTGAATTTATGAAACTCAAACCTTTTTCCTTCTCAGGTGCAGAAGCAAGTGAAGATCTATAGCACTTCTTGGATGAGATAGGCCGACTTTGCAGGGCACAAGGGTGTACTTCTACTAGATCAGTTGAATTAGCAAAGTTTCATTTGGTGGGTATGGCTTGGACATGGTATGAGACCATGATTCAAGGAAGGACATGAGATTCACCTCCTCTGGGTTGAGGGGAGTTTTCAAAATTATTTATAAGGCAATTCCTTCGACAGACTGTCAAAGATGCTAGAGCAAGGGAGTTTGAACTTCTTAGATAAACAGAGGATATGCTATTTCAAAATATGATATATTATATACTCAAATGTCTAGATATGCTCCACACCTGGTGGCTACTAAAGAAATGCAGGCAAAATGGTTTGTTCAGGGTCTTCTAGATTATTTACTCTGATATATAGCGAGGATCCACTATGATTCATATAAAGAGGTGGTTGAAAGTGCTAAACTGTTTGAAGTTCGTAGTAAAAGGAGTAAGGTATTATAAGAGCCACATAAGCGGTAACGCATTGAGAGTACTCAAGGCAGCTATCAAGGCCAAGGTAGTGGTAATGCATCAAGAGAGATTGGGGTAAGCTATCAAGGCCATCAGCAGGGTTCTCAGCATCAAGGGGGCTATAATAGTTATTCATCTAGTATGATACCAGTTAGTGAAAATGATTAGTCACGCTCCTCTCAAATCAACCGTGATAGAGGGAGATCTTTTAAAACTCTCCCCTCTTGCCCTACTTATAAGGGAGTTCATACTGGAGTTTGTTTTGGACCAAGGAAAGTGTGTTATCAATGTGGTCAGTAGGGTCACCTCAGAAAAGATTGTCTTACAATATCAGCTTGACCATCCTCTAGTTATGCATCAAACCCTCCAACATTATTGTCTTCTCTAATACTTGCAGCACGTTTAAGGCAGATTGGGGGTTTTGGAGGTCGAGGTTCTAGTGAGGCCCAGTCTAATGGTAGAGGGTTCAGAGGTAGAGGTCAGGGACAAGCTAGAAAAGGTCAAGCTCGTGTTTTTGCTATGACCCATTAGGATGCTCTAATATCAAATGCAGTGGTTACAGGTACTTTCAATTTACTTTTTTGATGCACATGTTTTATTCAATCTTGGGGCTACACATTCTTTTGTATCTCCATTCTTTGCATTGCGGTTTGACAGAGATGCATCACCTATTGATGAACCATTAGCGGTGGCTACACCTATAGGAGATGTAATTATAGCTGATTGTGTGTATAGATCATGTGAAATTCTAGTAGGAGAAAATAAGTTACTAGTTGACTTAATAGACCTTGACATAATGGACTTTGATGTGATATTAAGCATGGATTTGTTATCTTCTTCTCATGCCATACTTGATTGTCATAATAAAGTCATGAAATTTAAATTGCCAGAAGGAGGAATTATTACTTTTCAGGGTGATCGAAGTTTGGCACCCAGTAATTTAATCTCTACTTTGGGTGCTAAAAGGTTATTGAGAAAAGGGTGCAAAGGTTATCTAGCAATGGTTAGAGACACACGGATGACAGAAGTAAGTCTAAAAGAAGTACCTATAGTATGTGAATTCCCTTATGTTTTTCTAAAAGAGTTGCCAGGTTTACCACCAGATAGAGAGATTAAGTTCTGTATAGATTTGATTCCTAGCACTTCACCTGTGTCTACATCCCCATATCATATGGCTCCAGCATAACTTAGAGAGTTGAAAGAATAATTGTAAGATCTTCTTGATAAAGACTTCATACGCCTTAGTTCTTCTCCTTATAGTGGTCTGGTGTTATTTATGAAGAAGAAAGATGGATCTATGCGTTTGTGTGTTGATTACAGGTAATTTAATAAGGTGACAGTAAAGAATAAATATCCATTGCCACTGATAGATGACTTGTTTGACTAACTTTAAGAAGCTTAATACTTCTCTAAAATTGATTTAAGGTCAGGGCACCATCAATTGAAGATCAGAGGAAAAAATATTCTAAAGACAACTTTTAGAACTCGGTATGGGCACTACAAGTTCTTAATAATGTCTTTTGGGCTTACAAATGCTCCAACAACTTTTATGGACTTGATGAATCGAGTCTTCAAATCATATTTAGACTACTTTGTGATTGTATTTATTGATGATATTCTTGTATACTCAAAGAGTAAAGAGGAACATGAACAACATTTACGAATGGCTTTACAAACCTTGAGAGAGCATTGCCTATATGCTAAATTTTCCAAATATAAGTTTTAGTTAGACAATGTGGCTTTCTTAGGACGCACAATATCCAAAGTTGGAATTAGTGTGGATCCGAAGAAAATAGAGGCAGTCTAGCATTGGCCTAAACCTACTACAGTGATGGAGATACATAGTTTTCTTAGATTAGTAGGATATTATCATAGATTTGTTAAAGATCTTTCTAAACTTATAGCTCCTTTAACCAAGTTGACAAGGAAGGACATAAAATTTTAGTGGTCAGATACTTGTGAGCATAGTTTGCAACAGCTAAAAGACTGTCTGACTTTCGCACTAGTGTTAGCTCTTCCATCTGGGAATGGAGGGTATACAATTTATTGTGATACTTCAAGAGTGGGTTTAGGTTGTGTCTTAATGCAACATGAAAAAGTGATAGCTTATGCATCTAGACAACTTAAGAAGCATGAGCAAAATTAGCCTACTCATGATCTTGAAATGGCTACAGTAATCTTTGATTTAAAAATATAGAGGCATTACTTGTATGGTGAGACCTATGAAATTTACACTGATTATAAGAGTCTCAAGTATATTTTCCAATAGCAAGATTTGAATTTAAGGCAAAGAAGATGGATGGAGCTTTTGAAAGACTATGATTATAATATTTTGTACCATCCTAGTAAAGCTAATGTGGTTACATATGTATTAAGTAAAAAATCAATGGGTAGCTTGGCCTACATAGCTAAAGTCAAAAGGCCTATGGTGAAAGAGTTCCAGAAGCTTGAGGAGAGTGGAGTAAGGTTAGGGATCACAGGATCTAGCACTTTATTAGCCTATGTTCAGCTCCGTTCTAGCTTGATAGATAGAATCAAGGCTATGCAAAACCAAGATCCTCAGTTGAAGAAGATCATTGAAGAAGTTCATGAAGGGAGGCTACCAGAGTTCTCAGTGGATTCTGAAGGGATTTTGAGGTGTGGTCATAGGTTATGTATACCGAATGTAGAAAACTTACAGAGCAAAGTGTTAAAGGAAGCTCATCATTCAACTTATACTTTTCATTCAGGTTCTAATAAAATGTACCAAGATTTGAAGAAGTTATATTGGTGGAAATGGATGAAAAAGGATGTGGCAGAGTTTATATTAAGATACTTAGTGTGTCAACAAGTGAAAGCTGAGCACCAAAAGTAATAGGCTTGCTTCAGCAAATTGAAATACCAGAATGGAAATGGGAAAGAATTATTATAGACTTTATAACTAGATTGCCTAAAACTATTAAGGGTTATGATTCAGTATGGGTAATTATAGACCACTTGACTAAGTCTGCTCACTTCCTACCCGTGAAGACTACTTACAGTATAGCTCAATATGCTAAGCTATACTTAGATGAGATTGTCTCTCTTCATGGTGTACTAGTATCCATTATTTCAGATCGTGGCCCACAATTTACAGCTAAATTCTGAAGGTCTTTTCAAGAAGCACTTGGAACTAGATTAGATTTTAGTACTGTCTTTCATTCTCAAACAGATGGGCAATCTAAACGTACAATTCAAATATTAGAATATATGCTACATGCATGTGTCTTAAACTTGGGAGTTAGGATAAATATTTATCTTTGATAGAATTTGCTTACAACAATAGTTATCAATCAAGCATTCAAATGGCTCCTTTTGAAGTGTTATAGGTCGCCTATTGGATGTTCAAAGTGGGTGAATCAACACTATTAGGCCTGGACCTAGTTCAGGAGTCAGTAGCTAAGGTAAAGCTAATCTATGAAAGGCTATTAACCGCTCAAAGTAGATAAAAGTCTATGTCGATAACAGGAGACGTGATTTAGAATTTGCTGTTGGAAACCTTATGTTCCTAAGTGTATCACCAATGAAAGGTGTCTTAAGGTTTGGTAAGAAGGGAAAGCTAAGCCTTATGTACCTTGGGCCATTCGAGATTCTCGAAAGGATAGGAAATGTAGCTTATCATTTACCTCTTCCACTAAACTTTGCAATCGTTCATCTCGTCTTTCATGTATCAATGCTTCAAAAGTATTTACCCGATCCTTCTCATGTGCTTCAACCATAAGCAATATAGTTGGATGAACAACTCTCTTATGAAGAGCAACCTATAGCTATAGTTGATAGACAAGTCAAGAGATTAAGGAATAAAGATATAGTTTCAGTGAAAGTGATGTGGCAAAACCATTATAGGGAGGAAGTGATATGGGAAGTTGAGGAAGTTATACATGAGAATTATCCGTATCTCTTCAAATCTTTTGGTAAGGAGCTTGCTTGAAATTCGAAGGACCGAATTTCTTAAGGGAAAAGAATGTAATACCTAATATATATATATATATATATATATAATAAAAATAAATAGATAAATAAATAATATATTTTAGGTTATTAAAATAAAGATTAAAAAAATTTTAAATCTATTTTGGGTTTAAAAAAATTTTTAAGGACTTTTCTAATCTTTTTAAATATCAATTAATACATATTAAACTTTCTAAGGGACAAAAGTGCAAATTGAGCCAAAGATATTTTAATAATCCTTAAGTACACTTTCTCTCTATTTTTCTCATATGATGCAACGTCCTTTCCTTTCTTCACCTTTTCTCTGTTTCGAACTCCACTTTTTCTTGCTTCTTTCATGACTTTTGCCCAATTCTTTTTATGCTTGAGTCGTTCCCTCCTTCTCTCACCGTAACACCTCCATTGAAGCGTGAATCTCAGCCAACCACAAGGATCCATCACCTTCTTTTTGTTGGATGTCATTACCCACTCACCTCTGACATATTTAGTTGCCATAAAACTCTTATTCGGTAAAGATTTCATCTCCTTTCTCCTTCTCTTTCTCTGCTGTTCATCCCTAAAAATTTTATGGATTTTGTGAAGATTGGCTATTCCAATCTTTCTTTCATTATCTTCCATCAATTTTCATCTTTCTCTATGATTTATTGAAGCTTAAAGGGTATTCAGTTCTTGTTGCTCAATTTGGCCATGGGTATGCTTCAAATTTGGGGGTTTCTTGAATTTCAACATTTAAGTATAAATTAGCACTTCCAAATTCATATTTGAAGTTCCAAGACGTAAGTTTTGGATTTAATTTGAGTTATGATAGTTTAGATTGAAAAACCCCAAATTTAGGGGTTAGTATTTAGGATAGAAAAGTGTATAAAAATTTAAGAATTTATGTTTTAAGGAGAATATTAGGTTATATAAATAATTATGAATGCTATTGGAGTTGTCAACATAACTAATTTATATTGGTTATAATTTTAGGTAATAGCGGAGAAACTCATTCAACTGAGACTCTGCACTAAACAATAGAAATTTGAGACTTATACTATTAGTCCCAATTGGTGAGTGTATAAATAATGGAGTGACATATCAATTTTATTCCATTTTATATTTCTATAGTGAAATTTTCAATTGTATGAATTATGTGCTCTACTCCCTGGGGAAACAAATCAGTATTTTCAAAACTACAAAATAGGCATGTGTATATATATATATATTCATATGATGATTTAATAAATTTATTAAAAAAACTGATAATTGAAATATAGCATGATATATTCTTGTGAAATGCAAAGGAATGAATTGGATGGAAAGAAAGTAGTAGTGTGTATATGTTTATTTATGAAGAGAGTATTTTATGTTATTTTGTAGTTTCATATGTTATAGTGATTATATTGAAGGTTAACTTGCCTTATTTAAATATTTATTTTCTTTTTTAATTCCTTATTATTTTTAATAGCTAAATGCCAATTGAAGGAATTTTATTTTATTTTATATAGTAGCTGGGAATCTAGTTAGGACCCCGTAGCCATTAACGGATATAACGGCCTAGGTGCACCTAGAACAAATTGTGAATTGTGATAGCAATGTGATGTGATGTATTTAGTGCTACGATTTGAGATATTATATGTATATTGTGAAAGTGATAAGATGGGATGAATCCAAAGAAATGCCATGATATATGATGTTGTAGTTTGATAATTTGATTCCTTTTTATGACACCCATTCCTATAATATTTTTCTTATATCTAAAAAATATAGATTTTATCTAAATATTTTTTATTTAAATAATTATTTTTCATTTCAATTATAAATTTTATTGCCTAAATTATTTGATAATCATTGATTTCTAAAAAATTATAGTGGATACTTGTTTTTTTTTCTGCGCATTTTATTATTTAGCACTTAATAAGTTAGTGGTAGGCTTATCCATTTTCTTTCCTTATTTTTTAGACTAGCAAGTAAAGGAGTGAAGTGATTTGGGAGCTCGTGAGCTACCAGACCCTTAGAGTAGGTGTTTAATTTTGTGAGATTATGTCAAACTCTATGATATGGTGGCACTTAGGTGTAGGGAAAGAATTTTAGAATTGTGTATGTTATATGATCACTTATAATATGTAAATATTATTTATACTTTCTTATCCAGGCATTTTGGTTATATGTAACTTGTTGGTACTACTGCTGGTTTAATTTATTGTTCAGGATAGGATGTCTAATTTTTAGGAGAGATATTGCCGAATTTTCTGTAGCCCCTAATGACATAATGAATTGAATATTAAATTTTTCAAAACTTGTGGGTCATATGAATTAATTTAAATATATGATATTATAGTTAACTTTAAATTTTGTAAGACTTGCTAAGTTAATCCAAATCTCTAGATTATATTAACCTACGTGCCAATCATGATTTAGAAATTGGGTCGTGATAATATTAAGACAAAATTATCATATAATTAAGTTTTTGAAATTTACACTTAAATCAACATATTATTTCATATCCATTTAATAGCATGGCACATATTGCATATCATAGCTTAAAAGATTTAATATCATAGTAATAACAAACATACATTGACGCATTACCTAAGATGTCCATTCCAAAGAACACATAGAATGCAACCAAAAATAGAGAAATGAAAAACATAAAGAAAATTAAAAATATATCATCCTTTATAATCTATTCACAGTGATTGCCAAACTGTTATTAGCCCTTTAGACACTAAGCCATAATCAAACCCCCTTTGTAAGGAAAGATTTAAATACATTCTTAAAACACACAATTACAATAATTCATTTAGATTTTAAGGACTAATTGTAAATTTTTCCATTGTCCATTACACTTAGCCAAATTTACCTATCCTACATTAAATTCAAAATTTTTTCTAACTACAACATGGTTTGCTACTCGCTTGACTAGATTTTCTAATTTATGTCCTATTTAAATTAATCAAATTCTACCAAATAAATTTTTAACTTGGTGTTTGTCCTTATTTAATACCTAATTTATTTCAATTATTTTACACCTATTTGATTTACTACCTACTATGAGTAGCTAATTAACTTACATCATAACAAGAGAACATTAAAACTTACCTTCAAGAGAATAAACTAAAACATAAAATCTTTGTGTCTCCTCAATTATTTTATTTGATAATTCCCTGCACAGCCAAAAGCTCCCTACTTCACCAACTTAATAAATTTTCTACCTCATTACTTTTACTTTTTTTTCCCCTCTGTTAACACTAACCCAACTTAGTTAGTTACTTAACCTATATTATCACAAGGAAATATTTGAGCTCACCTCATAGACATAAGCTTGGAAAATAACCATAAGGTAGTCCACTAATTGAGTACTTGCACACTATCATAAGTATAACAGCCCACACTTTTGCCAAATCACTATTGGCATCTCTTGTCATAGCTTTTAACTTATCTCTCATTTTTTGGCATACGTATAAATGCTTTATAGTCAAACACATGCAAGTGGTCAGAAGAAACATCCTTCTCATACCATATTAGATGAGACATATCAAGTTGTAAAGTAATTGTAAGATAAATTAATGAGTAATAGTATATAAACCCTCACTCCAAAAAGAACCATGCAAATTTGCTTTTGAAAGCAAACATCTTATTCTCTCTACTAATATACTTTTCATCCTCTCTATTAGGCCATTCAACTAAGGAATTTGAGGAGGCATTTTTTGGTGTCTAATACCCTACTATCTCATTAAATGGTCTACAAGATTTGCCATCATTATCAACAAAAATACATTTCAATTTCTTTCTTATTTCTCTCTACGAAAGCCTGAACTTGCTTAAAGATACCAAGTACTTGATATTTTGACTTCAAGGCATAGAGCAAAAGTTTTTTTGAATAGTCATCAAATAAAAGTCACAAAACAAAGTGAAACACTAAAGGTTTTTACCTTTATAAGACCACAAATATTTGAATGCACCAACAAAATCAACTTTGATTTTCTTGAAAGGCGATGGCTTTTGAAAGAGAGTCTACTTTGTTTCCCAACTAAGGAATGAATACACTTTTGCAATTTTATGCCTTTCAAACCTAAAAAGAGATTCTTCTTTGCCAAACAATCAAGTCACTTCTCACTAATGTGGCTAAGCCTTTTGTGTCACAACATTGAAGAACTATTATACTCAATCGCATTAAGGGAAACTAAAGCTCTAGTCTAATGCAAACAAGAAAACTTCTTTCCATATGCCATAACTAAAGAATCCTTAGCAATTTTACACTATCTATCACTGACAATGCTAACATAACCATCATCATCAAAAACACTTGTAGAAATAAAATTTAGAAATATTGTTGCCTTATTATTGGTTTGCAAAATAATAGTTTTAATGTCAATAACCTTTGATAGACCATCATTACCCATCTTCAATACATCATAATCATATGGAGTATAAGATGTGAAGAATTTCTATTTGATGTCACATGAAAGCAAGTACCATTATTAATAATCCAACTCAATTCATCACAAGTAATGTTCATCTAATTCTGATCTTACACAATCACAAGATCTTCTAAAGTAATGATGTAACACAATCATCACTGTCATTGTCTTTCTGGTCATATTATCTTTATTATTGTTCTCTTTTTTTCACTTATAACAAAATTTATTGACGTGTCCCCTTTTTTTACAATAATGACACTCAAGATTTTTATATTTGGACATTGATTTGCCCTTAGAATACAAAAAGGCTGCCATTTCCGAATAGCCTTTTTTTTTCCTCTTTTGGCATCTATTGGCAATTTTTGGCTGGCACTAAATGATTTGCAACGTTGATTAGCTGCCACTATTGCAATCATAGATATTCAATTAGTAGTGGTTATTGTCGATTACAGGAATAATCACCACTAATTGTAATTATTTTTTTTTTGGCGGCAATTTCGACTGCCAGTAATTGACTACCACTAGTAATTGATGCTGCAAAATTGAAATCGCATGTCAATTTTGTAGTAGTTGAAAATTGCTTGTTTGCATTGAAATTTAATTTGGTTTTGATCAATGGTTGGACAACTGCCACTAGTTGCAATTAAATTTTTTGACATGTAAATTTATATTTATATTTATCAATTATTGTTAAAATACCAAAATATATACACAATATAATTATAAAAAAAGAATACAAATTATACATTCATTCAAATAAAAAGTGTTAGTGCTACAAAATCCTAATAATAAATCGATAAGCTATTTATGTATAATGCTGTTAAACGTTCCACTATGCAAAAAACTTCCTTCAATGAAAATTTTACATTAATATCCCCATATAACGAGGCCTTATCCTTGCCTTTGTTTCTCAACATATGAATTTTAGTCGTAGATTTTACTCCATGCTAGGTTCAAGTTCATCTGCTTAAGGTAATAAATTATCAAATTGCATTTTGTCAACTTGGCCTACAAGAGAATCATGATGCCAAAAAGAAATTTAAGAAGATGCACAAAAGGAAGAACATCCATTTTTTTTTCTTTGAAAAAAGTAAATAAGAGATAAATTCTCATAACGTAGTCTGCTAATAGTGAAAAATGCAAGCAACTAGTAAAAGGTTTTAAGTTTAAAACTCTGTTCTTTAAGTTTTAGAATTCTCCTCGCAAATTTTCCAGTTATTTTAAGACATTAAAGAAAATTGAGGCCTTTGTTTATTAAAATCCAATCTACTAACACTACAAGAAAGGTAATAGTTTGCGGCCGCTTTCTAGAAGGGGTTTTAAATAACTACCGCAAAATGCAGAAATAAGAGCGGCTTTGAGCACCCAATCTAAACGATATGATATCCACCACAAATGGAAGACCTAAATCCCAAATCTTTTCGTTCATCGCTAAATCCCAAATCCTCCATTACAACTCAGAAATCCTAAATTGTAACTACTCAGAAGTCCTCCATTACCACTGTCGAATTACCACTCTGAGAAGGATATCGTCACTAACTTCAATCGAAAGAGAAAGAGATCGAAGGTCGTCACTAGCTTCAACCAAATCCTCCTAGCTCTCAAATTGATCTCCCAACCAAACTTTTTCTTGAATCAGTATGTAGAATCAATACGTAAGAACTGAGTCCTGTCTCTATCGTTTATTAAGATTAGCCCTATTCCTAAATCTTTCCACAAATTGTTGTCTTGATCTAATGACATTTATGTCCCTTGTATTTGGGCGTAGGAGTTGGGAAAGCAAAGAAAGTTATAAGAGCCGTTCAAAAATTGTAAATGCAAGGCGGAATATCATCACAGTGCTTATGACTAAGATCCGGAATTTCCCACGTAGGTAGGTTGATTAAATTTTCTCCCATTCTTTTCATTCTTTCATATGTTAATTTGTATGATTGTAGTGGTTTACAATGGTTATCTCTAGATAATGAAGATTGATTTTGTTAAATCAATAATTGATGAAAGTATATATGAATGTAAAATTGATAATCACAAAGGTGTACTTGAAAGAGTCTGGTAAAGTACTTTATTTTGGTAAGAATGGATGTTGGAATTTAAAATAAGTTGATTAAAATTTGAGAATATTTGGTCTGACCATGTCCATATGCTAGAATTTCTATTTAGACAATGTGGTGAATTTTATACAATAAATGTGAGTAACTCTTATGTGAAATGGATCTTTGAAAGCAAAATTCTTCAACTCTTTGTTCATAAGCTGTTTCAGTTGTTATCTCATCCAGTCAAACAAAAAGGTGGGCTCCCAAATTTGTTAAAATCTCATAGTTATAATGCAAGCTAAATAATTGGAGAAGAACAGTCTAAACTATTATTTATTTGAATTCTAGCATTTGAATGGGGCATTACAGGCTTACAACATTTACTTTTCAGATCAACAACTTTTGTCTTATGCAGATTATTTTGTTGGGCAATTTTCTAAATCGTTCTGTGCCCTATAAAAGATAAAAATTAAAAAAACGATATGAAGCATTATCAGTTCTATTTGTGTTTGTTGAAGCTTCAAAGAAAAGGAAAAAGGGATTCAAAAAGTGCCATGTTTGGTAAAAGATGAGCTTGGGCGCTCCTCGTTTAACCCCTAAATTCAACCCTTTAAACCTTCTTGAAAGTTTTACTACGTTTGTTGTGTTTTATAAAATTGTTGACTTTAGCTTGGAGATCACTAGACATTTTGCACACAACGCAGAAATTAAATTTTTTTCTTGGAGGGCATCAAGGGGTAAGATTTTGCGTGTGTTCTTCTTGTTGCTACGGTTGTTGCTGAAATAATTGCACTTTCAAAACATTTGTGCTCAAGAATTTACTATTACCTAGAGTTTGATATAAATTATCCAATGCCTTTTATTATTATTATTATTATTATTATTATTATTATTTCAATTATTATTATTATTATTATTTCAATTAAATGGACTTTATCTTCTTTTTTTTGGGGGGGGGGGTTATACTGAAAGATGTGTACCCAGTATCCATATCGGCTTTATCTTTATTGTATTTTAAATGGATATAAAGTTGTGAAAGTAAAAGCTCTCTTGCTACACTATATATGTTTTTTTTATTATTATTTTATCAATCTAATGCCACAAGTAATTCCAGCATTATGATCAATTTCAGAGATATGGCCTAATAGTAGGTCATATTTCAGAGAAACATTTTTCTTCATTAGAGATTTAATCTTTTCCTATATAATGCCCTGTCATTGTTCACAATGTTGAAGTACGTGTTCATGAGCAAAATTAACACTGCTGAAGCTTTTATTTCTTTCTTACATGGACAAAGAGGTACATGCATCATTACACACACACATGATTTTTCTGATCACTAAATATTGTCATGAATATGCAAATATCAGGCTTGTAACTCCAAAGTTGTACTTGTATTAAGACTTGTACTTGCATACATAAATCGAAAAGAAGGGTCTAGTGTTGTTTGTGTGTTTGGTAATTAGAGCAATGAGTTCATATTTCTCAAAAGAGTATTATATGGCACTTTGGACTTGCAGGCTAGTGTATATGAGAGAAATTGTAGATTATGAATATGTCCTAGCTTGATGTATAAGCTCATAGCTATAAAAAGAAACCAAGTTCAAGATAGAGGCAATGTATTACAGTTTAGGTGGCTTTTTATATATTTAACATCATATTCGTATATATATTTGGTTACATTTATTTCAATATTTTTTAGAGCAAATGAAATTGCTGAAAATGGAGTCAAAATTAAGAGTATTTTCTTTCAAGATTCAGTTTGGGTCTCAGGTTCAATGGTGTCTTTACAGTTTTTCTGATTTTTTTTGGGAGGATTTGTTCTTCTTGCTTTGGCTGTTGTTCTTGTCTCTTTTGCAGATTATTGAATTCAAGAAGAGTTTAAGCACTATGAACTCTGCCTGTGAAAAAGGTACTTTACTTATGATACTAGCATTTAAGACTGTAGTATCCATTTGATTTTGAACATGTTTGATAATGGATGATTTTCTGTATTATCAACATGTTTATGTATGTATGTCATGCTTGCAATTCTGCTATGTTTTGGTTTTAACCTGAAGGAACCCACTATGAGTTACAGCGTTAATGATATGGAAATTGAAATTAACATGGCCACTGCCATGAAAGTGTACGAGTCTGACTTATAATACCTATTCGTGGCTTCTGAGTTGAAAGAAACATTTTCTCATTTTTTTCATGTTAACTGTTGCAAAATGCTTGCTATGCATGCATCTGCGGTGATGTCATTTAGCAGCGGTTATATACGCTACTGAATGCCCAAAAAGTGTAAGCTTTCTAACTTCTACTAAGCTTTTTAATAAGCTACAAGTAGCCATAAGTATTGTTAAAGTAGTTTAAGAATCTAAGTTAATGTGCTAACATTCTTATCTTAAAATTTAAGTTTTCAACCGCAATTAAATCTCTCAACAAGCTAGCGATAAAATGCCAAAAAAGTCAGAAGTTGCATAGAAATTTAGTGCTTCTAATTCAACCACTAAGCACACAAATCAATACTAGAATTGGTTGAGTGTCAGATGAATGACCTAGAGTGCACTGACCAAAACAATATTAGCTGTGTCATGATTGCAATTTGAAAAAGAGAAAAAAAAGAGACTATTCTCATTGAGATTAAAAATACAAAGCAAAATAAAATTGTCAAATCATCGATAGTAACAAGGGTCTAATAACTTCAATGACCCATTTACTTACAATTGCATATTCAACCCAACAATTGGATAGGCAGAATTAGCCTTAAATGCTTTCCTAAGACTTTGGTTTATATAATACCTAAGAATCAACCATAATATACCTTGAAGTAACTAAAAACAAGGTCCAAACAATTCACAAGAAAATACAAGACCTCAACTGACCGTGAAGAGAAGGATTGTGTTGAAAAGACAACTTGAATAGTTGATGCCAAGTAACAGCTAAAAGAAAGCAAAATAAAGGAACAAAAAAAGTTTAGCAAGCATTAGGTAAGTACTTATGATGAGTAGCGATTAATAAGAACCAACTCTATTTGTTTCAAAGATTGACCAATCCTATATATCCTGGTCTAAATTTGTAGGGTAACCAACAATAACAACAAAATCTTTTTCTACTAAGTGGGATCGGTTATATGGATTAATCGACGCTATAAACATCTATCGTAAATTATATTTTTAGACAAACCATTTAAATTTAAATTTCTCTTAATAATTTCTCCTATAGTTATATCAATTAGCACAAGCTTAAGTTATAATTTATTGATTTCATCATATAGTGTTTGGTTTCTTTGAGAATTGGAGGTTAAGAATTCTCCAATTGTTATTTTTGGGGTCAAAATTAAGAATCTTCTAATAGGATGGAGGCCCTGCCATCCTACAATGCATTAGAATGGGCCAATAGAACAATGGTAATGGAATAGGCTTCAAAGTTCTACATCTCATAAAAATATGATGTGACTTTGTCCGATGGTTTTAATGTAGGCCATTAGTTTATGGATTATAGTCCTGCTTTTACATTTTGGTTTGTAGATGCAACGTGATCTGTCCAATAATCAATATTACTTTACAAGTTTTTATTGGCTTGACTAATCAATAGAAGGACGGCAGCCCACCAGCAAATTACTTACCATACTCAATAATTTTTAAATATCAAGAATTACAATTGCAAGAGTCACCGTACAGATTATTAATTCTACAAGTATAGGCTATAAGTTTTCACTTGAACAAACTAAACTATAAAACTACTGCAGCCTATGAGGACATTAATAGGAACTGAACCACACTTGTATGCGTATGAATAAGCAACATATATGGACAAAGAAAATGCAGTATTATACTATGTTAATTAATCTGAAAAAAGGTCCATTAGAGGAATTACTAAGGCCATAGTACTAAACTACAACAATTGGGTCTTTTATGTATTTGCATTCATAGCACAAGACAACCCAACAAGCCATGGTATTAACAGAGGATCTACACGTTAATATTCGCCGGTGTTTTACAAATTGAAGGTGATTGTATGTAACAACAGCTACATGCCCAATATCCAACGAAATAAAGCTAACTTTAAAAGAACTACTTAGTCATGTTGTTTCTAGTTTCATTTTACAGATGAAATTAGGTTTGTGCATATCTTGATCAGACCTCCTATTTAAGAGGGAACAAGGTATTTAACCACAAATTCATCATGCACATTGAACTTAGAATTGAGGCAAGTCATTGTGCTGATAAAATGTCAAGGACCTTATTTCTAAGAAAATTTACTAACCTGTTCTGCAATGCTTCTTGGATAAGTAACACAGCCTCACTTGGCATAAATTTTACGAGGGATAGAGTCTTTCGGAATATGAAGTAGCTTCTAAACTATTGCCATTTCTGAAGTTCTTTGTGGGAGACCAAATGAAGTGGACAATTCAATCAATATGATGGATAGTGAAGCAGCAAATTTAGTAAGTCAAAACTATTAGATTGTATTATCAATTGGAAAATAATGCTAATTAGCAAGTTCAAGGGATTCAAAATATGAACGGACATTAAACTCCCCCCTCCCCCCAACGCTTAACCTATTGTTATGAGTAAAGATTAATTAAGATTATTGAGATTTGTAATTTCATTAATTCATAGATATCAAGAAGGGTGAAAGCAATTAACAGAATTCATAGCTAGAGGTGAGTATGAAACAATATGGAAAAATGGAGAAGATAGAGGATGTTCTTAGTTGTTAATATCATCAAGTTGAGATGTAATTTTACAGGAAAACAGGTACTCATGTATATGATTCCAACATTTGAATCACCAAAACTCCATGTCTTTTCTTTTTCTTTGTTTATAACCAAAAATTGAAAGAAAAAATGGTGCATAAGGTTTTTTTTTTTTTGAGGGGGAGGGGAGCAGCAACAAAACATTTTATAGTCAGAAAATGTGCATTAAACATAACATTTTATAGATAGAAAGTCAGCCGGGTCCTTCTCTCTGCCTCCTGCTTCAAAGGGATTGAAAACAAGAGAAGAAATTACCTTCTATCCTCTATTTGGTTCTCTACCTGGCTCCTCTCTACTTGTTTCCAGCAACAAGCACCATATAATCATAGCAAGTTTGAAGTTGGTACATAGTGTTTAGGTAAAGAGAAATAAGTGTAAATGTTAATCTAGAAAACTATGTAATAGAACAATTTAGAAGAATCAATAAACAGAGTAATAGAACAAATAACAATATGAACACAAATGCCTTACATTATTATTGAATATTGCAAATCTTAGTTTAATTCAGTCTACATGGGCAAATCTTTGAATAAGAAAACGGAAGGCAATAAGTAGTCAAGGGAAAATTTAGAGTATGTTTGGTTAGTTTTTTTTTTTTTTTAATAATTTTAAACAAGAATAACATTATGAAAGGTTCCTCAAAGGTGATAAACCATTGTCAATGTGCTAAAAAAATGGTCAATTTGACATCAAACATGTTTTCCAACCATCAAAGATCTACCATAATCAGATTTACTCTTTTAGGCAATGATAACAAAATAATTGCCAATAAAATGTGAAAGTTCTATTAAGTTTAGAACAATGAAGGTTAAAACAAGAATGAAAATACAACAAGAAAGAAGTTAGTGCCAGCTAAAGTAACCAAGCAGATCAAGCATATCAATATGGCAATATCAAATAGAGTGCTAACACACCAAAAAACCAATACTCTCCCACTTTAAGTAGTCATTTTCATCCTCTAATATAGAAATATGCACATTTTCTAGGACGTCATTGAAATAACAACATTTAGTAGAATTTGAAGCATTGACTACTGGAGAATTCCTAACAATAAATTACTTTGTGGTTGAATGTAACAATGGAAAGCCAATAAAATTATCCTCAGCTTATTATTTTCTTGCAATGTCAAGACCAAAGAGCACTTCCAAATAGAACCAATATTAACTGAAACAGTAAGAAGTTAACAGCCACTACCCACAATAGATAAAGCCATCTTCGATTTTCCATATGGCATAGTTTATGATATCGAAGCAGAGATAACGCCATAATTACTAGATCACGCTTTGAAAATTACTATTAAATTTTAATCTTCCCATTACTGTGCCGCACAAATTCCCAAAGCACCGAGGTTCATCAGAAACTCAATTTAAATAAATTACAAAGGTCATAAAAGAATTGGAATACTATATAATTAGACAAATTATAGACCAAAAAATGGTTGTGGTTACACTTTAACCAAGCCAAGAAAAGGTAAAACCAAAACCAAAATTGAAAGCAATTCCTCAAGAATAATAGTAAGAGAACTTTATACTTGCTTGCTTGCCTAAACACCAATGGCATGCTTCGAGCTTCTAACTAGTGAATCCACAGAGAGAGAGAGAGAGAGAGAGCTTCAATGAACAGAGAACGATGGAGTATAGAGTGAGATTTTAGGGCATGAAAGAATAATTAACAACAATTTTCCATAAAAAAAAATTCCCAATAAGTGAAACAAAAATGGAAGGAGAGCAAATTTGAAATGAAAATGAAAAGGCGGAAAATGCAATTAGAAAAGGTTACCTGATTTCAGTGATTTTGCTCCAAATCAGTACCTTGAAGATACTTTAGAGCGTGGGTTCCCTTTTTCTGCCCAAATTAGTACCTTCGAGAGTTAGGTAAAGCAAATGAAAATGAGAGTTGGGACGAATGGAGAGGGAGGATTTGGCCGAAGAGAGAACGAGGAGGAAGTCATGTGTTTTTTTTTTTTTTTTTTTTTTTTTTTGAGATTTTGGGAGAGAATGTAGAGTACAAAGAACAGAGAGAGGGAGAGACTGACGAGGAATGAAATCACAGGAGAGGAATGAGCGAATGTATTTCCCATTTTAGGCCCCAAAAAAAATGTATTTCACATTTAAAGGTAGTTAAAAAATTACTGTAAAAATGTAATAAACCGCTGGTAATTGAATGTAATTACTAGCAGTTGTGTGAGTGCCAAATCAGTCACCGGCAAATCTATAATTTTTGGCACCAAAAATTAGCTTTTTTGGTAGAATGCTTCTACTATTATTTCTGTCAATTTTTCTCTAACCCCTCTCTGTTTCTCCCCTAGTTTTCAATAACCAAAACCTCAAATTGTGAAATTGCTACCTCTAGTTTTTCGTCTCACTTCTTCATCAAGATGGTGATTTTCACAAAATTTATAGATACAATACCACCAAAAACAAAACTTGTCAAAGGCATATAGAGATTTTCTCAAGAATTAGGTAAAGTATAGAGCAAAGTCACAAAATTTTTATCTTTAAATTTAACACTAATGTTAAACAATTGGTCAAAGCACCTTTGAAATACATTCAAGTGATCAAGAATAGAGTTACCCTCCTTGAACCTCAAATTCATAGTCTATTTAAACAAAAACAATTTATTGTTGCTGAATTTAGAAGCATACAAGGATTCAAGCTTATCCCACAAAATTTTGGCATGTGATTCATTGGAAATGTGATTCAAAAAATTATCATCTACCCATTGTTAAATAAAACTACAAACCCTCTCATGCTTGAAAGCTTTCATTTTTAGAATTAGTTCTTGGAGTAACAAATATAAGTAAATATAGCTTTTTCACAAATAGTAAATCTTTCATCTTTTATATCCATTTATAATAATTTGCACCATTCAAATTGATCATTCTGCTGTAAATAGGTTCCATCTTTCAATCTAGCAAAAACTTGCAAGTAAATAACCGAAGCTTTGATATCACTTGTTCGTAAAGGATGTACAAAAAGCAAAATAATAGTAAGTAAAAGTTAAAACCTTTTCCTTGCTTGAAAGAGCTTTTGAGGAGCTAATATCAACATATAAAAAATATCCAAATAGTAAATATACAAAGATGCACCAAATAAAAAGAACAAGAGAACACACAATTTTTAACATGGAAATTAAATCTTATCAATATGAGAAGTAAAAACCACAACACCAAGTCTAACAATGAATTAATAAATACAATAATGATTATCTAACAATTATTGAGAACTCAACTTATTCTTTATTCACTATCAATAAAGTCAAAATCACCATAGTGATAATACACAAAATCCAAACAGTATAGGAATCCAACCAATAAAAGAAAAAATAATTTGATTACACAAATAAAATATTCACAGTGCCAAAAACAACACAATGAAATTTCACAAAGATCAAAGCACAATTGACCTTCCAATTAATCAAGATCATAAAATGAACAATTTTTCTTTCCTTCTTTTGTGGTGGCACTGCATCTCACATATATCAATAAAACTTAAAAACCTATTCAATATGTGCCTAGGTCCCCTACAATAGGAGATGCTGCTACACATGGTGCAATGAAACATTTTACGACTTTTTTTTGTAAAGACTAAGATATTTAATAAAAAAGATAAAAATTATAATTATGAAGACAAAACTTTAATTATAAAAAAAAAACTATACTTTTAAAAATTTTAACTATTTGTAGAGTTAAAATTTTTATCTTTTCTTATTAAACCTTAAACTCTAAAAATTTTAAAAAGTCATAAAACGCCTTACTACACTACATGCAACAGGGGATGCAAGCACACCTATTCTATTATTATTATTATTATTATTATTATTATTATTATTATTATTATTAGTTAAAAAAATGATTGCTTTTCATTATTGTTCATTAGGAACCACACAATATTGTTTTTAAAAACATCTTTTGATGAGATCCACAATAACTTTTGTGGCGGAACCCACGTAAATTTTGTAATTGTTGTGCAGATGGTTCAATATATATATAGCAACATTATTATAATCAAACCAGACTTGTCGATTCAATTGAAAAATTGGTGAATTAGCTATTTGTTCAATTTGGAGATACTTCAAAACTTACTTGACTCAAAATTAGTTAAATTTAGTTAAGAACTGAATTAAACCGACCGATTTTAAGTGAAAAGTGACTTTATACCCATGATTAAATCGGCCTACACTATTATTTATTTTGCAAAACAAGCTTATATATCATGCTTTTATTTTGGCATTTAAGCAAAACTTCCATCATACGTCTTGAACTTTTGGCCTCTAGAGCTAATCAGGCACGCCTTCTCCATTTGAACCAACAAATACTTGCCATTTGGTGTTGCACTATTTAATATAAAACCTCTATTATACTTCTATTTTAGCAAATCAAAATTTTCATCATATTCGAACCCCTCCTCTTAGAATCAAAGACCACAACTTTACCATTAAGCTACTAATGTTATTTTTTTATAATAACAAAGTTGTAATATAATATATAAGAAATAAAAATAAAATTCATATAATTTTTATTAAAAATTTATATAAATAAATTTTAAAAAAATTAAAATTTAAATATTATATTATACTTAATTTATTTTTATACATAATTAGTTATAATATATTTTAAAATTAATTATTATTTATTTATTATTATTTATTATATCAAATTTTTAATATATAAAATAAAAAGTATATATATTTAATTATTATTAATTTAACCACAATTCATCTACAATGAAATTAATAAATTATAAATTAATATTTTTATTAGTTTAATATTTAATTTAATTTTAAAAACAATATATAAACAGGAGGTCCTTCGGTCGCGTGGCTTTTTCAAATGAAGCAACCATCATTTTTTTATAGCATTCCATGTGGGCTCCACATTGATGAGGACCCACGACAAAATAATATTCAACAAACCCACAATAATATATCCTCCAAACTGTATCACTACTTTTTTATTTAAGGGTCATTGAACATCACCAATTTTCCAGAACCATTTAAGTTTTGTTTGCTCTGCAATCTAATTTCAGTGAGAGAGATGTCTCTGGTTAGTAGTCTGGAGGCTGATCTTGAACTCAAAGCTTCTGCTTTGAAGTATCTTGAAATATTTTCCACCAGATTTTATGAGCTTGCCACTATCTCCCCTGACATTATACAGAGCGTTGAAATTGTTGAAGGCGAATGGGGCACTGCAGGCTTCGTCTTCGTCATGCATTATACCGTAGGTGAGGCAATTTCAACTTCACTCTCTACTTTTAAATTACTGCTTCACTTATGATTTATTTTGAATCTTAATTATCTATTTTTGTCCATATAGTTGAAACCAGTCATGCTTAATATGAAATCTTGATTTTCAGAGTGATTAACAATTTATTTTGTCGTACCTTTATGATGAAATTTTGAAGTAGTAAGGGCTTAATGGCTAATAACTTTTTAAATCGCATAACATGGATTAATTTTAGGCTAAACCACCTAGAGTAAACTATAATTTACCTAATAATATTCTAGTCTATGATGAACTTCTCCGAGAGGATCAGTATAGGCAGATTTTAGTCTTATTTCGACTTTTTGCTATCTGACATTTTTAGATCCACTAAAATATGCTGAACCAAAGCAAAAACAATATTCTTCAGGCTGAAATGGTTGACCAATTATTATAACCTTCCTTTTTGATTTCTTCTACTGGACTCAGAAAAATGGTTTGATTATTTAAACTTAATTAATTTGCATATATAAACTTTGGATTTGAATTAGATGCTCAATGAGGCATAATTATATTACATATGATCTTGTGGACATTACACAGATGGGAAACCGCAGGTGGCTCATAACATGGTGGAAAGCATAAACTTAACAGACCTATCAGTCACTTTCAAAGTGATTGAGGGAGATCTGTTGGAGGTATACAAAAGCTTCAAATTAATTATGAAACTGAGTCCACATATACTGGAGGGAAGCGTTCTGCATTGGACCTTGGAATATGAGAAGCCAAACGAAGACACTCCAGACCCAAACTCCTTGCTGGAGGAGGTTCTTCAAGTGTCCAAAGACGTCGATGCTTACGATAGCAATCTCATCTAGTTACAACTACTCGAGGTTGTTTTCTTGCATTATGCTGCCATACGAACGTACTAAAGTTGGTGTGTCAAATAAAAGTTGACTTTTGTCAGCTTCTCTGTGCGTGTATCTTTATATTTTGCTATTTAGAAAATGGGGTTAACGCGCTTGACATGAGCAAGCGCATATGTACGTAGCTACCACTGCAATGTATATGCAAGTTCCTCGCTCAATGATGTCAATTCTAGTTATTGAGATTGAAGGAAAAGAAAATGGGGACTACATACATACATAAATGAGAGGCACACGCACCTCTTTCAAATATCAGTTTGATCTTTCTTGCAGCTTACCTTCTGTTCTACACTTATTAAAAAGAAAGAAAGTAAGCCGGAGTCTTGATACACATCTAGTAGACTACTAGTCACTCCTGAGCATTTATTTGGGATAAAAAATTTTTAAAAATGAAGTAAAATATATCTTTTTTGATATCTTGTTTGAATCCCATGCATATACAATAATTTCCACTCATATTTAATTTCTAGATATGAAGATCAAATATAAGAACAATCACATAATTTAAAGTACAATATATCACTATATTCTAAATGACATTTTACCTTTCTTTAAAACAAAATAATGTTGGTGAAAATTATGTTCAGTATTCTCTTTATTTTAATTTATTTTTATATTTTGCTTTAGTTCATAAACTGAGTACTCATGTAGCTTTCGCCTTTTGTTACTCTCAAAGTCATTCCTAGCACTTTCACGTCTTTCAAACAAAGTATAGAAGTCTGCTCCTAAATTAAACGAACAGTATCAGTCATTTTTAATATTTCAATACACATCGAAAGATAAAGCTAGCTATCATATGATATCATTTCCCATCAATAATTTTGTTTGTCCTATACTAGCTACTTGCACCATCTAGCTAGTTGCCTATAACTAAACTCAAGAACTTATTCCCTATTCAATGTCAGATGAGGAACGCATTTCCTCTCATATATTGTCCCTCTAAACTTTTGCTATTCATATCTTTCGGTATCAAACATTATTTTGGTGTATCGATCGACATGGCACTGAGTGGTAAAGTGGAAACTGAAATGGTTAGTGTCAAATGTTTGTTTCACTTATTTCTTGAACAATTTCATAATATTCTAAGATTATTGTTGAGATTAATAGTCTCAGTTTTTAAAGGCTTGCTTATAAAATTACGAAATTGTTCAATATTATCACTGTTGATTGTTCTACACTAAAATTAGTATCACAAGAGTATAATGACAATTTAAATCATGTCTAGCACATTGATCGATTTCAAGCCAAACCAAAAGAGGATATACGTATATGTAATTAAGTTACCGAATAAATGTTTTGTTGAGCAAAAGTGGGACCAATAAACCCACACAGCAATCATGTTTTGTTGTCATAAATTACCGCTCGAGTATTTGAACTTGATCTTCAATGCTTGTGAAACTCTGTGAAGAGGGAAGAAAAACGAGTAGGAAGGAGAAAGTCGAAGCCGTTGATGATGAGAACAAGAGTGTTACAAGAGTTTCAGGGCCATTAAGAGAATATTAAGGGTGCAACGCCTGAATCTTACTTGGACTTTGCTGCTAAGGTCACACTAGATATTGATGCTCATCTTTTCAAGGCATAGACCCTAAATTATCTATGAATTGTTAAAAGAAGGGGGAAAAGAAGATAAAAAGATTTGGATTTGGCTTGATCTTAACTCTTAAGTGCTTAATATCTGTTTGCAGTTTGATTTGAAGAATGGAACAAGGATGTTTGCTTCTCTCTTTGCCCGTCCTTGCTTGGAATCTATCCATTAAAGGATGTATCTTATTCTTAGTTTTCGATTTTTTTTTTTGGGAGTGTGTCTGTGTCTGTTTGTAATGCATGTTCACTGTAAACATACATAAGTGAATTATTTATTACACAAGCTGGATCTTATATTTGGCACACTTTCTGACGTTTAACAATCACCAATCAAAAAAATAAAAAGTAACAGTAGTCTAATTGATATGTTAATATTTTAATTTTTTAAAATTTAACAATAGTGAACAAAACTTGACACAACACCGGTGTCGTGTAAACTTTGCAAATATGAGGCAGTGTAATTGATTATTTTGCATCCAACTACTTGCATAAAAATGTGAAACTTTGGACCAAGGGATTTTGGGGGGGGGGGGGGGGGAGAGGGGAGCCAATAAAAATACATTTTAATTAGTCTAATTGGAAAGGAGCGATTGCATCTATTCTAATCAATTTTGATTTGACTTCTATGTGAAGAAGCATTTCAAGATTACAATCTTTAAAGAGTATGTAAAGAGTATGTCGTTTTATATAAAATCTCTTGAAGATATCTAATTTGGATAAGGTTCGAGAACTTCTAATTACAGTACTTAAAAAAAAAATGATAAACTTGGATACGGTACCTAAGAAATGCAAATATTTCAATCCACAAGTTAAATATGATATCAAGTTATATATATATATATATATATAAAAGAAGAAGTTTAAGATTGCATTATATCTCATTCAAATTCAAATAACACACGTGATCAGATAAAATTTAAGCAATTACATGATATACTTCAGGGACGGACCAGGTACAACACTTTAGAGGTAGTCGCCCCATGAAAAAAAAAATTGTGTGTATTATGTGTGTACATATATATATATATATATATATATGTGTGTGTGTGTATATAATTTTATTTTTCCAAAATTCTTAAATTTGCTCTTCTAAAATTTTTTATTTACCCCCTTTAATACTTTAAAGTGTTAAACACATACTTTTATAAATATTAAAGCCTCTTATATTGACTATAAAAGTAAATTTTATAAAATAAATAAAACACATTAAAACTTCTCTAAGAATGAAATATAATACTCTTTACTCTAATTCTTATTTTTTTTACAAAATTCCTTTCTTTTCGCTTTCTTTAACTACACTGTTTACTCACTGTGAAAATAAGACTTTCTCATGAAATGAAAGATGATTTTCTCATAGATAATTTGGTTGTTTATATTGAAAAGAAAATTATAACAAATTTTACTATAAAAGAGATTATAGATGTATTTTATTTATTTAAAAATAAAAAAATATTCCTAGTGGCTAATATATATTATATTATTTTTAGTGTATACTTTTTTATATTAAAGTAATTATATTTATTTTAAAGTTATTATATTGTAAGACTCAGAGAAAAAAATGGATACCACTCTTAAACAAGGATTTGGATCGGTTCATGTTGAAGACCCTCATATTCGCTCATATCTTTTACAAATTTTTTTTTTAATTTTTCTTTTTTCTTGGGGGGAGAAAATAGATCCCTCATTAAAAAAAAAAAAGAAAGAAACATGAACATTCTCTTAACATAAAGGGGTCTATTTCCCTCAAACCAATGCCTTCGCAAATTTAGGTTTAACAATGAATCACAAAGGCACAAATATGCCAATGATGTTATTATATTTTTTATTTTGTTATTATTATGTATCTTGATTTTTTTAATTTTAATAAATCTTGTTATTATATTAATTTAATAAATACTTAAAATTACATTTTTAATAATTATTCAGACGCGTATTAGGTACAAATTTTTGCCCCGACCCCCTTACAATTTTTTTTTGGGTTCCGTCTCCCATATATTTATTCATCTACACGTCAAGTGATACCATGTCAACTAGAAATATTTTATTTTTATTTTATTAAATATGAATAATAATTTATTGGGTTTCTTTTTGTATTACTACCGACAATAAGGATATTATTAAAAAAAAAAGACAAAGACAAATTTAGAAGGAATATTAGTCTTTGCTTATTCTAGAAGAGTGATGATACACAATAATTGTAATTGAAGAAACAACGTGATGTTTAATTATGATATAATAATTATTAAATATTATGATATTTTTTACTTATTTTAGTAAATTTATTCTATTAAGATCTATTAATGATTAAATAAATTAATATTCTAATGATTATTTAATATATTATTTTATGTTTAACAATAATTGCATCATAAAATACATAATATTTTTAAATTTATAATATCATCTCTTAATCTAGACAAATCAAAACTTCGAGTGACTTATTAATCTTTGCCTAAACTGAAAGAGAAAGGAGCAATAAATAAAATGAAATCTCTTTATATATATATATATATATATATATATATATATATTACATATTATTTATTAGGTCATAGTTGTCACAAAGTCTAAATCCAAAGATTTGCTAAATCTGTACAATGGACACTAAATATTTACAGAATCCAATATATTGATCTAATCTAAGTAGACTTAAATAGTTTCTTTTATATTCAGCCAAAAAAAACTAATTTCTTTTGTAATTGGGTTGGGCCTACACCCAACCAATTCTAAAAGTCAAAGGATGATGATTTGTTAAATGCTTAATTTCAATTAAATTTAGATGGTTAGATTTAAGGGCTATTTGAAACTGCTACAACTTTTGTTGTTGGTGGTTTGCTAAATTTACGATAAAAGTTACAAATTTATGTTTGCGTTTTCCTCCCCTTTAAGTGTTTTTAGAAACTACAACAGCTTTTAAGAAGTATTTAAGGGAAGGCTTTCAAAAGTAGTTATTACTGATAGAAATTTAAAATGTCAAATATCCTCAGTGTGAACGTACCACTATTAGGTTTATATTATTACCATCTTCTCATGTTTTCATTTTTTTTTTTTAAATCAAAACACAAATTGTTGTTATCTTTCACAAATACCAGAAAAACAATCTCATATATTTGTTCATTTGCATCATAAAAAGAAAAAGTCATTCGATTTAATTTTTGTTCGTAACTCTATATAAATGCTAATTTGATGAATATTTAACTTTCATCCATATTTTATTTATTTTAATTTAATCTCTGACTAGTTTAAATTATTTTGGATCTTTAGTATTACAAAAAAAGTAACAGATACCCATTATATCATTTTTACACATATATTGTAATTTTTTAAAATTATTATCAATATTGTATTAATCAATTTTTCTTTTAAAAAACATGTTTATAATTAATATGTTTACTAAACATTATTTTTACCTTGTCTAAACAGCAACTTCTTCCCAATACCTACGGCACAAAAAAGCTACAGCATTCCCAAATCGACCCTCAATTTAGTGATGGTACTTAGTAACCCTTAAATATATATTATATAATTAATTAAGAAAAAATATAGAATTAAAGACTAAAAAAATAATTAAATTTATATGCAATTATCTATATCTTTACTATCAAATTCTCCAATTAAAATATAATAATTATATAATTTTTTAATAATAATGATATGACAAGTATATAATTTAATTAAAAAATTATACAATTGTCATATTTTAATTAAATAATTTAATAATAAAAATAATATATATATATATATATATAAGTTTTTATAAAAAATATTATTGTAAATTAAAATTGTTTTTAATCTTTTTTAAATGCAAGAAAGGAAGTAAGAAAGAAATGTAATTAATATATGAAGAGTTAAAGTCGTATAGGTATAACACTTCTTCCGTTATTTTTGCTATGTTACATTTTTTTCAAGTGCTCATCCTAAAATTTAAGCCCAAATACTCAATATAAAAAGCGCACCTCTTTAACTATTAGATCCCTTGTAGTTTTGCAAATGAATC
The DNA here is from genome assembly GCA_026724425.1 of Erythrophleum ivorense. Lineage (NCBI taxonomy): Eukaryota > Viridiplantae > Streptophyta > Magnoliopsida > Fabales > Fabaceae > Erythrophleum > Erythrophleum ivorense. The sequence goes on from JAIUCV010000009.1 coordinate 48,920,180, forward strand.
TTTAATTGTTCATCAGGTTTGAAGATCTTTGTTTTAATTTTTGCGTTGCACTAGCCTTTCGTATTTGTCCAAATCTTTATTATGTTATATATCAGTTTGCAGGAATAAATTTTTCTTACGTTGTAAGTTGTTTAGACCAATTTGCCCCTCAGTAAATTTATTTTTTTTCACATTGTGAATGATAGTGGATTTAGTTGAGATTTTGGTTATACAGCTTTCCTTTCAGTACAGTATTTATGTTTATTTTATAATATTAGTTTTATATGAATTTGGAGTATTTTAAAATTCAATTATATCTTTTATCACATGATTCTTGCCTACCTCTTCTTAAACTCATTATGAAGTCCCATCCCAGACATAGACGACACAATGTCAAGAGAAAATCTCACAAAATCTAAGTCAGATCAATCCAAATCTTTCAAGTTTACTAACTGCTCCATCAGTTTTATCGAATCTTTTAAGAATTAAATTTCAATGAAGACCCAACTGCAGTTATACAGATGAACTTACATATATATATATATATATATATATATATAATTGTATCAAACGTATAGCTATGTTTGGGAGTTTACGAGAAGATGGAATGGAATGACAATAGAATAGAATGGAATGAAGTAAAGTGATAAGTCATTTGTTATTCCATTATTTGAGAGTTTTTAATAAAGGAAGGGATGGAATTCCTATTCTATTGTTTAAAAGTTGCAATAAAATGAATAAAATGAAATAGTTTATAATTTTTTTTTCAATGTTACCTTTATGAAATAAATTCATATACAAAAGTATGAAATAAAGGTATTATGTGTTCATAATACATAATAACTTGGTAAGAACATCATTAAAAAATAAATAATTAATCAGCTTGGTTTTTTAATTTAAAAAAAAAAACTAAAAATCTTGCAAATGGATCGTTTATAATTCATTGCAGCACATTTATTTTCGGCAAATTTCATGGTGTTTCACTTCATAATCATCTTCAGTTAACTAAAATATAGAAATTAAAAGAAAAAAAACCAATAAGATACTTGTAAATGTAATATTCAGTAGTCCCACGGGAAAAAAATGTGAAAACCACCCCATTTCTCAGGCAAAACCATATACCTGCGACATCTCCACATTATTATTATATACTACCTTCTAACCTGAGATGCACATTGATAAAGAGGCACATCTCATATTATTACTCTAGGAGGAAGCTCGAGGCACCCAAGCAACAGAGATGGAGTAAACTCCATGTGCGTCAGCGGAGAAACCGAATTGAGAGGGTATTTTGTAATTTTTAAGATAAGTGGAAGCCTTTTTATTATTGACTTTCTAATTTGAAGGGAAAATAATTATAATTTTTTATGACAAAGAGGGCCGTAGAAGTCATTTCTTATTATTCCATTTCATCTCGCAACATCCCAAATAATGGCTCAATCTACTTTAATCATTTTATTTCATCTCATACCTTTCATGCATCCGTCCAAACACTACTTTAGTCATTCTTCCCAAAATCATATATACTAGTACTAGTATAGATAATATAAGAAAGAAAAGTTCAAAATGCACGTGGAAGGATGTGAAGTTAAATAATTTTTTATTATATTTTCTTAATTATTTTAAAAATAAAGAACACTACAATTTTATTTTATTTTTAAAAAATTATTTATAAATAAATTTAAAAAAATTGACACCCGCATGTCAAGCCAACAAATATGCACAATTCAACTATAATATATAATATCTCATCACTTCGAAACTGTATTAATATTTATATCTTCCTAGATAGATATGGTAGCTATTAGCAATGTTAATTATATTTTAAGAAACTAAAACCTCTTCCCCACCCCAAAAATAAATAAATAAATAAAGAGCTCATTTGATTTCGCAGAAGATAAGACTTAATAATGCAAGAAATCAATCATTATATGCTTATTGCATTGACGTTTATCAAGATAATTATTTATGAGATCATACTATCATATATGTTTGTTAATGAATTGTATAAGGCAAGACATGATAAATTTTGAATTATTTGGACAAATATCCTTAAATTGAATATTAGTGCGAAATTCAATAGGACAATTAAACGAGGTTAATGATAATCATTTTGATTTGTGATCATTTTAACTTATCATATATACTTATTTTTAGGGTAATAATTATCCTTGGTCTCGTTTTGATCATCGATTTGATTTATATATAAATATTAAATATTAAATATTAAATATTTGAAATTTCTTATTTCCTGGACTTAAATATTTTATAATTTTTTTATTTATACATTAATATATTATACATTATAAATATTTAAGATATTTATTTATCAAATGCCACCTAAAGAATTTAGGTTTGTAAGTCCAATAATTAGCAATGATTGACTACTATCATACTTAAAAGAGCATTATATATCTTACATCAATTGAGAAACTAAGCCCCGGTTTGATACATAAAAAATTAAATATAAAAAGAGAAAGAAAAAAAAAGTGATTTTGTAAATAAAAAATATGTATAATATCTTTATTTTTAATGATTGAATAATAATTGATAGATAATATTAAATAATAATTATAAAGATAAAATTATAGTTCTCTTCAACTTTTACTTTACTTTTTATTTTACATAAAAATACCAAATGAGCCGTAAACAAGTACTATAATCGGCCTAAAAAAAAAATAGAAAGCAAGAAAGAGTAGATAGAAAGATTTTCAACTAACTACAACAATTTACATCTCGCTACATGCATGCCTCACAATTTTTGTTATATAAAGGTCATTGCATGCCAAAGTTTCAACAGGAAACGATTTGTAAGAAATATCACATCCTAGCACAGTAGGAGCGGATAAGATTAAGACCCCATGGCATAGGTGGTCTCCCCCTATTTTGACTTAAAATCATCAGTTTTTTTATATCATGTTTTGGATCACAAGTTATTAGATGTAGACCATTAATCTATTACATATTAACCCATTTCGCAATTAGCAGCTACGTTAAATTGCGTAGGTGCGAAGAGTTTATCTCATAGAAGGTGAGAAGTCCACAACCCAAACCACATAAGCAGTAGTACTCTATTCTTGATGAATTTTAAAAAGGGTTTGAAATTGGACGTTTATTTGTAGTGGGTTGTTATTCAATAAATTGCCTCACGATTTAATCTGTGTCACAATTCAGATTCAGAGCTGTGAATTACAGTAGCTGCACCAATTTCCAAAGGAGATTTTACTAGAAAATTGCTTCTATGTCTCTCTTTTTTATTTTCTTTTTATATGTCAATTTTTTTCTATATGTGTTAAAACTCTCACAAAATGCATGATCATACATTCATAGAAAATTAAGTGTTTGATTATTTTCTACTCAAAAATAACTGGCCTCATTTGAATTTTAAAATTCAAATGAGATAAATAATAATTATTAATTAATTAACACATAATTAATTATTTAATTAATTTAATTTTTATATGAATTACTGTGTTTAAATTAGCCTATCATAGGCCACCTAATAACCTAATCGTTCTCACATCGTCGGTATCAAGCTAAAAACTTTGACCCAAAAAAAAAAAAGACCTAAATAGAAATGTAGTTTCAGCATCCTTATTCATCTTCAACCGATAGCCTAAGAAACTCACTTGTCAAGTATCTTTAAATTTAGAGTCAATTATTATATCAATGTGTTGTGTTATGAAAATATACACACTAACATACATATCGCATAAATAATTTAGTAAAATGTAGAGTATTGTTCATACAAGAATTTATTATTAAGATAATTATCAAATACGAAAATTATGCACTTTAATTTAAATCAAGCCAACAATAAAAATAATAAAAAATTAAACTGAATTAAAAACATAAAAATGACAAAATAAAGGAGAGACACTATTTTAGACTAAATTGAGAAATAAAAAGTTTGGAATTATAATTCTTCCTAACATTTTATAAAAAGTCAATTAACTTCTCTCTATATTTCTTTTAACAATAATCTTTACTAATATAGAACTTTAATTTACCAATAAACATCTTTCAAATTATCTAAAAGCATTTCCATATCCAATTCATAATTTCTTATACATTTTATTGAGAGACTTGATTAAGAATAAATCCTAATGTAACTATATAAGATTGATCAATATATTCTTATCTTACAAATAGATCAATCCACTTAATATTGGAAATTTCATTAACTCACAGTATCTAATACATAGTCTAGTCTTAAATTTTTTTTTTAAATTCATTAGATGACACAAATTATCTAATAATTTTTATATACTTAAAAGTATGAAGAATAGAGATTAAGTAAACAAATGATAACGTAAACACATACTAATATTCATCACAATCTCAAAACAACAATACCAATTCATAAATACAAGCATGAACAACATAAAAAATAGTGCATATATCAAATGGGTCTAAAAATATAAAGAAAAATAAAGGAAGAAGAGAAAAATAAAACTAATTGGTGAATTTCAAAACCAAACTTCTCCCATGACATGAAACTCTCCCCAAAAGCTTAGAACAGCATCCTCCCTTGAGAAACGTTGAAACCCCCTCTAAAATCCTGGGTCTAAAATTAAAACAATGTTGTCCAATACTATTGTGAATGGCACCAAGCGCCAATTTCAAGCATTGTGGCTCTGTGTATTCTGTTCTTCAAATTGAAGTTGTTTGAAATTTGGGTGCTACGCCGCTCGAAACCGCCACCACAGCCTTGTAATTTTTTCACCAATGATTTTTAATTTTAACAACAATTTTTTACCCTTTTCAACAATCATTCTTAGCTTTTGTTACTTTGTATCTATAACTCTACAAAAACTTAAAAATAATCTAATTACTATTTATAATTTATTAATAAAAATTAAACAATTTAATAATTTAAAGATCTGAATAAAAACACAAAATATAACTTATACTGAACTAAAACAAAAATTAACTTAAAACTAAAGAAATGAAAACTAAAACTTATTAAGCATTAACTTAACTAAAATTTATTAAATTTATATATCAAAAATATAACATAAATCCAATCTTAATACTATAAGTCCCTTAAAATAATAAAAAAATCATGATAAAGTTGCAACTTATTACAGTTCTTTAAAAAAAATATTATTGTTCTTAACTTAGTTCTTAAAAAATTAGTTTTATTATTTTAAAAAATATATTACTTTATCATTGATCCTAACTCATTAATATTAAATTGATGATAACAAATTTTTAAATCAAAATTAAATTGATGACGTTATAAATAAATTGATTGTAATAAACTTTCAAAAACTAAATCGATATCAAAGAATCATGATTAATCATTTGATAATTAAATCTTACATATATTATCAATGATGGAACTTCATCGCAAGTGTAATTGCATTATGATCATGTGGTTGGGAAAAAACCATCAACTACGTAAGAAAGTCTTATTCACGTAAAATAATTTTATTGTTTGAAATTAATATTTGATATGCTTAACAATTAATTTAATTATAAGAAATTTAAATATTGGAGTTATAAAATTTTAAAATTTCTACATTAATAATTATGATCAATCAATCATTAAACAAATTTTTTTTGAATATTTCATATATTTTACACAAATATTTTATAGATAATTAAAAATTTAGGAATGCTAGATAAAAGAAAGATTACAATGAAATTTTTGTCTGTTAAGTGTGCATGAAGCTTCACTTTCATTTACTTTAATTTTGTACTTTATCTTTCATAACATTGTTAATATTTTTTTTCTCAAACTAATGTGTCTAAAATACAGATTCTTGCAAAATTAAGTGCGAGAAAACCAGTTAATGACATTTAAAAAAAAAAGATAAAATTGAAACTGATAAAAATTTAATTTAAAAAAAAAACGAAGCATATCACACGAGAAATTAAGGGACAAATTGATATATCTGGGACTTGCACGAAATTGTGTAACCCCCAATAATTAACAATGATTGACCACATTATTATTAAAAAAGCACCATAATCCAGCCTAGAGAAAGAATAGTTAGATAATCTTCAACTAACCCACAATAATATATCCTCCAAAATGCATCACAAATTTTTTATTTAAGGGTCATTGAACAACACCAATTTTCCACAACCATTTTTCTTTTCCTTACATTGTAAGTTTTGTTTGCTCTGCAATCTAATTTCAGTGAGAGATGTCTCTGGTTAGTAGTCTGGAGGCTGATCTTGAACTCAAGACTTCTGCTTTGAAGTTTCTTGAAATATTTTCCACCAGAACATATGAGCTTGCCACTATCTCCCCTGACATTATACAGAGCCTTGAAATTGTTGAAGGTGAATGGGGCACTGCAGGCTTCGTCATCCTCGTGCATTATACCGTAGGTAAGGCAACTTCAACCTCACTATCTACTTTTTTAAATTAATGCTTCACTTATGATTTCTTTTGAATCTTGATACTCTATTTTTGTCCGTAGAGTTGAAACCAGTTATGCTTAATATGAAATCACATGATTTTTAGTGTTATTAACAATTTTTTTATTGTATCTTTTATGATGAAAATTTAAAGCAGGAAGGGCTTAATGGCTAATAAATTTTTAAACCGCATAAGATAAATCAATTTTATGCTAAACCATAGAGTAAACTATAATTTACCTAATAATATTCTAGTCTATGATGAACTTGTCCAAGAGGATCAGTATAGGCAGATTTTAGTCTTATTTTGACTTTTTGCTATATGACATTTTCAAAAATGTTTTGAGGACCTGAAGATCCACTAAAATATGCAGAACCGAGAAAAAATAATATTTTTCAGGCTGAAATGGCTGACCATTTATTATAACCTTCCTTTATGTTTTCTTCTGCTTGACTCAGCAAAATGGTTTGATTAATTAAACTTAATTAATTTGCATATAATTAAAAATTTTGGATTTGAACTTGATGCTAAGGAGGCATAATTATATTACATATGATCATGTGGATATATATATATATATATATATATACACAGATGGGAAACCACAGGTGGCTAAGGAGGTGGCGGAAAGCATAAACTTAACAGACCTATCAATCACTTTCAAAGTGATAGAGGGAGATCTGGTGGAGGAATACAAGAGCTTCAAATTCATTCTAAAACTGAGTCCCAATATACTGGAGGGAAGCGTTCTGCATTGGACCTTGGAATATGAGAAGCCAAATGAAGACACTCCAGATCCAAACTCCTTGCTGGAGGAGGTTCTTCAAGTGTCCAAAGACATTGATGCTTACCTTGGCAATCTCATTTAGACATAACTATTCGAGGCTGCTTTCTTGCATGTATGCTGCATACGTACGTACTAAAGTTGGTGTGTCAAATAAAAGTTGACTTTGTCAGCTTCTCTATGCATGTATTTTTATATTTTGCCATCTAGAAAATGGAGTTAACGCGCTTGACATGAGCAAGAGCATATGTGCGTAGCTACCTCTACAATGTAAATGCAAGTTCCTACTCTGTCGATAAATGGATCAAAGATGTCAATTCTAGTTATTGAGATTGAAGGAAAAGAAAATGGGGACTACATACATACAGAAACGAGAGGCGCACGCGCCCTTTTCAAATCTCAGTTTGATCTTTATTGCAGCTTACCTTCTGTTCTACACTAAAATAAAAAAGAAAGAAAGAAAGAAAGAAAGAAAAGAGAAGCCCGAGTGTTGATACACATCTAGCAGACCAGCAGTCATTACTGAGCCTTTATTTGAGATTAAAATAAAGGACAAAAAATAAAATGAAGTAAAATATATTTTTTAATACCTTGTTTGAATCCCATGCATATAAAATAATTTCCACTCATATTTAATTTCTAGATATCAAGATCAAATATAGGAAGAACAATCACACAATTTAAGTACCATAATATCACTATATATATTCTAAATGACTTTTTTACCATTTTTGAAAAAAAAAATATTGTTGATGAAATTTATGTTCAGTTTTTTCTTTATTTTAGTTTATTTTTATATTTTGCTTTAGTTCATAAACTGAGTTCTCATATAGCTTTCACCTCTAAATTTTGTTACTCTCAATCATTCCTAACACTTTCACGTCTTTCAAACAAAGTATAAAAGTTTGCTTCTAAATTAAGCGAATAGTATGAGCCAAAATCATTTTTAATATATGACAATATGATGTCATATCCCATGATAATATGATGTCATATCCCATGAATAATTTTGTCTGTCCTATGCTAGCTACTTGCACCATCTAGCTAGTTGTCTATAACCAAACTCAAGAACTTATTCCCCATTTAATGTCAGATAAGGGAAGTGTTTCCTGTCATATATCGTCCCTTTAAACTTTTGCTATTCATATCTTTCTGTATCAAACCTCTGCCCATCCTTGCTTGGAATCTATCTATGTATCTATCTTATCCTTAGTTTTCTTTTTTTCTTTTTTATTTGGTGTGTCTGTGTGCGTTTGTAATGTATGTTCACTGTAAACATAAGTAAGTGAATTATATATTAATCAAGCTGGATCTTATATTCAACACACTTCCTGACGTTCAATAATCACCGATCACACATTGTAAAATAAAAGTAACAGTAGTGTAATTAATATGTGAATATTTTAATCTTTCAAAATCTAACAACAGTGAATAAAACTTGACACGACACCGGTGTCGTGTAGACTTCGCAAATATGAGGCAACGTAATTGATTAATTTTGTATCCAACTACTTCGAGAAATTAAATAGGGAGATAAGTTTTAGGTCATATAAGATGAGATGTTACGATCTATAATCAATCCGAAGACCTAAAAAGATGACATCAGTACAGAGAGGAAGAGAGTAGGGTTACAATTTACGCGAGAGAAGGAAAGAGTGAAGCAGTTTCTCTGCGTGATCTTATTTTAAAAGAGTATTTGGACAGTCCACATTTTATTAAGGGAATCTTGTTAATATCCCTTAAAGATAAAGACAAACATTTAACTCCTATAAATAGAATAATTAATACTAAATAAAATATGTGAGTTGAGGTATATTTTCTAAATAGGTTAATGAATAGCCTAATTTATTATAAGCTATTTATAATACATAAACCCAATTCATATATATAGTGGTAAATACATAATTAATTATTTAATATTATTAAAACTAAATATGTTAATTAGTATAATAATTAATTAATACTAATATATACTCAATTAATATTCCAACAACTACTTGCATAAAAAACGTGTAAACTTTGGACCAGGGGATTTTTTTTTTGGGAGACTAATAGAAAAACATTTTAATTACTCCAATTGGAAAGGAGCGATTGCATCTATATATTCTAATCAATTTTCGTTTGACTTCTACGTGAAGCATTTCAAAATTAAAATCTTTGAACAGTATGTCATTATAAAATTTCTTGAAGATATCTAATTTCGGATGAGGTTCGAGAACTTCTAATTACAGAACTAAAAAAAATGTATAAACTTGAATGCGGTACATAAGAAGTGCAAATATTACAACCCTCAAGTTAAATATGATATCAAGTGATCAATACGGGAAAGTTTAATATTGCATTATGTCTCATTCAAATTTAAATAATACATATGATTAGAAAAAATTTAAGTAACTGTTGACTCCAAAAAAAAAGATAAACTTTACGTAATTCCAAGATATATTTATTCATTTATACGTAAAGTGATGCCATGTCAACTTGAAATATTTTATATTTCTCAACGAACAAAAATAATGACTTATTGTGTTTCTTTTTATATTACTACCAGCAATAAGGATATTATTAAAAAAAATTTAGAAGCAATATTAGTCTTCGCTTATTCTAGAAGAGTAATGATATACTATATATGATTGCAGAAAAAACATGTTGTTTAATTATTACATAATTAATAATATTATTGAATATATAATAATATATCTTATCTCTTTTGATAAATTTAATCTATTAAGATCTATTAATGATTAAATAAATTAATATTTTGAATAATTATTTAATACAATACTATTTTATATCTAATAATAATTAATATCATCTCTTGTTCTAGCAACATCAAAACTTCGAGTGACTCATCAATCTTCGCCTAAAATGAAAGAGAAAGGAGTAAACAATATAAATGATATCTCTTATTATATATATATATATATATATATATATTATTTATTTGGTCATAGTTGTCATGAAGTCCAAATCCAAAGATTTACTATATCTCTACAATCAATATTAAATATTTATAATGATATTTTGAAAGGCGAATCAGTTATTGAATGAATGAAGGTATTAGTTCACAATTTATTAATTTAATCATAATTGAACGGATGTTAATTAAATGTATTTTTTAAAAAACTTATATATTAAAATTATAATATAATAAATAAATTTAAATAAAATTTAAATATTTAATTACTAATTCATTATCTCTGAAGATATTTGAAAAGTCATTTTTTAATTGAAAAATAAAAATTACCTATAAATAAAATTTTAGAATATTTAATATTAAATTTTTAAGGTTCTTAAATTATATTAAAATTTCATTTATTATTAAAAAAATGAAAAACAAAAAAGCAAATAGAAGGGAAATAAACAATGTTGGTCAAATATATTGATATCTAAAAAAGATGCTGTTAAAAAATAAAGCATAATAAAGAGCAAGTATTAAAAATAACTAAATACACATGTTTTTTTTCTCTATTTTATTCTCTCTGTTTTTAAAATTTATCTTTATTTCAACCCCCTCTTTTTCCTATATTTCTTGTTGATAAACCATGCATTTTATAGAAAAGAATTCTAATAAAAAAATTCAATAACCAATTTAGTTGGTCTTTTATTAGAATTTTGGCAAATTGATTTCATGAATCAATCGAATTAGTTCACAAGTTTTTTGGTTGAACAAATCAGTCTTGATCTGATTTTTTAAACAATAGTTTACAAAATTCAATATATTGATCTAATCTAAGTAGATTTAACTAATTTCTTTTATAATTAGACCTACACCTTACCAATTCCAAAGGTCAAAGGATGATTATGTATTAAAGAAAAAATTTTATATGTAGTTCTTTATATCTTTATTATTAAGTATTTTAATTAAAACATAATAAATGTATAGTTTTCCAATAATAATATGACAAGTAAGTTTTAACATATAATTATATAATTTTCTAATCAAACTAGACACTTATCATATTATTATTATTAAAATACCATATACATATAATTTTTTAATTGAGGAACCTAATAACAAAGCAATACCTAAATTTAGTCCTTTATTAAATGTTTAATTTAAATTAAATTTAGATGGTTAGATTTTAAGCCTATTTGAAATTGTTATAACTTTTGTTATTGGTAGTTTTTTAAAGTAAAAGATACAAATTTATGTTTGTCATGTTATTATTTATTACTTGTTTGAAAGTATACACAAAAATATATGTATCATAACAGTAATAAAAAAAATGAAATAAGATCATTTCCTCAAGTCAAGTGCCAAAATTTATTCATAACTTAAATCAAGCAAATCAATTTCAAGTAATTGTGTAATAGAAAACAATTGAAAACTATCTAATATATGTTATCAAAATTAATATTTGGATTATCAAGTGAATAAAGACAAAAAAAATTATTAAGTCCCCAAGTATTTCAAAGTAATTTAATTCAACACTTATTACTTTTGCCCTTAATAATAATACATGTTGGCTTAGGGTTCAATTGTTCCTATAAATATATTTCCAAATCTCATATAAGACTATCCAATTAATTTTATAAAATCAACTAAGATCAATTTAGTAACACAATCTCTAATTTGGCAATTCAAGGTTAATGAGCATATTCCCATCTCATTAATAAAATCATTCACTTATCCCAACAAGTTTCAAGTATTTAAACAACTCAAGTCAAGATCTAATTTGACTTTGTCATTTCCAAGTTCAAGCAAAAATATCAAATTAATCTACTTGTTGGCCAAGCAATCAAAAAGCATGAAGCAAAAAGTTAAATAAACATATATTCATAACTAATCACAAAGTAAGAGTGAAAAACATCTACTAATCCAAATAAGGGTTCATAATAATCATAGATTAAGAAGTTTACCTATACATATTCATGAAACAAGTAAAATTAAAACAAGAGTTAGAAACATTTGAACAAGTGCAAAGAAAAGAAGATAGACAGAGAAAACCAATGATAGATACTTATCTCCTCTTCAATCTTCAATGCCTAGCACTTCCTTGCTCCTTAATGCCTACAAAAGCTCTTCCTTAGCCTTGCACATACCCAGAATGCCAGCTCTATATGAATGGAATGGCTATATGCTGCAAAAACCCTCAAAGTTTTAGCATAGAAAACGATGCATTTTGGTTCGTATGACTCACATTGCAACTTGATAGTATTACATCACAACGCAATTCACTACTAGGTGAATCTGCACCATAGGTAGAAGTAGATGCACAGTAATGCAGGCAACTTGTCAAGCTGTGCCACGACCTGGTGTAGATTTGTTGTGGCATAGTTTGATACTATCTAGGCTTGTGCCTTGGCCTAATCATATTGCGCCACAATGTAAGAAGCTTTATGAAGCCATGCTATGGCTTGACATTTCTCACTATAGTATAGATTCCTGTAAGTGATAATTCTTTAATTTCTTCAAATCATGCCATAGCCGAAGGATTTCTAGCTACAACGCACTTAACTCATTAAGATTTGCACTTTAAAGTCTCTTAACTTAATATTTCCATCAATCCTATTTCAATGTGCTTCCAACTCTATATTTCTTGTGTTTGCAACCTATGGAATGAGCAAAGAATAAATAATTCATAATATACTAAAAATTAAAACAAAACTTGTCATCTATGGTGTAAAAACTAATCATAGAGCTATTTATCCTAACTATGTATATTTTTTCTATAACTAGCATTATTTACCATATAATCAGAGGATTAAACATATATCAACCAAAAGAAAATATGCAAAATAACATGAATAATTAGGCGTTAATGCACCCCCAAACTTAAACTTTTACTAGTCCTCAAGTAAAGCAAATCAGAAATAATACTAGAATGTCCACAAGTCTACTTAAAATCAATGTCTACTAAAGCCCTCATTTGCTGCATCAAACAATATATTCAATAAGAAGAGTAAGCAACAAATGCTAGCAATAAAGTTCAAGTGATAATGATAATACTTCTAACCATTTTGAAATGAATATGTGTTTAGCCAGACATTCATCTTAAAGCAAGTACCAAAATCAACTCTTTGCACTCCAACATGTATAAACCAGTTTCAAATGTAAGAACTTTATAAGTTTGCTTTCCCCCCTTCTCTCCACTAAATTAGGTACCACAAAACCGTTAGATCAAAAGGACTTTAGAGCTTGTAATGTGGCAAGAGCTATGGCTAAGAAAGATAGATAAGATCAATGCAAAAATCTTTAAAAATTTTATATAACAACATCATATATGATGAACAACAAATTTTCTCACTGCACCTTCCACAATTCTTCTTGCTAAACCATTTCTTTTAACTTACTAATTCTCCCTGAACTTAGGTCTTCTTTTTTTTTTACCTTCTAAATCAAACTTTGAACAATTTTTTTCTTTTTTTTTTTTAATAAACATAAATTCTATATAACTTTTGAATCAAAAAAAGTAGGGTTAACATGAACCATATGGTTTAAATTTTATTTACTATACAAGCATTAACTAGTACATAAATTTCTCAATCAATCTCAATTTTCATAGTGAATATGCTACCATTTTCTCAAGAAAAGGGAAAAATTACTAGTTCTTTTAGCCTGAACTGGCTAGGTATCAATGTGGGTAAACCAAATAAAACATAACATTATATGATTTTTTTAAGTAGCCTTAAATAAGGTTCATGTGTCAATATAATTAAATAAAGGCCAAGCTTGAAAGGCACAACCACAACAAAAGAATGCATAAATCATCTCTAAAAGTCATGTAATACCTGTTGCTTCACCTCAAGAAAATAGAAGACAAGTTTTAGAGTCATAAAGTTGAGATTGAATATACAAATTAGATTACAAAAACTTTTTTACTAACATAAATATTTGACTTATGTTTGGTCAAATGGTGTATAAAATTTTTCAAAATTGCTGGAAGACATAACACTACCTAATGCTACTAGCTAAGTGACTTCAACACTAATAGTTCCATCAATCTATGGCAAGTGAACAATGCTCCAATTCCATAAATCATCGCTCACTCTCAGCCGACCAAAAGGAAAGGTCTTAAATCGTAGTAAAGATATCACTTAATGTCAGCTCCGATGGAAGAGATGGGAGCAGAACATTAATTAGTAAAGGAGGTAGATGTTCTTGCTCTGTAGGTTGCTCAACTGGCCCATCCTCATCGTCCTTATTATCATCTAGGCTACCTACCATTTGTATATAAAATAATTTTTGTGATAAAGAGAGCTCCTCGTATGGCTCAAACTAATTCTTTAGCATTAGTATACAACTGGATAATCGAATATGGATGAGCTAATCCTGCAAAACTAAAATGAGATGCCCTCTTTATATTTTCACAAATAATGTATCCAACATGATAACTCTCCCAGTCATAATTAAGTAAATAAGGATGGCCCGATCTTTAGTAAGATCATTTATGTGACTACTTAGGAGCAAACTAGTACCCACAAAATGGACCTAATGATAAAACACTGTTAAGATTACCTCTTAGAATAGCCTTGGGCACCCCACATAATGTCCTCTAGTGGTTACATCTCAAAAGTGTCAATTTAGAAGCCATATCATCCAAATCATGAGTCTTATCACTAGACTTACAAGAAATATTCATAATCAAGTATAGTTGAGAGATAGTCAAAGTCTCTAATGGCTTGTTCATTAATGGTTATTATGCACTCTCTAACTCGATATAAATGCTCATAAAAAAATAGTGCATTAACATAGAATTCCCATATTATAGGTACCACTATAATCGCAGGTTCTGCACAAAAAGTTTCCCACCTCCAAGAATGCATCTGATCATAAACCTCTTGACTTTTAGAAGACACGATGCTAAATGTTCTCCCTACTATCAAGGCCTTGTGAGATGTAACTTTGTTATAATGCTTCTAGGGCACTAGGAAGACAAAGCGAGTCTAACTAAAAAGAAGCTAAAGAAGAAGATGATGCCTTACCCTAAGCTTTCTTCTTTGGAGCCATGACCTTTATACCTACAAAAGAAAATTAAAATATTTAAGTACTATAAGAAATGCATTAACGGCTCACACACACTCGATTAGCATGAAATTCAAGCAATCTCTAACCACACAATAACCCAATTGAGGCAAATCTTATGAAGAACACAACATGTAGTACTTGGCTAAGACATCTTTTTAATGCACATAATCATCTAATTCAACCATCAAGGTACATATATAATTAAGCAAATAATCTAATTAGTATGCTAACAAACCCAAAGGATAACTTAACAAAAAAGTATTTCTTAAAAATATGATCATAAACCCATATTAAATTAGCCAAAAGGAGCTCTCAAACATTATGAATAAGGTAGATCGACTTATCACTAAACAAGTACGGTGGAATTCTTTTAAACATGTCATCAAACAATTGGTGTACATAATTCAAATCCTAAGATTGAAGGCATATTATAGCCTTCAATAAACCACCTTTCAACAATCCATAAACACTTAATACAAATATAGTATACAAACCTAAACACATATTGAAAAACTCCCAAATCAATTAGAAGTAAGAGTCATACCTTTTGACTTGGATTGAATGAAATGTGAGAGACCCACACCAATGCAAGTAATGCTTAAAAGGTGGAATGGAAGAGGAATAAAGATGGGATGGAAGTTAGGGTGCCACAACAAAAAAAGAAAGGAGGACATGCAAGTCGCAACTGTAAGGAGATAGTGTCGCGAAAGAGATGGTGGAGAGGTAGAACCTGAGATGTTTGTGAAAGGAGGGAAAGTGAGAGGAAATGGTAGAAAAAATGAAGAATGAAGGTAACAAGTAGCGACTAGCATTGAAAAAGAAGTGGCAGCAATGATAATAGGACCGACGATGGCAAATAATGAGGAAAGGCAATGACTAAACTGATGGAGTAAGGATAAATGAACTGAAGGCGACAATAGGGTCAAGCTTATTAGGAAATGGGTTTCAAAATTTTTTTTTAAAATTACAATACCACGCTAAGACTTGAATCACCAAGTCATGGCAACAAATAACTTAGCATGAATAAAGCCTATGTCGCACTATAAAGTGACCATTCAAGTTGCAGCACAATCTAGTGCTAACACTTAACTACATCGTAACTTGAATAACCATGTTGCAATGAAAATAAGCATCGTAGCAAAAAGTCACATTGCAATGAGCTACTATAACAAGGGCATGCCATTACTTAATTTGCCAGGCCGCAACACTTTTTGCTACTATCAATTGGATGCACCAAGGCTAAATTCTTTTGGGTCGCAATGCCATTAATCACTTATGCACCCCACATTTTTTTTATTACATCAATGATTCTGAACTCATTCTTACCCTTCAAGCATACAAACCTTGTAATTTTAAAAGCAAAGAAAGAGATAACTAAGTAAAATGAAGCAAGAAACACTTCCTTTTTCATAAATTTATTATTTGATATTTTGTCTTTATCTTCCTTAGTTCTTAAGCATCCTTGACAATCCTCTCATCTGTCCACTTGAAACAAAACTACTAATAAAAAATCACCAAAAACAAATATTTAAAAATATTTAAAATTAAAATTAAAAATGAAAGCTTAAGTTACTTTCCAAAAAGTACTAAGTTTATAATCCTCATCTTGACTCTTTAACAACTTTAAATAAAATCTCTAAAAGCAATAGTAGACTTTTAACAATCCACATTTCCTCCCCATTAATGTTTTAACCTTTGACCATTAACTTTAAACCTCTAAGTTAAATCTTTTTGCATAATTTCCACAGTGCCATATGGAGAGACATTTGTCACCATGAAGGGCCTTAGCCACCTTGATTTAAGCTTTCCAAGAAACAATTTGAGCCTCAAATTATAAAGTAGCATTGATTGACTGAGCTCATAGAGATTGGAGCTTTCATAAGCTTGAAGCCTGAATTCATCAAGCTCACTAAGTTATAATAGCCTTTTACCATTGGCTTTCTTTAAGTCAAAATTCAACTTTTTCATAGCCCAAAAAGCATTATGTTCAAGTTCCACTAAAAGATGACAAAATTTATAAAAAACAAGCTTGTATGGAGACACCCTAATTGGAGTTGTATATGCTATGCAGTAAGCCCATAAAACATTATCCAACTTACCAAACTAATCCTTTTTAAAAAAAAACCTACTATCTTTTTCAAAATCCTCTTAATTTTTCTATTAGACACCTCACATTAGTCATTAGTTTGAGGATGATATGTCAATGCCATCTTGTGCTAAACTCCATATTTTTTAAGAGTGCTTTAAACTACTAATTGTTGAAATAAGTTCCCTCATTACTAATGACGGCTCAAGGTGCACTGAATCTAGTAAAAATATTTTTCTTAAAGAATCTTACCACGACATTAGCATCATTTGTATGACAAGCTATAGCTTCAATCATTTAGTTATATATTCAACAGCCAAAAGAATATATTAGTTATTTTGAAAGGATACCAAGGGCCCTATAAAATCTATCCCCCAAACATCAAATGCCTTAACTTCTAAAATGCTATTCAAGGGCATCTTATGTATTTTTAAAATATTACTTGATCTTTGACAATTATCACATTTTACCATAAAAGCGTAAGCATCTTTGAACAAAGAAAGCTAATGGAAACATGATTGGAGGACTTTTGTTGTAATACGTTACCCATTGAAATGGCCATCATATTTTGATGCATGGCACCTTTGTAAAATGGATTCTTGTTCCTCTTTTAAGATACACCTTCTTAATATCTGATCAACGCATATTTTGAATAAAAAAAGTTTATTCTTAACTAAACATAGAACTTCATGTCATGTAAGAATCTCTTCTTTTGGTGATAATTTAATTTCAAAGGTAGTACATGGCATACAAGATAATTCACATAATCAACATACCATGGCACTCTATTGTAATCCATATAAAATAAGCATTCATATGAAAAACTCTTATTTATTTGCTTCTCTTCACTACCTTGAGCTTCAATACTTAATCTAGATAAATGGGTTGCCACTTGATTTTCACTACCTTTCTTATTAACAATATCTAAATCAAAATCTTCTAAGAGAATAATCCATTGAATAAACCTTGGTTTGGAGTCTTTTTTCTCAAACAAGTATTTGATGGTGAAATGATTCATGAAAATAGTCATATTGGTACCCACAAGATAGGCTCTGAATGTATCAAATGCAAACACTACCACTAGCAACTCTTTTTCTGTGGTGATGTAGTTCAATTGGCATTTGATAAAGTTCTACTTGCATAGTAAATTGGATGAAATTTTTTTCCTTTTCACTACCTCAGTACTGCTCCCATAACATAATCACTAGCATTACATGTTACTGCAAAAAGGATGGTCCAATTATGAGCTACGATGATTGGAGTAGATATCAATCTTTTCTTCAGCTTTTTAAATGACATGAGACATTGATGGTGAAAATTGAATAGGGCATCTTTTTCAAGCAAATGATAAATTGGCTTAACAATCTTGGAGAAATTTTTAATAAACCACTTATAAAAGCCTGTATGACCTAGGAAGCTATGGATTCCTTTGACATTAGTAGGAAATGGGAGTTCCTCAATAGTGGAGATTTTTCCCTTGTCCACATCAAGCCCTTACTTGGACCAAATGGCCAACAACTACGTCTTCTTGTACCATAAAATAACATTTTTTCCAATTAAAAACTAGATAAGTCTCCTCACACCTCTTCAACATTTGCTCAAAATTAGTAAGACACTCCTTAAATGAATCTCTAAAGGTTGAGAAATCATCCTTAAATACCTCTATAGTTTGCATAATTATGTCAAAAAAGATATATAGGCATCATACACTACTGAAATGTAGCCGACGCATTACACAATTCAAATGACATCTTTTTGAAAGCAAAGGTGCCATAGGGCAAGTGAAGGTGGTTTTCTCTTAATCTTTTAAGGTAATAGCAATTTGGTTATATCTTAATCTTTTAAGATATATCATTTTTTGCTTTTCTATCCAATATTTGCTCAATAAAGTGAAAAGGGAAAGTAGTCTTTTCTTATGGCATTATTTAATTTTCGATAATCCATGCATACACACCACCGAGTCATAATTCTTGTAAAGATTAGCTTATCATGAGTGTTAACTACTAAAATCATGTCTCCTTTCTTAGAAACACATTGAACTGGACTCACCCATGAGTTATCTGAAATTGGATAAATAATCCTTACATTAAGCCATTTTAAAATTGTCATTTTGACCACCTTTTTCATTATAAGGTTAAGTATTTTTTGATACTCAATAAACTTCTTGTAATTTTCTTCCATAAGTATCTTGTGTATACAAATGGATAGACTTATTTCTTTTATATCTGCTATTGATCACCCAATGGCTCTTTTGAATTTTTTTAGTACATGAAAAAGCTCTCTTTGTTATTGTTTAGTAAAAAAAGTAGAAATTATCACAGATAAGGTGCATTCTTCCACAACGTAATTAAATTTCAAATAGGAAGGGAATGGCTTCAAGTTTAGAGTTGGAGGCTCTTCCACTAATGGTTTCAACATAGATTTTGCTTTAGATAATAAATCAAATTGTTCAAACTATTGTGAAGCCTTAAAATATTTTTTAATGGCTTTCAATAGTTTGATACACTCCTTAACTCCATTTTCCTCTTTTCTAACCACCCTAACCAATGATGCTTGCAAAAAGGTCTTAAAAGTTAATTCATAAAACTATTTATATGTTGCATTATCAATTAACTACATAAAACAACATTCTTTTTGCTCATCTAGACTTTTCAATGCCTTATACATATTGAAGGTTACTTCTTGATCATTTAAACTCATGGTCAACTCTCTTTTTTACACATCAATCACTGTTCTTCTTGTAGCCAAAAAAGGCCTACCTAAGATGATGGGAATTTCTATATGTTCTTTATAATCTAGTACTATGAAATCTACAAAGAAGATTAATTTATCAATCTTCACCAAAATATCTTCAATGACTCTATTTAAGTAAGTTAAAGACCTATCAGCTAATTGCAAAAGTTATTGTTATTGGTCTAGCCTTCCTTGGCCCAAGCTTCTTGAAAATTGATATTGGCATTATATTCACTTGCCCCAAGATTACATAAAGCACTTCTGATAAAATATTTCCTAATGTTACAAGGAATGGTGAAATTTTCTAGATCTTTCATTTTAAGAGGTAATTTCTTTTACTAGATGGCACTGCACTCCTAGGTTAGAGCCATTGTCTTAAATTATTCTTTTACTAGATGGCACTGCACTCCTAGGTTAGAGCCATTGTCTCAAATTATCTTAACCACTTCTTATTTGATAGAACATCATTTAT
This sequence comes from Erythrophleum ivorense, assembly GCA_026724425.1. NCBI lineage: Eukaryota > Viridiplantae > Streptophyta > Magnoliopsida > Fabales > Fabaceae > Erythrophleum > Erythrophleum ivorense. Next base: position 48,940,576 of record JAIUCV010000009.1, read on the forward strand.
AAATTTAGCATAGCGAGGCATTTGTTCCAAGGCTCTGCAAATAGAATGTTGATATGGTGCTACTTGAAGATCTCTAGAAATTTTCGATGCTGTTTGTCTAAGTTTTGCTTCTTGAAGTGCTTAAGGAATGGTAATGGAGGAATATTCTTCTCTTCACTCTTCTCTTGATTCTTCTTCTTAACATACTTATTCTTTTTCTCAATAACTTCAATCTTCTTCTCAAAAAGTTTCTCTTTCTCTTTCTCATCTTCCATCATGACTTCATCTTGTCTAGACTTATTTTCTCATGCTGAAGGTGACACTTTAGGTAATTCCTTGTCACTCTTTAGTATAAGGGCCTTGCATTCCTCTTTGCCATCTCTTTTTAGGTTAGGAATGGTATCACTTAGAAGACACTTATGTTGTCCTAAATTTATAGATGAGGTCAATTGGTTAATTTGTATTTTTATGCTTTTAATTGCTAACTCATGCTTTATCATTACTGCTTAGCTATAGTTGCATCTTACCTAGCCATGTATTGCATAAACATTTCCTCTAGACTTAACTTTTTTTCTTACATTGGCAGTTTAACTTAGATAGAAAATCTAGAAAGGGTGGATGGTTTCACTTTAAAAGAAAATGTTTTGGTTTGATTTTAACTTTAACTCTTATTTATTTCAGCCATTTAAGCTAAGATTATAGTCCAAGCATCAATTTCATGAACTCTTACCACCTTTTTCTTTTGAGGTCTTGATGTGAACCATTAAAAGGAATTAGCTTCTTGTTCATCAAATGCATTTTAAGATTATCAAATCTCTTGTTCATCAGAGCCATTTGAGCTAAGATTATGGTCAAAGCATCAAATTCATAGACTCCTATCACCTTTGTCTTTTGAGGTATATAAACTATTAATGGGAATTAGCCTTCATATTTTCCAACAAATTATAGGTAGCTTCAACATTTAGATTGCCTATGATACTCTCATTGGATGTTGAGTCAAGGATGGCCTTTATTTCAGGTAGTAACCTATTGTAAAAAGTCTACACTTGTAACCATTTACAAAATCCATGGTTAAGACATTTTTTAACAACTTCTTGAACGTCTCTTATGCTTCATACAATGGTTCATCATCTTGCTGCATAAAGAAATTGATATCATTTCTTAAATCCACTAATCTGGCTGATGGAAAAATTCTGACTCTGAATTTTATAGCTAGATCATCCCAAGTGGTAATAGGTTCATCCAATAAAGAGTTAAGCGCACTTTGGCTTTATTCTAAAGTGAAAGTGGGGAAAGCCTCAATTAAATTGTATCATTAAATACACCATTCTGCTTAAAAGAGTCACATGCCTCCAAAAAATTTGAAAAGTGAGTGTTTGGGTATTTTAAAGATGAGCCTCCAAACTGCCCTGCCATTTAAAGCATTTGTAGTACCACTTGCTTCATTTCAAAATTGCTTACTTATATAGCCAATCTTCTTATGCTCGAGTGATATCCTTGTATATTCAATGTAGCAAAATCAATAACTATTCTGACTCGATTTTCATCCTCTTATGCCATATTTTTGGTTGATTCAAAGGTTTCAAATTCCTCTTATAGAGTTTGATAGGAAGTTTCTCTAGATTCTTCTTGAAATAACACAGCTTTTAAACTTTCAACTTCTTGTATAACAGGTCTTGCATAAGAGGAGGGTAACCATTACATAATAGAATAAAAAAAGAAATGAGAATAACACAAGTAAAAACTATACACAAAGTTTAAGTTCATACTAGGTATGTTAGTATAATATTAATAGAAAAATATTTTAGCACACAAATCCCTGGCGATGGTGGCAAAAGTTTGTTGCTTTTTTGAAAGTCTACACGTTAGTATACATATCATAATAATAATAAAGTGATGAGAACAAACAGTTTTCTTGAGGATTTATTGTCAAAACTTATCAAGCATCAAAATTTACTCCCTACATTAAATTGAGCAAATCATTTTCAAGTGATTGTATAATAGAAAGCAATTAAAGACTATCTATCATGCAAAACTTGTGATCAAAGTTGATGCTTAGATTACTAAGTGAATAAAATCATCTAGAATCATTACTCCCCTAAATATTTCAAAGTGATTTAATTCAACACTCATTATTTTTGCTTTTAATGGCGATACATATATTCTTATAAGTGTTCTTCCAAATCTCATGTAGGATTATCGAATTAATTCCACAGTTCCTTATGAAATCAACCAAGATCCATTTCGTAGCACAATGCCTAATTTGGCTACATGAGGTTAATGAATATATTCATATCTCATTAAAAAAATCATTTAGTTAACCTAGCAAACTTCAAGTACTCACATAACTCAACTTAAGACTTAATTTTATTTTCCCTTTTCCAAGTTTAAGTGAAAATATCAAATCAATCTAATTGTTGTCCAAACAATGAGAAAGCATGAAGCAAAGAATTGAATAAACATATATTCACCATTAATCACAAAGTAAGAGTGAGAAGCATCCACTAATCCATACAAGGGTTCATAATAATCCTAGATTAAGAAGTTTAGTAATACATATTCATGAAAATTAGCAGCAAAATTAAAACAAGAGTAAGAAACATTTGGACAAGTGCAAAGAAAAAAAGATAGATAGAGAAAACTAGTGATGGATGCTTGTCTCTTCTTAAATCTTTAATCCCTAGTGCTCTCTTGCTCCAAAATGTCTCCAAAAGCTCCTCCTTTACTTTACGCACACCTAAAATGATGGCTACTATAGAATAAAATGGCTATTTGTTGTAAAAACTCTCAAAGTTTTGGCATAAAAAATGTTGTATTTTGGTCAATATGGCTCACGCTGTGACTAGATGGTATTGCACCGCAGTGCAATTCACTACTGGATGAATTTATCCCACAATGCAACTAAGTTGTGATGCCATGCCACTTTGCAGTAAAGATTCGCTATGACACAATTTAGTTCTATATGAGTTTGCACTATAACTTGATCTTATTGTGTCACAACACAAGAAGTTGCGCTACAACCTAAAGTTTCTCATCGCGACGCAGATTCCCTTGGTTGATCATTCTTAAATTTCTTCAAATCACATTGTAGCTTAAGGATTCCTAGTCGCGATGCACTTTCTTAACTCATTAGAATTTGCACTTTGAAGCCTCTTGACTTAATATTTCCATCAATCCTATTTCAATATGCTTCCAGCTCCATTTTTCTTGTGTTTACAGCATATAAAAAGAGCAAAGTATAAATAATTCAAAATATACTCAAAATTAAAATAAAACTTGTCATCTAAGATATAAAAACTAAGCATGGAGCTATTAATATAGTAGATGTAACACATTATACTAAAAAAAATCTCTATCAACAATTTCAAATACATTAACCTCCACAACATGAAAAAATTCACCAAACTTTTCTTTTATTGAATAAGGGAAGATTATATACTTCTTTTCTCTATAATTTCATTAATTTTTAATTTGGTCCTTATAGTTCAAAAATTTGCAATTAAATTCTTATAGTTTACAAAATTTTTAATTTAGTCCTTACTATTAAAATTGTATTAATATTTTATTAAATTTTATTAATATAACTAACCATGTATTATCTTGATACTCTAAATATGTATAATTTATACTAATAAAAAATTAAAAAATATAAATAATAAAGTAAGATTAACTCACATATATGACAAAATATGGATAAAAATATAATGACAATGAATAAATTAAAAATTATTTGAACTATAAAGGCTTCATTACAAATTTTTAAATTATAAAAATAAAAATAAAAAATTACATAACATTATAAAAATCAAATATATAATTTTTTCCTTTGAATAATACACCCAAGTTTTATGAATCCTTAATCATTGAGTTTGATTGCATCCACTTTAAATATACTCAAATATCACATTGCAATAACATTTGATTGTAGTATTTTATCAAAAATTTGAATCCTTTTAAATTTACTTCATTTGAACTAAGAAGAAAGAAAGTGAGATAGAGAAAGTGGCTTCCACATCTATCCCTATGGGTCCTACCACTCTCTCTCTTTCTCTCTCTCTTCACTTTGACTAAAGTGACTTCAAAAGACTTTGTTCAATTTTATCACTAGATTACAATGGCCTATAAATTTTTTAAAAATTATTTAATTATTTAGCAATCGTTAAAAGCCTCCACTAAGTTTGAAAAGTTCAACGACTATGTAGCTTATGCTAAATATTCATTAGTGATAGTTATTTTCATAGTAATAGAAAACTGTAATTATATATGGTTTGTGGAGGATAGTAAAGCATTGGTTTGGAAACGGTAGCATTAGATTTAGCAGTGGTTAAAATAGCCATAAAAAAACCGCTACTAAACATCAATTTTCTATAGTGGCATAAATAATTCCTTAATTTAAATTAATTAATTTGTAGCTCTGATGTCTGTAGATGTTCCCCGTCTATTCTTTAATTTCATTTCAATATTGGAACAATAAATAGAATTTTAATATTATAATTTTTTTAATTTTACAAACTCAATTATATTATCAAATCACATATTGAGTTTTGGATTTTATTATATATATATATATATATATTTGCAAATCTTATTTAAAATTTGACCAAAATAAGATTACAACTTCTTGATCAGCAATCTAATGACATGATCATTCTCACCAACTTTGTTTTAAATTGTGTAGAGTCCGGTTTGAATTCATACATGTCAAAAAGAAAAAATTACAATTGAGGACCTAAAATTAAAAATATTTAGACTAAAAAACCTTAAATTTTAAAATTATTTTAAAAGATCTAAGGATAAAAAATTTTAAGTTGAGATTTTGATTTATAATTTTTTTCTTAATTTAAATTTTTAGTCTTTGGATCCTTCAAAATAATTTCAAAATTTAATGTCTTTCAATATAAATATATCTAATTTAAAGTTCTCAACTATAATTTTTCCTATAAAAAATATCAAAGATTTCGTCTCTTTTCTTTAAAATTTTTTTTCCTACTATGTACAAAAGGTTTACACATGAGATGATGATTGGTGGAACCTTTATGGTAATATTTTGAAAGATTCTTGCATGGAACGGATGCATACCTTGCAATCAAGATTTGCTTCATACATGTACATTACTTCGTACATGTATAAGGCAAATCTTGATCGTTGGGTGTATGTACACCTGATACATGTTAGAATTTTTCATAAAGAGATGTCACCAAGCATTATTTTGATCACATCAATGTTTTTTTATTGACTAGTTTAATGCTGTTATTATTTAAAAATATAGAAAATTTTGAAAAAGTTGTAAAACAAAATTAAATTAAGTGTTTAAAATAAAATAACTTTATTTTAAATTTAAGGGACGAAAATAATAGTTTTATCAAATTTTGATTATGAAATTGGCCAGAGTTTACATATATATATATACACACACACACACCCCAAAATAATTGGCATATATAATAATAAAAGAGTTCAAGAGAAATGATACAATTAAGTGTAAGTCGATACATTATATCTGATATGGTCGGATGTATAAGCACGTAATAAGGATATAAAAGAAATGAGACGGCAATTATACTATTAATTAAGTCAAATCTCTGTTATTGTGTAATTATTAATTTTCTCAATGATCATTACTGAGTAGGATTTTTTTTTTCTTATTTTTGGTCTTCTTCATCTTTTTCAGTGCAACATGTCACAGGGTCATTACCCTCTCTCCAAAAGACATGTTGTTTAGAGCGCGCAGCCCTCCGCTTATAAGCTCCTTCACCTCCGATGTGGGACGTAACACTCTCCCACAACCAATCCGTAACGCCCTCGTCATGGGTGGCCCACCGGTGGGGTCCACCTCTGAACCAAACTCAGGACAGGCTCTGATACCACTTTGTCACGGGACCATTACCCTCTTTCCAAAAAACATGTCATTTAGAGCGTGCAGCCCCCCGCTTATAAGCCCCTTCACCTCCCTAGGTCCAACCGATGTAAGATGTAACAAACAGCTAGAAAATCATCTTGGCTCTTTTTTAATCTTGATTGGTCATCTAAAAGATGCAGAACAAATCCTTTAAAAAAAAATTTTAAGTTAAAGAGAAATGAATATAGGATGTGAAGTTATAATAAATATGGGTTTTATATTTTATATCTACTTCTTTTTAATTTTACAAAAAAAAATTAATTTGAAGAATCCAAATTTTGAAACACGTGATCAAAGAGACAGCTCTGACAGCCATTTGGAATTGTTCCCTGATAACCATTACGTATCTAAAAAAATAAAAATGATTTGTTTTTTCGGGGGGGGGGGGGGTGGTTGATTACTTTAGAGAATAAATTTTAATTAATTAATATTATAGCCTTTTCAATCAAATGAATAAAGGAAGGTAGTCGGTCATACTGTAGAGAAGTTATCTTCTATTTAAGGTCCAATAAGCAAGCATTTCCTTCCACATCGATCTCTGTCCTTGTTTCTTGAGCTCACTATCATAGAGAAATGGCTCTTACTGGCAAAGTGGAGACTGAAGTTGAGGTCCATTCACCTGCTGCTAAGTTCTTTAACATCTTCGTAACTCAACTTCACGATGTTCAGAACATTACTGATGTAGTGCATGGAACTAAGGTGCATCAAGGAGACTGGCATAGCGTTGGCTCTGTCTCTGTTAAGCACTGGACTTATACCGTCGGTAAACCTTCTAAATATTGGCTAGGGACACGAAAATTACCCTTCTGATCATGCAATTTCAAGAGTTTAAATTTAACTTTTTGGGTTATTACAGTTGAGTTCTGGCCTGAAATCATTTTATCTCTCTCTAATTTAAAGTATGCTATCCAATCCCTCGTGATTTAAAATAGAAAAAGTATACAATTTGATTTTTGAAAGATAAATCTTCTAATACTTTAATCCTTCGTTAAATTTACTCTTTTACACGATTTAGTCCCTTAATGTTCGTAACTTGCTTTATGTTAATCCTTTTATTGAATCAAATTATATATTTATTCTACTATAAGGGATTAATTCAATGTACATGTGTAATGAATTACAAATTTTGAGAGATTAACTTGTATATATAAAGGAATATATTAATTTACTCATATAGAATATGTTATTCAGTCCATATAATTAAATGTATTAGCATAACAAACTACAAAGAAGTGGAAGAACAACCTTTTGGCGAGAGCACAGGAAAGATGAATTGTAATTTAACCCTTATTTTTCCCCCAATTCTTATGCTTCTCTTATATATGCTACTTAATTAATTGTTATTGTTGATCTTAATTACAGACGGTAAGGTAAAAACTTGTAAGGAGAACTTTGAAAAGATTGATCATGAGAACAAATCACTCACATTCAACCTCTTTGATGGAGATGTTGGTGAGCAGTACAAGAGCTTAAAGGCAAAGCTCCAGGTCATTGACAAGGGTGATGGTGCCCTTGCAAAATGGACTTACGAATATGAGAAGGCCCGTCAAGGTATCCCTCCTCCTCAAGCCTACTTGGACTTTGCCACTAAGGTTACCAAAGATATTGATGCTCATCTTATAAAGGCATAGCGCTCAAAACAACAAAGAAAAAAATGGGTTTGGCTTGTGGTTATTAGGGTGTGTTAAAGAATAACGATGCATGTTTGCTTCTTGAGGGAAAGGGAAGCCTACACATGCATGCAGTCTGCTAGCTATGTGATATATACGCTCTAGTTCAATACTTGTATTAAAGTGTTTGATCTTTGATTAGTGTGCTTAATTATAAAATGTTCGCTGTATTAATATAATTAAGTGAATACAGGCATGCCTGATCTTGTCTTGCATTATAACAAAAGGAAATATCATAACAGAAAGGGAAAATGAGGAGGATTCTTTTAGCCGATCATTTTCATTTCTTCAATTCAATCGGCATGTGAGTAATGCACCCATAACAATAAACTATAATTAGTACTGCAGTAGACACCTGAGGTGCAAGTGGGCTCTGGCGTTTGTATCGTTGCCCTTGTATCGACTAACTTGCCATTGGAACCATCCGCAAGTGTGGGGTTATATACCGAATCAATGAAAAGGACATGACTCCAATCCAATTTGGTACACAGGATCATTAAATATGAAAATAAAAAGAAAATAAGAATGTGGATAGAATGAAATAATTATGTTTAATATAATATAAAAAAGAATAAAAATATTATTCTATTTGCATATTTAGTTGAATAAAAAAAATATAAGAATAAAAAAATGATGAAAAATAATTATCGTACCCTTATTTTAAAAAATAACAATATTAAAAATATAATAAATTTTGCATAAATTAGATAATTGTTCTCCATTCACACGCTTATTTAAAGGAGCTTGATTTCTTTTTCCTTTCTAATATTGGGACAAAATTTAGCTACCAAGTAGAACAAAAAAAAAAAAAGATTTCTTCAGCATCTCTCTCTACCTCATGCTCTCTAATAGGACTTGAATAAAAAGAAATGGAGGGACAAAACATTTAAAGAAAGAGAAGAAAAAGTTATATATATATATATATATATATATATATATATATAGAACTCCATGTTATCCAATAAAATCAATAATTTGATTAAAAAATCCATGTTTATGTCAGATTTAAATTTCATAAAAAATTATCATAAATTTTTACTTAATAACTTAAATCAAAGTCTCTATATTTAAGTAATAAAAAATTTGATCCTTGTTATTTTTGTTATTATTAAAATTGAAGTTTAGTATAAGATACAGTAAGTTTATATTTTGCTCTTATTTACATCACTTTATGTGAAAAAATACATTAAAAATTATAATAAAACTATTTATAAAATCTTACTTAACTGCTTAAGTTGAACGGACAGTTGATAGTTTGCAAAAATAAATAATATAATTATTAAATCAAAACATGAATAGACAATGGCAATGCTATATTTGCAAAAAATGAAATGCCCTTCATTTCCTTGGTAATGGTGACAATTTTTCCATATAATTGGATCAACCGTCGAATTGGAGAAAGTAATTAAAATTAAATGTTAACCTCATGTGACTGATTTAAAAAGATTTTAACTCTTATTTTAAATATACTATATATATATATATATATATATATAGGTTTAAACAGTTCAAGGCGTAATTGTTTTAGGGTAAACCAAATCAAAGTTGAAAAATAAGTTAATCATGACAATATATTTCTGGTCTTCATTAATTTTGGGAAAATTAATGGAGATGGGAAAGCTGGTGTGGCTAAGGAGGTGGTTGAAGCCCTAGACAGTGAGAAGAACAAGATCATATTCAAAGTGATAATGTTATTTGCCATAGTTTGACAGAAGTTTAGGAAGAAGGCTTTTGACGGTAATTATTGGAAGTCATCACCAAAAGCTTAGTGTTATACTTTTACAAAAACCTAACAGGAAAACATTTGGTAGTAACTATTGAAAGTCACTACCAGTAGTCTAGTCACCACGAAAAATTTTATCTACGGTAATTATATGGAATCTTAAAGGTTTTTGGTGGTAATTATTGAAAGTTATCATTAAAAGTTTTATGTGCAATAGTCATAAAAAAAAGCATAGGAACAAGGCTTTTAGTAGCGACTACAAAACATATGTGCCATAATCTTACAATATTTTATGAAAAGGTCTTTTAGTGGCAATTATTAAAAGTTTTTACTAAAAAGTCTATTAAAAGAGAGTTTGATAAATTTAAAAAAGTATTATTTTGGGGACAAGTAGTGAAAATCACCACCAAAAGTCAGATTTTTGCTGGTGACCTTTTTGTATTGATAATTAAGCCAAACAGAGCACTGGAATATAAAAATGCATTAATAAACTTCTCCAAAAAAATTTAAATGCAATGGTAAGTTCAACCCAAAAAAGGTTAATAAGATGCTATATTTTAACATATTATACCAGTAATAAGAGAGCATCCTACATTTTGTTTCTAATAAATTACAAGATAGTAACGTATATATTGCTTGTCCAAAAATATACATATAAGTACATATCACAACGATAATAAAGTTATAAGAAAAGATTATTCCCTCAAAAATTTATTATCAAAACTTGTCAAGTGGCAAAATTTATACTTTAGCTTAAACAAAGCGAATCAATCTCAGATGATTGCATAATATATAGCAATTAAAGACTATCTACCATGCAAAACTTGTGATCAAAACTAATGTCTGGGTGGATAAAAGTATCTAGAATTATTAATCCCCAAAGTATTTCAAAGCAATTTAATTCAATATTTTTTACTTTTGCTCTTAATAGTGATATATTTTAACCAAGGGTTCAATTGTCCTATAAGTATTATTCTAAATTTCATATAAGGTTATCCAATTAATTTTATAATTTCTTATAAAATCAATCAAGTTTAGTTTAGTAGCATAATCTCTAATTTGGCTATCTGAGATTAATGAATATATTTCTATCTCATTAACAAAATTATTCACATATCCTAGCAAGTTTACAACACTCACACAATTCGACTTGAAACATAATTTCACTTTCCTTTTCACAAGTTCAAATAAAAATATCAAATCAAACCAATCAAACCTAATTAGAAAGCATAAAGTATAAAGCTGAATAAACATATATTTACCACTAATCACAAAGCAAGAATGAGAAACAACCATTAATCCATACAAGGGTTTATAATAATCCTAGATTAAGAAGTTTAGTTATAAATATTCCTAAAAAGTAGTAGTAAAATTAAAGTAAGAATTAGAAAAATTTGAACAAATATAAAAGATAAAAGATAAAAAGAAAAAACTAGTGATGGATACTTGTTTCCTCTTCAATATTTAATATCTAGCACTCCCTTGCTCTAAAATATCTCCAAAAGCTTCTCCTCAGCCTTGCACACATCCAAGATCACAGCTCCTAATGAATGGAATGGTATGTGTTTCAAAAACCCTTAAAATTTCAGCATAAAAAGTATTGCATTTTGGTAAGTACAACTTGTGCTGCGACCTAAATATTCCTGCTATGACATAATTTGCTTCTAGATGAAGTTGTGTTGCAGCTTGATGTAGTTGTGCTGTGATGCAAAGAGCTTGGTTGAGTTGTGCCACAGCTTGATAAAGTTGCGCTAAAACATGAGTAGCTTGACGAAGCTGTGCTATGGTGCAATTTTTCTCATCACGGCACAAGCTATCTTGGGATGATGATTCTTCTATTCGTTTGAGTCATACTGCAGTTTGAAGATTTCTCACTATGGTAAACTTCCTTAACTCACTAAAACTTCCACTTTGAAGCCTCTTAACTTTTAGATATTTGTCAATGTTGTTTCAACATGATTCCAACTCTATTTTTTGTTGTATTTGTAACCTATAGAAAGAGCAAGGTATAAGAAGTTCACAATATACCCAAAATTAAGTCAAAACTTATCATCTAAGGTATAAAACTAAGTATGTAGCTGTTTATCTTAACTATACACATTTTTCCCATAATTAGTATTATTTATCATATAATCAGAGCATTAAGCACATATTTACCAAAAGAAAATGTGCAAAATAAATGAATGATTAGAAATTAATAGTATACTTCCTCTGGTTCTATTTATAAGATCTTTCTAACTAAATCATACAAATTTAAAAAAATGTTAAAATTAGTTGATGTATTGGGTTTTCAAAAAAATTATCACAATATTTTAAGTTTGCCTCTAATTAAAGTTAATTTCTATCATTATATCAATAGTCATGAAGGACAAATATGAAAAAGAATAATAAATGCTTCTAAGACTTTGTGAAGGGTCTTATTTTAAGAACCATTAAAATTTTCTAGAAGGGATCTTATAAATAAGAACGGAGGGAGTATTAAACAAATTTCTATCCTACAACCAAAAAGGCCATTGTTATAATTATCAATGGCAAGTAGACTTCTTAAAGGATTCATTCTTGGGGAAAAATGAAATCAATTCATAGGCCTTACGTATTATGGCTGCAACTTTGTTCTCCTTCTTTAAATGCTTTGTCTCCATTTCTTTTCATTTAGTCTAGTTTTTTTTTATTGATTGGGCGACATACCCCCCCCCCCCCAAAAAAAGCGCACACACATTATAATTGAGACTTTAAATTAAAAATATTTATATTAAAATTTTAAAATTTTAAAATTATTCTAAAAGACTCAAAGATAAAAAATTTTAACTTGAAATCTTGAATTACAATTTTTTGTATAATTTAAATTTTTCATCTTTGTATCTTTTAAAATAATTTCAAATTTTAAAATCTTTCAATATAAATATTTTCAAATTGAAATCTTCAACTATAATTTTCTTTATATATAATACCCTCATTTGTGGAACTTCATGTTATCAAATAAGATCAATAATTATTTTAGATATTATAATAAAATTATCATAAATTTTCATTTAACGACATAAATTAAAACCTCTATAATTAAGTAATAATATAGTTGATCCTTATCGTTTTATTTTTCTTAATTATAGTTAAATTTCAGTAAAGGTATAAAGAGCTTATATTTTGTCCATACTTCAAATTTAGAAGACTTTTATATATATAATTAATTATAAATTATTCCTTAATCACCTGAGTTGAATGGACCCTTGAAAGTTTGCAAAAATTGACAATACAATTATTAAATTAAAACTTGATTAGACAATGATAATACTATATGTGCAAAAGTTGAAATGCCTTTTATGTCCTTAGTAATGGTGACAAATTTTCTATATAATTGGATTAAAAGTTGTATTGAGATTGTAATTAAGTTTCAGTACTGTGTTTATCTGCAAAGTGAGATCTGAAGAGAAAGATGGCTTCCCAAGTAGCAAAGGTGGAAACTGTCGTACATATAAAGGCTTCTCCTGAGAAGTTCCATGATGTTTTCTGCAACAGGACACACCCACTACAAGAAAAGGGATTTTTAGTGACGACTTTTAGTGGCGACCACAAAAGCCAGTCACTAAAAGTATGGATTTAGTGGCGACACTATCATGTTGTCACTAAAAGTTGTCGCTATAATATCACTTTGAGTTTTACCAAAATTTCTAGTGGCGACCCAAAAAAGTTGTCACTAAAACTTTTTAGCGGCAAGATCATTGTTGTAGCTAATTCATTTAGTAGCGAGGATAACAATGTCGCCACACAAAAAAGTCATTTAGTGGCGACACATTTTGTTGTAACTTAAAACCTATGCAGAAATTCATTTAGAAATCATTGAAATGTTTTAGTGGCGACTTAGTCGCCATTAAAAGTGACATTTAGTGACGACAAAGTACAGTTGCCACTAAAAGTGACATTTTGTGACGACTTAGTCGCCACTAAAAGTGACATTTTGTGACGACAAAGCACAGTTGCCACTAAAAGTAACATTTTGTGACGCCTTAGTCGCCACTAAAATATTTTCATTATTTTTTAAGAATCTCAAAATAGTGACGATGAATATTGTCGCCGCTAAAGGTTACCTTTAGTTCAATTATTAATTCAATTTGAAAAACATGGCATACTGAAAATTGTTCATTTATAATTTAATATTATATGATAAAGTCTCTTTATATATATATATACATCATATTTTATTTTAGTAATTTTATAGAAATGGTCTAGAAAACTAATTTAATCTTAAATATTATCTTTTCCATTTCATTTAACCACAAATTATATATGTTTTATCTTCTCCAATACTTGTTAACACCCATACTTCCCTCTTCTTTCTTCATTTAGCTATGCTTCTTCTTCTTCTTCTTTTCTTTTTCAAATTGGCATGCCTCATTTTCTCTCTTTTTGTTTTATAAAAGAAGTGTGTAGCGAAAACAAGGAAAGGAAAGTGAGAAATGATGTTACGATAAACTTCATTAGAGAAAGAGATGTGGTATCTTCCTTCAAATACGGAAGGAATAATGTTTGTTTTTTATTCTTTTCTAAAAGATGCAATGAAGTGGATGAAAAATTTTAGCAGTACAATTTTCTGAATTTTTTTAAATTATTCTTTATCTAGTTTTAAGCATTATATCATCATTAATGAAAAATGAAAAATAAACCAAAGAGATAATTATATTATAATTATTTGTTAAATTGTAATAATTATCTTTAGAAAATAATATTAATGTAATTTAAATAATTTCAAAGAATATAGTTATAACTTCAACTAATTATTTATTTATATATAAATTATTTATTATTTATTATTTATTTTTGAGCCAAATTTATGAGTTATCTTATTAATTAAAAACTAATAATAGACATGGAATAAGTAATCATGACAAGAAATGTATTTTAATAATAATAATAAAAGTAATAAAAGAAAATTTAAAAATTTGTTGTGATTCAATTTTGTATGACCTTTTTAATAAACCGAATCCAATATGTAAGTTCAACCTAAGATTTGGTAAGTCCCAAATGTGTTAGGGTTTAGTAAAATTAAAAAGTAAAAGGAAATAAACCAAAAAAATGGAATAAGACACAAGATCATGCAATCTCCTTTTCTCGATCGTATTGGTAATGACAAAGAATGCTTTAAGAGAAGATTCGCATAATGAAGTAGAAATGCATGGGACTACCATACTTTGATAAAAATCATTAATACTTTAAGAGAAGATACGTATGATGAAGCAGTAGATATCCAGCAATGATAAAAGTAATCATATTTTAGGTTAATAAAAGTCATTATCGAATGATTAATAATCTTATTTCAGGTTAATAAGAAATTTAAATCAATTAATTATGTAATAAGCAATAAGAAAAGAAATTTTTAATTGTTATATTATATAAATAATGAAAATTTTTTTTAAAATAATATATATAGATATAATACTTATATAATAAAACTATTAATGCACAAAAAAGTGAAAATAATATGTGACATTAAAAAAATTTAAGAAGCATGAGCTCTTATAAGAACCATTAATGCCAATATACCATATTTTCCCAAGATTTGTTTTTATAAATTTCAAAAAGCAATAAAGAACGAAACATATAAAAAAGTCTAAAAATAATATAAATTTATATATATATATATATATATAATAAAAACCATTCATGCCAATATACCATATTTTGTCAAAATTTCTTATAATCTAGAAAATTGGCTACTTATTGTTAGAGCCTATGGGTTCCAATTATATGCAGTATCAATTTACCTACATATATATATATATATATATATATTCTTTTTTCTTGGGTAGATATATTTTGATGTTTACTTGTTTAACTGTTGAAGAGTCACAACCAAAATATGATTCATTTGGCCATTAGATGAACTCCCCCTTCCTTTTACAGTTATATATAAAAACTTCGCAATTCGATGTTATTCAATCTAAAAAGGTACTATCTATGTTTAAAAATTTACAAAAAAAATAAAGGTAGCACAGATATATTATCATGTCCAATATATCCACCTACCAATTTGTACATATTTATCATTTCAAAGTGTTATAGCAGCTACATAAATTGTCAAATATAAAGCTATTCTTGGAAATTAAGTAGATATTTTGCAATGTATATAGATTAATGTATTAGGTATGAAAAATTGTACATCACCAAACCATTTTTACCAAGTGCAAATTCTTTTCAGACATAAGTAACACCCAATTTAGGTATAACTATAAGTTCAGCCAAATTTAGGTAATATTGCTACTTATGGAATTATTATTTATGGAAAAAAATGTTGGCACTATGACACCATAAGCATATCTATAATTATAATAAAAAAATCCTTTTAAATTTTGACATAAAATAAAAAAAATTATTTTTTAATTGAAAATGACATTAATTTGATGTTTGTTTATGAAAATTATTATTAAAGTAAAAATTTAATATGCTAATGACATGTTTTAAATTTTAGATAAATAGAGGCATAATTGATGGAATTACTTTTAAAGACATTTTTGGTCAAATCGTTTTTAAAGATTTTTTGGTTCTTGAAACATGTTATTCAATGAAGAATACTAAGAAATTGTGTTACATGGGCTAATTTTGAAATTGTCTCATCATCAATCATCAAATTTGACATAAAAAATGTGAATTACAGAATTCAAATGCTAGAATAAGATAATAAAATATTATTTAAGGGAAGAAAAAGTTCAAAAAACTTTAAGAATATGCATAACTATAATTATGATAAAAATTCTTTCTAATCTTTGAAATAAAATAAAAATATTAAATTTTAATTAATATTTTTTTTCCTTTTTCATTTTGCAATTAAGTATAATTTGCACATTAAATGGGAAAGGCGTTATAAATAACATATGACAATAAACCTATGATGTCACATTGACTTGTTCATTTGTGAGTTTGTTTCTTAGCCGTTTGTAACTGTGACTTTGACTTATTCAACCTTTTTGAGAATATTTTGAGCCTTTCAAAAGTTGCGTTGTGAAACAATATTAGTCACAACTAATTTTGTCTGGTGTTGGTCACGTTCTTAAGGCACGTCGTCCATATGTAAGTATCAGCAAACGTTGACTTCAAATAAAGACGGAAAAAGTAACAAGAGTCTGCAATAGTTTTATATTATTGAAGCTATCTCTTATTGGTGGGGATGGCAAGAAAAGAAGTGACAAATTACAAAACAATGCGTACGTCTTATGATTTTTAAAGTTATTTAATTGGTAAGCATTAATTTATGATTTTTTATTATAATTGAATTATGATTAAATTAGTAATAATTAAATACATATTTTTAAATTTTAAATATTAAAATTTTAATATAACAAATAAACACTAATTAATTTTAAATATTTAATTACTAATTTATAATACAGATAAATAATATATAAATAGTATATAAATAGTGTTATGTTGATCCGACGTTATAAATAATATATAAATAATACAAATAGACGGTGCAAATTACAGATTAGATATATATATATATATATATATATATAAGATTCGAATTTTACTTGAGAGGGATTAAATGGGAAAGGCGTTGACCGAGGTATGAGTTGAAAAATCTCAGTTTCCAAGTCTAATATAATAACAGATTCTTATAACCCCATACTCTGCTTTGTGCATTTCAATCATATGCTCCAACTCTCTCTTCCCCATTAAGTTTTATCGACATTGTCCACAAAATATTTATCCAAACCACATATATTATTTCTATTATTATTTTAAGAAAAAATATTTGTATATAGTTCTTTATATTTTATTATTAAATTCTCTAATTAAAATATAATAAGAATATAATTCCTTAATTAAATTGTTCACTTGATCTTAATACCTCACCTCAAAATGGGATGGAATACTTCCATGCTTTTTTTCTAGAGAAAGTTCTGACATGTACTAATTAAGTATAATTTGCACATTTTATTGTTAACTAAACTTTAAACCTCAACTTTACGTAGAAGCCTCAATTATAGAGTTCTGGAGTATTCTTTTTGCCATCGAGGTGTCATTGTCATCCAATCGAGGAATGCCAAATCTTCATATAATCTCTTATATCTATATTTTATATTTTAATTATTTTAGTAGCAGTCACTAATTAATAAATTTAGGAATGGATTTTACATTTATACTAAGTTAACATTTTCAATCAAATCCCGTAAAATCAATTAATCCCGTTAAAGCAATATTTGTAAAATCAAATCACTGCCATTATAGCATTTCCTAATGACACAGACAACCAATCAAAATTGTCCAACTGGAATTCAAGCTCCATATTGCATTGGTCTCCTGTGTTTTAGGGGCTCTCATGCATTGTGTTAAGGAGGGAGTTTACTGTACCTTTTAATGATGTGTCACAATGGGAACAAGCCGATTGCACGAAGGGTGGGGATCACGTTTACTACACCAAATGCTATAATTTCCTCTAATGCAGAGGATCTGCTAGCCACAATCCAAAAATCCCTAAATCAGAAAAAGAGTGGAGCATTTTGCTGTGTGAAAAAGGAGATGCAAGAGTAGGGCATTTTGGGTTGCAGCTGATTTTGGAGTCGTGAAATACAGTGGATGCCGAAGATGGTGGAAATCTGAAAAGGAAGCTTTCCCCGAAGTTGCCATCCCTCTTTAATAGGGCTTTGTTTCGGCATCTTGCTTGTAAAGGCATTGCTACTTGGTTCAAACAAGAGAAGTCAAGAGTGTTGAGATTCGATAGCTAGAATAGATTCTGGGCAAAGCGGGTTGCAGGTAACTTTTAAAGTTTTGCTTAATTTCAAAGGGGTTCTACCTATTTTTGATTTTTTTCGAGATGTAAGGCATTTTGAGATTGTCGAGTGTGAAATTATGGATTATTTGATCTATCACTTTGTAGAAGAAAGGGTTAAGAAGCTCCATTGAATCTACAATAAATAATGCCAAACTTTTTCAATGGGAAATAATTTTTTAGGAAAAGATGATTTCTTATACATAAGTTATGCAACAAACCAAATTAGAACAAAAATTACTAATGTCTACGTTGTTCTTATCCATTATCACCAAGGTAACTGAAGGTGCCATTTGATATGGCAAGCAAATTTGTTGAGTCTAAAACCTTATTAAGTATCAGCATGCTTGATGTTGAGAAAATAAAAGAGCAATATTTATGTTGTGCTAAAGATGAATTAGGTTATCAGAAGACCCAAGATTCTTGTCCTCTGGAGAAACATACCCTTCCTGATGGATAGGTTTGCCTTTTAGTTTCCCTATTTGAGTCATGATGATTGCTCTTTTACTTCATACTGATTTTTAGGTTAGTAGATCTTGATTTTTTTTTTCTAATTAAATTGGTATGACTATGGATCTGACAACCTAACCTAGGTGGGAATTAATAGTGGTTCCAAGAGCCGTATGGAAGTGAAAATGTTAAGGTGGGTGAAGAATCAGTGAGAAGATAAGGGAAAATGGGTTAGTTAAAATCACTGTGCTTGATTTAAACAAGCTTCTGAGCAGAGCTGAGAATGACAAATATTAAAGTATATTCGATTTTCATGCCTTCCCAATTTAAAATTTGTTTTGAACTTCTGATCTTGCTGAGTACTATTTAGTATTTACTGGGTTAAGTATGTGAACTGGCTCTTTTTGAGGAACCTGTCTCTAAGTACTCATTATGTCAGAAATTTGAACATTATCTGAAATTTTGATTTTTCAAAAAGGAGGCGTTGTAGTAATCTGTCCCTGAGAGGGTGTTGGAGCTAGCTGGATTGTAATTGAAGAAGGATCTAGAATATAGGTTTTGACTTATAGGTATTTAATTAAGCATTCAAAATATTTTATAATGTGATCTTCCAGATGAAGTATTTTGAAGGTGATAAAAATTTGAAAGGAAAGATATATTGTTGGTGATGCTCTGTTCCAACCATGTCTATTGGGTTTAGAGACACATGGAATTGTTGAACAGCTTGTACGTACTATTTCAATTGTGTCATCAGATAATAACTGGCACTGCTAGAAAATATTGTGGTTCGGCATGGCCCTTGTTCTATGACTAGAAAATAATTTTTTTTTTCGTTAGTTCTTGTGAATTTAGGATAAGCTTGACTTAAACTTTTGTTCTGTTATACTTTTTCTTCTTATCGCATTTCAAGAGTAGTGTGTGCAGATCATTGGTCTATGCATTTAATATTTTATCACATTCTAATTGCAAAATTTATCTACTTATGGGTATAACGGCTCCTAAGTTTCTAGTTTAGGATGGAGCACAGAAGTGAATAATGGGAACCTACATAATCATTGAATCATGAGCTTTGAAATGATTGCTCTGCACTAAGTTTCCATGTCCGTAATACTCGTTCTAAAAATTATTCATTTTAACAAGATGTCTATTGGTTTTTTTTAGAAGCAAAAGTTGTTTTTTTGGAACTCAGTGAAAACGCGTGGTAAAACCAAAATAAGTATTTCTACTATTACAGTTTGAGATCATTGTTGGGTATACTTCGATTTTTACGGCTCCCTTTCCCGCAATGGAGACAAGTCAAATAAGTTGTTAGTCCATGATTATATTAATATTTGCATTGATTCTTAGCATGTTTGGATAAGCATTTACAAGAAACAAATCACATTTTGCAAGGAGTAAACCATATTTTACAAGAAACAAAGAATTTGTGCTTTTATAAAAATATGATTTTGTAAAATATATCTAAATATGCACTCTATTCAAGGCATATAAGTAATGTAATATTTCCTTTATCCAAAAACTGTTACTCTCTTCTAATCGATGACATGTTGATTTAGATAAAATCCCCTATACGACATAGTAATTTTTACACTCGTCAATCTCATGAGCTTTTCTTGCATTTTTTAATTTGGGTCCAGCATTAGCATGTTAAAAAATCTCTACATGATCAATAGTTTAACTGTTAGTATGCCTCCTTTAGAACTACAATGTCTTATTCTTCAGTTGCATGGATCTTCTTCTTATGATATGAATATCTAGCAAAGTGAACTTTCTTTGCTTGCTAGCTCTGCTTGATTTAACCAATTGAATTATGGGTTGTAGAAACTCAAGAAGGACTTGATGCTATTATTGCCAACATTTTGTGTGTTTACCTTGGATAAGTAACTGAAGCCACTGGCTCATTGCAATCTAACCCTTCTTGGCTAAGTTATGATATGATGATTTAAGTTTGATCAAAACAGAGCATATCAGTGCCCCGGTTGAGAGACCACTTTTTCAAAGCTTAATATATTATGAGTGTTGTGGTCCTCAAGTGAGGTGTAAAGATTAGGATTGTAAAATAAGATCAGGAATACATGCTTTAGTAAGTAGTGCACACTAAAGACTTCTGCTTAAACTAATAGGCTTTTTTTCCCAAAAAAAAAAACAGTGGCTTTTGGTTTTATTGTCCAATCTCAAAATTAAATCTCATTAGTCTCGTTGGAAGAGAAACTGCTTCTTTAACGTACAATCACTATTATGTTATGGCGACATGCATCAAAATATTGATCATATTGAATAACTTGAATGGGTTAGTAGATTTTATTTAACTATTGAAGCTTTCAATTTTTTCAATTTTTGCACGCATTATATAAATTTTATGTCTACAATTTCCATTTAAATAATCTAAGTATCAAACATTGCTAGGTTACAATTTCAATCTATGCTTGTCTTTCGTCCCTCGTATGTACTATAAGGCATAGACTTACTAGTGTTTAATGGCACTATGGTGTCTTTTTCACCATCGTAGATGAAGATCCTTGGGCAAGCTTTGCCTGCAATTTTTTTTTTCAAATTTTGGGGTTTAAGTAAATATATTTCAATTAAATAGCATTTGGTTGAACTTGTGTACTCAATCTATTATTTTATTTATAGTCAAATGTATTTATTAGTGTTAGAATAATAGAATTCAAACAACGTTTCTTGTCTTTGAAAAAGTTGAAAAATTAAAATTGAAACTTGTAAATAACTAAGTAGAAAAGGATAGTGTCTTTTAATAATAATTTGAATTATAATAGTCCTTACACTTAGCCATGAGACAAGGCAGTAGGTCTCCTATGAAAGAACAGCATGTGTATATAACATGCTCATTCAGTTTAGGTGCCTACATGTGTGTTTATATATATATATATATATATATATTACCTGACCCACTATCACCGATGGAAAAACACTTGTACAATTGCTAATGTTGTGGTTAATTCTGCCCCAAGAAAAAATTCTAAATTAACTCACCAATAATTTAAATTTTTAGAATTCAAATTCAGAAAATTAATGAATTAAATTAAAGATGAAATACTTAATTATTTAACTACTAACTCAGTGTAATTAACTATTCAGGACCTTTTATTGATTAAATAGTATAGCATGTTTAACTTCCCTTTGTTGTTTTACTACCTTGAACTTTCTTTAAGTTTAGATCCATTTGGTAGATTACAAATTACTGGATACATATATACGTCCTTTAAATATAGTATTAGCTTCCCTGGTTGATATATATATATATATATATTAAAAAACAAACAGTTTGTGAAATGTGCTTAGGCAGATGATTACATATATGTAAATTGTACAACAAGCAGCAAAGTGGAGATGACATATCATGCAATTAGATCCTGTAATTTTTGCTATTTATCTTTTTTTCAGTTGAAGTTTATTCTTGTTTGATTTCTGGTTACACTGATGGTTAGAATAGATCCTATTAATCTCTTAAAACTTGTTAAGATGATCATGCTAGAGCTGGTTATAAATACAAATTATATATGGAGAAAAATGCAAATATTTTCCTCTAACTTTGAATAATTTGCACATATTCCTCTAAAGTTTTAAAACCTTATAAACTCTCATCTTTTGATAAAAAGATTGTGTTGCCCCTTTGTATTTCCAGTTCCTATGCCTTGTTTTAATATTTTGACCAACCCATATATAGTTGCAGGCTAAAGGAGTGCGCCACATGATGAATAAAAGAGACTAAAGTCACACCTTAAGTGAAAGAGAAGGAGAAAAATTCTGAAGTGAGATAGTTCTGAGGTATTTTTCAGTCTTGAAAAGCATATAAAATACTTACAAATAATCCATAGCTGAAAGGGGTATTTGCATTTTTTTTAGACCATGCTTTGACTTTACTGAGTTGGGTTGTAAGTATATTTCTGTGTGTTAATGATTATTACCTTAAAACATTGTGGCCCTGTTTTATGGATCTACATAGGTATTACCCTAGAGCTTAATGCAAGTTAGCCTTTATATTAGCCTAATTAGATCATGAATTGTTACTGTTTTAATCTATTGAACTATTGTTACTATAAATCCCTCTAAGCACCCTCATCCCACTTCATCTACTTCCCATTACTATTTACCCCTCCATTATAGGTTCATTATGACAATTTTGTTAATTAATTCTAGCACTTGATCCTAACAATATATATATATATATAAAGAGAGATAGAGAGAGAGGATCTATACTTAACGAAAGGCCATTAGCTAGTGAAGGCCAAAGTGTTTTCTGTTTAGGTCACCTTTCTGCTCTTTTATCTATGTTCCTTATTCTTCCCCTATATTTCCTTTTGGTGGGGATTAACTAGAAAAGCCAATACTTTAAGTGTTCATTTAGTATTGGTATGCCATATTGTTGCTTTACATTGCTTGTTGGTTTATGGCATCTATATAACGTGTGCAATGTTTTGGTTAGTTTACATTGCTTCTTTCAAGTTTTCACCAGGATATTTGATGTTGTTGTGACATTTACTATCAATTAGAATAACTATATTAGGATTAGGTGCTGAAAAAACTTTTCAATTAGTGTAAAGTCTGAATGATAGAAATGTTAAAGTGATGTGTTACAATATTTAGTAGATAATTAAGAGTAACTATTTAATAAATAATTAATACACTTCCTTTCCCTTTTCCAATAATGAAAGATACTTAAGATGCGTGCTGAAAAGTATAGGTTTGGATAATAACTAGAAAAATGAATATAGGAAAAGGCCATGGCCATGATATATTTATTTCCTGTTATTGAAATATTTCAGCTTTCAATTCCAATAGGCAAGGTTAGTGTACACACACACACACACACACACACACACACATATATCCATATGTATATAGATATATATATATATATATATATCCATATTTACACAAAAGAATTAATAAATTTGTTTCTTTTTTAGATGAAGAACATCCTCTTGATATTTTTTTCCTTTTGGTTTTGGGTGCAGGTCTAACTTTACAAGCTATCTTTGATTCTTAATTCCTTATCTCAACTCACTACAGTTTCAATTTAGAGCAACAAGGTGATATTTTCTTGTTTGTTCATGACTTTCTAAAGATAAAAATGTGATTTAAGATATAAATGGAACTTTGTTGTTTGTTCATCTTTGAATTGGTATGATTATTTAATGAACCAAAAAACTTGTGTTATAGATGTCAAGTGCATATATAGTGTATTCTAAAGAGAAATATATCTCTTTCCTTGTGTTTTATATAATATTTGAGTATATAACTATAAATGAGTTATAAAAACTCACTTTGAAAACATTCATGTTGGATTTAGGGATGGATAAAAGTTGGATGCACATTAAGAATAGGACTGATATGACATATAGACAAGGTGTTGATGAGTTTCTCCAATGGGCATTCAGCCAAGGTGGGGTGACTGATATGATTCGATGCCCATGTAAGGGGTGCAAGAATACAGCATGGAAGATAAGAAGTGAAGTAAGGGCAGATCTGTTTAAGAAGGGTTTCAATGAAAGTTACAAAGTGTGGGACTCACATGGGGAAGCTCGACCTGGTATCCATAGTCCTCTCCAGCATGCAAATGACGAAGCACCTGTGGATAATAACGAGGATGATGACATCATTGAGATGTTACATGATGCGTTTGGCGAGACATCTTCAACTGAGTCACCTAACTTGCAGGCTAGCCAATTTTTTAAATTATTGGAAGATGCTCAGACCGAACTCTATCCAGGTTGTAATAATGTGACAAAGTTATCTTTCATTGTTAAACTCCTTCACTTGAAATGCCTCAACCATTGGAGTAACAAATCTATGGATACATTATTGAGTTTATTCAAAGATGTTCTACCTAAAGGAGCACTAGTACCTGACAATTACTATGAAGCAAGGAAGATTGTTAGGGAGCTTGGATTGGGTTATACTAAGATTGATGCATGTGAAAATGATTGCATTTTATATTGGCGAGAACACACACATGCAGAATCGTGCCCTAAGTGCAACATGTCTAGATGGAAGTTAGATGGTCACAAAGGCAAGAAAGTGCCGCGTAAAGTGTTACGACATTTTCCATTAAAGCCTAGGTTGCAACGGTTGTACATGGCTCGACAAACAGTTAAAGATATGAGATGGCACATGGAAGAACATATTGACGACGGTGTTTTACGACATCCGTCTGACTCCATTGCTTGGAAATCATTCGATAACCAATATCTTGACTTCTCTCATGATTGCAGAAATGTGCGAATGGGTCTAGCTAGTGATGGGTTCCAGCCTTATGGGAACATGAGTACTAATCATAGTATTTGGCCAGTTGTGCTAGTTCCATACAATTTGCCTCCGTGGTTATGCATGAAGCACCCGTACTTTATGATGACACTTCTTATTCCAGGTCCTAAATGTCCTGGTAATGACATTGATGTGTATTTACAACCTATGATTGAAGAGTTACAAGAATTATGGCACGATGGGGTTGACACATATGATGCATATGCACAGTCTAATTTCAAGATGCGTGCTGCTATCATTTGGACCATTAGTGACTTCCCAGCGTACGGGAACCTCTCAGGGTGGTCCACCAAGGGAAAGTTTGCATGCCCTTATTGTCATAAAGGCACATATTCTACTTCTTTGCGAAATAAGTTATGTTACATGGGGCATCGTCGCTTCCTTCCTACCAATCATCCATGGCGCAATAATAGGAGGGCATTTGATAGGAAAGTTGAACATGCACTTGCACCCTCACCCCTAACTGGTGATGAAGCACTTATACAGCTTCAAGCATTGGGTAATGTGAGTTTTGGCAAAAATCAAAAGCGAAAGCGTTACCACACCAATGATGCTTTCAATTGGAGGAAGAAGAGTATTTTCTTCAAATTGCCTTATTGGAAAACTCTTATGCTCCGACATAACCTCGATGTTATGCATATAGAAAGAAATGTGTCGGATAACATAATATCGACACTGATGGGTGTGGTTGGAAAGACCAAGGATACACTGAAGAGTTGATATGACTTGGTTGATTTAGGGATTAGGCAACAATTACATCCCATAGAAGATGGTAACAAAATCTTACTTCCAGCAGCATGTTATACATTATCAACACAAGAGAAGGCAAAAGTTTGTGACTTTTTGGCTAAATTGAAGGTGCCTGACTCCTTCTCTACGAATATTTCGCGGTGCGTCAATGTCCATGAGCAAAAAATCTCGGGGTTGAAGTGTCACGACCACCATGTATTATTGCAAGACATATTCCCACTTACAATACGTGGCTTGTTGCCTAATGAAGTGTCAGAACCTATAATAGAGTTGGGAAAATTTTTTAAGAACTTATGTTCAAAGTGCTTGAGGATTGAAGATCTTGATATATTGGAAACCCAAATTGCAATCACATTGTGCAAAATGAAAATGGTGTTTTCACCTGCCTTCTTTGATATCATGGTCCATTTACCTGTTCACTTAGCAAGAGAGGCTAAGCTTGGTGGACCTGTCCAATATCGATGGATGTACCCTATTGAGAGGTAAGGTTAACCACAAATGTTGATGTCTTTTTCATTGTTTAAAAATTGTCTTACCTTATTCATACTAATGCAGGTACTTGCGAACATTGAAAACTTATGTTCGCAACAAGGCTCGCCCAGAAGGTTCAATTGCTGAAGGTTACTTGGCGGATGAATGCCTTACCTTTTGCTCTCGTTATCTAAAAAATATCCCAACTAAGTTCAATAGACCTCCTAGGAATGATGATGGACATATGGAACATGATAAGATGTCTATCTTCAATCCAACTGGGCAAGCGAGGGGACGACATGAATCAATATTTCTATCAGATACAGAGTTCAATCAAGCTTGTATGTATGTGTTTCAAAATTGTGAAGACATTTGGCCATTCATTGAGTAAGTCTATACGAATTAGCTATCACTTACCTAAAAAATTTTCTATTATCACCTTTTAATTAAGTAGGTCACACATTGCAGGAAGCACAAGATGGAAATTGAAACACAAGCTTCAATGGTTACGGAATTCCCAGAATGGTTTCGTGCACAGGTATGTTTAACCTCATATTTCTATTAGTTAGTTTGAAAGTTATGATATTCATACATGTTGTCCTTCATAGGTTTTAAAGTTAGGTGCACAGGGTGACGCAAGTGATGACCTTATGAGCCTTAGAGTTGGACCGCTTAAAATGGTCCATCGGTATTCCATATTTATGGTGAATGGATTTAGATTTCACACTCAAGACCGAGCCTCTGGCAGAAGAACACAGAATAGTGGAGTCCTTGTGAGGGGTGATGATTCAGATGAGACGAAAGAGTATTATGGTATTTTAGAAGATATATATGAATTGTCATACATTGGGAATAAGAAAGTGTATCTCTTCAAGTGTCACTGGTGGGATGTGGGTCATTTAGGAAGAGGATACAAGGTAGACAAATATGGAATTACAAGTGTCAACACTCGATACTCATTGAACTCAAATGAACCATTTGTCTTGGCATCTCAAGCAGAACAAATGTTTTACCTGGAGGACAATTGTGATCCAAATTGGCTTGTTGTTGTAAAAACAAATCCTCGTGACTTCTTTAATATGCCAGAGGTGACTGATGATAGCGTAGATGGGGACAGAGAGGAATTATTAAGTGATGAGGCTTATCAGCAGATTGAAATTGAAGTAGACTTGACTACTAGTGGTGATGTAGGCATTGACTTAGTGGTTTGTCTTCATAGGGATGACATTCAACCAGAAACAATAAACTACTCAAGTGAATGCCCTCGACCAAGTGGGCCAAATGTAATTGCTGCAATGGATGAATTCATTGATGATGATGATGAGGACGTATCCACTGATGATGAAGATGGAGAAGACATACTTGATGAAGAAGTGTCCATTGATGAAGAAGATAGGGAAGACATACTTGCTGAGGATGATGCAAATGACACAGATGATACTACTTATAACTTAGATTAAATATCTTTATGGTAGTGTACTTACATATAAATTGTCTTATATTTTTCTCATCAAGCTAGCATTTGAATTCAAACTAATGTATCTCATATCTTATTTATAATTTATAATTTTACAGGAAATGTCAAGTGGTGGACGTGGTAGGGTTGGAGGAAGGGGGGGAAAAGGAAATGGGCGTGGCAGTGGTCGGTTGAGACGTGACCCCACAGGTGATGTGACATCACCACCAGGACTTGTCAGAGGGAATGTTTCTGAGAGTAGGGAGTCTACTCCACCTACACTACCACCATCTATGACACAACAAGAACATGAAGATTCTCCACCCATGCAGCCATCACTAAATCAGAGTAGTGCAGGTATAATCTCCTTTAGATTTTGTTTAATTTATTTTTCCCCCCTGCACATACGTACACACACACACACACACACACACACACACACATCTAGGGGTACTGATTTTTTATGACATACATGTCTTATTCAGCTTCTTGTAGCACTATTAAGAAAGGCCGAGGGAGATACAAGTGTATGTCTATTGATTTGAAGACAAAACATGGTAGAAAGATTATTATTGACATCCCTGAAGACTTTGAGCGGGCTGTTGGAGATGGCGCTCGAGAGTTCTCCAGTTATTGTGGCTTGGTGGTTCGGACCACTTGTTTATTTAGAAATGGTGACTGGCTTACTCAACAAGAAAAATATGGAGACATTATGTGGTTAAAGGTTAAGGTGATATGTTTGTGTATAGACAGTTATACAAATTAAAAGGTATTTAATTTTAAACCCTTTACATATGTAACTATAACTATTTATTTTTGTGGTCTGTAGGATAAATTTGAACAACGAGAGGGTCAAGCTGAGTCATTGATGAAGCGCTTCACTCTTAGCACTTTACAAAGATTGTTTAGGAGTTGGAAGACAAAGTTACATGATCTTGTCAAATTTCTGGATATAGATGAAGATAGGCGTGCAGTTCGACCAGCTGATGTGCATCCTATAGATTGGGAGTGGTTGCTTCAGCATTGGGCTACTGAAGATTTTAAGGTAATGTACTTTTGTTTTATAGTATAGTTTGAACTTATTTACTTATATGCAATTCTCATAACTATTGTCAAATAATAATAAATGTTTTTGTCCACTTGTAGGTGGTGAGTAATAGAAATAAACTAAATAGAGGAAAGCAAGTAACCAAGCATACATGTGGCACACGATCCTTTGCAGAGGTAGAGCATAGTCTGGTAAGGACGGTTTCTTCATTTCTTATTTATCAGCGTACTTTTATATAGTTATTTTGTTTTTTCTACTATTATAAGATGAAATAATGTTATTTATAAAATATTTTAGAGAGATCCCATTACTGGTGAACCAGCGGGACCTGACGTGGTGTGGGAGGCACAACACACTCGTCGAAAAAAGGATGGGGAGATAGAGTGGATTGATCCCAAGTCACAAGAGATTCACGTAACTTTTCAACATCTCTCTTTTTTATATCTTTGTTTAATTACAATTTATTATATGTGTTTTTAATTTGTTAATTAAACTATAGGGTTGTCTACATGAACTTGTTCTTCGACAACAATCATCTGAAGTTGAATCTCGCATGACTGGAGATGAAATTTTATCTACTGTCTTGGGTGCACGGTCAGGGTTTGTTCGTGGAAAGGGTTATGGAAAGAAACCCCCAAAAAAGAGACCTGTTGACCAAGTTGACGTGGACTATAGGGTGTCATCTGCAATAGAACAAGTCCGAGAAGAAATGGATCGAAAACGGGAGGAGGACCGTGCCCAGATGGCACAAGAGAGGGAAGAAATGGAACAAAAAATGCAAGAAGAATTTGAACGGAAGCTGCAGCAAGAGCGATCTCAGATGGCCCAACAAGTGCAGGATGAAGTTCGCACACAAGTTGCTGCCTTGTTGTCCACATTGCAACAGCAGGTATATAACACACTTTCTTTACTTTTTTTAGGAATAAATGATATTTACTATGTTTTTCAATTCTAACAGGGACATCTACCTTCAAGTAGCAATATTTCAAGTAGACCAGCCCAATAAATCTAGATAAATAGCGGTATGTTTATAAATCACTGTTTCTTTCCCACTAGTTTGAATATTTATTTAAGCATAGTTCAAAATTCAAATTTTAACTTAAATGCTTTTTTTATTTCAATTACTATTGTTTCTCTTTTAGCCCAAAGTAATTACTAGTATTAAATTCAATAATACTTTTTTTTTCCTCTTACAGGTTGAGTGAGCTTCAAAGAATAGTAGAGCATATTAACTATATTCCACTCACTAGTTGTATTTTTTGAGAAGTTCAACAACTATTAACAGTTAATGTTCAATTTATAACTTCAGCTTTCTCATTGTTGATTATGTATTTGACTATGACTTTGTTGAGTTTACTCTTTGTTTTTAATGAAAATTTTCTTTTGATGTAATTCAATTTAGTTGTTGTACTTTGATTTTGTCATTGCCTTCTCATATATTCTGAGATTGATATTAGAACTATTTGAATTTTGTCATTTTTCCATGAAAATAATGCATAACTACAAATAGAATGTTTTAAAAAAAATTTCAATAACCTTTGGTGGCGACTAAAGTCGCCACGAAATTGAAAAGGAGTGATATTAGTATCGTCACAACAATTAGTGGAGACATAAGTTGTCACTAAAACCCAAGTATTTAGTGGCGACCCTTAGTCGCCACTAAAACTAAATTTAGTGGTGACCATTAGTCGCCACTAAAACTATATTTAGTGGCGACTAAGGGTCGCCATATGAAGGAGCAATTATTAGTGGCGACCTTGTGTCGCCACTAGAAATTTAATCAGTGGCAAGCATGTTGCCACTAATTACCAACCTTTAGTGGCGACAAGTCGTTGCAATTCTTGCTTTGCTATTTAGTGGCGACCAAAGTCGCCACGAATTGTTTGTTTTTAGTGGCGACATTTTTTGTCGCCACTAAATACTTTTTGCTACAGTTGTATTAGTGACAATTTGGTGACGACCTTGTGTCGCCACTATAACTTTTTAGTGGCGACTTTGGTTGTTTTTTGCGACGACTTTGGCCGCCACTAAAAGCGATTTTTTTTGTAGTGACCATATTGCCAATGTTAGCCCTGATAAGATACTAAACGTTGATATTCATGAAGGCGAATGGGGCACTGAGGGATCCATCGTCTTCAGGAACTATGTTCATGGCGATTATAATACACTATTTCTGGTCCATCGCTCTTGATTTGCATTCTTATATACTCAATTTTGTTTCCAAAACCATTTTACACTTTCTTGTATATGATTTTGCTTCACCTTATATCAACTCAACGTCAATTGCTTTTATCATGGGCACCGACGCCAACTATGCAACACCATAAAATTTGAAGTTTCACATATACTGCAAACACAACTTGTTTTTTTTCAGTGTTTGCACTTTATAGTTTCATCTTATTTGGATGGTTTTGCACAGAACTAATTTAGTGGAAAAACAGGGGGGTTTACCTAGATACCAAATGAAATGAATAATTTCTTAGTTTTGTGACCATTCAAATTTAACAAAGCTTTGGAAGCAAACTATTTTTTATCCTCAACTTTGGATGAGCAAAATGGATTTAACAAGATATTAATTTGCAATCATTGATCTGCACGTAGTTTGCAAAATCGATCTTTTGTTGTGGTTTGCAGTTACAAAATTAAAAGGTCTTTTTTTGTATAGTCGAAATCCTTAATTTATTCAAATTTCTAATTTTCCGACCACCTCAGCCAACCTCACGTAACTGATTCAAAAAGGTTTTAACTATACTACAATATATATTAAAGACGAAGGTGCGATTGTTTTAGGGTGAATTAAATCAAAGATGAAAGATAAATTAATCATGATAATATAGTTTTTTATCTTTATTAATCTCGGGAAAATTAATGGACAGATGGGAAAGCTTGTGTAGCTAAGGAGGTTGTTGAAGCCATATAGACAGTGAGAAGAACAAGATCGTATTCAAAGTGATTGAGGGAGATCTGCTGGAGCACTACAAGAGCTTCAGGTTCATAATCGAAGTGAGTCCACCAGCAGCCCAAAACGGCAGCGTTGTGCATTGGACCATGGAATATGAGAAGCTCAAAGATCCGATTCCTGACGCTCACATCTTGCTGCAATTGGCAATTGATGTGAGCAAGGACATTGATGCTCACCTTTTCCAGACCAACTAGATTCACCTCATCATGTCCCATATATGCTAGCTACTATACGCTATTTTTTTCAGTATCCGCAATAATACGAGAAGTTTTTTAGGTAGATTTAATTTATAAAAAATCTGTAAAGGTGTATGTGAGGGTTTTATGTTTATTCATAGTTAATTTGGTTTACAAGTTTTTCATAAATTGGAATTTACCAAAAAAACTTCCCATTAGCCATCCATATTGATTGGTTTGTGATAAAAGCTTATGTGCTATATATATATATATATGCTGTTCTATTGTGTAATGTTTAGTTGAGGGTGACCTATGGATATTGAATTGAAATTCATGTTGTTAATTATCGCATTATGTATAGTGAAATATATTTTGCTTTGTGTTTGGAATATGTTATATCATATTTGCAGGCAACAACTTCCTTGGATTTTTTTTATTGTTATTATCGTTATGTTTTAAGATATCTGGGTATGATTAACTCGTTGGCCAATTTTTTTTTTGGGGTAAAACTCGATCATTGAACGAATTAAGTCAATAAATAAAGTCTACATTTAGCCCTGCAAGGTACTGATCAGTTAATCTATCTCTACATTTAGCCCTGCAAAGTACTGATCAGTTAATCTATCTAAGGATTTAAATAAAAATATAATAAATTTAATAAATCAAACTCAAAGGGATCAATATGCACATATATACATTTGAAGCAAGAAAGCAGAAATGTGAAGATCTGAGAATACCTGATAGTAATACGAAAATATATTATAACTCGGTGGAAAATTAAGTGCCTAAGACAATATTCTTATACAGATCTATGATATGGTAGTCAACAAATTAAAACTGTAACTTTTTAAAATCTGTAATATTATCTTAATGTTTAATTTGTTTGTTAATATATATATATATATATATATATATATATTACAGTATAATCTTACAGATAACAAGCAGCCTCACCGTCCATGCCAAAAAACACATAATAAACACCATATGAACTAATCTTGATTATTTTCTTGTTATTATTTATTTTGTGTATATGATGCATGTGTGTGGTGGCATCTTCTTTCGTTGTAAAGTATCTAAAGCAATATAATAAATGCTGTGTTGCTTTTAAAAAGAATAGTTAATAATTTAGCTAAGTACAATTAAATAACTGTGGTAGCAATATTGTTGACTCTGGTATTAACCCATTACACTTTAAAAAAAATAAATTAAAAAAAGACATGGGTTTTTGAATCCTTTTAGGGTATCGAAAACAATTTTTTTTGTCAATTTTATATTATATATATTGGCACTCTATATGACTTATAACAATGAAAGACATGAAAATAAATGATAAAATAAAATTCGCTCGTATATGTGACATATGATACTATTTATGCTTTGTGGCAACTTTTGCCAAAAATCATGCTTTCAATGACAAAATTTCTTTACATTGCTTAAAAGTCATCACAGGAAACATATTTCTTATAGTGGGGTGTATAGGGTTGCAAGTTTGTTGAAGTAAATATAATTTAATTATTCTGAAAAAATTAAATATAAAAACTTTGAAATTTACTAAATTAAATTTAGTAAGCAAATTTTATATAGATATAAAAATATTATATTTAAATTTTTATATCATCGTATATTAAATAATGAATATAATTCTTTTTCAAACTATAAATCTAGAAATTTCGATGAAAATGATCATATTCCTAATAATATTAATGGCTCAATCTGAATGTTCTAGTCTCATATTCTACCAAAGAAAGCAAGATAGACTGCGGTTGGACACTGACTTTTTTATTGAAATCCAATCAAGAATTTTCAAAATGAGATGGACCTAATTTCAACCCAAACAAAAATTAATTTGAATTAAGCAAGGTCGAATTCAAATTTTAAAACTTGAAATATTCAAGTTTAGGCCTGTGCTCAAATTTAAACATGTGTATTCAAGTTAAATTCAAATTAAATTAAGTAAGTTAAAAATGAATTTTGCACTCAATTTGAACTTTTCTATTCTATCTAAACCTTGGCTCAAAAAACTTCTGAAAATAATGTGGACTTAATTTTAAACCCAATTCTTTTTATCTTTTCAAAGTCTTAATCCTTGTTCTATAATCCAGTCCAACAACCATTATCATCGCCACTAACACTTAAATTATTAGAGGGAGATATGTTGGAGCAACACGAGCTTCAGAATTTTATCAACATGATTCCACATGGTGGAGGGGTGTGTGGCGTGGATTGGACCTTCTAATATTAGAAGTTGAACCAGCAATATTAGAAGTTGGACCTTACATTGATGCTTGCGTTACCAGCCTTCTTCTCTAGAGATGAAGGTTGTTTTCATGTGTGCTATTCCCTACTAATATTACGTGTATATTTAAAAAACAGTTGACTCTGTCGGCTTAATTCTCTATATATTTTCTTATTTTTCATTTTAAAAATGGCGTCAGCTATAGCCATAATTAAATTGAGAGCATCTGTTTCTAGCTCTATGAAGTAAAATTTCATGGTGAAATTGGAAAGTATCTATACGCTTTTGTCTAATCATCTTTTTAAGAGATAAAAGAGAGGGAATAGAATTTTGAAAGAGAAGCAATACCATTTAATTCCAACATAATTATTCGAGTATCTAATTTAAATACTTGAAATTTCTTAACTATTCTGGTCTAATATTCTTTATAAACTTTGCAATATCCTATTCAAATATTTTATTAATTGATATTAAAATAATTTGTATCAAATGAAATTTTAAATACTTTTATATGCTAAATTTTTTGTCGTACCCACAATATATATGCTATTATTAACTGAATATATACATGTTCTTAGTTAACAACCTTTTGCTTTCAATAAAAATAAAAAACTCGACAAATCTTTGGAGGTTTAGAGGTATCACACCAACCCTTGTTTTCCTATGAGAAATATCACATCCTAGCAATAGGAGAGGACAAGATTAAGACCCTACAATCTCCCCCTATTTTGACTATGAAGTTTTCTAATGCATTGCTTCGGATTACAAGTTATTGAATACTATGATTAACTCATTTCTCAATTATTATCTACGTTAAATTGCGTAAATGCGTAGAGTTTGAATGCTAAAATTTGAAAAGTACAAACAATCCAAACCAAATGGACAGTTGTATTCAAATCTGTATTATATTCAATTTCAGCGTTCTTACTTTTTTTCTTTATGCATTCAGTATCCTTACTAATCCTTTACCGACAATCCAAGATACTCACTCGTCAATTATCCATTTGTATATTATCCATGATGGAACTTCATAACACGTGTAGCCGCATTATAATCACGTGGGTTGGGAAAAACTGTGAAGAGAAAATTATCATATTTAAAATAACTTCAAAGAAAATAATTTAATTCCTAAAAAATTTTAATGACATTAACCGAATCCTAAGTCAGTATTAAAATAATATATTTTTAAATATTAAGACTCAGTTAATGTAAAGAAATTTTGAAAGGCTAAATTAATGATAACAGTATCTTTTAAGAAATTTAATTTGAATTGCTAACCACAACCTATCCCTTTTTTTCAGGCTTACATGAGCCTGAATATGCCTCCCAAAGGCTTAAGTATCCTTGTTGCTAATGATTCTAGGAGAGCTTATTTACCCATCTTATTACTATGTAAGTTTTGTTTTTCTTTTTTCTGATCTTAGGCCTCTCTTGTTACCAAAAAAATATAATTTAAACATTTAATTTATACTTTAATATGTGATATATCATTCAATAATATTGAATACTTCATACTTTTATATTTAAATATCTTATAAAGTAAATTACATAGATTTCTCTTGAATTTTATTGAAATTGTATAAATTTTCTCTTTCATTTTTAAAATATATACAGATCTTCTTTAAAGTAGAAGTTACATTATACTTTAATCTAATTTTAAAATTTTTTATTAAAATACTTTCTATTAATCAAAACACATATTTTTTAAACTAAAAAAAACTTAAATAGAGGATATTTTGTTTTAGGATAAGTCTATATAATTTCAATAAATTCAGAAAAAAAATGTATATAATTTATTCTATTTTATTTATGTTCATTTAAAGAAAATAGTATTTAGAGTCGCTCAAAGAGGACATTTAGTATCAACTATAACAAACTTTAAGTAGTTCAGTGTTACCAAGATCAATTGTCGATAAATACATGGTCAAGAAAGTGTTTAACAATGATTTTGTTAATTGTTGAAATAACCTAAACTAAATACGTTATTGAGAGAAAAATAAGCCTCGTTACACTCATGAGAAGTAAATGATACTAGAGATTCGTTTACCTATAGCGCGGATCTAACTGACGCTAAATAATTACTGAGATTTTTCAATTATTTACAATTGAGTTGGCCAAAAGGAAAAAAAAAAAAAACAGTGTTGACCTTTGGTAAAGTAAGATAGAGATTATTTTTGTTTACTTTTTTTTATTAAATATCATATGTGTCCAAATATATTTAAAATGTCAAGCAAAATCAATGTTTTAAAAATCAGACCGGTCATTAAACCGGTGAAGTCACCGGTTTACGGTTCATTAGTTCAACCGTGATCGAACCGTGGTCGAACCGGTGATAATTAAATAAATATTTATTTATATTAAAAATGTAAGATAATACATAATAACAAATAAATTTCAATAAATTTTAAAATATTATGAATAATTATACATAAAAATAAACTATACATAACATAATTTTTAATTTTTAATTTGTTTAAATATATTTACATAATTTTAATAAAAATTATATGAATTTTAATTTTATTTCTTATTTATTATATTAAAATTTTGGATTATAAACAAGACAATAATAATAATTTAATAAAAAATATATTGTCCAGAATTCAAATAAATTATTATTCATTTTACTAATACAAAATAGAATTATAATAAAGGTTATATATTAAATATTGCATATTATAACTAGAGATGTATCTCAGCTCAATGGTAGTAGTGCACTTGCTCTCCAAGAGAACCAGGGTTCGAACTGAAATTTTGCAAATTTTGCTAAATAATACAAAATCGGTTCAACCAGTAACCCAAATTTTGCTAAATAATACAAAATCGGTTCAACCAGTAACCCGACCGGTTTTCCCAGTTCTTGATCGGTTTCACCGGTTCTTGACCAGTTCTCAGGCTCTCCGATTCTGAGGGTCAACCGGACCGAACTAGGGACCGATTCCCGGTCCAACCAGTC
This sequence comes from Erythrophleum ivorense, assembly GCA_026724425.1. NCBI lineage: Eukaryota > Viridiplantae > Streptophyta > Magnoliopsida > Fabales > Fabaceae > Erythrophleum > Erythrophleum ivorense. Next base: position 48,977,407 of record JAIUCV010000009.1, read on the forward strand.
GAACTGGTCGATCCTGTCCGATTTTCAAAACATGGAGCAAAATCATTATCTATTTTCCTAATATAAACATCTCAAAACTAAAAATTATTTTTATTCAAAAGTCAATATCATTTTAACTTAGCATCCAAGATATCAAGATATCACATCACCATAATTTTATATTACATTTTTGTGTCATAACTAAGTCACATGGACTATTTTCACCCGATTAAGTCCAACTTGATTTTGGAAGTTGGCCTCTCTAATTTGTTCAGCCAAAATAAAAATAAAAAATTATAGTAAAAGTTATCTTAAAGATTTTTTTAAGAGATTCATATCATCTTAAAAATATATTGATTTGACAGCTAAAGTATATTTTACTCAATTTTATACTAATTTTTGACATAATTTTAGATTAATGAATTATTATTCACCATATCACTCAAAGGCAATAATTAAATAAATCAAAGTCCTACAATAATAATAATAATAATAATAATAATAATAATAATAATAATGGAGACATGGAGGAAAGCTAATTTTAGAAAATAAATTACATTGACTCTGAATTTATATTAAATAAAAAACACTTCAACTTTCTTATTGAATAAAAAGGTTCCTTGTCCTTAAAATTTTAAAGAGACATGACTGTTCAAAAACTTATGTGCAAAAAAACTGTGTTTACAAAGAAAAAAAAACGAAGATACATTTTTGTTAACAAAATAATATAAAATATTATTATAATTTTGTGAACAAATAATAAAGCCTTAACCTGAGAACCCTAGATTGCTTTCTCCTGAAGCAATCAAGAAGAACAAGTCTCCAATGCCGAATTTTCTTTCAACGCCAGCACTGTGATGTTTCCATCCCCTCATCCTTTTGTAATGATTTTTTCTTTTAATCTCCACTTCTTTCTTTTTTTTCTTTTTTTTTTTTTGATATTTTATAAATAAATATTTTTATATTTGTGATTTTATGATAGATATGACAAATATCATCTATCTTTTTGTTTTCTTTGCAAATCTTTCCTTTTTTAAATCTTAACTAGCCTATTAATTTGCTATTTATGACAAATTTTTTGAACTTCCATTTTTTTTTCAGTGGTAAATTTGGAAGACTTCATATCTTTACCTTGAAGTTTATGTTTTCTTTTAAATAAATTCTTTTGTTTGTTCTTATTTTGAAGCTTAAGACGCTGTTTGAGAATCCTATGGATCTAATATGTAAAGAGAAATAATTGTCGGCGCCGAGAACAGTGATGAATTTTAATCTAAATCAATAGAATTTTTATTTGCCATTTAGTTCAACAAAAAAATTATAAATGTTGTGCTTTAGTTGTTGTAACAGTTGCTGGGAGTTTTATTTTGCAATGATGATTTATATGGACTACAGAATACTGTAAATCTTAATTATGATGTGATAATTATTATATATTATTAAAAACAAAATAATATTTTATTCATCTTATTAAATTTATTATTATGATTATACTCATTAACGGGGGTGCACAACAATGCAGTTAGATAGATTGGAACAATCCAAAAAATAAGATAAATTAGACTATGTATTAGGCTAGCTGTGTTCCTTAGTTTAGTTTAACCTAGCCTACAATTAAAAAAAAGAATAAAATAATTAAAAAATTATTTTAGGAGCTATTTTATAATTGTAACAAAAAATTTTAAAATATATTTTATAAATTATGATTTGTTAGGGTTTAAAGTCATAAATTATGATTTGTTAGGGTTTAAAGTCCCTATCAACTATTTTTTAAGTATAATTGTCATATTTAAATGAAATAAAAAATAATTTTTTTAATTAATAAAAATCTTAAAATTGAAATAGTAAATATCAAGTAAACTATTTTTGGCATTTGTATTATCTCTATATAAAAAATTATTAAAAAATAAATTTGTTCCAAATAGATCCAACTCTCAGCTGTAACTTTTTAAAATTTTTCCATTTTCACTTTTCTTTTTATTTTCCCCTAAATTTAGCATTTTTCTCATTTCCATCCAAATTATTTAGCAGCATATCAGATTAAATTGTCCCTTTTTTGGACGTAGTTCTATAAAGACTCAATAAGTCATTTTCTTTTTCCCCAAATTAAACGATGTCCACTCATAGCTGACGCAGAGCCAGGTAGAGCCTTTATTTTGTTTAATAATGGATCTTATCTCTTCTACGTCCAGAAAAAAATACAACATAAATATATAATCTGTTGATTTTTTTTTTTTTGCACTAAATATTAAACTCATTAACTATATTTTAATATCTGCTAATAATCCAATTTTTTAAGAATCATATCACTAATGGGACTCCAAAATGAATTTAACTGTACTTGCATACGAGTTCAAAGACAAACGATATATATGGTAAAATATGTACTGGCTGAGATTTGCACAACGAAAACTACAGTTACTTTTTTAAGATAAGATTAGGACTAAATCTGTAATAATTCTATTTTTCTTTTAGCCTGAATAATTTATTATCTTATTATTGTTGCCACTTTACAACTTTTTTTAACTATTAGATATTAGATTGAAAATAATTATATCAACTTTCACTGAGATTTGTCATATGATACTTGACCCTTTGATGTTCAAGTTGTGTTTTAAAAAAATAGTACAATTCAAGGCAATTAATTCATTTAATAAGAGAAGGTAAGATTTCTATTTAATAATTTGAGTTTGATATATTTTTTCAAAGAACGATCTACAAGAAATTTTCATTACAATTTGCATAAAGATTAAAAATTATTGATAAAATACAATTATTCTCAAAAGATGAGATACCTCTTTCTTAACCAAACTCTCATCGAATGGGTTTGATGATGCAACATGTCATATGTAATTAAATAAACAATCACGAAATTAACAAATCGTATATGTTGATTCCAAATAGTATACATTTTATTTATTAGCTATTTATTTATTTATTGGTGATTACATTTTCATATCCTAATACAACGCAAGCATATCAAATATAATGCATCAATATATCTAACAAAAAAGTCTAAGTTAAATAGTGGCATTTTTAATATTATAGCATCAGTATATCGTATAGGACTTTTTTTTTTTCAATCAATGCATTGAACGTGAAATGATCAAGTCATGCCAACTCAATTATTTGCAATGTTTTGCCTTGCATTAGTCGCGAATCATCATAATGATTTTCACACTAATGACATTATATATATATATATATATATATATATATGCGTGTTTCACAATGAAAGTTCTTTATTACTAAAAAATTAAATTAGATATTTACACGTTGTTAATAACCACATTTTTAATATTTGCATCAAAAGTAGATACATAATAATATTGCACTTGCCTTCTAAGTATTACAACAAAATGACAGCTACCTCATATTTTTGTGTTGACTAACAAACGAACATATCTATATTCTAAGGGAATATGTCCTTTAACCATGAATTTTAACTCCGATTAAGAGACAAGAGTTAGATCATAGCACAACCCCCTGCCTAGCTACTCCCACATTTTTTTTCACATTACTTCCCACCAAAGCCTAAAATGCTTGTTTGTTTTGCGGTTTTTTGAAGGACAAAAATGAAATAAAATTATTTAAATATTCTTTAATAGAAATATAATACATATATAATTTTTATAACACAATATTACATTAATTATTTTTAAAAAAATTTAAAAATTCAACTTATCATAACTTTGTTTAAAAAACTTAATAACAATCATTTAAACTAATGCACCTAAAAAATTTGACCTCTAAAAACGTCTTCAAATTCTTCAAGATCTTGCGAGTGATTGCTATTGTTGTTCATTAATTATAACAGTGAGATAATTTGGGGTTTTAGGTTGTTAATTACCCTATTCATGAATCACATGACAAGAAAATCAAGTATCTATTAGCCATTTAATATTTATAGTTCAATTGGCCTTTCCATTATTTGTTGCTCTTTTAAATAATTCCATAGCCCAGAAGATAACAGGCCCATCACGATATGCAATTTTCCGACCCATTTAATCTCAAGTCAAACAAGACTAATTCGGAGCTCGTAGACTGATCTGGGCCAAGTGGGTTTGTTGCTAGGACTATCTATTTACCTTTTATTTTAATTTTTTTTTGGTAATAACAATTTCTTTTTCAAATTTTGTGATTTTTAAAAAAATTCAAGTTGAATTCTCATTTTGCCAATATGTTAGGCCGAGCTATAGACACAATAAGCTCTCAGCAGTTCAATCATTTCCAGAGATTTATGTGTAAGATATTATTCAAAGTAAATTATAGATATATTGTTTGGGTTTTATTAAAATTATACATATTTTTTAATTTTTAAAAAATATATAAATATTTCATAAAATAAAATGTCACTCTACATTTTAATCTAATTTTAAATTTTTTGAGTTAAATACTTCTATTTTATTTTTTTGGTTTAAAAATATTTATTTAAATCAATGAAGAGTATTTTAGTCAAAAAATTTAAAATTAAACTAAAGTATAAAATAAATTTTTACTTTAAGAACGGTTTATATATATTTTAAAAATAAAAAAAAATATTTATATGATTTTAGTAAAACTGAAAAGACAAATATAGTTTTGTCTAATTATTTATTATAAATTTTAAGATAATTGACCCATGGTTGGAAACAAGAACTCCATAACAACACCCCAATATGTCTATAGCTCCCCAAATCAATTTGAGCTATGGTAAACTTAGCCTAGTTTAAAAATTGAGATGTGCATGGCACTAGCTCAAATGATGATAGATAGGTTGGATTAGATCAACCAAATCAAAACAAGAAAATAAAAAACAAAAAGCAAAATTTCGTAGTAACAATCGAGTTTGAGTTAGCAAACAAAGCCCATTATATGTTCAGAAAAAAGGACTATGTTGTGAACTTTAAAAAATGAAGAAGACAAACTTGAGGGTTGAGACATGTTTGTAACAAGCATATTCAAATGTTGTGCTGTTTGAGGAAGATGAAATGTCATTTGTATTCTGTTATGGTCGTGGACAATTGAATTTGGAAGTTGATAAGATATAAAATTTTGGTATAATGATTGATTATATTTGTCTTTAAATTTGTAATTTATTTGTGTTAGTTTTGGTATGTTTTTGTACTATTATTATATTTAGCATATAAACTCTATCTATGTTGTGCTTTAATGTAAATTATTTTTATAGCAGGCCCCAAACTCTGAAAAAAAAGGAAGGTTGTATTAAGTAGTTGACAGCCAACATAAAACTTTATTGAATCTTTATAATATGGATCAAATGATAAAGCAAAGTTAATGTTAGGTCGTTGTCCTGAAGCAACACGCTGTATAACTCAAGTACAATGTCAAATAAGTAAGAGTCACTGCATCGACATCTTGGTGTAATAAAAAATAAGTAAGGGTTCTCATATTTTCGTAAATAAATATAGATAAAGAAGTTAATTCACGAAAATAAAATTCATTTTGAAACTTGAAATATAGGTACATTTACAAGTAAATTAATAGAAATAGTAAATATTATGATTAGGAAAAGAATTAATTTTATGTGTTTACAAAAAACCAAATGAGTAGGAGAAAAAACGAAGGAATTAGACATTTTAGATTTCAAGTTTTGGTACACTGAGGATACTAAATCTAAAAATGGGATAGGTATAATTGTATATAAGTATTGGACAAATGTTATAATAGATGTATAAATATTAGGAGACAAAATTATAGCGTTAAAATTTGTAGTGAAAAAAAAAACTTTTAATGTTATTAGTATTTATGCACCATAAGTAAGGTTAAAAAAGCATTATAAAATAAAATTTTAAAAGGACTTAGAAGGTCTAGTTTAGAGAATACCTTTAGAACAAAAAAATTCTCATAAAAGGGAATTTTAATGATCATGTAGAGAGTACATCTACAAGTTACGAGGGTTCACATAGGGGATATGATTTAAGAGAAGCAAATACAAAAGCAAAACTATTCTATATTCTTCATTAGCATTTGATTTTATTATAACTAACACTTGTTTTAAGAAAATGTAAAGAGTATCTTATTACGTACAAAAACAGAATATGCTCTTAAATTGATTTCTTTTCAACAAGGAAAATAGACAAAAAGCTTTGCATGGATTACAAAGTTAGTACCTAAGAAACAAGAAACGTGGATCAAATGAGATGCATTAAAGATAAAGAAAGAAAAGTCCTAATTACATAGTAGGATATTAAAAAAATGTGAAAATACTATTTTATAGTCTATTTAATGAATGATGTAGGATCTCGTAGCACTCAAATAGACTAGACACTACAGAGAATGATTAAAATTATACCTTTTATTGTAAGATTCAAGAGTCAAAAGTAAAAGAAATTTTAAAGAGAATGAAGAATGACAAAGCAGTAGTACCAGATAAGGGTTTAGGAGTGAAAAGTATAAGTTGATTCACAAAATTATTTAATAAGATTATGAGATCCAAGAGAATGCTGAACAAGTAGAAGAAGAATATTTTAATTCCTACTTATAAAAATAAAGGAGACATATAAAATTGTGCAAATTATAGAGAAATTAAACTCATGAACCACACTATAAAGTTATAGAAGAAGGTTATTGAGTAGAGATGAAGGAAAGAGATTCAAGTTATGGAGAATCAATTTAGTTTTATGCCTAATAGGTCAACCATGAAAGCGATATACTTATTACGAAAATTGATGAAGAAATATCAAACAAATTAAAAAGACTTACATATAGTGCTTATCGATTTAGAAAAGACATATGATAAGGTGCCAAGAAATTTTGTGGAAGACTTTGGAGAAAAAAAAAAGTATTTTCGAGTAATTCAAGATATGTATGATATGGGTTATAACTAGTGTGAGAATACAAAGTAAGGCCAACGAAAGATTTCCTAATAACTATTGGCCTACATTAAGGGTCAACTTTGAACCCTTATTTTTTTTACTTTAATTTTAGATGTGTTTATTGAACATATCTAAGAGTCAGTGCCACAGTGCATACTTTTTACAGATGATATAATCCTAGTTAAGGAGTTGAGAAAAAAAATAAATGAGAAGTTAGAGGAGTAAAGACTAGCTTTTTGAAATACATGGATTTCATTTAAATAAAAGTAAAACAGAGTATATGAAATGTAAGTTTAGCAAGAGATGCACTAATTCTAGCTTAGAAGTAAAATTCGAAGAACACACTATACCACAGGTCACTCGATTTAAGTATCTTGAGTCCATTATATAATAGGACGGGAAAATAAAAGAAAATATAAACCATATGATTCAAGATGGGTGATTAAATAGAAGAATACTTCGAGTGTTATTACAGATAGAAGAGTACTACTCAAACTTAATAGTAAATTTTACTGCACAATTATGAGACTAATAATGTTGTATGGGACTAAGTATTTGGCAATAAGAAGTCAACAGGAAAATAAGTTCAATATTGTAGAGATGAGAATATTGCATTAGATAAGTAGACATACCAAATAAGATATAATTAGAAATCAATATATTAAAGAAAAACTTAGAATCGCACATATTGTGGAAAAGATGGTAAAATCGCATTTTAAATGATTTGAACATGTGTAGAAAAGACCTATAGAAACCCCAATAAGAAAAGTAGATCAAATGGAGAGTAACTCAATAATTAAAAATAGAGAGAGACCACAAAAAACTATAAACAAAATTATTAAGAAAAATTTAAATTTAAATAATTTATCTAAAAACATTATTTATGATAGAACTTTATAACATCATTTGATTTATGTAATCAATTCCACATAATAGAAAAAGACCTATTGTTATTGTCATTGTATTATATTTGATATGATGTAACATAGGACCTCAGATTTCAAATTGAAATAAAAATAATGTAACATTATATATATATATATATATATTGTTGCAAGGTTACTGTTCAAATACTACTATTCAAATAACACTGTTGCTTTCTTTCTTTCTTTTTTTAAATAATATTATCCTTCTGTGAGACCCACAAAACTGTCCACGAATCCCACGAAAAAAATTTAAAACTGCCCGGGTAATGCACACAGTATCCCTAGTTTGCTTATATAAATACCTCTTCGTTGGACGGGCCTGGTCCAGCCCCGGCCCTTCAATTATAAGACCTTAAGGCTGGATCAGCCAGGCCCATTCCGATACTACCTGTTTAGTAAGTAAACTATACCAAGTAGACACATTTTAACAAAGCCAGTGTTGGGCCCATCATGGAAGAACAGAACGGTGAGTACTAAAACTCGAGAGAAACCTTAGAGGTGTAGAATGGGGTACGAGAATCAACTAGGGTATCTAATCGGTTATGAAACACTATTCGAAATGGCAACTATACAGTGAGGAACCATGCCATCAACGAAAATGAGCGCTGTAGTTCAAGAGGGGGCCAAACAAACCTAATTTACTCTTTAACCTTTAACCCCATTGAGCTATTAGTGGCTTCATATCTCCTATAAATCACTTCTTCAACAGGAGGTTCCTCTGTTCCCAACTCCTCCATTGCTTTCTTGCTAGTATTTTGAGTTTGCCTTTCAAATAAGAAACAGCTAAGTCAAATAACTTTAAGAAAATTAGAGTTAATTAATCTCCAATCTCAAGTACTTCTAGGACCACCTTGTCTCTCTCTCCCCTTCCTCTTGATTTCTTCCACTGCAGTTTTCTTTATACACTCTTCAAATCTCTGCTAAGAGCCTGGTGACTTTGAAAGTTTGTGTTTTGGGTTGCAGGAACAACGTCTATAGGTAAACATAAAAAAAAAAAAAATAAAAGCCTTCCAAAGGGACATCTCTAACTATTTAGTTGCACGTTGTACCATAAAAAAGAAAGAGGAATAAAGAATGCAACCACTTGAATGATGCTCATGCTGTGCAGTTGTTGGAGAGAACCAAAATCCTTTGACTATTTGATCCAATGGCAACATCAGAATACCAAAAGCCGGAGGGGCTTATGATTTTGACATTACCATAATCAAACTAGGACTCCTCTGACAGAAATACTGTAAATCTATAGTTGATCACTTGAATAGATTTTGATAAACACTCATTATATATATAACACTTGCCCAACTTCATAACCTCTATGCTTTACTCCATGAAATAGAATATGTAGCTGGCCATCTTAGAATCAGCTTATGATAATACACACAAGAACAGAAGTAGAAAGTTATCATCCTAATTAATACAAGTGATACTACATAAAAGTTCACGCAACAATATCAAGCTTCCAAGGGATTAGAGTTGAAGACTGAACATTCATAAATAGCTACGCTTAGAGGGACTGCAAGAAATTATAGTTTTCAAGTTTTGATGTTCAGTTCTCATACTACAAAGCCTGAAGGGAATATGGCAAAAACTCATCTTTTTGTTGCAGCATACAGGGATGGGCTCATTTGCACAGACATAACTCTCTAACTGGCCACTCTTTGGTTTTGAGCTGATGACAATATCAGAATGATGCTTACTAGACTCAGACTTTTCTGACAGAGAAATAACCCAACCATATCTTTTACGGGCTGGGTTAGACTTAAACCCACGTTAGTTTAGGCCCATCATTAAAAGACAAGTAATTGCCCGAGCCCACATATAAAGCCTAGCCTAGCCTATCCTTAGCCTTTAAGTGCATAGGCCTAATGAGATGGGCTTGAATTTAAACTCATTGACCAAAATGTTAGGCTTCATCCTAGACCCAATATATTGGACCATGCATATTCATGATGAACAACTCTAATCAAGACGCTTGGTTACTTGCACAGATCATAATATAAACTGATTAAACATTTCTACATTATACTGACTTCTATGCCTCACCTCTGCAGATAAAAATGTAAAATACTTAGCAGTCTCAGATTATGGTACTACATATAAGATCACTATCACAAGGGTAACACCATAGATTCATAATAGAAATATCCTACCACATATAAAGCTGCAAGGGGAGACTCAAATCTTAATCCTTTATATCCATTGGGTGGCACACTTAGATCTCAATCCTAGATAAGCCCTTACAACCTGCAATTTCCTTCCACTCGATTTCAACAACTATGTAGCCGCACTCCACATTTCTCAATGCAAGAGTCATCTCTTGGGTGATTTTTCCATTTTTCCATATGCAGCTGCTCTCCTCAGCAAGGTAGTTTTTCCCGTCTGGTTGAATTTTCTTCACTACAGAACCATTTGGGAGGTTGGTCAAGTTCATCTTCAAACACTGAAGATATGGCTTTATGTCTATATCTGCATCCCCCATTTTGTCATCCGCAGTGAATGTGTCTTGGTCAAAAACCGCCTGCAAGAGAAGAGCAAATTTCATAGCCACTGTCAACAAGTTAGCACTAGGATATGGACTAGACTTAGATAAAGTTCTTTAGGCGTTTGCTATAAATCTCTCTGATAAAAGGAAAATTCAGCAGTAGCACCAAATTATTGACTTCTTAAAGAAAGTTACTCTATACGTCGTAATTTTATCAAAGAACTTGATGACATACACACCTAGAGAACTTCTAAAGTTTTTCCTTTAGGTTATTCTTGTAATGACTGCCTTTCCTAACAAGGATATGAATCAGTGAACTGCAATATCACTGATGGCGTGAGGAAGTTTGGTTCAGTACTTACTAGATGAATTGGAGTGTTGACATCCTTAACAGAGAGTGTCAATTCGTCCTCCCACTGAGGGTTGCGGTTATTCTTCACAACATGAGTCTTCACTTTCTGTTTCAATAAGAGAATAAGCTTCAGACCAAGGAAGTTGCAACAGAAAGTGGAATCAATGAAAATCATGTAGCGCTGACAAATACAAACTTCTCAAGTTCAAATTGATGTGGTAATCTTTACAAACAATCCCAATATCAGTTAGTCCTCAAAAATGTGATGATAATTTACATCTACAAAAAGAGCCATAGAACAGGTCATAGAAGGATTATCAAAAGAATATATCCATAATCCACTCCATTCCTCAAAATAGACTAAAAATTTTAAGAGCTTTTTTGTGAAGAGTCCAGATCGACCACGAAGCTCTCACAGTGTTATAGCTACGTTCAGAATAGTTCAAATGACAGTGGAGTGCTATTAAATGAAGGTTTCCTTTTTTTCTGATTTCTCGGGCTGCAATTAGCTTTAGGCCATTCTCACTGTTTTACACAATTCTGCCAATCCTAGGCGTAGTTAACAGCTATATATGTTGGCCCAAAATAAAAATAAACATCTATATATATCCTTTATACAAGAGGCTTCAATTTTGAATTTTCCAAATATTTTGATGTGCATTATCTGATATCAGTTCTAGGAGGACATAGAAGATGATTAGTAAGGAGAGCATCCCCATAGAGAAAGTTGACACCAAATAGAGTACACTAACAATAACTAATGACAATAGAGTACACTAACAATAACATTTTAACTCAAACTTAAGTTGAGGCATATAAATAGTTGTATTTATAAACTTTACTAAGCACCATCACATAAATCTTTTGGGCTTGGCATGTAGATAGTTTTATTTATAAACTTTATTAAGCACCATCACATAAATCTTTTGGGCTTAAAGTACGAAAAACTTTCATTCAATTATGAGAAATAAGGGCTGGAAAGATTAAACTCCTAACCACTACCCGATTATAGAGGAGATGAACATTGTATAATCTCAAAAGATAAACAGCCAAAAGGGTGTTTTCCAAACCAGAAATGTAGTGCGAAACAGAACCAATAATCACAAAAAAGAAACCGCTATTTCCTTAAACAGAAAGCACATGTGAAACGAAACCAGAAAGCATTAAAAATCTAAAATTTCCAAAAGGAAAGTTGTGAAAATTAGAAAGAAAACGACTTTCTCCAAATTCTTCCAGGAACTGAACACTAATTAGTTACAGAAACCCATTTTATCAAGAGGAACGCACAAAGATAAAACTGATTCAAAACCCAGCAAAGATCAAGGTTGTACTAACCTGGTCGCCTATGGTGACAACGACATAAGGGTCACTGCTACGAGCATCACGAATTGCTAGAGAAATACCTCTTTTGATCCGGATTTTGAGAAGACCCAGAATGTTATCCATTGCAAAGTGGTCCAGAAATCACAGGAAGAAGAAGACGATGATGAAGAATAAAAGAAGCAAGAATATGAACAAGGAATAGGAAGGAGCTGTTTTTATACACAGAAGTTAGTAGACTTCTTGAGTGGTTATACTATTGCATCATGCTAAATAAGGAGGAATAGACGGAGAAAAGAGACATACAAGGGTGGCCACTACACCAAAGGAATCTGCACGCACAGTCGTTTTCGAGATTGAGTGGTCCGAAACAAAGAGTACAAAATGTAAACAGATTTTGAAATGTAAAATAGCGTAATTTGTTATATTTTTATTTAAAATTTTTTAATAAACTAATAGCACGTGTAAATTTAAAAAAAAAATTAATTATATTAAATTATAAAAATTATATGTCTATAATGTTATTATTAAAAATTAATATATTTATTATATTTTGATTAAAAATTAATATTAACAATATAAAGACTGCATGTACTTTTTTTTTTTTGGAAATTGTTGGGTCATCGTTAACTTTAGAAAGGTTAAGAATTCGTGAACCTCGTGAACCACCACTGTATATTTAGTTCATTCTCTCATTTTTTATTTTTCAACTTAAAAAATATAAAAAACTTTAAATAATCTAACTGCACGAGGATTGCACCGCGCCACGACTACAGAGAAGCCACACTCGTCTCCTTCACCCTCTGTTAGCCCTACAAAGTTGTAGCATTTTTGCAGATATCCAAAATCTTTTGTTCCAACTTTCTGCAATTTTGAATAAATAACTTCTCCTTAGTCCAACATGACTACACATTTAATCTATCTGAAGGCAGGAAATTCAGGTGCAGTTCTGGGGGGAAAAAAATGTATAGGCGTTTATATTTGTAAAATTAGCGGTATTATATGAAAATAAACCCTCAAACAAATATGAAGAAACGATCAGGTATATGCATATTAAAATGATTGTTTAGAAAAAGGTCAAACTTAAAATTTATAATTAATATTATTGTTTGGTTGTTGTCTATAACTTGTCCTAATTATGGATTGGGTTTCATGCATGGCTCTTTATTGAACTGAATTTGAAAATAAATAAATAGTGTGTAATAAGATGTTATACGCTTTGTCCTGATCTGCACAAATTCCAGAAATTAGCATACCTCATCTTTTTCTCATAAGGAAAAGAATCACGTGTTCTTATTTCTATGCAACCCAATATTACACGATGACTAATTTGAAGTGGCCACCTTAAGGTAACGGCGATTGCAATGTCGATAGGTAAAAAAGTTGTAAATAATGAAATTAGCCTCAAGAAATTTGGAAATAAACATTAATATTTACATCTTAATTCCATTCATTCTTTTGTCTTTAAATACGTACTTTATATTATTTATAACTAAATCCCAAAAAAATATAACATTAACAAAAATGCCTTTGTAGAATGGTAAAATTTCCCATAAACTACTTACCCATTCATGAGTGAAATATTTTAAAAAATCTATACTCATCTACCATTTACCGTCAGCCAATATCAACAATCAATCGCCCATCCATGAGTAAAATTTCTGAACACATTAATAAAAGAAATGAACAGTCCACTGTTCCAATTCGAGTAGTTAATTATTCATCTCCACACATTAATAGAACAAACAAACAATGGAATATTCATCCCATGCTCTGCGATTGGTGTCTAAGAATATCACAACTGGTAACAAATATATGAAATAATGAGAGCAAAACTGACAATTAGGGACACATCATGTGAGTGTAGACTGAACTTTGATTACAAATTAAGCTCTATATGACGCCTATAGACACTATCAAACCTCAAGTTTGGAGGAGATTGATATTAGGTTTTGTCTGAATTTTAAATTATATATAAATAATTCTTTTAATCTTTAAAATTTAACAATAAATCTTTATAAAATTTTATTTATATGCAAAGGACCCCTTTATTAGTCAATTCATTAGATCATTAGTGGAGAATTATTATGTTAGATTTAACTTACGTACACATGGCAATAAAAAGGCTTTGCATAATTTTAACCAATTAAAAATAAATAAAGCAACTCAATTACAAATATATGTGTGAAGCATATTGCGTATGTTATTAAAGACAATTTATTTATAATATATTTTAATATTTATTTATTATTAAAAATTTTCAACCTTGTCAATAGCTGTGGGCCACCGTAAGCAAAATGTGTAACACATTGTTGACTTTGTCAGACTCCGCACATGCTTTACTGTCCCCACTACTGCACTTCAGCATGATTGTGGTCATACAAAGCCATGTAATTATTGCTTTCGAATCTGGATACTGTAGGAGTGTACTAGTTTAATTTTGAATTTTTTTATTTCTTTATTTTTAAAAGTTTAAAATTTGAAATAAAAGATAAAAATTATAATTATGGAAATAAAAATTTAATTGTAAAAAAATTTATATTTTAAATTTTTATTTTGCTCCCCTCACAAATTATTGATATTAAAATATCTTCACAGATCAAACTGTTGATATTGTGGTCCCTCCGTCAGGCAGTCGTTAGTAATTCAGTGACGTGACGCCGACGATTAAATGATGGTGGGGACTATTAAGTAATTATGTGTATTTTTTATTAATCTTAAATATAATTTGTTATATTTTTATTATTAAATTATTTTAAATTAAAATTATCTATTTATTTTAAGAGATGAATAAGTGTTATCTAAAATTTGAATTATTTAAATTTAATTTGAATTATTTATATTCAAATTTTTTTATTCTTTTAGTTTTGATCATATTTTTTAAAGTTTGTGATTAAAATATTATTTTTTTTATATTTTGTATTCTTTAAAATAAAAAAATTTTAAATACCCAAAAAAAATTAAATCTAAATCATTCAAATCAAGATTTTGAGTAACACTGCCTGCTCATCTTTAAGGGATCTATTTTTTTAGTTATTTAACTAAAATATGATAATTGTATAATTTTTAATAATATTATGAAAAATATATAACTTAATTAAAATATTATACAATTATTTATAAAAATTATATAATCGTCATCATATTATTAAAAAATTATATATTTATTATATTTTAATTTAAAAATTAATAATAAAGATGCAAATAATTGTGTGTGTGTGTGTATATATATATTTTCATTTTCACCCTGTCACACCAACAAAATACACGTCTTAGTCTCTCCACCAACAGATAGCAGTTTAAAATTGAAATGCAAAGTTAACATTATTATTACTACTAGGCGATAAGCGTCAAATATAAATGGTAAATAATATGCGCGACATAACATGCAAGCAGATAGACATTTGAAATATCTTACCATTTGAATATCAACAAGGTTAGCAGCTAAAATTACTGGCACAGAGTGGGAAATTACCAAGAAAAGCTTCTTCTTGGTAATCAACATTAAAATATATTATTAAGCAAGATTCCTTCTTTCATTTAAATTAAAAATGCTATTGGAAGAAGGTACATAGATTCTCTGCAAATTTGTCAACTAGGAATGTTCATCGACCTGATTGGTTCAAAGGGTCCGTCCTAACCCGATCTAATCGGGTCGGGTTGGGTAAAAATATAAATGAGCATACTTTTAAATAAAACTATTTCGGATCGGACCGAGTCGGGGTACAGGTGAAGGTATGTTCTGCCCAACTCACCTTAATAGTTACTTTTTTTTTAGTTATTAATATCTTGTCATCTTATTTTTTTAAATTTTTATTTCATTTAATTATCTCTACATACTGCAATTTTTATTACCTACACAAATATTCTTTACTTCTTAATTATTTTTATCATTAATATAAATGCTTACTGACATTTCTTTTATTGAATAATGAAAATATATATATTTACCTAAAACTAATTATATTAGTATATCTTATATTTTACTTAATAATACTAGACTATTTTATTATTACTGATACAAATATAAAAGTTTTAAAAGTCCATTATTTTGAAATATATGTCTATAAGTTTGTGAAAAATTATTTTTATATTACAAGTATCAATTCATAAAAAAAAAATTAGTTTTGGCGACCCTAACCCGCCATATCCCAACATAAATCGGACTTATTAGGGCCGAGTAAGGCCACAGGTGTAAAAACAAGTTTGATGTCTTAATCGGGTCAGGCATCGGACATACTAGATGTTCGATTTAACCCTACTCATGTACAATATTACTTATTAGGGCCATCCCAGGCCGCCTTGGGCCGCCCCAAACCTCCCTAACCCGCCCTAAAATCGGGCTTCTCCAGGTAAGGTCAGACCACAGACATAAAAATATGCCCAAAATCCTAATCGAGCTAAGCATTATCATAACCCGACCCTACCTATGTACATCCCTGTTATCAACTTATAACTACAAAAAAAATAATGTGTCGCCTACTGGATGAAATGCCTAGCCAAGATTTGGGGCATAAGACCACGCGTTGTGCACCATTCTCATGAAACATCCTTCTTCTCCCACTATTGCCTTCCAACTAAGATTCAACAATGATTGTTGGTGACACCAAGCTATTTTTATCATTATATTGAAAATTGGATCAAATTAGTTGACAAAACCAACAAAAATTAGTTAATCGGTCATAATTTCAATTTATTTGACTCTTAAAATTGATATAAAAAATTGGTAAAACAAATGGATTGAACTGATAAAAAACTAATAAGAATTAGATAGGTTAGTATTGAATCGATTAAAAACTAATTTTATTTTATTTTTTTGTCTAAATTAAAGATTTTATATTTATAATCAAAATGTATAATATTTATATCAATTTATTATTATATGTAAAATATTTTAACTAATTTTGTATTTTTAAATTGCTGTATCTATTTTAAATATTATCTTACTATATATATATAATATATATATCAGTTTAATGGTAAACTATTATACTTCTTTATATATATTAAAAAAATTGATTCTGTATACGATCATATCATTAAATTATAAATTATTTTTTATTCTAATTTAATGATGTTTAAAAAATTAATTTCCATTATTGCTTTCACACCGCGTGGCTATGCCATTTTTGAGGAAACTATGATTAAATTATGTAATATAAATTATTAAAAATATCTATTTTATAATTAAAATTTATACAAAATACCAAGATATTAAATAAGGTTAAAATCATATGTAATAGTGTAGAAACATTATCAAAGAAGAGAAAAAGAATGCGCCAGGCATATGAGGGGTCTAAGTTGATCGTGAGGAATAAATTAGATTAAAGAACTTATTTATTAAAAGTTGAAAATTTAGAGACTTAATTTTAAAAATTGAAAGTTCAGAGGTCTACTTGTAAATAATCCAAACTTGAAGGACACTTTTTACATTTTCCTCCAGATTGTTTTATCCAAAAAGCAGAAAAACGTGCAAAGATCTGTATACGGGCCGGAAGAGAAGCCCAATCCATGAACCACTCCTTAATTGTAGGAAACTTTTCTAGGAGCCCAAAAGAGGGATCCACAGAAGGAATATAAAATATTAGGCCCAATGTTACCAAAGATAACCATCTGGCCCGAAAGAAAAGACTGATACAGACAAAATTAATGTTATTTGCATAATTATTAAGTTTATAAATTTAAAATTAATACAAGATCGTAACTGACTTCAATTGATCTAACACAAAGATAATGTAATTATAATTGTTGAATTTACATATACCACTTGTGATAGTTGTGATTATTTTAGTCGTACAAGTGATAGTTTCTATACAAGTTGAACTATCAAGATAAGTTAGTTAACTCTTCGCCGGCTGATCCCTTAATGGATGGCCAAAAGTGAAACGAGCTAATTTGACTTTTTTTAAAAGAATAAAATACACAAATTTTTTATAAATTTTATTGATTTTATTGAAATTATATATTTTTTTAAAATATATATTTTAATCTAATTTTAAAATTTTTAACTAAAATATTTTCTTCCAATAAAAATATACACATACGTATTATATCTAAATATGCATAAATAAAAATAGTAATTTTTTTGTTCTCAAATATGTACAAATAGAAATTAAAAGAAGTATATTTTGTTTTCATTAAATTTAACAAAAATATAAATATAGATTTATATTAATAAAGGATATTTTAGTCAAATAAATTTAAAATTATATTAAAATATAACGTAATTTTTTATTTGATGAAAAGTCTATATATAGTTTAAAAATAAAAGAAAAATTTATATAATTTCAGTAAAAAATCTATGTAATTTACTATTTTTAAAAAAATTGGACTTCGTTATAATTTTTTATATCTAGTTTTTTTTTTTAAATCCAATAATGTGATGCTGGAAACCATACATTTGTCAATAAAAATCATAAACGTATTATATTCTTATTGAAAAATTTAATAACAAGATATAAAAAATATACATAAATTAAAAAAAACAAATAACAGGCCACAAAATTGGAGTCTTGTTTAAAACTTATAGATAACATCAACTAATCAGTAATCAAACTAATTAATATATTAATAAATTCAAAATTTTGTATAATAAAATATTGAAAATAATTTTAAAAAAATACTCTGAAATGAAATATGAATGTGAAAAATGATGCCTTCTTTGGGATTAACAATTAAAATAAATATTTTAACGTTATTTAATTCATGGTGAAAATCAAATTAGGAACACAACGTGGGTTAGGTTGGACCAGCAGTGGATTTAAAAAAAAACACATAGTTGGCCATGAAGGCGTTCACAATGACAACGTGTTCGTTGAATTCGTTCTGAAATTCAAAAGAGAACCCACATCGAATATCTTGGAATATCTTGTTCTTATAAAAGGTTTTCTTTTTTCAGATTAAAAGGATTATTAATCGAGATGTGCAAGTTAATTTCCACATCATGTGATTACAATTTAAAAACAAAAAGTTGAATGTACATAAAAGTAATGGTGCTTTTTTTGTGGGTATAATTAATCATATCTAACATGCTTGCAAATGGGTCACTTCTTTAAGATTAGATTGATGTAATTAAACGATTTGGCCACACCAATATCGCAACTTGGAAGGTGTTGCTGATTTTGAATCCAGTTCCTAGCTATTTCATCTGATCGTTAAGGGATTTATCATTATCTTTTATTATTTTGTCACCTTCAAAATGTTCTCATTTTCATTTTCAATGCATCCTTAATGGTTGATTATCAAATAAGGTTGAATGAAACAATATTTGAGAGATTCCAAACATTTTTCGATTTCTACTTCAGAATTCCTTCCTTTTAATTTCTCGCTGAATTTAACCATTTGAATAAATTAGCATAATGGTTTGTAAAAAATATTGTTCCATTAATATAAATTTTAAAAATTTATTGTCATAAATTTAGTTATAACATACATATTAATTTATTGACATCATAAAAATTAAATTAATGTTGTTAAATTTTTTCAAAGACTAATATAATAAATAAATATAAATCATTTTCATTTTTTATTGGTCTTTAAAGAATAATAATAAAAATAAAACGCCGGTAATCATTTTTAAAGTAACTACTTCCTTTTTGTTGCTCGTGAAATAAGTACCTTGCTCCTTATGCGTCCCAGTAAGATACCAAAGAATATCTAACAGATCTTTCGGATCATCATCTCTAACGTACGGAAGATGTAGACGTAACAAACCCTCTTCTCTTTAATGACTTTTCTATTTTCTTTTGAAAAAATCACACATAAAGATTCAAGGTTTGCAAAAGTTATAAACAAGGATATTTTTAAAGAATAATTAAAAAGGAGGATATAAAGATAATAAAATTTATTTCAAATGACTTATTATTATTGAGTTTAATTATTTTTTATTAAAATCAATTATAATAAATCTTAAAATAATGATAATAAGTCCTCCATAACAAATATTTTTAGTTGTAAGTTCTTAAACATAATTCTTCTTATTTTTAAATATCCACTGATATAATTTTGTATATGAAAAAATGATAATACCTTTTGTTTGGTAGTAATTTTTTTAAAATTAACTAAGAATAATCCTAAAACAAAATACCAACTTTTTACATACAAGTTGTAAAGTTATCACTTCTCTAAAATTTTATAATATTTTTTTAAAATTTTAATAATAACAATCTTAAAATATAATAATAATAATAATAATAATAATAATAATTTCCTTACACCTAGGCAACAAGGTTATAATTTTCCTAAAATGTCATAACAGATTTCTTTAAATCTAGTAACATTCATAAAAACTAATAATAACGATCATGAAACTTAATAATAACTTTCTTATATTTGGACTATAAGGTTGTAATTTCTTTAAAATCTCATGATATTCATTAAATTTAGTAATAACTTTTGTAAAATTTAATAGTAATAATCATAAAATTTAATATTAACTTTCTTATATTTGAGCTCCAAAATTTTAAGTTCCCTAAAACCTTATAATATATTTCCTTAAATCTCATAGTAATATTTATAAAATTTAATAATAACTTTCATACATATAGACTACTTTCCTAAAACATTATAATAAATTTCTTTAAATTTAATACTAACAAACATAAAACTTAATTGTAACAATCCTTAAAATTTGATGATAACTTCTCTATATTTGGATTGTAAGGTTATAAGTTCTCAAAATTTCATAATAATTTTTTTAAAATTTAACAATATCATTTTTAAAACCTAATAATAATGATCATAAAACTTGATAGTAATTTGTTTACACGTGGATTATAGGTTATAAATTCTCTAAAATCTCATAATACATTCATTTAAATTTAGTAATAATGATTCTAAATTTTAATAGTAACTTTTCTATATCTAAAATACAGATTTTTTTTTAAATACAATCAACTTTTTTTTAAAATCTAGTAATAATTTTTTTTAAATCTAATATTAGTCTTCCAAAAATCTGATAATAATAATCTTAAACCTTTATATCAACTTTCCTCTGGACTAAGATCCTTAAAATGTCATAATAAATTTTCTTAAATTTTAAAAGTAACTTTCATAAAACATGATTTTAAGATAAAAGAGCTAAATTTCAAGAACAAGATTTGGTGCTAAGTTCCCTGAGACCTCATGGTAAATTTATTAAAAGTTACTTATAATGTTACTAAACTTAAGTGATACTTATTTGATGCGTAACGCAATGCATTAATGTGCATAGGTTAGATAAGAAGGTTAAATCATTAATGAAATAAATATTTACATAAATAAACAATAATAAAAAACTTCATTAGTAACAACTTTATCTATAATTATTGTATGCACAAAAATAAAACATTGCTAATACAATGTCCTTCTTCTTACATACAACCAACATGTACCCAAAAAAAAAAAAGATGATATATGTTTATGTACAACAAAAAAGTATAACTTCTAGACTTTCAAGATACAAAAGATCACTTCTTTTACAAAAGTTGTAAACAAAAACACCCAGTATCTCTACTAGCGACTAAGTTTCTATTTTTTGATTATTAAGCTCCTTATATCACAAAATCTTTTTGACTTAACTACACCAAAAAAGTTATAAACATGTTTGCATATTTGGAACCAAAGAAACATTATCACATAAATGGTGGTAAGAAAGTTAAGACTAGATAGTAATAATTCTAAAAATAATTAAATTTATGTTGTTTAACACAAATGATGGTAATAAACCTAAATTTAAGCAATAAAAATCCTACAAATCTCTTGTAATTATAGGGCAAATACAAAGTTTAAAGCTTATGGATGGATAATTTTGCAAAAAAATATTTACTAAGGATAACAAAAAGAAGAAGACAATATCAAAAATTACTATTCACTAAATCTCACACTACCTTAAAAGATATGAGATCAATAACCAAAAAATGAAGTTTATTGATGCGAGACCCACTAGGAACATGCCTTAGAAAACCTTCAACAATTTGAAACTATGCCCGGGACTGGCTAGAAACAAGATTGTTGGTCAAATGAAAGACCCTAAGAGAACTTGTCTCTTAGAACCCTAGCCTCAAGACGCCACAAAGGAAGACCAATCCTTTGATAAGTCACGTGTACTCTCAGAGAACACAAAGAAGCAAAAAGCCTCACAAAGTATTGAATAATACTCAAATTTATTCATTCATTCATGATTCCTTTTAAAATAGAGTACAATAAGGGGCCTTTTATAGGCAAAATTTATAAAAGACTTAAAATCCTACTAAAACTAAAACTCTTAAAATCTAATTAGAAATATTTTAAACAATGCCTAAAATCAAGGAATAAGATTAAGATATTAATTTTAACTTAATCTCCTAGATAAGCTCCTTGACCAAGTCCAAAAAATAATATAATAATAAAAAAAACGAAATTCAAAAAGAGTTATAGTCAAAACTAGAGTCCTAGTCAAAACTAATTAATATTAATGGGCTGGGCATCTTGTATTTGAAATACTATTCACGTCCTCTAGCTTCAATGGGCTCTTTAAGCATCAACTTGGGCTTGAATAAGCATGACTAAGGCTCTATTTGCTTCCTCAATGCATGCACTAACATTATGGGCTTATAATTCAGCAAATTGAAGCTCAATTGCTTTTTGTAGACGCTTAACTCTTCCTCTTGTCATTGGGCTTTTAACATGTTGGATATTAACTTTAGTTGCTCCATGGACCTTCTTAGGACATTGGGCTTCCACTTGGACTTCCACTTTTGCATATTTAAAGAGATGTTGATCAAATATGGATCTTGGGCTCTAAACTTGGGCCGACGTTCAACATAGATATTATTTTGAGCTCTTTGAGATTTTTGGACATATACTAGCACAATTTGGTCCTCTTGAGCATAGGCCATCCTTTCATGAGCCATTTGGACCTGAATCATAGGCTTTTGAATGATTTGGGTTTCTTGATGGATGAGGGCTTCTCAAACTTGTAGTGCTTCAATGGGCATGCCTATTGATATTGTATCATTTCTTATGCACACCTCTACTAAGTCCTACTCTCACTATCTTTCTTCTCTTCTACGAGAAAACTTAAGAGTAGAGGAATAAATGGCAAGAGAAAAATGAAAGAAGGAAGGAAAAAAAAAACAGAGAGAAAGTAGCAAAAGATAAAAATGGCAAAGGAAGAAGCAAAAGGTAGAAAAAGAAATGGCAAAAAGAAAAAGTGAAAGGAAGAAGTAGGGATTAAGTTGTCATATAAGAGAGAACATATGAAGGGCATTTTTGTCTATGATTGGTCAAAATTTGGTCCTTAATTTTTGAAAATAATTTGAATTTTGTAGGTTCCTCATTATAATTTTTGCAAAGCTTTGGTCTATATATATAATTTTTCCTTTTCTTTTTAGGCATTATTTGTTGTAATAGAGACTTTTTTTCAAAGAAAAATTAGTATAAAAATTTGCTTATATTTATTATTTACTTTGCTATATTTTTTCAAAATCCTAATAATTCAAATTTGAATAGAAAATCACTTCTATTCTTTATGACTTTACTTCAATATATACACTTATGTGTATATAAATACACACACATGTATGTGTATATATATATATATATATAAACCTCTATACACTCATAATTGCCCACATGTGCTAAGTTACCCACACACTAGATCTGATCATAGGACGCAAAACTTGTCTGTTCCAAAATAATAGACATAAGTAAAAAAAAAAAAAAAACTCAATAAAAAATATACCTATTTTGAACATAAAATAGGTCAAGTTTAGACTTTTATTCAAGTTTGACTTGAGTGCAAGCCTAAGCTTGTATTATAGTTATTTTTATATATTATTAATAAATAATATTCTTAGAAAAATTATTTATAACTACATATATAAGTAATAAAGAATTATATAACATATGATTGTTATTTTTTCACTCTTATTTATTGCATAATATATTATTAGAAATGAATTATAATTCAAAGAAAATAAATTATTAATCAATAATTTTATTGATAAAAATATCATTTTGAGATATTTTATTATTTCATGTGTGTTTTAAGTTATTTAAATTTCCTACAATATTTTTTTAAGCTATTTAGTATTTAAAACAAAACAAAGTGAGTTTAGCAAGCAATGAAATAGAGATATGTAACATTTAAAATTAAAAATAAAAAGATAAAATAAAATAAAAAATTATTATTTTTAAACAAGTGGAGCTAGACATAATTCGCTTTTAATTAAGCTCGGGCTTAGGCTCGTTATGAGTAAATAATATCAGGCCCAAGTCCAATTTGTTTTATAAATTTTTTTAATGAATTTGATTTGTGATCCGGTTTGATATACACGTATGTCTATGGGTACATGTCCAATTTTCCCTTTTTTGCAACTTTTTTAATAAATTTAACCTATTTTTAAATAAATCTGACATGTGTGTGTACAGGCGCACACAAACATGTGCACATATACAAATATATACACTAATATGCATGTATATGTGCATAGGTACCAATGTACGTAAACACTTACATGTCTTTGCTGTCACTGCATCACTATTCACCATCTGACTAGCGCTATGCGTCATTTATTACTCTCTCTTTTCATCCAACCCAAAAGAAAATTTCAAAAGCATAAATCCAACGATCAAATAATAAATATTTTTGCTATGGATTTATTCTTTAGGAAATTATTTGAAAAGAATTTTAATTTTTTTAAGACTAATAAAGCCTTAGTATCAATCACAATCAACTAAAAAAAAATACAAAATTGCAAATATTTATTTTTTCAATATATGATTAGCATTTTACACAAGATAGCATCTATACCAACTTATTTTGGCCTGTAAAGTTAGGAATGTCCTTATGTATGCCAAGTACAAGAGACCTCTCTTTGATTCCTTGATGCTCATTCTTTCCCAGTGACCAATTTTAGACCCTAAAAAATGTTCTTTTCTAATTTTATTCCTTATCTTTACATAATTTAGGACACTTTCAATACCAATTTGATTGGATCATATCTACGCCAGCTGGAGGATGGCTCGCCTTCAAAGCAAAGTTTGCAGAGAGAGCACAAACACCTACAAATATGATTCAAAGCTACCCATAATTAATGGAACAAAGGCGTTAAAGCATCTAATTATTGAAACTGCTCTTTTGAATTTCTTCACCGCTCCGGAATATTTCAAGACTTTATTTAATCACGTGTTGGATTTTAAATTTTGAATTAAAATATTTTAAAATTGACAAAATTTAGGATCAGATCAAATTTTTGTTATGCAAATAATTTTGAAATTAAATGACAAAAAAAAATCTTTCATGCATGAATTACTTAATTTTAACATGAATAGCGTGTTTTTTTATTAAATTTATTCAGACACTGCCAGAGCATAATAAAATATATATAGTCAACAGAGTCAAGTCAAATATATACCAATTTGTTTCCTATTACTCCCACCAAAGAGATAAGTGTGAATATATGATTGCGGTGGTAGAAGCAGCCAGCCCATGCTTGGCCCGCCTAATTCCTTTCCTTGCTGCCGTGTTTTACCGACTCTGTTCTGGTTCGTAGAAAGCCTCCTCCACATCGCACGCGGAGCACTGTTTATACGAATTTGGATAAATTTTAATTATATTTTTAAAATTTTAAATAAAACAAAATATTAGATGAATTTCTAACTGATAAACAATCTATCTAATAAAAATTAAAAGATTGTCTTCGTCTTATATTTTACTTTCTTTAAAATAAATAACTGAAATATATATATAACCGAAATTTAAAATGTTAAAATTTATACATAAACGGTCTAAATCTATTACTATCCTTGAGCAATATGTTGCAGAAAATCCACGTCTCCGCATCTTATGCTTTAGCATTTTTGCATAGACTTTATTTATACTGAGATTTACACAATTACTTTATGATTATATTCGAATTTCTATTTAAATTAGGATAATTAACATATGAAGCACACCTTTTTTAATTATTAAATCAATCTCTTAAAATTAGTTGATTGTATTTGAGAAAATAAATCTGTGATTTAAATTTATTTTAAGAGAGATAAATGAAAGATTTTCATTACTTTGAATAAAGGTGGGCGTTGGTTTCTATAGTCCATCCATAAGTCGCCTCGTTGCCATTCTTACCTTCGACCAAGTAGAGACGCCATATATTATTTATTTGGTTTTAAACTTACTATTATGACAATTTTTTTCAACCTTATGACTAAGTTCAAGACATCTTGGTCTCTAATTTATATATAAATATGATTATAAAATATTTATGTATGTGTTAATATGAACTTATAAAACAATAAACAATTAAGAAGAAATATACAGTGATGTCATTGAAGGTGGAAAGGATGGACATTTCAACCCCAAAAAAAAAAAACTTGCAATTTTGTCAAATGGATTACATAATTACATTCAATACAATCAATAAGTTTAATTTGAGTAAGAGTCTAAAAATTTGAACTTTAGCATCAGGTTATTAGCAATTTCCAATATCTAGTCCTTTTTCATTTTTTGGGGATAAAAGTACTTTTTTAAAACAAAATTTATAGAGTTATTGTGAATTTAATTAACTTAAATGTTGGTTGATAATGTTTCGGTGAAGGAGGGATGCTTATTAACTATTGCTTAATTGTACTGAAAACATTAACGGGGTCCCACTATAAGACATGCGAGGTCGGCCATGCATGCATGCCATTGTGCTTCATCATCCATCAAAAGCATGCTTTTAATTACTGAGTTAGTTTTTATGTCTAACAACAAATCAAATCAAGTCAAATTAAATCGAGATATTACATTGCCGTGCCTTTTCTTTTTAAAATTTCTTTATATTTGAAAAAAAAATCAGGACACACACTTATTTTCTCTCTAATTTTCTTCTCATCCAAATGGGAGAAAACGTCACCCTTCCTTTTTGATTTTATCTTTCCTCTCATTTTTTTTCATCCAACCATAGTGTTAGTCTGAAAAGAGAAATTGTTAAATTAGATAACCGGTTGTGACAAGTGTGCAGGATAAATTACAAACCTTTTCAACTTTAATTTTCAGCCCGAAAAATGTCTGCTCAATATCAGGGTTTGAAATAGACAAATAAAAATAACGTTGTTTAGGAGTAAAGTTATAAGATTAAATAGTGTAATATTCATACGGTTCACATGTAACAATATGTTGTTAATTTTTATTAATTTAGTTGACACAATTAATATTTTGAATAATATTAAAAAATTTGATAAGTATATCAGACAAAATTAATAATGATTTTAAATATTTTGGATGAAAAATGTACTTTTAGTTTTATTTTTTTGAAGTACTTTTTTTAAAAAAATATGATCACAGTTTTCTGATTATATATTGACTTCTACAAGTTGAAAATTTTATATTATTCTTTGACATAATATTTGTTAGGTTGATTCTATTCACATCTAACATGGTTTTCTTCCACCTAAGTTTTGTTTAGCTAACATAAATATATTTTAAAAATATAAAAGAACTATATTTCATAGACCCCTTGACAAATCGACATGCTTGTCTAACAAAAAAAAGGCAAATGACTCACATTTATATATTTTTGAAAAATTTATATTTTCAATAGGTTGTTTTTGACCAAATAAAATGATAAATTAATTCAGTTATGGGCAAAATGATACAGATATTATTAGATTTTTTGTAATTGAGTTACTAACTTTTTGGGACTTCTAACATTATTTAATTATATAATATGTGTGTGTGTGTGTGATATTGAGATAATGTAGGCCTAATGCTTTATTGGGTTGAGATATGGTATGAAACGCACATTGAATACAAATAGATTTTGGGAGAATATGAGAAATGGGTTCATAAACATAATGTTTTTAAGGTTATAGATTGAGGTATAATGTCAAATTTACTTATATGAATTCTTTTTCAAAATGCAATAATAATAGCCTAATGATTAAATATCTTTTTGGTAATTAGGGCTCCCTTAAGCGGATTCTAACATTTAACAAAGGAATGAACAAACTATTACCATCTTAACAAATAACGTTAGAGTAACATATTTAAATATTTGTCTTGTATTGGTATAAAATTTATAGTTATTAAAATTGGATTAGATTGGCTGATTTGATTAGAAAATAAGTGAATTAGTCTATACTTTAATTCAGTTGGCCCAAAAATCAATTAGGCAAAGAAGTAGTTAAATTAGTCTTTAATTTTTTTTAAGGTTCTTTCCAATAAAATAACAGAGTTTATTTTCAACAAATTTTAAAAATTGAAAATAAAAAGTAGTAGGAAACGAGGGAGTTAAAATGAAAAGAAATTTAAAAAGAATATAAAAGAACCTCAAAAAATGTACTTCATTATTTTTTATATTTATTTTTCATTACGTTCTATCTTAATAACTTTTCTCTTAGATATTAAAATATTTGATTACAATTTTTATTTATTTATTTTTTTGTTTTTTAATAACAAATTTATTTTGGACAAATTTAAAAAATCAAAAATAAAAAGCAGTAGAAAAATGAGAGTTAAAATGAAAAGAAATTTAAAAAGAATATAAAAGAACCTCAAAAAATGCACTTAATTATTTTTTATACTTATTCTTCATTATCCTCTATCTCTTAATAACATTTTTCTTAGGTATCAAAGTATTTTGATTACAATTTGTTTTTGTATTTGTTTTTTTTTTAATAACAAATAAAATTTTAATATAATTTAAAATTTTTAAGAATTCAATATTAATCACTCTTTAATTTTAATTATAAATAGTTTTTATTTTAATTTAAAAATAATTTCTTAAACATTATTAAAATTTATTAAAATTTATTTGTTATATTAAAATTTTAATATATACAATTTAAAAAAATATATTTAATTATCATCTATTTAATTATGATTTAGAGTATTGAATCATAAGTTTACTAATTTAATTATCATTTTAAAAATATTGATAAAATTAAATTATAAACAATATAATTTTTGTGGAATATTGATATACTTTTTATACGAACTGTTATGGAGAGATCGAGTCTTCCAGATGATGCGTGAACATGATGAGGTATATTACTCGGAGAGTGCGCGTCGGCGCAAGGCCGCCTCCCCTTCAAACCAAAACAAATTCCGCAATTTCAGATAGATACAAACCAACCGATTTCCGAATCCAACCTCCACCAACACAAACCCTAACCCTAACTCTTTTCTCAAGCTCTTTCCGGTTTAAATATCCCCCACTCTTTCTCCCTCGCACAATTGCAGTTTCTCCTTGCTCTTTTCCCCTTCCTTCTTTATCCCATCTCTCTCTCTCTCTCTCTCTCATATTCTCCAATTGATCTCAGCATTGTCCGCATTCCTGCTTTTCGATTGGATTCTTGTCATTTCAATCCCCATTTCCGAGTCCCATTTCAGAGTTTAAAAAGTTTGTTGTGAATGGTAGAAACTCTGTGTAGTAGCGATTTCATGCTCTCCCTTTTCACATCGAGGGTGAGCGCTCTTCTCCTTGTTTCTGCTGCATCCGCTTTCGCTTTCGGTTCTTGCAAGGAATCCTGGTACTACCGCTGCCTTGGCGTCGACCCCTGAAATCTGAAATCGGACCCAACCCCCCAGTTTTTTGTTTTTCTCTGACGCCAAATTCATCATCATTTGCTATCCCGTCCGATTTCTGTTTGGTTCAATTCTTAGATCCTCTGTTTCTTTGGGATTTTGGGTCCCCGGGTTCTCGATAGGTGGTTCATTATTCGAGATTTGAATTTGTGACTGTGACACAATGGTGCTTTCCAAGCCGAAGAAGAATCAGAACGCTAACGTCAGGAGGCTCTTGATCAGCATCAATGTGCTCGGTAGCGCCGGCCCGATCCGCTTCGTCGTGAATGAGGAAGAGATTGTCGCAGCGGTCATCGACACCGTCCTGAAATTGTATGCTCGCGAGGGTCGGCTTCCGGTTTTGGGGTCTGATATCACTGATTTCTTGCTCTATTGCCCCCACGTTGGATCAGATGGTAGGTTTCAATCAGAATCTATGCAATTTTGCATTCAAATAAATCCATCTCTCATTGAGAGTACAAGTTCTCTTTGTATGGATTCGTTTGTGTTGAGAACCTCATGTTTCGAAATTGTCCTAAACTGCGTGTTCTGATTCTGTTTCAGCTCTGAGTCCTTGGGATACAATTGGGTCATTTGGAGCTCGGAACTTCATGCTATGCAAGAAGCCACAGCCTGTGAAGGAGGCAGAAGAAGCAAGTGTGGCCGCAGCACTTGCGCGCAAGGGGAGCAGTGGGAGTTGGAAGGCATGGTTCAACAAGTCCCTCAACCTGAAAGTTTCATCCCATTAATGTAATGGTGGTTTTGTGCTTTCCGGTGATTCCACTTTGTGTTCCTTGTTGGGTCAGTTGTCTAGTGTTATTGTTCCTTTCTGTTCTTGTTAGCCAAAGGCCTTTAAACTGGGAACTCTTGCAGGAATTAGATTGTTCTTGTAGAGGTTCAGTTTATTCTTGGCCTTTGATAAAATAAAGTTGCAGTAGTGATTGGTGTTTATATACTTTAGCTCAGATATGCTGATCCGAACCCAAGTTTGAGATTTAGTTAAGTTAGAAATTATGATCAATGTCGGCTTGTTCAGGCCTGTGAACTCTTGCAGGAATTAGATTGTTCTTGTATCAGAGATTCATTTTATATATGAATAAAGTTGGAATATTGGGTGGTGTTTATTCACTGTGCTACTCTAGCTTCTCAATTCCAGTTTTTTTAAGTTTTCATTTTCGTAGTCTATGGCGGTGAATGCTTCAAATATTTTGAGTATGTTCTTGTCGTTGCTTATCTGAAATGTGTGAGCTGGATGCATTGAATGGAGAATTTGGATGATGAAATCTTTTTTGGGTTCAAGTTTGTTGACTATGTAGAGAGGGAAGGCAGTAAAATCTAAGTAATATAGTATTCTGATTTATTTTATTTGGACACTCCTCCCTACGTACAACCTACATGGTAGGTTTATACGGGCTCCTACAAGTCAACTAATAATTAAATATTGAGTTAGATTATGCACATTAAATCAGCTGTTGGTGAACCGAGTATCGGTGGACGAGATAATCATCCCAAACTGTTATTGTTATAAATATATATATATATATATATATTAGATTAAAAATAAATGAAACCGACTCAATCCATAAAATTGATCAAATTGAATAGTTTAATTCATGAATTCGTTTTAAATAAAACCAAACCATGACTAAATATTACAGAATTGTGTATACACGTAATTGGGTGCGTGATGGACGGCGTTATATGATTATGTATAGTTTCCAAAATAAATTAATGTTTCAGTCTATCATTATTCTTTTAATTTGGTCTTTTAAAAATAAGTTTTTTTAATATAGTCCATGAAAGATTACTTTTTTGGTCAATCTAATCTTTTAAAGATAAAAATATCTTAATTTAATTCTTAAAATATTTTTCTCCAATGAAATAATATTTATTATGATTGATATAGTAAAACGAAAATAATTGATACAGTCAGACAGATTGGGATTGGATTTGGCAAATTGGGTAAGATTATATCTGGAGAAGAGGCTTTTAGCGGCATTTGCTGGACAGCTTGTAGCATTGTCCCAAGGCCAAGGCCAAGGCCATGAGAGATCTTTTTGTTTGATTTTAGTTTTAGGGCCAATGGGGCCCTTGTGGGTGGTCTATCAGGGAATGCTCGTGTGCCGTGGCACCAAATAATAACAACAAAAAAATCTTGTGCCATGAAGAGAGAAACCATCATAATACACTTAATAGCAGCGCCACTCTTCATTTGGGTTGTGTCAGACAACATGTTAGCACTCCGTCTTTGTCTTTTTTTCATTTTTCGTTTCTATTCTCAAATCATGAATTAAGGTATTGTGTTGCCTAAATTTTACATAGTTCCAAAAAGCAGTTGCAATGCACATGACAAGGCAAGGTGGCAGCACATGTCTCTGTCTAGTGCTACTTCCACCTTCTTTTTTTCCCTTAATGCCCGTCACCTCCCTAACACATTCCCAAAACGCCAACGCCATTTTATTTCTCAGTTCTACTATAGACTTCAAAGTTTCGTAGACTAAAAGAATTGTATAACTATATAAAATAAATCTCTCAATTTAAGCTATTTCAACCTAATGATCATCAGAACTATTTATTTATTACTCGTTCAAGTGACACTCCTTTTAAATACCACATATCAGATGTGGATGTAACGTGTTCATTTTTTCCTCCTACTCCCCAATCTTTGTGGGTAAAATTTAAAAAGAATAATAATTACTTATTGCTTTGTCACCATGAAAATAACTAGGAAAAAAGAAGGGTTAACAACAGAGACTTGGTAGTATGTTCCATTATGTGTCATTATACATATATAGTGAAGCCAGTGTTACGTCAATAATGTTTCTGAATCTTTGTATCAATAATTGTTACGTTTATATTATTATAAGAGAGAGAGACAGAGAGAGAGAGAGAGAAAGAGAAAGGAAGGGTACGGTACGCAACTCCTTTTGTACCCGCAAGCCCTTTTTTAGTGGTCCCTATTTCCTATTGGTTTTCTATCGTGGCCCATTTTATTTTATTGAAGTCTCCTGTCTTCTCGTTAATCGTTATCACACCCTCGTTCCACCCAAAAGTATAAAAGAATCTTGTGTGGGCCCATGCACCCGGCCCTCATATCTTCTGAAATTTAAAATATAATACAAAATAATGTATCAGTAATTTTTTAAATTAAAATTAAAATAAATTATATAAATTTTTTATTTTTAAAATTAACACAAACTTTTTTTAAATTTTGATGAACTTATATAAGCTTTTTTTATGCTCAAACCATACACAAATTTTATAGAAACAAAAAGTAAATTATACAAATTTTTTATAAATTTTGCTAAAATTATACCTTATTTTATCTTATTTTTAAAATATATACAAAATTTCACTAAAAATAAAAAAGAGTCTATGTAATTTCAGTATAATTTATGGAAAATTTGGGTAATTTACTCATTATTTTATGAGAGGTTTTAAAAATTTAAAAAAATATTTGCATAATTTCAACACAACTGAAAAGACATTTATGTAATTTCAGTTCAGTAAAATTTATGAAAAATTTTGTGCTAATTTTAAAAATGCAAAAGAGGTAGATATAATTTTCACAAAATTTAAAAAAGATATGTATAATTTATTCT
The DNA here is from genome assembly GCA_026724425.1 of Erythrophleum ivorense. Lineage (NCBI taxonomy): Eukaryota > Viridiplantae > Streptophyta > Magnoliopsida > Fabales > Fabaceae > Erythrophleum > Erythrophleum ivorense. Next base: position 49,010,392 of record JAIUCV010000009.1, read on the forward strand.
TAAAAAAATTAATATATTTACATATTAAACTTAGTTTAAATCATATTAATTTAAAACTTTTTGTCTTGATAAATAAAGTGGAGAGAGATAGAAAAGGACCTACCACAACCAATATCTCAGAGAGTTAGGTCTTTGGGTACGGCAAGATTAAATTAAAGGTGGTTCCTTAGAAAAATTTACTTATTGTTAAATGAAAAGATTAGTGGTAATTGGATTCAATAATAACTACAGAAATAAAAAAAAAATGCCGAATAAGAATCAGAAAAATCATAATCATGTCATTTTTCATATCATTCGTTGCCTCTTTGTGATGCTTCTTCCTTTTTACAAATGTAAACTAACTATGTTAGTAATAAATATGACGTGTATTGCGTTTTAATGAAGCTGCATAATTTATGATAAAGCATATATCAGAAGGGTCTTTAAACAAATAAAATGAACATTGACATATCTATATAAAATAACTCCCCTGCATTAACCTCTAGATCTATCTGCTCACAAGGTAGTGATTGTATTATTAATTAAAGTTATCGGTGGGTCAATTATGCTTACGAGGATACGGGACCAAATTGAAAGGATTTATTGGCCTCAGGCCTTTACTTTCGGTTAATATGTCTAAACTTAAGCCTAAATATTGGATTTATACAGTTTAAATATCAAGTTAGGTTTGGCCGACTTAATGATATATTCATATTTATTCTCTTTTTCTTAATAGAAAATTTTTCTAACAAATTAAACGTAATAAACATAGGAATTGTTAAACAAAATGTCCTTGTCTATAAAAGTGATACTAAATTAATTATCGACTTAGTTTAGATTAAAAATGTTGCTTTCTCATTAAATTCATTAATTTCATTAAATTTTTATGTTAATTTGAGCAAACTATATTTTAGTGAAAATATATATAATCCAAGACATAAATTTTGCCTACTGAATCATACAATTATCCAATATTTAATAATTAGTTTAAATTAAAACTATGTTTAGTATAATAAAAAGATTTTTAAGAGAAAGAAAAAAAATAAAAATAAGAATGAAATGGAATTTTGTGACCTAAAATCACATGTGACATGAAAAAGAATGGAAATGTTTTTTTATTTGAATGTTTAGTGGAAAAAGTAATACAAAAATATAAATAAAAAGTAAACAAAGAACCAAAATACATTTAGAACCAAAAAATATTAAAAATAATTTTTGTTGATTAATAATTGAGAATTTTAAATTAAAAATATTTATACTAAAAAATTTTAAAATTTGAAATTATTTTGAAGGATACAAGAATAAAAAATGTTAATTTAAAATCCTAAATTATAATTTTTGTGCATAATATTTTTTGTCTCTAGGTCCTTTAAAATAATTTTAAAATTTAATTTAATTTAAAATCCTCAATTAATTTTCTAAACAAACATAAAACATTACTATGTCATTGGAAAAAAAATATTTGTTTTCTATTCTTTTTATCTTCAATAATAGTTTTCCTTTGATAATATTGGAAACAACACACCGCACTAGCGCACAGGAAACAGAATCCATCTAAAGAAAACCATTCAAACGTACCAAATAGAAATTTTGGCTGTTCCACCTCCCTTTCACACTTCTCTACAACACTCTCGACCGAAACCAATATGGCGCGTAAGTTGAATGATAGTCTAAGCACAACGTTCCTTGGTTTGTTAGCTTGGGCACCGTCGCCATGCCTGTCAACTGGCGTATAATGGCCCATCACATCTTGAGGATGACTTGCTGACAAGGGTGGTCCATATTTGTTGGCCCTTTAGGATTTTGAATTTGGTGGGTTGGCCCATCTAGCCAAACAGCCCAGTCCTTTAAGCTAAGTGCTCGTAGGATGGGTTGAGCCAGCTCATTTCTTTTTTGTTCAAATTATTAATATTATTCAAAATCTTAATTTTTGTTTTTCTTATATCCTAATATTCTTAATTTTTATTTCTCATCATTTCATAAACCCTCCATTACCTATATAGGTACCTGCTTGACTAAAGATTTACAGCACCCACATTTTAAATGAAAAATTATATAAAGAACACTTATTTACAATGCATGAATGAATTGCCCATTATGTCATCATACACTACAAATTGTGAAATCAATAACTGTCTATTAATCTTAAATCCGAAAACATAGTAAACGATGTAATGTTATTTTCCTTAAGAATAAGTCTATAGAGTGGTCAGGCTCTCGTTTTGATCTTCCAAAATTTGTGAGGGATAATTATTTTTGGCCAGCTCATAGTGGCAAAGAGGAAACAAACAAACCTTTTTTAATAATGGAGGTGACATGATGCAGTTAAGCATAGTGGCATTTAAACACGAGATAAGGAAATAGCCAAAAGAAAATGAGGTAATTAAGAAAATTATGATGTAGTAGCTAACAAATATTGGCTGGATTTCCTTGTGTTAACCAAGGGGTTGTCAGTATGATATAATTATATATGAACTTTGGTATCTTGAATGTTATATAACTTTAGTATGAACATGGTTTGAATTGAGGTGAAATGATAAAAGATTAGGCTGTCAAAATATGGGCTGCCACTAATTAATAATATTTTAGGTTTTATAAAACAAGTTGAATGTCCATTGGGAGATAGAACAAGCCCAATTATTCTAGTAATAACTTGTGACACTTTGTTTGAGTGATATGATGTGCGCTTAAATATAGGCTCATATTTATAGAGTCCCATGATAGGAGGGCTCTGTTAGGGTTAGCAACTTATAAAAGACTAGGTTTCTTCTTCGCTTTACAATATGTGCTATAAAGAGAAATCTTAGGCTTACTTCATTAGAGCTGCCATTTAAGTAGAAATCGAAGGAGAAGATCTAAGGCAGACACAAACATGGGTTCGTGATAAAGATCTAAAGATGGTCAACACATGTATGTTTTAGATATATTATATATAGTATTCTAATTTTCATACAAGATTTATATAATTTTTTTTAACATATGATATCAGAACCAACTTGTATGGATTTAAGATCTAATTTTATTTTAATTATTCAAGAATTCAACTCTATATGAATTTTTCCTAAATATTATCCATCGCACTAAACTATTCATGTTTTAGCATCAAGATGCTTTTATGATTTTTTTTATTATAACTATGATTCTTTCACATTCAACAAGATGACTTTCTAATCTAACGGGTCTATTAAAAAAATCCATTGCAAAAGCCTTAATTATGATGAAATCAAACATAGCTACTAAGAAATACAACAAATGGCTAACACTATAACATCGAAAGATGCGATATTATAATACCAATCAAACCAAACTAGGGAGTAGTATGATGATTTACAAAATATAGGTGAAAGAATGAGATGAACAAAAGCTCTTAAAATAAAAAATAATTGAAAAATCAAACAAATTCTCGTTCTTATGACCACTAATACGGGATTGCTTATATGGTGATTTTATTTGAATTTATTAGTATCAATGCTGCTCTTTTTTTTTCCATCAAAAAATAAATCCATGACTATAAAAATTCCACCATGTGATATTTGTACAAAAGGCATGGAATGACAATCAACTTAAACGTAACATAACTCATAATACTAAATATATATATATATATATATGTATAAAGAAGAAAACAAATATTTAAAATTCTTCATCATTTTATATCCAAGCATGCTTCTAGAAGTAGGATCATTCTTTTCAACGTGGCATATGCAAGTTTCATATTAAAAAAAAACATTATTATTTTATTTTGTGTGCTCTATTTATTGGCCATATTATTTTGCTTATTTTCTTTACTACATCATGTATTTATCTTAAATTTTGTTTCGTTGGAATATATTTCTTAAACATAAGTTCTTTTGAATTTTGGAAAATTTTTGGATAGTATATATATTTGGCGTAATCTACATAGTTTGATGTATGTATTCTCCTTAGACTATCAAATATTATATATATTTTTTCATGATATTTAGATCATGTATGAGAACTCACATAATTAAATTTGATAGATTAAAATTCAAATTTTTAGGGACTAGATTTTAAAGTGCACAAATGTTTGCTTGAACAATTTTAGGCAGTAATGGGTATATATATTTGTATGCTAAAAGAAGAAAAAATTATGGCAAATTTTAAAGGTTTTGAATGGAGTTTTATAACTTTGTATGGGTAAATTATCACTAAAGTGGCTTTATTCATATTATTTTCATAAAATTTCATTGCAGAATAATTTCTAATCATTACAAACAATCACTTACCCAAAGGGGAGTGGTTGTGTGTTTTAATTAGAATGGATTAAAGCTTTTTTTTTTAATGGGGAATGCACTAGTCTAAAAGGTTTATCTGCCTAAAAGGAAAGACTTTTAGAACTAGGATATTCCTAGTTGGCTTCTTGCAATATGAATGTTATCCATGTTCTACATACTCTACCCAAAGGTGAGATGTAGTTATATGGTCTGCATATCGAAAGGATAGCATATACATTTGAAAGTGCTAAAATTGCCTATGCATTATTATCTGACATGTTGCATTTTCCTTTTTTTTTTTTCGAAGTCTCTTTTGGATTGAATAACAATATTACTTTCATTAAGGACTTAACTAGCTCCAATTTTAAGAATGGAAAAAGGACATAGAGTTTGCATTAAGGATGACTGACATTAATTATACTTTGTTTGCAGATGAACCTCCAATGCCTACTACAAACAGCATAGACAAACAGAGACAATTACATGCTAAGTGGGAGAAATCTAAAAAACTTGGCATGTTAGTAGTTGAAAGAAGTGTTCCTAAATACCTATTGAGTGGTTTGTCAAATATTACTAAAGTGAAAGATTTAGTCAAGGCAATAGGGGATATGTACCATGTAACAACCCTATCTTCTTATCATAGTAATTATGGTTAAATGCACGATTAATGCTTAATGATCAAGGTTTATAGTCATTAAAATTAAATACATCATGAAAATTATAGAAATATTTGGATCTCGATAATATTAGGTTCATTAATTACATAATTACAAATATGAGAATGTATAAAAGAAATTGTACTATCATGAGAGATTTGTGATTCATCCATCCATCAATTTCAATACACAAAAACCTCCTGTAAGTATTCTTATATCATTTTTTAACATCACCATTGAAGAAATTGGGGTTTCTATACTAAAGGTAGGAGTTTGGGAACTTTCGCTGCGACTTGAAAATTTTTCACTGTGGCTAAGTTAGGTACTGAAACTTAAAAACTAAGTTTTTCACTTTGCGTTGTAGCTAAGTTACTTTTAGGAATCTGAGTTGGACCGTCGCTGTGGTAAATCTACATGACACCGTGGCTGAAATGCCTCATGGAGCTACTGTTCGAAGTCCCATAATTCTCGCCTCGGCGGAATACACTTGCGCTGCGGCAAGATTTGCTACTAGACACTCCTTACCTAGTTTCCTCGACTTACGTCGTGGCAAGACCTATTACGCCGCGGTGAGGTTTCTCTCTGCCACCTTCATGGGAGATTTTGTTCACGCTGAGCCGCGGCGTTCCTCATCACTGTCACTCTCCAAGCCGTGGCGAGGCCTTCCTAGCCGCGACGTGAGTTTCTCATATAACTACATCTCCCAAATTTTGTCCCATGCACTCCAATTCTCCTCCTAGAAACACTCTAGGACCACTCCTCCTCATTTTATATGATTCTAATGGTATTTATCTACTTTATTTATCCAGCTATTCTACCATTACCAATTCAAAACTTAAGTATTAATTCCTACTAGTCCAACTACCATATATAAGCAAATTCATAGATTAATGACAGTAAGAATTTCATAAACTACCAATAATTATCATTCAAATATATATTCCATTAAAGATTTCATGCATCACTAGCTCAGGTCTACTTCCAATGTGCCACATAATTACATTTTCCAAATTGTAAACCATAACATAGGTTCAACAAAGTTCATGGCAGAGTCATAAATTCATACATCTCATACCAAACTAAAATGAGGCCTACTCCTTAATAGATACATGTTATGTTATCGAAATACAAGCTCCTACACTTGTCAATATGATTACATGATGATGCTATACAAGTAGGGGTACAAAATTTAGCATCTATCCTACTCAGACCAGCCCAGTATAGCCTCCCCTACACATGGTTAGAGCTTATGGATTTTCATTTACTTACTTTCCCTTATCCTTACTCGAATAATTTTCACCTGAGATAGTTAGCCCATAAAACGAGGTAAGATGCGAATCTTAGTAATTAAGAAAATTTTCATTCATATAATCTAATTTAATTAACATATATGCATGAATCAAAATTAACATCTGAATCATATCAGTTATATCAGCAAAGAAAATGATTAAGCTACTATGATTACCATCTCATACTAGCAATCATATTTTCACATGTTAAAGGCCAATAACACTGGGAAAGGTCCGTCCATGACACCCACTCCCCAATGAGTACAATCAGGGTTCAGTGTATCTAGGGTCTGATCATAACCCGGTACCCAATCGAAGCACATGCACGGGTGGTAGCTGCACCACAGCTCCACCATGAACTCACAAGGTCTAAATACAATATAATAGATAGCCAACCAATTTATTTAGTATTTCAAATCATTCATGTATAGCAAATATGAAATTAAAGCAGATATATGCATGGAATTAATATAGTCCCGGTTACCTCACTTGTAGCCAATCCTCTAATGCTACTTTGGCCTATGGACACAAAACCAAGCCATTATTATCCTTAATCACAATTTGTATCAGCAAACCCATCACTTAAATAGTTAAGCTATATAAGACTATTCAAAAACACTTACTTAATTGCCACTAAAATCAAATTCAGATTTAGTTGAACTTACCTCAAAAATCTCAAAATAACACCTCAAATTCTGAGTAAATTCGTATAAAAACAATACACATATTATAAATAAGCTATAGGGATCTCAAACTAGCAGAGAAAGTATTAAAATGAAGAGTTTATACTTACCTAATACCACCCTCAGCCCCAACCTACGAAATTTCACTAAGAAAATCTCAAACAATCACATTTTAGATTTTAGGTATGGTGAAAATACTCCAAATGAAAAACTAATCGGGCCAAAATGAAGAGAAAGAGAAGGGGATTAAGTTCTACAACTATTACTTTAGCTTAATCTTGCTCTAGAAATGAGAAATGAAGGAAATATGTCAAGAACCCTAGCATCCCCTTTGGACCTCCGAATTTCCCTTTTGTTTCTTGTGTTTTCTGCAGAATGGGGTGGCTAAGTTGGTATTTTAGGGTTTTAAGTTGGATTTAATATGGGTCATGGGTTGAACCAAAGGTCTAATACTAAGTGAGTTTCAGATTTAAGCCTTGTTAGGCCAGCTTTCATGTGTTGGGTTACAGAATTTTAATTGGATTTGGCTAAATTTAAAGAACTCAATTGATTTGAGTTTGCACAAGAGTTATTAGGCCATTTATAAGAGCTTATGGAAGTTGGGTCTTGGGTCTCTAATTCATTAAATTGAATTGGGCTATCATTAGGTGCTCTTTCTTAGGCCAAGTCGCATAATAAATGGTTAGGTCTACACCTAAAATTATTAGGCTTCTATTAGCTCATAACCTTGGCCTACTTAATTTAATTTGGGCCTACATTGAGTTTCTAACTCAATTAAATTTTAAGCTCATATTAATAATTTATTTCTCTAAAATTTTTATTCACTTAACTTACTCAATTATTTTATATTAATTATTTTTAATTAATCTAAATCCATGGTGTTAACCTTAATTAATTTTAGGGTGTTACATACCAAGTATCTAATAATAGTGAATTTGGATATCTAATGAAAGAACTTACAAATATGAAGTATGATAGTACTGTAGATGTCAAGGAGTTTATAATTGAAATGATTCACCTTCAAAGTAAACTCAAGACTTTGAAGATTGATTTTCTTGATTCTTTTCTTGTTTCTCAAGTCCTAAATTCCTTACCTACTGAATTCACCCAAATTAAAACTGCCTATAATACCTTGAATGAACCCTAGACAGTGAACCAACTTATCACCAAGTGTGTTGTTGAAGAAGAGAAACTAAAAAAAGAAAAGAGTGAGAGTGTCCTCCTTTCTTTCCATGCCAAACTTAAAAATAGTAAAGGTCCTACTAATAAAAGGAAATTCAATTTTCATGCTTTTAATAAAACTCAGGATACCAAGAGGCATGATAATAAGAAATCTCTTAGTCAATCTCAAAATGTGAAAGGTAAGAAAGCACTTTACTTGAAAAATATTAAATGTTTCCACTATAAAAAGAAAGGTCATAAAAGGAGTAATTACTTTTTCTACAAGTCTTAGTTAGAGAACAAAAATAAAAATCAAGGTAAACCCTTAACTTTAGTTTGTTTTGAATCTAATTTAGTTAATATTCCAATTAATACTTGGTGGCTTGATAGTGGTGCCACAACTAATATTGCTATTACCTTGCAGCCAATCACAAGTAAGCAGAAACCAAGTAAGAGAGAATCCAAGCTAAAAGTCGACAATGATTTAAAGGTTGCAAGAGAGGCTGTAGGTATAGTTAAATTAGTCTTATAGACTAATTTTGAGATTATTTTGAATAATATTTTTTATGTTCCTTTTTTTAGGAGAAATTTAATTTCTATTTCAACTTTAGATAAACTTGGATATTATTTTATTTTTAGAGATAGAAAAGTTAATTTAATTTGTAATTCTAAATCTATTAGTTTTGCTATTTTAGATAATGGTTTATGCAAATTGCGTTTAAATGATATGCAATATGCTTCCTTGAATGTTGAGTTTGGTGTTGCTAAAAGATCTAGAATTGATGAGAAATTCTTTATATTGTGGCGTAAACATTTGGGACACATTTCTAAAGAAATGGTAGAGAGATTAATTAAAAACGAGATCCTTGTGTGGATTATATTAGGGAAAATTGGCAAAAAGTAAAAAGAAATGTGCAACTCGCTGTTTTGATCTTTTAAAGAGTATTCATATTGATATTAGTGAACCACTTTCTTTTACAATTTGTAGTGCTAAATATTTTATCACATTCATTGATGATTTTTCTCGATATGACTATTTTTATCTTATTAAAGAAAAATCTAATACTCTTGAAAAAATTAAAATTTTTAAAATTAAGGTTAAAAAGTAATTGAGAAAAGTTATTAAGATCATAAAATCTAATCGAGGTAGTGAATACTATGGCAAATATGATATAACTGAATCATTTATCAAGTTTTTGCAAGATTGTGAGATTATTCCCCAATATACTATCCCAAGTAGTCCTAAACAAAATAGTGTAGCTGAAAAGCAAAATCGTAATTTGAAAAGAAATGATGAAGAGCATGATAAGTAGAACAAAATTACTTAAATACATTTGGGGGGAAGCCATTAAAACAGCTATATGCATTTTTAATAGAGTTCCCGATAAATCTTTCCTCAAAACACCTTTTAAGTTGTGCACTGGTAAAAAACCTAGCCTTAATCACTTTAGAGTCTGGGGATGTGGTGCAGAGGTGAGGATTTACAATCTTTTATAGAAGAAAATTGATCCCAAATATGTTAGATGGTACTTTATTTGATATCCAAATCGTGAAAAAGGATATAGGGTTTATTACCATAATAAAAGTACTAAAATTGTGGAGTCCATGACTACCAAATTATATGAATTTGATGTAGCTAATGTTGAGACTAGTCAATTTTCTAGCAATGATTATTAGAATAAAATTGTTGCCATATTGAGACTATGGCTTTTACACCTATATCTACATCCGTTGTTCAAATAAATCATTAAGAAAGTATTAATCAAGCACCCACTATTAAGCTAATTAATCTTATTCCTATTGTTGAGCCACTTGATCTTGTTAAGAATCCTTAACTAGTTGTGCTTATTACACAAGCTCCATTAAGAAGATTTGAGAGACAAAAGAAATCTACAATTCCTGATATCTATTATACTAATTTCTTAAGTGAACATGATTATGACATAGAATATATTGTTGATCCTAAAACATGGTGAAGCCATTACATGTCTCAAGTCTGATATGTGGAGAGAATTTATAAAGGAAGAGATGCAGTCTATAGCTTGTCACACCCCAAAAAGAAGGGGTAACCAACGCAGGAATCCGCACGGAACTCCTATCTATGGATTTGAATTGCTATGCCTTACTAATTCAATGGCTTTGGGGAGGTTTTACATCGAATAGCGGTAAATTAAGTGCAATCCCATCTCGTTAGATATATATAATTTTTTTCTTTGTACACCTAACTTTTTGTAAAAATTTTGGCAGTGTCCCCTAAAAATAGGACATCTCAAATTTTTACAAACAACTAGAATCTAACAAATACAACAAAGGAGAGCTCCGCTCTCCACAACGAATCATCAAAACATCAAAAGGGCCAAAATAGGGAAAGGGAAACATAATCTATATCCATTGGACCTGCATCTAAAATACTTTGTGATAAGAATATAAACTCATTACAACGAAAAAAAAACCAAGCCCCCAGTTCCAAAAGGAGGCTCACCACCACAACGCTTTAGAATCTAAGATGAGGGAGGCGGATCAAATCCAATGGCACTATCTGAAAAATTTAAAAGTTAAAAGAATGAGCCAAAAACTCAGTGAGTAAATAACAAATTTTTACAATTAAAACAAAAGGTCATAACCAAAGAGTTAGGAGTGTATAAATTAACCATCACACTTTTAATAATTAGCAAATCCATGATTTATTGTATGCAAGAATAACTATTAAGACCTTGAGTCTCTTAATATGATTACTTAGGGGAGGTTTATCACTAGGTCAAGTAAGGTAGCGGTTACACCTTGTTGGTAGCTCCTTTCCCATTTTACTCGGGTGGTTACGTCTAACGGGTAACTCCTTCTCTACCCCTTTTACTTACATGTCACAATTTGTACTTTTTGAAGGCGGCTACACCTCGTCGGCAGCTCCTTACCTATTTCTTACGAATGGTTACACCTAACAGGCAGCTCCTTCTTCACCCATATCCCTCCATAACATATGACCTGGTTCCACTAATGACTATAGCATGCATTTATGAATAAGTCACACGCTAATCAATAATTTAAATTAATATATATATATATATATATATATCATTTACCAAATATTTTTACAAGGAATTTGGATTATAGGGGACTAAAATTAGTTCAAATAACAAATAATTAAATTAATAAATATAAATACATAATTTCATAAATATATAAATAAATAACTAAATAAGATCAATTAAAAGAGGAATAAATAAAAGTTACTTCTCCAAACAATTGCTCCATCGAGGTCAACTCATTGCCACAAAAACATATATATATATATATATATATAACAAAACTTTTATCTCACATAGAATGATTCGGAAAAACATAACGTATTAGAATTAATGGTAATGCTAAGCACTTCAAAATCTATTATTTACTCACAGACAATGCCTAATACTAGCACAATACTTATTTCTCCTTGAAATGTTAGTTTCTTTCACTGCCAATGCTCATAGAACTTCCTAACAACACCCAAACTCATCAAATCACCACGTAGGTTCAAAACGATCATTCCCGCATTCATATAATTCTATAATAGCTATCTAAATAACTTTTTATTTTATAAACCACATTCACACGCGTACAACAACCTTTAGCTTGAATCTTTTCATATAAATTCTATTCCATAATTTAAGTTCATATATCATTCTAAAGGAGCAAAAATTAAGGATTTATGCATATCCAACATGGTTAGAAAGCCCCAAAAATAAAAACCCCCTTTTCTTTGCCCTCCATAAGCCAGCTAAGCAAAAAGGAAGAATCTCACTATCCTTCTCATTCCTTAGAGTAGGGATGGGTCGAAAATGGAGGGAATGGCTGAAATCAATGGGTTTAAAGAAGAACAAAGAAAACAAAATGAAGGAGAAGCATATAGGAGACAGGAAGAAACTCACCTGGACCGACAGCACCGCGGGCTCCCCTCGTTAGGTCACTGTGCTTGAACCAGTAGTGGGGAGACTTGGGAGGAGCTACGCAACGCCAGTGATGGCCCTACGGTGGGGAAGAAGCAACGGCAACTCAAGGGAGAGAGACTTCGCACGCACAGGGAAAGAAGGGATGAACAGTAGGTAGATGAGAAAGAATGAGGAACTAGGAAAGAGAAAGTAATATATATAAAAAAAAATTCCCCCTCTTTTTTTTAACCGGTTATTACATAGCTAGTAATGGAGTATAGGAACTTGTAGAGCCTTTTGAACATTGTAAACCTATACAAGTTGTAAATGGGTAAACAAGAGCAAGACAGATTTTAAAGGAAGGATTGAGCATTTTAAAGGTTCGTTGGTAACAAAAGGTTTCACTTAAAAAGAAAGGATATATTATAAGGAGACACTATCTCTAGTATCTACAAAAGATTCCTTTAGGATTATCATGGCCTTGGTTGCTTATTATGACCTAGAGCTTCATCAAACGGATGTCAAGATAGCTTTCTTAAATGGTAATCTAAGTGAATAAGTTTATATGCAACAACATGAGGGTTTTCAGGAAAGTAAGAGGGAGCATTTGGTGTGCAAATTGAAAAGGTCCATGTATGGCCTAAAGTAAGCTTCTCGCTAGTGGTATTTGAAATTTGACGAAGTAATCACTTTTCTAGGCTTTTATGAAAATAAGGTTGATCAATGCATATGCCTTAGGGTTAGTGGGAGTAATTTTATTTTTTTGATTCACTATGTTGATGATGTTTTGCTTGCCAACAATAACCTGAGGTTGTTACTAGATGGAAAGCAAATGTTGTCAAAGAATTTTGACAAGAAAGTTTTAGGGAGGCATCATTTGTTTTTGGTATTCAAATTAAAAAAGATAAAGCTTGTAATTTATTGGGGTTGTCCTAAAAGGCCTACATTGAGAGAGTTCTTGAAAGATTCAATATGCAAAATTGTAAGCTTGGAAATGTTCCTGTAACTAAAGGTGACAAATTTAGTAAAGAACAATGCCCTAAGAATAAAATTTAAGTAGAATCCATGAAAAATGTTCTTTATGCAAGTGCTGTAGGGAGTTTGATATATCTTCAAGTTTGCACTAGACCTGACTTGGCTTTTGTGAATGGTGTCTTTGGAAGGTATCTTTATAATCTTAGGAGAGATCATTGGGTTGCTACTAACAGGGCGATGAGGTATTTACAAAAGACAATATCCTACATGCTTGTTTATAGAAAGGTTGATAACTTGGAGGTGGTTGGGTTCACAAATTCTAACTATGGTGGGTGCCTTGATGATTTAGTATTTACTTTAGGATATATTTTCATGTTATTTAGAGGTACAACATTATGAAAAAGTGAGAAGCAAACCTTGAAAGTCTCTTCCACTATGATGGGTAAGTATATTGCTTGCTATGGTGTTGTTACTCAAGCCATTTGGCTAAGAAACTTTGTTTTGGAGTTTCAAGTTATCAATTCCATTGCTAAACTATTAAAGATCTTCTATGACAATAGTGCAGCTGTGCATTTTGCAAGGAACAATAGGACTTCTTGTATAACTAAGCATTTAGAATTCAAGTACCTAATTGTGAAAGATTTTGTGAAGAATGGGGACATAATTGTGTAACATATTCACATAGATTTTATGTTGGCAAGCCCATTAACCAAGGGAGTTAGACCCATAGTTTTAATAGGCATGTTGAAAATATGAGTGTCTTAAACTATTTTTATATAGTGGGTTAGTGGAAGTGTTATGTAATGTCCTTATTTATAAAGTTTTCTTTTATGAATCCTATTGTTTTTCTTGGGCATGACTTTATATGTTGTTTTGTACATTGATGTTAATTATCATACTTGATATTATATATTTATATCATGCATATGCATACCTTATTGGTTGGCATAGTTAGTGATATGTTGTTTTACATGTGCCATTATGGAGATTATAACTAATCTTGTTAGGATTCTTTAAGACTTGGTGTTAGTTTTAAGTACCAATTGAATATCTCTCAAAATCGATATCATAGAACGGTTTTGAGACATGTATGTTTTCTCCATTCAAAGCAAAATCTTGGAGGATTGACAATGAAATTAACATGACAGAATCACATATTGTGGTGCTATTTTCACTACTACACTATAATATCATTGATTGTGTCCATATTGTTAATAGTATATATAACTATGCATAGTTTTGCATTGATAAAAGGAAGCCATTACTGCCATGATTCAACATTATTAATTTTATTGGACAAAGTTACTATGTAGGTGTTGTCCCATGAACTATTGGTTTTTTAAAATTGTGACCACATTAAAATTGTTTTAGTTATTTGCTTGAGAGTTATTTTTAAAATGATAATTATCAATTAATGGCAACCCATATTTTAATATTCTCTCACTTGGGAGATAGGACAAGTCCAATTATTCTAATAATAACTTGTGACACATTTTTTGAGTAATATGACAAGTGGCTTAAGTGTATACCCATTACTTGTAGAGTCCCATAATGGAAAGGTCAGCAACTTATAAAAGGTTAGGTCTCATCTTCATTCTACAGTATGTGTTATAGAGAGAAATCTCAAGCTTATCCCATTAGAGTTGCCATTGAAGTAGAGATCAGAGAGGAAGATTTAATCTAGACACAAAAGCATGTTCGTGATAAAGGTTTGAAGATGGTTAACGTAGTTATATTTTAGATTTATTATATCTAATATTTTAATTTTTATACAAGATCTATGTAATTTTTCTAATATAAACTACAAAGTGACAATTCAATATATATAATTTTATTCGACTTTTTTAATCAGGCTCACTTCATTTTATAAGATTAATAATATAGTTAAGAATGACTTTATGTAAGTTTTTAACTCATTGATAGTAAAGCCTTACAAACACAAATAAGTAACTTTAATACTACTTAAATTTTTATAATGTTTATATGCGAAATTTATACATGATTAGGCAACAAGGTCTGATGAAAAAGCATGAGATTGAAGGAAAAAAACTAGAAATTAAACAAAAAAACAAGAAGACATACAATTAGAGATATGTCGCAAATCTTTTCAAAAGTATTATATTATATATATATATTGTATGTAATTATATATAGTAAAGCTCTAAAAATTGTTGATTAATTTTTTTAAAAATTAAGATAGTGACATGAAATATTAAAAATTTAAATTTTCAAAAGCATTTATATTTCAAAGTTGTCTATAAATAATTATGTATTACTAGCTAAAAGTATATATTAGATCAAAATTTAAATACAGGTAAATAAGTGTGACTCTTTTTTATAAACCCTAATAGGCTGCAATACAAGTAGAGGACAATGAAACTGGAGAAATTGAAAGAGGCATGTTCGCAGCAACAAGGGGGAACCTATTGTCTAACTTCACTTTCCTTAGACACCTAACTCGTCCTCTAATGGCTGACGCTACAGCTAGGGTTCCTGCTTCCTTTTCCACTGGTTCTCCCCTCAACGCATCTCTGAAGCGCGTGGGTACTCACAATGGAAGCTTCCACTGCGACGAGGCCCTTGGCTGCTTCATGATTCGTCTCACTGATAAGTTCCCCAACGCCGAAATTGTACGCACCCGAGACCCCCAGGTCCGTTCTCTAAACTCTCCAGTGAATCGCTTCTTGTGTTTGGTTGCTTAGAAAATGTGGAAAAGGGGGATACTTAACATGAGTTCGGTTGGGAAACTTTCAAATTCTGAAAATGTAGTCAATTACCCGTTTGGGGGAGGACGAACTGAAATCTAGTAGGAAGAGACAATAAGAAATGGGTTCAATACCCCCAAAATAGGAAAGGAAAAATGGTTAATTTTATTATGTTCGATAAAATATTTATCTTGGTGTAGGTGTTGCTCTTGAGTTGTTGCTTTCATGCATTTAACCACCAAATGTAATAGAACTTTGTGTCATTTTAATAAAGGCTCTCGTTTAAATAATTTGTGAGTCTGCAGGTGTTAGAGGGTCTTGATGCTGTTCTTGATGTTGGGGGAGTGTATGATCCCAGCCAAGATAGGTATGATCATCATCAAAAAGGATTTGAGGAGGTTTTTGGGCATGGCTTCTACACTAAACTAAGTAGTGCTGGTCTTGTTTATAAGGTAATCTCTTTCTGAAATAAACTTTTTTGGTTTTATCACTTTCTTCTGACTGATTTGCTTCGTATTAACGTCTAATTTGGCTAATCCTCCTGTTTTGGCACAATCAGCAATTATTAATCATTTCTAAAAATGACTTGAACAAGAATTCAACTTTATGGTGATATTATCCGTTTGTTTTCTCTGGCTATAGCATTTTGGTAAGGAGATTATAGCGAAGGAACTTAAGGTTAATGAAGATCATCCGGATGTGCATCGCTTATTTTTGGCCATTTACAAGAGCTTCATGGAGGTAGCCAATTCTGTATTTTGATTTTTCATTCTCCACAACCCCCCCCCCCCAACAAAAAAAAAAAACTTTCATAGTTTATTCAGCCCTGTTCAGTTCTTTTATTTTTTTTCCATGCACAGAGCCACTTATGGAATTAAATTGGGGTTAGGGGTAGGTTCCCCAGGATAGTAGTATAGTACGTGCTATGATGCTACATTTAACTAATTAAAGTTCTAGCTGCTCTGCGTCATCTGTAATGTCAATTTCATATTCTTGTTTCCTATCATACCAACAATCTCCTTGCAATTATTGGCTGAGTTTGGCCACCGTTTTTCAGAGCCTCTTTATTGCGTTCCTTGATGAGTCACACACTAGAATCAGCTGCTGGTTTACGATAGAATTCTAAGTGGCTTTGTTATTGGAAAGTACTTTTAACTTCAGTTAGTGATGATACCACTGATTTATGGTGCTTAGATGAATTAAATGGCATTGATCTTTAGTCAATGTCTAGTGGAAACTGGAAGCATAGAGAAACTTAGGGTGAGCTTGGTAGGATATGTACAAAGTAGAAAGTGGAAGATAAAACAGTGAATGGAATGAAGAGGGATGGAAAATTTTAATTTTCACTTAATTGTGGTCCCTGGTGGTTGGTATAGAAGGTGAGGAAATGGAAGATTAAAAATTGCTCTTTTTTTTTTGGTAAGAGTGATATTTGAATTTACCCAAAATAAAAAAAAAAGCCCCTGAAGACATCTCTAGCCGTGATACAAAAAGGAAAAAATTCTTAGAACTTACTGGCACGATGGAAATGGACAAAGAAACGGTTTATGGGGACTAGGAGAACTAAATTGTGTCTTAGCAGAAGATGCAAATATACATTCTCTGGCATTGTTACATGATGAATGTTTCTTTTTACTTTGCTAAAATATGGCAATAGTATGTAAAACTGTTTTCAAAAAATATGCTTGTATGCAATATAAATGTGAGTGTGCTGTCTACTGGTTATCATTCATCTTGGACATCTGAAATATCATTAATTTGGAAGCTGCAGAAATAATTTTGACATGCGTGCACGCATCTTCCTCAACAAGGTTACTGTGGAGAAATTTGAGTTCCTGGAAGCCAGTACTATAATGGAGAGAGGTTTTCATAGTTTGGTATATGGCTGGTATATTGTGCATTTAAAGTGTAATTGGGTTTGTCGGTCATGTAGATTCAAAACTCAATGGCATGTTTGTTATAGAACTTTGATTTGGCCCCACCCAAGAAACACATGTTCATTGGTTTAACTTTATAAACACCTAAAGCATGGTTCATATGACTTATAGTGCACCTGTGGTTTACTAGTCCTCCCACAGTGGTTGATCATCATTGAACAGTAAACATGTTTCTGAATTCTGATGGTATGTGAGATTATGATAATGTTTTTTTCTATTCATGTCAGGCAATTGATGCTATTGACAATGGAATCAATCAGTATGATACAGACCAGCCTCCAAAATATGTGAATAATACACATTTGTCCTCAAGAGTAGGAAGGTTGAATTTGGATTGGACAGATCCTGATCAGTCACCAGAGAAAGAGAATGAAGCATTTCAACGAGCAATGGCTCTTGCTGGCAGTGAGTTTCTGGATGTAAGTCCTCTCTCCCAGCCTCTTTTTTTTTTTTTTCTCCCAATTACACTTAAATAAGGGGTTTGATCATATCTTGCCTCCTTTTTCCCTTATGCATTGGAGTTTACAGACAACTTGTAGCTATCTAGAGGGAAGAAGGATTTATGTATAATGTGCTATTGTGACTCTTTGAATTTTTGTTTTAGCAAGCTTTGTTATTAATTTGCAGAGTGTCCAATTTCATGCAAAATCATGGTTACCAGCACGGTCAATTGTAATGGAGACCCTTGCAGCAAGGCGGACTGTTGATCCTAGTGGAGAAATAGTAGTTTTGACTAAGTTCTGTCCTGTGAGTTGGAAATTCTTATACCCCACTTGTAGCGTTGTACTAGTCCCTGTGCACTATTTAAAGTTGGTTTATTTCTTTCATATTCATTCAGCTGTTATTTTCTCAGAAATCATGATTTGAATGCATATGGATACTAACTAGGAACGGTGCTAAGAAAAAATAGCATAGGGGCAAAAATATGTACTTAACACAAATACTAATAACTAATAAAAAATGCAACTTTAAGTATCTATTGAATTGATATAATAATAAAATTAACTGAAATTAAAAACTAGAGACACATAATAATAATAAATCATATAAGCATGATAACATCAAAATAAATATAACTGCCTTAATACAAGGAAAGCACATACTGGAAGTAATGCACACAAGCTTCCCACAGTTGCTACTCATTCTCTTTCTGTTTTTTTAATCTCCCACTTGAATATTGGTAAGTCCACTTTTTGTTCTTTTTTCCCAGTTTTGCTTGACAGCCATCATTAGATTTTCTTGGAGAA
Organism: Erythrophleum ivorense; assembly: GCA_026724425.1. Taxonomy (NCBI): domain Eukaryota; kingdom Viridiplantae; phylum Streptophyta; class Magnoliopsida; order Fabales; family Fabaceae; genus Erythrophleum; species Erythrophleum ivorense. The sequence continues at coordinate 49,029,167 of JAIUCV010000009.1, forward strand.
GCTTTTATTCTGATGGGTCAACGGTATTAAGATTGAGTGTGGCTTACGAAACTAGTCACATTTTAATAAATTTTAGTGTTTTTAATGTTTCATAAAATTTATTTTCATGGTTAATGTCGGAGTCAGTTATGTCTTTAAAAGCATGTGTTAATGATTTCCAAAACTTAAAGGGGGCAAATTAGAAATTTCAGGAGGGCAATAATATTATATACATTTATAATAGTTATGAATTTTTTTGGTGGGTGGCTGCCTTTAAATCCTACAGTTATAGGTCTGTCCCTGATATTAACCTCTTTAAGCATTTCTTTACATAATTGAAAAAAGAAAAGAAAAAAAAAAGGAAAAGAAAAGAAAAATTATGAACGTTTTTCATATTAGCGGAAACCACCTTTCATAATCTGTTGATTCTGTTTATTTTCACCAGCTAGCTGGTGACTCTTTATTGCCTTAGTGACTGGTTGTGCTTGGTCTCTTCTCCCTTGCCAAGTTGAGAGTTTTATAAAATTTTAATCCAACTTCCTGTGCTTCGGACCCTCAAAACTAGTGATTGGGTAGCAAGACAACTTCCTGGATGTTGTGTGGTCTTTAGCTGGTGTGTGACAGCTGTGTTGATCTTAATGTTTGCTTACTTTCCCGCTAAAAATACTTGATCGGTGGCTATTAGAACATAAAGAGCATCAACAAGCTGTTATTGCTCTGCTTGTGATTTAGAATGCGTTAGCATGAGATACATTGTATATTTGTAAGAAGATTTAGACTTTTATTTTTCTATCCTGCAGTGGAAGCTACACTTATTTGAGCTTGAAGAGGAGATGAAAATTGACCCTCCCATCAAATATGTTCTCTACGAGGTATTTCCTTTTTTTCTTTTTTTCCTTTTGTGGGTTGGGAGTTCTGTTCTAGGCTTGTTCTTCTTCAAGGCGTCTGCAAGAAAGGGTAGCCTCTTTTTTATGTATTTTATGTGAGAAGAAAATCTTTTGCTAAATGAACTTCTGTTGAGAGATTTTTTTTTTTTTACGAGGACTGAAAAATTGAAAAACTATAGAATTTTTCATTGTAACCAGTTCAATTATCCCGTTATGTAGTGGCCATAGATAAATAAGTAGGATCACTGGTTAATCGCGCCTTGGCTTTGTTTTTGGTCCAATGAAGTTGATATCCCTTATGAATTAACGGACTTCAGTATATCATCACAAGAACTTCGAATTTTCCTTGTTAAGACTGTTTGGTTGATACATCTGAGATAGGTTCTAACATATCAGCTAATTTTCCCACAAGTACTTATCTCAATGCCCCGTACAGGATGAGAGAAGCAAACACTGGCGAATTCAGGCAGTTGCAGTGTCTCCTGATAGGTTTGAGAGTCGAAAACCTCTGCCATCGCAGTGGTGGGGTCTAAGAGGTGATGAATTGTCAAGGGTGGCTGGCATTCCTGGTTGTGTTTTTGTGCATATGAGTGGATTTATTGGTGGACACCTAAATTTTGAAGGTGCACTAACCATGGCCAGAGCTGCTTTGAAGATGTAGTAGGCGAAGGATCTTTATCAGAGGCTGGTCTTTTCAATTTTGCAAAAGCTTTTCTGGATTTGAGGATATAGTTTACCAATTGCATTAAAGACACAAGGATAAATTATACGGCTGACTGTGGCTTGTAGATTGTGATAAAAGAGGATCAATTTATCCAAGTGGCATTGCGGATGCACCTGGACTGCATGTATCATGCAGATTGATTCCGTTGCTAATGGGCCATTTTGTTTCAAGAAATCCAATCGTCTGCTGAGTTCAATATCAAGAACCAAGAAGGCAAAAAAATAATAAATAAATAAAAGAAGAAAAAGTAAAATAGTAATCTTACCCGGTAAAAAAAGGGGGGGGGGTCAATAGCAAACCATATAAAAGCAAAAAATTTATGTGAGAACCTAATTTTACTTTTAAATTAGGTTATTAGTTGAATTAGGATTCAAAAAGGGTTAGGAGAAGACGAGAACTTCCCGATAGTCCTATGTAGGTACATGAAACGAAGTGGATGAGGACGAAGGTCTCCCTCCCAAATAAAATTCCCATATGAAGAAATTTCGAGAAGCAAGTTATTAGAAGGAAAAACGTGGAAGACTAAAACATGTAAAGAAGAAATTTTAAACGACTACCTCAAAATGAATTTTTGGGACAGAAGTATAGATTTAAAAATCAATAATATAAAAGTGAGAGTGAGTGCAACAAAGCTAATATTTTAAATTTTCAGTGACATTAACTCTTATTTTTATTTTATTAAATTTTATTTTAAGAACTAAATTATACTATATTGATAAAAGTGGATAGGTTAAACCAATTATTACTAGACAGACAAAAATATTATAAATTAATTTCAATAAAAGTATATCTAGATATTTCAATCATGATTCTCTTGGAAACTCAAACTGGTGGTGACAAAGCAAGAGGAGTTATAAAAAAGCCTGGCTTCAGCTTTCATGTGAGTGGGGGCATTTGGATTTTGGGGAAAGACACTAATATCAAAGTGCAACCCTTAATTAGAAACAAGCATTGTAGTATATCCGCGCAAAAATATTATTTCAAGAAGAGCCCTATTGGTGATTGGCGGCCGTGTGAGAGACACCTGGAGAGACTTGAGCATTGCAGCTAATATTCATAAACCTTGGTTAGTCTGAGGGGATTTTAATGAGATAGCTAAACCCAATGAGAAGAGAAAGGAGGTACGAGGGTTGACCGAACCAGACGTGCACAATCTAACAAGGTGGTTTGAATGGTATGGCGGTTGACCCAAAAACGGGGACTTTGATCCAGCACTGTGTAACGTTGCATGTAGGAGATAAGATTTCGGGAGACATCGAATCAGATCATCATCCTCTTCTCATCTCTCTTTCTCATCATGATACCATTGGGTAGAACCGTCTCTTTAGATTCGAAGCTTCATCGCGTCTCAATTTACTATGACAATTCAAGTTTTCAACTTTGCTAGAAATAAACAAACATAAATATTGTCTCTTAATATTTTATGAATTTTTTAATTGTTTATATTTAAAATTAAGTAAATACTTTTAGTATTATAAATGATAAATTATTATTTTAAAATATGTGATTCATATAATAATGTTTATATCATAAATATAATAGTTAATAACAAATTCTAAAATATTAATATAAATAAGGAGTATTAATATATGAGAAAGCAGAGTAAATTTATAAAATATTTTATAATATAATATAAAATATAATTTATATATTCCTCTCTCATATAATACTGTGACAGTGTTCTTTATGTATTTCTATCTTTTCCTCCCACAAACCTCTCATCCCAAAAAATAAAATCATGAAGTGTTTGCCATATCAGAATTGCCATTTGCCAGCATTCAAAGTTGGCTTACGAATGGAACTAACCCTTATTTGACTTGATTGAGGCTTCGTTTAAAAGCAGAGTTGAAGGAATTATGATCTAAAACAAGAAGAATGCATGTGGTTTCAAGAATCTCATGGGGAGTGGAACAGAAATGGAGATCGTAATTCAAAGTTCTACCACACTAGAACTACCATTTGACGACAATGAAACAACATTTATCAACTGCATGCGCGACTCTGAAGGTAATTGGATTGCAGATGAGCTTGTCCTCAAATCGCTGATACTTGAATTTTTATGTTAGGTTATTTACTCATGAGTCTGCTGATACTGCGAAGAGGCATCCAATTTCAAGTGGGCCCTTTAAAAGCACCCTGGAGGATGGTTTTCTTGCTATCTTCTACCAAATAATTGGGAGATGCTGAGATAGATCAGATTATAGGCAACCATAGAATGATAGAGGAAGTAAATAGTTGTTCCTGATCTTGAAGACTGACAAACCAGAGTTTGTTAATCAGTTTCGACCAATACACCATGCAACGTCTTTGTATAAACTGATTACCAAGTGCTAGCTAACAGGTCAAAGACAGATCCATGATAATATTATCATAGCATTAGAGATGGTGCACCCAATGAATCGTATATATGCCAGGCAAAGCATGCTTTATGATTACGAAAGTGGATCTTGAGAAGATTTATGATCGACTTAATTAGAATTTTGTGGCCAATGTTTTAGAAGAGATTGGGTGTTCACGTTTGCTTAATTTTATTTATATTAAATTTGAATTTAATTTTTCATATTTTATTTTATAATTATTTACTAATTAAAAAGTCTTAATTGTATTTAATTTCATTTTATATATAGATTTGGACTTAAATAAAAAAAATTTATATTAAAATTAGATTGCATAATCAAAACATAATAAATAAGACATAACTTGCCTTACAAACCTTCAAAGGGGCCATGAAAAGCTAAAAAAATTTTTTTTAGTCCACTCAGAGCCTAATTTGTAAAGAAAATAAGTCAAAAGGGCAAGGTGCAAAATCGACAGCTATAGAAATAAATCAAAATCGTTTGAGTGGCTAGAAAAACCAGTGTTTATCTCTAGCAAGGAGAGTGACATTGTGAATATCTGGCCACATCTAATCAGCACTCTGAAGTGAGAGGTTTTCTTTTATGGCGGAAAGATCTGTTTTTGATGGAGCCCCACTTAATTGAACCGTTGTGGAGCAAGAAAGAGATAATGTGGTCATGCTCCATGTGTCCAGTGATGACAGTCATTAGAACTTGAACGCCATTCGACAGTACTTATTCCGAGGTTGAAGTAGATCGCATCAGACCCTGCTTGCCTCCTTTGATGCTCAACGTAAAATGATCTGGGAACCTTACAGTTAAAGTGTCTACTTCTCTATGTTTGACTTTGGTCTCGCTTCTAATTAGGGAGTCTGGGATTAGCTTCGTTCCCTAACAGTTTCAAATTTTTTATGTGTGAAGAGATAAATAACTTATGAAAGATTCGGTGAATTGGACTTCAACTCCTTCAATTCACACGGAAAAAGAAATCTTTTTTTCCTTTGACAATCAATTAACATCTATTTAAAAACTTTTTCTCTTGACATAAATATGGTGTGAGAAGATGAGATTGATCCTTTCATTTACATGGAAAGCAAAGATGAAGAAAATAGAGATAGGAAGATGGGACCCAAATAGGACCTATAAAAATGGAAAAATTGATCTTCTCTAATATAGCAAATATGTATAAGATTTATTTATTTATTTTTATCTACTTTTTTTTCCCTTAAATTTAGAATCTCAATTTACGTCCTAAATCCAAAAATAAGGATTCCATATACAGTACCATTCATGTGAGTGTTTGGCCCCTCAATCAAGTAAAATATTTGAAGGGTAAGGGTAGGTCAAGATGTGGATTGCATAGCATTAACATTCAACAAAGACAGGAATTCATGTTGAGGTCCCACAAATGCTTCCCAGTTGACTGTTCTAACCCCACGAGTGATTCAGACACACTGTCTCTCTCTCTGTGAGTTCTAAGCCTAAACGCACAATAATGCAGCGCCTCCGCCGCATTAGGATGTAGAAGCAATGTTCCAATCTCAATCCAAAGATATTTCCTATTCAACAACCACCTTAACCATATCTTCCCCTGATTGAAGAAACTGCACGCCAATAATGGCTTTGACCAATACACTTAAATTCAGATACTTTGCTTCTTGATCCAAAAAATATACCTTGGAACCTGTACTTGTCCTTTTGACTTGGCTTCTTTGAGTACCACTCACTGCTAATCCTTCTTGAAAACGTTTATCAACTTTCTTTTTTTAATATTTTCTTAGTACTGCTTTAGAAGGTGATCAAAATTTTTTCCGACTTTTAATGCCTTTTTTAACCTTTGTTAAGTGTATAACTGAAAGAGACTTCATCTACTTTCTCGTTGGTTGAAAAGGAGGGGAAAAAGGTTATAACAAAAGGAAAGCCAGCATGTGGGGCATTGAATTTGGTAACTGAGTCAGATGTGAGCTTCAAAGAAGCATCCACGTTAATCAAGTGGACAAGTTGTTACTAATTTTTTTTCTCTTTAAAATCAATATAACGTATATTGAATTTAAATGGAAAAAAATTAATTAGGAGTGTGTGTGCATAATACCAATTTGTCGTTGTTTTAATAAAAAAATGTGATCTTAATTGTAATAAAAATATTCACATAAATATTAAATAATGGATAATTTTATTAGTAACTAAAAATATGTTTCACTCATATTTTGAATAATTCTACTCTAAATATTTTTTTAATAATAGTTTTAAATTATATTATGAAATTATTCAAAATATAATTGAAACAAATTTTTATTAGTGACAGTGATTACACACTATGAAATTGTTTAATATATATAAAATTAATTTTGAGCTATTACAAAGGAAGTTTATGACCTATGGAAAGAAATTAAAAAGAGTTAGGGGTAAATATGGAACACAAGACATCGAACTCCTCTTAATTAATTTATTTATTTTTACGATCAGCTTTACACCATTTCAATATGGGACTAATCTTATTCAAGATATTAAGGTTATCTCTCTCCACAAGCATTTTTTGAAGACTCGATCATCTAACATTGCAAAAATCCTTCAATTATTAAACTCAAACTCAGACTCTTCTTAACTTTAAAAATTGAGACTCATTTATATTTGATTATTGAGTGGAAATTATACTTGTTATATGAAAATTATGACTAAGTATAGGCTTCAAGCTAAATAAATGTTTTTCAAGCAACCAAAATTGAGATTGAAATCTTCAACATTTCTTAAAGAAATTGATAACATTTGAGACCATATGCAAAATCTTTGGGCCCCACTTAATTTTTAAAGTAATGTGCCTCACTCGTTGTTTTTCCTCTCTCAAGTTGATATTGTTAATATTGTTTATATTAGAAAAAAAATCGTTCTAATCCAAACCTAAGTGGTACTGATTTATTAAACTCTTCAAGTAGGTGGCAAAATATTTACAACGGAAGATGGCCCAATACGTATAGATGAATGTGGTTGTGGGTGTGTGGTGATACGTATACGTCTTTCATTCATTCGATCATCTAATGGCCTGCCAAACACTAAATTAATGCCTCCTCCTATATTGACAAATGCTGATGAAGCACTCTCTTTTGGTTCATTTGATTGTTTCCTCTCACCCTATAACATTGGCATTCGGGGATGTGCCACCTTAATGCATTTAACAAGTTGTTGTCATCACTCTATATATTGTTGTTCTATTTTTTTTTTTTTCCTCTTCTTTAAAATCTATTTTCATTTTGTTATATAAATTGGGTCAACCGAATGAGATATTTGGTTGTTGAAGAGCAATTCAGGAATAAACTGAAAATATTCTCCACCTCGTGAACCTCTTAGGTGGCTTAAATTTTATTTTATTGATTTAGCTCTTACTAAGACTTAAATTTAAATCCTTTAATTTTGGAGACAAAACCAATTTCATCAAAATTCAGTAATAATAATGTTTCATGTTTATGTACTTAGAAACTTGTATAGAAAAAAATTAAATATAATAAATATACAAAATAGTATTTATATTATATTTAAGTCCTCTCTATCTTTGATCAGACGAAAAGATAAATTAATTGAAATACAAGTTGATCCAGACACTATTTAGTATTATGCCCAAAAAAAAAAGGCAATATTTCAATCAATACAGTTACTGTTTAGATACCAAGACATTACACCAGAGTTCGCATCTGAGAATGCTAAGGTTATTTATTATTGTTTTGGTAAAGAGTAGACCATAGGGGATTGCTGATGCAACTTGCCAGAGTTTTGAGGTTTTAAAATTTGAGAAAACATGATCTGAGGGACAGGAAAAACATGGAGGGTCTAATATTAATTTTCTGCACTTGCTGGCAAGTACGATCATAGTTATCAACAAGCAAATAAAAGAATAAACCAACTAGGAAGATTTAGATTCTTGCTTTGACCACTGATCTGGATGCTGCTTGATCTTGGGTACCTTTCACAGTTTTATATTTTATATTATATATATATATATATATATTTTTTAAATCACATCTATTGGAGATGGATCAGAAATGGCATTATCTCTTCAGCATGTAGGGGAAAAAAATCTGAAAAAGGAAACTGAAAGTTGAAACAAGTAAAAAGAAGAAAAAAATAGTAGAAACAAGGTGCACTGAATATAATCATTCATGATTGAGATAGGAGAGCCATAAAAGGTAAAACTTTTAGAATATGCCATCCATAAATATGCATACAAACAAGTCAAAAGAAAATTTTAATATGTTAAGATGTTTATTTATAATTAACTTGATTTTTATGGAAATGTTTCAACTATTTCAAAGGGGATGGATCCAAGAGGCACTACATCTTAAGCACGCAGAAAAACACAGAATTTGAAATGAATCCAGAAAACCAGAAATGGTAAGACTTGGAAAAAGGAAAGGTAGATTAGAAGAAACCATAATCAGTGAATATGAATATGGTAGAAGAAACGATGAACAGTGAATATGAATATTATTAAGAGAGAGAAGAGCCATAAAAAGTGAAACCTTTTCAAGTGGGAAAAGCACTATGAAGATCTTGACATTATAAGGTGATAACCCCTTTTTTCACTTTCTGGGGATTGTGCTTTTCCCAGGACATAAAAGAGGATTCTGTTAATTGCAGTAAATTTGTATGTGCAACAGTAGCAGTTCCATCATCCCCTTTGATGGTACTGGTAGATAAAATTCAGTCCCTTGAATTCATTTAACAGAGGGTAGCCTGCTTTTTCTGCGGTCATGCAAAGCAGCCAGCACACGTTCTCCATTTTGGCAAATCCTCTGTCATGCCAATCTTGATCAAAGCTGGCTTCAAGGCCCAGAGATAAACCAAGAAATTATAAATCCGTATACAAAAGAAAAATTGTTCAAATTAATTGTGATTAAACATTACCCTGAATTTTAATCAGTTTTTATGTCTTTACCGCTATCATCATTTCATTTCTGCATCCATCATTAATGGCCCCAAGAGAAAAGGATTATATTTATTACCAGCAAGCTATTTATATCAAAAGATAAATACAACATCATCAACCCTTTTTTTGGATTCAACCCTGAAAAATTACAAGAGATTCCAGTCCAACCCAAAAAAGGAAACAAAACTAAGGGGGGTAAAGGGAAAAAACCCTACGCAGAAAGGGGAATGTAACAGAGATGAGAAAAAAAGAGGAAAAAGAAAGGTAAGGGAAGAAATAGACAATTGGTGGGTCTCAGCCTCTCAGCAAATAGCTGTGCAAACAGCTCAGCCTCACACTGCCCTCTCTTCCCCACAACCCCTGTTCTTTTCTTTTCCTTTTCTTCTGGAAAAAAAAATTGAGAATTAAAAGAGAAAATAAAAAGAGCATGGGACCAACTCGCTGAGTCAACTCAGTGAACAACCAACGATTTCTCAGCGAGTCGCCACGCCGAGGTAGCGATCAACGGCCGAGTATGCCAACCCAGCATCAGACACCCATTGTTCTCTTCCACTCTGTAACCATCTCCTCCGGCGAAGAGAGCCAGAAGCATACTTGCTTGCTTGAAAGCGTTCGAACCCAGGTGAACCGGAGCGAACCCGGCGGAACCCAACCGGGTCCGCCATTGACCCAGCGTCTCGTGCCTCTCGATCCGGTCCACCCCTTCACAGGCAACCACGTTGCAGATTTGCTTACCAAGATACACCTCCGACATGACCTTGTCCTGAGTGTCTACCGAACCCTCCAATGAGTCGAACAGGGTCGAGTAATAGTGCAGTGACTCGGTGAACCGGTCCAGGAAACCCGGTCCATTGTGGTTCGCTTCTTGCTCCACGACGGTGACTATCTCCGGCTTCATCTGCTTCACCACCGATAAAACCTTCTCGATCGCACCGGGTCGGGCCAACAATTTGTGAAGCTCGAACACCGAGTTAACAGCCACTGACTCAAAATCACTCGGTCTAAGTTCGAGCATCGAAGCATCTAGATCAGCTAAACTGTTCGCTACGAATCCTCTGTACTCGAATTCAACGTGAATCGTTTCTGCTAGCTGAGCGAGTTTCCAACCCACTTCCTGAAGGTGATCCGAATTATCCGGCGCGGGTGGTCCGATTCCAGTTAACCGGAACGTCGGCGGACCGCCTGGTCGGAGAGCCAGCGCTTGCATGAGAGCCGGCCATTGCATCCCTTGATTCATACTGAAATCGATGACATGAACTCGCTTTTTGCCCTCAAAAGCTTCGAGAATGGCTTGGTTTGCGGTGAAATGGGCAAATTTGAGGTATGGGCAAGTCTCATAGAAGTGAATCTGAAGCATATCGGAGAGAGAATGATCGAGCGGGTTTTCAGGATAAAGCCTATATATGCGGCGAGCAAGCGCTTCCGCGAAGTAGGTCGCGACCTTGCGCATAGCTCCAGCCTGAGACACCGCGAGGAATCCGATCTGTTTTACCAGAGCTTCTGCGAGAGAGAAATTGCTCTGGTGTACGGCTTCCGCGCAAGCCATCAATGCATGAACGAGTCGAATTCCGTTTTCTTGCGAGTCCACAAGAACCACCGGACGAGTTGACTCGTTGGGTAAGCCAAAAGACCCCAAAGAAGAGGATGAAAACAATGCTGGGTTGAACGCAGAGGATGAGGGTTTCAAGCGTTTGGTTTCTCTGGAAGAAGGAGATTCAAGTTGCTGCTGGTGCTGGGTTTGAGTCTGACTGCTGTAGATTGCTTTACCAGGTATAGCTTTGAGATCGTAATCTGAAGAAGATGCGTCTTCGAAGATTAAGCCATCTTGGTGCTTATGCAGAGGATTCATATGTTGCTGTTGGCTATGGTCAGTGAAATCAATGGAGGTTATAGTGGATGACTCCGCCGGAGCCAAGAACGAAGAATCATCGACCGACAGAGGCGGATGAGGTGGTGGCGCAGAGACGGCGCCGGCAACGGCGGTCATGGGGTCGAAATTGGGAGATGGGTTGAGCTCAGAAAGCATGCTTTCAAGCCAGGTAGATAGATCGGAAGGGTTGTAATGGACGGTTTCAGAGGAGAGTTGAGAAATACCGTTCTGAACATTACCCATAGCTTCTTCCAGCTGTTCGAGCTTCTGGGCCACTTCCGCCATGTCCGACGACCTCACCTTGTACCCAAGCACGGCCAGAAGCTCGTCCATCCCACCGTCTGGTGCCTCCTCTTTCCATAGCTTTAATTTCGCGCTAGAGCTTGCAGCCATGGATGGCTCACCTGGATTCGGACGAAGCTGGTGATGCTCTCTTTTCATCACTGTTGCTTTTCCTCGCGATTTGGGGCCGCAGATTTAGTTTCAGATTCAAACGGGGCTTTGAGATTGAGGGTGATTTCTCTTCCTTTGATTAGTCGGTGCGCTCAGAAACCCAGAGGGTGAGGGTGAGGGTGAGGATGAGGCAGTCACTATGAATGGTGAAGAATCTGAGCATCGGGGATTGGGGCTCTTTTGCTCTTGGCTTAGTTTTTTCACCACTACTAGTACTGCAAATTCATCAGAAACAGCAAATAAGAATAATTCGAAATATACAAAAATATTAAAAATAATAATTAAAGTATAAAAATTAATATGATCCTTATGGGGCAAAAAATTAAAAAAAGAAAAAAAAAAAGATAAGAATACTATTTTAAAAAAAACGCTCGTGATCTGGCGCGAGCTCCAATGAACACATCAGGCAAACAATAACAACAACAACATCAGCTCAAACAGATAAGATCCAAAAGATACATTTTCGTTTTTTTTTAACTTTTACCATATTTTTCCATTTTGGTTTTTTCCTTTTATCTTCTAACGTAATCTACGATTGGGAATGGGTGTTGAAGGGATGTTCTTGGTTTCATTTATTTTGTAGCCTTCTTGCGGGGAGGATACTACCAGTCTACTTCTACCATTAAAGGTACAAATTTATTATGGTTCAGTGCACTTAATTTTTGGGTACTTTTATTGAGGAGTTTTAGGTTGCTTCGGTTTAAAAAAAAAAAAAGGGGGGGGGATTAAATTAATTATTAATAAATATATAATTATATAAATATTAATATATTATACTGTCATATATTTATTCATAACTAATTTAATTTATTCACTTATATACATTGATGTATTTTTAAGTATTTTTTTTTCTAATTTTATATAGAGCTCTACATAATTTGAGAGGTTGTCTTTTTTCGTCAGTAAATTTATTATAAGATTTGTGCTTTAATTTATAGTTAGTAAAGTGGCATTTGGGTGTCATTTTATGTAAATTTTTAGAACTAACGAACAAATAAAGTCTGTAATTTAATCTAATATATCTAAAATAATGGGAAAAGCTTTATTGAATATATGATTTTATAATAATTTATTTGAGATACCAAATGAAAACATCTGTGAATTTTATCTCACTCAAATGAGCAAAAGAAATCGACTATCTTATTTCTTATATATTTAATTATAAAAATGAGGTTGCATAGTTGGCGATTACCTTTGTTTTGTGGAAAGTTATATATGGAGTTGAACAATTAATTTAATAATCTTTCATGTGTTAGTAGCCAATAATGCAAACAACTCCATGTCGTTGTTTGATTTTTCTTAATACTATTTTTCTCTTTCTAATATATTATACTTTGAATATTGTTTCTAATTCACTCCTTAGTCACTTCATTCAAGGAAGTCCCATTTTGTGCGGACTACACTTTTTTTTTTTTTATGGGATATTACTTTTGACCCATGAGGCTACGAAGGGTAGAAAATAAACTCAATCACGGATGATTTTTGTCTAAAATCAATTTAGGTTTATAAAAGAAGGTAATAAAAAATAGGGTTTGAACCCAATAAAAAACATGCTATGTTTGGATTGACTTGCCCATTAAAGTTGCAACAAATTTTTCTCTTTTAATTACAATAACAAAAGTGTAGTAAAGGATGATATAGCCATAGTGTAAAAAGAGAAAACCAAATACCATATTTATTGAGGGAGGAAAATTAGTGGTGTAGGTAATGTGGGATTATGTATGGCAGGGAAATAATAATAATGACAATAATATTAATATTAATATTCATTAATAATATAAAAATATATTAATAACAATTTTTTATATTATTGAATAAGAAAAGTGAATAATTTAAAATAATATTAATAATAATTAATAATATAGATAAATATATTTAAGTCCAACTCATGTTATATTTAAAATTTTTAAAAATTAACCTTTTTTAAAAATTCTTTTATTGGGTTCATATTCTTTATTTTTGGAGTCAGATTTATTAAATTGGATGAGCTTTTTAATCTATAATTAAGTTTAATGGTAAAGGTTTTGCAAAGATATTTTAGATGCATTTTTGGGGTTTTTGTAGATGCATTTGATGTATTAAAAATAAGCGAATTAAATTAATAAAAATTAGACACATAAATATGTGAAAATTAATTGAACTGAAAAAATATACTTAAAATATAGTTGTTTGATTTTTATTAACTTGATATATCTATTTTTGAGAAATATTTATTATAATGCGGTAGTATTGAAGTGTTTATTATCATCATCCTCCTCCTTAATGGATAAATTTTTTTAAATAAAATTTATGATTCAATATAACTGTGATTTAAAATTAAATTATGCGACAAAATAAAAAGATTGATTACACTATCAACTTAGAGACACGGTGTATTTTAATTATAATATAATAATTATTAATATGAAATAATATTCTATGAAATAATTATTTAAAAATTAATTTACTTAATAATTAATAACCCTTGATATAATTAACTTGCTTTTTTATAATTTATAAATATAAATATAATAATAAATATAATAAATAAGTAAAGTATTATTTTATGTTCAATAATATATAGTAATTATAGCGTAATATTTCAAAAATGCAATATTTTTTGAATTTATTTAATTATCGCTCAAATATAAATGATAATAATGATAAGACTAAGTACTCAATACTACTACATGATTACTAAAGCTATGATTACTAAAACTAAAGTCCATGCTTAATGTCGTAATTCAACGAAAATAAATAAACCATTGGTAATTAACGCGTAATTAAGTCAAAGCATTCGATTATTAATCATTCTCCCAACTTTACTCCTCCTGTGATCTGTATCTATCAAAATTTATTTCATAGAATAGTTTGGAAGAAGCGTGGACATTAGCGCGTGGAGTTGAATTTCCTTGATGATTAATCTAATGTCAACTCTGCCCCACACGAAGGAGACCGTTTGACAAGAACGGCCCCGCCGTCGACGTCAGACGCCACTCACAGCCGTCCAAACTTCATCCTCCAAATTATATTCAACACTTTTCAATACATCCCTCCAAACCCTAACGCCGTCAGTTAACTAATGCCCTTTATCTTTTTTTTTTTTTTATGAACTAATGTCCTTTATCTTCATATCTTTCTTACATATATATATATATATATATATATTATTTTCGCAATAGTGATAATACATTAGCTAGATTTTAAATATATTATAAGCGGTATAGTTAGAGTTGAAATTAAGCTTTTTATTCTTCTTATACATTGTTATAACATAAATGGTTTAACTAGTATTACTCATTAAAAAAAAAAAGTTAAGTGATACCTCAGAATCACAATTAAATATAACCATTAACCATGGTGTCCACAAAGAAAAAAAAGATAATTATAGTATTTTCTTGAAAATAGAACTGTACTTTTTTTATTTTTAAATTAAATATAAGAACAGCACTATTTCCATTTTTAAATTGAATATATTACTTTTTAATCAAATAAAATCATATATTTAGTTGTGTATAATTAAAGGTGACAAAGTAGCCTTGTAAGAAATCAAATCAAATTTAACTAAAAAAATTTATCATAAATTTATTAAATTTAATGTGAAAAGTAAAAAACCTATCTTATTGAGAAAATTTTATTTAAGTCATCGTAATCAACTTAAATATTCCTATAATGACCAAAATATTTGTTCAGACTTATATTTGTTTTTATTCAATCAGTGTAACAATCACATTTCACTTGACTGGATTGTATTGATATGTATAATTTAATTAATTTATTTTTTTGGGGCAAAACTCATTGAGTAAAGGGATCAATTAATAGCCTTAAAGCTTTTATTATTCTTTTTAGAATCAAAGCTTAAAAGAATAATCAAAAATTAAATGAGTAAAATATATATTTCCTCCTTTATCAACTTAAGTTAAATTTTATTATGGAGTACTCTATATATAAAAATTTAAACATATCAAATTATTAGGATTTGTGTCTTTAAGCTTGAAAATATATCAGTAATAAAATAAATTAAAAATTAAAAAAGAGGACTTTTTGGTCAGAGGAGGGAACAGGGAGCACCGGAAAAGAGCCCAAACTGAACTGAACACCATGGCATCCTGTACTGTCAGTACCAGCTGTAACTGGGCCCACACCCATGTGATCTGACACGTGGCATCAACCCTACTACCCCCGTGGGCCCCATCCCACATTGGAGGCTGTGTCCTCTCTCTGTGCCTCTGCATGCCTACTTGTGCGTTTCTTTCTCATCTATGCTAAATACAGTTCACTTTTAATATTTTCTTTTATATTTTAATAATTATAGATATTACAAATTTTTTTCAAAAATCTAACCCCGTCAAACCTTAAGGGCCTATTTGGTATGATGTACAGGATAAGATCTAATAGTATAAGATCTGATAAGATAAAACTTGATAAAATTTTAAAATTATACAGTATTTAGTATCATATTGTATAAGATAATGTATCGTATAAGATAATATTATCATTTATTTGGTAATACACTATATAATACTGGATAGGATAAAAATCAACTCTTTTGACAAAAATACTCTTTATTTAAAAAATATATTATATTTATTTAAATTTATTGTGTTATATTAATTTTCAAAAAAAAAAATGAATAAATAAGACTTCACATAGTGTATGGTTATTTAATAACTTAGGTGACTTGATCCTGTCTGATTATATCAGGCTAAATAACTAAAGAATAATTTGATCATATTAGATCAGGTTGGCTATATTAGCCAATTTCAGCCAAATATATAATTTTTAAGAACTTATATGAAATTTTTATTTTTTAAGAGTCAATTTATAATTTTTACTAAATATTAAAAAAATAGTTTAATTAGTTTAAAAAACATTCTAACCTAACGTCATGCTAAACTAATTAAATTGAATCTGATACTAAATTAATTTTTGCATAACTTATTCTAATCCTATTAATTTTTAAAAAAATTATTTTATAGGGACTTATATAAACAAATTAGTGGTAAAATATAATTGTATAAGAACTTATATAAAAATTTTATTTTTTAAGATTATTTTATAATTTTCATCAAAAATTATTTTACAATGACTTATATGAAATTTTTATTTTTTTGGGGATCATTTTATAATTTTATAATTTGTATCAAAAATTTAAAAGTGCCTAATTAACCTGATCTAACCTAACCAATGAATATTCCTATAAGTGTACGGTTAAAATCAAAAAATATTAATAAGACTTTATATATTAAATCTAATCAGGCCTAATCATATCCCCCAAAACATGATTAAGTTATACATTATTTTGATATATAAAAGAGATATGATATATAAACTTATACAATATATTATTTACACTAAACAAATAATAAATTCATAATATATTGTATTAAGTTATACTATCAGGCCTTATAATATGCCAAACATACCCTAAGCTTCATTTGATTAAGTAACTACATAGAATAAAAAATGGTTGCTATCTTCGCTATGATTGTATGGGTATTTCGCAAACTTAATAATCATTGTTTCTTTTCTGACAGCTTTTTATCATGTTTATAATTATTTTTAACTGTTACGAGTTGATTAAATTCTATTGAGAGTATAAGTTTTGTAGCTATCCAAAAAAATGAATTTGAAAATTGGAAGTTTTACTTATTTGCCTTCTTAATTTTCAATTGATCCCAATGATTCAAATCACGATAATTAAAAATATATATTTAAATTCTCGCCATCTATGCTTATTAAAATACATTGATGATTGAACAAGTTATAAATTTTATAATTTTTAAATATGAGACGGATGATGATCGCATTAGTGAGAAATTTAACGATGATTTAATTTTTTATTAAGTATCTGTGCAGTAATCCATTTATGCGAGTGGTTTTATATATAACATAAAAGATTAATAGGTTTATTTTATCTTACGCATTACTTACATTAATTCGAGTATATGGGATGTAAGCATTAGACTTGACAAAAGATAACTATTATGTAGAGATAATTTTAAAAGTTAGACCAATAAATACTTACAAACACTACCAAAAGAAAAATGTGAGTTTAACTACAGTCATTTGATAGCCTTAGTCATGATTATAATTGTGATTAAGATTTTTAGTTACGGTTAAGATATCCGTGATTAAATCATTTGTGGAAAAGGATTAAATTATGATATTGGTGAACCATTAGTAAAACTGTAATTAAGACCTCCTTAATGCATTTTAAAGTGATAGTTTTAATAGTTGCTTTTGATTTTTTTTAACTTTAAAATAAACTATAGTAACCAAAATTTGTTCTCATAAAACTACAACAATAAATATTAACTGATATATCCAATAACCAATTATCAATAAAAATAATTTTTAACAATTTATCCAACAACAAGAACTAACTTTCAATAACAACAAATATAATGTTATTAAAATTGAAAATAAATTCATGTTTGATTAATTTACAAATAAGTAATGTAATTATAAAATTGATTTAAACAATATATTTATTCTTATGGAGAATAACTATCATTAACAAATTGATGTTTATTGTCCTTGATCACTTGGTTTCTAAAATTTAAAACAAAATATTATTAGTCAAAATTTATTTCTATGGTTACAGTAAAAATAAAATTTAGAAAATTAACCTTTAGACTTGTAAGGTTGTGAGCTCCAATGACAATGCACCATACAAATTTTAAAGTAGTTCATTTTGACCTACTTTCCAATGTTAGTTTAGAGGTTCTTATTATAGCATTTTTCTATTATTTATGAAGCATATTGATCAAGATCTTTACAATACACTAGTCCCCATTTCTAAATTATACTTTTAATTCTCTTATTTCCCTATCCTTTATGATAGACCAGAATTAATAACTTGTTTTCTTTCATTTAAAAAGAAAATATCTACTAAGTTAAATATAGAAACGAAGTATCCTAATGCCTATCCATAGATCATTTGTCGATATTTGTCTTTCTAAATGAATATCTAACTTGTTGAACAAAACAAAAGCAACAAACAAAAGTAAGAATCACAATAGGTATAACATTTTGTGTAAGGACAATCAATAACTCATAACAATTACTTTAATATAAAAACTAAAAATCATAATAGCTAAAGAAAATTGACAATTCAGTATAAGTAAAAAAAATTTGATAAACCAATAGGAAAAAAGTTTACATAATATTAAAGATCCCTATCTATAGCCATCCAAATTTCAACTTACAACTTAATTAAGAACCCAGCCTCACTCATTTTGAGAGCATAACCAAAAAACAAAGAACAAAAAACAAAAATTTTAGAACTTGACAAATTATTCACAAATGTTTAAAACTAACAAATAATGAGTTGCTAAAAATTGGGGGGGGGGGGGGGGGGGGATTACAAAATTGGTGTGGAGGGCCATAGGGATGGAGAGGAAGATGGAGACTTATAAGACCACAATGTGCATTAAAAATAGTTAGATTTGCAAGAGGGATGAGGGACGTTGAAGAAAGTTAAACCTAAGATAGACGAAGATGTGAGAGGGAAGAGAGATTTGTGTTGCCAAATGCGAGAGAGACACAAAAGGATGAGATAAATTCTAATTGAGAGAGACAAAGATCTGTGTTGTTAATGGGAGGCTTGACTACAATTATATAACAATCGTGGTTAAATCAAGAATTTAACCATTATTATTTAAATAGCTGTGATTAAACAAATGACTTAACTATGGTTAATTCATTTAAGGGCTTAACTATGGTAATTAAATAACTATGGTTAAGTTATTAAATAATTTAACTATGTCTTCATAGTCATAGTTAAGTCACGTCCTAACTACAGTTAAATAAATTATGGTTAAGACAAGAAAATGGTTTAACCATAGTTGAATGTAACTGTCGTTAAACCAATAATTTAACTATAATAACAATATAACTATAGTTAAATCTTTATTATAACTATAATTAAGACATATTTGGGCCACAGTTATTTTAATTGTGGTTATGATATTGTCCCTAGACACTAATTTTGTTATAGTGAAAATGCAGTGATAAAATACAAAGTTAATCATTATACTTCTTGCCAAACATTTTTTAATTTTATTTATATTTACTTTTGATTGTTATAAATTAAATAAATTGTATAAAGAATAATCATGTTTTATCTATCCAAAAAATTGAATTTGAAATTGAGATGTTTTATTCATGTGCATTCTCAATTTTAAACTGAATCTTCTTCAATCTTTTTAATTATTGTGCCAATAAAAAAAAGTTCAAATCTTGAAATGAAAAACTTATATGACATTTCAAGTGTTTATATGTTATATAAGAAAAATGGCCCCTGTATATTATGCAACAACAGATACAACAAATCAAAGTTTTCTTGGATATTCCATAAACTGATACATACAAGACATGCAATAACTCAATATTAAAACATAATTATACAAACCTTTATCAATAGCTTCTTTGGTTTATCCTTGATCTGGTAAGGGTTATTATCTGAGTCAATTAATATGAGGGATACCTTTCAAGAACTGATATAATAGTTTATTCTACAATTTGTTTTTCATAATTAATCTTCATAATGTTACAATTAAGTATTTGTGAAAGTAAAATAGTATATATTAAAATTAAAACATATATATAACAAAATATTTCGTGCATGAATCAAATATTAGCTGTCAATTAAATTTTACTTATTTTTTTCATTATTTTATTATTAATAATGTAACTTTTACATGGATTAGAGATAGGACTTCAAATTTAAAAATTCATTAATTTTAAATGGATTTAACTTATGATCTCTCCTCTGTGAATATTTAAAGATTGTCCTATAATTATACTTTAAATTTGAATTATTTTTAATATTTAAAAGGTATTCATACCTTACAGAATTAATTAATAATATTATAATTATTAAATAAATTGATACTTGTGTTTTCAAAATTTTTATTAATATTAATATATATATTTGTATTATTATCTTGGTTGTTGAGATTTGAACATAATTAATACTTAAGAGTGCTCGGTAAGTGATTACATTAAGCTTTTAATGATATTTAATTGATAGTAACAGGAAACAAAGACCAAGTTCAAGGAATGTAATTAGATTCAATGAATAAGTTTAATTAATAATTAACATCTCAATGAACAGTATTTCTCCCGACATGCTAAAAGGGGATCGTCATAGTTGGTACTCCCTTTTTGTTTTCCCCCTCAATTCAAAAAAAAAAAAAAGAGTTGTAAATAGAAATGTCAGTATCAAATATAAAAAATGTCATTAAAATTGGATAAAAAGTTGCAAATCCAATTAAAGAAAGAAAAAGGAGCTGTTCAGAAAAGTCCACTAATATTTTCTAACTTTTAATGCCATATCTATGTATAGATTTGTACAGGAATAGGAATATATTACCTGTGAAAAACATTATGTATATTGATTTCTAAAAAAAAATTGAAGGTATCTCATCTAAAAAATTATTTTACCTAAAAAATTCTAACAATTGATTAAACACTAATTAATTTAACAGAAATTTTTATAAAAAATGAAATATGACCAAAACATAAATTTATCATAATCCCAATTACTTGGTCTAAAAACCTTGAAATCGTATTAAAATCTATTCTAACTAAAAATTTAAATCAAATAAAAATTCCAGAAAAGTTCTATTAAATTTTTATCTTTTTTGAATTTTATTTGAAAGATGTTATAAATGTCTAGATAAATTAAAGACACAAGTTATTAATCATTTTTTCATTAAGAAATATTTTGAAACCACAGTGAAAACATATGTCCTCATTTTCACTCCATTATCTCAATTGTTTCCGACAAAATCATTGTGCTCCATGCATGTCAAAGAAAAGGATTCTGGTTTACGGCAAAATAAGAATTTTTCTGAAAAGGAAATTACTTCCAATTTTAGTTGTGCAAACTGCAAAGAAAGAAACTAGTTTTTTGTACCAAATCTCCTCCTTGGAATAATAATAATAATAATAATAATAATAATAATAATAATAGCATAAGAAAGTTATGATTTGATTTAAAAAATTATCAAATTTTAATTTCTTTTCTCAGTTCATGCAAGAAAGTGCTATATATATGCTGCTAAAATGCAGGAATAGTACTATAGAAATTTTATTTGTTGTTTAATGCTTTTAAGAAATGCAATAAATATATTTTTAAAAATAATCTTTAACTGTATACAGAATTCTAATGAATAAAATGATAATATCAATTAAATATGGTCATGTACGTCTTTTTCTATAATAAAAAAATTATTGATAAACTACAAGATATCACAGGAATAAATATTAGAAATTTAAAACTAACACTTCTATCGGATACTTAACTTTTTATGTTAAACATGGTTTTCTGGTCTAGTATATATACCTAGTCATATCAAAGATGATAGTGCTATACGCCTTTTTGACAAAGCTTGGGGGGTTAAATTCCTTAACAATCTTCAAATTATTGGTTATTTAAAATAGTAATTAAAAAGGATAATTGCATTTTTTTTAAAGTCCACATCATCCTACATCTCAAAGACATATCATTCGAAATAATAAAGGTTTTATATATTTGCAATCAAACTAACGTTGTTTTCATTCTCCCATTCATGATAATATATAAATATATAATTTTTGGAAAAAAAAATAGTGTCTTATTGGCGTTTGATGTAAGAGCTGGCTTTAAACAACTTGGACAAGTGAAAGCCGCCATGCATGCTCATTATTAAAATGAAAAAAAAGAATCATGTTCTATATGAAGTAATTGTATCGATCCATATGAGTATATTTTTAAATAATGCATCCCATAAGAAATAGATTAATTGCTTATTCGTTTTGTTGCTTATGTGTGTTGTTAGCGTTATTTTGCCATGTGATGGGATGTCAATATAGAACAGAACATTTGCATCCGGGGAATCAGAAATGGTGGTTATTATTAAATTATTAAGCATCCATATATTTTGCTTTCAGTAATTATTATTCACATCTGAAATGACATGACATTTAAGTTTTAAGACTTTATAACTTAATAAATTAATTTTTTAAATAAAAGAACTTTATAAGTTCAATTCGAATCAAATGATGTTTTTATTGAAAGTTAATCGCCGCAATCAATAATACACTGGAATGGGTTTTCAGTGGACATTCCCTTGTAAAAAGTTATGCAATAATATGTCCTGATTAATAGAGGGGAGGGTAATAGTCTTATATTCTCATAAATATTATGTCTCTTTTTAATTACGATATAGTAACTATTAAATATAAAATAATATTTTATTTATCTTAATAGATTTATTACTATAATTATATTTATTAATTATACAAAAAATAAGTTATTTTTTTAAATATCTATTAAATGAGTTAATATTTTAAGTAATTATTTAATAAAATATTATTTTAAAATTAATAATTAAATACATCATAATTAAAAAACATGATATTTTCAAGAATATAAAATTATCACTCTAATGAAAGACAGTTGGGGTCCAAAATGTTCATGACTAGTTAACTAGAATGAAAGTCATGTACAATAAATAGTCAAAGAGTAAGAATGAGCAACCTGAAAATTAAGGGTTATTTGGTGACTGTAAGGGTGCATGACCAAAGCCTCCTAAGCAATATTCAAGATCGATCAATAGGTATTTAAGCAAACGGAATACAATAGCGCAAACGGAAGAAAGCAAGAGAGACACATCATTATTTGACTATATTTAAGCAAGTGACAAAACCTAATTATGGCATACGTGGATACAATAATAGCCTCAAGAAATGGTTTGTAGATAGTTATGTGCAAACAGATTTTTAGTTTTCGGATGGTTCAGATTTGTTAAAATGGGATTATGGTAGAAACTAGAAACTAAATGGCTCTCGAAAATGCTGGGGCATACAATTTTGTCAAACCTGACTGAAATTATTGTTAACCTACGTTTACGAAGTCCTTGTACTGCTACTTACCAATCACACACAGTGTTTTCAGAATATGAAATAGATGTTCACTGACTGCCGAGCATAAAATGTTCACTACTCCATAATTAGAAGAAAGTTCTTCTACGTGGAGATAAAAAGAGTTGAGATTGTCACGAAATACTTTTGAAATTTATAATAATTTTTTAAAAAATTATCATACATACGATATGATGCAGCAATAGGTGCCCGGATTGAACGGCGTAGGTAGAGAAAGCTACATTGTGTCACTGTCTTTTGCGCCATCACCATGTCCATTCTTCACTTACATATGACATATCCCATAAACAAGGAAAATCTATTTAATGCTTTACTATCACCTTTCTCAATATAAATTGGGGTGCAGGTCAAGGCTCTATTAAAGCTGTCAGCAATATTCGTTCTATACTGGACAACCATTGAAACTTGAGCAAATATTGAATCTTTGAGACTCCTCTATCCAATGAGCTGATTTTTTTGGCATGCTCGCTCTCTTTAAACTCAAGTCATCTAAGAACGATCAAACCAGACTTTGATTAAAGTGTAATCATTTTTTTAGTGTTGAATTCAAGCTAAGATTCAAAAGACGAATAACTTTATGCTCACACACCCACACACACTCTTCCATCACCCTTTAACAATAAACATCAACCCAACCCCCCCCCCCCCCCCAAAAAAAACTAATTTGAAACACACTGACCTATAAATTCTTAATAATTTCATCTTATTGTTAGTTATTCTACTCATTTTAACTTGATTTCTTTTAAGTAAAAATTTATATCTTTAAAGATGAAACCTCTTAATTTAGTCTTTTAAATACTTTTCTTTAATTAAAAATTTCCTTTTATTTTTTAAAAAAGAAAAGAATTTCACATGATTATTAATTAATGATATAGATCTGTTCAGATGTTTTTAATTTCCAAAACAACATTATTTTGTTATTAGAGATAGATTTGACCAATTTTTTAAAAAATTGGTATTTCAGAGACCATTTTTCTAAATACTCATTTGCTTTAAACATGTTTAAAAATACAAGAGAATTAATATAATAATATCCAAAATCCAACATTAAATGCGTTAAAAATTTATGTAGTAGTTGAAAGAAGAGATTGAGGATAATCGAATCTAGAATATTATTAAATAATTGGATATTTCAATCAAGGTTTTTTTTTTCAATTACTTGGTCTTTTCCAAAAAAAATTATTATATTTATAGAAATTAATATTTAAAATGATATAAATATTGTCTTACACGCATGTTTACAATAATAAACTAAAAAAAAAAACTATAAATTTTGGCACAAACTCACGCCGCCATGGATCCCCACATGTTCATGTCCAAATGAGTGCTTTCAATGTGTACGTGTGTTTTGTACATGTTGTAATTGGAATAATTAATGGATTAGACACTCCATTTTAAAGTTGCTTATTTATCCTCCTTGTCTGTGGGTGTAGTATATGCCATCATCAGTCCATCACGATAAATTAAGATGTCCAGTCTTAAAACACAAGTCATATTTCTAACCTAGCTAAATTAAAGACTTGAGAAGCAGGAGAGGGAAAATGGTAAGCGATAAAGACTGACCAACTTGAGATATCAATTTTTTCCCCAATATTAAAGATTAACTAAGGTTAATGTCACATGAATTATTAATTTATGAATAACATTTGATAAAACATTTATTTATTTCCACCTTTATAAATCATTAATTACTTAGAATTTTTTTAACTCTTTGATAAATGAAAAAAATTCAAACGTTTAGAAATTTACTTATAAGATAATTAGATATAACAAATTTATAAAATTTAAAACTTAATTATGCTTTATATATGTTATAAATTGTGAGGACCGGACAAAAGAAATAAAAAGGGGGGAGGTTTTATTTATATTAGAATATATATGTATTTTCTTTTTCCCTCATCATTTCTCTGAAGCTTATTTTTTTTCTCCTTCTTCCTGTTGCCTTCCTTTCTGCTTCTGTTCACCGTCTCTGCGCATCTGAAGCTTCCTCGAGCTGGCGTCGTCCTCTGTCCACTGGAGAGTCGCCGTCGGAGTCGCGTAGCTGTACGCAAGTCTTCCCCGCTGCTGGCTCGAGCTCGACAACGCGAAGGAGAGAGCTATTTGAGCCGTCGGTCAGGTGAGCTATTCCCTCCATTTTGGCATGCCTCTCCTCCATTTCCGGTCACTGTGACCTTCCCTAAACATAGCTCTTGCTTATTTCCCTCACCGTCGGCCTACCCCTGCTCTAAGGAAGAAGAAGAATAGTGAAATCCCCCTTTAAGCGTGCTGGCCGATGGAGAGCAAGAAAGGGGATTTTTTTTTTTTTTGGGTTTTCTTTCTGTACAGAGTATGAAGTAATCTTTGATCTGTTGCTCTCTTAGAATAATACATGAAAAAAAAAAGGATGGAATAGGATTGATATGGAAGAATTAGGTTAAGGGTTACTGTGGCATGAGCATGGTTCTGTAAATAAAAAGGCTATTGATAACTAGTATAGAATTACATAAGTGTAAGTTTGGTCATTATGAACCTATGTGGTGATTTGGTGAGCTGGGTGTTATCAGGAAGTTCTAGGAGCATTGGCGAGGAAGGAAGCTAACCTTTCAAGGAGGAACAAACAACGTGCTAGTTGGGGCACCGTCTGTGAGTAAATAACAGATTTTTCGGAGTGCTTATTGCTACCATTAACTGTGACATATGTACCCTGAGCCAAAATCATTCCATGTGGGATATATATATATACATATAGATATACTCATGCATTGTTTTAAAAAAAGGGGGTGAATTGTTTTAAGGGAGGAATGGTTGGGAGAAGACATTTTTAATTATTTTCTCGTTAAGGGGTTTTATTTGGTTACTTAATTATAATTATGAAATTTATGCATTCACATTCTTTAATTTAGTTAATTGTTGTTGAGCTAATTTTGTCCCTTATAATTTAAATTCTTTACATAAATAGTAATAAATATACCATATATACATATATAGATATATATATATATATATATACACATGCGTGTGTGACTGTGAATTATGGATTTTTGTGCGTGTCTTATCTTTAAGTGTATGCAATAGACCTTGAAGTAGCTTGGCCATGTGTTTGAAGGGTTTTAGGTGGAGAAGGAGCTACCCGTTAGGAGTAGCCGCCCGAAAGGAATGGGTAAGGAGCTGCCAACGGGGTGTAACCTCCCCCAGAAAATATAAGTTATGACGTGTAGGTACGAAGGGTAGAGAAGGAGCTGCTCGTTAGGCGTAGCCTCCCCAGTGAAACAGGGGAAAATGAGCTGCCAACGAGGTGTAGCCGCTACCTTACTTGATTTTGCGAAAAAAAAAATAAGAAAACCTTCCTTAAGTCATTGTACTGAGACTCAGGGCCTTGATAGTTAGTCTTGCATGACATAGGTTGAGGATCTGTTAACTAGTGAGGTCTGACGGTCGTTGCATGTATTTTAACCTTTAAGTTACAACTTTTGATTTAAAAAGGAGGAATTCTGTTATTTGCTCACTGAGTTGTCTCACTCTGTTAATCTTAAATTTTGTTCAGATAGCGTCACAGGATCCGACCCGCCTCCCTCATTGTAGATTTTGAGACGTAGTGGTGGTGAGCCTCCTTTTTGGAGTCGGGGGCTTCGTTATTTTTTTTGTGTGGCACTGTTGTTTGTAGTAATTGATAAGGAAAAATGTATGGTAAAGTATTTCATAAGTAGGACCAGTGGTTATAGGTTTTGTTTTCCTCCTTCCCCATTTTGGTTATTCGATGTATTGAATGATTGGATGATGAGAGCGGAGCTCTCTATTGTTATTTCTGTAGGATTCTGGCTGTATGTAGAAATTTGGGATGTCCTATTTACAGGGGACACTCTGCCGAAATTTCTATAAAAAGCTAGAGTACAAGGAAAGAAGTTACATATATATCTAAATCAGATGAGATAGGGTTAAAGTAATCAATTAAGCCGTAGCTAAGAACCTGTATGGGTTCTCCGTGTAAGTTACCCCTTCTCTCGGTGAGTAGGGTGTGACATAAATAATATAAAATTTACAAACAAAAGAACAATATAGAAATAATCAAATTTTTTATATGTGTTGATCTTTATATATTTATATGTTTAAATACTTAAACAATTAATAAGATATTTACATATTAAACATCATCTTAAGAAAACAAACCAAGCCAACTAGGTTTTTCATATATATAATTAACATATAGAAAAGTAAAGGCATGACCTTTGGTCTATGGAGCCATCAAATTAACAATTAAGAAAATCATAAATAGCTTGATAGGGACGTGCAAACCCAACGGGATGGCCGACGATTTATATGGAGATTGAAGTGGGGGGATGGCTAGCTAGCTTTTACTTTTATTTATTTTTCTTTATTTCTTTATATACAGTTGTTGTAGTGGGAGTACTGCATATAAGGAATCATGGGCATGTTGGATACGAATAATGGTGTCAAATCAATTGTCTTTTGCAAAGGAAAATTAGTAATGGAAGAGCATAATACCCTTTGTATACATTTCAAGCATTATCGGCTGTTCGAAATCAAAACTCTCCAAGTAGCCAAATCTAGGACAGCTAGAAGCACGAAATGTGACTATTCAACTCCTTTACCAATTGTGTCTCAGTAGCATTAATTAATAGAGTAAGTCGGATTAATTTTTTAATTTAATAAAACTATATTTAGCAACTTTTTTAAAAAATTATACCGGATTTTTTAAAATTTATTTTTTGTTAATTAAATTAATTTTTTTACATAATATGTATTTTTAAGAAATAAAATTATTTAATTATTCTTATTATTATATTAATTAAAATAAAATCATAATCTCATATTGAGATTTAACATTGACTTAACTATTTTTATTATTATATTAAAAATAAAATTATTATTTTATATTAAATAAAAAGTTAACATTTAATTGAGAAAAAAATAAATTAAAGAGGATATTTATACAATATATATCAAAATGTTAGCAGAGTTAAGTGTAATTTTTGAAACAGTAAAAATATCAAACATAATTTAGCAGGTTTATGTGTATTTTATTCTAATTAATAATAAAGCCCCAACATTAGGAAAAAAAATGATATTATGAATTCAAATACACTTTAAATTTATTTTATATATAAAATGTGGGAGGAGTCCTGATGAACAGTACAACGTGCCTCTGGTTAGGTGCAAGTACTGTTTCTTTTTATTTATTTATTTTTTAAAAATTCAATTTTTTTTAATTTTGAATTTGTAAACACGGAGCACGGGCTCACTATAATTTTCAATGATGATATAATAGTTATAAAATATAAAATAATATTTTATTCATTTTATTAGGTTCATTACCATAATTGTCAAATATTTTTTAATATTTATAGTATATCTCAATTTATCTCAATTTATAATACCATGACTTGATAAAAAAACCTTGGACACAAAAAATACCAAAAGAGATTAACAAAAATCATGATAAAAATACACAATGCGTTGTTTCCAACATTGAAACACATGTGATTCTTCACTTTCCAAAGTTGCCCAACGCAAGAAGGCAGTTCCCAACTTGATTTCCACAAAATTTACGGTATTGAGCAAGTCTCATGAGCTAGGATTTCAACATACTTTTAGATAAAATCGAAAGCACATTCCGAGTGTGATCAAATTAACAATCTTTGAAAGTAATACTAAAATAATGATAACCTTTGAAAAAGGTCATTTTGTGTTGCACCCATTTACTTAACCACCAAGTATGATTTAGTGATTAAGATATATATGATGTATTAAGTTAAATTCATTTGAAAAAGAAAAAGCACACTCCAATATGGAAGTGGAGAGATATGGCAGATCTGAGCAGCTTTCTGATGCAAAACAAGGTATGTATCGATCTACATACTTCAGAAGCAGAATTACAGAGAGAGGACACAGATCGTTAATAATGGCGGATTCACATTTGAGGTTTGTCTTGACAGGAACATATATTATTGTGCAGAAATCTTCATATAAAGATGCGGATATTCAAGGCACATTGAGGGACCACACACACCAATTTGACTACTTTAGTTATATATATATATATATACAGAGAGAGAGAGAGAGGAAGAAATATCGAAGGAGGGCTTTAAGAAGATGAATGCCACCCTTTCTGCAACCCACATATGATTCTGAACCTGAACATTCCATAAAAAGAACTTCAGTGATTTTTAGCAGAAAATGTTCCAAAAGCTATAATTTATATCAAGAATAATTTGAAACTTGTAAGAGTTACTTTTAAAACGACAACTCTATTTTGATTTTTAAAAGATAATATTGTTATTTGTATGATATTTCACAGGTTTTTTATATTATCCGCGAGAGTATTATTTTGTCTCACCTCCATAATTTTTTTCATTGAAATGAACTCTTATAATGAAAATATATACTCCATTCATATCTCTTGTACTAAAGGAAGAACATGTGAACCATTAAATTGACAACTATATACATATACATTGAGAATCTTTTGACGTTCTGCTTGTGCGTACGTGGGTTACAAATTTTTTTTTACTATTCAACAAACTCAAATATATAATGATTCTAGCTAGCTAGTTTGATCATGAACCACGCATCTGAATTTTGTCACATTTAAAAGAATTGAACTCATAATTGAATAAATTGTTTTGTATAAAATAAAACTCCAAAAACTCAACTTATAGTAAAGTATAATTATGTAATTTACCCTATATAGCTATCATTACTTACAAACAACTACACACATGCATCACGAAAAAGGTCCTGAATAAAAAAAATAAAAAAAGGAAACCCTCGAGACCTGATGTAAAAATGGAGTTGCTACTGCATTAACAACCCAAGAAGAAGGAATTATCTTAATCCTGAAGTTAAAATTGTGAAAGCCATAATTCTATTATAGTCCTTTCATCATATGTGACAGATCAACCAAGAATCTTGCACGTGGAATTTCTTTTGGATGACACTAGCTAGTATAAGTAAAAGAGTCGGATCCATACTTTACTTTATCAAAAGCAAAGTGAAACATATTCCAAAGAAAGCTACTTGGCACTGGAAACTCAATCATTTTCCTAGGAAAGTAACTCAAGGCTTTCCCAGAAAGTTGAAAAGTTCATGCACTTGTACCTCGACGTCAAGAACCCCTCATTATTTTACCTTTTCTCTTATGGATAATACCAAACTGTGGTTAATTAATAATTACAGCCCAACAACCAATTCATTATGTTGGATGAATTTAGCTCTATAAAAATAACACAATTCATTAACGAAGTTGAAAGCTGACTGCTCGCTGGCCCAACAAATCGACATGTTCACAACACAAAAGATTTTATTTTTCATACACTTTCTATGTTACTAGCAGGATACACACACACACACACACACATATATAAGGGGAAATTGATTGACAAATAGTTACAATCAAAGTTAATCTTACACAATTAAATAATTTTTTAAAAATAAATCATTTAATTTTTCTTATCATAAAATTATCATAATAAATTTGATATTAATTCAAAATAACATTGTGCTTCTCACTTAATCTAAAAATCAACGTAAAATATATATTTAAAATTTAAGAAAATTTTAATTATTTAAAATTTTTTATGCCTACCCGCATCTTTAAAGCCCATGCAATAAAATTACTAAAATATCTTGCAGAAAAATGAAAAATATTCCACATATTATTGTTCGAGGAAAAGAAAAAGGAAAAATCAATATCCCCAAGATAATGACATGTTGGAGCATTAAATATTCCCATGAACATCATGCATCTTTCAAAGATTCTATTATTTTTGGTCTGAATTAAGTTATAGGTAAATTAATTTAGTCCGAGAAAAAATTTAAATACACTATCAATATATATATATATATATTAAAAAAATCTAAACATAATAATTATATTTATTTTTTTAATAAAATTTACCTGTGACAATACTTGATTTAGTTACTTATTTTTTTTAAAAAAATCAAATAGATTTAAATTTTTTTTAGTTGGTTTAAGTGAGAAAGGGCGAAAACATACTATCTAATTGGGGCCACCCAGAAAGGGAGCCACAACCTCCTGCCATGTGCATTATGATCTTTCTTCAAGTTCCCTGCACCTTCACCTTCACCTTCACCCTCCATTATGGCTCCTTCCTCTATCAAGAAAGTGAAAGGTCCATTTGCTTCTTTGAGAGGGCTTGTCTTTGGGGTCCCCAACTTCTGAATGTTCAAAAATATGCCTTGGCACGCTAACCCTTTGGCTCGAATTTACAATGAAAGGAAACCATAGGTGGGCCTCTAGTGCTGCTCTGCAAGCCTTAATCAATCCCTATCCATCGTTCAATGTTATTTTAATTGACAATTTTGGCTCCCCTATTGTAATTTTTCTTCTTTTTTTTTTCCTTTGGTTTTGATATATTTGATACACTGTTCTCTTAATTATAATGTTTTAAATGTTAAAGATATTTATATTTATCATACTAATATCCAAAATACTTTATATATATATATATATATTTAAATAACCAAGGTCCCTACCATAAAAAAAGGGGACAATTTTGCACATTTAGTTTTACTAATTTTTATAAAATATTAATTTTATTTTTTTTCTATAACAACTTTTAAATGTCATATCAAATATAAAAATTTAAATATTAGTATAATTTATCATGATATCTAAAATATTTAAAAATTAATGTGATATGAGAATATACCAACCAGTCCTTCACTACAACTTTGGTGACCTAAATATGTCCTCTTTGCGTGAACTAAAATAGAAGAGCAAGGAAAGACTAAGATAACTTGAACACTACAACTGGACGGTCAACAGGGATGAGCTAGTCGAAAGAATTGTCAAGACAACTTAGCTTCTAGTTTTATCAATTTTTTTCAGCGTCTTTTACCTTCTAATTTTGTATGGACATTATTAGTTCTGAACTAAGGATTGATGTGTATTTTATGTCAAGAGTTTAATCCCTTATTTATCTCTAGAAAATAGAATTGGCATATTTTTTTCAGAAAACTAGAATTAGTCATATGTAGTTTGCTGGATTTTCAGCTTTTTAGAAGTATAAATTTTCTTGTATTTTTTTATTAGATGTTTTTAATAAAATTATAATGTGTACAAATTTCTTTAAAAATTTTAATTATGTGATGTTAGGTTACAAAAAACATATGTTTATATACAAAAATTGTATATTTATCATGTTATTATTAAATATATATATTTATAATATTTTAATTAAAAAAATCTAATACTAAAAATATAACAATTTGTATGTAAGTATTTTCGTTTACAAATTGGGATAAATGTAGCATTTCATAAGGCCTATCCCAATACACATGGAACATGGCAGGCCTTGGAAAAGTTGACGAAGCCCATTATGCAACAATTGGATGACCAATCATCGTCATCATCTTCTTCCGTTAACACCCGTGATCCAGATGAGTCCACAGCAGAACCAGGTAAACAAAGGCCTTCCTTTTTTGTTTTTGGATACTATTGCAAAAGCATAGACCAAACTGGAAGCAAAAAACCGATGTCAGATAATTCAAAGTTAGTTGGTAATAAGGGTCAATAAAATCAAACTAAATTAATTAAACCAAACTAAATCGAATTAAATTGCCAAAAATTGAATAAAATTGATTAAAAATTAGTTTGATTTGGTTTTTGTGATTGTAAAACCGATTAAATCGGTTTGGTTGTCGATTTTTTTTATATTTGGTTTGGTTAACCGAACCAAACCGAACCATTAAATTTGTAATTAATTAAAATTTAATATTTTGTTTTTTTTAGATTAATAGAATTTTTTGTTAATTAAACTTGTATCAAAGTTATATTCTTTATATGGTTCAAGAAATATATAAATTATTTATACTATTTTATTATAAGATATTGCTCTTTTTTTTTTTTTACTTTTTAAAGTTTTTTTGTGAATGTATGAAATTTTTTTAGGCAAAAAAAATATATAAAAATAATAAATTATTTCAAATTTATTATTAGTCAAAATTTTAAGAGATGTAGAATATTAGAAGTTAAATTCTACATATTATAAGGAATAATTTTTTTTAAAAAATTATTTTTAGACAAAAAAAAAACATGAACCAAACCAAACAAAATCGAACCAAACTGAATAAAAATCGAACCAAACCGATTAAAATTTAAAATCGATAAAGTCCAACAAAATGCTAAACCGATTAAATTGGTTTGGTTTGATTTTTGCTCAAAACCGAATTAAACCGAATCTTTAAATACCTTAATAAGTAATGACTTGACTAATGGCAGCCATCCTTACTTTTTTATAGTTGAGTTTGAAAGCACTCTTCTGCTCTCTACTTTTCCAAAGCATTGTTACTTTTTTTTTTTTGGGTTGTATTTATATCGATATGATAGATATTGTTTGTTTATTAAGATCTTTAATCAAAGTCGTGTATAGCATGTCAAATTTTAACATAAGACTGCAATTAATTTTATAATTTGAAGAGATATCAAGTGAGACTTTTGTAATATATATCAATGCTGGAAAAGTTAAATGACATTTTTACAAAATCCATATAAATTTCGCTAGGTAGCCTCAAGCAGAATTGAGTTTCTGCTAAAGGGAAAAACAGAATAGTAAAAGGTCTTAATATCCTGTATTATTCACGCTATAATTCTAGCCATGGCTAACTTAGAAGTAAGTGTAGTTTTTTTTTTTGGTGCCAAAATTGACTTAGAATATTAAGAATTTTTTTTAGTTGTACGATAAGAATATTTTAAGGCCAGTTTGTGCTTTAATCAATATAGGTCCTTTTTCAAATGATCCTAAGAATATATCTTTCACATCAACTTGTTGCATTTAGAAAGCTGACCTTAAGATTTTAATTCAAGCAATAAAAAATAAAGAAGACCTCCTATATAGGAGGAATCAATTGACACCAATATCATTCAAGTTTATTCTTACATTATTGAATAACCTTTTATATGATATATATATATATATATATATATGTATGTTTAAAAGATAGGGCTTTAAATCTAACGATGGAATTTGTAATATATATTATATATCTCTAACAATTGAATTAATGAAAATCAATTCCTATAATAAATTATCGAAGGGTATGAGGGGGTCAAATTTAACACTAGTATCAATTGACTCTTCTTTATATATATTTATAATTGGCACAATTTAAAATTGTTGGTTTCCGTGGCCCAAAATGAAGCTTTTCATAAGGCCTAGCCCGATACACATTGGAAATAGCTGGGCTTGGAGAAGTTGACAAAGCCCATTCTGCAAAACAACTGTCATTGACAATTGGAGGGAACAATTTGGCATCATTGTTTTCATTCATAAATGGTAGTCATCTTCCTCGGCGAACGCAGGTGATCCGGGTGCTTCAGGAGCAGAACCAGGTAAGTCAAAAGCTTTCCTTCTTCTTCCATCCTTATTTTCTCCACATTCGCTTTCATATTCCAGTAATGTCCATTTTATATTCCATCATCTTCGCCTTGTTTCAGTTTCTAACTATCTCCTGCTGCAAAATTCCATTCTTTTTTTTGGCTATTTTCTAGATTACGGCTTCTTTAGAAGTTTCAAATCAAATTCAAATCGTGATGTTCTTTTTTCGCTTTTACCGATTTCAATTTCTATTCGCAATTTTATTTTGTTCTTTTTTTCCTTTGAAAAAAAATAATTAATGGCCGATTGCAATCGTTCAGCCCAAGGTCGTGGTTGTTGGATCTGTCTCCCTTTGTTACCTGACCCGTTTCTAATCTTCCGTAGAGCTGATTCTGCGTATGTGCGTCTGAATTTTGAGCTGTTCAAACATTAAAGAAGCTAGCTCTTTTTTTTTTTAGGTCAATGATTAAGGAAGCTAGCTTGATTCTACCTAAATGTTTTTGCAGGTTTGACAGATATGAATTGGGTTCAGCGTAAGATCTACATCTACAACGTGACTTTTGGGCTTTATATGCTAGATTGGTGGGAGCGTTGTCTTTTTAGTATCCTCTATTGTTCTCTCATCTCCATGGGTCTATACTGTTAAACATAGGTTTTATTTTTCAATTTCACAACACCAAAAATAGATCCTTTTTTAACTGATGGAGCAGATTCGGGCTTGATGATTTGATAAATTACAAACCCATTATGTTTATTTCTTCATGCTTGTATATAACTGAAACTTAAATTTAATAAAATATCAAAATTTGATCATTTCTAGATGATTATATGGGATTGCTTTAAATTGTGAAACTCAGATTCATAAATCTCTGCAAAGTGTGTTTTGCATATGCCTCTAAGGTAGTCTTGACTATTGGGGCACTTTTTTTTTTTCTTTTTTTTGGGGGGGGGGGGGGGTGTCAGAAGATCTTATTTTTGTAAGAAGATGAAAATTTTCTCGAGTTCATACCCAATCATGTCTGTCGTGCTTTTGCACTCGTAAGTTCCTAAATTTTTCCAGATATTTTGATGATAGTACTTATGTGGTTTGTACTCTACAATTGGTCACAATATGTTAATGAATTCCTCAAGAGGTAGTGTACTTTACTTATACCTTCTTTTCCATCATTTTATTAAGTTGCGTACATATGCAATCATCTTTCTCATTTCTTAACATGCATGTAATTTGCTGGGTCTTAATGTGATAAATATTTATTAATCCATGCTAATTTTAGTTGCAATGATTTTTTATGATTTCGAATATGTTTACTACAACAAATTTTAACTAGCACATGGGGCACTCTGACATTTCTCAAGTCTCAACCTGTCTGTACATTAACAGATTCCTATACAAACCACACTTTAACGAAAAAATGTATTCTCCAATCACTCTTCTTCTACACGAGTCCCTTTTGACTGAACCATATGTGAAATCTGAAAAGGTCATGATTCTATGTTTAACACCTTTATAAACTTCAAAAACCTGATCATCAGTCAAAACAGATTAGCTTTTGCATCAGATATTTGTTTCTCTCTAAATGTTGTAAACTAGAGACTTCCAAGATCCAAGCCAAAATGAGTATGACAGCATTCAATTCTGAAGGAATTTTATAACTTGTCATCCAATTTAGCTTCCATCCCCAATTATGCATTTTCCTGGGAATGTAGGTCCTTTATAGACAACTCTTCCATAGTATTGCTAGAGGTGGAGAGGACTAAATTTCTGACGATTACAGAAGTAATGATTTAGCCAACTTTTTAGTATTGCTAGAGATGAAAGACGATCTTTCCACCAAGAGTTTCCGCTCTGACCTATAACATGTTTCAACCGTGATAGTAGTCATGTTTCCAGGTCATTGATTCTTCAGTTGTCTCATGGACAAATCATGGGAATTTCTTTGCTTTTTGGTATATATAGAGGAAATTAGAAGACAGATGATGGGTTATACTAGTAACATAGAGAAGGCAAGTTGATGTTGCATTATAGTATGGAAACCCTATATCATAAAAATTTAGATATGCCTCTTTCTTGCGTCAAATGGTTTTAGAACATATTTGTTCAGTGTTATGTGTTGTGTGTCTGCATACATACTTTGTTGGTGTTTATTGACTTCCACTTTTCTTTTTATAGTTCTCTACCATTAATGTAACAACCTTGACTATAACTCATTGACTTACTGGGGATATTTCTAAAAGAGTTTAGGCCTTTTTCTGGTGTGGTGGGATGTGAATTGGATAAATATTCTCTGCGCATCAGTTTGTAAGAGAGAGAGAGAGCAAAAGGCTTTAGAAGAGTTCTCTGCGAGTGGATGAATAGAGGGAAAGAATAAAAAGAAAATATGAGTGGAGGTGATAAGGAGTATGACTTTTGTGCCACGAGAATAAAATAGGATATGAATCTATATAAATGGTCTTTCCAAACCAACTAGGGGATAAAATTTTCACTTAAGAATAAGAAGGCACGAATAGATCAGTTCAAAATCCTATTGCTAATCAGATTATACACTGAACAGGATAGAATCATCAACCACAAGCACCAGGTAAGATCTTGGTTTTTCCTGGAAGAAATCTGGCAGGGAAATTTGACCTTATAGGATTTGTTAGATAACTTGTTATCCAACAATCACAGTGACAGGAGAATAATACTGTTTAAGTTGTTGATTTGTATTAATGGTATGCGTAGATAACAATATAAATTGCCTTATCGCTTGGGGTTAAGGAGAACTCGAGCTCTCAACTGTCCAATTGTTCCTCGAGATTTATATGTGGTAATAAAATATTATTTGTCACGAATCGTGGGATAATCAGAGGGTTGAGAGCTCACTTCTAAACCCTTTTCTTCTCTAAACTGGAATGTCTTTCATTTCAGGCAGGTATGGTGAGAATCAAAGAATCATTCTCGTTGGGAAGTTGCCAATGTGGATCCTCACTTCGAGATTCAAGTGTGTTGCAGCCCTGTATATCTAGAAATTTTTGGTAGACATAGTCTACTTATCTTGGTAAATTAAACCAATAGGAAGCAGCCATGTGGATCTGCTATGTAATTACTCACCTTTGACATGTCTACATAGTTACTTCTTACCAGTTTATTTACACCTATCTTAAATAAAGATATTCTACCTCGAAATTTCTCAAGCATGTGGTATGGTTGGCTTGGGGGACAATCTAGTTTGTAGCAGTTTGGTATGGACTGACGAGGAATTTTTTAAGGCTGCGTAAAAAGTTGTGCATCTCACTCCTGTTGTACACTCTCATGAAGCTTGATTGATAGATCGTTTCTTGGCCTATAGGTTTGTTTGGGGATGCTAACTGGCATATGCATTGTATTAATTTATTGGGGATGTTCACTGTTCTTGGTTTCGTCCAATGGAAAGTGTAAGCTCCTCCGGATTGCCAAGTAGAGTTTGTTTAGGGAAGATTATTGTTAATTGTACAATTTCTTTTTTTAACAATAAAAATATTGGGTTGTAGAAAAATTTTTAAGTAGATTTAATCTACAATATATATATATATATATATTTATATATAGACTAACTCATAATAATTATGAAGAGAGACAAAAGTATGTTAGATATATCTTAGTGTGACTAAATTTTTTTATGATTAGATTTATTTATTTTTCTTTTAAATTTGAGTTGATCTAAAATATCACTTATTATATCATATACAACTTTTTACAGCTACAATTGTGAGGGTTTTGAAAAAAATTTACCTGGATCTCATTCTAACTAATTAACCTGCTGGAAAATATAGAGTATGAGAGAAGCATAGAACAAAAGTAAGAGAGTGTGTGTGTGTGTATTTTAATTTATGCTTTCAGCTTTTCAAAATGTTTCCTCAATGTAACCATGGATGAATTTATATCTTATTTTTAATTTCTTTCTTCCACTTAAGAAAATTATTTTTAGTTTAGCAACAATTAACCGTATGAATGATTAAGAGTGGCCAACGACTAAACTATTTGTTTTCCTATTACATACATTTTCTGACTAAAAATAATTTCAAGCAGAAATTCTTAACTTGTAATTCACCTCAGGTTTGACCTGATGCATCATTTTATTAGTTTCATTCTCTTTTTCAAAGTTACAATAAAAAGTGTGAAAGGAATATAATTTTTATGTAATAGAAACTTTAATAGTATAAGTAATTTCAAGCAAAATACAATTAACCAACATTTTATTATCAATATATTTCTTTGTTAAAAAAAGAATTAATAATACATAAAAATGAACAACTTGGAGCCAATACATTTCAATAGAAAGTCATCAAATTTAATAGTGAGAGATTCGATTCAAGCATATTTGTTTGATAAAAAAAGGAGGCATTCCATCATCAGGTGTCTTGAAATATCAAATATACTTCATACGAAGGCATCCAAATTCACTAAATTTAAAACACTTGCGTTGTTATACGTTGCTCATTTTTTTTTAGGGGGCAAGAAATTCCTAAAGCCAATTAATAACACGATTACTTGAAAAATTAAATATTCACAAAGAATTGCCAAATCTAAGTACAACTAGAATAACTGATTTATGTTTAATTTAGACAAGGACTTACCACCTGGCCACAATTTTGCCGCAAAAGATATCTTAATGGGAGAAAATTATTTACCCTTGTTTGATAAGATAATAACCTGTCAGATCTTTACAGAAAGATAATATCCGTAAAACCATCCTTTGGAGTCCAAAGGATATTTTCAGAAACTACGCTAACACTTAAATTTTTACAACTAGGTGCTACTAACAGTAACAAGAATCACTGCGTGGTTCATCAGAATTGCCACAAAAAGCAGAAAGACAAGAGAGACCCCCTAAACTTCATTCCCAACATAAACATCCCCAGGAACTTTACACCTCGTTTTGTTGCTTCTGTTGTGCTGTTCCTGTAGTGGAAGTATTTAGATTTGCCAGGGCAGAAGAATCATAAATCTCAGGTGTTCGAAACTCCTCACAGTCTTTTGAGCCAATTTTCGTGAAAAACGCAATAAGCGTGTTCATCATCCTACTCACAGCTGACTGGAATTCACTTTTGTTGTTACCTGTCGTACTTTTGCTACTTTGATCTAAATTATGTACAACTGATCCAACTGTATTGCCCTCCACATATGATTTACATGCTGACAGTATGTTAACAGCTCGCGTTCGGAAATGCCCGGTGACCAAGTCCTCAAAGTGCTGCAGATAAACCAAAAAAGAAGACACAAATAAGATTATGATTTATAAAGTTCTTCAAGTTCCTACCACATCCACATATTGACATACATTAGGTGTTTGGGTGTCTGTATGGTAGCATAAAAGTCACGATCCTACCATAAAGCTCCCTATCTCAGCTATATCTATATTTCAGGAATATAGAGAGAATAACTGATATATTAGCAAAGCTAAAATGCACCTAAAGTGAGCAAACTACTAAAAAGGTCCAAAAAGTGACCATTTCCTAGTATTTTACATTTCCTACTTCTTCGCCAAAGTAAAAAGAACAAGCTTACACTATGAATAAGACGCATTTATTTGGATATTTTCAGTTTTCATTGACGCGCGACACAGATTACACAGCAAGGCCAAACAGGCACAGAACTGCCAATACCCGCTACTTTCTCTGCACAAATATCCTTCTATTCCTTCTGGCCATGACAATTTGGGTTTTCATCTTTCTCTCCTAATATTCCACCACTTCAACCTTTCATTCTTTTCATCATGGCGTTTGCTTCTCTACATTCTATATGGCCAAACATCTTTAACAATCTTCCTCATCCTCGGAAAAAGCATATTATTAAATTTCTCATAGAATCTCTATTTTGCACCCTAATTTTAGTCTCACCATCTTGGCATCATAAATCCACCATAGTATTCTGATTTTTCACTATATTCATTGTTTCTAGATGTCATTGCTATAGATTCCTAGATGTCCACACTAAGTGGCAAAATTTACATTTCAAATTTCCAACTTCAAAACCATGCAGTTTTCAATATGAAGAATTAAAAACAAAATAATCAAACATGGACAAATCAAACTATGTAGCACTAAATAAAGTTTCATTTGGTCAAACATTGCATAAAAGATAAGTCCTGCGTGGATCTCGTCAATGCATGACAATAATGGGCGCCTATTTGGGATTGAAAAGAAAAAAAAAAAAGGGTAGTGTTAATGTCATCTATTTACTAACCGTGAAATTCAGTGAAGGACTTGATAATTATTGGAAACATGACATTGAAAACGATTGAATTGCAGTGAATAAAATCTCTTGCCAAAGAATGTGGAAGGAGGGAATTTTAACAGATACACTTGAACAAAACCTTCATTCAAGGAAAACACGGCAGTTATTGTAACCAACAAACCTTTGGGGGTTTTCGCAGTGTATACATCATTGTCTTCAAGGACAAGATAAATGTACTCTCATTGTATTCCTTGGATCTTCTCTCCCCCACTAAACCAACATAGGTGGATGCATACCCGGGCTCATTAAAGAAGGGCTTCTCATTCAGAATCAGAGCTTGTATAGAAACCAAAACTTGTAGCATCGTTGATTTGTCTGGAATCCAGTTTTCATTATTCTTACCATGCCAAGTGCCCAGAAGACTAAGGCAGACTTTTCCACATTGATATAAATTTGGATTTATCCTAAGGCCACCTGAGTGGTAGTGCACCTTCTGCATAAGTTAATTCCAATTTCTGTTATACACAGCACAAGACACATATCAAAACAAGGGGAACATTCATGATACATACTGGTGGACCTGCAGGGTAAGAAGAAGGAAAGAGGCAATCAAAAAAGAAAAGGCCATCATGGTACGGAGTGCCCGGAGGTCCAATGATGACAGCCCTTAGAAGCTCCATCCTGGTTTCACAAACTCTCACAAAGATTGATTCTGTAAATATAAATTTGTGAGATACAGAAAAAATCAAAGATGGTTAAAAGTCAAAGGCTCAAAGCTAATTTCCGGAAAGGTTGAATTTCATAAATAAGCAAAGTAATAGCAATATTTAGAAAGACAGAAATGACATTGCATGATGACTATCTTTTATACCAAAAATCATTTCATTATAAGCAAAACAGGAAATAAAATGAAATGAAAATCCTTGAGAAAATTATTAGGATCCATCATTATTAATAACAATGTATATATCTTCTTAAAAAAGGAAAAGAAAAATTATGAAAAAAAGTGAAATTTTACCCGGCAAATTTTCCTCCAAAATTTTCCATTCCTCCTGGATTTTTTTTGCCCAATTCTTGGACTGCTGTCAATAGACATTAAAAAATAGCAAGATTCAACTTAATGAAATGAGTGTAAACATAAGTCAGCAGCAGTGAATTTTAAACAAGTTTCCAATATATGCTACCTGCTGCCCTGAAGAGCCCTCCTTATCATAGAAATGATCATGAAAAGAATCAACAATATTGAATTGCTTAAATTGTTGGAACTTTTGAATGACAGCATCTTCAGTTTCTTCTCCTTTACCCTTAGAACTAGACTCTGCATTGCCCAAAGCAACGTCCTGCTTGGATACACTTGAATCAAAATCCTTCAACCAAGGCAGTGGTGCCTCTACCCCAGGAGGTAAATCCACACTGTCAAATTGATCTTGCATGCTCGCATAATCATCTTCATACATTAAGTCATCATTGTCATAAAAGCCAAAGGCATAATCCTCATCTACATCATCATCATTCATATCATTTTCATCCTGATATGATAAATCAGAATTGGGACTACTGGGATTGTTCGAAGACATGGAACTCTTGCAGATATCACCACTTCCTGATGATTCTCCCACACTCAGAGAATTTCCATGATCACTGGTCAAAGCATCCTACAAGAAGAAAAGATCAAAATTTACAATTGTTATAAGGTCAAAAAATCATGCTAAGAAAATGGATTCATCATGGTTGAAGCAAAATAATATTGGCTAATTTGAAATTTCCATTCCCCACTGATTTCTACTTTTCCCTTGTTTATGTGTCCCCCTCAATCACATCAAAATTAACCCAACCATTGTTTAATAACTCAGAAAGTGACTTCGCCAAAATATGCTGATTAGTTGAAAGTTATAACTAATCCCTTGCAAGCGGATATGTATGAGTGGATAAAATAACAATCAGCTCTCTTGTTTTCTACTCTTAAATCACAGTGACTAATAGAGTTGTAAAGCTGTAAAAACAGGACTGATATAATGAGCAACAGCTGGTACATGCAGACCCAGCACTGCAATTGAGCACCTTTGATATAGGATTTGTCATTGGTCAGTTTCCAAGTAAGCTCGTATTGTTTAAAACATTTTGCTGTTCCTAACCCATAGCAATGCCATATTATGATGAATTAGCCACTTAGTGACACTTGTTAGAAGCAATAGCTAGAGCATTTGAAGTCTAGGTGCCCATTGGAAATTCTGGAACTGCTAATAGGATTCAGTTACAACCAACAATAAATAGAGTCAACTCCCACTACATTGGAAAACTAATTATCACCCATTCTACTAATTTAACTAATACAAACTCAAGATTCAGCACACAGTCAGATCCAGAAATAAGCTTCCTTGTAGTTAATACTTCAGTTGATTGTCCAGTGTCAACGAATCTTCACAGCAAAAGGGCAATATAAGAGGTTAAATAAAAATTTCCGCGTCTGAAATCATTGTTCACATCTAACTAACACGTTTTCAAAGTCTTTCCCCAGCTATTTGCTAATCACCTTTATCGAAGACAAAGGGGAGCCTGGGATATGAGAGGAAATTGTGTGGCACTAATTGATTCCGCCAGTTTATCTTCATTTTCTAAAACCTCAGCGACTAAGCACTAGAAGACCAAACCAACAAAACCCACACACAGACTGGGAAGCAAGTATCCTCTAACAAGGTTCAGAAAAACCATTAATATTGTTCCCACCTACATAAACTTGAAAGCTGTAAGATTATACATGGTAGCAAACCAAGGAGAAATCAAACATGTCCGGTTCTCAATTAACCCAAAACATGAAAGACAAGCTATAACTTGGAAACGAAGAAGAAAAGAAACTTTACATAAAAAGGGGAAACGTTAACAAGACGTGAACAACAAACACCAACTCAATTTTATCAAAACACCTTAAAGCGCGCACACACGCACACATTTTACAAAGTTTAAACGATCACCAATGAAGCCCAAACCGAAAGTACGCAAACCAAAACCAAGACCCAAAAATCATCAAAATTGACCAATAATGTGTCAACCGAAGGGCATATTTGAGACATGTCCATTAAGGGCAAATATAAATTCAACCCAACCACGAGGAAAATTTCAATCTTCCCATGAAATATTTCAAAAAGAGTACCTCTTCTTGCTTGCGTTTCTTCATCGTCACTGAAATCTGGGGATTTTCAGGGACGCAATCACCCACCTCAAGATCCATAAGAAATCAATTCAAACCCACAGAG
This sequence comes from Erythrophleum ivorense, assembly GCA_026724425.1. NCBI lineage: Eukaryota > Viridiplantae > Streptophyta > Magnoliopsida > Fabales > Fabaceae > Erythrophleum > Erythrophleum ivorense. Next base: position 49,073,033 of record JAIUCV010000009.1, read on the forward strand.
ACTACAGACCACAGAGCGAGTACGGAGTGCCAGAGAGTCGTTCACTCTTCCCAATCGAGGGAAAAAAAAAAAAGCGCGTGTGATAGATAGAGAGATAGAGAGAGAGTGGAATTAATTATAGTGTGGAGACTCGGAGGAATTGCCAATCGGAGGAAAAGAGAGAAAGTTCAATTCGCACGTTAGCAGATACTGCAATATAATTTGTTACCTAATTTGGGAAGACTAGCAAATTTAGCTTACGGCACCATCCACGAAATCGATGCTGTGTTTCCGCGTTTCATTGGTTTTGAGGAAACGAAAGAGACTATGTACACGTGGAACACATTAGCTGACAGAGTATTTGTGGTTCTTGTAGGCATTAGTGTGCTGGATTATTGCTAGGGAGAAATTAGCCCCAAATTTTTTTTTTAAAATTTACTTTCTGTTTGAGGACACAGTATCTTCTACTGTAAAAGGGGCATAACAAGAAATTCAAATGAGAGAAATTAACAAGGTGACAATGGTGTTAACCTAGGATGTGACAGAACCACGTACTATTCACCTTTTAGGATTAAATTTTGCCCTTTTTCGAATTTGATTTGGCCTTCGTTCCCAATCAAATCCTGGGAGTGCGACCGAATGAATGTTTCGAATTGTTTCTAATGTTAAAATATTATCCATTTTTATTTAAGTTTCTTTCATGTTCAAAACATATCCATACCCTTCTTAATTAGATAATTTTTAGACAAAATTACATAGTCTTATTTTGATCTATATTTTTAATTGTAATATTTTTTTAATTTTAAAAAAAATATAATTCATCTCCTAATTTATTAAAGAATTAGGTTTAGATGTAATATCTTATATCTTTATTATTAAAAAATATGATATATAATTTAATTTAAAAAATTATATATTTATTTATAAAAATCATACCATTCTTATATTGTTATAGAAAAATTATATACTTATCATATTGTTATTAAAAAAATTAGCTATTTGTCATATTTCAATTAAAAAATTAATAATAAGAATACAAAAAAATTATATATACATATTTTTTATTACACCCATTACAAAAAATTCTCATTATTTAAATTTAAAAATATAAAATATACAAAATTACAAAAAAAAACTCTTATTATTATTATTTAATACTTTTTCATCACAGTCATTCATTTTCAATCAATTTAGTCAACTAATACTGTGATTAACTTTATAACAAGATTTGAAATCTAAAAGACAGTGTTAAGGCATCTGTTCTGCACAAGAAAAAATACTATGCCCTTCAAATAAAGGGGTTGAGACCTTTTTTTTATTGGCAGCACGTCATAATACACAATAAAATGCTTTATTTTCAAGGTTAAGGTATTATTATTATAAAACAATTGATTGTGTGTATATATAAGATCCTTTATATTATTTTCTTTCTTCCCTCACATTATTTAATTAGCCAAGCTTGAAACAAGTGATGATAATATAATCCCCATATGAGTGGTCGGACAACGTGAGGATAATATTGATTTTTTTTTTTATAGATAATATTGATTTTTATCCTCTAAAATTAAAATTGTAAAACAAGAATTAAAAAGTTGAATTCTAAATTTAAAATCACAAAACCCAGAAGACTGAAAAAGTCATAAAAGTGAGAAATAAGCAAACGAAATTTTTTTTTGCTTATACTAAGCACATATATACCTAACGGTTAAATTTTATTATATATATATATATGCACACACATTCTATTCTATGTATAAATGCAGATTCTAATTGTTGAGAGTATGTACATCAAGTACACCCCAAAATTTTTTCCATCAACAAACTTGTGGAGAATGAACGTGAAAATAGTTTACACACTGGCTCTATGTTTTGGACTAGATCACCATCGCTAAGTATGACCCTTTTCTGAATCATATTTTCTTCAGGAAAAAAAAATAGATAGATTGGTTAGGGTTCATGAAAAGGAGAATAAAAAGGTATTACATAATAAAAAGGTAACTTAGTACTTTTATACAATTAAATTTCTAAATTTATTTGTCGAGAGATTTATTGTAAAGAAACTAATAATTTAAGGGGTCAATTCTATTTTTTAATTAAGAAATATTATAATTGGAGATAAAATATAATTTCTCTAATTTACGTGTTATCATCCAAAAGTTAATATCATTGTTAGCTAAACAAGACGTTAGTATGATATTAGTTTTGTGATGAGTAGTTATCTAAAATTTGCAAACCTTTTTTACATTAATATTATTAACAAAGGGACAATATTTTTCCTTTCTCAATTCAATGGGGTCAATGATATGTTTGTTATGCTTAAGCATCTTCAACTTAAAAAGAAATTCTTATATGCGTCAGATACGTATATTTGATGCTTTATGATCTATTTTATATAGATTAGAATTTACTCTATATATTATATAAAGGAGATCCTAACTATTGAGTGTGTATGCACTTGCTACATCTATGGATTTTTCTCAACTTAAAAATAGAAGTTTAAAATTAAGTTTTATTTGTTATAAAAAAAGTATAAAAAAATGTATTTTATCCTTGAAAAAATATATGACTTGAATATTTATTATTGGAACATAATGTTTACATTATTTAAACCCTACTCCGTCATTCTTCAGAGCTTGAAGTATTATTGATGGAGTATTAACAAATAAAAAATTATGATTTTAAGAATTAAAGTGTATAAAATAATATTCAGACACTAATTAAATACTTAAAATATGTATTTTTTTTAAATACATCTTCTCAAAAAATATATATAATGAGTGGATGAGGGCATTGATAGAAATGGACCAGATAATTAGGTGGACCCAACTGCTTCGTTTGATCTATAGAAGAGACGTAAAGCATTTCACAATCAAAAGAAAGAAGATTGAGAAAAAAAAAAAGTTAAATCTTTCACATATAGAATGATGATTGGATTATTAGGCTGCCACCTAAATCTATTAATGTAATATAAGAGAGGATTAATTAATGATAATTAATTAATTTAATAAATTAATATTAATTTTTAAATTTTAAATTAGTTGTCTGTTAATGAATTGCAAAAGAGGGAAAAAATTGATAATCAGAAAACCATTTTTTTTTCTTTGAATAATATTAAGGAGCCATTTTCAATGGGAGAAATTGGGGTCAAAAGGGAAAAGAATCCAAGACAAAGGCAAATTAAGTTGAAGAGAAAGTAATGAGAATTTTCGTGGAAGGTAGTGATTCAATTGCTATCTTTTGCACTAAAATTAAATAATTGCACTGTCATTTTCCAAATTTTATACACACACACATATCATTTGAGGGGAGTGCTTAATATAATTGTAACTTTTTATTAAGAAGCGTGCTTTTCAATCACAAAAAGCAACTTTGTAATTTCGCCTATGACCACAAAAGTTTCTGAAAGCATTTTGAGCTCTCAGCCTTAAGGGAATTTGTTTCGAACGGTGTAATTAAATATACTCCTAATTAATTGATTAATCGGAAAAGATAAAGACGTACGAAACTATACGTATATTGTCATCTCTAGTTTGACGTTTATAGTAGTTAAGTATATAATATAAGATGTTTAAATTAGTTATTAAGTAAATTATATGAACTTTTTTAAGGTTACGTTAAAATGGTAAGGATTGAAACAAAAAGTTGTATTATGTTTTAGTTTAATTTAATTTTTTTAAATATCATTCATTAATTAACTTAAATATATATATATTTAGTTAAATTTAATAAAAACAAAATCTACTTTTTACTTTTATTTGTGCATATTTAAAAATAATATTTATTTTTTTAATTTTTATTTGCACATATTTAGATATAATATATATTTGTATATTTAGATTAATAGAAAAATTTTAGTCAAAAAATTTAAAATTAAACTAAAGTATATATTTTTAAAATAAAGGAAAGTTTATATAATTTTATTATCCATAATTTATTTTTAATTAGATATGTTAACTTTTTTTAATAATTTCAATTAATAATTTAACTATTAGAATATTAAATTTTATAATAACTTATATCTAAATAATTAAAATAAAAAAATTAAGCTAAAAAATAAAATAAAATTATTAATAAACTAAACAGCTCCCCCCCCCCCCCCCCCCCAAAAAAAAGGAAAGAAAAACAGTGGGGATGCAAACTCAAATTTGGGGAGTTACTTTAGCCTATTGGGAGAGATTATATACTGTAATGTTGGGCTGAGGAAAGTATTCTAAAGTTTAGACTAGTGATTAAAAATGAGTGTTTTCCTTTTAATTTTAACCATTCTAATTTAAATCTTAGAGTTAATATTTAAAAAAATTATTATTTAAATAATCAAAGCAATGTGGGTTACACATTTAAAATAATGGTCTAAGTAATATTAATTGATATATAAAATTGACCCAAAAATATTTTAATCAAACTACCAAAATGCGTGAGGAGGACCAGATAAATCCATCAACACATGTGAGTAACATCCAAGAAGTTGCAGCCGAGAACTGCTTCTGGACACTATCCTTACTATAGAACTATTGTAATTTCCACTCGAGCATTGTGAAAGTGACCAATTATTTCATTTGTAAAATAATATATTTTATAGAGTTTGTTTGGAATTATATTCTGCATAAATTAATTTTTTATTGATCACAATTTAATAATTTACGTTGATTTACTGTTTTTATCGATTAAATTTAGAACTTTTTATTAATTGTGTTGTGACAGTATTATTTCATGATGGAGATTTAGGTGTAGGATAAATTAAAAAATGACATTTGAGATGGGGCAATTAAGTAAAAGCTTGTATTTTTATTAATGACTCTAGTTTTTATTTTAGTAATGAGCCTTCGTTTCAACTTTATACATACATACATATATATATATATATATATATATATTTAGACATGAAATTAATTAGAATGTGTTGGCTTAAAATAAGTCGGCAATAGTGGAGCACGAGGCCTTTGAGATTCACGCTTTCTTGACAACAACTGAGAACAAATTGGAACACCACTAATAGAAAGAGTAAAATTTTTTTACCATTATCAAAATGAAGATAACTTAAAAAGAAAGGAGGGAAAGAGAAAATTGAGTTATCTCTAATCATATAATTCAAAAGAAAATAACATAAAATGGTGAAAGTATGTATAGAGTTTTATTTCTTTTTAATTATATTATATATAATTAATTTGTAATTATAAAAAATTTAGAGTTGGAAATAAGGCCGTAGAACAGTCCCTTGTCCAAAAGGTTATTTCACAATGAATATTATATTATAAAATAGTGGTGAAATGCCTTCACAAGGTCAGCAAAAACCAGAAATACTTAGAGAGTTGAGGATAGCGCTAACAAAAAGTAAAGCAACAATAGTGCCTTTCTTTTTTTGTTCTTCTTGAGAAAAGAGTCACTTTTGAGCCACATTACGTGCTCACATTGGACACCTGGCTTTCAACAAGTCCAACTGGTTAGGTTTCTTGGAACAATAATGCACCCATTTTCTCATTGACTGCACCCCCAAAAAAAAAAAAAGATATCTTTACAAATTTTACAAACTCGAAAGGAAATTAAAAAATGGTTCCATTGTCATTTCTGTTGATGACTTTTGGACCTACTATTTTATAATCCATGAACGAGCGGGTCAACTTCTTTTTTAACGTAAGTCCAAAATGATTTTTTTTTGAGAAAAAAATAGATTTAATTCTCCAAGCCAATTATAATTTGAGTGTATAAATTTTAAAATGTAATTTTTTTGGGATAAAACAAAGGGACAAAATACCCAATAATTAAATAAAAAAAGAACTACCGAGACCCTCATCATATCAGCAATGAATAACATATTAAGAAAATAAGAGATGGCATTTCACACATATAGACTTGAAAAAAGTTCAGGACTATGATTCATAAGGAGATCTGTACACCTATTACCATCTTGGAAGATGTCTTATATTTTGATGCACCAGTACTCATTTATTAGCCTAAAAATGTGCTTGATCAAAGGCTTTTGAATAACAAAATTCATATAAGTACCGTTTAAAATCATAACCAAGTTATTTAAATCAAGTTGCAGATCCCAATACCGGTTAAAGCTGCTCACTTTTTAGATTGTGAGGATGTGCACTAACTAATATTTTTTAAAAAATCAAAAGTAAATTTTCTCTAATTTATGCATAAACTGGAGGATCTGTGAGAGAATAAAATCATAACTTTAAAAAAAAAGTGAATAAATAATAAAATAAAATAACTTCTCTCACACAACTAAAGGATCTAGTTTGCACACAAAAGAGAGAGAGAGAGAGAGAGAGAGAGAGAGAGAGAAGCTGCTCCAAAAAAAACCGATAAGCTAGTAACCATACAAATCTCGCAAAATCCCATCACATCTAGCAAGATTAGGTTTACCTCTACTAATACCATCACAATTAATCTTAGGCTCCGTTTGATTTACCGCGTCGTCGCAATCATATTCTTTTTACATAACTTGTGTAATGTCTATTATGCCTTTATACTTATTATTCAATCTACCAAATCACCTTTTTAAAAATAGAGGTAAAATAGTCATTTTTTATCTCACCTACTCTCATCTGTTCACTTTTTACATTCATTTCACCAACTAAATAGACCTTTAATTCATCCACTATTAGAAAACTATTATCGAGTATCACCGATCAGAGAAGGCGTCCAATCCACACTAAAGAGAAAGGGCTGCGAAGTAACAATTTTGAAGCACAAAATTTAGAATAATTGTAGTTGGGTTTGAAGGGAGAGAAGTCACTTGCTTAAAAACATGCATTCCTCCATTTCCATAAGAGCCAACAACCCACTCCAAAAACAACATGCCATGGAAGCTTGTTACTAGCAAGCAAACTATGTCGAAGATTAAAGGCTAGCCAAAAGGAGAGAGGGCAAAAGAAGAAACATGCTTTGTAATCAGTGAAGAATGCACTTAGAGGGGAGGTGAATAGGTGCTTTTGTAAAAAAATTAGAATTAAAGACAATTAAATCAATTATATATTAATATTGAATGATTTTAATAAAAAACTTGATAAAGAGTACTAGTGCGGAAACCTTGTAACTAAACTAAGACCTTGTAGATAGGATCTTCTAAAGAATAACTGAGAAGTGAAGATCAAGGAGATAAAATAGAACCTTGTCGACAAGATTTTAGTACAGAGGCTGAAACAGAATAAAAAGCAAAGTAAATGAAGGAAAACACTAGATATATCTTGGTTCAGTCTTCAAGACCTACGTTCAGTCCCCTTGATACACAACAAGAGATTTCCACTATAAAATCAGAGTATATACCACATAAAAACTAGGTTTTCAAGCTCACCTAAAACTTTTACAACACTTGGGTTTCACACAAGTTTACCTAAAACTTACTTTCCTCACACTTAGGAAAGATTTACAGAGGAATGATATGAGGATATATTTAAAATCCTTATCAATAAAGGATTATAATAAGCTCATTTTCAAAAGTTCTCACAAGCTAGATTTACCAAAATACTAAGCTCAGAACATTTAAGATGAAGAGAACAATGAATAATATAACTTAACTTTTCTTTTTTTGCTTTTGTTTCTCTATCTTTCTTCAGTTCTTCATCCTACTGTTATATAGTGGGTCCCAAAGAAAATATATCCGTTGGAGAGTTCAACTTCACAAATGTAGCAGTTGTAAGAGGTATAGAGGCAGAGACAGCTAAGGAAGTATGTTTTCGACTGCATAGACTATTTTTTGCTTTTTGATTTTGAATCCTTGACCTTACTTTACTTCTTCTCTCTTTCTTCTGCTACTTTTCTTTCACTTTTGCTGAACGAAATACTTGGTTTTGTTGATAAAGAAGAATTGTACTGACACTCTTTCATATATACATATTCTTTCTTCGTGCCTTTTTTGTGAGTCTGTGTAGTGCATTTCTTTGCTTAGCTTCTGTATTGTCTTGAAGATTAAAAGATTGAAGCAAAACGCAGTGACCGTTGAGGCAAAATGCTTTAGCTTCCTTCCTTCCATACTTTATCTTTATCTTTTGCTTTTCCTCATTAAAGCCTCTAAAAGAGAACTTCTGAACTGTCTTCTGTCTTCTTGCTCTGCTTGCTTTTTTCTTTTCACAGATTTGCTTCTGCAACTTATATTATTTAGGTTCTCCATGCTCCTTTTATCTCCTCCAATGGTTTTTGCCTCTCTTTCGCCATTTTATTTTTTTTCGATGAAGCTTTTCTGATTGTATGTGGGATGGAGACTTGCTTTTATTTTATGACATTAGATTCCCTTTATTGCTTCTTGAACTTTTGCTTTTACATTGTCTAACGTGCTCCATTAAGATTTGCAAATGGATGTGATAGCTCATTTCACTTTCCAATACTTCATTTAATGTTCTACAAAAACAAAATGTGATCCTCCAATATAATATATAAATAACACAACTTTTCCCAGAACCTTCACATAGTCATATGCTAAGTACTTGAATTACTATCATATTGCACCTCATTTTCTTAACTAATTGGTATTACCTATAAAATTAAATTTGATAACAAGATTAATGCAATAAGTAATATATAATTATTTTAATTTAATGCTTGTATAAATTTTAACTTAATAATTTTATTATCATCAAAATAATTAAATCAAAAACTTAGACCTAACAATCAGAGGTCAACAAAGTATTCCTCACTCTAGTTGCTACCCGACAATCTCATAAGACGTGAAAGGTATTTTCAGAGTTTTTGTAAGTATGACAATAGTGGTAGACTCGCTCCAACAGCTGCTCAACTCCCTAGTACGTAATCCGTTGTGCCTAGTAAGCCACAAGATACTACAAATTCTTTTAAGGGTCCAACCAACTCCAAATAAACTTTCAAAGAGAGGCAGAATTTCCCAAGAATCACCTATAATGAGTGAATAGCTGCTACATATATTGTACTCTCAATGAGGCTCGTCACTCCACTTAAAAGTGTCATTATGAACAATAGCAACAAGAGGTGGAATAGCGTGGATTTTTTTTTAAAAAAAGAACTCTTAGGAGACTAAGTGCTGGAAACCATCTTAATCCCAGTTCCCTCTAGGAGTCACCAACTAAAAAACCTTTCCTATTCTTCATGTCGACGCCACTTCTTTTAGGAAACTCATTAAATTGCAATATTTTACTCCTTCATTTATCATAAGAAGCAAAGCTCTACAAATTTATTAAAAGTAACATTTATAAGCCACGTAATTATCATGTCATTCCTCATCTCCATCTTTTTCAATTCTTCCACCAGCACAATATATAATGTAACAAATAATTTTAGGTTTTAATTTTAATTGATATATGATATATTAACTTTTGTGATAATATAAAATATTATATTTTAAGATTCGTGTAAAAATTATAATTAAGTTATAATAGAAGTTGTGTGTAGTTTTTTATTTTTTTTAAATCCTTTTGGTCATTAGTCGGATTGATCAGTCAAATTATTAATACACGTGCACACTTAACACACAGACTACACTGCGCAATTCTGAGGGTTAGACGTTGTTGAATTTTTCTATTTTACATCATACTCGGGGACTTCTCCTATTTAACATCAAACTTGGTGTAATGCAGGGGAATCTGGTGGTAACATTGGTCATGACCCCCACATCCTCTATCCACTGACTCCTCTCCAGGTTATGTCTCTTTTTGACGACCTTGATATTATTGATGTAGGAAAGGTGACAAAAGTAATTCACTTGGAGGCTAACATTTTCTTATTTACTCCTTTGTTTTGTATCAGTTGAAGTTACAGTTTTTAAAGGGGAAAAAAACCACTGAACTTTTTTGCTATTAAATAAGAAAATTCATAATGGGGGAATTGCCAAAATTACAGTGAACATTAATGTCTATTGCAGCAAGTGAAGAGAACCCCAAACCTATCAGCAACCAAAAAGAGAACTCTATATGCTAGAAGGCAATGAAGAAACAAAGGCTGCAGAAGACTAACAAGGACTAATCAGAAGCACAGGCAATCGAAGACTAGTAAGGTATCTAATCTACTGAAATGCATATGCACATGAAAAATATTAGGACATTGTTGAGAAGACTAAGGTTTTCCATATCCAATTTCAGCATCCAAATCCCTCTCTTCAAAGTCTTCTTCTGCCCTGGTCAAATCTCTTCTTACGTTCTCAATACTTTTTTTGGTGCAGGTCAGCATTACCCTTAACCTCTTCATTTTTGTCTCCAAAGCAACCAGCTTTTTCTTCAACTTTTTCACTTGCTCAGCCTTCTCCATATATGACTTCATATCCAAAGCAGATTGAACATGAGGCTCCAGCCAGGTCAAGTCAAATCCACAAGTCTCAAGCTCCTCCCACAATTGCTGAATGTGCTCACAGGCATCCTCATTCATATTTTTCCACTTCTTGGCCTTCAAAAATTGCAGAACTCGACCCAATGCAGTAAATGCCCACTCAGAAAACCTACGAGTTCTCTTCATTTGGCATTGGACCAAGGAAGGATGCCATAAGCAAACTTCCTCTAACATTGGAACAAAAGCTTTATCTATTTGTCCTAAATCCCTGAAATCAACAAGCTCACCATTTGGATTCGCAGGAAGTTCTTTGGATTCCTTGAATAAAGATAGATAAGCAGGGTGACTAGTAGGTTCAGTGTCTATTTGGTCAGATCTCACAACAAAGAACTCCACTTCAACAATACATTTATCATTCAAAATATACCCATTATTTGGGTTATGAAGTTTACTCAAAGGCATAAAAGGTCGAAAACCCCAAACATCTCCGTTGGCAGAGAACTGGTGTTTTGTATCTGCATTCAAGCGCCCAGAAGTATAGGAACATCAATGAATGAGAACTATAACAAGAACAACCAATTAAAGATACAACATTAGCAGATACGTTTTATGGATGTTGCTCTTCCTAGAGATTGTTTAACTTAGCTTAGCTTAGCTTTCTTTTCTTCCAAAAAAAAAAATTATTGAAGACACAATTATTAGTAGAGATATTCAAAATTAATGATACAATATTACAAGAGATATTTGTCGGTTAGGTGAGTTTGTAAGCATACTCGACTCATTTTAATGGGCCTCAGCTTGGGTCTGATATTAGGATCAAATGAAATTAATTTTAATTCCAAGTATTAGGCCTATAAACATTCAAGGTTTAGTGGGCATGGTCTGAGTTTGGCCCGGCTTATCCCAACAATCAAAATATGCCTTCATCATCGAATAGTTTATTCCCTTTCTAAATTGTGTGACAAACAGGAAAAAAATTTCAATTAAATTCAGAAAAGGAAGCTAAAAATGACACTACTGGACCAAAAACATAATTTTTAGAGCAATAATAATCAAGAAAAGGATACCTCGTTTCACGGAGAGTTCACTAGAAACCTGATTGACCACAATAAAACTGAACTCTGCATATATACTCCACCCTTCAGGCAAACTTGCGGCATCAGCTACTCCCAAATATATAGACAAGTCGTTAACATTTTTTCCTTCCGGGAACATACGAACTTGCCTGGGGCAAGGCCAAAAACAAAAAATATTTAATTAGTAGATGATTCAATCAAGACAGAACGATATAATTAGAGATTATAAAAGACAAAAGAGGGAGATATAGTCATATGAGACACAACTTAAAGATCTGTTTTATGGTCAGAGCACAGAATATACAATCTGTCATTACATAATAGTACAATGAAAGAGATCATTACTAAGCTAAGAAAAAGAGCATATAAGGCAACCCGTAAAACATTTTACTTAAAATACTACTTCGGCGTTTGCCCTAATGATAATGTGTGTGTGTGTGTGAATCTGGAGTCATAAAAGAAACTTATAAATATGTTGACCTTCATAAAAGTTTATTGCAAATTTATTAGAAAAGAAATTGTTACACTAGTTAATCAGCTTTCCTACATGCTATCTGATATATATAAGGGCTTGTAGCTAATAGGCTTAGCGGACGATTGGTGAAGAATTATTGAAGTTAAAAGATGTTTCAAAAAAAAAAAAAAGATGTTTTGTATATCATATCAGATATATTAACTCGTTATATACACAGGAGAGCATCCTCTAATTATTCAACTTATTTGTTTTGATCATTGAATCACGTGATTATTTACGGAAAAAAAAAGTTAATTCATCCAAAAAATATATATAACAACTAAAGTGGAGACGAAACAAATGAGCAAATAATATTTATGAAGAAGGGTTTTGGAAGGGCAAAACATGAAAGAAGGCCAACAGCTTCAATTACCATGCACTATGGTCGATGTTGAAAACCTTAGAGTAAAGTTTCTCGGTCTTCAATTTACTGAAGTTTCTAATTGTCCATGCTATTTTTTTGCATGTTATATCCTCGGGTTGCTGATTCCTCATGTTACAAGCAATCTATACTAGAGATATAATCAAAACCTGAAACCCATTAACGCATAAGACAAAAATCAATTAGAAATTTAAAATTCACTATATTATATGACAAGGGAGAAAATCTTCAAACTCAGTAGTGAATATGGTGGCAAAGTGAATAATTAAAGCATAAAATGCTGTGAGAATAACAAGATACAAATGGGATTTGATCAACAAGGAAAGTACATTGTCTGCCACCAAATCAAAACCCCGCACTAGTGACGGAAAATATGAACTGAAATCTGAAAAATAACAAAAGAAGTGATGGATACATGTAAGGCAATTGTGTCGGAAGATAAATTATAGAGTGCGTGTTTTGACAGTCGCATGGAGGATTCGACAATGTCGCAGAGGGAGAGGTACATAACTCTCTCATTGATGAATCAGAGAGTCATTAGACGCAGAGGGGCAAGAGAGAAATGGGGAGACCGAGAGTAAAGCTGGCTATTATAGGTTCTCCAGTTCCACGATCAATCGATGATGAAGAAACTTGACTGAAAAATGAAAAGAAAAGAGGAGGGCACCTCGGGAATTTTATTATATTTGACGGGAAAAATAAAAAAGCCCCTGAACTTTCAAAGCCTAGAGCCCATAATCGCAGAAGACAAAATTAATTATAAATTTAAAATTCACAAAATATATTAAAAGGAAGAAGAAATTTAAACCAAACACACGACGTCAAAAAATTTCCAACCCAATCGTGAATATGATGGCAAAGTCAGCATTTAAGGCATAAAATGTCGTAAGAACAACAAGACACAAATGGGAATCAAGCAACAAATCATATACATTTTTTTTTGCCACTAAATCAGAACCCCACACTACAGTAGTAACGAAAAATTTGAACTTGAATCTGAAAAATAACAAGACAAGTGACGGACACAGGTATGGTGATTAAAGTCGGTGAGGGATAGGAAGGCAACTCCAACGAAGCGCACAGCCCTTGGACGCAGAGAGCCAGAAGCGAAAGCAGACTGACAGGGACGGTAGGAAAGCTGCCTTTTATAATTTCTACTTTCCAGTGAAGAGACTTCGCCGAGAAGGAAAGGGGAAAGGGGAGGGCAATTCGGGAATAAAATGATTATGCTTTAATTTCCAATTCGATTTTCATTTTTTATTCTTTTATAAAATTTTACAAGTATTTTCACAATACACTCTTTTGAAACAATGGAAAAATATTTTTTATATTTTTATTATTAAATTCTTTAATTATGACAAGTATATAATTCTCTAATTAAAATATAATAAATGTATAATTTTATCAAATAATTATATAATTTTTTAATTAGATGTACATTTATTATATTTTTATTAAAAATTATATATTTATCATATTTTAATAAAAAATTTGACAGTGAAAACATTAATAATTACACTCAAGTTCTTCAAAATATTGAGATTCTACATCTTCGCGATTATTATTTTTACATGTTTTAAATTTTAATTATACTTTCTGAAACTAGGCTATTTATTGACTTTGACCAAGAATTCAAATTATTAGGTCACTTATAAGAATATTTAAGCTCTTTTTATTAAAAATATGATTCAATAAAAAAATTTAAAATAAATATATAAGAGAACTTTGAAAAATTTTAACTAAAAAAAAGTAATGAACTATAATATTAACATGCACAAGACTAGAGAAAAGGATCTGGAATGGGAAAAGAAATGGAATCCAAATATATTAGGTCCCTTTAGAATTTAAGTTTCGAAGAAATGCCACTTGAGTCAAAGTTCTTAGACAAGTTTATGGTTTATTGTATAATAATTTATTAAGTATTATATACATATTTATTTAATTAAGTAGGTAATAAAGTAATATTACTTTCTTAAATTTTAATTAGACTTAGACAATTAAACTTCACTAACAAGGAAAAGGGAGGGCAATTTGAGGATAAAATGATTATGCTTTTTCTTTAATTTTTTTACTTTTTATTTTTAGTTCGATTGTCATTTTTTAAACATTTTTTTACTAGTATTTTCGCACTACACTCTTTTGGATGTAACACTAATCTCATTTAAAATATTGAGATTCTACTTCTTCACAAATAGTTTTTTTTTTTAAACAAATTTAAATTCTTAAGTATACCTTCATTAAACTAGACTATTTATTGACTCACCAAGAATTCAAGTTACTAGGTCACTTGGGCCTTATTTGATTGACAACAAAGAGTACTGTAGAAATGAGAACGGAAATAAGATTTTATGATATGTGCGTTTGGTTGGTTTTTTAACCATGGATTCCATTTAGAAAGGAAAGAGTATACTGCTATTTGAAGGAGTTCCAAATCCATCCAAAAAATGATGCATTAGTTGACATTCCAGAAAAGTTTTCAGGAAATGTTTGAAATGCCTCTTCCATCAACCAGTGTCTCGTGTTCGTTCTTCGTCTTTACCCTAGTGCAACTCCTTCCAGGAAATCTGCCGTTTGCCGCTGCTTGCTCTGTTCTTCACCACGCTTCAGTTTCGTTCAGGTCACTCTATTCTGCTCCTTGCCGACGCCGCTGCTTTGCATTCTGCTCAAGGGAAGGAGATGGTGGTGGCGTTCGTTCTGGTGCTGCTTGGTTTGTGAGTGTTTGTGTGTTTTTGCAATATGTAGTCACCAATGGAAGTATGGGGAAAGAAAAGGTGTTTTTATGACGGTAAAGCAAGTACTGATGCTTGTATATGCATAAAAAATAAAAATAAAAACAAAAACAAAAATAAAAACAAAATGTAACAAAAATTAAAAAGGAGGACATCCCATAGTTCATTTATTGGTAATTTAAAAAATATTTTTAGAAATTAAAAATTAAAAATGAATATTTTATTTTTTAATTAAAGGTATGTATAAAATATTTTTTACTAAATAAAAAAATTAATACTAAATATTTTAATATATTTTTACATTAAGGGTATTATGATTTTTTTTATCATCTTTCTCTTTTATTCTTATATTATTTTTATTTAACTAAAAATAAAAATAAAAATAAAACGAAATATCCATTCCTTTCCATGGCATACTAAATATATTATTTCATTTTATCAAAATCCATTTCTATTTATATTCTTACTCACATCTATTCTCATAAAAATTACTTTATAAACCAAACATGTTCTTATCAGATTATTTAAACTAGTTTTTATTAAAAGTATGTTTTAATAAAAAGAAAAATTGAAATAAATATATAATAAAATTTTAAAAAATTGATTAAAAAAAGTAATGAATTGTAATATTAACTTAACACATTCATTATTAATCTTAAAATATAAGCTTTACAATTTATTGTAGAATACACAGGACAAATATTAATTTATTAAGTATTATATAAATAATTAAGTAGATAATAAGTTAATGAATAAAATACACATAACTTCTTTAAATTTTGTGTCGCATATAAAGAACCTCCGTCATCTTCAAAAGTTAGCAATGGACCCCCTAAACATTCAGTTTTATACAAAGAACCTCTTTTAGTTAATGATTCTATTAAATCACTCACAAATCTCCTACATGAGCCATTGATTAAGATTTTTTTGATATTAATTGGCACCAAGTCATATTATTTATCTCCTCTCTCTCCTTTTTGTCTTTCCTCATTCTGTTTGCAGATGTAGTCTCCCCTCTCTATTTGCATATGTAGATCGGGATTTTTTTTGTTTGATCCATCTTGATCCCAACCCCCTTTTTTCATTTATATTGTTTTTTTTTTCTTAGGTACTACGTTGTATCCCACTTACTTACTATATCAATGTCAAGTCCAAATCTCTTATCCTTGAAAACTTAGGATTATCTATTTTTGAAATTTATAAAAAAAAAAAAGCTTTCATTTGCATTTTGTTGAATTCCATTTTCTTGCTTTTCACTACTTTGCGTTGCATGGTCATCACTCATCTGCCATCAGTAGTTGAAGACATTCGCCACTTTAAAACACTATCATCAAAGAGGCTTATATACGTATAATATTAGATTTACAACAAAACTTTTAAGATGCATGTTTAGAAATCCTTTAATTTTTTAAACATAAATTAACGCAATCATAAATCCTCTCCACCATTCTCATTCCTATTCCCTTGATTGTTGTTGTTATTGTGGCTGCTTTCTTTGTGTTTTCTCTTGTGGGCAAGGTTTAGGCCATTGCTATTTCTACTTTGCTCCTCTTTTGTTTTTTTACTGTAGTATTGTGCAATTTATAATTTTAAGGAAAATACTATTTTCATTTTTAATCCATGGCTTCTTCTTTTGTTGCCTTAGTCTACATTAGCAAATAACAATATTTTTAAAATTAGATCAGTCACAACTCATTAGTCGAATTAGTGATAATTAAATTTTATGTATTAAAATTTTAATATAACAAATAAATATTAGTAAATTTTAAATATTTAATCATTAACTTAATATTTTTAAGATATTTGAGAAATCATTTTTAATTAAACAACAAAAACTATTGATGGGTGTCCAAATCATTAAAAATAATTTTCTACTTTCAAAAAAATTCTTATCGTAAAAAGTGAGTAGAATTGTATTCCACATGAACTAACTAAATTATTTAACTCGAAATTAAAACATAGAAGAAAAAAATAAGAAAAACTTTTCATTTTAATAAAATAACAATAAATAAATTCAAAAATATTTTTTAAAAAATTCAATACAAATAACTCCAACTAAGGTTTATTTTAGATCTAACTCAATCAATTTGATCGTCAAAAATTTCAAAAGAAATATAGATAATTTTTTTTCTAAAATAGATTGGTTATAAATATCAATTAGTTTTAATGTTTTACTCTTTTTAAATGGTGTTTAAAGGGAACAAGTTTTTCAATTAAATCTTGTTCATTAATTAATTTTAAATGAGTTCTCAAATTTTAAATTATGACTAATGTTAAGAACAAGAAAAATTATCAATCATCATTCAATAATACATATGCTCACATGTTTAAAATAAAAAATATTTTTATTGATACATAAAGACAATTTTGATTTATCAAAGGTATTAAATTGTTACTCTACTGAATCTAATGAATAAGTGTGGATTCACAAATTTAGATAGTAATAATTATTCAGGTACAAATTTAAATTAATTGAACAATAATGTCATAAAAATAGAAAATATTTCAATACTCAAAAAGAGAAAAACAAATAAATCAAAACTCTCAATAACTTTGACTAAAAAACTAAAAAAACCAGCTACTTATGGTTTTGAAGAACTCAAGAAAAATTCTATAAAAATTTGTAAATAGGTAGAAAGAAAAAGAAAATGAAGAGAATATATAAGAAGAGAGAAATAAGGATAAATCTTGAATTTGCGTTATTCCTTAACTTTTGCTTTTATAAGCTTTTGTTGCCGCATATCTATCTCTATCTTCTTCTTTTTTTTTTAAATCTCAAAAGGGATATGGATAGGTCTTTTTTGTTGTATCTTTATCTTTATATTCTGTCTGCATAAATATTAAAAAGGGAATATGGATAATTTATATAACAGAATTTTCTTTATTTTTTTTAACTAATTATGGAAAGAGATATATATAGAATTAACTTATTATCCATATAATATCTAAAATTTATATTATTTAAAATCTCAAAATTATATTTATTTAAGTGTGTAAATATACTCATCAACTATGCATAATTAAAAGTTAAAAGTATTTAATATTGAATTTTTAGAATTCTTAAATTGTATTAAGATTCTACTTATCATTAAAAAATATTGATTTTAACTGAACACTTTTATATTTGAGAGAAATGCTTCTAGGAAATAGGATATAATGAAGAAGAATCACAAAAAATAACTATATACACACCTTTTATTTCTTTTATATTCTCTTTTTTTGATTTCTTTATATTTCAACCCCTTCTTTCTTCTAGCATTTTATATTTTTAATTTGTCAAATTTATTTAAGATAAATTATCCTATTATATAAGAAAAATTTGAACAAAAATTTCGCTAACTAGTTCAAACCATTTTTTGATTAGTCTAATTTTTATCAATTCAGCCAGTTTGACTAGTTTTTTTAACCAATTCTTTAATGAACCAATTTTTTAGACTAACTTAGTCGGATTGGAGACTTGTTTTCAGTCCAATTGGCCAGCTTGGTACAATTTTTTTAACTGTGGCAAATAGAGAGAAAAGAGATTGCATCTGCAAATAAAGAGACAAAAGATGAAGGATAGAGAGAAAAAAATAGAGAAAGAGAAATAATGTAACTAGATACTAACTAAGATTAAAAAAATCCTAGTCATTGTGCCATATAGGTGCTATGTTAGTGATTTAATGAAATTAATAACGGAATTGGGTTCCTTGTATAGAATTAAAATTCTAAAGGGGTTTATTATCATTTTTTGAAGGTGAAGGGGGTTTTTTGCATATGACTCTCAATGTTTAGGAAAATTATGTGCATTTTAGCCTAAATTGATATCACTTTCTTAAATTTTAATAAAACTTAGATAATTAAATACAAAAAAATACATAATTTATTGATATTAATTACATGTGAGTGATAAGCCATATCTACAATGTATAAGGGAAATGTCTTGTATCACCTAAATGGCAAACAATTTCCAAGAGCAAGCCTTACATATAAATAGAAAAAAAAAGTATATGCAATTATTTTTATTCTTGCTATCAGGTTTTTAAATCAAGATATAATAAGTATATAGCTTTTCAATAACATGACATGTGTATAGTTTTTGTTAATAAGTATATGATTCTTCAATTAAATTATATATTTGTTATGTTTTAATTGAAAAACTTGAAAATAAAGATATATATATATATATATAATTGCATATAAGTATAATCTTTTTATATATTGATTAATATTGTGAGACTTTTTTTCAAAAAAAATAATTGGGAATGAAAAGCAAGCCTTTTAATAAAAGGACAAAACTCCATTAAGTGTTGTATTGATTGTGCCTTTGTCATTGTGAAAACCTATGTAAGGAGAAGGAAACTCTTGCCATAGTGTAACAATCTAATTGTTAATTTAAACTGGACTATTGGCTAGTTCACAAGTGAAAAAAATTAATGTTTTTAAAATCGAACCGATCATTGAACCGGTAGAATCACTAGTTCACGGTTCATTGGTAGAATTATAGTTGAACTAGTAACAATTAAATATATATTTTTAAATTTTATATATTAAACTTTTAATATAACAAATAAATATGAGTAAATTTTAAATATTTGATTATTAACTCAATATTTTAAAAAATATTTGAGAGATTATTTTTTTAATGAAAAATAAAAATTACCTGTAATTAAAAGTTAATAGTATTTAATATTAAATTTTTAGAATTCTTAAATTGTATTAAAATTCCATTTATCATTAAACAATAATAATTTTAAGCAAACATTTTTATATTTAAGAGAAATACTACCAAGAGATGGGACATAATGAAAAGGAGATATTGAAAATAACCAATTATGTGCTTATTTATTTATTTTTTAATTATTCTATATTTCAACTTCATCTTTTTTTTAGTATTTTCTATTTTTAATTTGTCAAATTTATTTAAGATAAACTATCCTATTATATAAAAAAAATTCAAAAAAACGTACTAACTGGTTCAAACTAATTTTCAACTGGTTCGATTTTGATCAGTTCAGCCGGTTTTTAATCAGTTTGATCGATTTTTGATTAGTTCTTTGCTTGATCGATTTTTTAGGTTAATCGGATCGGACCAGAGACCGATTCCTAGTCCAATCGATCAAACCAGTTAGTCCGGTTTGATTTTTTTAACCATGAAAAAAACTATCAACAACAAAAAAAGAAAACTACTTATGCTAAAAGGTATATGAAAATGCATTTAAACACTAGAAAGACATAATAGAAAAGGTTAATATTCTATCCAAATGCATATGTACATGACAAATATTAGGACATTATTGATAAGACTAAGGTTTTCCATATCCAATTTCGGCATCTAAATCTTTTTCTTCAAAGTCTTCTTCTTCCTTGACCAAATCTTTTCTCACGTTCTCAACACTTTCTTCTATATCAGTTAGTTTTTTCCTTAACTCCTTCATTTCTGTCTCCAAGACAACTAAGTTTTCCTTTAGCTTTTTTACTTTCTCAGCCTTTTGCTTATATCCCTTCATACCTAAAGCAGATTTAATCAGTGGCTCTAGCCAAGTCAAGTCAAATCTACTAATCTCAAGTTCCTCCCACAAATGTTGAAGGTGCTTACAACAATCCTCATTCATATCTTTCCATTTCTTGGTCTTCAAAAATTGTAGAACTTGACCTAAAGCAGTAAATGCCCACTCAGTAAACCTACGACTTCTATTCTTTTGGCATTCAATCAATGAAGGATGCCATAAACAAACTTCTTCTAGCAATGGAACAAATGTTTTCTCTATTTGTCCCAAATTCTTGAAATCAACGAGCTCACCATTTGGACTTGTAGGAACTTCTTTGGATTCCTCAAATAAAGAAGGCTTAGTGCCTTCAGGTTTTATGACAAAAAAATCAACTTCAACAATACATTCGTCATTCAAAATATACCCACTAGATGGATCGCAAAGTGTACTCAAAGGCATATAAGATGGATAACCCCAATTAACTTCATTTGCATAGAACTTATGTTTTATATCTGCATTCAATCATCCAAAAGTAAAAGAACATTAATGAAAGGTACATATTATAAAAAGATCAATTCTTAGGTGCAACCTTAAAGCTAAAGATATTAATGTAGCTCCATCATGTCATTATTAGTTGTTGAGACATTTAGCTTAAATGGCCATTCTTTATTGATTGGGATTACAAGCTGGAAAAAAAAGATCTTAGTATCTTTAAATAGTTTGTGGTATTTTTATTTTAGCTCCACTAGTTTGCTTATTTTGTCTAATAACCTATATCCCCTTGTTTGTGGTATTTACATTTAGCCTTTTTAATTTGCTTATCTTTCCCGATAGCTCAAATTCCTTTTCTAATAGCCACAACCCCAAATTAGATTTTATGTTATAGTTTTCTTTTCCATCTCTTCAATTTAAGATCCTTGTGCCCTACCTAACATTTGAAGCAACAAAAAGGTTTGGTTACATGCTTTACACTCACACGTAGAAGCCAATTTCAGTGGTGACGACACTAGTGATGGTGGGCATCTTAGCATATCTTTGGCTACCACCTCTTTCTATCCTAGCACCTTGAAAGTGAGGTTAGTGCTTATTGTTATAAGAATCCTGTCCTTAAACCAAAAGAATTAAACAATTAGATGTCTTCCTTTTCCTTAATGCTCTCATAATTAGATGAAATTGAGTCATAATCGCCATTGGTATTGATGTGTCCCTCAGAGGCACTTAAGGAGCTATAAGTCATAAATACAACAATAACACAAGGCGAGAATAACCTTTGCTCTTTGCATAGACAAGAAGAATTTTCATAAAGAGAAATTCATGATTTCTATCTAAGCTATAGAGAGGCTAAAGCATACCTTTTACTAAAATAAAATAATAGGTAAAATTCAATAGTTACAAGTTTATTGAGAAGCATAGAATTTATAGTAATTGATGAGAGAATGGTTGTACTAAAGGTAGGAAGGAATAAGACTCATTCTATGTTGACTACTTACTATGGCTCTTTTCTTATTTGATTTTAGAATTTGATTTAAGGCATGATTAGGATATCAATGAACGGAAGAAAGCATGTCTTTATTCACCATCATAACCATCATTAACATTTGTACATTCTTACTTAAGACCTACCTCTTTTGATTTCAACTAGAGTGGAGATGAGAACATAAACTAAATGAGCTTAGCCATGCATCAATAGGGGATTTTATAAATATCTTTTCATATGACATTCTACTTTGAGAAGTCATTTATACTTATTCCTTGATAGAAAGGGAAAAACATTAAGCCAGCTAGTACCATAATGATGATGAATAAATTTAAGGTGGATAGTATTGACCTAAATGTTTCACACGGTTCAATTATCTCACTAAAACTCAATTGTTTGATAATAACAAAAATTAACATTGAAAACATTAAGTAAAAAGTCTATTGAGCTAACTTTTAAAGAAAAGCCTATCCTCAAATTAATCCAAGTTATTTTTTGAAGCCTGACATGTTTATAAAATAAATTTATTCAACACCCATGAGACAAAAAGAATTCATTTGTTGGCAACAAACGAGACTAGTTAAAAATAAAAGAAGACAAGGCAAGAAATGTTAGACCTTTATTCTTTCACAAGTCAAAAATTTTGAGCATGTGCAGTACTTCATCTCCCATAAAGCAAAGGAAAAGTATACTATATTCTTAGTGCTTAGGTTCCTCTCTCAAATGTTTAGCTTGCATTAAATAAGCATTTGTTGAAGACAAAAAAGCTTAGCACTCTTTCACTACACCATATCCAGCATTACAGAAAAGAGGAAAGAAGATGGAAATTATTTTAATGTTGAAGCTGCTCCATCTTTAAAGAAAGTTGAAATTTAGCCATTATTCTAGACACTCCAAAAAGTTGATCAAAGAGAAGATTGAAGACTCTTCTCACAATGGCTAATGGATTGTTGAATATTATAAATGCATTGAAGTTGAAGTGATGAAGTAAAGAAGTGAACAACAAAGCAAGCATTTATTGCCCTTCATCAAGTTCATATTTGCTAGTTGATAGTATTTATCGAACATTCATTGTATTCCTTTTATCTATAAAAGTTTTTAAATTAGTCCTTCTTTGTAAAATCTCTCTTAGATGAGTGAAGAGCGAGTTAAAGGTGAGATGACAAAAAATCCTATGTATTTAATTTGAGACGATCTAAGAAACTTTACGTTGGAGGTGATCACAAGAAAACCTCTATTGTTGTACTTATATATTATTTGTGAAGAAAATTCACTTAAAATATAAGGGGATTAGATATAAATTTTAATGCTAAATCAGGATAAATACTAGTATTGCTTATTTTTTTCTCCATATCTTTTTGCTTATTGCGTTAATTTTCTAGTTAACTAACTTTATTTATAGTTGATTGATAGTTATTGTTTTAACTTCACTAGTTGACGTTTTCAGTTAGCTAATACTATTTTAGGTTACTATATCCTAACCCTTTTATAAAATTGTAAAGATCTTTAATATATATATATATATATATATATAGGCATAAAAACATCTATTCACCCTCTTATAAGTGTATTTTTTAGATAAGTAGGAATCTAAGGATGAAACTTCTATTAACAGAAGCATTCATACCATTATTCCTATCTTTTGCTCATTCTATGCCATGCTTTTTGCTTTCTAAAGTACTTTGCCTTTGGCATCTACTTGAACAAGAGAATACATTGAGGACATTATCATTTAGAGTCTCTATAGTCTACATCACCAAGTTCAACCTTATCCATAAACAATCTCTACCTTTTTTATTGTGATGTTACTTTTTGTGGTAAATAACTTTCTATACCTAAGACACTTTATTAACCCTTAGCTTGTGTGCAACATCTCATGCCTTCACTTAATCCAAAAGTTTGCTTTGTGTTACAACTAAGTGATATGAATACCATTGTTAGCAATAACTTCCCTTTTGCAAGAAAAAAATGAGAAGAAGACAAGCAAAGATGTAAAAAAGGAAGAGATCATAATAAAAAATCTATTTAAGGCTAGTACTATTGATAAATGATTTGAGTTATTGGGAAAGATAAATAAATTAAAAGGTTAAATTGTAAATACTATAAATAAAGGGATATAAGTTATTAGGCCAACAAGTGGTGTTAAAATTTCAATACTACAAATTAATTTTAAGATACTTGGGTCTTTTTTTAAAAAATTAGTTTATAATCCTAATCAACAAAAAATGGCCATGTGAGCTCCACATGTCAACAATTGATAGTAACACAATAGTTTGCACCAATACTTCAAATTTATGGTTATACCTAAGAATTCACCAAATAAAAACACTTAAATAAAGATACAATGTTAGTAGTGATATTTTATGGATATTGCTTTTCCTAAATCTTGTTGAGTATGGGTTTTGTTAATAAAATAATAGTATTCATGTGTGGTTAACATATAATTGTATATTATATATTATAATATAATATTAAATTATATTAAAACATTTTATACATTAATTCTTATTATATTAAAAATTAAATGAGTAAAAATATATCAAAATTTTTAAAAAGGAAGAGGAAGTGACTAAAGAAAAAATCTTTTGAATATAGCTTCTTGAATGATGAGCAAATATATGACTTTTGTCTTCTTTATTATTGATAGGAATTTTGTTAAGGATTACATTTAGATATAATTTCTTATATTTTTATTATTATATTTTTCAGTTAATATATGATAAGTGTATACTTTTTTAATAAAAATATGACAAATATATGATTTAATTAAACAATTATACAGTTGTTTATAAAAATTTTGCATTTGTCATATTTTAATTACAAAACTATATATTTATTATATTTTTATTAAAAAATTTGACAATAAAAATATAAAAAATTGTATATATAAGTTTTTTCTTTTTGTTGAACCTTATGACTGAATTAGGAAAAAACAAAGCCTCATATTCATACCAAAATCATGGCCATTGAAAAAAACATAAAGTCCAAAAATTCGCTGAGTAAAAACTATTTAGACCATTCCTTATACAATGAATAAATATAATGAAAAATGTCCAAAAAAAAGGAATTAAAGATACAACATTAATAGAGATATGTGTAGATTAGGAGGAGTTATTGGTGTATGACTCAAGTTAAGCCTAGGCCTACTCTAGTATTTGGATCAAACAAGACAAAGTATAATTCTAGGTTTCAAACAGACAAAGTGGAGCATCCAAGTTTAGCCCATCGCATCCCAGTCCAAAAATATAATTTACTGTTTTTTTAAGGGCTTTATAGTCTAATAGTTTATTTACTCTTTAAATTGCCGGAGAAAATCAGTTTTCAAGAAAGAAAAACCCAATTAAATTTAGAAAAAAACCTTAAAAATGACACTACGTACTGGACCAAAAACAATTTTTAGAGCAATAATAAGCATGAAATGATACCTCTTGTTATTGAGCGTTCCCTGGAAACTTGATTGACCACGATAAAGTTAAATTCTGCATATATACTCCATCCTTGAGGCAAACTTGAAGCATGAGCTACTTCCAAAAATAGAGCCAGAGACTTCTCGTCTTGTCTTCCTCGGTATATAAGAACTTGCCTACGACAAGTCCAAAAAAATAAAGAATTATATTAGTAAATGGTCCAATCAAGAAAGAGCGGTGTAGTTAGTATTTAAGAGAGAGAGATCAAACGATTATGCGTGATACAACTTGAGATCTATTTTATGGTCACAGTACTGAACATCCAATCTGTCGTTACATAAATGCACAGTAAAAGAAATCATTGGCATTGTTTATTTTGCCCCAGAATAAAAAAGTTTATACACTTATTTTAAATTTTGGTAGTATTTGATGACAACTTTTCAAATCTATATGTGAGTATTAACAGAATCAAATCTATCTGTGGGTAATAACAGAAGCAATTTTTCTGTTCTAGAAAGAAAGTAAGAATATGTTACTTCTCCTTTGAAGTAGAAGTCAAGGTAGAAAATTATTATTTTTAATTACAAAAATACCTTTACTTTTTTCTGTCAATACAAAAATTCTCATATTCAAGATCATTAATTATCATATTATATTTAATTATTTTTTTTACCAATAGTCCCCCATTTTTTTATTTTCATCTCTTTTCTTACTTTTATATAATTATTTTAATATAATTATTTTACTTCTATATATTATATAATTACTTTAATTATATATTTTATATATTTATTGTGATTTTATTTTCCATTTTTTATTAGATGAAAAATTAAAAACTTAGTTAAAATTAACAATAATGAATACTTAAAATCATTTATCTATTCAAATAAAATTAATTGCAAAGAAAAAATTTATACATTCTGTTTTTTTATGGGAAATTTGACAGTAAAAGTAATTTTTTGAGAATTGGCCAAACATAATAATATTGATAAACTTGATTATCAAATAATATTACAAAACACAAAGTTTTTTTTAAGTGTATTTAAAAAAACAATTTCAAAATAAACAAAAATCCCAAATGAACCCAAGCTAACAGCTAAAGTTTAAAGAAAAAGAGCACTTAAGAGGTTGAACTCCCTACCATTAGATCACCTCAAAATCTTTGTGTATAATAATAGCAAATTACTTTATGTAGAGTTTAAAGAGATCCAACGACAAAAAAGGTTCCAACTTGAGATCAAGTTCTGATAAACGTTGCCCTAATTAGGCAATCCATAACATATGGATTATATGACCGAAAGAAAAGAAATTATAATTTATGACAGTGGCTAGAAGAAAAGAAATTGTTAAAGTACAATAGCTGATTAGGTTTCCTATATGCTATCTGATATGTAGGGTTTAGTGGCCAAAGGCCTTAGTGGATGATTAGTGAAATATTGTTGAAGCTAATTGATCTCTTGTAGATATGATATGAGACGAGCTATGTTTACACAGGAAAGGCAGGCCTCCTTCGCATATGCAACTTTTTCGTTTTGGTCATCAACGGATTACGTGGTTTTTTAGCCGAATATATAAAATTAAATCATCCAACAAAAAAAATATATGACAACTAAAAGTGGAGATGAAATAAATGAGCAAGTAGTATTTATAAAGAAGAGTTTTGGAACAAAACAAGAAAGAAGGATATAGCAGATTCAATTACCATGCACTATCGCCGATGGTGAAAACCTCAGAATAATGGGCATTGTTGGTCTCTAATGTACTGAAGTTTCTAATTGTCCATGCTATTTTCTTGCATGTTATATCTTTCGGTGGCTGATTCTTCATGGTACAAGCAAAGTATGCTACCTATATAATCAAAACCTGAAACCCATTGACGTAGAAGACAAAAATTAATTTGAAATTTAGAACCCACAGCATATATCACAAGGGGGAGGAGATTTAAACCAAACACACGACGTCAAAACGGCAAATCCAGTAGTGAATATGATGGCAAAGTCAAAATTTAACGAGAAACAAATGAGAAAAGCAAGAACATATTTTGCCACCACATCAGAACCCCCGCGCTACACTAGTGAAGAAAATTCGAACTCAAATCTGAAAAATGACAAAGGAAGTGATGGGTGCATGTATGGTGATTGTAACAACGAAGTCGGTGAGGGAGGGAAGCGTAACACCCTTATTGATGAAGCTCACAGCCTTTAGACGCAGAGAGCCTGGTTTTTCTGGATATATATTGCAGCGAGAAAAATGCATAAAAAGCCGCACAAAGAGGAATTATAAAGGAAAGCAGAAGGAAACTAAAAACAGGAAACAAAATGAACAGAGCAAGGGATAATTCTTTCTTGTTCCAGTCAAGGAAGAGACTCCAATCTTCCTATTCATCAGGAAGAAATTCCAAATACAGAGTAGAGTACTACGTAATCCTTTACCAAAATTCTTCAATCACTTGCATAACAGAAGATTCAGCTATTCATTATAAGAAAGAGCACGCGGTCCCGCACTACTAATAGAAAATAAAGGGGAAGGGACACGGTATGGTTGCATACTAACAGAAAGTAATCCCAAAATATTCCTTTTTATGGCTGAAAGGACAAGCCAGCCAACTGTTACTTGCTCGTTTTAGATTGAGTTTCTCAAATTAAGGAAAAATTATATTTAAGAATCATATTATATAAAATTTATTTTAAAGAATTTCAAAAATTAAAATTATTATTAAGTACAATTATTATTATTAAATTTTAGAATATTTATTATTAATTTTAAGATATTTATAATTAGGTATAAGAAAGTGTTAAATTTTTTTATATTCAATAACAAATTTTTTAAAATTAATTGTAAATTTTTTAAAATTTAATGATAATGATAATTTTTAAAAATAATTTAATTTTTTAAAATTTTTTATTATAAATTTTATATGATATGAATTCTTGGATATAATTTTTCTCTAAATCAATCACCAAAACCCTCAATTTATACAGTAATCCTCACCCAAGAGGCTTCCTTCTTGACATTTTCTCATTCTGCTCCTCATTCTACGGAATATACACATTGTCATGACCTTTATCATCGCGATGGTAGTAAAGCTGGCTTTTCTGGTTTGTACCACCGCGTGTAGACTTCTCTATTATTTTAACACAAAGTAACACGTAATTTGGACGATTTTGATTTTAATTTTTTTTTTATTTTTAATTTCAATTATTATTTTTTTAAATTTATAATCAAAAAATAATTTTTATTCTAAATTCTACTTTTATTAAAATAAAAAATAAAAAAAATCAAATTCAAATCATTCAAATCTGTATACAATTCAAATGCCACTTGGACAAACAGAGAAACCCAATTCATACCACCACGGTGGATAAACTTCACTGAAAAGATCAGGGGAGAGCAATTCGGGAATAAAATGATTACGCTTTTTCTTATACTTTTTGAACTTAATTCCTTTCTATGATTTTTTTTTTTTCCATTATCTTCTTAGTTTGGAATCAAACTGATTGTTCACTCAGCTGAAGGTTCAAGTTACTGAATTACTTATTTAAGGTCACTTTTTTTTCAATTTTTTTAATAAATATAATATAAGAAAAGTTATACGTTTTATTAAACAAAATAATGAACCGTGATATTAACCTGATCTATTCATTTTTAACTAGAGATGATTAAGATATTCATAATTAATGGATACTCATAAAAAGTCATCTCTTCGGAGTTAGATATATAGAAATGAGAATTGATTAACAAAGAAAGTATATTTTTTGTCACCAAATCAGAATACCACACTACACTGGAACGAAAATTTGAAGCAAATTTGAAAAATAACAAAATAAGTGATGGGTGCACGTATGGTGATTGTATCAACAAAGTCCCTAAGGAAGAGGAACGTAACTCCCTCAGTGATGAAGCTCGCAGCCTTTAGACGCAAGGAGCCAGAGGCGAAAGGTAGACTGATATTGATGGTAGTAAAGCTGCATTTTATAGTTTCTAGTGAAGAAACTTCACTGAGAAGGAAAGGGAAGGGCAATTCGGGAATAAATTAGTTATGCTTTTTCTTATATTTTTATTGTCCAATTCGATTTTCATCCTTCTTCTTCTTTCTTCCTTCTTTTTTCCTTTTTCTTTTTTTTTTTTTGGAAATGAGTAACTTCGTTGGGCGTAGGTCTAACCTTACGTAATAACAAGGCTGTCTCTCTTTACTAGTATTGTTTTAGGTTTAAGCTCTTAATTATAATTTTTGAAATTTGACTATGACACGGTGAAAGATTAAGATTGTTAGGTTACCTATAAGATTATTTGAACTAATTTTTATTAAAATATTTTTTTAAAATAAAAATAATCTTGAAATAATTATATAAAAAGTTAAATTTTTAATTAAAAAAAATAATAAACCTGAAATATGAAATTTAAAATTTATTGTAGAATAAAAAAGATAAATCACTACAAAGAAAAAGAGATTTTGCAATGGTTGTTTTTGGAAATAGCACCGTTGAAAGAACTTCTAAAAAGTTTAGTAGTGGCTGCAAGAAGCCCCACAAAAACGTCCATTGTAACCCATGGGAACAGCCACCTCTATAAGTTTATTGTGACGGTTGATACAACATTTGTAGTTCATGAAACAAATTTAACGGCGGTTGTACTACAACGATTGGAAAATGCTCCTGTCTTATAGTGACTGTTTCAACCGTCGCTAATACAACCAGTCCATCTTTTTTTCTTTAATAAATTTTATTTTTTTTAAAAAATTTGGACCTAAATATAAACATAGCTAATAATGACTTGTATACAATAATTATAACAAATATAAATTTATAATTTATAATTAGATACAATATTAAATAATCATTAAAATAAGAATTTAAGTCTTGTATATGTAATAGTACTATCACAAAAACACAAGTTTTGAGTCAATAGATAAGTTCTACAATTATAATAGTATTTAACAAAAAATTCTATAAATCAGTTGACAAGTCTTAAATTTGCCAATATTCTTCTTTTTGATTGAGAAATGATAGAGAATGATTTGTCATACTAGGTCGATGCCCATTCCGTCACTCAAGTATCTAAATTAATTTTAAATATAAATTATCATTAAAAACATATAAAAATCACATTAAAAAGAGATAAACAAAAAATTTCTACTAAAATGAAAAAAGAATTTACATAAATTTTGTAACGAATACTAAAAAAAAAGATCTAATTTGATTACATTCTTGACTTTAATGGTAAAAAAGATCTATATATCATATTTTATTACAAAATTTTGTAACAAATACTAAAAACAATGCAACTAAATTTCAATTTAAGAAATTCCAAAACTCACCTTACCATGAAGATAAGGATATGTGACATGGATATCAATGTCTTTTTTCCTCGTCTTATGCAGTAGAGTACACCAAACCCACCAGTAGCATCACTTACTTAGAGGTTTCATTTGGCAATTAAACCTTTCATGGAACATAATGATAATTACTTCCTTTTTTTTTTTTTTAAAAAAGTGTGATTCTTGTTTATGCAATTGTTGAGGTTGACATAATTTTGCTCTGATGTAATTGGATTTAATCTCATCCCTTCTCTATTCCCTAAATATAAAGTTATTGAGTTCCTAATTTAAAGATTTAAAAACAAATATTATGCAATTTAATGCCACAAAGCACTATGTTCTTGATAGAAGCAAGAAAAGCATAGCTAGTCAACTGGTTACTTTGATGTTTTGGAGTTCAGAACTTGATTTTTTTATTGACCCCAAACATAGGTCTTTTCCGCCATAGCTCAATCAAAATGCAATACTCATGAACTACAATGCAATGATAATTCAAGAAAGTGCATCACATACCAACTTACTTTCAATTTCCATGATGACTAATGCAGAACTATCTAAATTGAAGTTACTAAATTACCAAATATGGTAATGGACAAACCTTAGATGTTAATTCCTAACAATGGTCCTATTTATGAAGATTGCCAATTTCTCCTCTACCAAAAAATCTCAAATTCTTTGGTTTTAGTTGTGTAAGATTTGACTGTGGCTGCTATCATGATTTAATTTTTATATTCAATTCATATTTACCAAACTCAATCCCTTAAAACATTAAAATGCTTTAATATATGCAAATAATCAAATTAATAACTGCATGTATATGTAGCATATAGTTATGGTCTTATGGCCCGCATGTAAAACCAACCAACACATCCAACATAATATAACCCTTTTTTTTCTTGTTTGGAGAAAAGATGGATATGAGCATTCTCACTTATGCATTGATATATGTTGTTTATATATGATTCTTTTTGGTTCATTTAATGCATTATATATAATAAATTATAATCAACATTTTTAAAACTTAAGAAGGATAACAAAAAATTAAGTAGTTTAAGGAGATCAACAAATTTGATTTTGATTTCCATAACAAAATTAAAAAAAAAGGACTATTTATGCAATCTTTTCAATTATGCATATACTTGTCCCCTTTATTTATTCAATGATATTTTAGATGTAAAGACATCTATTTTCTATTTTTTTCTAAATTGAGACAACAAGGCAAAAATGACAAATAAATATAAAGTTATTGCATAATGCATCATTCTCTGTTGTAATTATGGGTCACTAGAACTATTATTACTAATTAATATGATGATAACTACTAAACTTTGTAAAATAGGTGAATCATTAACCAAAGCTCAATATATTTGGTTTACTAAGAGTGACCATCATTTTGCTTTCCATGTGTTCCAAATTATCTCAAAGAGAACAAGTGTGGTTTACTTTAGTTTTTTTTTTATAACTTTGGCTTACAAAAGACAAACTACTAGATATAATGTTAATACTTATAGGGATCTTGTTTGAATTACTCCTAATCAACTGGTGTTTATTAACAAGTGTTTCAATTCACTCTCTATTAATTTGTTTTTAAGAGTAGTAGTTACAATACTAATATTTCAATTAACTAAAATCAGGACTAATATTTTCCATTCCAATGAAAGACATAAGTATGTATGCTTCAAAATAGAAATAAACATGAATCATCTTCTAATTAAGATTATGGCAAACAAAAGTTGGATATAAATTGATTACTTTTTTTTCCCTTCGTTAATGATAAATTTCCAAAACCTAGAAACTTTGGGAATTAAAAAAAAATGTAGAATTGAATTCTTTGCATCAAATTCATCTTAATTTAAAATCTAAAACTGATTGCCTTTTGAATTATGAGTTCATTCACAACAAAATTATTACTTTAGCTTAACGACAAGTTCCACTATAATAAAACTAAAAGAAATAACAAAGCTAACCAACCACTCTAAATATCAGAGATAGAGTATTTCTTAGCAAATTATGGGTTGAACACCAAAGACAATAAACACAACCTTATCTCATAACATATGTAAGGTAAAGAGATACCCTTACAAATGCAATCATTCCTTTCCAACTAAATATGTCTAGATCAAAAAACTTTTTAGAATTTAAAACAAGAACATGGAACCCAAACTTAATAAAGCAAAATTAAAATTTAAAAAACAAAAAATCTCCCATCATATACATAAATACCAAAGACTCAACAACTAAAATAATCTAAGATTGCAACACAACTCAACTAATTTTAACTAAAAATCAACCAATATATCTAACAAAAAGTGGAGAAATCTTGAAGGATCTACCTTAAAATGATCGAAAATGGCAAAAAATGAAAGAGAGAAGCTTAACATGGCTAAACAACGATAGATCTCTAGCAGATGGCGACAAAAGGATGAAGGACAACCAACAGATGGAGGTTTGACTTTAACAACAACTGGAATATAGGTGGCTGCAAGTTAGGTTGTGTAATATCCTATAATTTAAAATTTTAAAATAATTCCTAAAGAGTAAAATAAATATTTATAAGGGTCACGGGCCTAAAAAAGGTCAGTATAAATTACGAGAAACCAAAATTAGAATTGTTTGATTAATGAAAGAGGACTTTGGAGTAAAGTGACTTGAGACTAATTGGGAATAAGATGTTAATTAGAACATCTAAAAATATGATTAAAAGTTTAAGGATAGCCTAAAATTGGAGTCAAAACAGCAAAATAGAGGAACAAAAATGCAGTGACAAAATCATAATTTTGAGAAATTTTTTGAAAATTTAAATGAAAGAATTTTAAATGGGAAAATTAAGTATTTCAGGATTTTCAGAGACCCTAAAAACTATAGGAATTCTTAGAATGGTTAAAATCTTTCTGCTACATATTTTAAGTCATCGGTTAACTAAAAGTTTGATCAGACAGTTCGCTAAGATTTTAAATTCAATTGGAGTGAAATCAAAGGTATTTTATAAATTAGAGGACCTAAATTTTCTAATAGAAAAGAAAGTTCTAAAAAAGGAGTTGAAATGAATTCAAATGAAAGAAACAAAGTTCAAGGACAGTTGAAATATTGAAAAATTGTAAAACCTTTGCTTCTTTATATAGATAGCACCCTCCACCTTTTTCTCCTTCATTTGTATGAAATTTTTAACTTTAAACTATACTTAAAGGACACCTTAAATAGCACCAAAACTTAAAGGAGATTAAAGCCACCTAAGGTAAGGAAACTTAAAAAATTAGCCTATGATGTTCTTATTGGCTAGTTTCCATTCTTTCTTCACTTCTTCTCTATGGTTTTGATATCTTAAAGGAAGGTGTTTTGAATCTAAACCCATGGAGAAAAAGGCTTTTAACAATGAATCAAGTACACGAAAATAACCACCATGAAAGGCCTTTTCATTTGATATGTGTTTTGGTATGGAAGATTGCTTATCCTTGTTTCTCCACCATCTTATAATTTCAGCTAGCCAAAGGGGATATGAGGAAACCTGGTTTTTTATTGAATCGTGCTAAGAATTAAAGTTTTGGCATATGGAGATTATGATTTTGCCATTAAAACAAAGTAAGAAGCCATGGCATGCATAAAGAGAAACCTAGGGTTTTGATTGCATCTTGGGAAATATAAAGCTTTTTATTGATAATTTAACTTATGTGAGAGCACATTTGAGTTTATAAGATATTAAGGAAGTTTCATAGATCTCAAATTCCCAAGAGAATGGAACAAAACTCCAAAAAGCCCTATATGTGTGCATGTCTCGGCCAAAGGGTAGATAAAGCACATAGAGAGAATGTTCTTTCTTTCTAAGGATAGAAATGATTTAGATATGAATTATAGACACTAAATGAACTATTAGTTTAAATTTAGGAACAATAATTTGAAAGTTAACAGTTTAAGGTTCTATTATGTGTAATGAAATAACTTAGTGTTAAGCTTCTTGATTTGAGCTTGTGATGACTTTAATGAATTTAAATAGGGTCATGTGACTTAAATTGAGTGAGAAATTGGAGTCAAGATGATGAATTATATGAGTTGCTTCATTATGTTACTAAATAGAGCCATAATTATGTCATAAGCTAGAATTGGCTTGTGTAGAGTTTATGTGAAGTTAGAGATGATTCCATTGATACATTTGTATTTTGTTTGATGTGTCTAGGCCAAGCCAAGCAAATCAAGCCTTTTCTAAAGGTGTGTGTGAGGTTAAGGCAAGGAAGTAAGAATAAAAAAAAATGAAATTGCGCTTCTTGACTCAAGGTAGCTCTTCATCCCTTCTTGTATACTTATCTTGGTTGTTGGATTCTTATTGATGGCTTGTATGTGTTTTTAAACCATGACTTATACCCATTGCTATTGGTTTGATGATTTGATATCATTATGAATCTTAAAATATTTTTGGATAGTGTATAGCTCTTTATAGGTGAGGTTATGTCAAAAGTCTTTTGAATTTAGTGAGATAAAGTCAAAAGTCTTAAAGTAAGGGTGAGACGAGGCCAAAAGTCTCATAGAATGAGTGAGACTAAGTCAAAAACTCCTAGAATAGATTAGGCTAATCCAAAAGTTCCTAAAGCTTGATTTTGATTTCATAAATATGAATATGTTTGATGTTTGGATGAATGTAATGTATGATTGCTTTCTTAACATGAAAATATGTCATATAAGTACACTTGAAGAATGTTTAAGCTATTGAGATTCTTTAACTTCATTCCTCTCCACATTATTTCTAACCATATCTAGGGAATTTTCAAGAAGCCATGGATGGTAGCCAACAAGCAAGAATGGAACTACTTTGACAATAGATTTAAAAATTGTGATTTAATGCATAAGTATGGTTGTACATATTATTTTTATAATGTAACCACCCACTCATATGTAAAAAGGTATGATTATGCTGTATAAATCATATTTGAAGTTATATGTGTAAGGACATGAATTTTTGACATGTGTGGCATGGAAAGTATATGTATAAAGTCAAGTGAATAGGTCAAATTGAGATGCATGATATTTAGGACCTCCTGAAATGACCTTACATGTTGTATTTCATGTGTTGGATGTGCTCAAATGGTCACTTGCACTAAGGAAAGTCATTTTAAACCATTTGGTGTCATAAAAGTGCCATTTAAAGCCATAATTTACACTTGAACCAATATCAAACCATATGAACGAATTTTGGCATGAAATTTGGTAAGCATTTAAATCTCACTTAAAGCTTTTTATAGAGTCAAAGAACACAATTTTTGAAACTTTGTAGATTTATGATGATTTTTTAAATTTGGCTAAATTATGTAAAATTGCCCTATTATTGTTCATTTAGTCAATTTTGGTTTTCTATGTATTTGAGGGGCCAAACAAACTTTAATACTCATGAAATTTTAGAGGCATATATTTGACATTATAAACTTTTCATGGCCACTAAGATCACTCAATTTGGAGTTATATAACTCAAGTTATGCAAGATTAAAGTTTCAAGTCTGTATATGGACGAAAATCTAATAGTAGAACTATTCCATTAGATTTTTCATGGGCCAAACGGATTTGTTTTGATAAAAAATTTTTCCACCATGTAGATTATGTCCTGAACTTTCCAAAATGTGCTCATTGGCTCAAATTGGACTTTTCTATCTTAAGTTATAAATTTTTGAAATCAAGGTCAAAATTATTTGACTATGTGAAATCATGAAATTTTGATAGTTTAGAATGTATGGTCTTGAACCTGAATTTCTTAACTTATTTTTGTGACACTTCTAGTTGTATATTAAGGATAAAAGTTAAGATTAGTAAGTTAAAATCATGCATTTAAGTAAAAATAAAATATTTTGACATTTAATGACAGTATTTATCATTGCTAAAAGTGTTAAATTTATGAAAAATGATGTTGTAAGTATAATATGATGTAAAATTTGTGTTATCTTAATATGATATTACAGATTGGGTAGAGCATCACTAGTTTTTGAGAATTAGATCTCAAATTTGATTCTGAATCATGGGGGGTATTAGGGTTTAATTAATTAATTTAGGAGAGGGTCAGTTAATTAATTTAGCAGCAGTTGAAACCGTTACTAAAACAACTATTGCAATTTTGTAGCAGTTTTTGTTGCAACAGCTGCTATTCATTAACCGCATTTAAACACCATTTTTAGCCGTGGTTGTTATGCAATCGCCACAAAAAGCGATTTTTTTGGTAGTGAATATTAATATATTAAGTAGGTTGTAAATATTTATTTAATTAAGTAGATAATAAAGCAAGTTTAAGATAATATAAATTTATTTATTATTTCAAATTAGTTTTTTAAATTTAAAGTATTTCAAAATAATTTTTGAAAATTTAAATTTATCTCATAAAATTTTCTTAATAAAATCCCTAAACATTTTTTTTATTACAAAAAAGACACATGGCCTTATGAGAGGGGAAAATAACAAGGTGAGAATGGAATCTAGATATATTAAATCCCTCTAGAACTTAAATCTAGAAGAAATGTTACTTAATTGAAGGCTTTTGAGCAAAATCCCTAAACATTTATGCTGATATGGAATCTATATATCTTTTTTTTTCAGATGATGTGGCAAACTCCTCTCAATATTTCTCTTTCTTTCTTAAGTTGGATGAGTATTTTCTCATGCATCAACAATAATAGAGCAGACCAGAATTCCTAGAATCCAAAATGGAGATCAAATGAATAACCTAAAGACCAAAAGAATTATCCTCCCCTCCCTTCTGAAGCATACCTCCAATAATTGCCTTTGCCTTCTCTTTTTCTTCGCCTTCTTTCCCCGCCGCCACCACCCATTCCTCCACAGCCACGACACCATTTCTGGCCCCCATCTTCAAATCTTCTTAACTAGCCGCCGCATCCTCCACCGATGTCACCACCAAAGCTCATCCAATTTCCGCCGCTGATCTCTCCGTCGTCGTAAGTTGAAGAGCCAACGGAAAATCTTAATTCTGCCATAACCTATTCAAACCATTCCCATTTTTCCTCGACAATATCTATCTCAAACAATTCTAGTAATGCTGCTACTGCTCCAAACCTCTCAGTCTCACCCGAAATCACAGACAAACAAGTTAATCATATGATGCCTAAGGGCACATCCATGGCAAGTGATAGTTTTACCATCGTCAATATGCCTATGATCTCTTCTGAATCATCACCACATGAAGATACCAAACTAGGCTTCACAGTTTTTGCTGTTGAACTTTTAGATGCTCTTTCTAATCTTGCTGTTTCACCAAGATCAAAAGAACACCGAGTTCTAATTTATGCTATGGTGATCACTAGTTCTACATTTGCCTTCCTTCTTTCCTCAATTGCTCTCCTATTACGCAAGAAAAGGCTGGCCAATGCGAAGAAGATGGCAAAAGTTACGTTTCTGTGTTGCTCTGAACCATGAGTCCCTCCTCTGGTTTGCTCTGAACCACCATGGCCGCGCTGAAGGGAAGAGTGGAGGATAATAAGTATAGTTTGGGATATTGATCTCCATTTTGGATTGTGGGAATTTTGGTTTGGCACTGTTTGTTGTTGGTGATGTGCCAGAGCAGACTCATTCAAGTTAGGATAGAGAGATATTAAGAGGGGTTTGATACTTTATTATTAAAAAATTAAAAAAAATATATGTGAACTCGTTATCATGTCATCATATATGTTCAAGGATTTTATTAAATAGATTTTTATGAGAAAATTTAAAATTTAAAAAATTATTTTTAATTATTTTAAAATTAAAGGACCAATTTAAAATAATAAACAAATTTAAAAGATCATATTACTATTTTAACCATAAATTAATATTGCTTTCTTAAATTTTAATTAAACTTAAACAATTAAATACAATAATATATGACTCGATTAGGTCACTACTTCCATGTGACGTGAGTGTGAAGCCACAGTTACAAGAGGGAAATTTCTCGTCTCACTTAAATGGCGAACAATTAATGACTAGCAGGAGCAAGCCTTTATTTTCTGCGAAAGGACCCCTCCTGCACAGGGGAGGTATTGTGCCTCCCACGCCATAAAGGTTCAATGTTTGTATTTAAACTTTTTATTTCCACACACACACACACACACACACACACATATATATATATATGACTTAACCCAATCAGCCCAATGATTTTTTATCCCTATAGCCTGAAATGTTATCTTCGAATCTCTTTTTTATTTTTATTTACAAATTTATTCGAATAACATATGATGTTCACACTATTTTTTATTTTCTTTTTAATGAAAAGCAAGCCTCTGCATAAGAGGAAAAGACTCTGTCAAGTGTTGTATTCACTGGGCCGTTGTCATTGTGAAGGTTGAAGGTTCATAGTGTAATAGCCCAATTGTTTTCTTAGATCTGACAATTGGTTGGATCATAAAAGAAAAGACAATTTCAAATCTATCAGCAACAAAAAGAAAGAGAATGACATATAGTAAAAGGCACATGAAAAATGCATTTAAATTCTGGAAAGCAACAGCAAGAAGGTATATAATCTACTCAAATGCATATGTACATGATAATATTAGGGCATTTTTTTTATCAGACTAAGGCTTTTCATATCCAATTTCAGCATCCAGATCCCTCTCTTCAAAGCTTTCTTCAACCCTGATCAAATCTTTTCTCATGTTCTCAGCACTTTCTTCTGCGTTAGCCAGTTTTTCCGTTAATTTCTTCATTTCTGTCTCCAAGACAACTAGATTTTCTTTTAACTTCATCATTTCTGGCTGTAAAATGACTAGGTTTTCCTTTAACTTTTTCACTTGCTTGTCCTTCTCCATATATCCCTTCATATCTAAGGCAGATTGAACATGAGGCTCCAGCCAAGTCAAGTCAAATTTACAAGTCTCAAGTTCCTCCCATAATTGCTGAAGCTGCTCACAGGCATCTTCATTCATATCCTTCCACTTCTTGGTCTTTACAAATTGTAGAACTCGAGCCAAAGCAGTAAATGCCCACTCAGTAAACCTATGACTTCTCTTCTTCTGCCATTGGACCAATGACGGATGCCATAAACAAACTTCTTCTAGCAATGGAACAAATGATTTATCTATTTGTAATTCCATGAAATCAATACTTGGATTTGTAGGAACTTCTTTGGATTCCTTAGATACAGAAAGATTAGTAGGGTGAGTGGTAGGTTCATTCCCTTCAGATCGTACGTCGAAAAACTCCACTTCAATAATACATTTATCATTCAAAATATACCCACTATCTGGGTTACGAAATGTACTCAAAGGCAGAAAATATCTAAAGCCCCAGTAAACTTCGGTTGCACAGAACTTGTTTTTCAATTCTGCATTCAATCACCCAAAAGCAGAGGAACATTAATGAAAGAGAACTACTAAAAATACCTAAATAAAGATACAATATTTATTATTTATTAGCAATGCTTTATAGGAGTTGCTCTTCCTAGAGCCTTTTGAGCACGGGTTTTTGTCAGTTAAATAATGATATTCTTGTGTGATCAACATATAATTGTATATTATACATTATCATATTGAATTATGTTAGAACATTTTTATATATTATAATTTTTATTATAAATTATAATATTAAATATATTAAAATCTATTAAAATTTTTAAAAAGGAAGACCAAGTGACTAAAGGAAAATTCTTACCAATAGGTTCTTTAAGTGATGAAAATATGAATTTATTCTTTTCTTCTTTATTATTAATAGAATTCTATTGTTAAGACCTTTTTGGATTGATTAGAAAAAAAATATAAAAAAAACCTTAGGCTCATTCCAAAACTATTAGGTTCATACAATTAAGCTTATGAACATGAAAATTTTAATGGGTCTGGTCTTGGTCTGGCCCATCCCATCCCATCCCAGCCCAGGATCTTAATCTACTTCTGTTTTTTTTTTTTGGCCTTCATGATAAAATCATTTATTCATTCTTTAATTTGTGTGAAAAAATCAATTTTTAGGAAAGGCAATCCAATTGAATTCAGAAAAAGACCCTGAAAATAACACCAAAAACATAATTTTTAGAGCAATGATAAGCATGAAAAGGGTACCTTTTTTCACGGAGCGTTCCCTAGAAACTTGATTGACCAAAGCCAAACTACACTCTGCATTTATACTCCACCCTCGAGGTAAACTAGCAACATCAGCAACTCCCAAATATAAAGACAAGTGATCGTCCACCATGTCTCCATTTGGGTATACAAGAACTTTCCTGGGACAAGGCCAACAATAAAACACCAAAATAACAACTGATCAACAATAATTAGAAGCCAAAAGGAGGGAGGGACAGTGACACAGAGAGATGGATATAGCAATAAGTGATACAACATGAGATCTATTTTATGGACGGAGTAGT
Organism: Erythrophleum ivorense; assembly: GCA_026724425.1. Classification (NCBI taxonomy): domain Eukaryota; kingdom Viridiplantae; phylum Streptophyta; class Magnoliopsida; order Fabales; family Fabaceae; genus Erythrophleum; species Erythrophleum ivorense. The sequence goes on from JAIUCV010000009.1 coordinate 49,113,939, forward strand.
GAATATCCAATGATAGGAGTTTTGGAAGGGCAAAATATGAATGTAAATAAGCAAAGGATAAGAGAATCAATTACCATGCACGATCGTCAATGGCGAAAGCCTCAGAGTATAGCGCCTTGGTCTTCAATTTACTAAAGTCCTTGATTGTCCATGCTATTTTCTTGCATATTATATCCTTCGGTTCCTGATTCTTCATGATACAAGCTAACCTATACTACCTATATAATCAAAATCTAAACACAGAAGAAGCAAATTAATTAGAAATTTAGAATTCACAGCATATATAACGAGAGAGGAAATTTAAACCAAACACAAGACAAAAACTTCAAACCCAGATGACAAAATCAAAATTTAACGAGACACAAATGGGAATCGATCAACAAAGCAAGAGCATTTTTTGCCACTAAATTAGAACCCCACACCTGCGACAAAAATTTGAACTCAGATCTGAAAAATTACAAAACAAGTGATGGGTGCATGTATGGTGATTGTATCATGTCGCTGAGGGATAGGAACATAACTCCCTTATTGATGAAGCTCACAGCCTATAGACGCAGAGAGCCTGAGGCGAAAGGAAGACTGATAGTGTGATACAAACCGGTTTTTCTGGATACATATTGCAGTAAGAAAAATGCATACAAAACCCCAAAGAGGAATTATAAAGGAAAGCAGAAGGAAACCGAACGCGGGAAACAAAATGAACACAGCAAGGGATAATTCTTTCTTGTTCCAGTCAAGGAAGAGACTCCAATCTTCCAATTCATTAGGAAGAAATTCCAAATGGAGAGTACCACGTAATTCTTTGACAAAATTCTTCACTGACTTGTATAACACAAGATTCAGCTATTTATTATAAGAAAGAACACGCGGTCCCTCACTACTAATAAAAAATAAAGGAAAAGGAACACGAAATGCTTGTACCAACAGAGTAATCCCAAAATATTCACCTTATTTGTTACCTTCTTTAGCTTCAGCTTCCCAAATCAATCACTAAACCACTCAATTCATATGTAATCTTCTGTCCCAACAGGCTTCCTTCTCAACATTTTCTCATTCTGCTCCTCATTCTACATAATATACACATTGTCATGACCTTTACTTGACTGGTATGTATAATAGTGACGGTAATGAAGCTGGCTTTTCTAGTTTCTACCACGATGGTGAAGAAACTTCACTGAAAAGAAAAGGGAAGAGCAATTCGGGAATAAAATGATTATGCTTTTTCTTATACTTTTTGAACTTTATTCCTTTTTATGATTTTTTTCCATTGTGTTCTTAGTTTTTGGAATCAAAACTATTATCGATTCTGTTAAAGGTTCAAGTTACTGAATCACTTATTTAAGGTCACTTAAAAAAAAACTTAATAATATAAATAAGAAAAGTCATACATTTTATTAAAAAATAATCAACTGTAATATTAACATGATATTTTCACTTTAACTATAAATGATCAAAATATGTACACACAATAAATACTCATAGAAGTTATTTGGATCTGGATATAAGATGATTGTATTAACAAAGTTGCTAAGGGAGAGAAACGTAACTCCCTCAGTGATGAACTCTCAGCCTTTAGACGTGACGAGCCAGACGCGAAAGGGAGACTGACATTGATGGTTGTAAAGCTGCCTTTTATAGTTTCAAGTGAAGAAATTTCGCTGAGGAGAAAATGGTAGGGCAATTCGGGAATAAAATAATTATGTTTTTTCTTATATATATTTTTGTCTAACTCGATTTTCCTTTTTCTGCTTTTTTTTTTTTTTTTCAAATGAGTAAATTCATTGGGTGCAGGTCTAATCTTACTTGTACTAATAAGACTATCTTTCTTTACAAGTGTTGTTTTAGGATTAAGTTCGTAATTATAATTTTTGAAATTTGACTATGACCCGGTCAAAGATTAAGATTGGTAGGTCACTTATAAGATTATTTAAACCAATTTTTATTAAAATATTTTTTAAATAATAAAAAAATTGAAATAAATATATAAAAAAAAGTAAAAATCTTTATAAAAAACTAGTGAACTCGAAATATGAAGTTTAAATTTTATTGTAGAAAAAAAAAGATAAATATTAATATATTAACTAGTACATAAATATTTATTTAATTAAGTAGATAATAAATTAATATTACTTTCTTAAATTTTAATTAAACTTAAACAATTAAATACAAAAATATATGACTCAGTCAGGTTACTACTTTCATGTAAGGTGAGTGGGAAGCCACAGCTGCAATGTATGAGAGAAATGTCTCGTATCATCTAAACGGCGAACTGTTAGCAACTAGCAGGAGCAAGCCTATATATATATATATATATATATATAAATAAAATTTTCTTTTTCCGTTTGCAAGCCTGTATTATTTTCTGGACGAAAAGCAAGCCTCTACATAACATAAGAGGATAAGACCCCACCGGGCTTTGTATTGATTAGGCCTTTCATTGAGAAGGCTTGGACATGAGAAACAAACACTTGCCTAGTGCAGCAGTCCAATTGTTGTTTTTGGACCGAATTGCTGGTCAGTTCGCAAGTTAAAGTTTAAAAAATAAAAGACAATCCCAAACCCATTACCCCCCCCCCCCCAAAAAAAAAGAACTACATATCCTAGGTGGCACCTGAAATTCATGACATATCCAAAGCTCCTTTTTTTTTTTTTTCATGATAACAGTGCATTTAAACATTATAAAGTAGGGACAAGGAAGGCATCATACACTATAAGAAAAATGATATTTTCTTGCGGTTTTTTTTGGTTAGAAAAATCTAAAATAATTTGTGAGAAAAGACATTCTTGCAAAAATTTTCACATATTTTGGGTCATAAAAAAATGGTATTATGAATTCAAAATTCTCATAAAATTTTTGGTGAGAAAATCTTCTCGCAAAATAATTTCATAAGAAAAATTCATGAACAAAAATTATTTAAAAGTTGTGATTTTTTTTAGGGTTTCTCGTGGAACAATTCCACGAGAAACGTTGGTAAGAAATTTTTTATGATATAAATTTGTGCAAAACCAAAAAAATTATTGTTTTAGTTTCTCACATAATTTCTCATGAAATTTTCTTATGAGAAATTCCACAAGAAAATTGTAATTTCTCATAGTTATTTATTATGAGAAAGTTAAGAAAATTTTACATTTTTAAATTTCTCATAGAAAAATTCAGCAAGAAAACTATAAATTTTTTGCTATAAACATAGTATTCATACATCAACCCTTATTTAAACAAGTGAAACTTATTTAAATAGTCAAGAAGCTCAATTCCTAAATTTAGCCCACTAATAACAAAGTTGTAATAATTATAGAGCTACAATTTAATAAACATGTGTTAAAAATATTACAAAATAAATTATATAGCTACAAATCATAAATCCATAATGATGTCACATAAATAATAGTCCTGTGATCCTCATTTTCATCGCCACTATTATTTTCACTACCACCACCGCTATTATCATGAGTGATTTTAGGTTGGGAAGTGCCATCTCTCAATGCCTGTACTCATATGAGACATAATTTGTTTCATGAAAGTTTTCATCTTGTCTTCGTGGGCTTTCTGCATCTTAGTAAAACTTGTCTCATAAATTTGGGTTTGTTTGGATGGTTTCTCCTTTAATTTCTTCTCAAATAAGGCCTCTAAGTGTGCTCTCATATGTGAAAGCATATCAGGACCATATCCAAAATGTTATGTGCTATTATAATTAAGAAGACTAGCTTTTGACCTAAACCTATATGCACGACCTTTTTTATTTTTTCTACTAACAACCTTGAGCTATATGGAAGAATCAGTGTCATTCGACTCTGACTCTTGAGTTTATTTCATTTGCTCATACTAGCTGAATAAGGAATAAGTAAATATTAAGTACATAAACAAATTAACAATATATTTATCATATAGTAACAAGCTTATTTATAAACTACGTAAATGACTTACGTATGTGTCAGCGACTTTTTTACCAACCAAACCCCCTTTTTTCCTCATTGTGTTGTATCATCTTGAAGACCTCAGGGATTTGAACCTCTTTATCAAACTCCACATCCTACAATACTTAGATAAACTGCATTAAAATTATAGCAATTAAAATGATCTAAACATTAATAAAATGAAATTAAAACATTCAAAGAATGCTTATCATTCTTCTTTTATGCTATAAGAATGGCATATGCTTACCTCTATGTAAATATCCTCCACTATCTGCTACACCATTTGCCTTATTGCGTGTAGACTTGACCTTGAACTCATTGCTTTGCCAATACTCATCTAGCTCAGCTTAAGTTGCTGCAGACAACCAGTTACCTTTGGTTTTTCCAATGTGAATGTTCTTAAAGGATGCATGCATGATAGTGCTACATTTCTTCCTTCATATCTTGTAAATTTGTCGCTTAACACATGGATCCCAAGCATATATTTCTCGCATTAGAAACAAGTCAAGCTGATTTTATAAAGAATAATAGTAACACATTAACTATGGTTATTATAACATCTAAAAAGTTATAGAATTAGCTTACCTCAAACTCTATAAACCATAAGTCTTTCACAATATTAGGGGCTTCAATAAATGTTGGTCACCTATGCTGAAGCTTATTATGGATGATCTAAGGCAATATGGTGACTGGTAGAACATGTGGATAAAACTTGCATAATAAAGAGAGTTAGGTAGTAAATGTACAAATAATAACAATTATAATATGAAAAAAGCAATGTGTTTAAAGGATTCTTACTTATTAACCTCTTAAAGTCTAATAACCACTCATTCATCACTCAGTCTCACCCATTACTCATATCGAATGGGATGAGAAGATGAGCTAGTCACATTTATGCTTAGAATACGTATGGAAAGCCTTTTTGAACCAATGAAAGTGAGGAGTCGGGTTATGTTTAAATGCATAGGGATGGAAAAGAAGATGATGCAGGTGCTGATTAGGGAAAGTTCTTAGCATGTGGAGATAATTGTGGAAGTGATGATTATGCTACAATTAATGGTATCTAAATAAGCTCAGATTGTCATACAAACGTCCTTTTGCCTTGTTTAGTCATAGGAGATCTTTCACCTTTGTTACGTCCTCCATCTAACATCTAAAAGGCAAAATGAAAAAACATTTTAGAAGTAAGCATGAGTACATAATTCATGCAAGACAAACAAATTGTTAAGTAATAATAACAACTTTTTACCAAAATTTATTAATTACTTACTAAATAACAATCATTGGGAGGATTCTCTTCAATATCAAATGAGTCACTGCCTAATAATTTTTCCCTTAATACTTCATTGCTTTCTTCTTCATATTCACCAGTTTCATCAATAAAAGAACTAATATGTGCACTATCTATTTCTTTACTCTGACTCATGTTATCTCTTAGATCTTGCTCACTAATGTTAGTATTAACCAACTGAGGTGAACCATTGATCTCATCTTGGAATGATGTATCTAGATTATCATCACTAGGGGCATCAATCCTATTCCTTGTTTTTGTTTTAATCACAACAAGCCAATCCTTTTTATTGGATATCGATTTTGGATATGGTATAAAATACACTTAATTGGCTTATTAAGCCAGAAAAAAAAGGTCATTGCCCTTGTATGTTCATTTAGCTTGGACCTCCATAATATCATATTTAGAAGAAACTTGAGTCTCTTGATTGGTGGGATCATACAATCATAATTGAAAACTATCAATCACTTAATTGGTAGGCTAGTAAACTCTAATTGGACAATCTACACACTATGATATGAGAATTTAACTATACCATGACTATTTACTTTTACATATGCTCACTATTGTTTGTCTTCCTCTTTTTTGCCCAAGAGGTTGTGTGAAATTTGTAGCTATTAACAAACCATTGATCCCATATATGCACAAGTCTTAAAGGATCCTAAGCCAAAGAAACTAACAAGGCATCTTATATCCCATTTAGAGGGCTTAAAACCTAATAAAAAAACAAACACGATTGACATATAATATAAGAATTTTAGTTTCATGAATTTATAGTCTCCTTTTACAAAATTCAAATGAACTTACATAAGTTTTGAACCATTCACAAAAATAAGATGAGACATGCTTATCAACTACCTCATTAGATAAAGTAACATTCATAGAACGTAATGCCTCAATATATAAACTGCAATATACCATGAAAGGATTAACCCTGATTAGTTAGAATATTACATTTGAAAAGAAAATTATATATTTAATCAATTAGGAGAGAATCTTACGTCAGGAAAAGTTTTGCCTCTGAACAATTGAAAAGAACATACAATATTATAGCACTAGACTTATTATTAGTAAGATAACAAGTGTTATTAGTAGTTTTTTCATGATGCTAGCCAGGATAGTTGAAGATAGAGGTGGGAGGATAAGTATCACACTCCTTACCCTTATCATTTTAACAAACCCTCTAGTTCTTGAGTGAATATCTGACTCAAAAAATAACAAGAATAGAAAGTTGAAGTTTCTTCAAGTATATATGCTTCACAAATAGATCCTTCAATATGAGCTTTATTTTTAACCTTTCTCTTTAGTGTATACAAAAATTTCTTAAATGTATACATCGACTTATATTGTATAGGTCTACCCACTATTGCTTCATACACCAAGTTAATAGGTAAGTGCTCCATGACATCAAAGAAACTATGAAGGAATATCTTTTTAAGTTTACATAAAATGAAAAGAATGTTTTGCTCCATCACATTAAGTTATTTGGTTATAAAGTAGGAGCAGAAAGATCTCCAAAGAAATAGCACAACTCTATTAAGGTATTAGAGATCGTGGTTGGTAAACCATTGCATATAATTGATAATAGTTTTTTCATGAAAATATGACAATCATGACTTTTTATCCCTATTAAAATGCAACTTTTTATATCAATACGACATCTCAAGTTGGATGCATAGTCATTTAAAAGCCTTAGAGTTTTAACTTATTCGTATATCACCTGCTTTTGCTCCATATTAAATGTGTATGATGCATTGGGCTTTGCCATTTAACCATTGCCTCTATCTTCCATGTGTAAGGTAGGTCATTTTAGTACACAACCAAATCTAACTTTGCTTTTACATTATCTTTCATCTTACCTTTCAGATCCATCATTGTGTTAAACACATTATGAAAAACATTCCTTTTCATTAGCATTACATCTATATTATATGGATTCAACAAGTTACATTAATAGGGAAAGTCTCAAAAAATACTATATTTACTCCAATTATGGTTCTAACCATACCTCTCCAAAGATATGCTTAGAAATTTTGTTATTTTAGAAAATCTCCTAACTTGCTCAAGTAATTCCTCTCCTAAATACCTTGATGGTAGTTGTGAAATCTCAATGGTATTTTTCAGGAAGTTTGATTTATTTTGACAAAATGGATGATTTATTGGCAAGATTTGATGATGACAATCAAAATAACAAGTTTTTTCTTCATACTTCAATTGGAATGCCTTTGAACAATCCATGTAAATAGGATAACTTAATCTCCCTACAATTTGCCAACTACTTTACATGTTGTAAGTTGAAAAATCATTAATAGTCCATATAAGGGTAGCCTTTAACTTGAAATTTTGTTTCATAGAGATATCATACGTTTGCACTCTCTTTTCCTAAAGTAACTTCAAATCATTAATTAAAGGTTATAAGAAAATATCAATCTTACCTTTTAGATTATAAAGCCTAGATATTATTTTTTTAAAAAATATATACTCCTGTTACATACACATGATAGGTAGAAGATTATATGGAGTAACAATTACAGGCTAATAAGAGTACATCTTAGAACTTGAACTAATAGAATAAAACCATTAATACAAAGACTAAACCTAACATTCTTGAGCTCTAGTGCAAATTTTGGATGAGTTTGATAAAAATGCTTGCAAACATTTCCATTCGATAGATGTAATAACATATTTTTATTTTCATAACTATGGTTTTCATGATGCCATCTCATATACTTAGTTGAGGTATTAGAGGTAAACAATCTCTAAAGCCTTAGAATAATTAATAAATATCACATTTATTTGTTAGAGACTTGCCAAAATCTCCATTTTCCTACTCTTGCCTTCTTAGATCTAGCTTCACCATAAAATCGATATTCCCTACCATTTGCTACATCACCATAATACAACATACATCCTTTCTTACAACAATCAATCTTTTGATAACTATAACCAAATTCTTGGCTTGGTATAAGTTAGTAGGCATTCAATGATTAGCAAGCAAGATTTCAGTCATTAATATGATAATCTCATCGGTCCATGCCTCAAGAATGTTATAATCAGACTTGATACTCAACAATCTCATAGCCATTAACAACACTATATGATTTTCACACACATCTTACAACGGAGCTTGTGCAGCTCTTAACATGTCATAAAACTTTATAGAACATGGATTAGGGTCTTTAGCCATGTTATATCTCTCAAATGATATCTCAGCTACATCCTTAGCCATCTGCTCATATGGATCAAAATCCATATGAAAGTTAGGTTCAAATAGAGTCGATGGTAGACATTCTTCTCCATAATTATGCCAATAGTAATAATTAGGCGTAAATACCTCTTTTATACAAATGCATCTTGACTTCATCTAAATTATGATACCTCATATATTTATATTTTATGCAAGGACATCTAAACTTTTCTTTTTGTTTAAATACATTTAAATGACTTGCAAACTGAACAAACTCCTTTACACTTACAAAAAGCTCTTGCCTAATCCTTTGATGATTACTCTTTGTTCTATTATACATCCAATGATGATATTTAGGAAAATCCATCAGACTTAATTCCCTCAAAAGTTTGCAATAAACACCTCACTTAAATGCCTTCCAAATAGTCTTCTTTCTCACAAAGCACCACTTCTACTTTAGATTTTGCCAACACGAAATAATAAATCAAAATACAAATAATTTCAGAAATCAAAATAATGTTATTATAGATTCATGAAAAATATGACACTTAGAATTATGAGATAAACAATCACAAATTAGAATGGTAATGACTAATGACACTTAGACTTGGGTTTCTTGAGATTCTCTGTCTGTGTCAATCCAATGCTATCCTTATTTACATTTGTTTATCAATTAATTACCATAAATGCTCACTGTATATTCATATTTGCACTCCTACTTTTTCTTTAAAGGCATGTGTCTTTTCTTAACTCAACCATTCAATATTAAACAAAAAAATAAATAAACTAAAAAGTAATTGGAATGATAGAATTAGTTATGATATTTGTAATGTAGAATTGTAGATTGATTCAATGATTGAAAAATCTCACATTATTTCTTTTTTTTTTTCTTCCCCTTTTTAACAACAAAGTCTCTGCTAAAGCTATTCAAGTTGAAGCTACTTTTGATAACTGAATATCAACATAAAAAATATAAATATAAATATAAATATAAATATAAATATAAATATAATTCATTTTAATTAGAATAATTATCATTCTATATTATTCTGAATTGCTTGAAACAAAATAAAACAAATTCTACAACCATTATGTCGATGAAAATAAAGAATAATTAAAAGCACTTTGTTTATAAATAAAATATTTAAATCAACTTCATATTATAATCAACTAAAAAATAAATCAACTTTAGCTAGCTTCTTATCATTTTTTTAAATTTTTATAATAATAATAATACTTAAATATAATCTCCAATATAATATTATATATATATATGGTGATTAGACTATATTATTTTTTGAGCATAACCATGTCAAATAACATAAGTACCAGAATGTAACTTCATAATGTCCTCTCCATATTATTCTTTTTATTCAGTATAATGTTTATCTTTTATTATTTTGTGTTTAGATAGTGCACTTTAATGTTCTGTTGGCCAAGCATTTAAAAATAAAATTATTAAGTACTAGTACAAAAAACTTTACCAAACTAAACGAATTTCATAAAACAATATTTTCCCCAATCCCTTTCAAATCAGATCAAAGTTCTTTTAAAAAGTTTTAGTTATGATAGATGCATGCACATAGTCTAATAATCTAATCTCAAAACTTTCCTTTCTTCAACTAGTTATTATCCTCATGCATTGCAGGGATGTTTAAATATTTTTTGAAATACTGTACACACACACACACACACATGCATATATATATACATATACATATTTATATAGATATGAGATTAATAGAATTGATCACAAATTAATTAATAAATGAATTTATACACATACACACACACACACACACACACACACATATCAAATTTAAGAAATTAAAGTTGTTTCTGATGGGATTTGCGGTGATCGTAAGCATAGTAGAATTTTAAAATTTTGATCATTGAAACCTAATATTAGGAGTATGTGTAGAAACATAAATCAAGATAAAACAAGAAAGTTACCTTTTATTTGAGTTGTGGTCGAAACTTACCTATAGATTCAGTGATATGTGCTTTTATGATATCAACACGGAGTAGATGAAAGTCTTTCTCACTTTGTGCTTCTGCTAAGAGACGCCTCTCACTATCTAGGGTTAGAGTTTTCAAAGTTTTAAGTGAATTGTGATTTAGAGATACTCTCTTAAGTCTCTATATGTTGCCTTAGTCCTACTTAACTTCTTGTTAGCAGAAGCACAAAGTGAGAAAGACTTTCATCTACTCCGTGTTGATATCATAAAGGCACAGATCACTGAATCTATAGGTAAGTTTCGACCACAACTCAAATAAAAGGTAACTTTCTTGTTTTATCTTGATTTATGTTTCTACACATACTCCTAATATTAAATTTCAAATGCCCAAGCCCAATAGAGAGAAAGAAAAGATAGGCCCAACATAATGCAATATTATTTAATAGTACTTTAATATTAAATAATATATTACGTCATAATATAATCCAATTATATTATGTTAGACTTTATTATTGAAATATCTAGTCTAATTAAAACCCTAATATTATTATAATATTTCAATTTCATCCTTAGTCTTTGTGTGTGATCTTGTAGGTTCTTATTATGTTGGTAGTGACCTAAAACAAAAAGAAAATTCTTTTTTAGGATTGCAGACAATAAGCAATATTTAGCAATACATTATTGTCACCAAAGTAAAAAGAATTTATGTGACTTGACACATACTTAATCGTTGACCAATTCCATACAAATTAGTGTCTTTCGTACTGATATCCATATTGATTTAGAGGCATGGAATTTGTCATCTTTGCCAACGATCAACCTACGTTTCTTAACAACGAGTAAACCAATCAAAAAATAAATGATCAATATTATATATTAATTCATTTAAGTATGGTCATACATTTTTTAGTCTCATTCAATTAAGGGGCCCATAGATATCACTCCTCTTATATAAGAGGGACAAAATTCCATTTATATTATTTATATCCCTTTGCATGATTCATGATATATCCAATCACTATCTTATCTGCCATCCCAGTTATAGAGAACCATAATGACTTCAGGTCAAAAGACTTTTTACACTATCGTCACATGAGAATTGCTAATAACTATATATAATCCATACAACATTCTCATAACAAGTCAGTCTAATACATTTATTCTCTAACAGTGTACCTATGTATTAATTTTATATTATATATCCATAACTTAAAGTCATTAATTACCATACATACTAGTCTTCATGTATTATTGCTATCCCAAATCATAATAATACTTGACTAGAGACAATTTAAGAATAATAATTATTCTAGAAACAATTACCATATTAAGTTATATTACACAGATATAAAACAAAATATAATAATTGTATTGCTTCAAAAAAATATGATACAATGTATGTTATATAATCATCTCATGACTGGTTTTTAGGGCATACACTAACAATTTCATTACATAAATTCCTTTCTTCAAGGAATGAATTCTTTCAAAATTCGTGTTTGCAAATATATCTTATAATATTAATGTTTTCTTTGAGTAAATAGAAAGGTATGAGAATTATAATAGAATTGTTATTTCCAAAATAACGAAGATGATGATTGGGAGTTAGGGAAATTAGGGAACAATAGAAAACTTACTAGATTAGAGGGAGAATGATGACAGGAAGGATGAAATCATGTTGGAAAAGATAAAATCATGAAATGGGAGGAAGGAAAGCATAGAACAAGAAGGAATGGATAAATGAGAGCTAACTTTTACTCTACAAGATGAAACAACTTATAATGGATGGAAAAAGGAGCTATGGTGAGTGGTTGGACATCCTTAGTTGCAACACAACACTTGGATAGCCGAAGAAGTGGAAGATCTACCTCAAGAAGCCCAAATTCAAATGCTGCAAACAAAGAGAATAGATGCAAGAAATAGTGGTTGCATCTTAGGTTTTTGCAGAAGGCGTGATGTGTTAAGTGATTTATTGTGGAAATTTCTCATAGAAAATTTTGAAAAAGTATTTAAAACTCTTCTCATAAAATAATAACATAAGAAGATTTTCTTAAGGTAATATTTTCATGAGAATCATAGGCATTTTCTCATGAAATATTTCTGTGAGAAAATTTTTCACACAACTAGAAAAAAAAATATGAAAATTTTATTTTTCTCATAGTAATTTTTCATGAGAAAAAAAATTAAATTTAGCAATTTTTATTGCAATTTTTTGTTTTGCATAGAAAAAAAATGTGACAATGACCTTTATTTTCCCTCCGAAATTGGGGATTTTTTTTTAATGTCTCATGGTTTTTCTCACTCAATTATACCACACAAATTTTAAAAACCATTACAATTTGTTATTCTTGTAGTAATTTACCATGACAATCTAATATTTCATATTCTTACAATAAAAAATCATAAGAGTTCTCCTGGAAAAATTTTGCAAGATAAATTTCAAGGATTCTTTCTCTTTTTCTCATGGATATTTTATGCTAGAAATGTAAATATATTTTTTAATCCTTGTTTCTCACAAAAAAATACTACAAAAATATATTCTTGCCATACTGTAGCACCTTTATCACGGTATTTCTCACCAAATTCTCACAAAACATTTGCATGAGAATTTACTATGAGAATACTACAAATATTATGCATCATGACAATTTCAGCGAGAATTTCCTTAAGAACTTCTCATGGTAAAATTTTTGTGACAGTTTTTCATGAGAAAATCACTATTTTTTTTGTAGTGATATCTACTTAAATGCTTATGTACATGACAAATATTATGACACTTGATAAATCTAAGGTTTTCAATACCCAATTTCAGCATCCAAATCCTTTTCTTTAAAGCCTTTTTTTGCATTGACCAAATCTTTTTGTATGTTTACAACATTTTCTTTTGTGTTAGCAAGGTTTTCTCTTAACTTCTTTATTTTGGTCTCCAAATCAAATAAGTTTTTCCTTAACTTATTCATTTATGTCTCCAAAGCAACTAGTTTTTTCTTTAGCATTGTCACTTGCTTTTCTTTCTCTGTATATCCCTTCATACCTAAAGTAGATTGAACAGGAGCCTTTAGCCAAGTCAAGTCAAATTTAAAAGTCTCAAGCTCCTTCTACAATTGCTCAAGGTGCTCATAGACATCCTCATTTATATCCTTCCACTTCATGGTCTTCAAAATGGGAAAACTCGACCTAAAGCAGTAAATGTCCGCTCAGCAAACCTATGAGTTCTCTTCTTTTGACATTTGATCAATTAAGGATGCCATGAACAGACTTCCTTTAGTAGTGGAATAAATGTATTTTCTATTTGTCTTAGATCCTCAAAATCAATGAGCTTACCATTTTGATTTGCAGGAACTTCTTTAAATTCGTTAGATAAAGAAGGATAAGCAGGGTGACTAGTAAGCTTAGTGCCTTCAAATCTTATGACAAAATACTCCACTTCAATAATACATTTACCATTCAAAATATACGTACTATCTATGTACTTAAAGGGATAAAAGATGACAAACCCCACTTAATGGCATTTGCAAGGAATTGTTGTTTTATTACTACATTCAATTTCACAAAAAGTATAAGAACATCAAGGAAAGGGAATTGTTATAAGAATATGAGCACGGATTTTTTGCAATCACACTAGTGATTGCAAGGGATGTAGTTAAGTATTTGCTTAACTTGTGTCTTTTTTTTTTAAGATAAAAAATTTTAACTATAAATGATGAACAAATATATAACTTTACTTTTGTCTTCTTTATTTTTGATACAAATTCTATTTCCAATAAGAAAACATAATGTACCTTTTTTTACGGTCTTTATAATCCAATAGTTTATTTATTATTTGAGTTTTATGAGAAAAATAATTTTTTTAAAAAACTTAATTAGATTTAGAAAAGGACCTAAAAATAACACTACCAAACCAAAAACTTAATTTTTATAACATTAGTAAGTATGAAAAGGATATCTTTTATCATAGAACGTTCACTAGAAACCTAATTGACCACAACCAACCTAAACAATGCATATATACTCCACCTTTTAAGCAAATTTACAGCATCAACTATTGATAACAATATAGATAGGGACTTCCTATCTTTTCCTTTTAGGTATATTTGAACTTCTTTGGGACAAGTCCCAAAAATAAAATTGACTAATCAAGAAAGAATAATATAATTAGGTATTATGAATAATAAGAGAGAGATAGAGATATATGTGATACAATTTAAGATTTACTTTATGGTTGCACTATTGAATATCTAGTTTGTCACTAAGGAAAATTACAAATAATGACTTAAAGTTGTTAACATTTATTATAAAAGACCTTAAAAATTGAAATTATTCTTAAGTCCCAAAAGACCAAAATTTTGTTATGATAAGATTAAAATGCCCTTTAATGAAGTCTCATTGTGTCTCCCACAATGCCTTGCCATCTATCTTTGTGTTGCACCACTGAAGAACTAGTGCTGTCTCAGTGTCATTTTTTCTCTATCATGTCGTTGCCTTGCCTTCTCTGTGCTGTCCCACAGATGAACCAATGCCATTGCTGTGACATTTTTTCTTCACCATCTTATTGCCTTACCATCTCTAGTTGTTGCACCATCAAAGAACTAGATCTTTAATAACTAACTCTTTAACTAGCTCTTTGCCATTGAAGGACTAAACACTCATGCAACGTTGCTTTGTAATTTCCTAAAATCAGTCAGTAACTTTCTTAAAACCTTATAGTAATGGCACTAAAATGTAATAGTAATTTTCCAATGTAGGTTCCAAAGTTATAAGTTCCCTAAAATATACTAGTAACTTTCCTTAAAGCTAAACCTTTTTAAAATTTAGTAGTAACGATAGTAAAATATAATAGTAACTTTTCCAAGATTGTAATTTCCCAAAAATTAACTAGTAATTTTCCTAAAATCTAATAGTAACTTTTCTAAAATCTAATGATAATAGTACTAACATTTAATAGTATGTAAGTTTCCTAAAATCTACAAGCAACTTTCCTTAAATCTAGTTGTAACTTTCTTAAAACTTGATAGAAACAATATTAAAACATAATAGTAATTTTTTTGTGATTGTAATTTCCTTACAATTGGCTAGTAACATCTCTTAAATCTAGTAGTAATTTTTTTAAAATCTAATAGTAACAACACTAACACTTTTCTAATGTATAGGTTGCAAGGTTATAAACTCCCTAAAACTCACTAGTAATTTTCTTTGAATCTAGTAGTAATTTTCCTAAAACCTGATAATAACAATACTACTAAAACATAATAGTAACTTTGTCAAGGTTGTAATTTCCCTAAAATTGGCTAATAATTTTCTATGAATCTACTAGTAACATTCATCAAATCTGATAGTAATGATACTGATACTTAATAGTAACTTTCTAATGGATGGATTACAAGGTTGTAAGTTTCCTAAAACCCACTAGCAACTTTTCTTAAATTTAGTAGTAACTTTCTTAAAACTTTATGGTTATGGTACTAAAACACACTTGTGGTAAATGGAAACTTGTAATTTTATTGAAACTTCATGCTTCCATTTAATCTTAAAATACGTAACACATGAAATTTCATATCAAAAGAAATACATACTATTAATATTAATATTAAAAGTTGGATTATTTACATCTCTTTGCAACTTTCACTTGCAATATTATGAAATTAAGATAGCCAACAAACTTCATCACTATAAATAGATTTAAAGTAAAAAGAGTGCAACATAAAAGAAACATAAAGGGTTTTGAATATTCTTATAATATTAATAAAATCCTTTTAGTTACAAAATTCAAGTTTTTTAACAAGAAAACTATAGTCTTTCATGCTATAGTTTTTGAACAAAGATTTGTAGCAATTTAATTTACAAGCTCTAGCTAAAAACCAAAACAAAACAAGTTCTGTAACAAAAAAAACTATAGTCTCTCATATAGTAGTGTCTTTGGTAGTTGTTGATTCTTGAGTTCCCATTAAGTAAGGTGCAAACATTGTCTTGGTAATGTTGTTGCATTGTCTCCTTGCTAACTATCAAACAGGTTATTGTCCTTTCAAACATTTGGCTTTAAAGACACCACTTCCGTAACATTTATAGCTTGTTTTGACATCTTGTCAAATCCTACCTAAAAAAGAAAGTGTCTAGCATTAGCATCTAAGGCTTATTTAGAAGTGTTTCCTCCTTTACTTTCAACAATGACATGACACTTGAAATCCTCTCTAAAACACAACTAAACATGTGAACTTGAGAAGTGTT
Source organism: Erythrophleum ivorense (assembly GCA_026724425.1). Taxonomy (NCBI): domain Eukaryota; kingdom Viridiplantae; phylum Streptophyta; class Magnoliopsida; order Fabales; family Fabaceae; genus Erythrophleum; species Erythrophleum ivorense. The sequence continues at coordinate 49,130,515 of JAIUCV010000009.1, forward strand.
AAAACCAATTTGACTGGGGAGGCAATAAAATTCTTTTGTGCATAGCCACTACACTATATTAGTTTCCTAATTCCTCAAAATGATAGTAAAGAAATTATTTTTAAAGCTACATAGCTATGCTTTTTTCAAAAGTCCATCCAATTAAAACCTAATTCTTCCCTTCAAGAATCCAACTATCTTACTGGCTATCCAATAGAATCTAAGTTTTCTAGCGCACCTCCATTGATATTAAGGAAATTGTGAACCGCAAAAATATGTAGAAGGTTTTCACTTATGAGTATGGAGCACTAGAATTTCATATGCTTATGTTGCACACTATTCACAAAGCTAAAAACTAATAAACCCATTTAAAGTCTAGTAGAGTAGCACTAATGATCAAGCTCAATCAAATACCCTTTTTAAAATCCTAAAAACTCAACCTTCAGAAATGTCTCAATCTTTCTTTTTATCCATTCGACTGGACATACATTCTACTAGTCACTTTTATGTTTTACGATACTTATAATGGACTTCAGGAAAGTTATTAGCATTTTTAACTTTGTCTCAATAATTAAGAGTTACTTTTAGTTTTAGGAACATTTATAAAGGATTTTAGGATAGTTACTTCTATATTTTAGGGAATTACAGGGGATTTTAGCAAAATTACCTAGGTTTTAAGGATAAATCATTTGATTGCTAGAAATCAAGAATCAAGACCATATACATAACCATAAGTAACCCAAATCTTAGTTAGACCATAGCAAGGAGGTAAGGCTTGACTAAAAAAATTAGAACCCACAACTAGAACACATTAAAGAAATAATGGGTCACCTTTTAACATTCAAATAAAGAGCTATAGTATTTATTCAAATGAAATCTTCAATGAAGGATCATATTAGACAGCAAAAAAGGAGTTGTAAATTAAATTTTACCCTAATTTAGATCATTCAAGTCAAGGTGTTACATCTAATACTACCCTTACCAAGAGAATGAATGACCCTTTAGATAAGACTATTAGCGTAACAAATTTCAATTGTAAGAAGAATTCTAGTTTGGAAGCATAGGAGGCAAGATTAAAGTGGATGCTTGCACATGACTCAAGAGAGAAGATTTAGCTAAGTGCTTCATTGTTCTTGTTCAATTTCTCTTTTTTCTAATTTCTTCTCCTTTGACCTCTTTTTTTCCTTCATCGTTAGTGCACTATAATCTTGTCTTTTGACTCAAAATCAATTTAAAAATGCCAAAACCTAGGAGAAAATTGAAATATATGTGAGTTAGGAGAAGGTGCAAACTAATGTTATTGACATGAGCAAGGAGAAAGAGATCGTTGAGCCTGTGATGACAGTGACCTCATTAGGATAGGAGAGAGGAGGAGCATGAGGCATGAGTTTATGAGGGAGAAAGATATCACTATTGATGGGAGTGAGGGGGAGGTTGCTGTCAATAGGAGCAAGGAGAAGGAGACTATTAGGCAAGGGAGAATTAATGAAGCATTTTGGTTCACCCACAAAGTAACAAAGAGTACTTCCATCTCTTTAAACGCAAAATCAGATCCTTTGGTCTTGAAATATAATTTGGATTGTTAAGGCTTTTTATTATAATTATTGCAAAACTTGGGTCCTTATGTGTAATTTTCTTTTATCATTACATAATTGCACAACAAAAAGAGATCGTTACTAAGCTAAGGAAAAGAGCATATGGGAGAGTGTGTGACGGGTCTCGATCCTTTGCGAAGCAGAAAAGATGCGCACAACGTACGTATCGGCCAAACGACATCGTTTTGTGGTCTGTAAATCCCAGCTGTCCATTCCACACAATTTGAGCCATTGTTTTGAAACTCACCACGTCCTTATACCTTGAATGAATGCATGAGGGCCCCTCCACCCCGTGGGCGCCCAAAAAAAAAGGAAAAAACACAGCAAGCTCGATCTGTCATCTTCAATCTTGAGTTCATCCTCAATCCAAAGCATGCAAACTCAGGTGTTCTCTTAAGCATTCTGTCACAACCCCAAATCTGCTAATGCCGACGTTGGAGCGTGAGGTCGAGGGTCCAAGGTTGAAGAAGGCAAAAATATTTGCCTTTATTAGATTAACAACTTGGCAAAATAAAAGAGTCTAAATGAGAAGTTCTACAATTAGAAATGATATATATTGGTAAGAACTAGTTAAGTGAACATGTAAAAGAAATAATGGAAACACTTGCTATTAAATTTAATCTGATTAATTCAATTTTCTTCACAAAATTACAATTCTTTTAGCTTCGATTAGAGAGTATGAGAAGGTCAAAATTCAAACTAAAGAAAACAAGTTCTAATCATATGCTAGCAAAGTTGTCTGCATTGTTAGACATAAATGACAAAGATATAGGTTGGGTGGTGATCGGAAGAGGGAGTTCAACTACTGTCTTTAGAGCATTCAGCAGGGGTTATTCCTTACCAAAAGTCAAGATGACAAGAGTGTCTTCCAAAGTGTCAGACCAATATCCGATGAATGCACTTTTACGCATGGGGAGAGTTCTTTCCTTTAGCTTAGGGACCTATAAAAAATGGGGCTCAAGTGATAATCTCTGCATCGTTATTCTTCGCTATACCTTTGGAGTGCTCTTTCCTCGCTTCTTTGGGGGAAAATACTTGCTTCTAGACTAGATTGCTGTGCATCTTGCTTTCAAACGTCCCATTAAGACTAAGCAACTCAACTAATTTTATAAGGCTTCAAGGAAGGTAGGTTATGGAATGATTCAACAAATATGCAGAGTGGGAAGACAATATGGAGACATTGGGATTGGTGGGTGCCATAAGATATTTCCTACAACCTCTATTTCTTAGAGGGCCTTATAGTCACTCTTACTTGGTTCCCTCTTTTAAAGGACAAATTGAAGGAATTTTGGTTTATGAAGTGTGCAAGTGTGTTATGAAAAAGTATGTTGTGTACGTGTGAAAGGAACCATGAATGGACCTGGCAATATGTAACTTGAGTCGTGTTGCATTTACGATTGTCTCTAACTTGGCAATTGTTGGATTGAAGAAGCCTCAATCTCCAAACATAAGATAAATGAATGGCAAGATATATCCCCTCTCTCCCGTTAATGGCAACAAGCTTCGGCTATCATATCTATTGCACAAACGCTATAAAAAAATAGATAACAACTGAGGTGTTAATGGAAGCATAAGGCAAACATATCAAAGAGCGATAATAGTTGCTTATGTGTTCTACAAAAACCTGACCTTATGTCTGATGAAACTTGGCAAAAAAATGAAGAAATTCCCGTACTTGATGAAACAATTTCTAAGGTTGAAGGCAAGCACGAATGCTGTGTTTGATGGGTTTCAGAACAATGGCTGAGATTGTGCGAAATGGACAGCCAGGATTTAGAGACCACTAAACGGCATCGTCTGGTTGATGCCTATGTCATGCGCATTTTTTTGACTACGCAGAGGATCAGGACGCGTGTGTGACATTGTTCTTTTTATGCAAAACAAGTAATTTATTTTTAAAAAAAATTATTTATTGTCAATTTTGTAGTATTTGGGAACTTTCCAAATCTACTTTTGAGTATTAGCAAAAATAACTTTTTTTTAGAAAAAATATATGAATTCGCATTTTTTCCTTTGAAGCAAAAGCAAAAGCAAAAGTAGAAAATTATTTTTTAAAGAAAAAATGCCTTTACTTTTTTGGGTCAATACAAAATTGCCCTTAATTTAAATCATTAATTACCATAATATCCCTAATCAATTTTACCTATAGTCTGATCTTTTTATACTTATTTTGATATATTTATTTTAATTAACATATTTCATATATTTATTGTGATTTTATTTTCTATTTTAATCAAAAAATAAAAGCTTAATTAAAATTGACAATAATGAATACTTAAAATCATTATGTACACTAATAATATTAATTGCAATGTAAAATTTATATATGCCATTTTTAGTAATTTGACAATAAAAGTAATTTTTTGAAAGATTTGCCAAATATATTAATATTCCTAAAAATGCTTATGAAATAATTTTGTCAAACACAAATTACTTTTTTTATAATGTATTTTTCGGAAAGAAAGCAATTTCAAAATAAACCAAAATGCACGGCAATCCCAAACAAGCCCAAGTCATGGAAAACTCAACCTTACAAGAACAAATATGAGATCGAGCTCTACTGTTGGATCACATTGAGATCTTTATATATGGTGATAAAAAAATTATTTTATACAGGAGATCTAACAATAAAAAAGCTTCACAATTTGGCCTATTCAGTACTCAGAATAGAATAGAATGGAAAATAAAATAAAAAATAATTTTAAAGGTGAAAAATGACCATTATACTTCTATTTTAGAAAAATAATAAAAAGAGATAAAAATTATTGAATAATGATTATAAGAATGTAATAAATATTTAAAAACAAAAGGAAAGGAAGGGGTTCAATGTCGAAAGGGCCGTAAAAGAAGATTAAGTGCTTTGCAACGTTGCCCTAGGGCAAACCATAACAATGGATTGTGACCAAAAGAAAAGAAATCGTAATTTCTAGAGGCTAAGGGAAAAGATATTGTTAAAGTACAACAGCTAATTAACTTTCCTATATACTATCTATATTAAAGGGCTAGTGGCTAAATGGCTTAGTGGATGATTAGTGAAATATTGTTGAAGTTGATTCATCTGTTGTAGATATGATTCTAGATCCATTAGCTGGTTATGTACACAGGACAGGCTAGCTTCCTCCGCTTGCAACTTCTTTGTTTCGGTCATCATCAATGGATTATGTGATTTTTTACCCAAAAATATAAAAAATAATTTATCCAAAAAAAAAAAAGACAACTAAAGGTGGAGATGAAAGAAACGAGAAGTAGCATTTAGGATTTATACAGAAGAGTTCTGGAACAAAAAATGAAAAAAGGACAACAGATTCAATTATACCATGCACTATCGCCGATAATGAAAATCTCAGAAGATAGCTTATTGGTCTTCCGTTTATTGAAGTCTGAAATAGTCTATGCTATTTTCTTGCATGTTATATCCTTCGGTTGCTGATTCTTCATAGTACAAGCAACGTATGTTACCTATATAATCAAAACCTGAAACCCATTAACGCAGAAGACAAAAATTAATTTGAAATTTAGAATTCACAGCACTTATCACGAGGGAGAGGAAATTTAAACAAAACACAAGACATCGAAAACTTCAAACCCAATAGTGAATATGATAGCAAAGTCAAAATTTAACGAGCTGACACAAATAGGAATCGATCAACAAATCAAGAGCAGTTTTGCCACCAAATCAGCACCCCACACCAGCTAGTTACGAAAATTTGAACGCAAATCTGAAATATAATAAAACAAGTGACGGCTGCATGTATGGTGATTATATCAACAAAGTCGCTGAGGGAGAGGAACGTAACTCCCTTAATGACGAAGCTCACAGCCTTCGGACGAAAAGAGCCTGGTTTTTCTGGATATATATTGCAGTAAGAGAAATGCGTACAAAGCCGCACGAAGAGGTTTTATAAAAGAAAACAGAAGGAAACTGAGCACAGGAAACAAAATGAAGATAGCAAGGGATAATTCTTTCTTCTTCGAGTCAAAAAAGGGACTCCAATCTTCCTATTCTTTAGGAAGAAATTCCAAATGCAGAGCACTACATAATTCATTACCAAGATTCTTCACTTGCATAACACAAGATTCACCTATTAACAAGAAAGAGCATGTTGTCCAGCACTACTGACAGGAAAAGGGACACGTAGTGCATCTATTAACAGAAAGTAATCCCAAAATATTCTTCTGATATAAAGCTAAAGGATAGATCAACAAATTATTTGTTATTTGCACCAACTTCAACTTCCCAAATCAAACATCAAGCCACGGTGGTGAAGAAACTTCACCGAAAACAAAAGGGGAGAGCAATTCGGAAATAAAATGTTATGTTTTTCTTATATTTTTTTTTGAACTTAATTCCCGTTAATGATGAAGCTCACAGCCTCTAGACGCAAAGAGCCAGAGGCCAAAGGGAGGCTGATATTGATGGTAGTAAAGCTGCCTTTTATAGTTTCTGGTGAAGAAACTTCACTGAGGAGAAAAAGGGAGGGCAAATCGAAAAATAAAATAATTATGCATTTTCTTATATATATTTTTTTGTACAATTGGAATTTTCTTTTATCCCCTTTTTTATAACTTCTAAATTAGTTGGGTGTAGAACCAATCTCACTTGCAATATTAAGACCATCGATGCCTCTTTACAATTTTTTTTTAAGGCTTCAGCTCTTAATTGTAGTTTTTGAAATTTGACTATTTATTGATCCGGCCAAGGATTCAAATTACTAGGTCACTTCTAAGATTATTTAAACCAATTATTTTAAAATAAATTTTTATATAAAAATAAAGTTGAAATAAATATATAAAAAAGTTAAAATTAATGAACTGTAATATTAACTTAATACATCCATTTTTAATCTTGAAATATGAAGTTTAAATTTTATTGTAGAATAAAAACGATAAATATTAATTTATTAAGTAGTATGTAAATATTTATTTAATTAACTAGATAATAAATTAATGTTATTTTCTTAAATTTTAATTAAATTTAAACAATTAAATACAAAAATATATGACTTGGTCAGGTTGCTACTACTTTCATGTTGCGTGAGTGTCAAGCCACTGCCGTGACGTACGAGGTAAATGTATCAGGGTAATGGTCCAATATTTTTTTGGACTGAATTGCTGGTCAGTTTGCAAGTGAAAAGAATAAAAGACAATCTCAAGCCTATGAACAATCCAAAAAAAAAAAAATGTAGAACTCAATGCAGAAGTCACATCAAATTTATATGACATGTCCCAGGCCTCTTTTTATTTCATTATGAAAATGCATTTAAACACTAGAAAGCAGCAACAAGGAAGGTATCTAATTTACCCAAATGCATATATGTACATGACAAATATTATGATATTATTGATAAGATTAAGGTTTTCCATATCCGATTTCAGCATCCAAATCTTTCTCTTCAAAGCCTTCTTCTGCCTTGACTAGATCTTTTTTTACGCTCTCAACATTTTCTTCTGTGTTAGCTAACTTTTCTCTTAACTTCTTCATTTCTGTCTCCAAAGTAAATAGGTTTTCCCTTAACTTATTCTTTTCTGTCTCCAAAGCAATTAGGTTTTTCTTCAATGTTTTCACTTGCTCTGCCTTCTCCGAATATGCCTTCACACCTAATAAAGCAGATTGAACACGATTCTCCATCCAAGTTAAGTCAAATCTGCAAGTCTCAAGCTCTTCCCACAATTGCTGAAGGTGCTCACAAGCATTCTCATTCATATCCTTCCACTTCGTGGTTTTTAAAAAGTGCAGAACTCGACCCAAAGCAGTAAATGCCCATTCAGTAAACCTACGAGTTCTCTTCTTTTGGCATTCGATCAATGAAGGATGCCATAAACATACCTCTTCGAGCAATGGTATAAATGGTTTCTCTATTTGTCCTAAGTCCTTGAAATCAACAAGCTCACCATTTGAACTTGCAGGAACTTCTTCAGATTTCTTAGATAAAGAAGGATAAACAGGATAACTAATAGGCTCAATACCTTCAGATCTTACCACAAGAAACTCCACTTCAATGATACATTTATCATTCAAAATATACCCATTAATTGGGTTATAAAGTGTGCTTAAAGGCATAAAAGATTTAAAACCCCACTCATAAGCTCCTGCACGGAACTGCTGTTTTACAACTGCATTTAATCACCCAGAAAGTAAAGGAACATCAAGAAAAGGGAATTGTTATAAGAATAATTAGATAAAAGACGTAATATTAATAGCGATGTTTTATAGGTGCTGCTCTCCTAGAGCTTGTTGATCACGCGTTTTTGTCAAGTAAAATGATGGTATTTGTGTGTGGTTAACAAGTAATTATATATATTACAATATTTAATTATAATATAATATTAAATTATATTTGGACACTTTTATAGGTTATTTAAATTTATTAAAATATATTAAAATTTTTAATAAGAAAGATCAAGTGACTAATGGCAAAGTCTTACGAATAGATCTCTGAGTGATAAACAAATATATAACTTTACTTTGGTCCTTTTTTTTTTGGATAGGAAATTCTATTTTTAGGACCTATGAATTGATTGAAAAAAAAAAAATCTGATTCATGCCAAAATCACGACGAGCCAATAAAAGCTGGAGTCTAAAAATTCCTTGAGTAAGAACTATTAGATCATTACTGATTCAATGCATAGATATAATGAAAAAAAAACTAGAGAAAGAAAGTTAGGATACAAATTACAAAATAATGGTCGATTAGATCAGCTTATAGATATATTTAATTCAAGTTAATGGGCCTAAACCTGCTCTAATATTTGGATCAAACAAGAGTAAGTATAATTATCATTATTAAGTCTAAGAACAAATAAGTTTTAGTGGGCTTCGTCTTGGTTTGGCTCATTCCATTTCAGTCCAAAAACATAATGTACTTATTTTTTTTTTTGGGGCCTTCATAATCTAATACTTTATTCATTCTTTAAATTGTAAGAGAAAATTAGTTTAAAAAAAACTTAATTAAATTTAGAAAAGGACCTAAAAATGACACTACCAAACCAAAAACTTAATTTTTAGAACAATAATGAGTATGAAAAGGATACCTCCTTTCTCGGACTTCTCACTAGAAACCTGGTTGACCACAACCAAGATGCACTCTGCATATACACTCCACCCTTTAGGTAAACTTGCAGCATCAGCCACTCCCACATATATGGCCAAGGACTTCCCATCTTGTCCTTGTGGGTATATAACAATATCCCTAGGGCAAGTCCCCCACACCCCCCCCCCCCCCAACAAAAGAAAAAGTTAATGGTCCAATCAAGAAAAAACGATACAATTATAAATTATAAAACACAAAAGAGATACAGTTATATATGATACAATTTGAGATCTATTTTATGGTCACAGTACTGAATATTCAATTTGTCATTACATAGTCGTAAAATAAAAGAGAACATTACTAAGCTAAGGAAAAGAGCATATAGGGGAGTGTTTGACATTTTTTTCATGCGAAATATTTTTTTTAAAAAGTATTTATTGTCAATTTGTGTAGTATTTAGCAACTTTCTAAATCTACTTTTCAGTATTAGCAAAAGCATTTTTTTTTGGGTGTATAAAGATAACAAGAATTTGTTGCTTTTTTCCTTTAAAGGAAAAGTAAAAGTCGAAAATTATTTTTTTAAAAGATAAAAATGCTCTTACATTTTTTCGGTCAATACAAAATTGCCCTTAATTAAAATCATTAATTACCATATTATTCCTAATCATTTTTACGTATAATCTCATCTTTTTATACTTATTTTGATATATTTATTTTAATCAAATGTTTTTTATATTTATTGTGATTTTATTTTCCATATTTTAATTAAATAAAATATTAGAAGCTTGATTAAAATCAACAATAATGAATCTTAAAAGATCATTATCTGTACAAATAATATTAATTGCAAAGTCAAATTTATATATGCCATTTTTAAGTAATTTGGTAATAAAAATAATTTTTTAAAAAAATTTGCTAAACACAATAATATTAATAGAATTTCATATCAAATATTCTTGTCAAATATAAATTACTTTCTTTATAGTATTTTTTTAAAACTTTATTTAAAAAAGAGTAGTTTCAAAATAAACAAAAATTCACAACAACCCCAAATAGGCCCAAGCGCTGTAGAAAGCTCAATCTTACGAGAAAAATAGCATATACGAGATCCAATAGTAAAATTCACCTCAAAAGATCAAGTTCTCTGCAAGATTGCCCCAAGGCAAACAATAACAATGGATAATGTGACGGAAAGAAAAGAAATTGTTAAAGTCCAATAGAATTAGCTGTCCTATATCCTATCTAATATTAAAGGGCTAGTGGCTAAAGGGCTTAGTGGATTATTAGTGAAATACTATTGAAGTTAATTGATCTGTTGTAGATATGATTCTAGATATATTAACAGTTTATATACAGAAGACAGGCTAGCCTCCTCCAGTTATGCAAATATTTCGTTTTGGTCATCATCCATGGATTACGCAGTTTTTTACCCAAAAATGTAAAAAATAATTCATCCAGCAAAAAAAATATGACAGCTTGCTATAGTTCGAGATGAAGGAATTGGGCAAGTCATATTTATAAAGAAGAGTTTTGAAACAAAACATGAAAGAAGGATAATGGATTCAATTATACCATGCCCTATCCTCGATAGTGAAAACCTTAGAATAGTGTTCCTTAATGGTTTTCAATTTATTGATGTCTCTAATAATCCAAGCTATTTTCTTGCATGTTATATCCCTCGGTTGCCGATTCGTCATGGTACAAGCAACTTATACTGGCAATATAATCAAAACCTGAAACCCATTAACGCAAAAGACAAAAATTAATTTAAGATTTAGAATTCACAGCGTATCACAAGGAAGAGGTCATTTAAACCAAACACGAGATCAAAAACTTCAAACTCCGTCAAAATTTGACGAGACACAAATGGGAATTGATCAACAAAGCAAGAATATTTTTTTGCCACCAAATCAGAACCCCACGCTAGTGACGAAAATTGCACTCAATTCTGAAAAATAACAAAAGTGATGGGTGCATGTATGGTGATTGTATCAACAAAATTTTTGAGAGAGAAACGTAACTCCCTTATTGATGAAACTCAGAGGCTTTAGACGCAGAGAGCCTGCAGGTTTTTCTGGATATATATGGCAGTAAGAAAAATGCATACAAAGCCGCACAATATGAGGAATTATAAAGGAAAGCAGAAGGAAACTAAAGACAGGGAACAAAATGAAGATAGCAAGGGATAATTCTTTCTTCTTCGAGTCAAAGAAGGGACTCCAATCTTCCAATTGTTTAGGAAGAAATTCCAAATGGAGAGCACTACATAATTCTTTACCAAGATTCTTCACTGACTCGTATAACACAGATTCAGCTATTAGTAAGAATGAGCATGTCGTCCTGCACTACTAACAGAAAATAAAGGAAGGAAAATAATCCCAAAATATTCTTCTGATGGCTAATTATTTGTCACTTCTTACTTGTTCCAACTTCAGCTTCCCAAATCAGTCACCAAACCACTCAATTCATACAGTAAATCCTCTGTCCCAACAGGCTTCCTTCTCGACATTTTCTCCTTCTGCTCCTCATTCTATAGAATATACACATTGTCATGACCTTTCCTTGACTGGTGTTTATCATAATGATGGGAGTAAAGCTGTCTTTTCTAGTTTCTACCACGATGGAGAGGAAACTTCACTGAAGAGAAAAGGGGAGAGCAAGTCCGGAATAAAATGATTATGATTTTTCCTATACTTTTTTTTTATAATTTTATTCCTTTTTTATGATTTTTTTTCCCATTGTCTTCTTAATTATTGGAATCCATCTAGTCATTGACTCGGTTAAAAATTGAAGCTAGTGAATCACTTATTTAAGGTTACTTATAAATATTAGAAATTATTTTTATATTTAAAAAAAGTCTTATTGTATATAATATAAGGAAAGTTATAAATTTTATTAGAAAAATGTAATATTAACTTAATAGATTTTGTGATATTATAATCAATATGTTCTTTTCATAACAATTGAAAATGTGTGTGTGTGTGTGTGTGTGTTTTTTTTTTTAAATTCCCTGAATAAAAAATGAGGCTCAGTGTAAAGGCTAAATTTTATTTAAAAAAACTGGTAATAGACCAACCTAGTCCCCGTGAATAAAATGAAGGCTAAATTTTGTGGGGGAGAAACTGATATACCGTGAATAAAAAATAAAAACTGAGGCTCAGTGTAAAGGCTAAATTTTATTTTTTTTTAAAAATTTAAATGTAGTTGTATAAGTAAAATAAAAGATAATTTTATATTAGTTACTCCTGAGTTCAACAGCTAAGATCAATATCCAAAATACGAAGTCGCAAAATGATAGTAAGGCCTAACTGTTCAACTATTCTAATGAAGTATTAGGCGTACAAAATTTATAGCAGGGGAATTTAATTTTGGCATGAAAAGAGGGGGGAAAAAAAACTAGTCATCGAAGTACTTCGTTCGGATACTCATTTTTTCATTTACTTATTTTTTTTTCTTTTTTTTAAATAAGCTGATTTTATGTTTTTTTAGAAGCAAAAAAAAAAAAAAAAACAATGAACTCTTTTTCCTGTCAAATGAGAAAATTCGTGAGGTTGGAGTTGGAAAAAAAATTACAGTGAACGCTGATTTTTATTGCAGCAAGTGAAAGAGGCAGTCCCATGCTATCAGCAACATAAAAGAGAATATATGCTAGAAGGCACATCCAAAATGCATTTGAACACAAGCAAGAAACAAAAATGGCATCTAACCAAATGCATTTGTACATGACAAATATTTAGGCTTATGATTTTGATGATAATAAAACTCAAATTTATATAAAAGCATATTTATCTCTGCTATAGCTCGTATATATGTTTATTGTCATTAATTAAAAGACAAAAACTTTAATATGTAGACAACAAAAAGAGGATAGCTTTCATGTGAACAAAATATAATCTAAGTATGTAATTGGTATTCCTTTTGTCTCTTTCCCTCTTTCTACTGCAACTATTTTTGTTACTTATAAAGATGATAAATTTTTATAACCCATGCATTAAGCTTTGAATAGCATTAATGACAATTAGATTAAATGGTGTTGCATGGGAAGAATTACTCAAGCTGCCAATAGCTATAAAGGTGAAAGCTTATGAAGATTAGAGATATGCCTTACCTATTCCAACGAAAAAGAAAAAGGTCTTCATGATCAAAATTATTTCTAACTGCTAGGAGCTCCTGAAAGTTTATATATGTGTGAGAAATTAAAGAGCGAAGATATGAACAAGAAACATTTGTTGAGTATCATTATGAACATTGTATTTTCTAGTTTCTAGTTTATTAGCTTATTAAAAGCAATCTTTGAGCTTAAACAGAATATCGTAAAAAGAGAAAACCCTTTCCTTGAATCCTTGTTGTAAATTTCTGAGTGAATTAGTTGAGGTTGAGCTCTACAAAAGTCTATAACAAGTTTAAAGTGAGTTTTACAAAATTTGTGTTGATGGTGAGTATGCAAAAACCATCACTGCTATAAAATTATTTTAAAAATTAAAGAAAAATCAGTTGAAAGTTTAAGGGGATTGAATGTAAATTTGAGAGGCTAAACTAAGATAAATCTTTGTGTGTTTCTTTTATCCCTAATCTCTTCTACTTATTGCATAGTTTGCCTCTTCCATTCACATATTAAGTTAGTTTGTAAAATTCATCTCTTGCTACATTTGCTCACTCCACTTACTCTGTGTTATTTTGTTGCACTATATGATTGTTTGCCTCTTCCACTCTTAGCATAATATGTTTTAATTTAAGTTGCTAATTGCTTACTCCATTTGCACTTCACATATTGCATTAAGATTATTTAATTTATTTAATCATTGTTTGCTCACTTTAATAAGCTTCTGCTCACTCCACCTGTACGTCCTTTATTTTCTATAAGTAAACTTTTAAGTAGTTAAATTTTTTGCATATCACGTATATTCAACCCTTCTTTAAGTGTGTTTATCAATTGGTATTAGAGTTAGTCTTGTTTCTGTGCTTAATAGCTGAGAAAAAAAGGTCTTTTTTGTCATAAAAAATGAATACCAACACTTTATAAGGAGCCTACTTTCAGGAAAAATTCTCACCAATCAAGCTACCCAATTGTCTAGTGTGAGAAGTCATCAAGGAAGGTCTAAAAATTCTTAAAAAAGTGGATCTGACAACAAAAGCTATTGTGGACAAGCCAAAAAGTGAATGGATAGAAGACGATATATAGCAGTTCAATGCAATCATCAAGTAAGAAATATTGTGATCTATGCTATTAGTAGATTAGAATACGACAAAATATCAAGTTGTGAGACAATTAAAGAAATGTGAAAAAGCCCATAGTTCCACATGAAGGAACCTCCAAGGTAAAGGAGAGTAATATAATTGTATTCGTATATGAATACAAACTCTTCCACATGAAAGAGGATGAAGATATCAAAGAAATATACAACAAATTTGCTAAATTAGTCAAGAAATACTCTAATCTTGAGCTTAATTGCAAAATTCTCCGAAGCGTTCCATAAAAATGACAATCCAAGGTGGATTCTATTGAAAGTGAAAATCTTCAAACACTTTCATATGATGAACTCCAAGGGATAATGATTCCCTATGAAAAGAATCATCTTAAAAAGCACGAGTTGAAGCAAAGAAAAAAGTCAATAGTGTTAAAAAAATGCTACTATTGAAAAAGTTTCATAGAAGAAGATGAAAATGATTTGGATGAACAAGATATAGCTTTTTTCTTAAAAAGGCTAGACGAATACACAAAGAAGAAAAAGAAACTCTATAAAAATAAGGGAAACACATCTAAAAGCAATTATAAAATGGAGGAACTAGGAAAGGCTACAATTACATGTTACGAGTGAGAAAAAATTAGACACATTAGATTGGAATGTCTGTATGTAAAGAAGAAAACTATTAGATCTTATAGGAAGAAAAAGGCTATGGCAGCGTGAAGTGATGAAGATGAAGACGAACTCGAATAAGAGATGGCTAATATGTGCCTTATGGCCCTTGAAGACAATGAGGTATCAAATGAAAACTCTCTCTTTTATGCTAAACTAGATGAAACCTTTAATGAGTTTCTCACTAATTTTAAAAATTTGTTTGATAAATATGAAGATCAATTCCAAATAAACTCTAAAGTAGAAAAGAATGTTCATATGCTTAAATCTAAACTAAAGTTAGTCCTAAAAGAAAATAATGATGACAAGGCCTTATTTGCAAGTTAAAGATTTGAAAACATTTATATTTTTAGATTAAACAATGTAAGTTCTAGGAATGTGATGTGTTTTTCCTCTATATGTAATGATCCTTAGTTATGGCATCAAAAGTTAGGCTATGCTAACATGCATAGTATATCTAAATTGTCCAAACTTGATCTTGTGAAAGGTTTTCCAAAACTGAATTTTGAAAACAATTGCTTATATGATACATGCCAATTGGAAAAACAAGTAAGATCTTCCTTTTGATGGGAGATAAATTAGACAAAACTAGGATATAAATGTTTTCAAATATTTGACTTTGTAAGAGATAAATTAGACAAAAAAGCACTAGTGGTTATTAGCAATTTCCTAGAAAGTCATTGGTGTCTTAGTATAGCAAAAAGCAAAGTTCTGTGGCTCTCTCTATTACTAAAGCTAAATACATGATAGTTGAAAATTATTTCTATGGATGAAGCATCAACTAGAAGATTATTCACTCAACTTTAACCACATTCACATACTCTGTGATAATACCCGTGTCATTTGCCTCACTAAGAATCCAGTTCACCATTCTCGAACAAAACACATTGGAATAAAGCATCACTTCATTAGAGGCTATATGCAAAGAGGAAATGTGGAGGTAATATATGTATAAACTGAAAATCGGCTTGTTGATATATTTACCAAACCATTTCTAGAAACAGGTTTATCCTTCTTGGAAAAAAACTAAGAATTATTGATAATATATGACATTTTTTGTGAATTTTTAAGGTAGAGCGACTTGCCTCCTCCACTGGAAGTAATGCCTCCATTAACTCATCTAAGAAGTTTCTTTTCACATGCTGTTATTGCCTTACTAAATAAATATATTTATTTGATCATTTATTCTATTATTTTTCCTTATGTTTAATCTACCATGTCATTTATATTATTCAGTGACATGTGTCCAACATCCAGCTAAAAGGACAAATGAATTCTTTTGAATTATTTGCCACATAATTTGAAGCATGTGTCAAAAACTTAATTAGTTTTCAATTGGCACCTTTTGAGGTTTAGCTTTAATTTGATGAGTAGATTATTAATGATGATTACATTAATGGCAATTAACTAATTAATGAACAAATGATCATTTTTTAAAATAAAAGGTTTAGAAGCAAGAAACAAAGCATCACTCCTTGAAACCTTCTCTTTCTCTTTCTTAAAAATTTTTGTCCTAGCATTAGAATGGTTTATGGACCAAGACATAAATTAATTCACATTTTATCTTAGAAGATCCTAATATTAGAATAAGTTTATTTTTGCTGAAAGATAATAAACATCGAAGAAAAGTATGAGAAGGGAGAACAAGCACGAAGAAGAAATCCCTACTCAAAACCCATAATCAAAATGATAAAAAGTCATCGACAAAGACCTATAATGGGAAAAAGAAGATGTCCAGAAACAACCTAGACAATCTATAGGAATCTTTATCTGAGAAACCCTAGTCAAGAAAACTTCGAGGAAAAAGAAGATTAGGGAAGAGAAACCCATTAGTGAATCTTTTGAGCATTTGTTGCTGAAATTTGGCTCACAAGATCAATTGGATAGATATCTTGCAAATTTCTAGTACAGATCCAATGTAACATGTAGATGTGTTAATTTTACTAAATTAACCCATTTAAATTACCCATTAAATTGGATTTTAAATCTATGAAATGGATCTCTTTAATAATGCCAGATGAACATGTTTATGATGATTTGGTTCGAGAGTTTTATGCTAGTTTGCATACTATCAAAGAAGACAAGGCCTTAAGTTCCTTAGTCAATGGAAAAACTGTAATAATCGGGCTACATGCTTTGGAAAACATTTTCAGGGTTTCCTTTAAAAAAGATTTAGAATATTACTTTGTTGGATACTCTTGGCCTATTCAAATGGAGGCCAAATATAATGATGCTTTTGAGGTTGCCATTAAAAGGAAGGATTTAATTACCAAAAGAAAGATAAATGCACAAGTAGTTGCATTTCTCTATTGAGTTATAGCCTACATTATAAGGACGACTATGTTCCCTTGAATTCTGACCCTAGATATGCTGTCTCATAAGGATTTGTTTTAAGTGTACAATTTGGTGGCATAACAAACATCAATGTCTTTTATTAGATGTTGAAATACATGAAGGAATCAACTCGAGTTTCATCTCAAATGATGAGTCTACCATATGGTATGCTTCTCACTTAAATATTCAAAAAGAAATGAGTCAATTTTGAAGGATACTCACATTGAATGGGCTCAATGTCTTATGATGTAATAACTCTTATATACATAAAGTACATATTTATTAAAATAAAATGGATTTAGAATTGCAATGTGGGAGAATTTAAGGCCGACCCCACAACCTTTTGAGCAAAGTATAACAAGGCTTTCAAGAGGCCTTTCCACTTCTAGCCTCTAAGAAACCAATTAAAACTTTCTCCTTTAAGAAAAATAATAGAGTTATAGTGCTTATAGTGGAGGGACAATTTGAAGAACTCTAAGAAAAATAAGAAAGTTATAGTGCCTATAATGAAGGGACAGTTTGAAGAACTTGCTAAAGAAGAAGTTGTTGCCCCTTTGAATGAAGAAGAATCCGATTTGGCTGAAACAAGACTTCTTACTTCCTCCCCTATATATCAAAGTGAAAATCCTTCAACTCCAGTGCCTCTTCTAACTTTCACCATGCTTCTTCTATCTCATTTTACATCCTTGAAGAAATGAAAAAGGCTCACGTGAACTCCATCCTCTAATTTAGATGATGACATGCCACCTTTACCTATCCTATCTCCTTCCTTTCCTAAACTAGAAATTCCTAACTTTCTTCCTCCATCTCTCCCCCTATCACTTATCTCCTCTCTAGTTCATCAATTGCCTCCTCTACCTTTAATCATTTAAGCCTTCATTCTCTCCACCAACTTTAACTGATACTCCTCTGCTTATACCACCTCCACCTTCAGACTTTTTTTGTCCTTTTCCTCCATCAAGCTCCTCCTCTTTCACCCTCTCCTCCTCTACCTCTTCTGGCCATTGTCCTACCATCAAATGATGAATACTCTAACTTCTCCAACATCTTAATAAAAATGTGTAAGACCTTCATGATGACATTGATCATATGGTGATAGACATAGGTACAATTTGAAGGTTGATAAGTAGTCAATGAGTGATCTAATAGCAACTTGATTTCATCTCCATTAAGTTGCATGACACAGAGCAAGCTTTCTAAGTTAATAAACAAGAGTTCTTGCAACATCTTAGGATATTAACTTTGCTATCATTCATCTCACTAATCAGATGGGTCAAATCTTTCATCGTATAGATTAACAACTTAAGAATGCCTCATAGTTTTTAAGAACTTTTTAATACTTTTGCACATACCAGTGATGGTTACATTTTTAATCATATATTTTGCTTAAACTTTTTCCTTGCATTGATTTGCGCCTTTCTGATTTTTTGTATTGCTTCTACTACTTTCACTGCTCTATTTATTTGCTTTCTTCCCTTTTTGTTGCTGACAAAAAATGAGAGAATTGTATGTGTTGAATCATGAATTTTGATATTGTTTTATTTTGTGTGTATGCAAAGATTTAAGGGAGAATTATAACAGAGAACCCAAAAGTAAAAAAAATTATTTTTAAGAACCTATTACCACTTGTTTTAGGATTGATTACCACTGATATTAATAACAATTAG
Organism: Erythrophleum ivorense; assembly: GCA_026724425.1. Taxonomy (NCBI): domain Eukaryota; kingdom Viridiplantae; phylum Streptophyta; class Magnoliopsida; order Fabales; family Fabaceae; genus Erythrophleum; species Erythrophleum ivorense. The sequence goes on from JAIUCV010000009.1 coordinate 49,148,979, forward strand.
TTAAATCCAGTGGTAACAGGTCCTTAAAAATAAATGTCTTCACTTCTAGGTCCTTAAATATAATTTTTCCAAGATTTAAAGGGAACATACAATAGTTTTTTACATATAAGAAAATTTTGATTTTGCGTATTGGTTTTGTCATTATGAAAAGGGGAAGATTGTTGATCTAAGGTTAACTGGGCCCATGACTTTGATAATAACAAAATCTAAAATTTATATAAAAGCTCATTTATCTTTGTTGGCCCATATATGTGTTTATCATCATTAACTAAAAGACAAAAAACCTTAATATACAAATGACAAAAAGAGAATAACTTTTGTGCAGGCAAAATATAAGTATATAATTGGTATTCCTTTTGTCTCTCTCTCTCTTTATTGCAACTATATCTATTACTAATAAAGATAGTAATTTTCTCTAACCCATGTATTGAGCTTTGAATAGTATTAATGACGATTATACCAAATGGGTTGCATAAGAAGAATTACTTAAGTTGTTAGTAGTTGCAAAGGTAAAAGTTTATGAATGTTAGAGACATGCCTTGCCTACTATAGCCAAAAAAAGGCTCTGCACAATCAAGATTATTTCTAACAGCTAGGAGCTATTGAAAGTTTATACATACACAAGAAATCAAGGAGCAAAGATATAAACAAGCAAAAATTGTTGAGTATCATTGTTAATATTGTATTTCCTAATCTCTGGTTTATCAGTTTCTTAAAAGCAATCTTTAAACTTAGAAAGAATCTCGTAAAAAGGGAAAACCCTTTCCTTGAATCCCTATTGTAAATTTCTTAGTGAATTAGTTAATAGTGAGCTATACAAAACCTTATAGAAAGTTTGAGGTAAGGTTGAAAAACCTGCATTGGTGGTAAGCACGTAAAAACTATCACTGCTATAAAATTGTTTTAAAGATTAAAGAAAAATCCCTTAAAAGGTTAAGGGAATTAGACATAGGTTTGAGGGGTTGAACGAAGATAAATCTTTATCTTTTTCTTTTGTCCTTAAACTCTTTTACTTATTACATAGTTTGCTTCCTCTACTATTGGAAGATCCTCCACTCACATATGAAGTTAGTTTATAAAGTTCATTTCCTAGTACACTTGCTCACTCTACTTACTCTATGTTATTTTGTTACACTACATGATTGTTTGCCTCTTCCACTCTTAGCATAGTACATTTTAATTTAAGTTGTTAATTGCTCATTCCACTTGCACTTCACGTATTGTATTAAGGTTATTTAATTTGTTTAATCATTGTTTGTTTGCTCCAATAAGTTTATGCTAGCTCCACTTGTAAATTCTCCACTTTCTATTAGTAAACTTTTAAGTAGTTAAATTTTCTGTATATCACACCTATTCACCCTTCTAGGTGTGTTTATTATGTTGAAAAGACTAAGGTTTTCCACATCTGAGTTCAAAATCTATATGGATTGCTTTATAGCCTTTAAGAGAGTGTTTAGTTCAATGGAGGGGAGGGGAGGGGAGGGGTTTTAATGATATATTGTTTGGTTGAGGAGAGGAGGAGAGGGGAGGGAAGGGATTAATGGATAATTATACCCTTAATTAATTTTTTTAAGATATTTTTATAAAAAAAACTTTTTCTTACTTTTTATTATAAAAAATAATTTTTTATTTTTATTCAAAAATATTTTTTATTTTTATAAAAAAATATTTTAAATCTTATTAAAAAAAATAAGATTTATATTATATTTGAAGTAAAAATAAAATAGGAGCAATTTGGTCAAATATACCCACAAAATTTCTCTCCCTTCCAAAAACCCCCACTTTTGGAGGGGAAAGGAGGGGAGGCCCCTCCTCTCCAATTTTTTCATACCAAATAAGAGGAAGGGTTCCCCTCCCCTCCCTTCCCCCCCAAACCCCTCCAACCAAATACTAGGTAAGTGACCTTGCCAAATCTTCTCTTGCTATCTTAAGGCTTTCTTATGTGCTTGCCAGCATTTTCCTTTGCCTCCTATATATATATATATATATATATATCTCTCTCTCTCTCTCTCTCTCTCTATACATAAAGTAAATTGTATATAATGCTCCTACTAAGTTAGGTCAAATATAAAAATCTTGAGTTCTTCCCACAAATGTTAAAGGTACTTGTAGGCATCCTCATTTATATCATTCACCTTATTAGTTTTCAAAAATTTTAGAACTCAGACCCAAAACAAATGTCCAAATTCATTAAACCTATGATCAAGTTATCTTTTCTTGCATTGAACCAAGGTGTCATAAACTATTGTTTGTAAGACTAGACTAGACCATCTAATTTAATCAGAAAACTAGTTACTATTTCGTTTAAAGCAACCTATAAACCAATATGCTTAAGAAGCAATCAAACTTGATAAAAAATTAAGTTGAACCAATCGATTAAAACTAGCACTAACTCATGGGTTGAATCAGTCCAGGGTGGTAATCACTCTCGAAGTTCTATTTTGCCAAAATGGGCACCAAACAGACTTAAATGTGGAAGCTTCAACATGTGTGGCAATGCCTTTTCCTCTGAGCTATCAAGTGTCTTTCAGTTGATACAAAACATTGACTTGCAAAGCCTAATTAAGATTTTATTTTGGCCAAATTTGGAATAAGCAGAATCGAACATCGAACCTTTAAAATGGTTAATGGTGCTTTTCCATTGAACCACCTTTGTCATTTAACAAGGAGATATAAATTTTTTAATAATATCATGAGAATTTAAGGTAAAATTCATATAAAACTATCATTAAAATTAGATTAAATATATTTTTAAATAAATTAGTTAAACCAAGTCATTTGTAATTTAATCATGGTCTAATCACTAATATGTGAATCATTTCTTCTACTAATTTAATAATTAATCTAATTTTTAAAACATTATCTTAAATAGACTTCCTCTAAAAATAGAATAAAAGCTTTTTGTCTTTCCTTTCATCCTAAACTCCTAAAATGGAGTTCATGACTTCATCATCTGAATTTGCAGGCACTTTTTTTAGAATTTCTTAAATAAAATTAAAGAAGTATAAGCGTGATGACTAGTAGGCTCAATGCTTGTTTGGTCAAATCTTCGGGCAAATCACTCCACTTGAACAATAAACTTATCATTCAAGATATACCCACTACCAAATGGGTTAAGAAGTTCACTCAAAGGCATAAAAGTTGTTAAACCTAGTCATCATAGATATTGTTGAATTGGTGTATAAAATTTGCATTCAGTCCTTAGAAATAGAAGAGCATCAAATGAAAGAGATGGATAATAAGATTACCTTATTAATGATGCATTATTACCATATATATACATTAATTTAATTCCAACCTTGCATGGCCATATTTAAACTATAGTGGCCACAAAAAAAGAAAAAACCTTTCAAAAGATGTCACTTCATTTTCGCACAAAGCATAGTTTCATTTTTTATTTTTAAATTTTGGCCTATGTGCCTCCAATTTAATTATCAACTTAAATAGGAGCTCCATTCAAGCATTCACAAAAAAATCTTGAATATGGATGACAGAAGAATTGATTAACAAAGTAAGCCATTTTTTCCTTTTTTCACATGTGTGTTTGGGCAAGAGAAATTTTAATCCAGAGGACATATCTTAAACTCACTTCATACTTTTTGTTTTTTAATTTTTTATGTAGTTTGCTTATAATTATAATCATCATATACATTAATTGATATATATAGTTGCATTAGATGGCCTTTGATATCAAGCTATATGAATTATCAATTAATATTATAAGTAAACATGCATCCATCATCTAACATGCATACTTAGAAATATCAAAATATTAATGTTTAGTTTTTTTTGGGCATTTATAAAGGCCTGGGTAAAGAGAACCAGAGTTTTTCTTCCATTTCCAATTTCGGCATCTAAATCCACATCTTCAAAGCCTTCTTCTGCCTTGTTCAAAATGTTTCTCATGTCCTCAACAAATTTCTTTTGCGTCTGTTAGTTTTTCCTTTAACTTTTCATTTCTCTCTCCAAAATAATCAAGATTTCCTTTAGTGTTTTCACTTCCTCTCCTTTCTCCATTTATGCCTTCATGCTTGTAGCTGCTCAAACACGAGGCTTTAGCCAAGTCAAGTCAAATCTAAAAGCCTCAAGCTCCTCCTAAAAGTTCTCATATGCATCCTTATTCATATCCTTCCACTTCTTGGTCTTCAAAAGAAGTAGGACTCGACCCAAAGCAATAGATGCCCACTAAATGAAGCTATGAGTTCTTTTTTTTTCTCTCTTTTTCTTGGCATTCAACCAATGAAGAAAGCCATAAATAAACTTCCCCTGATAGTCGCACAAAAGCTTTCTCTATTTGTGCCAAATCCTTAAAATCAACAAACTCCCTATTTCGAAGAACATCTTTGGATAAAGAAAGATATGTATGATGACTAGTAGGCTCAATGCCTTAAGATCTTATGACAAAATATTGAATTTCAAAAGTACATTTATCATTCAAAATATACCCACTGTCTAGGTTTCAAAGTGTACTTAAAGCTATAAAAGTGAAAAATTCCCTATTAACTTCATTTGCAGAAAACTAGTGTTTTATAATCGCATTCAATCACCCAAAAACACAATATTAAATGTACAATATTAGTAGGGATGTGTGTTGCTCTTCCCAGAGCTTATTAAGGGTTTTGTCTAAATTAGATTTTCTTTCTTACACTCTCTCAATTTTCCTCTCTCGTAAAATCAAGACAATCTATCTTTTATTTTTAATTTTTTATTTTTTAAAGTTTAATCATTATTTTTTTAAAAGTTCATAATTAAAAGATTATTTATTCTGCATTATGATCTTTTTAATTTTTTTTAAATCTTAAAAAAATAAATCTAGGTCATCCAAATTAATTTGAATGGTCTAAATTTGGCAATAAAGAGAGCATGGGAAAGGATCCAAATCTGTTTTTGTTAATGAAATAATGATTTTTGTGTGTGGTTAAAATATAATTATATATAAATTTTAAAAATAAAGACCAAGCCATTAAAGAAAAAATCTTATGAATAGGTCCTTTGAGTAATGAATTAAATCATTAATTGTTCAATTAATAGATATAATGAACAAAAAAATTGAAATTAAGGATACAATATTAGTATAGATGTTTTTACATTAAGTTGCCATTATACGTATGTTTGTGTTACCAAAGCTGGACTAGAGAAAAAGGTGGGCTCAGCTAAAGATTTGAGGAAGACTAGATCAAGGAAAAGGCCACAATAGATAAGAGACTCTATTGTGCATGAGTGAGATCCTTTTTGGAGTGAGGGTAGTATGTTTGATAGTTAGTGTTTGTTGCTTAAGTGATGTTAGTCTCAGCCATTGCACCATGGCCTCAATTTTGTTATGATCAGGCTTGACCCCTGTAGTTGTCAAAATTTGGCCAACATACTCTATTATGTGTTGATAAAAGGAGCACTTGGATAAATTGCAAGGAATACATGTTGAACTAAACATTACAACACAAATTCCAAGTCTTCCTTGCAGAGACTTATAGCCCATTTGGAAAGGGAGCAAGAAAGAAAGGGAAAGGGAAAGTTTAGCAAAATTTTAATTTTATTTCTATAATTATTACTCAATTATTATTTAATACTTTATATTAATTATTATTTAAGCATTAAAAGTAAGGATATTATGGGCATTTTATATTTATAAAATTATTTTTTTTCTTTCTATTTTCATATTTAATTTTTTGCATATCAGATGAGCCCTAGGTGAATTACTAAAAGAGAATATTGTCAAAGAAGGCTACCATTAACTTTTCAAGGAAAGGTGAAAAAACCTCTTTCATGGTACCCTGGGAGGTTGCAAGGGTGTTGGTGAGCATGAAAGGCATTACCAAAAATTTATAATGGCAAAAAGGAGTATGAAAAAGTGGTTTTGTGTACATCATATGGTGCCATACGAATTTGATGGTCACTAGAGCAGTCTAACTTTGAAAAAAGTGTTGCCCCATAAAGCTCATCTATGATTTCATCTATAGTGGAGATTGGATAGTTCTCCTTAACGGTAATCATGTTGAAAGCTCTATAATCAATGCAAAGTTGCTATAACTCATCCTACTTCTTAACCAAAAGCAGAGGAAGTGAAGGCACAGTGGCTTTTTTGAATAATACCATAAGCAAACATCTCACCTATCATTCATTCCTTTTCTGCCTTTTGGAAATATAGGTAACGATATAGCTTTATGTTGATAAGGGCCGGTCGTAGTGTAAGGTGGATTTGGTGGTTATATTCCCGTAAAGGTAGTAAACTAATTGACTACGGGAAAATTGAGACATAGATGGACAAGTGTTGAAAGTTCTTTGGAAGGGATGATAGTGGGTATTAAAGACTGATTCAACATTGCACGTGATTGTTTAAAATGCATGTGATTGCTTAAAAGGCACATGCTTGACTTAGTCAAGCTAGATTTAATTTGTTCTAGATTTTTTCCTTTTTCGAAGCTTTGTGTATCTTCTTTTTTTTGCAAGTTTATGAGTTTCTCTGTTAGTGGCTATTAGTAGCATTAAAATAAGGATTTAGTTCAGTATTTGTTGATTCTTTTCAATTGCATGTAAGCCTATAAATAGGCATCATTGATTCAGAAATAAATGAAGTGCAGCATCTTCATTATTGAGCATATTTTCCTCTATTTTTTCTTTGCCACAACTATTCGTTTACTTTTCTTGTTTTCTTATATTATCTTTATACTACAGTAGCTTTTTGCTTCTATTTTCTACTTTTCCAACATCATGGTATCAGAACCTAGTTTGATCTGCAAGTGGGCGTTCAACTCATGGCGACAAACGACAATGTCATGAATGTTACACAACCATCAATTCTAGTCTTCAAGGACGAATGCTATGATTTTTGGAGCATTAAAATGAAGACTTTGTTCAAGTCTCAAGAGTTGTGGGAGTTGGTAGAGAATGAGTATGCTGAGACAGATGAGGAAGCTAGATTGAGAGAAAACAAGAAAAAGGATTCAAAGGCATTATTTTTTATCCAACAGGCTATTCATGAGACAATTTTCTTAAAGATTACAGCAACAAGCACAGTGATGGAAGCTTGGACAATTTTGCAAAAAGTGTGCCAAGGCTCTACAGAGGTACATACAGTAAAACTTTAGTCTCTTCGATGTGATTTTGAAACTTTGTTTATGAAAAATGGTGAATCTGTTCATGATTTTCTATCACGAGTCTCTATAATTGTAAATCAAACGAAATCTTTTGGAGAAGATATTTTTTACCAAACTATAGTTTCTAAAGTGTTAAGAAGTCTTGCTTCAAAGTTTGATCATGTAGTGGCAGCGATTGAAGAGTCCAAAGATTTGTCAACATATTCATTTGATGAATTGATAGGCTCTTTGCAATCCTATGAAGTAAGGTTGAACAAGCAGATTAAGAAACTTGAAGAAAAGGCATTTCAAGTGATGGGAAAGTCATCTAATCAGCAAAGAAAAGCAACTAGTAAAGGAAACGAAACAGGTGGATTCCATAGCAGAGGTGTTTGCAGTGTTCATGGAGGTCGTGGTCAAGTTGATCACTATAGAACAGGACAACAAAATAATAACGAGCAAGAAAACAAAAGCAGTATTCAATGTTTTCATTGTAAACACTATGGACATGTGAAAGCAGAATGTTGGAAGAGAGAAAAGCAATCAAACTATGCTAAAGAAGAGGAGGAGGAGATCAAGTTATTCATGGCCTATGAAGAAGATGCAGCGATCAGTAGTACCATTTGGTTTTTGGATAGTGGATGTTTAAATCATATGACTGGTGTAAAGTCATTGTTCAAGGAGCTTGATGAGACATTCAAAATAAAGGTGACACTTAGAGATAGCAAGCAGATGCAAGTAGAAGGCAAAGGTATCGTGGCAATAAAAAATGGTTATGGTAATGTAAAACTTCTCTATAATGTCTATTTTACTCCAAGTTTGTCATATAATTTGTTGAGTATTGGGCAACTTATGGGCAGTGGGTATTCCATCCTTTTTGATGATGTCTCATGTGTGATTAGAGAAAAAAAATCAAATAAGATTATAGTAAATGTTTAAATGGCAGCAAATAAGTTGTTTCCACTTAAAGTTACTAGTGTAGAAAATCATGCTCTTGTTGTCAAAGAAATGAGTGACTCTATATTATAGCATTTACGATATGTACATTTGAATGTAAAGGGTATGAAGCTGTTAAGTAAAAAAGAAATGGTTTTTGGGTTACCAAGGATTGAGTCTCTAGACTTGTGTGAAAGTTAAATATATAGAAAGCAATGTAAAAAATCATTTTCAATTGGGAGGTCCAAGAGAGCATCTGATTGTCTTGATCTTATATATGTTGACTTGTGCGGACTGATGAAAACTTAATCTCTTAGTAGAAGTCGCTACTTCTTGCTATTTATAGATGATTATAGTCGGATGAGCTGGGTTTACTTCTTACAGAACAAATTTGAGGTGTTTGAACCTTTCAAAAAATTTAAAGTATTTGCTAAAAGGCAAAGTGGAAGAAGCATAAAAACACTTTGAACATATAGAGGTGGTGAGTTTACTTTTCATGAATTTACTCAATTTTGTGAAGAATATGGTTTACACAAGGAACTAATAGCACCGTATACTCTGGAGCAGAATGGAGTGGTTGAATGGAAGAATTGCACTATTGTTGAGATGGCAAGAAGCTTACTAAAGGCTGAAGGACTTCAAGAAAAATTCTGGGTGGAAGTAGTATCTATTGCAATGTATCTATTAAATCTATCATCAACAAAGGTTGTCTTGAACAAGACTCCATATGAAGCTTGGCATGGTAAAAGACCTTGGGTGAGTCATTTAAAAGTCTTTGGTTGTTTTGCCTATGCCTTAATAGACTCACATAAACATAGCAAGCTTGATGGAAAATCTGAAAAATGCATATTTGTAGGCTATATTTTTGAATCTAAAGCTTACAAGTTGTATAATCCTATTAATGGAAAAATTGCTATTAGTAAGAATGTTGTATTTGATGAAGAAGCAAGCTGGAATTGGTGTGAGAATGATAAAGTTGTAGGTATTGAAGTGCCAACTAATGAAGACTCACCAACTGTTGAAGTAGTGCCATCTCCTTCAAGCTCACCTAGCACTACTCCTTCATATTCAACAGCTTCTAGTCTTTTAAATGGTGGACGCAGCAATTTATCCTCCTCAGATCAGACTTCTTTAAGAAAACTCATATCCCTGAGGGAGAATTATGAGACAACCTAAGCTTTGTTTGTTGCAGATCCTATATGTTTTGATGAAGCAACAGGTAAGGGAGAATGGTGTGAAACTATGAAAGAAGAACTTGAGGCAATCAAGAAGAATGAAACTTGGGAATTGGTGGATCTTCCTGAAGGAAAAAATGCTATTGGAGTAAAATGGGTTTATAGAACCAAGTATCATGCAGATGGAAAAATTCAAAAGTACAAGGCACGGTTGGTAGCAAAGGGATATGTTCAACAGTTAGGTGTTGATTATGATGACACATTCTCTCCTATTGCATGTTTTGAAATGGTAAGAACGATATTAGCCTTGATTGCAAGACTTAGATGGCCTGTTTTTTAGTTTGATGTCAAGTCTACATTTTTTAATAGAGAGCTGAAAAAAGAAGTTTATGTCACCTAACCAAAAGGTTTCATTGTTCATGGCATGGAAGACAAGGTTTACAAGGTTAAAAAGGCATTGTATGGGTTGAAGCAAGTTCCACGAGCATGGTATAGTAAGATTGATTCCTATTTTCTGGAAAATGGTTTTAAAAGAAGTCAAAGTGAGCCTACACTTTATGTGAAGAAACAAGGTACCAATGATGTTCTTGTTGTTTGCTTATATGTTGATGACATCATTTATATAGGCTCAAATTACATTCTTGTAGCTGAACTTAAATTCAAAAATGATGAGTAGATTTGAAATGACAGATTTAGGTTCATTGCATTATTTCCTTTGGCTTAAAGTGGTACAAGAGGAAAATGGAATATTTATATCACAAAGGAAATATGCAGCAAACCTTCTCAAAAGATTTAATATGCTGAATTGTAAAGCTATAGCTATACCCATGAATATGAATGATAAGTTACAACAGGAAGATGGCACTGAAAAAGCTGATGCAAGGAGTTTTAGAAGCTTAGTTGGTGGTTTGATTTATTTAACACATACTCAGCTAGATAATTCATTTTTTGTTAGTGTTGTCTCAAGGTTTATGAGTAGTCCTTCAAAGCATCACGTTGGAGAAGCAAAAAGGATCTTGCTTTACATTGTTGGAACCTTGAATTATGGAATTTAGTACAATCAAGTTTCAAATTTCAAGTTGCAAGGTTTTACTGATAATGTTTGGGTAGGTTCTTTGAATGATAAGAGGAGCACTTCAGGCAATGTTTTCAATCTTGGATCAGGTGCTATTACATGGTGTTCAAAGAAACAAGCCACAACAGCCTTATCATCTTATGAAGCAAAGTATATGGTAACTACTTCTGCAGTTTGTCAACGTATTAGGTTGAGGAGACTTCTTGCAAATATTTGTTAGAAGCAAGAAACCGCAACTAAAATTTTCTATGACAATAAAGCCACAATTGCAATGACTAAAAATCTTGTATTTTATGGAAGAACAAAGGATATAGATATTCGTTTCCATTTTATTCGTGAGTAGGTGGCAAAAGAAGAAGTTATGTTAGAGTTCTGCAATACAGATGAACAGGTTTCAGATATATTTACAAAGGCTCTCTCCTCTCAAAAGCATGTTTACTTCAAATCCTTACTTGGTGTGTGCAATTTTGAATCAAGGGGGAGTGTTGAAGACTGATTCAACATTGCACGTGATTGTTTAAAATGCATGTGACTGCTTAAAAGGCACATGCTTGACTTAGTCAAGTTAGATTTAATTTGTTCTAAATTTCTTCCTCTTCCGAAGGTTTGTGTATCTTCTTTTTTTGCAAGTTTCTGAGTTTCTCTGTTAGTGGTTGTTAGTAGCATTAAAATAGGGATTTAGTTCAATATTTGTTGATTCTTTTCAATTGCATGTAAGCCTATAAATAGGCATCATTCAATGAAGTGCAGCATCTTTATTATTGAGCATATTTTCCTCTGTTTTTTCTTTGCTGCAACTATTCGTTTACTTTTCTTGTTTACTAATATTATCTTTATACTACAGTAGCTTTTCGCTTCTGTATCTAGTTCTCCAACAGTGGAGAAGGTATTGTATGATTAATAGGGGTAATAAGATAGCAACATGCCATGAATTGATGGGCTGCTGGAATTAAGACAGGGACAATGGTTTTGGGCCAAGGGATAGTTGTCCTTGAAGGAGAATTGGCTTTTAGTTATAGGTAAAAGCCATCGTAAAGTCCCTAAAATTAGTTGTAAAAGGAGCTAGGGTGACCAGCCAGTTACTCCAAGCACCATGTCAGCTCCCTGAATATCCAACAAATGAAAATCAATCCAGAACTTATACCACAGGAGATTGACTAGAAACTGAACACGCTGATAAGTGCGCTCAAGGTATGCTCCGCTGCCTATAAATACCCTGAATGATGTGATGCCCGTTTGAGCCAAGCCAAGCGTAGTTGCTAAGGAAAGTTTAAGGAAATTATGAGTGGCGCCCATATCTATCAACATATGAACTCAGGCATTATGAAAAGTGGCTTGCAACCGAACGGTGTTGGAATGGAATTCTCCATGGAACGTCGTCATACTGATTTCAGGCAAATCCATGTTAAGAGAAAGTGGTTCGGCCATAGGGGATTTGAATTATGGAAAAGGGCTAAGACATTATTTTAGAGAATTCGTCCTAATCCGGAAGCAAACATAAGGAATTTGGGCATGTATGTGATGTGGAGTATTTGCTGTCACAGTAATAGTATAGTCCTTTTGCTCTCTTTTAGCGCACTTCGGTAGCTGATAATTTCTTATAATTAGACTAGCTTGGTTTAAGACGAATGGTGGTCAAAGGTCAAGGAAATGGAGCTGTAATTTAAGGGTGGAATGAAAAAGGTGCTGGAGTTGAGGTTATGGTAAAGGAAGGCAAGCTAGCATATGAATTTTTTCGAAGGGAGTTGTTGCCAAAGTTGGAGGGGTGAAAGGATTTTTGAAGTTGGGTGTGCTTCTTTTCATGATGTTTAGCAAGGGAAATTGCATGAAAATAGGAATGGGGTTGTGCTAGTTGTAACTCACAACGAAGATGGTCCTTTAACATGAAGACAAAGAAGCTGATCGTCTAGGCATCAGAGAGACCATGCACTCTTATATATATGTCCCCAGATTTTGCCCAATCAGCATCCACCATAGCTTCATGTTTCAGCTTGTTTAAGGCCGCTTTAGGGCCATCATAGAGTGAATTACCGGATCTCAAAATCAAGGAATTGAGAAAGGGCTCCCAGGTCAAAACTAAGTGACCTTTCTCTATCCATTTATACCAAGCATATGTAGCACCACACATGTGAAAGAAAGTAATCTTGATGCGATGTTCAACTGGAGTATTGTAGGCATAAAAAAAGTCTTGTGTCTTGAATACCCAATCTTCAGCTTGGGTACCGTTAAAATGGCGTATCTCTATGTGCATACCCTTAGCGATGGGAAAGTCGGAGTTAAGGAGCATATTGCCCTGGGTCTCTGGCATTGCGGGTCTTGGCGCAGATGTTGTGGCTATAGATGGAGGAGAATAAGGTGGCTGCTAGTGAAGGAGCTTACACAGCATCTCGTGGGTTTGTTGAATGGTTTTGTTCGTTTCCTATAGGGAAGATTCAATAGTCGTGATTCTTGTTTCCATCTCCTTGTAGGCATCGTCAAAGAGACAAAGGCGGATTCCCTTAGCCATGGAGGCAATGAAAGCACCAGTTGTTACCTACTGTTCTAATAACAATAATCAAGCAAGGAAAAACAAATACAACAACAAAGCAAACAAATGACAGCAATAGAGAAAGGCAAAATCAGAAGTTCTTCTTCAACAGAGAAAACCCTCTATAGGCGGTTAAGCCTCTTCCATTAAGTTCTCTCTCTCTATTTCAGCAATGAACACACAAAATAAAGGGCTCACAATGCTCCCCAAAACAAACAACGAAAAACGTAAAAGGCATGGCAACAAACACTAGAAAACGGATCATCTGAAGTGGGTGACAATGTAATGCCACTGAAGTTTCAAGATCCAATGGCCCGGAATTTGTCACGTGGAATCATGGAAGGACGTCCACATTTGGGCCAAAAATGCACTATTCCATTAAATAAAACGGTGCGTTTTGTAACAATATGTTATACACATTTTAATATTGGCTGTTGAAATATTGGATGATGTAGATTGAGCCACCTAGCATATAAACATGGATTCAAGCTTTACCATTGATTTCATCAATGGCTATGATCATCCTTTTTCAAATAAACAGGAAAGTGTTCATTCACCTTCGTCTTTAGGCGTTCCCTCTGCTTTCCTTCTCCATTTTGGCGCTAAGTTCAACATTAGATCTAACCATGGATAAGAAAGCTCGCTCAGCCCTAAAAAAAAGATATGAACTCAAAAAAAATTTGATAAAAAACAAATTTATTTATAAAAAGTCTAAATATAAAAGGAGTCGGGTTTGAATATTTTTAAAGCCCAACCCAAGCTAGAGTTCAGTTCATATTATAATTATTTTTTATATATTATTAATAAATAATATTATTAGAAAAACTATTTATAATTATAAATATAAGTAAAAAAGAATTATATAACACATGATTATTATATTTTTTTCACTCTTACTTATTGCATTATATATTATTAAAAATAAATTATAATTTAAAAAAAATAAATTATTGATCAATAATAGTATTGAAAAAATTATTATCTTAAAAAGTTTTATTATCTTATGTATGTCATAAGTAATTTAAATTTCGTGTAAGATTTCTCTTGGGCTATTTGGTATCTAAAAACCAAAAATAATGCCCCTTGTAAGTAACAAAGTAGAAATTATCTAATATTTAAAATAAATTGATAAAACAAAAAAGATTATTTTTTTTAAAAACAAGTTAGGTCAAGCTTGGCTTCTTTTAACCCAGCCAAGCCTGGGCCTAAATTTTTTTGCAAACTTTTTATAAGCTCGGTTTATTTTTAAATGAGCCCGACTCGTAACCAGGTCTATTCAACATCATCAACGGGAAGGAAAATATAAGATGCAAAAAGATTTTATCTCTAACACAAATTTCCCTTAAGTTTAGATATCTATTTAGGGTAAATAAAAAAAGCTTGCTTTTTTCTTCTTTTATGATAAATAATTTTTTGAATGTAAAATCTCATGTATGGAAACTCATGTATGGAAATGTTTTTCCATACATTTTGAATGAAAAATCTAACCTTTTTCCTTTCTTGCTCTAATTTTGCAATTGTTCCCTCTAATTAATCCTTCTCTGTTGTTAAAAGAAAAAAAAAAGTTTTTCTTATATAATGAAGAATTTTTTATTGTAAAAGGTTATGCATGGGATTTTTTTTTATTATTGTGTTGTTTAGAGAGCAATAGAGAGCTTATTTTAATTTGATTTATGAGCATAATTAACTACCTTATATAAAGTTGACCTTGCTATATATTTTTTATGGAAGTAATATTTTAATTTTGAGTCATAACATTATTAAAAGCCTTACATGAAGTTGCTAAGCTCCATTTATTTTGTCATCCAATACATTAGGTTTCTTAGGCTATATTTAGTATGGATTAAGAGATGACTGAATGATTAATTTATTTTGAATTATCTTTTTTTTTTTGCAAGATTAATTGAGAAACTTTGGAAGGAATCTGAAGGTCATTTGTGACTTTGCCAAGATTCTTCTATCATGTAAATGTTAGGTATTTTTTTTTTATATATATAAGCATGTTTACGACATTCTAAAATAATTATGGAATTTGATTTTCAGGGAATTAAGTGCACTTAGTTGTCCGTCATCCGAAAATACTAAATTTGAATTAGACTTAAAGCTTAAAGTGGAAATGGTATTTGATACCTTAAAAGCAACTTCAAAGATTTAGGTTAATTATGGCAGGAAAATCAGATTTGGAGTGAGAAAGCTATACACCAACAAGAATAGGAATGGCTCTGTAACTACATATAGATTTGTGTGTTACAAACAAGGAGTTCGATACAAAGATAAGAGAGATCATCTAATTATTAATCCCCAACTAAAAACTAAAACTAATGGCTTAGCAAGGATGAGAGTCACATATATGGGTGGAAAATTTAGAGTGCATAGTTTTATGGAAGAACATAACCATGAACTTTATCTCCTAGAAACCATTTACATGTTGGCATCTCAAGTAAGGTATCTGATGTTCAGGCTTATCAAATTAAGTTGGCAGATGAGTCTTAGTTCTAACAAAAATAATCATTTAAGTAGATGAGTAGACAAGTAGGAGAAAGAGCTACTTTAGGCTATGCTCACTTAGATTATAAGAATTATCTTCACACCAAGAGACAAAGGTGTTTGATGTATGGGAAGGCAAGTTGTTTGTTTGAATACTTCCAATGGTAACTATTGAAAAATTCATTATTTTATCATGCATACCAAATATATGTGGATAAACAAATAACTAATGTATTTTACATTGATGCAAATATGCATATCGATTATGCCTATTTCGGTGATGCCATTTGCCTTTACACAATATATTATACGAATCATCAAGATAGACCATTTACTTTATTCACCAAATTTAATCACTGTAAAGGAGTAGTAATCTTTGGGGTGCCATTATTGTATAATGAAACAATTGAGTCATTCAAATAGTTATTAAAAACTTTTTTTGAAGCCCACTATCAAAAGAGGTCACAAACTGTATTTACCAATTAGGATTAAATAATAGCTAAGGCAATACATGAAGTAATGCTTGACACATGCCATGGATTATGTACATGGCATTTGATGCAAAATGACATCAAATACTTAGGCAACCTGATGAAGGAAGGCTCTCACGTTTTAAGAGACTTCAAGGCTTGCACATATAGTTATGAAGACAAAGAATAGTTTGAGATGGCTTAAAGTAACTTGCTTTCTATATATGAGGTGCATGATAACACATGGTAGACATGGGTTTATAGCATAAAGGAAAAATAGGCTGCTTGTCATATGAAGAAAGCATTGACACTCGGCATACGAAGAACACTATTCAGTAAAAGCTTAAATTTAAATATTAAGAATTGGATAAAATTGAACTTGAATATTATTTAATTCTTTAGACACTTTAAGAGGGTGATAGAAGACAGTAGATACAATGAAGTGAAGTATGAATTTGACTTACGACAAAAATTACCTAAGTTGAAGAGCTAACATTCATTTATGTTACACCAACTTGCACAAATTTACACTTATCCAATGTTTGACTTGCTCTAAGAAAAGTGGGACAAATATGTAGTTGTATGTGTAAAGTACAAGGATGAGACTTTGCCATTGTTTTAATATGTTATTACATTGTTGGTAAGAAAGAAGAGTAGATAGTTTCATTTAATTAGTGTGACAATTATATTTATTGTAGCTATAGAATGTTTGAGACCTCTGATATACTGTATTGTCATACTTAGCAGGTGCTCAATGTCATGGATATTAAATTAATGCCTTATTAATATATTTAAAAAAGGTGGACTAAACAAGTTAAAAGTGATATTATTCATGATGTCAATGGTGATGAGATTAAAATAGATATTAGGCTAGTCATTACATAAAGTTATAAACAATTTTGTCCTCAACTTATAAAACTAGCAACTGTTTGTAGGAAAAGCTATTGGTGAGTAAAGCAATCAAGAATCTAAGATTTTTAATCACCAAGGAAGTTTA
Organism: Erythrophleum ivorense; assembly: GCA_026724425.1. NCBI lineage: Eukaryota > Viridiplantae > Streptophyta > Magnoliopsida > Fabales > Fabaceae > Erythrophleum > Erythrophleum ivorense. The sequence continues at coordinate 49,165,719 of JAIUCV010000009.1, forward strand.
GACTTTGATATGGAGGACACCATAATTAATGCAACCAGTAGTGGAACAGTGGCCCAAGTAAAGGGCTTTAAGAGGAAAGAACAAAGAAAGGGAAAAAAAAGTGCTAAAAAAGTTAGGTTGAGAATCTAACAAAGAAACCAAAATAAAAAAATCTCAGCATGTTGATGTGCATCAAAGTTAACTATTCTTACCGTGTAAGATCATACTTGTCATCATTTATTTTATCAACTTCTTTGCTTTTATTGAATAAACAAACATTTTTCATTTGCTTGGCTAAATAATGAAGCTACTCTAAACCAAGTTTTATCTGAACCATCTAATTTAACAACCATAATAATCAATGCTTACTCACAAACATCCATGGTGCATAAGAGTATACTTGTCACCATGTATTTAATCAACTTCTTTGCTTTCATCAAATAAATCAAAATTTTTTGTTAATTTGGCAATATAACAAAGCTACTCTAAGCTAAGTTCTATCTGAACCATCTCATTTAGCAACTCCAGTGATTGGTACCTTCCCTAAAGCTTTTGGCAATCTTTTTACTAGTTATACTAATTTATTGATGGTAAGCTCTAGTAAATATTAATATTTTGTTTAGTGCATACTTTGGATGTTCTAATTTTGTCCTTTGAAATATAGGGGCAACATGACCATCCTATTGAGTCACTTGAGAAGGTTGAGATTACATATCTTAGCACTCAAAAAGATTAAGCAATATGAAGCACTTATTATACAAGTATGGGTTTTGTAAGGTTACGCTTGATACACTTTTATGTCTTGTAATGTGTTTTGGTATGTTCAAGATATTTATGTATTTATCCAAATTCTAGAAAAGAAATGTACACTATTTTTCAAAAAGAAATACATAACTTTTATTGAATATGTAATGTACAACTTGATTCTATAAAAGAAATCCAAATTCTAAAATTTACAACTTCATTGCAATTTTTTTTTATATTTCACTGTACTAGTTCAATATATCATTACAATATATGTAGCATTGGCAAAATCTACTTAGTTCTATATCATACAATCTCCCTCTCTTCATTATTGTATCCACCAACCTTAATCTTATTAAGAGTGATTATAATTACTTGATCTTATGTTTGGATATAATCATTTATAAACACTACAAAGACAAAGTTTGATATCCAATGGGACCTTCCTCTTATTTTTATCCTCCTAGTGAATGAATAGAATAGGAAAATTAAATAAAAAGAAGAGGAAGCAAAACCTGGGTGAGCAATGCAAGTTGTTTAACGTGATTTGGCCTAGGCTTGTGCTTCTGAGGATTAGCTTTTGAGGATTACATTTGCAAGAAGAGATTGCAAATGATCACCCTCGAGAGGCTAAGATCATGAAAGCCATGTGAGGGAGACGATGAATCAAAGATGCTGGGGCTTCAAAACAAAGCTGCGATCTTCTTCAGCCCTTGCCATTTACGATCAGCATGAAGGACCATGACACACAAAGGAGACGATGCAGGTGAAATTTTATTTTTTTAGCAATTGGAACACTATGTTCTGGTGCTTTCAACATCAAAGGGAGACATGGCTCGATTCACTTTGTCCAATCCATTAACGGTCAGGATTGTCGCAACTTCAGAGACACTTCACCTCTTCTGACTTTAGACAATCTGTTCCCCAAACACTAACTACCAAACATGTTACTAGGTATCCATACTAAAAAGGGTGCCCGCATTCCGTGACAGCCCAGTCCTCATTCCAAAAGGGATCTCACTCATGCACAATAAAGTCTCTTTTCCATTGCGACCTTTGCTTAGTTTGGGCTTCCTCACATCTTTAGTTGAACCCACCTCTTCCTCTGGTCCAACTTCTGTAACAATTTAACTCAAGTTAATGGGCCTATGTTTAGTCTAATATTTCGATCAAGCAAGATTAAGTACAATGTCAAGTATTAAGCCTATTAACATATGCAAGTTTTAACGGACTTGGTTTAGGTTTGACAAGCCTAAAACCATAATCTACATTTTTTCTTTTGGTTAGTTTATTTACTTTTTAAATTGTGGGAGAAAATAAGTTTTGGGGGAAAAAAATTAAATTTAGAAAAGGACACCAAAAATGACCCTACCAGACCAATAACATAATTTTTAGCGCAATGATAAGCATGAAAAGGATACCTCTTTTTAAGGAGCCTTCATTAGAAACCTGACTGATCACAGCAAAGCTATACTCTGCATATATAGTCACCCTTCAGGTAAATTTGCAGCATCCACCACTGCCAAATATACAGACAACTAGTCCACTTTCTTTCCATCTGGGTATATAAGAACTTTCCTGGATCAATTCAGAAACAGAATCCCAAGATAACAAATGATCAATAATATTAGAAAGCCAAAAGGACAGAGATATATGCAGTAACAAGTGATAAAACTTGATATCTATTATTAATAACACAAGATTCAGCTATTAATAAGAAAGAGCACCTGATCCCGCACTACTAATAGAAAAAAAAAGGAAAAGGGACACGTAATGTATGAACTATCAGAAAGTAATTAATCCCAAAATATTCACCTTATTTATTGCCTGCTTTAGGTTCAGCTTCCCAAATCAATCATCAAACCACTGAATTCATATAGTAATCTTCTGTCCCGACAGGCTTCCTTCTCGACATTTTCTCATTCTGCTTCTCATCCTACAGAATATACACATTGTCATGACCTTTATTTGACTGGTATGTATCATAGTGATAGTAATGAAGCTGGCTTTTCTAGTTTCTACCACGATGGTGAAGAAACTTCACTGAAAAGAAAAGGGAAGAGCAATTCGGGAATAAAATGAGACTATGCTTTTTCTTATACTTGTTGAACTTTATTCCTTTTTATGATTTGTTTTCGTTATCTTCTCAGTTTTGGGAATCAAACCGATTATTGACTCAGTTAAAGGTTCAAGTTATTGAATCACTTATTTAAGGTTATCTTAAAAAAAAATCCTAATAAGTACATATAATATAAGAAAAGTTATACATTTTATTAAAAAATTAATGCACTGTAATATTAACCTGACATATTCGTTTCTTTAACCAGAAATGATTAAAATATTTACACTCAATGGGTACTCACAACAGTTATCCTTTTGGATATGGATATAAGATGAAAACTCCTAGGCAGATATGAAACTTGATTAACAAGGCAAGTACACGTTTGGATATGGATATAAGATGAAAACTCTTAGACAGAAATGAAAATTGATTAACAACGGAAGTACATTTTTTTCCACTAAATTAAAATCCCACACTGCACTGGAGCGAAAATTTGAAGTCAAATTTGAAAAAATAACAAAATAAGTGATGGGTGCATGTATGGTGATTGTATTAACAAAGTCGCTAAGGGAGAGGAATGTTAAGTCCCTCTGTGATGAAGCTCACAGCCTTTGGGCGAACAGAGCCAGAGGCGAAAGGGAGACTGATATTGGTGGTTGTAAAGCTGCATTTTATGGTATCTGGTGAAAAATCCTCACTGAGAAGAATAGGGCAATTCGGGAATAAAATCATTATGCTTTATCTCATATTTTTGTCCAATTCAATTCTCCATTTTTTTTTAATGAGTAAATTCGTTGAGTGTACCTGTAAGTCTAATTTTACTTGCAAGGGCAAGAGTGTCTCTCTTTGTAAGTGTTGTTTTAGGCTTAAGCTCTTAATTGTTATTTTTGAAATTTGACTATGACCCGGTCAAAGATTAAGATTGCTAGGTCACTTATAAGATTATTTAAACCAATTTTTATTAAAGTATTTTTTAAAAAAATAAAAAATAAACTCGAAATAAATATATTAAAAAGTCAAAGTTTTGATAAAAAATAATGAACTTGAAATATAAAGTTTAAAATTTATTGTAGAATTAAAAAGATAAATATTAATTTATTAAGTGGATAATAAATTAATATTATTTTCTTAAATTTTAATTAAATCTAAACAATTAAATACAAAAATATATGACACGTTCAGGTTACTGATTCCGTGTGATGTGAGTGTGAAGCCACGGCTGCACCCTTTGACGGAAATGTCTTATAACTCTTATAAACGACAAAAGCCTCTATATTATTCAATGTTTTTAAAGTTAAAGTGATTTTTGAATTGATAGAAGCATTATTTTATAATTTATTGGTTGAATGGTAGTTAAATGAGTCTTAATTAAATATATATATTTAAAATTTTGTATATTAAAATTTTAATGTAAAAAATAAATTTTAATAAATTTTAAATATTTGATTACTAATTAAATATTTTTTAAGATATTTGAAAAATTATTTTTTTATTAAAAAACAAAAATTACCTATGATCAAAAGTTAAGAGCATTTAATATTAAACTTTTGAAGTTTTTAAATTATATTAAAATTTCACTTATTATTAAAAAATTAAAAATTAAAAAAAATAAATAACAATTTTGGCCAAATACTTTAATATTTGAAAAAAATGCTACTAGAAGATGAAACATAATAGAGAATAAATATCAAAGATAGCCAAGTATGCATCCTTTATTTTTCTTATATTTTTTTTTAAAAAAATCAATATTTAAACATCTCTTCTTTTAATGTCTTTTATTTTTAATTTATCAAATTGATTTAAAATAAACTATTTTGTTATACAAAAAAAATCTTTTAAAAAAAATTCATTAACTGGTTCAACTTAATTTTTAACCAATTTAGTTTTGATTAGTTCAACTAATTTTTGTTCAATTTGATTAATTTTTTTACTAATTTTTTGGACTAACTTAATCAAATTAAGGACTAATTTTCAGTCTAACAAATCTGGTAAGTCCAATCCAATTTTTAGAATCATAATATTTTTTTTGTTTCTTTTGGTCACTATTGCAAGCCTCTAATATTTTTTTTTTTTAAGACGAAAAGCAAGCCTCTACATAAGAGGATAAAACTCCACCAAGCATTGTATTGATTAGGTCTTTTTCATTCAGAAGGCTTAAAAAGGGAAACAAATACTTACCCACTGTAGCAACCAATTGTTGCTTTTGGACCGAATTGCTAGTCACTTCGCAAGTAAGAAAAGAAAATAAAATAAATAAACAAAAGACCATCCCAAACCTATTACCAAGAAAAAAAAAAAAAAAAGGAGCCAGAGAAAACTACATATGCCAGAAGGCACGTGAAATGATGAAATATCCCAGGCTTTTGTTCTTTTTTTTTTCTTTTAAATGAGTGATGGGTGCATGAATGGTAATTGTATTAACAAAGTCAATAAGGGAGAGGATTGTATCTCCCTCAGTGATGAAGCTCATAGTCTTTAGATGCGAAGAGCCAGCGGCGAAAGGGAGACTGGTATTGATGGTTGTAAAGCTGCATTTTATAGTTTCTAGTAAAGAAACTTCAGTGAGAAGAAAAGGGGAAGGCAATTCGGGAATAGAGTAATTAGCTTTATCTTATATTTTCGTCCAATTCATTTTTCGTCTCTTTTTTTCAAATGAGTAAATTCGTTGGATGAAGTCTAATTTTACTTGGAACAGTAGGAGTGTCTTTCTTTATATAAGTGTTGTTTTAGGCTTGAGCTCTTAATTGTTACTTTTGAAATTTGACTATAACCCGGTCAAAGATTAAGATTGCTAAGTCACTTATAAGATTATTTAAACTAAATATAGAGTATTTTTTAAATAATAAAAAAATAAACTTGAGATAAATATATAAAAAAATGTTAAAATTTTGATAAAAAATAATGTACTTGAAATATAAAGCTTAAAATTTATTGTAGAATGAAAAAGATAAATATTAATTTATTAAGTGCATAATAAATTCTTAATAAATTAATATTACTGTCTTAAATTTTAATTAAACCTAAACAATTAAATGCAAAAATATATGACACGTTCAGGTTACTAATTCCATGTTGTCTGAGGGCGAAGCTACAGCTACGCCGTATGAGGGAAATGTCTCATATCTCTTGTAAACGGCAAAAGAGAAGCCTCTATATTTTTTGTTCCTTTCGGTCACTATTGCAAGCCTCTTTTTCTTTTTTTTGGATGAAAAGCAGGCCTCTACATGAGAGGATAAGACTCCACAGAGCTTTGTATTGATTAGGCCTCTTTCATTGAGAAGGCCCGGATACAAGAAACGAACACTTGCCCAGTGCAGCAGCCTATTGTTGTTTTTGGACGGAATTGCTGGTCAGTTCGCAGGTAAGAAAATTAAAAAAATAAAAGACAATCCCAAACCTATTAACCCAAAAAAGAGAGAGAGAGAGAGAGAGAGAGAGAGAACTACATATGCTAGAAGGCACGTAAAATTCATATGACATATCCCAACTTCTTTGTTTTTTGTCAAATGATAAAAATGCATTTAAACATTAGAAAGCAGCAACAAGGAAGGTATCATATCTACTCAGATGCTTATGTACATGACAAATATTATGACACTAAAGTGATAAATCTAGGGTTTTCCATATCCAATTTCAGCATCCAAATCCCTCTCTTCAAAGCTTTCTTCTGCTTTGACCAAATCCTTTTGTATGTTCTCAACATTTTCTTCTTTGTTAGCAAGCTGTTCTCTTAACTTATTCATTTCAGTCTCCAAAGCAAAGAAATTTTCCCTTAACTTATTTATTTCTGTCTCCAGAGCACCTAGGTTTTTCTTCAGGGTTTTCAGTTGCTCTGCCTTTTCCGTATATCCCTTCATATCTAAAGCAGATTGAACACGAGTCTCCAACCAAGTCAAGTCTAATTTAAAAGTCTCAAGCTCCTCCCACAATTGCTGAAGGTGCTCACAAGCATCCTCATTCATATCCTTCCACTTCTTGATCTTCAAAAATTGCAAAACTCGGCCCAAAGCAGTAAATGTCCATTCAGTAAACTTCCGAGTTCTCTTCTTTTGACATTCAATCAATGAAGGATACCATGAACATACTTCCTCTAGTAGTGGAACAAATGTTTTCTCTATTTGTCCTAGATCTTTAAAATCAACCAGCTCATCGTTTTGATTTGCAGGAACTTCTTCAGATTCTTTAGATAAAGGAGGAAAAGCAGGGCAACTAGTAGGCTCAATGCCTTCAGATCTTACGACAAAAAACTCCACTTCAATAATACATATATCATTCAAAATATACCCACTATTTGGTCTATGAAGCGTACTTAAAGGCATAAAAGATGAAAAACCCCAGTTAACGGCATTTGCACAGAATTGCTGTTTTATAACTGTATTCAATTAAACAAAAAGTAGAAGATCGTTAAGGAAAGGAAATTGTTATAAGAATACGATCACATATCCTCTGCAGTCGCTAGTCATACAAATGACTACAAAGGATGTAATTAAGTATATGCTAGACATGTGTCCATTCTTTCTTTGTATAAAAATAAAAAATTCTAACTGTGAATGATGAACAAATATATATAACTTTACTTTTATCTTCTTTATTTTGATAGGAATTCTGTTTTCAGTATGAAAACATAATGTACTTTTTTATGGCCTTCATAATCTAATAGTTCATTTATTCTTCAAAATGTAAGAGAAAATTAATTTTTTTAAAAAAAACTTAATTAAATTTAGAAAAGGACTTAAAAACGACACTACCAAACCAAAAACTTAATTTTTATGGCATTAATAATAAGTATGAAAAAAATACCTTTTTTCACGGAGCATTCACTTGAAACCTGATTGACTACAATCAAGCTGAATATTGCATATATACTCCACCCTCTAGGTAAACTTACAGCATCAGCCACTGCCAAAAATATAGACAGGGACTTTCCATCTTTTCCTTTTGGGTATATTTGAACTTCCCTGGGGCAAGTCCAAAAACCAATTAAAAACCAAAAACAAAAAAAAACAAAATGGCCAATCAAGAATGAATGATATAATTAGGTATTGAATAACAAAAGAGAGATATACAGATATGTGATACAACTTGAGATTCATTTTATAGTCACAGTACTGAATATCCAATTTGTCATTGCATAATTCCACAATAGAAGAGATCATAACTAAGCTAAGCAAAAGAGCATATAAAGGACTGTGTGACATTGTTTTTTTATGCCAAAAACATATTTTTTTAAAAAAAGTATTTATTTTCAATATTTATACTATTTAGCAACTTTCTAAACCTACTTTTGAGTATTAGTAAAAGCAATTTTTTTAATTGTAAATAGAAAACATGAATTGGTTGTTTTTCCTTTGAAGTCGAAGCAAAAGTATAAAATTATGTTTTTTAAAAGAAAAAATGCCTTTACTTTTTTTTTGGGTCAATACAAAATTGCCCTTAATTAAAATCATTAATTACCATATTATCCCTAATCATAAAAGATTACTCTACAGATTTTCAGGAGTCCAACAGTAAAAAAGTTTCATATCAGAAGATCAATTCTTTGCAACATTGCCCTAAGGGAAACCAGAACAATGGATTATGTGACCGAAAGAAAAGAAATTGAAATTTCTAGTGGCTAAAAGAAAAGTAAATTGTTAAAGTACAATAGCTAATTAGATTTCCTATATGCTACTTATATTTAAGGGCTGGTGGCAATAGGGCTTAGTGGATGGTTAGTGAAATATTGTTAAAGTTAATTGATCTGTTGTAGATATGATTCTAGATATATTAACAGCTTATATATAGATGCATAGGACAGAGCATCTTGCTCGTCTGCTGCTCCTCTTGCAGCTATTGTGCTGCTCTAGGAAGAGCAATCTAGGCTCTCTAGATTTCATCATCTTTTTTTCCCTTCCATTTCAATATACTTTTTGTTTCAAATAAAGTAAATTATAGAATAAAAATAGTCTTTCGACTATTCATTTAAAAAAATGATATTTGATATTAAAATATAAAAAAAAAATCAAATCTATAAATAAAAATTATTCAAATTAAATTTAAATGGTCTAAATTACAAAGTAATAGATAATTCAAATTCTAAGATAGGCTAACCTTCTCTGCTTATGCAACTTTTTCATTTTGGTCATCATCAACGGAGTGGTGTAAAAAATAATTCATCCAACCAAAAAATATATAACAACTAAAAGTAGAGATGAAAGACATGAGCAATTAGTATTTATAAAGAAGAGTTCTCAAGCAAAATATGAAAGAAGGATAACAGGTTCAATTATACCATGCCCTATTGTCGATAGTGAAAACCTCAGAAGATAGCTTATTGTTCTTCAATTTACTGAAATCTCTAATTGTCCATGCTATTTTCTTGCATGTTATATCTTTTGGTTGCTGATTCTTCATGGTACTAGCTAACGTATGCTAGCTATATGATCAAAACCTGAAACCCATTGACGCATAAGACAAAAATTAATTTGAAATTTAGAATTCACAATAAATATTATGAGGGAGAGACAAAATTTAAACCAAACACACGACGTCGAAAACTTCAAAACCAGTTGTGAATATGATGGCAAAGTCAAAATTTAATGAGACACAAATGGGAATCGATCAACAAAGCAAGAACAATATTTTTTGCTTCCAGATCAGAACCCCGCAACGAAAAATTGAACTCAAATCTGAAGAATAACAAAATAAGTGATGGGTGCATGTATGGTGATTGGGTTAACAAAGTCGTTAAGGAAGAGGAACAGAACTCCCTTATTTGACGAAGGTCACAGCCTTTAGACGCAGAGAGCCCGGTTTTTCTGGATATATATTGCAGTAAGAAAAATGCATAGAAAGCCGCACGAAGAGGATTTATAAAAGAAAGCAGAGGGAAAAGGAAACTAAACACGGGAAACAAAATGAGCATAGCAAGGAATAATTCTTTCTTTTCCGAGTCAAAGAAGGGACTCCAATCTTCCTATTCATTAAGAAGAAATTCCAAATGCAGAGTAGAGTACTACGTAATCCTTTATCAAAATTCTTCAATAACTTGCATGACACAAGATTCAGCTATTAATAAGAAAGAGCACGTGGTCCCGCACTACTAACAGAAGAGGGACACGTAAAGCATCTATTAAAAGAAAGTAATCCCAAAATATTCATTCGATGGCTAGAGGACGGGTCAGCCAATTATTTGTTACTTGCTTTAACATCAGCTATCCAAATCAATCACCAAATCACTCAATTCATATGGTAATCCTCCGTCCCAGCAGGCTTCCTTCTCGACATTTTCATCCTGCTCCTCATTCTACAGAATATACACATTGTCATGACCTTTGCTTGACGGGTATGTAACATAGTGATGATAGTAAAGCTGGCCCCTCTAATTTCTACCATGATGGTGAAGAAATTTCACTGAAAAGAAAAGGGGCGGGCAATTTGGAAATTAAAAGATTATGCTTTTTCTTATATTTTTTGAGCTTAATTCTTTTCACAATTTTTTTAAAAACCAAATCCACCATTGACTTGACTAAAGGTTCAAGTTACTGAATCACCTATTTAAGATCACTCATAAAATTATTTTAAAATGATTTTTATTAAGAGAAACAATGGGCTGTAATATTAACTTAATATATTTATTTCTAACTGGCGATTAACAGAATATCTATTGGGTACTCACAAAAGTTACCAATTCGAGTTGGGGTGTAGCACAGGTGTGCTGGGGTTGGGTTTTGTCCATCCCCATGCCCAGTTTATTTCGGTTTAGTTTAGCACTAGATTAGACTTAAGTTATTTTTATTTTTTTAGTAAAAATTATAAAATAATTCTTAAAAAATATAAAGCTTTTATATAAGTTTTTCTAAAGTTATATTTTATCTTTGAAAAAAAAATAATTGTAAAAAATTTTATAAGAGTAGGCCATATCTGATCAATGAAACTCTCTTTCAAGAGTACATATAAAAAGTTTCATAGAGTATGATGTAAGGTGAAAATTTTTATATCTCTTATGTGTATTTGGTGTCTTTTCACCAAATTTGAAATTCAATCTTTGATAAAGTCGGTTGAGTGTCTTTTTAGATTTTCTATCGACTCTAATAATCATTTGAAAATTATATAGTGAAATCTCTGTAATTGCTAAATCTAATAGGCATCAAATCTATAAAACTTTTGAATTATTGAAATTTATTTACTGACCAATTGACTGTTCTTTCAAATTAGTTAATTACTCTTTTTCAAAATGCTTTAGAAATATCATCTGTATTAGACTAATTGACCAAGAATTAATTCTCATTCCACTAATAACTACCAAAAATAATTCTCTTTGCCTGTGTATTGGATCAATCAACTAGTTTTTGGCTGGCCTCACGGATAAATCAATTGGTGACTTTCATGTATAATTTTTCATTCTTTTCAAATTATCCTGAACGATATATACCCTACCCTTCAGGTAAACTTGCAGCATCAGCCAACCCCAACATGTAATAGCTCGTTTGGCAATATGTTAAAAAATCACGGTTGAATAGAAGCTCTAATTTTTTGCTTCTTCTAAAATATGATTTGGAGATGGAATAACGATTTTTCAAACACAGCATAAGACTTCCCATCTTTTTTTTATGGATATATAGGAACTTTCGCAAGGCAAGTCTCCAAAAAACCAAAAAGTAAATGGTCTCTAATCAAGCAAGAATGATATAATTAGAAATTATAAAAGACAAAAGAGATACAACTAGCGTCAAATTATATGTGATACAATTTGAGATCCATTTTATGGTCACAGTACAGAATATCCAATCTGTAAGAACATAATTGCATAATAAAAGAGAATACTACTGAGCTAAGAACACGAGCAAATAGGGGAGTTTTGGCATTGTTTATTTTGCAAAAGAAACAATTTATTTTTTAAAAAGATTTATTTTTAATTTTGTAGTATTTGGCTATTTTTCAAATCCACTTTTTAAGTATTAGCAGAAACATATTTTTGATTGCAGAGAAGGCAAGAAGTTATTTTTTTAGTAGGAAGAAAAGTTTAAAATTATTTTTTAAAGACAAAAATGCCCTTACTTAAAATCATTAAATACTGTATTATCCCTAATTATTTGTTTTACCTATAGTCTCATCTTTTCTCATTCTCATTTCTTCACTTAACTTTATATGCTTATTTTGATATATTTATTTTAATATAAATACTTTATATATTTATTGTGATTTTATCTTTACTATTTTAATAAAATAAAAAATTATAAATTTGATTAAAATTAACAATAATGAATACTTAAAATCATTCATCTATACAAATAATATTAAATGCAAAGTGATGCGGTCTGTCGTGCGACCCTCAAAATAAAACTAGGTTGAACTAAATATGTAGCTAGTGGCACAACCTAGGTCATCTCCCTCGGAATTGGAATGCAATGTTTGATTGAATTTTCTAAGTGTATGAAGATTCTAAAACTTACTAATTTAGGGGGGTTCCAATCTAATTGAACTAAGTAAAATGAATCTAAAATAAAATTCCTAAATTCTACCTAGCTAGATGAATTATGGGTGGAGAATGGTCTTGTGACTAGCTTTGGAATCGTCCCTTGGTATCCACTATCCTTATCCTAATCCAATTGTGATTAATTCTGGCCTAAGAATTCTTAATTGTATTCATAACAATTGTATCTTAAGTTAACACTCAAGAATCAAGAAATTAACAATCTAATATTGAATTGAGAACTCAACCTCACATTAAATTGCTAACTCTTGTTTTAGGATCAATGAACACCCAATTTGATTGATTAATTGAGTAATTAACCTCTGAACCATCATCCAAAAATGTCTAATTAAACAACTAAACACCAAGGAGTCCTCTAATTAAACAATTAAAGGTTCAATCTCTCACATGCATTTCATCAAACACCTTGATTGCATACATGGGTAATTGCAAGAAATTGACAAATTCAGAATTTAATCCTACCAATTAATCAACAAAAAGGCTTCCTAATTAGAGTCTAAACAGCCACTAATTATAATTACACAATTTCTCAATCAAATACAACTTAAACAAGGCAATATATGAAAGAGAAAAAGTATAGGAAAAATAGAAATCCTTAGCCAAAATTCTGAGTTTATCAATGGATTCAAGCTTCAACTCAAGTGCCTTCTTCTTAGCTAGCCACAAGTGGAGATTAGAGCTTCATTTTGGTGAGATTAAAAATGGAGAATGGAGGATGGATGAGATGGGGACGTGAGATGGGTGGCTGCTGTACGAAAGGGGCGTGAGAATGGAGTGTGATGGATGATGGCGTGAATGGATCCTGAGTGAATCAATCTCTCGAGTGTATATGGCGTGAAAATGCTTCCCACGTGATTTTTTAAGTAACTCCACGTGCTTCTTTTCAGCTCTTCTCCACGTATTCATTCTTCCTTCTTGTATATATGAACGTGGGCCCACCTCATTTTGTTTTATAATATTTCATGCGAGCTTCCCACGTAGGTTCTTCTTCTCTTCGTTCATTCTGCTCGAGTATTCTCTAAAAGCTTCTGCATGTTCTGTAGCTTTTCATTTTCCTTCACCACGTGCTACAGCTGGTGCTTCTTCTCCTCCCATTTGCTCGAGTGTTCTTCCACGTGATCTGCTCAAGTTCAGCGTCCTCCCTTCAGCTGCTGCACATTCTTCCAGCGTCTCTGCCCAGTTCAGACCGAAGAGAAAAACAAAATGAATGCAACAGTTTTCCAGTGTTTCTCTCGGTGCCTACAGCTCTCCAGCCTCCTTCGAAATGAAGAAGACTCTCTCCACTCCCTTTTTTTGGCGTTCCAGCCCTCCAGCTTGCAGCGTTGTAACGTGTTTGTTTGCTTTGTTCTCAGCTCCATCTTCCTTTATTTGTTCACATTCAGCTCGTTTACCATGTCAGACCCAAGAGTTCTCTGTTTCTCTTCTTCATTCGAGCTGCCTGTATCAGCTCCTTGCTTCGTCATTCATATTCATGCAAGCTTCCTCTTCTCCACGTTGTTTTCACGTTGCTTCTTCTCTCTGTTTTTGCTGATTTGTGTTTTGTTTCCAGCTCCAACTCATTTCTTCCCACACAAGCTCGAATTTCCCACGTGATTCAACTTCATATCCTTCATGTTGCTGTCCAGTTGCATGTGTACGTGGAAAGTACGTGATTCTTGTCTGTTCTGCTCGTGTGTTTGTTCTGTACGTGAATCTCCTCTCAGCCTTCTTTGTTCCTTCAAACCCGAGCTCATCACGTAGCTTTCTTCTTCGTTTTCTCTGCATGCTCTGTTCTTCTCATGCTTCTCCTTTCAACGTAGAACCCAACTAAAGCCTCTCTTTGCTTCTCCTGTTCCAGCCAAGTGCTTCATTAATCCACGTGTTCTGCTCTCCATTTATGCATGCATGTACAGCCTCTTCTGCTCATTCGTGTTTCTCAAACAGAGGCTGCTTCCTCTTCGTTTTCTCCATACAAACTTCTATTCAAACGAGCTGCTGTTCTGCCCTTGCATGTGTGTGTTCTCGTGCTCACCATTTCGGCTCTTGCTTCTTCCTTTCAACCCACAGCTTCTCTTCTTTGTTCTCAGCTCCCATTCCACGTCCAGAAACCCATGCAAGTGAGCTACATTCTTTCTCCAAATCAATATACCCTTCAAGCTTTAATTGTCCATTGAAATTCTTGAAGCTCTTGAGATTGCACACTAACACACTTGAAGCCCATCTCTTCTCTTGCTTTTCTTCAATTTAATTTTCTATTCAAAGCTCCAATTACATATTAAAAATCTGCACAAAAGAGTAAGAACAATTCAATAGGAAAATTCACAAAGGAAATATTTCAATGAAATTTATGCATTAAAATTCAAAATTTTGTAAATAAAATTCCTTGAGTGCAGAAATGGCTATTAAAATAAAATCTCATCTAATTAAACCCCTATAGCCATATTTGAATACTAAAATGCTTAAAATAAAGAGAATAAAATATATAAAATTCATGCTTATCACAAAGTCAAATTTATATATGTCCATTTTTAATAATTTGACAGTAAAAATATTTTTTTTTAAAAGATTTGCCCAACACATTGATAAAATTCTTATTAAATAAGTTTCATAGACACAAATTTCTACTTTCTTATAGTGCTTTTTGGAACAAGTAATAAGTCCCAGTTATGAAGGGTTCAACCTCACGAGGAAAGAGCATATAAAAGGTCGAATTTTCTATCCTTGTATAATAATAAAAAATTACTGTATACAAAGAGACATATAGTAATAAATGATAAAACTCGAGATCTATTTTTAATTAAAATATTTTATATGTTTATTGTGATTTTACTTTTAATTAAATAAAAATTATAAAATTAATTAAAATTAACGATAAAAAAATATTTAAAATCATTTACCTATGCAAATAATATTAATTGCAAAGTTACATTGAAACCTGCTTGTTTTTGTAATTTAATAGTAAAAATAATTTTTTTTTTGGATAAAGATTTGTCAGAAGGCGTTTTGAGTCTAATATTATAAGAAAAGAAAAAAAGAAAAGAAAAGCATCAAATCTTATAATATGAAAAATATTACATTTATATGTTATATTTTTTACCCATAGTTTACAATTAACTAGGCTAGTCTCGACTTGATTGGACACGAGACTGATTTGTTAATATGAGAGTTAACTTGCATTAGCTTGCCAAAGGTGATAAGCTAGTCCCGACATATGGGTTTAATTGATTTGTCAAAGCCAAATTTGACCCTAACTATTTGTATAAATAAAATTTATTTTATAAATAAATTTTATTAATATTTTATATAAATTTTATTTGTATAAATTTAATTCTAATTATTAATTTATTTAGATGTACAATAATTTAGGTTGAAAGAACTAAATTAAAAAAATATATCAATGGAGAACAAAAAACAAAGTACACCTATGTGAGGAAATAAAATATAGTTTTACTCTAAAATTTAGTTGGGATATATAATATATTAAAACAATAACCACTAGCTATGGTACGTCATGCTATTTTTCCTTCTAAAAACAATTTCCTTTATCAAAAAGAAGAATTTCATATTTTAAGAACAATTTTTTTCACCTAAAAAAAAATTCAAAGGCCAAGTTGCACTGCTTTGTTGGGCATCTGGATTACAGCACCATGTGGCGTTATACAAGTGGACCAAATCATTACAGGGATAATCCTTTGAAAATTATGTATTGCCTTTTAACCAAAATACCCCCCCCCCCGGGGTGAAACGCTTCTAAAGTCCGCCCATTGAAAGAAACGTTGACTCTCCCTCAACTTGTCTCTTTCCTTTCCCCCTCCTCTGAAGTGGAATTCAGCTAAAATAAAAAAAGAAAGAAAAAAAAAAGAAGTACATTCCATCTTTGACATGTGAATCTCACAAAAAAGTAAGGCCCATCTTTTTTTTTTCTTTTCTCACTTCAATTGAGTACACTTCAGAGGATCTCTCAACGTACTCTCTCTTCCTCAAGGGGGTGCATTAGTAAAGCAAGAGAGTGAGTGTCTCAAATTTTTCCTATCACTCTCAACTTCACACTCGTTTTAAGTAAGAGTCTTTTTTTTATATATATATATTTTTTCTAATTATTTTTTTGTGTTTTTATTTTATCTATTGTTTGTAAATATCATTTTACTTGTTTTGATTATTTTACTGCTCTGTTTTTATTTTACCGCAACAATTTTTATTTCGTGTGTTGTATGTAAGTATCATTTTACTTGTCTGTTTTTATTTTACAGCAACATTCTTTTTATTTTGTCTGTTGTATGTAAACAATGACTATTGTGACATGATGTTGAATGGCTGCAAAACTGTAACAATTTATTTATTATATGGTTGGATGTAAAATCAATGATGATACGTTATATATATATATATATATATATATATTGTTTAGTTTCGTATGGTATTTGAAGCAACCAATAATTGTGTGGGGAAAATAAGTAGTTAATAAATAAAAATTAATAAATAATTCAGAATTATTAAAAATCATATTAAAAAATAGTAACAAAGCATGTGAAAATTGAAAATTAAACTATTTCAGAATTATTAGTTTAAAATTTGAAAATTGAAAAATAGTAAAAACATTTAATAATAGAGTATTTAGCAATAAATAGAGAAAACTTTTAAGAAGTGATAAGTAATTTTTTAGAACTTATAATACTTTGTGAAAAATTATAAATAAAAATAAAAATAATTTATAATTTCATAAAAAAAGTGTAGCAAAAACTTAATTACTAAATAAAAAGTAAACCTATTGAAATTTTGCATATTGTCAACACTTTATATCCATTAAAAGTGAGTAAGTAATACTAATAATAAATAATATAAAGGAAATAAGTGTAGAAAATAGTTAATATGTAAGTAATATTTATTTTGAATTGGTGAAAATTTTACTATTTGATTGATTGCTAATGACAAAAAGTATTATATACAAGTTTATCTGGAATTGATTGACTTTAAAAGTATTAAATACATAATTGAATCATTGTTTTTAAATAATGAAGAAATCAAATTTAAATGAGAATAATAATAATTTAAAATTATTATATGCTATATGTATTTTATATAAATGTTGATAAATGGAGTTAGAAAAATATAGTCATGAATATTTTCAAAAATAAAAGAGATTTATGCATTTCTACATATTTTTTTCCTACAAATCCTATTGTAGGAATAAAAGAGAATGACAAGAATGAGCTTGCATGCATACACGTAAAATGGACAAATTTATGACAATGTTGAGAGTGCACTTTCCTTGAATCAACTAATGTCTAAGTTGGTATATAAATACCTAGTATCATTAAATCTAATGTAGTACTAGACATATATCTTGGAAAATGATTTGGATATCTAATTGATATGGCAAGAAAATTTATGGTTCCCATCTCTACTAGTTATGGTAGAGTTGTATGCATATATCTTAATTGTTGAAGTAGATCTCAACATGGAATCTCAACTAATGAAAGACCATGTTCTAGTATCACTTTCATTGACCATCTATGGCACTAATGAACACACATCCATGTTTTGTTTATACTTTGCAAATGGTGACCTTTTCTATCCCTAGCCAACTTATGCTTAACAATATTACATCCCTCATGTCGACCATATTTCCATGCCAAGTTCATCCCATACATTGGTTGGCAATACTTAACCTTCTTCTCCCCTTATTGTGACAAAGAATATAACGGATGATCATTAAAAAAAAAGATGAATATAATGTTGCTTTTGAAGTTGATGATGATGATGAGTTTGACGAGGAAGGCAATGAAGGTGTGGAGGTTCCTGCTAATGCCATTTTGGCTACACTATTAAACCAATATGACGACATGACATTTTTTTTATTCTCACCAATTAATATGATGATGACAAGGGGTCTTGATTTTCCTAGAATGGTCAAGCCTATGAATTTGAACAATAAGCAAGAGTTGTACATTGGCATCCAATATGCGAATAAGCTAGTCATATGTTGTACAGTGAAATTATATATTATGTAAGCACACTACACATTTAAGATGTCTCACTCTGCTACAAAAATACAAAGAATACTAATGCTAAAAGGTACATGGAACTCATTGGTAGATGATGCAATTGATTTTCTAACTTGTGCAATTCAAATAATCAATCAAAAAGCTAAAAAGTCCACTAGTCACATAAGTAATAAAATAGATAATGAGTTTAAGTATCGATCCCATGAAAATTTTTAAGAAAATAAAACTACTTAATTACATTTAATTAATTTACATGCTAATATCTCAAGTCCTTTAGTATTAGAAACCACACATAAGAGCATTGCTTACAAGTATAATAAAAACAAAATAAATGACTCAAAATTCAAAGACTGTAACTTAAAAGGTAGACTAGATATCTAATATTAGTTCATTAATAGTGTAATGCTCATTATCCTATGTTTTATTACTACGGATAGCTTATCTCTGATATGATAGCATTTGATTAATGCAAACCTCTTATCTATCATAGACCTTAGCCTTCCCTTAGAGAGCTAGAAACAACACATCCTAAGTTAGACTAACCCTAAAATGCATTAAACACATGAATTCTTAAGTTGCTAATAGCTGACAAGGTAGGCCTATTAAGCTATCTTATAGCTAACTTTCACCTAAGTGAGCTACATATAGTTTACACATAAATTTGTTTAACTATAAGATTCCTTGAAATTTAGTGAATTCAAAATTAATTATAAATTATTAAACTTCTACTATGATGAATTTGACTATATTAATCTTAAGCTATAATCATTATAGACAATGGATGGTATACATTCATCATTAATCATTCATATGCTTTAGTCGACAAAATGAACCTAATAAAATATGAACTCAATTGCAAAATTATTCCAAACTTATTATTAACATCAATACCTAGTCACTTTTTATTGAACAAAATTAAGTAATAATAATTAATTTGACTAAGGAATAATAACAACAAAGACATTAAATGCAAATACAAACTCTATATAATAAAATCATAACATGAATCATCATAACAATCCATAATCAATATTAAATATTATCATCCTAAATTAATGCAACAAAATAGAAAAGACAAATAGAAAATAAATATGGAGAGAGAAAGGAAACATTGCTTATGACATAACTGATGTAAGAGACTACATATCTTTAACCTTCCACAACTTTTATCGGTCCTTGGGCATTAATGGCAGTTTGGATTTTCAAATAAACACTTTGGTAGCATTATGGCAATCCATTGACATCTCTTCTTCCTATTTCTCACATCACTAGGAATATTCATAGGCCAAAGAGTGAGAAGGATGTCTAGTTCACTCATTCACAATTCTGCCATGTATCACAATTTGCAAAAGATGCATCTTTTGTAGCTATGAAAATCTTCAAGTCCTAAGGCTCCTCCTATTGGAGTTGCAAAAAAGCATCTTTCGCATTGCAGTCATGTCTTGCTAAGATTTTACAACATTCGCATTGCAGATATGGAAACATGTTGACTCAAGCTTTCTAGTCAAAGATTTGACTTTATGATTTCTTTCAAAGTTATCTGGTCATCAGTGTCTTTCTTATACATATAAACACATTTCTAGTTAGACTTATTTAATTGCTAAAAATTTATATACAATTTCTAATTTATTAATTATTTACAGAAAATATTAAAATGCAGAAAAATGTATTAAAATATTATAAGATCACCTAAAAACTAATGACAAGGCCCCAAAAAAATATCAAATTATATGTATAATTAAAATTTTTTAGCAAATTACACAATATGAGGAACCATATACATGTTTGTCTACATCATTATCCCAAGATCACTTGAAATTAGATTCCAAAGTGATCTCATTGCATATTATGCTAATAGTGATCTAGAGGCTGGAGGTGTCCATTTCTCAAATCATTGAGAGGATGTAAAGTATTTTTTGTTACACCATATTGTACAGGAAGGCATGAAAGGCAAAATATCGAGCTATTGGCATCACTTTTGGTAATTAGTAGAGGTTGTACATAAAGTTTTTTAATAAAGAATGTCTACAAAGCAATTTTGATGGACAACTTGTGGCAATGTTTTGTTGTGTATTCTAGTCATTAAAGCCCTATATTGACATCTTTTGACCATTTGAAGTTGATCATCCAAATCGATAGGCTATTCTTGTGTGGGATGTACAAAGAGACCTTACTTATAGCTATTACACAAGATGATGATAAGCATATTATACCCTTTGTTTTTGCCATAGTGAAAGAGGAATTGGTATGGGTATGGTTCTTTTTCAATCTTTAAAGGCTTGTGGTGAAGAAAAGACAAAGGATTTGTTTGATTTCATATATACATACAACAACTTTGGTCACCATCTTTAATCCATCACTTAGGTGGCATGCATATCATGTTTTCTATCTTTATCATATGGCTAGCAACCTTAAAAAGGCCTTTGGAATGGCATGGCTAAAGCAAAATTTCATAAATATTGATGTGCTTCCCTTCTCCAACTGTTATACTACTACCATATCCATGTTGCTAATTTTTCTTAAATGCTTGCCTTGCACAAGTTATACATATGAGCATCATGTAGTTGATAAACAATTGGTTGAAATAGCAATTTTACAAAAGCATATAGTCACATGGATTGGAGACATTACCAAGCACCAGTAAGCACATGTGTATGATGTCAAGGGTGATAAGTGTTAAATTTAAATGTTATTCTTAAGATAAAATTGAATAATTAAATCCAAATTATATGATTTTTATATACTCTTTATATGATTTAATCAGGAATAACTAGAAGTGGAAAAGTATGAAAGAATTAGTAAGAAATCAAACATTTTCACTAAGGAACATAAGGTAGCTAAATTTGTAGGCATAAGCATATGAAAAAATGGGATTTTGAGCAAACCAAAGGCTTATATAAGCCAACCATGTAAATAGGTGATTTTGACACGAGCTTCTTGTGTGTGGTTAATTTTAGAGCTTTTTGTGAGGTAACTTTGAATTTCTTAAGGAGGAAGCTAAAAAGAGACTTAAAGATGTAGGTTAAAGCTTAAGAACACCCTAAAAGAGTGTTTTAAAGATCCGCTAGATATAAGAAAAGATTTGAAGTTCTTGCCGATAGATTGCCACTTTAACTAATTTGTTTTCTTTTCATTTTGTTCTTTAGCTTTCAAATATGAATTTGTTTACTTTCATTATTAGTTTGTTAATTTCTATTATATGTAGTTAGATTTTTTTATTTGGAGTTTAGATAAATCTATTTATTGATTAAACTAATTTCATATTACTCTTGTGACACTTTTAGTTGAACTAATCTATTATTCTTTTATATTATTCATTTATAGTTGGCTATTGTTAATTTGATGTATTGTGAGAGGATCAAGAGGTTAATAATAGTGTAAATCACTAGAACAATAAACTCATATAGTAATTTTATAGAGATATGAGCTACATTTAAATAGTTTGCGAATATTAGCTTTGTATCCTTTATACATAATATGTTTATACTAAGTTTATGATCACGAGAGTAGACATGAGCTTGATATAAGTATGGTGACTTATCTTTAGAAGAAATTCATTTATACTAGTAGGTTTGTTATTAATTCAATTAAATTTAGTTACAAGAGTTTATTCTAAACAATGCTTAGGAAAGTAAATAAATGATTCTAGATTTCAGAGCCTTTACATTTACATATAATCAATGTTTCTTTAGTGAATCTATTACTTTAAATTTATTTTTATAAGTTTTAATTTCAATTGGATAATTTAAATAATAAGATTAATTTTAGTTATTAGTAATTGAATTCCTTCCTCATGGAAACAATATTATACTCATCAATTTATTACTTGTATGACTTGTATACCTGTAAAATCATCAACAACAATGGGCCATCATTATAGTCACATGACTACGAATTTGGCTAAAAGCATGAATGATGTCTTCAAAAGTATCAAATCTTCAACTATAATCAACCTGGTAAAGGTAACCCTATATTAGGTGCACAACTACTCCATGGAATAAGCTGAGTAAATGCATGCATAGCTAGAGGTAGTGCAAGTCTTTTGTGTGACTTTTAATAAGAAGATGATAGGTGGTAAAGAAAACTATTCATTTGCCATTGTTGAACTAGCCAAGGTTCGTTATTGTTCAGAGTGATATTCTGGTGATAGCTCCCTCTCCCTCCTGACATTCAAAATCTCTCTTTTTTATCAAAATGACCTATGGAAAATCTAATAGCTCAAATAGGCTAAATGCATCCAACAATCCAGAAAATTCTATTTTAAAATAAATACAATATCAATTTTGAATAAAACAAGCCCTTGTACTATCCTCAGCCCAATATGAAAATATTTAATTCCCTTCAGTGGCTTATATAACCTGCAAAACACAAATATGAGTAATTGGGCTTTTGTATCCAAAGTTATAAAATTAGCCACAATAAATTATTATTAAGACTAAATATAAAGAATATAATAATATAATAATATTAAATTATCAATAGGAAATGCATTGTCTACCTTTGTATGTGTTATGTGTGCATTTGATAGTTAGGAAACTTCATTCAAAGCTGAAAAGCCTTACAATCAAGTGAACTTTTAGTTGGTGTTGCAAAGTTAGCTTGATTGATCTTACATATGACTACCATAAATTTTAAGCTAAAAGTACCTATGCCAACATATCCTTGCAACTTGCACCAAAGTTTTTCTAAACCCTTTTTAGTTTGTAAACTATGTTTTGTAGTTGGACACTGTGTAGCACTTATAACAATGAGTTTTAATAAATTGAAGGTGAGGTTCATTCGGCACAGCTAAACAATCCAAAATTGGTGCTCGATTTGTTGATTTTCTAAGAGAAAGGTCGATCCCATTCAACCTGCATATTTAATGAGATAGATTGAAAAACATTGACAGAGCTTACAAGTGCAAGTTGTGCAGGTAGACTGATTATAATAGCACCACTTGTCCATACTATCACCACATTAGCCAATAACATAACCAAAATTGTAAAACCATAGATGTTTATTGTGTTGTACACTTGATCATGTAGGAACCTTTTCTTGTAAACATATAGCCCTAATTTATAGAAATTGTACATGCAATTCATTGTGTAAAAATTATATGATTGTACATTTATAAAAGCCAATTAATTGTAAATGTATAGAAATTTTCTAATTATACATGTATAGAAACCAATTAATTATAAATGTAAAGAAATCATTTATGTCAATTGTTATGTTCATCGATATAATGTATGAATACATGTATGTGAATTGTTATGTAGAAAATTGATGTTGAGAATGTGCATATATGTGTGATTTATGTTTTGTCAAGCTGTAATTGATGAAATGATAAGTTGTAGGTGTGCTAAAGCAAATGTTAGTTTCATATAGGTTTTCATCTTAAGTTTGAAGATCAAATCACTATTGCACCTCTAGTCATATCACATTTTGCAAGCCGTATAGCTTGAATGCATAAGATAATAGCATTAGTTTGTGAAGGTTTTGTTCCATTTATTTTTGTTACATAGAACATCGATTTTGAACTAATGTGTGGAGTGCACTTTACCCCTTTCTGTAGAACAACTGAATTCTCCACCCATGACTTGTCTTTTACGAGGATCGTCTAGTCGATTCATTGCTACTTATTATAGATTAGCTTTGACAAACCAAGTTTTACATAGTGGCCTAACTTAAGCACTTAAGAGTTTGATCAACTCCTTTTGTCAACACTTATAGAAAGGTGGCATCGATTAGTCCCAAATTTATACATTTTTATAGCTATATTTTATGGGACTTATCATTACTTTTCAAATTATTTTAAGCTTTTTTTACACCAATTTTAGTATTAATTTTCATTTTGGGTTCATTAGGTGCAACTAAGAGCTTATTAGTACCAAAAAAAACCCAAAACTATGATTAAATTGTAATATTTTGTGATTTCTTGGTGTAACAACCCAATACATTGGGAACTTCAAATAATAAGAAAAGTTATTAAAATTAGTAATTAAATTGTAATGTTTGAAATTTTTAAACCTTAATAATTAGAGATAAATAATAATAATGGTAATAATAAATTATTCAAAATGAAAGACTGGATAAAATTTAATTAAAATGCCATATATCACAAATTATGTTCTAGTCCTTGCTCTTTCTAATTCTTGCTACCTAGTCCTTTAAGATTTTTCCCTTAATGGAACACATGTCTCTCCTTATGTCCATAAATTTTTTTGACTAAGGTGAGCTATTGTTAACCATGCCTCTTTCTCCCATAGGACTTCTCTTCCTTTGTGTAAATGTGAGATGAATGAGAAACAAGACAATCACGTTTTTTTTTTCTTTTTTGCTCTACTTCTGTTTTGTAACAATTTCCTATCTTGCTCTTCCTTATTTTTTCTTGTGTGTGTCTAAATTGTTCTCTTCCCAATCTTGCTTTAGTGAGACTTTGCTTCCTTCTTAGCTCATGATAGCAAGAAATATTCATAACTTCACCTCTTCTCCCTCTCCTTTCATAAATAATGCTTGTTATTCCAAGTTTGCTATTTTTAAAGCTTTATTTGCCTTCAGTTTGGGGGTAGTGCTTCACCTTTTACAATCATGTTTCTGAAGGTGATATAAACATTTGATTTCTCCAATTTTTTTCATTACAAATTCCTATGTTCTACTGATTTAAGCATGGAAATATAGATAAGTGATTAAGCTTCCTGTATTGTTTGGCTTCATTTTCCATTGTTGTTTTGAAAGTCATCCTTTTTCATTCCATTGTGGGTATTGTTTATTATAGGTCTTGTGCTTGCTCGGAGTGTGAGATGGTTGAGAATCCATTTCTTTACTTCTCCTGGTATGGGTCTTGAGTTGAGCAAGAGAGTTGATGAATTGAGAGAAATAGGTAAATGACTTGCTTTATCTAATCCTTTTTAAGTGTAATTAATACCTTGAAGTAGTTGAGGTTTTGCTTTTTCTTTTTTCTTTTACTTGTGATTATCTCCCATAATAAGCCATTAAGTTGACATGGACTAGTATAATTTTTATGGCATACTAATTGGAAGGTGTGGCTGTATGATCTTGTGGGTTGTTGTAGCATGAGTTATGGCTAGACTTGAATCCCAATTATGTGGTGAGTCACTCTCCTTATGAGTGGGTTTCCATTTATAAGTTAAATAACTTTACCTTTAATTAGTGTATCATGTTTACTATAAGTTTGAAATGTTGAGAACCCATGGGAGCTGTATACTAAATTAAGGTTAATATGTAATAAAAGGTAATAAGGCAAGCTTAAAACTTCTACACCTTATTGAAGAATCAATATGAAGTATGAATCTAGTTAATGCTAGAACTTGTAATAGGAATTAAACGAAGTGGTGATTAACTAACATAAATTGAATATTAACTAGGGCCAATAGTGGGATGGGGAAATAACAAGAGAGTAAAACAACTAAATTAAATAAGGGTAATGTCTAAGATGAGGCGCCTATTGACTTAATTCTATAACCTTGACACCTTAAGATAAATTTGATATATAATAATAATAATACCCCAAAATTCTAAAAAAAAAAAAGTTAACCAAAGTAGATAATGATAATAAGTAAATTAAGCTAGGTAGCATAAGAAACTCGAGATAGTTAAGGCAATGATAAAAATTAATCTAGGATAAAGTAGCTTGAAAATGTAGGTGCAAGAAGAAGTATACACTTGTTTCTTGAATTTATAAATATTATTGTAATGGTGTCCAAATTAATTTAAATATAAATATGCACATATTTCATTTTGTTTGATTTCTAACTCCTTAATGTGTGAACTTATAAATTGATTAATTAATGTATGATGGTTGAACCAGTCTAAAGCTTCTTTTCACATAAATTTTATATTATATATATATAATTGTTTTGCATACATTAACAATAATTATTTTCATAATAATGTTTTATGAATGCTTCTAATTGAAATGTTGTAATTTCATTCTTAATTAATCTAATCACTTCTAAAATTTTCATTTAAATCCAAAATATAAATGTCTTTTGAGAAAACATATTTTTAGTAGGAAAACTATCTGTCCACTTATCCATTCAATTACCATGTTTTATCTTTCACTCATTGATTATCATGGCTTATTTTATTATTTATTTTTGCATGTAGTAGAATTTTGTCTAAATGCTCATTTGGCTTAGTTTAAGAGTGTTATTAGTAGAGAACTAGTGGTTAGTTTATTTGGTGTTAATGGTTTGTTTTCTTTTATGCACATGTATATTTGTACTTTAGAGTTAGCTCTATAGGTTACAAGTAGGATCCCACCGTATCAATTTTGTTGTGTATTAAAAATTTGAGAATGGAGCTTTCTTGTTGTATTTGTATGATTAACTATTATGGGAAATTTGGAATGTCCAAATTATAAAGACATTTTATTAACTTCCTACAAAAAATAAGATGAATAGTTAACTATGATGTTATATAATCAAACGAGACTTAAATTATGATTAAAGTGTTACTTTAAGGCCACCTTTTAAAATCTTTGACCAGGATAATAGAAGATTAAGATTTCATGTGTTGGATAGACTTACAGATACAAAATCATCTAGTATTCTATGTCAGTCATGTTCCTGTTTTGGTGGCATGACACTTAGCACTAGCTTAATTTCCCCATTTATATGGTTGATTTGTATTTTAAAAAAGCCATTGGTATTTTCCTATAAATAGGTTAGTATTAATAATTATTTTATTTTTAATTCTGATGTTGTTTAATTTCCTATTTTATAGGGGTAGATATATATATAATAAAGATTTATGCTAAAGAGTAGATTACAAGAAGGCTATGATCAAACTATAAAGATTATTTGAAAGGCTAGAATCAACTTATCATCATGGCAAACCTTTTTCTTGGTTACGGTAAGTGAAAGCCTCTGGGCTTATGACTGATCTCATCTACCATGTCATAGACCTATTTGGTCACAATGGATGAAAGCCAAATTCTTCAATCCCTGTCATTTTTCACCACGATGTGTTGCATTTCCAACCACAACAAGATGGTGCTGATTATTTTTTTTTATAAATTAGCTTTTAAGCACAAAATTAATGGGCCTTGCAGCACTTTCATAGTTTCTTAGGCTAGAAATCAAAAGGTTTTATAAGGAGTAATCATGGAAGGATTTAAAGTAAATTTTCTTATTCTTCAAGGTTAGTATGAATTTCTTGAACTTAATTGTAGCTAATCCATTGCAAATTCATTCTAATATATCCTACTCTTTTTTACTATGTCTTTGATTTCTATTTTCAATCTTCTTTATTAGTTTTAGAATATATTCTACCCTAAATTTCTTCTTATCTTAATTTTAATTGTGATTTATTGTCGCTAATTAAAGTTTAGAGTAATTACATGATGTTTTTATGACTTGATCCATTGTTATTGTGTAATTCAAATTGTTAATGGATTTTTAGCCTATTAAACAGTGGATCGGGATGATAATTTATATGAAAAGCACTAATAATAATAAGTTAAGTAGATTAGCAATGTAATTGGACCTTAGTTGGCTAATTAAATTGTTGATTACATTAGTAATGTAATTACCTATTAACCATAGGCAAAGTGTTTGATAAAAAGCCTAGATGAATGTTTATAACAATGCATTTCTATCGAAACCTAACCTGTAAATATGTCCTGGGGAAGTTGTAAGGAAAGGCTTTAGAAAAGGCTATTCCAATGAAGACGACTTGGTGTGTAACTAACCAATAAAGTAAAACTCACTCTTTATGGATGTTAGCTAGTTATTTATAAGAAGTACTTTCTTCAAGGGATCAATATCTAGACTCATGTTTATTATATTACTTAAATGACTAATGCACTTGCTAAGTTTGACATCTATACAATGAGCACACATCAATTTTTTTTAGCTTTAGTGCAAGGATAGACTTATCTTTAAGTAATGATAATTAAAGCCTAGACATTATCAAGTGCCCGAAGACCCATACATTCCATAGAACTTATGAAATACAGTCATGCTTAAAGACATTGTTGTACAGTTGGGCTTGCAATGTGAAAGGATGCTTATTTTTGGGATAACAAACTATGTTTTGGTTGACCTGTGCAAATGGCTTCACAGAATTTAACTGTCAGTCGATAAGCTTGATGGATAGATGCTTAACATTAATTGGCTTATAGAACACTATGCCTAATTATTGACGGATATAGATGATAAAAAAGTTTGACACTTCACGCATACCTATATCATCAAGTCAATCAAGGGCTATCTAATGCTAAACAAGTCAGGGCACAAGGTACATTTAATGTACGTGTCATTGATTGTTGATTTTGAGCTAGCTGGTCAGCACAGTTGAGGATTAGCAATGTTGGCTCACTTATATAGGGAGCTTTACAATGCTACCAACTACAAAGAGCAAAACATAGGTGGATGATTGAGACTTCATGTGTACCTATATTGTCAGGTTAATCAGTGGTTATCTAACGCTAGACAAGTCAGCGCATAAGGTGCATTTGACGTACGTCTCATTGATTGTTGATTTTGAGTTAGCTAGTCAACATAGTTAAGGATTGTAGTGTTGGCTCACTTATACAAGGAGCTTTACAATGCTACCAACTACAAAGAGCAAAACATAGGTGGATGATTGAGACTACTACACTTATGGGTATGAGGTTGATTCCCCATGTTAGTGCTAAAGAAATCACCTTTGCTAAATCCTCACATAAAGCATTATCCTCTACAGCCACCTTTAAGCTTTAAGTATAAAATTTAATTACAATTTATAGATAGTTTCACTCATTTGATTTCAATTTATTACTTATTGCTCGTCTAATGTGTTTGCTCATGATCACAAATGAAATAATGTTAGATGACATTGCTATCCAAGTTATGGAGGCCTATAGCAGTATAAGATATTATTATATAAGATGAGGGATAAAGTTTGTTGCCTTATATGGACGTATCTATATTTGCTATCACTTCAGATGTTGTATTCATGTTGACACTTTAATATGTTATTCACAAATTATTTAGTAGCCATATGAACCACAAAGTGTGCGCTAACTAATTCTAAAGTACTACTTAACATCTTTAGATATCGAGCTCACTTTGCTTCCTTTCATTTGTTTCCGTATCATAGAGTGGTACTATTCTAATTACATGCTTTAACAATATGGTAGGCAACAACCCATCTAAATGATTCAGTACATTTAGGCCTTTGTCATACCTTACAACTCAGAGAAAAATAATGAAAGACTAGTGAGAAGATCATATAGTCTTCATCATGGTATGGAATGGATGGTGTGACACTATATGTTCTTAGATTGCACCTTTGAACATATGCAATGATACTAGATATGTACTCAGTATGGATCCATCCCATAAGTGGTGTCGCTAACTTCATTGTAAACTTTTAGACACTTGTTACCATTGTTCATTTTCTTTTCTTAATATGTATTATCTTGACATTTAACGTTTTTTTTTGTGGGTTGATATAGCAAATGATTTATACAGGATGAATGTGCATGACCTTCCAATAACAAATTATAGGTATTTCAAAGAGATTGTGAGTTGAGATTGCAAGAACAAATTACTTGCTCTTAAGGAACAATGATACATAATGGTATCTCAATTAGAGGGCAAATGGTGAAAGAAACTTTATGGATACATGTTAGCTTGAGCACCCATTATGGAAAAAGAGAGTTGACATCATGATGGCACTAGTGCAATAGCTTCATTTACATTAGTTGGAGATGCTACTTCCTTATCGTATACCCATACATTGGCACAAGGAGACTTTGAAAGGGATAGTCCCTTTTCTTTTACATTGGTAAGCTAATAAGTAAACTTTGGAAGTATCAATCTTTCATACTATGTGCCATGTTTGCCATCATCTCAATTTAGGGTTCTCGAGGCTTATTATTCTCATCAATGCTACATAGATGCAATTTGAATATGGGTTTTTCATAGCACCATTTTTTGATCCATCAGCATGCAGTATCAAGCATGGTTGTTCATATTTTGAACGTCAGAAATTGTCATATGAATTATATCAGGACTTTATGACATCATATGAACTGATTCTTTTGGTTCAATCCCTTTTTTAAAAAATTTAATTCTTCACTGGTTGCCAATTTGAACAACACCCCATCAGATAAAGAGTAAGAAGAAAAAGAAGAAGATTAAGTGAGGCATTAGCACTTGCAAGATATAAGAAGTAAGTTTCATTATAGCACATAGAGTTATTATTTTAATGAATAGGTTTTTTATTTCTTTTTATATTTGTACGATACAATTCTTTTTTAATATTTCATAGAGATAGAATATCACACACATTAAATTACATCAATATAATTTGTACTTTGGTTATTACTTGACTATCACACTAATACTAATGGATTTTTAAAAGGCTTTAACAGTTTTTCTTTGTGTATTTAATTTAATTGGCTTATTTAATATTTTTTAAATCTCTTTATTATTTTAAAGGATACTAAGTTTGTCTTTAAACAACTAAATAGAGTATATTATCTTTTTATTTTTTTTAAAAAAAGAGCCTTCTACAACATAGAATAATTAAGAATTAAACATTTGAAAGTGAGATAATTGTCACAGTCTATGTTTGGGAGTTTTTTAGGGAGGAATAAAGTGGGATGAAATGGATTTAGGATTTAAACCATTGTTTGAAAGTTTTTTCTAGAGGTAAGTGGACTGGCAAAAGATGACTTTCCAAATCATCCATAATCATCCAAAGCCTATTTTTTCTTATCCCCTAATATAGGGGGTCAATGATAGAATGACCAAACTTAAATATTTAAATTACAAGATTACCCTTTAACTTTATTTAACCTTATTCAAAATTCACAGCCACTTTCTATCACAATTATCATCATGCTCTGGTAACACTATCTCATGTGATTGAGTCATACAGTCTCACATCCTCATGTATCGTGCATTTGACCAAGTATATTTTCTTTTATAATTCTTGCGATTTACAAAAAAATATATTTCTGTTGTTGTTATTTGTTACTTGGTTTTGTCACTGTTGCTTGGCTTTCCTAGAAGCTTCCCTTGTACAGTCATACTCAATCATATAATCTTGATTATAACATCTCACTGTTTGAGTAATTGAAAGGCTTGATTTTGGTTTAGGTTGTAGGGAATCTAATGAGTGATAATGTTATTGCACACTCAAAGCAATATTTTAACATTCTTTGACTTTGCAACTTCCTCTTCTAATCTCTCTCGTGTCACACACACTTCTCACGGTTTATATTGCAAATTATTATATTGTACCATATATCTTCAATCTTTCTCTCACATGTACATGGTTATATTGCACCGTATAACATACGAAATCAATATTCTATTGCAATCCTTTTCCAAAACTTACAAAAAAAAAAGAGAGAGAATAACTCTTTAGGAAAGTTTACCATATTAAAATATTTTATGGCAAATTTAATATTTTAAATTATTTTTGTTTTATTTTAAGTAGTATGAAAAAATTATTTTTATTTGAATTAGGTAATTATTTTTTATTAAGATTTGTTTTTAGTGTTTAATAAATATTCTACTTATTTTTTTACCAATAACAAACATTTTAAATAATAAAAAATTATCTTGACAATTTTTAATTTAAAAACTAATTGGTACTATATAAATATAAAAATAATATGAATAAAACTCATGCATTATGAATTTTATCTCATCATCATCATCATTATTATTAAAATATATTTTTACTTAATTATTGTATAGTATGAGAAAAGTTTTGAGAATTTATTCACACTTTTTATCTAAATCAATTTATAAGGATAATATTAAAAAAATAATTTTTATCCATTTTATTCTTTTCATTTTATAATAACTCTCAAACAGTCATCAAATGAAACCATTTCATCTCTCTAAAACTCTCAAACAATGGTTACACTCCACTCCATTTTATTATATTCTATTATATTTTATTAATATTCGTTGCATCTCATTCCTTCTTGCACTTTCAAAAATAGCTTAAACTTTCAAAAATAGCCTAGTTTGTCAAGCCAAATAAGCGAAGTGGACTGTCTGCAGTTAGAGCAATGATTACATATGATGCGGTGAAAAAAATCAGTCATTGAATTGATCAGATTGTTCCTAGCATGATGCTTCGCAGACTTTTTTCCTTTTTTAAAAAAAGAAAATCTGATAACCTAAAGCGATGCGTCAGTTCATTCTCACAAAAAAACGTAGCGTTTGCTCCACACCAGATCTCCATTTGCATCTTCATTATGTTCAGCTAGGGAAGAAGCCAATCTGTCCTGTACAATTGCACCATTAGCCAACTTCCCAGTTCTGTCCTGTACAAGCAAGCCCAATATGCTTCACATTTTCAAAGCTCTTCATAAAACATATTCAGAGAGAAAGGAAACCAAAAAAAAAAAAGGTGTCCAAAGCAGTATACTTCTGCCCCCTAAAAGAATTGTATCTATAGCCAAAATTCATTTAAAAAGATTATTCTGAACAATTGCCCCATACTATTAGCCAGTGGCGGGGCCAAGATTTTAAATTAGGAGGTGCAATATAATTTTAAAAATAATATTTTTTTTTAAAAAATAAATTTTATTATAAAAATAAAATTATAAATAATGATAGTTATTTTTTTATAAAATTAATATTAGTATCAGTAAATAAATTTAAATTTTTTTGTTAAAGTTTATTGAATTTGAGTTAATTTATCATATATTTTAAAAAATTTTAAATTCAATCTAATCTGATTAAAAATCAAATAAATTCTCAAAATATAAAGATATAAAATATTAGAGTTAGAGAATATAAAATATTAAAATTTATATCCTCTATTTATAATTTTGTCCAAAGTGAGTACGCACCTTTCACATTGACGTGGCTCCGCCATTGCTATCAGCAATTTCTCCTACTAGCGATCAATAATGACTGGTAAAATTGTAGATAGCGATATCGGGGTAAGCTTCAATACTTTATGAGTTATCGCAAACCCAGTGGGAAAATTGTTTCACAATTTTTTACTACTTCAATAGAAATTGGGAATCTGCAGATTCTTTCTTAAATATAAAACCCAATATAAATTGCAAGCACTTTAAGAAAGGGCAGTGAAACAAACCTTAACTTCAGAGATCGGGGTGCTGATGGAGATGAACACGGACGGAATTTTCGACATCTGCTTCTTCCCTAACTGAACAAGATGGAGATGCAAATGGAGATCTGGTGCGAAGCTAATGGGAATGAAGATGCGCACATCGAGGCTTGTTTCTTCTCTAGGTGCCAAACGCTTGGAGATCTACCTCTTCCCCACCTGAACACTGTGTGGGACAAATAGGTTCGGTTCGGTTTAACTGAGACTGTGGCTTTTGTATTTTTTTAAATTTTGTCAGTTTTAATTTTTAATCAGTTTAGTTCCATTTTTTTTTTAGTTTAATTTGATTTGATTCAATTTCGTTCACGTTTTTTTTAGTAAAAGTGATTTGATTTTTTTTAAAATTTTATTTCTTATAATATATAAAATTTGACTTCTAATATAATACATCTTTTAATATTTTAATCAATAGTGTTGAAATAATTAATTATTATATATCTTTATTTTAAAAAAAAAGTATCCCTCATAATTATATTTAATTATTATACAATTGTAATTGAATATTATATATAAAGATAATAAAATAATAACATTTTTAAGATACCTTATTTGATAAATTCATTTAAATATAAGTAAAGTAAGAAAAAAATATTACTATTTTTTTATTAATAAAAAGTTTATGCATGATTTGAACTTAATTAATATAAACACAAAAAAAATTGATTTGGTTTTGATAGAACCGAGAACCGAACCAAACCAATCGGTTTTATAATATCCAAAATTGATTTTAACTTTTTTTTAATTAGTTTAATTCAGTTTTAATCAGTTTGATTCAGTTGAATTGGTTTGGATCGATTTTGAACACCCTATGATAAATGTTGCATTTTTGGTAAGTAATTAGATATAATGAGCTGACGAACAGTTTTGGTTATCAGAATTGGGAAAAAAGGAGAAAAAAGAAGAAGTATGCCATGTGTCACACATGAAAATGATCAGATCAATTGAATGGCTAGGATTTTTTGAATGATCACATACAATCAAGACAATGACTGCAGACAATTTACTTCTCAAACTGAGAAGGATAGAATATTAAGATGAGCAATTTTTGAATGATGGCTATGTCATTTATATGCCTATATTTTATATGTTAATCTTATTTGTATAAATTAAATTCTGATTATTAATTACACAAAAACTTTTCTACTAGGAGTGTCTATATAAACTTGTTCTGTCCAGTCCATAACTCCAAAAAAAAAAAAAATACAAGCCTGCCTCAGCCTCAAGTAAGCTAAGACTGGGTTGTTAGATTTAGCTTGAGGCTGAAACTGGTCGGCTGATAACAACAGTAGGCTGTCTCAGCATCACCAATACTATATGGGTATAATATTTTTCATACTGTAGAATTTAACATTATATATATATGTGTGTGTGTGTGTGTGTGTGTAATATACGGCTCAAAAAGCCTTTGCTAAACACAGTAATATTCATAAAAGTGCTTATCAAATAATGTTGTCAAATATGCTAGGAGGCATATGAAATTTATATGACATATCCCATGCCTTTGTTTTTCTTTTTTTCCTTTCCATGATGAAAATGTGTTTAAACACTAAAGGGCAATAAGATGGAAGGCATCTAATATGCCCCAGTGCATATGTACTTGATAAATATTAGGACATTGTTGATAAAACTTGATGAATATTAGGATATTGTTAATAAAACTAAGGTTTTCCATATCCGATTTCAGTATCCAAATTTCTCTCTTCAAAGCCTTCTTCTGCCTTGGCCAAATCCTTTTTGACATTCTCAACACTTTCTTCGGTGTGAGCCAACTTTTCCTTTACCTTATTCGTTTCTGTCTCCAAACCATTCATTTCTGTCTCCAAACCAAATAGGTTTTCCCTTAATTTCTTCAATTCTGTCTCCAAAACAACCAGGTTTTCCTTTAACTTTTTCACTTGCTCTGCCTTCTCCTTATAGAACTTCATACTTAAAGCAGATTGAAAATGAGTCTCCAACCAATTCAAGTCAAATCTACAAGTTTCAAGCTCCTCCCACAATTGTTGAAGGTGCTCACAGGCATCCTCATTCATATCCTTCCACTTTTTGGTTTTCAAAAATTGTAGAACTCGACCCAAAGCAGTAAATGCCCACTCAATAAACTTACGAGTTCTCTTCTTTTGGCGTTCAACTAATGAAGGATGCCATAAACAGACTTCCTCAAGCAGTGGAACAAATGCTTTCCCTATTTGTCCTAAATCCCTAAAATCAACAAGCTCACCATTTGAATTTGTAGGAACTTCATCAGATTCCTTGGACAAAGAAGGAAAAGCAGGGTGACTAGTAGGCTTAGTACCTTCAGATCTTACAACAAAAAACTCCACTTCAATAATACATTTGTCATTCAAAATATACCCACGATTTGGGTCACGAAATGTACTTAAAGGCATAAAGGATGGAAATCCCCAGCCATCACTGTTTGCCTGGAACTGATGATCTAAAACTGCATGCAATCACCCAAAAGTAAAGGAACGTCAATGAAAAGGAACTAGTATAAGAATACATAAATAAAGATACAATATTAGTAATGATGTTTTATGGATGTCGCTCTCCTTGAGCAACGGGTGTGTGGTTAACATATAATTGTATATTATATATTATAATATAACATTGTTATATACATTGTTTTATTATATACTAGGATATTAAATATATTAAAAATTTTCTAAAAGAAAAGATCAAGTGACTAAAGAAAATTATTACAAATAGATTTTGACTGGTCAACAAATATATGACTTTACTTTTGTCTTCTCTATTACTAATGATAGGAATTCTATGGTTCAGATCTTGTGAATTGATTGGAGAAGGAAAGAAAAAACTTTAGATTCATACCAAAATCATGACGATTCAATAAAACCTGAAGTCCGATTTTTTTGAGTTAGAACTATTAGATCATTACTTAGTCAATTAATTAATATAATGAGAATAATCCAAAAAGAAAAGAAGTTAAAGATGCAATATTAGAAGAGATATTTGTAGATTGATCGGCTTAGAGGTATATTTGACTCAAGTAAATGGGCCTACGCTTGGTCTAATATTTTGGATTGAATAAGATTAAGAATAATTCCAAGTATTACGCCTATGAACATGTAAGTTTTAGTGGACTTGGTCTAAGTTTGGCACGTCCTATCCCAGCCCAAAAATATTATCTGCTTGGTTTTATTTTTTATGTTTTTGGACCTTCACAATGTGATAGTTTATGTGCTCTTTAAATTGTAGGAGAAAATCAATTTTTAAGAAAAAGAAACTCAATTGAATCTAGAAAAGGACCCTAAAATTGACACTCCTCTGACAAAAGCTAAAGTTTTAGATAAATTATACGCATGTTTTCGATACCATTTCTCACGGAGCGTTCATTAGAAACCTGGTCGACCAAAATAAAGCTGTACTCTGAATATATACTCCACCCTTTAGGTAAACCTGAAGGATTAGCCACTTTCAAATATATAGACAAGGAATCCTGCTTCCTTCCAGTTGGGTATATAACAACTTCCCTGGGGCAAGTCCAAAAACAAAATAAGTAAATAAATTAGAAAATGGTCCAATAAGAAAAGAATGATATAATTAGAAATTACGAATAATAAAAAAGAGATTCAATTATATACGATAAAACTTGAGTTTAAGGTCACAGTACTGAATATCCAATTTATCATTACATAATTGCACAATAAAAGAGACAATTACTATGCTAAGAAAAAGAGTAAGTTTGGGTGTCGGGCATTGGCATTGCTTATTATGTAAAATAAACAGTTTATTTTTTATTTATTTTAATTTTTGTAATATTAATTTGATTTCTAAATTTATTTTTAGGTAATAACATAAGCAATTTTTCTACTGTAGAAAAGAAGTAGAAATTTATTGCTTCTCCTTTGAAGCAGGAGTAAAAGTAGAAAAATTATTTTTTTAAGGGCTTGTATTTTTTTTTGGTCAATACACAAATACTCTCATTCAAAATCATTAATTACCTTATTATCTCTAATCATTTTTTGCCAATAGTATCATCTTTATCCATTCTCATTTCTTCTCTCACATATATATACTTATTTTGATGTATTTATTTTAATTTTATGTAATATTTATTTATTTTAATTAAAATATTTTATATATTTATTATGACTTTATTTTCCATATTTTAATCAAATAAGATATTATAAATTTAATTAAAATTAACAATAATTAATATTTAAAATTATTTACTTACACAAATGATATTAATTGCAAAGTTAAATTTATGTCTATCTTTTTGTGGTAATTTAACTGTAAAAGCATTTTTTAAAAAAATTGCTAAACACAATAGTATTTGTAAAAGTAGTTATCAAATAATTTTGCCAGGTACAAATTGTTTTTCTCATAGAGCTTTATTAAAAACTCTATTTAAAAAAATATTTTTTAAAACAAATAAAAATATACCACAACTCCAAACGAGCCAGAGTTACGGAGATCAACCAACTAAGAAAAAAAGTACATAAGAGGTCGAGCTCTCTATCATTAGATCAACTTGAAATCTTTATATATTGTACATTTGTACTAAAAATTGCTTTATAGAAATATCAAAAAGATTCAGTTGTGAAAGAGTTCCACTTCATAACACACTGAGTTCTCTACAAACTCGCCTTAAGGCAAACTATAACAATGGATTGTGTTTGAAAGAAAAAAAAAAAAGGAAATTTCTAGTGGCTAAAAAAAAAGAAATTATTAAAAGTAACTAGCTGATTAGCTTTCCTAATCCTAGATAGCTCCTAATCCTCTATGCTATCTGATATGTAAGGGCTATTGGCTAAAGAGATTGGTGGATGTTTAGTGACATATTGTTGAATTAATCTCTTGTAAATATGATACAAGATATATTAACTGGTTATATAGACTCAGAACAGACAAGACTCCTTCGCTTTTACAACCTTTTCATTTTGTCATCAATGGATTACGTGTTTTTTTTCCCGCCAAAAATATAAAAATTAATTCATCCAACAAAAAATATATGACAAGTAAAAGTGGAGATGAAAGAAATGAGCAAGTAGTGTTTATAAAGAAGAGTTTTGAAACAAAACATAAAAGAAGGACAACATATTCAATTACCATGCTGTATCGCCGATAGTGAAAACCTCAGAAGGTAGCCGTTTGGTCTTCAAGTTACTGAAGTTTCTAATTGTCCAGGCTATTTTTTTGCATATTATATCCTTTGGTTGTTGATTCTTCATGGTACGAGCAATGTATGCTAGCTATATGATCAAAATCTGAAACCCATTAACGCAGAAGACAAAAATTAATTTCAAATTTAGAATTCACAGCATATATCACGAGGGAGAGAGAAAATTTAAACCAAACACACAACGTCAAATACTTCAAAACCAGTTGTGAATATGATGGCAAAGTCAAAATTTAACGAGACACAAATGGAATCCATCGACAAAGCATGTGCATTTTTTGCCACCAAATCTTAGTAACGAAAATTTGAACTCAATCTGAGAAATAATAAAACAGGTGATGGGAGCATGTATGGTGATTGTAACAACAAAGTCGATGAGGGAGAGGAGCGTAACTCCCTTATTGATGAAACTCAGAGCCTTTAGACGAACAAAGCTTGGTTTTGCTGGATATATATTGCAGTAAGAAAAATGCATAAAAAGCCGCACAATGAGGAATTATAAAGGAAAGCAGAAGGAAACTAACAGAGGAAGCAAAGTGAACATAGCAAAGAATAATTCTTTCTTATTCGAGTCAAAGAAGGGACTCCAATCTTCCTATTCATTACAAAGAAATTCCAAACGCAGAGCACTACATAATTCTTTAACAAAATTCTTCAATGACTTGCATAACGCAAGATTCAGCTATTACTAACAGGGAAAGGGGCACGTAATGCATATAACAGAAAGTAATCCCAAAATATTCTTCTGATGGCTAAAGTAATCCCAAAGATTCAGATTACTAAGTCACTTGTAATATTATTTTAATCAATTTTTATTAAAATATTTTATGTAATTAAAAATAAATTCAAAATAAGTATGTAAAAAAATTTTAAAATTTTAATTAAAAAAAGTAATGAACTGTAATATTAACATAATATATTCATTGTTAATCTTGAGATATGAAGTTTAAAATTTATAGTAGAATAAACAAGATATATATATTAACATATTAAGTGGTATGTAAATTATTATTAAATTAAATAGGTAATAAATTAATATTACTTTGTTAGCTTTTAAATAAACTTAAATACAAAGATGTATGACTCAGTCATGTTACTACTAAAATGTGACGTGAGTGAAAAGCCACAGCTGCAACGTGTTAGGGAAATATCTCGAATACCCTAAATGGCGAACCACTGACAGTTTGCAGGATTTCGTTTGTTTAGTATTGCAAGCCTCTTTTGGCCCTAAAAGAAAACAAAGTATTGCAAGCCTATGGCTCTTTTTTTTTTTTTTCTTCAGGGATGCAAAGCAGGCCTCTGTACAAGAGAGCAAGATTCCACCGAGCATTGTATTTATTGGGCCTTTGTCATTGTGAAGGTCCGATTAAGTACAAACAAACCCTTATCATAGTGTAGCGGTCCAATTGTTTTCTTGGATCGGATTACTGATCGATTCGCAAGTGAAAAGAATAAAAGACAATTCCAAAACTATCAGCAATATAAAAAGAGAACTACATGCCAGAAGGGACGTGAAATATATATGACACGTCCCAAGCCTCTGCTTTTTCTTTTTTCTTTTTCTTCATGAGAAAATGCATTTCAACACTACAAAGCAACAATAAAGAAGGTATCTAATCTACCCAAGTGCATATGTACATGACAAATATTGGGTTATTGATGAGACTAAGGTTTTCCATATCTAATTTCAGCATCCAAATCTTTCCAATTCAAATTGTTAATGGATTTTTAGCCTATTAAACAGTGGATCGGGATGATAATTTATATGAAAAGCACTAATAATAATAAGTTAAGTAGATTAGCAATGTAATTGGACCTTAGTTGGCTAATTAAATTGTTGATTACATTAGTAATGTAATTACCTATTAACCATAGGCAAAGTGTTTGATAAAAAGCCTAGATGAATGTTTATAACAATGCATTTCTATCGAAACCTAACCTGTAAATATGTCCTGGGGAAGTTGTAAGGAAAGGCTTTAGAAAAGGCTATTCCAATGAAGACGACTTGGTGTGTAACTAACCAATAAAGTAAAACTCACTCTTTATGGATGTTAGCTAGTTATTTATAAGAAGTACTTTCTTCAAGGGATCAATATCTAGACTCATGTTTATTATATTACTTAAATGACTAATGCACTTGCTAAGTTTGACATCTATACAATGAGCACACATCAATTTTTTTGGCTTTAGTGCAAGGATAGACTTATCTTTAAGTAATGACAATTAAAGCCTAGGCATTATCAAGTGCCCGAAGACCCATACATTCCATAGAACTTATGAAATACAGTCATGCTTAAAGACATTGTTGTACAGTTGGGCTTGCAATGTGAAAGGATGCTTATTTTTGGGATAACAAACTATGTTTTGGTTGACCTGTGCAAATGGCTTCACAGAATTTAACTGTCAGTCGATAAGCTTGATGGATAGATGCTTAACATTAATTGGCTTATAGAACACTATGCCTAATTATTGACGGATATAGATGATAAAAAAGTTTGACACTTCACGCATACCTATATCATCAAGTTAATCAAGGGCTATCTAATGCTAAACAAGTCAGGGCACAAGGTACATTTGATGTACGTGTCATTGATTGTTGATTTTGAGCTAGCTGGTCAGCACAATTGAGGATTAGCAATGTTAGCTCACTTATACAGGGTGCTTTACAATGCTACCAACTACAAAGAGCAAAACATAGGTGGATGATTGAGACTTCATATGTACCTATATCGTCAGGTTAATCAGTGGTTATCTAACGCTAGACAAGTCAGGGCACAAGGTGCATTTGATGTACGTCTCATTGATTGTTGATTTTGAGCTAGCTAGTCAGCACAATTAAGGATTGTAGTGTTGGCTCACTTATACAAGGAGCTTTACAATGCTACCAACTACAAAGAGCAAAACATAAGTGGATGATTGAGACTACTACACTTATGGGTATGAGGTTGATTCCCCATGTTAGTGCTAAAGAAATCACCTTTGCTAAATCCTCACATAAAGCATTATCCTTTACAGCCACCTTTAAGCTTTAAGTATAAAATTTAATTACAATTTATAGATAGTTTCACTCATTTAATTTCAATTTATTACTTATTGCTCGTCTAATGTGTTTGCTCATGATCACAAATGAAATAATGTCGGATGACATTGCTATCCAAGTTATGGGGCCTATAGCAGTATAGGACATTATTATATAAGATGAGGGATGAAGTTTGTTGCCTTATATGGACATATCTATATTTGCTATCACTTCAAATGTTGTATTCATTTTGACACTTTAATATGTTATTCACAAATTATTTAGTAGCTAATTCTAAAGTACTACTTAACATCTTTAGATATCGAGCTCACTTTGCTTCCTTTCATTTGTTTCTGTATCATAGAGTGGTACCATTCTAATTACATGCTTTAACAATATGGTAGGCAACAACCCATCTAAATGATTCAGTACATTTAGGACTTTGCCATACCTTACAACTCAGAGAAAAATAATGAAAGACTAGTGAGAAGATCATATAGTCTTCATCATGGTATGGAATGGATGGTGTGACACTATATGTTCTTAGATTGCACCTTTGAACATATGTAATGATACTAGATATGTACTCAATATGGATCCATCCCATGAGTGGTGTCGCTAACTTCATTGTAAACTTTTAGACACTTGTTACCATTATTCATTTTCTTTTCTTAATATGTATTATCTTGACATTTAACGTTTTTTTTTTATGTGGGTTGATATAGCAAATGATTTATACATGATGAATGTGCATGACCTTCCAATAACAAATTATAGGTATTTCAAAGAGATTGTGAGTTGAGATTGCAAGAACAAATTACATGCTCTTAAGGAACAATGATACACAATGGTATCTCAATTAGAGGGCAAATGGTGAAAGAAAGTTTATGGATACATGTTAGCTTGAGCACCCATTATGGAAAAAGAGAGTTGACATCATGATGGCACTAGTGCAATAGCTTCATCTACATTAGTTAGAGATGCTACTTCCTTATCGTATACCCATACACTGGCACAAGGAGACTTTGAAAGGGATAGTCCATTTTCTTTTACATTGGTAAGCTAATAAGTAAACTTTGGAAGTATCAATCTTTCATACTATGTGCCATGTTTGCCATCATCTTGATTTAGGGTTCTCGAGGCCTTATTATTCTCATCAATGCTACACAGATGCAATTTGAATATGGGTTTTTCATAGCACCATTTTTTGATCCATCAGCATGCAGTATCAAGCATGGTTGTTCATATTTTGAACGTCAAAAATTGTCATATGAACTATATCGGGACTTTATGACATCATATGAACTGATTCTTTTGGTTCAATCCCTTTTTAAAAAAAATTAATTCTTCATTGACTGCCAATTTGAACAACACCCCATCAGATGAAGAGTAAGAAGAAAAAGAAGAAGATTAAGTGAAGCATTAGCACTTGCAACATATAAGAAGTAAGTCTCGTTATAGCACATAGAGTTATTATTTTAATGAATAGGTTTTTTTATTTCTTTTTATATTTGTATGATACAATTCTTTTTTAATATTTCATAGTGATAGAATATCACACACATTAAATTACATCAATATAATTTGTACTTTGGTTATTACTTGACTATCACACTAATACCAATGGAATTTTAAAAGGCTTTAACAGTTTTTCTTTGTGTATTTAATTTAATTGGCTTATTTAATATTTTTTAAATCTCTTTATTACTTTAAAGGATACTAAGTTTGTCTTTAAACAACTAAATAGAGTATATTATCTTTTTATTTTTTTATTTTTAAAAAGAGCCTTCTACAACATAGAATAATTAAGAATTAAACATTTGAAAGTGAAAGGATTGTCACAGTCTATGTTTGGGAGTTTTTTA
This sequence comes from Erythrophleum ivorense, assembly GCA_026724425.1. Lineage (NCBI taxonomy): Eukaryota > Viridiplantae > Streptophyta > Magnoliopsida > Fabales > Fabaceae > Erythrophleum > Erythrophleum ivorense. Next base: position 49,209,086 of record JAIUCV010000009.1, read on the forward strand.
GGGAGGAACAAAGTGGGATGAAATGGATTTAGGATTTAAACCATTGTTTGAAAGTTTTTTTTAGAGATAAGTGGAATGGCAAAAGATGACTTTCCAAATCATCCAAAGCCAATTTTTTCTGATCCCCTAATTTGGGGGTCAATGATGGAATGACCAAATTTAAATATTTAAATTACAAGATTACCCTTTAACTTTATTTAACCTTATTCAAAATTTACAACTACTTTCTATCACAATTATCATCACGCTCTAGTAACACTATCTCATGTGATTGAGTCATACAGTCTCACATCCTCCTGTATCGTGCATTTGACCAAGTATATTTTCTTTTATAATTCTTGCGATTTACAAAAAATATATTTTTTTTGTTGTTATTTGTTACTTGGTTTCGTCACTGTTGCTTGGCTTTCCTAGAAGCTTCACTTGTATAGTCATACTCAGTCATACAATCTTGATTATAACATCTCACTGTTTGAGTAATTGAAAGGCTTGATTTTGGTTTAGGTTGTAGGGAATCTAATGAGTGATAATGTTATTGCACACTTAAAGCAATATTTTAACATTCTTTGACTTTGCAACTCCCTCTTCCAATCTCTCTCATGTCACACACACTTTTCACAGTTTATATTGCAAATTATTATATTGTACCATATATCTTCAATCTTTCTCTCACATGTGCATGGTTATATTGCACCGTATAACATATGAAATCAATATTCTATTGCAATCCTTTTTCAAAACTTACAAAAGAAAAAAGAGAGAGAATAACTCTTTAGGAAAGTTTACCATATTAAAATATTTTATGGCAAATTTAATATTTTAAATTATTTTTTGTTTTATTTTAAGTAGTATGAAAAAATTATTTTTATTTGAATTAGGTAATTATTTTTTATTAAGATTTGTTTTTAGTGTTTAATAAATATTCTACTTATTTTTTTACCAATAATAAACATTTTAAATAATAAATAATTATCTTGACAATTTTTAATTTAAAAACTAATTGGTACTATATAAATATAAAAATAATATGAATAAAATTCATACATTATGAATTTTATCTCATCATCATCATTATTATTAAAATATATTTTTATTTAATTATTGTATAATATGAGAAAAATTTTAAGAATTTATTCACACTTTTTATCTAAATCAATTTATAAGAATAATATTAAAAAAATAATTTTTATCCATTTTATTCTTTTCATTTTATAATTCCAAACAATCATCAAATGAAACTATTTTATCTCTCTAAACTCTCAAACAATGATTACACTCCACTCCATTTTCTTATATTCTATTCTATTTTATTAATGTTCGTTGCATCTCATTCCTTCCTGCACTTTCAAAAATAGCTTAAACTTTCAAAAATAGCCTAGTTTGTCAAGCCAAATAAGCGAAGTGGACTGTCTGCAGTTAAAGCAATGATTACATATGATGCGGTGAAAAAAATCATAGTCATTGAATTGATCAGATTGTTCCTAGCATGATGCTTCGCAGACTTTTTTCCTTTTTAAAAAAAAAGAAAATCTGATAACCTAAAGCGATGCGTCAGTTCATTCTCACAAAAAAACGTAGCGTTTGCTCCACACCAGATCTCCATTTGCTTCTTCATTATGTTCAGCTAGGGAAGAAGCCAATCTGTCCTATACAATTGCACCATTAGCCAACTTCCCAGTTCTGTCCTGTACAAGCAAGCCCAATATGCTTCACATTCTCAAAGCTCTTCATAAAACATATTCAGAGAGAAAGGAAACAAAAAAAAAAGGTGTCCAAAGCAGTATACTTCTGCCCCCTAAAAGAATTGTATCTATAGCCAAAATTCATTTAAAAAGATTATTCTGAATAATTGCCCCATACTATCAGCAATTTCTCCTACTAGCAATCAATAATGACTGGTAAAATTGTAGATAGCAATATCGGGGTAAGCTTCAATACTTTATGAGTTATCGCAAACCCAGTGGGAAAATTGATTCACAATTTTTTACTACTTCAATAGAAATCGGGAATCTGCAGATTCTTTCTCAAATATAAAACCCAATATAAATTGCAAGCACTTTAAGAAAGGGCAGTGAAACAAACCTTAACTTCAGAGATCGGAGTGCTGATGGAGATGAACACGGACGGAATTTTCGACATCTGCTTCTTCTCTAACTGAACAAGATGGAGATGCAAATGGAGATTTGGCGTGAAGCTAATGGGAATGAAGATGCGCACATCGAGGCTTGTTTCTTCTTTAGGTGCCAAACGCTTGGAGATCTACCTCTTCCCCAGCTGAACACTGTGTGGGATAAATAGGTTCAGTTCGGTTCAGTTTTGGAACAAAATCAAATCGAGTTTTGTATTTTTTTGGATTGGTTTTAATTTTTAATTAGTTTAGTTTGATTTTTGTTCAATTTGATTCGATTTGGTCTGATTTGGTTCACGCTTTTTTTTAAGTAAAAGTGATTTGATTTTTTTTTAAGATTTTATTTCTTATAATATATAAAATTTAACTTCTAATATAATGTATCTTTTAATATTCTAATCAATAGTAGTGTTGAAATAATTAATTATTATATATATTTTTTAAAAAAAGATCCCTCATAATTATATTTAATTATTATACAATTGTAATTGAATATTATATGTAAAGATAATAAAATAATAACATTTCCAATATACCTTATTTGATAAATTCATTTAAATATAAGTAAAGTAAGAAAAAAAATCACTATTTTTTTATTGATAAAAGATTTATGCATGATTTGAACTTAATTAATATAAACACACAAAAAATTGATTCGGTTTTGATAGAACCGAGAACCGAACCAAACCAATCGATTTTATAATATCTAAAATTGATTTTAGCTTTTCTTTTTTAAATCAATTTAATTCAGTTTTAATCAATTTGGTTCAATTCAATTGGTTTGGATCGGTTTTGAACACCCCTAAAACAAATGCTGCATTTTTGGTAAGCAATCAGATATAATAAGCTGACGAACAGTTTTGGTTATCAGAATTGGGGAAAAAGGAGAAAAAGAAGAAGAAGTATGCCATGTGTCACACATGAAATGATAAGATCAATTGAATGGCTAGGATTTTTTGAATGATCACATACAATCAAGACAATGATCGCAGACAATCTACTTCTCAAACGGAGAAGGATAGAATATTAAGATGAGCAATTTTTGAATGATGGCTATATCATTTATATGCCCATATTTTATATGTTAATCTTATTTGTATAAATTAAATTCTGATTATTAATTACACAAAAACTTTTCTACTAGGAGTGTCTATATAAACTTGTTCTATCCAGTCCATAACTCCAAAAAAAGAAAAAAAATACAAGCCTGCCTCAGCCTCAAGTAAGCTAGGACTGGGTTGTTAGATTTAGCTTGAGGCTGAAACTGGTCGGCTGATAACAACAGTAGGCTATCTCAGCATCACCAATACTATATGGGTATAATATTTTTTATACTGTAGAATTTGACATTACATATATATATATATGTGTGTGTGTGTGTGTGTGTAATATATGGCTCAAAAAGCCTTTGCCAAACACAATAATATTCATAAAAGTGCTTATCAAATAATGTTGTCAAATATGCTAGGAGGCATATGAAATTTATATGACATATCCCATGCCTTTGTTTTTATTTTTTTCCTTTCCATGATGAAAATGCGTTTAAACACTAAAGGGCAATAAGATGGAAGGCATCTAATCTGCCCCAGTGCATATGTACTTGATAAATATTAGGACATTGTTGATAAAACTTGATGAATATTAGGATATTGTTGATAAAACTAAGGTTTTCCATATCCGATTTTAGTATCCAAATTTCTCTCTTCCAAGCCTTCTTCTGCCTTGGCCAAATCTTTTCTGACATTCTCAACACTTTCTTCGGTGTGAGCCAACTTTTCCTTTAACTTATTCGTTTCTGTCTCCAAACCAAATAGGTTTTCCCTTAATTTCTTCATTTCTATCTCCAAAACAACCAGGTTTTCCTTTAACTTTTTCACTTGCTCTGCCTTCTCCATATAGGCCTTTATACCTAAAGCAGATTGAACATAAGTCTCCAACCAATTCAAGTCAAATCTACAAGTTTCAAGCTCCTCCCACAATTGTTGAAGGTGCTCACAGGCATCCTCATTCATATCCTTCCACTTCTTGGTTTTCAAAAATTGTAGAACTCGACCCAAAGCAGTAAATGCCCACTCAATAAACTTACGAGTTCTCTTCTTTTGGCGTTCAACTAATGAAGGATGCCATAAACAGACTTCCTCAAGCAGTGGAACAAATGCTTTCCCTATTTGTCCTAAATCCCTAAAATCAACAAGCTCACCATTTGAATCTGTAGGAACTTCATCGGATTCCTTGGATAAAGAAGGATAAGCAGGGTGACTAGTAGGCTTAGTACCTTCAGATCTTACAACAAAAAACTCCACTTCAATAATACATTTGTCATTCAAAATATACCCACGATTTGGGTCACGAAATGTACTTAAAGGCATAAAGGATGCAAATCCCCAGTCATCACTGTTTGCCTGGAACTGGTGGTCTAAAACTGCATTCAATCACCCAAAAGTAAAGGAACGTCAATGAAAAGGAACTAGTATAAGAATACATAAATAAAGATACAATATTAGTAATGATGTTTTATCGATGTCGCTCTCCTAGAGCAACGGGTGTGTGGTTAACATATAATTGTATATTATATATTATAATATAACATTGTTATATACATTGTTTTATTATATACTAGGATATTAAATATATTAAAAATTTTCTAAAAGAAAAGATCAAGTGACTAAAGAAGATGATTACAAATAGATTTTGACTGGTCAACAAATATATGGCTTTACTTTTGTCTTCTTTATTACTAATGATAGGAATTCTATGGTCCAGATCTTGTGAATTGCTTGGAAAAGGAAAGGAAAAAACTTTAGATTCATACCAAAATCATGACGATTCAATAAAACCTGAAGTCCGATTTTTTTGAGTTAGAACTATTAGATCATTACTTAGTCAATTAATTTATATAATGAGAATAATCCAAAAAGAAAAGAAGTTAAAGATTTTGTCAGTAAAATAATGGTATTCAAGTGTGGTTAACATATAATTGTACATTATATTTGTTTCCGAGTGTATCAAAAAATAAAATAAAATAATTGTACATTATATATTATAATATAACATTTTTATGTATTATGTTCTATTTATTATATATTAGAATATTAAATATATTATAATTTTTTTAGAAAAGACCAAGTGACTAAAGAAAATAGTTACCAATAGATTCTTTGAGTGATCAACAAATATATCACTTTATTTTTGTCGTCTTTAGGAAAAAAAACAACTTTAGATTCATACCAAAGCCATCACGATTCAATAAAACTTCAAGTCTAAATTTTTTGAGTCAGAACTATTAGATCATTACATATTCAATGAATTAATATAATGAAAATAATCCAAAAAAGAAAAAGATACAATATTAGAAGAGATATTTGTAGTTTAGATCGCCTTGTAAGTATATTTTACTCAAGTAAATGGCCTTCGCTTGGTCTAACATTTGGATTGAATAAGATTAAGAATAATTCACGTTCTATCCCAGCCCAAAAGCATTATCCACTTGTTTTTTTTTTTGGGGGCCTTCCTAATGAATTGCTTGAGAATCGGTTTCTAAGAAAAGGAAACTCAATTGGATCTCCCAAAAATGACACTGCTTGACCAAAAGCTTAAGTTTTAGAGAAATAATAAGCATGAAAAGGATACCTCTTCTCTCAAACCGTTCATTAGAAATCTGGTTGACCACAACCAAGCTGTACTCTGCATATATACTCCACCTGTAAGGCAAACTTGCAGGATTAGCCACTGCCAAATATAGAGACAAGTAGTCCACTTTGTTTCCATATGGAAATAACAAAACTTCCCTGGGGCAAGTCCAAAAACAAAAATAAATAAATAAATTAGTAAATGATCCAATAAATAAAGAACGATATAATTAGACATTACGAATAACAAAAAAGAGATACAATTATATACGATACAACTTTGGATCTATTTTATGGTCACAGTACTGAATATCCATTCTGTCATTACATAATTGCAGAATAAAAGAGATCACTATAAAGCTAAGAAAAAGAGCAAGCTGGGTTGTTTCTAACATAAACAGCTTATTTTTAAAAAAATAGTATTTATTTTAATTTTTTGTAATATTTCATAACTTTCTAAATTTACTTTTAAGTAATAACAAAAGCAATTCTTCTGCTGTAGAAAGCAAGCAGAAATTAATTGCTTCTCCTTTAAAGCATAAGTAAAAATAAAAAATTATTTTTTTGTCAACACACAAATATTCTTACTCAAAATCATTAGTTACCTTATTACCTCTAATCATTTTTTACCTATATTGTCATATTTATCCATTCTCATTTCTTCTCTTACATTTATATACTTATTTTGATATATTTATTTTAATTTTATATACTATATATATATATATATTATTTTAATTAAAATTTTTATTTATTGATTATGATTTTATTTTCTATATTTTTATTAAATAAAATATTACAAACTTAATTAAAATTAACAATAATGAATATTTAAAATCATTTACCTATACAAATGATATTAATTGCAAAGTTAAATTTATGTTTGTCTTTTTTGGTAATTTAACTGTAAAAGTATTAAAAAAAAAGAATTGCCAAATACAATAATATTAATAAAAGTACTTATAAAATCATTTTTTTCAAATACAAATTATTTCTTTTTCATAGTGCATTATTAAAATCTCTATTAAAAAAATTATAAAATAATGAAAATACACAACAGTTCTAAACAAATTGAGTAAAAACTATAAAAAGCTCAACCTATCAAGAAAAAAACATATGAGAAGTCAAGCTCTTTATCATTAGATCATCTTGAGATCTTTATGCATAATACTAACGATTACTTTATACCAATTTCAAAGAGATCCAATCGTGAAAGAACTTTCACTTCACAAGATTGAGCTCTCTACAAGATCACCGTGGCAAACCATAACAATGAATTATGTGTTTGGAAGCAGTTTCTAGCTACTAAAAGAAAAAGAAATTGTTAAAACTAACAAGCTAATTAGCTTTCCTAATCCTAGATAGCTGTCCTATAAGCTATCTGATATGTAAGGCTAGTAGCTAAAGGGATTAGTGGATGATTAGTGATATATTGTTGAATTAATGTCTTGTAGATATGATACAAGATATATATGTTAACTGGTTATATACACAGGACAGGGAAGCCTCTTCCGCTTATGCAACCTTTTTGTTTTGGTCATCAGTGGATTACGTGTTCTTTTACCAAAAATATAAAAATTAATTCATCCAACCAACAATATATGACAGCTAACGGTGGAGATTAAATAAATGAGCATGTAGTTTTTATAAAGAAGAACAAAACATGAAAGAAGGATAACATATTCAATTACCATGCAGTATCGCCGATAGTGAAAACCTTAGAAGATAGCCTATTGGTCTTCAAGTTACTGAAGTTTCTAATCGTCCATGCTATTTTCTTGCATGTTATATCCTTTGGTTGTTGATTCTTCATGGTACAGGCACTGTATGCTAGTTATATAATCAAAATCTGAAATCCATTAACGCAAAAGACAAAAATTAATTTGAAAATTAGAATTCACAGCATATATCACGAGGGAGAGAGAAAATTTAAACCAAATCCACAACGTCAAAAACTTCAAAACCAGTTGTGGCAAAGTCAAAATTTAACGAGATACAAATGGGAATCCATCAACAAAGCATGTGCATTTTTTGCCACCGAATCAGAACTCCACTAGTGACGAAAATTTGAACTCAAATCTGAAAAATAACAAAACAAGTGATGGATCCATGTGTGGTGATTATATCAACAAAGTCGATGAGGGAGAGGAACGTAACTCCCTTGTTGATGAAACTCAGAGCCTTTAGACGAATAAAGCTTGGTTTTTCTGGATATATATTGCAGTAAGAAAAATGCATACAAAGCTGCACAATGAGGAATTATAAAGGAAATCAGAAGGAAACTAAACAGAGGAAACAAAATGAACATAGCAAAGAATAATTCTTTCTTATTCGAGTCAAAGAAGGGACTCCAATCTTCCTATTCATTAGAAAGAAATTCCAAATGCAGAGCACTACATAATTCTTTAACAAAATTCTTCAATGACTTGCATAACGCAAGATTCAGCTATTACTAACACAGGGAAAGGGGCACGTAATGCATATAACAGAAACTAATCGCAAAATATTCTTCAGGTGGCCAAAGTAATCCCAAAGATTCAGATTACTAAGTCACTTGTAATATTATTTTAACCAATTTTTATTAAAATATTTTATGTAATAAAAATAAATTCAAAATAAATATATAAAAAAGTTAAAATTTTAATTAAAAAAAGTAATGAACTGTGATATTAACATAATATATGCATTTTTAATCTTGAGATATGAAGTTTAAAATTTATAGTAGAATAAACAAGATATATATTAACATATTGAGTTGTATATAAATATTTATTTAATTAAATAGGTAATAAATTATATTACTTTGTTAGATTTTAAATAAACTTAAACAATTAAATACAGAAATGTATGACCCAATCATGTTACTACTTTAACGTGACACGAGTGAAAAGCCACAGCTGCAACGTGTTTGGGAAATGTCTCAAATACCTGAACCACTGACAACTATGTTTTGAAACTCAAATTGGATCGGCCGGTTCGACCAGTTGGATCGAGAACCGGTCCCTGATCCAGTCTGGTTGATCCTTAGAATCAAAAAGTTTGAAAACCTGTCAAGAACCGATGAAACCGGTCGGGTTACTGGTTGAACTGGTTTTGTATTATTTAACAAAATTTACAAAGTTTCAATTCGAACCCTAGTCCTCTTTGACAGCAAATGCACCATTACCATTGAGCTGAAATATATCTCTAATTATAATATGCAATATTTAATATATAACATTTATTATAATTCTATTTTATAATAGTAAAATGAATCATAATTAATTCAAATTCTGAACAATATATTTTTTATTAAATTATTATTATTGTATTGTTTATAATCCAAAATTTTAATATAATAAAGAAGAAATAAAATTAAAACTCATATAATTTTTATTAAAATTATGTAAATATATTTAAATAAATTAAATATTAAATATTATGTTATGTATAATTTATTTTTATGTGCAATTAGTCATAATATTTTAAAATTTATTAAAATTTATTTGTTATTATGTATTATCCTACATTTTTAATATAAATAAATATATATTTAATTATCACCAGTTCGACCACAATTGAACCAATGAACCGTAAATCAGTAACTTCACCAATTTAATAATTGATCTAATTTTTAAAACATTGACGGACAATTTGCAAGATTTCGTTTGTTTAGTAGTATTGTAACCCTTTGGCTCTTTTTTTTTTTTTTTCAGGGATGAAAAGCAGGCCTCTGTACAATAGAACAAGATTCCACCGAGCATTGAACTTATTGGGCCTTTGTCATTGTGAAGGTCCGATTAAGTACAAACAACACTTGTTCTAGTGTAACGGTCCAATTGTTTTCTTGGATCGGATTACTGATCGATTCGTAAGCAAAAAGAATAAAAGACAATTCCAAACTATCAGTAATATAAAAACGAGAACTACATGCTAGAAGGGACGTGAAATATATATGACACGTCCCAGACCTCTGGTTTTTTTTTTTTTCTTCATGAGAAACTGCATTTAAACACTACAAGCTAATCTGCCCAAGTGCATATGTACATGACAGATATTAGGTTATTGATGAGACTAAGGTTTTCCATATCTAATTTCAGCATCCAAATCTTTCTCTTTAAAGCCAAGACCATACCTTTTCTTAAGTTCTCAACATTTTCTCATGTTAGCCTGCTTTTCTCCTAGCATCTTCATTTTTTGTCCCCAAAAGCATAAAATTTTCCCTTAAATTATTCATTTCTATCTCCAAAGCAGATAGGTTTTTCTTTAATGATTTTACGTACTCTATCTTCTCCATATATGTCTTCACACTTAAAGCAAATTGAACATGAGCCTCCAACCAAGGCAAATCAAATTTACAAGTCTCAAGCTCTTCCTATAATTGTTGAAAGAACAGGTGACTGCAGGAAAATTTTTATGAATAAATCCTTTGAGTGATAAGCAAATATATGAGTTTACTTTTGCCTTCTTTGTCAATGATAGGAATTGTTAAGATTCTATGAATAGATATAAAGAAAACAAAAATTCAAAAAAAAAAAAATAACGATACAATATTAGTAAAGGTCGGGCTTATAGGTATACCTATGTCTGGTTAAATATTAGGATCAAACAAGATTAAATATAATTATAAGTATTATGCCTATAAACATGTAAGTTTTAATGGGCTTAGTCTAGGTTTGGCCCATCCTATCCCAGATCAAAAAATGATCCGCCCTTTTTTTTGGGCCTTCATAATCGAATAATTAATTGACATTTTAAATTGTGTGAAAAATAAAAATCAAATCTTAGGAAAAGAATTCCAGTTAAATTAAAAAAAAAAACCTAAAAATGACACAGACCAAAACCATAATTTTTAGGGCAATAAGAAACATGAAAAGAACACCTTTTTTTTTTTCCCCGTTTTACAGACTGGATACCTGACTAACCAGAGCCAAGCTGAGCTCTGTATATCAGCGCACGCACTGCACATCTTGTCTGCCTAGGCCTATAAAAACAACTTTACTGTGGCAAGTCCAAAAAATATTTAAATTAGTAAATGGTCCAAGGAAGAGACACAATTATACATGGTTACTAAAAAAAGAGCAAACAAATGTGCTTGGCATTGCTTATTTTGTAAAATAAATAGTTTATTTTTTTAGTATTTGACCACTTTGCAATTTTTTTTAACTAGTAGGAGAAGTAATTTTTTTCCTATAGAAAAGAAGTGGGAATTTTTGCTTCTCCTTTAATTATTTTTAATTGCCTTTTACGTATAGCTTCATCTTTTTTCATTCTTATTTTTTTATTTATATACTTATTTTGCTATATTTATTTTAGTTATATATTATATTATATTTATTTTAATTAAAATATTTTATATATTTATTGTGGTTTTATTTTCTATATTTTAATTAAAAAATAAAAAACTTAACTACAATTAACAATAATAAATATTTTAAATTATTTATCTATAAGAATAATGTTAATTGTGAATTCAGATTTATCTATGCCCATTTTCGGGACAACACATTTTTTTAAAAAACATAGATTTGACAAACACAATAATATTGATAAGAGTGTTCATCAAATAATTTTACCAAACACAAATTCTTTAAAACTTTATTTGACCCAAAAAAAAAAAGTAGTTTCAAAATAAACAAAAATTTATAGTAACTCCAAAACAAAGTTCAACCTCATGAGAAAAAGAATCGAGCTCTTTACCGTTGGATCTTTGAGATTTTTGTATATAATAATAATAATAATAATAATAATAATAATAATAATAATAATAAATCATGTTATAAAAATTTTGAGGAGATTCAATGGTAGAAGAACCCCATCTCAAAAGATTGAACCCTCTACAATATTGCAGGAAGGCATACCTTAACAACAGATCATGTGACTGAATGAAAGGAAGAAATTGTAATTTGTGGTGGCTTAAAGAAAAGAAATTGTTAAAGTACACTAGCTAATTAACTTTCCCATATGACATCTCATATGTAAGGGCTAGTTGCTAAGGGGCTTAATGAATGATTAGTGAAATATTATTGAAGTTAATTGATATCTTGTAGATATGATCTAGAAATATTAAATGGTTATATAAGAGGACAAGCAAGCCTCCTCTGCATAAGCAGCTTTTTTGCTTTGGTCATCAATGGATTTGTGTGGTTTTTTACCCAAAAATATAAAATTAATTCATTCAACAAAAAATATTTGACACCTAAAAGTGAAGATGAAAGAAATGAGCAAGTAGTACTCATAAACAAGTGTTTTGAAACAAAACATGAAAGAATGATAACATGTTCAGTTACCATAAGGTATCGCCAACAATGAAAACCTCATACCAGTGTTTCGTATTGATCCTCAATTGACTCAAGTTGCTAATTAACCATGTAATCTTGCATATTTTACCCTTGGGTGGCTGATTCCTCATGGTACAAGCAGCGTGTGCTAGCTATTTAAAAGATAAAACCTGAAACCCTTAAACGCATAAGATAAAAGTTAATTTGAAATTTAGAATTCACAGCATATATCACAAGGGAGAGGAAATTTAAGCCAAACATACGACATCAAAAACTTCAGACTAGTGGTGAATATTATGGCGGTTAGGAATAATTAGTTTGAAAAAACCAAGTTTTTATATGTGTGAAAAATGTGTTTTCAAGTTTCATATTGAATAAATTAAGTAGTGTTTCAAGTATAAGATACAATTCACACTATAATAATTTGTAAAATAGTAATATTTATTTTTCAAAAGCACTTTGCACACGATTTTGGACACAACTATTCATCTTCTTCCATCAACAAAGTAGGTAAATTATTTGAAAATTTGAACTCAAATCTGGGTAAAAAAAAAAGTGATGAGTGCATGTAAGGTGATTGTATTAACAAAGTCGATGAGGAGAGGAACGTAACTCCCCTATTGATGAAGCTCACAGCCTTTAGACGCAGGGAGCCTAGTTTTTCTGGATATATAGTCCACTAAGAAAAATACATATACAGAGCTGCACAAAAGGAAATTATAATAGAAAGCAGAAGGAAAATAAACAGAGGAAACAAAATGAACATGGCAAAGAATAATTCTTTCTTTTTCGAGGCAAAGAAGGGACTCCAATCTTCCAATTCATCAGGAAGAAATTCCAAATGCAGAGCACTATATAATCCTTTACCAAAATTCTTCAAAAACTTGCCTAACACAAGATTCAGCTGTCAATAAAAAAGAGCTACTGGAAGTAAGTAAATTTAAATATGGCCTCTCAGTACTTTATGAGTTTTTAGGTATTTGTGTATTTAAGAATAAATAAAATACTTTTAGTATTATATGTCATAAATTATTATTTTGAAATATGTGATTCATATATATATAAATGTGTGTTTCATAAATATGATGGTTAATAGGATAAGTTTAAGAGTCTTATAAACATTAGGAATAAGTGAAGACTTGATATGTCATAAGTTATTATTTTAAAGTATGTGGTTCATGTACATGGAAATATATATTTTATAAATACGATGGTTAATAGGCTGGGTTTAAGGGCTTCAAAACATTAATATAAATGTGAAGTGAATATTAACATGTGAGATAGAAGAGTGAATTTGTAAGATAATTGATGATATAATATAAAGTGTGGTTTATATATATATTTTTATATAATATTGTGACACTGCTCTGCGTATCTTGTTTTCCCCCTTTCTAACAAGAGCAGTCCCACTACTAACACGAAGAAGGACACCTAATGCATGTACTAACAAAAGTAATCCCAAAATATTCTTTTGATGGCTAAAAGGACTCAATTCATACAATAATCCTTTGTCCCCAACAGGTTTCCTTCTCGACATTTTCTCATTCTGCTACTCATTCTATAAAATATACACATTGTCATGACCTTTGCTTGACTGGTATGTATCATGGTGATAGTGGTAAAGCCGGCTCTTCTAGTTTCTACCACGATGGTGAACAAATTGCACTGAAAACAAAAGGGGAGGGAAATTTGGGAATTAAATAATTATGCTTTTTCTTACATTTTTTGAACTTAATTCCTTTTTACACTTTTTTTAAAAAATTGAACCAGCCATTCACTAGAGTAAAGATTCAAGTTACTGAATCACTTATTTAATATCACTTACAAAATCATTTAAATGGATTATTATTAAAAAAAAATAGTGGGCTGTGATATTATCCTACACTAGTATTGCGGAGGTTGTTGTAACGCCCAATGAATTCCAATTTAATGGGAGGTTTTTGCAACTCCGGTTATTTAATAGGAATTAATTAACAACTCTCACTATTTAACAAACAAGGGTTGGTCTGCAATCCTCATTAAATAGTTGCAATTCCCATTATTTACTCATCTTTTCTACTTGCACTAACAATTTGACCAAATTGGGATTTTTAACAACCATGAATTTAACACTAGCGCTTTGATATAGATATTTTTTTATGGGCATATCCTTATTAGCAACTTCCACTATTTAATGAGGGTTGATTAGCAACCCTCATTAAATAGTTGCTATTCCTATTGCTTATTCATCTTTTCTACTTGCCCCGAGAATTTGACCAAATTGGGATTTTAACAACCATGAATATAACAATAACACTAGTGATTTGATTTAGATATCGGCCTTCCCATTGTTTTTATTTTTATTTTTATGTAAAAAATTTGAAAGTCTTTTTAATTTTGAAAAAATTATTTATTTATAAAATATTTTGTTAATTTTAAAAATATTTAAAAGTAAAAACTAATCTATGTATAAATTGATTTCCTTTTTTTTTCCTTCATTAACAATAGTTGGGAAGCTTTTTCTTTCAGGTGACGGTTAATGAAATAAGAAATTTTTTTAAAGAAATTTTAAATCATGTATTTAAAGTATTTTTTATTTTGTCTCTTTTTTTGGATAAAAATACGGGGCCCCAACAAGAAAGAAAAAACTAAAAGTCACGGGGTAAAAGAGCCCCCATAAGGTTCACAGATACAAAACAAGTAAACAAAGAAAGGGAAGGATACAATTTCAAATATGAAAAACCAAGAATAAGTTATGACTATAATTGGCTAATCTGTCCGCACAACGATTTGTCTCGCGGAAGCAGGTGAAATTCTCACATCCCCGTCCTTCTGCAGCATGATAGTATTAAGTCTCACCATCTGGTTAGGAATGAATTGGTTTTTTTCCTTGTGAATTGATGGATTCAACTAGATTAAGAGAATCAAGCTCTAAAAGTAATCTAGAGTATCCCTCTTCCCAAGCGAGTTCTAACCTAGTTAGTGCACTCAAAGCCTTCGCTTGCTCGGAAGTACACCAACCTAAGATTTTATGCCTCAGTTGGGATAAAGGATTAAGTTTTGATAAAATAAGAATGAGAAATGAAATGAGAATAAAAAAAAAATTTGTATTCCATAATTATATTTGATATAATAAAAAAAAATTAAAATATTTTTACTTTTTTATACTTAATTAAATAAAAATGACATAAAAATAAAATAAAAAAAGAATTAAAAATTAAAATACTTTTAATAATTATAAAATATAATAAAATATTTTATTTTTAATTACCAATAATAATAAATAATAATAAAATAATATTTTAATTTAAAATGTTATTTTTAATTTATTTTTAATAAAAAAAATTATCTAAAATAAAATAAAATAATCTCAATTTTTATTACTCAATAAAACTCTCTCTCGTCCCAATATAATAGAATGGATTCTCCCGCCACTACTCTCTTTTCCCCATTTAATGACGTCGTTGCCGAGCAAGCTTGAGGGTGGGTGGAAGGCTTGCATCAACCTGCATAGGATCAGGATCCTCTGAAGTCCACTTCAGGTGAAGTGGAGAGAGAGAAAGAGAGGGAGGTGTGGGCCCCACATTGTGTGGGACAGATGTGGGGCCCGCACCTCCCTCTCTTTCTCTCTCTCCACTTCACCTGAAGTGGACTTCAGAAGATCTGCTTCCACCTGCATATGTCGTTAGGAAGAATTGATTGCAAGAGGTCCCACTTCCATTCACCATCATCATTGATCATATCGGACACACTCCATTTATTTGTGGGAATCAGATCGTCTGCCGTGCGAAGTCCCTGAAGTGCCTCTGCAGTGCGAAAATCATGAGCGTTCATTTCATCCAACGATAGTAGAGGAAACAGCAATTTCATTGGCCAAAAACGCACCGTTTCATGTTATTGATACGATATATTTTGGCTTCCCGCGTCTGGCTCTATAACAGGGGAAGAAGTGCTGCATTTTTTGATTCCCGCGGATGGCTCTGTAAGTGCTGCATTTTGTGAGTTATATTAAATGAAACAAGTGCGAAATTACTTCAGCTTTGTTCTTCCATTTTTTCTTTGCGTTTTCACAGTTGAGGAGATTGGCTTCTTATAGTTATTTTGTAATCCTCCATCGCACGGCAGACAATCTTTGCGCTTTCAGAGCTGAGGAGATTGGCTTCCCGCATCTCACTCCTTCACCTTGCTATTTTTAAATAGCTATCTCTTTTCTCAAGTGAAGCATATATTCATCTTCACAATTTGCCCCAATCGCTTAATTTGACAAATCAAAGCAACCCACAGAAATCATCACTGCAAGCACAAATTACCCCAATTTGACAAGTTGGTGCAACAGAAGCAACTCACAGCAATCATCACTTCAAAGCCAAATCTACACAAACAAATACTTTCAAGTGATATGAACCAAACCTTCAAGCATGGCTTTCATGGCCGAATCACCCTCAATCGTCGCTCGAAATACTAAGCTTGTGAAGGGATTTGAGGAGATCTCCCATGGCCGATCGTTGAGGAAGCCCAAATCTGAAGACCGAAAATAGATTCCGCACATCTATATCTGACTGAGTTTCAAGTTATGCAAATGACCGTTTTTGTCTTGGTTGATCCCCACTACAGGTGCCGAACGTGGTGACAGGGAAGGCATTTGATTTGGGCGTCTGTTAGAAGTCTCTGCTCTTCCTCCTATTAGAGTCAGGGATAGGAATTATTAAAACGGTGCGTTTTTGGCTAATGAAATTGCTGTTTCCTTTACTAGCGTTGGATGAAATGAACGCTCATGATTTTCGCACTCCAGCGGCACTTCAGGGACTTCGCACGGCAGACGATCTGATTCCTTTATTTGTGTCAACTATCAGCGGCACGTCTGTATAATCGGCAAGAGTAGTGGAATCATTAAGCCATTTGTCCCGCTAGAAGTGTGCTACTCTACCGTTACCAATATTATACCATAGCATACTCGATATAATGCCGACCCGAACAAAGTGCTCTCCAAAGAGGTGAAGACGTGTTAACTCGCTACAGGCTTAGAATGGATTTAATAGACCTTGGTTATATTTGTACTTAATAACCTTGGTCCATAGTCCCTTCCTACCAGATCTTAAATCCCAAGCAAACGTCAGAAGGCAAGCATCATTCAGACCTACCAGATTTTTAATTCCCACGCCATCATTCTCCTTTGGTTTCTAAAAGTTAGCCCACCGAATCAGTAGATTCTTCTCACATCTCGATGATGACCCCAAATAAAACATTCTTTCGTTACAAAATTGTTTATGTTTCGTACGATGAAGTAAAAGAAAATAAAATATAAAATATAAGTAGGCAAAAGTAAATAAAATAAAAAATTATTTTTATATATTATAAAAAATAATTTAATAGTTAAAATAATAATTTAATAAATAAAATAATTATTATAAAAATATAATAATTATTGTACAACAATATAAAATAAATATGTTCGCATCTGTGTCATACCAAAGGAGGGATTAACTACTATTTGTTACTTTCCAATTAATATGAGTATTTTTTTTAACAATTACTTGTTTTTTGACTAATTTTTAAAAGATAAACAATAAAAATGTAAAAAACAAAAAAAAACATTGGACAAACTTTAAAAAAGTACAATGTCAAACTTTTGGCCATATTGAATTATAATTATAGTATATTAATTAATAAAAATTGAATTAATGCAAATTATATATTAAATATTTATAAAATTAAAAACAATGAAATTGCGAAATAGTTGGAAACACATTTTGACTATAACACAGTTGGAAATTGCTAACTAGACGAATTTTATCCATCTAGTTGGAGCTTTCATTTTTTTAATAAATATCTAATGTATAATAATAAAATTAGAAAATTTAAGAAAAAATAATTATAACTAATATAATTAATATAATATACTGGAATTATTAATTAATATAATATAAGACTAATTATAATTTAATATAACAAAAATAATGATGATCAACTTATGTTAATTAATATACTATGGTTATTAATTTTTATTAACTTAGTTTTTATTAGTAATAATTTTTTGGATTAATAAATAATAGTTAAAGTGAAAAATTAATAATATTTTTAAATGTTACATTTTATATATTTTGTTTCATTTTCTATTTTTTTAAATAATTAATAATATTTTTTGTTTCTACTTTTAACCTTTTAAAAAACTTTTTATTATCAAATGTTTTTATCTAAAACTATCGATTATTTTTTTACTGTTGCTTTTTTATAGCCATTTAAAAATAGTCGTTAAAGTGTAAAAATAATAATAATTTAATAGATTTATATAAAGTATTCTCTCATAATTTTTTTTCTATTTTATTTATGTTATTTTTCTTATTCTCATCTTCCTTCTTCTTGCTCACAACTTCTTCATTTTTGCTAGAATTTTTTTGACTCAAGCTGTTCTGTTTCAAATTGAAATTTCATTAAAGTTCCAAATTGAATAGAAATTTCTATTTGTTATGTGTAAATACTTTTTGAATAATTCTTTCATGAAAAATTATTAATCATTTGATGTTATTATTTATTGACTGATGTTGTTACGATGATATTATTTATTGATTATTGTTATGATGATGTAATAATATGAGTAATTGTACATGTTTCACTCTTTGTACCTAGTTTTATAATAACTCAGTGAGGTTGATTTGATGACTTTACATTTATTTTATAGTAATTGGGTTAAATTGGGATTAATTTATTTTAATTGTATTATTATTGAATTTACTCTTTAATTGTTATTATTATAATTTTCTCTATAAAGGTCCAATAACACATATTTTTGTTAGTATAGGGAATTAAGCCAAACAGATGGATTTGGATGCTTAACAAAAAGCTAGATGCTGTGCTTACTTTATTTAGGAATTATATTATATTTTTAAAAAAAATTTAGACCATTTGAGGTAATGTTAGCCCATCTAATACCTTAAATTTTTCCTTAGGTCATCTTTAATTAGAATACTTTTCTTTTGATGTGAACATCCAAAGAGCTTCCAATAACTATCATTCTTCTCTAAAGTTTTTTTCTTCTATAATGGCAATCTAAATTTTTCTATAATCAATCTAGGATACTGAACTTGATATCAAGACCAGAGTTTATGTTTTGATGATACATTGGTTTGGTTTTAATTATAGACAAATTTCCATGTTTGCTTATCTCTGTTTTTGTATTAATCTTGATTATACTAGTTTAATAATTTAGATTGCATAATTATTGATTCGTTTATATTATCTAAGAGTCGCGTTTGATTTAATCAGTTGATTGATCAATTGAATTTGTTCTATTATTAACACTAAAGGTTTTTGTATGACTATTTTGGTGCATTCGAATAGAAATTGGGATGGTTCTGTATTATTAATCTTGTGTGGTTACATTAGGCCTAATAATCAAAACTAACCATAACTATACTTGGTAGCTTAGGGACATTGAATAGCAATAATCAAGAAATTAGAATTGAACTAGAGGAATTTTTACATGATGAGGAAGTTAACATATTAGGGGAGGGAACCTAGAAATGATTGCGCTTAGTGAGTTGTTTTATTTCTTAATCTATTTTGGCAGCTAATTTTCTATTTCAGTTAATCGTTTACTTTCACACATAGCCCCCATTCAATTTAGTTCTAATTTTGTGAATTTGTAATATGATTGGTTTTGATGAAAGGCTCCTTAAGAGGGATGAACTGATGAATATTATACTGCAAATCAAGTAATTTTACTAATCTTGGCCGATTTGACAGTTATGAGTAATCCTGATTACCATTATGTAGTGGAAAAATAATTTTTGTTTTGCTAATATTTATAAATTAATGTTAAAACAGTTAAGGGACATATAAATAATTAGTTCATAACATTTTTATAAGATATTTTGTTATTTACTATTTTTTATTATTGATTATTTTTATGTTGGTACCGTAAAGAATTTTTTTAATATAATATTAGCAAGATAATATTGAAATTTTTTTGTAATAATTTTTAGAAATGAAAATTCTTGAAATAGGAGATTGATGTATAATAGATTAAAATTCTGGACGTAAAAGTTGTATTGATAAATTTTTATAAGGGGTGAAAAAGTTTATTACTTTTACTTGTGAAAAAGGACTTAGTTTAGGAAATGGACAAATTAGATGTCCATGTTGTCAACATAAAAATAAAGCATAACTTAATACTAATGAGGTAAAAGTTTAATTTGTATAAAAGATGGATATTGGTATTGAACATGTCATGATAAGGTTGAACCATCTCCAACTAACATATAGTAGGAACATTTAGATTTGGATTAGTAAATAAAGGTCATAATAATAGCTATGAAAGAATGATCTTTGATGTAATTGATCATAATTTTAATGCTAGTAGCTTTGATAAAGTAGATTATGATGATAATATTAGTCATGCTGAAGAATCGCCAAATGTAAAAACCTAAAAACTTCATGATTTATTAAATGCATATCAACAACTACTAGAGCCAGGATATAGTAACCAATTTCCTATTTTCTTTTTATTATCATTATTTCACATGATTATTATTTATGAAAAAAGGGGATGTTACAAAATTTACCCATAATACTTTACTTCACTTTGTATCTTTAACTTTGCAATTTAGCTTATCATCATCTACTTATAATTAATTAGCTTAATTTAGGTAAAAGCAAGTTCTTGAGGGAACAATATCTTACTCTATATTACTTGAAACTATATATATACTTACGTATAGGTTGTCATATTCGTTGCAATGATCCCCAGGTAAAGATAGATGGAGTTAATCATTCAATGATTTGAAATTTAATCTCTAGTTTATGAAAGACGGTGAAGTGGTATAATGGCATGATAGTTTATAGATATAGATTCCACACATAGTATAGTCAAAACAAAACAACTATAAACAATGGTGTCTGGATAAGGGATATTCTATATGGTAATATTGAACTGGACTACTATAGCATTCTTGAGGAGACTATACAATTATCATATCTAAGAGACCATAATAAAGTAATTTTGTTTTGATGTCACTGGCTTAACTTGAGCAATGATATCAAGCTTGATGACAAGTATGGTTTGGTTGATGTTAAGTCCTAAAAAACCCTCTAAACCTCTAATGTATTTATGTTAGTTAAGTACATGTAACAAGTGTATTACACAATATGCCCACTTGGTGATAGTAGAGGTAATAGTGAATGATAAGTAGCTCGTAAGGTTAAGTGAAATCTTTTCATAATTGAGACACTTAATGAAAGGAGCAAAGTCTACAATGAAGTCAACGCCATTGATTACTACTAAGAAGACACGTTTCTAAAAAATGTGCAACATATGTCTATTGGGGATGATGAATTGGTAATTATGTTGTTTGATAATCATGCTCCAATGGAAGAAGTTACGATTAATGAAATACACAACCTGTTGGATGTTCACTTCATTGATAACAATGAAGACACTAATGATAATAAGGTCTCTGAGGAGGAGGAGGAGGCCAACCTAGATGATGCAGATTTAAGCAATTCTTAATTCTAAGGTTTGTTGAAGTTCCTATTCTCTTTTATTTTTTCTCTTTTTTTATTTTTACATTACGCATCTTAAAGAGGTTTTGTATTTTCGTTTATTACACCACTATTGTTGTGTGATTTGTTAATGTCACCAAATTGCTTTTTTTAGGTATACTAATCTCAGTAGGTGTACATTGATGACATGAAGCATTCCTATGTATAGAACTTGTTTGGCAAAGAAGAAGAAGAAGAAGAGAAGAAGACTTAGATAACAATAATTAGAAGTTTTATATTAACATATTTATGGATAGTTAGGACTTTTGTAATATAATATAAAATGTTGTTATGTATATTTCTTTGTTTATTGTTTGTATATAGTATTGTTTTATTACAAGTTAAATATGGGAATGGATATAAAAAAAAAACATTCCAAATTTTTTTTTACACCAATGACAAAAGAGAAAGGGATTAGTGAGAGAAAATAACAAAGAGATAAGTAAGGGAATTGAGAAGGATTAATGAGGATAATAGTGAGGCATTTGAAAAGGATTAGCAAGGAAAAATAGCAAAGGCCATAAAGAGATTAGTAAGGAGA
The DNA here is from genome assembly GCA_026724425.1 of Erythrophleum ivorense. NCBI lineage: Eukaryota > Viridiplantae > Streptophyta > Magnoliopsida > Fabales > Fabaceae > Erythrophleum > Erythrophleum ivorense. Next base: position 49,231,160 of record JAIUCV010000009.1, read on the forward strand.
AATAGAAAGGGACTAGTAAATGTGAGGCAAATTAGCTAGGTAATATCCCCCTTACTCCCTCCCTAATTGTTAAGGGAATTGCAAAAAATAATCTCAATATAGTGATGAAGGTTGGTGAGTGATTTCCCATTAACATTTTTTTTTCCAACAAGGGATCTAGAAGGGAAAATTTTCTTACCAATTAGTGAACTCAATATAGTAAGGGTATCTTTTCTTACTATACTCTCGCCATACCTTTATTGAACTGGTATAACAACAAAATAGTAAGGGAATTTTCCCTCATTGAAGTCTCTTTTTCTTGTAGTGTTTGTGTGTTGTCTCCAAATTTATTTATAAAATTGTACATTATGTTGTTTTATAAAGATTTTGATATTATGGTATTTTAAAATTAAATTAGTTCAAATTTATAATAATACAAAAAATAAAAAAGTTAAAAAAACTAATTTAAGTTATACTATAATAATGATGTTTTAAATATGTCACAAATTTTGGAGTATGCTCAACCTTGCTTTCTTGCCTTCTTTCCCATTTGCTTTTCTAAGTTTTCTCACTTATAGTTCTTGTGCAATTTCTCTTTCTTGTTTAAGTACTCCTTCACTTTTAGGTTTTGCTTGGTGCATAAAATATAAAAGATAGGTAACACTTAAAACCTATTTCTTATTGAGTTTTGAGGACAGTTTTTATTTGCTAAAAAATTAAATTTTATAAGTCACATATTTAAAATGTTGTTTAAAATAAAAAAGATACAGAACACTTACAAATCATTCGTTATTTGAGTTTTAGGAATGACTTTTAAGATGTAGCATCTAAACTATTGTATAAAGTGTACTCTATTTGCAACACTAAAAAAACTGTTGCCTATTCCCCATTTAGGCAACGGTTATTAGATTGTTGCAATGAAAACTATTGCCACATACAAAAAATGTTGTAGTGCAAAATTTAAGGCATAAAATGATGTATGGATGATAAGATAGAAATGGGAATTGATCAATAAAGACAGTATATTTTCTGCCACCAAATCAAAGCTCTACACTAGTGACAAAAAATTTGAACTCAAATATGAAGAATAACAAATCAATGTCGCCAAGGAAGAGTTATGTATTTTACCATTTTTGTTTCTTCTCTTACCTTTATATATTTATTTTTATGTATTTTGAAAGGAATGAAATCCTCTCCTGTTATTGTATGGATGCAGCACCTCTCTCCCTCTCTCTTAGCTCCTAGATATTTTGTAGTAACCGGAGGCAATCCAATTATATTTTATATATTTATTTTTATTTTATATTTTATATATTTATTTTAATTAAAATATTTTATATATTTATTGGGCTTTTATTTTCTATATTTTAATTGAATAAAGAAATTAGAAACATAATTTAAAATAACAATAAGGAATATGTAAAATCATTTATCTATACAAATAATATTAATTGTGAAGTTAAATAAATATTTTCCTTTTCTAGTAATTTAATAGTAATAATATTTTTTTTGAAAGATTTACCAAACGTAGTGATATTAATAAAAGTGCTTATCAAACAATGTTGCCAAATATGCTAGAAGGCACATGAAAGTTATATGACAAATCCCATGCCTCTGTTTTTATTTCTTTTAATGATGAAAATGCATTTAAATATTAGAAAGCAACAAGGAAGGTAGCCAGTCTACTCCATTGCATATGTCCATGACAATTAGGACAATGTTGATAAGACTAAGGTTTTCCATATCCAATTTCAGCATCCAAATTTCTCTCTTCAAAGCCTTCTTCTGCCTTAACCAAATCTTTTCTTACATTCTCAGCACTTTCTTCTATGTCAACCAGCTTTTCCTTTAACTTCTTTATTTCTGCCTCCCAACCAAACAAGTTTTCTCTCAATTTATTCATTTCTGTCTCCAAAGCCACCAAATTTTCCTTTAGCTTTTTCACTTGTTCTGCCTTCTCCATATATGCCTTCATGCCTAAAGCAGATTGAACATGAGGCTCCAGCCAGGTCAAGTCAAATCTACAAGTCTCAAGCTCCTCCCACAATTGTTGAAGCTGCTCACAGGCATCCTCATTCATATCCTTCCACTTTTTGGTCTTTAGAAATTGTAGAACTCGACCCAAAGTAGTAAATGCCCACTCAGCAAACTTACGAGTTCTCTTCTTTTGGCATTCGACTAATGAATGATGCCACAAACAAACTTCCTCTAGCAGTGGAACAAATGCTTTCTCTATTTGTCCTAAATCCTTGAAATCAACGAGCTCACCATTTGGATTTGCAATAACTTCTTTGGATTCTTTGGATAAAGAAGGATAAGCAGGAAAACTAGTAGGCTCAGTGCCTTTAGGTCTTATGAGAAAAAACTCCACTTCAATAATACATTTATCATTCACAATATTCCCATTATTTGGGTCATGAAGTGTACTTAAAGGCATAAAAGATTGAAAAGCACTGAAAGTGGACTTTGCATGGAACTGATGTTTGTCATCTGCATTCAGTCACCCATAAGTAGAGAAACATCAATGAAGGGGAGCTATTATAAGAATACCTAGATAAAAATACAATATTAGTAGCAATGCTTTATGGATGTTGCTCTCCTAGAATTTGTTGAGCACATGTTTTTGTCAGTAGGATAATGGTATTCACGTGCGGTTAACATATAATCGTATATTATTCAATTATAATATAACACTTTTACATATTATGTTTTATTATATATTAGAATGTTAAATATATTAAAATTTTTCTACGAAAAGACTAGGTGACTAAAAATTCTCACGAATAGATTCTTTGAGTAATCAGTGAATATGTGAGTTTACTTTTGCCTTCTTTATTATTATTACTAGGAATTCTAAGACCCTGCGAATTGATTTTTAAAAAAATACTTTAGATACATACTACAACCACAATAACTCAATAAAACCTAGAGTCTAAAACTTGAGTCACAACTATTAGATCATCACTCATTCAATGAATTAATATAATGAAAATAATCTCCAAAAAAAAAAGTTTAAAGATACGATATTAGAAGAGATATTTATAGATTAGATTGGCTTATAGGTATGTTTGACTTAAGTTAATGGGACTAGGCTTGGTTTAACATTTGGATTGAATAAGATTTAGAATAATCGTAAGTATTAAGCCTATGAACATGTAGGTTTGACATGTTCCATCCGAGCCCAAAAATATTATCGACTTTTTTTTTTTGGGCTTCATAATGTGATAGTTTATGTACTCTTTAAATTGTATGAGATGATTAGTTTTTAAGAAAGGAAAAACTCAATTAAATTTAGAAAAGGATCCTAAAAATGACACTACCGGACCAAAAGCATAAGTTTTTAGGAATAGTAAGAATGAAAAGAATACCTCTTCTCACGGATCGTTCGTTAGAAACCTGATTGACCACAGCCAGGCTGTACTCTGCATATATACTCCACCCTTCTGGTGCACTATCGACCACTAGCAAATATATAGGCAAGTAATCATTGGATCCATCTGGGAATATCAAAACTCTCCTGGGGCAAGTCCCAAAAAAAAAAAAAGTTTAAATTGGTAAATGGTCCCAAAAAAAATGATATAATTAAAAATTATGAATAGCAAAAGAAAGATAAATTTATATACAATACAACTTGAGATTTATTCTATGGTTACAGTACTGAATATCCAATCTGTCCCGAAGCAACTTTTTTTGTCCCGCACCCCGTCAATCGTTATGTTAATCTGTATACTTGTTGGTTTTATTTTAAAAAAAAAAAGAATATCCAATCTGTCATTACAAAATTGCACAATAAAAGTGATCATTATTAAGCCAAGAAAGAGAATATACTAGGGTGTTTGGGATCGGCATGGCTTATTTTGTAAAATAAACAGTTTATTTTTTTTAAAATGTTTTTAACATTTGTAGTATTCGATAACTTTCTAAATTTATTTTTAAGTAAGAACAAAAGCAATTTTTTCGCTGTAAAAAGGAAGTAGAAGTAAAAATTATTTTTTCTAAAGACAAAAATGTCCCTTTTTTGGTTAATACACAAATATCCTTACTCAAAATCATTAATTACCTTATTATCTCTATTCAGTTTTTAGTACCTGTAGTCTCATTCTCATTTCTTCTTTTACCTTTATATACTTATTTTGATGTATTATTTTAATTTTATATACTGTATATGTTTATTTTAATTAAAATATGTTATTATGATTTTATTTTCTATATTTTAATTAAATAAAATATTAGAAACTTAATTAAAATTAACAATAATAAATATTTAAAATCATTTACCTATTCAAATAATATTAATTGCAAAGTTAAATTTATATCTATCTTTTTTTTTAATTTACCTGTAAAAGTTTTTTTAAAAGATTTGTTAAATATAATAATATTTATTAAAATACTTATCAAATAATTTTGCCAAATACAAAATTATTTCTTTCTTATAGTGCTTTTTAAAAAAACTCTACTTGAAAAAAAAAATAGTTTCAAAATAAATATACCAAATAACTCCAAACAAGCCGAAGCTATAAAGAGCTCAACCTATTGACAAAAAGAGCATATGCGAAGCCGAGTACTCTATCATTGGATCACTTCGTGATCTTCGGGTATAATACTGGAAATTACTTTATACAAATTTCAATGAGATTCAATCATAAAAAAACTTCACTTCACAAGATTGAGCTCTCTACAATTGTTATGCAGAACAAAATTATAGAACAAAATATACACAAAGTAGAACAAGAAGAACACAAGATTTACGTATTTCAGTAATTCAGTCAATTCGACCTACATCCACACAGATATAGGAGAGAGATTTTCTTATTTCTTTTTTGAGAATTGATACAAGTTATAATAACGAAACCTATAACTCATAATTTATACTAATTCACAACCCATAAACTGGGTTGGGTCGCTTCAAAAGTTTGAAAATAAAAAAAGAATTGGGTCTGATTCATACTGCAGAGGCATAGACCCCACACTCTTAAGAAGGTCAGTGTTGCCACTCTGGGCTCAGGCTTATCAACCTTCATCTTCCGTTTCTTTCATAGACTTCACATTTTTTTCCTTAAAAATTCTAAGCTCGCAAAATTTTGAATCGAATTATAATTCAAGTCAGCCCATTAAAATTCAAAGCATCTCAACAACAATATTGCCCTAAGGCAAACCATAACAATATTGGATTATGTGTTTGAAAGAAAAGAAATTGTAATTCTAGTGCTAAAAGAAAATAAATTGTTAAAGTGCACTAGCTAATTAGCTTTCCTATATGCTATCTGATATGTAAGGGCTAGTGGCTAAAGGGTCTAGCGGAGAATTAGAGAATTATTGTTGAACTTAATTGATCTCTTCCAGATATGATACTAAATATATTAATTGGTTATATACACAGGATAAGCGAAGCCTTTTTCATTTTGGTTATCATCAATGGATTACGTGGTTTTCTACCCAAAAATATAACAATTATAATTCATCTAACAAAAAAATATATGATAACTAAAAGTGGAGGTGAAAGAAATTAGCAAGTAGTATTTATAAAGAAGAGTTCTGAAACAAAAGATGAAAGAAGGATAACAGATTCAATTATACCATGCACTGTCGCCGATAGTGAAAACCTCAGACAAATGGATACTGTTCTTCAATTTACTGAAGTCTCTAATAGTCCATGCTATTTTCTTGCATGTTATATCCTTCGGCTGCTGATTCTTCATGGTACAAGCAACTTATGCTATCTATATAATCAAAACCTGAAACCCATTAACGTGGAAAACAAAAATTAATTTGAAACTTAGAATTCACGGCATATATCACAAAGGAAAGGAAATTTAAACCAAATACACGACATCAAAAACATCAAACTCATGGCAAGTTAGAATTTAACAAAACACAAATGGGAATCCATCAACAAAAGCAAGTACATTTTTTGCCACTGAATCAGAACCCCACACTAGTGATGAAATTTGAACTCAAATCCGAAAAATAACAAAACAAGTGATGGGTGCATGGATGGTGATTGTATCAACAAAGTCGCTGAGGGGGAGAGGAACATAACTCCCTTATCGATGAAACTCAGATTCTTTAGACTGAGAAAGCTTGGTTTTTCTTGATATATATTGCAGTAATAAAACTGCAGAGAAAGCCGCACAAAGAGGAATTATAAAGGAAAGCAGAAGGAAACTAAACACAAGGAGCAAAATGAGGTTGGCAAGGGGATAATTTTTGCTTCTTCGAGTTGGGGAAGGGAGTCCAATTCCAATCTTCCTATTCTTTAGGAAGAAATTCCAAATGCAGAGCACTACATAATTCCTTACCAAAGTTCTTCACCAACTTCCATGATACAAAATTCAGCTATTAATTAAAAAGAGCATGCGGTGTTGCATTACTAACAAGAAAAGGGATACACAATGCATCTGATGGTTCCAAATTTTTTATATAAGTTTGAATTATTTTAATGAAAACAAAATTATTAAGTTAAATTTATAAAAGTATTAAATTAAAAATAATTAAATATTATTTATTGTCTTATTACATTAAATGTCATTTAATTTATTTTAATAGATAATAATAATTATTTAAAGAGAAATAAATAAATAAAAATAAAACATTGTGTTAATATATAATATTTTAATTAGACTATTCTATCTAAATCAATTAATTGAGCTTTATCATATTTACTTTATCTTATTGGGCTTTTTATCTAATTGTAATTATAATTTGTTTGAATTATAATATTTAAAATTATTGTTAAACTTTATTTTATCTGGTTAGGTCTTATTGATCTACATACTTTAATACAAAAAAAAAATTATAAAATGTATTTGAATAAAAATGTGAAATGTTAAAAGGAAGTAACAAAAGGATTGTAATATTTTTTGTTATAAAAATCAAAATGTACAAATATATTAAATGCATTGAATAAACCTTGAAAGCAAAAAAGTTATACATTGCTTCTTTTCTTAAAAGGTGGCACAGTTTAAGCATATGAAGAAATATATAATATTTCTTTCAATTCTTTTCATTGTTAAACTCAAATATGTGTAATGTTTTGTATGGAGAAAGAAAAAGTACCTAGCATGTCTAAATCTTACTCGATTTAGATTAGTTTAGTTATCACAAAAAGACAAAAAAAAAAAAAACAATTGAATTGAAAGCTAAGTTTGGTGTGTGCAAAAAGGAGAAAATCATTATAACATGTTTATTCTGTTCAAAAGTTAAAAGTTTTTAAATATGTATAAAAGTCTTACATATCATATTTTTTATATATACAAAAAGTATTATATTATATTATGTAGAAAGTGACTTTTCATCTAATTTGTTCAAAGCATTTATTATACTTTTATTAAAAAAAAGTAAAGCAAAATAAAGTATTATTCTCTCTTTCTCTACAACTATTGAAACAATAACCAAAAAAAAAAAGTAGAGCTTGTGCGAGTCAAATATTGTCTTCATACTCACCTATATTTCATGATAAATAAGACATAAAAAAATAATAGATATTTTGTAAATTTATCTCTCTTCTACAATAGTTATTTTTAATAAAACTAAATTTCAACAGATATATTTTTGAAACTTCCATATAAATGGAAGAAGGTAAATAGAAGAAAAGAATTGAATCATAAAACAAAAAGAAAAATTACATTATAATTATCTTTTAATCTCTTTATCTTATCTGAGTTAAGTTTATATTATTATTTAACTTAATAGAACTTTAAAAAGACTATGCTTATTATAGATACTTTCTTAATAAGGGTTTTTAATTTATTTTCATATTTTTTTTTGTAAATTGAGTTTAAGATTAGTTTAATGAAAAAGTTTTGAAAAGAGAATTTTGGGTAAACTTATATAAAATTCAAGTATTATCTTAGTTTAAAGTTAGTTAAGAGACCTTATATTGGGGTAAATACGTATAAAATCATCTTAATTATAATATAAAGATTGATTAAAAAAAATTCTTTAAAATTTAAAGAGATTAGATATAGACCTAGAATTGATCCAGGATAAATTTGATAATAATTTTCTCCTTTTAACTCTTTCTCTTTTATTGCTTTATTTTTAAGGTTACTTCAAATTTGGAAGCTGCTCCATTTCTTTTTTGGATGATACTTTAAATTTGTATTAATTCATTTTGGTGCTCGTGTGTCATTTTTAGTTGTGTATCTAGCTTTGTTCACTTTTGGAGAATCCTTCATTTGCTTGTTATAACTCACCTTACTTTCTGTATGTTCGCTTCATTTTTTATCTGCTCACCTTATTCGACTATTTGCTTGCATTATTTTTTGTGTGTTCAAAATTTGAAAGTTGCTTCCTCTCTCACTTTTTTATTCTCCACTTTTGTGTATTTCAAAATTTTATATTATTTAATTTTCTACATATCATACTTATTCACCCATCCTCTAAATGTAATTATCAGCATCTAGCAAAAGAAAGTAATCCCAAAATATTCTTCTGATGGCTAAAGGACAGGTTAGCCAATTATTTGTTACTTGCACCAACTCCAGCAGCCCAACAAGTTTCCTTCTCGACATTTTCACGCTCCTCATTCTACAGAATATACACATTGTCATGACCTTTGCTTGACTGGTACGTATCATTGTGATGGTGGTAAAGCAGGCTCTTTTAGTTTCCACCACGATGGTGATGAAATTTCACTGAAAAGAAAAGACCGGTTGTATCATATTAGAAAGATTGCACTTTGCAGCAATAATTCATAAAGCTGATCATTTCTTCTGAAAGAAAGTAAAAGTGAGCTATTCTTCAAAGAATATTTACAATTGTGAAATCTATTCTTGCTGTCATACTTGGATTAAGTAATGCCATGATTGATTTAAGATTCAATCTTTCAGATACAGGGCTTCACATATCACATGGCATTTTGGTACACAAACACATAATTCTCTTAAAAGTGGAACAGGCCAAACCATACCAACATGAACACATAATTCTTACAAACATCCAGCTGTCTACAACAACATTCCTACAACAAAAGCACAATGTCCACTATGATCATCTTAATCCATCATCACAGTATCCTCTTGCGCTGTTACGGTGGGTTCTTTAGTGACGTCGAAAATGAAGATAAATCATTCCACAATGATCCTGCAACAAAAGTCAATAAAAATGTGAGCTAACACAAAACCTTGGTCCGAAAGCTGTATTTCATTCGAATTATAATGCATCAAAAGTCAATACAAACACTTGGAGTCACACTTCGCACTCAAACAGAAATACGTCAGATAGCCACACAAATAGTTTGTCCCAATGAAACAAAATGGTCCAGCTCTAAAACAAAAAGGACATGAATAGGAAGCAGAAAGAAAGTTGGAATTAAGACGCCTCTTGGATGAGGTTCAGAAAAATGCTTGAAGAATATTCAAGAGGGACGAGGGCTTGGTTGGGTTTGGAAAGAGAAGTCATAGAGCATGCTTTCTCCCATCCTCCTCCTCTGTTATTAGAAGTTTAAGTAGATGGAAGAACCTAATTCCACATGAAAAATACAAAAACCCCACAATTAACAGTTGCCAAAACATCAAATCAAAATTGTAAAACTAAGAAAAATGTAAGAGACAGCTTATAATTGGAACTCAATTAACATGGAAAATAGAAAACCTAATTAGCAATGACTAAAGTATAAAGACAAAGCATCATCCAACTTGAAAAATTTAAAAAGGAAATTTATATTTAAGAAGAGAAGTGATTGATTTGAAGAGCAAGTGGGGACACGAGAAAAAAAAAACTTAAAAAGGCAAATTTTTGACTAGCTGAAGTTAAGAAGAAGAAAAAAAAAAATTACACATCAACATTTAACATTTTGCATTAATATTTAATTGTCCATGTTCATTGTTATTAAACTCATAAGTTAATCTTTTAAATTTATCAAATTTAAATTTTTACTTAAAAAATCATGTCAACTCATTTGTAAATTTGAATTCAGTATAAATTCCATTTAATTCGCCTTTGAATAAGATAAATTTGGTTAACTCAATATTTTTTGAATCAAATTTAACGAGTTATCGTATAAGTGAGTTAAACTAAATTTCAAAAAAATTCTAAAATCTAATACAACTCAATAAAGAAGGATATAAAAATAATATTTATATATGAATTTGATTAAAATTTTTATATTGAGAAATATGAATTATAAAATATAAATAATATTTTTTTAAAAAAATTAATATAATTTAAATTATATTTAAATAAATTTTTTTGTACTTTATATATAATTATCAATAAATATAAACTTTTATAATTTGCCTTATGAATTTATATTCTTCTTAGCTTGTCCACAATCCTTTTTGGGTAACGGTAGCCAGTCGGACGGACCAAAGTGATAACGTTTTGATCCGTGCAGGACTTACATTTCGTGAAGGATCAAATTAAATTAAAAAAAAAGGCCCGTTTGATAAATAAAAATAAAAAATAAAAAATAATTTTATAAATAAAAAATACTTATAATATTTTTATTTTTAATAATTAAATAATTATTATTAAAAAATATTAAATAATAATTATAAAAATAAATTTATAATTTTCTCTCCCTTTCCATCATTTTTTCCTTTTCATTCCTGGATTCCACCTAAACCGAACGGGCCCTTAGAATACGTATCTCTATAGTTCCGAACAATCAGAATCCCAAAGGATTGAAGGAAGGTTCGGTTCATGTTCCCCCACGTTAATCACGCTCATGTGTCACGTGTTCGTAGCGCAGAATTTTCTTGGGAACAGTTCATCGATTTGTCCCTTCTTTTATTCGAAGAGGTAGAATACTATATCGTGACGTTAATCTAATGAAGAGAGGTATTGATTCCTTTAAAAAAACTCAGGTCAGCATTATTCTTCTAATTAAAAAAGAAGGAGCATTTTTTTGTAGAATTTTATAGGAAAGAAAGATTATTATTAGTTGTTAATTATTACAATTGTGAGATGAAAAATCTTTATGATACTTATAATCAATTAATGCTCCATCTAATTATTGATGATGGACATAATTGATAAATAAAAATATTTACGTTTATTTAGTAATCAATGATAATTTCAAGTAAATCAAATAAGATACTAATATTTTTGGAAAATCAGAATTTTATTCCAAAGATATATAATCATTCTATTTTTAACGAAATGATATAATCTATAATAAACAAATAATCTTATAAAGCATAAATATAGGAATGATCAAAATCATTCAGCTATTTTGTCAAATTTATTCGTTTAAATAAAAAATATTATTTTAGTTCAAGTATGGGGGCATGGGACGGTAATACCTACCCTACATATTTGTTTTAAAGATTATAACCGAAACTCTTAGAATAAAAATTTTAGTAGCCCCTTTTTTTTGGCTCATTTTCTCAAATTATTGAGATTAAATAAGTTTAAATTATGTTAATTGTCTGTTTGAATATAATTAATTGTTGTGAGACGTTTTCGTTTTACGTAATTTTATATGAATAAATTTATGTGAATTGAATCTTATCTCAAGAAAAGAAATTAAAAATTTTTAGATAAATAGGTCTAAATCTAAAAATTTAAAGATTCAATGAAAAAGAGAGATTTCACTCCCACATTGCTGTATAGTTCCAAGAGCGGTCATTTGAATGGTTTAAATTTTATTTTATTTTATTATTTTAATCTGTTTTTTATTTTATAAAAAAATAAAAATAATCTTCAAATTATATATTTAAAAAATAATATTTAATATTTAAAAAATTAAAAAATATAAATATAAATAATTTAAATGATTTAAATTACATATTTTTTAAATTTGAGAAAAAGAGATAAAAATTGAATTTGTCTTACTTATAATATCAAATAAAAAATTCATCAAAAAAATTATAAATAACAAAAATTAGTTTGAATTTTTATATTTTGTTTAGTCTAAAGTCCAGGCTTTTACACGTGTTCCAAAATTATTGGCTCGAACGCTTTTAGAACAGCAACTACTACATGGTAGTGGCGTAATTCAGGCCTCAAACGGAGGTCAAATTAACAAAGTCAACCCTATAAAATGACCTTTTCAAAGATTCTTTTCCCGTCTCGATTTTGCATCGCATTTTCCCACTACAAAGAAAGTGAAGGAGAAAGGGAGAAGCCTTTGCTTACCACAATGGAAGAAAAGGATGCAGCCTTTGAATCAAGCGCTTACGAAGTAAATGGGGTATCTATTAGTCACAACGACAGTGACCATGGCTGGCATAAAGTCACCTACGCAAAGCGACAGAGGAAAAAGACCAAGCCCACTGACAACTCTGATTCCCTACCGAATCCCAATAAAATTGTTGCCAATGGAACCTTGACTGGCGCCGACAACGTTTTCCGGTCACTGGAGCAGCAATCGGAGGACCGGCGACGGAGAATTCTCGAAGCACAGAGGGCGGCCAATGCTGGCTCCGCTGATGTTCCGGTCAGATCGAAGCAACGGTCTGATTACGACGACGACGAAGATGATGAGGATGATAATGCGGCAGAGAATGGGAAAGCGGAGGAGGTGAAGAAGGTGAAGCAGAAGAAGCCGAAGAAGCCTAAGGTGACTGTGGCTGATGCGGCTGCGAAGATTGATGCGGCTGATCTGGCGACTTTTCTTGCTGAAATATCGGTGGGGCATCTTGATTGGTTAATGGGTTTTGAATCACACAAGATTATGTGTTTGTTTGGGTTTGATCTGTTGGTTCAGAGAGGAATTGCGTTTGGGTTAACTTTCTATTTGTTTTTTTTTTCCCTATAGACATCATACGAGTTGCAGCAGGACATACAGATGATGCGGTTTGCTGATTATTTTGGGCGTGCATTCTCTGCTGTGAGCTCCTCACAATTTCCCTGGATGAAGTTATTCAGGGAATCAACGGTGGCTAAGATGGCTGATGTGAGTTAGGCATTCTTCTAATTTTTATTGGCTATATGCATCTCTATAAATATAATTGCGATGATAAATTTGGAAGATCGTAGTTTATTTTATTAAAAACTGTGTTCTGATATGTGATAAGCTGGTAAATGTTGCTTAACTGTGATAGATTGCTTCAAAAAGACATCTGACATCGACGCATAAGCCAATGCATGTGTGCATTTTCATATACATGTGTGTATTTATAGTGAGAAGCGATAACCATTGGTAACTAGGTTGCAATTTGTACGCTCTGAAATGAAAAGTTGCCTATTTTCTGCTATATGATGTTGCTCAAGTTGTTCTTGAAATTCCTCTTGGCTTTAGAGAAATCATCTAGCCGAGTCCAGTTGCCAGGGTATGTTTTGCACAAATTTGGCAATGGTGAGGAAACCTTCTATAATGGTGGAGCCCATGGCACCCAATGGTCTTGTTAGTGGGAAATATAAAATGGGCTAATTAATTGAAGAACGGAACATTGTCTAATACAGCAATATAATTGGACTTAGTATCTTGCAAGATTTGAAAATCAGGCGCGTGTCCTGTTGTAATGTGCAGGGATTCACTACTGACCAAGGTGGACAATGAAAGTTGATTTGGGGAGTGTAATTGGGTTAGTGCCAGGAATAGTGTCCAAACTAAGGCAAATGCGTAATTGGGTTAGTGCCTGGAATAGTGTCCAAACTAGGGCTAATGCGTCAGTTGGAACTTGGAAGAATCTGATATGGCATATATTTGCAATTTTGAGCATTTATTAGTTAGCTGCTGGATTAAATAGACTGCCATTTTAAGAAACATTGGATGGCTGGATATACAGTGGAGATCTTCTACTTTTTGTTCTTTCAAATGGCTTTTGGTGCTGGAATATTTATGAAATTTAACATGCATGTTGAATGTGGAATCATTTGCTTAAATCAGCTAGCACCCATAATTCCCAGAACTGATTAAAAGTAATGGGAAGGGTTCTGTACAATTGTAAAAGGAACTATTTTATTGGTTGTCATCACTAAATTGTACTGGGGAGCAATGAATTACCACCAACACAGGAAAGAAACTTAAAGAAATGTGTGAAGAACATATACTGCTGAACAAGATATAGTTGGAGCCATAGTTTTAAATTGCGGTTGCGATTGCATTATGGGTAGTATAAGAAAGATTGCGGATGCTGCGGGCAGACTAATGCGGATGCGGCACAATATTGGGGCCCATCACAAATTGCGGTCCGCAATTTAAAACACTTGGAGCTGTTAAGGAGGCTGTTTTCTGTTCACAGCAAACATATATATGTTATGTGAAGTTGGATAAAGGCCACTTTATGGTAAAAGAAACTGAAGTGTTCTTCAAAAGAAGAAATGTAGCCCAAAATGTCTTTGGTACTTGGGCTTCTGTATCGCTTTTTAAAATAAGAATGCTCTTCAATGTATGCCTTTCATACACACATTAGTTATATTACTTCTTTCTTTCTTCAGTATTGTTCCTTATTCTTGATGGTGATTCTTTTATATAGTGAATTTAAATTGAGATGAATATTGATGTTATTTCTCTATGATGCCACTAAATATTGTGTGATCTTAGTTTTAAGTGATAGCATTTATCATCTTTAGATTATAAAATTGGTGAGTTTAATATGATTAGATAAGGATTTGGTTAAGGGGGACCTAATTGAAGTACCTCATAAATAGAGCCAGTACACTAGTGCTATGGAATTTGTTTTAACATTTTTTTTTTTTTTAAATTTCCTTGACTAGTTTTTCAAAATATTAGTACTCCTGTCCTAGAATAAGGTATTTAGAAAGATCGCATTGAGATAAGGAAATAGATAAGCTTGTGTGGGCAACCATTTTTATAGAGGATATAATGGCCTTAACAATTATAGTTACGAAAACTAAATTTAGTAGAAACCATATGTTGCATTTTTCCCTTTAATATTTTATTAAATTGAAAGAATCAAATAATAGCTGCCCATTATACAATATCATAATGTTCTAATATGTTTCTGTTTGTATTTTTAGATCATTATATCTTGTAAATCCTTGGTGTTGTGGTAAGATTATACAATATTGAAAATTTGTAATGTCAGTTTTTTTTTTTAAAGATTATTATACTTGTAACTTTCCATGGTGTTATGGTAACATAATAAAATATTTTAATTTTTAATACCTTTCTATTTGTACCATTATTAGATTATTATACTTTGTAACAACACTTGTTATGGTAAGATGATGTTTGAACAATATTTGATAGATATCATTCAGCATTCAGACTCTATCTTATGTGACTTATAAGAATTTTGGCTTTAGTTTTCTGATTTTCTCCTGGAAAGCTAATTAATATGTATGTTTTAGCAGATTCCACTGTCTCACATTTCTGAAGTTGTATATAAGACATCATTTGACTGGATCAACCAACGTTCTCTTGAGGCACTTAGTTCTTTTGTGCTGTGGTCTGTGGACAGTATTCTTGCTGACTTGGCTAGCCAGCAAGCTGTGGCCAAGGGCTCCAAAAAGGCTGTGCAGCACACGACTTCAAAATCTCAGGTAACTTGATACCGGAAGTAGCCAGTATGGTTTGCCTTGAATTAGGGACGTTTGACTAGTTCTCCATCACTACTTGGTTTTTATTGTCTTTGACCCATGCCTGAACCAGATTTGATGTTTTACTTTTTTCGTTTATGAAAAGTCATCAGATCTTATATGCCAAACTTTTGCTGTCAAGCCATTCACTTACGATTAGTTAATGCCAACTACAAGTATGTTCAAGTAGCTGATGTATGAGGCAGTGTGTTGGTCATTATTATTATTATTATTTTTTCTGTCCGGGGGTGTTTTTGACCTGTAGGTCCTATACACTAAAGAAAAAAAAAATAGAGGAATTACATATAGGTGCTCTTGAGACATGCATCTAATTCACAAGCACATTGCACCTAGATATATGACTGCCAAATATCAAAATTTGCATTTATTTCATTTACTTTAAATTGTTTCCTTTCTTTTTTTTTGGGGGGGGTGTTTTGGGGATGGGGGTCCAACAATTTGGTAGGTTCTTAGATTAGCATTACCTTCTTTGGGATTATGAATTGGATAAGCTTGCTGTAATTTGAAACCTGGACATTCCTTTCTGATCTTGACTGTTGCTTTAATGAAAAGCTTCAAAACTTATTCCTTTGCAAAGTCAATATATTAGTCACAGACGAGGAAATGTGATGTCAATGTTTTGTCTACCTTGATTAGTTGGTGCACTTGATTTTAGTAAATGTAATTATATATAGAAATTCGAGCAATCAACATGATATTTAAAAAGTTGGCAAAAAGAGGAAGCTTGAGTTGCTTTCATGCTTTAATCATGGTGGTGCACTTGAAATTGGAAACAAACGAAAGCCAAAATTACAAACAAAAACAATGGTTGCATTTTTAAGCAGCCAATAGGCTATATGTTATTTGTAAAGTTGCTTGTACATGTTAGTTTGTATGTATCCTGATCCCATCAACTTGGTTGTGTGAATTTGACTTCATTGCAGACTATTCATGCCTTCTGGCACCTAATTTACATTGAAGCTTTGTCTGATCGTATGTAGCTTTTTAAATTCTAACACGGTACTCTTTTTACATTGTATTGAGTATTGACATTACTCGCAGGTTGCAATGTTTGCTGTGTTAGGAATGGTGTTGCGGCGGAAGCCTGATGTTCTAATTAGTCAATTACCCATATTGAGGGAAAATTCAAAGTATCAAGGGCAAGATAAGCTTCCAGTGATTGTATGGATGATATCTCAGGTGAGTGGTAGATGCTGAAGCAAGTATATGAGACACCCAAAAAAATATGAATAAAATATTCAATAGAAGAATTTTTATTTAAATTTTTCCTTCATTTTGATAATGCTGAATATTGAAGCATTTTTGTGCAGGCTTCAATAGGAGACCTCTCAGTAGGTTTGTATGCTTGGGGACGCAATCTCCTACCAATAGTGAGTGGCAAAAGTGTTAATCCACAGTCCAGGGATTTGGTCTTGCAGCTAGTAGAGAAGTATGTAAATATAGGAGTTTTCTTTTTAGCCTTTTTTCACTATGACTATTGTCATTTCTTGGTACCATTTTTATTTTTCTTTTATTTGGTGGCAGAATTTTGTCTTCTCCAAAAGCACGGCCTATTTTAGTGAATGGTGCCATCAGGAAAGGGGATCGATTAATTCCACCTTCTACATTTGAAATATTGATGCGGGCTACTTTCCCTGCATCTTCAGCTAGAGTAAAGGTAGATTTTCATTTGGTTGCATGTTTGTAATTCAGTATATCATAGCCCATAATGTGCTTTTAAGATTCATGTCAATGAGCTGTTTCTATGTAGGCGACTGAAAGATTTGAGGCAATATATTCCACTCTGAAAGAGGTAGCTCTCGCTGGTTCCCCTGGAAGTAAAGCAATGAAACAAATTTCACAGCAAATATTCTGTTTTGCAATCAAGGCAGCAGGAGAAGGTATGGAAACCTTAGTTGTTTCTTTTTTCTCGTTCATCTGAAATATTAGAGAAATAAATATGTTTTAGAGGTTATATGTAACGTAGCTGTGTTTTCCAGGCAATCCTGAGTTGTCAAAAGAAGCAGCTGGTGTTTTCATTTGGTGCTTAGGCCAAAGTTCAGAATGTTACAAGCAATGGGTGAGCCATTGTGTCTATAAGCGTGCCATTTTGATTTGAGTTCATACAAGATTTTTGCATTCTTTTTGTTTTTCAAGGGGTATCATGAGATTTGATTTTACTTGGTCTCATTCTTTATCGGCTATGGACAGGCAAAAATTTATCCCGACAACATAGAAGCAAGTGTTTCCATTCTGAAAAGGCTTTCTGAAGATTGGATGGAACACTCAGCAAAACTGTCTCCTTATGAGCTACTGAGGGAGACTCTAAAGAATTTTAGGCAAAAGGTAGTCTCTCATTCATTTACTTACATGATATATTTTCGATTTAATGCATCTGGAACTACTTACCGATCACTCTGACATGGACTGATTGGCTTGTGCTGACTTCTCAGAGGATTTCATTTATACATAAATGCAGCAGAATATGTGAACTTGTTTATAATGATTGACTACTTTTTGGCCACAGAATGATAAAGCATTGGCTACCGGGACAGATGCTGCTCAGCAAGCACTCCTTAAGGATGCAGATAAGTATAGCAAAATAATCTTGGGAAGAGTATCGCGAAGTCATGGGTGCATGACATGTTTGACCTTTACAGTCGTTGCTTTAGCTTTGGGTGCTCTTGCATTCTCCCCCAATATGGAGTCATGGGATTTGAGGAAACTCTCTGTAGCCTTCAGTTCTCAGCACTCTTTCTGAGAAATGAGAATATTCTGCAGTACAGGCTGCCCATTGCTCTTTTCAGCCCACCACACATGCAACGAGTTAAATAGTGAGATTACCTCATAATAAAGGGCATAACGTGGACGTTGTATAATTAATTCAAAGTCCTGGGCGGGGTACAGAATAGTTTAGGTAACACTGCTTCGAGGAGGTTTACTCTAGTTTGACCATTTAGGACTCGTTTTATTTTCTTGTTTATTTTCTCCCTGGTCTTAAAAAGTTTGTTACATTATGCCTTTTAACATTGACAGTGCTGGCAAAATGCCGGAGAGGTAGCTACACATGCATTCTTAAGTCAATTGTAGTTGATACAGAGGAGTTTGGATGAAACAATGCAAATTTTTTCTGTTGATTTTGCATGGTTATCGCTGTGGCTTGTACCCTTTTTGCTTGTCATTTACTATTGTCCGAATAATCTTTAATTGATCAATATTACTGCAGCAAATCGTTAATTGGTTTTTACAAATCAGGAATGGATGATTGCCTGAAGAGAACGGGAGGGGTGGATAGTTTTAATTAACTCAAAGCGCCTAGCGTTTTAGGTCTCCCCCCCCCCCCCCCTTTCCTTTTCTCGCCGTTCTCTCTTTCTCTTTTCTCTTTTTCTTTTTCGTTTTTTTTTTAACTAGTACTGATGCATTTTACGATTTATATTTGCTTGAGACACTGCATACCGTTGAATATAGATCCATGATTTTGCCATCATACATAGATGAAAAAGCAAGTTGAGGCCTAAACTATTGAGTCTATACCCTTCGTCAGCCATACAGACTGAAACTGAAGTGTGTCACCTGTGCTTCGTTTCCGTGAAACACTAGAACCATTTTCGTGCTTTCTCTTCTACGTAATAAATATAAAAATAAATGAGCTGAGTGTTCACATGGTACCTGTCTTACAAAGTCTCAGGTAAGTTTGATGGTTTGAATTTGGTCTCTGCTCTTTGTCTTTCCTACTCTCCTTCGTCATGGACCTCTAATTAGAAAGAAAAAGAGTATTACAAGAAATTTGCAATTGTATCCCATTCAATATATTCTCTGATCATAAGCAGAAAAGGTATACTGTTTACATTTAAAAGGCTGCAACTTAAGTGTGTTGTTAGCAAAGGTAGCATCACCCTCTTCCCCACAACAATATAGAATTCCAATTGATCCCAGAACCTCCAACTAAGTTTGTTGTGTCATGAATACAGCTTCATGAATAATCTTCAGGTTTGGCAAATGGATACTTAGGATATGCATTTCTAATCTTTGAAGGATCTTCAGGTCTAGACCAAGGGTACTTCAAGGATGGATCCCTCGGGAATTTCCTGAAGTTTAGAAATGGTGCCCACAGAATTATCCTGCAGAAAAGAGGGAAATAATTTACCCATTCATGGTGGCAAAAGGGATTTCTTTTTATGGTGCTAAAAGGTGGGGAAATTTTTGGCAAAACAAATAATTTTGAAAGAGTAATGCTATTAAAGAAGCATGGTTACAAACATGTGACACAACAGAGACACAGGAAATGCGGCACGATAAAATTTGAGGAGTCCATATATAATAATATAATTTAAAGAGTTGCATTGTGTTTATTTAGAAAACAATTTTTTTTTTTAAATATTCGTGCTTCGTAGACAAGATTTTTGTAATCACATTTGTGCATAAGTATTCAAGAATAGCAGAGGAACAGCTTCTCACCCTGGGAAGAAAATGAAGACAAACATGAATTGCACATACATCTCGAGAAGGTTTCTTTTGTACCATCTTATCCTAAGCCAGTTCATGATTATTGGCTGCAGTTCGCCAGCACATCAGCACCAAGTATCAGAAATCCTGATAAAAAGGAGAAGCACAAACTTCAAAAGCTGTATTGAAGGAGAGAACTTACAGGCATGACAATGAAGTACCCAAAGAGAACAATTCCCAGTTGTATCAAAACCCAGCTGAGTTCTGGCTCGTTATTCACCCCAGTTACTGCAAATGCCGGTTGCTCAGCCTGTTAAAACAACCATAATCAGCCTTAACTTACAGTCACAAAAAGATTACTGAGATGTTTGGTATACCCTCTTCGTCATCTTGGTAATTGGATGTCAATAAGCATCTAAGATACTGTATTTATTTAATATGTTGACATCTAAGGTGTCTAGTGTCATCTAAGATATCAAAAGGGATAAGATGACATCATTTTTATATGTATTCCATGCCACCCCAATAATCATGAACTTGTATATATATATAAAAGAATATCTCACAAAGGCCAAGAGAGCTCCTATATGTAGTGCCAAACTTGGTTTCTTTAGACTTAAATACTCATTTGGCTTCTGGCTGCTGCTTGTAAGGGTCTGTAATTGGATTCATGGGATATAGTCAGAAGAAAATTTCAGTAAAGAGTAATCATTAACCCAAAATTTGTTGGCAGAAGAAAGAGAATTAGACTATACCTGTTGGGCAGGAGTGGTGCTGTGAGATGATGGTTTGTATTTGGAAGCAACGAAGAGAGAAGCAGAAGTCCCCCATCGTGAAGTTGCATAGAGAGGAGGCAGAGCTTTGGGAATATGGAGGCTGAATGAGCTGCTCATTTTTTCTAGAGCTCTCTCTGAGTGTTTAATTTCTTATCTTTTTATCAGTTCAATTCCATGGCAACGACCGCATAGCCTTCTGTTCAGAGTTAAAGAATGAAGACGAAAGCTTCAGGAGCTGCCACGTGGATATCAGACTCATCCGTTCCGCTTGTCCATACTCCGTGCACACACAACACAGTCACACAACCAAAAGCTCTATTAATGGCAGTTTAATATTTTTAAAAAATATTTTACGTATAAAATTTTAAACATACACTACGGTTATAATGATCAATTGTATGTAATATCTATTAAATTTTTAATTATTTTTTAAAATAGAAATATAATTATTTTTACCTTCAATTTTTTTTAAATTTTTTTTTTCTTCCAAATCATTTCTTTTTTGTTGTGTATATCAAACAGAACCGTCTAATAATGCACCTTTAAGATTGACTAAAAAAAAAAAAAATTAATTTTAGACAAGTTTGTAAGATGCACATAACTATAATAGAATTTTTTTTTCATACAAACATTTTTTTCTAAATATAGCTAGTCTCGTGCTTAATCCTTTTATCCATCAAACTCAAATACAACCATCTATTAAGATATCTAGTCTTGGATAAAACTGGCCGTGAAAGAATTATAATTTTGTTAGTTTTTAAAAAATGAAGTTCAACAAAATTGTATGTTAATAGTAATGATTTGTATATATATATATGTATTCTGAGAAATTAGTAATGAGTAGTAACAAATATAAATCACAAGTATTGCCTTCAATTTCAAAAGCCTCGTAAAAAGGAAATGGCTGTTTATGGATAGTAGAAACATATATACATTTAAACGGGATTCTTTTAGTCTACGAAGGAACTTGGCACCTTCTAAAACTTCTTGTTCATACTCGTTTCGCTTGAGTTTTGTTACTCTTAAAAAACAAAACGGAATATAATTCAAGTTTCTTTTACCATAACCTGAGAAATTTTTACATTGATATTTGAGTTTTTAAAACCTCAAATATTAACCTTCTTGCTATAACGTGTTTCATCATTACAAAGAGGTAACTTCGAAACTAAAACGGCGGACGACTATGTCAAATCTTATTGCTCTTATAATCCTATTTATGAAGCATATCCAAGTAAAGGTAACAGATGAAGTAAAAAACACATATGAAGTTTCAAAAACATCTATTTTTTCACTTCACTAGAAAAGTTGAATAACTGATGATATAAACAAGTGATCTGCCTGTCAGGTGTCAATTGTCAACTGCTATACAACCAGCAGAGTGTAAAGATGATTAAGAAACCCTTCCAACATAAAAATTCATAAAATAGAAGTTAGACAATTGCACAAGAGATCAACTTCAGAGGCGGGAAGAGCTAAAGATGGATGGAGAGGCAAGCCATGCGAGTGAAATTGATTAGTACCACCACCCAGAGCTTATTTGTCAAATTCCCATATAACGCCTCCATCTTCTGCAGTACCATGACAAAATCCCTGGGCAATAATCTCTAGTTTGAAATTCTTAAGTTCAAACAATAAGAACAAAGTCACAAATATTCCAACTAGATTTTCCATTTAACAATATCACATTTGCTTCCAAAAGTTGACACATAACATAGATGAAGTCACCATCCGGTTGCTGCAAATGCTATCAACATTAATGACAGAGAAGAGTCAAATATATTAGAATGGTAAATTAAACCTTATATGGTCTAAGGATATAAAAAAATTTAACCATATAAAGTGCCAGAGAAAATTCTCCTTTATATCTTTTTCCTACTTCTGATCCTTTAGCCTTGTATATTCCAGGCTAGATTTGGAGATTATGACAAAGGAGGAAGACAACCATGTACTGAGCTTTTAGGTTAGTATCTCCTTCTATGTTTTGCTTTTGGATTTCTGGTTTTCAAAAGTATGGATTAGTTGAAACTTGAAACTAAAATCATAAAATTCAGAAGGTACCTCCTGTGGGACATTTAATTTACACAGAACCAAATTTCCCGAGCTAAGGAAGTACTAGTATATCAAATACATTTCCAAGAAAGGAAGGGTAATAGCTTTTTCATGAACTTCCATTTAAACCAAAATATACAGAAAATCATATTTTTCCAACGCAAAAACACGTTATTGCCACTAGGAAATCAAGCTGACTGAATCAAATCCTTAAAGGAGAATAAGAGATCAAATATACCTTTAATTTTCTAGTTAATCCAGTTCTCCAGTAGCATACCGGCAGCAACTCCACCGGCAATACATGAACCATAGAAGGCAATGGCAGAGGGTAAGGACCTCCGAGGAAGGAAATAGAAGTCAGGAATTTGTCTAACCCTTTTAGGGAATCGTTTCTACAAAACTGGTTTTCCACCAGGATTTCTCTGCATCTCACTGCCAACGGCTTTCCATTCCATCCCTTTGAAGGGATCTGTTGCATCCTCGGATCCCATGACTGCAAATCAGATCAATTTAAAACGTTTAGCAACTTCAGATAACAAAACTATGAATATGGTGATGAAAAACAGTAATTGCAAACAGAACTTACTAACCCTGTTTTCTGAAAAAATATTAAGGCCACGTTGGGTCCATGAGTATCCTAATTTCTCAAGGATTTGAAAACCTATGATATATATATATATATATAGAAGATTTAATATCCCTATACTATTGAGAATATTTACAACACTTGGAGTTTATAACTTTCTCATCTAGTATACTCAAACACCTTATAAATAGGTTTTCTGAGTGCTTGAAAATCTAAAATTTCCACGTACCAAACATCACTCAAATAATTCAATTCATTCCTTGTTGAATGAATTCAAACCAAGTGCTATTATGGGTGACATGGGCAATGCCCAACAATAAGACTTCTCACGTAACTGTTGATTATCATGGTTCAACCGAAATCCAAGAAAAAAATTTGCTCAGACATGAAATGCGTTAAATAACCACTTCAAATTTCTAAATCCTACGTTCAACTGTATATAAGTCTTCTTAAAGAAAATGTTGATAACTAAATTTAAGGATCATGCCTCATAACAAATTAAAAAAAAAAAAAACAGTTGCAGAAAAGAGCACAGAAAATCAAGTTCCTATCTTGGATAGACCAAGAATGCCAAAATTAAGGTTTAAACTTAAAACTACATATTACCATTTACAGAAGCTCAACGAACAGATTCTCGTACCGTATCGCACGATAAGGTCGAAATGTGTAGATAGTTTCTTAGTATCTTTTTCACCTCTAATTCAACTTTTCAGAATTCTTGTAAATTCAAAAACATTTTTAATATTCATTGACATAAAAGTTCAATTAGAGCATTAACTATAAGAGTTAATTATATTAGCGTAGTGTGACTATATTATATTAAATATTTAAAAAAATTGCACTCAATTTTTTAAATTTATATTTTGTCATTCATGTTAATTATTTTGTATAATATATATTTTTTAAAAGATAAAATCATTTAATCGACTATATTATTGTAATCAATAATAGTCTCATCTAAATCTTAATATAATTGTTTTAGAATTATATAAAAAATAAAATTACAATTTTACGTTGTATTTAAAAGTTAATTTTTATGACAGAATAAATTTAAAAATATATAATATATATTAAATAAAAATAAATAAATGTAACTTTTTTAAACTATACAAATATCATATATCATTTTGTTAAACTTGATAAAAGATTAGGGGAATGTGCTCTAAATATAATTGATACGACCCTCAGAAATTAAAAAAAAAAAAATGCTATGGTTCTGGTGAGCGGCCAAGACCCACCACCGTTATCTTGCCTTTCCAGAAACACAGTGAGAGCCCTTTACATAGTGAAGCCACTTCTGCGGCTTCAATAATCCTAATCCCATATTGTATTGCCTTTCGTTCGTTCTCTTTCTCGTTGTGTCTTCTATATCGGTTGACATGTTCGCTTCAACAATCCTAACACCGTCTAAGCTGAAGCTTTCGCATTTCGTCCTACTCGCACCAAACACCGACATAGAAATCCTTCCAACCGGAAGCAGAAAATACCGGAGAAGCAGAGTGTCGGTTTATTCCAAATTGACCCGTCAGAATTGTAGTCTCTACCCTAAATCGCACTATAGACCTGTAGTTGCCGCGAGGGTCAGTAATGGTGGTGATGGCTCGTTGGATGCTACCTCACAACAGTCTTCTCCTCCTCCGGTATGTTATAAAGTACTCTGTTTCTCTTCTGGGTTCTTTTTGTTTCAATCGTTGACCATTTTGATGGTGTTTATGGAATGTATATGTTCTAGTAGTTATAAGTCGTAACATGTTTATGGGAAACGATAGCTATGCCTGTCTTTTCTGTAACACTCTGTTGTTTTTTCTTTTTGAGTCATAATGCATGACCACGAAGTTAGATAATTCTGAATTGAATGTTCTTAATGCTTTTATGCTGGAAGAATGTTACTTACTGTCTTATGCAGATTTTACCATGGAAATTTCTGAAGTTGGTTGAAGGGTAAAAGTTTTTTTTTTTTTGGCATACAGTAAAACCACAAGTGATATGGCTCTGGATATTATGATGTTTATCAATTGAAAGAATTTTTTGTTGAAATTATAGATAGAATTATATCCTTTTTTTCATGTTAGCTGGGTATAGTCAACTTGTATGAACTATGAAGTACATTTTCGTTGGGATGGGTTCATTCAATTATATTTGAGATGCTGTTGTTTGAGCATTAGGTTGTGCCAATTTTGGGGGACCGAAGGGCTTTCAATTTGTTGTCAGAGACATGCTGTTCTGGTCATAATAAATTTTGATTGATGCCAATACATTAATTCTTTCACCAGAGTCTCCATGTTGATGTTACTTATATCATATTCACTAAGCAAATAGTTGGATACTTTTGTTCTCCTTTAATTACTTGTTATGGGATTTCTTTCTTCTTTTTACTTTTATTCTCTATATAGAAGGAAACTGCTGCTTCACATCTTACGCTTCACACTCACCAGATTTCAATTGAAAAAGATATTTTTTCCTATGAAGCCCAAATGCTACCTAATGACTTATAAATAATAAGTTTTGATAAATAGAATCTATAACAACGAGGGAGTCTTTCCAGTGGTTGATTTCATGGGGCATAAATTCCATAAATAACAACTAGAGGGCGTAAAATAAGCTATTTTTCAACCTGTTGTATGTCAATCCTTCCCTCCTTGCTTTCTTTATGTTTATATATGTGTACCTAGTGGATGCGCTCAGAGCATAGGATATTTTGTTATTTGTATATCTTTACGCTCTATAATGTATGTGGTGTTTATATATATATATATATATATATATTTGGCTTTGGCGTTGACTGTGGTTGTATTTTTTGAGTTAGATTACAATTCATTTCATACAACAATATATGTCTAATTTTGTTTTCAGGACATTGAAGAAGTGAAGAGTACCTCTTCTGGCCTTGGTGATGGTTATGTGGCCTTGTTTGTTCGTATGTTAGGCTTAGATCATGATCCTCTTGATAGAGAACAGGCTATAATTGCTCTTTGGAAATACTCACTTGGTGGAAAGAAGTGTATTGATACTTTAATGCGGTTTCCTGGTTGTATTAATCTTACTGTGAACCTCCTCAGATCAAAGTCTACTTTAGCATGTGAAGCAGCTGCAGGCCTTTTGCGATCTCTGTCTTCAGTTAATCTATACAGGAATTCTGTAGCAGAGAGTGGAGCAATAGAAGAGATAAATAGATTGCTGAGGCTGTCTTCCTTGGCTCCTGAGGTACAGGAATAGGTATATTGCCACTTGAATTTATCCATATTTCTTGGTGTAGAATATTGAGGAATATTTGGACCTCATTTCCATAGGTAAAGGAGCAGAGTATGAGTACATTGTGGAATTTATCTGTAGATGAGAAGCTCCGCATTAAGCTTGGAAAGAGTGATATCCTGCCATTGATTATTAAGTACCTTGATGATGAGGATGTAAAAGTGAAGGAAGCTGCAGGTGGCATATTGGCAAATTTAGCTTTGAGCCATGTTAACCACAGCATTTTGGTTGAAGCAGGTGTTATACCTAAGTTGGTGAGACTTCCTTTGAGTTTAGATAGTAATTGAAAGATGGTTATTTTCATAGTTAATAAAATATGTGCATGACATGCTGGTTTTACTTGCTAACCCATGGGAAGCATGTAAATCCAGTCAAGATAAATTCACTAAAAACAATGGCGTTAGTGCCTTCCCATAAGAGTAGAATGGGGAAAAAATGAAAGAAGGGTAAGAAGAATGACATATTGAATTCCATAGTACTTAATGAAGGTCTTTTATCTTGATGCTTACAAATTCCAGATCAAATTTTTCTGCAGGCAAAGTTCTTAACTTCTGATTCTGAAGGATCCAATGTCATTAAAAAGGAAGCCAAAAATGTATTGCTGGAACTTGTTAAGGATGAATATTATAAAATTCTTGTCGTTGAAGAAGGTTTGGTTCCTGTGCCATTAATTGGTGCTGAGGCCTATAAGTCATTCTCCCCTGGTCTGCATTCATGGCCCAAATTACCAGATGGTACAGAGATTGAACGTACTTCTAAAGAGCCTTCCAGGTTTGGTGGATCAGAATTACTTCTTGGACTAAATATTGATGACAAGAGTGCTAACATAGAGGAAGCAAAAATGAATGCGATTGTTGGACGGACACAACAACAATTCCTTGCTCGTATTGGGGCTATAGAATGGGAAGGAAAAAGAACATCTGATTTTGAAAGCTCTGATAATCAAAAACTTACACTTTTATCTTGGATGGATGGTGTTGCTCGATTGGTACTTATTCTAGAACTAGAAGATAAGTCTGCTGTAACAAGGGCTGCAGAGTCAATTGCTGATGTATCTATCAATGAACATATGCGCATTGCATTCAAGGAGGCTGGAGCAGTTAAACTTTTGGTTCGGCTTTTGAATTGTGATGATGATGCTGTCAGATTGGCTGTAACTCGAGCTTTGGAGAGGTTGTCTGCCAGGTAATTGAAATCTATCAAAATTCAGTTCCTATTTTAAATATTTTGGTTGCAAAGTTGTATTTTTACTATTGAGGACAATTGTCATCACTTATCCAAAGCTTTGATCAGTCATCAGTTCACTGTTTTAGAAAATTGTGGGATATGCTGTGGTTTTCTCACTAAAAAAGATGTTAAAAGACTGTATTTTAGTGCAATTGAAAAAGAAGCATTTAATAATTTGAATTTAAGAGAAAGTGGAGTTTGATATGTGGTAGCATTTCAAAATAAGGACGTATCACCTAGAAGGTGAAAGAAGAAAAACCATATCATTTATAAAAGGATGGGATAATCTAGTGATTTTCTTTAAAAAAGAGAAAACATGTTTGCATCATAATAAAGTCAACCTTTTGTTTTTTTTTTTTGGGGGGGGGGGGGGGAAGTGAAAGGATGGCTTCAATTTAAAGTATTCAAGATCTAAATATAGAAATCATTATGAATGGTTAATTGCTTATTATTTATTTTTACTTGGAATGCATAGTTTAAGGATTCACTTTTGTGTAATTATACTGGGGTAGTCACAAAATAGTTCTTATTAATGTAGAGTAGAAGTCCATAGTTCATTTTTATTTGTTTCTTGTTGATTGAATCTTGTAGCTTAGGATCTTAGTGCCTATGACTTAATACAAGGTTTTAAATAGAGTTTATGAGTCAGTGAAGATTGTTGATGCTGAATAATATTTTATTTCAAACCTTAGCTTCCCATAACTCTGAAAATTTTCTTTCATCTTAGTAATTTTATTGTAGACTTGACTCTTGTTTGTAGTAAATAGTAATATTATTTAGTTCAAGATTGGCTTTGTATAATGACTTTTGACCTTATTGATTGGAAGTTAGCTAGCCTTCATTTATCTTGACTCCTTATAAAATAGTCCTGTGGAGTTTTGGTGTTTGAAGGCTAAGAAAAATGACTTATGGACTAGAACAAGACTAATTTCCTAAGCAATATATTGCAAGCCAGAGGAAGCACCAAGGTAGTGTGTAATCAAAAGGATTTGTTAAGAAAATGATTGATGTATGCATACTCAGCTAAACACAAAAGTACTTTAGAGTGGGTTGAATGGGCTTGACAAGGACATTAGGGATGAAAATAATTGTACTCTTTGAGAGAGATGGGGAGACCTATGGGACACAGGGCCTCAGTTGAAGTATCCAACTCAACTTGCTTCAGTAAACATGTTTGACCATAATTTCTCCATGACATTGAATGCAAAAACCTACTTCTAATAGCCATTTTTACCAGCTTTTGTGCACTAAATAGCGTCAATTTAGGCACAGATGTAAATATGCAGATCAATTATATTGGTCTTTAGAAATCTTCTATGGGCACCAATTTACTGCTTCTGATATACCCAATTATTGATGTCATTTAATCATTTTTTATTTCTCAACACCAATACTTTTCAATTTAATTATCATACTTGACTGATAATATATATTCCTTGTTGTATACAAATAATTGTGTTTTCTTTTTTGCAGCAATGTAGTTTGCCAGATAGTTGAAGCTGAGGGTGTGTTAGGTCCTTTAATTAGTATAATAAAATGCTCAGAGATTTCTGAAACCATAGTGGAAAAGGTATTGCTATTTCCTTTTAGTTAAATTATTTATGTTTGAGAACTTAATTTTACCAGGGTTCTGATGATGGTGTGGTGCTCTTCTACAGTCTTTGAATACAATTGCTCGCATATTAGACCCCAGTAAGGAGATGAAATTGAAGGTTTGTATCTCTGATCTTGCAGCAAATTTGGAGAACTTTTTTTCTTAGTGATTATCAAGTACAGATATTCTTTTCAGTTTTATGATGGACCAGTTAATGGATTTGAGAAGGCCTTCGGTGGAGTTGAAAATGATGCTGTTTCAACTAGGTCTAGTACCAATGAACATACCATATCAAAGACCACTAGCAGGTTAACTTCCCCCTACTCCCTCTCTTCTGTTCTTAAATTTATAATTTATTTCCTTCCATATTTTCTGTTACCTTTCAGTTTTGGAAATTCCTATTGTTGTTTATGTTAAATTTTCCATTCACAGTTGCAATCTGTTGTGATGATTGACGACCATTTCTTCATATATTCTACAGAAATGAAAAATAGAAAGATTAATTTGCATTGTTGTGCATACTTTGGTCATTCATTTATGATTGATGTAGGACCAGTGGGGAGAAGGGAATGGGGGGAGGGGGGAGAGAGTGAAATTTTAGAAATAGAAGAGATAAATAATTCTGACAGTTTTGTCTGGTGGGTTGGGTGATGCATCGTATTTTTTCCTAGGCCTTAGAGGGGACTTGGATTTGTTGGTCTTCCAGTGTATGAAGTTCCAAGATTGATTCTTTTGACATATTAATTCAACAAGTAAATTACATTAACTTCCCCTAAGATTTAGCTAAATTACACCTAATACCTAGTACACATAGAGAAAGAAACTGATAACTTCAAGCTATTTGCACACACTTATTATTTCACACACTTCAATCCTTCCCCACTTACCCTTATTTATATTACTCATAAGGGCAAGTAGGTAGTTACAATAGTTAGTTATTACTAACCACTTGCTAACTTCCTTTAGTAACCAGAGTGGTAATTAACTAACTAATTACTAATCCTATGGAACAATACCTCTTTTGTTTTAAAAAATTACAGTCGGTTCCCCTCTAATTTATTTCCTATTGATGAAGTTCAATTTCTACACAATATATGATTTTTCAAAAAATAAAATTATGTAGTTGTCTTTACTGTTATATTAAAATTAAAATCACAGTTTTATGTTGGGAAAACTTAGCTATTTTTACTATTATATTAAGAATAAATTAGTCTCATGTTGTGTAAAAAGTTAACTATTTTGACAAAAAATAAATTGGATGAGAAATTTTTAAAACATATATTGAATGTTAAGAGAGGTTAAGTGTAGGGTATCAGCTCAGCCAAACCTCAAGCAGGTTAACGTAATTTAATATGATTGATTAAACAATTGATGATAAGTGCTGTGCACAGAGATACTAAGTTCACTTGGTTTTGGTAACTGTTTCAGGAATGATATATTGGATTCTGCTTTCGTTGCCTGCCTTGTTGAGATTCTGAAGTCCTCTTCTCCCAGTTTACAGGGAAAAGCTGCATCGGTGCTTGAGTTTGTGGCATTGACTGACCTAACTATGGTCTCTATTGTATCTGCGGATATTGAATCTGGTCTCAATGCTGTTTTCCAGCAAAAAATTTTGAGAATTTCAGGTAAGAAATTTCTGCTCTGTAAGGATTCATATGATAAAATTATATATCTGTTTATGGAGTGCTTTATCTCTATATACGAGATAATTAATAAATTGTTCTCTAACCAATGCTACCTATCCGTCTTTGCTTGTGCTGAACTCTTTTAAATTGAGATGTTGACCAAAACGCTGACAAATCAAAGGAATGTTACTGTACATATTGCTTGAAGAAAATTGCTTTTTACCTGCATGGTTAACCATTTGCCTGTGAAACCTTTGCAATTTTGTTCACATCTCATCCTTGCTTGGTTCTATGAGTTTAACTATAAATCAGCAATAGTCATATTTATTTTCTCAATCGCGAACTCATTTGTATCTAAAGATGACTTGTGGAAGTCTGAAATTCTTGCACTTTCAATAACTTTTCACCATGCCTCTCTTGTGAGATGTGAGTCCATAATCTGAATATTGTGAAGTGCTCAATTTTTAGTATAACAAGCAGTGGTACTCTCATGCTTTGCCAAAAACAAAATCTCCTTCCCTGGGTGATCTTAAGGCCACTCTCCCACATTGGTCTACTTCCTTCAGGATTTTACTTGTGAAGTCTTCAATTTAATTGCATTTGTCTACCTCTGACCTACCTTTAGCTTCTTATTTTGATCAAAATGTGACTTCCACATCATTTGTTATGCAGCAGATGGAGAATCTGATGTAGAAGATCAGGTTTCAGAAGCATACCCAATCGAAGTTGAAGAAGCTGGCCTTGCAATATCTGCAGCATCCCGGTTAATGACAAGACTACTTGATTGTCAGCATTACAATATAAATTCCTCCCATTTCATCGGCTTGCTTCGAGAAATCCTCAAGTCTTGTATTCCTCTCCACAGCAAAGATTGGGTGGCTGCTTGCCTAGTTAAACTCAGTTCTTTCTCCAGTCACAATCCAAGTTTTAATCCAATCAATGTGGAAGTCACACTTTACGAGACAATTCCGAGACTCGTAGAACAGATCAAAACTTCGTTCTCTCTGGAAGCACAGGAAGCCGCTGTTGTAGAACTGAACAGAATAATATCCGAAGGAGTGGTGCATTCTACTAGAGCTATTGTTTCTGAGGGAGCAATATATCCATTGGTGAAGCTGATAGAAGCAGGCAGTGAAAGGGCTGTTGAAGCAGGCTTGGCTATATTGTATAATCTGAGCATGGACAGTGAGAACCATTCATTAATTGTGGCTGCTGGAGCAGTCCCAGTATTGAGAAGGATTGTGCTATCACACAGGCCACAATGGGTAAGGGCACTTCATTTGCTAAGGAGTTTGCCAACATGATGATGGGTTTCAAGGATAGAAATTTTAAAATGATTTTCTTGTAAGGGATCATTATTTTGAATTTTGTAAAATAAAACCTTTACCTCCTTTTTATAGATAGAATGTATCTTGATTCTATAGTTCTACTTTTCCTTTTAGCCATTATAGTTCTTCTTGAATTGCATTTTTAATCTTGGTTAAGTGAAAGTTATCTTTTGATCATTATACCGTGTAGAATCTATTATACTTTTTCAATATACATAAATTTTACATGAAAAAGTATAATTTATTAAAATACATAAGTACAATTATTGTTTTATACAAATGGAACAAACAAATAACAGAATGTATAATAAAAGTCATGAAAAAGTATATGTTGACTCCAAAAACTATGGCATAATAACAAAAACAATTAATAAATTTTTTAAAGTAACAAAAGATCCCCATAAACTAAACTCTCACCATTAATCTAAAAGTTTAACATACAATATACACTGGATGATGTTTTTGCATCATGCTTATGCCTCAATTTTTGGCTGTCTTTCTCTATAAACTTTGCCCTGGCCGTTAGGATTGACAGCAATTAAGGGTGAGTGGGTGACAATTCAGCTCATAATTTATGGGGTCTTCTGTTACTTTTAAAAGTTTATGTATCAATTTTGTTATTATGTTATAGTTTAAGGGACAAAATGTATTTTCTCATAACAACAAATTTTTATTAAATTTTTAAATATTTAATTATAATTGTGCATATATAAATTTGAATTACTCATATTAGTATGTTTTTATTACAAAAGAGATATAAAGCTTTAAGAGTTGAAACTGGGAAAAAAAAAGTGCTAGACAAAAATCAAATTTAGATATATCAAGTAAAAGAATTGTTGCTTAAATGGAGACTTTTGTGCAAAAAAAATCTTTTAGAGGTTTTTTACCTTAAAATTTTTTGTAAATTTGAAAAGAGAAAAAAAGAATGAATGCTATCCCCTGAGTGTATGAAACCTGGTAAATCTCATCCTCTCTTTCTCTCTATATCCCTCTCTAAATTTACGACAAAATATTTTTAAAGATCTGAACTTATCTTTTTTTAATCAATGAAAAATTACTTCATGACACACAAGTGAATAAAATAAATATTCTAGCTTTAATGGCGATGTACTATTGAAAGATGAAGAGTCAACACATAACAAAGCATTGGAAGTCAAAAAGTTCAAGGCATTAATCTTTTTGACATCATTAACTACTTCAATTACATTAAAAAATATAAAATAGATTTATTTGATATAAAAATTAATAATTCAGCCATGTCATTTTTTATTATCAGTTATTATAATTTAATATATGTTAACTAGTTTGCACTTCTAAAATTTATTTTTCAAATTATGTTTGTATTAATTTGTATGAACTTTTTCGCGAAAACTTGAAAATAAGTTCTGGTTTTCTATTTAGAAAGAAACTTTTTGGTAATTCAGAAAAATTTATAAATTAAATAACTTGTTTCAATTTATGTTATGGCATACAAGTAAATTTCTACTAAAAAAAATCATCAGTGAGAATCTAACTAAAAGTTCTTTAAATTCTTTTGACAATTGAGTTAATTCTTATTTGTTCAGAAAATGATAATCAGACAAAAAGGTTTTTATTTAAAAAAACATGTTCGAAGATATTTTGTACAGAGTCAATATCTTATCTGTGTTGGACGTTTTATATGGCGCGCAGTTATGTCAAAAAGAAAAGAGGAAGAGAATTTCATTGGAGAAGACGACCCGCCATGTTTTGTTTATCTAACTTTTCCTACATAAACAAAACTGTTGCTCAAGCCAACATTTCTGAAAGCAATTCTTCTTCTTCTCCCGTACGAGGCGATGATCCCAAACCTCCAATTCGCTCCACAAAAACCATCACTTTACCCAGAAAGAAGCGTAACCCTTCCCCCCCACGGCCCACTGTAGTCCAAATCGAACGCATTGTTGGCGCCGGCAGCTTTCGTGACGGCCAACCAGGGTTTGTTTGTTCTGCTTCCTTTCACTTCTAGGCAGTGTAGGACCGTTTTGTTTGCAGAATAGAGCATGTTATTTTTGTGGGGTTTTAATCATTTATTATAAATGCGCGCGCGCACACACACACATATTAATTCTGGCTTTTGAGATTTGAGGGGTTTTTGGTTTTTTAATAAACAGTGATTCGGACCTGAGGAAGTCTGTGTTCGACCTGTTCTTGGGTAAGAAATTTGAAGGGCCGGTGGAAAAGAAGCTGCGGGAGACTGGAGAGTGGCTAGTTACCAATACCGAGGAAGATTTTCGTTCTGCTGGTAACAATTTCTTTTGATGCTGCGATTTTTGTTTTTGTTTAGGTAGTGACTTCGAGATTTTATGTTTTGAATCCTGGAAAGCAAGAAAAGTAAAAGAAAAAAAGGTTTTTCTGCTATTACTATACTCTGATACTCGTTGAACTCATGAGCTGGTTAAGTTTGAGTTTTAGATTGAAATACTTAAGCTGAGGCAGAAATATGAAGTAAACAAGCAGTTATAGTTTGTTTAGATCAGTAAATCTGGTAAATATTGCAATTTTACTGGAGAAGAAGGGCTTTAAATTTTATTATACATGGATTGCCGTGAACATCAAACGTAACTTGTGCTTGTTGAGTTGCTGGGAATGGCTGTAGTTTATTTGTAGGACTGTCGTGTCAATTAGCAGATTCAAATCTCCCTAACAAGGACATGGATACCCAAGTCTTCATGTTTAATTTGAAGTCAGCCATCACTTGATAGTTTTCCATATTGGTTTTTAAAGCTATAGGAGCTCTTCTACCTTGGTTTACACGATAACTTGGGTAATCCTTGCCTGCTGGTTAAAAATTTAAGATTGTATTGTGTTGTGATGCATGTTTTGAATTTGTTCTCACATGGCCTTGAGCTCGATGAGAACTCCATTGTGGAGTAAAGTTATACGACATGGACTCTTGAAAGCCTCGACCATTGAGTTAACAGAGCACAAGTATTGCATCATGCCAATATTTTCCTTTCATTTGAGCTTGATAGCTTGGTTTTCATCCTATTGACTGGTATATCCTCTCCATAAAAGTGCGTATAACTATCCTAGCTTCTTCTTGTTTCATGTATGTACGTGGGTAAGCCAAGTGGGTGTATCAATATAGTTGCGGATTTGCTGTGAAGATTCAAAATCCAAATATAATATTGAAATTATATATGTAATATACTAATATATCTTATCTGAGTTTAGATTCTGCTAAGTTAGTGTTAGTTCTTGGTAACTGCATTTTGTCTGATTCTTTGCCCCTTTTTTCTAAAATTTGTGTCAGGAAAAAGGACTCTGATCTTTGTGTTTCAGTGGCTCCTACCTATTTGGGCTATGTCACTCCTAATAGCCTCTGGAGCGATCACGTTACCATTCAGCACTCCTTTTCTTGATGACCTGATCATGTGATCATAGTCCAGTCACCATTGGCTTTTTGAAGATTGCTATAACTCAATGTTCAGAGTACCATTCTGCATATATTTGTATTTCTAGACAGAGATTCTTAAGTAAGCTCGGTGTACATACATCACGCGGATCCAAAGGACATTTAATAGACTCATCTCTTGGCCTTTCTGCATGTCCATTTGTCATGGGGAGCACACTTTACCGTAAAATTTTTCTTTCTAGCGTACGTTTCTCACCTGTCCCAATGGTACAAGTTTTATAACATGCTTCTGCATCGATTATCTGAACATTGGATAGATGTTCAATGGACTGCCTTATTGATATATAAATACATATCGTTTTCCTAAGATAACTTTATACTAGCAATTGTTTCCTGTCAACATTTTAGGATGCCCTGCTCTTACATAGGATATTATGGCATTTTAACTTTTGTAGGAAAAAAACTTGGGTTCAGTACACGAAGTGTTTGTTACGAAGTTCCTTAATAAAAGCATAATATAAAAATATTTTATACAATTCAACACTATATCATTCATTCTTCTATAAAAGATTATTCATATATTATATTTTTATTGGACAATTTAATAGGAAACACCGTAAGAAGTACACCAAGTTTTGTCCTTTTCTTATTCCACCATCATGTATTGTTTCTCTCATACAAGGCAGCTGGACTATTTCAGCATTGAAACTTTTCTTTCTGTTAGTATATATCAGCAACTAAAATGTCTAATGGACCTATTACGTTCTCTCTACTGAATGTTGGGGTGTGAAGAATGATAGGCCTTGTTTAAAAAAAAAAGAAAAAAGAAAAAATATTTTCCTGCGAAAGGCTTATCTTTGAATATGTTTGACAAAAATTGCATATTAAGAATGCATCTATTACTTACCATGCAAATCTTTCAGCTTAATAAAATGAATAGATGGTTTTACTTCCCCACTGAATATTTTAATCATACAAATTATTTGGTTAAATTTATGAACTAAAAAAATATTAAAAGGAGAAGATGCCTGTAATACTCATTTAATTTGGGTATAAAGGGAGTACAAGGATTTAGGATTCTTGGAAGCTTTGGACGCAGACTTTAATGGTTTAACTAAGGGTGAGGCAGGCATGTAATGTTCAATTATGGACATTATGTTCCAATTCTATCTATGTTAATAAGAATTTTTTTTTTGGTGAATCTTTCAGTTTTGGCTTATATGGCTTATTTTTTATTAGATCAAAAAATAAATTAGTTAACATGTGTACAAATTGAGCCGACAACCCTTGAACTTGATATTTACAAAAACCAATAGACGGTGAAGCAGAGAGCATCTTTTGTCCTTGAGGTAAATGTTTCTCATGCTTGAGAGGCGATGCAAGTAATGCTTTTGACCGTCTCTTTTATGATCTTTTGGTAAAGATTCTTCAGGATATTACTCTTCTTGTCTCTCCAGCAAATGAAGCTTCATTTTAACTTTTCCTTCTGAAATTGCCCCATGAATTCTGCATTTCATTACATGGTAAGCACTGAACAGAAATCTTTGATGTTGGGCAAAAATAGAAAGGTATTTCTTGAAGTCACTGACACTTGCCAAGTATGCTATGAATTAAGCAATGAGCGAAATTTGAAAGAAGTTCAAATTTTGATTTTAAAAATCAACAATCGATTCATGAGATGATGGAGGAATATTGTTTTTCTTTGGCACGAAATCTTAGAGATTTGATATATTAGTTTGTTTTATATCAAAATTCATGTTGATATGTGTTAGTGCTGGAACAATCTATTTATTATTTATTATTGTACACAAAAAATGATCTGATCAGTTTAAGCGAAATTGAATTTTTTTTTTTTTAAAGCATTACTTACCCCAAAACTTAATTAGCAATGGTGTATTTTTGTGAAGTTCAAAATAAAAGAATAGTAAATGGAATTATTGTTCAATTTATCAATTCATTATTTAACTTATAACAAACTATACGGGGTAGATTAATAATTGAAATGCATAAATACAGAAACTGAACATTATGCTGATAACAGCTATTAAGAATATTCTGATATAGCTGGTAACTAGATACAAACTGAGTATCTGTTCATCACTAAAAAGCTGAATTATGGAGAATCAGAACATTAAAAGCCTATTCATTTGGTGGTGGTGCAAATGCTGAGAGAGATGGTTTTCCCTCAAGTTTTGCTTCTTGTTTTTTTATTATTTATTTATTTATTTTAATTTGGGCATTTTGTCTCTTTTTTCTCGCAAAAAGAAAAGAAGTGCTGTTTGAATATTAGAAAAAAAAAATTATTGCTTCCCAATATTTTTTAATAGGATAAGGATAAATGAAAAATCACAAAAAATTATCGAATAATTTAATATTAAGTTATTAATAATTAAAGAATAATTATAACAATCTAAATAAGAAATTTCTGGCTCATATGATATATAAGATTGAAGGTTTTGAATAGGAAGCTGATTTTTAATTTTATTGTCTCAGGTAGTTTGAACTATTCGAATCATAGTTCCTAAAGGAGAAATCACTATTTCTATGTTTTCTCTGTCCTACAATCTTTGTAGATATATTATTTGTCTATAATCTCTTTTTCTCTTAGAAAGAGATTGGATAATCGATTGATAGGATAAAATGTTTTATAATATATGTAAATAACTTATTTTTAAATTGGTAAAATATGATAAATCTATCTTGAATTTCAAAAATTCAAGATATGAGATAATAACTAATTATCTCAACAATGATAATTAATTATTTCAAAATTTTTAAATAATAATTATTTCAATAATTTAATTAATATAATTAATTAAATTATATAGTTAGGTTAAGTGATTTATTGAGTTAGCCCTATCATGAACCCTCTAAAATTCTACAAAGATTATATAATATTTTTCTAAGATCAAATTTTTTTGATAATTTGTAATAAGATCTTAAATTGTTTCAATTATCTACTTACAAATTTATAAATATCAAATAATAATAACAAATCATTAAATAGATAAATATTTTTGTCTTCTTATGTACAACATACACCGTTTAAATTATTTATCTATGGATCGCACTTTTTAACCATATTTTACTTCAACAACATCAACGTGAAAGTTTATACTTTGACAAATAGAAAGAAATTGGACCCCATTTATAATAAGTTTTTCTTGAAAGATTACTCGAAGGGTCCTCAAATTATGCAGTTTAGATTCGGATCATAATCAACTGGAGCACAATTCTGCACTTGCTTAAACAGATACTTTGTTTGGTTGACATAGTATTAAATATTTAAAAGGAAAAAATATAAAAATAAATAAATAAAATAGAAAATGATGCTTATCCATTTAATTTTAAAAAAATAATAAATATTATTAAATAATAATTATAAAAATAAAATAAAAATATTTAAGAACAATTAATCCGCAAGCCCACCACCTACAGGGGAATTGTGTTATGATTGCTGAGTCAGGCCAACCCGTTTATTATTTATCACTCTCTTCAAACGATGGAATTTTTTTTTTGGTCAGCTCAAACTTCAAACAATAGAATTTAATATGCTATTTTATTGACTTTAATAGTAATTAACAGTTAAAATATGTTACATGCACAACGGTAAATCTTGGGCATTATCATTAATATGATAATAATAAAGGGCTTGATTATTATATTTTTAATTAATTAATTTATTTTAATTTAATCTCTTAATTTTTAATTGTAGCGTTATTTTTTAATGTCTTAAAATATTTTTTATATTTTAAATACTTGTTATTTTGTTTATAAAAAATTAAAAATAATTTTTTTAAAAAAATTATATATTTTTTTAAAAAACTATGTAATTTCAACAACTTTAAAAAAATTGTGATTTTTATTTTAAATTAACCTTTAATAAATTAAAATAAAATTAATTAATTAATTAATTTATTAAAATAATAATTAAGTCTTAATAAAATAACAATGATGACTGAATCAACGTAGAGAAAACAAAGAAGAGAAAATTGTTAATTAAAAGGCGAAAGATTGATGATGACACACAGCGAAGTAGGGGCCGCCAAAAGAAGGTGGGAATTCTTTCTCCAAATGTGAAGAAAATTACGCAAACAACGAAATTGGAACGATGCCATTCTATTGTACAGTCTCTCTTTGATCAGGTTCTTCTCTCTCTCTCTCCTCCCCTGGATCCAAATAAAACCCATCTCAGATATACACAGGGAGAAATTCAAGGGCTGAATACCACTTGTAAACTGACTGAGAGGGGGTAGAGATAAAGTGAGAGAGATCAGCGCTGAGAGTTTAGATATGGGTACGCTTCAGACTTGGAGAAAAGCTTATGGTGCCCTCAAAGATACCACCAAAGTTGGTCTTGCCCATGTCAACAGCGATTACGCGGTATTGATATAATTTTTCATATTCTAAATATAGATTGTTCCGATGGACCGATACCCAGAAAGTTTTTGTCGATTCGATTGCTTTCCTTATGATTTCTTCCTCCCCCCCCAAAACCAAAAAAAAAAAAAAACACACAAAAAAAACTTCTGATGTGGGTGTGGTTCAATTGATTCCTATTATTAGGATTTGGATGTTGCCATAGTCAAAGCCACAAACCACGTTGAATGCCCTCCTAAGGAGAGACACCTTAGAAGTAAGTAATTTATATTTGTTGATTCAAATTGATCTTCTAGGTTTTAGTTTTTATGAGCGAAGAATGAGAAAGCTGCATCTCCTTTTGTATTTTATGTAGAAATTCTATTTGCCACCTCTGCTATTCGACCCCGAGCTGATGTTGCTTACTGCATTCATGCACTTGCCCGTCGATTGGCCAAGACACGAAATTGGACGGTATTGACAGTCGTTTTTGGATTCAATTAATGTGATGAATTTATGTGACGAGAACTTACAGTTATGTTTTAGTTTGAACATGGAATGTTTATTTGCATTTTATTGAACATAAGCATTTTTTATTTGTGTCTATATCTTATCCTATAGTAGTTAATGAGGTAAACATAACATCTCCGCTTATGCATGGTGGAATTATTCTTCAACCAAATTTACGAAGGCCTGCTTACATTACATGGTATATGTTACTACAAAGATCGGTGTTACTTTTATTTCCAAATTCCAACACATCTAAAATGAATTTGTAGAAAGTGCTCTAAATCCGCAAGAGACACCCCGCATCTTGCCAAATGACTCTCTGGGTTATTGTTTAGGAATAAAATAAGTGTCTGTCTCAACTTCTGAGAGTATGTTAGGTAAAGGTATCAAATATAGGATTTGCCCATGTTATATTGTAGTTATTATCATACTTATGAATTGGCTTAACCTTGTATGACCGTTTAACTTATGAACTCGGTAATACCGTGTTTGAATAAACGCCCTTTCTTTTCTTTTCTTTTTGTGGGGGAATGGGATTTTTTTGTTTGCCTTTGTTAGTCCGTTACAATTTATTTAAAATTTATTATTAATTGAATTTTCTTGTAGTTAATTATTTACATCTTATTAACTAAAGAGGTTTTTTGTGCGTGGCCTAGATGAAATTGAATGTTGAAAGGAAATTTCTATGGAGGATATAAATCAATTTTGACTGAATATGTGATAGGTGATCCAATTATTTCATTAAGGCCATTTCTTATTGTTACTAAAATCATTTTCCTTATATTGTATGAAATATATGCACTGGTTTAGATTTCTTTCTCCATTAATGAGATGGACTGTCTCCTTTTCCATTTCTGTGCCCTTAATGGGCCCTATGTATGCATTTTAAGTTTCTTTGTACTTGATTAAACCTATTGGTGGCTCTTTCCCTCTTACCCCCACCAAATGATAAATAAGTTTCTTCTGTTTTAATTTTCTTTAGGTGTCTTTATTCCAGTCTTGTAAAATTAGCGATCAGCTTTCACCTGAAACAATGGTTAAGCTTTAAATTAGTTGAACTTTGTTTCATATGCAAATCATTGGGATATTCATAATTATGGCTAAAGAAGTTTTTTTATTTTTTATATCTCAATTGAATATCTAGTATTACACTCATACTCATATCATCCTCTGGTCAGTCTATGAATTATATTGGTCCCTGTAAAGGGTTTACACCTGGTTCTGTGGAAGGTCTTTTGTGGATAACAATTGTTAATCATTCCCTATCTGTAATTTTGCATTAATTGATGGTATTACTCTTGTTAGCTAGCTGATAACTTTGTAGTAGTTAGATAGGCTAATTTTTTACTTCACCTTGTCATGTTTACAGGTGGCACTGAAAACACTGATAGTCATCCATAGGCTATTGAGGGAGGGTGATCCTACTTTTAAAGAAGAATTTCTGAATTTCTCACAGAGAGGACGCATTCTCCAACTTTCTAATTTTAAGGATGACTCTAGCCCAATTGGTTAAATTGATGACCTCATTCTGCTTATTTATTTTATTTTTTTCAGAATTCTTTTGGCTCTAGTTAGAGACTTTTATTAGGTGTTTGTAGACTTCTGATACTGGTTAAATTTCTTAATCGAGTTGTATAATCTGTCTGACTCTGATTTTATTTTCTTGCAGCTTGGGATTGCTCTGCTTGGGTACGCACTTATGCATTATTTTTGGAAGAAAGGCTTGAATGTTTTCGGATTTTGAAGTATGATATTGAAGCTGAGCGTCTACCCAAGCCAGCCCAAGGGCAGGAGAAGGTAGTTAACGTCATGAAACAATGATTATACTTATTTGCAATAACAAGTCAAACCTAGAGTTTGTGACATCTATGATGTAATCTGATAAGGGCTGAAGAGTATTTACATGAGAAATGAATAAATTATGAAATTTTACTTTCCTGATACATTAGATCTATAGCTGTATTCTTCTCAATGCATTGTCTTGATTTTTGTGCAGGTTCTGTGACATGTGTTACAGTTGTTCCAATGTTATAGATCAGTTACTCTGTGTGATTGGCATTGAAGTTTCTTGCTACTAGGCTGGCAGACTGATAGATTTTTGTCTATTTTTAATAAGCATAATTGAAACCTTTTGCTAGTAATTCATTTTCTACTGATTGTTCTCGTTTTGCCATTCCATAATGCTTAGTTTGTCTCATGTAATCTGGATTGTGAGAATAAGATTAGTTATTTACAACTACCCTTTTGAAATAGTTTGCAGTCTCATTAAGCAAATAATGTTTCTACTTTTTAGGTTCCATGATTTGTGGAGTGTAGGACAAGGAGCTGTGACAATTATCCTTATCAAATGGAAGAAAAGAATTTGAGAGAGAGAGAAATAAATGTTGATTTTGTCTCAATCTTGGGGCTCT
Source organism: Erythrophleum ivorense (assembly GCA_026724425.1). Taxonomy (NCBI): domain Eukaryota; kingdom Viridiplantae; phylum Streptophyta; class Magnoliopsida; order Fabales; family Fabaceae; genus Erythrophleum; species Erythrophleum ivorense. The sequence continues at coordinate 49,274,110 of JAIUCV010000009.1, forward strand.
GATCTTTGTGAGTGATTTAGGAAAAAGGAGATTTACTGCTCTAGTAGTAAGTATTATTGTAGAATAGAACGGGGGTCTTGAATTTTCCATATATCTCATTAGCACATATCATACAATAAGTTTCCAACTACTTGGGAATTGCTTAGTGAACACCACCTCACAGAGTTCTTATGAATAGTTTTTGGGTTTTTGCTGTTACCTCTTATGGAATAGAGTGGCTGATGGAACCCAGCTGAATTCTAATGTTTATTTATATGAAAATAACTGAGATATCCCCTTCTAGATCAATGAGAATAGAGCTCAGATGATTATAATCAGCAAAACAGAAAAGAAAACTAGGATAACCCACAGACACTCCTCCTCTAGCTTTTGAGAGGTTAGGGACTCTCCCCTAATTTGTCCACACCCCTTAAGCTGCCTATAACCCCCACAACGGCCTTACCCCTTTCTCCCTCCTAAGACTCAGTTAGTTATACCCCTTTTGTCTTATTCTCCCTACCCTTTCCACCTCAGCTTCCCCCACTGCAATGGGCCTAGATTCAGGCCCCTATTCCCTTATTCTTTCTTTCATAAGTCTTCAATAACTTGGGCTCACTAGACCCAAATTTCTTCTTCTTTCTTTCGTAAACAGACACAGGTCCATCAGTGGCCTTCTTAGCTTCTTTGTGTTGATAAGTGTATGGCTATTTAAGAGTAGTTTCGTTGTCTGACATGGAGATTGGTGAATTGTGATTATTTGATGTGCTTTTCTTGTTTTCTCTGGTTTATGTGCTTTTTGTGTTTTTCTGAGGAGGATAACTTATGGTTTATAGGTATTGTATGGAGTTCAAGTGCTTAGGGAGGCAAAACTTACAGATAACACTCCCCCCCCCCCCCCCCCCCCCCCCCCCACAAAAAAACAAATTGACAATGTCTATTATTATTATTATTTTAACCGATTTTTATTTCTGATTGATGTTGTAATAAACTTCCCAATGGTTGGTTGTGATTTTACTATTAAACCTTCTATTGATGAAGTGGTTGCCTTTTAAAAACGTATAGCTTTCTTCTATTGAACTATTTTTTTCTTTTTAAGAGGTTTCAAGTTTAGCTTTTTTTTTTTTTTTTGAGCAGGGGTACAGCAGGACAAGGGATTTGGATAGTGAGGAGCTATTGGAGCAGTTGCCTGCTTTGCAGCAACTTCTCTATCGGCTTATTGGCTGCAGGGTAATGTTGCAAGATATACTGTTCTATCTTTTTCCTTAATTTTTTTTTTTCTGGGGTTTTGCCACTTTACCTCACATATTGATTTAGTTACTGTTAAATTTATGCTATCTTATGTAGTATTATCTTTTTCCAATAACCCAAACTGATTGCATGCTGCAACTTTACAGCCAGAAGGAGCAGCTGTTAGCAATTATGTGATACAATATGCTCTAGCTCTGGTATGTCTTGATCGTCTCTTTATTTTTTAATCTCTCTTTTTATGTAGCTATTCATTCAGAATTCCAAGTAGCCTGTTGAGAAATTTTTGAGTCGTTGTAATAGATTTCTAACTATGTTGTCTTCATCATTTACTGATGTCTCTGCCCTAGAATGTGGGACTGGGAATATCCTTTACATTGAGTTATTTTCGTTGTTGGATTTAAGTTTGAATCATCTGCTTATAATATGGTGTTTAGGAAAGGGACAGCAGTTGTGCTGACAATTTGTATACGCACTTAAATGATCCCTTGTTGGTAGTTTTAAATTTAGACAGAGGCTCTTTTACAGAGTTTGTTGCAATTTTTTATCACACTTCTGGGTAGTGAGGTGTTATAACCTTATTTTCATTTTGTAATATCTTTAGTTATTATTGGATGTATGTAAGTTTACATTTATTAGTTTCCTTTTACATTGCTTGCATTTGCTATTGTTTTGGTTTTTATGTGCATCTTAGGTACTGAAAGAGAGCTTTAAGGTTTATTGTGCTGTTAATGATGGAATTATCAATCTTGTTGATAAGGTAAACTGTTATATGCTTATGTATGGAATAATTTTCAAGTTTTAGTACTATACGTGTTCTTTATATTGGAATGTGATTGTCTCTTGGTTGCCTTGTAGTTTTTTGAGATGCCAAGACATGAAGCTATTAAAGCCCTTGATGTCTATAAACGTGCTGGTCAGCAGGTGATTATTATTATTATTATTATCCAACATTTTGGAAACTGCATTTTTGTACAAGCAACTGCAAGGCTTTTGCAATTTAATTTTCAAAGTCATTGTATTGAATAGTTTGAGTTGGTACAGGCAGCAAATCTATCTGATTTCTATGAAGTCTGCAAAGGATTGGAACTTGCGAGGAATTTTCAGTTTCCTGTCCTAAGGGAGGTATGTCTTTGTTATTGTAGTAACTTCGTTCTTTGGTTTGACAAGTTCTCCCAATTTCATTTCCATGCATTGTTGATCTTTTCAGCCTCCTCAGTCTTTTCTTACAACCATGGAAGAGTACATAAGAGAGGCACCAAGAGTGGTGACCGTGCCAACTGAGCCATTGGTTAGTACATCACATTTTATGTTTATAGAGAGCATAATTGTCATATTTTCTTTATGTATATTTGTGTGTGTGTGTTTGATTATTATCATTTTGTTGACATTGACCGGACATTATTAAATTATATTTTTCACTGCAATTTTGCTTTTGGATTTAAGTTCTAGGGAACTAATGCCTTGTTCTTTATCAACAGCTTCAGTTGACATACAGACCAGAAGAAGAAGAAGTTCCTACAACTGAAGACAGTAAAGTATCTGTTGAAGAGGAGGGGCCATCAGTGCCTGTTGATGATGTTGTCTCCAATTCTGAGACTGCTCCTCCTCCAACTCTTCCATCTCAAAATAATTTTGACACTGGAGACTTACTGGTAAGTTTTCTTGTTCCAGATTTTAATATTCCAGGTTGTTTCTCTAGAATTTACCATATTCCTATCCTGGTTGCAGGGGTTGAATGACACTGTACCTAATGCGTCATCAATAGAGGAAAGAAATGCTCTTGCCCTAGCCATAGTACCCACTGAAAATGGTGAGTTTTATTGGCTTTTAGGTTTCTTCTGCAAATTCTGCTACTTAGGAAGGTTTGGTGGATCCTTGGTCACCTAATTAATGTGACTATTTGTTCATATTAGGTACAACGTCAGCTTTTGAATCAAGTGCTGCTCAAGCCAAAGATTTTGATCCCACTGGATGGGAGCTTGCCTTGGTTTCCACTCCGAGTAACAATATTTCTTCAGTCACTGATAGACAATTGGTGGGTCTTCAGGTGTCCTTTCTAGATTTTTAGTAGTCAACTGATATTGGTGCAATTTTAAACTATACCTTACACTATTGAATAACTTATGTGGGATAAAATCAATGGCTGGAAAAACCCAGTGATGATACTACATTATCTACATATGCTCTTTGCTATGATATTAGGATTCTATCAGGTAGGTCTACATTTTTTAAGGTTGCAGCCTTAACCAATTTCTAATATATAGCATGTTTGGATGGGCGTTTGCAGGAAGTAAACCACATTTTGCAAGAAGCAAAGAATTAATGCTTCTATACGAATGTGGTTTCGTAAAGCATATTCAAACATGCACATAGTTGTTTTAAGAACCGAATTTGGCAAGGTTGCCTCCCTTTCCTGCATGGGTGGTATGTGCGTTAGATTTTTTTTTTTTTTGGGGTGACATTATAGCATTAGCAAGTATTTCATGTTAGTGATTCATTTTTACCCCAAAAAAACAATGATTTGACTAATGAGAAAAAGGAGATAAAATGTATTAGATCGTTCGTTGTTTAATAAAAAGGATGAGAATAGCTTATATCTTCCTACATTCAGTTGTGTTAACATTGTATTTGTCATTGAATGTCAGGCCGGTGGAATGGACTCGCTTACTCTTAACAGCTTGTATGATGAAGCAGCATATAGATCGCAGCAGCATCCGGTGTATGGAGCACCCGCCCCAAATCCGTTTGAAGTGCAAGATCCATTTGCTTTCTCAAGCAGCATCCCTCCTCCGCCTGCCGTCCAAATGGCAGCAATGGCTCAGCAGCAAGCTAATCCATTTGGTCCATACCAACCTTATCAGCCACAGCCACAGCAGCAGCAACATCTGTTGATGAGCCCGGCAAATCCTTTTGGGGATGCAGGATATGGGGCATTTCCTGTGAATCCTGTTTCTCACCCACAAAATAACAACAATCCATTCGGAAGCACAGGCTTGCTTTAAGAGCAGTTTTTGAGGACGCAATGTATTTAATCAATGAAGCTGGGTCGGTGCGTTCGGAAGTGAGTAAAATGGGTTTACTTGTTGCTAGATAGATGGTTTTTTTGGAAGGACATGTTTGCCTTGTAAAATGGAGATAACAATGAGAATGTCACAGCCATTTTATAATGCACTGAATGGTGGGAATTTTTATTTTATTTTTTTGTTAATATTCTCAAATTCATGCATGCTCAAGTATTCATGTTCATATTTCTTGTACTGTGTGACTATAAAGATAATGTGCAGGAAAATTTCTAGATACACTCGGTCGACGGAAAGATAGAAAGAAATAATTATGAATAAACATATGAAAAAAATCCGATAGACATGTATATATATATATATATATTAATTTGTGAAATCTATTTTTGGCACAACTACATGTTTTTAAGTTAATTAATTGTTGACTTGGTTCATTTATTTTTTGTAGACAGGGAAAGGTTTTTGGTAGACTTGATCTACAGAAAGTATCAATCATGAATTAAAGAGCATGTTAATATCATCTAAGTTTACTTCTGACAAGTTTATATCCATTTATCATTGATTTAGTTTATAAATTTTTTAGAAAATTAGGTCTACTTAAGAATTTTTCTTAGATCAAGTCAACATGATTATTTCTCTAATGAGTAAACTGGCATCATATATGATAATTGCGGTATTGGAAACTTCCATATTTTACATATTTAAACTGAGGGGAGAACGAAGGAAATTGAGATGGAGCAGCCTCTGACTGATGATGTTGCTCATGTCTAAGCAATGACGCTGTGGCTCTTTCCTGCATGTGTGAATATCAGTATTGTACAATTCAAAACAGTTGCTATCATGGTAGTTCTGTGTGATGGATAAAAAATGTCGATGATCTTTCTGTGACAATGTCAGTGTTATGTTATCCATTAGGCCTCTGATGATTGTGCACTCCTTTGAAAAAGACTACTATTTTAATGGGCTGCACATGGCAAGTTAAAAAGAAAGCATTCCCTCAAGTTCAATGATGAAGTAGTTCGAGCATGCTTATTCCCTAACCAGTAGTTCAGAACTTTACTTTCAGGACAATAGTTACCTCCAATGTGGCAATGTCCCCTTGGGTCTGTAAGAGAGTGAGAGAAAGTGATAGTCTTTAAAGAAAAGGAGAGGGTAGCTAGAAGGGAGACAACAAGGAGAAAGCAGAGCGAGGGAGAGGGTTAGGAAGAGGCTTAAAAAGCCAAGGTGACTATTGAAGTCCATGTCCCACATGTACCATCAGTTTGGTTCCTTATCATTACAATCACTCCCCACGATAAAGTTTTAAGTGAAAATGTTAGGTAGATTCTCGTTATTAAATAAATTAATTCTAAATAAATTTGTAAACATATTATATGCAAATTCTATTAAAAAAATGTGTTTATATAATTTACATATCTATTTATAATTGACTTTATTTATTTATTTTACTGTAAATATATTTTCAATCCTGCTAATTATATAAAAGTTTTAATTTAATCTCTCAAATTCAAAAACAAACAATATTATCTTTTTACTTTTTTAAACCATCTAATTTTGTCCTTTTATCATGTTTTCATTCAACATTTAATGCCAAAATTAACAATATTTTGATTTGGATGTTAAATCTAAGTGAGTTAATGATACTAGCTTTAAAAAATTTAAGTCAATAAATTGTTTAGGTGAAAATCTAGGTGAATGGTATGATAAGAGAACAAAATTGAATATTTTTTTAAAAGAAATAGAGATATAGAGGACTAAATTAAAATTTTTATAAAACTAAAAGATTAAAAGCATATTTAAATAATTTATCTTTAATAATTTGAGACTTAACTTAAGAATTTAAGTTTTTATTTTCATTTCTATGTCCAAAGATTCCATCCCTTTATTCAAGTTTCTTATATATAAGGACCCACCAGCGGTAATGGCTCCCTCACCATTCTTACTTTTTCTCCTTATATTTGTAATCTTATTTTTATTAGGTATATAGAATCGTAAGTTTTAAAATAAAACAAAACAAAAGCCCAATATTCCTTCCCTACCTTTGCTGGCCGGAACAAGAATATATATATATATATATATATAAGTACAACGTTGGGGGTGTTTAGTGCCTTTGCCACCCAGGCAGAAAGATGACATTACCTTCAAGAACTTCAAGCATCAAATGAAACTCTACGATAATATTTCAATAAAAAAATATTGATCTGATGTAATTGTCACTTTCTGAGAGTCCGAGGTCTAGGAAGATTCTTGGAGATGCTAGCTTCTATCCAAAAATAATAAAATGAATAAAAAAGTCAGAATGTATCACAAGAATAAGAACTATATATTCCAAGACTTTCACTGGTTGAACTGTTATCCTCCGGCTTTATGAAGTGGGAAAAGACAATAAGAATACGCCAATGTTTATTTTTTTGTAGTAAGAAACTTGTTGCACTATTTTAATGGCTTGCAACGAGACAGTATAACAGTCATTTGACAAAAGGAGGTCTAGATGCCTTTAAGAACAATATTCTTCTTCGAAACATAATTTATTTTCTTAATGGGAGATCCATGATTTGAGAAAGAGTAGAGATCGATAAAGAATAATTATAAGGGACTAGCTAGTTTACCAGACAAATGGATTAGAAAATTAAAAGTCTTTTAAATTATTTAATATTAGAGTAAATTGCATAGATTTTTTTTTATTTTCAAAATATATAAAGACTCTCTCTAAAAAAAAGTTATTTTATACTTTAATCTAATTTTTAATTTTTTAACTAAAATATTCTTCATTAACATAAATCTATACTTTTTAAAAACTGAAAAAATTTAAATAGAGAGTATTTTAATAAAAAAATTTAAAATTTGATTAAAGTATAAAATAAATTTTTATTTTAAGAGAAATTTGTGTATGTTTTAATATATATATATATATATATATATATATGTGTGTGTGTGTGTGTGTGTGTGTATAATTTCAACAAAACTCTAAGGATCGATCTAATTTAATCTAGATATTATTATAGGAAGTCAATAGATGAAAAGCGATGTTGGCAAGCTCTCTTTTGCCATAGACCGAGTATCACTCTACATTATAAAGGGAATCTAATAAACTTGAAAAGGGAGCTGATGAATGGAGTATAAAATAATGCTATATATTTTACATAAAAGAATTATATGCAAGAAAAAAAAAAATTTTGGTTGACATTACCGATTCACTTTCATTTGTGATTGTTGGATACAAAGTTTCAATTTTTAGTTTTACAATTGAAATATTGCTTTTATTGCAATTTCATTTCCATCACCAATACATCAAATATTTCCTCATTATTCTGGCCAGTTGAAGAATAATTAATTTCAATTTTAAATGACAATGAATAGAATGGTGTAAAATTTAATTTGTAGGTTCTAAAGTTATTATTATTATTATTATTATTATTTTTAAGTCGGTAAGTAGCATTGAAAGAAAAGAAGTCTCCGTCACATGCTTAGCAAATATCCATTGAAAGATGAGAAATCAAAATGGTGCGTCTAATTGACGTTCTATATAGGCAAGAAGCCAGTATCATTGAAATCCAACATATCAATTGCCCCAAAAATATATAGAAAAAGATTTTATTTAGTATTAGCACAAAGGGGAGAAAAAAGTAGTGTCTAGCAATGAAATGTGATTATGCAGTTAATAATACATTTTAGCTCTTACAAATTGTGATTTGAAATTAAAACCATATAATTTCTCATTAGAATTTAGAATATTTTAAAAATTTCCTAATTTATGATATGAGTAAATTATATAAACATTCATTAAATTTTATTAAAATTATACAGTCCTCTTCTTAAGCAAAAAGTTACTTTACATTTTAAATTTAACATTTTTTTAATTCAAATATCTTTTATTTAAAATTTTTAATTAAAAAATATATTCAAGTTTAATAAATAAAATTTTCATTAAAAAAGTTTAAATTAGATTAAAATATAAGATAATATTTTGTTTCAAAAAATTTCTATATATATTAAAAATAAATGGAAAGTTTATATAATTTTAACAAAAGTCAACAATATATATATATATATATAATTTACTATTATGATATTTCCCTCATAGTGATTAGGATTCCAAATCCCATACCAAAAATTTAATGCAATTATTTTTCCTTCACTAAATAGTAAAAATTGGTATGCATCACAATGAAATTGGATTCTTATCTGAGGACCAAAGATTTGGACATTCCAACCATCACCTATGCTTATCCAATCAATATAATTAATTAAGGATCAATTTGATACTTTATATATAGGCCTGCTTCAAAAGAATGAGAGAGAGAGATATATATATATATATAATAATAATAATAATAATAATTCACCCTTTGTAGGCCATTTAGCCTTTCCAAACCGCTCTTTTCAATGAGGCTCCGAATCAAATTTATTAGAATAATACTTCATCGCGGTCTAGTTTTATCATGTGAAATTTTATCGAGTTTTGAATAATCCAACTTTTTCAAAAATTAACAAAGATTGAATTCATTATTTTACCCATGTCCGATCTGTGATCAACTCTTTTTTTTGGGTCAAATCTATGATTAACCCTATTTAAAAAAAATAAACCAAAAGCACCTATATAATAAAAGAGAAATTCCAGTTCTAAGATAATGGCTGAGCACGGAAAATTGAAGATAAAAAATTTGTCTAAATGATTTGGTGTAATATAATTGTGAAAGATGTGAGCAATTAGCATGAAATTTTAAATTTAGTTACCGCCCTATACTAAATTTTTCTTTTAAAAAAAAAATCTGCCTAAAAGGAGGTGTTAATGGTTATCATTGGAAATTGAAAATAGGCTCCATATATATGATTAATATGCACGATTAAGCAAACTAGTTTCAGATTCACTTTCATATTTTATAATTACTTCATTCGATGGTGTCTTTGTACCCACGCGAGCCGTTTAGATGATGCTGTAGGGTCTTCCCATCTACTTGAGTAATTTGACAATAATGCTGGATTCATGTATATGTATATATATATTCATTTATTGTTAGCTTCAGTCGTCAAATTTGAAGTTTTCAATAAAGCTTTTGTTAGGAGCTATGTGGCACATAATATTTGACCTTTTTTTTTTTTAGCAATGATCTTTTGATTAAATTATATACATATATATATATATATATGCTTTTTAAAAAAATATTATGACTTAATCTTTTGAACGTCTTGCTTTGCCAAGTTTAAGAGAAAAGGACAGTTTTTTTAGCTGTTGTTTTGTTTCACAATTTTAAATTGTCCTCTATATGGGTTCCTAGCTAAATGGAATATTTTTAATTAGAATAAGAAAATTCTGATTAAAGGAACACAAAATTCGCAGTGGAAGAGTAACTATGGGCTCCTACCAGTAGTTCACTTTACAAGATGAGTTTTACTTTAATGTCCCTTCCAATAAAGATGCATGGTCTAGTCTTAATTAATTTAACACAATTTAGATTATTTTAATTGCTTTCTTCTGTATAATCCACTACACATCATTAATGCCCAGATCTTTGATCTAGATTTTATAGACTTATTAAATTTTAAAACGCATAACACAATAAAATATGAAATTATTTTGATATAATTTAAAATATTACCTGGTATTTTTAAATGCTTATCTTTAACCTAGCTATCTCATTAGTTTTCTTATTGCTTAATTAATTATTTATGTTAATATGTGATATCATGTGCTCTACAAATACACTTATTTTAAATTCATTTTCATATAACAAAACCATAATTTGCTTTTTAAATTTGTATGTGTAAGTGTAACTGTGGATGTTTAGATGTTTCCCTGGATTCAAATATTTTCATCAAAAGATGCAAAAGTTGGATCTTGCTTTCTTTTTGAAATCCTTTACGCTGGCATATTTGTACTTAAACAAATATTGTAATGGCAGCATAATTAGGTTAATTAATTATATTAGCTTTAGGGTGGGGGGAAAGGAGGCATCTGCTGAATTATAGCCAGTGGGGCCAAATGAAACACTGAAAAACTTATGGTGTAGATTTGATATATTTAAAAGCAAAGAACAAATTTTAAGTAGATCTAATCCATAAACTATCAACATATGTAAAAGTAAATTTCATTTTAAAGAATTAGTATATTTATTCATAATTATTTTGTTTTTTCAAATGTGATTGAAATTTTCCCCAAAAGCAAAAGGAAACCTTGAGGCGCCAAAGCTATAGATTCGTTTTAAAAAGTTATATAAAATGGGGATATTATTTTGGAAAGTACATATGGATGGGAAATTTGATAACGTATGGGAACAAAATTTTGAAATGTCATTTTATATTATTTTAGAAAATAATGAGAAACTGATGACTGTGAGTCGGCAAAGGACGGTGCAGCCCTCGCCTAAAAGCATAACAGTAACAAGCATGACTAGTTTGGTGTTTTGGCTTCTCTTGCCTACCTTTTTTTATTTTGTTTTTCCTTTTTGGGTTAATATATATGGATGACCTAATTCGTGACTCATTCATTTCATCTTAGTTGGTAGGAACATTAAATTAAAAAAATTAAGAAATTGAAATAATTAAATATATTTATAAAATAGATTTAATCACATTAAGTTTTAAATTTTATTTTACATAAACATTTGTCAAATTTCATACTCAGACTCTTTACAAATTAAAAAAAAGTTAAGACATCAACCTGCCTGTGATTAATTTTATTAAATAAAATTGATCACAAATGGAGTTTCGAATTTTATTTTATACAAAAATTTGTTGAATTTTAAAATCAATTTTCTCAAAATTAAAAAAAAATGAAATTTTCAATTCCACTCATCATGAGTTGACTTTGACACATAAATGTTAAGAATTAAAAAAAAAGATGGAAAAAAAAAGAAACAGAAGAAAGGAAAATTTATGATTCTGGACTGGGATTATATATATCTGCTAAAATCAAACAGTTTTCTCCCAGTAGGAGTCACCAAAATATGAATTCAAAACAAAACAAGAAGCCTTGTCAAGAAAGTAAGATTAGTGAATTTGCAAAAGAGAGTTTGATTTGGTACACATTTGATTAATTGATTAGGGAGAGGGGAAGGCAAGTTTGAAATATTAAAAGCACAGAGCTCCTTAGGAAACATATCCACATTATGAAATCAAGCATCTGCAGCCACGATAGGCCCCACCCTTTAACTTTAAGAGTGGTCCACCAGCTCATTTTCTGTGGTTTGGTGGGCCAACCCCATTTGTTTGCCTCAGTACAAGAAGGGGGAAAATAAGCTGTTTGTTTGGCTGCATGGAAAATTCTAGTGCTTATTGTATCATTACAAATTCAAATTATTTTGATCCCAAAACATTAGAGAAAACAGAATTCTATCAGATATTTGCTCAAATCCACAATAATCTTGTGCAGTACTCTAGAGGATTTAAGGGGTTTAGTTAGTTGAACTTTGTGATAAGTATTTCTTACATGATACTCAATTTTTTTTTTTAATTTTCTGAATCAAGCTCCTTTTTTTCTTTTGCTCTCAACTTACCCTCCTTTGGTTGTCAACTTATCATTCCATTCCTACCGGCTAGGACAGTATACAAAAATATGTTAAAAATAAATCATACTAAAAACAATGAACAAGAAATATTTTTTATTTTTATTCATGATTTTTTTATCAACAAATTTTATTTAAACTAAATTCTTTTTTCAAACTATGTATTATATTACGTCAATTTTTATGTATCTAATTTTTTCTTAAACAAAAATAATAAGAAATATATTTATTTCAAAACTACCAATCAAATATCAGTGACATGTTTAGAATATTAAGAACAAGAAGAGGTGTAGCTGAAAGAATTACTTTAAAATACCTTTTTAATTGTAAAAAAAAAATATTACTCTAGTCTTTAAAATTTCTTTAAAAATTTTACCACCAAACAGAAAGCCATTCAAACCTTGCAAATAATGAGACAAATAAAGCCTGGATAACAATGCCTTCAAATGAGATTATCGGATTTATTTAAAATTCTATTTACATTCTCCAAAACAAGTTAAACCCAAATTAATAAGAAATTAGATTATTTGCAATTATATAATTAGACAAGAAATAACACAAAAGAATAGTAATATATGGATTTCACTTATGTTTTTTTCATGCCAATTCCTCCTTTTCTCTTCATTTTTTTTTCCTGTGTAGACTATTCTAGAATTAATTTATGACAAAAACTCCGAACTTAATCAGAAGACCGAAACTAGACAACTAGTTAATATAAAACTAGTAGCTTCCTTCGCTTCTGTTCTACTCTACCCACAGCGAAGTTCACATCTTGTCTGAAAATTCTATTCCCTCTAAAACTTAATCTCTTTGTCTTTCTTTCTGACACTTTGCTTTAATTCCTCTCTGATATTCCACCCGAACCTTTTCTTCTTCCTTTGTACATATCAAGAACACAGCATCATCCATGGCTGCCAACAAGTTTGCAACCATGTTGCACAGAAACACCAACAAAATCACCCTTGTTCTTATCTACGCCATCCTCGAATGGATTCTCATCGTTCTTCTGCTTCTAAACTCTCTCTTTTCTTTCTTTATCTTAAAATTCGCCGATTATTTTGGCCTCAAAAGACCTTGTGTGTGGTGTACTCGAATTGATCACATCATCGAGCCCGGCAAGAGCAAAAATTCTTGCAGAGATCTTGTGTGTGAAGTTCATGCCTCTGAGATTTCCAAACTAGGTTTCTGCTCGAATCATCGGAAACTAGCTGAGTCGGGTGATATGTGTGAGGATTGCTCGTTCTCATCTCAAACAGATTACGTCAAAGTTTCTAAGAATTTTGGTTTCTTTCCATGGATGAAGCAGATTGGTTTGATTCAGGATGCTGATGATATGGAAATTGAAAATGAAAAGGAGAGTTTGAGTTGTTCTTGCTGTGGTGTTCGCTTGGACAGCAGATTCTACCCCCCTTGTATTCTGCTTAAACCTTCTTTGAGCGTTTTGGATTATACACAGAAGCAAAATTTGATTACAGAAGGTGGGGTTGATGCAGAGATTGATAAAGATTATCACTCAGGTCGCAGCAGATCGGATTTTGCAGTTGATTACCATGAAGATGAACTAAACACTGAAGGAAACAAGAGAAGTCACATGGTTTCTGATGTTGATGAGGTTTCAGGTGGAAGAGGAGAGGAGGATGATGAGACTTGTGCTTGTTCTGTTTGTGATAATGCTAAGGAGACTGTGGATGATGAAGATTACGAGTTGGATTTAGGTATAGAGAAAGGACAAGAAGCCATTGAGGAGGAAAATCTGAATCTGCCCAAGGATGATCAACCTTGTAAGATGTCCTCAACTCAAGTTTCTGGAACTGGAGAGAAAACTCAGGGAACTTCAACTCAGCATCTGGAATTTTTAATTCATGGTGATGATTGCAGATTGATCCCTATTGAAAACCAAAATCAACATAGATATAAGGTAGGAGATCACGGAATTGACAGCAATGAAGATGTTATTTTGGATTTCGATATGCATGCCGATGTAGAAGCTGAACCAGTTATTGAGAACTGGCACACTTCTGGGAATACTGAAGCAATATCTTCAGCTCATGAGAGTAGAGAGGTTTCCAATGTCAGTTGGCTTGAATCAGTTGAAGTAAGAATCAGAGAGGCATCCCAAGGTTTTCAAGAAGAAGAAGAAGAAGAAAATTTGGAGCAGAATTACCAAGAAGACTCACCTAAGGTTGATAATGTTGAAGCAAACATGGAAAGAAGAGAAGAAGAAAAATGTATGCATGTCTCTCCAGGTTGTAATAATTTTTCCCCTCTTTACTTTTTTTTGTTTTTAATGGTCTGTCTTGGTTCTTATGCACAGTTCTAATATTTGTCTATACCTGCAGCATCTGAAGAAGCAGCACAAATGCAGGGTGATGAATTTGAAGCAGATGTCTCAATAGGGACAGAAATTCCTGAACATGAACCAGTGGATGAGTATCAAAGCCAAGATTTTCTTTTGGATTCAAATCAAAATGATGGTGGTAAGGCTTAACTTTTTATCGACTACCTTCTTCCACAAGTCAGTAGTTTAAAATCTCTAATAAAAGGCTCAAGTTTTTAATTGAGTTTTATCTCTTTTGAAATATATAATTAGGTCATGACAAAGGTGAGGAAGAATTTGTGGAATTTAGAACCATGGTAGTTGAAACAAGGATACCAGCGGAAAATAATCATTCGTCATCATCTTTGGAGCTTAATGAAAATGAGGATGAGAAAGTTCCTGATACACCCACTTCTGTGGAGAATCTGCATCAGCTACACAAGAAATTGCTACTCCTTGAGAGGAAAGAATCAGGAACAGAAGACTCGTTGGATGGAAGTGTCATAAGTGATATTGATTGTGGTGAGCTAACCGTTGAGAAATTAAAATCAGCATTGAAAGCTGAAAGGAAGGCTTTAAGTGCTCTATATGCAGAGCTAGAAGAAGAGAGAAGTGCATCTGCCATAGCAGCCAATCAGACAATGGCAATGATAAATAGGCTTCAGGAAGAGAAGGCGGCAATGCAGATGGAAGCTTTGCAGTACCAAAGGATGATGGAAGAACAATCTGAGTATGATCAAGAGGCTCTGCAGCTTCTGAATGAGCTTATGGTAAAGAGGGAGAAAGAGAAGCAAGAGCTAGAAAAGGAGCTTGAAGCATATCGAAAGAAGGTTCATGAATATGAAATTAGAGAGAAAACTACGATGTCAAGGAGAGATTGTAGCATAAGAAGCAGAACCTCATCTGCTTCTTGTAGCAATGCTGAGGACAGTGATGGACTATCTATTGATTTTAATCATGAAGCCAAGGAAGATAATGGCTTCTATAGCCATCAAGAAAGCAGCAGCAACCAAAACACCCCTGTGGATGGTGTTATATATTTGGAGGAATCATTGACAAACTTTGACGAAGAGAGGGTATCAATTCTAGAGCAGCTGAAAGTACTGGAAGAAAAGCTGGTTATGTTGAATTACGAAGAAGAACATAACTGTGATGATATCAAATCAACAGAACATCTTTGTGTAGAGAATGGGAATGGATACCATGATTATGATGATTATAGAGGTCAGGTAAATGGATTTGCAAATGGTCATTCAAAGGAAATTAATGGTAAGCATCATCAAGGGAGGAAAATCATGGGTCCAGAAGCCAGGAGGCTTCTTCCACTTTTTGATGCAATAGATACAGAAGCAGAAGATGGGGTGTTGAATGGTAATGAGAATGGACTACATTTTGATTCCTTGCAAAATGGTTCAGCAGAAAAGGTTGAATTGGAGAAGGAGAAGCTTGCTATAGTAGAAGAGATGGATCATGTTTACGAGAGACTCCAAGCACTTGAGGCAGACAGAGAGTTTCTTAAACACTGTATTAGCTCCTTGAGAAAAGGGGACAAAGGCTTAGATCTTCTCCAAGAAATTTTACAACATCTTCGTGATCTGAGAAATGTGGAAGTCAGAGTCAGGAATATGAGCGATCTTGCTTCATAAGAAGTTTTTTGTCAACTTAGCCAAGAGATTTAAAAAAAAAAAAAAAGGTAAAAATGCTGAGTCTTCCTTACCATTGGAACACCATTTTTCTGTTAAGTCTCTATTTGGGCAGAACTTGTTGATTTATTAAGTTCTTGTTAAATGCAGATTTGCTACGTTGGAGTTGATCCACAAACTGCAAATCAATCATACATTATACAGAAAACCAATGCATCACTTCAATTTTAACAAAATGTCAGTGGAAGTTCCCTGATGGAGAAGGGAGAATCCTGGTATGGTCTGGTTGATATCATGGTGGACAACAAAATGAAGCCTGCCATTTTCTTTTCTGCTTTTATTCCTTGTTTTATTGTCCATGTAAGCCCAAATTTTTGTGGGTTGTGTCAAAAAAGATTTTCAAGTAATCTCGGCCTA
Source organism: Erythrophleum ivorense (assembly GCA_026724425.1). Classification (NCBI taxonomy): domain Eukaryota; kingdom Viridiplantae; phylum Streptophyta; class Magnoliopsida; order Fabales; family Fabaceae; genus Erythrophleum; species Erythrophleum ivorense. The sequence continues at coordinate 49,290,239 of JAIUCV010000009.1, forward strand.
TTAATAATAAGTAGATCGAGTCAATTATAAACAAATATGTAAGCATGTCAAGTTCATTTTTCTAGCGAAACTGACTTTTGACATGCTTATATATTTATTTATAATTCTCTTGATCTACTTATTTTTGGTAGATAAGGTCTAGTTAAGAATCTCTTCGGTTGTGTCTGTCATCACCTTTAAGGGAAAGGAGGCTGATGAGTATGTGTGTGTAGGCTAATGAGGTGAAGCCACCCTGTCAATTGTATTTTGTGAGGAAAGGCCTGGCTTGCAAAGCTGGAGAGATCCAACTAAAGGTTCCAGTGCCAGGTAAATAGGCATTAGTTTATTAGACAGACAGAATTAGGACCCACTAGTTTTGTCATTTTTTAAATCTTTTGGGGAGGAGGGAAAAGAGAGGTAAGTAGCCTCTTTCTTGTCTCTCTGTCTCATCTTTTGCATTATTGCATCATATGAGAGTTTCTTTATTTCTGAGGGGGGAAATTAAGCTGAGTCACTTGTATACTACATGTATTCATTTTGTAATTATATAAAAAGTGAGTGTTTGTTTACGTGATTTGGAAGTAATTTGGGCCCTGTAAACTTTGAGGCTTCTGACTTTGATGGATGTTCTAGAACATTAAAATAATTGAGAATAGGGAGCAAATATTGCTTTCACAATTGATTGTCCTTCAAGAAGAAACAACTTTTTGGTAGGCAGAAAACAGTTTAATAAACTTATATGTGTGAATGTACTGGAAGTGAAAATAATAGGAGGATTATTGAAATAGCTAGAGAAGTTTGAAATTCTACAAAAGTATGAACTAGCAATGTTATTCAATTGGCTTCAAAGCATGAATCTTCCACAATGCTTACGCAGTTCAATTATCTATCATCCTTGAATCTTTGCGTATTGAATTTATTGATAAAAAAAACTAATAGATGAGGTTTTAATTCAAGTCTTATAGAAAGGATAGTCCAGGAAATTGATAGTTGCCTGAAATCGCTTGTAATGGAAGTAACTATTTCACTTGTTATGGAATGTCGGGTGTAGTAACGCATAACTCATTGTTATTAACTTGTTCAATGTTTTAAACCCAAAAAAAAAAAAAATAGTAAACTGACAAATAGGATTTTTTTAAGAAGGTTTTTTTTATAAATATAAATATATATGAAGGTGTAAATTTTAATTAATTAAATCAATGTCCATTCTTCTCCTAGTTAGAAAAAACACAACAGAGAAACGGGAAAATAACTGATCAATTGACCATCAAATTGTTAGTTTTTAGTTTTTACTATATAATCATTTACTAAACTATTAGAAAAGAAAAGAAAAACCGATGCTTTGAAGCAAAATGATTTAAAAGATAACATAAAACACCAGACCCTCACAACCCTGCCTCATGTAAATTAGCAGTGGTTTCTTTGAACAAAATAAGTACAAAAAATTTTAGGCTCAAGTTTGATTTGACCTGAATACTCAACCATCTTTGTTTTTGGTACCAAATATTAAAGGATAAAACACATAAAGTAGGTATTATTTAAATAGTATGCATCTTTCTTAAATATTCAAGCACATATATATATATATATATATATATTTCTTTCCAATGTAAAATTTGAAACTCCACCTGCACAACAAAACACCACCACACATTAGATTTAGAATACTTAATCATTTGGATTCATTGCATTTAATAATTAAATATACGAAGTAAAGTTAATGAGAGAAAGGGAAAAGAAGATATACTGTGAGCTCATACACTCACTCTTTCTCTCTTCTTCTCCCATCCCCCCCCCCCCCCCCCAAAAAAAACATGACTTCTTGTATTTAGTTATTAAATACATAGGATCTAATTTGAATACTCAAGCTTTAATGTGCTCAATTTAATCATATTTATTTATTTAAATAATTATAAAATAAAATAAAATAAAAAGAAAATATGAAATTTTATTTAAAAGAATTATTAAACACTACAGATTTTTTTTAAACAACAAAGTTACTTAAACATTATTAAATTATAAACAATTTTAGACTAAAAATGAATTAAAACATTACTATAAGAAATCTTCTTTAAAGAGGTACATTTTTACTCTCTTCCCTTTAGGGTTTAAACTTATCTTGCAAATAAAGTCTCAGTCTAGCCCAAATTTAATTCGGATTCTAATATGAAAGCCTAAATTTGGTTTGTACTTAAAATTTAAAATATATATATATATATATATATATTGGGTATTTCACCTCGCTACCAACCTTATGATGATGTTTAATAAAAACTTTAGTCTGCATTAGATAAGATGTAATATTAGGTATATACAAGAAAATAAAATGAAAAAGTGAATAAAACAAATAAATAATTATCTTTGTATTCTTACTTTAAAAGATAATAATAAAAAATAGATAATATTAAATAATAATTATAAAAATATAACAAATATTATAAAAAAATATTACATTATAAATTATGTTATATTCTAATAACCAAACGTAGCCTTAAATATGGCTGAAGTCCCTACTGTAGTGGCCGAAGTTACCTGGGGGGCCAAATTTTCGATATTCAAAATTTGAAATGAACACTAAATAGTTACAAACAACTTTGTGTAATAAAATCTTAAGTGTTTATTTAATGAAACAGTTCATTTAACTCACTAAGAAAAAGAGTTGAATTAATAAAAAGATAAAAAAATATTTTAAATACTAATAAATAGATAGATAGATAGAAAATGAATTAATAAAAAGACAAAGAAAATGAAATTTTAAACTTTTCAATAATACTAAAACTCATGTTCAAGATTAAAGATGAGAATGCTATATCACTTTTTGAAAACTGATGTGCAGTAAGTTTTATGAAAAAGGTGCCTTTTAGAAGGGGAAGACAAAATGCTTGGTAAAAATATTATAAAATTACTTTTGAAAGCATACTTAATTAACAAAATGTAATAATTTAAAAGTTATTGTAAATGTGTAAAATAAAATTGGTGTATAATAATTTTCAAAAGTTATAGTCGGCGTTTGTAAAAAAGTAGTTGCAATTTGTGTTTAACGAGAATATATATAGATAATAATGTATAGTGTATGATGAAAAAAATACATATATTACTTACTTTTTTATTTCAATGCCTTTTATTTGTAATTAATGAAATTTGGGGTAATTTAATATTGTTTAGGAGTTATCAATTTTGGTGTTTAATCTAGGAGGTTTTTATCCCTTCATATTATTTGAATAGGTTTAGGATTTTAGTTTGATTAGAATTTATATCTTTAGCATTCTAGTGCTACATTATAAGGTTGTAATAATAATATATTTAAAATTTAATTTAATTACAAAATATTTTTTTAGATGTATTAAATTTATACTAATCACTATGTTTTTAAAGATATCCCAAAAGTGTTTTCAGAAACCGTTGTAGATTTTAAAAGAAATACGAGAAGAAGTACTATATTAAAAAAAATTAGCCAAATATAAATTCATGGCTTTTGCTTTTATAAAAGCACTAGAAACAAATGTTGCAGTAATCTCAAATTGGCTCCAAATGGTTTGAATTAAATATTTTTTTTATTACTTCACTACCTGAAAATTTATTTTGTTTTAACCCTAAATGATATTGAAGTAGTTTTTAAATGATCAGAAAGAAGTTTATTAAAATGTAAATAAAATTTTGAAAGATAATTTCCCCTTAAAAATTTTTTAGATAAGAAAAAAAGTTTAATATGAAATTAATATTTTGGAACATTTTCAAAATTTAAAATCTATTTATTTCTTTCTCAATTTAAAATTTTTAAATCATAACCTAATTTTAAAAAAAAGATTTGGACGCAATAATAAAAAAATGGCAATTGAAATTAAAAAAAGGAAATAAAGTTTAGATTGTTACCTAAAAAAAGTTTCCATAGACATTAGAAAATAAGAAAAAAATTGGGGGCACAAATAAAAAAATAAAAGAAAAGTGCAGTAAATTATTGGTTGAGGGGAAAAAAGTTGGAAAGCAACGTTTATATGCTAGGACTGGATTCTTTGAATTTCCTTAGAAATTGAAGGAGTCAAATTTCTTATATATACTCTCATTTTCTTGTATCATTTCTTTTCTATATCTAACGCAAGAGATTCAAATCAGAGAAAACTGAGCTAGGATTTGGGAGTTTATTTTTATATTCAAAATTCATTACTTTTATAAAAATGAAATTCAAAATTTAACCTGAAATGGTATCTAATCAAGACTGTGGGGGTGTGGCCTTTCCTGTTCTATTTACAGGTGAAGTTTAATATGAAACAGAGAAGTTTATTAAAAAAAAACGAGGAAAGAAATCGTAAGACAGGCAAAATTGATGACCAGCTTGAAGCACTCCAATGTGGTGAGATTGCTTGGTTATGCCGTTACCCGTAACTATGAACCTTGCTTGTTTACGAGTATGTTCCAGGTACGAGTCTTGTGAAGTTAACATACTATGAGTGTTTACATGTCTCGCCTTCACGTTTTAATCATTTTTCATGAATGGTGCAGATCAACATGATATGTATGGTCAAATATTTTACAATTTTAACTATATTCATTTCTTCGAGTTACTTCAGTCACATTAGTTGACTACAGTACCAAAATATAACTAGTTGAATGCACTTTGTATTACATTAAGTGTATATGCTATTTCCACCCTCCTTTTGCACTATCAATTCTCATAGATTCTAGATCTTTTGACCTAATAACATCAATCACATAATCAATTTTAAAGTCAGAAAGACAAATAATCTTTCTAATCACAGGAACATGTTTCATTTGTTCTCTATATCTCTTCATTTGATTCATTATATCCAAACCCTAAAAATAATTCAAAAATTGATTTGAATTCCTTTATTTGCAATTATTAAAATCCACCTCTACTCTCTTTACTTTGTCAGCCCCTTGGAGAGAGATTTGTAAATTCTCCCTAGCTTCCTTTGTGACCTCTCAAATATCAAATCATCCAAACCTTGATAGATGAAGGTGAGGATTTTTTCATCCTTCTTCCTTGTTTCTGCAAGACATTTTTTCACTAGAAATCACGAGTTTTTTTTCTTTTTTTTGAGGTTGAACATGACCTTTCTTTTTTTCTTTTTTCTTACCAATCTTCCAAACTTCTTGTGAGCGAAGTATAATTGTCATTAGAAGACATCAGTTGGCAGTCATCATAATTTTCTTTTGTAAGATGATATAATTATAATGGGTGCATTCCATTACTTGCCATCTCTCAAATTATGGAATTAAGCTCCAAACCATTCTATTGGAAGGAGGAAGAGAGATTTTTTCAAAGAAAGTTTTGTTTTCCGCAAAAGAGGAGAATTTACTTGAAGCCACAAATTTCTGATTTTCACTCGATTGACTTGCTTTCAACCACCGATTGCAAGCACAATAGTATATATAGAAATATTAGAAGGCGTTTTAATATCTAGTTACATGAATCACAAGTTAGTGCATCATACATAAATCACACTAACTTAAATACATGAGCTTCAACATTTTAGGTACATACACAGATATTATATTTAATTTAGGCATCTAGAAGGCCCAAAAGTCATGAATTTAGGTGCCTTAAAAAAAACAAATTGCCAATTGCAACACATAGATCATTGATAAATAAATATTTAATCTGTCTGAATGCCAAATTAATTGTGACTATTATGTTGTTTGTTGTTTGTTGTTTGTTATTGTGACAGTGGATTAATTAGTCCGTTTTAATTTAATTTGATTGCATTTTCAACTTGTATTACTTTCACTAATAAATCTGCATTACTTTTATTCATTCTCTCTCATTTAATATTTTATTTTGTTAAAAATAACTTATAATGGATAATAAAAAAAGAATAAAACTAATACCTTACATGCATATATACCAGAATGGTAAAAAGTATAAAAGCTAAGGTTAATGATATAGAACTTTTCATATTTATTAATTCTTATTATATACATAGATTCTGAGCCCAGTGTTCCTAAGCTAAATTCTCAATTTGACCAGTATTGTTGAAGCCATAACAAGATGATGTCATTTTCACTCAAGCATATGCATTAAATATAGCTATTTTTTTAACTAATCTTTCTATTCCCAAATTCTTTTTTATTTCTTTGTAGGTAATGAATAACTTATAAATTTGTGGGTAACGGTACTAGTGACGACTAGAGAGAGGTCGTTAATTGGACATGAAGGTATAAAATAATCAAAGGCACTTTAAACAGTTTGAATTATCTTCATGGTGGCTCCCAAAACAGCAACGTCATTCACCATGAAATAGAGCCAAAGAATATCTTGCTTGATCAAAAATACAAGCCAATAATTGGAGGCTTTAGCTGAGCCCGCCAACTAGAGGAGGATGAAGCAGATTTTTATACGTGGAAAATTGGGAATCTATTGTAGGTTTTGTATTTTGAAGGAGGGGTTTACAAGGGTTGATCTAAGTTGGGTTTCATCTTGGTTTGGAATCTAGTTTTGTTTAAATTAGGTTTTATTTTTGTGACCATGGCTCGACTTGACTTAGGGTGCTAGAATTGGGTTAGCTAGTTGACTAAATTGGGTTAGTCTCTTTTGAAAATTTTTTAAAATTTTAAAGATTCATATTTTTGTATTTATTTAATCATTTTAAACATATAACTACTTATTTTGATATATAATTTTTTAATTTATGCAATGAAAATTAAAAAAAAACATAAGTTTGGATGAGAAAATAAAAAGAAAATATAAATATAAAAATTAAAACTTCAAATACGGTGGCTTAGAGTTTGGTGGTTTGATTGTGATTTTTTTTTGGTAATTTTGGATATTTCTTTTGAGATGGATACAATGCAAATACCACAGGTAATTTGTCTTGCTATTTTTTTCCTAAAAAAATTATTTATTATCTCAAATTTGATTTGCTTTTTCTAATTTAAAAAATACATGTTTTTTATCTCATTTTCTTTCGTTTAAATGTGATAATAATATTTATGATAGGTGTAGCAAAGGTCTTAATTTATTTAGTTATTTATAATTTGTAAAATATTTTTAAATTTTTTTGGGTTTAAAATTACAAAATGGCTTTTGAAATTTTTTTTTCTTATATTTAAGTCATTATATATATATATATATATTTAAGTCATAATATATTAACAACGACTTGATTTTTTTTTAACTCAAAATTAGAGTTGGGCAAGTGATGCAATTATGTATAATAAAATTGTTGAAAGAGGACGCACATAAATGTTCTTATGAGGACTCAACCACAATTTTGAATAATTAAGAGGAAGGATTATGGGCACCAAACATCTTCCGGAACTTCTTGAAACTATCTCAAAAGCTAGAAGAGAAGAAAGTAGAAAAAGATTGTCCTTAGGGTCTCAAAATAACTAAAATAATCATGAAGTTTTAGCTTTGGCTGCCAGAGGGCTAAAGAACTAGAGGCTTGACAATAACAAGCAAAAGGGACAAAATAAATCTTAGTATGACCATTGCAATAAAAATGGTTATACTAGAGATATTTGCTAGAAAATTCATAGTAGACCTCCAAATTAGAAGCGAAACCAAGAATGGAACATACATGGTGCACGGCTCAAAGTGAGGATAAATAGTCAGTAAAGTCAGGCCCATTCAACCAAGCACAAAGAGTGGCTACAACTTTCCTTCTGCATGGAGCTTTCTGCTCATTAATTTTACACCTCGTACAATAGTTTGGATTGTAAAAATATTTTATTGTAATTTGTTAAAAGTAGCCGGAATTGGATCTGTATATCATGTTGTATTTTTCATATAGCAGGAAAACTTCACTTTCTTGAACACTTACTAAGAAAGACATAAGCAAAAGCCCGCATAAGATTTTTTATATTTGACAAAATTAGCAACCTCTTATTGGTTCTATATCTCACAAAATTCTTATGACAAATTCTTAAGAAAGACGTAACCAAAGCCCACATAAGGTTAATAGAGCCTTTGGGAAAAGGGCCTGTTGTTCATGGCTACTTAGGAAAGAATTTGGTTGGTGTGTCTATATAACAAAACTTTCTCATTTATTTTATCGTCTTTTTTTCTTTTATCATTTTCTAGTTGTAAAGGATGATTTTCATAGATTCATAAGACTTTTCAGTTGTGAACCAAAAAGAAATAGAGAAGCAAGGAGAACAACAATGACTACATCATTTATAATAATCCCAAATACTCACCAGGGTTTTGAATTTCTATTCAATTTATTGAATCGTAAGATATTTATTTTGTTTTTCACAAATTCTAATGATGTTCTTCTCACTAAAGACTTCAAAATTTTTTCCAATATCTTTTACTCTGTTTATAAATACTTCTTCGTATAACATATCTTTTTCTTTGATCTAAAATATAGTTTGTATGATTTGGTCTTTGTGAATTACTTTTGATTCTAGGTTGCATTGCTTTTCCAACAAAAAAGTTAATTGTTTTATGCCACCGATATATTTTCAAATTCCTAAACATTTTTTTTGTGCACTACTTCCTTCTTATTTAAACTGTTCAGTTTTTAATTAAAGTTCTTAAATTAGTATATGTAATTATTATATCCTTTTGGACTTTGTGCTATGTTTATTGTTGAATTTTAATGTAACTTTTTTATTGCTACAGTTGGCTCAGTTGACAAATTTGTGAATTAATTCCTTGAAATATCTGTTGCATGCATGATAACATAGCTTAATACTGTTTAGATTCCTTCAAATTTTGGACTCTTTAGGCCATGGATTTGTGTTTTGATTCTTAATGCTGTTTGATCTTAAACTTCTGGTGCGAAGTTGGTATATCAGAGCACAAAGAAGTGGACCAAAGTGACCTATTATTGGGAAGAGGATCCAAGGAGTATGTTTACGTTCTAATTTATATAGAATATGTGGTAAAATTGTGTGCAATTTAAGCTTTGCCGAATGGATGGAGACTGATGACAAGCTTTGAAGTATAAGGTTGAACATTACGTTTATGCATTTTGATCCTCTTTAGCCTTCAATATCTTGCATTGATTTGATAAGTTGCAGATGCTTCTACAATATGCAAGGATCTTCTGTTTAGGGCATATGGTTTAATGTTATTCCTTAGTAGATATGTGCTTGGTTAGTTTCGTCCTTGAGATTTACAGTTCCGCATGCAGAACAATAATGGCTCACATAAAATCTGTGGGGATGACCTAAAACATCTTTACGAGTGATATGTATCAGAGTATCCCGTAATTTCAACTGGAGATTCTTTTCAACCAGGTGACTGAGAGCCCTGCACCAAGTTAATTAACCGCTAAGGTCGGAGACAAAGCACAAACTGGTTGCATTTCTCCGTTTTTTTTTCTGAGGGTTCAGCAGTCAATTGAGGCAAAAGCATACTATTATCTTTTGCTCAGGGTATTAATCTACTTTTCCTATTTTTGGGTTCAAGTTATTAAAACCTTCTATTGGTGCACGAGTAGTTCATAAGATATACCTCTACATGACACCATCCTGAAACACGTTAATCATGTTGAATCTATGACTGAAAGCATTGAAGCTCTCAAGATGTCCAAGAGACCTGGATGGGGGGTAATGGTCAGCCAAAGGAGACCTGGGCTCTTCCTTAAAATACAAATGATATTAGCGAAACAGATTGCGCCTCACTGCTGCGTATTACAGGATCCTTCAAATACAGATGTAGATAACTATTTCCTTTTTTCTCCCTTCACAATAGTTTTCCCATTACAATTACTATATACCATAATTACTTCTACCTGTTTTTAGTTAGCCTGTTAGAACAAGAAGTTTTTTAAATATCTTCTTCAATCACAACATTATTTATAACAGTGTTTATTACAGGAATTTATTAAACACAAATTACTTCTGTCTCATATTATTCCTTATAAAACTCAATTTTACAAATATTGTTAATGAGTAATAAAAAATCTTTAACAATGTTTAATAAGCTCTATGCATGAATAATTAATAACGTATTACCATTAACAAAATAATTTTACTAACAATAAAAACTATCTTCTATGACAGACTTTAACATTGGGGTCTCTAACTAGTTTGTTTCGAGAAGAAAGCCCGTCAACTTTGTCGGATTAGCTTCAAATGAACGCTACTGTCTGGACCCCATGCATGATATTTAATTTAAAAAAATATATAAAATGCAAATCATTTAAATTAAATCTGAACAGTTCATAATTCCGCAGCGAATCCGAATTTGCTTAAAGTTAATCCGGTTGGACACAGTGTTAATCCTGTAACACAAAAGGAAAAAGAGAGTTCCTCAAAAAGGCCGATACCATCATGATGAAAAATTTTTCTAGCCAAGTCCGGAAAGGAAGTAAAAGATTTTGGAAGAGAGGTATCTTCAAGAAGGAAACAAATAACAGTTTCTTCTTTATGTATATTTATTTTCCGGTTTCTAAGCATCTGACTGTGATGGATTCTTCATCTTTTGCTTTCTGGTGTTTGGTCAGAGGGGCACAAAGATGACAACTTGGAGAGATTAGCTGCGGACGAGTGTGAGATCTTTTCCTATAAAGCCTTAGTTGCTGCGACCGGCAACTTTCATCGTGAAAATAAGCGTCAAGGAGACGTCAGATTGATCCACAAGGTAAGATCTTTAAGCAATTTTAGCCGTTGTTTATGTTGGATGTTAGGAAAACTCAGGTTTTGGGAATTTAAGGAAGCAAGCGAAACCATAATTAAGTTGATAACCTTGCTTAGTTTCCTAGCTAAGGAAACCTAAAATTGCGAATAAGATTTTATTGAAATTAGATCTCATCAGTAGCGACTCGCAAGTTTAATTTTTAATTTTTTTAAAAAAATTTAAATTCAAAATTCATTATTTCTATGTAATGAAATTTGAAATTTGAACTGTAAATACATTCTAAGTAAGACTGGCGTGGTTATGGCCCTTTGCGCTGTGCTATTGACAGGGGAAGTTGAAGGATGGGAGAGAGATCGCAGTGGACACGGTATCGGAGCCGTGGCAACAAGACAGGGAAGAATTCATAAGAGTGAAAGAGTTGTTGAGCAGCTTGCGGCACCCCAATGTGGTGATATTGTTTGGTTATTGCGCTGATCACTGTATACTCGTTTACGAGTATGTTCCGTATAGTCTTGACAAGCTGTTGTCAAGTAAGTGTTTACATGCCTCGCCCTCACCTTCTAATCATTCTTTTCACATTTTCCTTGAATGCGATGTATCACAAAAATAATTTATGGATAAATGTATTGTTATAGTATGAAATTTAATTCTATTAATTTCTTCAAGTTTTTTTTAGTTGATTGGATACCAAAATATAACTGGATTAATACACTAATTTTGTTATCTCAATAAGTGTATATGCCATTTGCACACTTGGTATTGTACATTATTTTTACACAATCAATCTTAGAGTCTAAATACTTTCACTTAATGACACAAATCACATTTCAACTTTGAAGTCAGCAGAAGTACAAAATTCTCAATCACACCAACGTATATATAACCAAAGCCTCTCCTTATATTCAATGGCTTAAGCAAGGAAATCTGTGCGAGTGCCCACTTGTTGGTAAAGAGAATTTGGTATTTAATATATATATATATATATGTTCATGTGATTGAGAAGATTGTCCTTCTTTTGACTCTAAAGTTAAAATGTGATTTGTGCTATTGAGTGAAAGTATTTAGAGATTGATTGTGTAAAGGGAATGTACAATACCAAATGTGCAAATAGCATATACATTTGTTGAGATAATAAAATTAGTGTATGAAACTAGTTATATTTTGGTAAGGATCAACTAATATGACTAAAAAACTTAAAGAAATTAGTAAAATTAAATTTTCATATTATAACAATATTTTCTGTTCCTTGGAGAGAGATTTGTAAATTTTCCATAACTTCCTTTGCAGTGATGACATTAGCCACCCTCAAACATCAAATCATCTAAACCTTGATGGATGAGGGTGTGAGCTTCTTAATCCTTCCTCCATGTCTCTTCGCAAAATAGTCTTTCTTATTTAGAGACCATGAGACTTTATTTTGAGGTTGAGCATTGCCTCTCTCACCAATTTTTGAAACTTGTTGTGAGCTAAGTATAATTTTCATGAGGAGACACCAATTGGTAGTTATCCCAATGTTCTTTTGTAATTAAGATGATATAATTAAATGGGTACATTTCATTACATGCCGTCTCTCAAATTATGAATTCTTCGTAAATACTTTGTTGGAAGGAGGAAGAGATATAATTTTTATTTTGAATAAATTACTCTCCCTCTCTTTTGATGCTTAAATTACATAGTTTTCTTTTATATTATAAAAATACACACAAATGCTCTGAAGTTGAATATGACCAAAATACCTTAAAAATAATATTTTTTTTAAAATATAACTTATTAAACATATATATTTTTAAACTTCTATTTTAATGTTATTTATTTTGTGTTAAAAACTTTAAATTGAATTTTTTTTTCTAAATTTTGAAAATTAACTATTTTTTTATTGGTCAAATACATAGTCGATACATATTTTTTGCTACAAAGAGTGGTTAGTATAGTGTATATTTTGATTTAAAGAAAGAGAAGTGTAAATTTTTAAAATATTGGAGATGACCATATAATTGACCCTTTTTGATGCAAAAGAGGGGAATTTCTTTGAAGTCACAGATTTCTAATTTTCACTGTTGATTGACTTGCTTTCAACCACCAATTGGGAGCGCAATAGTATATATGTAAAAACAACACTAGAAGACGTTTTAATATCTACTTACATGAATCACTTATTTGTACACTATACATAAATTCCACTAACTTATACATGAACTTCAATATTCGAAGTCATACAAAAATATTAAATTTAATTTAGACACCTAAAAACTCAAAAAGTCATGAATTTAGGTGCCTAAAAAACAAATTATCAATTGCAACACATTGATTATTTAATCTATCTGTCTAAATGCAGAGTCAATTGTGACAATTAAGCTTTTTGTTATTGTGTCAGTGGATTAATTTGTCCGTTTCACCATTTTAATTTGATTTGTTTGTATTTTCACTTTTATTATTTTATCTAATAAATTTGTATTATTTTTATTCATTCTCTTTCATTTAATATTTTATTTTATAAAAATTAACTTATAATTGATAGTAAAAAGCATACAAAACTATTACCTTGGATGCATATGCACCACTTAATCGTAGACTTCAGAGAATGGTAAATAATATATAGGATAAAACTTTGGTACAGCTTTATATTGTTGTTATTAGATTTTTCAATAAAAACATGATCGTGAAAGATAAATTTATGATTTTTATAGTTTAATATCACATGATTGGATGTTTTAAAAAAAAATTTACACATATTATAATTTTTATTGGAGAACTGATAATAAAAAATATAAAGAATTATACATGAGTTTAGTCCTAAAAGTTAAGGTTAATAATATAAAAGTTATTAAGTTTTATTTGTATACATTGATTTCGAGCCCAACGTTGATAAGCAAAATGCTCTGTTTGACCAATATTACTGAAGCCATAACAAGATGATGTCATTTTCACTCAAGCATATGCAACACTAATCTTCCCAATCTCAAATTATTTTTTGTTTCTTTTTGGGCGGTAAATAACTTGTAAATTTGTGAGTAACACTACAGGTCCTAATTGGGAAAAGCAGATTAATTGGAAACAGAGGTATGAAATAATCGAAGGCATCGCAAACGGGTTGAAGTATCTTCATAGTGGCTCCCAAAACCGCATCATCATTCATCGTAACATAAACCCTTGCAGTATCTTGCTTGATCATAAATGGAAGCCAATAATTGGTGGCTTTAGCCGAGCCTATCAATTAGATGAACATAAAACCCATGTCAATGAGCATGTAGTTGGGATTAGCAGGTATGTGTTTGTATTTGAAGTATGAAAACCTCTATTTAGAGAGAGAGATCCAAATATTATATATTTATGCTTATATTTATAATTTTATATATAAATATCCTCAGAGAGGGATCCTATTTATATGTGGATTAAGTTATGCTAGATACTGACACTAAAAGCTTGTGAAACATATACAGTCAATGTATTCAATATATTGCTCCAGAATATTGGAAGCATAGAATTCTGTCAGTAAAGGCAGACCTATATAGTTTTGGGGTTTTGGTGCTGGAGCTCATCAGTGGCCAAAGATATCAGAGATCTAAGAAGGTCCGAAATGGAGAAGACCTGCTTGATTGGGTAAAGAAATTATGTATGATACTTGTGACATATAAGTCATGACACAAGCACATGTTTTCCCAAAATTGAACTGTCTTAGTCAAATATCTTTTAGTTGCTTATCCATATATGAAACTTCTTTTGTTTTTTTTTTGGTTGGGCAACAGGCACACAAACTTTACACGGAAAACAGGTGCTTACAATTCACGGACCCTACTTTAGCAAATTCTGCAGTACCTAAGCAAGTGACAAACTGCATCATGATAGGTTTACTATGCGTTCAAGGTAATCCAAGGACACGTCCCGACATGGATCATGTTGTGTCCATGTTAAGAGGGAATCAGGGCATCATGGAAAAGCAAATTGGCAGACCAGGATTCTTAGGTTATGGCGAATCTGAGTCCAGTGATTCTGATGTCAGTTCGCAACAACCTGAGTTACTCCAAAATGCTTATCAAGGTTATCTTTTCATTCCCGAAACATATACATAATCTTCATTTCATGCTATCTTGGCTTTACATGAGTAGTCTAATGTTTTGAAGTAACCTGCAGCATTTGGAGAAGCAGCACAAAATCAGGGCAATAAATTTGAAGAAGCAGTTGACATTGGGGCGAAAATTCCTGATTATATGCCAGTGGATGAGCGTCAAATCCAAGATAATCCTTCAAATTTGAATCAAATCTTGAAGGAAGACAAAGACCCACAGAGTAACTCATTCTTCCTTTAAGTTGAATTTGGGTCTTTTCAATTAAATAGATGATAAAGTGTCTCTCAAGAAGGAGTGACATGAAGAGTGATAGTGTGTATGGAGATTACTTCCTCTCTTTTCATCCACTCTCTTTTTTCTCTCTATATCTCTCCACTTGAAAGGCACTTTACCTTTTACTTAATCCAAACCCCCTTTCATTATTTTAATTCTGTGATAATGTGGACGAAATCTTTTTTACCTTTTTGAAATATACAATTAGGTCCTGACAAAGATTATCTGTTGGAGCAGGGAAAGGAGAATTTTTGTACTATACTTTTGTTGACTTTAGAGCCAAATTGTAGTTGGCGATTTATGATCAAAGATATTTTTTTACTCACTTTGTACAAGGGGTATTTATATGCATGTCCATGTTTTGTTAAAAAACAAAAAGTTTTATGAATTTAAGAATTTAAATATTTTTCCTATAAAAAAGACAAACAAGAAACAATTTCTTTCTTCTGTGAATTTATTCTCCCTGTTTCTAAGCATCTGACTAATGGATTCTTTATCTTTTGCTTTGTGTTGTTTGATCAGAGGGACACGGAGATGAAAATTTGAAGAAAAAAATAGCTGCCCAGAATTGTCAGAAGTTTTCCTATGAAGCCTTATATGCTGCTACCAGTCACTTTTCTTCTCAAAATGTGTTAGGTCAAGGAGGCTTTGGAGTCGTCTTCAAGGTAAGATCTTTAAGCAATTTTGCCCATTAATTGTTCATGCCACCAACCCAACTTACAATATTCTAACGAAGACTGGTATTGTGGCCCTTTGCCTTGTGCTATTGATAGGGGAAGTTGGAAGATGAGAGAGAGATTGCAGTGAAGAAGTCATCTAAGATGTCTGAAAAACGGAGGAAAGCACTTATAAAGGAGGTAGAGTTGTTGAGTAGCGTGAAGCACCCCAATGTGGTGAAATTGCTTGGTTATTGCGTTCATGGCAATAGATGTTTACTTGTTTACGAGTATGTTCCCAATAAGAGTCTTGACAAGCATTTATTCGGTAAGTGCTTACATGTCTCACTTTTTAATCATTCTCATCACATTTTCCATTAATGCAATGTAACCAGTTCTAATCTTATAACGATGGAGATCAACAAGTAATGTGTGGTCAAATATACTGTTATTATAAAGTTTTAATTTTATTAATTTCTTTTAGTAACTGCAGTCACCTTAGTTGACCAATATTGTTGAAGCCATAACAAGATGACGTCCTTTTTACTCGAGCATAAGCATTAAATATGATTGTTTTCTTACTAATCTTTTTAATCCCAAATTCTTTTTTCTTTCTTTTTTTTAGCTAATGAAATACTTATAAATCTGTGGGTAATGCTACAGATCCCAATGGGAGAAAGCAGGATCTTGATTGGACACGGACGTATAGCATGATCGTGAGCATCGCAGAAGGTTTGAGTTATCTTCACGTTGACCCACAAAACTGCATCATCCACCGTGACATAAAGGCTGGCAATATCTTGCTTGATAAAAAATGGGTGCCAAAAATTGCTGACTTCGGCATTAGCCGTCTATTCGATGAAGATCGAACCCATGTCACCGCTACTGAAGCAGTTGGGACTCTGTATGTATTTGAATTTTAAGTATAAAAAGTTAGAAACCTCTATTTTTAGAGAGAGAGAGTCGTGTAGACTGTCATAATTTGACATCATTCTTGAACCATTCACTATATATATTATATTTACATAGAGAGAGAGAGAGAGAGAGAGAGAGAGCTATTTGTATGTGGGCCAAGTTCTGATCATTTGCTAATTTATGACGTGAGAATGAGACTGACCAAATTTATACTCAAGTGATACAAACACTAATAGTTTGTGAAACATATATAGGGGATACATGGCTCCAGAGTATTTGGAACTTAAACATGTGTCAGTCAAGACAGACGTATATAGTTTTGGGGTTTTGGTGCTAGAGCTGATAAGTGGGAAAAGATTCAATTTTATGCCGCCGCCGCCAGAGGACAATGCAGTAGGCCTGCTTGATTGGGTAAATACTATTTTTCTCAACACACAATTAAATTTAATCAACAAAAAAATTATTGTATATTGCTGGAAACAAATAATCTACAATAAAGACTATTTTCTCGTATGTTTTTGCAACAGGCATACACACTTTTCAAGGCAGGCAAGATCTCAAACATCATGGACCCTGGTTTAGCAATTTCGGCAATCAATGAGCAAGTGGCAAACTGCATCAAAATTGGTCTACTATGCGCTCAAGGTGACCCAAAGTTACGTCCTGACATGAGGAGTGTATTGTCCATGTTAACATTGAGTCAAATCCCAGAAATGGCAATTGGCAAACCAGGAATGTTTGGGTTTCTAGATCGGTCAGTGCAGCCCATCTAGTGATTTTGAACACTTCAATTTTGATTCCAGTTATTCCAAGATTCTTATCAAGATTTTCTGTTCATTCTTGAAACATCATAATCCTTATTTCATGCTCTATTTAGGCTTTACTTGAACAGTCTAATGTATTTGAGTAACATGCTGCATTTGGTGATGATAATTACACGTGGGTGAATTAGGTGTACGTAGAAATTTACGCACAATCAACTTTTACAAGATACTGTAACTTCTAAAACAGTCACAATATGATAGCAAGTACCTCAACTCAGTACCTAAAAGAGGTTTAATAACCTAGAGCAGCAATGCCTTGATACAAACAGTAGCAACAGCAAAGAAAAAACTTTACAAGGATCAAAGAAGTTAGAGTAGATATGATGTACACTTTCAAAGACTAAACTTAGAGCAAAATGGCATCACTAGCACTGATATGCAGAGCTAATGAAGTTCCTTAAATATAGGAGCAGTAGCACAAATGGAAGAATACAACAACTGACTTACACAAGTGGCAAGAAAGTGAGCTATAATTCATTCACAATGATTAAGTAATTCAAGAACCTTATGGGTAATTCAAATTGACACGCAATTGTTAAGCAATGTAGAAATCAACAAGTGAGAGGAAGGGAGTGAGATCAATCCCTCTAGTTGCTCCAGTAACCCATCCCAATCCAGTTCAGTAAATTAATTGGTTAGTGATTAATTTAATATAGTGAGAAAAGGCTTTGTTGTTATTGTTGTTATAGTGCTTAATTTAATTAATTAATTAATTTAAAATGGTGGTCAATTTTCTTTAAAAAAGAAAAGAGGATTATAGATAAATAAACTGTTGTAAGTATTTATCATGTTTTTTCCTCTACACTGAAAAACTTACACACAACACAAAGATAGCACAGAAACCCTCTGAAAGCATTTGAATATTGGTTCGTCCACAAGGGAAATAGATCGGGATTCCACTGGTGATCTTGATTAGAACCACTATGGAATTGAGTATTGTGTTATTCTTTCTCTCATTGCATAGGATGTACTATTACCGAAGATATGTTTACAAATCAAAGATTGCATCTTAGAAAAATGAACATATTAGTAGACTAATATAAATAGAAGCATAAAAAACGGAATAATCGAATATTAAAAAGAAGTAAACGAAAGATTGCAGAAGGGCTAATAAAACGGGCGTAAACGTATTTTGTAGAAAGAAAAGTATTATATAGATGTTACAATTAGCAACAAAGCAAGGAAGATTCCTCAATGCATATGCAGCTCACCCTTGATAGATTTGTGCGCATTGAATTTGTGGATTAGTTGACTTTATATTCCTAGTATGATAGAAAATAATTGATTAAATTATAAGATGTTGTTTGTAAATTTCCTAATTTCAATTAAAAATGACATTTTTTGATAAACTGAGACGCATGCAAACTAATTTTATTATCATCAAACTATAGTGTAACAAAATTTTAAAACATTTACTTGGTGAATCGAAATACATATTATGAAATATATCAATGTTATAAGGTTATTAATTTGAGATATGAAGTGGTTCACGATTAAATGATGTTGTTATAGTTAAACCTTCATATATATATATATATAATACAAATATGTATAATATTTTACAATTAAATTAATAGTAAAATAATATTTAAAATAGATAAATATTTTAATATATAAAAATTAGTTAAAATATTTTGTATATAATAATAAATTTATATGAAATAAATTGAGTAGAATCGTCAAATACTGTAAATATCCATTAAAAAATATCAAAATTCTGATTTAAACAAAATATCAAAATCCAGTTTTTATTGATTTTACAATTTTTTCATCAATTTAGCTAGTTCTTAATTAATTTTTTAGGCTGATTTTAAGGGTTGAAGCAACCAAAGTTTTGACTGATGCATCCCTTTTTCAATCAAACTGAACAGTAGGATCTATCTTTTAATCACTGAATTATACTAAATCGTATGTAGTGAAGATACAATGAAAGGCTAATCCTCCATTACCTTTACATTAGACACAAGAATTTTTATAATTTATATAATTTTTGAATGGGTCATCGTTTCTTGCGCACAAATCTATGATCCAGTTCAATAAAAGGGAGATTAAAAAAAAAAACCAATGCAGATGCTGTTGTGTTGTATTTGAATAATGCAAGGAGATATAATATTAATTTTTTGCATTAAGATAGATTTAATGGTTGTTTCTATCATATCAATTTCTACATCATTTTAATCAAATTTTTCTATTACACCAAAATGCATCACTTGTCATTTTGTGGAGTCTCACGTGACGTGACACGATAAGTTGGTTGTTTCGAGGGGTTCACTGTTTTTGCATTGACATTAATTTGGCCTGAAAATTTAAGATGGTTAGTATTATCTATTAAAATTTTAATTTCTTTTATTTAAATGTTATTTTATGAGAAGTGTCTTGAAGATAATTTTTTAAAAAATATATTATTGTTCTAAAATATAATATTTACTCAATAATTTTGAAATATAAATTTAAATATTATTTTCTTAAAACAATATAATATTTTTGTTGATAATTATTTTTATTACATTTGAACATCATATGCTATTTTAAAATGGTTTTCCTTAACCAAAGACGTGTTGTCTTAATGACATTAAATCCTTCCCGCAAAAGAAAGATTGTAGGTTGGAGTTGCGAATGCGTGTCTTCTTGTAATAAAAAAAAAAGTGATTTTTCTTACAAAAACTTTTACAAAGATGCAAGAGTACGGAACAAATAATTATGAAATCAGAGAAATTCAAACATGTCAAATATATGTTTTTGAAAAATGGGCCAAAATTGTAATTCTTGAAAATATTATTTCTAGGCCAAAAGATATTTTATCAATCTTTATAAATGGGTTAAATTGGGGTTTTAAATTAATTAGTAAAGAGTTGCATTTTATATGATTTTTTTGTATATTTCACTTATGGTAATTAAGTTTTTCAAATGAGAAATTGATTGAGTCAAATGTTTTATATGGAAAGATTTTGAAATAAGATTTCTCATAAAATAATCTACTTATCTTGTAAATAAAATCTCAGTCTAGCCCAAATTTAATTTGGGTTCAAATATGAAAGCCTAAATTTGGTTTGTACTTAAAATTTAAAACTTATATATATATATATATAGGGGTACTTCACCTCGCTACCAACCTTATGATGATGTTTAAAAAAAACTTTAGTCTGCATTAGATAAGATGTAATATTAGGTATATAAAAGAAAATAAAATGAAAAAGTGAATAAAATAAATAAAAAAATAATCTTTGTATTCTTACTTTAAAAGATAATAATAAAAAATAGATAATATTACATAATAATTATAAAAATATTATAAATATTATAAAAAAATATTACATTATAAATTATGTTTTATTATAATAACCAAACGTAGCCTTAAATATGGCCGAAGTCCGTACTGTAGTGGCCAAAGTTACCTTGGGGGCCAAATTTTCGATATTTAAAATTTCAAATGAACACTAAATAGTTACAAACAAACAAACAACTTTGTGTAATAAAATCTTAAGTGTTTATTTAATGGAACAGTTCATTTAACTCACTAAGAAAAAGAGTTGAATTAATAAAAAGATAAAAAAAATATTTTAAATACTAAAAAATAGATAGATAGATAGAAAATTAATTAATAAGAAGACAAAGAAAATGAAATTTTAAAATTTTCAATAATACTAAAACTCATGTTCAAGATTAAAGATGAGAATGCTATAACACTTTTTGAAAACTGATGTGCAGTAAGTTTTACGAAAAAGGTGCCTTTTAGAAGGGGAAGACAAAATGCTTGGTAAAAATATTATAAAATTACTTTTGAAAGCATACTTAATTAACAAAATGTAATAATTTAAAAGTTATTGTAAATGTGTAAAATAAAATTGGTGTATAATAATTTTCAAAAGTTATAGTCGGCGTTTGTAAAAAGGTAGTTGCAATTTGTGTTTTAACGAGAATATATATATATATAGATAATAATATATAGTTTATGATGAAAAAAAAATGCATATATTAATTACCTTATTATTTCAATGCCTTTTATTTGTAATTAATGAAATTTGGGGTAATTTAATATTATTTAGGAGTTATCAATTTTGGTGTTTAATCTAGGAGGTTTTTATCCTTTCATATTATTTGATTAGGTTTAGGATTTTAGCTTGATTAGAATTTATATCTTTAGCATTCTAGTGCTACATTATAAGGTTGTAACAATACTATATTTAAATTTTAATTTAATTACAAAGGATTTTTTTAGACATATTAAATTTATAATAATCACTATGTTTGTAAAGGTACCCCAAAAGTGTTTTTAGAAGCCGTTGTAGATTTTAAAAGAAATACGAGAAGAAATATTATATTTAAAAAAAATTAGCCAAATATAAATTCATGGCCTTTGGTTGTATAAAAGCACTAAAAACAAAAGTGATAGTAATCTCAAAAGGGCTCCAAATGATTTCAATTAGATATTTTTTTATTACTTCACTACCTGAAAATTTATTTTGTTTTAACCCTAAATGATATTGAGGTAGTTTTTAAATGATCAGAAAGAAGTTTATTAAAATGTAAATAAAATTTTAAAAGATAATTTCTCCTTAAAAAATTTTTAGATAAGAAAAAAAGTTTAATATGAAATTAATATTTTGGAACATTTTCAAATTTTAAAAGCTATTTATTTTTTCTCAATTTAAAATTTTTAAATCATAACCTAATTTAAAATAGTAAAAAAAAGCATTTGGACACAATGATTACAAAAATGGCAATTGAAATTAAAAAAAGGAAAGAGGGTTTAGATTGTTACCTAAAAAAGAGTTTCCATAGAAATTAGATAATAAGAAAAAAAATTGGGGGCACAAATAAAAAATAAAAGAAAAGTGTAGTAAATTATTGGTTGAGGGGAAAAAAAGTTGGAAAGCAACGTTTATATGCTAGGACTGGATTCTTTGAATTTCTTTAGAAATTGAAGGAGTCAAATTTTTTATATATACTCTTATTTTCTTGTATCGTTTCTTTTCTATATCTAACGTAAGAGATTCAAATCAGAGAAAACTGAGCTAGGAATTGGGAGTTTATTTTTATATTCAAAATTCATTACTTTTATAAAAATGAAATTCGAAATTTAACCTGAAATGGTATCTAATCAAGACAGGGGGGTGTGGCATTTCCTGATCTATTTACAGGTGCAGTTGAATATGAAATAGAGAAGTTTTTTCAAAAGAAACAAAAAAAAGAGATGAAAGAAATCGTAAGACAGGTAAAATTGATGACTAGCTCGAAGCACCCAATGTGGTGAGATTGCTTAGCTAACCATGAACCTTTGCTTGTTTACGAGTATGTTTCGGGTACAAGTCTTGCGAAGTTAACATACTGTAAGTGTTTACATGTCTCATCTTTACCTTCTAATCATTTTTCACGAATGGTGCAGATCAACCAGACATGTATGGTCAAATATTTTACAATTTTAACTATATTCATTTCTTCAAGTTACTTCAATCACATTAGTTGACTGCAGTACCAAAATATAACTAGTTGGATGCACTTTGTATTTCATTAAGTGTACATGCTATTTCCACCCTCCTTTTGCACTATTGATTCTCATAGATTTTAAATCTTTTGACCTAATAACATCAATCACATAATCAATTTTAAAGTCAGAAAAATAAATAATCTTTTTAATGACAGGAACATGTTTCATTTGTTCTCTATATCTCTTCATTTGATTCATTATATCCAACGCCCTAAAAATAATTCAAAAATTGATTTGAATTCCTTTATTTGCAATTATTAAAATTCCCCTCTACTCTCTTTACTTGGTCAGCCCCTTGGAGAGAGATTTGTAAATTCTCTCTAGCTTCCTTTGCGACCTCTCAAATATCAAATCATCCAAACCTTGACAGATGAAGGTGAGGATTTTTTTTATCCTTCTTCCTTGTTTCTGCAAGACATTTTTTCACTAGAAATCATGATTTTTTTTTTTTTTGAGGTTGAACATGACCTTTTTTTTTTTTCTTGCCAATCTTCCTAACTTCTTGTGAGCCAAGTATAATTTTCAGTAGAAGACACCAGTTGGCAGTCATCATAATTTTCTTTTGTAAGATGATATAATTATAATGGGTACATTCCGTTACTTGCCATCTGTCAAATTATGGAATTAAGCTCCGAACCATTTTACTGGAAGGAGGAAGAGAGATTTTTTCAAAGAAATTTTTGTTTTACGCAAAAGAGGAGAATTTACTTGAAGTCACAATTTCTGATTTTCACTCGACTGACTTGCTTTCAACTACTAATTGCAAGCACAATAGTATATATAGAAATATTAGAAGGCCTTTTAATATCCAGTACATGAATCACAAATTAGTACATCATACATAAATCACACTAACTTAAATACATGAGCTTCAACATTTTAGGTACATACACAGATATTATATTTAATTTAGGCATCTAGAAGGTCCAAAAGTCATGAATTTAGGTGCCTTAAAAAAAACAAATTACCAATTGCAACACATAGATCATTGATAAATAAATATTTAATATGTCTGAATGTCAAATTAATTGTGACTATTATGTTGTTTGTTATTGTGACAGTGGATTAATTAGTCCGTTTTAATTTAATTTGATTGCATCTTCAACTTGTATTACTTTCACTAATAAATCTGTATTACTTTTATTCATTCTCTCTCATTTAATATTTTATTTTATTAAAAATAACTTATAATGGATAATAAAAAAAGAATAAAACTAATACCTTAGATGCATAGATGCCACTTATTAAAGAATGGTTAAAAGTATAAAAGTTAAGGTTAATAATATAGAACTTTTCATATTTATTAATTCTTATTACATACATTGATTTTGAGCCCAGTGTTCCTACGCTAAATTCTCAATTTGACCAGTATTGTTGAAGCCATAACAAGATGATGTCATTTTCACTCAAGCATATGCATTAAATATAGCTATTTTTTTTAACCAATCTTTTTAATCCCAAATTCTTTTTTATTTCTTTTTAGGTAATGAATAACTTATGAATTTGTGGGTAACGATACTAGTGACGACTAGGGAGAGGTCGTTAATTGGACATGGAGGTATGAAATAATCAGAGGCACTTTAAACAGTTTGAATTATCTTCATGGTGGCTCCCAAAACAGCAACGTCATTCACCATGAAATAGAGCCAGAGAATATCTTGCTTGATCAAAAATACAAGCCAATAATTGGTGGCTTTAGCTGAGCCCGCCAATTAGAGGAGAATGAAACCAATTTTTATACGTGTAAAATTGGGACCCTATTTGTTGGTTTGTATTTTGAAGGAGGGAGGGGTGTACAAGGGTTGATCTGAGTTGGGTTTCATCTTGATTTGGAATCTAGTTTTGTTTAAATTGGGTTTTATTACTTAGGGTGCTAGGGTTGGGCTAGTTAGACTAAATTGGGTTAGTCTCTTTTTTAAAAAAAAAATTTAAAAATTTAAATTTTTGTATTCATTCAATCATTTTGAACATATAACTATTTGTTTTGATATTTTTTTTAGACTTATGTAATGGAAATAAAAAAACATAAGTTTGGATAAGAAAATAAAAAGAAAATGTAAATACAAAAGTTAAATTTCAAAATGTCGTGGGGTTAGAGTTTGGTGGTTTGATTCTAGTTTTTTTGTTTTTGATATTTCTTTTGAGATGGATACAATGCAAATACCACAGGCAATTTGTCTTGCTATTTTTCTCCAAAAATGATTATTTATTATGTCAAATTTGAGTTTTTCATTTTTTAATTAAAAAATATATTTTTTTAATCTTTTTTTTTTCATCTGGGTGAGTGTGATAATAATATTTAGGATAGGTGTAGCAAAGGTTTTATCCATTTAGTTATTTATAATTTGTAAAATGTTTTAAAATTTTTTTGGGGTTAAAATTACAAAATGGCTTCTAAATTTTTTTTCTCTTATATTTAAGTCATTATATATATATATATATATTTAAGTCATAATATATTACCAACAACTTGATTTTTTTAACTCAAAATTAAAGTTATGCAAGTGATGCAATTATGTATAATAAAATTGTTGAAAGAAAACGCATATAAATGTTCTTATTAGGACTCAACCACAATTTTGAATAATTAAGAGGAAGGATTATGGGCACCAAACATCTTCCCGAACTTCTTGAAACTATCTCAAAGGCTAGAAGAGAAGAAAGTAGAAAAAGATTGTCCCTTGGGTCTCAAAATAACTAAAATAATCATAAAGTCTTAGCTTTGGGTGCCAGAGGGCTAAAAAAACAAAGGTTTGACCATAACAAGCAAAAGGGACAAAATAAATCCTAGTGTGACCATTGCAATAAATATGGTTATACTAGAGATATTTGCTAAAAAAATTTATAATATACCTCCAAATTGGAAGCCAAAACCAAGAATGGTGCATACATGGTGCACGGCTCAAAGTGAGGGTAAATAGCCCGGAGAGTCAAGCCCATTCAACCAAGCACAAAGAGTGGCTACAACTTTCCTTCTGCATGAAGCTCTCTGCTCATTAATTTTGCACCTAGTACAATAGGTTCGATTGTGAAAAATGTTTTATTGTAATTTGTTAAAAGTAGCTGGAATTGGGTCTGTATATCATGTTGTATTTTTCATATAGCAGGGAAACTTCACTTTCTTGAACACTTACTAAGAACGACATAAGCAAAGCCTACATAAGATTTTTTATATTTGACAAAATTAGCAACCTCTTATTGGTTCTATATCTGACAAAATTCTTATGATAAATTCTTGAAAAGGACATAACAAAACCCACAAAAAGGTTAATAGAGCCTTTAGTAAAAAAACCTGCTGTTCTTGACTATCTAAAAATGCGTTTGGTTGGTGTGTCAATATAACAAAACTTTTTCATTTATTTTATCATCTATTTTTTTTTCCTTATTTTCAAGTTGTAAAGGATGATTTTCATAGCTTCACAAGACTTTTCAGCTGTGAACCAAAAAAAAAAAAAAAGACATAGAGAAGCAAGGAGAACAACAATGACTACATCAATTATAATAATCCCAAATACTCACCAAGTTTTGAATTTCTATTCAATTTATTGAATTGTAAGATATTTACTTTGTTTTTTACAAATTCTAATAGTGTTCTTCACACTAAAGACCTCAAAATTTTTCCTAATATCAGGTACTCTATTTATAAATACTTCTTCGTATAACACAGCATTATTTATAACAGTGTTTATTACATGAATTTATTAAACACAAATTACTTCTGTCTCATATTATTCCTTATAAAATTCAACTTTACAAATATTGTTAATAAGTAATAAAAAATTTTTAACAATGTTTAATAAGCTCTATGCATGAATAATTAATAACGTATTACTATTAACAAAATAATTTTACTAACAATAAAAACAACTATCTTCTATGACAAACTTTAACATAGGGTCTCTGACTAGTTTGTTTTGAGAAGAAAGCCCGTCAACTTTGAATATGCGCTTGGGGAGGAGAAAATCACATTTGTTGGTTTTGCAAAAGTAACGTATCGTTGTTTTATTGTGGCTTGAGAGATAAAAAAGTTTTTCCAAACATGCATGCACTAAGTCGGATTAGCTTCAAATGAACGCTACTGTCTAGACCACATGTATGATATTTAATTTGAAAAAGTATGTAAATCCAAATCATTTAAATTAAATCTGAACAGTTAAAGTTAATCCTGTTAGACAGTGTTCATCCTGAAACACAAAAGGAAAAAGAGAGCTCGTCGAAAAGGCCGACACCATCATGAAGAAAAATTCCTCTGGCTATGTCCCGAAAGGAAGTACAAGATTTTGGAAGAGAGGTAGCTAAAACAAATAACAGTTTCTTCTTTATGTATATTTATTTTCCGGTTTCTAAGCATCTGACTGTGATGCATTCTTCATCTTTTGCTTTCTGGTCTTTGGTCAGAGGGACACAAAGATGACAACTTGGAGAGATTAGCTGCGGAAGAGTGTAAGATCTTTCCCTATAAAGACTTAGCTGCTGCGACCGGCAACTTTCGTCCTGAGAATAAGCGTCAAGGAGACGTCAGAAGCATCCACAAGGTAAGATCTTTGGGAAATGGATCCCCTCATGTTAGGGATTCCTCACGTTGCCTTATGTCTCTCACATACTTGAACTTTTTTTCTTTTTTCATTTTTTGTTTTTCTCTTTTGGAGGGAATGAATCTCCTCATTAGAGAGAACATGAGCATCCCCAACAGGAGAGGATCCAAATCCAGATCTTTGAGCAATTTTAGTCATTGTTTATGTTGGTTGTTAGGAAAACTCTGAGGTTTTCGGAATTTAAGGAAACAAGCGAAACCATAATTAACTTGATAACCTTGCTTAGTTTCCTAGTTAAGGAAACCTAAAATTGCGAATAATATTTTATTGAAATTAGATCTCATCAGTAGCGACTCGCAAGTTTAATTTTTAATTTTTGAAAAAATTTAAATTCAAAATTCATTATTTCTATGTAAATGAAATTTGAAGTTTAAACTGTAAATATATTCTATGTAAGACTGGCGTGGTTTTGGCCCTTTGCGCTGTGCTATTGACAGGGGAAGTTGAAGGATGGGAGAGAGATTGCAGTGGACACGGTATTGGAGCCGTGGCAACAAGACGGGGGAGAATTCAAAAGAGTGAAAGAGTTGTTGAGTAGCTTGCGACACCCCAATGTGGTGAAATTGCTTGGCTATTGCGCTGATCACTGTATACTCGTTTACAAGTATATGCCGAATAGTCTTGACAAGCTATTATCAAGTAAGTGTTTACATGCCTCACCCTCACCTTCTAGTCATTCTTTTCGCTTTTTCCTTGAATGCAATGTATCACAAACGGTGGAGAACAACAAATAATTTGTCGATAAATATATTGTTATAGTGTGAAATTTTAATTTTATTAATTTCTTTAAGTCTTTTTTTAGTTATATTAGTTGATTGCAGACCAAAATATAACTGGTTTAATATACTAATTTTGTTATCTCAATAAGTGTATATGCTATTTGCACACCTGGCATTATACATTACTTTTACACAATCAATCTTAGAATCTAAATACTTTCACTTAATGACACAAATCGCATTTCAACTTTGAAGTCAGCAGAGGTACAAAATTGTCAATCACACCAACGTATATATAACAAAGGCCTTTCATTATATTCAATGGCTTAAGCAAGGAACTTTGTGTGAGTGCCCGCTTGGTGGTAAAGAGAATTTGGTATTTATGATATATATATATATATATATATGCTCGTGTGATTGAGAAGATTGTCCTTCTTTTGACTCTAAAATTGAAATGTGATTTGTGCTATTGAGTGAAAGTATTTAGAGATTGATTGTGTAAAGGGAATAATACCAAGTGTGCAAATAGCATATACACCTGTTGAGATAACAAAATTAGTGTATGAAACTAGTTATATTTTGGCGAGCGATTAACTAATATGACTCAAAGAACTTAAAGAAATTAATAAAATTCAAATTTCATATTATAACAATATTTTCTGCTCCTTGGAGAGAGATTTGTAAATCGTCCATAACTTCCTTTGCAGTGATGACCTTAGCCACCCTCTCAAACATCAAATCATCTAAACCTTGATGGATGAGGGTGTGAGCTTCTTAATCCTTCCTCCTTGTCTCTCTGCAAAAGAGTCTTTCTTATTTAGAGACCATGAGACTTTATTTTGAAGTGGAGCATGACCTCTCTCACCAATCTTTAACACTTATTATGAGCTAAGTATAATTTTCATTAGAAGACACCAATTGGTAGTTATCACAATTTTCTTTTGTAATTAAGATGATATAATTAAATGAGTACATTTTATTACATGCCCCCTCTCAAATTATGGATTCTTCATAAATACTTTGTAGGAAGGAGGAAGGGATATAATTTTTATTTTGAATAAATTGCTCTCCCCCTCATTTGATGCTTAAATTACATAGTCTTCTTCTATATTATAAAAATATACACAAATCCTCTGAATTTGAATATGACCAAAATACCCTAAAAAATAATATTAATTTTTTAAATAAAACTTATTGAACAAATATATTTTCAAACATTTATTTCAATGTTATTTATTTTGTGTTAAAAAATATAAATTTAATTTTTTTTTACTAAATGTTAAAATTTGACTATTTTTATGTTGGTCAAATACATATTCAATACATATTTTTTGCTACAAGAGAGGTTATTATAGTGTATCTCTTGATTTGAAAAAAGAGAAGTGTAAATTTTTAAAATCTAGGGGATGAACATATAATTTGAACATTTCTCTATGTAAGAAAGTATAATTGACTCTTTCTGATGCAAAAGACGGGAATTTCTTTGAAGTCACAGATTTCTAATTTTCACTATTGACTGACTTGCTTTCAACCACCAATTGCTAGCGCAATAGTATATGTAAAAACGACACCAGAAGACGTTTTAATGTCTACTTACATGAATCACTTATATGTACACTATACATACATTCCACTAACTTATACATGAACTTCAATATTCAAAGTCATACACAAATATTAAATTTAATTTTGACGCCTAAAAACTCAAAAAGTCATGAATTTAGGCGCATAAAAAACAAATTATTAATTGCAGCACGTTGATTATTTAATCTATCTGTCTAAATGCAGAGTCAATTGTGACTAGTAAGCTTTTTGTTATTGTGTCAGTGGATTAAGTTGTCCGTTTCACCATTTTAATTTGATTTGTTTGTATTTTCACTTGTATTATTTTATCTAATAAATTTGTATTATTTTATTCTTTCTCTTTCATTTAATATTTTATTTTATGAAAATTAACTTATAATTGATAGTAAAAAGTATATAAAACTAATACCTTGGATGCATATGCCGCACTTAATCGTAGACTTCAGAGAATGGTAAATAATATATAGGATAAAACTTTGGTACGGTTTTTATTTTGTTGTTATTTTATTTTTCATTAAAAACATGATTGTTAAGGATAAATTTAAGATTTTTATAGTTTAATGTCACATGATTGGGTGTTTTAAAAAACAATTTTTACACATATTATATTTTTATTGGAGAACTAATAATAAAAAATATAAAGAATTATCCATGAGTTTAGTCCTAAAAGTTAAGGTTAATAATATAAACCTTATTAAGTTTTTTTTATTTATATACATTGATTTCGAGCCCAACGTTGTCAAGCAAAAAGCTCTGTTTGACCAGTATTACTGAAGCTATGATGATGTCATTTTCACTCAAGCATATGCAATAAATATAATTGTTTTTTTTTTCTAAACTAATCTTCCCAATCCCAAATTATTTTTTGTTTCTTTTTAGGCGATAAATAACTTGTAAATTTGTGAGTAACACTACAGGTCCTAATTGGGGAAGGCAGATTAATTGGAAACAGAGGTATGAAATAATCGAGGGCATCGCAAACGGGTTGAAGTATCTTCATGATGGCTCCCAAAACTGCATCATCGTTCATCGTAACATAAACCCTTGCAGTATCTTGCTTGATCACAATTGGAAGCCAGTAATTGGTGGCTTTAGCCGAGCCTATCAATTAGATGAAGATAAAACCCATGTCAATGAGCATGTAGTTGGGATTAGCAGGTATGTGTTTGTATTTGAAGTATGAAAACCTCTTATTTAGAGAGAGAGATCGATCCAAATATTATATATTTATGTTTATAATTATAATTATATATATAAATATCCTCAGAGAGAGATCCTATTTGTATGTGGATTAAGTTATGCTAGATTCTGACACTAAAAGCTTGTGAAACATATACAGTCAATGTATTCAATATACTGCTCCAGAATATTGGGAGCATAGAATTCTGTCCGTAAAGGCAGACCTATATAGTTTTGGGGTTTTGGTGCTGGAGCTCATCAGTGGCCAAAGATATCAGAGATATAAGAAGGTCCGAAATGCAGAAGACCTGCTTGATTGGGTAAAGAAATTGTGTATGATGCTTGTGACATATAAGTCATGGCACAAGCACATGTTTTCCCAAAACTGAACTGTCTTAGTCAGACATCTTTTAGTTGCTTATCCATATATGAAACTTCCTTTTTTTTTTTTTTGGTTGGGCAATAGGCACACAAACTTTACATGGAAGACAGGTGCTCACAATTCACGGACCCTACTTTATCATATTCTGCAGTACCGAGGCAAGTGAGAAACTGCATCATAATAGGTTTACTATGTGTTCAAGGTAATCCAAGGACACGTCCCGACATGGATCATGTTGTGTCCATGTTAAGAGGGAATGAGGGCA
Source organism: Erythrophleum ivorense (assembly GCA_026724425.1). Taxonomy (NCBI): domain Eukaryota; kingdom Viridiplantae; phylum Streptophyta; class Magnoliopsida; order Fabales; family Fabaceae; genus Erythrophleum; species Erythrophleum ivorense. Next base: position 49,321,714 of record JAIUCV010000009.1, read on the forward strand.
TCATGGAAATGCAAATTGGCAGACCAGGATTCTTAGGTTATGGTAAATCTGAGTCCATTGATTCTGATGTCAGTTGGCAACAACCTGAATTACTCCAAGATGCTTATCAAGGTTTTCTTTTCATTCCTGAAACATATACATAATCTTCATTTCAAGCTATCTTGTCTTTACATGAATAGTCTAATGTTTCTAAGTAACCTGCAGGATCTGGAGAAGCAGCACGAAATCAGGGCAATGAACGTGAAGAAGCAGTCAACGTTGGGGCAAAATTTCCTAATTATATGCCAGTGGGTGAGCGTCAAATCCGAGATAGCCCTTCAAATTTGAATCAAATCTTGAAAGAAGACAAAGGCCCACAGAGCAACTTATTCTTCCTTTAAGTTGAACTTGGATCTTTTCAATTAGATAGCTGGTAAAGTGTCCCTCAAGAGGGAGTGACATGAGAAGTGAGAGGATATATGGAGTCCACTTCCTCTCTTTTCACCCACTCTCTTTCTCCTCTCTATCTCTCTCCACTTGAAAGGCACTTTACCATTTACTTAATTCAAACCCCCTTTCATTATTTTAATTCTGTGATAATGTGGATGAAATTTTTTTTAGCTTTGAAATATACAATTAGGTCCTGACGAAGATTAAGAAGACTCGGTGGACTTTAAAGATAATCTGTTGGAGCAGGGAAAGGAGAATTTTTGTACTATACTTTTGTTGACTTTAAAGCCAAATTGTACTTGGTGATTTATAATCAAAGATATTTTTTTACTCACTTTGTACAAGGGGTATTTATGGGCATGTCCTTTTTTTTGTTTTAAAAAAAAAAAAGTTTATGAATTCATTTATCATTTTAAATTCATACACACAGAGCTTAAGTTCTTTTCCTATAAAAAAGACAAACAAGTAACAATTTCTTTCTTCTGTAGATTTATTCTCCCTGTTTCTAAGCATCTGACTAATGGATTCTCTATCTTTTGCATTGTGTCGTTTGATCAGAGGGACACGAAGATGAAAATTTGAAGAAAAAAATAGCTGCCCAGAATTGTCAGAAGTTTTCCTATGAAACCTTATCTACTGCTACCAATCACTTTGCTTCTCAAAATGTGTTAGGTCGAGGAGGCTTTGGAGTCGTCTACCAGGTAAAGATCTTTAAGCAATTTTGCCCATTAATTGTTTATGCTACCAACCCAACTTACAATATTCTAACGAAGACTGGTATTGTGGCCCTTTGCCTTGTGCTATTGATAGGGGAAGTTGGAAGATGAGAGAGAGATTGCAGTGAAGAAGTCATCAAAGATGTCTGAAAAACAGAGGAAAGCACTTATAACGGAGGTAGAGTTGTTGAGTAGCGTGAAGCACCCCAATGTGGTGAAATTGCTTGGTTATTGTGTTCATGGCGAGAGATGTTTACTTGTTTACGAGTATGTTCCCAATAAGAGTCTTAACAAGCATTTATTCGGTGAGTGCTTACATGTCTCATTCTTTTTTCTTTTTTTTTTAAGCTGATGAAATACTCATAAATCTGTGAATAATGCTGCAGATCCGAATGGGAGAAAGCAGGATCTTGATTGGACACGGACGTACAACATGATCGTACGCATCGCAAGAGGTTTGCATTATCTTCACGACCCACAAAACTGCATCATCCATCGAGACATAAAGGCTGGCAATATCTTGCTTGATCAAAAATGGGTGCCAAAGATTGCTGACTTCGGCATTAGCCGTCTATATGATGAAGATCGAACCCACGACACTGCTACTGAAGCAATTGGGACTCTGTATGTATTGAATTTCAAGTATGAAAAGTTTAAAACGTCTATTTTTAGAGAGAGTAGTGTAGATGGCGTCATAGTTTGACATCATTCTCGAACCATTTGCTATATATATTATATATACATAGAGAGAGAGAGAGAGAGAGAGAGAGAGAGAGAGTTATTTGTATGTGGGCCAAGTTCTGATCATTTGCTAATTTATGGGGTGAGAATGAGATTGACCAAATTTATATTCATGTGGTACAAACACTAATAGTTTGTGAAACATATACAGGGGATACATGGCTCCAGAGTATCTGGAACTTAAACATGTGTCAATAAAGACAGACGTATATAGTTTTGGCGTTTTGGTGCTAGAGCTAATAAGTGGCAAAAGATTCAATTTTATGCCACCGCCACCGGAGGACAATGCAGTAGGGCTGCTTGATTGGGTAAATACTATTTTTCTCAACACTCAATTAAATTTAATCAACAAAAAAAATACTGTATATTGCTGGAAACAAATAATCTGCAATAAAGACTATTTTCTTGTATTTTTTGCAACAGGCATACACACTTTTCAAGGCAGACAGGACCTTAAACATCATGGACCCTGGTTTAGCAAATTCGGCAATCACTGAGCAAGTGGCAAACTGCATCAAAATTGGTCTACTGTGTGTTCAAGGTGACCCAAAGTTACGTCCTGACATGGGGAGTGTATTGTCCATGTTAACATTGGATCAAATCCAAGACATGGCAATTGGCAAACCAGGAATATTTGGTTTTCGAGATCGGTAAGTGCAGCCCATCTAGTGAGTTTGAACACTTCAATTTTGATTCCAGTTATTCCAAGATTCTTATCAAGATTTTCAGTTCATTCTTGAAGCATCATTGTCCTGATTTCATGCTTTATTTAGGCTTTACTTGGACGGTCTAATGTATTTAAGTAACATGCTGCATTTGTTGATGATAATTACACGGGGGTGAATTGGGTGTATGTAAAAATTTACGCACAATCAGCTTTTACAAGATACTGTAACTTCTAAAACAGTCACAATATGATAGCAAGTACCTCAACTCAGTACCTAAAAAGAGTTTTAATAACCTAGAGCAGCAATGCCTTGATGCAAACAGTAGCAACAGCAAAGAAAAAACTTTACAAAGATCAGAGAAGTTAGAGTAGATATGATGTACACTTTCAAAGACTAAACTTAGAGCAAAATGGCATCACTAGCACTGATATGCAGAGCTAATGAAGTTCCTTAAATATAGGAGCGGTAGCACAAATGGAAGAATACAACAACTGACTTGCACAAGTGGCAAGAAAGTGAGCTATAATTCATTCACAATGATTAAGTAATTCAAGAACCTTATGGGTAATTTAAATTGACACGCAATTGTTAAGCAACGTAGAGATCAACAAGTGAGAGGAAGGGGGTGAGATCAATCCCTCTAGTTGCTCCAGTAACCCATCCCAATCCAGTTCAGTAAATTAATTGGTTAGTGATTCATTTAATTAATTAATTTAAAATGGTGGTCAATGTTTTTTAAAAAAAGAAAAGAGGGTTATAGATAAATAAACTGTTGTAAGTATTATCATACTTTTTCTTCTACACTGAAAAACTTACACAACACAAAGAGATCACAGAAACCCTCTGAAAGCATTTGAATTTTGGTTCATCCACAAGGGAAATAGATTGGGATTCCACTGGTGATCTTGATTGGAACCGCCATGGAATTGAAAATTTGAAGATTTATTCTGCTGTTACAAGTATCCGAGTTCTTCAACACCAAAGTTTATCTTGGTTTGGTCAATGTTTTCTCCTCATTAACATTTCCTGCCCAATATGACTGTTAAACCCTGAACTTTTCTCTTTCTTCTTCCTCAAGCTCATAATTTTAATTTTGTCATCGTGTAAATGAAATTTTTTTGAACTTTGAAATATGGATGTAGGTCCTGATAAAGATCAAGAAGAATTTGTAGACTTGGAAGACAATCCGGTGGAGCAGGGAAAGGTAGAATTCTTGTACTTTGTAGACTTCAAAACCAATGTGCAGCTGGTGACTCATGATCAGGAAGTTTTTACTCACTTGGCTTCTGTTAATTGCCATCACCAAGTACAATTGCATTATACTCGATAAACCAAAGAGATAATAGGTAAATTGCTGAACCTTGTTTACCATAGAACAGTAGAACACTACTTGTTGATTTAATTTGGTTCTCGTTATTTGCAGATCTGTTAAATCGGAGTTGATCCAGTAGCTGCAAGTCAAAACATACATGATATAATGGTGGACAACAAATAAAGCCTGCCTTTTTCTTTTCTGCCCTCATTCCTTGTTTTCTCTTGATGATGAGTGTATGCTTTCTTATTCCAAAAAAATGAAAAGAAAAAGAGTGAACAAGTGTGTTTGTTTATTTGCAGTACTGCTTCCTTTGAGGCTTGTTTGTTTATTTGTGTCACCTGTATGCTACATGAATTCATTTGTAATTTATATGAACGGTGTTTGTTTGTTTATGCTGCTTGGAAGTACTTCGGATGGATGTTCTGAAACAACCAAGAAATTCGGAAAGAAAGTAAAGGAATCCAGATGGATTGTCTCAATTTAGAGACAAATTGAAGCTGCCAATTTAGGAGAGAGAAGTGATGGAAAGAGGAAAAATAGCTCCATACACTCTTTCTCTTCCTCTCGTGTTATTTCTTCTCTTATTGCATATGATGTACTATTACCGAAGATTGCACCGGAGAAAAATGAACATATTAGTAGACTCATATAAATAGGAGCATAAAAACCGGAATAATCGAATATTAAAAATACGCAAACGAAAGATTGCAGAAGGGCTAATAAGACGGGTGTAAACGTATTTCATAGAAAGGTTTCAAATTCTGAAAAAAAGTATTATATAGATGTTACAATTAGTAACAAAGCAATGAATATGAATATTCCTATTATCTGTACTGGGGTTGCCCTCCTTTCTTTTTATTCTAGCAAGCTGGCGAGGGATCCGGATCCCCTGCTAATCGCGTCCCTGCGCAGCGCCTCCTTCTCCACAAAACGACGTCGCTTAGCCTCATTAATTCGGACCGTTCGCAGAATCGACGATCTAAGATGCGACACACAACTTCACTAATCCAAACGGCGCCGTTTTGAGGAGCTGCTGCGGAGCAATCTAGGACGTTCATAACGCGCAATCCTGGCCGTTTGTTTATCATGAATGAAGCTGAAATATGCAGGCTTCGAACATTGCTGCTACAGACGCGGGAAATCTCCTTCATCTACATTATCTGATGTTCCAAAGAGGCGGGAAATCATCTGCATCTTCTCCGGCGGTGCTTTGAGTATTTTCTTCATTTAAAAAAATCTTCTCCAGCTAGTAGAAGCTTCATCTTCTCCAGCCAGTAGAAGCTTCATCTTCTCTTGAGCAATTTCTACTCCTCCAGCCGTGTTTCGTTTCTCTGCATGTATAAATGTTTAAATCATATATTTCATTTGCATTTTATTTGTATATATTTATGCCAGTTTAATCTTATTGTTGTACCCAAAAAAGAAAAAGAACATATGCTTTCACTGTGTGATTAAATGCTATGTTTCAAGGCAAGCGGCAATCCCATATATAAGAAAGCAAACCCATCCATAATGTATCATTTGCCAAGAACGTAAATAAATTGCATTCCAGTATAGCAAATATTAATGGACCTCCACTTATGCAACCAGTTGAGCTAGATAAGCAGGCTCTGCTCATGATTTTTAAGTTATTGCTGTATTTGTTTTGTATCCTTTTTTGACTAAAAAAAATATAGATATATTTTGCAATGTGTAAAGTATTTTATTTTATTTTGTAAAGTGTAATATTATTTAGATCTAAATGATTTAAAAAATTATAGTAAATAAAAAATTTTTATTTTGCAATGTTTTGGGCTTTTATGATATGCAATGATTAAAAATAATACTTCCTTCATTTTTTATGTAATAAATAGTTGAAGGTAATAAACTAAATATCATTTCAATATAGTCCCAACATTGATAAAAGAACAAAAACATATAAAAAAATGAATAAAAGAACAAAAACATATAAAAAAATAAATGCCACACCTTGCATATCCTATATTAGTTCTTATTCTTATTGTAATCCTTGATATAATAATTAATCATCACTATCTTTAACTAAATTGTCTTTTTATTGAAATAATATTTATCTTAGTATATTGATATTTCATAAATAACTTTGTTAATCGTTCTTTTTCAGGGACCATTATATGGGGGATATGGAGGTTAATTTGATCCCTAAACTAGGTTTAGAATTTGACAACCTAGAGGAAGCATGGAAGTTTTGGGTTACTTATGCGGGACGAACCGGATTTGGAGCAAGGAAACATACTTTTATGAGAAGCAAGAAAGATGGGGAAATAATAACATATAGATATGTTTGTTCTAAAGAAGGTGTGCGAAAACAAGACAAGAGGGAGTTTAAAACGCATCGTCCAGAGACTAGAACTAATTGCAGAGCAAGAATGTGTGTCACACGGGTTGATGGAAAATATAGAATCAATGCATTTGATGAAGAGCATAATCATCCACTTCATCTTCCAGAAACAGTTCATATGTTGGCTTCCCAACGCAAATTAACCGAAATTCAAGCCCACGAGATCGATTTAGCTGAGGATTCTGGGCTTCAACAGAAATCATCTTTTGAACTTATGGCTATGCATGTTGGGGGTAGAGCTAATCTTGGCTACACCCAATTGGATGCTAAAAATTATCTGAAAACCAAGAGGCAAAGAAGTATGGTATATGGAGAAGTTGGATGTTTGTTGCGTTATTTCCAGGACTAGTTAGTAGAAAACCCATCATTTTATCATGCTTATCAAATGGATATAGAAGAGCAAATTACAAATGTTTTCTGGGCTGATGCTAGAATGTTACTTGATTATGCCTATTTTGGTGAAGTGGTGTCAATGGATACTACATATAATACAAATCGTGATCATAGACCACTAGATATACTTTCGGGTTTTAATCATTACAAAGGAGTGGTCATTTTTGGGGCAGCACTATTATATGACGAAACAACAGAGTCATTTAAGTGGTTATTGGAGACTTTTTTAGAGGCTCATAAGCAAAAAAGGCCTCTTACAATTTTTACTGATCAGGATCAAGCAATGGCACGGGCATTGCTTGAAGTACTTCCAGAGACAAAACATGGCTTATGCACGTGGCACTTGATGCAAAATGGCATGAAACATATGGGAAATTTGATGAAGAAGGGATCAAACTTTCTAAGTGATTTTAAGAAGTGCATGTTTCAATTTGAACAGGAAAATCAATTTGAAGAAGCATGGATTCAGTTGCTTTCCACTTATGATGTGCATGAAAACACTTGGTTGACCTCGATTTACAAAATAAAAGAGAAATGGGCATGGTGCTATATGAAGAATACTTTCACACTTGGTATGCGAAGCACATAAGTAAGTGAAAGTTTGAATGCAGATATTAAGAGCATGACAAGACCAGACTTAGATATCAATCAATTTTTCAAGCACTTTGAACGAGTTGTAGAGGGCAGGAGATATAACGAGTTGAAACGTGAGTTTGAATCACGGGAGAAAAAACCCCGATTAATTGTGCAAAGTTCCCCTATGCTACGACAACTTTCTGAAGTTTACACGACCCCTATCTTTGATTTGTTCCAGGAACAGTGGGATCTATGTGCAGCTGCTTGTATCAAACACAGGAATGAGGGAGATCCGTTATCTAAGTACATCATTACTATGGTTGATGAAGAGGGAGAGTGGAGAGTTCAATTTGATGCACATGACAAGTCAATTTTGTGCAGCTGTCGAAAATTTGAAACTCATGGAATACTGTGCTGCCATACTTTGAAAGTATATAATGTGAGAGATGTGAAAAAACTCCCAGAGCAATATATCATCAAGAGGTGGACAAAAAATGCAAGAAGTGGTGTCATACATGATATTGAAGGAAATGAGATCCAAGCAGATCCTAAACGAGAAAGTACACAACGCTATAGGCAGCTCTGTCCAATAATGATAAGATTAGCAGCTGAGGTGGCTGATTGTCCAGAAGCATTCTCATTTGTACATAAAGGGGTTTTAGAGTTGAGCAAGCAAGCAACGAAAATTTGTTTGAGTCAAAAGAGCCCAATCACTAATAGTGGTGCAAGCATAGAACCACCAAAGGCAAAAGGCTTCAAAAAGAAGGATGGTATAAGGAAGAAGAAACGACCCACAAGTTGGGTGGAGCGTTTAATAAAGAGAAGAAGACGAACTACATCACCGAACAGAGACTCATAGAGCAACCAATCTTTGGTATGAAATTATGCACGTCTTTAATTTACTATTAATATTCATAACATCGTAATGAGTATTGTCTCTTTTTAGGACCATCAAATGCAGGGTAGTATTTCGAGCATTGCACCTCAATTAACTTCTGCACCTCTATTTTGCACCTCAGCCACCATTTGTAGCTCAATCAGCTAATTGTGATCTTACTTTTACTGAAATGTTATTGGTAAGAGAAGTAGATTTTTTAATACTTTTAGCTTAATTATTATTACTACGTGATTACAGTGTGATTAATGTTGTTTTGTAATATAGGCACCACTAGGAACTCCCATGCCGTCACTTGATTCCCTGGAGTAAGCACAACTGGATGAGCACAAATAATTTTAGTCAGAATATATCCCATGTACCACAACTGAGTAAGCACAACTAATTTTGCCATAAAATATGATCTTTTTATTGAAATCAATATATTTGTGTACAATGGACTCTTTGGTACAACTTAAATTGAATAAATCTCTAGTTGTTTAATGTACAAGATGCTCCTTTCACTAATACTAAGTTGTACTTTTTGCCTATTTATCTAGGATACAAGCACTGACATGACAAGTCTTTATGGGAGAGTTGATGTTTAGTTGAAGAATGAGGCAACAGTAGGTCATGGCTTTGTTGATGTTTGATACTTGTTTCTTGTTCTTTTGCTTATTCTTGGTTTCTGCAAAATGCTCTTCTTATAACTTGCTTCATGATTCATGCAGGTCCAGGCTTCATAAGCAATTGACAGTCCAATGAAAACTGAAGAAGTCAAGATGAATGTACTTCCATGATAAAGCCCAAAATAATCAGGATTCTATATTCTGTATGTAGTTGTAATATGAAGTATTCTGCACATCTTTTTTGTTAACATAATATCCAGCACAAAATTCAGTATTCAGTATGAGACATGGCAGCTACTTCTCTTCTTATCTTCTTTGCCTCAACTTCCAAAGCCTTGGTCAATGTATCTATCTTCTTTGCTAACATCTGACAAATAGTGACCATTAACAACAATTAGCTTAGATTATAATTCTGGTTTACCTCCATATCAATAATTAGCTTAGATTATAAATAATGAAGAGCTATAACCATAAGTTAAACAAGACAAGATATTCCAGTGAAGAACCAAGAAAAAAAAAACAAGGTAGCTTCATTTCATATTTATGACCAAAGTTTCTAGCTATTACTGTGACCAAGTTTATATGGATAATTCTCAATGAAAGATGATAGACATGCTTTAGAAACCATTAGCCATAAAACTCAGTGATCGGCAAAAATATGGCCTTTGCTTACAGAATCCAGAATATCTGTGATGAAATCTATTAGTTTTTATTGTCTTCCATGTGGATAGAAGTGAGGTAAATAGGTATCTTCAAAAGCATTTATGGTGGATTCTTAAAACAGTAATGGAGTGGTCATATGTCAAAGACTCATGTGAGCAATAAATAAGTCATATAATAAAGACCAATTTTTGATCTATTGTAGATGAATAGGAAAAGAATTTAATAGTCTATAAAAAATCTAAGGAAAGAATATTGCATTCCTAACCAAAAGCAACATCTTCATTGAGAAAATATGAGTATGTTTATGCATGACAAAACAGCAGAAATGAACTTGAATGAAGACCTGCAAATTATACTTTGCCCCAACAGATAGAAGCAATTTAACACATGACTTTACTCCACTAGCTAAAACTAAATGAAGAGGTGTACTATTTTGCTCATTACGAATGTTCACATCAACACCAGCAGCAAGAATAACCTAGTCAAACACCTAAAAACAAAAATTATATTAGAAGGTAATACAAAGTGTGCATAGTTCATTTTATCCCAAGAGAATAAAAGGAAGTGCATATTTCAGCTACCAAGCAGTTAACTACTTACTCATTTTATTTCACAAAAAGATGAATCACTTACCTTAACCAACTCAACATTATTACATATAACAGGTGTATCCAAAGTTGTCTGCCCATACTATGAATCTTGAGCAGATGGATCTGCACATGCAGCAAGCAATATTTGTACCAGTTCCCTCCCTTCTACATTCAATGTGAACAAACAAGATCAGATTATTCAGCTATTGTAGTAAACAAATGGAAAAGCACATAATATTTAAAAAGTCCATGCAATAGCTCTCACTCAAATTGCTATTTTGAACAGATGAGGGGAAGTGGCAGAACAGCACAAATCATCAAATCAAGGGCAATCTTCAAACATAATCAAAATGAGGTAAATAGTTAAACAATATAATATATAGATGATATCAATGCCTCACAAGTGCATTAACATGGTATAGTAACGTATATAGTCTTGCTTCTAGGTACAACACTTTATCTTTCTCATTTAAAAGGCATTTGCTCAGGTTGTCAATGGTACTTTAATTTCCATATCATGCTACCTTACCCTTTGCAATAACTCCCAATGCAATGGTCCAGTTGTCATGTTAATGCCGCTGCATAGCAAAACAAATGAGCATATGAATTTAAAAGCTCACACAGTCAATGTCACATATGGCATAACTTGCTAACAGGAACAACAATACAAGCAATGCCATGTGACGCAAAATAATGATGGAAAGAGGGGAGAGGAAGAAGAAAGGGGGAGAATCAAAGAGAAAATGAAGGGGGAGAGAGAAAGGGAGGAAGAAGAACCTGCCATTCTCCTGCTTCCGTTGCTTCTGCTAATGCCATTCCCCTGCTTCCACTGATCTCCAAAATAAAGGAGACTTTCCACATTAGGAACCTCAAAAGAAAAGGAATTTCCCATATGTGAAATACCTGATCTGGGAACACGCCCCAAAGACACAGTGAAGGTCGGATTCATGAGCTGCAAATGAAGATGGGAGAGATCGAAGATGGAAGAAAGAAGATGCGATGCTTCTGGGAAAGAACCAACAGCTACAGATTGTGCAGGTCTGTCGAAGGCATTTTGAGTGGGTATAGAACAAACGGCCAGGATTGCGCATTATGAACGTCCGAGATTGCTCCAGCAGCAGCTCCTCAAAACGGCGCCGTTTGGATTAGTGAGGCTGTGTGTCGCATCTTGGATCGTCGATTCTGCGAACGGTCCGGATTAATGAGGCGAAGCGACGTCGTTTTGTGGAGAAGGAGGCGCTGCGCAGGGACGCGATTAGCAGGGGATCCGGATCCGCTGGCGAGTCGCCAAGATGCGGGGGTTGACCCCTGAGAACTACCGAGCTAAAATCGAGGAATCTGTGTCAGATACCCTCAAAGAACAAATACAATCACAAGTGCTCAAACCGCTTTTCCATTCTAATAATGTCCATTTGCCACCGGACAAAGATGTACATCACATAATGGAGACTTTAGTACCGGGAGATGATGTACAATTACTTGCTTCCATTTATCAAGATTTGGCGCAATTGGGCATTAAAGTCAGTATTACATACAAATCCTCCAAATTGTAAATACATTTTGGGGGGGGGGGTGTAGAGCGACAAAGACTTTATTTATGGCACAGGAAAATTACACTTGATTGCTTCAAAACTTGCTTCTGGCTTTGCGTGAGGGAAGGCTGCCACGCATATCAAACGTAGCGTTTGTGTTATTATAGAAGAAGCTATGTGGCACGCTAGGAGTCGACGGATGAAGCAAACGGTCAAGATTGGTGCAAAATGACCATCATGTTGGCGCGTCTACTGGAGAGAATCCGAATGCTATGTTAACACCTAGAAGTTGTTGGATAATTTGTTTCTTGATTTTTTTGGTTTTAAAATTTGTCAAACATGTCAAATATATGTTTTTAAAAAATGGGCCAAAATTTGTAAATCTTGAAAATATTATTTCTAGGCCAAAAGATATTTTATCAATCTTTATAAATGGGTTAAATTCGGTTTTTAAATTAATTAGTAAAGAGTTGCATTTTATATGATTTTTTTTGTATATTTCACTTATGGTAATTAAGTTTTTTAAATGAGAAATTGATTGAGTCAAATGTTTTATATGAAAAGATTTTGAAATAAGATTTCTCACAAAATAATCTACTTATCTTGTAAATAAAATCTCAGTCTAACCCAAATTTAATTTGGGTTCAAATATGAAAGCCTAAATTTGGTTTGTACTTAAAATTCAAAACTTATATATATATATATATATATTGGGGTACTTCACCTCCCTACCAACCTTATGATGATGTTTAATAAAAATTTTAGTCTGCATTAGATAAGATGTAATATTAGGTATATAAAAGAAAATAAAATGAAAAAGTGAATTAAAAGAATAAAAAAAAATAATCTTTGTATTCTTACTTTAAAAGATAATAATAAAAAAATAGATAATATTAACTAATTATTAGAAAAATATAATAAATACTATAAAAAATATTACATTATAAATTATGTTTTATTATAATAACCAAACGTAGCCTTAAATATGGCCGAAGTCCCTGCTGTAGTGGCCGAAGTTACCTTGGGGGCCAAATTTTCGATATTCAAAATTTGAGATGAACACTAAATAGTTACAAACAACTTTGTGTAATAAAATCTTACGTGTTTATTAATAGAACAGTTCATTTAACTCACTAAGAAAAAGTGTTGAATTAATAAAAAGATAAAAACATATTTTAAATGCTAATAAATAGATAGATAGATAGAAAATGAATTAATAAGAAGACAAAGAAAATGAAAATTTAAACTTTTCAATAATACTAAAACTCATGTTCACGATTAAAGATGAGAATGCTATAACACTTTTTCAAAACTGATGTGAAGTAAGTTTTACGAAAAAGGTGCCTTTTAGAAGGGGAAGACAAAATGCTTGGTAAAAATATTATAAAATTACTTTTGAAAGCATACTTAATTAACAAAATGTAATAATTTAAAAGTTATTGTAAATGTGTAAAATAAAATTAGTGTATAATAATTTTCAAAAGTTACAGTCGGCGTTTGTAAAAAAGTAGTTGCAATTTGTGTTTTAACGAGAATATATATAAATAATAGTATATAGTGTGTGATGAAAAAAATACATATATTAAGTACTTTATTATTTCAGTGCCTTTTATTTGTAATTAATGATATTTGGGGTAATTTAATATTATTTAGGAGTTATCAATTTTGGTGTTTGATCTAGGAGGTTTTTATCCCTTCATATTATTTGATTAGGTTTAGGATTTTAGTTTGATTAGAATTTATATCTTTAGCATTCTAGTGCTACATTATAAGGTTGTAATAATAATATATTTAAAATTTAATTTAATTACAAAGGATTTTTTTAGACATATTAAATTTATAATAATCACTATGTTTTTAAGGGTACCCCAAAAGTGTTTTCAAGAGCCGTTGTAGATTTTAAAAGAAATACGAGAAGAAATACTATATTTAAAAAAAAAATTAGCCAAATATAAATTCGTGGCTTTTGCTTTTATAAAAGCACTAGAAACAAAAAGTTATAGTAATCTCAAATGGGTTCCAAATTATTTGAATTAAATATTTTTTTTATTACTTCACTACCTGAAAATTTATTTTGTTTTAACCCTAAATGATATTGTGGTAGTTTTTAAATGATCAGAAAGAAGTTTATTAAAATGTAAGTAAAATTTTAAAAGATAATTTCTCCTTAAAAAATTTTTAGATAAGAAAAAAAGTTTAATATGAAATTAATATTTGGAACATTTTCAAATTTTAAAAGCTATTAATTTTTTTCTCAATTTAAATTTTTAAATCATAACCTAATTTTAAAAAAAAAAGCATTTGGACACAATGATAAAAAAAAATGGCAATTGAAATTTAAAAAAGGAAAGAAGGTTTAGATTGTGACCTAGAAAAGAGTTTCCATAGAAATTAGATAATAAGAAAAAAATTGGGGGCACAAATAAAAAAATAAAAGAAAAGTGTAGTAAATTATTGCTCGAGGGGAAAAAAAGTTGGGAAGCAACGTTTATATGCTAGGACTGGATTCTTTGAATTTCCTTAGAAGTTGAAGGAGTCAAATTTCTTATACTTGCATCGTTTCTTTTCTATATCTAACGTAAGAGATTCAAATCAGAGAAAAATGAGCTAGGAATTGGGAGTTTATTTTTATATTCAAAATTCATTACTTTTATAAAAATGAAATTCAAAATTTAACCTGAAATGGTATTTAATCAATAAGGGTGTATATAGGCAGGGCCAGGTCCAGGCGATGCTTGACCCGAAGTCCGACCCGATTAGGGTATTGGGCGTATTTCTATGCTCGTAGCTCGGCCCTGCCCGGAGAAACCCGATTTTAGGGCCGGTTAGGGCTGCTCGAGGTAGCCCTAATAAGTAAGGCTGTACATAGGTAGAGTCAGATTGAACATCTAGTATATCCGATGTCTGACCCGATTAAGACATCAAGCTTGTTTTTATACCCATGGCCTTACTCGGTCCTAATAAGTCTGATTTATGTTGGGATAAGGCGGGTTAGAGCCGCCCAAACTAATTTTTTTCAATGAATTAATACTTGTAATATAAAAATATTTATTTACAAACTTATAAGCATATATTTCAAAACAATGGACTTTTAGAACTTTTATATTTGTATCAATAATAAAGATATACTAATATAATTAGTCTTAGGTAAATATATATTGTTTCATTATTCAACAAAAGCAATGTCAATAAGCATTCACATTAATGATAAAAATAATTAAGAAGTAAAGAATATTTGCATAGGTAATAAAAATTGCAGTATGTAGAGATAATTAAATGAAATACAAATTAAAAATAATAATAAGATGACAAGATATTAATAACTAAAAAAAAAGTAACTATTAGGACAAGTTAGGCAGAACATACTTTCGCCCGTGACTCGATCCAACCCGAAATAGTTTTATTTAAAGTTATGTCCATTTATATTTTTAACACGGCCCGGCCTGGCTCGGCCCGATTAGACCGGATTCTTAGGACCAATCGGACCGATGAACACTCCTACTAATCAAGACTGGGGTGTGGCCTTTCCTGTTTTATTTATAGGTGAAGTTGAAACAGAGAAATTTGAAAAGAAAACGAGATGAAAGAAATCGTAAGACAGGCAAAATTGATGACTAGCTTGAAGCGCCCCAATGTGGTGAGATTGGTTGGTTATGCTGTTGCCCGTAACTATGAACCTTGCTTGTTTACGCGTATGTTCCAGGTACGGATCTTGTGAAGTTAACATAGTATGAGTGTTTACATGTCTCGCCTTCACTTTTTAATCATTTTTCACAAATGGTGCAGATCAACATGATATGTATGGTCAAATATTTTACAATTTTAGCTATATTCATTTCTTCAAGTTACTTCAGTCACATTAGTTGACTGCAGTGCCAAAATGTAACTAGTTGAATGCACTTTGTATTTCATTAAGTGTGTATGCTATTTCCACCCTCCTTTTGCACTATCAATTCTCATAGATTATAAATCTTTTGACCTAATAACATCAATCTCATAATCAATTTTAAAGTCAAAAAGACAAATAATCTTTTTAATCACGGGAACATGTTTCATTTGTTCTCTATATCTCTTTATTTGATTCATTATATCCAACGCCCTAAAAATAATCCAAAAATTGATTTGAATTCCTTTATTTGCAATTATTAAAATCCACCTCTACTCTCTTTACTTTGTCAGCCCCTTAGAGAGAGAGATCTGTAAATTCTCCCCAGCGCCCTTTGCCATTGTGGCATTAGCCCACCAACCTTGACGGATGAAGGTGAAGACTTCTTGATCCTTCTTCCTTATCTCCGCAGGTGATGATCTCTTGATTACCACCCCAAAGTGTAATGCCTTCTAAACTTGATTGAACTTATTTATTTATTTATTTTTAAAGTTTACTTGCATTGGGTGGGGTTTGGTTTTGTTCTGCACCACTGCAGCAAAATTGACTTTTAGCGGCCATTAATTTGCACATTAGAGGCAATAATTCTCTTTTGCTCAAGGTGGTAATCTACTTTTCCTATTTTTGGGTTCAAGTTATTAAAACCTTCTATTGGTGCAAAAGTAGTTCATAAGAAACACCTCTACATGACACAATCCTCAAACATGTTAATCATATTGAATCTGTGACTGAAAGCATTGAAGCTCTCAAGATGTCCAAGAGACCTGGATGGTGTGTAATGATTATAAAAATATATGAAAACTATATTTATTGGAGTTTGGTACTTAGGTTTCTGTATCAAACTTGCATTATTGGAGATATTTATGGTTTTTGATATTATTTTCTTTTGTGTATTTGTATGTGTTGCAATTTAGTTGATTAATTAAATTGTATAATTAGTTTAACATGTGGTATGATAGCCTTGCTCTAATTGCTTTTGCCTTGTTGAGATATGTGAAACCTTAATTTTGAAAAAAGAGAATCTCAAATTTGATAATTTCTCTATTTTGAATTTTGTGAAATTAATCAATTAATTAATTTCAATTATTTTGAATGCATATTTTGATGCATAAATATAGTTTTTGTGGTTATTCAATGTTGTGATTGAATGAGTAATATGAATGATGGATGCATTGGGTTGCTAAGGATGAAAAAAAAAATTGTTACTATGCATGTTTTGATCTAAACTTTTAGCCATTGATTTGATATGAACTTTTAATAATATGAATGTTCTAATTTAAGCATTTTGACTTTTGAATCACTCATAATGGAGCTTTATAGAGCAAGAAACGATCGAGTTTTTGTGGAAATGGCATTAGGTCAGGTCGTATGATCTAGCCAAAGGAAGGAGATTATCTCGACAATAGGTTGTTTTGGTCATCTATAAGGCAGGTTCTCAGGGGGAAATTCAGCTTTGCATTTTGGGCTTATTTAATGAAATACACCATTTTATTTAATGTTTGACAGGTCAAGCCACAATCCAGTTTTTGTTCATTTTTTATGTGTGTTTGAGCTATGTTTTCCTTAAGCCCTTACTGATTTAATTTTTTGGACATTAAAAAACATTCTATTGGGACGCTGGCCCATTGAAATAGGCCATGTATAATGGCCCTAAGTTGTTTGAGAAATCTCAATTTTTGGGGGAAAAATGATATTAGGCCCCTTAATGTCATTTTTTAAGACTTTTTTCAACCATTTTGGGTTGAAAAACTGCAATAGGCTTATATTTTGGTTTATTTAGAATTTATTTTTGGTTCATTAGGTCATTTAATTTTTGTTTTGACCCATAAATGGTTTTTGGACCTAAAATGAATCATGAAATATAGTTGTTTAATGTTATTTAATTGTCTATATTATGGAAAAAATTATTTTAAACAATTTTAACATATGTGAAATTTTGAAAAATTATTTAAGTGCTATTTAATTTGTCTAAAAATTATGAAAACAATTATTTAGGCAATATTGGTACATTTGGAACTTTGTAAAATTATTTTTGTGTGTCATTTAATTTGTCTAAATTATAAAAGAATTATTTTAGGCAAATTTTTAGTACATTTAAGAAATAATTATAAAGGGAGAATTTTTAATTATTTAATAAAATTTAATTTAGTTGATTAATTAATTAAATAAATTTTAATTAAAATAAAATTAATTAGTGCATATATATATAGATATTTAAATGGATCTATATATTGAAAAATGGCAAAATTGAGCATACTTTTTTATACACAAAAAAATGTTATGTTTAATTTATCAAACATTAATAAAACTTAACATAGTTCTCTCTCTCTGCCCCCACCTACATATATATATATATATATATATAAATTATTTACTAATTCACTTTAAATAAGTTGTATTAGACTTTAATGCACGCTACTGGTTTGAAACTGTCAACGATTACTGCTAGGGAGTTGGCGGAGCATCTTGCCCATTTGGCCATTTGGTCAACTCTAATTACTTTATTTTTTTTCTTTAAATTAGTATTTTGATTTCTTTTTTTTTTAGTTTTAAATAAAGTTCTCAAATTTTAAAAAATGTCCCAAAAAAACTCTGCTAAAATGAACAAAGCTGACAATTATATAAAATATTATCTCAATACGTTTAAAGTTATTTTAATAGTGATTGGCTCAATAAATTTAATTATTTATGACACTTATGAAACAAAATAAAAAAAGACTATTTTAATATGTTTTAAATTTAATCAACCGTAAGTTAAAAATTTTGAATATAAGTTATAAGACGGAAATATTAATTTAAACAATTTTTTTTTTCTTTACGGCGTTTAGTTTGGCGAGGTATATTCACGTTCAAAGAGGAGCTTGTATTTTCACTCAGGACAAAAAAAAAAAAGAGTTCCTCCAAGACCATCAGGTTGAAGAATTTCTCGAGCAACATCCGAAAGGATTGGAAGGTGCTATGGGCAGAGGTAGGTAAAAGAGAGAAACAAATAACGGCTTCTTCTTTGTGTAAATTTCTTTTTCGGTTTCTAAGCCTTGACTGTAATGGATTCTTCGTCTTTTGCTTTGTGGTGTTAATTTGATCAGAGGAACTCAAAGATGAAGACTGGGAGAGATTAGTTGAGCAGGATCGTAAGATGTTTCCCTATAAAACCTTAGTTGCAGCTACCAAAAACTTCATCCTGAAAATAAGCTTGGTGTTGGAGGCTTTGAATCCGTCTACAAGGTAAGATCTGTAACCAATTTCACACATTCTTTATCTTTAGTTGTTCGGAAACAAGTTAAGCTTGGAATTGGGAGTTTAATTTTATATTCAAAATTCATTACTTTTATATTGACAGGGGATGTTAGAGGATGGGAGAGAGATTACAGTGAAGAAATTATCAAAGAAGTCAGAAAAAGGAATGGAAAAATTCATGAGAGGGGTCAAATTGTTGACTAAACTGAGGCACCCCAATGTGGTGAAATTGCGTGGTTATGCCGCTTCTCGTGACTATGAACCTTTGCTTGTTTACAAGTATGTTCCGAGTACGAGTCTTGAGAAGCTTTTTTTTATTCAGCAAGTGTTTCCGTGCCTGACCCTCACTTTCTGATCGTTTCTCACAAATAGTGGAGATCAGCAAGTTAATTATGTGCAGTCAAATATTTCAAAATTTTAATTTTATTCATTTCTTTAACTTACTTCAATCACGTTAGTTGATCGCAGTACTAAAATATAACTAGTTTAATGTGCTTTGTATTTCAATAAGTATATATACTATTTGTACACTCCTTTTACATTACATTATCAATTCTCGTAGAATCTAAATCTTTTAACTCAATAACACTACACATAATTAACTTCAAAATCAAAAGGTGACTAATATTTTTAATCACACAAACATGTTTTACTGTAACTCTTTATTTGATTCATTATATGGAACGCCCAAAAAACAAAAATTCTAAAGTTGATTTTAAATGTTGGGGAAAATTTTGGGTGTGAACTCATATTAATTGATTTATTTTTATTTTTTAAAATAATGGATTAACTAATGATTTGTTAAAATATATTATAAGCCTAATTGATTAAGTAATCATATAATTTGTATTTTAATATGCATTATAATGTAAGTCTAGTTATTAATGATTAATAAGATGTAGGCTATTAGATTTTACTGAAACATATAATGGAAGAGGCTAAGAAGATATTAAATAAAAATGGACTAGATCTTCTTTTTAATTCTAATTGTGAATTAGTTTCATTGAAAGCTACTATTTCACTTAAGAAAATGTTGGAGAAAATTTTGGGTGTGGATTCATATTAACTGATTTATTTTTATTTTTTAAAATAATAGATGAATTAATGGTCCATTAAAATATGTTATAAACCCAATTGATTAAGGAATGATATAATATTTGTGTTTTAATACACATTATAATATAAGTTTAGTTATTAATAGTTAATAAGATGTAGACTATTAAATTTATTAAAATATGCAATGAAAGAGTCTAGTAAGACATTAAATTTGGAACAGAATTACCAAGAAGACTCACCTAAGGTTGATAATATTGAAGCAAACACTGAAAGAAGAGAAGAAGAAGCATGTATGGATGTTTCTCCAGGTTGTAATAATTTTTCCTCCCTTTACTTTTTATTTTTTTTGTGGTCTTTCTTAGTTCTTATGCACAGTTCTAATATTTGTCTATACCTGCAGCATCTGAAGAAGCAGCACAAATGTAGGGTGATGAATTTGAAGCAGATGTCTCAATAGGGACAGAAATTCCTGAACAAGAACCAGTGGATGAGTATCAAAGCCAAGATATTCTTTTGGATTCAAATCAAAATGATAGTGGTAAGGCTCAACTTTTATCGACTACCTTCTTTTGCAAGTCAGTAGTTTAAAATTTCTAATGAAAGACTCAAGTTTTTATTTGAGTTTTACTATTTTGAAACATATAATTAGGTCATGACAAAGGTGAGAAAGAATTTGTAGAATTTAGAACCATGGTAGTTGAAACAAGGATGCCTGCAGAAAATAATCATTCGTCATCATCTTTGGAGCTTAATGAGAATGAGGATGACAAAGTTCCTGATACATCCAGTTCTGTGGAGAATCTGCATCAGCTACATAAGAAATTGCTACTACTTGAGAGGAAAGAATCAGGAACAGACGAGTCATTGGATGGCAGTGTCATAAGTGGTATTGATTTTGGTGAGCTAACCATTGAGAAATTAAAATCAGCATTGAAAGCCGAAAGGAAGGCTTGAAGTGCTTTATATGCAGAGCTAGAAGAAGAGAGAAGTGCATCTGCGATAGCAGCCAATCAAACAATGGCAATGATAAATAGGCTTCAAGAAGAGAAAGCAGCAATGCAGATGGAAGCTTTGCAGAACCAAAGGATGATGGAAGAACAATCCGAGTATGATCAAGAGGCTCTGCAGCTTCTGAATGAGCTTATGGTAAAGAGGGAGAAAGAGAAGCAAGAGCTAGAAAAGGAGCTTGAAGCATATCGAAAGAAGGTTCATGAATATGAAATTATAGAGAAAACTATGATGTCAAGAAGAGATTGTAGCATAAGAAGCAGAACTTCATCTGCTTCTTGTGGCAACGCTGAAGATAGTGATGGAGTATCTATTGATTTTAATCATGAAGCAAAGGAAGAAAATGGCTTCTATAGCCATCAAGAAAGCAGCAGCAGCCAAAACACCCGTGGATGGTGTTATATATTTGGAGGAATCATTGGCAAACTTTGAGGAAGAGAGGGTATCAATTCTAGAGCAGCTGAAAGTACTGAAAGAAAAGCTGGTCATGTTGAATTATGAAGATGATGACATCAAATCAACAGAACATGTTTTTGTAGAGAATGGGAATGGATACCATGATTATGATGATTATAGAGGTCAGGTAAACGGATTTGCAAATGGTCATTCAAAGGAAATCAATGGTAAGCATCATCAAGGGAGGAAAATCATGGGTCCAAAAGCCAAGAGGCTTCTTCCACTTTTTGATGCAATTGATACAGAAGCAGAAGATGGGGTGTTGAATGGTGATGAGAATGGACTACATTTTGTTTTCTCGCAAAATGGTTCAGCAGAGAAGGTTGAATTGGAGAAGGAGAAGCTTGCTATAGTAGAGGAGATGGATCACTTTTACGAGAGACTCCAAGCGCTTGAGGCAGACAGAGAGTTTCTTAAGCACTGCATTAGCTCCTTAAGAAAAGGGGACAAAGGCTTAGATCTTCTCCAAGAAATTTTACAACATCTTCGTGATCTGAGAAACGTGGAACTCAGAGTCATGAATATGAGCGATGTTGCTTCATAAGAAGTTTGTTGTCAACTTCGCCAAGAGATTCAGAAAAAAAAATGGTAAAATGCTGAGTCTTCCTTACTATTGGAACACATTTTTCTCTTAATTCTCTATTGGGACAGAACTTGTTGATTTGTTAAATTCTGGTTAAATGCAGATTTGTTACATTGGAGTTGATCCGCAAGCTGCAAATCAAGCATACATTATACAGAAAACCAATGCATCACTTCAATTTTAACAAAATGTCAGTGGAAGTTCCCTGATGGAGAAGGGAGAATCCTGGAATGGTCTGTTTGATATCATGGTGGACAACAAAATGAAGCCAGTCATTTTCTTTTCTGCTTTTATCCCTTGTTATGTTGTCCATGTAAGCCCAAATTTTTGTGGGTTGTGTAGAAAAAGTTTTAGATAGTCTCGGCCTATTAAGGATAAGGTCATTGAGTTAATTATGAATAAATATGTAAGCATGTCAAATTCATTTTTAAGTAAAATTTATTTTTGACATGTTTATATATTTATTTACAATTCACTTGTTATACTTATTTTTGATAGACAGGTTCTAGTTAAGAATCTCTCCGATTGTGTCCGTCATCACCTTTAAGGAAAAGGAGGATGAGGAGTATATGCGTGTGTAGGCTTATGAGGTGAAGTCACCCTGTCAATTGGATTTTGTGAGGAAAGGCCTGGCTTGCAAAGCTGGAGAGATCCAACAAAAGGTTCCAGTGCCAGGTAAATAGGCATTAGTTTATTAGACAGACAGAATTAGGACCTACCAGTTTTGTCATTTTTTAAATCTTTTGGGGAGGAGGGAAAAGAGAGGTAAGTAGCCTCTTTCTTGTCTCTTTGTCTCTTCTTTTGCATTATTGCATCATATGGGAGTTTTGTTTATTTCTGAGGGGGGAAATCAAGCCGAGTCACTTGTAGACTACGTGTATTCATTTTGTAATTATATAAAAGTGAGTGTTTGTTTGTTATTTGGAAGTAATTTGGGTACTGTAAACTTCAAGGCTTAACTTGGATGTTCTTTAACATTAAAAAAAGAAAAAAAGAAAAATTTGAGAATAAGAAGCAAATGTTGCTTTCACAATTGATTGTCCTTCAAGAAGAAAACGACTTTTGGTAGGCAGAAAACAAACAGTTTTTATATGTATCTGTGAATGTACTGGAAGTGAAAACAATTGGAGGATTATTGAAATAGCTAGAGAAGTTTGAAATTCTACTTAAGTATGAATTAACTATGATATTCAATCGGCTTCAAAGCGAGAAGCTTCCACAATGCTTATGCGGTTCAATTATCTACCATCGTTGGATCTTTGTGTATTGAATTTGTTGATAAGTAAAACTAATAGATGAGGTTTTAATTCAAGTCTCATAAGGAGGATAGTTCAGGAAATTAATAGTGCCAGAAATCGCTTGTAATGGAAGAAATTATTTTACTTCTTAAGGAATTAAGGTCGTTTTTTCTTTTTCTTTTGTTTTTTGAAGTGTAGTAACGCAAACTCATTGTTATTAAGTAGGTCGATACTCTAAACCCCCCAAAAAAAAAATCAACTGATAAATAGGATTTTTTATTTAAGAAGGCTTTTTGTAAATATAACTATATATCAAGGTATAAATTTTAATTAATAAACTATATTCAAAATCAATGTCCATTCTTCTCCTAGGTAGAGAAAAGACAACATAGAAAGAGGAAAATAACTGATCAATTGGCCATCAAAACTATTGGTTTTTACCGTATAATCATTTGCTAAACTATTAGAAAAGAAAAGAAAAGCCGATGCTTCAAAGCCAAATGATTTAAAAGAAAATGTGTAACACCGGACCCGATGGCGGTCCCCTAGCTCTTGTAAATTAGCACTGGTTTCTTTGAACAAGAAGAGTATAAAAAAATTTTAGGCTTGAGTTGGATAAAATTATTCAAAGTGTATCTTTCTTAAATACTTATACACACACATTTATTTGATATAGAACTTGAAGCCCCCTCCGTGGAAGGTGGGACCTTGAGCACGGCAAAAGACAACCACATATTGGATTTAGAATACGAAATCATTTGAATCTATTGCATTTAATAATTAAATATAATAAATAAATTTAATGAAAAATTAAAAAAAAAGAGGGAAAATGGGTGGGACTCTCTCTGCTTTACTCTTCTTTGTCAGACCTTACTTTCCCCACTGTCTGTCTCGTCAACTCAATTTTAAATCACAAAAGGATAATGGCTTTATAAATCCCCTTCTTTCTATCCTTTTTTCCACACCGAATAATTAGAGACCATCCCTCTTTCTGCATGCTAGCCTGAATAACAGTCTTCCTTTCATTACGTAAACGAGGTATGAACTGAGGTTTCAATCTCTCTTGATCCCAAGCCAGTTTTGGTTGATGTAGCATTCTGTTGATTTGATACAGAGCAGTTCAAGGACTAGCCTCAGATCCTTCACGCACAACCTTGTTTGGATTTGTCCATATAGTATATGGAGTAAGCACAATCAGATTTGTATAATCCTCAATTTGAGCCAAGAGATGATCATCCTGAGAAAACCAGATTTGCAGCCAAGTTACCACATTTTGCTCTTCTATATGATCAACCTTGAGATAACTGAGATGCAAACTATAAAGCTCTTGCAAAGACGAGTGATTAAGAGTTTCCTGCTCTGTGTAGCAGAAAGGGCATGAATTTTCAACCCGCAACTGATGCTCTTGCATGAGATTTGCGATGGGAAGGCTATGAGTAACAAGCTTTCAACAATAAAAAAGGAAGGAAAAAAAAAAACAAAACTTTAAGAGGTGATTTGGATTTCCAGAGATGTCTCCAAGCTGTGAAACCCGTGTTAATGGCCTAAACATGATCCTGGGCCAGCAAATGAAAACCATTAGCCACCTTGTAGATACCATCTCTACATCCACTCCATACAAGATGAATTTATGAGTATGTTTCCAACAAGAGTCTTTGCACAGGCTTTTATTCAGTAAGTGTTTACATGCCTCACCCTCATTTCTGACAAATGGAGAAGAAATGTGTGGTCAAATATTTTTAATTTTTAATTTTATTAATTTCTTTAAGTTACTTCAGTTACCTTAGTTGATCACTGTACCAAGATATACCTAGTTTAGTATACTTTGTTATTTTAAATTTTCAATAAATGTATATGCTATTTGCACACTTAGCATTGTATGCTATGGTATGTGGTGAGATCTAATCTCAAATGGTGGTGACCAAGAAGTTCAAATATATTGCTATATAATTCCAACACAGATTATTGATTAAATAAATAGTTAATCTATCTAAATGCATTATCAGTTGTGACTAATATTAACAATATGAAGTTGGGGTCCTCAATCGGGGTCCTAAAAAAAAAGCACTTATGAAATAAGACAACCTTTTATACTCATAAGCAAGGTTGATTCTACATCCAGAGAAAGTGAAAATACTCGTAGAAAATAAACAAGAAAAAATTGCAAGTTATCGTGTCAATGGCTTACTTTTTCTGTTTTAATGTGATTTGATCTGATTTGATGGAGTTTTCAACTTTGTATAAATTTCACATCAAATAATTTTACATTCATTCTCTCATTTCAAATTTTGTATTATAAAAACTAACATGAATAGTGATAAAAATATGTAAAATCATCGACATGTTCAAAAGAGGCAAGGGGGTGCTTGTCCCGTAGAGGCTCAATGTGCTCTCTAAACTACTGCTCGTTACACTGTTACGTAACTCTATGTACATATCAAATTTGATGCGAAGCATGGCCATCTTAACCGATTAAATTAAATTTGAATAGTTTAACTTTTATTTTTATTTTTCAATTTTTTTATAGTAAAATATGCAAAACATAAAATATTTTTTTAAAATTTTAAATTTTTAAAAAAAGATAATTAAAATTAAAAATAAATAAATAAAATATGAACTACCCAAATTTAAACCCAATGACTTAGATAATGTGCTATACAATACTCCTCACATTGTATTGTGTATCAAATCCAAACACACTGTGTGTGGCTTCGAGGGCAAAATCCAATGAATTATCTAGTAATGAGAATTAGATTATGATTTTTTGCGTAGAAAAATATAAAACTCTTGTATTTTAGGCTGAAAAACAAAAAACTTCAATATCATTTGAGCGAATGGGATCACCTAAAGTTCTGAAATACGTGAAATAAGGAAAGAGAAAAAAAAAATGAATGGGATCTACAAGACAAATATAAGTCTCATCTTTCTCTCTTCTTATTTCATTCTCTAAAGTATTTTAGTGGATTCATATTCATCATTCGGGACCCTTTGTAAAAGTCATGGTCTTTGACCTTACCCAATTGACTTATAGAAATCCAACGTTGTCACATGATGACGAGGTAAGTGTGTGCGCCTCTATATTAGATTTAAATATATTTTTATATACCTTATTATTAAAATTTTTAATAATATTATAATTTTTTTTAAAAAAAACACAATTATATGATATTAAATTATAAACATTATATATTTATCATGTAATTATTAAAGAATTACAGGTTACATGTTTAAATTAAAAAATTGATAATAAAAATATAAAAAATGTAAATAAGTTTTGTTTTTTTCTTATATGTAATACACACAATCACGCGTAAAAGGAGAAGAATTTTACATCAAAGAGAAGATGCCTTAAGTATGATTAGCTAGTCAATTATTAAACCACTATTCATTTATATATATATATATATATATTTAAGCATGCTAATTGTTTTATTTTATTTTAATTTTTGCCCATCAAAAATTAATCATACATCCGTCTTTGTATGAAACTAAAGTTTGTAAAAACATTCATTTCTCAATATTTACCCTGGCCTCGGCTAGAGATTGCTCATTAATTTAAACCTGGACTACAGGGAATTTTTTATTGTTAATTATTCTTAATTTTTGTCCAAAATTTCCAATAGTTCAATGTATGAAGTGAATATGTGTCAAACGTTACGACCAGATTACTAGTGAAAAATAAAGCTTTTTTCTTTCTAATCTTTTTTAATTAGTAATATTAAGAAAATAAAAAATTTAAATTATTATTATACAATAATTTATATCCAGAGAGTGAGGGTAAATAATTACACCAAAAACCCCTTGGATGCTTGCAACATTTAACCGCAAATTTTAGAGAATGGTAAATAGTATAAAAGTTAAGGTTAACAATATAAAGTTTTTTACGCCTAAAGCTGGTTGGTTCAAATAGTTGAGTGGGTAAGAGTTAAGGTAATAAATCACAAGTTTTATTTTCCTACGAAACCTTAGTTGCTTGGAGGTTTTCCGAATTTAAGGAAGCAAGCAAAACCAATAAACCACAGTTAACTTGCCAGCCGAAAATAGAGGTTTGTGAACAGATTCTTTGCATCTGCATCTCACTAGGAGGGGTACGGCGTCGTGATCTTCGAAACGACGTCGTTTCAATATTTAATCCTACTCGTACACGAGGTCAACGATGCAATGTGCGCCACGTAGCCTTACAAGTCCAAATGTATTGTGGCCATCCATTTCCTTCGAGCTAAGCCGTCCAAATGTTGCCTAATCGGCCCGGCGTCTGGCTTCATCTTCTTCCCATGGAACACTGCGTTTGGCTTCGTCTTTCACCATTTCTTCCTCTCCCTAGCGTCTAGGTTCGTCTTCTTACCAACATCCGTCTTCATCGTCTCCCCCCTCGCAGTGGCTGGAGCTCTGATATCCCAGCCTTTTCTCTGAGCCATCAGGAACTTCTGTTGAGGTGTTTGAATTAGATTTGCCATTGTTACGGCAGATATGCTATTGTCGTCTTCCCTCGCAGTAGACGAAACTTTGAAATGGAAAATTCTAACACAAATGTTGCTTCATTTTTCTGATTTGATTTTATGAAAGAATGGGGATGTTGAATGTTTTATGCTAATTTTCTTTTATGAAAGAATGGGTATATTGATTGTTTTCTGAAAGAATAGGTATGTTAGTTGTTTGAATTTCTATTGCTGAGCCTGAATCAGTTAGAATTGATATTGTTAAAGTTTGTTTATTGAAAGGATGGGTTTGATTGAGAATTAAAATACCAGCTTTAAACGATGTTGTTTTGTGGAGCAACATTCTGTGCACCTCCCGGCGAGATGCAAAGAAACCGCTCCCGGTTTCTTCTTATGTCCATTTAATGGATGAATCGGGTGAGTTTATGAATCATGGATACGCATTGCCACCCGTATTCTACTTCTCCAATTCAAGAGATATATATATATATATATATATATTCGATTATCTTATTTTTTAAAAATTTAGTTTAATTATATTTAAATTTTTTATTTAGAAAATTACAGTACCTTTTGTATAATTGTATTTTTTTAATAATTATTTTTATTATCATATTAAAAATAAAATTATAATTTCATATTATACACAAAGTTAATTATTTAATAGAAAATAAATTTGAATAAAAATTTTTGTAATGTATATTAAAAGATGATGAGAGTCAAGCAGAATTTTTTTAAAGAAAAAAAATCAATTGTAATTTAGTGAAAATTTTAACCAAACTTAACATAATTTACCCTTTATATATATTATTTACTAATTCACTCTCGATAAGTTGTTTTAGATTTCAATGTACACTACTGTTTTGAAACTGTCAACGATTACTGCCGGTGAGCTGGTGAAATCTTGCCCATTGGGTCAACTTTAATTACTTTTTTTTTCTTTAAATTAGTATTTTGATTCTTTGTTTTTATTTAAAGTTTTGAATACAGTTCTTAAAATTAAAAAAAAAAAAAAGCCAAAAAAAACTCTGCTAAAATGAACAAAAGCCAACAATTATATAAAATATCATCTCAATCCAGTTAAAGTTATTTTAGTAGTGGTTGGTTCAATAAATCTAATTGTTTTATGACACTTGCAAAACGAAATAAAAAATAAAAACTCTTTTAATCAACCTTAAGTTAAAAATTTTAAATAAAGTTATAAGAAAAAAATATTAATTTAAACAAAATGTTTTCTTCTCTACGGCGTTGAGTTTGGCGAGGTATATCCAGCTCAAAGAGGAGCTTCTACTTTCACTCGAAGAAAAAAAAAGAAAAAACAGGGTTCCTCCAAAACCATCAGGTTGAAGAATTTCTCGAGCAACATCCGAAAGGAATGGAAGGTGTTATGGTCAGAGGTAGCTAATAGAGAAACAAATAACGGCTTCTTCTTTGTGTAAATTTCTTTTCCGGTTTCTAAGCCTTGACTGTAATGGATTCTTCGTCTTTTGCTTTGTGGTGTTAATTTGATCAGAGATACACAAAGATGAAGACTGGAAGAGGTTAGCTGAGCAGGATCGTAAGATGTTTCCCTATAAAACCTTAGTTGCAGCTACCAAAAACTTTGATCCTGAAAATAAGCTTGGTGTTGGAGTCTTTGAATCCGTCTATAAGGTAACATCTGTAACCAATTTCACACATTCTTTATCTTTAGTCCTTCGGAAACAAGTAAAGCTAGGAATTGGGAGTTTAGTTTTCTATTCAAAATTCATTACTTCAATATTGACAGGGGATGTTAGAGGATGGGAGAGAGATTGCGGTGAAGAAATTATCAAAGAAGTCAGAAAAAGGAATGGAAAAATTCGAAAGAGAGATAAAATTGTTGACTAAACTGAGGCACCCCAATGTGGTGAAATTGCGTGGTTATGCCGCTTCTCGTGACTATGAACCTTTGCTTGTTTACAAGTATGTTCCGAGTACGAGCCTTGAGAAGCTTTTTTTATTCAGTAAGTGTTTCCGTGCCTCACCCTCACTTTCTAATCGTTTTCTCACAAATAGTGGAGATTATGTGCAGTCAAATATTTCAAAATTTTAATTTTATTCATTTCTTTGACTTACTTCAATGACATTAGTTGATCGCAGTACTAAAATATAACTAGTTTAATGTGCTTTGTATTTCAATAAGTATGTATGCTATTTGTGCACTCCTTTTACGTTACATTATCAATTCTCGTAGAATCTAAATCCTTTCACTTAATAACACTAATCACATAATTAACTTTAAAGTCAAAAGGTGACTAATATTTTTAATCACACAAACATGTTTTACTGTACCTCTTCATTTGATTCATTATATGGGAACTCCCAAAAAAACAAACATTCTAAAGTTGATTTTGATTCCTTTATTTGTAATTATTCAAATTCAAATGTTGGGAAAAATTTTGGGTGTGGACTCATATTAACTGATTTATTTTTATTTTTTAAAACAATAGATTAATTAATAGTTCATTAAAAATATTATAAATCTAATTGATTAAGTAATGATATAATATTTGTGCTTTAATATACATTATAATATAAGTTTGGTTATTAGTAGTTAATAAGATGTAGACTATTAAATTTTATTGAAATATGTAATGGAAAAGTTTAGTAAGACATTAAATAAAAATAGGTTAGACTTTTTTTTTTTAATACTAATTGTGATTTAGTCTTATTGAAAGTTGTTATCAAATTTAGAAGAATAGAGAATCAAATTTAGGAGAATAGAAAGACCCTGCCAAATTACGTTATTCATTTAACTAATTTTATTCAATGTTTGTGATTACCATTCATGTAATCCAAATTTATACATCATCTTGACATTTGGACCTCTACTCTCTGTACTTTGTCAATCCGCTGGAGAGAGATTTATGAATTCTCCCTAACTTCCTTTGCAACGATTACATTAGCCACCCTCTCAAACATCAAATCATCTAAACCTTGATGGACCAGGGGGGGTGGTGGGCTTCTTAATCATTCTTGCCTGTTACTGTGGCAGTGGATTAATTAATTTGTCCCTTTCACCGTTTTAATTTGATTTGTTTGTGTTTTCAACTTGTATTATTTTACCTAATAAATTTGTACTACTTTTATTCACTCTCTCTCATCAAATCATCTTAACTGTAGACTTCAGAGAATGGTAAATAGTAAAAAAAGTCTAGAGAAAATTTAGATATTTTAGATCTTTTTTAATCAAAAATTTTAATAAAAGAAAGATAAGTGTATGATTTTAAAAGATAAATTTATGATTTGTACAACTTAATATTATATGGTTTTTAAAATTATATATATATATATATATATATTATATGTTTATCAGGAAACTTAATAATAAAGAGATAAAGAATTCCACCCAAGTATAGTTTTAAAAATTAAGGCTAATAATATAAATTAAACATATTAATTTTTATTTGAATACATTAATTCTAAGCCTAATGCTAAACAAAAAGCTCTATTTGACCAATATTACATTATTACTGAAGCAATAACAAGGTGATGTCATTTTCACCCAAGCATATGCAGTAAATAAAGCTTCTTCTTTTTTTTTCATCTTCCCAACCCAAATTATTTGGTTTCTTTGTAGGCGATGAATGTAACCCTCCAAGTCCCAACAGTAGAGAGCAGATTAATTGGAAATGGAGGTATAAAATAATCAAAGGCATCGCAAATGGTTTGAATTATCTTCATGGTGGCTCCCGCGGCCGCATCATCATCCACCGTAACGTAAACCCTAGAAATATCTTGCTTGCTCGCAAATGGAGGCCAATAATTGGTGGATTTAACCGAGCTCGCCTATTAGATGAAGATGAAAACCATGTCTATACGCATGTAGTTGGGACTAGGTATGCGTTTGTATTTGAAGTATGAAAACCTCTCTCTCTCTATATATTCTCATAAAGGATCCTATTTATATGTGGATTAGGTTCTGCTAGATACTGATACTAAAAGCTTGTGAAATATACAGTGGATATATCGCTCCAGAGTATTGGAAAGATGGATATCTATCAGTAAAGACAGATATATATAGTTTTGGAATTTTGGTACTGGAGCTTATCAGTGGCAAAAGATATCGGAGTCGGACATATGAAAAAGACCTTCTTGATTGGGTAAAGACTATTTTCTTAACACTCAACAAGCAAACGTATTAACAAAGAAATTATGTATGATGCCCATGGCAGATAAGTCATAACAGAAGCACATGTTTTTTCAACAGCTGGAAACTGTTTTAGTCCCAAATCTCTTAGTTACTTAATCCATACAGGAGACATTGTTAATTAAGTTACTTTCTTTTTTTTGTTGGCAATAGGCACACATACTTTACGAAAGAAACAGGAGCCTAGAATTCATGGACCCTGCTTTTGTAGATTCTGCAATAACTGAGCAAGTGACAAACTGCATCATAA
The DNA here is from genome assembly GCA_026724425.1 of Erythrophleum ivorense. NCBI lineage: Eukaryota > Viridiplantae > Streptophyta > Magnoliopsida > Fabales > Fabaceae > Erythrophleum > Erythrophleum ivorense. The sequence goes on from JAIUCV010000009.1 coordinate 49,353,523, forward strand.
TAGGTTTACTATGTGTTCAAGGTAATCCAAAGACACGTCCAAACATGGATCGTGTTGTGTCCATGTTAAAAGGGAATCAGGGCATTATGGGAATTCGAATTGGCAAACCAGGATTCTTAGGTTATGGCGAATATGAGTCCATTGATTCTGATGTCAGTTGGCAACAGCCTCAGCTACTCCAAGATGCTTATCAAGGTTATATTTTCATTCCTTAAACATATACATAATCTTCATTTCATGCTATCTTGGCTATACATTAATAGTCTAATGTTTTTAAGTAACCTGCAGCATCTGGAGAAGCAGCACAAAATCAGGGCAATGAATTTGAAAAAGCAGTCTACACTGGGGCAAAAGTTCTTGATTACATGCCAGTGGATGAGCGTCAAATCCAACATAGTCCGTCAAATTCAAATCAAATCTTGAAGAAAGACAAAGACCCACTTAGTAACTTGTTCTTTTTCAAGTTCATTATTTAAATTGTGATAATATGGACGAATTTTTTTTTTTTTTACCTTAGAAATATACAGTTAGGTCCTGACAAAGAAAAGGAAGAATTTGTAAACTTTAACCCCTTGTTTGGTTTGAGGGGAGGGGAGGGGAGGGGAGGGATTTTCCTCCCCTCCCCTTGTTTGGTTTGCATAATTGGAGGGGAGGGGAGGGAAAATTTCATTAAACTTTCCCTCCCCTCCCCTTCTCCCCCTCCCCTCCAATTTGGGGGGATTGGGAGGGTAAGTTATATTTTGGACTAAAATACCCCTATATTTATTTATTTATTTTTATTTATTTATAATTTTTTTTAAATAATTATAATTATAAATAATTTCTAATATTTATTTAATTTAGTAATAAAAATATTAAAATTTTAAAAATAAAAAAATAATTAATTATATTATTATTACTTTTAAAATATACAAGGGTAAAATAGTCTACATATTATTATTTTCCCTCCCTTCCCCTCCTGAACCAAATAATATATCATTAAAATCCCTCCCTCCCTTCCCCTCCCCTCCATTAAAATCCCTCCCCTCCCCTCCCCTCAGCCAAATAATATATCATTAAAATCCCTCCCTCCCTTCCCCTCCCCTCCCCTCCCCTCAGCTGAACCAAACATAGCCTAATAAAGACAATCTGTCGGAGCAACAAAAGGAGAATTTTGTACTGTTATTTTGTTGACTTTAAAATCAAATTGTACTTGGTGATTCATGATCAAAGCTAAGTTTTTACTCACTTAGTACAAGGGGTATTTATATGCATGTCCTTTTTCATTAAAAGAAATAGTATATGAATTTATTTATCTTTTTAAATTCATACACACAGTGCAGATTTTTTTCTTTCTGTCTAGGCTCTATATGACCAGTCTAATATTTTTTAATAACCTGCAGCAATTGGAGGAGCAACTCAAAACCAGGGCGATGAATATGAGAAGGCAGTCCACGTTGGGGTAGAAATTCCTGATTATATGCTAGTGGGTAAGCATCAAATCCAACTCAGTCCTTCAAATTCAAATCAAATCATGAAAGAAGATGAAGACCGACATAGTAATTCATTCTTCCTCAAGTTCATTATTTACTCAGTACATAGGGTATTTATATGCATGTCTTTTAAAAAAAAATTGTTTATGAATTTATATATATTTTTAAGATCATACATGCAGAGTACAAGTTCTTAACCTGTGATAAAGACAAACAAGTAACTGTTTTTTCTTTCTGTAAATTTATTCTCCCGTTTTCTGAGCGTCGGACTATAATGGATCCTTTGTCTTATGCTTTATGTTGTTTGATCAGAGGGACACAAAAATGAAAATTTGAAGAAAAAAATAGCTGCTCAGAATTGTCAGAAGTTTTCCTATGAAACCTTATATGATGCTACCAAAGGATTTGCTTCTCAAAATGTGCTAGGTCAAGGAGGCTTCGGAGTGGTCTACAAGGTAAGATCTCAATTTGAGAAATTTTGCCCATTAATTGTTTATGCTATTAACCCAACTCACAATATATTCTAATGAAGACATGGTGGTTGGTGGCCCTTTGCCCTGTGCTGTTGACAGGGAAAGTTGGATGATGGGAGAGACATTGCAGTGAAGAGGTCAACAAAGATGTCTGAAGAACAGAGGAAAACACTTATAAGGGAGGTAGAGTTGTTGAGTAGGGTGAAGCACCCCAAAGTGGTAAAATTGCTTGGTTATTGCACTGATGACAATGAATGCTTACTTGTTTACGAGTATGTTCCCAATAAGAGTCTCGACAAGCTTTTATTCGGTAAGTGCTTACATGCCTCACCCTCACTTCTAATCATTCTCATCACATTTTCGATTAATGCAATGTAACTAGTTCTAATCTTACAAATGTTGTGGAGATCAGCATGTAATGTGTGATCAAATATACTGTTATTTTAAAGTTTTAATTTTATTAATTTCTTTTAGCCACTAAGTCACATCAGTTGATATTTTGACTCAGTAACACAAATCACATTTGCCATAGTATAAAATTTTAAGGTTAAGGCTAGTTGGCTCACTGGCAAAGGGATCCGATGAGACCTTCACATTCACTCATGTTTTGTGGATTCGCATTGTCAAGAATTTGTGTTGGTGGTCATTCTTTCTTACAGAGATCCTCTAATGCCCAGTTTCTAGGTGAGTCTTTATTCACCCCTTCATAGACCCTATCTCGATGTTGATCCCTACACCAAGAGTACTAAACATAAGTGTCATGAGATTGTTTAGTGCGAGAATGAAGAGGGATCTCGAGTATGCCAAGAGTAACCTATGTGCATTATCATTTTTATGAACCATAAAAAAAAAAGTTAAGGTTAACAATATAAAAATTTGAATAAATTACATTAATAACCTTCTTAAAGTTTGGTTAAATTACACTTGATATTCCTTTTATTTTAAAAATATCGTTTAGCCCCCTTGCATTTGATGTATACTGTAGAAACCTACTCTAATTTATTTTTCATCAACAAAATTAACTGCATGCACTATATGAGAGTATGATTTAATTTATCCTTATTATGATAATAAAAGTAGCTAAGATTCTAAGTTGATGTTAAGCTTTATAACATGATAATGTAATTTTATTCTTAATTAATATGATAGAAAAATAATTAATTAATTTTGTTTCTGAAAAAAGTAGATATTGTGTGAAAAGTTAACTTTGATGACAAACATAAAGTTGGAAAGAGATTTTGCCAACAAATATCAAATTGTTAGAAGTCTAATGATATTTTTGAAATAAAAAGGATATAAAGTGTAATTTAGCCAAACCTCATGGAGGGTTAATTAGTGTAATTTATATTAAAATTTTTATAGTTTTTAAATTTTATTTATATAAGTTGATTCTGATCCCATTGTCGTAAAGCAGAATAGCTTTTTTAGACCAATGTTGCTGAAGCCATAACAAGAAGATGTCCTTTTTACTCAAGCATGGGCACTAAATATGGTTGTTTTCTTACCAATCTTCCCAATCCCAAATTCTTTTATATTTCTTCTTTTAGCTGATGAATAACTTACAAATCTGTGTAATGCTACAGGTCCCAATGGGAGAGAGCAGGAGCTTGATTGGACACAGACGTATGCCATAATCATAGGCACCGCAAAAGGTTTGAGTTATCTTCACGGTGACCCCCAAAACTGCATCATCCACCGTGACATAAAGGCCAGCAATATCTTGCTTGATCACAGATGGGTGCCAAAAATTGCTGACTTTGGCAGTAGCCGTCTATTCGATGCAGATCGAACCCATGTCTCTACTGATGCAATAGTTGGGACTTGGTATGTGTTTGAATTTCAAGCATAAAAAAATTAAAAGCCCCTATTTTTAGAGAGAGAGAGAGTATTGCAGACAGCGTTTTAGCTTAACACTATCCTTGAACCATTCACTATATATATTATATATGCATATAGAAAGAGAGAAAGCCATTTGTATGTGGACTAGGTTCTAATCATTTGCTAATTTAAGGGGTGAGAATGAGATTGACCAAATTTATATTAATTTGATACAAGACACTAAAAGCTTGTGAAATATATACAGGGGATATATCGCTCCAGAGTATTTGGAACTGAGACGAGTCTCAAAACTGACAGATGTATATAGTTTTGGGGTTATGGTGTTGGAGCTTGTCAGTGGAAAAAGATACTATTTTGATCCACCGCCACAAGACAATGCAGTAGGCTTGCTTGATTGGGTAAAGACTACTTTCCTTATCACTTATTAGCCGAATGTAATTAACAAAAATTATTGTATATTGCTCGAAACAGATTACAAATACTATATTTTTGTACTGTTTGCAACAGGCATACAAACTTTTCAAGGCAGGCAAGACCTCAGAGATCATGGACCCTGCTTTAGCAAATTCAGCAATCATTGGACAAGTGAAAAAGTGCATTGAAATAGGTCTACTATGCACTCAAGGTAACCCAAAATTACGTCCTAACATGGAGAGTGTTGTGTCCATGTTAACAGGTTATCAAGGCCATAGGAAAATCTCAATTGGCAAACCAGGAATCTTTGGCTATCGCTCAGGCAACCTTTTTAGTGAGTCTGAACCCTTAAATTTTGATTCCAGTTATTCCAAGATGCTTATCAATGTTTTCTGTTTCTTCTTGATACATCTACATAATTTTTATTTTATGCTCTATCTTGGCTTTACATGAACAGTCTAATGCTTTTAAGTAACATGTCACATTTGGAGATGATAATTACATTTAGAGGGGGTGAATTAGGTATATAAAAATTTATGCACAATCAACTTTTACAAGATATCATAGCTAAAGTAGTCACAAGGCCACAATATGACAGCGTGTACCTCAACCTAGTGGTTAAAAGAGGCTTAATAACTTAGAGCATCAATGTCTTGACGCAAACAGTGACAGCGGCAAACAAAAACTTGACAAAACTTAAGGAAGTTAGAGCAAATATGATGTAACTCGTTCAAAGACCAAACTCAGCAAAATGGCATCACTAGCACTGATATGCAGAGCTAATAAAGTTCCTTAAATATAGTAGCAGTACAAATGGAAGAACGCAGCATCTGACTTACACAGGTGACAAGAAAGTTAGAGATAGAATACAATCACAATGATTAAGTAATTCAAGTACATTATAGGTAATCCTAATTGACAAGCAATTAATGTTAAGCAATATAGAAATCAAATAGTTAGAGGAAGAGAAAGATCACAATTGCACTTGTTAGAATTTTGAGTTATTCATGATAGGCTAACCTATGAACCATTAACCCAATCTAATTCAATTAATTCATTAATTAATTTATATTTGAATTTACAATGATGGTTGTTTTGGGGGAAAAAAAGAAAAGAAAAGAGCGTTACAAATAAATAAGTTGTTGTAAGTTTTTATCATGTTTTTTTCTTCTGCATTGAAAACTTGCACAGACCAAAGAGGACAGAGATACAGAAAGCCTCTAAGAGCATTTGGATTTTGGTGCATCCGTCTTGGAAGCAGACCAGGATTCTATTAGTGATCTTGATTAGAACTGCTATGGGACTGAAATTTTGAAGACTTAGTCCACTATTACAAGTAAGTATCCGAGTCCTTCAATATCAGCATTGATCTTGATTTGGTCAATATTTTCTCCTCATTAACATTTTCTGCGCAATAAGACTATGGTAAGACTGAACTTCTTATCTTTCTTCTTCCTTAAGTTCATAATTTTAATTTTATCATAGTGTAGATGAAATTTTTTTGAATTTTGAAATATATATTTAGGTCCTGATAAAGATCAAGAAGAATTTGTAGACGTTGAAGACAAATCTGGTGAAGCAAGAAAAGGAGAACCCATGTATCATAACTTCGTAGACTTTAAAGCCAATTTCCACTTGGCCCGTTTGATTATATGCATATTAGGTATGTAAGGAGAAAGAGAATGTAAAAAGTGAATAAGAAGGATAGAAAATAACATTTGTACTATTATTTAATAAAAAATAATAAAAAGAGATAGATATTTTAAGTAATAATTATAAAGATATATTAAATATTACAAAAACGATTACTTTGCGGAGGTGAAATTAATTATATATATATATATAATGGATTTTTGTTGTACATCATATAATATTTTAAAGTGCTCTTCCTTGCAACAACTCAAGTTTAAAAAGGTGCAAGACTCCGAAACAAATAATTATAAAGTCAAAATGTTCCCATTTCAAAATTTTAAGAGCGTATCGGCCAAAAATAAAAATCAAGAGTGTGTTAGAACTTAGTAGTTATTTAAAAAACATTCTCAAAGTGATTTTAGAAGGGTGTTTGAGAACCTCGTGAACTTATTTTTTAAATATTGGCATAATGTTTTTCTGGGCTTTCCCAACAAAGGAGAATTTGTTTTTTCCTTTTCAAGTTTAGATACTCTCAATTTTTTCCTCTCAATTTTTTTTTCAAACTTAAAGAGAAATAGATATTTGAGTAAATCTTGTTTGAATGTAAAAAACTCACTTGAGTAATGTTATTAATTTAATATTTCACAAACTTATTATATTATTTTTATATTTGATAATATGATTTTGTTTTAATTTAATTAATTTTTCATTTTCATAGATGTGTTATTATCATTTTAATGTTCAATATAAATAAAATTAAAGCAGCTCCTAACTATTGAAATGAAAATATATATATATATATATATTAGATATCAAATTAATAAGTAACATACTTATTGAGAAATAAAATAGAATTTTTATCTTTATAAATTAGTCAAATCCATTAAAGTGGCTTTTTGACTTATATATATATATTAAAAAAATAATATATATATATATAATTGTTAAAATAAATTTTCGAAATATATAACTAATTTTTTTTCAAACGTGAAGTGAAAGGCTTTGTGTCATAATTTTTTTTAATATTATGGGACACGGAGTTACAGACTTTATGTCCCTTTTAAATATTTTTATTTTTAATTTTTAATTTTGAGGGACGTGCATCTTGTGGCTTCGGGTCTCTCTTTTAATTTTTTTTAAATGGATAGTCTTACATATTTTTCTATATAAATGGGCTAATATTGTTAAATCCCAACTATACTAACTAATCTCTGCATAATTAGTAAGTAATGGAAGATACACTAACATAACTTTATATCTAGTTTGATCTGGCATTATGTACTCCCCAATCAATCGCAGGATGTATGCTCGAGTGAATTGCCGAATAATATCGTCATCTACTCATCTGGCAAGTTGTCAAATGTCTGTACCCGCCAAGAAATGCTCAACCTCTGCCCATTTAATGTCCTTTGAGACAATGTCACACCAAGTAGCTCATTGCAGACAAGTGACTAGTTATATTCTAATCATCCACATACTGTGTTCTTTGTGTAAGGTAGACCCAGTTGGATAGTAACGTCTTGTAGTGTAATCGTACACTCACCCCTGATCAAGTGAAAGGTATGTGTATCCGATAGCCACTGTTCAATAAAGGCCAATACAAGTGCGGCATTGAAATCAAAATACCTAAGTCATAAGACACCATAAAAATCAACCTGTACAAGATACAGGACAATAACTAAAGGGGGATTGAATATATGATCTTCTTGTGCTATTTGCCGTATGTGCATAATTCAATCTTCCTATGTTATTGCATTAAAGAAAATGTCATAAAGTTAGTTAAATCAACAATGGACAACAAAACAAACTTTTAACTTACCCTTCCTTGCTAAATAGCTTAGGATATATGGCGAGATTGTAAATATAATAGAAACTTATCCCCTGGTTTGAGATAAACAACACTCTGGAGAGGGTCGATAATGGCTGTTAAGAATAAAAATATCTGTCAATAGTAATACAATAAAAATACATATGTCAGAGCAAATCAAATCATAAGTCAATAATGTATTACTAATAAGTCAAACTAATGATTAACAATTCATACACAATCAAGTTAAATCATGTAAAGGTGAAATATAATTTACAAAGATATTATCAATAAGTCATACATTATCAAATTAAACAAATTATGACTTGTTTACTATTGATATGTAATCTTGATACAAATGATCATAGACAATGAATATTTAATTTACTCCTATAACTATAACTATCCTTGTCGTTGATGAGAGGGGCATGTGGCGTGATTGTGTCCAATTTGTTTACATAGCCTATATCTTTAGTTGTTTCTGGAGCTTTCTTGCTAATCCATCTCATTTCGTATTCGTGAATACTTAGATTGTCCTTTTATTTCGAATCATGAAAGGGTAAGGGATCAATCGAGGTATATTTATACGAGACCAATAAACTTCTTTTTTCATTGGACGAAATTCTATCTTGTAGGCATTTAGTATCGTTTCAAGCTGAAAGATATTGTGCACAAAATTTAAGGAATCAAGACAAACTTTGACACATGCAGCAAAACCATGTTGACAGGAATATTTTTAGAGTTGAAATTTGACAGTCACATATCTGGTTCTTAAGACTAACCTTACAAATTCACTTATACTGTTTGTTAAAGGGATCATAAGGCTTTTCAACCTCGAACTTAGAAAACTTTCTATCAAAACCAAGGACGGATAAGGCAGATGTTTTTGTAATTCTGGTTGAAATTTTCTTGTAGATATCTTTAGAAAATAAGCTGCCCGCTTATATCTGGGCAAATATGATCTGTGCCCACTCAACCAAATATCTATTCAATCAATATATTGTAGCCTTGACTAAGCTGATTATAGGTAAGAATGTAACACTTTTGAAAACACTGTTTATACACTATGCTAAATTTGTTGTCATGTGGCCCCAGCGATACCTATTTATGTTATATGCACATGACCACTTACTCTTTAGTATATTCCTCTATCCAATTTGTCGCTTCTGAATGTAACTGTTGTATTTGTGTCAATTGTTCATCAACCAAGTGATACTCATTCAAATATCCGATGTTGACAAACTTTTTTTTCAATCGCTTGGTCCTAAACATCATATTTAAATTACTTGCAATATACCGTAAATAAAACATGTGATGTGCGTGAGGTGGTTATCAACCATTTTCTAGATTTGCGATTACTGCTAATATTCTCAAATGATGGTCAGATATCAAACAAATGTCTTACTTGTTCGGCACAACTCGCCTCCTGAGGTTATTAAAAAGGCCACCTCCATGCCTCATACATTTCACCCTCAACAATGGCAAATACAAAGGGAACAATTTTTTTAGCCCCATCTTGTAAACTGGCAATAAGTAACGTTCTCTTATACTTCTCATATAGAAATATGCCGTCTACTTAAATAATTGATTTTAAGTGATTAAAGGCATCGATACAAGATTTAAATGTCCAGAACACCCTATGAAACATAAATGTCGCTTCTGTATCTAATGCTGTCTGTGAGAATTTCTTAGTAACAAATTTAAAGTATGAGCCTGGATTGAAGTGCTGGACGGCAAACAATCATCTTGGGAGAACTATATATGATCACTCCCAATTTTTAAAGGTAATTGCAATTATCTTTTGCTTACCACACCATGTTTTTTTATAAGACATTATATTCAAAGATACTATGTATCCTTTCAATGATATCACAAACAGAAATAAAGAAATTTTTTGTGACCATATACACAATATTCGATGTAATTATATTAGAATCTAGTTTCAAATGATCTTGTAATAGCATGGAGGAGACACAAGTAAGTGGTCTTGCATGCTTTGTTACTCATCAATCATTTTCTCCTTCTAATTAATAAGCCCTTATCCGCCAGTAACATCAAACATCATATTCTGAACAATGGTACTTCATGTACTTTATTGATGATTGGTGCACTTTGAATATGTGATGCGTGCGAATTGAATAAAGTTTCACAATATGACTCATTGATTGCTTATCAGAAAATCACATGCCAACATATATCTCCTAGTCATCATTTAGATCGATGATCCCCTCCATGTTAGCTATCTCAAATTCACTCATTGCGGCATTATTAATCTGAGACAAAAAGGTAAATTTCCAATTAAAATACTGGTTTAACAAAGTGATTGAACCTCCTTCAGCATCAACACCATCAATATCATTGTCCCTATATTCATTGCTATTTGGTAGAGCATCATATTCATTCTCTGCCTCAAACTCATCCATTATATCTTCAGTCACATCTAGGGGACTCGAAGGATTGTTATTACACATTAACAGTTCGAATGAACTCGGTTGAGATATGTAATTGACGAGCAACATTTGTTAAGTATTAAAAGATTGTGTTTCAAATAGATGAACATCTTTGCGATAAGAGTTAAACAAGGAATTGGCTTATCAAGTCTATCAATTTGACTTGTACATGAATTTGTCAACAGCTCAATGACATCATTTTCTTCGACACTTGGGCCCACATCATTAGTTGGGATGTGCGCATATAATTCTGGTGCTCGTAGTTGGGATGGAAAGTGCTAGTTTGCTTGTTACATGGTTTGGATATCTAAGTCGTTTTCTAATATACACGGCAAGTATCAAGTTGGATTAAATGACCGTGGATATCCGTACATCAACTTAGACACATATTGTCTTAACTGAAGTCATAACTTTTCCCTAACTACACTCTTCAACTGTTTGAGACTAATGTCAGCGTCGAATTTTAATAATTTTAGCTTGTCACAAACAAATATTGTTCTCTCATTGGTATAAAATTTTTTTCTATTTGCATAAATACATGTAATCTCCTTTATTCTACTCGTTATGAAACTTATCCAATGTCTGTGTGTAAATAACAATCCAATGCAATACATTAATATTTCATGAATCTTATCTCATTTGCATAACCTTCAATCTTAATTAATATTAATATTTCAATCTTAATTAACACTTAAACGCAATGGGTAACTTTACAAAAATGATCAAAGACAACAAATAAAGATAATATTAGAATAAATTAAAGAAAAGCAAATAATAAATTAAAGGCAGAAATTGACAATAAATGAGAACAAAATATCATGTGAAAATTAACTGTAAACCTTAAAAAAAACTGATAGATGATTTAAAGGTAAAGTTTTGAATGTAAAAGTTGGAAGGGATGGAATGAATATCAATTGAGGATAAAGGAAGAAAAATGAGAAGCAATATTGAGTTGAGGATGAAGGAAGAAAAAGAAAAAACACGATTGAGAATGAAGAAAAAAGAGGAAGAGAGTGAAATAATGGGAAGAAGAAGCCTTTATAATTAGACATATAATTTTTTTTTTGTAAATTATTGACCTTGACGGATAAGTTTGATTGGTAGGTCAATTAGAAATTTAAAAAAAGTTTATTTTTTTAAAAGAGGGACACGAAGTTGTAAGTTCCTTGTCCCTCAAAATTAAAAACAAATTAAAACATTACAAAAGGAAAAATTTAAAACATTACAAAACGAACGTAGAGCTTGTAATTCCATGTCCCATAATATTTTAATATATATATATATATATAATGCAGAACTCGTAGCTCCATATTAAAAAAAATTTAATATATTTGGGGAAAAATTTTTTATTGTTATATATGTTTTTCTTTTGTTATATATATATATATATATAAAAGTAAAAAGCCCCATTAAAGCTCTATTTTATTTTTCAAGAACACAATGCCAAAAAAAATATGACTTTTGCGGTGGTTATTTTTAGATTTAGCGACGTTTGCAACCACTACTAAACATTTTAGCAGTTTTTGCAAAAAAAGCTACAAAAACATCCATCATAAGTGATATAATGATAGTTTTTTTCAACTATGGGAACAATTGTCATAATAGATATATAGTGTTGCCATTTTTCATCGATTATTTAGCGACAATTGATCATCAATTGTTGGTATTTATATATTGCAACCGCTACTAATGTTATAAGCATGACTAAGAAAATAAATTATATATAATAATCACAATCGACGTAAATTTTAAATTAAAATCAAATAATTAATTAAATAATCATGAAAATTAAAATTCAAGTTTAATATATATAATAACAATATCATATAAATAGAAGTCTTATAAGTCAATAGTATCTCAAATATAGTTATAATAACATTCAATAAAATTTTCTACAAGGCACTTGATCAATCTTAAATCTGCTAGTACTCTTAATTAGAAGGGGATAGAAAATAATTTGTTATACTTTTTCGATGTCTATTTCCTCAATTAGGTACCTAAATTAAAATATAAAATATTATTAAAAATATACAAAAATTAAAATATAAGCTATAAATATTGGTCCATAAATTCTTTATAAATATAGTTTCATATATTAATTTAATTATTAAGTATTACCCACATGTATGCATATATGTAACACCATTTGGTTAGTTCAATTAAGATAAATGCTAAAAGAAAATTTTGGAGAAGGAAAAAAAAAGTTTCATGTTACCAAAAAAAGAAAAAAAGAAAAAGCTTATTGAATTAGTCATGACAAGAAAATCTTCACAAGGTGAAAGTTACAGGCAAATGGTACTTATAATATAGTATTCAAAGAATGTGGGTGCCTACAACATGCCACCCTTCCTTCCATCTCCATTCTCTACAACCATATATATAAAATTCAATTCAACTCAAATTGATAAGATATAATCTTGCAATTGATTTAATTTTTTTATTGAAACAAATCCTATAAAATTCATTACGATTGTGTCTGATGTATATATATATATACACATTTGAATATTTTACAATTTTTAATTAGTTTTAAATTTATTTATTAAAAAATTAAACATGAAATATGCCAAATATGTAGATGTGTGTGTCTATATATATATATTGTTTAGAAAATTTACAACATGTCAACATGTTCAAGTCCAAATATGTCAATATCTTTTGGTATATAGCCCCTGACCCTGCCATCATTACAACAAATGGTTTGATATATTTTATTCACTCCTAATCTTTGGGATGGTTGAAAGGTCATGTGCATAATGTATATCACCGTAAATTTTCAAGAAATTAAAATTTGGTCAAGTCACTTATACAATTGTCAATCTCAACAAGAAAAGGTGGAGACATTTACTATAGTTCTGCAAATAAGTTTATTTGTTTCATTACCATATGCAACCATCTTTTGCCTTTTTTTTGTTTGGGTCTTTTTTTTAAAATTTTTATATCAATTTTTAGGCCATTTTTGTTAGTTTCATGTCCTACTCTCTTATGAGGCCCATATTTAAAGAGTGGGTATCTTGTTTATAGTGATTATAGATAGCATTTGGAACCAATAAAAAATAAATGAATAAATAAAACAGCAAGTCATCCAATCATTATAAATAATCAAGCCCTAGATTATTTCCATTACATTATTAATAGATTCAAGCATTAAAAGGTAAAACTAAATTCAAAAGATCAATTTATTTACGATCATCAAATTTTCATTTTTAAGATGTACATTCAACCAATTTTAAAAAATAAAAGTTCCAATGAATAACTCCAATAATAAAGTTCTGACATGTAATTGTACTAGAAGGAACATCTAATCATTATATTCATTCTATGAACATAACAGGTTACTTGTGAAAATGAAATTTGTTGCCAGGCATCACGCCACTAAAAGCATTTCACTTGGAACTTTCATCAAGCACCCTACCTACAACCATTTTCTTAGAACCTGATCAGAAGCATTTTTCTTAGTTTAGATTATGTTATTATATTTGGATATAAAATTTAAAAAACAAAATTAGTAACTAATTTGGTAGAAATATAAAGTTGATAAAGATTAATAATATATATGTGATACGTTTGCTTTGCTAATACATATGCCTAGATTTATACATAATTCTCTTGTTCACTTGTAAATTTTGTAGTTCCTTATATACTTGACTCTTAAATTTTGTTGAATTTTTATTGTCATGTTTTGAATTAAGAAATTTTTTTAATTATAAACATTTTAAAAGAAAAGAAAAGAAAAGAAAAACACATCAGATTTCATTAAAAGAAGACCCAAGCATGATTGCACCACCTTAAAAAGAAATCTATTCATGATGAGATAGAGAAAGAAGAAAAGGGATGTGGGTTGGTGAAGAAGTTGCACAATAAAGATAAAAAGTGTCCCTAGGTCATTTATTCATATCTGAGAATGGTGATATTTATAAAGACTTTACTGATTGATACACAAAGTAAAAAACAACGCGTAGACATTGTATACCAAGACATCTATAAAGACTTCACTAACTAATCAACATATTGTAGTATATTTTTATCATGTCAAAAAGGATAATTATTCTTTCCTTTTTCTTTCTTTTCCATATTTTAGATATTGGATAGGAGTAGGACACATCGGTACTTCACCAGATCAAAACAACAAAAAAGGGAAAAAAATTCATCCAATCATAAAAATTACCATAGAAACCCCAAGTTCATGATCTATGGGAATATGCTTAAAGGTTTTCCATAAGAAAGAATTGTCATTCAAGAAGCATATCACATACAAGTCAAATAAGATAATACTTTGACAAGATAATTTCATCTTCTTAACATAAGCAAAAAAAGAATACACATCTAAAGTGTTCAAATCAAGAACAAAAAATCCGTCAAGAACAAAAGATTAAAAAAAATCAAGCATTTCAACAAATTTTGTGCTATCAATCATTCAGTAAATCTTAACAAATGAAAGAACATAAAAAAAAATCTCAAAATGGTTGAAAATGAAGAATATAAAGAAAATACCAAAAAAAATGGTTGAAAAAATATAAGAGAAATGCAAATTTGATGCTGGTGGCAGTAACAAGGGAATTGGTCAGTCAGACGACAACAAGAAGGACTCATAGTGGCTGAAGTGGGTGAGCAAATGTGGCTGATCTCCTTCGTGGCACTGTAGCAGAGAGAGAGGACAAGGTTTTGGGTTTTGCAGATCTGAACTGTTGAAGGTGGTTTTTTTTTTGAAATGTTTTAGCATCTGTTTCACCCGCTGCTAAAACATCCGCAGCAAAACCCTAATTTTTAACAGCGTTTTTCATCAACCACTGCAGTTTTGCGGCAGTTGACAAAAACGTTTAGTCCATTTTTAGCAGCGGGCAAGAGCGGCGAAATTCTATTTTTTTGATAGTGACAACTAGTAGATAATCATTATATATTACATTGGCTTAACATTGTCAAAATTGAAGTTTAACATTTTGATATATTCACAGTTACGTGTACGGTATACCCACTCTGAAATAGTTCTATGCTTAAAGTAGACTTGAACTTTTGAATTTGATCATATTCAACTTCACATATTAAGTTGGTGACTTGTATGGGGAAATAAAAAAAAGAGTGATGACTGATACTTTTTTTGTTTTTGATGATGAGTGTACGTTTGACTTTTTTTAACGAAAAAAGACTGAAAATTGGTTGCTTTATTTATACGCGTTATTGCTTCCTTTGAGATTTGTTTATTAATTTATTTGGTAAGAAAAATTGAAAATTTAGGGCTTGTTTAAAATTGTTTTTGTTTTAATGTTTTCAAAACATATATTTTCAAAAACTTGACTGATACTTTTTTTGTTTTTGATGATGAGTGTACGTTTGACTTTTTTTAACAAAAAAAGACTGAAAATTGGTTGCTTTATTTATACGCGTTATTGCTTCCTTTGAGATTTGTTTATTAATTTATTTGGTAAGAAAAATTGGAAATTTAGGACCTGTTTAAAATTGTTTTTATTTTAATGTTTTCAAAACATATGTTTTCAAAAACAAGTTTTTGAAAACAAAAAAATTAAAAAATCTGTTTGAATCATTATTTTAAAAAGTAATTATTTTCTATTTTTTATCTGATTCTGTAGAACAAAAATTACAGAACACTTAAAAAGTATTTTAACTTTTTTGTTTTTGAAAACAAAATTTTATTTTTTTATTTTACAAAACACTTCATTAAAAACACATTATCAAACAGATTTTTTTATTTTTTTGTTCTTGAAAACAAAAAAACTGTTTTGCAGAATCAAATCAAACAGGCCCTTAGTATTTGAAGTTTTTTTTATGCGATAATCACATGAGTTAATGTAATATTTTGCTTGCAATCAATGTAAAAAGAAGTTTCTCATGCTTGGGGGAAAGGGTTCTCTCTCTCTCACATAGCCACCAGTTTCACAAAACTTAATCTTTTGGATCTATAACTAGGTATAGATCACAATTCTTTCTTTTCTCTTTTTTCTTTTCACTTTCTTCTCTTCTCTTTTATTTTTTTAAGCAAATTAATCCTTTTACATTTGTTTTTACTGAAGATTTAAGAGAAATATTTTGATTAATATATCTTATTTGATAAAATATTTGAAAGAACTTTAGTCTTGTAACCAACAAATATAAATATATATATAAGGTAAATGTTTAAATGAGAATTAACACTCATATACTTGTATATTTATTTATGATTAACTTAATTATTTATTTTTGATAAAATAAATTAACTTAAGAATTGCTGGAGTGGCGTCCATGAGAAGGAGGATGATGAGTGTATGTGTAAGTTTGGCTAATGAGGTGAAGCCACCGTGGCACTTGTATTTTGTGAGGAATGGCCTGACTTGCAAAGCCGGAGAGATTAATAAAATTATCAATTAGACAGAGGGGATTAGGACCCGCAAGTTTTGTCAATTTTTAAATATTTTGGGGAGGAGGGAAAAGAGAGGGAAGTAGCCTCTTTATTGTCTCTTTCTCTTATCTGTTGCGTTCGTCATATGAGAGTTTGTTTATTTCTGAGGGGGGAAATCAATTGAGCCAAGTCACTTGTATTATAAATATATTCATTTTGTAACTACATAAAAGGTGAGTGTTTATCTATGCTATTATGCAGATAATTTAATATAGCCAAACTTCAACAAAATTTAACATAATTTATTATATAATTCACTTCAAATAAGTTGTATTAACCACTTATTTGAAATTGTCAACGATTATTATCAGGTATTAGTTGCTGGAGCATCTGCCCATTTGGTCAACTTTAGCTGATTTTTTTTTCTTTAAACTAGTATTTTGATCCCTTACTTTTATATAGTTTTAAATTAGTCTCTTAAATTTTAAAATGTACAAAAAAAAAACTACGTGCTAAAATGAACAAAGCCAACAATTACATAGGATACTATCTCAATACAATTAAAGTTTTTGTTTTTGATCAAGCAATACAATTAAAATTATTTCAGCAGTAATTGATTCGACAAATTTAATTATTTATGACACTTATAAAACAAATAAAAAAAGTTATTTTAATATGTTTCAAATTTAATCAACCGAAGTTAAAAACTTTAAATAAAGTTATAAGAAGAAAATATTAATTTAAACAATATTTTCTTACGTCGTTGACTTTGACGAAGTATATATACATTTTCAAAGGGGAGATTGTATTTCCACACAAGGAAGAAAAATATAGTTCCTCCAAAATCATCATGTCGAAGAATTTCTCGAGCAATATCTGGAAAGGAATCAAAGGTGCGATGGGCAGAGCAAGCCAGAAGAGAGAAACAGATAACAGTTTCTTCTTTCTGTATATTTATTTTCTGGTTTCTAAGCGTTGACTCTAATGGATTCTTCGTCTTTTGCTTTGTGGTGTTAATTTGATCAGAGGAACACAAAGATGAAGACTTGGAGAGATTAGCATCACAGGATCGTAAGATGTTTCCCTATAAAACCCTAGTTGTTGCCGCCAACAACTTTCGTCCTGAAAATAAGCTTGGTGCAGCCAATGAATCCGTCTACAAGGCAAGATCTTTAGGAAAAAAGTTGCGGAGAGAAAATTGAGCTACGAATTGGGAGTTTAATTTTCTATTCAAAATTCATTTCTTTTATATAAATGAAATTCGAAGTTTAACCTGAAATGATATCTACTTAAGACTGGTGGGTCCTGTGCTACTGACAGGGGAAGTTGAAGGATGGGAGAGAGATTGCAGTGAAGAAGTTATCAAAGAAGTCAGAAAAAGGAATGAAAGAATTCATAAGAGATGCAAACTGGTTGAGTAGCCTGAAGCACCCCAATGTAGTGAGATTGCTTGGTTATGCCGCTGCTCGTGACAATGAACCTTTGCTTGTTTACAAGTACGTTTCGAGTACGAGTCTTGAGAATCTTCATTTATTCGGTAAGTGTATACATGCCTCACCCTCACCTTCTAATCATTTCTCACAAACACTGAAGATCAACAAGTCATGTGTGGTCAAATATTTTAAAATTTTAATTTTATTCATTTCTTTAACTTACCTCGTCAGTCACATTTGTTAATCGCAATAGTAAAAGATAACTAGTTCAATGCACCTTGTATTTCAATAACTGTCCATGCTACTTGCACACTCCTTTTACACTACCAATTCTCATAGAGCTTAAATCCTTCGAATCAATAACACTATAATCACATAATTAACTTTAAAATCAAGAGGTGAATGGTCTTTTAATCACACAAACATAATTCATTTCTTCTTTATTCCTCTTCATTTGATTCATTATATGCGACACCCTAAAAAAAATTTCAAAAGTTGATTCGAATTGCTTAATTTGCAATCATTCAAATTCACCTCTTGACTAAGCCTACTATCTCGCTTTGTCAGGCCCTGAGAGAGAGAGCGAATGGATTTGGTACTGCACAGTACAATACTACATAGTACTAATATCATTAGATTTAAAATAAAAAATAAAAAAAATCTAACCCTCTTATATGGAGGGTTAGAATTTGCGCAGCACATCAAGTACAGCAATAGAGAAACCGAACACTAGAGATAAATTTATATCACCCCAGCTTCCTACATAGTGATGAGGGTTTGTGCTTTTTAATCCCTCCTCCTTTCCTCTTCGCAAAAAACGTCTTTCTCATTTAGAGATCATAAACTTT
Source organism: Erythrophleum ivorense (assembly GCA_026724425.1). Taxonomy (NCBI): domain Eukaryota; kingdom Viridiplantae; phylum Streptophyta; class Magnoliopsida; order Fabales; family Fabaceae; genus Erythrophleum; species Erythrophleum ivorense. The sequence goes on from JAIUCV010000009.1 coordinate 49,372,225, forward strand.
ATTTTGAGGTTGAACATAACTTGTCTCACCAATCTTCTAGAATTATTGTGAGCCAAGTATAGTTTTCATTAGATGACACCAATTGGTAGTTATCATAACTTTCTTCTGTAATATGAATTAAATCGGTATGTTTCATAACTTGTATCTCTCAAATTATAAAATTAAGCCCCGTTATTACTTAATTGGAAGGAGGAATATATATATATATATAGAGAGAGAGAGTAAATTACTTTTTTGATATATGCTTAAATTACAGAGTAATTCTTTCTCTTATAAAAATATACATAAAATTATTTGAAGCTAACAAATGATAAAAATACTTTTAAATATAATATTTATTTATTTTTTTTGAAATACAACTTCTTAAAAATATACTTTTAAATGTTTATTTTAATAATTTTTTTAGGTTGAAAACTATAAATTTACTGCACGCTAAATTAGAAAACTGATTATTTTTATGAGTCAAATAAGCATTTAATACTTGTTATATTATATAAAAATAATATATATATATATATAAATACATTTTGGTTAAAATAAATATGATTGTAATTCTTTTTCTATTATAATGAGGGTCATTGTAATATATTTTTTTAATTTCAAATGAAAGGGGTGTAAAGTTTTTAAATAGAAAGAATTACCATATAATTAAAATATCCTTTAGGAGAGAAACGTATAATTTATCTTTTTTTTGTTAATGCAAAAGAGGTATATTTCTTTGAAGTAAGAATTTCTAATTTTCACTGTTGATTGACTTGCTCTCAACTACCAATTGCAAGGACAATAGTGTATAGAGAGAGAGAGAGAGAGAGAGAGAGAGAGAGAGAGAGAGAGAGACTTGAAAACCTAATATTTAGTTACGTGAATCACTTAATTAGTACACTATACATAAATCACGCTAACTTCAATACATAGAACTTCAATATTTGAAGTACATATACAAATATTGAATTTAGACACCTAAAAACTTCAAAAGTCATGAATTTAGGTGCCAAAAAAATTTATCAATTGCAACACAGATGATTTAATCTGTCTAAATGCAGATTCAATTGTGACTATTAGTTAAGTTGCTTGTTATTGTGCTAGTGGATTAATTTGTCCGTTTCACCGTTAAAATTTTTTTTGGGTACAGTTCACCGTTTTAATTTGATTTGTTTGTATTTTCAACTTGTATAATTTAACTATGGCAAAAGAAAAGACTAGTATTTGATGTAACACGCGTAAAAAAGAGAATAGGGAGAGATATTGGAATAAAAAAAAAGATGAGGAGAAGATAGAAGAAAAGAGGGAGATGTAGAAGAAATAAAAGGGGAAAAGGAAGAAGAGAGAGGGAGATGCAAATATTTTAAAAACATTTCTTATTATTCAATACTAGATTCTCAAATATTATAACTGCAAAGGCTTATATTTATAAAAATCTAATTCTAATCCTAATAAAAGATAACTTCTAATAATAAAAACTAAATATATAAAATCCTAATTCTATTTAAAGTCAAATGCCTAATCTTAAAAAAATTAAAAACTAACAAAAAGATAATTATTAAAACCTAACAAAAAGATAACTAATCTTAATAAAATATTATTTCTCATGTTTGTCTTTAACCCATAATTTACAAATAATTAATAATAATTTTTTAATTCCTTTTTCATTCTCCATTATTCTCCCTTGGTTGGAGAAAACTCGTCCTCGAGTTTTGAAATTGAAAAGTATTAAAATAATCCATCTTGAAACGTCAGATAAGATGAACACTATTGCTTTTAGATATGGTATCAAAGATAACTTTAAATTCACTAATACGTCTGGAATGACAAACTCGATCAGATATCTGAACACAACATTTTACAACTTCTAGTTGAACTTTAAACTACTAGTCAGAATTGATTTTTTCACATCCCACATTTACTTCTAACTACCCTTTATACCATACAATGTAACCATCATCATCAATGTCTGATAGGCAATTAAAGGGTTCCAAAATGATAACATCGAACTCGATTAAAATGTCTTCCTCTAATACTTTAGGCTCTTGACAACATTCTTTTTCTGCCTTTAGTTCCTAATTTGTAAACAAAATTCACTAATGACACTCTTTAGTTTATCAAATTGATGGTCCATATTTTTTTTGAAGTCGTTTAGACGAGTTTAGATAATTTGGATATTTTGTTCTATTTGAAAAATGAGACTTTCAACAGACTTCGCTAGTGCGTGATGATGCATGCAGTAGCTATTAATGATGAGTTAAGGTGATTTGGTTGGATTTCTCTTTTTGGCCTTAATAGTGTAGTCTATTACTTGTTCGATGGCCAAGGATGCAAGATCTAGTGTAAGATGGTGGTGGGTTTAGATTTTCAAGTGAGTTATGGATGTATGAAAGGCAGTGGAAAGTGAGGTTGGAGTTGTAACTGGGCTCTAATACCAAATTGATGTAACACGCATAGGGAGAGATATTAGAACAAGGAAAAAGAGGGGGAGAAGATAAAAGAAAGGAGGGAGATGTAGAAGAAATAGAGGGGGAAGAAGAATAAGGGAGAGCGAGATGTAGATATTCTAAAAATATTTATTATTATTCAATGCTAAATTTTCAATAGTATAAATGCAAAAGCTTATATTCACAGAAGTCTAATCCCAATCCATAACTTCTAATAATAAAAGATAAATATATAAAATCCTAATTCTATTTAAAATCAAATATCTAAATTAAAAATAATTAAAACCTAACAAAAAGATAATTATTAAAGTCTAACAAAAAATAACTAATCTTAATTCTAATTTTAATAAAATATTATTTCTTATATTTATCTTTTACCCATAATTTTCTAATTCTTTTTCCATTCTCCATCAGTATTATTTTAACTAATAAATGTGTATTACTTTTATTTATTCTCTCTCATTTAATATTTTTTTTTATGAAAATTAACTTATAATTGATAATAAAAAACATATAATACTAATACCTTTGATGCATATTCACTACTTAACCGTAGGCTTCAAAGAATGGTGATTAGTATAAGAGTTAGGAAAAAAATGTAGGTACAATTTTACAATTTTGTTATCAGGTATTTTAATAAAGATTAACATGAAAAATATATAGTTTAAAGATATATACATATATGATTTTTACAACTCATTATATCATTGTTGAGTCTTTTAATATATATATATTATTTTTATCAAAAAACTTGATAATAAAAAGATAAAAATTTGTATATAAGTCTAATCTTAAAAGTTAAAGTTAATAATATAAAACATTAACTTGTATTTATATCCATTGATTCTGAGGCCAATGTCGTAAAGCAAAAGGATATAATTGACCAATATTACTGAAGCATATATCATTTTCCCTCAAGCATATGCAGCAAATATAGCTGTTTTTTTTAAACCAATCTTCCCAAAGTCTGATTATTCTTTTGTTTCTTTTTAGGCGATGAATATAACGCTACAGGTCCCAACCGGAGAGAGCATATTAATTGGAAACAGAGGTATAAAATAATCGAAGGAATTGCAAATGGTTTGAATTATCTTCATGGTGGCTCCCAAAACCGCATCATCATCCACCGTAACATAAACCTCAGCAATATCTTGCTCGATCACAAATTGAAGCCAATAATCGGTGGCTTTAGCCGAGCCCACCAATTAGATGAAGATGAAACTCATGTCCATACGCACGTAGTTGGGACTCGGTATGCGTTTGTATTTGAATTATGAAAACCTCTATTTAGAGAAATATCCATTTATTATATATTATATATAAATATACTCAGAGAGAGATTCTATTTATATGTGGGGTAGTGGATTAGGTTTTGCTAGGTTCTGACACTAAAAGCTTGTGAAACATATACAGTGAACATATCGCCCCAGAATATTGGAAGCGTGGATATTTGTCAATAAAGACAGATGTATACAGTTTTGGGGTTTTGGTGCTGGAGCTTATCAGTGGCAAAAGATATCAAACACATGAGAAGGTTGACGACAATGTAGCAGACCTACTCGACCGGGTAAAGAATATTTTTCTTAACATTCAATGTATTGAAAAAGGAAAATCTCATGATGCTCATGACAGATAATTCATCACGCAAGCACATGTTTTTCCAACAACCGGATGTTTGAACTGTCTTAGTCAAATATCTTTTAGTTACTTATCCATATTTGAAACATTGTTAATTGAGTTGACTTTTTTTCCCCCAATAGGCACACAAATTTTACGAGGAAAACAGGAGCTTACAATTCATGGACCCTACTTTAGCAGATTCTGCAGTAGCTGAGCAAGTGACAAACTGCATCATAATTGGTTTACTATGCGTCCAAGGTAATCCAAAAACTCGTCCCGGCATGGATCGTGTTGTGTCCATGTTAACAGGGAATAAGGACATTACGGGAGTGCGAATCGGCAGACCAGGACTTTTAGGTTACGGCGAATCTGTGCCCATTGTTTATGATGTCAATTTACAACAACCTCAGCTCCTCCAACATGCTTATCAAGGTTTTCCTTTCATTCTCAAAACACATACATAATCTTCACTTCATCATGTCTTGGCTTTACATGAACAGTCAAATGATTTTAAGAAACCTGCAGTACCTGGAGGAGTAGCACAAAATCAAGGTGATGAATTTGAAGAAGCAATCCACACTGGGGAAGAAATTCCTGATTATATGCCAGTGGATGAGCATCAAATCCAAAATAGCCTTTCAAACTCAAATCAAATCATGAAAGAAGACAAAGACCCACATAGTAACTCATTCTTCCTCAAGTTCACTATTTTAAATCTGTGATAATCTGAACAAAAGTTTTTTTAGCTTTGAAATATACAATTAGGTCCTGACAAAGATGAGGAAGAATTTCCAGACCCTAAAGACCATCTGTCGAAGCAGGAAAAGTAGAATTGTTGTACCATACTTTCGTATAACTGCTATGATCAAAGAATTTTTTACTCACTTAATACAAGGGTATTTGTATGCATGTCAATTTTCTTTATGAATTTATTTATCTTTCTAAATTCATACATACAAAGCGTGAGTTCTTTTCCTATAAATAAGACAAACAAGTAACAGTTTCTTTCTGTCTTAGCCTTACATGGAAAGTCTAATGTTTTTAAGTAACCTGCAGCATCTAAAGGAGCAGCACAAAATCAGGGGGATGAATTTGAAGAAGTATACTTTAGCACACAAATTCTTGATTATATGCCAGCGGATGATTATCAAACCCAAAATAGTCCTACGAATTCAAATCAAATCGTGAAAGAAGACGAAGAGCCACATAGTAACTCATTCTTCATCAAGTTCATTATTTATTCACTTAGTACCAGGGGTATTTATAGAACATGACTTATACGGAACTCTTTATATTTTTGTTTTAAGTTTCATAATTATAATATGATAAATGTATAATTTTTTAAAAATAATATGACAAATATATAATTTAATTAAAAAACTATTTTCTTGAATATAAAATTTATATATTTGTCATGTTATTATTAAAAAATTATACGTTTGTCATAATTTAATTAAAGAACGTGATCATAATAATATAAAGAATTGCGTAAGGTATTTATATGCATGTCCTTTAAAAAAAATTGCTTTTACAATCATTCACGCAGAGCTAAGTTCTTTTTCCTATAAAAATATAAACAAGTGATTACAGTTTCTTTTTGTAAATTTATACTCCTAGTTTTTTTGCATCTGACTGCAATGGATTATTTATCTTTTTCTTTGTGCTGTTTGATCAGAAGGGCATGAAGATGAAATTTTGAAGAAAAACGTAGTTGCCCAAAACTGTCAGAAGTTTTCCTATGAAACTTTATACGATGCTACCAACAAATTTGCTTCTCAAAATGTGCTAGGTCAAGGAGGGTTCGGAGTCGTCTACAAGGTAAGATCTTTAAGCAGTTTGGCCCATTAATTGTTTGCGCTACCAACCCAACATACAATATATTCTAATGAAGACTGGTGGTTATGGCCCTTTGCTATTGACAGGGGAAATTGGATGATGGGAGAGAGATTGCAGTGAAGAAGTCATCAAAGATGTCTGAACAACAGAGGAAAGCACTTATAAAGGAGGTAGAGTTGTTGAGTCGTGTGAAGCACCCCAATGTGGTGAAATTGGTTGGTTATTGCACTGATGACAATGAATTATTACTTGTTAACGAGTACGTTCCCAATAAGAGTCTCGACAAGCATTTATTCGGTAAGTGCTTACATGCCTCATCATCAACTTCTAATAATTCTCATCACATTTTCCATTAATGCAAACTACGTCTAATCTTACAAACGGTAGAGATCAACAAGTACTCTGTGGTCAAATATCTTGTTATTGTAAAGTTTTAATTTTTTTAATTTCTTTTAGTAATTTAGTCACTTCAGATGACCAATATTGTTGAAGCCATGGTAAGATGATGTCCTTTTTACTCCAGCATAAGCATTAAATATGGCTGTTTTCTTACTAATTATCTTCCCAATCCCAAATTATTTTTTATTTATTTTTTTACCCATTGAAATGCTTATAAATCTATGAGTAATGCTACAGGTCCCAATGGGAGAGAGCAGGAGCTTGATTGGACCCGGACGTATGGCATAATCTTAGGCATCGCAAAAGGTTTGAGTTATCTTCACACTGACCCCCAAAACTGCATCATCCACCGTGACATAAAGGCTGGCAATATCTTGCTTGATCACAAATGGGTGCCTAAAATTGCTGATTTTGGCATCAGTCGCCTATTCGATGTGGATCAATCTCATGTCTCTACTGATCCAGTTGGGACTTGGTATGCATTTGAATTTTCAAGTATAAAAAAATTAAAACGTCTATTTTAAGAGAGAGAGTATTGCGGACAACATCTTAGTTTAGCACCATCCTCGAACCATTCATTATATATTATATATATATATATATATATATAGAGAGAGAGAGAGAGAGAGAGAGAGAGAGTTATTTGTATGTGGACTAGGTTCTAATCATTTGCTAATTTATGGGGTGAGAATGAGATTGACCAGATTTATATTCATGTGACACAAACACTAAAGGCTTGTGAACATTATACAGGGGATATATCGCTCCAGAGTATTTGGAACATAGACATTTGTCAGCAGTTACTGATGTATATAGTTTTGGGGTTTTAGTGCTGGAGCTTGTCAGTGGGAAGAGAAACTCTTTTGAGCCGCCACCACAGGACAATGCAGTAGGCCTACTTGATTGGGTAAAGACTATTTTCCTCAACACTTAACAACCAAATTGTAATTAACAAGGAGCTTATTGTATATTGCTCGAGACAGATAATCAACGAAGACTATTTTCCTATATTTTTTGCAATAGGCATATAAACTTTTCAAGGCAGGCAAGACCTTAGAGATTATGGACCCTGCTTTGGCAGATTTGGCGGTCACTGAGCAAGTGAAAAAGTGCATTGATATAGGTTTACTATGCACTCAAGGGGATCCAAAATCTCGTCCCAACATGGAGCGTGTTGTGTCCATGTTAACAATGAATCAGGTCTATAGGGAGAGGTCAATTGGCGAACCAGGAATCCTTGGTTTACGAGGTTATCGCTCAGGCAACACTTTTGGTAAGTCTGAACATTTCAATTTTGATTACGGTTATTCCGAGATGCTTATCCAGATTTTCTGTTCATCCTTGAAATATTCACATATTCCTTATTTCATTGCTTTACACAAACAGTCTAGTATTTTTAAGTAACATGAAAATTTGGAGATGATAATTATATATAGGTGTATGTAAAAATTTATGCTCAATCAACTTTTACAAGATACTATGATTAGAACAGTCACCAAGCCACAATATGACAGCAAGTACCTCAATTCGATCAGTACCTAAAAGAGGCTTAATAATTTGGAGTAGCAATGCCTTGATGCAAACAGTAGGAACGAGAAGTAAAAAACTTCACAAAGCTCAAGCAAGTTAAAGCAGATATGATGTACACTTTCAAAGACCGAACTTAGAGCAAAATGGCATCACTAGCACTGATATGCAGAGCTAATAAAATTCCTTAAATATAGAAGCGATAACACAAATGGATGAATGCCACAAGTGGGAAGAAAGTGAGATATAATTCAATCACAATGATTAAGTAATTCAAGCACCTTATAGGTAATCCAAATTGACATGTAATTCTTAAGCAATGTAGAAATCGATCAGTTATGTTTGGTACCCAAAAAAATAAAAGAATGGAATGGAATGGAATTGAAAAAAAATAGATAAATAAAAAATGATACTTGTATCCTTATTATAAAAAAAATAAAAAATACAAATATTGTTAATGAATTATTATAAAAATATAATAGATATTTCTCTATTTATTTTAAAAAGATTTCTTCCCCTCGTTGTACTTAGCCAGCTACCAACCGTAGCATCAGTTAGAGGAGGGGAGAGAGAACTATCATACCTTTAGAATATTGAGATATTTATAATAGGCTAACTAATGATCCAATAATATAATCTAGTTTAATTGATTAATTAGTATTTGAATAAAAGAGGATTATAGATAAATAAACTATTGTAAACTTTTAACATACTTTTTTTTGTATGCATTGAAAAATTGATACAGAACACAAACACCAGAGAATATTCCGAAGCCCTCTTACAGTATTTCGATCATTTTGCATAGTCCGCCAAGTAAAGAAACTGAGATCCCACTGGCGATTTTGATTAGAACCATGATGGTACTGAAAATTTGAAGACTTATTCTGCTGTACAAGTAAGTATCCAAGTCTTTCATCATCAAACTAAAGTATAACGAATTTTAAAATATTTCTTGATATGAATTGGTGAATTGAAATAGGACATCACTCTGAAATATACTAAAAGTGTATGTAGTGTAGATATAATGGAAGGCTAATCCTCCATTACACTTGCATTATACTAAAGTAAATTTTGTTTTTTTTACATTTATATAATTTTTGAATGGGTCATAATTTCTTGCAGGGATGTCTCTGATTCAATGCAATAAAAGACAGGTAAATAACCCAAAGGTAGATGCCGTTGTATTTTGTAAAATAAGGTACAGATTCCCCTGTTGGACATTTTGTAATGTGTAAGAAGGCAAGGCCTGGAAGCTTACTTGGATCTACCCACAATCAAATGAGAAAGAAGTATTTATATACTACTAATAGTTATATTTGAATTATGCAAAAGAGATAGGAAAAATTACATTTCAAAACTGTAATTTTATAAAATGTATAATGAACAATCTTAAAAATTTAAATTATTATTTTTGCTATGAATGGATGAAAATGTCTTTATAGTATACAAAACTTAAAACTTGATAATAATAATTCTAAAAGTTTAATTTGAGAAAGTTTGATTATAACTTTTTAATATTGAGAGTTGAAAAACAAAGCAATAAGAAATCCAAAACTTTATAGTAATAATCTTAAAAGTCTCATAACTTAACAAAACTTGAATTGTAACTTTATAGTGTTATGAGTTGTGAAGCAAGTGGTAAAATTATTAAAATTTAGTAAAAATGATTAAAATCCTTTGCAATTTAAAGAAATTTGAGTTATAATTTCATAACATTGAGAGTTGAAAAATAAAGTAGTAAAAAATGTAAAATCTGATAGTAATAATCTTAAAAGCCTATTGTAACTCCAAAAAATCTAAATGACAACTTTTTAATGGGAAGTAAGGTTATAAGAAATTTAAAATCTACCAGTAATAATTCCAATAAAGCTTTGTAATTTCAGAAAGCATATATAGTAATTTTTTAGAAGAAAATAACTAGGGACATCTTCATCCATTCACAGAAAAATTAAGATTTTTTATCCTTCTAAGTAATTTAAATTTTTAATGTTCTTAATTATAAATTTTACAAAATTATGATGCTTGGATATAATTTTCGCAAAAAAAGATGTGAGATTAATTTCTTGCATTAAAATAGATTTGGTGGATATTTCTGTCAAATCCATTTCTAGATCATTTTAATATGGATTTTCTATTAAACGAGAATGCACCACATGTCATTTCATGGAGTGTGAATAATGTGACACAATGAGTAGGCCATTTTGAGGGAACACGCTGTTTCTGCTTTGACATTAATCTAGCTTGCTAACATAAGACGGTTAGTATTATCTATTAAATTTTTTTATTTAATTTATTTAAGAATGCCATAATTCTTTTAGATAAACTACACTTACTTTTGAAATATGTTCAAATTATTTAATTTTTGTATCTATTTTAAAAATTTATATATTTTTAAATTAAAGGATATATTATATTAATTTTCTCTGCAATAAAAAATAAGTTACAATTATATTAATTTTGACTAATATATATATATATATAATTTACATAATATAACAAGTATTAAAGATATATTTAAACAATATAAAAATTGCCAATTTTTTATTCAAATAAACTAGATTTATAATTTATAATACAAAATAAATTATATTGAAATAAAAATTTTAAAATGCTTTTAATTATTTATATTTTTAATACAAAATTAATAATATTTTTAAGATATTTTGATTATATTTTAAATTTTGACAAGGACTTTAATTCATTGAGTTCCTAACCTAGTAGTCTTCCATCCAATTGAGTGAGAAGATACCCTTAGTATACAATTTAACCAAAAAAAAAAAAAAATTTATATGGTCCATGCTTTGAGGAAAAGGATTTTTTTTTCATAGTTCTAAATAATGTTCATTATATTTTATAATCATTATTTAATAAGATTTATTTATTTTTATTATCTTTTTAAAGTAAAAATATAAAAATTATTTTCTATTCATAAAATTATTTTTTTATTTTTTATTTCTATTTCTGTTCTTAACAAATTCTACGTACCAAACAACTTATGAAAAAAGTAGGTTAATTTATTTTATTTATTTTATTTTTATCTTATTTAATGAAAAATATCTTAAAAATGTTTTTCAAATTTATTATGTTGTAAAAATATATATTAGACAAGTCTTAAAATATAATTGTTTTCATTACATTTGAACATCATATAATATTTTAAAGTGCTCTTCCCTTCAACGACTTATAAAAAAATATTTCCGCTTCAAAATTTCAAGAGTCTATTGGCCCCAAAATAATAAAAAAATAGAAACTGCGCTAGACTCGGTGGTTACTTGAAAAGCATCATTCACAAACATAGTCTATTCTTTTAGTATTTGATAATATGATTTCATCCTAATTTAATTAATTTTTTATTTTATATAGGAGTGTTATTATCATTTTAACATTCAATATAAATAAAATTAAAGAGACTCCTCACTATTGAAATGAAATATATATATATATTGGATACCAAATTAATAAAAAAAAATATTTATTCAGAAATAAAATAGAATATTTTTTTTCTTCATAAAGTAGCCAAATCCATCACAACTCTAGTTTATTTTTTCAAGAACAATCAATAGATCGTTCTTATATATTAGATTGACTTAACATCGTCAAAATTGAAGTTTGAACATTTTGATCCATTCCCAGTTACGTATACGGGCTCAATACCCAATCCTCTTTTTATTCGTTCTAGTTTTTATTTCTTCCATCCATAAAGTTCACTTTTGAAATAGATTATGTATTCCTCTTTTGCAAAGCACAAGTTTCTTGTTTAATTCATAAATGCTTCAAAATCTAGTCTAAAGTGAAACTTTCTACGGTGTGAAATGATTTCTTTTGGTAATCATGCCAACTTAGGGGCAAGTTTGCAATAATTTCCCCAACTTGGTTAGATTCTAGAATGTCAATTTTTATATCTTTCAATTTGGAAGCCAAAATTTTCAAATCATGGACTTGGTCTCAAATAGCAGCAAATTCAAGTAACTTGTAATCAAAATATTGCATAATAAGAAACTTATTTATCCCTTGCTTTTCTGTATTATACTTGGCTTCAAAAATATCCTAGATTTCTTTTGGAGATGTTATGTGTAACGGTCCGAAAAAAAAAATAAAGGGGGAGGGGGGATTAATTTTTTTTCTATTTTCTTTATTCCCTCATTTCTTCATCTGACTTCTTTCCTCTCTCTTCCTTTCCCCAATTCTCCCTCTTCTCTCAGCTAATATGTCGAAGCTCCTTCCTCTGTACATACTCAACCATCTCCTTCCTTCACATACGAAGCTCGCCTTGCCTCTCCAGCGCAGCAGCCATCTTCCTCCTCTCTGGCGAAGCTCCGTCGACGTCGAGCTGATCTCCTCGTTCTTCTTCGTTGCTGGGGTAGAGACGCTGCATCGTGAGCTGGTTGGAGCTGTGCTACTCGCGGTGAGCTTCCACCTTTCGATCTCCTTCCCTCTTGTTGCAAGGTTCAGTAATCTTGCTTTTTCTTTTCATTTTTCTGGCGTACCTAAGCTGATGGAGTGATAAAGGGGGGTGGGAGTTCATGCCCTAGTGGCTTAGCCGAAGAGAAAAAAAAATCTAGGGATTTGGAATGAGGCTTCTTAAATAGGTTAATCTTGCATAAATCTTTAATTTTAGTCTTTGGAAATGATTTGGAAGCTCAGATTTTGAAATGGAAAATGTTATAGGAAGGGTTAAGTTGAAAAGAAATGTTGTGAGCAGTGGATGAGTTAGTATGGAAAAAAAAAAAGAGAAAAGAAGAAAGGAAAACAAACTGGTTAAAGGGATTTTATTGAATTCGACAGATGCTCAATATTGTTGTTCTGAGTTCGTTTACTGATTTGGCAAGTTTGTTGTTGGTAGGAAGCTCTGTGGATCTTGAGGATTTCAAGGAGTTAAAGTTGAGGAAGAACAAATACCTGTTAGCTCTTAACATTATTGTGAGTAGATAATGACTTCAATGATTTATATGCCCTCCTCTATTACTATATATATATACGTCCCATATGTAATGGATAGTTTGAGGTTTATATGGTACCATGGAATAGAGGAGTAACTTAGGATTAGTGAGGGGTGAATGTGGGGTTCTTATATGACCTCGTCCTATACTCTTCCTCATATGGAGGGGAATCTATGGAAAAATTTAATTATTCATGGTTCATAAATTAGGGAGCGAGATGCGTTATAGAGTTTATCAAGCATGGTTATTAGCCAAGCGTTAGCAATATCTGGATTGCATTATGAATAAAATTTACTGGAGTTCTCTATACCCTTTAAAGATTATATAATGTATGTATATATATGTTGTAACGATACCTCATAATAATAAGTTATAGTTATATATATATACATGTATACATAAACATGTAGGATTTTTTTTTATCCGTAAAAGCCGTTTGTTTGTTTTTCTTTTGCTTCTTTCTTTTACGTTATCTAAACTCGTTTGGATAGATTAGTGGGCATTTAAATGGAAATTTATATCCTAGGAATTCAACTTCTAATAAAAGCCTATTTCAAAGCTGGAATAGACACATCCATAGAACTGTTAATAACAGATAACAGAATAATGAACGATGTCCCAAATAGTATCTTAGGAGCTTTAAATGGAAATTTAATATATCAAAAACTAAAATTAACTATTAACACAAACTTTGCCATCTCTAGAGCTGAGAAAAACATGAATCGAACTCTAGTAGTTTACCACAAATTACACGGAATAAGAATGCCACCAGGAAGTAAAATTATAAGTATTACCGGAATGGTAGGACTTGTATTCTCCAACGAACACAAAATCTATAAAAGAAATATTGGAAATATAACCATAGACAAACACTTTATGCCTGTCTTAGAAGAATTACCTCTAGATAGACGAAGAATCACTATACCTAGACAACTACAACTCGAATTAGATAACACCACAGAATTAGAAAACGAAGACCCTCAAAGAATTTCATTTAACAATAGACCAGGAAATCGAAGTATTAGAATAAATACACCTCAGGAAATCATAACTATAAATCCAAGAAGAAGTGTACAAGAATCAAGACCCCTAGAAAGAACTTTAATCAGATCTAGAAGCCATAGTTCTTATGAACCAAATTATCTTCCCGAAATACCTGTAAGATCAGATTTATTAGAAATACAACCAAGTATCCCAGAAATAGATTTGACCAAAGAATTAGAAAATTTAATCTTCGTAGAAGTACCTCGAGAAAATAATTGGATAGAAATAATAGCCCTAATAAACCCCGAAATAGAAAAAAGTTCAATACACATAGAATACACCGATAATAATATAGAAATACAAGAAGAAGAAACTATTGCACAAACTATGTTAAAATTTAATAACAGAGATATAATAAAAGTAAAATTATATGTAGAATCAGAAATAAAAAATCAAACTCATAAAATTATCTTAGGAAAAGATTTCCTAGAACATGTAAAACCATATAGAATCCAAAAAGACAGAATTCTAATCAATATAGAAAGACAAGTAGTAATCCTCGAAAAAATAAAATTGATTTAATGAAATTTTATTACGTCTTAGTAAAATTTAACTACCAAAGATATCAATCACGCAAATACCATGCTATGATTGATACAGGAGCAAATATTACGACCTCAAAATACAACATATTACCACCCGAACTTTGGAAAAAAGAAAAACCAATTAGAATGAGTAGCGCTGGAAAAGAAATACATATAATAGAACTATTTGCCAAAGAAGTCCCCATACAAATAGGAAATTATGAACTAAAAATCCCTGTATTGCACTAGTATAATGAAACCACTCCTGACATCATTTTAGGAATGGATTTTTTAGAACAGTATATGCCTCTACACTTTACCGAAAAAAACTCTAATCCTAACAACGCCATGTAAACATCAAGCTTGGGCAATAAGAATACAAAACCCATATAACCGAACTGACACCAACTTTAAATTAAAACAAACAAAAAATGAAATACAATTTGTTCCCAATAAAGGACCAATTAGTGAAATTAAAAAAGCACTTAGAAATATAGAAAAACAAAAAACCATTGAAAAAAGAATAAATGAAAATTATAGTGAAAATCCACTAATACATTGGAATAAATCAAAACCATATGCAAAAATCGAATTGTTAGATTATAGCCAAGAAATCTATAGCAAACCTTATCCATGGACACCAAAAGACAAAAAAGAATTTATTATGCATATAGAAGAAATGAAAAAATATGAATTAATAAGAGAAAGTAGATCGAACTACTGCTCGCCAGCAATGATTGTTGACAGCGATGCAGAAAAAAGAAGAAATAAATCTCGAATGGTCATAAACTATAAAAAATTAAATAAATTAGCAATTAGAAATAGATACCCAATCCCAAAAATAGAATAACTATTCAACCTAATTAAAGGAAAACAAATCTTCAGTAAATTTGACTGTAAATCAGGATTCTTCCAAATAAGACTAGAAGAACCCAGTAAAAAATATACTACATTTCTAACCTCCGAAGGATTATATGAATGGAATGTATTACCAATGGGATACCATAATAGTCCAAGTATATTTCAAGAATACATACAAAAACTTCTAACACCCATCAAAGAATTTGCCATAGTATACATCGATGATATCCTAGTATTTTCAGAAAACAAAGAATAACATGAAAAACACTTAGAAAAATTTATGAAAATAGTAGAACAAAAAGGAATCAATATTTCCCCTAGTAAAGTAGAATTAAGAAAAGAACGAATCACATTTTTAGGTCACTATATTAGTTCAAATGGAATTGAGTTACAAGAACATATAAGTATAAAAGCCAAAGAATTTAGAAAAATCACCAATAAAAAAGACCTCCAATCATTCTTAGGACTAGTAAATCAAGCTAGGAACTTTATCCCTCATTTATCCAAATATACTGCTCAATTATCCCGATTAGCAGGAGAAAAAACTCCTTGGAAATAGAATGAAAAAACCGAACAATTAATTCAAAAGATAAAAGATTTATGTAATAACCTACCTAAACTAATAATTCCAACCCAAGAAAACATCCAATGGATCATCTATACAGACGCATCAGAAAATTATTGGGGCGCTGCCCTTTATCATAAAATTGACCAAGAACAACAAGAACATATCACTAGATATGCTAGCGGAAAGTTTAATGATAGCCAAACCAAATATCATTCTACATGGAAAGAATTTTTAGCCATTGTAAAAGCTGTAATTAAATTCGAATTGTTTATAGTTAATAGTAACTTTATTATCAGAACTGATAACACACAAGTAAAGATGTGGTTAACCAAAGGACTTAGAACTGAAAGATTATCCAACAAAATGTTATATAAATGGCAAGCCGATTTGTCATATTATGATTATACTGTTGAGTACATCAAATGTACAAATAACTTGATTGCTGATTTCCTTTCCAGAGATGGAGCAATCACCAACGAACAGTACATCTAATCACCACGAAGAAGATGAGGATCAAACCCATCTGATTGAACGAATAAATTCCCTCGAACTTCGAGTAAATTCTCTCGAATTGAATATCAGTATTTTATCATCTCAGATGATAAGTCAAGTAAATACTCTGAGTAATACGATTAATTATCTGACTCAAACCGTGGGTAACCTCAGTTCCCATGTTGATGAACTACAAACACGAATAATTGTCCTTGAAAAAGAAAAACGAGTAATGGGTCATTCACCCAGTCCAACCCAAAGTCCAACCCAAACACCACCAGCAAGTCCAACTACCTCAACCTCAACCCATATACCACAAACACCGTCCTTTTTAGCTATCCTCGAACAGGAAGTCAAACAGGCCCAAGAAAAAGCCCAAATTAGTCCTCAAAGACCATACACTTCAAGACCAGTAAATCAGGCCCAACAAATTCAAAACCAATATGAATACTTCCAAACCATAATCCGTAGATTAAACCAATGTAATCTAGCCGCACCAACTGTCAAATATATCTCCCACTACTCTATCAATAAAGCTGTCATCAAACCAGGAACCAATCCTCATTTAGTTCAAACACTATTTGCCTATGGATTAGTTCACTGTATCTATCCATTAAAAAAGCTCGAAGAATTATCTATGTTACTAAAAGCCATCCAAGAAGCCGCAAGGCACTATTCAAATATTGTTACCCAGTATGAGATATATGTAAGGTGTTACTCGACTGTTGCCGAGATAACTCCAAAGAAATTTTATTCTCCAATTAATTTAATTAAATATGGAACAACAAAGAAGCCCTTCGAATTTGAGGAGTCAGAGAAATCCTCAATTCCACTAGAAGAATTTGCATCTCTAATCTCCCGAATCAGAGCACAGGAACATGAAACTATATTTGCTGAAATGAACAGAACTCTATCTGCCAACGAAGCCCAATGGGTATACTTCAAATGACAGTATTCATGCCTCTATTCAGTTGGAAGAACGAGAAGAAAACCGCAACTGTTCACAGAATTCTACGAAGAAATAAAATCAAACAAAATGGATAACACTGAAGAAACAAAGAAAAGAATATGCCAGTATCTCTCAAAATATCCAATGCATAAATGTATCTTCTGTAAGGATCAGGAAAGAACCGAAGAAGCCCCACTAACTCCACCAACCAGCATCAATATCCTTGAGCTGTGAAAGAAGCGCTAAAGCTAATGGCGCACCAGACATCGAATGACTGACAAGAAGAGCATCTTCCCAAAAGTCAACAAAGGAGAAACATCGAATGACTAAAGGATGAAAAAGAAGACAAAGACAAAACCCGAAGTGACAAAAAGCAAACGGCATCTATCCATAAGGAATCTCTTTATTAAAGTTACTTTAACTTACTTTATCCCTTCCTGTAAGCGGCGCCGAGGAATGCCTCGCCTGCTCCCCCACTCCTCTATATAAACACATCTCACCTCACTTGTAACACGACGGCCAAAAACGGCTCAAACAAGCAAGCACACATCTCTCTAGTCTCTCTCTAAACTCTGAATTCTCTCTGAATTCCGAGCACCTCCCTTTGTATAAATATTTTACCTTCATCAAATAAACAAGAGTATTTGCAGAATCAGGTAATGGCAGGCTAAACCCTTTGCTCAGAAGCTAAGTAGTAGTATTTCCCATTATCATTCATAATATGTTGAGTTGATCCTATATCCGCCATGTCAATACTGAAGTGAGAATTAGCTATTCACTGAATAGTAAATTAGAATTGGGAATAGTTACGCCTCTGGTAGAAAATGAAGGAAGGCTGTGCTGGACTAAGCTGAAGGAGGAAGGACTCTGTGGAGGTAGTGACTGACGTAATGAAGCCCTTTTCTTTTGCTTTCTCTCTTCTTTTCTTTTCCCTTTTAGCTATAAGGTTTTATTTGCTTACTGAATGGGAGTCTTCTACTTGCCTTCAAGATTTAGGTATCATGCATTAATTATCTCTTGTCTAGTTGCGATAACAATTGGGTCTTGCTTATATTATTTGGCCTTATTGTGTGAGTGAGTATCAGATCTTGGCAACCTAGTGTTTGGTATAAGCTCTGGGTGGAGAAGGAGCTACTCGTTAGGTGTAGCCACTCGTAAAAAGAGTAAGGAGCTGCCAATGAGGTGAAGCCTCCCCAGAGACTTAACCATAACATGTGCTAGTAGTGGAAAAGGAGCTGCCCGTTAGGTGTAGCCACCCCTAGGGGGTAAGGAGCTGCCAACGAGGCGAAACCACCACTAACAAGGGTTAATCTATCCATTTTAAATTATAGAAACTATTTATTTATCTACTCACTGAGTGCGACTCACTCTTTTGAATTTATTTTTTTTTAGATAACACTGTTAGATCTGACCCGCCTCCTCCACTCAAGTAGATAGAGGCGCCGTATTGGGTGAGCCCCGTCTACGAATCTAAATGGCGGAGGAATTTTGTTGTGATAATCTTTGTTGATTGACCGTTGTATATATATACATCTGGAAGTCAACTTGTGTAAATGAATAGGATCTTCCCCCTTCCCTGATGATTCTTTTGTTTCTAGGGTATATTGATTCTAGGGGGAAGGCTTGAAGCTCCCTTTATTGTTTTCCTTTTTTTTTTTTGCTGGAATTTAGCTGTTGTATAAATTTGGAGGTGTCCAAATTTAAGGGGAAACTCTGCCGAAATTTTTGTGACAATTATAAGTATCCTTATACCTATATGTCATTTGTTAGGCTTACGGGTTTAGGCATTATTGGCCTTCCGTGCCGGTCATCCCTTGCGTTTTGGGGGCGTGACATTATGGATGAGTAAAGATTATACAAACAATTCGATAGCATATTTAGAATATGATCACAACATATCTATCATCATCTCTAGGATTAGCAATTAGTGGCATCAAACAAGGATCAAGCATATATGAAATCTTCATGGCAGTAAGAAGAAACATCATTTTATCCTTTCATCGATTGAAGTTTGTTCCATCAAACCAATCTAATTTAAGGAAATCTTGGTTTATAACTTTAAATGCAAATTCCTAATAGTTTCTATCTTCTTCATAAATATCACCTTAAGATTGAGTGATTTGCACACATTTATGGGTATAAGTGTTATCTTCCTCATATTTTTCTATAACACTAAATAAAGGAAAGAGTTAGAGAAAGAAATGACATTACGAAATTATCTTGGTTTAGTTCCTCTTACCTATATCCAATCCCCTTTAAACTTAAAGAATTTTTTTTAAAACAATCATAATATAAATGACAAGTTTTGTCGTGTTCCTCCACAACATAACTTTTAACTCACCTTAAATTTTACAAACACTAGATTTTCTAAAGCTCACCCATAATTCATTTTCACTCACAAAAAGATTTGAAAAGAGAATGAGAATTTTTTTAACCCTTCAAGAGAGAGTATAGTGAGAGAAATAAATGCATGCTTTGAATGCTCTATTTTTTGTTCAATAATAATCTCTTTGAATTTTCAACTGCATTTATGTCTTCATCATCTTACTAGCCCTTAGAGATAATAAGATTTTCTTTTCTTTTGCTTCTTGCAAGGGCATAGATTGAAAAGTCAAGTCCAGTTACTTTTTGCTTGTTCAAAGGAGATAGTATTGCAACGTTCAAATCCTTCCTTTCTATTTTCTTCAATAGCTATGAGCTATCTAGCAAATTGAGCTGTCTAATCTTCATAAATCTTCATTAGTACATACTAAGTTGTTATATAAAAAGAACACACTTATATTATATTAAAACAAAAAGTTGTAGATGATAGATAAGAAAAGCAACTTTCTTTCACTTATATGTTATTTTTGCTAAATGGAATCAACTAGTTAAAACTTTTTGTCTTGTGTGAGAAACTTGTAGTTTATGAATTGGTGAAGCACAATTTAAATAGGGTAAAGTTAATGGGCTTTACACGTAAATAATTTCTTTTTGGTTTTTATTATTATCAAAGTCATAAGTTAAGTAAAATTATTAAGCCTACCAAACTTTGGGCCAACATAGTAGGCAAACATGTAAGTGAAGATACACATATATGATTTTCGAGTTCCAATACTAGAACTCATTAGTGACCAAAAATGTTTATTTATGTCACTAGTACAAGACAATGTAATATGACTACTTAATTGGATAAAGACTACTTTCCTCAACATTTAATAGCCAAATGTAATCAACAAAGAAGTTATATAATGCTCGGGCACTACAACAATGTATGTATCTTCTGATAGAGCTATCCAACAGAATTTTGATAATTGCTGAATTTTTTTTATTTATATCATTTTTTGATTAACTTTTAATTGGAAACTAAAAGTTCTGTCAAAAAATAGTACTATATAGGAAAAAGTAATAAAAAAATTGAGTAAAATTGACAAAATTTACAATGTGGTTGGCTAAACCAACTACATTTCTATTGGAAAAAATTATAATAAAAAAACGATTAGATTGACCAACCATTTCACATATAACAATATATATAATAATATATTGTTACATATATATATATATATGTGTGTGTGTGTGTGTGTGTGTGTGTGTGTGTGTGTATAATAATATGCATAATTTAAAAATTGATATAAATTATAGAAAAATTAAATTTAAACTAATTAATTAATTAGTAATAAAAATATAACAAATTAGAAATATATTCTAAATATTTATTTAATTTAGAGTATAATATATTATAATTTATATTATTCATATTTATTATTAAATGTTAAATTATTATTTAACAAATTAATTGTTATATTGTTTGATAAATAAATATAAATAATATTAGAGTTTTCTATTAATTATTATAAGTAATTAATTATGATAACTTATCATTCTTATTTATTATTTATATTAATTATTTAAAATTATTAATTATTAAATTTTAATTTTATAAAATTATCTTATTTTAGAGCTTTTTTAATTTTTATTTAAAATTTTCACTTTCATAAAATTATTTATAATATTTAATTTTTATTTAAATTATAAATTATATATTTATATAAAAAAATTCCTAAAAAATATGGTCGGACATGTGCAATCATATTTCTATTAAATATTTTCAATATTTAAAAAAAAATCAATTTTTATTTTTTAAATAAATAAAAATTAATTACTTTCTTTTTAATTTTTAATTTTAAAATGTTTAATTATTATTTATATCAATTAAAATAATTTATATAAGATATGCTAAATAATAATATATTAAATATTAATAAAATTATAATAATAAAATATAAATAGATTATACATAATTAATTGATATAAATAATAATTTAAAATTTTTCAAAATAAAAATTAAAAGTAAGTAACATAATCAATTTTTATTTATTTCTTTTGAAAATGAAATTAAATTTTTTTATAAAAAAATAGGAAACAATGAATAAAAATATAGTTGGACACATTTATCTTTATTTTCATCATCATTTCTGTACATCTATCTAAAGATCTATCTTTGAAGAAATTTCACATTAAATAAAATTGAACTAAAAGAAGCATATATAAGTAGAAAGAATCCATACACTTAATGTCTTAAGGTTTTAGGTCAATAGATATTATAAAGTCTACTTATATAGTTTTTTTTTTAAGTCTAAAAAAAAACCCCAATAAATTTTCATGATTTCTGAAACTCTTCTAAATCCCAACAATAATATTAGAGTCTAATTAGACATGAACAAAAATGGAGATGATAGCCCAAATGAATTACAACTGAAAGCTTAATAGTTAAATATGGACATTAGGCCCTCAATAATAAGGATGGGTCCTCCAAATCCCGAACATTCTTTGGTTTAAAATGTGCACCCAATGTCTTAGATTCATAAATAACTTTAAACTTTTGATTCAATCACTCTCCAATAGCTAATTCTCACAACTCTAAACCTCTCTATTAAAAGATAAGTTCACTTTCATACTAAGCCCCGATCGAGCCTTATACATTAGAGAGATATATTAAACTTTTTTCATTAAACTTTTGAAAAGAGTTATATAAATAGATTTGATATTATCTCTTGACATAAAATCTTAATACATCTATGGGGTTTTATCCATTTATATATATCTTTTCTATTCCAATTTTATTTAATGTATTAGAAGTGGATTTTTAGATAAATGTATGAGATGGAGAGGAAAATAAAAATAAAGATGAATTATTAGATGAGAGATAATTTAATTATATATATCTATATATTCATTATTAATATTAATTATTTCAATTATTAATTTATTAATTATCAAGTATTAATTTTAATTTTATTAAATTGTCTCATATTAATTCTTTTTTAACTTTATTTAGTTTAAATTTAATATTATTAATTTATAAAATTATATATAATATATATTTTTATTTAAATTATATATTATATATTTCTAGAAGAAAAATTTTCTACAAAAATTTTTGTAGAAAATAATTGGACACAATGAAGTAAGAAATGTACTTCTAAAAATGTGTTTTTAAGGATGTGTCCAACCACATTTTTTAGGAAAAAAAAATTCTTACGAAGTTTTCAATTTTTTTAAAAGAAAATTTATTTTATTTTTTAAATTTATTTTATTTTTTTGGAAATTTTAATTATTAATTATATCATTTAAAATAATTTATATAAAATGTATTGAATAATAATATATTAAATATTAAGGATATGATAATAATGAAATATAAATAGATTATATAATTAATGATTAAATTAATAAATTAGATTTCTATAATCTATATTATATATTTCTATATTATAACATTTCGTATTTTTATTAATAATGGAGTTATCAAATGAATTATTAATAATCTATAACAACAACAACAACAACAACAATAATAATAAATTTAATTCTTATTTTGTTTAAATTTAATATTTTCTTTCATAAAATTATATATTTAGTTAATAAATTTTATCAAATACACACACACTTATAATATATTGCAAAATATGAAATCCTAAAAAAATATTAAATAGCTAGAGGCACAAAGGCATGTATTTAGAAAAAAAAAACCCAATTTTTTGCACTTTTTTTATATAAATTTTAAGGTTTTGATATCTTATTTTATTCTCTCATCTCCATTTCTCATCATTTTTTTAAGATGTTCATCTCTATTTGTTTCTTATACTTTTTTTATTATTATTGAAGTTATTCAACTCTCTATCTTTTATCTTATTCATCATATTCATACTTTCAATCTTGTACTTGTAAGTTGTGTTTTTTTTTTTGTTTTGAGTTTTTACTATTTTACTAAATCTCCATCTTTCCTCTTCATTTACTAATTTTCAGAACTGATGGTTTGTTTGTTTTTTTTTTTGTATGTGATTATTGGAAATTATGATTTGCTTTCTTAAGTAAAAATTGGAGAATTTATCTGGTTACATTTCGAAAATTTTTGGATCTGAATTTAGTTTTATTTTTTCTTTAAATGTTTTTTTTTAAGTTTTGATTTAATTTATTTAATTTTATCCCTTTAATGTGATTTAATATTTTTGGTTCAAAAGCTAGAAGCTAAAAGATAGAGAAGAAAAAACCTAGAAAACCCAAAAAAGAAAATGAAACTATAAACTAAACCCAGAAAATCTAGAAAGCATACCAAAGAACATGAAATTAAATTTAATATAACATAAATTATAATTAATTGCAAAAAATTATAATATAAAAACAAAGGTTCTTAAAAAATATATAATAAATTATTAATTATTGTAATAAATATTAATTATTGATATATATAATAACAAATATTAAAAAGATATAATAAAATATGTTTTAAAAAATTAATTGGTACAAATCACTTCCGATCCGACCACTTAGCTATGAAGAAATTTTTTTCAAAGATTTTATAAATTAATTTTTTGAATTTTTAGTTATTATTTATTCACTTGATTAAAATAATCATTATTAATTATTATTAACATTATTTCCTAATTCTTTTTCATCATTCAAATTTTTACTAATATTTTATCTATATTAGATAAAATTTTTATTTACAATAAAATTTTCATTTATTAATATAATATAGGTTAAATTAGTATGTTAGTCCTTTAACTTTATTTAATATTTTAAATTAGTCTCTTAATTTTAAAATGTTTTAAAATGGTCCCTTAATTTTATTTAATATTTCAAATTAATCCCTTGACTTTGGAGTATTTCATATTAGTCTCTGAACTTTGAAATGTTTCAAATTAGTTCCTTAATTTTTAAAAATTTATTTTATTTAATGTTTCAAATTGGTCTTTTAATTTTAAAAGTTAAGAAACTAATTAAAAAATTTTAAAGAATCTTTCAATTTGAAATATTTATTTTAATATGAAATATTTAAAATAAGTAATTTGAAAATATATAAAATTTCTTTTTACAAATAAAATTATTGAAAAGATTATGTAAAAGTATTTTCTTAGTTTAATCATTTAGAACCAAAAAACACTTATTATAAAATTTTAAAAACTAAAAAATGTTTAAAAATTCACTAAAATAAAATACTTTAAAAATAATATTTATTTTGTCATGAAATATTTATAAAAATAGTATTAGTGATGGATTTTTATATCAAAATAAATATTATTTTTTAAAGCATTTTATGTTAGCGAACTTTTTAAGCATTTTTTAATTTTTAAAATTTTATAATAAGTGTTTTTTTTATTCAAGTGGTTAAAATAAAATAAAATTTTAAAAGTTAAGAGGCTAATTTAAAATATTTCAGAAGGGACAAATTTTAATATATTAAATAAAGTTAAGAGACTAATTTGGAATATTAAATAAAATTAGAAGGCCATTTTTAAATACTTCACAGTTAAGGGATTAATTTGAAACATTAAATAAAATTGAGAGACCAAAATACTAATTTAACCTAAATATAATATGATTTTAGAGGATGTAGAAGATGGTATAGTGGAGAGAATAACAACAAAAATATCTATTGGAACAAATTAAATACAACGAATATAGCAACAAATTGTTGGACAAAAATATTTGTCAGAAAACATAAATTTGAATTGTTTTTAATATAAATCTTCTGTTAGAAATTTATGTCATTTTTGTGGTAGGGATAAATAAGTTATGACAGAAGCACATGTTTTCCCAACAGTACAGGATAACTGAACTAGTCTCAGTCAAATATTTTTTAGTTTCTTATCCACATGCAACATTGTTTAGTTTGTTTGTGGTTTAATTTTAGTTATAGGCGTATGAAAAGGTAGGTAGGATCAAGGACCTTGCTTTAGCAGATTTGACAGTAATTGAGCAAGTGGAAAATTGCATCAAAATAGGTTTACTATGCATTCAAGATAATCCAGAGTCACGTCCCAAAATGGAGGACGTTATGTCCTTATTAACAGAGAATCAAGGGAAAATGGAAATACCAATTCACAGACCCCGGGAATCCATGGCTATAGAAGTGTTCGCTCCCGCAGCCTTTCTAGTGGACCTAAACTCAATAGATTTTGATTCCAATGAGCAACAACCTGAGCTACTCCAGGTTGCTTATAAAGTTTCTCTTTTCATACTTGAAACATCTATGTGCATTTTTTTTCTTTTGTTTATTAATTTATTTGGTAAGGAAAGGTGGAAATTTAATATTGAAGTTTTTTCCTTTTTATGTGACATATGAATTCATGGATTCATATTTTGTTAGCAAATAATGTAAAAGGAAGTTTTTCATGGGGCAAGGGTTCTCTCTTTCTCTCACATAGCCATAAGTTTTTATCCGCAAAATTAGCTTCATCTTTTGAAACCATATATATAGCTAACTATAGAAGACAATTCCTTCCTTTCTCATTTCTCTTTTCTTTCGTCCTTTTAAGCAAATTAATCTCTTCAGATTTGTTTTTATGAAAGATCTGAGAGAAGTCTTTTAATTTGTCTTATTTATCAGCATATTGGAAAGAACCTTAGTCTTGTAATCAACCAATATATATTCAAGGTACATTTTTCAGAATGATTTCCTTTTAACATGTTTATATATTTATCTATAATCAGCATGATTATCTATATTTCTGATAGAATGGATCTACTTTGGAATTTTTGTTGCCGTGTCCAAGAAAAGGAGGATGATGAGTGTATGTGTGCAATGAGGTGAGGCCGCCGTGCCACTTGCATTCTGTGAGGAAAGGCCTGGCTTGCAAAGCTGGAGAGATCCAGTCAAAGGCTCCAGTGCATGCCAGGTACATAGGCATTAATTTATTTGACAAACAGAATTAGGACCAACTAGTTTTGTCAAATTTTAAATCCTTTTGTGGAGAAGGGAAAGGAGAAGGAAGTAGCCTGTTCCTTGTCTATTTGTCTTATATTTTGCATTATTGCATTATATGAGTCATTTATGAATCACGGACATTGCCACCCCTGCTCTCCAATTCCAAGCACCAACCTTATCCATTCGAGATTTATATATAAAATAAGTTATATTAATTTTTATTAAAATTCAAATAAATTATGTTTGATATTTTTTTTATTTTAAAAATTATACTCAATTTCGCTACATTTTATTTTTTAGTAATAATTTTTTTTTGCATAATATATGTTTCATCCAAAAATAAAATTGTTTAGTTGTATATATTATTATATAAAGAATAAAATCACATTATTATATTATTTAGAAAGTTAACTTAGTGTAAACAAATTTTTTACAATATATCTCAAAACATGGAGTTTAGATTTTCTACAATAAACTTATTAATATATATAGTACAGTGAAAAAGAAATAGAAAGAGTATAAGAAATATGTATAGAAAGAGAAAGTTATCAGTATACACACTTCCACTTATTTGTATTACTTTATTTTTTACTAAGTTGTATATCTACATAGGATCCAAAAATCAAAATATTAAGTGAGTTAGAGTGTAATTTTTGAAATATATATATATATATATATATAAGGTATAGTTTGACCATCCATCAACAAAACTTGAGACAAAGAGACAAAGGAAAACTTTGCTTAATTTACTGTATATATTATTTAGCTACTAATCATCAACAAAACCAATTGTTTAACCAATCATCAACAAAAATTAGCTTAATTTACTCTATGTTTTATTTAGGTACTAATTCACTTCAAATAAGTTCTAGATGCACACCACTGGTTTGAAACCGTCAACGATTACTGCCAGGGAGCTCGTGGGCCATCTTGCTCATTTGGTCAACTTTAATTACATTGTTTTTTTTTCTTTAAACTAGTATTTTAATTCCTTGTTTTTATTTAAAATTTAAAATTAGTCTCTTAAATATAAAAAATGTGTAAAAGAAGCTGTTTGCTAAAATGAACAAAGCCAACAGATACATAAGATACTATCTCAATATGGTTAATTAAAGTTATTAAAGTAATTGGTTCTATAAATTTAACTAAGATTTGAATTAAATACAATTTTTTTATATTTTTAAAAAATTTTTAGTTAAAACATAACAAATGTATAATATTTTAATTAAAATAGTTTAGTTAAAAATTATAAATTTATTTATATAGATAATATATTTGTTATATTATTATTGAAAAATTATACATTTATTATATTTTAATTAAAGAACCTAATAATAAAAAATATTAACAACATATATAAATTTTTTTTTCAGTTTAACTCTTTATAACACTTTTAAAATGAAATTAAAAAGAAAGACCATTTTAATATGTTTCACATTAATTAACCAAAGTCAAAAATTTTTAAATAAAGTTATAAGGAGAAAATATTATTTTAAACAGCTTTCTCTTTTTTTTTCGACGTCGTGATTGACAAGGGATATACAAGTCGAAAGAGGGGTTTGCAGTTTCACACATGGAAGACACAGAGAGTTCCTTCAAAGCCATCGACGTCCAGTTTGACGAGAGATATACAAGTTCAAAAAGGACTTTGTAGTTTGACACAACGAAGGAAAAAGAGGGAGTTCCTTGAAAGAAGAAAAATAGATACTTTCTCCAAAACCATCACTTTGAAGAATTCCTGGAGCAACATCCCGAAAGGAATGAATAGTCCTGCGGACAGAGGTAGCCAAAAGAGAGAAACAAGTAACAATTTCTTCGTCTTGTAAATTTATTTTCGGGTTTCTAAGCTTTGACTCTAATGGATTGCTTTGTGTTGTTTGATCAGAGGGACACAAAGATGAAGACTTGGAAAGATTAGCTGCGCAGGAGCCCAAGATCTTTCCCTATACAACCTTGGTTGCTGCTACCAACCATTTTCATCCCGAAAATGAGCTTGCTGTTGAAGGCTTCGAATCCCTCTACAAGGCAAGATCTTAGACCAATTATATATATATATATATATATATCCGTTCTTTATATTAATTTTATATGATGAAATCGAAATTTAACCTGATATGGTATCTAATTAAGACCAGTGGGTGTGTGCTATTGACAGGGGAAGTTGAAGGATGGGAGAGAGATTGCAGTGAAGAAGTTATCAAAGAAGTCAGAAAAAGGAATGAAAGAATTCATAAGAGATGCAAACTCGTTGAGTAGCCTGAAGCACCCCAATGTGGTGAGATTGCTTGGTTATGCCACTCATAACGACGAACCTTTCCTTGTTTACGAGTACGTTTCGAATACAAGTCTTGAGAAGCTTTTTTTATTCAGTAAGTGCTTGCTTGCCTCCCCCTCACTTTCTAATCATTTCTCACAAATAGTATAGATTAACAAGTTATATGTGGTCAAATATTTTAAAATTTTAATTCTATTTACTTCAGTCACATTACTTGATCCAGTAGCAAAGTATAACTAATTTAATCCACTTTGTATTTTAACTAGTGAATATGCTATTTGCATACTCCCTTTTAGGGGTGGATAAATTTTGAGATAGACTGAGTGTTAGTTTAATTTGGTATCTAGCTAAGTTTTGCACCAGGCTTATTCCTAGGCCGTACTAGTACCTTGGGTTGGCCGAATTAATTTATTGTTTTAAAAAAATTTTAGTAAAAATTATAAAATAATTTTTTAAAAAATAAAATTCTTATATAAATTTTTATAAAATTATATTTTACTTCTGTAAAAAATTAAAATTTTTTATAAAAAATTATTTTTAATTTAATAAGATTAAATCTAGTTAAACCAAATTAGCTAACATAAGCAACTTGATCCCATCATGTAACCTGACCCAATTAGCAAAATTTTTTTAGTTCAACTACGCCAAGTCTTGGACACTACCAATTCTCCTAAAATCTAAATATTTTAACTCAATCATATGAATGACGTAATCAACTTTAAAGTCAAAAGAAATGATATTGTTAATCACATGAACATATTTAATTTGCTTTCTATATCTCTTCATTTGATTTTTTATCTAACACTTTAAGAAAATAATTCAAAATTGATTTGGATTCCTTTATTTGCAATTATTCAAATTCATCTTTTAAAATTTGGACAAAGCGTACTCTCTTTATTTTTTTTCAACCCCTTGGAGAGAGATTTGTAAATTCTCCCTCGCCTCCTTTGGAATTGTAGCATTAGCCACCCTCCCAAACATCAAATGATCCAAACCCTGATGGATGAGGGTAAGGGCATCTTAATCCTTCTACTTTATTTAGAGGTTGCACGTTACATGCCCCACCAATCTTCTAA
Organism: Erythrophleum ivorense; assembly: GCA_026724425.1. NCBI lineage: Eukaryota > Viridiplantae > Streptophyta > Magnoliopsida > Fabales > Fabaceae > Erythrophleum > Erythrophleum ivorense. The sequence goes on from JAIUCV010000009.1 coordinate 49,401,958, forward strand.
ATTACTGTGAGCCAAGTATAGTTTTCATTAGAAGACACCAATTGCCAGTCAGCATAATTTTCTTTTGTATATAAGATAATAAATAAGTACTAACTTAAATATACGAACTTCAATATTTTAGGTAATAAATAAGTATTGAATTTAATTTAGACATCTATAAACTCAAAAAAGTCATGAATTTAGGTGCCGAAAAAACAAATTATCATTTGCAACACATATTATTGGGTTTTTTGACATCAATCTTGGATAAGAAATAGCGTTTAATGAAAATACTCTACCATCAAAATTATTTCTTTATATATACATATTAATTTTAAAGAACGTAGAGCATTTTTATTTTATTTTTTAATTAAAAACTGTGAACGCCGAAAGAGTTCCTTAGCCTTCAACCAAAAATTATTTCTTTGAATAGACAGCACTGAACAGGGCTGTCAGTGTTATTTTTATTAAAATAAAATAAAATAAAATAACGCAGAGATTGAATGCGTTGGGAGAGGAAGGGGGATGGGAGGATTATTGTTTTTTTGGGGGAGCAGGTGTCATAATATATTATATTTATTTTATATAATAAAAAATTATATCTATAAATATCAATATATAAAATATATGATATAAGATGTGTGCACATATAGATATATAAACCCCTTTCTCTCTTCCTGTTAACATCAATCTGCCCTCCCTCTCCCCAACGCCTACAAACCCCCTTCCACCTACGAAGACCAAATTTAAGCTTTAATGAATGTAGGGTGGAATTTAAATCTTTTAAAATACTTTAAAGGTGAAGAAAGAGAGAAAAAAAAATAAGACTTATATTTATCTTATAATTTTGCAATTTGTCCTATAAATCCCACACAGGACAAAAAACTGAAACTTACATTTATCCAATAAATTTCATATAGGATAAAAAGTGGGGCTCACGTTTGTTCACACAAACGTTTTTGTTTTTTTGGTTTATTTTACTTAAAGTCTTTTAAGTGATTCAAACTTTGATGAGATATAGTTTTATCTATATATATATATAGAGAGAGAGAGAGAGAGAGAGAGAGAGAGAGAGAGAGAGCATTGACCACTATTTAATATTGTTTCTTGAAAGAAAATTTTTTTTTTGGCTGAACACAAAAGACTCCATTTACACTCAACATTTTAAATTAAAAATAAATAAATAATAAAACGAGAAAGGTTTCTTAAAACAAAACAGATATTTAAAAAAATAATTTTAACAACTGAGTATTTTTGTTAAAATTTTTCTTTTATTTAACATTAATGTCAAAAAGTCTAGATTATTGATTAAATAAATATTTAATCTGTCTAAATGCAAAGTCAATTGTGACTATTATGTTGCTTATTATTGTGTCGGTGGATTAATTTGTCCGTTCTAATTTGATTTGCTTGTCTTTTCAACTTGTATTACTTTCACAAACAAATTGTAATACTTTTATTCATTCTCTCTCAAGTAACTTATGATTGATAATAAAAAAATATAAAATTAATACCTTAATTAGATGCATATGCACCACTTAACCGTAGACTTTAAAGAATGGTATAAACAGTAAAGGGTTAATAATACCAATTTTTTTGTAGTTCTTATTTATATATACATTGATTCTTCTTAAGAAAAAGGTTTTGCTCGACCAATGTTACTGAAGCCATGACAAGATGATATAATTTTCGCTTACATATATGCTTTAGATATACCTATTCTTTTTACCAATCTTCCCAATCCCAAATTCGTTTTCATTTCTTTTAGGTGATGGATAACTTACATATTAGTAACGTTACAGGTACCAACTGGAGAGAGCAGATTGATTGGACACAAAGGTATAAAATAATTGAAGGCACCGCAAACGGTTTGAATTATCTTCATGGTGGCTCTCAAAACCGGATCATCATCCATCGTAACATAAACCCCAGCAATATCTTACTTGATCACAAATGGAAGCCTGTGATTAGTGGCCTTGGCGCAACCTATACGCATGTAGCTGGGACTGGGTATGCATTTGTATTTGAAATATGATCCATTTATTATATACTCAGAGTCAGATCCTATATATATGTGGATAAGATTTTTCTAGATACTGACAGTAGAACCTTGTGAAATATATACAGTGGATATATGGCTCCAGAGTATTGGAATCATGTGTATATGTCAGTGAAGATAGATGTCTATAGTTTTGGGGTTTTAATGTTAGAGCTCATCAGTGGCAAAAGACATTGGACATTTGTACCGCCGGAGAAGGACAATGCAATAGACCTATTTGATTGGGTAAAAACTATTTTCCCCAACAATCAATAGCCAAATGTATAATGCTCATGACAGAAAAGTCATGAAACAAGTACATGTTTTCCCAACAATAGGATAATTGAACTGTCTCATAATTTTCTTAGTTACATATCCATATATGGAACATTATTAATTAAGTTGCTTTGTGGTTTTTGCTTTTGTAATAGGCACACAAACTTTACGAGGAAAACAGAAGCTTAGAATTTATGGACCCTACTTTAGCAGATTTCGCGAAAGCTGAGCAAGTGACAAAGTGCTTCATAATAGGTTTATTGTGCATTCAAGGTAATCCGAAGTTACGTCCCGACATGGATCATGTTGTGTCCCTGTTAAAAGGGAAGGAGAGCATTATGGGAATACGAATTGGCAGACCAGGACATTTAGGTTATGATGAATCTGAGCCCACTGATTCTGATGCCAGTTTGCAACAAACTCAGCTACTTCAAGGTGCTTATCAATATTTTCTTTTCATTCTCGAAACATATAAGTAATCTTCATTTCAAGCTCTGTCTTGGCCTGATTGTATGCAAACGAATGCGCATCAAATCCAAGATGGTCCTTCAAATTCAAATCAATTAATGAAAGAAGAGAGAGACCCACATAATAACTCAATTTTCCTCATGCTCATAATTTTAATTCTGTGATAATGTAAATGAAGTTTTTTTAGCTTTAAAATATACAATTAGGTCCGGACAAAGATCACGAAGAATTTGTAGACTTTCAGGACAATATATTGAAACAGGAAAAGGAAAATTTTGTCACTGTACTTTTGTAGACTTTAAAGCCGAATTGTACTTGGTGATTCAAGATCAGAGAGAATTTTTTACTCATTTAGTACAAGAGGTATTTATATGCAAGTCCTTTTAAAAAAATTGTTTATAAATTTAATTATCATTTTAGATTCATACATGGAGACCATTAGTTCTTTTTCTATAAAAAAGACAAACAAGTAACAATTTCTTCTTTCGATAGATCTATTCTTAGGTTTTTAAGCATCTAACCATAATGAATTCTTTGTCTTTTGCTTTGTGTTGTTTTGACTAGATGGACACGAAGATGAAAATTTGAAGAAGAAAATAGCTGCCCAAAATTGTCAGAAGTTTGCCTATGAAACCTTACGTGATGCTACCAACCAATTTAATTGTCAAAATGTGCTAGGTCAAGGAGGCTTCGGAGTCGTCTACAAGGTAAGATCTTTAAGCAATTTTTCCCATTAACTGTTTCTGCTACCAGCCCAACGTACAATATATTCTAATGGAGACTGGTAGTTGTGGCCCTTCGCCTTGTGCTGTTTACAGGGTAAGTTGGATGATGGGAGAGAGATTGCAGTAAAGAAGTCATCAGTGATATCTGAACAACTGAGGAAAACACTTTTAAGGGAGGTAGAGTTGTTAAGTAGCTTGAAGCACCCCAATGTGATAAAATTGCTTGGTTATTGCACTCATGACAATGGTTGTTTACTTGTTTACGAGTATGTTCCTAATAAGAGTCTGGACAAGCTCTTATTCGGTAAGTGCTTACATGCCTCACCCTCACCTTCTAATCATTCTCATCACATTTTCCATTAATGCAATGTAACTAAATTAATCTGTGGTCAAATATACTGTTATTGTGAAGTTTTAATTTTATTAGTTTCTTTTAGTATCTTCAATCACTTTAGTTGACCAATACCGCTAAAGCCATGACAAGATGATGTCCTTTTTACTCGAGCATAAGCATTAAATATGGTTGCTTTCTTCCCAATCCCAACTTCTTTTTTATTTCTTTTTTAGGCGATGAATAACTTATAAATCTGTGATTAATGCTATAGGTCATAACGGGAGAGAGCAGGAACTCGATTGGAGACGGACGTATGGCATAATCGTAGGCATTGCAAAAGGTTTGAGTTATCTTCATGCTGACCCCCAAAATTGCATCATCCACCGTGACATAAAGGCTGGCAATATCTTGCTTCATCACAAATGGGTGCCAAAAATTGCTGACTTTGGCATTAGCCGTCTATTCGATAAACATCGAACCCATGTCTCTACTGGTGTAGTTGGGACTTGGTATGCATTTCAATTTGAAATATAAACAATTAAAAAAAAAACCGCTATTTTTAGAGACAAAGTATTGCAGATAGCGTCTTAGTTTAATACCATCCTTAAACCACTACTAGGTTCTGATTATTTGCTAATTTATGGGGTGAGAATGAGATTGGCCAAATTTTTATTCATGTGATACAAACACTAAAAGCTTGTGAAACATATGCAGGGGATATATTGCTCCAGAGTATTTGGAACTTGGACATTTGTCAGTAAAGGCAGACGTATATAGTTTTGGAGTTTTGGTGCTAGAGCTTGTTAGCGGGAAAAGATACTCTTTTGAGTTGTTACCACAGGACAATGCAGTAAGCTTGCTTGATTGGGTAAAAATTATTTTCCTCAGCACTCAACAGTCAAATGTAATCAACAAAGAAATTATTGTATACTCGAGACGGATAATCAACATAGATTATTTTCCTGTATTTTTGGTAATAGATATACAAACTTTTCAAGGCAGGCAGGACCTCAGAGGTCATGGACCCTGCTTTAGCAGATTCGGCAGTCGTGGAACAAGTGGCAAACTGCATCAAAATAGGGTTACTATGCACTCAAGGGAATCCAAAATCTCGTCCCGACATGGAGCGTGTTGTGTGCATGTTAACATTGAATCAAGTCCACTGGGAAAAGTCAATTGGCAAACCAGGAATCTTTGGTTATAGAGGGTTATCGCTCAAGTAGCCGTTTTGGTGAGTCTGAAGCTTATCAGGGTTCTCTGTTCATGATCTAGCAAGTGTGATACCCACCCAATTCCAGACATGTAGTGTATATTATTTATTTATATTTATACATATAATCATATATATTAATCAATTTAATAAATTAGAAATAAGTAAACAGAAAAAAAAAAATTCAAAACACATTTTTTATTTATATTATTAGTTATATGAGATGTTTCAGTTATTGTTGTGCTTTTATATAAACAAATTTAATGTAAATGAGTCTCAGACTTGAGGAAATATTGTTCATTTTGAAATTTTTATGAGTAAAATGAGTTTGATCATTTGAAGATTCAATAGGAAAATAGATTAGGCTTAAGTTAGTTACCGATTAGAATATAAGTCTAACAATGGAGATTATAACATTCTACTCATGATAATCCATGGTTGTGTTTAATTGGAGTTAAGGAAGAGTGATTGTATGAATTTAACTCCAAAAATTAACTTAAATTAAAGCAAAATACAACTAAAGTTGAACACATTAAGTTACGAGGAGTTAAGTGCACTTAGGAGAGTTGAGCAAATAATGAGTAAAATAAAAAATATCGAGTCAAACTAAAATTGAAGACCTTACGTTAAGTTTATTTGAGTAGTTAAAATTGAATTGAGTGACTCGAGTGAAGTTAAGTGTATTTTTTGGTGAGTTAAAATGCAAATTTTTTGTTTTATCTATTTTTATTTTTTGTAATAAAATTTGATATGCTAGCCAATAAAAGCTTAATATTAATAATGTTTGCTTTTAGAAAATATCAGTTTGTTTTTCTTTTATTATAGGATTATGATTTCTAATATTTAGAGAAATAGTCAAGTATTTAATATTGTTTAATTAAATTGTAAAACTTTTAATTATAATTTTTTAAATAAAACTAAATGATTTAAACTCTGCTTTTCAAATTTCCTTTACTTTTTATTTAGTTCCATAGGTTGTGATCCTAACATATGCTCATGGCGGTAAAGAATGGACATGTGCTTTGATACATCTCTCTTGCTTCCCATCTCTTTTCCTCCTTCTAAACTTGAGATATAAAGATAATATAATCATTTATTATTACCATTATAAATATAACACTAATTAATACCTTAAGCTCGCTAAATCTTCCTCTTGCACATAAAAATTGATTCAGGAACACTAGCCTCCTGACACGTGTGCTGAGATAGACGCTCGAGTTATTCACACGTATGGAAACTTGGGACAGGCTCCTTATATAAGGCATGGCATGTGACTATTACTAGTGTGTTAATGCTTGTAAGTGTTTTCATAAAAACAAGATATAATTGCTTATAGAAATTTTAATGCTAAATTTTTTTTTTGGTACTCTAAAACTGAAACATTTAATTATTTGGAAAAATTATCCAGATAAAAAATATCTGAAATAGTTCGTGTGAAGCTTGACTATCAACTATTTATGAAAAGCTTTTCTCGTGGGCATAAATAAATCAAAGAAAGTATTTTAAAAAAAAAAAGAAACAGAAGTATGATTTGTACAAGTAATTTTTTTTCATAAAGATAAAGAGTATTACGTTACGTTTGATTTACTACATTGCAAACGTATTATATTTATATAATTTATATAATATTTATTATATATTTATATTTATTATTTTATTTATCAAATTATTTTTTAAAAAATAAAATAAAATAATTAATTTTTATCTCACTTCTCTCCTTGCTCATATTTTACATTTCTTTTTATATTACATCGTTCAATTAAATGAAACATAAATTAATTACCAGTTGCAGTTGCACTTTATCAAAGGGAAATAACAAGTGTTTAAATTAGGTTGAGTATATGACAAGACTAATAATATTTTATTCAAACAACCAAACAAAAGCAGAGAATAACTTTAGTTGCAAGTCATTCATTAAGTAAAATCAGAGACACGAAGCCTCATGTTAGCTAGGCTATACTTGTATATTTACTCCTACACATAGCCAAACTCAAGTATCGAGCAATTTTCCTTAAACAAGGAGTCTCAGAAAAAATAGCTAAACTACAATGAAGGAAACAGAGCAGATGCTACCATCAGCAAGGCAGAAGCCACCAAAATCACTTCTGGATCGAGTGGAAACACTTGAGTGGTACCAGTCTTTATGGTCAGCAAAAGTGAGGTCTGAGAATAAACCGCCCAAGAAAGCCACGAATGAGACACAAGAAGGGTCAGAGAGGCAAAAACCAAACAACAAAAAACAAAAAACAAAAACAAAAAAAGCATCGGATGACTTTAATGTCAAGCAACTCCTTTTCATAAGCACAAAACATGCTTAATTAACACAACTGCACTTAAGGGAATTAACGGTTAAATAAAGTGCAATTACCAAATAAGAAAATATTACTAATATTTTATTCAAATAATTGAACGAAAGCACAGAATAACTTCAGTTGCAAGCCATTCTTTAAGTAAAATCAGAGGCACTAAGCCATATTTAATTGGGCTAGCTTATGGATATATGTATATATATACTCCCACACATAACCAAACTCCTGTGTTAAATAAGAAGGCCGTTGAGCTTTCGTAAACAATTTTGCTCAATAAAAGAGCTTAAGAATTGAAGAGTACATGCCAACGGTTATGGAGGAAACAGCAGTAAGTCATCACTTCTGGTTAGTGTTGAAACTCTTCTTCTGCTAGCAGCAACAGTGAGACTGTCGCAGGTATGGATCCCAAGTTCTATAGAGCTGCAGTGGAAGGTAACATCCATGCCTTCAGGGAAAGAGGTGAGCAAATTGAGTTCATAATAATCCCAAATAGAAATACAATCCTTCATATACACTTCACAAATTACAGTATATCATGAGGCATTCATGGAAAAGATTCTAATAATGTGTATAAACGCAAATTCCTTACCCTTCTCCATAAAGGCATCCATGTTACCTTCCACTGCAATGGCCTTCACTACTAGGGAAGGACACAATCTTAGAATCTCTTCCACAAATGCCTCTGATACACTCTAATTTGTGGAGTGTATATGAAGGATTGTATTTTTATGCGGGGTTAGTATGAACTCAATTTGTTCACCTTTTTCTTCTGAAAGCATGGATGTTACCTTCCACTGCAGCTCTGTAGAACTTGGGATCCATACCTGTGACATTCTCCCTGTTGCTGCTCACTGAAGAGTTTCCACACTAACCAGAAGTGATGGCTTATTCTGCTGTTTCCTCCACAACCATTGCACGTGCTCTTTAATTCTCAAGCTCTTTCATTAAGCAATATTGCTTACGAAAGCCCAACGGCCTTCTTATTTAAGAGAGAGAGAGAGAGAAGACAGGCCTGAAATCACGGACTGGTGTGGGCTTCGTTTCCGGCGAGGATCATTGCCAGTGCGGGGGGGCTGTGCTATGCAAATGGGTCGTCGCTGGTGTGAGAGCATACGAGGTCTGAGATGTGAATGGGAAGGGGGCCGAGGCCGAGATGTGGTGGGTCTAAAAATGGCCTAGTCCTAGTTGCGGTTTCTTTAAACTGTAGTTCAAGCCTTATTTGAAGAAATTGCAGTCAAGTCCTGGCTTAATGTTAAGCCATGTGGTGTAACTGCAGTTCTAAAGAAACTACAGTTACATTTAAAATTTAACTGTGGTTATAAAAACTATAATTAAAATATATTTTAGTTGTAATTTTCTTAATCACAATTAAGTTTTCATTTTTTTAATAGCGTATGGACATTCTAAAATGTTGAGGATACTCATTGAATAAGACAAAAGACTGTTGAAGGCCATAAATGATGAGAAAAGCATAACTTTACATGAGGCAGTGTGTTATCATCACACTGAAATAATGGACATTTTAATAAAAGAAGACTTAGATTACTTATATTTTGGAAATAGTGATAGTAAGACTCTACATTGTTGTAAAGGGAGAATATTAGGACGTGGTATTAGAATACTAGAGAATTGCAAATTGCCAGATTAGGATGGCTCCAACGGCAAAACAACATTATATGCTACAGTCCTTTGTATTATATTGTATGATTCGGCAATTCTTTTTTGTAATCATTAAATTTTGATTTGTATACCAAGGATATCTTGTTTCTTGAATAATAAATGGCGACGACAACAACAACCAAGGATATCTTGTTTCTTGAATAACTTTAGATATACATGTAATAGTTATTCATTTTTTATTTTTTCCTAATAATTTTTGAGCTTTGACATAATAAAAATGGTACCTACTTGGCTCATGACTAATTAATGGTTGTTAAATTAAAATTTCTCACAAATATGATAAACATAGTTTAACTATGCATACTTTAAGTTTAGAGAACTTTCATGTGAGAAGGCAATATGTATTAGAGGCACATTTTTTTAAAAAATTATTATATGACCTTATCCTAAAATGTTAAAATTTTTAGATGAAATTAATGGTGGCTAATGTTCATGTTTTAGAAATGGTTCCAGAGTTGCTGACGAGGACTTCAGCCAAACAAGCAAATGAAGGTTGGATTCCATTTCACTCGGCAGCGCCTCATTGGTTTCCTAATTTGATAGAGGTGTAATTAATTAATAAAGATCATAATTTTGTGCAACTAAGTACCATTCATGAAATAAGTCTTACACTTGTGTAATTAGTTTTAATTTATGTAAATTTACACAGTATATCCATAAATGCAGCTGATTGATTTAATAATTAATAGCTGATTCTCATTAATAATGCAAATGTTAAAGAGAATTGATAAGACTTTACATGTTACATGCTGTGGCCACCACAGTATTTAGGAAGCAAATTGCAAAAATTTGGCGCAAGGTATGGTGGGCAAGTCATAAATGAGGATGATAGAAAAAAGAGACAAAAGAGACATGATTCAGCAGTTGATAGAAACAAGAAAACAGAGAGAAGAGATGAGTCAGATCGAATACTAACTATGTAGTGACCACACTGACTGCAACTATAAACTTTTCGATAATTTGTTATAACAAACTCTATCTCATTTGTTATCTAGCCATTGCTTTGATGTTTATGAACTCTCTGATTTCTAAAACAGGGATACTTCCAAGCTTGTTTTTCATTAAGTGATGGTTTTAATGATCTCAAATGTGTAAAATGAGCTAAGGACCCCTATATTTATAGTGTCAACCTAAAGGCTTTTTTTTCATCAAAGAAGCCATGAGAAGAGCATATTTGCAAGCCCTGAACTTGATATCCCTAAAAATTAGGACCATACTTAAAAAGTTTATTGCCTGCTTGTTAGTTGTTAGCGACAAATTGAACGTTGCCAACTTTCAAAAAATGCAACAACTAACATGCCTGACATAAGAAATAGACTGAATGTATGATAAACTTGTCCAACCATCTAAACTAACTAGGCAGCGAAAATTCCAAAAGTAATCACAATAATTAAACAAATAAAAGAAATCAATTCCAAAGTAAATCTTAACTCACTTATGGGGTTGATAAAAGATCAACATCACTTATGTTGAGAAGGATGCAGAAGTACGAAATAAATCTTCCAAAAGCTACCATTACTCATATATCTAGGGCAAATTTCCATCCTAAGAACAGCTAATCTTGGTGCTACACATTCAATAACTAAAGCATGCTCTTGTTGGGCATCAGACAATTAAAAATCTATAGGAGAAAGAGTTCAGAGTTCAATAAGAAATAATTGTGGTTACAGTGGATAGCTTTTATGGAGAAAATGTAATCGGAAGGAAAACATGTGTTAGTATTAAAGGCAAGTAACACGAATCTAGAATATTTTATAAGAAATAATCTAAAAAATATTTATAGAAAATCTATAGACATGTCTATGGAATGCCATATTCTGAGGTGGCCTTAATTGATAAAATGTTTGTTGACATGTATGCGTTAACATCCTCCCGCGAGCTAAACTAGAGGGGAACCAAAGTGAGGCTCGATTTAAATGTGGAAAAACGAGGAGATGGCAGAGGTTTAGTAAGACAATCAGCAAGTTGATCTTTACTAGAGATGACAGAAACTCTTAACAACTTAAAAGCTAACCGTTCTCGTACAAAGTGGAAATCCAAGGCAATGTGTTTTGATTGAGCATGCATAATAGGATTAGCAACTAAGTATGTAGCACCCACATTGTCATAAAAAATGATTGGAGATTCTGATAAATAAACACCTAATTCTTTAAGTAGAGACTATAACTAGATGAGTTCAAATGCAGTAACAGCGAGAGCCTTATACTCTGCCTCAGTACTAAAGCGAGCAACAAAAGATTGTTTCTTAGAGCTCTAGGAGATTAAGTTTGAGCCAAAGAAAATAAGGTGAGCTCCAGTTGAACGAGCATCATCTGGACAGCCACCCTAATCAGCATCAGTGTAAGCAAGAAGTTAAGAAGAAGAGGAAGATTGAATAGACAGGCCAAGATCAATGGTATGCTTGAGATATCGCAAAATACGTTTCACAGCCTGCCAATGAACATCTCTGGGATAGTGCATAAAATGACAAACTTTGTTGATAGTATATGAGATATCTGGCTTAGTAAATGAGAGATACTGAAGATTACCCACAATACTACTGTATAAGGTTGGATTCTAAAAAGAAACGCCATCAGAAATGAATAATTTGGTAGAGACAGCCATAGGTGTAGAGACTGGTTTGGCATTCAACATATTACTTTTAATGAGCAAATCAAGAATGTATTTACGTTGAAATAGTAATAAACTAATTGGAGTGCGATGCATGTCAATACCCAGAAAATAAGTAAGATGGCCAAGGTTTTTGACAGGAAAAGTAGAGGAAAGTGCAGTAATTAAATTAGAGATAGCAACCAGCAATGAACCAATTATAATAATGTCATCAACATATATTAAAACATAAATAGAGATAATAATAGACTTAAGAATGAAAAGAGATGCATCAGACTGAGAAGAGACAAACCCCAGTTCGATAAGCCGTGAGCTAAGACAAGAGAACCAAGCTCGGGGTACCTGTTTTAAACCATAAAGAGCCTTCTAAAGATGACAAACATGATTTGGATGATTCGGGTGCACAAAACCGGGTGGCTGAGTCATAAAAACATTCTCTTCGACTAAACCATAGAGAAACGCATTTTGTATATTGATTTGTCGAATGGGCCAATTCTTTGAGATAGCAAGAGCAAGAACGATTCGAACTATGATAGGCTTCACAACCAGTGAGAAGGTATCATGAAAGTCAATCCCCGGCATCTGATGATAGCCCTTCGCAACCAATTGAGCCTTATACCGATCAATAGTGCCATCAGCTTTGCGTTTCACTCAGAAGATCCATTTTGAACCGATGAGATTCTAACCTGAGGATGGTGGAACAAGTTTCCAGGTCTTTGTATCCATTAAGGCATTGAATTCGACAGTCATGGCCTGTCGCCATTTTGAGTATTGGAAAGCCTCGGTAACAAAGTTTGGTGCCTCGGGAACTCTTGATACAGGTGCACAGTGAGCAGAAGGCCAATGAATGGTTCTATCAGAGGGAAGTTTCAGTTAAAAAATATTATTACAAGCTCTTGTAGTCATTGAGTGTTATGGTGGTGATGGAGATGAAGAGTTATGCATCAAAGAAGATGAGGGTTCAAAGGTAAAGAAAAAGGAGAGGCAAAATGTGTATCTGAGGCATCACATGAATGAGGTACAACTAGCAAGATAAAATGGAAGTGTGAGGGAAAAATAAGTGGGTTGGACACTAAAGTGGGCTGAGGTTTAACCAAAGAGGCTTGAAAAGGAAATAAATACTCATCAAAATACACATCATTAGAGACAAAAATTTTACATGTGGACTAATCCAAACACAAATAACCAATATGGGTTGAGCTATAACCTAGAAAAATACACAGGTGGGAACAAGGCTGGAGCTTATGGGCTGAATAAGGTCTCAAATGGGGCTAGCAACCACAACCAAACACTCATAGATGAGAGTAATCAAGCTGTTGATGATAAAGCAATTCGAATGGAGACTTATAAGATAAAATAGGACTTGGCATCCTGTTGATCAAGAAAATAGTTGTGGAAAAAGCATAATCCTAGTAGCAATAAGGAACAGAGGCATGATCCATGAGAGCCAATCCAATTTCAATAATATGACGATGTTTGCGTTCAACTATACCATTCTGGTAATAAGCATGAGGGCAACTGAGGCGATGAGTAATGTCAAGTTGTTTCAATTTAGTATTTAAAGATCGGAATTCACCTCTCTAGTCAGATTGTATTTGTTTGATTTTAAGGTTAAAAAATATTTTGACATAAGATTGAAAATTAAGAAAAATAGAAAGAACATCAGATTTATTTTTAAGAGGAAATAACCAAGTAAATCTGGAATAATCATCTACAAAGGAGACATAATACCGATGACCAGTCCTAGATACAACTGGGGAAGGACCCCATACATTACTGAAAAGTAATTTAAGTGGGGCAAACGATTATTGTAAAACAGTGGGATGATGTCGAAAGTGGCTTTTGGGTATGCGACAATCTAAATAGACTGATTGGGATGATGAGGGAGACAGAGGAAGAGAGTATGACTATAGGACACGATTAACAATCCAGTAAGCTAGATGTCCAAGTGTTTGGTGCCATCGAAGGAAAAAAGCTCTTTCACCAACAAATGCACGAGGAGTAGAGGGAGATAGCATCGTATAGAGGTGTTGATTACTTGGTCCGTGAAGAAGAAGAGCCTTTGTGACCTTGTCCTTCACAATCAAAAATGAATCGTGAAACTCAAAGAAGACATTATTATCTTTACAAAATTGAGAAACTGATAACATATTTTTGTTAATATTAAGGACATGAAGTAAGTTGCTAAGAAGAAAGTTGCTATGATTAGTGGGGAGTGAGTCAGATCCATGATAGGAGATAGACAGAGGTGTTCCATCAGCAATATAAACTTGATTAGCACCAGTGTATGGTTTAGTAGATAAGTTGAGATTTGAAAAATCAAAGGTCATGTGATTTGTAGCTCCAGAGTCAAGATACCATTTAGAATGTTTTGATGTGCCAAGAGCAGAGTAATTAGCTGAAAAGGAAGCAAGAGGAGAAGCCTGATATGCTTGATTGAACCTGTGATAACAGGTCAAAGCACTATGACCTGGTTTCTCACAAACTTGGCGAGTGATTCCAGGCTGATGATTAAAATTGAAGTCATGTCCACCACGTTCATAGTGTCCTCCTCCTCGATACATGTTATGATTTCCACGACCTCTGAAAGAAAAAGGAGATCGTCCACCACCATGAATAGTTGAATTGGAATTCTTAATAGCAACAGTAGTAATAATTTCACCAGCATTTGTAGAAGGTAAAGGAGAATTATGTGTTAAGCGTGCTTCGAACAGTAAGAGATAGCTCAATAGTTCATCAGGACTGGGAGTTGGTGTTCTAATGGTCAAAGATGCCACCACAGGATCAAATTCAGTACTGAGACTAGCAAGAATATGTGTGATAAATTGAGCATCTGGTAATAGTTCTCCAATGGCAGCAAGTGAATCAGCTAGTTGTGTAGCTTTGTTGAAATATTCTACAATTGAGTCTCCACCTTTTTTGAGTGTAGCGAGTTCATTATAAATTTGAACATATTTGGCTTGAGCCTTGTTGACAAATAATGTTTTAATGGCTATCCAAACTTCACGAGATGTTTTGTGCCTTTGAACTTGTGCAATTAATTTGTCAGATAGTGAAGCAATTATTAGAGATAAGATAAGTTGATCTTGCTGAAACCATCAATAATATTCTGGGTTGGGTGTTTGGTCAAACAAATATTTTTATGGTTGTGAAATGGTGTTGTCAATATAGCCAAAAAGTTGTTGACCATGAAAATAAGGGGTGATTTGAGCCTTTCATATGAAATAGTTATCATAGGTTAGTTTTATGGTGACAAAGTGAGGTACAGAGGTTACAAAAGATGTAGGTGATTGAGTTGGAAGAGAAGGTGACAAATGTGTAGCTGAAGATTGTGACTGTGTAGAAGAATTAGATAACTATGATGGAGATGAATTATTTGCCATTTTTGACACAGCTTAGCCAAGCCAAGCTCTGATACCCTATCAAAACAAAAATAAAATGAAATTGAGCAAATGGAATTTCATTCTTCTTCATCTAATTATGGTTACAGTGGACAGTTTTTATAAAGAAAATGTAACTGAAAGGAGAACACGTGTCAGCATTAAAGGCAAGCAACACAAATCTAGAATATTCTATAAGAAATAATCTAAAAAATATTTACAAAAAATCTATAGACATGTCTACGTAATGCCATATTCTGAGGTGCCATTAATTGATGAAATGTCTGCTGACATGTATGCGTTAACACAATATTAGCACAAATTATTTAAATACACAGATGAATATCTTAAGACTTGCATAAAGTGTTTCCAAAGGCAAATTTATTGGACCAGAATTTCCTCTACATGAATGACTTGAAAATTCAAGCTAAATTATTTAGTTTAATAATCAAATTAACATACAAGCTGAATGTCAATATGCATGTTAAAGTACAATTCAAATTCAATGAAACATGGGTGTACATAATTCAAATTAGCTAAGTTTTGAGTCTCAAGCCTCCATGAAATATGGAATCTTAGACTTATTTACCAGACAAAACATACAGGCACTAACTACATAATCACATATAAAAGAATTGGACTAAAAAAATGTGTAGGTAAACAGATTAATCTCTCAAAAATTTTTTACCAGTGATAAGAAAATAATAATAGCATATGGAATGTCAATAATGCTCCATTTGAAACCACAAAAAGTTATTGTTCAACAAACATTGAATCAGATAACCATTTGCTGGAGCTTTTGAGAGACTTCATCAAGCCTTAGAATCATATTTCAAAAATAAAGGCCATATATATGAGCATTGAGATACCACATAATTCAAACCTCTGAAATGCAGAAGTAGGAGGGATTTTCACAAATGAGCACTGAGACTAAGAAAGAAAGAGAAAGAGAGAGAGATGGAGTGAATGAAAATCATGCACCTAAGAGAAACAAGGTGAGAAAGAACAATGAACGCCACCGTCATCAATTAAGTCTTCTTCTTGCCATAGTAGATGATAACGAGTAGGCAAAGAAAGAAAAGACATGAAGTTGAATGACCTATGTTGTGTTCTGTTTGAAACAGATCTTCTGAAGTATCTTCAAAAGAAGTTCTAAAAAAAAAAAGCTATAGTCCACTTATGTTCAGAGAGAGAAAGAGCACTGGCCTCACCTCTCATTCTTTCTCTCTCCAAACTTGTTGCTGAAATTCACTTTAAAGGATTCAAGTTAGTGTTTCATTTAGTTAATCTAGCTTAAATGCGGAGATGGATCCTCTGCAGTGAGGATCCATCTGTAGCGAGTGTGCAGTGAAAAACTATGAGAGGCACAATTTCTGAAAAAAAAGAAGAAGAAAAAATTATGAAAAGATTAAAAAAAATCTGTGAGGGAATGCAAAGGCAATTTTGGGATCTTCTACTGCAAAGGATCTTGAATGCTGATTCGATGCCGTATCATCACTTAAGATAAAGGAGTTTGTACTTATGAGTTTGTACTTCAGTGAAAGTTGAACTTGGGGTGTCTTATCAAAATTGGAGTTAATTGAAAAGTTGGGTGTCAAGACGTTCCTGATTAAGAGTGAGTCTCACAAAAGAACAATTCTTCCGTACACTAAAAGCGCTACATCATTTATACATTTAATCATTAAGATTTAATTATGTACATGGACTCCACTTGTATTATACATGAACTTCACCTATACAAATTAAATGTAGGCCATTGATTGCACTTAGTGTACCACGCACCAAGTGTACCTAAATTTTTTTTTATGGAGTTATTTTTACGGGAGAAGTCTTTATGTCAAGAGGAGAGATTCGCAGATACACCATATTAGGACCGGTAATTTCTCACCATGCAGATACACCATGCGCAAATTGATTAGCAAATTGTTAAGTCAAGTATGATTTTAAGTCATGGTCTATACGAGCTACCCTCTTTTTTTTTTTTTTGGAAACACAATAGGGGTCACATTCTCTCTTTTGTTCCTTTTTAATCTTTTTTTTCTTTGAGTCTTGACTTCGTTGATTCACCTAAAAAAATATTTCATTATTTATTACAACATTATTGTATAAATAGAATATTATGCGAAGTTTACATTATAACATTGTCATGCTGTATAGCATCTAATTATATAATTTAGCTTTATTTTATTAAATAATATATAAATAATATTGTACATTAAGTATAAGTAAAAATTCTTCTAATATTAATGCCAACACATTTCACTTAAAAAAGTTTCTTATAATACGATTTAAAAATTTAATAAAAAATTTTAAACAATAAATAAAGATATAAAACAAAAACACTGTTTTAACTTAAAATAAATAAGAATAAATTACTTTTTCTTTTTTGAGATATTTTTAAATTTTTTAACATGATCATAAGAATTAAATTAAAGAAAAAAACATTTGGGCACAATAAAAAATAAAAAAAGTGACAATTAAAATTAAAAAAAAAAAGAGAAAAGAGGGTTTAGGTTGTTATCAAGGACGTGTAGGTAAATATTAAATAATAAGAAGAAAAGGGGAGAGCACAAATGAAAAAAAAAAATGAAAGAGAATTCTCATAAATGATTGATTGAGAAAAGAAGAATTAGGCGGGATTAGTACAGTGATACCACTATATACATACGTACATATATATATATAAAGTAAATTTTTTTATAAAATACTAAATAATAAAATACTACGCAGGTGTTAAACCAAAAAAAAAAGTGGCAGATTCACTTTAATCAAATTGAATTAATTTTTTACGCACGTCACCTTTGAAAGACGTAGATTCACTTTAATTAAGTTGGATTAGTTTTTGACTTTTGAAACTGTCTACGACTACGGTCAGTCAGGGGGGAGTTGGGAAAGCCACATGCCCAAGCGATCAACTTAAATTATTGAGCATTTTCAAATTAGTATTTTGATTCTTATTTTTATTTAAAATTTTAAAATAGTTATTTAAATTTTTTTAAAAAAAGATTGGTGAATAAAACCGACATCTCAGCACAGAGTCATTTTAGCTATAATTAGTTTGATAAATTTAAATGATATATGATACAAAATAAAGGATAAAAAATTATTTTCGCATGTTTTAAATTTATGAGACAAATTAAAATTTCCAATAGAATTGTAAGAAAAAAAATACTAATTTAATTTTTTAACAAAATTTCTCACAAGGCCAACTTTGAATAGCTGTCTACAAGTTCAAAGAGGAGTTCATATTTTCACACAACGAAGAAAAACAGAGGGGTTTTCGGAAGAAGAAAAATAGAGAGTTCCTCCAAAAGTGTCATGCCAAAGAATTTGTCGAGCAACTTCTGGAAAGGAATGAAAGGTGCTTTGGCGGAGATAGCTATAAGAGACTAACAGGTAACGGTTTCTTCTTTCTGTAAATTTATTTTCTGGTTTCTAAGCCTTGCTTCTAATGGATTCTTCGTCTTTTGCTTTTGATCAGAGGGACGCAGAGATGAAACTTTGGAGAAGTTAGCTGTCAAGGGGTATGAGATCTTTCCTATGAAACCTTAGTTGCTGCTACCAACAACTTTCATCCCGAAAATAGAGTTAGTATAGGAAGCTTCGCACTCGTCTACAAGGCAAGATCTTTAACCAATTTTACCCATTCTTTATGTTTAGTTGTTAGGAAACAAGTTGCGGAGAGAAAAATGAGCAAGGAATTGGGAGTTTATTTTTATATTCAATATTCATTACTTTTATAAAAATGGAATTCGAAATTTAACCTGAAATGTAATTTAATTAAGATTGGTGAATGTGGCCCTTTGTCCTGTGCTATTGACAGGGGATGTTGGAGGATGGGAGAGAGATTGCAGTGAAGAATTCATCACCAATATCTGAACAACAGATGTCTGAAAAACATTTAAGGGAGTTAGAGTTGTTGAGTAGGGTGAAGCACCCCAATGTAGTAAAATTGCTTGGTTATTGTGCTGATGACAATGAATGTTTACTTGTTTTCGAGTATGTTCCTTACGAGAGTCTTGACAAGCATTTTTTCAGTAAGTGCTTACATGTCTCACTCACCTTTTAATCATTCTCATCACATTTTTCATTAATGCAATGTAACCATTTCTTGGAGATCAGTAAGTAATGCGTGGTAAAGTTTTAATTTTATTAATTTCTTTTAGCCACTTAAGTCACTTTAGTTGACCAATATAGTTGAAGTTATAACAAGATGATGTCCTTTTTACTTGAGCATAAGCATTAAATATGGTTGTTTTCTTACCAATCTTCCCAATCCCAAGTTCTTTTATATTTCTCTTTTTAGCCGATGAAATACTTATAAATCTATAATCACTGCGACAGGTCCCAACGGGAGAAATCAGGATCTTGATTGGACACGGACGTATGACATAATCTTATGCATTCCAAAGGGTTTGAGTTATCTTCAAGCTGACCCTCAAAACTGCATCATCCACCGTGACATAAGCCCCAGCAATATCTTGCTTGATCACAAATGGGTGCCAAAAATTGTTGGTTTTGGCTTTGGCCTTCTATTTGATGAAGATCAAAACTATAGCTCTATTCCAATAGCCGGGACTAGGTATGCATTTGAATTTCAAGTATAAAAAATTAAACACCTCTATTTTCAGAGAGAGAGAGAGAGTATTGCAGACAACGTCTTAGTTTAACATTATCCTTGAACTATTCACTATATATATTACATACACGTAGAGAGAGAGAGAGATTTGTATGCGGACCAATTTCTGATCATTTGCTAATTTATGGGCGAGAATGAGATTGATCAAATTTTTATTCATGTGATACAAACACTAAAAGTTTTGTGAAACATATACAGCGGATATATTGCTCCAGGGTGTTTGCTTGGACATTTGTCACCCAAGATAGATGTATATAGTTTTGGGATTGTGGTGCTGGAGCTTATCCGTGGGAAAAACTTATTTTCATATCTAATGGACAATGAAGTAAACCTGCGTGATTCGGTAAAGACTATTTTCCTCACACTCAATAGCTAAATGTAATCAACAAAGAAATTATTGTATACTGCTTGAGACAAATAATCAACGATAAAGAGTATTTTCCTGTATTTTTTGCAATAGGCATATGAACTTTTCAAGGTAGGCAAGATCTCAAAGATCATGGACCCTGCTTTGGCAAATTCGGTAGTCATTGTACAAGTGGCACAATAATAACAATAACAACAAAGCCTTTTCCCACTAAGTGGGGTCGGTTACATGGATCAATCGACGCCATAAACACCTATCGTAAATCATATTTTTAGACAAATTATTTAAATCTAAATCTCTCTTAATAATTTTTCTCATAATTTTTTTTGGTCTTCCTCTACCTCTAATTATTGGACTATTTTTCATCTTATCTACTCTCATAACTGGGACTTCTATAGATCTCCTCCCGACATGATCAAACCATCTTGATTTTCCAATCTTTTCCACAATAAGTGCGATTTCTACCTTCTTTCTAATGTATTCATTTCTAATCTGATCTCGTCTAGTGTGTCCACTCATCCAATGTAACATTCTCATATCTGCAATATTAAACTTATTCTCTTGTTGACTTTTTATTATCCAACATTCAATTCCATATAACATTGCAGGTCTTATAATTGGGCGATAAAATTTACCCTTAAGTTTGAGTAGTATTCTTCTATCATAAATAACACTCGAAGCACTCCTCCACTTCATCCACCCCGCTTGAATCCTATGTGTTACGTCTTCTTCTATTTCTCCGTTATGTTGTATGACAGATTCAAGATATTTAAATCGTGTGACTTATGGTATAATATGTTCTCCAATTTTCACTTTTGCACTAGAAGTGATGTGTCTCTTACTAAACTTACACTCCATATACTTCGTTTTACTTCTACTTAAACGAAATTCATGAGTTTTCAAAGCTAATCTCCACCTTTCCAACTTCTCATTCATTTCCACTATCGATTCTTCAACTAAGACAATATCGTCTGCAAAAAACATACACCGTGGCACCGGCTCTTGGATATGTTCAATAAACACATCTAATACTAAAGTAAAAAGATAAGGGCTCAGAGTTAACTATTGATGTAGACCAATAGTTATCAAAAAATCTTTTGTAGGTCTACCTTTTGTTACTACCCTAATTGTAACCTCATCATTCATATCTTGTATTGTTTGAATATAAACTATACGAACTCTTTTTTTTTTCCAGAGCCTTCCATAGAATCTCTCTTGGTAATCTATCATATGCTTTTTCTAAATCGATAAACACCATGTGTAAATCTCTTTGATTCTCTTGATATCGCTCCATTAGTCTTCGCAACAAATATATTACTTTCATAGTTGACCTTCTTGGCATAAAACCAAGTTGATTTTCCGTAACTTGGATCTCTTTCCTTAATCATCGCTCAATTACTCTTTCTTATAATTTTATAGTGTGGCTCATGAGTTTAATTCCTTTATAATTTGCACAATTTTGAATGTCCCCCTTACTCTTATAAATAGGAATTAAAGAACTTCTCCTCCACTCATATGGCATTTTCTTAGATCTCATAATTTCATTAAATAACTTTGTAAACTAACTTATATCTTTTACTCCTAAACCCTTCCATACTTCAATAGGTATATCATCCGGTCCAACTGCTCTGTCACTTTCCATTCGCTTTAATGCTTCTTTTACCTCTGCCTCACAAATTCTACAATAATAGGTATAATTTTGATCCTCTTCTCTAGTGTCTAATCTATCCAATTGCAATAAAATCTCGTGACTTTCATTAAAAAGTCTATGAAAATAACTCTTCTATCGTTCTCTGATATTTTGTTCGGTGACCATAACTTTCCCTTCTTCATCCTTAATGCATTTTATTTGATCCACGTCTCTTGTC
Organism: Erythrophleum ivorense; assembly: GCA_026724425.1. Classification (NCBI taxonomy): domain Eukaryota; kingdom Viridiplantae; phylum Streptophyta; class Magnoliopsida; order Fabales; family Fabaceae; genus Erythrophleum; species Erythrophleum ivorense. The sequence continues at coordinate 49,423,841 of JAIUCV010000009.1, forward strand.
TTTCTTTTCTTACTTTTAGCTAACTTGTAAATATTTCTTTCTCCAACTTTAATACTTAAAGATTGGTATAACCCATTGAATGTCCTCATTCTCACTTCGCTCACTGTCTTCTTAGTATCTTTCTTAGCTACTTTATATTTCTCCCAATTTTTATTACTCTTACATAATGATCATACTTTATAACACTCCCTCTTCACTTTAACCTTATCTTGCACCCTTGCATCCCACCACCAGGATTCTTTATCTCTAGGTCTAAAACCTTTTGATTCACTTAATATTTCCTTTGCCACTTTCCTAATCTCTTTAGTCATTCCATTCCATATATCGTTAGCACTTCCTTATATTTCCCAAGGTCCTCCCTCCACAATTCGTCTCTGCACATTCTTTTCTTTATTCCTCTTTAGTTGCCACCACTTAGTCATTAACACCCTATTTTCACCTTTTCTTTTTACTCTTCTCCTAACTCGTACATCCATAACAAAAACTCTATGTTGAGTAGTTAAACTCTCTCCAGGTATGACTTTGCAATCCATGCAAAGTTTTCTATCCGATTTCCTTATAAGAAAGAAATCAATTTGAGAACATACTCTTCCACTTTTGTACATGATAAAATGTTCCTCACGCTTTCTAAAACAAGTGTTAGCTAATATGAGATTTAACGTCAATGAAAAGTCTAGAATAGTTTTACCCTTTACATTTGATTCCCCTATGCCATGTCCTCTATGAACGCCCTCGTAACTTGAAGATATACTTCCAACATGACCATTTAGAATCCTTCCTAGAAAAATCTTTTCTCCTAATGGTATTTCCTGAACTAACCATTCTAAATCCTCCCAAAACTTTACTTTGTGATATTCTTCTGATCCTACTTGTGGTGCATAGGCGCTAATAACATTAAAGATTTCCTTTTCTACTAATAACTTTAATGCAATGATTTTATCTTTTAACCTTTTTATATCCACTATAACATTTTTTCAAAACTTATCTACAATTATACCTACCCCATTTCTAGATTTAGCCTTCTCAGTGTACCAAAATTTAAAACCCAAAGTGTTTAATTCTTTCGCTTTTTCTCCTACCAATTTAGTTTCTTGTAAACACATAAAATTAATCTTCCTCCTAATCATGGTATCTACTATTTTTATTAACTTACTCGTAAGTGTACCTATATTTCAAGTCCCAAAATAAATCCTACTCTCGTGAACTAACTTCTTTACCCACATTCATTCACAAAAATGTGGAAGCCCTTACTTATTTTTCACTACACTCAGGCGACGATGCAGTGGCTCTTGCTCATTTGTCACTGTACTCGAGCTATACAGTGCGTTACTTCCAAGCAACGTCCTAGCATTACGTTTAATATATCGATTGTCCATATCATAAAGATTTGACAAAATTTTACATTGGCTGTCGATTGCCTAACACAATCCTTCTCTTTTTTCCGAGCTTGGGACCGGCTATGAAAAATAATTTACATCAAGGCTCGTCATAGGCAGTGGCACACTGCATTAAAATTGCTTTACTGTGCACCCAATGGGATCCAAATTCTTGTCCAGACATCAAGCATGTTGTGTCTTTGTTAACATTGAATGAAATGTCAAATGTTGTGTCTATGTTAACATTGAATGAAATGTCAATTGGCAAACCCGAATTCTATGGTTTTAAAGATTCTTGCTCAGGTAGGTCTTCTGGTGAGTCTGAACCCTTTAATTTTTATTCCAGCTATTTTAAGATGCTTATCAAGGTTTTCTTATCATTCTTGAAACATCTACATAATCCTTATTTCATGCTCTATCTTGGCTTTGCATGAAGAGCCTAATGTTTTAAAGTAACATGCAGCATTTGGAGATTACAATTACACCTAGCGATGGGGGTGAATAGGTGTATGCAGGAATTTATGGTGATTCATGATCAAATTGTAGACTTTAAAGCCAAATTGTGCTTGGTGATTCATGATCAAAGATAATTTTTTACTCACTTAGTACAGCGGGTATTTATATGCATGTCCTTTTTTAGAAAAGTAGTTTATGAATTTATTTACCTTTTAAAATTCATACACACAAAGCGTAAGATTTTTTCCTATAAAAAAGACAAACAGGTTACAGGTTCTTTCTGTCGTAGCTCTACATGAACAGTCTAGGCAACCTGCAGCATCTGAAGAAGCGGCACAAAGTCAGGACGATCAATTTGAAGAAGTCTACTTTGACACAAAAATTTCTGATTATATGAAAGTGGATGAGCATCAAATCCAAGATAGTCCTTCAAATCAAATCATGACTTCAAATCAACTCATGAAAGGAGACGAAGACCCACAAAGTAAGTTATTCTTCTTCTCAAGTTCGTCCTATACTCACTCAATACAAGGGGTATTTATATGCATGTCCTTCGAAAAAAAAAAGTGTTTATATATTCATTTATTTTTTTAAAAAATCATATACGCAGAGCGTAAGTTCTTTTCCTACTAAAGACAGAGAGGGGGGGGCGGGGGAGAGAGAAAGAAAGAAAGAAAGGCAAACAAGTAACGGTTTCTTCTTTCTGTAAATCTATTCTCCCAATTTCTAAGCATCTCACTGTAATGGATGCTTTGTCTTTACCTTTGTGTTGTTTGATCAGAGGGATACGAAGATGAAAATTTGAAGAAAAAAATAGCTGCCCAGAAATGTCAGAAGTTTTCCTATAAAACCTTATATGATGCTACCAATCACTTTGCTTCTCAAAATGAGATTGGTAAAGGAGGCTTCGGAGACGTCTACAAGGTAAGATCTTTAAGCAAGTTTGCCCATTAATTGTTTATGCTACCAACCCAACTTACAATATTCTAACGAAGACTGGTAGTTGTGGCCCTTTGCCTTGTGCTGTTGATAGGGGAAGTTGGATGATGGGACAGAGATTGCAGTGAAGAAGTCATCAAAGATGTCTGAAAAACACAGGAAAGCACTTATAAGGGAGGTAGAGTTGTTGAGTAGCGTGAAGCACCCCAATGTGGTGAAATTGCTTGGTTATTGCGTTCATGGCAATAGATGTTTGCTTGTTTACGAGTATGTTCTCAATACTAGTCTTGACAAGCATTTATTCGGTGAGTGCTTACATGTCTCACTTTTTAATCATTCTCATCACATCTTCCATTAATGCGACGTAACCAGTTGTAATCTTACAACGATGGAGATCAACAAGTAATGTATGGTCAACTATACTGTTGTTATAAAGTTTTAATTTTATTAATTTCTTTTAGTAACTGCAATCACTTTAGTTGACCAATATTGTTGAAGTCATGACAAGATGATGTCCTTTCTACTTGAGCATAAGCATTAAATATGGTTGTTTTCTTACTAATCTTTTCAATCCCAAATTCTTTTTTCTTTCCTTTTTATTTTTTTAGCTGATGAAATACTTATAAATCTGTGAGTAATGCTACAGGTCCCAATGGGAGAAAGCAGGATCTTGATTGGACACAGACGTCCAGCATGATCATAAGCATTGCAGAAGGTTTGAGTTATCTTCACGTTGACCCACAAAACTGCATCATCCACCGTGACATAAAGGCTAGCAATATCTTGCTTGATCAAAAATGGGTGCCAAAAATTGCTGACTCTGGCATTAGCCGTCTATTTGATGAAGATTGAACCCATGTCACCACTACTGAAGCACTTGGGACTCTGTATGTGTTTGAATTTCAAGGATAAAAAGTTAAAAACCTCTATTTTATAGAGTAGTATGGACAGCGTCATAGTTTAATATCATCCTTGAACCATTCACCATATATGTTATACATACATAGAGAGAGAGAGCTATTTGTATGTAGGTCAAGTTCTGATCATTTGCTAATTTATAGGTTGAGAATGAGATTGACCAAATTTATATTCATGTGATACAGACACTAAAGTTTGTTAACCGTATATAGGGGATACATGGCTCCAGAGTATGTGATACATAAACATGTGTCGATAAGGACAGACGTTTATAGTTTTGGGGTTTTGGTGCTAGAAATTGTAAGTGGGAAAAGATTCGATTCTATGCCACCACCGCCAGAGGCAGATGCAGGAGGCCTGCTTGATTGGGTAAATACTATTCTTCTCAACACTTAACAATTAAATTTAATCAACAAAAAAATTATTGTATATTGCTGGAAACAAATAATCTACAATAAAGACTATTTTCTTGTATTTTTTGCAACAGGCACACACACTTTTCAAGGCAGGCAAGACCTTAAACATCATCGACCCTGGTTTAGCAAGTTCGGCAATCATTGAGCAAGTGGCAAATTGCATCAAAATTCGTCTACTATGCGTTCAAGGTAACCCAAAGTTACGTCCTGACATGCAGAGTGTATTGTCCTTGTTAACATTGAATCGAATCCCAGACATGGCAATTGGCAAACCAGGAATATTTGGTTTTGGAGACGGCTCAGGCAGCCCTTCTAGTGAGTTTGAACACTTTAATTTTGATTCCAGTTATTCCAAGATTCTTATCAAGATTTTCTTTTCATTCTTGAAACATCTTCATAATCCTTATTTCATTCTCTATTTAGGCTTTAGTTGAACAGTCTAATATATTTAAGTAACATGCTGCATTTGGTGATGATAATTACACCGGGGTGAATTAGGTGTATGTACAAATTTACGTACGATCAACTTTTACAAGATACTATAGCTTCTAAAACAGTCACAATATCATAGCAAGTACCTCAACTCAGTACCTAAAAGAGGTTTAATAACTTAATAGTAGCAATGCCTTGATGCAAACAGTAGCGATAGCAACAGCAAACAAAAGACTTTGCAAAGCTCAAAGAAGTTGGAGTAGATATGATGTACACCTTCAGAGACTAAACTTAGAGCAAAATGGCATCACTAGCACTGATACGCAGAGCTGATAAAGTTCCTTAAATATAGAAGCAGTAGCACAAATGGAAGTATACAGCAACTGACTTACACAAGTGGCAAGAAAGTGAGCTATAATTCAATCACAATGATTAAGTAATTCAAGCTCCTTATAGGTAGTCCAAATTGACACGCAATTTTAAGCATGAAAAAATCAATATGTAAGTGGAAGGGAGAGAGAACAATCACTCCTTTTAACCCATCCCCAATCCAGTTCAATTAATTAATTAATATTTGAATTTAAAATGGTGGTCAATTTTTTTTAACAAAAGAGGGTTATAAAGAAATAAACTGTTGTAGGTATTTGTCATACTTTTTTTTCTGCTCTGAAAAACTTACACAGAACACGAAAAACCAAGAGAATACAGAAACCCTCTGAAAGCATTTGGATATTGGTTCATCCGCCAGGGAAATAGATTGGGATTCCACTGGTGATCTTAATCAGAACCACTATGGGACTGAGAATTTGAAGATTTATTCTGCTGTTACAAGTATCCGAGTTCGTGGACACCAAAATTTATTTTGGTTTGGTCAAAGTTTTCTCCTCATTAACATTTCCTGCCCAATATGACTGTGAAAGCCTGAACTTCTTATCTTTCTTCTTCCTGTTCATAATTTTAATTTTGTCAGTGTAGATGAAATTTTTTTGAACTTTGAAATATAGATTTAGGTCCTGATAAAGATCAAGAAGAATTTGTAGACTTGGAAGACAATCTGGTGGAGCAGGGAAAAGTAGAATTCTTGTACTTGTAGACTTCAAAACCAATGTGCGCTTGGTGACTCATGATCAAGAAGAAGTTTTTACTCACTTGCTTCAGTTAATTACCATTACCAAGTAAAATTACATTATACCCAATGACACCAAAGAGATCATAGGTAAATTGCTGAACCTTGTATACCATAGAACAGTAGAACACTACTTACTGATTTAATTTGGTTCTCGTTATTTGCAGATCTGTTAAATCAGAGTTGATCCACTAGCTGCAAGTCAAACATGCATGATATAATGGTAGACAACAAATGAACTCTTCCTTTTTCTTTTCTGCTCTCTATCCTTGTTTTCCTTTTGATGATGAGTGTATGCTTGGCTTATCCCAAAAAAAAAAAAAGCAAAGAGTGAACATGTATTTGTTTATTTATTTGCAATATTGCTTCCTTTGAGGCTTGTTTATTTATTTGATTCACGTGTATGCTACATGAATTCATTTGTAATTATATGAAAAGTGCTTGTTTATTTATATTGCTTGGAAGTACTTCGGATGGATGTTCTGAAACAACTAAGAAATTAAGAGTAGAAAGCAAAGACATTCAGATACATCATCTTAATTTAGGAATAAATTGAGGCTGTCAATTCAAGAGAGAGAAATGATGGAATGAGAAGTAATTCCATACACATTCTTTTCCCCTTTCTATTATTTTCTGTCTTTGCATATGATGCACTGCTATAGAAGATCTGTTTAAGAAGCAAAGGCCCTGTTTGGTTCCATAGGTAGAATGTAATTTGTAACACATTCCCATGACAACTCTTGTTGGTTTGCCGTTTCAAATTGCAAGGAATCCTCAAATTGCAGCACAATGCTTTCCCTATCGTGTGAGAGGATAATTCATTCTGGAGCCAAAAGTGTTTCACTTACCATTTTGCCCCTGCATTTATCAATGATTCAACATTCTTCTATTGTCTTTTACTCCCCACTATGACTACCCTTGGCTCAAAGAACTGTGATCAGGTTCAATCACCATTCTCGACTCCAGATCTGAAGTCCCCATCAACCTTCGAGCCTCCGCAAAATTGAGACCACAACCAAAACCCCTCGAAACCTGTAGATTTTATCAGGGAAAGACTCTTGACAGTCAGGATGCTTGAGTGTTTTGCCAGATTCGAATTCAAGTAGGTGTTGAATTGTTGCCCTGTCTTTCAAAAAGATCATCTGCGGATGGCAATCAGTACCAAATCTGATCATTCACAGTGGCAAGGGGCCCTTCAACTGCTTGGGTTGATGCAGTAGCATGAGGACGACGAAGAGAACCCATTGAGTAACAATGTTTTAGTTTGATCGACAAGGTGGGAGAAAATTTGTTCGAAATGTTTCCTGAACGACACTTTTTGTCACAAGGGCATTTTGGTCATTTTACCCTTATTCCTTTCCATTCCTCACTTGTATTCGTCGAACCAGACATGTCAACGGTATTCTTTTGACAAAATTACAATGAAGGATGTAAACACAATAAAATTTGTAATAAAAAACATTAAATATTTAAATTATCTTTAAGGACTAAAATTATTATCAAAATTAAAAGATTTATTATTAATTTTAAAAATTTATTATTGAATGTAAAAAATATATTTTTTATACTAAATAATAAATTTCGTAAAATTAATAATAAATTTCTTAAACTCTGATAATAATTGTAGTTCTTGAAATAATTTTAATTTTTAAAATTTTTTATTATAAATTTTATAAAATCTAGGCGCTTTATTGCAATTTTTCCTATTCTTTTTTCTTTTGATGCCATATTAAACTCAATCAACATAATTATATCCATTAATGCAGTTTTTCCATTATCTAACTTCAAATTTAATGAAGCAAACGGCTCCAAAATTTAGACCTTTGAGAAAATGAACAAATTAGTAGACTAATGTAAATGGGGGCATAAAAAACAGAATCGAATATTAAAAATAAGTAAACTAAAGATTGCAGAAGGGCTACTAAAACGGGCATAAGCGTACCTTGTAGAAAGGTTTCAAATTCTATAAAAAAAAAAAGGAAAAAAAGAGAAAGTGTTACAATTAACAACAAAGCAATGAATTTTCCTTAGTGCATGCACAGCTCAGACTGATCTTATTTAGATTTGTGTGCATTGAATTTGAGGATTAGTTGACGTTATATTGCCAGTATGATAGAAAATAGTTGATTAAATTATAAAATATTATTGTTTGTGAATTTCCTAATTTCAATTAAAAATGACATTTTTTAATAAAGCAAGATGCATGCAAACTAATTTTATTATCATCAAACTATAGTAACAAAATATTCAAACATTTCTTGAGATAAATTGGTGAATTGAAATAGGACATCTACTATGAAATATATCAATGTTCTAAAGATCAAACTAGTCATTGATTTGATATGCTGAACAATTTATGGTTCAATAATTCTATTACATTCAAATCTTACATACATATATGTATATATATAACAAAAATATGTATAATATTTTATAATATATATATTGTAAAATAATATTTATATTAACAAAATTAATATAAATATCTATCATAAAATATCAAAAGTCTTATTTAAACGAAAAATTAGAAATTAGTTTTTATCGATTTTACAAATTTTTTATCAATTTAGTTAGTTGTTAATTAGTTATTTTAAACTATTTTTAAGGATTGAATGAAGTAAAATCATAACTTATTCACCCATTTTTCAATCAAACTCAACAGTTGGATCTACTTTCTAGCCATTGAATTATACTGAAGTGAATGTAGTGAAGATAGAATAATGAAAGGCTAATCCACCGTTACCTTACGCTATACTCAAGACTTTTTTCAAATTTATATAATTTTTTAATGGGTCATTATTTCTTGCACACATGTTCATGATCCAGTTCAATAAAAGAGAGATTTAAAAAAAAAAAACAGATGCTGTTGTGTTGTGTTGTGTGAAGTAAATTACAGATGCCCAGTTGGACTTTGTCTTGCAGTGTCTGAGAAGACAAGGCCTAGAAGCTTACGTGGATGTACACAATCAAACGAGAGATAAGTATTTATATGGGAAAATGGCGTACAATCACCTTTATTTTGTAAAATTGATATTGAACAATTTAAAAAATTAAAATTATCATTAAATAACATATAATCACCTTAATTTTATAAAATTAATAATAAACAATTTTAAAAATTAAAATTCTTCTTAAAAACTATTATTACAAATCATTATAATTATTATATTGATATTATTGATGCTTCTTAAAATCATTATTCATACTTTTTAAAATTACAATATAAAATATTTTTATAACATTAAAAGAATCTTATTGTAATTTTAAAAAGCACAAGTAATAATTTTAAGAAATATTAGTAATAATTATACAATAATAATTTGCATCCATAGTTTTTAAAATAAATTTTAATTTTTAAAATCCTTTAATACTAATCTTATAAAATTAAAATCCTTAAATATGATTTTTCATATTTGTATAGTACCAATAATTCTCGGCACTAGGAAAATCCTAGCAAAAGTCAATCGTCAATTATATTTGAATTATTAAAGGACATATAATATTAATTTACTGCATTAAAATAGATGTGATGGTTATATCTGTCAAATCAATTTCTACATCGTTTTAATTAAGATTTTCTATTACATCAGAATGCCACGTTTCTTTTGTGAAGTCTCCCATGACGTGACACGACTAGTTGGCAGTGTGAGGTACGCAGTTTCTGCGTTGACATTAATTTGGGATGCAAATACAAGACGGCTAGTATTATCTATTAAAATTTTAATTTCTTTTATTTTAATGTTATTTTATGAGAAACGTCTTGAAGATATTTTTTAAATATGTCATTATTGTGAAAAATAGTACCCACTCGGCAAGTTCGAAATATAAATTTAAATATCTTTTTCTTAAAACAATATAATATTTATGTCGGTAATTATTTTTATTCAATTTGAACATTATATACTATTTTGAAGTGCTTTTCCTTACAACAACTTTTAAAAAGGTATGAGAGTCCGAAATAAATAATTTTCCAGTGTTGCCACTTCAAAAATTCAAGAAATGTATTGGCTAAAAATGAAATTCAAGAATGTGCTAGCACTTAGAAGTTCTTTAAAAAAGTATCATTCTCAAAGTGATTTTAGAAGGGCGTTTGAGAACCGTGCATATTTTGTTTTATTATTTTAATATTTCATAAACTTATTGTATTATTGTAGTATTTGATAATATGATTTTATTTTAATTTAATATTTTTTAGCTAATAATTTTATTATCATTTTAATGTCCAATATAACTAAAATTGAAGTGACTCCTAACTATAAAAATGAAAATATATATATATATATATATTAGATATCAAATTAACGAAAATAATTATTGAGAAATAAAATAGGATTTTATCTATAAATTAGTCAAATTCATTAAAGTTCTATTTTATTTTATTTTATTTTTTCAAGAACAACCAGTGAGTAGATCATCATTGATTGACTTTTATAACATTGTCAAAATTGAAGTTTGAACATTTTGATCTATTCATAGTTACGTATACGGTATACCCAATCTGAATTAGTTCTATACTTGAAGTAGTATTTACACTTTTGAATTTGTTCATATTCAACATATAAAGTTGGTGACTTGTATGAAAACAAAAACAAAAAAGGTGGTGACTTATACCCATAAAAACAAAAAAGTGTCTCTGCATAATATTCTATGTATTAATTAAACCATACATATCCCCAAAACATTATAAATAATTTCTCAAATTTTATAAAACGGGTGAAAATCTATAAATTTATACAATAAAAAGAAAAATATTACAGTCATTAAATGTGGAAAAAAAAATGCTGCCATTCTTGTAAGTATGGCCATATAATTAATAAAATAAATTACTATTTTGAGTAAATATATAATTTTTATCCGTAAAATATATCTCCTTATACTTTAATTTGTAAATCTATTTTTTATGCAAATTAATTTGGCAAAAGTTATAACTCGTGTATATTAAGTTTATGTTTTAAAATAAAGTAAAAAAAATTAATATGCAGCACATTATAAACTTTGAAGAATTAACTCATATAGCGCAATAAATTCAAGAATTAAATTATTAAGGAAAATATCTTTTAAAGAATAAATTGAGCATTTACTCTAATATTTTTAAATGAAAATAAGTTATTTGCTTTGAGCTAAATAGATATGAAATCAAAACTATATAAAAAATTGAAAAGTTTAAAGATGAATTTGACAAAATGCTCAAAGATTAGGGATGGATTGGACATTTCAATTGAACACCTTAAAAAGTCAAGACAATGCAAGATGCCGCATCAGCAAAACACGCGCAAATTTTTAAAATAGTATTAGTGGGTCTGACTGATATTAATTAATCTTAACTATTACGGTAGTGGTTAAGTAGGCAAGGCACTGAATATCATTAAAAAAAGGAAAAGACCTTTTTTACGATACCCATTGGAATTAATTACAAAAGTGAGCCAACAATAAATAAAATATAAACCACTTGATCAAAGTGATTCTCATATCTTACTAACAATAATACGGTAAAAATACACGATAGTTTTATGTGATTTAAATAGTTAGTATATTAATATTTATAAATTTATTTTGTTATCTTTTAGATAAAATTCGTTAAAATTTATTTTAATTTGTAATTTCTTATGGATTGAAAATTGAAATTTCTCTACTACTTAATTAGAATTTTAAATTTAACACAAATAACAAAATATCTCTTAAAATTCATTTTTGAATAAAATCCCAAATTTTGATCTCAATTTTGCTATTAACTTTTAATTTTGTTTAAATAAAATATCTAAGTTCTAGATTGGGCAAATTAGAACAATTTAGACATTAAGTTTCCTAGAAAACAAAATTCGGCCAAATTGAGATACTTTAGGAGTCAAGTGGCTTGCACATGCCAAGTTCCATTCAAAAGATAATGAAATAAAACCATAGGCTAACAATGTGATAATAATTTAACGCTTTCTGGCATCAATGTTAGATTAAAAAAATGTTTAATGAAAATAATCAGTCACTAAAATTATTTCTTAAATTTTTTTTTTCATTTTAAGGAATTCAAAAAAATACCCTGCACGTTTTATTTTTTATTTAATGTTTAAATTTGTTTTTGAACTTTGAAATGTGCCAAAATAATTTACTATCTTTTTATTTCACCTTATAACTTTTTTAAATCATAAAGTCTGTCAACCTAATTGCTTTTGAGATGGTTCTAACAATGCTAAGATAATTTTGTTAATTTTATTAATTGCCAAAAATTATAAAGAAAAGATTGCATGACAAATAACAAAGTTAACAGTCATGTGAGATATTATTTCGGTATTACTAAAACTAGTTTAGTAGTGATTAAGTTGATAAATTTAATGATTTTTAACACTGATGAGATACAATAAAATATAAAAATTCGTGTTAACATATTTTAAAGTTAAAAGATTAACTTAAAGCTTTAAATAAAGCTATACTACCAGAAATATTGATTTGACCTTATCTTTTTGATTGAGATTTTATCTATTTAAAAGCATATAAACTATGCCATTTTACTCTATCTTTCTTCACCCCTTCTCTCAAAAACAGTATTCACTTACCAATTCAACAAATGACTACTAACTTAAAAATAAACTAACAGAAAAAAGAAATGAAAACAAAGAAGACTTCTATGTCATGTGCATCTAAGCAGTGACGACATGTCCTTTATGAAGGGGCAATGTTGGTTTCCGGTTTTAATTTGGCGATCGGAGAAGTGCTTGGTTACTCATAGTCGCCTCGGAGAGAGTAATGTGAAAATGAGACTGTGATCTCTCTGTAGCAACATATTGTGCATTCAGGAGAGAGACGCAAGAAAATAAAAATATATATGGCTCTTTTTTTTTTTCCAAAATTTATTATTTATTTATTTATTTATTTTAAATTCACATGCTGTAAAGATGATTAATACGCAACCTTGAACCCGCCTAAGGAAAAGCTTACCCAAAAAAAAAAAAAAAAACGCATCAGCGGTAAGTCAAGAAGGCGTCACCCGGTCAACAAACACGCTTCCCTTTTCACATTTCCAGAATATCTTTATTATGATTTCTGTACGATAGAAACCCTGTTGGTTTCTGATCTTCTTCAACCAATTTCCTCTTCATCGTATCCAATTTCCTAGTTCTCAGCTCCAATTCTCATCTTCCCGGTAAAACAATTTCAGAGGACACGGTGATTGCTACTCTGCTTGGGAGGACTTCTCTGTTTTTGTTTCATGGGCTGGTTTTGGGAACCACAAACACCATGACCAAATCTAACAGTTTTCTTCATAATCTTATGAAACCCTTCAAATTCGGTTCTAGTAAAGGTGAGAAATAAAATCTAATTCCTTCATTTTTGGTTTTTTTTTTCTTTCACTTTCTTTTCCTCTCAATGTATCTTTTGATTGTTGAGTGTTTGATTCGAATAGGTTTACTGTTTTTGTTTGGTTATGTTTGATCAGAGGGAAGCAACGAAGCAGAGTTAGAGAGAATTGCTGCGCAAGAGCAAAAGATCTTTCCCTATGAAACGTTGGTCGCTGCTACGAAAAATTTTGATTCTCATCATAAGCTTGGTGAGGGAGGCTTTGGACCCGTCTTCAAGGTATGATCTACGAGTAATTTCATCAATTGTTTATGTTGGCTTGCTAGGAAAAGCTGGAAAGATAAAGTTGAGAGGGGAACGTTCTTTCTTCGTCTTGCAATGTCTGGGAAACATTCAATAACTTCAAGTTTATGTTTCTAAAAATGAACTCTAAGAGGGTTTGAGGATTTTGGTATTTTGAAAAGTATTACTCCACCGAATCAAGATTGGATGCAAGGAAAGCGCTTATCAATTCCTAAAGCTTAATTAGCTTTCCAAATGCTGATCATGTCCATATTCCTGTTTGACAAAATGTCTCAGAGAAAAAATGATTACGTATTTTGTTTTACTTGGTAAACCAAAATCCTAAGACCTATTCTAACATGTGGTATGATTTTCTATTCTTTTGTTTCTTTCCCTTTTTCCTTGCAGGGGAAGTTGGATGATGGAAGAGAGATTGCAGTGAAGAAGTTATCACAAAGCTCAAATCAAGGGAACAAAGAGTTCATGAATGAGGCCAAGTTGTTGGCTCGTGTGCAGCACCGGAATGTGGTGAATTTGTTGGGTTATTGTGTCCATGGCACAGAGAAGCTACTTGTGTATGAGTATGTTCCTCATGAAAGCCTTGATAAGCTTCTATTCAGTAAGTTTTTCTATTCCTTCTTCCGTTCAATAACATCATAGATGAATGAAATTCCCTCAAATTTTATTTGTTTTGAAAACAAATACATAACTTACATTTATTGTCTCTGATTTTGAAATGTAAAACTTATTATAAGATTTGGCCTACAGATATTTGAACTGGTATTCATTTTTATAGAACTTCTCTTGTATTATCTTTCTTTCTCTTTTTTCTTTTTCTATATCTCCTCAAATGAGTGAAGTTAAGTTAATTTGATTCAATACTTGCTTATTGCTCAATTAAGCTAACTTTCGGGTCCAACTTTTACCAGCCATGAAGGGTGTGAATGGAATTTTTCTTTAACCTAGTTTTCAGTTAGGCAAGCTGACTATGGAGCTTCCGCGTATACCTTTTCCTTTGAAATCTCTAAAGGGTCTAACGAATTCTTCTTTCTCATGTTTTCTCCTATCGACTCAAAAGCAGTATATTTGGTTGCAGACTTCTGGAATTTTCATGTTTAACTTCATTATCACTACCAATGCGGTGGACCTTAGGCCATCCATCTTTTCCTTTCTTCACCTTTTAGATATATTCTTGCCCGGCAACTCTGAAAGAGATTTTACATAAGAGTTTAGAAATTGGCTTTACATGCATAGAATTGCTCATTGGATCCATTAATTGCGTAGGTACAAATGTGCTAAACCGAACACCTCTTTTGACCAATCTTTGCAAATCTACCATGACTTAAATTAGAAGAAAAAACCCTACAATTTCTCTTTTTTTATTATTTTCATTTGTTGCCGTGGGTTAACCACTTAATCTGTTAAGTTATAATTTAGAGTTATGATGGGTATGTGAGTCACTATCACTTTTATAATGGGAAGTGGCATTGATAAAGAATATGATTTATTGAACTCAAAGTCTCATGGTAGGCCACTAATCGTTACAATCACAAAAGGGCACAACTTTAGATGCTTGATACATCAAAGCTTGGTAGGTATCATTATGTGGCGTTGGGAGAAGTTTTTAAGTACATATAATACAGTTGTTGATTGTGTAAGGAGTTAGTATAAACTTGCTAAAGTATGAGTTCCAAACGATCGAATTGATACACTCATTTTAATGAGTTTTTGTTAGTTTTTTATAAAATTAGTTAGTGCAAGAAATATACTTTCTAAAAAAAAAATCTCGTGCGTTGGGGCTTAGGTTACCTTCCTATTGTTGGCCCTTACCACTGTACCATTGACCTGCAGTATCTATGTTGGTCAAGTCAAGATCTAACTTCTCCTATATTCATTTGTCTAGCTGTGAGACAGTGAGAGTGATAGAGAACGTGATGTTGTTTTATTGCAGAGTCTCACAAAAGAGACCAGCTAGATTGGAAAAGGAGGCATGACATAATCACAGGCATAGCAAGGGGCTTGCTCTATCTTCACGAAGACTCACACAACTGCATCATCCACCGTGACATCAAGGCCAGTAATATCTTGCTCGATGACAAATGGATGCCCAAGATTGCAGACTTCGGCATGGCTCGTCTCTTCCCCGAGGATCAAACTCATGTCAATACACGTGTGGCTGGCACCAAGTATGCTTTTCAACTTTGACCACTTCAGTATATATTGCTTCATGGAAACACCTTTTGGTTATAGTACCCCACCAACCTTTGAAAAATAAGCAGCAAATTGAAGATTTAGTATTGACAATTTAAAAATAGTAAAACCTTTATCTATTAGTCAACTGAATA
This sequence comes from Erythrophleum ivorense, assembly GCA_026724425.1. Taxonomy (NCBI): domain Eukaryota; kingdom Viridiplantae; phylum Streptophyta; class Magnoliopsida; order Fabales; family Fabaceae; genus Erythrophleum; species Erythrophleum ivorense. The sequence continues at coordinate 49,439,421 of JAIUCV010000009.1, forward strand.
AAAATGCCATTTTTTTAGATTTTAATACAGAATTGTGTGGGTGTATGAAAATCTAGATCTGATATTTTTAATTTCATAAAAATTCTTAGGTAGACTTGATTTACAAGAGGCGTATATACCAAACCAGTTATAACATATAGACATGTCAGGTACATATTCAAATAGGACTCAGCTATGATATGCTTACTTGCCTTTCCATGACTAATTTGAAGGACCAAATCTAAGAACTTCTCTTAATTTCATCTATTGGAGTTATCATGGTCACTTGATTTATTTATTAATCATTATAAAAAATTTAATAAAAATTATATAATCTTTCTAATGTTTTAAATAGATATATATCTTATAAAATTGTGAAATATACAGTGGATATATGGCTCCAGAATATGTGATGCACGGACATTTATCAGTGAAGGCAGATGTCTTTAGTTATGGGGTTTTGGTGTTGGAGCTGATAAGTGGCCAAAGAAACTCAACGTTTAGCCTTGAGGCGGATGCACATAATCTACTTGATTGGGTAAGATTGTATTATCCAATGTTATGCCTTCTTTGTGAGGGTTTAGGTATAGGCTTTTTGACCTTTTCTCTTTCCTGGTGACTTTTTTATTTGTTTTATTAATTTATGGTCATGGTGGGTCATAACCGCAAGACATTTATACACAAACATTAAAAAGAATAAGTCCCAAAATTCAAACCCAACTTAATTACTTCGTCATGGATGCCTTCATGCATAAATAGCGTTTAGGACTTTGCTACCTTCAAGCCTTTGAGAAAAGAAAATTCAAAAGACGGACCAACCGCATCTTCAGAAATCTCCAAGAAACCTATTTGCCCCAGAAAAAAAGTATTCCAAGAAACCTAATTGCTAAGTGTGACAGTTTGCACACTAATCTCAGAAATAATGTTACTTACCTTCGTAGTTGTTGCAAGGATTTGAATTTTGCTTGTTCGTTCTGCCAAAAGGAAAAGATTTTTTTTTTGGGTAAAATTCTTTTTGTGTTTTACCGAAACAAAAAAATTTTTTACTATCATAATAGAAGTTCTGCTACAGTGGACTGAGGACAGAAGCAAGGAATGGTAACTTTTCTTGTAAGGCATAATGGAAGTTAAAATTAATATTTTTTAAGATAAAAATACCCGATTTAAATAAGTAATTGCAAATGTTATATCAAATATTAATTTTATTGCTAATAATAATGTTTGTTGAAAGATTCGACCATATGCTAAATTATTTTTGTTACGGACTTACATAGTTCTATAGAAAAAATTATATTAAAAAAGGCAGAAATTTTGCAGTACAGCCAAACAGGCTCAATTCAACAAAGAAATTAAACTATTATGTTCATGAGTCAAGGGAGAACTGTGAATGAAGTTTCCATATCAAAGATGCCTAACATGTATGTTCTTGCTTTTGTTTAGGCATACAAGCTTTACAAGAAAGGGAAGAGCTTAGAAATGGTTGACCCTGCACTGGCAGCTTCAGCAGCTACAGAACAAATAGCAATGTGCATACAATTAGGTCTGCTATGCACTCAAGGGGACCCGCAGCTCCGGCCAAGCATGCGGCGGGTGGTGGTGATGCTGTCGAAGAGGCCGGGCCACATGGAAGAGCCGACTAGACCAGGAGTGCCTGGTTCCAGATACAGAAGACCTCGCAGGCCCTCTGCATTGTCTTCCACAGCTGGTACTTCTGTTGGTGACTCTAATACTCGTACTTCAGATTCAAGCAATAACTATACTACGACTGCAACAGCAGGAACAAGCTCGGCTGCTCCAGAAATTGACACTCGTGGAAAACGTCCCATGCACGAGGTTTAGGCTATTATGATTTTGTTATTCTTTTTTTTTTTTCATGTGTGATATAAATATATATGAAATAGAATGTAAATGGTCAGAGGAATTAGCTATGGATTGGAGAGGTTTAAGTTAATAGCTCTTGATTCTTTTTATTTTTTTGGGTGGTTAAAGGCTCTTGATTCTTTGCTATATAAAGAATGCTGAGAAATTACTTGAGTTCTTGTTTATTCATCTTACTCCTCATCTTTTTTTCAATATCGTAATCCAATTACTTAATCAAACTACACTTTTTTGAAAAAAAAAATGAACAAATTCAAACCGCCGAGGCATGAAGCAAAGTAATATGCAAGCAAATGTAGGGGTATTAAAGATTGGGTAAGTTCAGTTTCATATAATTATCTATATATTATCAGTACCAAATTAAAAAAGTTAAATTTGTTATTCTCTTGTAAGTTATTAAATAATTTATTATTTTTTTGTTTTTGAATTCCCAATTGCAGAGAATACGAAAACCATAAACAAAAGACCGGCAATACAAAACAATCAATTTAATAGCCTAAGTCAACCCTAGACATTGGAGTCAACTTAGAATGAGAGCCATGTACCTATAAAATATGCACTGACCCATTCGATTGTGATGCAATGAACTGGAGCTTTGGAAGAAGTTACAAGAAAAGTTCGAGAAGAGAAGCCAATTAAAGGGCAAATTATTTGATGGGATAACAATAAGTGAAAAAAGATACGAGAAATTATTAAGGATGAGTTGAAAGAGCAGTTAATAAATCATACCTCCTTGAAAAAATCCGTGATCAAACTTCCATTTCCAAAACAGAGTGGGCTAATACAATTTCACCCTCTCCCTTTTTCACTGCTCACTTAGTCATGGAGACAAGGACGTTTTATGTAGTAAAATAAACAAAAGGAAGAGAGAACTATCTTGGTGATTCTAGATGATCTCTAGGCAAAATGTTAATGACATGAAGAAATGAAGAGATCTTATCCTACAAGATAAAGGCACTCAAAGGAATTTCCCTAGTGGGTGTATTAACTAGCTAGAGAGGAATAATTCTGAAAGTTGTTCAAAGACGTGGCGGGCTCTGCAAATATCGCCTTTGTGCCCTTTTGTTTTTTGGAGGGGGGCTGCAGAAACACAACTTCGTTAAACAACAGAAACAAAACCAACTTACGACTGAAAAAAAAAAAAAAACAGAAACTAAAACCATCACAGGTCAGCACACAAACTCACCAAAAAAACAAAAAACACAACCAACAACATAAAGGCAACAAATAGAAAACACAGCACTCAAACTCAACAACCAAACACAATTATCTCCTTGATCAACCAATGCCCTCTCTCCCCCAAGGAATCCTGAAGCAAAATACCAGCTAGAGAGGATGGAGGTACCAACATCGGCCCACAAGGGCCCATCCTTTTTATAGCATGAGCTGCCAACCAGTCAGCAGCTTTGTTTTCTTGTCTATGAACAAAGGAAAAGGAAATATCAGACCTGGAATCCTTAAGGCACAGAATATTTTGCACAATACCAGCACTACACTTTTGTGCCCGTTGATTTATATCAATTATCAATGTAATCTTCCCAAAACCCAAAGGACAAGTGATAATTTGGTAGTTCGTGTATTTTTTTTTTTAAATAAAGGTTAATTACAGGAGTTAATGTCCTTCATATCTTGATAACAAGTCATATAGATTTGGAACTATTGGCGATGTTAACTAAAAATGCATAAATTAGAGAAACATATACTACATTTTAACAAAAACAAAAAGAGTAATAATCAAATGAATAGAATGAATTTTTTTCAAACATCATTATCCCACTAAATATGACTAAATATTTTTTTCGAATCAACGAGGGGCTAAAGCCCAACAAAAAACATGATATGAAATGAGGAAAAGCTACTCCCTGGAGATCAGTGTTTAAACTGCAACCACAACCTTCAAGAGGCTCATTAAAAACATGAAGATCAAAAGAAAGAGCATGTGCATAACAAGCCATCCAGTCCGCACTACCATTGGCTTCTCTGTAGGTATGTACCGCTTCAACCTCCCATTGTCACTGCAGCAATGATTTGATGCTGGAAACTATATTGAAACAAGGATGTTGCTTCACACACCTAGTCCAGATGAGCTTCAAAGCTGCTTGAGAGTGTTGAAACTTTGACCAAGTCTCTTGCCTCATTATAGCTGGCCATGGGTCATTGCTCACCATTTATTTTTGTCCATTATGCACTAGCTATCCGCATGTTGCCATCTATGCTGCCGTTAGATTCCATGATCCCACTTTCAAATATTGTTGCATGATTTTCGTAGATTTTGCTTTCTGAATGTTGCACCCAATTTACTAATATCTTGCTGAATTTTGCATGCTTTAGTTGCTACTTCTAGCCGGTGCAAGTTGTGCTTAGTTTTTAGAAAATTACTTTTATCATTTAGTTAATTTTATTTTCATATAATTGCTTATATATATGGCTTTGCTCATTGAATAAAAGTATCATCCAATTTTCATCTTAGTCTCTCTTTTATTATAATTCATACTTATCAGTAGTATCAAAGTATTTGTGAGGAGTGAAAAATAGTGGAAAAAAAAAGAGAAAAAAAAAGAGTGAGTGCAATATTATTATTATTATTTCCTTATTATTATTATTATTGTTGTTGTTGTTGTTGTTATTGTTGTTGTTATTTTTTATGTATTGCAGCAATATGTCTTCTTCAAATACTAACTTCGTGTAGGCATTTATTCCATGCTTTGATGGTCACTATGACCATCGGAGCATGCTCATAGAGAACTTTTCACGATCAAAGGAATATTAGCCTATTGTTGAATCTAAAATTAGATAACTAACAAAAGGTATCGTTTTGACAAAAGCTCAAACTAGGGAGTTGGAAGCAAAAAGATTGAAAGATTTGAAAGCAAAAAATTAACTCTTCTACATGATTAATTGTCCCATCTTAAAAACAATTCTTTGCAAAGAAACTTCTAAGGACATATGGGATTCCATGAAGAAGAAATATCAAGGATCTACAAGAGTAAAGCATGCACAACTTCAAGCCTTGAGAAGAGACTTTGAGACTCTGCATATGAAGGATGATGAATTTGTCATGAGTTATTATGGTAGAATGTTGGAAATAAGCAACAAAATGTGTTTGTATGGTGAAAAAATGCAAGATGTTACCATTGTTGAAAAAATATTGCATTCATTAATACCTAAATTTGATTATCTTGTTTGTTCTATTGAAGAATCGAAGGATATAAATATACTCTCACTTGATGAATTGCAGAGCTCTTTGTTAGTTTATGAGCAAAAGATGAACTATAGTTCAAACACAGAGGAGCAAGCCTTAAAGGTTTCTACTTTTACTTGTTTCTTAAATTCTAGGAGAAGGGGTAGAGATAGAGGTAGAGGTCAAGAAAAAGGAGAACAAGACAATAGAGATGGAAAAGAAAAGGAGGATGAATTTCAAGGCAGAGGCAGAGAACAAAATTAACAATTTGACAAATCTAAGGCAAAATACTTTAGATATCATAAATTTCATCAGTATCATTTTGAATGTTATACTAAGTTGCCTAACAATAAATAAAGAGGAAAGATGTCAAATTTTGTAAAAAAGAAGGAGGAAAAATCTTTATTGATGGCATGTCAAGTTATTGAGGTACCCCAATTAGATGTTTATTATATGGATACTAGCTACAATAACCATATGTATAGAAGTAGGTCTTTATTTTCTTTTTTAGATTAAGGCTTTCATTCCACTATAAATTGTGGTAATTGTTCTGCTATCAAGGTGACTGAAAAAAGGTAATATTAAAAAAAACTAAAAATGGCTTTGTAGAAACAATCTCTAATATTTTTTATGTCCCTAAAAAAGTAATTTGTTAAGTACTGGTCAATTACAAAAAAAATGTTATGTTATAACTATTCAAAAAAGGGCTTATAAGATATATAATCCTTCACAAGGTGCTATTGTTATTGTTCAAATGAGTTCAAACAGGTTATTCCTATTGAAGATTGAAATTGTTCAATCTTGCTTATTAACCAATGTGAAAGAGGCCTTATAGCTTTGGCATTTTTGCTACAACCATTTGAATTTTGGTGGATTAAAAAACCCTTCATCAAAGAAATATGGTGGTTGATCTTCCTCAAATTATTGTTCTTTCCTAAGTTTTTGAAGAATGTGCTATTAGCAAATAACCTTATTCTCAATTTCCTCAAGGAAAGTCATGGAAGCCAAAGATGTGTTAGAGCTGATTCATTCTGTGGGCCAATAATATTGATTTATAATGGTGATAAAAAAATATTTCATTATCTTCATAGATGATTATGCTAAAAAAAATGGGGTTTATTTTTTGTAGGAGAAAACAAAAGTTTTTAATATATTTAAAAGCTTTAAAACTCAAGTTGGAAATGAAACATGGAAAAATATTTAAACTCTTTGTATGAATCGTGGTGGAGAATATTGCTTAAAAAAATTTGCAATTTTTTATGAGCACAACAAGGCATTCAAAAAGAGCTTGTAGTTACTTATACACCACAACAAAATGATGTAATATAATCATTTTTAATATGGTGAAAAGCTTATTAGCAAAAGGAAGAGTTCTAAAAATTTTTTTTGCCAGAAGTAGTAAATTAAAGCATTTATATCTTGAACAAAAATTATATTTTTACTATTCAAAACATGACTCCAGGACAGGCTTGCCTCATTCTAGCTGGTCACGTGTCATTGCTCACCATTCACTTTTATCTGTTATGCACTAGCTATCTACACATTGCCATTTATGCTGCCATTAGATTTCATTATCCCATTTTCAAATATTGTTGCATGATTTTCATGGATTTTGCTTTCTAAATGTTACACCCACTGTGCTAATATCTTGCTAAATTTTGCACGTTTTAATTGCTACTTTTAGCTATTGCAAATTGTGCTTAGTTTTCAAGAATTTACTTTTATTATTTAATTAATTCTATTTCCATGTAATATTCATTAAATAAAAGTATCATCCATTTTTCATCTCTTAGTCCCTTTTTTATTATAACTCATACTTATCAAAGAGTCATAAAGAAAGAGGATCTTTTTACACCTTTTGTCTCAAGCCAGCTGAAGCCCTGACAAAATCACTCACATCTCGGAAAAAGTGATTGAGTAGTTTTCCAAATTCGTTCCAAAGCCAACAATCCATCCTCCTATAGCATCACGTAGGACTCCTCTACAAGAAGCAAAACTATTGGGATCAACTGATCGGTTAACTTTTATTTTAACCTAGCCTATGGGCAAGAGCTTCCAATCTATAAGCTACTCTTGTCGTGGTGTGCTGATCTGATTATGAGCATGTTACAAGTTGACATCTTCTTTCACGTTATGAATGATCCTATCCCCCAGTGCTTCAATCGAACTTCCCTCCTCCCAAAACACTTTCTAGTCCATGCCACCCAGCAGGTGCATCCAAAAACTTTTTTCTGAGGAAGATTCTCCAATGCTGTCATTCCACCCTCGACAATAGAGTTTTATATCATCCAGTCATGAATGGAAAGTCAGAAGAAATCCTCCCAATGGGTCGAGTGTACCAGCCTTTTCCATAGGCTTGAAATTCTTGGGCAATCACGTACAACTTGTAGTGTGGATTCATCAGCATTACACTTAAAAGGATAAGATCTCGTATCTAATATCTTATAGCTCGATCTTAACTTATTAGCATGCAACCACTCAAGAGCTAGTGACCATAATAAACCTCTGATCTTTTCATGAAGCGTTCACTTCCATATTCTATCCTAAATGGAGCTTTGAGGGATTATAAGTAAGCTGCTAATATGTTGAACTGGCTTCAAACCATCCATCATTTCCTTATCTCCACATGACGGTATCTTCAAAACCCTTCCATGATGGAATAGCAATGTGTGCCAAAGCCACCCAAACATTATTAGGAAGAAAGTGCTCAAGGTGTCTCCAATCTTAAGCCCCCAAAATTGTAGTCATTTCACAAACTTTGCAGTTGAGGATGAACTAAAGAACTGACCTCACCATATAGTTGATTAAAGGTTTCGATAAGGGAGAGCAAGTATCATGCTAGAAACTAACCTGGTGTCATGACAAGAGCATTTGCTAATGGGTCCCATAAAAGACAAGTGACAAATAATGCTGCATTTATGGAATGGCAACAGATTGTTGTAGAAGGGAGCATGCTTTTCATTGAGGTTGTTACACATGCAAGTGAAAGTTAATGGCACAAAGGCTATATCAATAGTGGAAGCAAAATTGAAAAGGGTGTGGATGAATACGTGGATTCCTTTTCCCTCTTATGTGATTTCCCCTTTCCTTGAGTTTCTCTCTATTTTTCCTTTGAGTTCTATACCTCCCTCCCTACTCTGTTCTTAATCACAAGAAGTTTATAACAACGGTGCTTTCATTGAGAAAAACTCCTCCTCTCATCGCCAACAATAATGAATTGACAGAGATACAACTTAGGCTAAAGCATTGGGTGGAGAAGATGGACCAACTCTATGGCAAACCTGATAAGAGATTGTCTAGTGAAGAACTCACACATTATGTGGAAGCGATATGTAGCAAGATCGATACCATGTTTGCTCCTCCATATCTCACTGTTTACATATCCCTAACCATGATTCTCGAAATGGTTGCTGCATCCCACACAGTTGAACCCATTGTTCTTACTGAATCCGATGCATCATAATTTCCTTCTGCAATGCAATCTTTTGAAGCTAATGATATGCCACCAACTATTGATGTTCGATCGTCAAATTTCGCCAATGACCAATATGATGATTTCAACTCTACCAGTAGCTATACGGATTCCATCATCATGATGCCCCTAGCCAATGAGGATTTTTCTTTGTCGTCATTTACTCTGCCACATGAATGTGTTTCGCACACTACCTTAGTTAGTGGATGGTTGCCAATTGTTGTGCATAAATCTCTTCCTCTACTACTATTTTTAAGGGTTTGTGATGACCTAAGGTTCCCTTGTCTACATCTGACATGATCATCTGTGGCTCCTATTGGTGAGCCTCCCCTGCCTTTATCTTGTTCTACATTTCCTAGTTCGCTAATGGTTTATTTTTGGCTTCCTTTTACTCTATTCATTATATATACTATCATTTTTGGATTATCCTTCACCCATTCTCAACTTACACTGATGCTACATTAAATGCAATTGGCAATTATGCTTTAACTGCTGGTTCTTATCCTGACAATGCTTAAGGGGCATTTGACTTGTGTGTTGCTATGGTACAAGTATCACAACCAATTCTTATTAACTTAATGCTTAAGTGGGTATTTGATATGGGCCCTTACCACTATATTTTATTTAGTTTCCACATCTGCATTGAAGCTGAATTTTGTCATTGGTATCTCCATCATCTCTCTGCTTTCATGCTATATGACTGAGTGTGTTGTACAAGTCTTTTACTTGTTGACTCATCATTTATCTTTGCCTTGGGTATTTTACTCCCTATTCATATTTCCTTCATCAATTCCAGCATGATAGAGCTTTATGTTTGGATGTTTGATCTAGGTCCATTGTATCTCAATTCAATTGTAATATCCTTATTCAATTGTTTGCATTTGTCATCGGGTATTGTTACTATACAAAACACTTTATCTCCTTGACATTCCAGCAATAGCAATCTTTTGCTAAATCTTACCATGTTAGAAATAGATGATTTTATACCATCGGTCACCTCCTCTTATCTTCACTTGAGATTTGGCATCTGTGGTGTTTCTTACATATAACTCACTTCAAAACTCCCACCTCAGGGGAACCATATCAATATCGTATTTCAAGTTTTTGCCACTGCTAGGCTCTTATCTGTTGGTCCTTCCAAACATGTTTTAGCACTTGCATTCAGTTCCCAACATGCTATTGATTGTTTAAAATGGTTCACTCTATTTGTTCTTAAATATTATTATGTGAGGATTGACTCTTTACTTAATCAAAATCTAGTGTTTCCTCATCATAGCACTCAAACAAGCTACATTCTCATTAGTGATGAATGTAAAATATATTCTCTCTCTTTGAAAGTGTCTTTTTAGCTTAAGGAAGAAATAATAGTCACTATGCTGAAATTTTACTAGGCAAGGTATCCTTATTATGTGACAATCGGTTGGAATTGCTTATTTATTCAGTTTTGGAAGAATTACTTGGATATCATATTTGTATTTGATCATAGTATATTCCTATTCTTTTAAAAGGTGGTGATAAGATCACTAACTTACCAATTATAATTGCTTTTGTACACCCAACTCCAACAATGCATGAGTAATCATAATTGTGACCATTTTGCCAAAACACTATCCATTACTCGACCTTGAGGGCAAGGTCGCTTTTAAGAGGGTGGGAATGTCATGACAATAGCATTTGCTAGTGGGTCCTATAGGAGACAAGTGGCAAATGATGCTGCATTTATGGAATGGCAACAGATTGCTGTAGAAGGGAGCACGCTTTTTGTTAAGGTTGTTACACATGCATATGGAAGTTAGTGGCACAAAGGCTATAACAATAGTGGAAGCAAAACTAAAAAGGATGTGGATGAGTACATGGATTCTTTCTCCCTTTGATGTGTTTTCCCTTTTCCTTGAGTTTCTCTCTATTTTCCCTCTGAGTTTTATACCTCCCTCCTTACTCTGTTCTTAATCAAAAGAAGTTTATAACACCAAGAAATTGCATGTTTTCTTGTAGTGGAGGAACTTGTGCTGTTAGAAGATGAAGAACTATTACTGGGAGATGAGGAAGCTTTTTGATGTAGAGGTAGTAGTGGTAAATAAACGAAATTATCAATTGGGATAGGAACTTGATTATTCACTTGACTATATTCCCAATTCCATGCTGCATCCTTATTTTGCTACTTATAGGATTATATAGCCTATACGCTTTAGATTGAGTACAATAGCCAATAAAAATGCCCTTTTCAATTTTTTCATCAAGTTTATGGCGAGATTGAGGATTAACTAAAGCATAGGTTATACAACTAAAAATTTTTAACTAATTAACATGTGGCCTTATACCTTTCCATGCCGCATATGGTGTTTTATTTATAACAGCTTTTGTAGGAGAAAGATTCAGAATATATACTACTATAGCAACTATTTTAGCTCAAAAATTATTTAAGAGACCCTTGGCTTTTAGCAAGCTTCTAGCCATCTCCACCACCGTTCAATTTTTCCTTTCAACAACACCATTTTGCTCTGGTGTATATGGTGCTGTAAGCTCACTACAAATGCTACATTCTTCACAAAATTTATTAAATTCAGTAGATGTAAACTCACCTCATTTATCAATTTGAAGGCACTTGATATTGCTGCCAATTTCATTCTCTACCAAGGCCTTAAACTTCTTAAAATGGGAGAAAGTTTTAGATTTAGATTTCAAGAAATAAACCTAATTCATGTGACTATAATCATCAACAAACAACAAGAAATATTGATTTCCACCAAGATATTCTGTATTCATGGACCCACATAAATCAGCGTGCACTAATTGAAAATAATAATATGCTCTTATGGATTTACCAACAAGAAAAGACTTTCGACTTTGTTTACCCAAAACACATCCTTCACAAAATTCAAGAGATTCATTTGCCGACAACCTAATAACCATATCCTTTTGACTTAACAACTTGAATCCATTTTCATTTAAATACCCATAACGCAAATGCCATAACTTAGAGTCACTAACTTTACTAACAACGAAGGCAGAATTATCAAATTGAGAGACATTAAGTGGAAATATGTTGTTAGATGACTTTTGAACATGGGCTATAATTTGGCCTGACTTCTTATCATAAATGGCACATGCATCATCATCAAACACAATTATATAACCAGTATTCATTAGTTAACCATTGCTCAACAAATTATAACTCAAACCAAGAACATACTGTACATTAGACAACATTTTAGTGTTACCATGTTTTGTTTTAGTGACCACTGTGCCTATTCCTTCAACACAATACAGATCATCATCACCTAGTTGTACTTCTGACTTTTGTGACTCATCAAGCTTTTTAAATAGTGGTTTTATTCTTGTCATATGATCAGAACAACCACTGTCCACAAACCAAATATCATCAGTAACATTTTTACAATAAGAGTAAGCTATAAATAACATTCTCTCTTCCTCTTCTACAAAATTTGTTTGTTTTTCTACATTTTCTTCATTTTTCCTTTGCTTAGACCAACAATTAGCTTTTTTGTGACCTAATTTGCCACAATGACAGCATTTAATGGGCCTCTGATTGGTTTGAAATTGCCTCTGTTAATCATTTTTGGGTTTCCTGTGTTCACCAAACCATCCTCCTCGGCTTCTACCATGACCATGGTGACCACCACGAAAACCACCTCTGCTTGAGGATTCACCCTTCACTTGGAATGCTTTTTCTTCATTTCTTGAAAAAGATTTATTCGTCCTGACCTCATGAGCTTGTAATGAACCTATTAAATCATTAAAAGAGTAGGTAAATAAATCTTTAGATTTTTCTATAGTAGCAACCACATGATCAAATTTAGGAGTAAGAGTACGTAATATTTTAGAGACTATAGTTTGATCAGAAATTTGTTCACCATAAGCCCTCATTTGAGAAACAATAATAGAAGCTCTAGATAAATAAGTTTGAACAGATTCTAGAGAGCCCATATGAAGAGTTTCAAAAGACTTGCAAAGAGATTGAAACTTAATAGTAATTAACTTTGTAAATCCTTGAAACTTTGTTTTAAGAGTCTGCCAAGCTGCCTTTGATGTGGTTATAGATGAAATTCGAGCAAAAATCTCTTGTTGAAAAAAGAACAAAACCTTCGCGTCTCATTTTTTGTTCTCATGTAGTCGTTGCTCCTCATCTGGATCTTTGTACCCAGATTCCATCAAATCCCATAACTCTTGAGAGATGAACAAAGTTCTCATCTTGATGCTCCAAAAGTCATAATTTTCACCTTTGAATAGAAGAATCAAAGGTTGAGAGGAAGTTGTTGTACTGTTAATAGACATGGTTACCGTATGCATGGCAGGAATATTTGTGCTGGCTATCGTTGAGTTCTAGTTCCGAAATGTGGTAAGATGAGACTATTGCTCGCCGCTTCTATCTATGTGATCACATTGATCTCTGGATGCTGCTCTCTAGTTCTTAGCTCCTAGCTCGTCAAGTGGTGCTCATGGTCGCTACTCTCTGGTTTGTTGAGCTACTGCGTTGAAGCTCACACTGCTTCTTTTGGATTTTTATCTCATTATGCATAAGCCCTAGAAAATAAAGGCTCTAATACCAAAACATGTTAGTAACATAAAGAAAGAATTTAATAACTAGAAGATAAATGTGAGAGAGCACCTATACACATTTACTTATATACTTTATTGATAAATGTCTTAAGCCTTTTATAGGCTTTATAGAGTAACTAACAATGCAAAAATATTGACCCACTAAGCTACTAGAGTTAATAAAAAATAATAAAATAATAATATTAACCAAGATACTAGGAACTACTTTGACCAAAATTTAAGGACACTTCTGGACTAAGTAAAAGAACTGTTAGTCATCATATGACCACTAAACTCATGATACTTTTGAATCAGTTTCAATACCCTCGGCCTCCCATAGAGAGCAATCTTCTTCTCATTTAGTGAAAATACTCTTACTAGCAAATCAATGAACAAGTGGTAGCAAATTTTCCTGTGCTTAATTAGAGTCAGTCTCATGCTTGTACCAAAGAGTTAAAAATGTGATTTATGAATTAGTTTCATCAAGAAAATGAAGTACGAGTACTTATAAATACACTGGCCTGATTTGGACACGCCATAGGCTTTTCTTCAAAGCACTTAAACTTTAGGATTTTCTTCTGTTGATCATTGTTTTATAGTAACTTTTACTTTCCTTACTCTATCATTGGTTGATGACGATTGAGAATTTAGACTAAAAGTGCGCTTTTGACTAGTTAATAGCCATAAAAAAGGGAACAAAAACTATGAACCCATCGTAAAGTCAAAGTAATAATGATATTCTCATAGCTAAAGTGATGTACAAGCCTATAAATTTCATGAGCTTATAATTTTTCTCATAGATATTTGAAAGTAGAATTAAACAAAGTGATGTTACACAATTTATAGAATAATGTTCTTGCCTGTTGTCATGTAACTTTGACTCTTCCTCAATCCCATGGTTTTAAATTGTGATTGTAGCTGCAGTTGTGGCTATGGCTGCGTTACGATTATTGTAGTTGTGGACGTTTTGGGCATTACAATATGGATTGCAGTTGCTACAGGGGTGATTTTTGTTTGAAGTTGCACAAATTAATTTAAAATTATATATAATTATTACAACTCTCAAATATATATAATATATCATGCTTAATATCAATATCAATTAAATAAATCCTTGTTTTGTATAAACATATCAATATTACCTGAGAAAATTAAAAGGAAAAGTCAGATAATTTAAAAGTATACTTACAAACTTATCATAAAAAAAAATTAGAATCATCACATTGTAAATTGTCGTGGAAGATCATAGCTCCCACTTTTACTTTCATTATTACCTTGTCTTACTCCTTGTCCACAAATATAATTGAAAAATCCTCCACCTATGTTCTCCATTTGTTAATAAGAAAAATTTAGTGCTCAGTGTTAATAAGACTTTTGATAGTTTATTGAAGGTTGATAATATAGTAGGATTTGAGTCATTAGATAGTAATCATGTGACATATGAGAAGGTTGTTGACAAAATAGTAGATAGTAACTTTGATTACTTTAAGATGAGTTCTCAATATCAAAATCACTGAAACTTTGTGAAAAATTAGAAGAAGAACTATCTTCTAATATATCACTTTGCGCTCTTCCACTTTTTTAGATTAAAAACCACCTTTTCTATTATTAACACAAATTAATTGTAATTTATTTTTTCCTCCAAAATATACACTTAAAAAATTTGAAAGATTCAAATCCCATAAAATTAAATTAATTTTAAGTAAAGAAATTTAAAAATATTCCTAAGAATATATTAGTTTATTAGCTATAATATTTTGAACATATAATTTATAATTACATAATATGTAGTAAACATATGCTATATATTAATTTTTTTTCTCATAAATATTTATCTTTGCTTATAGTTCATATATTTTTGCCAGGATTACCTTTTTAAATAATTCTATCTTAATTAATTAATAATTTTTGTTTGCTTTAAATGCATGACTAACCAGAAAATAACTAAAAATATTTTATTTTTTTCCTTGAACAAATTATATTTTGTTTTCTAATAATTTTAATTTACCTATCACTAAATTTGGATCTTTCAATTATATATTTGCATGTCTCATATGTATTATAGATGAGACATGAGTCAGAAGAAAGTAGGGTAGAGTGGCACAATGCATGACAGCATAGTGAGAGTAGAGATGAGATTGATTAGGGCAGATGTATATGTTGTCAATTTCAAGCATAGAGACATTTCCCCATAATGGTTACAAATTGCAATATGCAACTTGTTCATGTTTATTTACAAACAATTAATTCACATAAAATAAAATATAGTTTCAATATCAATAAAAAATAAATATATTAAATTAATCATAATCATTAATAAATATGTAAATATAAATTTAAATATAAATGTGATAGTTTGAATATAAATTTGATAGCATTAATCTAAAATGAGATTTATAGTTATTATTTATATCTTTAATTAAGTCAAAAATATTTCTTTAAGCAAGTTAAATATTACTTTTAAAAGAAAAATATCTAGATAAATTAAAATTATTAGAAAGCAAAATTGAATTCATTTTGCCATCATCCTTCTTACATAGTTTTTGTTGTTGAACTTCATGCTCTTTTTTATTTTACTATTTCACTTTCATCAAAGGCAAGAGAATACTGACTTCTGCACTAATTATACATTTGTCATCCTTCTTTCTTTAATTACTCTCTTAGTATATAAGAGAAGGCTAGCTAATACAAAGAAGATGGCAAAAGCTACATTTTTGTGTTGTTTAGTCCCTCCTCTAGTTCTATCATTAAACTTAAACCATGCCCTCTTGTTTCTCAAAAACAAAAAATAAAAAGGGAACTAGCTATTAAAATATTTTCTCACTACTCACTAACAAGCCCTTTGTTTAGGCACTTCCTTGGCTCCTTCTTACTTCCTTGATTCTCAATGCTTCATATTCAAACTGTAAAAATGGCAACCAAAAGCAAAGCAAGAAGATGTACATACCTCTCTGCGTTGACACTAGCTTCGCTCTTCAGATTCAAGCAAAAAGTGTATACCATCGGCTTTGCTTCAAGATATTAGATTTAGATTTTAGATCACCATGCTTCAACATTCAGGTGTGGTTTTAAACTCGAAGCTCTCTCTGTTGCCAACACTCTAATTCGAGTTTTGTTTTTCGGCCTTTATATTATGCGCCATAATGTAACTATAACACCATTTTGTTGAGGCTGCAACATCGTTATATGGTGACCTAGTAAGGTGATATCTAATCCCTCCACAATTGTGGGCTAATGTGAATGCAACCTAACCTGCATCTGTAATATTGTGGCTGCATTGTTCAATGTGGGTCGCAATTTGGAACCATGTACTTACCTACGGTATCTATTGAAGAGAAGTGTAAGACGAAGATGATCGAAGCCTTTGACTCTTCCTCAACCACACTCACCTACTTACAGTATCTGCTAAAGAGAAGTGTAAGATAAAGATAATCGAAGTCTTAGCTTCTCATCCTTGCATCTGCATATGTGAACAAGGTATGTAACTTAAGGTGCTTTTGCTTTGCATTTTGAGGAAACGGAGCTTCTAAAGTGGAGTTGCCTAAAGTGGGTCTGAAGTGGATGATGTGGCTAAATGCTAAACATGAATCACAACAACAATTAGGATGAAGCTTCACATGTTGGACTTAAATGCAATTTTTAATATACAAGAATAAATTGCAATATCATATTACATACAAGAGCAAAAGCAAGAATATAAGATCTAAATACCTCTAGCCATGTTATTCAAATTCTAATGAAGAACCCAAAGTATTAATCAAATGCTCTTAAACAATTTGCAACCAACAAAATTATAAAATGCAGAATAGGTAAAAAGAATGGTGTGTGTGAAAGAGAGAGAGCGACAGAGAGAAAGGATTTTTTATAAGTGTATAAATCTTTATGATGGTCAATTGGCTTACTCTACTTATCAGGAACATCTCAAAGTGCTAACGTAAAAACTTGTCATTCTCCCATTGAAAGAAATTAGTTAACAAAGTGCATATATCTACTAACCAACTATTTTAAATATCTAGCAATTTAAAATTTAAAAATTAATAACCACTAACTAAAATAATTTAATTTAATATTAAGATATTATTTAATTTATTTTGATTCAAAATATCCAAAAATTGATATGGAATATCTTAAATAAATTTTTAACAAATATATTAAATTAAAATATTATAATATTTTCTCACTTAGTTCAATTATAAATTGTCAAATAATATATTTGTGGGTAAATAAACACGTACTATAAGAATCATAACAGTGAGTCCTTTAATAAACAAGTATTACCTTCTATGTATTACTTACAACATGTCTTTAACTTTATGGAATATACAACTTTTACGAATAAATTTTAAATGTTTATTCAAGTTTTAAATTACATGCTTGTCAATCTCTATAAAAATATATATACAAATATATAGAGATAACAATCTAAAATCAAAAATTTTATTTCATTACGTATCTCAATTAGATTAAATTTGGTCTAAAACTCATTTAAGACATAAGATCCTTAAACTCCTTCGAATGTATCCCCTTTTGTTAGAGTATCAGTTAACATTTCTTTTGTCTAAATGCGTTCTATAATAACTTGATCAGCCTTGACCCCGTTCTCTTAAAGCTAAGTACTTAATGTTAATATATTTATTTTTACTTCTACTCTTGTTATTCTTAGTTAAGAAACTTGTAGCTGTGTTATCATAATGCACCTTAATAAGCCTAGAAACTAAATCCACAATCTTAAGCCCAACAATGAAATTTCTCAACCACATAGCTTGTGAACTTGCTTTAAAACACTATACAAACTTAGTTTTCATAATAGAAGTGGCTATTGATGATTGTTTCAAGAGATAGCACCCTCAACCAGTAGAAAAATGTATCTAGATGTTAACTTCTCTAAGTTAATGCATCTTACCAAATATGAGTCTGAATAACCAACAATTTCTAAATTGTTAGTCTTTCTATAAGTAAACATATAACTTTTTATACCTTGAAAGTATTTCATAACCTTTTTCGCATATTTTTAATGATCAATTTTTGGATTACTCTAGTATCTTTTCAATATGTCTATAACAAAAGCTATATCAGGCTTTATATAAACATGTGCATACATGAGGCTTCCTACTATTGAAGTATAAGAAACATGTTATATCTCTTTTCTTTTCAACTCATTATCATAATATTGAAATAAACTAAATTTATCCCATTTCACCATAAATGCCACACTAAGTGAACATTCTTTTATGCTAAATCATTCAAGAATTTTATTTATATAAGTCTTTTATAATAGCCTCAAGATATCCTGATACCTATCTCTATAGATACTTATGCCATTGACGTAGGATAATACACCCATATCCTTTAATTGAAAATTTTTAAATAAGAACTATTTCACCTCACGTCATAACCTTAAATTACTTAAAGCAAGCAAAAAATTATCTACATATAAGATTAAGAACATGATCTTACTCTAATTGACCTTGTAGTGAATACACTGATCCATAATGTTTTCAATAAAGCCAAAAGATGTGAGTACATTATGGAACTTAAGATGCCACTGTTGTGCGGTCTACTTGAGACTATAGTTTGACTTTTTGAACTTGCACATCATATTCTCACCAGTGGTTAAGATGAACCTCTCAGACCGTTTTATATATGCCTCATCTTAGGTTCACCATTAAAGAAGGTGATTTTAGCATCCATCTAATGTAATTTCAAATCAAAATGGGCTACTAATGCTGGATAGTTTAGCAACCAACTTTGTCTTATATCACTCAATGTTACCTAATGAGTCTCTTTTAGTCTTAAAAATCCATTTGCAATCAATTATTTTAACCCTACTAGGCAACTCTATGAGGTTCTAAACATCATTGTTTACCATAGATTCCATTTCATTAGTCATGACATCATACCACAATATAGAATTTTCACCATTTAATGCATGAGAAACTATTATAGGGTCATCCTCAACAGTTATATCATAGTCAAATTTAGTTATATACATTAAATAGTCACTAGATATTATCGCCTTTCTTGTCTTAATTGAGCTTCTTAATTTAACTTGTTAAGGTTGTTCAATGGAAGTAATATCTACCATTGGTTGAGATACCTCTTTATCATTGAGGTGTACTCTCATTAATAGTGGAATGATTATGCTCTTCATTATTTGCATGATCAACTTGGGTTATCAAAACCTCATCATGTTCTATATTCACCTTAGCAAAATAAGTGTCATATAGAATTAATATTCCATCATAACTATTAGTAGTCTATTATATGTGATCATTCTCATTAAGTAAGTCACATAGTTGACTACTTCTGTTAATTATGTCATTCTCAAGAAATTTGAAATTCCTAAATTCTAAAAATTTTGTTAAATGTGAGAGACAATAAAATTTATGTCTCTTAGACTTCTCTGCATAACCCACAAAATATGCAATGATAGTTATTTGGTTTAACTTCCTTTCATATGGATTATAAACTTTTACTTTAATAGGATAGCCCCATATACGTATATTATTCAAGTTAGATTTTCAACCTATTTAAATTTCAAAGAGTGTCTTAGACCATGCCTACTTTAGAACCCTACTTAGAATATACACTGTTGCTATCTTGAGTGCATCTCTCCGTAAAAAAAAAAAAAAAGAAGCTTGAAATTATTAAACATACTCTTTATTGTGTCTAATAACGTCCTATTCTTTTTTTTAGTAACACCATTCATATCAAGTGAGCCAGGCATAGTATATTATGCTATAATACCATGTTCTCAAAGGAAATTAGCAAACAAACCAAGTGCCTATCCATTACTGGTATACCTACCGTAATATTTACCTCTTTTATGGGATTTCACAATTTTAATCTATTTCCCTATCTATTCCTCTACCTTTGCTTTATATTTTTTAAATGTATCAAGTGCTTCACTTTTATTATAAAGTAGGTAGATATACATATATTGTGAGAAATTATTAATAAAAAAGATAAATTTTTTTTGACTATTTGAATATAAATCTAAATAACATATATCAATGTGTATGATATCTAACAATTCTTAATTCCTTTTGGCTCCATTATGTGGTTTGTTGACTTGTTTACCCTTAATGCAGTCAACGTATGGATCAAGATTGGTAAAGTTTTAAGGTTGGAGAACCCTATCCTTTACCAATCTTTTGATCCTTTTATGGAAATATGTCCCAATCTCGTATATCACAAGTTAACATAGTTTTCATTCATGATAAATCTCTTATTTCCATCATATATAGTAATATAAAAACTGTAGTATTAACAATAATATGAAACTTAAATACACTATAAGACAAAAAAAATTTTCCCATTAAGAACTGAGTCTTTTAATAAATTAAAAATTGTTCTAAAAATATTCATGGAAAAAACTAAATGAATCAATTTGGATTCTAAAATCAAATTTTTAGAAAAGCTAGGAACATAAAATATTTATTTAAGGTCTATTACATAGTCAAAAGATAAAATTATTTGATAGGTTTTAACAGCCTTCACATTTGAGTTTATTCCATTCTCATGAAATACGTTATACTTATTGGGATGTAGACTCCTTATGCTAAAAAATCTCTGCATAGTATATGAAATGTGGATTGTTAATCTAGTATCAATCCACCATGTATCATAACAAATATCAACTAAATGAGATTCAAAGCACACATTAGATAGAGACATACATTTCTTAGCAAACTAAACTTTTCTCTTGGTGCATTCCTTTAGAATGTACCCCTTCTTTTTGCAGAAGAAACATTTTACAACTTCCTTGTTTGTCACATGAACAAGAGGTATGTACTTGCAACCTTTTTTCTTAGAGTCACTAGTGCTAGCTAAATGAGTTTTATTTGGAATACTTTCTCTATCAATTACCATCCTATAGTCTTCCAATACACACATGGACAATAGTTTATCAATAATTTATTTCTCCTTATATGTGTAATGGAAGATCTTGAATGCTGCATAATGAGGAGAAAGTGAGTTGAAAACCAATTGAACCAAAAATGGTTAATTTGGCTCATTCCAAGGGCCTTCAGTTGAGAAGCCATGCCCCTCAGTTGTATTATGTGTTGTCTAACCCCTTTTATATTAGTGAGTTTCATAGTGCACAATTAGGCCATACGTGCACCTCCAAATGACTTGTTTGATGAAGCAAATTAAGTATCAATGGCTTTAAGATACTCATTTGCTATTTTATATTTTGCTATAGACCTATGAATACTACTTGGTATGCGTTGTTTGACTATCATCATATTTAAGTAGTTTGATTGCTTCCAATGATCATACAACACTTTGATATCTTTTTCCTTATCGCCAGTGGGTCTTGGAGGCTCATCTACACAAAGAGCAAAGTCCTAGTGAAGAGATTCCAATTGGAGGAGAATATCCTCATTCTAGAACTTGTAGTTACTTCCATCCAAAATGATATTGTTGCTATTATCTACTAATAATTGAGATGTAAAAGATACTACAAGGTAATTTTAAACATTAATAATGCTTACTATAAAATTATAAGGCAAATCAACCATCACAATTATCATAAATGCATGTTTACCAATGCAACTTATACTCATACAAAATTACATCACTAAAATCTCCTTATAGGTAAAAACATTAGCATACTAAATATTTTTATACCATGATTGATAAAACTAAAGTACATTTATGTTCTCTAATACTTACGGGGTACTCATAAAACATAATATAACTTCTATTTCAGCTTCATTAAATATACAATTACAATTATTTGCCTGTGGGCTAAAATATATTATAGCTACATACTTAATTACAATTAATGTCTTCAAATCCATATATGATTTTTATATCACAATGCAAGCACACATATATAAAGGATAGTGTAACTACTTCTTAAATTATTTATGTTAATCACAAAAATTTCTAAATCCACTATGTGCATTAAAAATTTTCACATAAATCCACTAACTAATTTAATCTCAATGAAAATATATTTTAATTAATTAATTAATTATTATGTGATTAATAATTAAAAAATTCTTCCTTAATTATTATTCCATATATGTGTTAAAGACTTTGGCTAAAATAACTTTATATTATTTAGAAAAAATTAAATAGAACTAAATAATAATTTTATAAAATTTTATTTATGTTAAAATTGTCTAAAATAATTATTATATAATATAGACAAATCAAATAACACTAAATAATAATTTTTTAAAATTTGTAAATGTGTCAAAGATTTTCCAAAATAATTTTCTTTAATTTAAGATAAATTAATTAATGTCTATTAAATTTATTTCATAATTTAATTTTGGTCCAAAATAAATATAGGTTAAAACATAAATAAAAAATATAATCTTATAGATCCAAAATTAAATTCTAGACATAACCCTAAATCGGGCCCCAAAAAAATTTAAACTTAAATTATTCAAAATCCTCCAAAAATAGCCTTAAAACTTTCTTAATTGGCCCAAATATCCCTTTACCCTAAATAGGTATCTTTTTTCCAATAGATGTGGCCCATCAACCGTACCCTATGATCCCCAGCAATTTTTTTTTTAATTATGGTCTAGAGATATGAAAACAATAGAGGCCCAAAAATAAAACTAAAAAAAAGAAACTAACCAAAAAAATGTCAAGTCCAATAACTTTTGGCCCAAACAAAATTAAAAACAAAAAAAAAGCTCGACCCAAATGTTCATAAATTAAACATGGTGTTTTGTTAAAACACCTAAAATGACGTACCATTTTTAATTGGTCTAAAATGCATATGAACCAAACAAATAAATGACATATTGTTTTGAATAAAGTCAAAACAACTTGTTGTTTAAGTTGTCTTTTAAGCTTTCATTGAATCTGTTTGATCCAACTTGATTATGTCTAACTTGGCAAAAAACCCAACATTTTTTCAGGTGTTTTTAGGCTCCTTTTTCGACGTTTCTTTCACCTGTTAGCATCAAAATCAGTAGAGGAATAATTTTAAGGCATCAAAGTACGAAATTAAGCAAGAAAATTTCAAATTCATGAAAGCATAATAATAGGAAATATTTTCATGGTCTTTTATATGGTTGCTTGCTTTGTTTTCAATGATTCCAACATCAAAACTCTTAGAAGTAGAAGTGCATAAATTTCAAGCATAAAAAATGGACAATATGATGCACAAAAATCAAATAAACAAATTTGCATAATAACAAAAAATTTTCAAATTTGTGGCTCCAGGCATCATATATATATATATATATGAATCGGAATTCACAAAATTTCTACTCTCATAAATTAAGGTTCATAAAATTATAGTAGGCAGATGCTATCAAAATTAGGTTATGATACTATATGTTAAAATTAAATACAATTTTTAATATACAATAATAGATTATAATATCATATTACATATAATAGCAAAAGTAAGAATACCAATGATGTAAATACCTCCAACCTTGCTATTCAAATTTTGACAAAGAATCCAAAGCACTTATTAAATGCTTTTAAGCACTCTACAGCCAAAAAAATTATAGAATGTAAAAAAGATAAAAAAAATTCTTTTTAATAAATGTATGAGTTTTTGTGATGCCAATTTGTTAATTTTACTTATTATAAACCTCTCAGAGAGTTAATATAAAAATTGGCCACTCTCTTATTAAAAGATATCAATTAACAACATGTAAATATTCACTAACCTATTAACTAAACTATTTAGCAACTTAAAATTTAAAAATTAATAATTACTAATCAAAATAATTTAATTTAAAATTGATATATTATTTAATTTATTTTAATTCAAAATATTCCAACAATTAATATGAAATATTTTAAATAAATATTTAAAAAGTATATTAAAATATTCCAACATTGTGATCACAGCCAAAGTGAATCATTAATAGTGCAGCAAAGTTTTTTCCTTTATGAAGCAAAATCTACGTCAATTTGCCATAGTTCTCTGGTTTTTCCTCTCAAAATTTCTCTCTCATTTGATGCTGATTTTCCTTTTTAACTTGAAGGAGATTATTTCAGTTGAAAGGAGATTTTCATTCTCCCAAAGATTGCCTCCGAGAAATCAAAAAGATTGGCTTGAACAGTTTGGTCGACAAGAGATGGAAAACATCGGTGCAACCATTGACGGCTAACATAATGGAGTTGTTGTCGAGGAGGTGGATCTCGAAGAGACGGAGGCAACCGTTAGCCCCTGCTCCAAATACATTGATAAAGATCTAATTTATGTGGTAAAGTTAACAGTTAGTAAAAATATGGTAGGAAAAAAGAAAATTCACAACTCGAGGAAAACTAAAGAACGAGAAAAGAAATTTTTCTGAAGAGGATGGTTTAACAACATAGAACCTAAAGCGAGTTCTAAGTCTCTGCTCTCTAGGTGCGGAGACACCTTGCTTCAGTCTCTCCCTTTTCATCTTTTTCTTCAAGACTGGCTTCTTTCTTCAGAGAGGGTCTTCTGTACATACGTGTAAAGCATATAATTCCCAATAAAGAATGTGGGTAGCAGCCCACCAACAAGCAGGGGACCTATCGATGTTGGATTGAAACCTTGGGTTTCAAAATTCTTAATCACATATCCCTATAGTGTGTCTGAAAAACAAAAAACATAATTCCATAAGGACAGATCAAAAAGCAATCAACAAAAAGTTGTAGCAAAAGTAATAAAAAATGCATAGTTTCATATACTCTTGATAAATCAGCAATCTATAGTAACATATGAGACTCTGTATTGTTATTGGATGTGAAAAATACATTTAAAAAAAAACGTTATTTAGTTTTTGGACAGTGCATTTCTCACCAAGACATTCCCAATACATCAATACAGAACTAGTTTATTAAGATCTCGATCAAGTGAAAAGCAACGTAAAATTGCAAATGCATTATCTAGGAAAATACAAGTTGCAATACAATTAAGGTCGATACAATTACAAAATTTCACTTAAGCTGACAGCCTTTTATGCTAGATTAAAGATACAAAGTTAACAAAATTCCTATTAAACTTGGTGTATAGATTCATAGGGAGAAGAACATAAGCCATTATATCTCTCTCCTATTTCATCAACCACAATCCCCAACTAAAAATTGCAGAACTATATACAGAATGCAGAATGTCCTTCATGTAGGCTTTTGTTCTCTTTTGATGTAAAGAAATGCCAAGAGGTATATGTTTTTTGAAAGAATCCAAGTTTAGAGGAGCAACACCCTTAAAGCTCTTGAGATTTGTTCGAGAGCCAGCCACAAAAAATTAAAAAAAGCATCGCAACTTACAAGTGCCCTACCTTGTATAACCTTCTGAAGAAGCACAGTGAAGCAGTCTCCTTCCAATTGATGCAGTGTCGTTCAAGTTAAAAACGAAAATAAGCGTCAAATGAGAGGGAGAAATTTGAGAGGAAAACCAGAGAACTATGGTAGATTGACGCAGTTTTTTGCTTCATAAAGGAAAAACTTTGCTGCATTAAACGATTCACTTTGTCTGTGATTGTAAAGCTTCATCCCAACCGTTGCAGTAAACCATGTTTAACATTCAGCCACGTCATCCACTTCAGACACACTTTAGGCAACACCACTTCAAAAGAGCCGTTTTCGCCTTTTGACGGTATAGCTGAAGGAGTAAAGAAGAGAGCTGCCCGTTGCATTTTAATTGTTCTGATATGGAGCACTATGAGTTTTAGTTAATCCAATCAGATGCAATTGTGGCAGTTTAGTCGATGCTATCTTTGACACCTCGGCTTTAAACGCCATTAGTGACATGTGGCACGGTAAGGAATAATTTTTTAACATTTAAAAGGTGCAAAAACTAACTATAAAATGTTTAGAAAATGTAAAAAGTATTTTTTTAAAAATAAATTACAGAAATTAAATTAAAAATTGATATAAATTAAAATATTAATTTTTAATTTTTTAACTCTAATTTTTTCTCATGTTAAAGTTTGCTCATGTTGCTCATGTCCTCTCACATGAGGGATCCATTCCCTTTTCCAAAAAAAAAAAAATTAAAAAAAAATTATATTTGTGAAAGACATAAGCAAAACATAGACAATGTTTGGTTGGAGGGGTTTGGGGGGAGGGGAGCCCTTCCCCTTGTTTGGATATGTAAAAATTGGAGGGGAGGGGAGGCAAAAATTGCCTCCCCTCCCCTCCCCTCCAAACCCTCCCCTCCAAAAGTGGGGGTTTTTAGAGGAAAGAAAAATATTTTGGATAAGTTTGACAAAATTATCCCTGGAATTATTTTTACTTTAAATATCATATAAATCTTATTTTTTTTAATAAGATTTAAAATATTTTTTATAAAAATAAAAAATATTTTTGAATAAAAATAAAAAAATTATTTTTTATAATAAAAAATAAAAAAAAAACTTTTTTTTATAAAAATATCTTAAAAATAAAAAAAAAATTAATTAAGGATATAATTATCCATTAATCCCTTCCCTCCCCTCCCATCCCCTCCTCAACCAAACAACATATCATTAAAATCCCTCCCCTCCCCTCCCCTCCCCTCCCCTCCCTTCCATTGAACCAATAACTCCTAAAGGACTTGAACATGAGCATATCCAAATCCACTGAGTGACTGCGTTCAAATCGTCCTCTCACGAGGATCCTCCATTGCGCCTCACTTGCGCGAATCTTCACCGTCCACATCATCGTGTGGCTATTATAGGGACACATCGAAGCTAACCTTAAAATGCACCATTTGAGTGCTGAAACTAACGCCCCTTAATCGGGTCGCTGACAGAACGAAAAGGAATGGTTGAATCGATAGAAAACGCAGATGGAGAACGGGATGAAGGACGAAAATGAAAACGCAGATGCAGCCTCTCTTTTGCCTTCCTTCTCTGATTTTCTTCTTCAGGATTGTGATTGAGCTTAAAGTGGACTGATGATCTGTTACTGCTAGGCCAAATTGGGTGCTCTGATAATGCAGTTGATGGTGAGTTTGCACTGCTTATGGTTTTCTGGTTATGACAAATGCAACATATAGCCAGAAACCTTTTCCATTTCGCTATTTGTTTAATCATTTCAAGTTTTTATGCTCTCTTCTGAAAAAAAAAAAGCTCTATTATGTTGAACAGTTGAATGGGAAGTTGAAAATAGCTATAATGTGTTCAAGATATTTACTACATGGGCTTTGATTCTTCCAGCAAGGACTCTGAATTTGAGTTGCAGAAAGTGGTGAAAGAATTACAATGTTTCTGCGTAACACCTCCAGCCTGAGCATAACATTCAACCATTCTTGCTTTTGATCAATTCTCTTTCTATCACTTGTTATGTTGCTTTTTTTTTTTTTTTGCCAATTAAATAACCAATTCAATTTTATTCCCTAGATTTAAGATATGAAGTTGTGTAATTGAGATACATGTAATGAGTTATCTCATTGTCTCCTTATATATGAGTTATCATAAACATGTATACTGATATGGTTAATGCAAAAGGAGACTACAAGTTTTAAATCTTGAAAAAAAATTCTAATCTTATATAAGGAATGAGATTTTTTCTTTAAATTACTTTCCTTCTTTGTATGTATATCATAAATAATCATTTTATGGATATATTATACTATAATATTTTAGGGAGTTGAAAAGATAATATGATAAGTTAATATCATGTATTATTATAGATTAGTGATAAAATATGAAGGTAAGAAGGAAAACAGGTGAAAGAAGTGGATAAAAGAATTTAACATTGGAATATGAAAAGATTTATAATTCTTTTATATAGTTAATTGACAACAAAAAATATTTACAATTGAATCTCTCTATAATAGTGCTTCTTTGTATGTACACTTTTATTAAAGAGTTATCTCAATTCTGCAAGTACACAGACAATTGATGAATTTCTCATCTTTAAAGCCTAGAAACCATCTTCATGTATTCACCATGAATTCTGTTGGTATTAATAAATTCTATATATTGAAAGAACCATACATTAACAAATCGTATCAATAACAAACTCTTCTTTCTCCATTTGGACCACAATTGTCTCTAAATCTTCAAATAATCTCCATCTTCCATAGCCATACATAATGGACCTCAGTTCATATGCTAAAGGTTCAAGTCCTTTGATTCTCATATCTTACTCACAGCCAGAGGCGCTTTATGAACATCTTCCAGCAGTTCCTCTTCTTGCTTTTTACAGGAGATTCAACAAACTCAAATTTAGTTCTCCGCAACATCTCCCACATTATTTGCATATCTTCTCATCACGTTGTAGCTTCAGTAATCTTGCACATTTTCCATCAACATCTTTCAGCCAACCATTTCTATTCTGCATGGTTTCTAAACCATGCAGTTGCAACTTACACAGGCTTGATAAAAAAACAAAAGATACTTCCTATCAACAACTTTCAACCAGCACTAAAAAATACTATACTATAAACAAAGATGAGAGAAAGTAGGAACACTGATACGTGCTCCTTATATGTCCAATAGGCCAATTAATGAAACAAGCTTGAACTCAAGAACTTTGCTTTCCAAAATAAGAAAAAAACTTTGCTTTCCTCTAGTTCCAAAAACAGGACATTTATACCCTCATGCAGGATGATATAGATAATCAGCCTTCATTTGCAGTAAAATTTGACAGAACAAGATTCAGCACCATATCAAATCTGTCAGCAATTACCTAAAAGGAATTGAGGTTAGAACTTGCATATATTATGGTATTCTAACTTCAAAAATATTATCAACAATTTATAGAGTTAAGACAAGTGGAACTTGAAACTTTAATTGCTCTTCAACTTGGACAAGGAACTTAAACAAAACTATGAGAAAGCTAAGACCACAAATTCATCACTATACTGTGTGCTCCTTACAAGCACATTGCCATAGTGTAAGTGTTAAATGAATAGAAAATCATTAATTGGAAACATCCGAATCCTTCTAGCTCTTCCTAGTCTGGTTCAAAATAAGCATCCTTATGGCTTATTCTACAATTTCGGTAAAACAATGCCTATTTACATAATCAGTAATTCTCATATGTGAGTTGACTAAATTGAAACTCCATATATCTGCGGAGAACTAAAATTGAGATTTCTAGGGGGGAAAAAACATGGGCTTCTGCTATAGAAAAGTTCAGCACAATATAATAACATCGTTTACAAAGAAAATGGGATTGTGAAGGTAAGAGAGCAATAATACCAGAACTACATGTCGGCTTTGAACGTCAACCTTCAAATCAAAGGAAAAGGCGAGTGCTTCATTGGAGTAGGTTCCAGAATCATAGGACCGAGCTCAAACGAAATTGATGGAAATGGGAAGGTCGATTTTGCAAACAAGGTCAGTGAAGAAGAAGAAGGCCCCGGTGGCTACACCGACGAAGACGGGCAGAGAAGAAGAGCAGCGGAAGTCGTCAGCGAATCGGGTGGTGAGCTTGGAGACTCGGCGGGAGATTTGGTCCTCACTTCGTAGGAGCGGAAGTTGTCGGCTATTTGCGCAATGGAGTTCCAAAATGTTGTGAAACAGTTCGTCTAAACATGAAAACGACGTGTTTATTTGACAGTCAACAAATTCAATAAACAGCCTAGATTTGCGCAATGGAGAGGCACTTGAGAGACTCTCAATTGGGAGAGGACCCCAGTTGGGATGGATCAAATGGTGGCCAAATGATTTCAAAATCAGGAAAAATTGGAACAATAAGAGGAAAATGAAATATATCAAGTTCTTTGATGGTTCCATGAGCAATATAGGGATGAAGAAGGTGCACTGTTTTGTCTAACGTCACTGCCTCGGCAAATGTCACCGTCTCATCGAATGTTGTTGCCTCGCCGGTGGTTCTCCTTGCGAAAAAGAAAAAGAAGAAAAAGGAGATGAGAAAGTTAGGATCGAGAACCTCAGCTTCACTGACTTGGGTGAGATAGAAGCAAATAATTGAAGGCACCATTTTGTATTTGAGAGCAACGTGGCTCTTTCACCTGTGTGAGATTCTTTTAATGGCTGAGATTAGTTACGGGAGAGGCACAGGAGACAATTTTATTGGAGGGGATCTGGTTCCTCGTGTTTGGGATCTCATTTTTTTTACATGTTATTTACAAATTTAATTTTTATTTAATTTTTAATATATATATATATATATATAAATATATTCGTAAAAAATAATTCTCCTCGTTAAAAAGAATACAAGAGAACATGAAATTCCCTGCATAAGGGATCCAGATCTTGAGTGACCACAGGTAAATCAACGATTAATTTACTCGTCCAGAGCGGCCTGTTCTTTGGTCTCAATTCCCAAGACAAGCAAAAATGGCTTCGGCCTCAACAATAACGACTAGCTCATACCTCAACTCCATTTTCAGAAACCCCCAATTTCTCGCCCCTTCCAAATTCAAAATCAGATACCCCACATCATCATCTTCTTCTTCCTTCCCTGTCCAACCTCTAAAACCCATCTCCATCTCGACAAGATCTAATATTCCTCCCATTCCCAAATCCTTAGCCGAGGATACCAACTCCTCCTCCTCTTCTACCCGCACCTACACGCTCCCGTCTCCCAAAAACCTCAAATCTCGCCTCCAAAATGGCGAAACCCTGTACGGCCTCTTCCTCCTCACCTTCTCACCCACCATCGCCGAGATCGTTGGTCTCGTGGGTTACGATTTTGTTGTAATCGATATGGAACACGGCCACGGCGGCGTCTCCGACGCGCTGCCCTGCCTGCATGCCCTCGCCGCCGCCGGAACCGCTGCGATTATCCGGGTCCCCGAAACTTGCCCCACCTGGGCTAAGAAGGCTCTCGATCTGGGCCCACAGGGGATCATGTTCCCCATTGTTGAGAGCGCGAAGGCCGCCAAGGAAGCGGTGTCGTATTGCCGGTTCCCGCCCGCGGGAATTCGCGGGTCGGCACACCCAGTTGTGAGGGCATCCGGGTATGGGATCGACGAGGGGTATTTGGGTAGTTACATGGACGAGTTGCTGATCATGTGTCAAATTGAATCGGAGAAAGGGGTGGGGAAGGCTGGTGAGATCGCTGCCGTTGATGGTGTTGACTGCATTCAGATGGGACCATTGGATCTTAGTGCCAGCTTGGGCTACCTGTGGGACCCTGGGAACAAGAAAGTGAAAGAGGCAATTAGGGCAGCTGAGAAGGCAGTGCTGGAGCGCAAGAAGGAGAACAATGGTGGTGGTGGGGCTTACCTAGCTGGGTTTGCAATGCCGCATGATCTGCCTCAGGATCTATGGTCACGTGGATATCATATGGTGTCTGGTGGTACGGATGTGGGGTTATTTAGAAGTGCTGCAGTAGAGGATGTGCAGAGATTTAAGACGATCTTTATGGAAGAGAGCTCTGATCATGAGCATGAAGACGGTAAAGATGGTGATGAGAAGTACTGGAGTGAATGAGAGACGCCTTTGCTTGCTGGTCTTTGGATGTTGTCTTTTTTTCTTCTTGTTTGATTACTTCAGCTTTGTAAATGTGGCGATTTAGTGTTTCTGGATAATTCACTCTGAGCTTCTCAATTTTCTTGTCATGCTTTGATCTTCGATCCAAATTACATGTTGACGGCTTAAAATCTGTGATGTATTTGTGTAATTTGACAAGACCATTGTTTTTCGTAGTAAATAGAGGTACAAGGGAACATACTTCTTGATGGTGATGGGGTTGTGAAGCTTGCAGACTTTGCCATCCTTCAAACACACCCTTTGGTATTTCAGCAGTAGTTTTGATACTGGTAATAGAGAAGGAATAGTTTTGTTGTCCTTGAACTGGATATATGTTGTGCATTGCATGCATGTTTGTTCTCCTCCTACCGTTTACCTTGATCTGAATGTCAGGTACACCAGTTGCCATCTTATGGCACTGCCAGCTGAAAACAATAAGTTACTGACTTACTGTTATTCTGGGCGTGCTAGTCTTGTCTTTGACCAAAAGGAAGCTATGCACTGATTGGATATTTGGATTTATATTGGCGTGAGGGGAATCTCATATTGATTTTAGAGGCCAGATTAGAGATACAAATCTGCTAAATTTGATACCCGTGTGTGGACTGATTTATTCATGCGTACATTGTGGACGGTTATAGCTATTTGATTTAGGAACCATTTATTAGTAAAGACTCTTTGACTCAGGTACATTTTTTTCACCGTTCCTTTTTTCCATCAAAAGAAGAAATATCTTTTGTCTTGTTTGTCTTGATTGAATAACGGGACAAAATTGCTGACACTTTGATGAATTAGTGTTAGAAAGGGCTGATGTGTGGTCTTTAGGGATTTGGGCACTGCTGTTGAATAATAGTCATGCACCAAATTATCCGTTAATGATGGTATGTACTAGAGAATCATGTTGAAAATATCATGATCAGTCTTTTCAAGGAAATAGTTGCTCTATGCCCAGTGAATAATCAAACAAGGAATACATCAGCAGAGAAGTTATTGAATCACTCCTTCAAACATGATGAGCCTCCTGAACTTTCTGTGAAGAAGTTGCTTGTTGACTTCTCAGCTCTCTGGAATTGCATAAAAGCCCTCGTTGTTTGCTTATGGTCAGTTTCCATGGTTTGTCCAATGCTGATACAGTTACTTGAGTAGACAAAATCTTGCAGCTAAGAGATGCAGCTAAGAGATGCAACTTAACAAGCTCTGAAGAAAATGTGTTCCGTAGACAATGCGTTCCGTATCACAGGTAAAAGTTTATGTCAAAACTCAACCTTTAATGTGATCTGGTAAGTGATTACCAAGGACATTTTTATGGATCTTTTCCAGGTACAACTAAGATTTTAATTTTCCTTGTTCTAGACAACGGTTTCCTCCTCCACATGGAAACATGACCTTAGAGTTTATTCAAGTTATGGTTGTTTGGATTGGCAGACTTTAGGTTGATATTAATCGCAATCATTTGTCAAATTATTGATTTACCACTGGATGACTAATGAGTAATGACACGCCAAACAGGTGGTGCTTGAAGTCTGGAACAACGAGGTAAAGGCTCAGGAAGAAAAATGGAACAATTACAGAAGCCACAGAAAGAAGGATATGGGACCAGCTAGGTTTAAAAACTCAGTAAGTGAATAATTGGCAAATCTAGAGTAGGCCAATGATGCTGGGTACCCTTGGTTGATCATTATTTATCAGAAAGGGGACATTCATTTGATGGGCAGAATTGAGAACACAGAGCACTTGGTGGGCTTCTTGGCTGCAAAACTTGGTAACCTACACATTGCATGACCGGCACTTGCATCACCACGTCTCACCTGCAATGATAATGTATGATCTACAAATTTATACTTTGTTTTTTAACTAAAAACACATCAACGGTGAAAGCTATGCCCCAGTAGCATAGATAAATACACACTGTTTCACTAATATGCATTTTTTCCTTTCTCTTTCCCTTTTCTTTTTACTAGCAAGATGGAACGTGAGGGCCGTCAAGTTCTCCTTTTCTTCTTCATTCTTCCTCTCTCAATGAGTTGGTCATAGGATCAAATAATCAAGAAAGCTAGTAAACGCGCCACCATAGCATGAATAGCAGGAAAATTACCAGACTTCGTGGGAGTTGTTGTTGCCGTTAATAAGAGGGACGTGCTGTTGCTTGCCATGGATAGACACCTAAGTACTTGGTTAAAAGCCCATCTATAAGTCTTTAGTTGCTACTCTAAAATAGACTGTTCTGTGAAATTAGATATTCTAGCAATTGACTTTGAGTCATCATGCTATTTTTATAGTTTCGAAAAAAATGTGATGGTATATAAATGTGCTTATTTGATCCTATGGCCTAAAAATAGAGGAAAAATGAAGAAGAAAAAGAAGTTCATGGCCCTCGAACTTTGTGTTCCGTTTGGTGTTGGTAAAAGCATGGTAGTCAAAGGTGCTCGACTCAATGCTATTCAAGGCTAGCACCTCTCACGCCATGAGAGGCGTTGGCTTCAACTAGGCACTGTCAGGTGAGCACCTTTGGCGCTTTTTTCGTTGTTCCAAGCAAGCGCCTTAGATGCCTCTGTATTTGGAAGTAACAAGGAAAGGGTTAGCTTATAAGCCCAACCTAAAATTTTAGAAATGGAAATAGGATAAAATAGAAAACTACAAAACCTAACCTTAAAGGCCCAGCCTAGCCTTAAAATATTTAAGAATAAAAGTGAAATAATTATACTTATTTTAAAATATTATTTAGGCTATTAGTTTTTTAGAGTTTTGTCGACAACACAGAAAAACAAAGCCAACCACAAAAAACATTTGCACAATCAATATAGCAGAGAAGAAGAAAGCGAGAGGAAAGAAGAACGTTCAACGTTCACTATCTCATTGACTTCTCCTTCAAGGTACTACTCTCCTTTAGTCTTCACTTCTCCTTCAAGGTACTCTCCCTTAGTGTTCTCCACTCTTCCTTCTAGAGATGAGACAGAAGATGTTGAAGGATATGAATCCAATGTAGGAGGAGATGAAAGTAATGACAATCATATATTCAGATGACTAATTTGATAGGCTCTATGGCTATATTTTAATTTTTTCTAAGATTTTTTGAACTTGAATAATGCATTTTATCTTTCGTTATTCTGTTAATGGCATGATTGTTATGGCTACATTTTTTGAGTTGTAAAGTTATTTAGTTAACTTTATACTTTGATATATGGCTTAAATAATGACTTCATAAGTGCATTTGATGATTATTATGTCTTCTTACTTGATGATTATTATGTTCGAATAATTAATTTATATGTCAAGTGTCATTTTAAATTTACCTTTATCTATTTTTGTTTATATAGCAATTTAAAAAAAAAATTAAATGCCTTACTTCATTTGGGTGTACGCCTTTTTAGTACCTCTCACTTAAGGTGTTTAAGAAGTCCAGTATCTTAAGAGTGTCTTTCACCTCTGAAAAGTAAAATCGGAGAAATTCTTGAGGAAGAAGAAAGATTGAAAGAATGTATGTCAGTGAATTGTTGAGTATTATTTGTCTATTTTATTGTGACAGACTCTTCACTATTATGTTTTTTTCTTTTTTTTGTGGGGGGAGGGGGAGGGAAATATGATGGTTGGGACTGTAGAAAAAATATGAAGTTGTTATGTGATCCCCTCAGTTCCCCAACAGAGAATCAGAACCCATTTGTCTTCTACAATTTATAACGATTGTCAATTATATTTTATGTTGGCAAATCAATGGATGAGAGGTTATAGGGGAAAAAGTCAATAAATGAGAGAGAATACCTTTAACAATAGACTATGTCTGGTATGAGAGAAAGGAAGTTGAGGAAAAGAAAAGAAAAGAAAAGAAAAGTGGATAAATTACCAAAATATCTATATTTTAAAAAAAGTAATAAAAAAATATTATACAGTAATTATAAAGTTATAATAGATTTTTTTAATTTTTTTAATCTTTCTTTCCTTGAAATTCTAAATAAATGTGGGAGATAAATTTAGATCAAACTTGTGATTTAATTAGGATCCCTTGCTATATTGAGAGCTTGCACTGGAGAAGATCCTCGGACACAAAGGATATGAGTAATAACTCATAATATCCTCATAAACTTGAAAAGTTTATTGGAAAATTGGGTTATCTAATAAAACTCCAGCTAGTATCTAAATAGCATCACTAGTTTTAAATGGATTGTAAGTTAGGGTCTATTCCTTAAATGAGCTTACGAATAGTTTAATTTATTACAAACTGCCTATAATATGAATGAACTTAATTCATTTGTATAGTATTTATTACTAAATTGATTATTAGATATTATTAATAAATAATTTGTTAATAAGTCTAATAATTAATTAATATTAATCCACAAATTAATTTTTCAACAATCTCTCACTTGGATAACATTAATTAATTGTTGGATTAAACAAGAATAGATCAACACAATTTGCAAAAAATATCAAATAATTAATATGCATTGTGACAAAATCCAACAATGAAATAGAGAACTAAGAATATTAAATTTGATAGGAATAAAATAATGTTAAAATGTCAACAAAGTTTCATAACTAAATTAAATAGAATAACAAAAGAAATATGTTCAAAACATTTGGATTAACCAAATATCAGAATACATCAATGTATCAATGAGTAAGTCCATGGTTAATGGATTAATTTAACATATTATCCATAAAAGATTTGAGTTTGAAATTAATGACCCTTCTCTCTAATAAAAGGAGAACTTAATATCAAATTTAATGCAATTGAAATTCTTGTGATTTTGAGAGACATGTAGTAGAATTATTGTCGCAATTACATGGTTAAAATATGAAATATGCCAACAATATACATAATAAAAATTAATTTTCTTGATCATATAACCAAAAATAACCCTACAACAAGTGACATATTTTACAACCAAAATTAAAGCAATTATAAAAATTCAATTGTTATTTTTCAACAAAATAACCCTTCCAAACATTATGAGATATGTACAAAGGTTGAGGCAATTGTACGTATTTTCATGACACTATCTCATGAAACAATCCCTCCAAAAATAGCATAAGATATACATAGAAGTAGATTTTAAGTCATTTACACAAATTACATGATTTAAATTTAAGAATGTCAATGATTACAAGTGGATTTACTTTAATTCAACGTGTAATCCTGAGAACCTTATGGGCACCATATGACTTTCTAAGTAGTCGAAAGATTTAAAAATAAGATTACTTAAGCATTTACCAAGCATGTTAATAATAAAAGCATATTATCATCATCATAAGATGTTCATCATTATCCAGACGACTTTGAATGTCAACATCCCTACAGAAAAGGTTATATGATTGAGTATGTAGTATAAACCATTATTTAGTGTAGCAAAATTAAACAACTACTAAATTAAAGTAAATATTAATTTTTTATTCATTTTTTTTGCCAAAAAGAATAATTGCGCATGTCTAAAAATAGACTAGAAATTAAGTTCTTCTTAAAAAAAAAAGGCACATAAAGAGGATTATTCAATTATAAAACTTCATAATCTAAACATAAAGAAATGGTTTCTTATTAGATTTATTATTGTCACTCCATCAATATCAACTATAGTCCTTTTCTTCTCACTGGCTTCCTCTTATTTCTATTCCCTTTCATTTTCTTGTTTATTCTTAAGTTTGTAACAATTTTTTATCTTATGGCCCAACTTCTTACAATAGTTACACTTGCCTTTGAATCCTTTCTTCTTCAATCCCAAATGGTTCACACAACCATCTTTTTATTCTTCAAATTAGGATATGGGCTTCTTCCCCTTATGGAAACCCATACTAGGTTTGTTATTGGATTCATTTGCCACAAAGTTAACAATAGAAGCAAAAATATTTTCCTTTTTCATAAATTCCCTCTCCTAATACACAATAGCTATCAATTGATCAATTGTCCACTTACTTTATTAAGTATTATATGAAGTCTTCAGTACTTGAAAATGAGGCAAGAAAGATTCTAAAATGCACCAAACAACAAAGTTATCTCCTATATCAAGATCAAAGGACTTAAGCTTGTTATTGTAATTGAAAGGCTTTATGATATGTTCTCTTACACCAAATACCCCATGATAGTGGGTGTTACTTAGTAAGGAGAGATATTAGCCCTTCTAAGTTTTATCAAATTTCTTAAGTCTTTCCTTAGTAGTCTTTAAAATTTCTATCGCAGTTTCCTTGTTAGGAATCCCTTATTTAATGGTTTGTCAATCTTGAACTTATGACCATCAAGCAAATTCTATTAGAATTATGCCATTTCTTATAAAAGGCCTTCTTTGCAGCATTGGAATTGTTAAGTGCATCAACCCTTAAAGCTATGTCCAATTATGCAATTGCCAAATATATGTTTAGGGATTCTTTCTTGTTATCATAATTTGTCTTATTCAAAATTTTCACAGTTGATAATATTATAGGTGTAACAATCGACTTTTTAACTAAACTAGGATCGGTATGTTAATAAAAAAAGACCCTAAAGTAAATTAAATTAAGGCCAAATAAGGATAAAATATTAATCAACATACCAAAAATGGGATTAGGAAAGCATATATGGAAAGAAAACAAAGCTAAAATAGTGAAATAGAGAAAAAGGGTATATCAATGGTAAAATTGTAATTTTAAGCACATTTTAAGAAACTCAAGGAAAAGAGTTTTAAAGCCTAAAATTAAGTTTATTAAAGTTTTCAAAGGTTCTGAAAATCATAAAAACAATCAGAATCAATTAAAACTCTTTTGGTGTGCTAAAAGTATCAAATAGTGTCGAGACTTTAGGTGGAGCTATTTTTTACCATTTTAAGCCATCTAACATCCAAAAATAATATTTTTATATGAAAGAACACCCAAAAATTTGCAGGGAATAATCAAATTTTGAAAAGTTTAAAAAATAAATTCAAAAGGAGCAAATGTATGAGTAAGGATAAAATGGTCATTTAAACAATTATAAAATGAGGCTTCTTAAGTAAAATACACTTCACCATCTTCTTTAACCTTGCAATTTTTAATTTTAAGACCAACCTTGCATCACACATGAGGGAGGAGAGAGAGAGAAAGTTTAAGCCTTTGTTTAGGTAAGTAAATGGCTCCATTTCACTTTACGCTAGTTAGGAAAGTTGTTTATCTTTTTAAGAGCTCTCTAATGATAATTTTATTTTTTTTGAAAACTTGAAGATTTAGATTTGACCCACGCTAAAGAAGAGCTATTTTCAAGAAACCAATCGGTGGAAATTAGCTATGCAGAGAGTATTTCGTATTGAGATAAGATTTCACTTGAAACAATCACAAATCCTTATATTTCCATACCATGATAGTTTGGCCAAGAGAGAGAAAGTGAGGAGGAGAGTTTTTCTTCATGAATTTTTGATGGAACCAAGGGTTTTAGCATGCAAAGATTCTATATCTAACATTAGTTTTCTTTGAATTATGAAAAGAAGCAATTTAGATCATGTTATGTAATGGTTCGACCTAGGCTACTTCAATGGCTAACCATGTTATTTTTCATTTCTAATTAGTATATTTAGATATTTTATGATGTAACGAACAAAAATATAAGTTTAGAATTGATTAAAAATTTGAGATTCCCAAGTTAGGGTTTTATGGGACCTAATTCAGCCAAGGATGAGTTTACGGGGTTGGGAAGTTGTTCAATAGATTCTTAGACTATAGATAGTCTCAAAATGATATAAGAATAATAATAAAAGTATTAGATTGAATTTAAAAGCTAGATTTTAAAAGTTAAAAATTTAAAAGTCGAGAAATAACAAACTGGAACTAATTGATGTTAAGTTTGTGTGAATAAGCTTGTGATACTTCTAATCAGTCCTAATATGGCTATATAGATCATATATGGTAAGATTTTGAATCTTAAAAGTTGAATTTTTAAAGTTATCTCTTGAGACGTAAGGTTACATAATGAGTTCCATTATGTAGAAAAGTAAACATACCAAATAAATAGTGCCAATGACCATATAAATAGTAGATATGAAAATTGTGGTTTAAATTATGAATTCTAAAAGTATAAGTTGGCCTAGGGTTTAAGTTTAGTGAAATCCCTAACTTAAAACCTAAGTGATGAACCAATCATTAGAAGTAAAAAATCAAAAAGAAATTTCATTGGTTTAGGCCCTTGAATATGGTCAAATTTGATCATTTTAAAGGTATTTTTTCACCTTATAAGCATATGTCTTGAATGTACAAAAAAAGGAGATTCTAAGTGCACTTTAAATGGCCTAGAATATAGTTAAAAGACAAAGAAGCCTAAAAGAAGTAGTTATAAACATTAGATATTGATGATATGTTTATGTAATATTTTTAGGACAAGCTAGTAAGGCTTCGTCCCATTATAAGTGTAGAGCTAAAAACGATAAAGAGACAGAGTCAGAGCCAGAAACAGAATGGGAAATTTAGAGATTTTTTAGATTTTATCACATATACAGAGTAGCTTACTTTTTCCCTATCTAGTTATATGTAGACTTATTTGAGATTGATATGCATTCTATTGTAATTGTTGATTTGCACAATATATGTTATAGTGCATTGCTTTAGTTATATATCATGTTTTGCATATTATGTTTAATGAGCTAAAGTTATGAGATAAAAAGAGGCAATAGGAATGAGCGTAGTAGTTCTCCCAAACTCGAGAGAAAAGCTTAAGTTAAGCTAAGTTTCATGACCATAATTGAGTATATTACAGATATGTAAAGTTTTATGTTAGTTATTATATGACCATGCATACTTGCATTTTTTTTTGCTTAACTATATCATGCTTATTATGGGTGATTTGGGTATAGTTATTGAGATTCTCTCGAATCTCACCCCTATTTCTATTTTCCCAGTAACCAATTCTAGGTGGAGGTGTTAGTGCCAACAAAGGAAAAGAGAAAGAATGATATTGGAATTTGCAAAATTATATGAATGTTTTGTATTTAAATTTTTGTTGTAATATACAAAGGATGTATGCTGATTATGTTTAACTTTATCACAATATATTATGTATACTAGTATACCATAAATAATGAATTATAACTCCAGTTTGAGTTATGTAGTTTTAGTTGATGTTTTATGTCTAAGTTGTGGTATATCACACTGTTATTATTTGTATTTTTCCCTATTTATAAGTTTAGGTTGAAATATAACCATTTTATTGGTTTGGACGGTCAATTCTATAAAGGAAAACTCTGTCAGATTTTTCATTAGAATGCTATGTACATTTTAGTTTTATAGTTGAAATTGGATGGACATGGAAATTATGAAAAAGGTAAGTGCTTGTATATTGAAAATTTTAGATTTGGTATTTTTCCTCTATTGATAAATGGACTTGCTATTGAACCATAATAAGTAAAGAAGAGCTAGATAACTAAGGTATTACAATGGGCAAAGAAATTGGAATAAAAACAATATAGGGAAACATGAATTATGCATATGACATAATCATAAACAAAAATTCCCTACAAAAGTCAACTTATGCAATTATAAATACAAAATTTTTATTTGTCATAATCTCGTCTAAAATTCTCAAATTACAATAAAATGAGAACATTTAATTGGATTCAAGGAAAGGCCCTATAGAAAAATAAAATGTCTATAATATTTCTGCACTAATAAGGTACAAAGGCTATTAAGACATCAATTTAAATATACACAATTAACCACATATTTCATCGACAATATTACAACAATAAGGCATATTCATTGTCTATGTAATTTATCAGCAATTTATGTATAATAAAAATTATCAAGGTAATAACTTCACTTTTTTATTTAGCAAAACATACATTTTAATTAAAATCAACCGACACTTTTATGACTGGTCCCATGATGAGTGGGTATAGAGTCATAAAGTGTCAAGCTCTTATGATCATAATTACCATAATAATAAAATTTTTTTCTCAAAATTTAATACTAAAATAGGGTTTAAGCTTAATTTTAGCATTGCAAATGACACAAAAGTGCATAAATTATCAACAAATATATACATATAAAGGCAACAAAATATTACATTAACAATGCGATATTGATAGAGCATATTCATTGCTAATTTAATTTTTTTCAATGAAAATCATGTAATAAAAGCATTAGTAAAATTTCAAAATGTATATATATATATATATTAATTGAAAGGAGTTGCCAACAAAAATAAATCAAAACACTTTTGTTATTGGTCTTGTCATAAGTAAGCTCACCATCAAATAATGTATATATATATATATATATATATATAAACAATTTTTTTTAATTAGATTCTCAAAATTTCACATCAAATTGGATATAAAATTTGTTTCAATATAAGAGAATACATAAAAGTATATGGTTCATACAAAAATTATTTAACACATTAAACTATATCACTAGGGAGAGTATGAAATATATATAATATAAAATTACATGTAGTTCATGCACAAATATTTTTAGTACAAGATTCCAAGAGTAGATGCTTATTGTGAAATATTATGGAAATTATAAATTAATATTTTTAAATTTCCAAAAATTAGAGAAAAAATAAACATTGGATAGGGAAGATGAAATTATGCATGTGGCCCAAAATTTGGGCCAAAACAGGTCCAATTAGTGGGCCCATCCACTCCCATGCACCAAGAATCATGTGTGGGCTTTAAATGAAGCGTCCTTCCCACAAGTGACCTAGTGTGCGACTATGGCATTTTTGCCATGGGAGGGATCCAAGAGGCTTCCAAGCAAGTGTTTAACGCAATTCTAGCAACAGTAATTCACAAAAATGTATCCACAAGTAAGATCCAATCAAGAATCGAAAGAAAAAAAATGATTTCATAGAGAAATTTGAAAACCCCAAATATGGATCTACAAATTTTTCTTCTTTGATTTGCAATGGATCAGCGATTAAAAAAATCTAACTGCATTACAAATATAATCTATGTAGAAATTAAAGGAAAAAAAGAAACTCAATATACCAAGAAATCTAAAAGCCCAAAGTGAGATCTGAAAGTTTTTCTTCTTGATCAAATTTTACACAAAGACAACGTTTCCATTACAATGAAACATGACTAATAGCATTGTTAAACACAAAAATACAAATTTAATACACAAAAACTAAATTAAAATTGCTCTACTATTGAAGAACTCAACGATCTTCTCTCATTGTTCTTCATGTTTTGATTTTTTTCTCTTTTTTTTTGGGAAAATTATAGGTAAAATATAATTTTCAATTCAACAACCATCATAAAAAATTACTTTGAGTCTATATATATATATATATATTGAGCCTATAGATAAGAAATTGCTAAATTTCAACAAATTAAGAAAATTGAATTTGAATGCATATCTTGATTTTTTTTTTGGCAAGGCTTTGATACCAATTGCTAAATAAATGTGGTTGATAAATTTAGATCAAACCTATTATTTGATTGGGATCCATTCCTATATTGAGGGCATGGATTGGAGAAGTACACTAGATATAAGAAAGGTAGAAATTGCAACTCACAAAACTCTGATAAAACATGCACAGATTCTGTATGTACTCATGGGATGTGTACATTCTCTTTGGATTATCAAAATTTGATTTGGATGGTTTAAATTATATATATATATATATATATTTTAAATATTAATTTTTTTTATAGGATGAAAAATGTAAAATAAAAATAATTTTATAATTGACAACTATAAAAAAATGATATTTCAAATAAAAAAATATGAAATTTCAACCGTTTAAATCAAATATAGATGGACTATGCATATCCCATTAGATTCGCAGAGAATCCGATTTATTGATAAAGTTGAAGAGTCTATTGAAAAGTTAAATTAATTAA
This sequence comes from Erythrophleum ivorense, assembly GCA_026724425.1. Lineage (NCBI taxonomy): Eukaryota > Viridiplantae > Streptophyta > Magnoliopsida > Fabales > Fabaceae > Erythrophleum > Erythrophleum ivorense. Next base: position 49,482,597 of record JAIUCV010000009.1, read on the forward strand.
TAAAATTCTAGCTAATATTTAAATAAGATTACTTGCTCTAAGTGTATTGTGAGTTAGAGCAAATTATCTAAATACATTTATAGATAGTCTAATTTATTACAAATTTTCCATAACACAAATAAACCTAATTCATTTATGTAATATTTATTATTAAATTGATCATTTGATATTATTAATAAATAATCTATTAATTAATTTAATAATTAATGTTAATTCACGAATTAATTAATTTTTGAACATGAAATCTCCAGGAACACGTGCCAAATGTGACCTAATAAACTAACATCAATTGCGTATTAGACTGGACTTGATCGTTGATGGTTTTGTGCATATGTCTACAATTTTAGCCAAACAACAGAATTTGGTCTGGTACGTTATAAAGTTGAGTAGACAATTCAGGGTGGAATTGGTTCGCTATTGAATTGGCAAGCCGGTGGTGACAATTGGCAAACTCTTACAAATTAAATATTATTTTAAGAAATTATCTGAAAGTTGGCTTAATAGTTGAAAACCTAAGAAAAAAATTATAATTAAATATTTTAAATTAAAGATATTTATATTAAAAAATATTAAATTTAAAAATTATTTTAAAACATTTTAAAATTAAAAATTCAAATTACATAAAAAATTATAATTCTAAACTTTAAATTAAAATTTTTAATTTTAAGATTTTTCAGAACAATTTTAAAATATAATTTCTTTTAATATAATATTTTAGCTTGGAATTTTAAATTATGATTTTCTCAAAATCTTATACTTACATTTTACATTTGACAATCACTTGAGTTTTCTTTTCTTATATAAAAAGAAAATCTTAAATTTCAAATAAACCGCTATATAATAATAAGTATAACCAATAGAATTAAACTAGTCACTTGATGATGATAATATTTTCTATACACTTCACAAATATTACTTTCAAAATATGTTAGAATATTTTACAAAGTCTCAGTACGGACAAAACAATGTTTTTAAAATTAATTTAGTTATTAAACTGTTGGACGTATTAGTTTATAATTTATTATTTAATCATAATTAAATTATATTCCAATTTTTGATAATTAAATATATTTTTTAAAATTTTATATATTAAAATTATAATATAACAAAAAATATATTTAAATTTTAAATAAAATTAAAAAATAAAATAATTTTAGTCAAACATCTTAATAATTAAAAGAGATATATTAAGAAAAAAAACACATGATGAAGAACAAATACCAAAAAAAAATTAGGTACATGTCTTTTGTTTTTTTAATATTATTTTTTTAAATTTTTTTATTACTTTTTATTTTAAATTTTTTAAATCTGTTTATGATAAAATAAAAAAATTTAAAATTGGTTAAATTTTGAACTAACTTAATTTTGAATGGTTCACTAATTCAATTAATTCTTGACTAATTTTTTGGTAGACCAATTTTATGAATCTATCCAACTAATTCACTAATTTTTAGCTAATTTTGATTCAATTTTCTTGTCATTAACACAAAGTTTTTTATTTAATGCACTGAAAAATATAAATAAATAAATTTTCACCTCTTCATGTACTTAAAAAAAAAAAACGCGAAATATGCCGGTCAGTAACCATAAGAAGCGCTCTCGGTTTAGGCCAAGATTTTCTTACAATACAACCCATTGTCAAAAGTAAAAGCCGACCGAGAAAACTTCCAAAACAAGCGAAGGAGTCGAAGACGAGCGCAGTATCAATTCTCCTGGTCTCGCAAGCGTCATTCTATTACTCATCGTTTCACTACACTCCTCTCTTGCTGCAACGCGACGCGACAAGGTACAATCGTCCTCCTTTGCTTCCCTCTCCACCGTAAATACCACATCTCTTGCATCTTCCTCTTTCATCTCTCTCTTGATTTGCTTCACTGAAATCTGAGGTTCTGCTATTCTTATTGCTCCGGAAGCCATGGTGCTGTTCAAGGTTGCTCGTATAGACACCAAGCCTATCGATGGCCAGAAGCCTGGTACCTCTGGTCTCCGCAAGAAGGTTGTTTTCTACTCTTTTATATATTCTCCCATTCTCCATTTCCCGCACCACTCTTTCTGCTGTTTCTGGTCCAAGGTCTTCTTCAATTTGATCCTCTCTGTTTGATCATTTGCTTGATCATTTGATTGTTGAATTTTTCACTGTTCGATGGATTTGTCCTTTAGTTTTTCTTATTTTGAAAATTGAACTTACTAGATCATAGCTAGAATTGAAATCTTATCAGTCGGATCTGTTTGCGATCATGTTGATTCGACGTGGTAGCTAGCTGCAGCTGATGTTGAACCCTTTGCATGGTATGAATCATGATAGATCAACACTTAGCTGTGGACGTACAAATCAATGTTTGCGTATTGAAAAATACACGCTAATTGTTCTTGTTGTTATTACAATTAATACTGTTTTCTCGTTTTTTGTGCTACTTTGTTCATCAATACTGAAATTATTGTTTTATAAAAAAATTGATTTTAGGATTTTGTTTCTGTGGAAGTTTTTTTTTTCCCTTCCCCTTTTGACATATTAAATGTAAGGAAGCTGAATGGATGGTAAATGATGTGTGTAGATGCAGCTTTAAATGTACTGTATTGTAGTCAGTTCTGTGATTGTAACACTTTTTTTTTTTAATACATATATATTCCCTGCTTTTGCTGCGTCGTTTACCAAGAATTCTAACCTACTTAGCTAAGTCTGGCTGTTTATGCTGTGTCAGCAAATTTAAGTCTTAACTTGCAAGGCATCAGGTCTTCTACTAATGCAGATATGCAGCATATGCCTATTTGTTTGTGTCAAACGTGTCCATTTGATAATGATTAATCAAATTCTTTTCTGTAATTTGAATCATTACTAGAGGCATAACCAGATTTTAAATTATTTTTCCTGTTGCAAGATCACTTTCACATAAATTGTTCCATGTCTTTCAGTGCTTTTTGTTTTTTGTTTTGTGAATTTTACAGTTTAGTTGGTTGTCTTCTCAGGTGAAAGTTTTCAAGGAACCTCATTACTTGCACAACTTTGTTCAGGCAACATTCAATGCATTAACAGCAGAAAAAGTTAGAGGTAGGCATCCTCAATCAGGAGCGTGTCTTATTTTGGTTGTAACTTATAATAGCTATATTTTATTTCCTTCTGATGTAAGATTTTATAAGATTGGTCAAATATATGAGAGCTATGAGACTTGTTTTTTGTTCTTTATATTGTGATAATGTAGCTTCACCTCATTTATATGTTGCCTTCATAAAATGATCCCATATTAGAAACATGTATAAGCTTTATTGCTCTGCAGAACTGAATGCGCCCTTTTTCTATTATTAAGCTGGTAAACCAAATTGTTTCATGTAACTTATAGTGATGAATATCTATATATTCATGAAAATACTGATAAAGTTTACACTTTCCTGTTTTTGAAAATAAATTATGCAGCTTAAGATATTTTGTTTAGAGCTATTTTTCCTTTTGCTTGTTTCCTTTGCATGTTTTAAGTATTCTGTGTATGTTGTACGGTAACATGCAGGTGCTACACTAGTTGTATCTGGTGATGGTCGTTATTTTTCAAAGGAAGCTATTCAGGTGCTTCTTATCAGTATATATATTTTTTAATTTCCTAATATGTACAGTAGATTACATAAGATTTATCTCTTGCTGTCTAAATTTTATGGTTTTATCATTTTGATATTGAACTCTGACTTATTAATGTCATTTCTTTGTGATGCTTCTCTTTTGCATTGTTTTGATGCCCTCGAAGATTTCTTTGATGTTATCTCTTTGTAATCGAGCTGCTTTAATTTTAGTTGGTTAGCATTATCTAGTACTGAAGTACACCCTAAGCAAGCTTTTGTACTATTTGGATTGCATCACTTGTAGTCCATATTCATCTCTAGGCCTTGTGTTCCCTCAGTCAAAATTGTTGGTTTGTGATGGACCCCTGGTATATTCTAGAAGACACAAGCAGGGGTTAGAGAAAGGTAGGCTGTGAGGAAGGATGTGTTGACAGCAAGGATGGGACACATGTTAGCTTTTGGTAAGAGTTTCTAGAGGGCATTAATTAGGGAATGGTCAATAAAAGGGGGGTCTGAGAGAGAAATAGTCATGGATGAATTCTAGTGTGGTTTTGTGGGAGATAGTTAGATTTCAAAGGCCTAGCACTGTTATCCGTTTTCTGTATATTTTCTTGTTTCTAGTTTGTTGTTTTCCTTTAGTTGTGCTGCTATATTTTCTGTTTTGTAAGAGCAACTCTGCTACTCAGGTAGAATTGCTCCCTTTCTGGTATCATTCTCAATTATAAAGGCTATATCTCATATTTTCCTAGTTTTCTGTTTGGTTGCTGTCAGTTTCTACTTCTTTTTCATTTTTTGTTGGAAATCACATATAACATGTGATTATTATCAGGCTTTAATACCTTTATTTGTTTCCTTATGTTTGCTGGTTAATGGGCCATGATTCTTGGGCATTTAGTGGGTAGTTTCTTCATAAGAATCACATGGGTTTTTGTTGGTCAATAGGCTGAAGTCAAGTACTGTTTTTTTCTTTAAATAATTTCCTATTTTATGAGTCTTTTATTTTTATTTATGTTCATGTTTGTTTCCTTTTGAGGGTGATTGGTTGAACCTTCTGTGGCCTACATTCTCCTATAAATTGTAACCATTGTGCTGGAAATAAAATAAGAAATTTCATAGTAAAATTCTTCATGGTATCAGAGTCTATAGGTCTTGAATGACAAAATTTATTGGTGGTTAGTGTGAAAAACCATACTTTGGTAGTTAATGTGAGAAAACCATAAGCCGGTGATTAGCGGAAAAAAACCATAAGTTAGTTGTTAGTGTGAAAAAACTATGGGTTTTTGTTGGTTAATAAGCTTAAGTCAAATATTTTTTTTCCTTGAGTAGTTTCCTACTTTATGAATCCTTATTTTTATTTATGTTCATGTTTGTTTCCTTTTGAGGATGATTGTCTAAACCTTCTGTGGCTTACATTCTCCTATAAATTACAACCATTTTGTTCAAAATAAAATAAGAAATTTCAGAGTGAAATTCTTTATTTTCCTTCATCACTTTCTCAGAGAAGAGGATGTGTGTTCCTTGCTACCCATGTTATATACTTCACTTTTAATGTCAGTATCATGTAGTGTTTACTAATGATTTGGATGAACTTGTAGATAATTATTAAAATGTCAGCAGCAAATGGAGTAAGACGTGTTTGGGTTGGTCAAAATGGATTGCTTTCAACTCCTGCTGTATCTGCTGTTATACGTGAAAGAGTTGGAGCTGATGTAAGTTATGCTGTCTGTAACTTGCATATGCTTATCCTTGCTTTTTTTTTTTTTTTTTCTAAAAGGAAAAGTCTATGATGTTTTTGATGACGTTACAAATAGAATTAACAATCTTTTTCCCTTGACTCAAAGCCAAACTTATGGATCCAAAATTCTATTCTTTGTGCCAGGGATCCAGGGCAACTGGTGCATTTATACTGACAGCAAGTCACAATCCTGGTGGCCCCCATGAGGTGGGTTGCTGCTATGCGTTCTTTATAATCCATTTTGAACTACTGAAATTTATATTGCTGATTCTGATGATATTTGGTTCTGGGATTTAATCTTTGGAGCTCTATTACATTCTGGTAATGCAAAATTTGGCCTGTAGCTTGACTGCTTAAATTTATTTTAGGTTTAGTGCTATGTTTTAGTTTCTGGATGAGAGCTTTTGGATCTCCTTTCTTTTTCTTATGCCTTTGTCTTCCTTCCCTCATCCCCTTACTGCATAGGATTTGACTTAACGCCTATTGTTTCACTTGGTTCACTTGGGCTTTCAACATGCAATTATGGGTACAACTACCTGCGGTTGTAAGCACCAAGGTTCTAAGCATTGTGTTTTGTACTGTTGGTTTTGGCAGATTTCTCTTATCCATCTGTAGGTTGTGGCCACAAAAGTTTTGCTGAGTGTTTATTTTTCTTCTAGGCTTCTTTGGTTTTGCTGAAAAGAAAAATAGGAATTCTCTGGAAATTTTTTTTCTTATAAGAATTGTTTTTTTCCCCCCTTACATTTGGTTCTTCTAAGAATTTTTTTTTTTAAAAAAAATTATGTGAAAAATTTTAATATATGGTGGTTGTGGTGGCCATGGGTGGCAGGGGCAGTAATGGTGGACAGTGGTGGTGGAGGCGGCAGCAGCATTGAGTTGAAGCCAAATAAAAAGAAAAAAAGTTTTCTTTACCTGTTTTAAGGAAATTTTTCCTTTGAAGTTTGAAGAAAAGTTTAGATTGTTGGAAATATTTTCCAATAAGAAAATTTCTTTTCTGGGGAATGAAAAATTTTCATGCTATAAAATTTTTCTAAGGAAATCAATTCTTGTGAAATAGACAGAGATCAAAAGGGTTTGCTACCTTGGTGAATTAGTTTTCCTTTATTGATAGATAATGGAAAACATTGAAAATTGCAGTTTATCTTAGTTATCAACAAAATTAAGATTACCTGCATATTGAAAGGTCAATGCATGAATAGGTATTAACTTGCATTGGGAAGTAATCATTAATGAAAGAATTCAGAAGTAAATATCTTGTATTCTTGTATCTTACCATGTCGACACCTTGTTTGATGTAACATTAACTCTGGATCTCCATTTGGTTTCCATGATACAGGATTTTGGGATTAAATATAACATGGAAAATGGTGGACCAGCTCCAGAGGGAATTACTGACAAGATCTATGAGAACACTCAAACAATTAATGAGTACTTGATTGCTGAAGATCTGCCTGAGGTATTGCTCAAAACCTGGCTGCAAATGTTCCTTTTATATTTTCTTCAAGACTGCTGCCTGTTTGCTCTACCTGGAACAATCATGCCTATTCTTGATTTGTTTGCTCAGGTGGATATCACTACAACAGGTGTTACAAACTTCACAGGTCCTGAAGGACAATTTGATGTTGAGGTTTTTGATTCAGCAAGTGATTATGTAAAATTGATGAAGTAAGATTTCTTTACAGGATTGACATCTCACTTTCTGCACTTGTGTATAAAGGCAGTATTGCACTATATTATGTCAGATGCCACTTGACCTAGCAAAACTGTATAATGTGGAAGGAACCAAATGTTAGAAAATCACTTATGTGCTGCAAAACTTTGCTTTAATTAATTCTTATGCTCTTTCTTTTTGTTGAGTATCCAGTAGGGCTGGTTTAATTGATCGGTCTGTTGTCCTTACAGTTGATAATCTTGATTTTCTCAGTATAGTTAAACATTCTGGGCCATAGTATGTTTGTTTTCATTTTTCAGTTCTGTCTTAACCTCAATTTGCAATTTCACAGGTCAATTTTTGATTTTGAGTCTATCAGGAAACTACTATCATCTCCCAAATTCACATTCTGGTATATTTTGTGGATGAATTTATTTAAACATGTGATATAAAATATTCTCCTTTCTATTTGTTCTTTTCTCCCTCCTGAATAATGAGTGCCATGATTTTTTCAAGTTATGATGCCCTACACGGCGTTGCTGGAGCTTATGCAAAGCGTATTTTTGTGGAAGAGCTTGGTGCACAAGAAAGCTCTCTACTCAACTGTACACCAAAGGTCCTCCTCTCTTGTTGACAAATACCAAGAATCAGAGTAAATTCTTATAAACATTACAGTAAAGATTTAACTTTTGTGAATGATTTTCTTAAATACAGGAAGACTTTGGAGGAGGGCATCCAGATCCCAATTTGACATATGCCAAAGAGTTGGTTGATTGTATGGGATTGGGCAAATCAGACCCGCAAGGTGAGCCACCAGAGTTTGGTGCTGCTGCTGATGGTGATGCAGATCGTAACATGATACTTGGTAAAAGGTGGGCGGTAGCAGTGACCTTTGTTAATCATATATTCAGATCTTACCTTTTAGCCTGTAATTTACACCTGATACCTTTTTTTGTTAGGTTTTTTGTTACTCCATCAGATTCGGTGGCCATTATTGCTGCAAATGCTGTTGAAGCTATACCCTACTTCTCTGGTGGCTTAAAGGGTGTTGCCAGGTACTTTTTAGTTCTCCTCTCTCTCTCTCTCTCACACACACACCCCCTCCTCTTCTGTGAATGTGCTTGCAAATATATGGCAGATGTGCACTTGTAGAATGTGGGTATTGGCAGGATTTAACTTCTTGTATTCTAATAATAATTGATCTGTAGTAATTAATTCGTTACTTGTCACAAAATTACATGGTTGGTTCTGATATTTAGAATTCTTAGCAGAAAAATGATATGTACGATTTAATTGATAAGCAACTAAGGGTTATTATATTGATTTAGCATGTTAGCAACTGAAAATTTTTTTGAAAGAAAATCACTATCAGAAAAATCACTATCAGAACTAACTTCTTTCTAGTGAATTTGAAAACACATAATTAGGTTAATCCAAAAGGATGAAAGATCCTTGTTAAGACATTGCTACAAATGCTTTTACTTTTTATATCATTGTAGATACATTGCCCCTCTTACCAAGTGTTCTGAATCTGCAATTTATATCATTGTGTATGCTTCCACTCATACTAGATGAAGAATAGTCAAAATCAGTGTCATTTGTCTGCCAGCGGTGGATGTTTCTAGATTTAAATAATTTGTCAAAACAGGCAGTGATTTCTTTTCTGTTATCTCAAGCATGGTTTATCTAGTGAATTTGAATTGATTTTTTATTGACATGAACAAATTTTAAAGAAATTCTCAATGAAGTCTCATTTGCAGACATTATAGTGAATTGTTGGAACTTACCATTGATTTTAATTAAGCTATTTTTAGTTATTTTATTTGTTTTATTTTAATGAAGGCTTATTTGTTAAGTTAGTTTTGGATAACATTTTTATACATTTAAGATTAACTTAAATGTTTTCTTTTGATTAGAATAAAGTTATCTTATGTTTTTAGAGTTATATCTTTTAGTTGGAATAAGTCGTCTATAAATGTAATGTTGTTTTTATCTAATAAAATCAGTTCAGAGGAAAATTAAACCTTGAATTTCTACATGAATTTGAAACCCTGAATTTCTACATGAATCATACACTAAAGCTTATGCCCTTGAAATCTTATTATTATTACTTTTTAAAATGTCATATGCTAGCTGGTATTGATGACCAGTTTTTCAAAAACCAGCTTGTGTTCATAGATGGTCCAATTAACTTGACTGCGTGTTCCAAGGTTTATTTAACTAGGATAGACAGAGTGTGTAATTTATTTTGCTGTTTCCAAGAGAATACTGAATCTGAAATTTCTGACCTAAAATTGCTATTTGCCACTGAGACATGATTAGCCTTGAAATTTAAGAAAGGAAATTTACCATAATCACCAGGAATTAGGACATCAAAAGTTTATCCAAAGACATTATAAACCCATCTACGTTATCTTCTTGCTTAAAAAGTTCCCCAAAAGGTGTGCTGACTGCTGACAGGAAAAGTTCACGATTTATGTTGTTGGTCAGACATATTTATTTATTTATGAAAGTTTCTATGCCTTTTTCTGGGTTATTGTATTATTCGTTGTAAAGTAAGCTTTCCTGAAAAAGAACCACGTTAAAGAACTATAAGTCACAGTTGCTGGGTCTGGATGTACTTCTAGGCCAGAATTTTTCGCTTTATTACATGCTAACATTTTGGGCTATATGTTTTATAGGAGCATGCCAACCTCTGCTGCCTTGGATGTTGTAGCCCAACATCTGAAGTTGAAATTTTTTGAGGTATATTGTCACTCAATGTCTTGAAATTGGTAAATTCTTACTAGGGGTAATGAGATTGATAATCTTTTTAGCCTTATAACCAATTATAATTCTTTATCTCTTGTTCAAAGCCAGGTCCCCACAGGCTGGAAGTTCTTTGGTAATTTAATGGATGCTGGATTATGTTCAATTTGTGGTGAAGAAAGTTTTGGAACTGGCAAGTATCTGCTGTTGCCTTAACTGGAGCATTCTACGACTTTCAGTAGTTGTCAGACCTAGTTCTATCTCATAATAATTTATTTTTGTTTGTGACTAGGTTCGGACCATATTCGTGAGAAAGATGGAATATGGGCAGTTTTGGCCTGGCTATCTATCCTTGCAAATAAAAATAAAGATAAACTTGGTGGAGACAAGCTTGTATCAGTTGAAGATATAGTTCGCAAGCATTGGACTACCTATGGGCGTCATTATTATACTAGATATGATTATGAAGTATGCTACAATTGCATTTGTTGTACTTTGTTATAATCCATCTCACTTATCACTTAACCTGTTCTTTTTTTTTTCGTCAAAAGAATGTGGATGCAGGTGCAGCAAAGGAACTGATGGCATATTTGGTCAAACTGCAGTCATCTCTTTCTGAAGTCAATCAGTATGTTAATTTTCAAAGCACTTGAGTTCTATCATTATTTTCATTCTGAAATTGTCTTCATATTCTTACAGTATATTTTTCTTACGTTGTAAGTTATTGTCAATCAGTCTGAGCATGATACAATATTCTCTAATCTGATGTTTTGTGTTTAAAAATTGGTGTCTGCTTCTGACTTTGTGGGAACCATATTTATTTACTATTCATTCCCCATCCTGCTAATCTTTAGTATTTTTTTTTTCTTTTTAAATATGTTTCTGACTAGAACAATCCCATGCCAGAGCTCATAGTTTTTTTATTCTTTTTGAATAAGTATTCTCGAATCTTATTGATGTTTCAAAATTGTGTCTACTTCTAAGTAAGTTGTGAACCATATTTATTTACTATTACTTCCTCATCCTGCTGACCCTTGTTATATTTTAATATGTTTCTGACAAGAACAGACCCTAGCCAGAGCTCTTAGCTTTTTTTCTTTTCTGATTTAGTTTTGATTGAATCAAAGGTTTTAAAAATGTGGTTTCTTTTATCTTGAATAAGTAAAGGAAACGTTATGATTGATTTAAACTAGAAGATTTAGTGATCACTAAAATTCCTAGAAAACTATTAATATATAAGAACGTCACACAGTTGAATGGTTAGCGAGCAAGAGATTGATAAATTTTATGATCTGATATAGAGGAGTTATATTAAAATTTTGTTTTAGACAAGGAATTGCTCATTATCAAAATACTAAAATAAATCTTCGACTTATTATGCAGGGTGTATCGTATCTGTTTTTCCTATAAGACAAGATCCTTTGTCGATCTCTAAACTTAATATGCATTTGTTAAGGCAATAAAATGTCATATTTTATTCTTTTTACCTTATCGTCTCTTCCTTTTTCCAACTCCTAATTTACAGTAAAAATTCACATATTCTACTACTCACAAGTCTGCCTGGTAGCTATCTCCTATTGTAAAAGCATGTTTCCTTCCTTTAAATACATCTTCCTATTCAACCATTTTCCCAATTGCCAGTAACATAGGTTGGTTTTTGCTTTTTTTTTTTTGGGGGGGGGGGGGGTGGTTGATAAAATTTGTTGATGGCTGAGACTTGAGAGTTAAGTAACGAATCTGATTTTTGTTGGAAATTGGAATGATGAATCTGTACTAGTTACCTATACACTCATGCTTGACTTTAGAATAGGTCATTGAAAAATTTTGTGGTCTGACGAATTTCATTCTGTCTCTTTAGGATAATTAAGGGAGTAAGGTCAGATGTGTCAAATGTTGTGCGTGCTGATGAATTTGAATACAAAGATCCTGTGGATGGTTCCATATCATCGCATCAGGGCATCCGATATTTGTTTGAGGATGGATCACGATTGGTGAGTTTACCTCTGCAATATTTCTTACTTTTTTTGAGAATGAGCGTTTTTAAGTGGATTTGTAGAATTAACGATGAAAGACAATTTTTTGTGAATGCATTTTGACTTGTATTTGTAATTTCAATTCTTCTCTCACTTGCAAGGAATTGAACGTAAAATGTAAACAATTACTGTGATAATGTGGTTTTTTTTTTTTTTTTTCTCTGGACCTTTCATAGATTCCATTTTTATTTTGCTTGATGCCTATTAATCCATCCAATGGTTGGTGGAAGTTGAGCAAAATACTTTAAATATAGTTTTGAGAACTATTTCCCCTCCTTTCCCTCTCTTTATCACGAGGCTTACTTTATTTCTTTCCCGCCTTCAAATGCGACTAGGTTTTCCGCCTCTCTGGAACTGGATCAGTAGGGGCTACTATTCGTCTGTACATTGAGCAATATGAGAAGGATCCATCAAAAACTGGGAGACTCTCACAAGAAGCACTTGCCCCTATCGTAAGATGTTTTTACTTTTTTTCAAATTTACAGGCGGTGTGAAGGACTGAACTAAAACCTTCTGCAAATTATCAAAACCATTCGCAATTAGACCACACCTAGTGACTTGAAATTTTTAAATTTTAATTAAAATATTTCCTTGCATAACTTGCAAACCTTGACTGACCGCAACTTATGTTAATAGGTGGAGGTTGCATTGAAACTTTCAAAGATGCAGGAATTCACTGGTCGATCAGCTCCCACAGTCATTACATGAATGCATACGGCTGAAACTCGGTCAGATTTATTTATTACCTAGTCATTTCTTTTCTTGTTTTGTCCAAATATTTCCCGAATTTAATCCGGTGTTAACTGTTCTGTTGTTTCCAATGTAAGTCAACATTAAATTTTGATGTGCTAAATAATTTGAAAATTCTGATGATACGTATTCCTCAATATAGTGGTTCCTCTTTGTTAACTACTCGCATTCATTCTTACCTTATTGCTTTCTCTTTTCTTTTTTCATTAAAATATACTTCTTTACTATCTTTGTGTGGTGGGAAAGGCTGATATTTCCGGATAATTAGATTTATGGGTCAACTAGCGTTCGATCCTTTCGATTGAAAGGATTTTTCAATTGAGGGACAATTGATTTAAATCATTTAGATTTGATTTAAATTGTTTAAATTTGATTTATATAGTTTAGATTTTATTTTTTTTTAATTTTTTAAATTTACATTTTTTATTTTAAAATTTGCAATTAAAAGATTATTTTTATTTTATATTTTATTTTCTTTTTAAAACATAAAAATGTAAAAAAAAATTAAAATTTAAACGGTTCAAATTAATTGTTCCTCAATTGATTAAGAGGATCCATTTTTTATCAACCAAGATAAGGTTGTTAGTTAATTGAATTTATCCATGAGAGAGTTATTTGAACCTACCCTTTCTTTAGCTTTATGAGTAAGCGATCGCAAAGGGAAAGCTTAATAAAATTCAAGGGCACTAAATCTTGAAATCGTTCATTCAAAGCTCCTTCCGGCTTTAAAAAAAAAAGAAGGTGCCGTCTGAAAATAAGTTAAAATTAACCTTTAATGTAAAATATATACATATATATATATATATATAGTGGCTCCTTGAATATATTGCGTTGCTTTATAATCTATTTTCTCCCATTTCCTGAGTTTAATGTAATTTTGGCATCTTAGAATTATGTTAACAAAAATCAGAGTATTGTGGTACGTGGAATCAATTTTGATTAGTAATACACATTACACTGGAATGAATCGACAATTGCGTAAAATATTTTTTAAATGAGTCTTGAGAACATTCTTTTTTTTTTCTTTTTTTAATTTCTGGCCTGATGGCCAATACCGTTGAGAACAATCTGATTTTGAATTAAATATAAAGCGCAATCATCAGAATAATTCTACCCACACAATGCCAACCTCCTGTTTTGAACTTTTTTTTGTTTTTGCCAGTTTATTTTCATCACTTGGGTTTAGTTCAATACTCTTACTAAATGCATATAAATTAATATTTTCTTTCACCGAAATAATCCATAGTTGATAGAAGCAAATGTATCCAAAAGAGAATTATTGTATCATAGCATTGCAGGTAAACGTAAAAGACATTGTAAAGTTAATTAAAATGTTTATTATATATATCTTTATAATTATTATTTAAAAATATTTATTATTTTTTAAAATAAAAATACGAAAATTATTTACATTTTTTATTTCATTTCTTATGATATTACTTAACATTACATCAAACCAAACTTAAGGTGGGTCATGTGGCTTTACAAAATTCTAATCATAGGTCATAAGATCTCACGGACCTTCACTTTCCAACTCCTTTTTCTCCAATAATCCTATAGTTTTGAGCGAGAGAGGTTCTATTCTCAACTTGCTAGCAGGAGGCAGCTGACCAATGCAAACGACAGAGGGGACCTGACTCAGCAATTTGATTATTGTTAACATCAACCAAAGGACCACAAACTATAATTCAACTAACATCCCATGTGAGGTTCTAAAAGAAATATGAATTAAACACTACCTCATGCTGCTTACTAAATATTAACTAATTTTATCAACTAAATCGCATATTTAGTCTAACTAGTATAATATAATTTAAAGATAAAAAATAAACGAAAATAAAAAGGTAGAGTTTATACGTAGAAATTTTATTTTTTTAAAATACTTAAACTTTAAATATAAGCTATTAAATATAAAGCGTTGAAAATTTATTATATGTGTCTTAATTAAATAACATTTAAATACTAATTTTTTAACTTTTCAGATATCTCATATATATTAAATTTTTTTATAAATATATTTCTAAATACTTAAACGCCACATAAAACATTTTTACACCGGTTTCACATATAGAGGAACTTTTACTCAAATTAATATACAATTAATTATAAAGCTTATATATTTTCATTACAACTTCATTAAAGGATTAATTTACCACCAACAAAACAAAAGGATTACTAAGATATGTCCCTATCATATATCTTCTTTGACAAATTTAACACTTCCCCGGTACTCCCTAAAGACAATGAAACACATAAAGTACAGCAGCTTCTGTACCCTCTATACAACGAAAACCAACATAAACTACGTGACAATTTCCCCTATCTTATCTTCATAAAGTCACTATATCGCCATTTTTTCCTTTTCTTTTTTCATATAATATAACCAGGTCCTCCTCCTCCACTAGCATATTCATCAGCTCCTCAAAACCCTGCGTCGAACGGCACGCCGGTGCCGGCAATCCAAGAATCGCCGGCCAAAAAATTCGCAACGGTGAATTCACTGGCCTCCGATGGACTCGTGATCACATGAAACCCTGGCCATTTCACCCTCGCACCAGTGGCAGCACCAGTTCCAGTATTCATATATTCGCCGTAGTATAGAGTATCCATAGCAAAGCTGCCACTCCACGGCGACCACCCCACAGGGTCGATCAGCCCGCCGTCAAGGTCCCTCTTCATCACTACCGTCCTCGAGTACTCCTTCCACGGCCGGCCCAGAAAGGTCTTAAACGAGCTCTGCACCAGCTTCATATCCGGCGACGCCATCACGTGGCATCCGTGGATAATAATGCCGGTGTTCTCGTTTGGGTCGGATCTCGCCTGGGCCGTCACCGTGCTCTGCTGGTTGCTCATCGGCTTTCTCACGTAGATATTGCAGTTCTGGAAGACAGCGGTGGCGTTGCCGTAGATGTCGCAGTCACGGTAGAATTGGCGCTGGGAGTAGACGTACAAGGTGTCTTGGTAGCCCTTGAAGCTGCACCGGTAGAACACTGAGTGGTCAACGCAGGAGCGGAAAGCCACCGCCTGGTGCTTCTCAGATCCGGCGGTGTTCACGAAGGTTATGTCTCGGGCGATGAAGTTGTCTCCAGAAACAGCTATAACAAAGAGGTTTTTTTTTATGTAAGTTCATGAAAATTAATTGCCGATATCCCCTCCCGCCCGCTCCCCTAGTTTCGAAATATCAAATATTTAAATATTTGCTTTGTTTTTTGATTTTTCAGTTTGGTTCATGGGATAAGAATTTTGAAATGTTACTTGTTTTGATGAAATTTAGATAATACATGTTACACAAAAGTAGTACTTCTTGGTCCTATTCCCACGTGGGACCAAGTGATGATCATATATTTAATTCCTCAATTATTTTTCTTTTAATTTGATCATGAATAAGTTACAAAAATTTTGAGCAAATTAACTATATATATATATATATATAGATATATTTATTGGCAAAAAAATCTAATATGTACTCAAATTTGTTTGAAGAGATTAACAAAATCAACCATTTAATACCATTATCTCTTGTAGGATTAATTTATTTGGCCAAGTAGGATTAATCAACCACAATTCAATAACTTAAAATTGAAACCTCTGAGAGAGTTTATTTTTACTCTTTCAATGTTAGAAATATTACTTTATAATTAAAATCAATTATATGTTTTTACTCATTAAATTTAGCTTTTTAGCAAAATAATCTCTGAGATGGTACTAGCATTGATAGAGTCATAATTTTAAATTTTTATTTAACAACTTAAACTTTTTATTATCATAATAAACTCGTTACCACTCCATTCAAATTATATATCAAAATTCTTAATTAGTTTATAGGGCATATATCAATGCATTAAAATTAACAAACCTACCAAAAGTAGCAGAGCGAAAAGTGGTGGTTTCTTGAGCATTCTTGTTCCCCGTAACAATGGTAGCATCAATGCCATCTCCAACGATCATCAGGTTCTTCATTGTCCTCTTAATCTCAACGTTCTCTTCATACACACCCCCCCTTACGTGCACCACCACTCTCCTCCCCCTACCACCGCTCAACCTTCTAGCCGCCGCCACGCCCTCCGATATCGTCTTATAGTCCCCACTCCCATCTTTCGCCACCACAACATCAGCGCTCGGCACCACCTCCCCCGCTGCCTCAAGAAGCCTCTGATCCGAGTTCGAAACCCAGTTAGGGAATCCTTTAAATAATAACTTTCTCCCACCATTATGAATTTGTCCTGGGGATAAGGATGATGATGATGATGATGATATGGCAGTGGTAATGGCTAAGGAATTGCTGAGCAATTTGGAAAAGTTGCCAAGCATACTTGGGAAGTAGTTGAGATGCGAGTGGAGGTTGAAGTCAAGGAAGCCATTTTGGCAAGTTTGGTGTTGGGCAGTGGAGGCACTTAGCCAGGTGAGCCGATCGTTGAGATTTTTCGAGCTCTTAATGGAGCGGTTGAGATGGTAAATGGTGTCGTTGTAGAGCTCTAAGCAGTCGGTCCAAGCTAACTTAGCTTGCTTGTCTTTGAAGTCATTGTCTAGTTTCATGGTTGAGACAAGCTTGTGGGCTTCAATGGCTTGGTCCATAGTGACCTTAATAGCCATATCATGGAAGGAAGAAGAAGAAGATGAAGTTGATAGTGTATTGGTGGCCATGTAGTGATTGCACACATGAGGGTATGCAGTATGGAGGCATGATAACGAAGCTTCGCTACCACGCATAACCATGAAAGGGTAAATCAGAAAGATGTAAGCTAGGGCATAGTTCAAGTCAAGCTTGTCCATATTCATAAATGGAGAAAAAGAGCAAGATGTTTAGTTTGCTACCAAAATGGATGGCTGGCTAATTAACTAGATAGGAGTAATATGAGAGGATTCTCTTTAGTTTACTTATGAATGAAGAAAGAAAGTGGCTAGAGTAGCGCTCTATATATAGGCCGTGACTTGGCTTTGGTAGGTCATCCGTGGATGATTTACGCTTAGCCTAACTCGTCACTCTATATATAGACTACATTCACAATTAGAGGTGAGTGAGAATAAAAAATAATTTAAAAAGTTATATATAAATTTCATATAATAAGGTTTTTCGAATCTTATATGACAAATACTAGTTTAGCTCATTGGTCAAGTTTTTGTAGAAGTTGTTTATTTTTTAAAAAAGTACTTTAGCTTGTTTGGCTTAGCTTTTGAGAAGGTTGAAGCTGCTTATTTTTAAAAAAGTATTTATTTTGAGAAAATAAAGTGTTTGGCCAAGTTTTTTTAAAAGATAAATTGCTTCTAAATAGTAGCAAAAATAATTTTTTGGTTGTGATAAAAAAGTAGAAAATTAGAGCTTCTTATTAAAAGTAGAAGTAGAAGCAAAAATTATTTTCTGAAAACAAAAATATTTCCACTCAAAATTATTACTATAATTACCTCTTACATTTTATTTTAATCTACCTTCTCAAATGCATATTCTGTGAAGTAATTTGACAATAAAAGCATTTTTTTTCCCGAAACATTTGCCAAACACAGTAATATTAATAAAAATGCTTATCAAATTATTTTCCCTAACACAAATTGCTTCCTTTCTTATCATGCTTCTTGTAAATATCTAAAAAAATTTAAAAATAAACAAAAATCTGCAATAATTTTAAAGGGACCCTTAGTCTACACAAAAATGCAGAAGCAAGTATAGTTAATTTTAAGATGTAGGTGTTTGCGGACACAATGTTTAATAAAAGGCGTCAGGGTTTTACATTTCCAAATTATCATGCTGACCATGCTCTTTGAGGCCCATGCATGTGACGTCCATACGTGAAAATACAATGTTCTGGCTAGTATTATATTGTTCGTCAACTCAAAAAACTTGAGAGAGTGAGAAGAAGGGAATCTTCTGGGTTTCTTTGGTATTTGGGATATGAAGATGTAGGTGGAGAGTGTGAAACTTTATGGTTTTAATTTAAATAATTAGTTGGAGCGAGTAAGCTAGCTAGGCCACTAGATTATGGCCCTTAGTGTGTGTTTTGATTTTTCTCTCATGTAATATTTCAAAAACAGGTTGGAAGTGATGGGATACAGGATAAACATGGTCCATGCAAGTTCTACCTTCTTGTTCTCACTTTCAAGACACTAGTCAAAAGCTGATTGTGGCTCCTATTCGTTGATTTAATCCTATACAACCTCTTCCACTTAATTAATTATCAATGGGAAATTTCTAAGTTATTGCAATTGTTTCCCTTCATATATAAGTATCTTTAGAATATTGTTACATATTCGAATTTTAACCATGTTAATTTTTTGCATTAAGTTACAATTTCGTTTTTTAAATCTTTTAGTCCCCAAGTAGATATGGAAGGTATTTGATTGAATGCTTCTTCATCGCAAAATAATAAATATGTGTATATATATATATATATATATAGCGGGATCTAAGTAGATTGGGGGCTTAGAAATATCTCAAATGAATATAATTTGTTCAATGCTTGGGCGATAATAAATTCTAAAAACATACTGCATATACGCCAATTACTATTCTTGAAACTTAATTTAAAAAAAAAACAATTAATGGTTCGGTTAAAACCATTTTGTTCAAAATGATATAGAGAGTTTAGGATTAAAAAGTCTCAATTTCCATTCATATTAAATTAAAAGGGAAATGACAAAGTATGTAAAAGGAAAAGAAGTAATTTAATTCCAGTTGTATTTGATTTTCTTTCCCTTATATATATATATATATATATATTAAAAATAAACATATTCATTCTAGATTGAAAATAAAGAACATAAAACCCAAGGCAACTTGTTAAGCATTCAAAAGATAAAAATAGAAGGCAAAAGAGAAATACCATTTGAGTGTTAACAAGGACAGCAAAAGTTCTCCAAACTCAAATATATCTGTGGATATAACTTTATTTGGGATTTGCATTTGGAAATTTTTCTTACGACAACGGAGGAGAAAATTTCCCCAAAAATAATTTGGAGACAGAAATGAAGATCATACTTAATGCCCCGCAATCTCATCAATTTTACATAAATATCCTTAAAATTTTTATTTACATATATGACTAACCTTTATCTTTTTTTAGTCATTTCATTTTTATTTTTATTTATATTAATTTAAAATAACAAAAGATCAACCTAACCCAAAAATTAACCTTCAATTCCTCACTCCCTCTTTATGGTAGGGTTCGTCTTGCAGGATTCTACGGGACCCAGAGAGTAGAGAGGATAGAAAATTTTTCCTAGAACAAAGATCAAGACGGAAATGAAAATAAATAAATAAATGGCAGCGATAGATAGCAGAGAGGTGCTCCCCCCATCCCCCTGCCCTACCTTGTGAGATTGCCATCTTTAGGTGTCAAACTTTAAATGGATCATATTGCTGACCAACGGATACAATAAATTCATTCATTGATTAAACTGGCTTTTTGCCACACTGTTTCTCTTACATAAATCACAACCACATTCGTAGTTTTCCAAACACGAGAAATGACTCGTAAAGCTATGGGGCTTTGATTATGATGGCATTTTGCTTTTCCCTTCTAAACCACATCCGGTGATTTGTTTAAGCAAACCTCACAGTTCCTTCCATGCATGTGCATGACTTGTCTATATAGTCTTCGAATTTCCTTATAGTTAAGCTCTTTATCTTTTAATTATCTCGAAATTTGTTATAAGACAGTTCTTCTGATGCCACGTGTCTTCCTTTTATTCGTTCTTAACTAGCTTTTCTAAATAGTATCTAAACCCTACACGTGTTGGGCTCTCAACCTCTAATTCCTTTGATATAAGTATATAATACTTTAATATGCCAAAATCAATATATAATTTTTGTAAATAATCATATAATTTTTTAATTAAATTATACACTTATCATAATATTATTAGAGAACTCTATACTTATTATATTTTAATTAAATATTTAATAGTAAAAATATAAAAACACTTCACCTAAATATAATCCTATACAAATTATGTCTAAACATATAAATATACTAAGTATATTTTTTATATAAATTTTACCTATATTATATATATAATTCTTCATAAATTAAATAAATACAAAAAATTAATAAAAAATTTAAATAAATACTCTAACTTATTTTGATTAATTTCTATTAATCCTATTTTATTTTTTTCTTAATAATAATAATAATAATGATAGGGCCTTTCATAATGTCTTTCGAGCCAGCAATGCTGCCAACTAATGTAAAAGCTAGAATGATAATGATAATTTTATTGCATATATATTCATGCCATAATAATCATTTATTGCAATCTCTTTCAAATGAGGTTTTAAATTGAAAAAATTACAGTTAAAAATATTAATATTAAAATAGTTTAACTTTTAAAATTATTTTAAAGAATTTTAAGATAAAAATTTTTTATCCTAATGTCCTTCAAAATAATTTTAAAATTTAAGATTTTTTTAGTATAAATATTTTTAATTTAGAGGCTAAACTATAATTTTTTTGAATTTCAGTTATAATATTATTAGATTTTGATGAGTTTACATCAAGTTTGTGATTGTAGTTGGTTATATATATATATATTCTCAAGCAAAGTTCTTAATTAAATTATAACGGGTTTGGAAAAATAATGTACTTCATTATTAATTTAATCAATAACTTTGCTTCAGAATTTTGTGTGTGTGTGTGTGTGTGTGTGTGTGTGTGTGTGTGTATGATAATGGAAAATGAGCACATAGTGTTAGGCATCTAATTAAAATCTGGTTGCCTCTTATCTGATTTTAGACTTTCTAGCATTGAAAACTCTACATCACACTTTTTCTTCTGGAGAACATGTAGTGGTGTTTGTTCTATAATGGTTATGGTTTCAATTTTTCTTTCGGGGTAAATCACTACGCAGGACTTGAATTAGGAACGAGTACTTCCAGTCAATCTAAACCAAACAATTATCAGTTACTATAATGAATAGCTAATCTTTGCAAACACAACAAAAGTGTAAAGACATAGTTCAAATTAAAGAAGAATTGCAAATCGTGATCACGACTTGCCAATAAAATCTGCTTTTTCATTCTTTTTTTAATATATATATATATATTTATATTTATATTTATATTTATATATGAGTAAATATTGCTAATTTATCTTTATGTGATTTAACTCAAAATTAGTTTGTTTGTGTTTAAAATTTATTATTCAACATCTTGTGGTTTCCTCTGTTAATCAATCACTGTATAATTTTTTGTTCAAAATATAGCAAAATAATTATGTAAATGTTAAAATGATAAATAAGTTTACTAATTAAATTTCTATTTTATTTGAGAAAAACTAATTTTAAGTCAAACTATAATAGATAAATTATAATTTATCCATATCATGTTATAAAAGAATTGTACTTACCTACCTTAATGATGTTTGTGTCCAATGGCAATGACTCTACAATTTATAAAACATTGCAATAAACCCTTGATCTATCTCACCATACTATCTAAATCAAATTTAATTGAATTGATCAACACAGGTGCATTGTACATGCCTCTTTCTTTATCGGACCATGCGAAATGCCTCTGCTGTTCCTCCCCACTTGATTTGGTATCCAACATAATTAGTTGGTTTGCGATTGAAAAGAGAATTGAAATGTAAATAGGTGAACTAGTAAAAGAAAATTAATGTTATGATAAAAAGAAAAGCATATCCATGCAATGCACATGTGTATTCTAGTCAAATTTAAAGTTTGATATAGAGATGCAGATTATTGTAAGGAACCTAATTAATAGATAAGGGGATCAAACATGAATTGTATATATTGAAAGTGATATTGTAATTGAAGACAAAGGTCTAGATAGACAATTTTAATTTCTCCTATATTATAATCTTCCAAGTTTTGGCATAACCTTTTAAGTACCAAATTTACAATATTAAAAAATAATATTATTAATTTAGTGTGTGCATGTGCGCATATATATTAATCAATTGATAATGCTATTAATCTAAATTAATCGTATATTATTTAATAAATTTTTATGTTGAATTTCTTATGAAATTTATCATTAAACTTGACATTAATTTGAAATTGTTTTATACCTCATTACTTGATTTTAAAATTAACATAAAAAATATATTTAAAATTACTACAAAAAACAGGGTTTTTCTTGTAGAATTTTTCCTTTAAAAAGAACTCTAATATTTTATGAGAATTGTCATTCTCATGAAAAATTTCACAAATCTTAGGGTCTTCAAAAAAATAGCTATAGGAATTCAAAATTCTCATGAAATTCTCATGTGAGAAAATCTTCTTGTAGAATCTTTTCATAAGAAAAATCTGTGAAAATAAGCTACTCAAAAGTTGTGAGACTTTTTGTGATGTTTTCATAGATTTTTTCACAGTAACAGCCATAAGAAACCAAAAAAATTGAATTTTTTTTTTTGGATTCTCAATACTTTTCCATGAGAATCTGCCTAGAGTTTTCATAGTAAAACTCCATAAAAACCCAAAAAAAATTCAAATTATTCTTGTTTCTCATGAAATTTTGCTATGATGAATCCACAAATTTATTCTCATGGTACAATTCCATAATAAAGCATTTATTTTACTATTATATACATAATTTTTTTTTTGAATTTCACTTCATAATCCAATCAAGATTTAAGCATCTGACCTACATGTACTCCTTCATTTCTTCTTCACAATGCTTTTTTTTTTTTAATTTGCAGCAATTAGATGCTAACTAAGGAGAATATCTTTGTACACTAAATGACCGATTTCATTCTGTGGTAATCAATTTCTGTCTAGTTAGCCACTTTACTCGTAATTGGATTATAATGATTGAAAGTTGGATTTTTTTTTGGTTGGTTTTAGTAGCGTAAGTTGTATGTGAATTACTTGACATCTATTTCAATTAATTTATCTTCTTAATTTATTAAAAGTAATCATTTCATTAAGGCTTAGTGCATTGGGCTAAGTCCACAAATCAGCTGCATGAGGTTACTCTTGCATTTCTTGCCCGAAGTGTGGGCGTTTCAATAAGTGCTTATTCTTTTTTTTTTTTTAAGTACGCACTGATATTTGTTGAATGAATAAATATGTAATTAGATGGAGTCGAAAATTAGTAATAAAATTTTTCTCTCGTACAAATAAGTGTTGAATTTTTTGTTTGGTGAAAAAAAAAAAGTGCTGAACTTTTTCCTATGATTCTAAGTAAGAAAATTTTTAGTGTTGCTAATGTATATACTATATAATTGCATTTATTGATTCATTTACTTGGTCAAGTTGGTATTAGAAAGTAATGTGAAATGTTGTGATAACTTTTTTATAAGGCGAATATGTTGAATATGACAATATACTAAGCGTTTAATGATCTCTTTGTAAGGTAAAAAATTGCAATAGCTTTTATATAGGCTCAAAGTAGAGGCCACGTTTCTACAAATTGATGACTCTAGTATTTATTATTACTAACAAGACTCCATTAACCACTAAAGAACAAAAAAGATCAATCTGCTTTGAACAATTCAAAAGTAAAAAAAAAAAAAAGAAGCAAATGACTCAATAAACATTAAACCCACTAACACTTGTTTCAATAATAGACAAACAACCTTAACAAACAATCAAAGTATTGATCAAATAAATTTTCCATGAGCTAGTGTTGTATTTTAACACTTTCCCTTAACACCAACTTTTGTTCTTCTCACCACACTAAGTTGATGACAAAATTTTTTAAACTTATTGCCATTTAAGCCTTTTGTGAATAAATTAGCAATTTGGTCTTTTTGTCTTAATATGCTTTAATTCAATTTCTTCTTGCAAAACTTTTTCTCTAATAAAGTGATAACAAATTGCCACGTGTTTAGTTTTCACATGAAAAATTAGATTCTCTACTAAACATATTGTCAATTGATTGTCACAATATAATAAAATTGCATAATCTAAAGGTTGGCATAAATCCTCTAACAATTATATAAGCCAAGTGCTTTCTTCAGCTACCATTGCTACTACATGGTATTTTGCTTCAGTTATAGATAAAAACACAGTTTGTTGTCTTTTACTACAACAAGAAAATGCTCTTGACCTAGCTATAATAACTCAGGATTTTATAATAAAGGATATGATGAAATTTTGGTAGATTAAATAATTATAGGCCAGAATTATTTTGAAACTTGAAGTTTAGTGTGGATCATGAGAAGGAAGAAATGAGTAATTTTTATAATTACTATAATAATCTAATAAATTGGAGATTTGAAATAATAAGAATTCAAAATCAATAAATAAATAACTTATATATATATATATATATTGCCAATAATAATAATGAAAATTAGCTAATTGTGACTTAAAGGTTTGATATAGCGTAGAAAAAAATTAAAAAAAATAAGCCAAAAAAAAGAAAAGAAAAAAAAAAACAAAACACAAAAATTGGATAGAAGATTTAGAAGACACTATATTAGATAAAGTAATTAGTGCAAAAATTTAAATTCAAAATTATAATGAGAACTAATCATACTTGAAATTATTTTAATTTTAGAAATTCCTTAAAAGCTTACATTTTAGTTGGAGAAATTTAAAATTTCTCACCGCTAAATTTTCTTTTCTCATCCTACTTCTTTTCTTTTTCTTTCCTTACTCGTCAATATATTTTCCTATTGCATCTTGTGGTTGCCACGTGAGGAATGCTTCCATTATGTCTTATTTTTATTTTTTATTTTTTTTTTCTCCACTTTTTTGATGCATCACGTGAGGACTTTCCCTTTACAAATATCCTCCATTCCTCCCTCAAGAGTTGGACACGTGGAAAGTTGGCTCCACATCATTTCCTTATATTTCCTTTTAGGTCCCTTTTTCTTAATCATATTTCACAAACAAGGTATCTTATTTCTCCTGCCCATATACCCGACATTGTGAAGCTTCCACTCTGTTCCTCTTTCGTTGATGTTTCTTTTTTCTCCTTGACTGTGGTTTGCTTCCCTTTCTTGTATTTTCTGCATCTCCGTTCCCCCACCTCGAGAATATTCATCTCTATAATTTCTTGATCAAGCTTAGCCATCGCTTCTTCGTCCTTGTACAGTCTCCCATGTGAAATTCCCAACATACTTTGTCCTTCACCATGCTGTTCTCCACCATTTTTGCTGCATCACCCTCTTCTGTTCATGGTGTCTTCTTTCCCCAAGCAAGCTTCAGCCCGTCGAACCCAGGAATCAGAGGTATAGTTTAAAGATCATTGAAACTAGTCTTCATAGTTACTGATTCTATGCGTATAATTGAATTTGTGTTACTTCACCCATTAGGTTGTGATGGTTTAGGTCTAAGTAATTAAAGTAATGCTTTGATGATATTTTTAGATTTTGGGAAAGGTTTGGTTACTGATTTTCTTGATTTCTCTTCTGGATTTTTTATTTTATTTTTTTGACTATTTTATGCTAGTTGTGATTGAAGATTGTCAAATCTAATTGGTATTCCTTGATGTTCAAATATCACTGCCCTTACTTCATTTTCAATTCTATTTGGATATCCTAAAATGTTACTTCAACATGTGTTATTGTCCTGGGTTGCTTAAATTGGTTCTAACATGGCATTCTGATTGTTAATATAGCATTAAATTGCTCTAGTGCTTAAGGCAAATGGCTAGTCTAATATGTATGAGTGGTTTTCTGTTTCTTGATACTTCCTTTGATAATCTTGGTGAGTTTATTTTCTAGTTTATTAACCCTTTCCTTTATTTATGACTAACACTAACTAATGATAGTTAGTAAATTAACTAAAATAAATTAAATATTAACTAAGACAATGCTAAAGTGGGAAATTGATTTGTAAAATTTAAACCAATAGGAATTAATGGGAAACGAAACATAAATTAAACTATTGAAATTAAATGTGGGAAACTAATTCGTCACAAGTCCGTCACAAATTCGTTACAAATTCAGTTGTAAAAATTTGTTATGGAATTACCAACAAAAATCTTTGTTGCTAATTCCTCACAAATAAGTTAATAACAAAGTTTAGTGATGGAATTTTTCGTCGTTAAGGAGTAGGATAGCCAATCCCAATACTACAATTGAATTTTGTGATTGTAAATTTCGTCGATAATTTGGTGATTGAATTAGTAATAGAATTTTTATCACAAAATTTTTCGTTATTAATCCATCGCAGATCTTAATTTGAATTGTTTAATAATTTATATGATATAATGATTTATATATATATATATATATATGTTGGAAATGATTTAAATATTATTAATTTTATAAAAACCTATAATAATTTAATAATTTATATAATATAATTTAAATTATAAATTAATAATTTAATAAATAAAAAATGAGATAAATACTAATATGCTTAATTATTCTATGGTTAATAAGGGCTCTTTTTTTTTATTCAAAATTTAAAAATTTATAATTTATTTATTTTAAATCATATATTAAAATAAATATAAAATATATTTAATTAATTATAAATAGAAAAAAAACTTAGCAAATTCAAAATCATAATTTAAACAAATGTATATAAGGAATGATTTTACTCAAAATATTAAAAATAAATAAATAAAAGTCAAATAAATATTTAACTAAAAAAATAAAAAAATATAAATATAAATAATATTAAAACATATGATAGTATGTCTCTTTTTCAAGATTTTACAATTATTAAAAATGATTCCACTCATCCACTGTGCTTCAATTATGTCACCTGATGCTCACCTCTCTCCTCTCCTAATTGGTTTCCCCTATTTGTCATGCTATAACTCTTAGTTAAATTCATACCTTATTCCTCTTGTCTTTATGTTTCTTTTTGCACTTTTCTAAGTGATCGTGTCAAGATATTTTCTTCTTTAAAAATTGAAACTTTCCCTCATTTAAATCTTAAATCTCTCAAATTCTCTCAAAAGAAACAAAGAACAAATACCAACAAGTACAAAAACAAAAAAGAAGTGGAAGGCAAAATCCAATATGTATCTTATTTACAAATTTATGGGAAGAGAGGGGATTTGCCCACTCACAAATGAATATAGCTAAATTTTCATTATTAATAAGTCATTTAATTTCTTATACAACCCTTTTGATTTTTGAATAATTTCTATTTATATGAAATCTTAAACTAATTGATTTGATCAAAGGTTTCATAAGAGATGACTTGGTGGGTACATTATTGCAAGTCAATTACTTTTATTAATGTTAGTTGGTTAGACATCCATAAGTAAAATTTTGGTGCCATTGTTGGGGAGATAATTCATTATAATCAATCATATTAGGAATTTTATTGCTTTCAATGTCAATTTAGCTTTCTTACTTTATTTCTATAGTCAATTCTAGAGTTTGCAATTTTGGTGTTTTGAGGTAATTCTACACAATACTATTTCCAATGATGACTAACTCCAATTGAACTGAAATTTGGTATATAGATTTTAGGTGTTGTGAGGAATAATAGTCATAAAAGTAATTATTTTAAAATTTTATAGTACTTGATTAAGGTTTTTTTAAAAAAAGTGATATTAGAATCAATTTTTCTATTATAGGATTGAACAAATATTTTCTTTCAAGTAAATCAAAAGTAATATATTATTTTTCTTTTAAAAAAATCACATTCCCTCAAAATAATTAAATTCATAATTATTTTTAATATTTTTACTTATCTTTTTGAATACATGCCCTTTTAAGTACAATTTCTTTTTTTGAAAAATCTACAAAATGCAAAAAAGAACTTATCAAATGATTTGGTTAAACAAATGAGCTTTTTTAATTGTGTTTTATGAAATTTAATTAAAAAATAATTTTAAATTAAATAAAATTTCACAACAACCCCAAATATGCTTTTAATTCAACTATTTAAATCATTAAACTTTGATTGTAATAATCATTTTTCATCTTGGTAAAGTGTATATATATATATATATTCTCTTAAAGACAAACAATTCATGTTTATTTTGGACCAAAGACAAATTATTCGTGTTCAAATCAAATTAGAGAATTTATACAAAAATTTCTTGCTTTATTTTCTCAAGAAATTGACAAAGTAAAATTTTATTTTTTCTAATTTTATAAATATTTTTTAAGGTTGTAATATCTTAATATCAATACACTAATGAAATATTAAATATTGGATCATGTAAGCTAATAACTCTATTTTTGACCACTTTGATTATTTTAAGC
This sequence comes from Erythrophleum ivorense, assembly GCA_026724425.1. Classification (NCBI taxonomy): domain Eukaryota; kingdom Viridiplantae; phylum Streptophyta; class Magnoliopsida; order Fabales; family Fabaceae; genus Erythrophleum; species Erythrophleum ivorense. The sequence continues at coordinate 49,511,139 of JAIUCV010000009.1, forward strand.
TTGTAAAGGTTGGTTTGGGTTAGAATATGAAATAAGCTTGCAGTGAATTTTTGAGTTTTCACACTTCTATACATATATATTACTTAAATATATTTTAAGTTCTTAATTTATCTAATTGACTTAGTTTGGTAATTTATTTATTTAAACTTTAATTGCTTAATTTTTAATTTATGTCATATTTATTAATTTTTATATTACATTCATCAAATATTATTATATAACAATAAAAAAATGTTAAGTGATTATCTTAAGATATTTAAAAGTTAACTAATTAATTTTAAAATGAAGATAAATAAAGTATAAATTGAAAGTTAAGAGAGTAATTTAAAATAAAAATTAGTTCAAAATTAAATTAAAACAAATAAATTAATTAAAAAATTAAAATAATTATCAAGCCATTTTTTGAATACTCAAGTCATGTAATTACAAATTTATCTCCTATATTTTTTGTCAAATTTACAATAAAAACCCCACAAATATTTTTTGAATGTTGCTAAAAATGAGTTATAAATAATTTTGACAACATCTAACTAATGCTTAAGGAACATATGTAATACATTTAAAAAAAGAATTTGTAACATTATGTTAAATGTCAATTAAGTGCTTTTACTATAAAAAAAATATAAGCCCAATTATATATAATCCAGATTATTATGCAATTCTATAAAATTATAAGGCTAAAAAATCCATTTTGTTAAGGTGTTGTATTAACTGGATTAGCATATTAATTAACAAAAAGAAAATCAACATGAAGGAAGCAAACCTAAAACTCGAGCCTATACAAGAATCCAATAGTGCCAATAGGATCATTCATCCTGTCAACCTAAAACCCTAAACCATTGATGACTCCTTAATTTTGATATTTTATAATAAAATAAGGAGTCATTTTGTTGTTTTTCTTACAAATTTTGTATTTTAGTATAGATCTTTCTCTAATCAATATAAATAAATAAAATTTAGCTTTTGTAGTCATTTTAATAGTTCTGTGTTCATTTTATTTTGATTTTAATCTCAAGAAAGAGATAGTGACCTACTAAGAGGGAATAATAAAAAGGAGAATGATGGAAAAATCAAAAGCAAGTTATCCAAGTCTCCTCGCTATAGTGAGGATGCCTCCTCACTATAGTTAGGATACCCATTAGTTATAGCGAGGATGCTAATTTACTATAGCAAGTTCGTGGCTCATACAAAATCCAGAGAATTTCTGGAAATAGCGTGGGCTGTGGCGAGAAAACTTGGAGTCTAAAACTAATAAACTCTTGTAATAGCTAGAGATGCTCCTTGCTATAACGAGACTTGTTTACTAAAACGCATAACTTTGACTTTTGGGTTTAAAATTCAATGGGCAACTAGGGTTTCGAGAATCAGAGCTTGGGGGGAGACCTTTTGAAGAGAAAAACACACAAGGGAGCGAAGATTTGGAGGCAAGAAGCTTGGAGTGAAGATTGGAGGCTAAATCAACACATTGTCACTGAGTTTTCTGATTTTCTCCACTTCTTCTTTTATGAATTCTTGTTTATTCGATAGGTATGATGATTCTTCGTTCTTTTCTCCATTTTTTTGCTTAAGATTACGTGACTTTGAGAATTTAGTGTTAAAGTTGCGTGGCTTTGATTTGATAAATGTAGGTTGCTATGATTGTAATGATGGTTGTGGGTGTGTTGTTCGTATCTTTTTTATAGATGTGTTTTCAACTATTTAAGTGTTGTGGATTTAGAAATTAGATTCTGTAGTTCTCTGTTCTTCCTCGCTATTGCAAGGATGATACTTGCTATAGCGAGTTTGAACTCACTATAGTGAATATGAATACATATTGTAGAAATTCATAATTTTTTCCTACACTATTTTATTGGTTTTATTTCATCCTTCTTCTTCAAATAAGTATGTTTACTCATGTTTAACCCTGATTCATTCATTTTAGCATAGGTTATCCCTAAAGTTCTTTATGCTTCAAAAACTATATTGGTGTGCCTTTACTTTTGTTTGTTTTGATTTGAACTCTCAATGATTAGGGTGCTTATTGCAAAATTTTCAAGGATCAAGTTATTTGGAAAAGGGTACTTGTTTTTATTATTTGTACCTATTGTTGTTAAACTTATCTCTTTACCATCTTATATTTCTTTTTACTCTTTATGTAGATTTCATGGCACCTAAAAAGCAAGCCAAGACAACTCAAGCATCCTTCTCCAAACAAAAGAAAAGAGTTATGATAAAAATCAAATTGCATATGCAAGGCTTTACTAAAAAGCCTATGCATCTGCAAGGCTTGATTGTCTTCCTTTATAAATATGATTTTATTTCTCTTCATGTTATTTTAAGTTATATATTTTAAGTTGAGGATTGTTATAATTTGTTTTTGAAACATTTAACTAAGGATCATTTTAAGTTATGTATTTTATTGAATATTGTTATGTTATTTTACTTTATTGGATAAGGAGAAATATTTAAACCCTAATTTTATTATTAGCATTATTTTTAATTATATTTCTTTTATGGTGCTTTTATTGTATTTTATTGGATAAAGTAATATTGAGGCTATATTTAAAAAAAAATATAATAATATAATAAAAAATAAATTAGCGATGAATTTTCATCACTAATCCGTCACTAATTAAGGATGGAATATTTTATCGCTAATCAGCGACAAAATTTGTCATTGCTAATCCATCACTAATTTATGGTGGACTATTCCGTCATTGATTATCAATGGAATATTTTATCACCAATCTGCCACTGATTATCGATATAAAATTTTGTTGCTGATTATTGATGGAACATTTTGTCAATGATCCGTCATTGATTACTAATGAAAAATTCCATCACTAATTTGTTACAAATTCAGAATATGTTATATCTACAATCGATGACAGAGTTCTTCTTAGCGATAGAATATTCTGTCATTAACTAGCGATAGAATTTTCTGTCGCTAATTAATTTGAGACGGAATTATTCACATTCCTATTTTTCTTGTAATGAGTGACAAAACCTCTATCTTTGAGTCTCAAACCATGGATGATTATTCTCTTCATCTCTGTTTCTTCAATTAGAGTTTGTGGATCTAATTCAAAAATCTCCTAGCACAATGACTTCACTTTGTGGGAGTACTAAGCAACTATCATGTCACATTGTGCTACCAACAATAACTCACTCTTCAGAAGTTAGACCTTATATTGTTCTTCTTTGAAAATAGCTTGGTGAATGTATCCCAAGCTTTTTTTAGGGTTTTGGCATCCTGGATGTGCTCTAGCACATCTTCTTCAACTGTTGTCTTCAAAGCAAGCATTGCTTTGCCCACTTTAACCTTCCATTCTCACAACGTACCATTTGCATCTTCTACTTCTGGTTGTGTAACTTCACTTTTGTTAACAACCTCTCACAAGTCTTGACCTTACATGTATGACATCACACATGTAGACCAAGAATTGTAGTTTTGATCATTAAGCTTCTTGATGCTGCTAATTACTTGAAGATCGCCCGTTGTGCTAAAAGAAAGCTCTCATAAAAATAGTATAAGACTCCCATGATCAACCATTTTGATACCTCACGATTGAATATGATAATACACAAAACGTTCAATGATCTCTTTAGAAGGTAGAAAAATGCATGCTCTTATGGAAGAGAAGACAAGTATGTCTTGAATGGATTAATTTATTTGATGAAATACAATAGCCTTTATAAAGGCTCAGAGTAAAGGCCATGTTTCCACAAACCCATGACTGTAGTATTTACTGTTACTAACAAGAATCCACTAACCATTAAAGAATAGGAAAGATAAAATCTGCTTTGAATAATTCAAAAGTAAGAAAAAAAAAAGAAAATCACTTAGTAAACATTAGACCCACTAACACTTATTTTGATAACAAACAAACAACCTTAACAAACAAATGAAGTATTGATAAAAAAAATTTCCATAAACTGGTGTTACATTTTAATAGAATATACATCTTTTTTAGTTCAAGAAATAGATAAAGCTTAGGTTGGCAACCAATGGTTCTAATCCATTTGGAAACTTAAGTGCAATTTACAACATCTATGCAACTGTTTACAAGAAGCTAAGCATGATGGCCTAGTTACATGGGGAGACATGTCCATTGCAATCCATAAACATGATGATGAATTATACATCAATAACAAATTTAAAGCTATTTGTGTAAGTATTTAAATTTTATAGGAAGAAGCTAATGATTTCTAATTTTATTGAAAGGATTTATTTTTCGAATGTTTAATGCTTTTTATATGAATTTGTAAGAAAAGATTGCAATATATCAGATTGAAGATTCGGCTCGTTGACCGAAAAGCAATAAACTAATGTGAGAATTTCATAAAAGTAACAAGAGAATGATTAAATACCAGGAAGTAACAAATATTGAAATTTGGACGTTGTGCATCCAAATTTGGCAATGAATGAATTGAAATTCGAATGCATAGTATCCGAATTTCATCAGAATTAATTTTTTTTAAAGAATTTTACAAAATTTGGAATTATGTGATTCGAATTTGATGAAATTATTTTTATTTTTAAATCAAATGAGAATAAATTTAAATTTTTTCAAATTAATTTATGTTATGTTGTTAATAAAAATATTTAATTAAAATAAATAAATTAAAAAGAAACTTGTTTATTTAAATAATATGAACTATTAAAATATTAATAAATATAACAATAATTATATAAAATTAAAGGAGTGATGTTTGTATAAACAAATTTTTTTAATTAAATTAAAAAAATAAAAAGTAATATCGAAAACCTTAAATATGAAAGAAATAAGAAATAAAATATTAATTAAATAGTAATAAACATTTAAAGTTATATTAGGCAATTATAAAATATTTTTAAGTCAAAAGTAAATTTGGTTTGCTCCAATTCAAATTTAATGTAATATTTTTAACTAAATTGAATTTAGTAATTAAGAATATTTATCTATATTTTTAAATTTATTTTCTTTGAATAAGATACAAAAATTAAGCTAAATTCATATTTTGTATTATATTATTTTATTTAAATATTTTTTTAAAATATTGTATGAAATCATTATTTTATAAAAATAGCTAAATATGTATTATCATAAAAAGTTCATTTTTGTTAGATATTTGGTAGATTAAATATTTGTTTAATGCAAGTAACTTAATATTTGATAGATTAAATTAACTTAAGATATATTTTACTATTGTTTAAAATGTGATTTGTAATTTTTTTTAATTGTTGAATTCTGATGCAATTCCATATATATAATTTTTAATTAATTTTTTAAAAAATTATGAATTTGAATGTTGTAATTATAATATAACGAGATAAAATGTTGTTTAAAAAAATTTAAATTTATGTTGTAATTATAATTTTTTTGTTATATTTTTTAATATAATGAGATAAATTGTTAATTGGATAATACTGAAATGTAGAGAAGAGTTATCCATTTAAAAAATTTTAACAATTAAAATAATAGTAAATACAATAATAACTATTAGAAATTAAGGATGAAATGAGTTACTCCACTAAAACATATAATTAAAAGATTAAAAATATGAAAAAGAAATACATGAAAAAAATATTGATTAAGAAATAATAAAAACTTGTTAGCTTGGAATAGTTACTGTTGAATTCAACTTTTCTTTTGTACATTGGATTAAGAAAAATAATTTTTTTTTTAATATTTAATGTCTGAATTCGCTTTAATAAGTTTGTATTGTGTATTATTAAAAGTTTTATGAAACATTGTTTAATTAAATTAAATTAAATTTATTTTAATTAAAGTTACTTAATATTTATTTAACCATTTTTTAAAATTTATTTAATATATGCTAATATTAGAAAAGAAATTTAATATAAGAAAAGAAATAAAATAGTAAATAATATATTTTGAAAAACTAAAGAAATAACAATAAATAAATATGAAGGAGAACAAATTTAATAAATTTAAAAATTGAATAAAATTGTTTATTAATATAATTAATAATTTTATTATAACTTATTTGAAGTTAATAGAATAGCATAATATATATTTATTATTTGTTAAGAAATATTTATCTAATAAAATTTTTTTGTATTAAATATTAGTTTGTTTAAATATTGGTTTGATTAAATTAACTTAATAATTTTTTAATGAAATTAAGATAATATTTTCTCAGTTTTCTTTTATTTAATAATTGTTAATATAGAAAAATTTTAAAAAATAACAATAACTTTAAAGAAAATTAAAATTAAAATAACAATAAATAAATAAACAAATTGCGTAACATATGATATTAAATTATATTATTGTAAATATTGTAAATACATTTATAGTAAATGACTTCCTGTACCACAACGAGGTCTTCTTCTTTCACGCCGTGGTCGTTGTTGCCCTAGTTGTTTTAATTCTTGATGCTCATATACTGTGAGATTCATGTTTAAATCTATAGATGGAGAATGAGTTAGATGAATCAGTTCATGAGACGTCATAAATCTTGATTGCAATGATCCTCCTGATTCAAAGGAGCAACTAATATACATAGTGTTAAATACATATGTATCAAAAAGAAACTACCCGAATGATTCGAAAGAGGGAGATATCTGCTACAGGGTGTCAAAAGAAGATGAAGATGATGACTGCATGCATGAAGATGGCCCTACTCTACCAACGTTACCGAACTGGCTAGGTGGTACTAAATATGAAGGACCAAGCATGTTAATTGCTGAACGGGGTTTGGAATGTACGAAAATATACCCGGAATATCTCGCTGCACTGGACCTTGTTGTTGCTGGCTGTTTTCTCTAGTAGTGGCTGTTGAGTTGACAAGTAACCTTGACGTCTTTTTTTTAGATGACCTGTAGGAATATGAAGCCTAAGAAGATCCGGTGCCTGGTCAGTTGGTTGGAAAAAGAGTAAAAATTGCTACTCATTGAGAGCACGTAGTATATTGCTAGAATCTTGATCGACGATATCATGAAAATTCGCAGGCAAAGGATCTTGTAAGTGCATCCTATAAAGTCCTTCTGCTAAATCAACATAACAAAACAAAAATGATAAGTTAAATATTGACGTGTAAAAAGTTTAGAAAACAAAGATGATAAAGAAGAAAATAGTGTACCGTATATCCACTAGCAGCACTCGACCTCTGGATCTATCGAGATGTGCGTTGCCAGTACCATCACATGTACTTAGATGTCCGATCAAATGGCTCCTCAGTGACAGGAGACTAAGCTATAGTATCTCGTCATCCATACCATTGTTGGATGAAAATGCTATGCTCAGACACCTAGTTGGTTTGGGTTCTTCTCTGAAGTTGTAAATTATGAAGGGAGTCCAACCTGATTAGCTCTTAAAGAATTAGTTGATGACGACCAAATTGTTGTAGGACGCGATCTGGATGATGCCACTTTATAATTCAGAAACATATGAGTAGCATAAATGTAATCCAAATGTCTAGAGAAGCCAAACAGTACTCTGGAATCAATTCTCACACTGCCGGTGGCTGGTATGGACACCATATAATCTGCAAACAATATTAGATAAAGTAATGAATAAATAACAAATGACCAATAGTAAAAAAAATTGCGGGTTAAAGTTTAACACACACCTCATCATCCCTCATAGTATCTAATAAGACTCTGTATAATCGGAGAACTCTAACACTCAGGCGTGGAGGGCGTCCAACATTTTTTCATCTGTTACAATGAACAAATATATTAGGCAAATAATAGGTAATAATTAGAGTATTCCTCAATAAATAAATATAGTAGTTCAAACCTGAAACCAAGAGGCAAGAGTACAGGGTATTTCTCAATGCGAGGGTTAGGGAAGAGCGATATCTCAGGTACAAGTATAGGAAATCGATCCCATGCCCACAAATGTAGCAACGTCAAGCATCCAGCAATGCCACAATCACTCTTATAAGTTGCATTACAAAGCTCTCGATAGAGATAAGCTAACATTGCAGATCCCCAACTACAACAACCAGCCTGCTCAAAGTCATCCAATAAGGGCAGATACATTAAGTAAACTCTATAGATGGATCTATCAGGCATTAAGTACCCCTCAATCATACGAAGAATGTAGGCACGAGTGAACTGGCAGACCATTTCATCATCTACATCATCTGATGGGTGTGTAAAGTTCTGTGCCAACCAAGCGATAGAAAGTTACTGTCCATCGATCTGATTAGTTGGTGGTATAATTCCTAGAAGCCATTGACACACCTCCTACCAATTGAAACTTGTCCCGCCCACGACAGGGTTCCTCTCAACCGGTAGACCTAACTGTACTGCTACGTCCTATAGGGTGATTGAACACTCTCCTCAAGTGGTATGAAATGTATGCGTCTCAGGACGCCAACGTTCTACTAATGCACTCACAAGTGAGATATCGTACTTAAACTGCCCAATCCATGTAACATCATAAAAACCAAACTGCCTCAAATAATTAACAATTGCTAAGGGCGGATCACCTAAACGATCGTCATGTAGAACTCAGGGATGGCGAAGTATTCGATCATCCTACAAATAAAAATAAATCATATAAAAAAGTAATTAAATGAAATAAATAATAACAATTAACATTTTATTCTACCTCGCCATCCTAGATGGCTTGTGATATGTGTTGTCCTTGTAGGAATAGAAGCGAAGCGTCCTCTAGACCTAGATAGATAGGTTGCCCAACTCCAGCCATGGTAACTATAGGACAAAATAATATAATAAACTAATATTTGTTTAACATAAATGTAAATAATTAACACAAAATAACATATATAAAAAGTAATACGCACTATAGTGTCATACAATGCATACTATAATGTCATACAATGGTCTTTTTAACTTACACATACAGATAATGAGTAGCATAACACAAAAATAAACAATTACAACATTTTTATGCACTATTGAGAAGCAGAATTGTAATGCGGGCAAGAGGAACGATTATGGTCGATTTGTCTACACAAGCTATATCTACCTAATTATATCGAGATTCTAAAATCCATTTCATTTTGATAATAAGTTGAACGAGATCGACCTCGCTCATGAAGCATTGACTGATCAGGGATTAACTTTGAGCCATCTGGTGTTGGCCAATTTTCTTGTCCTCCAACAGGGTGAAACATATTACAATATGCATTACAAATTGTGTCTAGTTGAAATACAGGATCAACAAATTGAAATGGCTTAAGAGTCGCTGCTCCACATGCAGCTAAAGTGTGTAGGTATAGGTACTTCTCTACTTAGAATTCACCACAATCACATGTACGTTCAGTCAAATTAACCCTACAGCAACTATTGTATTAGTGATTTATTTAGTCATATGGCTCATCGACCTCGAATAATGCAGCTTCCCGATGAATGAGATTGCTGAACATTTACTGCTATCCTCTTGATCAAGGTTTGCGAGTAAACTTGATTTGCTATTATTTGAGCATCGATCTGTTAGGCACACTGCACGAAATATTGGCTGACCCGATAATATGTTGCTTTTGTTATTCCTGAAATGGGTAAGGACCTCACCCTTTTCAAAATGTCATTTATGCACTCTACCAAATTCGTAGTCACGTGACCATATCGCCGACCCTCAACATCATACGCACGGGTTCACTATTTTTTGGGAATTTCAGTAATCCATCTACCTACCTTCGCATGTATGGATGCTATCTCGACTAGTTTTTTATCAACATAGCGACGCTCATACGCATAACCTATGTAACATGATCAATATCTTTGCTATTAGTTCTAAAACAACTAAAAAAATAAAAAAAAATCATGTAGGAGGGAGAAATATACCAATATTTTTTTAACTTTTGCTTTAAATTTGATGACTTATAATAAGTAAGGAAGTTGCTTGCCACATGACGAAGACAAAAAACATGATAACTATACGGTGGCTACCAACTAGTCTATGGAGTAGCAATAGTTGACAAAATAGATAGATGTCTATCTGATATCAAACAAATACCACGTTATCCAGCTACCACTTGCCTGCGTAGATTACTTAGGAACCATATTCATGCCAATTGTGTCTCTCCCTCCACAATAGCAAAGGCGAGAGGAATAATATATCAATCATCATCTTCTGCCATTGCCATCAATAATGTCCCCTTATATTTGCCATACAGAAATGTTCCATCAACTTGAATCATCGGTTTTAGATACCTAAATGCGTTTATACAGGGCTTAAATACCCAAAATACGTGTTTAAATATAAAAACTGACTCACTACTAGAGGTGTTCTGGGGAGATTGTTTTATCACAAATTTAACATACGAGTCAGGCATGAAATGTTGTATGGCAGCCATCCACCTAGGCAATATCGCATATGAGCTCTCCCAGTTACCAAAAGCAACAGTTACAGCTTTATGCTTTGCTCTCCATGCCTTTCTATAAGATATAATATATCCGAACAAACTTCCCATTCACTCGATGATCTAGCTTATTGGAACATCAGAGGTTTCTGTCACCATTGCAACGATGCATGATGAGATAACATTAGAGTCCAATTTTAGATGATCTTATGATATTGTCACAGACAAACATGTATGTGGTCCTTCGTATCTTGTAATCTGCCAAAATGATCCCCTTCCACTGTCTTTTTTACATGCTCTGACCTCTATCTATAACTTTTGCCATAATGTACACACCGACATTCTTCATACTTTTTACTCATCAAATACTTCTTAAAAGTGTAATGTGCCTTCACAGAATATAATTTTACTACAAGACGTAATGCCTTTTGATTCGGACATTGTAGTCCTACATATAACTCTTGATTGTTCATTTGTGCTTGATTTACCATCTCCTCAAACTCATCACCTTGTGCTAAAGCCAAATTAACTTGTTAGAAGAATACGGCAGCAGGGTCAACATATTGGGACACTGGTTCAACATCAAAGGCATCATCATCATCACCCTCATGCTCACTATCATATGCATCATCATCATCATCAGCTTCACTGTCATCATCTTCTTAATCATTGTCATAATCAAGATCAAATTCTATGTCATATTCATCTTTATTTTCAAAGTCTTCTAATACATTTTCTTCTGATCCAGGTGGAGAATGAGGTTCCATAAAACTAATCATTGAATGAGAGGAACTCGGTTGTGAACTGCCTTTTATTGGTGCCATTTCATATTGTTGAGTAAATCTAGGCAGTTAATACAACAGATCATGTGAAGGCAACACATCATTGATCAGGTTTGACTGAAATTCAATGTTTAATTGTTGGTTGATACTTAAGATATTTGCGTACACCTCAATTGCATTCAATTGTAATGGGAAACGTGAATGTGATTGTCACATCCTCTACATATCAGAATCATCTTCAAGTATAATTGCTTGGTATCATGTTAGATTTATTGTTGTTGAAAGTCTATATATCAAATCAGATATAACATAGGTATGGGAAAGTCGCAGCTTCTGACTAATTGCTTATTTTAATTCTTCCAAGATGATGTCAGTGCTCACTATTATATATCTTGACATTGCACATTGAAATGTTGTACCTTAAACATTTTCATAAATTCTGCCGTTTGCATAAATGCAAACAATTTCATTCCTCCTGACCATTTTTTCCCTCCAACTATCCTAATCACATACATGTTCCAAATAATTATTTATATCATTTTTACGTTTGTAATAATTACCTTGTTACTTTAAGTAAACAAAATTTTTTAATTATTTTTCAATTATATAGATATTTATTTATTTGTTTGTTCCACCATCAATTACATTTTTTCATTATTTCATCTTGTTAAGCTATATATAAATTTGTTCTCCTTTTATTCATTTATTTATTTCACTCACTTCATTGTCCTTATATAAATTTTCTTTTTTCATTATAAATAAAAAATGCAAAATTTTGCTTCATTCTTTACAATTATCAAAAATTAAATTAACTTAATCATTTCATGACTTCATCATTCCAAAAGTTTTCCTTTTCTTTTTTTAACTTTTTATACATTTTCCCCTCATTTTTCTTATTTTAACCAATTTTTGCACATTATTTCTTACCTTCTTTTTTCTAATTTTTCCATTATTTTATCATGTTAGCAATTTTCATTACATTTCTCTTACTTGTTTTTTTCTTCTTACTTATTATCTTAATTATTTCAATAGTTATATTTCTTTCATTATTCATTTATTTTTCACTTCCTCCTTTCATCTTTCCTTATTTTAGCCATTTTCTTTTCTTAATTATTCTACATTTTTTTAAGTTTAGTTACTTTAAACTAATGATCTTTTGTTATCTCCAACATTTTTTAAACATTCTTTTATTTTTTCCCAAAATTCATAAATTCTATTTCTAATTGCTTTCAATTTTTTAACTTTTTCTCTCATTATCCTTATTTTAATTAATATTTGTAACATTTCTTTAATTTTTTCCTAACATATCTTTGAAAACTATTTTAATTATTATCTATTACATCTTCTTCCTTATATTTCTACCATTTTATAATTTTTTTCTTCATTACAATTACTCACACACACATACATATTTTTTCTTCATTTTTCTAAATGACAATTATTTTCTTTTCTTCATGCCATGCACAATTTCTTTTTCTTTACTTTACTATTTTTTTTTTGCATATTTCACATTTTTTTCCAGTCAAGCTTTTTTTTCCTTACTTTAGTCAGATTTACCTTCATTAATTATTTTTTCCTTCCAAATTTTTTACAAAATTTAACAAGAAATTATATTTACATCTATTTTCATTATATTGTTTAAATATTCATATTTTAATTCATTTTTTTCAACCACAAATTTTGATTTCATTTATTTTGTTTTTCCTTCATTTATTTCTACCTAAAAAATATATCTAAATTAATACAACAAAATCAATATTACCTGAACAATTCCATTAATAACAAGACATTTCCTTCTTTGTTTTTTTAAATGTATTTCTCAAATATAAACTAAAATCTATATCAACCATACAACAAATAAATAAGAAACAACATATGATATCAAATAATTCTACTAACATTATTTCTGTCTAAATAATTCAATATATATATCTTAGTTATAACAAATACTAAAATATCAGATATAATAAAATATTTGACATACCTAATATTTTTGCAACAAATGTAGCTTAACACTTGATACTTCATGATTTTTCTTCCTTCACTTGAATCTTAAAATAATAACAATCCCTTAATAATTTTAAGGGCAACAAAAGGGAATAGATAGAGAATTTTTACTGAAAGGAAGATGAGAAGAGTTGAGTGAATTAACCTTCAGAAATGGAAAAAGTGAGCTTGGCGTTCATAGGGTTATTATATATAGGCAGAGTAATTTTTTTTTAATGTATCTTATCTGTAATTTTTTCTCAGCCAATTCATTCCCCTGCAATCTTAGTTATCCTCTTATATCTCGCCACGTGGTATTTTTTGTTGGAATGCCTTTGGGAGCTGACTGGTGTTTGACCGATCAACATGGCAGTCAGCATGCAGGTTAGCTCTTAGCTAACCTGCGCACTTCAGTCTGAATTCAGAACCAACAGCGTCGAATTCAGTCTAAATTCAAAATGGACAATTTCAAATTTAGGAGTTTTATTACATTCCCGTCAATACTTTCCACTGTGTTATGTTTTGTGCAATTTTTTATTATTTTATTTCTTTTCATTCAAAAAACGTTGAAGATTCTTTATTGCAAGAAACTTCAAGTGACAATTCATTTGCTAGGGCTTTAGGAACCCAAAAGCATTGTGGCCGAGTCTGAGAAATAGAATTCGATGTTTGCTTATCTCAATTGTTTTGACATTGCGCTAGTGGGAGTTCATCATCTAGGCATTTTTACATGGATTTGCAAAGCAATGTGGCACAAGTAAAAAACACAAATGGTGGAAAAAGATGCATGATAATAACAAGTGGAGGCCAAAAATGCCAAAAGAGACCAACAAGTGAAAGCAACTATGGCTTTCCTCCTTAAAAGTTTTCAAAGTCAATTACCACTAGAACTTGTCAGCATACAAACTCAAATGATAATTTTTAAAATTTTTTATTCTAGTTGAATCATATAAACAAATGTTTTTATATTTTAGTTTTTAATTTATTACTAATAACATTTCATTTTAAATTTCTAGTACCAAGTGATTGGGATAATAGACACCCACCCATTTATGATGGTCATTCTCCATGTTCTAGTATTATGAATAACTAGTATGGATAGACTTTAATTACATTTGCACTCTGAGTTATTTATAATTGTAATGAAATATGAATATCTATTTGCAATTTATAACATATTGGTTGTTGCTACTAAAAATTGGTTATTGTTGTCACATGTTGGTTAAAAATTGTACTATCATAGATTTGCTTTAAAAAAAGATAAAAAAAATATAATAAAATTTCAAAAAAGAAAAAGGATTTAGTCTACATATTTTTAAGCATAATTTTGCCAACAGTTATTGTTCAGGCCCTTTCCTTTGCCCTTAATTATTCCAATAATTATATTTCTTAAGAGGCTTTGCCTTCTTGGCTTCAGGCTTGGGTTTGGGCTTGTTTTTGTTCTTGAACTTATTGTTCGGGCCATTTCTTTTACCTTTGCCTTTGCCTTTCTTTTTCATTCCTTTACCTTTTTGAACCATTAAAACAGAGCTTGGATTTTTCTTCATATTTTGTTCAGCAGTTTTAAGCATCCCATGTAGTTCAGAAACAAATTTCTCCATGTTGTTCATATTGTAGTTTATGACAAACTGGTCATAACCTTTAGGGAGTGAGTTTAAGATCAAATCTGTAGATAACTCCTGACTTATGGGAAATCCGAGCCTCTCAAGGTGATCAAGGTAGCCTTTCATCTTCAAAACATGAGTGCTAACTGATGCACCTTCAGCCATTTTACAGGAACGCAAGGCCTTGGTGGTTTCAAACCTTTCCTGCCTTGCCTGTTGTTGGAACATTTCCTTGAGATGCACAATCATCTCATAAGCCTCCATAAGTTTCAGATCTCTCCGAAGTTCTGAGACCATGGTGGCTAACATCAGGCATCCCACATCCACAGATCATTGAGATGCTTGGTGTGGGCATCATTCTGTGCTCTGGGAGCATTGACTACAGGCTCCTCAGGAATGGGCTCATCTAGGACATATAGCTTTCTTTTCTGCTTGAGAACAATTCTTAAGTTCCTAAACCAGTCAAGAAAGTTTGTCCCATTGAGTTTGTCCTTCTCAAGGACGGATCGCAATAATAGTGCAGCAGAGTTATTTGTTGACATTTTTTTCTACAACAGAATATACAAAAATCAAATTAATAACTTTCCACTAAAAATAACCCTCAATTTAATTTAACGGGCTAAGATCCATATTTCACTTAATTATATGTTTGCTTTGGTAAGATGCTTAAAATTAAGCTATTTAGGTAGGTAATTCGTTTACCAATTACATTACATGTAACTCTTAAATCTTTTATAGGATTTATTCATCACATGACTCATCATGTTTAATCCCATCTAATGCCTTGAGACTTAAAATTGTTTTGGTAGTTTCAATTAAGTCAAACCACTATGAAACTTATGAGTATCACCATTACCTAAGCTGCCTTACTAAGATAACTTAAGTGTATCCCACTTTGGTGGAAACTACAATCAGGTGATCAAAGTCTTGGCAGATGTTCATTAGTGGGCGTTATTGCAACTTAAAATTTTACACGAGGGATTTTATTTCATTATTTCATAAAACTAGTTGTCACATAATTATATACTACGATAGCATACATGCATATGATCTTATCATAAGTCTTAAAATAAATGTGACATAATATGACTCATCTATTCTATCTCCTCCCAAGCCAATGAGAGGATTCCTTTAAGATAAAATCTATATATACAAAAAGAAACCTCGCTTGAACATTCGAGGGGAGTGTGAGATGAGAAAAGAATGTATATTCAGAATGAATAGAGAGAGGCACAATACGCAGGCCGTATTTTAAAAAAATTACAAACTATAAGCATCCTAGGGCCATATCATGCACCATACCCATCCAAGCAAATCACAACACAAATACACATGTTACAAACATTTCATCTCATATGAAAGACTGTAAATTTAGTGAATTAATTTTAAATTAGATTATGTTACGCTAGGATTAGATAGCAATGGCAGATTCATTTAGTGCATCACATACATAGCAAAACAAATTTGAATTAAAACATAATATAATCTGTACAAAATATATCAAAAATATATATACATATGTAACAGATTAACAATCATCTTCCCAATCACATTGAAAACTATACATATATCATATATATGTACGAATTCATTAAAAGGACCTCTACGCTTAGATTTCATACTTTTAAAATAATTTAATCAAATCAACATTGCATACATATCTTATATTAGCACATGTGAAAAATTGATTACAAGATAAAATTCTTAGAACACACAAGTACTCAATTTAAACAATTTTTGACGTGGCTCTGATACTAATGTTGGGAATTATGGGAGACACACAGCGGAAATGTTTAAAGTTTTGATCCCAATTCTCACCAAGGATCCGTCAAAATCGCTTAAACCGAATAGGTTCAGAGAATTACCTTTTTCTGTCGATTGAGTTTGTTGTTTACTTTTGTTTGGATCACAGGAACTGACCGCTGATCAACTCCCTCTACTGGTATCCACACGAACGGGGTTTAGCAACTCAAACGGTGTGCTAGCAGCCTGTCCATACAATTCTGTACAATTCGTACGACGTCCGTATGGTGTCCCTTTCTCTAAGGATTTTGGAGGCAATTCTAACTCATCTTTTCTTATATGGAAACTCCTATTTATAGACTAGAGTTTCAGATATATTTAATTAATCAAAATTAATTAAATATATCTATTAGTTTAAATTCAAATCTATCTTAAAGTTTAAATTTAAACTAACAATATCTAGAGCTTAATTTAAATTATCTGATTAGTTTAAATTTAAATCTATCTCATAGAATTAAATTTAAATTATCTGATTAGTTTAAATTTAAATCTATCTAATATAATCAAATTTAAATTATCTGATTAGTTTAAATTTAAATTTATCTGATAGAATTAAATTTAAATTATCTGATTAGTTTAAATTTAAATCTATCTAATAGAATCAAATTTAAATTAATTCATATATATATACATATATATATAATATCAAATATAATATACATATATATATATAATATATTTCTTATTTAATTATATATATATATATATAATTCCTCCATCCTAGATATTCATTGAATCTAAACATATTTCTGATTCAATAAATGTGGACATTTTAGCCTGAGTTGATCCGTTCTTGTGTACGACCCTGCAGGCCCATATGATGTTGGCAGTGGGCCAACTGCACTGTTTAACCCACAAATCACAAGCGGCCTCTAGCAAGACATTGTGACTATCCAAATCATACGGAATCGACGATCCGATACAACCTATCTTATAACCCTATCATATCCCTTTTGTCACATGATATCTAGATTGAGTATGAGGCATGAAAATGTCATCCTCAACTTGCTCGATCATAATTTTTTCGATCTTCGAGCAGACTGATATAAGATGGAACCCTTTCCATCTGAGCATGGCCATGCATTTCTCAGTCACACTCATCGAGGGGCCCTGAGATATCTCTCTATTAATTAGAGGGACAAATTTCATCTTGACCACTCATCTTCCTCTGAATGGATTCCATTATTCCTGATCATAGTCTTTATAATCACCCGGTCAAAGGTGATATTAGACTATGCCAAAGTACAATATCATTCATGTAGGAATTTATGGTGATTTCAGGTCCAAAAGATCAATGACACGGTTATATATGAGATAAATTTATAACCTAATCCATGTAGCTTATCTCATGATGGATCTATCCAGCGTCCTGTTCTCTAACACGCGCCTATGATTTTAATTCATATCATCATACATGATTAATACTTAATCAATCAAAATCATATTAATCTTAATTCATCGTTATTCCTACAAGGATGATTGATTAGGGACATTTTAGATAATTCAAAAAATGATTTATCCATGGATATTATTATATATAAATATATAAATAATATAATAATGTAATAAAAAGAAAACTCTTATTTCGTAATAAAAATAATGTTCGCAATATAATGATTGGCTTAGGGCACAATCTCCAACAGTTCCCATATACAAATAAATTTAAGTATTGTTATGAAAAAGTTTAGGTGGCCTTAAAAGCTATAGAACTCAAATTCACTTTTATAGTAAGTCAAATTTGAATTCCTTTTAATTGAAACCAGTCTAAATGACATTTGATTATAATAACAAAGAACTAAACTAATTCATAGACAATTTCATAAATTTTTTTTATTTAAAATCTCATTTGTCTTTTTTTTTTTTAAGACAGAAGGGGTCAAAGACCAAAAAGTCAAAAGAAAATACAACAAAAAAAAAACAGAAATTAGGTCCCCAAAAGGGCTAAGCGGGGATTATACAACCCCTAAAATCAACAAAGACCAGAATTTCCAACTCAAGTGGGGCTGGTAAAAAATATGCAAATCATTATCAAATGCTAGACTTTTATTCGCAAACCAATCTGCACATGACTTTTCTTTTAACGTCCTCATTATGGCATGCATTTTTTTTTTCAAATAAATTTTATTTTGTACTCTCAAGTATAACATGTCCGCTTTCTACTTTACATTAGAAACATGTTGACATTATGATAATTTAGTTTAGTGGTAACTCTCATGATTTTTTCTTATATAAGAGCAGGTCAATTATCAATGTATTCCTAAACCTTTATAAACTTGATAAATATTCAATGAGATATTGGAGTAAACTATAGCTTTGAATCAGCCTTCCTTCTCCTCCAAGGCTCATAAGCTTACTTACCACTGTTTTCGAATACAACCTTCCCGTGGGAGAAAGAACCTTGCTTACTCTAGCCTTTGAACTTGCCTTACCCTTAAATCAAAACATCTCAATGGCATTTTCCAATATACCCGTAAATGTCCTCAACAAGAACAACGTAAGCTTCAGAAGTCAACAAAACCCCTATTTTTCTAAGTTGTTCAAGAGCTTCCGAGTATAGTGAAAACCAATTATTTCTAGAGATTGTATCACTGACCAAGTTAAGGGATGCTTAGCTGCTAAACCCCTCAGCTTTCAATACAGCCCAAATGCAGAAACGGATGTCCAGCTACAGGTCAGGCCGCTTTTGGGTTGTCAAGGTATTAGTTTCAGAGGAGAGGTCGGGGTATTGGCTAATACAAGGCATTTTAAATGCATGGAGAGAAACCCATTTTATTTCTCTTGAAGCACTCTGGTTTCACGACACTAATCCCATGGGATTTCAATTAGTTTCCTGAGCTTGGAGAAGCTTAACATTATGCTGACATAAATTAAGACTCAAGGGTTTGAGTATGTTGGCGCAGTTGCCAACTTGTTTAGCTGCAGCCCTTCCTCCTAATTCAAAGTACTTGATAAATTAATTATCAAAATGTTGGGGGGAAAAGAAAAGTAATAGCTCTATCTAAAGAGTTTAGTTTTCGACTAAAATAAATTAGATAACCGTATAGACATCAATAAATTGAGCCCACATCACACAACTGAATGACAGAACCAGCATCATCAGTGAAAAGATTCACAGGGACACTCAGCCCCGGTGATAAAATAGATTTCACAAGCCTTTTAAAACATTGCTTCAGTTTTTTTTGTCAAAGAGTCGAAGATGAAAACAAAATGAATTCTTTTTCGTTGAGCTTCAGGGACATTGGGCAAGGGCCGAAGTTCGGATGGTGAAGTTAGTCCATCACACACTAATAACCCTGATTCCTTCCCCCCCCCCCCCCCCCCCCCCCCCCCCCCCCAACCAAAAATAAAATCTAAACAAAACCCATAAGTTACACGGACAAAGCAAAATTTTCAGTTTTAAGTAATATTCTCTCTCCATTATTAGTCAGGTTAAGGCAGTAATTACTTCCTTGTCATAGTAACGTCAACGATCCATCCGTTCACAACCAGGGAAGACTACTGCAATCTAACAATCTAACATTTAACACAAGATGACCAAGTACAATTGTTATGACCTCAAATGCTGAGACATGATTGACTCTTACATTGAAAGTATAAGATTCTAATGTAGGATTTATATAAATCTTAAACTCTCCAATCTCAAGCTAATTTAATGTATGACTCAAAAATCCATATCAACAAAATTGAAAAAAAAAAAGTTACCCCAAAAAAAATAATATTAAAAATAAATAGTTTCTTGAAAGGGCGATCGTATTTTTTGCTTGAACTAATGATTACTTTCCTCTTCCCTGTAACATCAATCATTCCTTAGTGAACAACATAAATGAGAGCGGATTAAGAATGCTTAGTAATCCAATATCAACAAGTACAACAGAGACGACAGATGAGATCATCTGTATAAATAATCTAGTAATATAAAGAAGTGAAGTAGAATCTAGCGTGTAAGTGACAGATCCTTCAGCTGCTGGGGATCCACCTCTGATGGTGTTCTCGTGAGGGCACACTGAGCAGTAGTCGTTTTTGGGAAAGCAATGACATCCCTGATGGAATCTGCCCCAGCCAACAACATCACCAATCTGTCCAACCCGTAAGCTATTCCCCCTGCATTTCATATTCAACAATAACCAGTGAATCTATGAAATATCAATGATATTATCCTGTTGAGACAGAACAGAACTACTGCTAGTACCTTGGACTGTTCAACAAATCATGTATTGATCATATAACAATTAGACATTTCCCACCCCAAAAAATAAAAAGGTCAGGTCCAATAAAAACTATCCTGTCATTAAAACTATGCAAAATTCATAAGTGAACTTTGTTAAAAAAAAAAAATCATAGACTAAGCTAATGACGAATAGACATCTAAGCATATCAAATATAAGTCCTACTAAAAAATGTGTTTAATATGCTTATATGTCTATTTATGATTCGCTTAGTCTAAATTTTCTGCAGTGCAGGTCTAAGAATTTCTGAAAAACTATACTCACACAAACAGAACAAGTGGGGGGTAATAATAAGAAAAATCCAGTTTTCCAAATTGTCTCCTTAGATAGCTTTGCCTGTATATTTACTGAGAATCAGTAAACGTTGTCCCTGAAAATTTGGTTCATTCTGCTTGTTCCTCACATCAAACCTTATCATCAGACGGAAGAACCCAAGTTCATTTACACTGACCTGCTCTTAGAATATGCAACAAGAAAGGCCGCAAAGATTCCAGGATGAAATTTTATCACAATCTCTCCAGTCCAAGCAAAAAAGCAGTGCAAAGGCTACAATTTTTTGTCTAGATTGCAACTACTTTGCTACTATAAGTGAACATTTCATCCCATAAACATAAAGGCTCCCTTTTTCCCCAAATGGATGTCTGTATAGTTTAATGCCAATCTAACAATTATTTGGGGTTTTCTTGTTTCTCCACTAGGGAGGAAGGTTGGGGCTATAACTTAATTTAGCAGATATGAAAAGCTGCATACCATGCGGTGGAGCCCCCATGTCCAGTGCTTCAAGAAGATAATTAAACTTTGCTTCAGCCTGAAAGACAGTATAATACATAGACCATGTCAGTGAAACACTCGGATCTTCCACAATGCTAAAACCAAAATAGCAAGAATACATAGGCGGCTTCTATAAACTCAATCTGCCAATCTGAGCACGAATTCAATTATTAATTTTAGAATGAAAAAATATGATTTAAGTGCATCAGATCATTAAGGAAAAGTACTCAACTAAATTTAGCACAAAGACAGTTATTATTCACAATAGACAAAATGTGGAAGTATAAAAAGAAAGTAAACCAGGTCTTCTTGTTGACTCATGGCATCAGTGCAAGTCCACGTAAAAGCTTCCAATATTTCATCACACAAATGAAATCCCACTCATTGTTTTACTAGATTATAGGTCCACTAACCTGCTCCGTGGAGATGCCAACAATCTCCAAAACCTTTTGTTGTATGTCACGTTTATAAATTCTCAGACTTCCTCCACCAATCTAGAAGATAGACACAAAGTAAACTAGTAGTTATTAATATAGACAATAGTGATAAAATCATCAGACTTGCAGCCTACATATGGGAGAGAATTAATTTTTTGAGAGAACTCAATTACCTCCACCCCGTTGTAAACCATGTCATAAGCCAAGGCACGAGCAGAAGCAAGATCATTCATGTCTTCAGGGTTTGGGGCAGTGAAAGGATGATGCAAGGCCTGCACTAAATAACAATTTTAAGCATTGCTATCAAAAAAGACCTCAAACTCCCCGCCAAAGAGAAGAGATTTTTTTTTTTGGGGGGGGGGGGGGGGAGGAGGGGAGAAGATGAATTAAATAACAGTCATCATTCGGGGAAAGGAAAATTTGCTAACCCATACAATGACCTAAACTAAAAACGGAACAGACCTCAAACCTCTGCTCTGAGTCATTCCACTCAAACATTGGAAAATCAGTGATCCATAAAATTGAATGCCTGCCCTACTCATACATATAACAAAAATATCAGATGAAGAATTTAGAGAAGGAATTTCTTTCTTTTTGGACGATGGTTGGATCATCAACTTACATGGTCAATCAAACCTTGGTCATGGGCTACAAAAACTCTAAGACGGTCTAGAGTTTTATTTACAGATGCATGATGACCCACGGCAAATAGGATAAGATCACCTGGTCCTGCAGAGCACCGCCTTAATAATTTCTCTTTAGTTGTTGGATCCAAACTTGATGCTAAAGCAGCAATTCCCTCAATCTCACCTAAAATCAAAGGTTGACACAGTAAATGATAGAACACTTCAAACATGTCTCTGGATATTGATAATTAAAGATTCATCTCTATACCATTATCCAAGACCTTGAGGAAAGGCAAACCCTTTGCTCCAGATTTGAGAGCTTCATTGTAAATATCACCTTTCTTAAGAGCTGAATTTGAGTAACCTTTTGCACCAGAAGGTACACATAGCACTTTGATAATTTCCCCAATCTCCAAGGCGTCAGAGAAAACCCGGAAGGAAGATCCTAAAAAAATGTCAGATACCTGCAGCCAAATGAAAATTTAATTTCAGCAAGATCCATTCAGAAGGAGATATAGATAAATATAACATTATCGATCCAACCTATATCACAAAACAATAATGATTCTCACCACAAGACTACAGCAAGCTTTATTAAATTAAAGAGATAGTGAACATGAAGAGGATATTCTACAACTAATAACTAGCAATATGCAATTAAAATCTCCAAAAGCGGTATGGAGCAAGTCAAAGAAAAGATCAATACATCCTTTAATTCAAGATCAAATCTGGTATCTGGCCTGTCAGAACCATATCTACTCATTGCTTCAGCATATGTAAGCCGGGGGAAAGGATTTGGTAACTCCACTCCTTTGATTCCAAGAAAAACCTGCAACAAACACTTTCCATTTACATCCAGAAATAGAGCATATATTCTAGGTAATCAGCATATTTAAGAGAAGGAGAGGGGGGGGGGGACCAAAGAAAACCAAAACAAAAAACAAAAACAAAATGTAATTGTATGAATATACGATCAGTATCCAATGCCCTAAACAATTTGCCAGTCGCTCAGACTCATACCATAACAGTTCTCAATCACCCATCTATTAGCTGCATGATTCAATTTTCAGTTGGCTTTATTTACAATTGCATGGTTAAAAAAACTTTATCCAAAAGATTTGACTAAATTATATACTAGCCATCACCCACAACAACTCGTTTATTTTCAAGGCTTGGACCAAGTGACAAAAAGGGTTCAAGACATTATGAAAAGGAAGCTATTACCAGAATTGCAAATGAATACTTCCTTCCATCTCTTTGTTCCTACTTTCAAGATCTCTTAAAGTGACTTTTCTAGATTTTTTTTTTGGGGTCCTTAATTGCCCTCAATTCTTTATCCATAAGCACACCTGCTTCAAAATCTTCAACAGTGTCGTTTTTAAATCACTAGGGATATGTTTGGGAGTTAGGATGGGAAGGGAAAGTTAGTTGCTAATTTCTCTTCCCCTTGTTTAGATGTCCAAAATAAACAAGGACAAGCATATAGAACATAAACATTGATTAACGTAACCTATTGGTCCTTGGGCTTTGACATGTAAACTGGTCTTTTTTGGCATCATATCCAGAGTTAGTGCATTCATCATAGTTAAAAGCTCCAGCTCCATATAAAGGTCACCGTCAACAATGTGCTAATTCAAGATTTTGATAGTTTTACATAAATTAATGTAATTTTACATAGCCACATGTGTGCATATATGTGTACACGCATGTATATGCATGTGTGTCCATGTATATGTGTGTATGTGTATATGCATGTGCATGTCTCTATATATATATTTGTATAATAAGTGTGTATAAGCCCATGTGGGCATATATACATGTGTGCCCCCACATGTGTGTGTACACAAGCACACTTGTGTGCATGTGCATGTGCATGTGTATATATATAGACACACACATTCCTGGAACCATGTATATATATATATATATATGTATATAGACATACACATGCTCACATATATATGGACGTGCACATCCATATATGCACATATGTATATATGTATATATACATATATATATATGTGTGTATATGTATATGAATACGCCCATGTATGCACATATGTATGTGTGTGCCTCTGTATGTGCGTGCATGCACATGCGTGCTGTGTTTGTGTCTCTACAAATGTATCTACGTATGTACATGCAGTGCATGTATACACATATGCATGTTCATGTCTATATATATGTATTTGTATAAATACACGTGTGTATATATATGTGTGTGTGTGTTTGTCTATAACTCTATATATATATATATATATATATTTGTATAAAAACACACGTGCGCGCGCGCGCGCATATATACATATGTATGTGTGTGTATACTTACATACCCCCCTGCCCTCCCTAAAAGAAATTGAACTCCCAGAAGGTTATTATATTTCCTTCCCTTCCCTTCTCCATTTTCTCCCTCCCAAACATAGCCTAAAGGAACTTCCCAAGATATTATCTACTTCTATCCTGCCCCTCCCTCCCAAGATTTACTCTAATAATATGCTTACACTATTTTCAAATTACATAACATTTGAAAATGCATTTTCATAACCTTTTAGAGAGGCTTCTAAAAACAAAGAGTAAAAACTAACCTTTCTGATCAAATCAGTAAAAACTAACCTTTCTGATCAAATCTTCATTAAGTGCCAACATGTCTTCTAAAGGAGTAAAAGCCATTTCCATATCTAGCTGTGTGAACTCAGGTTGTCTATCTGCTCTTAAATCTTCATCACGAAAACATCTGCCAAAACAGCAGATTGCATCACAATTATGTTTAACATTTAAGATAGATTCAGCCATAGCCCTTTCAATAAAAAAGAAAAAAGAAATCCATATTTCGTAGTCTATCTAAAGAAACTAAAGGTATCTATCATATTGAAGCTCAAATAACTAACTGTCTCTGAACTTATGTCACACGCTAGGTTTATGTTCAGTGGAGAAAAATAAAAGAAAGCTTAAATATATCTTGAACATATAAATAGCAATAAAGGCTTAAACAACTAATAAAAGAAAATCTTACCTTGCTACTTGATAATATTTATCAAAACCAGCTACCATTAGCATTTGTTTAAATAGCTGTGGACTTTGAGGCAAGGCATAGAATGTTCCTGGCTTCATAGGTCACATAAGAACTAAGATGAAGAAAGTATCTCAAGCAAAATCTTGATTAAAAGAACAAAATTAAATGTTTTTCCCTAACCAATGCTATGCTCATCAAATATATTATTCCAAGTAATAGAATATGGATCTTTATGGAGCATAAATTTAAAATAATAATAATAATAATAATAATGATTGACAAAATAAAGGGTTGATGTATGTCTGGTTTTTTCCTTATGGACAAGATGCACTGTCCTGTAAATCAGCTTTTGTGCCACCAATTACAAGAGATAACAGGCAGACGTACCCATCACGAATCATGATGTAAAATTGAATGATGATGGTGTTGAGGTCCAGATGCATAAAGTAAAATGTAAACCCACTGAGTTATAGATAATCGCTTTGGAATAGTATACTCAGTTAACTCTTAATGTTAATTTGATGAGGGGACAGCTAAATGATTAATTTATTCAGAACAATATTAGACCAGCACTTCTGAAATTATTTCAAGAGTTAATTATGAAGCTGCAGAATGTTAAATAACCCAGAGGCCAGGACATTAATGGTGAAGGGAATATAAAATGTAGGTATGCGGAAGTGGGTGAGATTAAAAATGACTGTTTTACCCATACTTTTAAAAAGGTGATTTAATAAATAAAATAATAAATATAAGAGTAATAGACATTACACAAACTATGTAAAGCAATTATGTTTGCAAAACAGTGAACCAAACGGAGCATAAGATTTTATTTTCTTTTTTCAATGAATAACCTAGCAACCCATCAAAGACTCTAATTGAAAGGCTAACTAAGATTATCCAAGCAATAGAAAAGCCAAATAATATTATCTTATGCCATTTGCAATTAGCATTTTGCATATGAAAGTCCATGAAAATTATCTAATTTCTAATTGAACAATTGAAAAGCCTATGAAATGGTCCAGTTCAACAAAAGCTTAATCCAAGCTCAAACACCCCATTTCTGCAAGAGGAATATCTTGAAGGTTGAGCTAGACATTGTTTATTTAAAAAAAAAAAAAAACAGCAACCCAATTTCTACAGAGATCTGAAGGCAAGTTTTCCTAAATTAGTTCCCATTATTGCTGATAAGGATAATCCAATTCATTTCAGATATAGACCTGACACCTAAGATAACTCGGGGAATTTTAAGATCATAGTCTTTTGTTACCATCTTGAGTATCAAAGACTGAAGCAGAATTGTAAGGCGTTCAAAATCTAAACAGGTGTAGATACCTGGATTCTTGAGGGAACCAAATAATCTCGTGCACCTTCTGGAGTGGATCTAGACAGTATTGGAGTTTCAATCTACCTTGTGATCATAAAAGATAAAGATCAACACATAATACCAACCATCAACCTCAAAGCAACATTGGAGCAACATTGGAGGGGAGGAGGCACTAAAACTCAAATGATGAAGAGAGATAACAACACAAATGATGCACTCACTAGACATTACCTCCACAAAACCATGTGTGTCTTCTAGATATCTCCGAATGAGTTTAACCACTTTATGCCGCAGCAATATGTTGGAATTCATTTGGTGCCGCCTTAGATCAAGACATCGATACCTGCCAAGAAGAAATAACAAGTGATAGATCTGCCACAAACCTAAATAAATATAAACAACAAGAAACTTTACACAATAATAAAAGGACATTCTCTGATTCTCTTTGTTCCATAAAAGCTAGTGATAAAACAGAAAAAAAATACATAACCTTCTAACATGTCAAACATCAATCATAGCATCAATGAAACAAAGGCCCGAAGATCCAACACCACATTAGAGTAAGGGTATCAAACATGTGGATTTGCAATAGCACATTACTGAATGAGAAGTCTATTTTCCCAAAAGTTAAACAAAATAAATTAAAGAGAAAGTTTTGATATCATAATGATCACATTTTTATGGAACAGCAACCAGAATACATACAAATAAATCAATTATGAGCTTCATGCAACTTCATAAGTACCTCAAACGGATTTCTTCTTTAAGAGAATCTTTTGCATCATCAGCTGTAGTCACTAAGAATGGTAACTTCGACTTTACAGCATTTAATATTCGAACATTCTCTGCAGCAACCTACCACACATATACATTGAACATTGACGGATGGGATAAAGCAGTAAGTAAAAGATTTCAAACAAGATATAACAGATCATCAAACACCAATTGGTTTAGTACAAAATGGTTTTTTTTTCCTTCACAGACTAAGTAACAATCAAGGAACATGGGGAAGAATTGAAGAAAAAATTAAGACCTTTCATGTATAAAGAAGAATTTTTGGACAAGAAAAATTATTATAGAGGGCCATGCCATTCTTCCTTGCTAAGCCATCAAAAGCAACATATTAGGAGCAAACTCAAGCATCATAAGGCTATCAAGGACCATAAATTTCAAATTGTTGTTCAATCTATCTCTTACTCAAATTTGACAAATATTATAAAAGAAAAGGCAATATGTTAAACTTGCCACCAGCCAGGAATGCATTGGTCAACGCCTGCTTCTTCATAAGCAACCAAAACCTCTGAAGAGTTACTACTTAGTATCACTTTTAGAACTTAGTGTAATTTACAAAACAGAGTGTCAAGTAATTCTAAGTAATTAAGTACAACAGCAGAAGTGATCAGAAAGTATAAGATACATACTTCGGTGCTCAGACAACACAAAAAGTGGCAGAAATGCAAGTAGTTGGAAACTGAAGATTCATCAGAGTCACAGCCAATAGCTGTCAATCCTACTCTTAACGGAAATGTGATGCCCTGATTAAATAATGATGTATACCTCAATGAAACCAGTTTTCATTTTCTTGTTGATGGACTCATTTGGCCGAGACCTAACAATACCTTCAATGGCTACCACGTATTCAAGTCTCAGCTCATTGATAGTGGAATGAGCATCAGGAAATTCGTCCGGAAGGGCCGTAACCTACATTTTAATCTTAATCAGTACACAGGCCATTGTACAAATTATTGCAATGATAAAGTAGGAAAAGCAGGAAGAGTACTGAAACCTGCTGCCCTATCAGCAGTAATACTACAAATAGGAAAGCTCATCGAAGAGAAAAAAAATTGCAGTTTTTCCATTAATTTATTCAGTGTATTTCATTCTCTTTCTATCTACATTCTTCAAGAATAATTGGAATAGAAAGAAACAATTACAAGATGCACTAGCTGAGTACCTGAACGATACCGGTATGATCTCTGAGATTAAGAAATGTAAGGCCACCATGGACACGGTGAAGGGCAACCCACCCACAAAGCTGGACCCTTTTACCCACATCGCTTAAAGACAATTCACCACAAAAAGCATTCCTAGTAACCCATTCAAGAGACTCCTTGAGGGCAACAGGCGGTCGAGAACTGGATGTGAGTGTTTCAGAAGAAGAAGGAGGTGGTTGTATTGAAGGAGATGAGGAAGCAGACGCAGAAGCAGAAACAGAAAAAACAGTTCTGGATAAGGGAAGTGCCCTGGGAAGGGAATTAGAAATGCTGCAGATTAAGAAGAAGGATGGCTTAGGGCGAAGGGCTATCAAAGGCAAGGCTTTGAGAAGCAGAGCCATGTTGCTTTTGAAAGTGACTAGGACTGTTATGGATATTAATCTAATTCAGCACCTAAACACAAGAAGCAAGCTCAGAGAAGAGGAAAGAGATTGAAAAATCAAAGCAAATATATAATTTTCATTGGAGGAATCAAACTTGCTGGAAAATCAAGCAAAGAGAAACCTTCTATTCATTAAGATTACCGAATGAAAGAAACCCAGATAAATGATTGGGGAAAATATATGAATTCCAGAATACTCATTGCCCAGAATCAAAGAAAAATAAGTTGTAGAAAGTAAAACGCAGAACATAGCCCGCTGAATAGCGCGAGCAAGAGGATGAAGTAATTACTGCCGCCACAGACAATCCTGGCCAGCGTATGAGGACGAAGAGATAAGAATATTTAAACGACGTCGTCTGGTCGGCTTATGGTAAGATGGACCAATTAAGTGAAATTTGGGCTGAACATGGGCCTATAAGTGTCTTAATTTCTTGGGCCAACCATTACCATGCAATAAAATTATTGAACCATTCAACAATCGTTCAACTTGGGCCCGTTATTACAATACCAAAATGTTCAACTATATTTGATATACAAAATATTAAAAATCAAAATAGAAAATAAATATAATAAATGAAAAATAATACTTATATTTTTACAAAAATAAAAATAACAGATATCATTAAATAATAATAATAAGAACATAATAGATATTGTAAAAAATTCTCCCTCCCCCACTTGGCAAGGTTCAACAGAACAGTTTGCAAAAAGAAGAGACTTAATTGTCCCGAAAATAAAAAGATAAAAACAGAAACAGAAGGATGAGACTCACCCAAATTTTTGTAAGTGGTTGTTATTAGGTTTTTTTTTATAATAAACACATGATATATGAAAAAAAAATCTAATTATGTATCCTTTAAAAAATATCACTTATTATGTTTTTTATTAAAAATTTTGATAACATATACCATAAAATTGTACCTAAATTTATTATTTGCAAAATTACAAATTTGTTTCTGAAATTTTTATTGCTAATTTTACACACACACACACACACACACATATATATTGGGTTCAAAAACAATAATCATGTTTGTCTTTACAAAACACATACTAGGTTAACCACTGCACTGTAATATTATCATCTAATTCTGTTGTAAACCAACTGAATTATTAATTTCATGTGTTACTAATTTAATTTTGGACAACAATCTAAGTAGACTAGGTATTTATGAGTTTAATAAGTCTACACGTATAACATTGAAAAAATACATAATATAGTAGGAAATACTTTCTTTTCTCTAAAATTATGTTATTCCACATTTGTTGTGCAATGCAAGTGCTTATAATTATTCAAGAAATATAAAATATTAGGGAAAATTTTTCCAATAGTGCAAAACGTGGTCTTAAACACATTATATTATAAAGTAAAATAATCATTTAATCCTTAAAAGATTACTCTTATTTCAATTTAACTTTTTTAAAATAAAGCATTTTAATTTAATATTTAATAAATAAAGAAATTAATCAAAATAATCCATATATTAGTGAATAATAGATTTTCTAACATGACATAAATGGAAGTTCCCATTATCATTAATTTATTATCTAAATTTCTTACCCATATGTCTTTTTTTCTTTTCTCAGAATGGTTTTTTTCCCCCGGAATTTCTTAAGGCCTACCTAGTAATGTTGCGAAAGGGCAGTCTAGATATGCATTTAGTATATTCCCTAAAAATAGGTCCCTCGCCGAAACATGTGCAAGTAACCCAACTCCAAAGAGAACAATATCCTTTCATTACTTCACCATATAAGTGAATATGAGATGCGGATGAACTAAATTTTAACCTGGCTTAATGTATAGACTAATTTTAAATTAATTTAAAAATTAAAGTTGATTGTCCAAACCTAACCTCACCCGATTTAGTATTGGGGTAGGGTTAGGTTTGTAGCAAGTTACTTGATTTTTTTTTTTTTTTGATAAAAATTATAAAATAATCATCAAATATATATATAAATTCTTATAAAGTTATATTTTATCTTTAAAAAATTAAAATATATATATATTTTTTGATAAACTTTTTAATTTTTTTATTTAAATTTTATATCAGTCCAAGCCAATATGACTCTTAAAAGCAAGTTTAATGCTTAACGCAACTCTTTCTTCTTCTTTTTTAACTTATAATACAATCTAACTCGATTTGGTCAAATAAGACCTAGCAAGTATTATGAGTCTCTGGGTTAATATGCACTTTTACTTCACTAAATAGATTTTGAAAATTTCGGTAAAATAATGTTGAATAAGAAAAAATGATAGTTAGACAAATTTAGTTTAAATTATAAGGTAATGGTCATGAAAACTTTGTTCATACCATATTATAGCAAGTTCATTAAATGTAGAGTGCCGATGATTTTGTCTGATAAAAGAATCATTTTAATCTCAACAAATTTATAATAACAAAATTAAAATTTATTTTTAGGCAATTAAATTGATAAATGAGTAATTTTAAAAAATTAAATTATTAATTTACTCTTTATTAGGTATATGGTATAGCTTTGGTTAACAACTGCATATATATTTTGGTCTTATTGGAATTTTAAATTTATTCTCTACATTCTCATTTCTACAATACAGTTATAGCAAAGTTTAAGCCAAACATGCATTGTAGGAGCATTTCTTGCACTTTTCAATTATGGAATAAAATAATGTAAACACCATCCATAATTTTTTCCTTGTGATTCTATATGTGTTTCTTTGCAGCGATGCAAAATTGGAAGATTTAAGAAAGTTGCGTCTCAGATAATACAAACATGATTTAATTGCACAACTGAGAGTTAACCCAAAAAAAAACAAAGCGCGCATTACATCATCAGTCTATTTGTAATAGGGTATAAATCACACCATCTTAATTATTTAATAAACTAATTGAAGCCCAATGATTAATTTAATAGCTGTAGGTTAGAAGAAAATTTCTAAATCATAAATGAAACAAAATTAGCTTATACACCAACCTTAGGGGAAAATTGCAAATTAGTCGCGGTTTAGAAAATTATATATATATATATATATATATATATATAAAAGAAATGCGACTTCTTTTTATAAATTAATATATTATATCTTCAAGTAATTAACTTCAATATTCAATAAAAAAATTGTAACAATATAACTTATGAATATGAAATAAAGAATACAATAAGCATTGTATATCAATTTAAAATAAAGATATCAATGAGGTTTGACATGGAGTTGTTAAAGTCATTTTCAGGATTGATAAGTTTGAATTCCGATTAGAGTTAAATTAACCAGAAAAGTAAAATAAACATACTTTATGTCTCTAGATATCATAAATAAGTTTAAATATTTCAATTATATATATATATATATATCCATTTTATATTAGTAAATAAAAAAATTCCAATAGAGAGCCCTATCTAACGAAGGGGAGAGAGAGAGTTAAAATTGAAAGAAGGGGTCACTTCAACTAAGATTTTTGGATTAAATATAAAAATCCTAACTGGTTAATAAAAATGAAATTATTGACATTAAATCTACGTGAATTTCAAAAATATAAAATCGGTGTAATATAAACTACCAACTTAATAACATATATATATATTAACAACTCCTATTCCAGTTTTGAATTAATATATATACACACACACACACACACATATATATATATAATGGAGCCCCATTATTGTGCATCCCTCGTGGCAAATTGAAACTATGAAGAGCCAGATACGACCTAGATGGGCAAAGCAGTGACAAGCAGCCAGCACCAGATACGACCTAGATAGGCAAGTGGCGACAACTGACAAGCCATTCCATCTTATAGTCCTGCGAACATATAATTAAGCAGGTGTGTTGAAAGGGAGAGCTAAGAAAACGTAGCTTTTTTGTTTCGGTGTTTATAGCAACAAAACCATAGGAGCCGTCGCTAACAGCTAGCCTAACTCTATGTCCCACTCCCACTTGGCACGTCAAATTTCTAGTCTTTTCATTTCATGGGCTTCTTTTGGCTGGTCCTTTCCAATGCTAATCAAGGTGGTAAACAAATCCATACAGCCCGGTCCCCAACCTTGTTTCCTCACAATTATATTATATTTTTAGTTTTATTTGATTTGTATAAAATTGCATGTTATTTGATACATAAATAAAATGATAGATAATGTATATGGTGAATGAAATGATTAGAAATTATTTTGTATCTCAACTTTAGAAAAAATATTAAAAATGATAAATATTATTGAATAATAATAACAAAAGTATAATAAATATTAAAAAAAATTTGTCACAATTATAATTTTAGTATAATGAGATTCATATGTATCAAGTCAATATACTAACTAATTTATCATTTAAGTATGATGATTGATGTAATTTTTTCAGTTATTGATCGTATTTAAATATATGTGAGAGATGTGTATAAATTAATGATTTGTTAGGTATATAAAATATAATAAAAATAAAAATAAAAATAATTTTGAAGGTTAAAAAATGATCATTGTACTCTTATTTTAAAAAACTAATAAAAATAAAAATTATTAAATAAAAATTATAAATATATAATAAACATTAAAAAAAACAACAATTAAAGAAAAGACAAAAATTTTGAATAGAACAAATTAAACAAAACAACTCCCTAGCCTTGCATGTATGCTCCCACCTCACTCTCTAAAACCCATTTATTGCAGGTAGGTCATCCATTTAAATTATACAGGCAAATGATGATAGGACTAATGTGGTTGAGGCTTTGGAGGCCATTCCCATCTCAATTTTTTTAATTCATTTATAATTTTCTTTATAAGGAATATTGTATACATTCACAATTTGGGCAAAAACTTGATAAAAATTGAACCGTTGGTACCTTTAGGAAAAGAAAAAAATTGAAAGAAAAGAGAATATGATAATATGCACCTTGTTTAGAAGTTTAATTTTTGGAGGGAAAGGAAATAGTGAAATTTCAGTTAAGTTTTCTTAATATCCATTTTTCAATATTTTTAATTTCCCCAATTTAAAGAATTTTGAAAGAGATTTTAATCACAATTAATAAACCATTATGCCCTTCAATACTAAAAATATTATATGTATACACACGCGCGGTAAATATAGACCCACACATGTATACGATGATTAATACACCCTTTTATATTAAAAGCTTTATCCAGATGCGTATATATTTACATATGCACACATTTATGTATATACACAAATATAAGCATGCGTGCGTGCACATGTGGGTATGCATATATATATATATATATATATATATAAATGCATGGATACGTATATATACATAATTGTTTAAATATACAAATATATATGTACATACATACACATTTATAAATGTGTATATTATGTGCATATATATAAGATTACGTTAATTTACATAAAATTATCAAAATTCTAAAAAATATTATTCAACTTTTAGTAATGAATATATAGCCTTATATTCCATTGTTAGCCAAATACTAAAAAATATTATTCAACTTTTAGTATTCCTAAAAACGCAGGAGAGCCAAATACTCCATTGTTGCTATGGAAAGAGGCTAACTGTTGGGGATAGCCTAATATTGTTCTCATCTTGCCCTTGCCTCATATTAAAACGTTAGGTGACTTGAGCTATTGTATACCCACACTATTTAATGGAGAAGCGTCATCCACCACGTGCAAAGGTCAATTTGCCTAGTGTCTCCCATTGCTTTTCTTCCTTCGGCCACCGTCCACCCGATCTAAGGAGATTCCGATGAAGAAGTTCTGTGTCTCCCCTCACTTCTTCCTCCTCCAATTTACCCTCTGCAATTCACGCCGAAAAAACCACACCTAAGAAAGTCAATGACGCACAATGAAAGCGAAGACGACGAGCTCGGGTTGGCTGCTACATTGTTTGTATGGTTGACGTTCAGAGCTTCCCTCTTTGAATTAGGATACAAACAAGGATTTCTCCAATTTCAGGACTGTTCCAATTAAAATTAAATAATATTTTATAAGTTTTTTTTACTGAGGGAAATTTTTTACATTTTCTCACACTTCTTTTTCATTCTTACTTTATTCTTATCTTACCAAACAAAAAATATATTTACATTCCAATTCCTTTTCAGAGCATATCAAGCATGATTTTGATTGCAACATTTCATTCCATTTATATTCTTATTCATATTCTCATTAAAAATCATTGTGTGTATCAGACAAGGCATAAGTTAATTGACCCAGCTTTCTTATTCAAATTCTCTTCTCTATCACTCATTTGCACGTTACTCAAACGCACACACGTGAATGAATATCAGTGATTGATTCACATCTACATGAGATATCTTTCTGCGATGTGGCGAATATAAATGATTTTCATTTGAGTATCACGATAGAAAAAATTGAATTAAGTGAGATAATTTAAATTAGTACATAACTTCCATAATGCACAAAATTAATTATAAATATATATTTTTTTGTGATGTGTGTCACAAGTCATATAACCTTATGTTTAATTATGTGGCATAGTACGTAGGTGAGTTTTTTGGTTTTTTGGGGGGGCCAAAAAGTACGTTTGCTGAGTTGTGTTCCAATATTTAGCCAGCTTTCCCTCCATACATGTCATTTATAAATTGGTAGAATGCTTAATATACATTGTCTGTTATATTTGTTTTATATATTTGAAGTAACTAACTATAGCTGTGTGTGTGTGTGTATATATATATATATATATATATGCGAGGATAACTTACTTAGGAGGTGATCAAGAAATCCACGATAATATATAGCAAAACACAAAATATCTTTATTTATATTCAAATCTGACAGCAAGGGTCAAATATATATAACAAAAAAGTCATCTTATTAATATATTTTTATTTGTTTCTTGATCTTGAGAAAATGAAAATTTAAATCTAGAACATATTATTAACTACTCATTCCTTCCACAGTACAATCTCATACTTAGTAGTTTAATATTATTTATTTCTCTTATATTGCCCTTGTTATTTTAATAGCATTATTAAAAAAAACACCCTAATCTGACTGCTGCAATGTTGGAAATACTATTATATCACAAAAAAACAAAGGCCAGAGAATAGAGCCAAATATCCATGCTGGTGCATATTTATATATGTTGACGGCTCATATGGATACATGCATTGTGAAACCATATATATATATATATATATATATACACCAAATATATATCGTCCATAATTTATAAGATTACGTACCCTCCATTATATTAATTTAACAAAAAGTTCTCCCCACCACGTGCCACTTAACCAAGCATAATCATTTTTAAAATTTAGGTAGCTGGTGCTCTCTCCAAATTAAAAATATTATATATGAAGGAGAAAAGAACAGACAGCATCTTTATGATTGAAAAGAGAAGACTAATGCTTTTCGATCAAAATATCATTGCGGGGGACCATATAATTTATAGTACTGTGATTCGAACAATTTCTTCCAATTAATTTTATTTAAAATGTATGTGGGTGAATTTTAATCACTTATATTTTTCAACTTTATGCACTGAATTCATAACCCTTCTAACATAATAATCAATATATAATGCTCATATCTACTTACATGCATAACGATTAATTTATTTCCCAGAGAAAATCGAAGTGTTATGTGACTTGTATGCGCTGCATTAATTCAATGTCCAATATTAGAGTTACTTTCCTAATTAATTAGGATTTATCTCCTTTAATGTACAAGTGTATGCAATGTAACCATTGATAAAAAATGTTAAAAATAATTTTGATGTCAAATGCATAAGTTACTATTAAGTTATAATTTATATTTTGTAATTTAAACAGTTAATTTTCTTATCAACAATGATGTTACTTTTTTTGGGGGGGGGGGGAATGTCCAAATTTTTCCTATAATAGCAAATTGGATTAATGCATTTAAATTAAATTTGTTTTAATCGTTGGTACGTAATTTTGCCATTAAGGAATTAATGAGGAGCATATTTGGGTAAAAAGTTGTTGTTGGTCGTGTTATGGGTGATTGATGACTAGACTAAATTAGATTCTCTCTTTATATGTTGATTGGCCTCCTACGCTACTTTCACATCCTATAACAATTAAAAATGCCGTCAAAGGTGGCAAGTCTCATTCATACATATCTGCATGCATTGCCTATTTTTATTTTATTTTATTTTGGTTAAAAAAAATAGATGAATGAAAATAATTTAAAAAGTTGTATAAACATCATAATTGAAGGGAAAAAGGGGAATTATTCATACATGTGAAGATAATAAAGGATGTATCTCTTGGCCCTGCAGTTTCCATCTTTAATGGTGAAATCCGGTCGATATGATAAGGATTGTTGTGGACCCTTTCAGTACCTAATCATCTCATTTGCGTTTTGAATCATGATTTTTCATTACGTTATGCAGAAAAGTATCTGTGACAATATTTGATTGCGACTAATTAATATCTGAAATTTTCAATAGTGTACTAGAAAAATTAATCTGGGGTTAACTATAAAGAACTATACGTGATCAATCCCAATTCGTAATTAATTTTGAATTAGTACACCAATAATTCCATTTACAAGGCCGGAAAGGTTAAACTTTGAAAGATAGATCCCGTAAGAGTAGTGTATGAAAAGAAATGGATGCACGATTACTTTTAAGTAGCATCTTGTGCTTCAGAGAGTGAATAAGTGTCATTAATTATTCAATTTTTTATATAAAATAAATTATTTGATAATTAATTATGACAGTGTAAAACCATCTTGTTTTCTTGTATTAATTAATTATTTACACTTTACTCTCTCAAATATAAAAATGTACGTATCTGTATTCTATTGTGAAAAAAAAAAGCACTCAATATACGTCTGCACTTTTAAAGTTTTGACCTAAAGTCCTTTTTTTTTTCCCCACTTTTCACAATCATCGCAACCCAATTTAGAATTACGTTTTTTATTTATCAATAATTACCCGAAAGTTGAAATTCAAAGGAAAAAAACAAAAATAGCATTTCACCTACAGAATAACATTCAAAGGCATCTTATGATGATGGATGTCGCATTATGATAGGAGGGCCAAAAGGCTAAATGTTTCCTCAAGGGTTGAAGGACGCATGCGAAAGTTAACGTTTACCAACAACATATCATGATTGAAGTACTGAATTCTCGGCAAACTTATTCAACTGAAAGTAAAATAAACTAATTCCAAAAAAAACAAAAAAAAAAACAAAAAGAGTAAAACAAAGTAACAGTTTCATTTCTGTTTTTCTATTGTTTTGGTGAATTTCTGTTTTTCTATTTTTATAAAACCAAAAAGCTAACAACCACAAATACACTCCATATTTAAAATTAAAAAAAAAAAACTACAGCAAGACCAAAATATACATACAAGGAGGATTCACAATTCACACTACCCCATTTGATTTGCACTGTAAACTATATTTCAGTCACTCTCAGAAGTAATCAAAGAGGACGGTCAGGAGTTGATCAAAGTTTTCCAGGCGTTCCCTCGTTAGCGTAATTATTTACCAGCGCTAAGGCATTACTGGTGAACTTCTTCACCTTCGTGACCTGATCGCATACATCCGTCTTCACCGGAACGTCCGGTACGTCCTCGAAGCCGTCCGTACATGTCTCCTCGTCTGTCAGCGCCGCGCTCATCCACGTCTGCACGTTGCTCATCTGGAACTTGAACGACTCCTCACCGGCGCCAGCGGCTCCAATCTGACGCATCTGCTTCAGCGAGTCGCGGATTTCGTCGACGGCGTCTCCGACGTTGGTGAAGCAGTCGTGAAGGGCAGAGGCGGCGCGGGAGTTCGCACCGTAGTCGGCGTCGCGCGTGAGGTTGGAGATGTAGGAGGCCATTCGGTGAGCCTTGGAGAGGCTCACGGAGATGGCGACACGAGCGAGGCGGCCGGGGTTCTGCTGGACGGCATTGGCGTAGCGAGAGAGGGAGGAGTAGCAGACGTCAGGGTAGAGGGTGGTGCCGCAGCTTGTGCGGATGAAATCGGTACTGTTGGGGGAAGCGGCGGTGGGGCCGGTTGTGTAGTCGTCGCCGGCGGTGGTGGTTGGGTGGAGGAAGAAAAATGTGGATGAGAAGAGGAGGAGGAGAAGGCGTTGGTTTGTCATGGTTGGTTCTGTTTTGGTATTGATTGGCTTCGTCCTTCGGGATTGGCGTTTTCGGAACATTTTTGCGTGGGAGGGTTTAAGTAGGCAGGGTTGATCTTACTTTATGACCACTATCATTGAAAGAATTACGTTAATGCCACCGATCCGTTTCATTTGCCCACAAAGTAAAGAGCATTGATTCCATCCCCTTGTGGTTTTTAATGAGAGTAAATTACTTTCTTTTTCTATTGCTTAAATTACATAATTTTTTTAATTTAAAAATTCACATGATTTTTTTAAATTAAAATATGGTCAAAATATATTTAAAATTGATATTAGTTTATTTTATTATAAATATAACTTAATAAAGATATAACCTATTAAAAATATTTTTTTTAAAATTCTTATTTTAATATTATTTATATTGTGTTAAAGATTATAAGTTTAATTTATTCTAAATTTTTAAATTTGATTATATTTATATGAGTCAAATATAGCTTTAATAATTATTATATTATATAAATAAATATATAAAATTATTTTTGTCAAAATAGGAATAGTTATAATTCATCTTTTAATTAAGAAAAAAAGAGCATAGATTTTCAAAATATTAAATAAAAAAGTCTTATAATTTGGATGTCTCTAAAAAGAATGTAGTATAATTTACTCTTTTAATAACTAAAATATCATTGTTAAAATATAAATTAATAAAAATCTTGTTTAATTTATTGAATTAATTTAAAAAAAAATTAAAGGATTTCTCTATTTTTTCACAAGAATTTCTTATATTTTTGTTATCATGTTATCTAATTAAAATATAATAAGTGTATTGTTCTCCTATAATATTATGATAATTGTATATTTTTAAATTAAACTATACACTTATTATAATATTATTAAAAAAGTATATATTTATTATATTTTATTTAAAAAGCCATATTTCAAA
Source organism: Erythrophleum ivorense (assembly GCA_026724425.1). Taxonomy (NCBI): domain Eukaryota; kingdom Viridiplantae; phylum Streptophyta; class Magnoliopsida; order Fabales; family Fabaceae; genus Erythrophleum; species Erythrophleum ivorense. The sequence goes on from JAIUCV010000009.1 coordinate 49,551,302, forward strand.
GATATATGAAGTTGCACGTACGTTTTTTCTTTTACAAAATTCAATATTATCTTCAAATTATTACATAATTACACTCTCTTTTATAGAAAATGTTCATTCAAAATTTTATACTTGAAATACGTTAAAAAAATATAGAAGTTGATAAAGATTTACTATAATATCTAAATGAATAAAATGGAAAGGAGATTTCTTTAGAAACAAGAGACAAACAAAGAAAAAAATAAATAAATAATAGGAGGCAGGCATGTCTAGTAATTGTAGGCGAGAAGAGAGGCATTATTTGGTGTGAGAAAATATTCCTTCCGTTCAAAATGCAAGTTATTTTTAATAGGTTTATGATTTTTTTTAAAAAATAATTATATTCTTAAATTTTTTAAATATTACAATATTTTTTTAATCTTACTCTTACTACCAATATAACTGTTATCATAAAATGAAAATTTTCAATGCAATTGTTATTAAATACAGTACATTATGAAAGAATAATAATAATAATTGATAGGTAATTTATATTTTAGACAAAAAAAATATTAAATTACGTGACTATGGGTTGTGAGTGGAACGGGCGTGCAATGAGAAACCAAAGGTGCGCTGTCCCACTTCAGTTTTGCGGCTGGTGCTGCCACATTCGCATCAACGGTCAGCTTCCACTCTTTCACAATTTCAACGGTTGAGATTAACATCACCTAAAAAGCATTCCTTTTATTCAACTCACATAACCTTTGATCTTTGTCTTTTCAGTCCCCGCAATGATTTACGTTCCATCCCAATCTTATCTTATACTAGGAAATATTTAAGAGACAAAAACACTATTATACAATATTTAAATTCATAATATATTACAATTACGTGTATTTAAATTATAAAAAATCATAAGGGGTTAATTTAACGGTGAAAGCATACAAATGACGTATGAGAATTGGATATGTCGAAAATTTGAATATTAATTATGTCAATTTTTCAGTGTTAGGGCACAAGTTGAAAAAGATAAGATCAATTATTTTGTTACACAAAAAGTTTGTGTATATCTTTGAATAGCTATACAGTCTATACTTATATAATTGTGTGTGTGAGGAAAACTTGTAGGCAGACTCATTTTGTTAAATTGATAAATTAAATTAATTATGAATATATATGTAATAAATCTACCTAAAATATTTTATACTAATATGACTTAAAGGACTTTCAGTGCCTATTTTTCCCAAAAACTATATATCATATCGATAAAAAAAAAAAAAGATTAGTAACTACTTCAACTGATAAAGAGTTTGATAGAAGAGTGGAAAGTTTTAAAAATTGATTATAATTTAATTTTGAAATATTTTATTTTAAAATAAATAAAAAGTCTTAACATGTATTTTAGTACATTCCAACCCACTAGAATATTTATATGTTTGTTTATAAATAAATTATTTTTTAATTACATAAATAGAGATAAAATTCAATTACATTAAGCTCCCCACAATTTTAAAAATTGATATTTGGCGGCTAGTGTTAATTAATTATGAATTCATTGGCACTTATGGTATTCGACAAACACTAGTGCAACTATTCACGCATGCATTTTTTTAAGATAAAAAGTTAGATGTCATATATATATATAGATATATACAAACCAAATATTAATTTAATTGGAGTGGAATATAAATGCTTACACTTCTAGTAGTAGATAAATGCATAATTTTTAAGAATAAAGATAAAAATAAAAAACAAAAAGATAATTTTGTGAATGAAAAATGATTCACATATAATTTTTTTAAAAATAATAAAAAGATTAAATAGTAATTATAAAAATATAATAAATATACAAAATTTTCATATTCTTTTTCTCTTTGGAGAGGCTACCAAACGGCACCATGATGACAAAGAGTAGAAGAGGAAGAATGGGCAACTGCCAAACAAAGCAACAAAGACGTGGGCGACCAGGCGGAGAGGCACCTTTCATGATGAGGGCGCGCGGTTTTGGGTTGTTAGTTAGGAAGTTGGAGGCTTGTAATGTTTTTCACACTTGTCCACTACCCATTATTGCCAAAGCGTCACACTTTTGCTCTTGCTTTTAACCACATGTATGCATAGTGGGTTCCCTTTTCGTTCCACGCACTATCCATTTTCCACCATGCGTCCCTTCGTTTGCTATAATGCCTTCTTACCACCACCCTTTTTATCTTTTGGCCTCATGGACCTTATAATTGATTATGACTCCAATTTGTGAATTTTTCATGTTTTTATATTTCAACATATATAAGATCTTTCGCTAATATCTAATTCATATTTCTTGTTATTTGATTACATTTAGTCACTTAATACAGATACAATTTTTTTTTATGGAATAAAAACCAGAACTTGCGATAAAGTCTAAGTTAGAAGTGCTGCTTAATTAGGATTAAATTTAGATACATTTATTTATATTATATTGTTATTAGGTTCTTCAATAAATATATAAAGTATAAGTGTTTTTTTTATAATAAACATTACTGATATCAACAGGGCATGAATTTATTATTAAGTCTCTTAACTCACGATTAATATAAATTCGAATTACTGTCAAATTCGAAACAAGAAGAGTTCTTTCAAAAGCGTTAGAGTAAATTTTTTTATATATATAAAAAAGGAAATTTCGATCATGTGATACTAAAATAGTAAAAACAATAATTATTTTATAAAGAACCTGATAATAAGAATTTAAAAATTGCAAGTTTTGTTTTTCTTATATTATTTAACATCAGCCGACCTATCCACAAAAAAAAACACAATTTGGCCATTAAGGACTTTCTGCCCTGGTCGGAAAGCACATCTATTCTAAGCATATATATATATATAGTGGAATGTAGCATGCTCATGCTTTAATACTTCAAGTTTTAGACGGACTTGGCTATCTGCTATCTAGTGTGGAGTGGCTTGCAAGGGAAGTTTGCTTTTACCTATCGTGCTCTGTTCATATTGAATCATGTATCTCAATATGTGCATGCATATACATTCAAAGAGTCAACTGATCCTAAGCTTGTTGCATGAGCAGGTACTAGGTGATTCTTACTTAACTACACTATTTCAGTTTGCTGTTCACCAGGATTAGTAGATAATTATTGATTTCTTGGAGTGAAAAAAACCATCAAGTTTGTGATTTATTGACCAAGGTTTGAGATAAAGTACTGAACTTAATTTATTGGCCCTACTTGTTGTGAAATCCAGAAGACAAAGCACTTGGGAGACTGTAAAAAGAAAAAAGTGAAAGCCATATATGTATGGTCATATCTCTGATGCCCACCATGCGAGATCAATTGAAGCAACTCTTGTTTAAGTACAAGCTTTAAGGACAACGCAATGAGATTCTTCTAAAAGAAGAGCACTAATTATATGCTCTCCGCAGCAAAACATTTCGTTAATAAACTCTCCCGATCAATTGCAAGTTATCTAGAATATTCGGTGTTTGAGTGCTTTGAAGCCACAAATTAAATAGTAGCTAGACAATAATAAAGCACAAAGTCATATTTGGTTTGAAAGACAGTGAGTTGGTGAATCCATTGACAATAACTTATTTACCTAATCACGGATGCAGCGGCGCAATTGACTATTATGTGAGAAAAGGAAAAGAGAAGGGTAGGAGACTCTTTTGGATAAATAATGTCTCCATAGTACATTCGATAGTACTGTTTCTATTTGTTAGACTCATAATTACAACAGAGTTAAAATGATTTTGTATGGCTTATATATAAGACACTATGTTCAATAATGGTACCCCTTGACGCTTTCATTCCTATCCCACCGTTATCACATAGGCTACCCAATTGGCAATGGTATCTTGTATATAGATACTGAACTTTTGGAAGGTGCCAGTGATCATGAAAAGAGAAAACTGGCACAAATTGAGAAATCGAATGTAAATTTTATTCAATTGGTGCTGTCAAAATTAAATAATAGAAAATATAAATGAAATAGGAAAAATAACTAAAATACCCTCAAAACACGCTTAAAGGAAGAATTTTGGATTAAAAGAACTCGATTGCTACAATTATATGCTCAGAAGAGAATTTTCTGTTGATATATAATAAAACTCAAAACTTTTCTCAAATCAAAAGTTGTATATAACAATTTGAAATCACAGTTTTCTTATTTAACTTTTGGGCTGTTTGTTTGCATTTCTAACATTCGTTTTGTTCCATAAAATCATTTTCTAGATATTTTACTTCGGACGCATTTATTGTAATATGTGTATTTGATTTTTCAAATTATTTCTTGAATAAACATAGTTGAAGAAACTTTAAAATATGATTATAATAGTATGAGTATGAGTGATTTGATTCAAAGTTAGTATTACAAGAATTTGTAAGCATTAGAGGTTATCTCATTAAAAACTTTTTTTTTAACATTACAATTCAGTACAGTAGTTGGAATCATATTAAATGAAATTAAAGAATTCATGAAGAAAATTCTAGTAGCGTGACGCTGGGAAATTAATCTATCTAAAAAATTTGAACATGTAATGGTCGCACATGCAATCACACCCAACACTAGATTAGCCCCATAAAGTTTACAAGTTAATCTTATGTCTAACTATACTCTGTTATAAATTTTACATAAAGAACAGTGTCCTTCGAGTTGCCATATACTTTGTGTGTGTGTGTGAAGAAGTAATTTTCTTATTATAAATTGTATTATTAACACATGATTCTAGTTTGACGTGAGAAGCAAGACAAAGAAAAATGTGGTTGTGTTATATGGATAGACAAGAATCACAGAAAAAGCAATTCAGATAAGAGGGAGAGATGTGAAATTTTGCTCAAAACAAAGAAAAGGAATATCTGAATTGGACGTGGGAGAAAGGTAGCTCTTTCGTGTGGAGCTCTAGCTAGGCTTGAGTCTTGAGAGATGACCCACCCTGCATGCATACACATGCATCCGTGCCCGTCACTGTCAAATTAATGGACAATTAAGAAGGCGAAGAAGACTCCACGAATTAGGGATCGATCATTACAAAATTTAGCTGTTAATTAACTATATGATCTTGTTTAGGTGGGAATGGTGGGGTCTCCTTTGAATTATTGAAGTGATTTCCCATTGGACCTACAAAAAACCTCAAACTGCCAGATATATAGTATGAGTTAAGATAGAGCGTCTAATGAATTAATAGGCTAAAGCTGAAATGAAAATTTAGATGGATATTCTAATTTTAATCGATTTTAACTTTCAATTTAAAAGAAGTTTTAAATTTTATTCTATATTTGCAAAAAAAAAATTTTAAGGCTCGTCGTTGTCCCAATGTAGTAAATTTGATTGAAGTCATTTCCAAATCTAAAATCTTCCCTTTTCAAGTGTTTTGGATCTGTTTTGATATCCTTCCCTATTTTTTTGGTATATTTTGTTTTTATTTATTGCTCAAAAATAAATTAGTCGAACATATAATTACCTTTTTGTTCAATTTGATAACATTTTTTTATTAATAAAATTTCTAAATTTTAATCTCTGAAATTTTTTGTTCCATTTTTTTTTTCATTTTTACGTGTTCTTGTTGCTTCAAAAACTGTTATGATGGTGCGGTTTTTCAAATGAGTTCACTGACGTTAATGTATTTCACACTAAGCTCTTAAGATAGGTACGTAAAGCTAAAATTCGAAGATGAGAAATTTCTATGGCTTTGTTTTTATTGTGTGTTTTTTGGGCCAGAGTTATTGTATGAGATATTCGTGAATGTGGCAACATCATGTATGGCCATTTTAGCTAGGAGTAAAGTAGGTCACATTAGAGAGAGAGAGATTCATAAGTTAGGTTTTATGTCGCTATTTATTACAATTGTATCAAAGAGAAAGTCGACATGAAATTAAGAGATGAAGAAATGTACAGAGAAGAAGAGAATATTTTGTTTCATGCTGAGCTAGCAGATTACATCAGTACTTACAGAGATAAGAGTAAATAGCAGACTATACCTACTATCGCAACAGAAGGCTTACAACAGCTTCTAACTGATTCCGTTAACTAACATGCTCTCTATCCATTTCTTGCAAATGAAGGGGTTAAGAGGAGGGTTCAACCCAAAAGGCAAATCTGTTAATTTGAAGAAATAGCAGCCACTATTCTTTTTTTTATTATTATTTAAATATTATTTTAGTTCTTAAACTTAATTTATTTCAATTTATCGACGCTGAAGTCAAGCTTTCATGGATCACACAATTTGAATTCTGTAGATACGTATGGTTACTTAACTTTTGTTTCTCCTTAATTAATGATCCGGTTGCGTTGATGCTATATAATTCTTCTACTATGGACACTAATTTATAATTAAAAATTTAACTAATTTGATATGAAAATATAAACAAAACTTTTAATTGACAATCAATATTTTGTCACTAAAATACTTATTTGTGACGTAATATCTTGTTACTAAAACTGTAATTTGTTCACTTATAACCAAAATGTTGTGGCACTAGTGATATCACCGATAAATTAGTAGAAGGTTAACAAATGTTGTAAATGTGAGACTTGTTTTAAAATTAAACCTATTAATATTAATTTCTTTAAATAATACTACTAGACAAAATTCCATACCATTTATAACTATGGAAGCAGATCCCCTAGGTCTATACATATGATCTAAACTGTTTAGATCAGATTTTTTTTTTATAAATTTTGATATTTTTATTTTAAAAAATACAAAATATAAAATTAAATTAATATTTTAACTACATATTTTTATAAAAATAATAATTTAAATAAAAATATAAAATATAAAATATAAAATTTGGGCCGTCCAAATATTATTTAAAATTTGTACGGTCCAAATCACATCTCAAGTCAGGAGATCCTTGAGATGTGCAGGAGATTCGGATCCTATAACTATATCAAATCCAAAAAAAAAAGCATGTAACTTCTTTGAAACCGTCTAGATTTTATTATACTTTATTTAATTTTTTTAAATATTAAATATTATTTTTTTAAAATTTATAATTATAAAATTATTTTTATTTTATATATTACTTTATTTAAAATTAAAAAAATTCAAAAAATAAAATAAAATCTAAATAGTCCAGATACTCTTTTAAAATAAGAACATTGCATGCTCTTATTTTGAAAGAAGAGAGAAATCACACGCAAAAATAAAAAAATAAAAAAATAATATTAAGAGGCTTGAAAACTTTTGTCTATTATAAATGATACCATGTTTATAACCATCTCATACTTACATCTGCTTGTTATAAATTTCTATTGATTAGTTAAAAGTCATAAATTTAAATATAATTTTGTTAATATAACATATTATATATATATATATATTAAAATTAATTTTTTTTTATGGTTATAATTAAAATCATCAGTTCGACTATCGATTACAATGGTTCAACCAATTGATTTGTAGCCTAATAATCTCTTTAATTTAATGTTTAAGCCGAATCTTAAAACATTGCTTATATGCTCAATAAAAATATTTTTCCCAATACCTGAAGCTTCCCAGACTTTAATAAAGAGCAACTAGCGTAATTAGAATTTGATAGTTGAAGTTTTGGACCAACTTATCTAGTATGGATTAGCTTGCACGGCAAGTTTTCTTTTACCTATTGTACTGTGCACTCGATAGTGCTCATATTGGATCATCTCGCTTAATATTTGATGGAATGAAAACCATGGAATCAGTGATTTCTTGGAAAAAGTTTGAGATAATACACAAGTTAATTTGGCCCTACTTGTTGTGAAACCCAGAAGAGAAAGCTAGCACTTACGGGAGACCTGTAGAAAGGGAAAAAAGTGAAAGCCATACATGGGGTCATGTCCGCGATGCCCACCATCATCAATTGAAGCACCTCACGACACAGGCTTTAAGTACAACGCAGTAAGATTCTTCTAAAAGATGACCCTTAATTACATATGTTCTCTGCAGCAGCAGTACACGTTTCGTTAAACTCTCTCCATCAGTCCCAACCAAGCTACAATTCATCGGATTTAGATTCTCTCTAATCCTACGATGATAGGAAGGGATTTAGTGAAGTAGTTTCTAAGTCTTTTTTTTTTTTTTTTTCAAAATTTGGATTCTAAATAGTAAGTTTGAAAATAAAAAATTATTAACTATAAATAAAAATTATACTTAAACCTAAATAAATAATAATAATAAAAAAAGCTATTTTCAACCTTAACTGGATTCCTTCCAATCACTGTAAGACTGGAGGGGATTCAAATTTGAATTCATCAGTGTTTACTATTGAGTGTTGAAATGTGCAACAAAAATAAAATAATAATATTATAAATCTGAAAATATTATGTATTTATTACAAATAAAATTATATTTTATTAAATATCTTGATTTATTTAACAATTAATAATTTTTAATAGATTTAATTTATTTTGTATAATTAATGAGTACAATTACAATAATAAATTTAATAAAATAAGCAAAATATTAGTATTTAATAATTATTTATACACGATGTTACCGATTCATAATTCCATCCCCACAAAAGTAATACCCAGACGACAAAAGCCCAAACATCATTAAATTTGGTTTGAAAGGCGGTGGTTTTCTAGGTAAATCCATTTTGACAATTCCATAATGACCAAATCACGGATGCGACGGCGTAATTGACTCTTCGTCTTTTGATGTGAGAAGGGATACAGAAGATTAGGAGACATCTCTTGGATAATCGTTAAACATAATTACGACAGAGTTATAAGAATATTTGTTGGTATTATTACAATTGGCTTGTAGTTGATGTCCGAATCAATTTTCTCGTAATTCAGTTAAAGCCAAACCTATCTTAGATTGAAAAATTAAAGAATTCACAACAAATTTGCAACGGCTCTAAATTGATCTTGCTAGAATCCAAGTTACACATCGCATCGCACGGTTAAATTAATCTCTTAAGAAAAGTTGATTTTACGTTTGACTGTATCGTCATGTCAATGAATTGTTTCAAGCAAGAAACGTAGACAATAAGGATAGACAAGAATCATAGAAAAGACAATTAAGACAATAAAGAGGGGCTGAAATCTTGGTCTATATATAAAAAAGGAAAGGGGATTTTATTGGACATGGGGAAAGGTGGAAGATTGGATTTAATATTATTATAATTTATGTTTTGTTACCTAGTTAATTCATTTTTTAGTAAAAAGTACATAATTTAATTTTAAACTTTAAACTTTAAACAAAACATTTTATTTGTCAAAATATAGATAAAAATAATATTCAATTTTTTAATATTACGAAAACAAAATAAATGTTTTCTTGGAAGTGGATGATCCCAACTGCGTGCATGAGCATTCAAAAATGTAAAAGAAAAAGGGCGAACATGACTCGCCGAAGGAGGGATAATAATTATAAAGTTTTGGTGTAAACTAAGTATATTATGTCGTTGAGTGTGAATCCTCTGTGGGGTCTCCTTTGAAATACTGAAGTGATTCCCCATTGGACCTGCAAAAAAGGAATCCAATCTTCTTAAGTGAAGGGATCTCACTTAATTGTCAAAATTTGGGTCATTTAAATTTAATTTAAATTATTAAGATTGAAATTTTTTATTTTTTAAATTTTAATTATTATTGTTTAAGTTTATAATTTAATTCTTTTTATTTTATGTTTATTTTTTAAAATATTATTAAAATAAAATTTTTAATTTATATCATTTAAATTAAATTTAAACAACCAATTGAGTGAAAATGAGATCCCAACAGTTGAAGGGATCCAAATTCACAAGAGAGTCTCAAACTTGCAAGAGCAATTATGGGGCGGGTGGGTGTTTTGAAATGACTTCACTGACGTTAATGTGTTCCACACGAAGCTCGTAAGTAAATTTGATATTCTTTTTCTCAAAAAAAAAATCATTTAACATTTTTCTATTTAATAGGAGTATATATTATAATGTTTTATTTTTTAAAGTTAAGCTTTTGCTTATCCTATTATGTTATTTTTAATTTTCAAATAAAATAGTTAAATTAATATTAAATTTTAATATAAAGTTATAATTTTTAAAAGAATTGAATTGCGTAAAAAATTTATAATTCATATCAAATATTAAAAGAATTGAATATTATTTATTAAAATAATAAAGATATCACGTATAATTTACAAAAACTTTTAAAAAGTTTAGTATAATTTACTTAATCTAGAAATTCAAAGATGAGAATCTTGTGTGTGTGTCTGTGGGTGTAGGTGATACGCATCTAAAGGCCTAGTTTGAATGGAAGCCCAAGTTATATATAGACGTTGGAGTATTGAAATGGGTTGGATTATTGGTCTCATTGCAATAATGAGAGTTGGCGTTAATCATTTTTGTGAGATTGGACTAAAAAAGATATGTTCAAACAAAATTCACAAAGTGTTCAATATTGCAGATGCAAAAGGATTGATCTGTATATGTACGAAGAAGCAAGCCAAGTTGCTCTTAATCAGAATGCCTCTTGACCCCCCATGATATTCTGTGCCTTCCTCACTCTTACTTGCTGGTCCTAACACAACACACATTTGCTTCAATCACCGCTTCTTTCGATGAATCTCTGCCTATTTCTCACATTAAGGAATTATCAAACACGAACTTTTTACTCCTATTATGCACTGAATTAATTATGCATTAGCATTTTACTGTGACGTATTATTTTAAGGATATAGAATCCTTTTTATCTGATTCCAGAAAAGGGATGACTCGGAGCATTATTGGACACAGCTGTCAACTTCACACAATCCTGTCAAGCAGCTTTGAGGTTCCATTAATCTAATGTTTATGTAATGCAAGCTTTGGAATTATAATTTTAAAATAATTCTGATACCATTTCAAATAATAATAGGACTTAAAATTTGATATTTTAATTTTAATTCTTCAGATGGAACCTTATTATTATCATTGGAATCTTATTAATAATAATAATAATAATAATCATAATTGCCATTACATGCAGTTGAAATAAAGTTTCTGGATTAGTACTTGATGATTGCTGTTGCCTATATCATGACTTTCTGAGTTGTGGTTGTTGATTAACTGCTGAGTCAATACCTTGAGAAACACAGATCACTTCCAATATTTATTGCTAAATATATGACTCCAGAATATGTATATATCTTAAGTTCCATTTATGGGAAGCATCATGGTCATCCAATGAGAAGGGTTTCTTCTTCCTCCACTCAAATGACCAATTTGAAATCCTATTGATATTATCATTCGGGATTTTTACTTCGTAGTTGAAAATATTGGATCTATGAATAGGCATACTTCCTGAACCAAAAGTCACAAAGAGGTAAGTTGGAGAAAAAGAAAAGGGACGCGGAGACAAGGAAATTAAAATGACTCGAGAAATCTTTTTTGCTAATAACCTCACACCAATCAATATTGATTAGTAACATTAATCTAATTTTTAAGTAATGCAAGTTTTGAAAAAAAAATTATACTTTAAATTTTTATGTGGAAGATATTTAGATTAAAAAATTTCAAAATCTGAAACTATTTTTAAAAATTTTAGAATAAAAAAATTCTAATTTGAGGTCTTAAAAATTAATTTTTGTATGTAGTTTAAATTTTTTATCTTAAACTCATTCAAAATTTTTTTAAAATTTAAGAGCTTTTAATATAAATATTTTTTATTTAAAAATTTGAATTATAATTTTTCCAATACTCTTGAGAGAAATAACTTTAAAATTTTGAATTATAATTTTTTCAGTACTCTTGAGAAAAATAACCTAACATTTGGTCTCAGAGAAAGGTGTGTTTTAATAGCACTATACCCTTATCATGATATGTTTATACCTTACTAGTGAACCAGAAGTGAACTTTTTAAAATTTATTTATTGTTTTGATTAATTTAATTCCTTAATTTCACTTCATATCAAATTAGTTTTTTTTATTTTTAATTTGTATTATATATGTTATAAATTATCAATTCTGTTTATCAGATTAATAGGCACGTAAAATATTAGATTAATCTCATTAGACATATTTGTTGACAAAGTTGATGGTTTAGGATCCACAAAATATGAATTAAAAATTAAAATATTAATTTGGCATGAAACAAATATAAGAGACTAAATTAAAAAATAAATAAATAGACTTAGGAGAATACTAATTTGGTAAAATAAAATAAATTAAATATTTAGTACACAAAATATTTGATATGGAAAAAGGAAGATAATGAAAAATAAATGATAAATAACACTTACATCTCTGACTAGAAAAAAAAACAAAAAAAAACATAAATATTATTAAATAATAATATTATTAGAAATATAATAAATATCACATATTTCATTTTTTATGCATTAAAAAAATTTGTTTCTTTTTACATTTCAATCAAGGCATAAAATAGAATACTAGTGTACTTTGAATCATGTCATGCGTGACATTCATTCTTTCAATTACCAAGACTGGGTACGACAAACCATAAAGGCTCCCCCTAACGTACCAAGCCTGCATAATCTAAATTTAATTTGGGCTTTTATAAAACAAAATGGATTCCAACTAATGCCTTTATTCTTCCAGTTATCAATTCAAACACAGCCCAACTATTTAGCCTTAAGCAAAACATCTTACTTTTCCTCTCTTCTCACAAAATAAAAAATAAAAAGTGTTTGACATATAATTCGATTTTCTTAAATTGGCTACCATAAAGGTTAACAGCATATTTGGATCTGGGGCTGTTTGGCTGGAAAAACATTGGAACCATTGTGCCTTTCTCTTTCAAGAAAATTAGATCTCACATGATTTTTTGAGTATATTTGTATCCTACTTTTTTCACACCTCTTCTTGTTATCATTGATTCTTTCATAGCATTACTTATGATTTGATCTAAAAAATATAATAATATACTTGATATTCATATTTCTTGGTCTCTTTCAAATTTTTACCTTTTTGTAAATTACAGTACATAGATGCACTTGACATTAAAATATTTTCAAAATTGGCATATAATTTATAATAAGTTGGTGACACTTTATGCCAAAACATATTCTCTCATTAAATGACAAGCAGAGTGGTGCTAAGATCAATCCATAAAAGTACTTGGTTTTCTTATTATTTTAGGAGTCATAGTCATGGCATGTGGAATCTGAGTATTCCTTCCACATTAATTGGTGTGTGGCATCTTATATAAAATACCCAAAACAACCAATCACATGAAATTTATAAAATTACTATTCTTTATGTGTGTTCGATTTAATAAAGCTTGCATTACATATAACTTTATGCATATATGCAATGAAGCAGTGACGGACACAGAATCTACTTTTGGCAAACATGGCAACCTCTCTTTCTTGGGCATTTCAGTTTCACCAACCTCCCAAAGGAGCCATGGTTTTTCATAGACTGAAAGTTTGAACTGTATTGCTTCTATAGCATCTTTGACCTGTCGTTGCTGCTGCTGCTGCTTTTAATTATATTTGTAATCTTATCTTTTTTGGGGGGATGAAGAGACACATTCACTCTTTCAATGCAAAACTACAAGGATCACTGCTCCTTAATTATCATACTATGTATTTGACTTCCATGGGAACCCACATGAGTATATCTTCACATGTTAGGGTTACAACATGAGCAAGAAAAAAAAATTTAAAAAAAATTATATGCAGAATTTTTTATATCTTTATCATCAAAATTTTTTAATTAAAACATGATAAGTATATAGATTTTAAATAATGATATGATAAATATATGGTTTTTAAAAATAATTGTATAATTTTATTGAAGTTATATATTTATTATATTATTATTAAAAAATTATACATTTATCAAATTTTAATTAAAAAATGTAATAATAAGAAAATTAAAAACTATAACTCAATTATGAATTAAGAAGGTTAATAAGATTTAAAGTAACACAAAACATTGGATTCGGTGATTCTAGCAAAAGGTTGAATCACTTGTAAACATTGGCTTGGATTAGGCGTCGGGACCACACAATCTAGCCATCCAATCATCCACCATTGAATTATAAACTCCATGAAGTTATCTCAAGAACCGTAAATAGAAACACATATATATTATAATGACGAACTATTCAACCACCCTACAGAAACTCACATGCTCCCCTTTCCCCATTATTTATAACCAAAAGTGAAAAAATAAAAAAGTGATTGAATAAATAAATAAAACATTCTCAAGCTCCCAAACTTCACTATCATTCCCTAATTTTCATCATTAATCAGTTGGTACATATGCTCTCTTGTCCCTGTGGGTCTCAACCATCCCCCAGTCTCCACGTGTCCCCAATCAATTGGCAGTGCCATCACATGCCCTCATTATTCCTCACCTTGACCTTTCCATTACCCACCGACTCACATTAACTCCATAGTCCATACCCGCTTTTGTTCCCGACCCGCAACCGGTCAAGCCCGATATTAATCGGTCAAGCCAGCTCTGCATTGGGGTCCGAACTCCAACCAGTGCCGCATCTCCACGTGGCTTTATGTCGTTGGAAAATCAACTGGAATCCAAGGACGCTTTTTCGATTATATAACCACCCACTCGACGGTTTTCGCTTCGTCATTCGCAACTAACAGAAGGAAGAAAGAAAAATGGCGCGAACTGCTCAGCTTCGTCTTACAGCACTTCGCGTCCTCGCCGTACTCCTCCTGCTCCTCCCTCTCCGGCCAATAGCCGCCGGCCACGACTACGCTGACGCCCTCCGAAAGAGCATTCTCTTCTTCGAAGGCCAGCGCTCTGGCAAACTCCCTCCGGATCAACGCCTCAGATGGCGCCGCGACTCCGCATTGCACGACGGCGCCACGGCCGGAGTATGTAAAGCTTTGTGCCTCTCAATTTTCACTTCCAGGACGCCGTTTCTGACGTGCATCGTGTTTTCCTTTCAGGTGGACTTGACCGGCGGGTACTACGACGCCGGCGATAACATAAAGTTCGGGTTTCCGATGGCATTCACGACGACGATGCTCTCGTGGAGCATCATCGAATTCGGGAGGACCATGGGGCCGGAGCTGAGTAACGCCGTGAAAGCGGTGCGGTGGGCGGCAGATTATCTGCTGAGGGCGACGGCGAGACCCGGCGTCGTTTTTGTGCAGGTGGGCGACCCGTACTCGGATCATAACTGTTGGGAGAGGCCTGAGGACATGGATACGTTGCGGACAGTGTACAAAATCGATGGGGCCCACCCCGGATCCGACGTGGCGGGCGAAACCGCAGCTGCCCTGGCTGCTGCGTCCATCGTGTTCAGATCACGTGACCCCGCATACTCCCGAATGCTCCTCAATCGAGCCGTTAGGGTACGTCGCTCTCACTCTTTATCGTTTCTATCTTGCCTTTTTAACCTTTTGGTGAAAGTTTCTGAATCGTGATATTTAACCAAAAAAAAAAAGTAATTTACACAAGACTGAATTTCCCAAAGCACGAAAAGAAACTTTCACTGGTGACATGAAATGACTTTTGACTATTTGCACTGAAATAATAAAATCAAATATTTTACTGGGCATTGGATTTTCATTTCTTTTGTTTTGTTATAATCAAACGAACATACATATAATCGCGCTGAAATTTCATAACAAGAAAAACATTCGTCATTTAAATTCATACTAAATTATAAGTTATTGGCATTTTAGTAAATTTTTACCACTAATTTATTATTTATTTAAAAGTACCGGTAGGTTTTTGAAAGGAAAGATTATTTACGAAGACATGAAATTTATGTATTAAAATAAAATTACTTTCTTGAAAATGAACAAGTTCATAAGTGGGAGAATTTAATTTTTATTTTTCCGTTAAAATATCGCGATAAAGTGGCCGTTGATGGGAAAGCCATGTTTATGCATGTGCAGGTGTTCCAGTTCGCTGACACACACCGGGGGGCGTACAGTAACAGCCTGCGCCGCGCTGTGTGCCCATTTTACTGCGACGTCAATGGTTACCAGGTAAGTCAGGCTACAATTCCTAGCCGTCAGATTAAATTACCACAAGACAAAAAGGTTGACTCACACACACACCGTTCATGCGAATGTTGATAGGACGAGTTGCTTTGGGGAGCAGCGTGGTTGCACAAGGCCTCCCGTAGGCGTCAGTACAGAGAATACATTGTGAAGAACGAGGTGGTGTTGAGAGCAGGAGACACCATTAATGAGTTTGGTTGGGATAACAAGCATGCCGGGATTAACGTCCTCGTCTCCAAGGTAACAACACTACTGTATACTTTGTTTCACTCGATTCTTACCTATTTTATTTATCTAATTAATACAGACCAAAAAAACTTAATATTATTGTTACCAATCAATTTTGATTTATATGAGTAATGTGTGTGCGCTTCTCAATATACTTTTGTCTTTTATGTGTTGTTTTTAGTTCTTTTTTCTTGCGTTGTGTCCTGTTTGGCATGTGGAACAACAATCAATCGAGCTAGCTGCAGAATATAGAGATAAGAAGTTCTGCACATCACGTGGTGTGGAATGTGGTTCACTTTCTATCATATTTTTTTGGGGGCAACTCACAATTCAATTAGTCCCTACCCTTTTCAACTTTATATATATATATATAGTTGTGATATATTTTGAACTTAGATGCTTCTAACGTTATCCATTTATAATTATTAGAAAATGATAAGATAATACGGAACTTGATATCTGGCATACTCTTATTGGTGGGCCAACCAGGGAATGTATGTCATAGTGAATGAATAATGTTGTGCAATATGGTACAACTGGATAAGGAACGTAAATAATGCAGATTGGATTTTGAAAAGCTCTATGTATTACTGATCTATGTGTATATATGAAAGTCAAGATGGGGAATAAGATAAAAGGGGTTATTGTGAGAAAATGCTGATGATGGCACATGATGTCCATTGGGTTTTTGGGTTTCATGTGGGGAGCACCATCTTATGTTGTGAGTCCAATCTGGACATTCTCTAATAATTGGGTCCAAACTCTCAAAGACAAAAGTACCCCTGATTTTCCAATCATATGTAGGCAATACCAGGGCACATTCGTCTTCTAAGTTAATCAGTAGAGTTAGAATCATTGGGGTATGTTTTGAGGGTAGTGTTCTGCCCCTTCAATCAGAACAGGACTGGGTCCTAAAGTCTGTGCCCTCCAAATAGTGAACATTCGGTAGAAAAAGTCTTCGCCTTATTCTCAACAGGCCCTTTGGATCTGGCAAGAGAGTGGGTCCCGTTACCATCAGTGGCTGCTTCATGCATGTGCTTAAAGGCTGGATCCATGGCTCTTCCCATACTCTCAGCCATAATTTTCTGCACAATCACTTTCCTCAAAAGCGATTGACACTTAACCTGTTTTGTTTTGCTATGCCTATGTATGCTTTTGAAGAATGAGAATGATTATAGAAGGAAGAGAATGTGAAAATGATTATAATCACATTATCAATCAGAAAAAGGAAAACTTAAAAGAAAAAAATTGTTATCTCTACTGCCTGCAATCGGCTTGAGTTTATTGGGTTTTGTATTTGATCCATTTGGGTCAGATCCCTTCAGAGAAATGGGAATGGCCGAAATCCAAAAGGTTCCTTTATATAATTTTGTTCCTTATTTTTTTATTTACCGCAGGAGGTGTTAATGGGAAGAGCAGACTATTTTGAGTCGTTCAAGCAAAACGCAGATGGATTTATCTGTTCTATATTGCCAGGGATTTCTCATCCTCAAGTTCAATATTCTCCTGGTATATATTTACTCCTTTTTTTTTTTATTGACCACATGAATAATCGAACTTCAGATCTCATATAAATGATCTAAACTCTAAGCATTAGATCGCATTTAAAGCCTGGTTTTAAGAAATAAAAATCTGGGTAAAATTACTTTGTACTTTGCTAAAATACCACCCTACATATTGAGCAAACAGTAAAGTGCAATGAGTGTGAGAAATAAAAAGTTTCATGGCCCCTTACCAAAGCCATTAATCATGCTTTGCTTTTAAAAGAAAAAAAAGCCTTTGATTGTGTGATTCTGTGTTTACACACATCGGTAATTGCCACTTAATTATTGCATAGTCAATTGAGCACTGTAGTTTTTGCTAACTCAAAATAACTAAAACTAATGCATTTTGTGGGATCATTTCTGGAAATAGGGGGGCTCATATTCAAGGCTGGAGGAAGTAACATGCAGCACGTAACGTCACTGTCTTTCCTGCTTTTAGCCTATTCTAATTACCTCAGCCACGCCAATAAGGTCGTGCCATGTGGCGAGACCACTGCCACCCCTGCCTTACTCAAACACCTAGCCAAACGACAGGTAATTTCGCTATTTCATGGAGATTTCAAGCTATTAGCTTGTGTTCTAGCTCGCTTATCATAAAATGTTGAGTTTCTAAATTTCAATACCCTGAATTATAAGAAATTATATCATAAAATAAGAGAACTCTTTAAATAATAACAATGAAATTCTTTTATTTTAAAATATATTTAAATATTAACTTTGATATAAAGTTTTTTCGTATTAAACTGATTTTTATTAGTGAATATGTTTTAGATAAGTAATTTTATTATTTAAAAAATACACAAGAATTTTTCTATAGATTTATATTTTCAAAATCTAACAGACTAATTTGAAAAAGACTCGTGTGTGCTAGTTAATTCTTTAACAAATAACGAGTCTCTGTTTATGTGCATGTACACTTAAATAAGACCCTTTCAATAATGGGTCCCAAGAGTTTCACATCATCCGTTCATCCTTTTCACAAATTTCAACATCAGACGAAGTTAACGGCTAGAATTTGTCTTTTCTGAGTTTATAGAAACCGTGTGACTGTAAGATGGTCCATAAACCGGGCCACCTCGTCAGTCATCACGTGACTAGTGATGGCTACTGATTGGGGGGTAATGTGGTAATTTTACTCGAATCATGCGATAATGTTCTTCTAACATGTGAAATGCACGTGGCTTAGGTGGACTACATTCTCGGGGATAATCCATTGGGGATGTCGTACATGGTTGGATATGGTGCACGCTACCCACGGAGGATTCACCACCGGGCCAGCTCGCTTCCCTCGGTGGCGGCCCACCCGGCCCACATTGGTTGCAAGGCTGGGTCTCGATTTTTCCTGAGCCCAAACCCAAACCCCAACATATTGGTGGGAGCGGTCGTGGGAGGGCCCAATAATACGGATGCATTCCCTGATTCCAGGCCTTACTTTCAGGAGTCTGAGCCCACCACGTACATCAATGCCCCACTGGTGGGCCTGCTTGGTTTCTTTTCAGCCCACCCTTGATTGTCGCAAAATGTAAATGGCTATTCTAGTGGTGGGCAAAATGGTCACCCTGCGGGCTCCAAAAGGACAAGGGTAAAAAGGAGTGAAGCAGAAAGATAAGGAAAATAATTAAAAAAAAATGTCATGATGGGTGGTAATATTATCGTGATTTGTAAAAGGATTTATGGTTGTCTATCATCAATTAAGAATAGTAAAAGTGGAATTTGCATACCAAAGTGTTGTCTTGTCCATAGTCTCTTTTGTTTGGTTTAACTTCTTTATATTAATGTAAGGTTGCCTAATAAGCGGCTAGATAACGTGTAACACTTTGGTTTTCAAAACGATTAGACAGGGAGTTATATAATCTGTTTAACTCTATAATAAGTTCATTTGAATCTTTTCAAATAAGTAGATGTACATCTTAAATGGAGAAATAGTGGTATAAGAAGTAAAAGAATGGATGAATTTTTTTTTTAAATCTACTCTCTCTTTTTTCTTTCCCCTATCTCCCTCCACTTTGAAAATACTTTATTATTTATTTATTCATTCGAGAAAATCAAAATTCATCATAAGCAGTGTTTTGGATTACCAAACCTGAGGTGTTAAAATGCAAATGAATGTAGTAAAGCTCCACTGAAATGGGTTAAAAAAAATTTCAATCCTCTAAAGTTATTTAAAAAGAGGGGGGAAAATCGTACAAATTATTTCTTAGATTACTGATAGAGATTTAAGAGAGAAAGGAGAAAGAGAAAAAAAAAAAAAGGGGGGGGGAAGCTTGTTTGCTTGTATTAGTTGAGGTTAAGCTGTTAAGTCATGGCCTAATGGGTGTACCAAGGGTCTACGACCCATCACTTTGAGATCCAAATCGGTCTTGAACTTATATTACTAATGAGTCTGTAATTAACTTGAAAGTCCTTCCATAGTTGAAATTATTATATTTACAGCAAAGCTGAAACCAATTGATCAACTCATTTGGTCAGCTGATGATCGTTGGAGTTTGTTGACTTTAAAGTAATATGAGCTAATGTGAAAAATAAACTTACTTAAAACTGAAAGTTATCAAAATCTAATTCCTTAAGATGTTGATTTGTTTTCTATATAATTAAATGCACTTTGAAGTTCTCAGTTTTGTTTTATTTCCTCTTTTCATTTTCTTTATGGACTACATGAGTAATCAAATTTCAAACCTCATATAAATGATATAAACTCTAAGCACTGGATTGATCACATTTAAAGCCTTCGTTTTATTTTTCTGTAATTTTATGAAATACTCTATCCTTGTAAATTGATCACCCTAACTAAAAATTATTGAGTCTGTTTTTTTGTAAGATTGAGTTTTTAATTATTAGATACTGTAATACCAGAAAGAAAAAAAGGGGGGGATAATAATAATAATAATAATAATATATGATAAATAAAATGAAAAGAAACATTTTTTCCCAGTTGCTTTCCTCTTTCTCGTTGCTTCTCACTGGGTTGTCTGGTTTTGTTTTCCCTTCATTTTGCTACTTCTGGTTCTCCTCGTCAGCCCTCGCGTGATGCTTCTTAGCTCCCCCTTCCGGCGATTAAGCACCGAAAATCACCTCCCTGGCTTCATTTGAACATTCTGAGCAACTCCCCTGTTATTCCGTCGCTGGTGCCCTGCTGCTTCTCCCTTCCGTCGCGTCTGCCTCATCTCCTTCAAGCTCCCTTGTCTCTCCTTCGTTCAAGCTGCCATTTCCTTCCATTCCACCGAGGAGCTCCCTTCGGCGTTGTGCAGGTTCGTTCAACTCTTTCGCTGTTGGTTTGAACAAGCTGGTCCATGAGCGAGCCATGGGCATTACGAGACCTCGGTGAGCATTTTTGTTTTGGATCCATCTATGTTCTTTATTCATTCCTAATGCTGATCTATTAAATTTTACCCTTCCTCCCATTTTCACCCCATTCTAGCTCAATGGAATGTTATTAGGGTTGATATTCTTACTTTTGGGTAAGTTGGCCGAAAAATGGGGGATTGAAATGGGGGTCTTTTATTTAGGTTTTCTAGTCATGCAAACCTTGCATAAATCTTCAATTCTCACTTCCTTAAGGTGATCTGTGAACTCAAATGATAAATTAGAGATCAAAAAATGGATTGGGTTGGAAGGCAAATGCTATGCGATAAGTAAAGTTATATTGGTAAATAAGATTGAATAAGGTACCTATTAAAAATTGTTGAATTTTTTTTAGGGTCTACATGATGATCTAGTGAGTTGGGCGTTATCAGGAAATCCTATGGGCGTTGGCAGTGAAGGAAATTGATCTTTCAAGGAGGAACAAGGATCGAACTAACATTGGGCACCATTTGTGAGTAAATAATGGGTTTAAAGTGTTTATTGTTACCATTGATTCTGATATCATTACGTACCCCTTTCTTGGCATTGTGCTGCTTGAAATGAAATTTTGCCCTGTGTATGACTCTGTAGCAATGAATTGATCTAAAGGGAGTGATGGATAAAGAAGTCACTTTTGTCTGTGCATCTTATAATTGGCCTTATCTAGTTAATCTTTTTGTTTATCTTATTTATATACGAATTTTGTATTTATATTCGCTTACCTAATAAATTGTTCATTTCTTCTTTTTTATTCTTTCTTCTCTCTTTTTTCTTTCTTTTACTAATTTTGGTTCCTTAAAACGTAAACCCCTTGGAAAGTATGTTTGGCTAGTGATATATATATATATATATATATATATATATATGTATTAAACTGAAATTATTGATTAGCGCCCTATTCATAAGCGCACATAATAGTTGCTAGTGAAACTTGTAGGGCATAGGAAGTGGAGGGATCTGAGCGGAAAAGGAGCTGCCTGTTAGGTGTAGCCACCCGTAAAAAGTGGGTAAGGAGCTGCCAACGAGGTGTAGCCACCCCCAAAAAGTATAAGTCTTGATACGTAGACAAGAGGGGTATGGAAGGAGCTACCCGTTAGGCGTAGCCACCCGAGTAACATGGGTAAAGAGCTGCCAACGACTTATTCGACATAGTTTCCTAAGTACTCACATTAGGAGTCGCAGGATTTTTTATTTATTTATGATTATTCTGGCATATAATACCTAGTAAACAAAATCATGATGGTGAGTGTAATGTTTAATATATATATATATATACACATGTGTCAACTTGATGTTCACGACTTTTTGTTTCTATTGTGGAAACCCATTATTTGCTCACTGAGTTGGCTCACTCCTTTAACTTTTAAACTTTTTAGATAGCGTTGCCGGATCTGATTCGCCTCCCTCATCTTAAGTACTGAGGCGTTGTGGTGGTGAGCCTCCCTTTTTGGAATTGGGGGCTTTGTTAACTTTCTTTTTAGCGTTGTTAATTATTGTAATGAATTGATACTCACATTGTAAAATACTATAGGAGTAGGACCATTGGTTATAGGTTTTGTTTCCCCTTTCCCCATTTTGGTTCCTTGATGTTTTGGATAATTGGTTGAGGAGAGCGGAGCTCTCCGTTGTTGTTTATGTTGAATTTTGATTGTTTGTAGAAATTTGGGTTGTCCTATTTACAGGGGACACTTTGTCGAAATTTCTATAAAAAGCTAGTGCACAAAAGAAAAGAAGTTATATATAAATATATATATATATATATCCAATGAGGCAGGGTTACACTTATTGTACAGTTATTCGGTATAGGACCTCCTAAAGATTATTTACTAATATGGAGTAATCAAACAAGCTGTAGCTAAGAACTTCGTGTGGGTTCCCCGTGTTGGTCACCCCTTCTCTTAGGGAGTGGGGTGTGACAGATACTTTGTGTTACTTTAATTAAAAAATTTAAGTTTAAAGTTTTTAAGTAAATCCAATTATAAAAAAGTTTAACCTTTTGAGAAATAAAACTGTTCATAAAATTATTTTTTAAAAAGTGTAGTAAAAATCTCAAAATCCATTTAATAGTGAAAAAGCTAAATCTTTTAAGAAATATAAATCTGAGTAAAATTACTATGTACTTTGCTAAAATACCACCTTATCGAGCAAACAGCATAGTGCATGAGTGTGAGAAATAAAAAGTATCATGGCCGCTTAGCAAAGCCAATAATCATGCTTTGCTTTTCAAGGCATGATTATATAATGTGTTTAACTTTTGTAATAAGTTAGGGTGTATATAAATATTTTTTTAATTCACTCTCTCTTTTGACTTTGGATCCTTTGAAGTGTAAAAAGATGAAGTACTTTTGAAATATCTCACACTTTTCTTATTTTATTTATTTATTTATGTTTTTTAATATTAATCTTTTAATAACAAAACTGTCTCTACAACCTCTCATTTCAGAAACAATTCACAGATCCTCACTCCAGAGGATCTGTGTCCCCTTCTTTTCTGTGTATCTCTTTTCACTAAAAAAAAAGCTACTTACTGCACTAAGGTTCCAAATGTTAGCATTTGAAATTATAAAGTGAGATTTATACTAGAATGAGGTTCATATATCATATGCTACTGGACATGAAGTAAGCTGAAGCCAGTCGGTCCCATCCGATAGATCTGTGAAGGTACTACTGCTACATTGAGGAAATTTCGTGATGTAATTTATATTCTGCTCACATGCATTAATATGCACTGACTAAAAATGGCATAAAAAACCTTCTAAAGCTAGAGTAAAACTTTCTTCTTCTTTAAGGCTTCTGACAGCTTTTTATGTAGTAATTTCAGTAGTTATGTATTCACTTGACATATCATGCCCTGTGATGATTGCCGTGCGTCTTTCAGATGTAATTACGTTGTTATTTGTCTTTGTTTCAGGTGGATCCAAGCACAGGCATTTCAATGTATGGATCAGATGATATAATAAAGTATTTGATCACTTCGTATTTTGGCCACCAGACAAGTGCAGAGAGGGGAAGCCATAGAAGACGCAGCCATGGAAGACCAAGAAGCTAAAATCAGGAACGTCAAATGGAAGAAAAAGTGAGAACACTAGTATAGGATGCTGATCTTGGCCCAGAAGGAGAAGAAAACGAGGTTGAGAGAGTAAGTCAAATGTGACATTACATACAGGTAAAGGGGTGGTGGAGGAAGAAAGTGAGATGCAACCATGGCAGTGATGAGTGTGGTGAAGGGTCAGAATTGAAATCGAAGGCCTCATTCGATATTTTTTATATACTGAAACCATTCGAGATGCAAGATTCGTGCAATGATCCGAGTCTTTTTGAGAAGCGAACGCCAAGTGCTCTATCTCTTTGATGCGACCAAGTTAGCCATCTCAGCAAGATTGTTATACGTGTAGCAGTTACACGCATAAGCTGTTGAATTTTTGTCCGGTGCTACATTAACTGTAATCAATAATTAAAATTTAATTTGTATAAATAGAGTCTATATAAGATTTATATATAAAATAAATTTTAATCATTAAATATATAAATAATATGACATGCTAGTATATATAAGAATTGCTCCAAGTGATTAGTTATCTCAATAAAATAATAATAATAATAATAATATTTGTAAAGTGTAAAGATTAATATTAAAACCGTTAAAAATTATATGAACTATTTTAAAAGTAGTTAAATTATAAAGATTAAATTAAAAATTGAAATAAATTATAAAAATCAAATACTTAATTTTGACAAGTATTTATCACAAATAGATGAAAATATTTGCTTCGGAGTATATTATAATACATAGATTTATTATCTGAATTTTAAAATACACGATCGTTGTTTACAAAGGAATTAAAATATCCAAAAAAAAAAGAAATGTTGGTGCATTTTTGCCGCTCATCATCAGTCCTCGCACATCATTATTTGCACGCCCTTTTGCAAGATCATAAATACGCTTAATCATACTACAGAGATCTAAATTCTCCCGTGATAATATTGTACATTATTTTTGTGGCCATTGAATATTTGAATGATATTTCTCCTAATATATGAAGAAAATATTTATTATGTTCCCATATTACTAAAAAAATTAGTATTATTATCATTCATATTTTGACAAGTAAATGATTTTTGCCTAAAATTTAAGATTCAACTCAATCTAATTAAAAATCAGATTATGTGATTTTTATCAAAAGTTAAATTAGATCATGGAGCAAAATATAAATGACACTAATAACGTGAGTTAAAAAATGAACTCATGTATGGATATGAGTTAATTTCAGCTAGCCAAGATGTCAAGCCTTGATTTTTTTTTGGGGGGGATTTTATTTTGTACCATTGTTAGATGATATTGGAATTAACTTATACGTACCTTAATTATTTCACATTTTTAGCCTAACAGAAAAATATTATTCATATCAACATTAGAGGATTCACATTCACGTTGGGACTGAGAAGTTGGATACTACCTGAGACTAGTTCAAATGATTGAATCAGTAAAACTTTGGTTAATAAATTACAAATTGGATCATCTTAATGAACAAAAAGAAAAAAAAAAAGACTACATAAAATTTCTGCGTCTAATTAGTGTCTTCACCACATAAATGCATCCATAAATTACGAGTCAATTGATGTATCAGGCAACTATATATTAATTAATTATTTAATCTGCCTGAAAAAGCAAATTAAAAATGATATTGACAGGGAGTTTACAAAAATCAAGTGAATGCTAAGGCATGATATCAAATGAACTGTATTGTCCTAAAAGTATTATATAATTCTAGACAATAAAACTTGCTTTCTTGTGCTTGGAAGTACTCTAATGCAACCATTTGTAAAATTAAGAAAAAAAAAGAGATTGAATTTTTTTATTAACAAATTTTTTAAGTTTGGCGCAAAAAATAAATTACTCATATATACATATATATATGTAAACTAAATTAATTATAAATAAAGTATAAATATTTGTTATAGGTTTCATTAAAACTATGACTTTTATCGTTATATATATATAATGGATGACATTGGAGTTTTTCCTTGTTTTTTACAATGAGAGTCCATCTGAAACACAGAATCGGACGAAACTTTTATCTCCCCTTAAAATAATAATAATCCATACTTTTGAAGCTTGACTTTGTCAAATTCCTGGTGCTTTTGTGAAGGAAGCTTTGAAACATTCTATCCACAGGAAAACAAATTAAAAGCATTCAATTTCACACCAAACCAAGCCTTTAAAATCAATATATATGTACCATATCTTATAGGCGTATTGTACAATATCTTGGTGCATCCGGATATTCCTTGATCTGCAGATTTATCGTCTGTGAAAAAAAGAAGTTATTTATTTTTTAACAGAAAACAAAATAATCATGAAATAATTTATGCTAATTTTAAAATAAAATAAATATAACATTATTTAATTTAATTTTTAAAAACTCATATAGATTAAGATTCTTTCTAATAACAAGTCTAGGTTCCAACACTGTCTTTGTGTGTATTTGAAAAAATTGTAGGAAATCCAAAACCATGATTTTGACCAAAATAACAAGTTATATCTTTTACATTTTATGGGTTACAAACCATGGAGAGCTCTTACCATTTTTCCAAACATACACTTTGTCCCGCGGTCATCGTTCCATTGTCCCAAAAAGTTTGAAATTTCACCTTGGAAAACACGGCACTTTGGGATGGTAGTGAACTTCGAGGATGGAAAGAGAAAGAGAGGTAAAAAAAACAAAAGAAGGGGGCACCGGGTTTCATAATTTGTAAAATTTTAATTTCTTTATACATATAAATTAAATTAAAAGTAAATTACACAATTATTTTAAATTTTTTTAAAAATTACACAATTATCTCAACTTCTGTTTTGTGATCTGTGTGCTATATTAGGAGAACAAATAAAAAGAGCTGGAGATTTTTTTTAATTTTAATTTTATTATTTTAAACACTTTGAATTTCTTACATAGCACAATTAAAGAGGTCCAAAATAATAAAGAATAGCTATATTAGATAATTTATCAAACCTTTCATCAATGACATTGATTTATTTACAAAAAATCATATCCTTATAATTTTAAATTGAAAATAATATAATGTGGTTATTTGAATGGCTTAGTCCCTTTTTGATGTCATATTTTAAAACGCAGCTTCATTCTTTTTTTCTTTTTTGGTTATTTCAAGTTGAGACACTAAAAAAGCACCTCTTAAGATACCATTTTAAAATAGTATTTCTAAAAACATGTAAATATAATTGATTCAACTTGAATAGAATTATTTCCACCTATATATATTGGCAAATCTTATTTTTATTCTTTATTATTGATTGTGGAAGTATAAAAAACAATATTTGACTAAATTTCACACTAACAAAATATTCTATTATATAATTTTTTTTAAGTCACTGACTAATTCAAATTTAATTTTGATTACTGATTTTTTAAACTAATTAAACTATATTAAAAACTAATTTTCTAGTTGAGTTATGGCATGTTTGGCGTAGCGTTAAAAAATCACATTTGCATCACTTTTTGCTTTGAGAAACCACGTTTATATGAAAGTAATAATTTGTTGCTTCCTATAAAACGCAATTTGAAAAGTGCAAACGCTACTCCAAATACATTATTAGTTAGTCTAACCTGATTTTGAAAACCATAATCATATTACTCATCGCATCACTATTTAGTTTAACAAACTTTTTTGGCTCATATTTTATTCCCATGGACTTTTGCTTTTATCTCATCCATTATTCACTTTGACTTACATTTTATTGGTATAATTAATTTTTTTGAAAATCAAACTAGTTATTAAATTAATAAAAATATTAATTCATAATTTATTAGTTTAATCATTATCAAACTTGTTATAATTAAATGTATATTTTTAAAATTTTATATATTAAAATTTTAATGTAACAAATAAATATTAGTAAATTTTAAATATTTGATTACTAATTTAATATTTTTTAAAATATTTAAAAAATTATTTAATTAAAAAATAATAACTATGTATGATTAAAAATTAAGAATATTTAATATTAAAGTTTTTTATTACCAAATTATATTAAGATTTTACTTATTATAAAAAAACAAAAACACTATTAAGAGATGAGATATGATAAAAAGTAAACACTAAAAATAACTAAATAGGCATATTTTGTTTTTCTTATATATATTTTTTATTTTGCTATGTTTTAACTTTTTTTAGGGCCTATTTAAAATGAATTATTCTATTTTATATAAAAATATTTTTTAAAAAATTAAATAATAAGTTCAATTGATTTTTAATTTATTCGACTTTAATTAATTTAATTAATTCAATTAATTTTTGATTAATTAATTTTTTAAAACTAATCAAACTAGATGAAAGTATAATCCTCAATACAATCAGTGAAACCAACTAATTCAGTATAATTTTTATTCCAATAGGTACTATCGAACCAATTTAAACTCAATTTGAAGTTTGAACCTTTCCTTTCTCGTTCCTCGTTCCCCTGCATACAAAGCCCCAACAACACTTTGACTACTATCATCATCATCATCTAATCCTTTTCTTCAAATTCCGAGGATCTCTCTCCGCGTCTTGTCTTGCATCATTAAAAAATAATATAATGAAGTAATTTTGTATTAAAAAAATAATTAAATCCTTCGTTATATATACATCAATTTGACTAGTAGCAAGCTACTAATACATTAGTAATAAAAAGAATAATTGCGTGACACTAAAGACAGAAAACTAATATGGTCATAATTCTTGCTTTGTAACCTTTACCTTATTTATTCAAAAAATTTGAAATCTTTATATTATATAACTTTATAAGAAGTCGTACTGTTTTAAAATTATGAATAACTTCGTATTTTGGGTCACGTGCAATTTTTTTTTTTAATTTTGTTTTTTACATTTCAAAAACTTTTGGTAAATTCCATACAATCACACGAGAACCAAAATAAAAGTTTCATTTTTGAAAACACAAAAATCTTATTGGTGTATTGTACAATATCCTAGTGCGTCCAGATATTCCCTGATCCGCAGATTTATTGTCTGTGAAAAAAAAAGTTATTTATTTATTAACAGGGAACAAAATAATCATGAAATAATTTATGCTAATTTCAAAATAAAATGAATATAACATTATTTAATTTAATTTTTAAAAACTCATATAGATTAAGATTCTGTTTAATATTTTGTCCGGGTTCCAACTTCAACACTGACTTTGCTCTGCAATTATCGATCCATTGGCCCAGAAAGTTTGAAATTCCACCTTGCAAAACACGGCGCTTTGGGATGGTAGTAAACTTCGAGGATCGAAAGAGGAATGCCCGCCGGGTTTCATAATTAGTAATATTTTAATTTCTGTATATGCATGTGAATTAAATTATTAAAAAATAAATTACACAATTTTTTTTTAATTTTTGTTAAAATTACACAATTTTGTCAACTTCTGTTTTTTGGTCTGTGTTCTAGATTGGGAGAACAAACAAAAAGAGCGGCAGAATTGTTTTTTTTTTTACATTTTAATTTTATTATTTTAGACACTTTGAATTTTTTACATAGCACAATTAAGGAGATCCAAAATAATAAGGAATAGCTATATTGGATAATTTATCAAACCTTTCATCAATGACATTAAATTATTTACAAAAAATCATATAATCATATTCTTATAATTTTAAATTGAAAATAATAGAATGTGGTTATTTGAATGGCTTAGTCCCTTTTTGATGTTATATTTTAAAACGCTGTTTATGAAGTTTCATTCATTCTTTTTCTTTTTTTTTGGTTATTTCAAGTTGAGTCACTGAAAAAACACCTCTTAAGACACCATTTTAAAATAGTATTTCTAAAAACATGTAAATGTAATTGATTCAACTTGTATAGAATTATTTCTACCTATATATGTATATATATTGGTAAACCTTATGTTTTATTCTTTATTATTGATTGTGGAAGTATAAAACTCCCTGAACAACAATATTTGACTAAATTTCACGCTAATAATTTGGATTCAAATTTTTAAAAGAATATTTGAAGGGTAAAATCCAAAAAAAAAAAAAAACAAATTGCTGTATAAAAATATAGTTTTAAAATTATACGAAAAAGAAATTTAACCTGTGAAGCAGTGCAACTTTCTACTCATGGATAATTTGCAAATATAACTTTTACAAAATTTGAAAATTTAAAAAAATTATAAAATTTCACTAAAACTCAAAAGGATAATACATACTCCCTCTGGTCCAAAATATAAGTCACTTGAGGAAAAAAATTTTGGTCCAAAATGTAAGTCACTTAATAATAATTATATATTTTTTTTATAATACATTTCATTTAATGACAACAATTGTGTTAAAAATTTTTTATTTAATGACAACAGTTATATTAATTATAAGAATAAAATTAAAAAAATATAATAATATTTAAAAAATTTAAAAATATAACTAATTTCTTTTAAAAGACGTAAATCTAGAGTTATTTATATTTTGGGCCGGAGGGAATTCAGACATGGCCCATGTAACCAAGGATTAAATTTTGGGTCCATTCAAACTTAAAGTGACAATTCATGCAAGACAAAAATTGAAAAACGAAATAAGAAAATACTTGGAATTTTCTTCTTTCAATTCCTGTGATGTCAACTCGCGTGCCGTGCATATGCCGGCCACGGACTCTTCGCTCGTATCAAAAACCCCTTTCTGCTCGTATTTATCTCCACGCGCTTTTGCTTTGATCTCCCTCCATGCTTGACTTAGACTTAGACTTGTATTCTATTGGCGGTATTAATATCGAACCAATCTTCCCTTGATCTGAAGTTTGAACCCTTCCTTACTCAATCCTTATTTTCTCGTATATCTAGCCTACACCACACCACCACCACCAACATCATATCATCATCTAAATTTAAGCTTTTTTCTCTAAATTCCAAGGATCACTATCCGCATCTCGTCTTGCATCTCAAGTTCTCAAGTTTTCGCTGCTTAATTAAAAACCATGTATCCACAAAACCCAAATGCCTATGAAAAGCAATACAATTCGCAGCCGCCGCAAGAGCCGCTCTCTGCCACGGGCTTCCCCGTGAGCACATCCAACAGCTACTACTCCTACACCGACAATTCCCAGTACCAGCCTTCATCGGTGCCACCCTACCCTCTTCAGCCCAAGCCCAGAGTCGACTGGTCCACGGGCCTCTGCGACTGCACCTCCGACGTCAAAAACTGTAACCACCCTTATCTTCGTCCTCCTCCGGCCTCAGGCGCCGCCTCTTCTGCCCATTTTTTTGGGTTAGAAAAGAAACGGCAAAACATTCAGAAACCCCATTACTAATATAAATGTATATATATGTTTCAGGTTGCATAACGTGCTGGTGTCCTTGTATCACTTTTGGGCAAATAGCTGAGCTCGTGGATAAAGGGTCAACATGTAAGTTGAGAATCAATGTTAATGTTATTGTGGTGGAATTTGATTGTGAAATAAAATTGAAGAAAATGAAATTTGTGAAATTGTGCAGCATGCGGGGCAAGTGGGGCACTGTACACGCTGGTGGCATGCGTGACGGGATGTGCATGCTTGTACTCATGCTTCTACAGATCAAAGATGAGGGAGCAATACTTGCTCAAGGAAAAGCCTTGTGGTGATTGCTTGGTTCATTGCTGCTGCGAGCTCTGCGCCCTCTGCCAAGAGTACCGTGAGCTTCAAAACCGTGGATTCGACATGGTCATTGGTACGCTATCTACGTTTTGACATATCTCTCTCTCTTTTGTCTTGTAGATTAGAGAATACGATACTCTCTGATCTAGTTAGTCACTCTCTCTTTTACGGGGCTTGAGAACTGATTCTAGAGTTCGATATTCAAATAATCTAAATTCAAGTTTTACTCTCTCAAAAAATTACTTGGTAGTGTTTGGTCTTGTCAAGATTTGCATGTAAATTTGAAAATAATTGCAACTAGGTTGACCGAATTTCAAATCCCATGTAATATTTAACAATAAGTTATCATTTTTTTATGGATAGCTAATCTACTATGAAAATGAACATTTTCAAAAAATTCAATCAAACATTAAGTTTTCAAGAAACCTAAAGAAATTCACACACCATAAAGTTATTTGGATTAAAATTATGACGAAATATTAAAGAGTAGTTCATTGATAATACAAAAAATTATATTATAATTAAATGATACATTTTAAACTATGAGAAATCTTTTGCTAAAGTATTATTTGACGTGGCCATTTGTACAAATCTCTCTCAAGAAAAATTTAAGTTTTTTTTTTTTAAGATGATTTTCAGCAAATCTCATGGAATAAACTATACAATCTCTGTAATGTGTTTTAGCCATTCTTCCGGCTTTTGATTATGGCATTTTGCTTTCACTCTTTTCGTTAATCATCATAATACTCTGTCTTTTACTCTCGTACAATTTTTGTAAGGAACTCTGTTCGATTTAGTTTTTCATTTTAACTCTCTACAAAGATAGCAATTGCATTGGCTCAAAGAAATTAAAAACTTGTTTGTGATAAAGAAATTTAGTATCCATTTATGTATGAATTTTAGAAGAAAAAATGGTTTGTATGTAATAAATGATTTTGTTTGATTGATAGGGTGGCATGGAAATGTTGAGCGACGGAACCGAGAATTGGCTATGACTGCATCAACAGCCCCACCAGTTGAGCAAAGCATGAGCCGTTGAAGTTTACACATTTTATATATACTGTTTCTTAGAGCTCATTTGGTATGATATATAGAATAAAATTTGATAAAATTTTAAAATTATACAATATTTGATATGATATTATATAAAATAATGTATCATGTAAGATAATATTATTTATTTGGCGATGCACTGTATAACATTGGATAAGATAAAAATCAACCATTTTGATAAAAACATCTTATATTTAAAAAAATATACTATATTTATCTAAATTTATTATGGTATATTAATTTTTTTAAAAAAATATAGATGAATAGAGCTGTATATAATACATGGTGACTAGTGACATAGGCAACTTAATCTTATTTGGCTACATTAGGTTAAACAGCTAAAAAATAATTTAACCATACTAGGTCAAATTGGCCATGTTGTCAATTTCAGTCATCTTAATGAAAATTTTGCTTTTACAGGGACAAAATATAATTTTATAAGGACTTATATGAAATTTTTATTTTTTAAGAATCAATTTATAATTTTTGCCAAATATTAAAAAAAAGTAGCTTAACTAATTTAAGAAACTAATCTAACTCAATTACGTACTAAATTAATTAGATTGAGTTTAATACTAAATTAGTTTTTGCATAACTTATTAATTTTTTAAAAAAATTATTTTATGGGAATTTATATAAAAAAATTTTATTTGTCAAATGTAATTATATAGGAATTTATATAAAAATTTTATTTTTAGGATTATTTTATAATTTTTATCAAAAATCATTTTATAAGAACTTATATAAAACTTTTATTTTTTAGAGTCATTTTATAATTTTTACCAAAAATTTAAAAATGACTCAACTAACATGATCTCTACTAATATTGATGAATATTCCCATCGGTGATGAGTTAAAATTGGAAAGTATTAATAAAATTTTATATATTAAAATCTAATCAGCTTTAATCTCACTTCTTAAGACATGATTAGGTTATATATTATTTTAATATATAAGAGAAGTATGGTGTATAAACTTATACAATACATTATATACATTAAATAAGTGATAAATTTATAATATATTATATTAATTTATTTAATTAAATCTTATACAATATACCAAACATACCCTTAATTACACGATGAGAAGATGGATTATGTTCAACATTTAAATCTTCTTGTAATTATGAAAATAATATTTTGCAAGTATTTCTCTTTCCACGTGACCCTAATATCTAGTAAGAACATCCAAATCCCGTTGTTGTAATTAATTAGCCAAGTACCCCTGTATCGTACGAGATGTTTAATTTTTTTTTTCTTGAAAGTATGAAAATATTGTAATTGTTAGCTTGCTGTTTAATTTGAAAGTTTAACAAAATGCAATCATGTTAAAAGACCAAAATCGGATTCGTAATTTAAAAGAAAATAATTACAGATAAATAAGAAAATGAAATGACTGACAATCTAAAGTACAAAATAGAATAAAATATAGTTTGGCGAATCCTTGCAATACATAGGATGGTCTAACAAAATTATCATTTATATAAATTTAATATATAAAATTATATAATAAATTATAATCAAACATAATTTTTATACAGTATATTGATAATGTGATCTTTAATAATCAAATAATTAAATTTTTGACCAATTGCTTCTTGTTGCTTAAGTTAAAAAAGAAGTTAAGACTGAAAGTTAATGTTGAGTATAAAATTTTATGAAACATATTTAATAACCGTTTTAAATATTATCATTCCGAAACTTTAACTATCAATATTTTCATCACTTACGTCTAACGGGGTTCGCAATGAGATATTTTTGTGCATATGCCTTCCTCAGTTGTCACACAGATGCAGTATAATAGCCTACCCCACCACCAAACGTAATGCTTCGGGTATTAATAATGGCTGAAACATCAATTAAAGGGTATTGATTTAAACAAACAAGAACTGTGCCCAATACTATGACAATTCCGCTTCTTTATCAAGGAAGACGTCAGGGTCTACCGCTGCACTACTGACATTTAGAGCTCTCTGTATCTTTCGATGGTCAAATACTTCAACTTTAATTGAGAAAACCAAACTAACTGGTTGAAGATCTGAGAGCCTTATTTCACTTGCTTTCATATTGAAGTTCCTTTATTCCTTTTCCTGGCCACAATATTTGATCACACCTGCATAATGTTATTTCAGTTTCTTTTATATGAAAGTTACTTCATTCCTTTTACTTTGCCAATAATATATTCACAGGTTTGCAATCCAGTCTTGCACTTACCATGCAGGAGATCTCTTTTTTTCCTCTTCTTTTGGGTTCTCACCAACATATCTGTCAAAATTAATTTCATACTTGTAAGTGGGAGCGAAGTTCATCAACCCCTCTTTCCATCCATCAGATACGTCCCCATGACACAGTTCTTTGCTTAGCTATAGATAAGGGGAAGGAATTAGAACTTTGTCTAGGTTAACTTGTAACTTGTAAGCATATCAAACAACAGTATATAATAAACAGTGATCACTGACTAATTTAGTCACTTTGGTCAACCAAGAGCCACTATAATAAGTAAATAATTTTTGTGGAGTACTTTATAAACTTCACCTCTCAATATATTCTCCTTGCATTTAGAGAACTACTTGATCTCAAGACTAAACCAGTTCCAAATAATCAATGGTATGGTATGAAAATGTCAAAAACCAGATGTAAGGTCCCCAAATTTCAATCCCTACTACAACTTCAGGTATATGTAGATTTATTAAGCAACAAAATTTCAAAGCGAATTGTGATTAAAAGAAAAAAATGCAAGAGATCAAAGTGAGGAAAAGTCGGAGCTTAATCAGGTGAACATTTTGAACATTTACAAAGTTCGTTTTCATGACTCTCACCTCATCATTATTCATCGGTTTATCCCACTTCTTTAGAGCTACCAGCTTTCTTACCTCCACGTCCAAAATAGTGATTCAATAATTCAAATCCCCGAACCATAAAATGTGAATGTTAGCGGAAAGCCACCCACCATTTAATGACATTTGGAGGAACTAAGAGGTTAATTCCAAACATAATAATATGACTTCCAGACATCTATCGGAGGCACTTATAAAACCATAATAGCTAACAGTAGGCATATCAAAATCTTCAGTCTACTTAAGCATAGCATGTCATTTTCTTTAAATATTATTAATTCAAGAAGCCATTAGAGTAAATAAGACATTTTGCCCGCACGTGTTTTCTTCTGTCAACTTTAGCCATTTCAGCATTTGCCATCATTTATTTTCAATACTAAATATTTTAAATTTATTGACCTATACAAACCTTAGGTCAGTTTCACAATTTTCTAACGATTGTTGCTTTTAACAATATCCGATCTTGGTCTGAGAAGAATGTGATAGATAATGTTCTGATAATGTTCGAAATCCTAATGCTAAAATTTGGTCATAAAATAATTATTACTCATGAGATGGGATTGTTTGTGTATGATTTGTATCAAAGACAGATAAGAAGCAGGTGCGTTATAGAATTTCATTAACATCAAAGTTTTGCCTTTTGTTCTACTCTGTCCTTTTGAATAGAAGTCAGATGGGAAGAAACAAAGCACATAGGTGACTGAAAGATAGACATACTGACTGAAATAGATCCCTGCATTACTGAGAATTTGTTACTGCATTCACTCATATCAGTATAAGCAAATTCTATCTGTAAGTGCACACTTATGGTAAGCTTTTTCATGCTTTACATGCAATAATGCACCTAGCTTGCCAATGAAGACTTTAATAACACATCAAGATATAGAGAATACTTTTTATAACAGTAAAGCTGCAATATAAGTGAACAAATTAGACGTTGCTCACATTTGTGGTACTATGTAGGAAGCAAGCACCCTCCACAGCATGATACCATGTACAGTAATCAATCTATTACACTGATGATCATGTTCATAACATACCTAAATGATACTATGTAAAGTAATCAGTCTATTACACTGATGATTAGTCCATTATACTGATGAGATATAATAGGAGAAAAAAATTAGCAATTATAGAAATCACAACAATGTAACACGTTATTTAATACGAAAATTAGAAAAATAATCTAAAAAAGAGAAAAGTATATAGAGTAGTAGTAAATTTAAGGAAACATTATTGAGACAAACTTAATCCAAATATAGTAGCAAGTAAGATGGATATAAAGGTGTGCTTTCAAAGGTATAAAATGAATGAACAATGGAGTATTTGTATAAATACCTTGGTGAATTCTATACAAGATTCTAGAATATCTCTTTGAAAACAACATTTTTTGTTATTGTTAAAGCTTGGGTGTTTGAATCATGAATCAAAATTTTGAGACAACATTCACTTTGAACTCTAGAAATAGCTATATATAATTGGCTCTATGTAAAATCAGGTTTAGGAAAGTAAAATCCCACATTTGCAAGCGACTACCCTTGACTTTTATTAATAGTCATTATGAAGGATATAATTAAGGGGAATTGTCCCCTTTGTAATTTAAAAGGCCACCTAATGTCTGATAGACACATGTTGATTCTAGGGAAGAAAACTTTTTGTACTAAATTAGTGCCATTAATTATCATGCCTTTTATAACATGCTTTTCAAGGTGGTTGACTATAAGTCTCGTTCCATTGCATAAACTCAACAATTAATCAATATTTCTTAGCATCATCATAGGGATTTTAACTTTTAACTTAGGTTTGCAATGTGGTAGCCTAGAACAATGGATTATATTCAAGAACTCAGAAGTGTATATATCTTCAAAGGAGTCATTGATGGTATATGTATTGCACATTGAGTTAGAACTAAGATACTCTTTCTTTTCTCCCGGTATCAATGAAAGCGTGTAAAGATTAATTTGGTTAACAATGTCAAAGAGTTGGTGCTAAGATCGTATGCTCTTTCAAATGGTCAGGATTGGAGAAGTTTTGAACCAATGAAGGAAAAGTAAAAGACATTGTTGCATGTTATGGATAAAAAAATTTTGTAATAAACAAGCTTGACAATATATCAATATCAACTTCACTATTATGTGGTTCTCTTAATGTCCCATCCCTTACTTTTAGGATCCACTTAGAGAATTCTCTAAGCCCTTCTACATTAATAGTTGATTTATTAGTTTTTAATCGCATGTTTTCAATTAAAGTTAGCACATGATAATAATTCCATAAATAAGAATTGTTGATGGAGGAGAAGACGACTCTAGTGCCTTTTGGAATAATAGGTAGCATTTGTTGAAAATCTCCTCCAATAACAAATGAGATACCACCAAAAGGCAAATTAGAACCAACCATTAAGATTTTGGTAATGAAGGAGATCTTAAAGTGTATGATCTAAAGTTTCAAAGCAGTACCTATGAACCATAAGGGTTTCATCCTAGATAATTAACTTTATTTTCTTTAATAGCTCTGCTAATGGGAACCCTTGATTAATATTATATGTTGAATCTTCTATTGTCAAAATTGGTATACAAATCTAGAGTAAGTTATTCTATCACTAGGAAGTAAGATAGTTACTATTCCACTTGAAGCAACAGTAAGGACAATTTCATCTTTTGGTCATAACACTAAGGTTAATATATTCCATAGATAAGTCTTCCTTGTACCACCATAGCTACATACAAAGAAAATTTTTCCTATATTTGTCAAAGTTAAGTTCATGATTTGTTTAAAGACAAAACCCTGGTCTACATTCATGGAAGTAATTAACTTGCTATACTCATCTA
Source organism: Erythrophleum ivorense (assembly GCA_026724425.1). Lineage (NCBI taxonomy): Eukaryota > Viridiplantae > Streptophyta > Magnoliopsida > Fabales > Fabaceae > Erythrophleum > Erythrophleum ivorense. The sequence goes on from JAIUCV010000009.1 coordinate 49,589,588, forward strand.
ATAAAAAGTCTTGATCATAGCTCAATTACTTTAAGATAAGACTAATGTCATAATTACATGTAGTATCCCTAATTGGAACAAGCATTGAGGGAAAGTTATTCAAGCTTCTGCCATTTCTTCTTAACAAATTTTCAATTTCAAGTAATGAAGTATTAACTCTGTTAGAATGAGTGAATTCAAGTCCTAATGTAAACACAAAGTAGAAACATAAACTAATGTTCTAGGAAGCTATATAGATATGAAGTCATAATAAAATAATGTTCTAGTAATGACAAAAGGTAAACAAAGGTATCTCTTTTCTTGAGTAAATTTGAATAATGAAAGTGAATGAATTTTTTTTTTATGTAGAAAAGAAAAGAATCTAGGACAAAAGAAATAAGATTAAAGAGAAACATTTATGAAAAATGCAATGGGAATAAGGGAGGATCCTTCAATAATGATGAAAACAATTTTGTACACATGAGCATTATTCCTGGATAGGAAGACTTATATGTTAATTACATGTTATAAGGCCTGAACATAAACTCAAATAAAGGGAAAAAAAGGGAAACTAATGAACCTAATGGTATGACTTGAAAAGAAAAAGATTATAAAAGCAAAAGTTGACATGATTGAAGTAATAATTACAATAAGGTGATAAATGAAGCTAATGAAAATTAAGATAAAACCTAAAGATTGAGAGTGTTTTTCTTGGCTATAAATGAGGTCTTCAGAAAAAAGGTGAGATGTTTGATTCTAAATAAATTCAAGTCTAGATAAAGAGTTGTAGAAGAGCATGCTAACAAATAATAATCTCAAGAAATGACCATTACCCTAGAGAGAAACCTCATGAATTGCTTCTACAAGTTCTTGATCATCATGAAAAAGTCTTAAATCAAAGCATGCTGATCGAAATGTGGGGTGACTTATGTTGCCAACCTACTTAATATCCTCAGAACATGTTGCACCTTGTACTTTATTGAGAAGTAATCTTTCATAATAGAGTTTGCTACTGGTGGGGGGAACAAAATGTAATCTATCTATGGAAAAGCCTTTTTTTCTTGGTGTCCACTTTCTAAGTTTTAGATTGAAAACAAAATGCATAGAAAACTGATTATATCTCTCATGCTTCAATCACACTTGATTCAATCAAATAAATAACTTTCTTATAAGAAGCGACCCATATCTATAATAGACAAGCAAGTCAAAAGATTGAGAAACAAGAATATTGCTTTAGTTAAAGTGGCATGGCAAAATCATTTTAACAAGAAGGCAACTTGAGAAGTTGAAAAAGACATGCGTGAGAAGTATCTCACCTTTTTCAGTCTAGTGGTGAGTTGCTTATAAGAAATTCGGGGATTGAATTTCTTAAAAGGAAATGAATGTAACAAGTCATAATTTAAAACTAAGTAAATAAATTAATTATTAATGATAAATAAATTATCTTAAATTAAAAAAGAATAATTAATAAATTTTAATTAAAATTTAAAACTAAAAATTATCTTGTGGAGTTATCTAGATACCTATTTTATACCCAATAAAATTCTTTTATATCTCAAAGTCTTAAATAAATTATCCTTATTAGACCTGAACACTTATAAGACTTTATTTTAATTATTATACTTTAAAATAAAATTTTGAGTACCTTATTCTAATCCTAGTAGGAAGAAATTCTAGATCCATTTTTATTTCTCTTTTCTCTTCTTTTCCTATCCTCTCTCCTCCTATTGTCGGAAATGCAGCCCCCACCTCTAGAACTATTCATTATCTTCTTTCGCCCTCCATGAACAAATCTCTTGTGTAGGCACTGTTCAGCTTTTCATCCAACCACCACCACCACCACCACGTTATACTCTATCGTCCTCACACTATGATTATCTATAAAGAGGTCACAACTTTTACCATTGTTAAAACTTTCAATTTAAAGATTTTGAATTTAATTTTTTAAAGAACCAATTTATTTACAAATTTTTATCTAACAATAATAAAGAACAAAATAAGAAAATACTTGAAATTTTCTTCTTTTAACTCCTATGATGTTAATTCACGTGTCGTGCATTTATTACCCACTGACTCTTTAGTCGTATCAATATCTTGTTGAATAGTCCTTTTTTCTTATATTTTATTTCCACACGCTTTTACTTTTCTCTCTATCCATGTTTGACTTTGACTTGTATTCTATTGGTATTAATATCAAACCAATCTTTACTCAATTTGAACCCTTGCTTACTCAATCCTCATTTTCTCTTATATATAGCCCACGTCACACCAACATCATCATCATCATCACCAAAAGTTAAGTTTTTTTCTCTGAATTCCAAGGATCACTATCTACATCTTGTTTTGCATCTCAATTTCTCAAGTTTTCGCCACTTAGTTAAAAGCCATGTGTACACAAATCCCAAAATCCTATGAAAAGCACAACGATTTCTAGTTGTCATATGCTCTGCCCCCCGCCATAGGCTTCCCCATAAGCGCCTACACCAACAGCTACCTTCTTCAGCCCAAGCCTAGAGTCGACTGGTCCACAAGCCTCTGCGATTGCACCTCTGATGTCACAAACTATAACCACCCTTCTTTTCCCCCCACCTCTAGCCTCAGGCACCGCCACTTCTGCACATTTATTTGGGTTAGAAAGGAAAAGGCAAAACATTCAGAAAAATCCATTATTAATATAAATGTATAGATTAAGTCATTGAACTTTATTGTGCTTACATTAAAAATTAATATCAAATGCCTAACATATATAGGCTTACAGCTATACCTGATAAGCCAAAAAGTAAGCATCAAGAAAATAAACTAAGTGGTAAACATGGCCCACTATTTGATAGTGCAGAAAAAGAATTAATAAAAAAAATGCTAACTTGACTTATTCAAAGTAACAATTTAACAACGAACAAAGACAATTTCAGACCCTCTTAGACACATAATCTCTGAACTTGAAGCACAAGTATTAGTCAACACTGCCCCTTGCTTCAAAGTTCATTACTCCCATTTGCAATATGAAATATTCGTGCTTTGCCCATGGTAATGACTTTGTAAGTATATCTACAACTTGCTCATTTGTTCCATAATGCTTCAAAGTAATTGTCCTTTTTGCCATAAGATCTCTGATAAGATGGTGACGGATGTCAATGTGTTTTGTCCTGCTATGAAAAGCGAGATTTTTTGTCATAACTATAGTTGTTGTCACAAAAAAGTTCTGTTGCACCAGCTTCTTCCTGTTGAAAATCAGATAGTAATCTTCTCATCCAAATTGCTTGATAAGCTAATGTAGATGTAACAACATATTCAGCTTCTGAAGATGACAAAGCAACTGTCTCTTGCTTCTCTGAACTCTTTGAAATAGCAATTAAGCCTAAAGAAAAGATGTATCTAGAAGTGCTTTTCCTATCATCTAAGCTACCTGCCCAATCACTATCAATAAAACCAAACAATTTAAAATTTGATGTTTTTGAATACCAAATTCCAAAATTTTTTTGTTCTAGCAACATATTGTTGTATACGCTTTGTTACTCCCATATGGTGTTTACTTGGTCTATGCATAAATCTTGAAATTATGTTAACTAAAAATATAATGTCAGGCCTTTGATTGAGTTAAATAGTTCAAACCTCCAACCATACTTCTATAGAGTTTTGCATTTGCCATACCAATAACATCATCAGCAATAAGCTTCTCATTCACATTCATGGGAGTTGGGACTAATTTACAATTTAGCATTCTAAACCTTTTCAACAAATTAGTAGCATATTTTTGTTGAGAAATGAAAATTTCATCTTCACTTTGATTTACCTTAAATCCAAGAAAATAATGTAGCAAGCCTAAATCTAACATCTCAAACTTTTTCATCATGCAAGTTTTAAATTCCTCAACGAAAGACTCACAAGATCCCATATAAATCATGTCATCAACATAAAGACACACCACAAGCAAATCAAATTTACCTATCTTTTTTATGTAAAGAGTTGGCTCATTTTTACTTCTTTCAAATCTATTTTCTTAAAAATAAGAATCAATCTTGTAGCAATAGGCTCATGGGGCTTGTTTAAGGCTGTATAGAGCCTTCTTCAACTTATAAACTTTGCTACTATCATCACTAATAAAACCTTTAGGTTGAGAAATATACACCTCCTCTTCTATTTCACTATTCAAGAAAGCAAATTTAACATCAAACTGATAAACAGGCTATTGAAATTGTACAGCTAAGGCTACAAAGATTCTCATTGTTTTAAAACAAGTTATAAGAAAAAAAGTTTCTTTAAAATCAATACCTTGCTGCTGTGAGTATCCTTTTGCAACAAGCTAGGCTTTGTGCTTTTAAATTGTACCATCAGTATGATACTTTGTATGATATACCCACTTGAGTCCAATTACATTCTTCCCTTTTGGTAGATCAACCAACTCCCAAGTTTCATTTCTTTCAATAGACGTCATTTCCTCTTTCATTGCATCCATCCACATCTGATTTGCTATAGCATCTTCATAAAAAATGGGGTCAGATGCATACAAAGCAAAACTACATGAAGCATAGATCTCTCTTAGAAACTGAAATTTCCTTGGAGGAGTTTCAGAAGAGCTTGAAAATGGTGAACTTGTTGATGTAGGTGAAGCTGTAATTAAAGATGAGGGACTACCATGAGATTGGCTATTTGGACTGTTAGGTGCTGCATGTTCTTGGGCAGAAATTGCAATATCATCTTCTGAAATTTTAGATGTTACAAATGCTGATTTGTTGTTCCAAGCCCAAAATTCTTTTTCATTGATCTTTACATTCTTGCTTATAATCACTTTGCCACTAACCGGGTTATAAAGCCTATACGCTTTAGATTGAGGACTGTAGCCAAGAAAAATACATTTTTCTGATTTTTTATCAAGTTTGTGGCGAGAGGTAGAATTATCTAGAGCATAGGCTATACAACCAAAAATTTTCAAGTGGCTTACCCGTGGCTTTCTACCTTTCCAAGCTTCATATGGTGTGCAGTTTAGTACTGCCTTCGTAGGTGAAATATTCAATAAGTAAACTGTTGTAGCTACACCTTTTGCCCAAAAATGCTTAGGAAGGCCACTTGCTGTCATCATGCTTTGGGCCATTTCAACCACCGTGCAATTCTTTCATTCAGCCACACCATTTTGCTCTGGTATGCATGTGCAGTTAGTTCCTACATATACCATTTTTCTCACAAAAAATAACATTCATTATAGGTAAATTCACTACCTCTATCTAAACGAAGAGTTTTGATGCTGCAACCATTTTTCTTCTCCACAAGAGACTTAAATTTCTTGAAATTGTTAAAAGTTTTTTATTTGTATTTCATAAAGTATACCTAACACATGCAGCTGTAGTCATCAATAAATAGCAGAAAATACCTACTTCCACCAAAAGATTTAACACTCATTGGGCCACAAACATTAGCATGCACTAATTCAAGACATGCAGAAGCTCTCCCTAACTTATTCATAGGAAATGAATTTTTGGTTTGCTTTCCATAAACACACCCTTCACAAAAATCAAGAGCATCAATTTTTGGCAACCTAACAACCATGTTTTTCTCATTCAATAATTTCAGCCTATTTACATTTAAATGTCTATAATGCAAATGCCATATATTTGCATCATATGCTGTAGTAATCAAAGCATACTGTTTTATATCAGAAACATCTAGTGGAAACATTTTATTTTTTGTCATAGGACTGCAAGCAATAACCTAACCAAATTTTTTATCACAGATAGTAAACAACCATCATCAAACAATATTGAGTATCCAGTATCCATTAATTATCTGACACTTAACAGATTATGAGCAAGTTTTGGAACATATTGCACATCATGGAGGAGTTTTAAATTACCATGTGATGTTTTGATGGCAATTGTACCTTTCCCTTCTACTTGCATTTGTTTGTTATCTCCAAAGCGAATATCACCTTTTTGTAACTCATCAAGTTCTTTAAATTGCAACTTTGTTCCAGACATATGATTTGAGCACCCACTGTCTACAAACCAAACACCATTATAAGCATTAGAATCATCAATAGGAGAATGAGCCATAAATAGCCTACCCTCATCTTCAAATTTCTTTGTAAAGTTTGCTTGCTTCTGCTCATCTCTTTGTTTGGCCCAACAATCAGCTTCTTTGTGACCCATTTTCTTGCAATATCGACACTGAATTGTGTTCTTGTTCTGTGGTTGATCACTGAATCGACCTCTTCCTTTTCCACTACGGCCTCTACCACAAAAGCCACCTTTGTCCATCCTCTACTACTTAAATGTTCTGACTTTGCTTAGGATGCAAACTCTCCCTTAGCTTGAAAAGTCTTTTCTTCTACCTCATGGTCTAATAGAGAACTCATTAGTTGATTAAATGTATAAATAGATAAATCCTTTGACTCTTCAATGGCAGCAACAACGTGATCAAATTTTGGAGTTAAACTCCTCAAAATCTTGCTCACAACAGTTTTGGTACTAATTTTTTCACCATAAGATTTTTTATTATTAACAATTCCAGACACCCTAGAGAAAAATTCTTACATTGACTCTTTTTCTTTCATAGCCAAAGTTTCAAAATTATGATGAAGAGTTTGTAATTTTACCGTGATTACCTTCTTGTCATCTAGGTACTCCAGCTTTAGGATCTCCCATACTTCAGAAGAAGTAGTTGTTGCTGCAATACGAGAAAAAATTTCATTATCAAGGGCTTGCTGAATGAGAAATAAAGCCTTTGCATCTTTCTTACGATTCTTATGCAACCGTTGATCGAGCTTGTCATTGTGGGTGTCGTCAAATCCCTTTTCCACCAAGTCCCATAGCTCTTGCGACTTGAACATAATCTGTATTTTAAGACTCCAAAAATGATAATTGGTGCCTTTGAAGATGGGAATGAGAGGTTGCGTTGTTGAAGTTGTGGCATTTGCTGCGTTGCTTGCCATGGCCAAATATTTGCAATATAGGGTGTCGAAGGGTGTGAGAACCATACGGAAGGAGTGGGTGAGGTGAAGGCTCTGATACCAAAATTTGATGGGTAGAGGAAGAAGAAATAAAAATACGAAACGAAGGCCAATTTCAAGAGTGAGTCACTAAACTTTATTGTGCTTGCATTAAAAATTAATATCAAATGCCTAATATATATAGGCTTATAGCTATACCTGATAAACCAAAAAGTAAGCATCAAGAAAATAAACTAAGTAGTAAACATGGCCTACTATTTGATAGTGCAAAAAAAGAATTAACAAAAAAATGTTAACTTGACTTATTCAAAGTAACAACTTAACAACGAAAAAAAGACAATTTCGGACCTTGTTGGACACATAATCTCTGAACTTGAAGCACAAGTATTAGTCAACATATATACTTTTCAGGTTGCATAACGTGCTGGTGTCCTTGTATCACTCTGGGCAAATAGCTGAGATTGTGGATGAAGGGTCAACATGTAAACTGAGAATGAATGTTATTGTTATTGTGGTGCAATTTGATTGTGAAATAAAATTGAAGAAAATGAAATTTGTGAAATTGTGCAGCATGCGAGGCAAGTGGGGCACTATATATGCTGGTGGCATGGGTGACGGGATTGGGAAGCTTGTACTCGTGCATGTACAGATCAAAGATGAGGGACCAATACTTGCTCAAGGAAAACCCTACTGATGATTGCTTGGTTCATTGCTTCTGCGAGCCCTGCGCCCTTTGCCAAGACTACCGTGAGCTTCAAACATGCTCATTGGTACGCTACCTGCATTTCACAAATACCTCTCTCTCTCTCTCTCTCTCTCTCTCTCTCTCTCTCTCTCTCTCTCTCTCTCTCTCCTTCTCTTTAATCTTTTGAAATACACAACCTTTACATGGTGCATGAAGAGTTATCTGGTTTCTTTTTACTGCTCCAAAAGAATTAAAAAAGAAAAAAGAAAAAGTATTTAATTTGGATGATACAAAGTTTAATTTTTTTATTTTTAATAATTTATTTTTATTTTAATATCTTTTTTATTATAAAAGAAGTAAATGTAGGATAAATTTGTTTAAATTAAATTTGTACAATCTAAATTATGCTCTGCTACTAATCTAAATATGCATGAAAAGTCAAAGTTAAAAAGAAAAAGATTAAGAACTTTTTAACATTGTAACTTACTTTCTAATGTTAGCCTCACATACCCATCTCTCGTCCTCTCTTTAATTTATCATATAAAATTCGTTAAAAATGAATTCCACATATCCTTGGCCCCCCGGTCTCTCATTTATAATCCTTTTCTGAAGAGAAACTTGATCTGAGAATTAGTTATCCAGATGATCTAAATTCAAGTTTTACTTTCTCAAAAACACTAATAAACAGTGCTTGGTTTAGTCAAAATTTGCATGTAATATTGCAAAATAATTGCATATGTTGATAGAAAATAAGATGAAAATCTTAAATTGTCAAGTAATATTTGATAAGAAGTTACCGATGCTTTCTGATAATTAATTTTCTAAGAGAATTAAAATTTTCAAAAAAAATCAATTAAAAAAATTCATGCCAACATAAAATATAAAAATTTTATTTTATGTTTTATGTTATTTTGATTAAAACTATAATGAAATATTAAAGATAGTTAACTGATAATGCAACAAATTACATTATAATTGAACGATACACTTTTTACCATGAGACCGACATTGCCAAAGCATTATTTGACATGGCGACGTGCACAAATCTCTCTCTTTTCAAGAAAACTTTGAATTTTTTTTTATTATTGGTTTTGGGCAAATCTCATGGAATAAACTATAAAATCTCTGTTGTGTGTTCTAATCATTCCCCTGGTTTTTGACAATGGCCTGCTTTCACTGTTTTCTTTATTCATCATAATTAATACCCCGTCTTTTACACTCGTACAATTTTTGTAAGGAACTCAGTTCGATTTAGTTTTTCATTCTAACTCTCTACAAAGATGGCAATTGCATTGGCTCAAAGAAATTAAAAACTTGCATGTGATAAAGAAAGCATCCATTTTATGTGTGAATTTTAGAAGAAAAATGGTTTGTTCAACATTTAAAACTTCTTATAATTATATATGTAGAATAATATTTTGCTTGTATTTCTCTTTCCACGTGATCCTAATCTCTAGTAAGAAGATCCAGATCCCATTGTTGTTGTGTTGAACTATTTTTGTAATTGATGAAACTCTTCTTGTATATTTTCCCAATTATTAGAATCTGGGTTTTTTACATTAATAAATTAATTGCATATCATGTAGTTAGAGAGAAATTAAAAGAAAAGTAGAAGTAGGCATTTATAAAAAAAAAAAGAGTTTGATACATATTTTCACTCTTTTATATCACTTTATCTTCGATTATACGTTATGTAGTCAATTATTAACCGTGAGAAATTCAATTTACAACTACTGATTGTTTTGAGATATATAAATATAGGCTTTTCTTTCATCAAATCGAGACTCCTTCATTCTTTGTATTTTGAATTAATTATTCTCTTCTTCTTTTTGTTAACAAAATTTAATTATACAAATCTCTTATTTATTATAAAATATACACAAATTTCATAAAATTAAAATATAACAAAATATCTTTAAGAATAATATTGATTACACTTATTAAAAATATATTTTTGATACTTTTGTTTTAATATTTTTTATTGCATGTTAAAGTTATAAGTTTAATTTATTCTGAATTTAAAAAATTCACTATGTTTATTGGTTAAATATATATTATATAAATAATAGTATAATTAAGAGTATTTTAGTTAAATGATAGATAATTATTACTCATCTTTTATTGTAAAAGAAATGATTATAACATATTTTTTTAATTTTAAAGAAAGGAAATGTAAATTTTTAAAATAGAAAAGAAAGACATGTAATTTAAACATCTCTGATAAGGAAGGATTTTTTTTGGGGGGGGGGGGGGGGGGGGCTAAAAGAGAAGGGTATAATTTAGTCTTGTGTTTTATAAAGAAATTGACAAGAGCTGCTATTATTGACAATTCCTAGGTAATACAAGGAAGTAATTTATTCATGTTCCCAATAAAAAATAATTTTAAAAAAATACTATTTCGTGTTTAGTTTAAACTAACTAGGTCAGATTTTGTATAAAAATAGAACTACAATACAAGTCCTAAATCCAAGCCCAACTTTGGCCCAATAGTTCATCAATTTCAAAGTAAAGTTGTTAAGGGGAAAAAATAATCTAAAACTTCAGACTCTTTCATGTTCATAAATTTGATTAGTATCGAGCTACTAATTTATTAGTAATAAAAAAATTAATTATTTGATACTAGAAATAGAAAAATTAATACAGTCATAATTCTTATTCTATCACCTTTATTTTATTTATTCAAAAAATTTAAAATTTGTATTAATCAAAGTAAAAGTTTTTTTTTAAGAAACAAAATCCAAATGCTGTATTTATCCTATGTCTCATTAGATATACAAAATCTACTTCGATAAAAATGAAAAAAAAATTAAATAAAATATAATTGAATTAAATGCATTTAGTATGCTAGGCAAAGAAAAAGAAATGTGTTTTCTTTTATTTATTTGGTAAGATAAAAATAATAATAGAATAAAAAATAAGTAATGGCAAATGACCAAAGTACTCTTAAATTAAAAAAATAATATGAGAATTGATTTTTATATATAACTATAGTTAATATGCAATTATTTTAATTAATATATAATTGTAATTATTTATATTTATAAATTATATATAATAAAAATAATATATATATGTATATCTATTTGTTATATATATAAAATAAATAATATATACATAAGTATTACTAGTATATTTTATGAAACACTATTTTCTTTTTCTATAGTTTGAGTTATATAAAAAAAACCAACAGATGTTTTCTTATATATTTTCTCAATCTTAAAAGTGGACATACACCAGTTCTAGAGTTAAAATATGTTTAGTGATTTCACTTTTATTTATGACCTGATTATCTTCCATTTCTTTAGTTTCTTCCCTCCCTGGTCTGCTATATTCCCCATGTTAGACAGTAAGGTACAATTCTTTTGACTTAAACTCTCAAGGCTTTTATTATTATTTGAACCTTTTATTTTTTTTTAAACTAACTCATTATTATAACTATCTCCTTAATACTCTTTTGGGTCTTTTCTATCTTAGGCTTGACCGGAATATCAGACTAAACCAATAAACTTACATACGTTGTGGGAACCACCTTTTAGGCTTAACAACGTTTCCACTTAAATTTAGAAAAAACAAATTTGAATTTAAAAAATGGATACAATATAACTATATTAGTTTATAAAAATAATTAGGCTTTAATACATATATATATCTATATATAATAAATAATATATATATCATATATATAATAAATCATATATATAAAGAAAGGGAAAGAGTAATCACTATGCATTGCATGCATTGCCACTAATTGATTGTCAGCTAGAATTGATCCGGCTAACAGTTGGTTGGATAAATTCGCCGGATCAATTCTAACCGATGTTTAGTTACTCTTTTTTGAAAAATAAATTTTTATAATTTGATTTTATTAATAAATTTTTATATAACTTATCATTTTTAATATTATATATTATTAAATGTCATTATTTTTCTTTTACTTTTAATTTTAACCAAACTTTAGCCGTAAGTGAAATTTAATTTTATACTTTAATCAAAATTCAATATTTAAAATGGCACTATTTTTAAAGTTACATGAATTTAAAATTTGCAAAAACCGAATTAACATTTTTTTACTGATTCTTCAATCAGAAATTGCTTTTTTTTTTGTTGTAGTGGGAGAAAATGACAAAATTACCCCTTATAAAAAACTGTTTTTATAATTTGTTTGCTGGACGAAGACAAAATTGTCTCTAAAAATTTTAATTTCAAATAGGCCCTACTAGTTAATAACTAAAGTATGTAAAATTAAAAATAATACTTATCAAAATAAGACAAATTATTTTATAGTAAAAAACAAATACTAGTAAATTTTAAAATAATTATGAAGCTTAGAAATTTTTTAAAAGACACTTAAAATATTTTAAGAATTTAACTGAAATATTTTAAAATTTTAAAGGGTCAAAATATAATTTTGCCCAAATTACACATAAAATTTCATGGTATGCCTCTTTTTTAGTTGTGAGATAGAAAGAGAAAAACAAGTTGTCATTTTTAATATAGCAAAGTGTGTGGAGTAAATTCATAACTGAATTTGGATTAGGGTTGACCAACTTTGTGTGATTAGAGAGATAAAAATGTCATTAAATCACTAGACCGCAAAACTCTACTTCTAACTTGTGCCAAAAATAAGGAAAAATACACAGTTTCATTACTTTTCATTTTCTCTCTCAAATATAACAACCAAACACAACAGTCTTTAGAATATTTTCATTTTTCATTTTTCATTTTTCTCTTGTATTATCAAACGGAGTCCCAGTGCATCCATATATATCTTTCTTTGCAGGTTCACTGTCTATGAAAAGAAAAAATTAAAAAGTCATCTATTTTTTAACAAAAAACAAAATAATCATAAAAGTATTTACTTAATTTTAAAATAAAATAAATATAAAATTATTTAATTTAATTTTTAAAAACTCATTTGAAAAAAACTCATGTAGATTAAAATTCTCTTTAATAATATGTCTAGGGTCCAACACTTTGTTCCGCAATCATCGTTCCATTGTCCCAAAAAGTTTGCAAGTGCACCTTGGAAAACACGACACTTGTGATAGCGGTCAACTTCACCCTACGTAATTCCCTCTGTCTCATAATTTGTATATATTTAATTTCTTTATACATGTGAATTAAATTAATAATTTCTTAAGTTAATTGATCATCATTCTAAAATAATTTAATAAATAACTCAAAACCAATTATTCGCTAACATAATTATATTGAAAAGTAAAAAATATATATATTGACGAAACTAGTCTATCTCAACTTTCAATTGATCCTTTCCAACTTGAGTTTTTTCTTTTTCATCCTAAAAACGAAAATTTAGTATAAACCATTACATACTTTAATGATTTTCTTTTGAGATACTTTAATTATTTCTGATATTATTTAAATAAGATGTTTTAGTTTTGAGAGGAAACACACTATAATATTATTAAAGACAACAAGTTAATAACAGGAAACGAAGTGAAAACTTTTGACATTAACGTAGTTTGACTATGTCTATTAAACCAACTCGTGTTAATTAACACTTTAATTATGTTAAAACTTATTTGGCAAAGCTCTAAAATTAATTAACTGAGCATATTAAATCCATCAGTTGTCCTTCGCTTCGAGTTATGTAAATTTTATAAATTTAGACTTTTCTAAGCAAGAGGCCATCACCTTACAAAGACGATTATATATGCTAGTATTGATCAGACTTTTATGAAACTCCCAATTTCTGTAATTGCACTTTGATTTATTTACACTTTGAGACAAGGACACTTGTTCAGATCTTTTGCAGTAAAAAAAAAAAGTGTTGTATAGTTAAAAAAAAAATTTTAATTATATAATAGGGATAAGATTGCGTACATCTATCTTCTCAAACTTCACCTAATGAAAGTATCGTGCACTGAGTCACTATTTTAGTGTTGTATAGTTAAAAAGAAAGAAATTAAAAGTATAGAGTCAATATTAAAAAGTAATTTTTAATGTTGGAAGTCTTCAAAATTTCTCATTTTAATTATACTTTATATAATAGTACAGGATATCCATTCTATCAAAATAATTTTTTTATTGCACAATTTCTGTGTTACACAATAAAATTTTATTTTAAAAAAATCAAATGGTATAATCTCCTGTTTAAAGGCCTGAGAGTGTTCTAAAAAAAGCAGGTGGGTATTGGAGCAGAGAATCGAGGTCATCCACTTGAACATTCAACAAGGACACATGAGGCGAAAGAACCGACTGTGTACTGTTTTGTGCGTGACAATTTTATATTGAAATTGGGCACTGCACATGCCTTTTTTAAGAAAAATAAATGTAGGAATCTTCTACTTTGACCAAACAATCGGCGTATGTCACCCGTGTAACAAGTCTTTGAATTTTTTTTTTTCAAAATTTTGTAAAGATAATGACATAAAAAAAAGTGTATACTTGAGACTTTTTTGTTGGCTTTTCAATTATTTTTTTATTTGTTTCCTTCAAAATTTACAAAATACTTATTTAAAAAATTTAAAAGATCCAAATTCATGTCACCTCGACATTTATTGTATTGTTTATGTCTGAGAAAAAAATGAAAATGACTTATTTTACAAACTGTTTAAAGGAATGCTAAGTCCTAACGAAGTAGTAGGATTGTAACATGACGCTATCACTTTAAGATATTAATGTATTTTGTATTCTTAAAAGATATAGATTTTAATTATCTGATTTTGTGAATCTTAAAAGTATATGATCTAGTCCTTAAAAAATATATTTTTTTAATAATTTGATATTTTAGTCCTAAAAACATATAATTTAGTTTTTGAAAAATTTAAACTTTATATCCATTATTAGTAGTTGTGTATTTACTTATAAGACTAATGAGTAGTAGGTAAAAAACTTTAATAAATTGAATCATGTATTTTTAGGGGCCTCATAGTTAAGATATGTATATTTCAAAATTAAAGACTATATTTCATTAAGTTATTAAGTATAAATAAAAATATATATATGATAATGTACTAAAAAAATTAAATCTAAATTTTTGTATCTTATATATCGAACCAAGGTCACTCTTATTTGAGTACGGTCTAATGACGGGTAATTAGTAAATTTTCCTTTTGTCATTGAAAATAAATCAATCATATATTCACATTTGATTATCATTATTTAACACTATGTTTAAGAGATCTCTAGCTTATATATTATTCATTTTAATTATCCATGCTGTTTTATCATCATAAATTTATTTTGAGAGAGTTGTGGGATGAAAAATGTTTTAAATACACTTAATTTTAAACTAATTTAATGAAAAATAATCTTATACACATCACTTAATGTAATAGTTTCGTTGGGATTATAAAAAAGTAATATATCACGTGCACATGAAAATATTTTTATTCTAAGTGTTATTATTATTGCGAAGTATTTTTTAAGGATATTGTAAATTATTATTAATATTTATTTGAAATGATGGCATGATAATTAAAATGGACAACTCGTGAAAAGTATGGGCCAGCATTTCCGGTATGTCTTTGAGAGTTTTTTTGTTTTGAAGTGAGACAGATTAGGATATTTTTTATATTCTGGTTATTAGTTTTTTTTTTTTTGGATAAAATTATGATATGTATAATTTAAAAAAAAAAAGAATCTTAATCTTGTAATGTAAAATTGTAAAATTTTTACATTTATTATATTTTTATTTAAAATTTTATAATAAAAATATAAAAATTGTATTTATTTATTTTTTCTTAGAGTAATCGCAAACTGTGTCTACGCTTTACCCAACGACCTTGTCTATACGCAACAGAGCCAACAAAAGCATTAAAAGAAACAAAGCAATAGATAGACGGAGATAATACACAAACGAAACCCAATACCCGAATCCAACGAATACATTTATTTACGAAAACTACGTTGTTCCTTTCCCAATCTCCCTCCATCCCTGTACTCTTCCCTTTTGCTTTTCTTGTCTGTTTTTCTTTTTCTCGCTGGGGCCTTTTTACAAACTCATGGAGTGCACAACATACTTCCATCCTTTGTCATTGCTTTAAGCTGATATTTCAATTTCTGGCTGTAATCTGAACCTTAAACAGAGTCAGAAAGGAAACGGGGTCCTTTTTCTGTGAGTGATGAGAGAATGGAAGGAGCAGAGGAGGAGCTAGAGAGAAGAAGCAAGTTTCTCAACAGTCTGATACAGAAGAAGAAAGCCGTAGAGCAACAGGAGCATCATGATCGCCTCAACGTTCGTCTCAGAGCTTGTGACATGCCTGTCCCTCTGCAGAACCGTGCCTTTCGTTGCGCACGTGACCACCTCGATTCGATGCCTGGCAAGAAGCTTGACAGTAAACGTCTCGCCCTAGCACTCAAGAAGGTAGCTTTTTGTTCATTTATGTTATTTTAGTCTTCTTGGAAACTTTCGTTTTCAAAATCTATTTCTGGGTTCTGATTTTTGATAAATACGAGGTCATATATAATGGTTTATTTGGATTTTGGAAGCTTTTGGATTTTATGGAACATGATCAGATATCGCATATAGGTTGTTCAGCTCTCACTATGTCTTTGCTGTATGTAAAATTGGTGTCTCTACTGTTTTTTGTTCTTCCTGAATATAAGCTTCAGTAAGGGGTAATTAAACAATCTAACGTTAAAGGATAAACAATGATAATGAGCAGATTCTGATTTTTGGCTCTCATATTAGTCAATCGGGTGAACATCTATGGAATGTATCTACTTTTCTTGCTAATTTTCATTCTGCTAGATGGAACTGAGCTTGTCTCTGTACCTTATCTTTCTTGGTGGTTTAGATCCAAGCTTATAGGACTTCCGTTCGGGATTGTATACTGCAAGCACATGGTCCTTTTGTTTGTTTCTGTTTGTTTGAGTAAAAATCTTTTCCTGCTTTTTTGTTGGTAATTTGAAACAAACTGCATATTTTGGTGAAAAAGAACCTCCATTTTGAGTTACACTAAAGTGATAAAAAAAAAAAGAGGTATTGCAAATGGAAAGTTGTGTTCACGGTAGATTGAAGCAAAAAAGGAAAGAGGATGATGATCTGCAAAGCCTATGTAAATCCACTTGCAGTAGTCACATCGAGGATTCAGATATACTGACACACAATAGGGGAATTTGAGCGGGGCTCTGTATGTGGTTTCACTTACTTTGTTTGTTATTCTATTGGAAAGTTCATGAAGTTCGAAAATTTTATAAAAAGGGTAATTATCCTTTTTAAGTTTGGCCCCTCTCTGGTCCCCTATGGATGTGAGATTTTCAATTGTAAAGCATGACAATGTGGTTTATAAGCAAGAAGGTTTTGTAATTGGAATGCATAATCTTGATCTTTTCATTTAACTTCGAGTATGGATGAAATTTGAAAGACCAAAAGATAGGTTTATAGTTTATATTAGTTATGACCATAAATAAATATAGGTGGCTTGGTAGATGCTGTTTGTGATATTGAGAATGTTATTTATTCTTCATCTCATTACTAGGGCACCAAAGTTCTAGATGAACTATGGTTATAATTCTATGATGCCTATTACACCCATAACTTGCTTATCTTGTCTGTCTTTTGTATATAGTCTATTAGGGATGCTTTTATGAATCAATTGGGGTACCTTTGTTACAATTTCTATCATTTTCAGATCTTGGTGGATGGTTGCTCTATCTGTTTCTAAGAACTGTCCATATAGTTATGCAGCTACTCTAGTATGCATTCAATTCAAGTATGCCCTTTCTAGCTGTTTTATACTAAAACATTAAATAACAAAAAAAAAACCATGAATTTGATGCTGTTAATTTATGTTGGAGTTTATTAATTTTGGTTTAGTTATCCTTTGATCCTTGCCATGGAAATTGTCTTAACATAATAGTACTGTCATACAGGTTTTGATGTATCAAATCAAAAACTGTAACTCTAAAGCTTAAACTTTAATGAATAATTTTTATTCAAGCACAGTAGTGGTTAATTGGCCCTTTATTCTAGAAATTACTACAGGTTGGTCCTTAATTCTTCCTTTGTTTGATTTCCAACTTACATTTTGGAACTAAATGAATTGCTTCTTGGAACTCTCTACTAGTTTTAATATTGAGAATATTTGCAAACCTTGGGATAACTTGTGCACATCTTCCTTAACTAATATACTTAGGATAGGTCATGATATAAACTCACTGGTCTTTTCAGGAATTTGATTCTTCTTATGGTCCAGCTTGGCACTGCATTGTGGGTACTAGCTTTGGTTCCTATGTTACGCATTCTCTTGGTGGTTTCTTATATTTTTCCATCGATAAGGTTTATATCCTTCTCTTCAAGACAGCTGTTGAACCATTAGATCATTGATGAATTCTATTTTTTTTTCAGAGTCATATGCTTGTCTCTTTGCAAGATTAAATTTTTTTAATATTTATCAATATGTAAAATTACGAAATGGAAAATTTCAAGACTTCTGTATGCTGTGATGTATTTGATGCGCTTCAATTTGTAATTTTTTCTCTTTATGGGAAAGTGTTGGGTGTATAATTTGGTGTGACAAGTCACAGGACATTCGTTCGCCTCAGAACAATATTTACGGAATTTTTTTGAACTGATAACAAAATATTCTTGATGGTTTGCTTGGCTCTTATCTGTACGCTGGTTTGTGTTTTATGAAGCACCTGTAATCATCAACCACGGCTAAATATATACCTTAAGGGATAAGATTTCAAGAATTACGTCACTCTTTTCATATAGAAGAAATATAAAATTCTGTTGGGTCCTTAATCTTAACACTAGAAAGTATGGAGATTGACATGAATAGAGGATATGACATGGAGATAAACACTGTGATACGACAATATCTTAAGTGCCCATGTTCAAAGTGTTGTGTCATATCTAATATAAGTATCAGACAGACACAGGTCTGGCCTAGATCTTCGAACTCTCGTCTCGAATTGAAGATTTTTTCTTTAAGTGATGAATAGGTAAAATAGCATGACTTAGTTTCTAAGGAAAAATTGGGTATGGCCCCCTGATGGTAACAGGGCTCAGCCCCTGAGCACAAGGGCCTACTGTGAATCAATGATGCCCTCTCAGCGGAACATCAATAATTGTCTGTGCTTGTGTCGTTTTAAAGAGAATGAGTACAGCATAAGACGGAACAGAAGAGAATAATAATAATAATAATAATAATAATAATAATAATAACATCTTGCATGACATTAAAAAGATGTTTTTGGGTAAAAAAAAAAGAAATTTTTTTGGTTAAATACTTAAAAGTTAGATCAATGAGCATGGACTGGTCAAGTTATTTTTAAAAAATTTGTCTTTTAACATACTCTTGTTACTGTTTTTTTTTTCTCATTACTCTAGTTTATCCATCTTGAATTACATCTACACAAATTTCTCTCTGATTAGAGGTTGAGGATTTTCTTTTTTGGGTATATAATTATCATTGAAGTGGAGAAAGGTTTAGGAGTGAAAGGTATAAGTTGGCTCATAAAGCTATTTAATAAAATTATGAGATCCAAAAAAATGTTAGACAAGTAGAGAAGAAGTACTTTAATTCCTATTTATAAAAATAAAAGGGATATACAAAACTGTGTAAATTATAGAGATTAAATTCATGAGTTATACTATAAAATTATGAGGGAGGGTTATTGAGCGAATATTAAGACAAGAAATTCAAATTATAGAGAATTGGTTTTATGCCTAATAAGTTGACCATGGAAGCGATATACTTATTGCGAAAATTGGTGGAGAAATATTGAACAAATCAAAAAGACTTGCTTATGGTGTTCATCGATTTAAAGAAGTCATATAATAGGTGCCAAGAGATGTTTTATGGGAGGTTTTGGAGAAAAAATGAGTTCATATTGCTTATATTTGAGTAATTCAAGATATGTATAATGGGGTTACAATTAATGTGAAAACACAAAGTAGGCCTATTGATGATTTCCTGATAACTATTAGTTTACATCAAGGGTAAACTCTAAACTCTTATCTTTTTATTTTAGTTTTAGATGTACTTATTGAACATATCCAAGAGTCAGTGTCATAGTGCATGCTCTTTGCAAATGATATAGTCCTGGTTGGAGAGTCGGGAGAGAAATTAAATGAAAAATTAGAAATTTAGAGATTAACTTTAGAAATACATGAATTTTGTTTAAGTAGAAGTAAACAGAACATATAGAATGTAAGTTTAGTAAAAGACGCACTAATTCTAGTGTATAAGTAAAAATAGGAGAGCACACCATATCACAAGTCACTTGGTTTAGATATCCTGAATCCATCATACAACAAGATAGGAAAATAGAAAAAAATATAAATCATAGGATTTAAGCGAGGTAGATGAAATGAAGAAATGTTTCAGGTGTTATAACAAACAAAAGAGTACCGCTCGAACTTAAGGGTATATTTTACCTCACAGTTATAAAACTGACAATGTTGTATGAGACTAAGTGTTGGGTATTAAAAAGCCAAGAGAAGAATAAGCTCAATATTGCAAAGATGAGAATATTGCATTGAATGAGTGGATATACTAAATAAGATAGAATGAGAAATGAATATATTAGAGAAAAAGTTGGGTTCGCACCTATTGTGGAAAAGATAGTAAATCGCGTCTTAGATGGTTTGGTCATGTGTGGAGAATACCTATAGAAACTCTAGTAAGAAGAGTAAATCAGATGGAGAGTAACTCAATAATTAGAGGTAGAAGAAAACCACGAAAAATTATAAGCGAAATTATTAAAAAAGATTTAGATTTAAATGATTTAACTAAAAACATGTTTATGATAGAATTTTATGACGTCGTTTGATTTATAAAATCGAGCCTACCTAATAAGAAAAAGGCCTATTATTATTGTTGTTGTATAATTGTCATGCACGTCCACGGTTAATAAGATTAATTCAATTGATAGGAATAGGATACAACTGTCTTGAAATTAGAATAATTTATTTACCAAAACAATTTATGCACGACTTACACACTTAGCTACCATCAATGGCAAAAGATTTTAAAGGCAAAATGTAACAGCCGAGTTAGTGTATTGTTTTTTAGGTAATAGAATTAGTGTATTGTTGGATATGAAAAATGGTAAATGAGCATTTTTTTATACAAATATATATTATATTTAAATAAGGCCAAATAAAAATAAAAAAGTACATTTTTTTAAATATGTACAAATAAAAATAAAAAGAATAGATTTTATTTTCATTAAACTTAACCAAAAAATATGTATTTAAATTAATAAAAAATATGTTAGTTAAAAAATTAAAATTAAATAAAATATAGCATATCTTTTTATTTTATAAAAGGCTTGTATGATTTATCCTTAAAAAGCCAAAAAAAAAAAAGAGTAAAATGACATAAAACTCAAAACAAACCATGACTTACATGATTTATAAGCAGTAATTTATAAATATATATATATATATATATATAGAGAGAGAGAGAGAGAGAGAGAGAGAGAGAGAGAGAGAGAGAGATTGATTTTTTCAGAGCATTTCAAGTGAAGTTATAAAAGTACCATGTTGGTGAATATGGGCATACATTAACACTCAACTTTTGTTTCTGAACATTAGAATTAACTAGCTTTTATCAATGAGTAGATCTTTTGCTACTTCTGACTCAGATTATTTAAATTATATTTGAACGATTTAAATTTTAATTTTTTGATATTGAAGAAATAACATAGAAAATAAAAATAATTTTTAATAATTAATTTTGAAAAAAATAATATAATTAAAAAATAAAAAATATAAATATAAATTATCCAAATCCAAAGGGAAACCGAGTTCCTTTCATCGTTGG
The DNA here is from genome assembly GCA_026724425.1 of Erythrophleum ivorense. NCBI lineage: Eukaryota > Viridiplantae > Streptophyta > Magnoliopsida > Fabales > Fabaceae > Erythrophleum > Erythrophleum ivorense. The sequence continues at coordinate 49,610,937 of JAIUCV010000009.1, forward strand.
TAGTTTTTTTTCCACTAAAATTATATTTCCCCTTATTGTGTTTGATGGTTTTCACTGCTTCTCTGAAGCCAAGTCTTGGGATTTAACAGTCAACTTAAAAAGCCGCCTAAAGATGCCCAATCATTCATTGGATATAATTTCATTCCACAGAACAAGGAGATATTGGAATTTTGCATTTGGAGAATAAGAAAGAAAATAAGGCGATGGAGGAGGAGTCTACCACCACCACCACCACCACCACCTCCTCATGTCTTGGCCTTACAATTTCGCAAGCACAAGCAGAGCCTCCTCACGAGGCTCTGTTCCTCGTCCTACCTTACCTTCCTGTCTGGGAGCTTCTTGACATGTCTCAGGTTTGCACTTCACTGAGAGACGCAGTGAACAAGGATATTCTACCATGGCTCAACCTCCTTGTTCAAACCCCTCTCAGTTCCCAACTCTCCGATCAGATTTTGATCAAACTCGCTTCTAAGGCTAATGGTAGCCTCAGAACTCTTGCTCTCATGAACTGCATGAAGATTACAGATTATGGGCTTCAAAGGGTCATAGAAGAGAACCCTTTCATAAACAAGGTTTGAATTTTCAATCCCATATTTTAGGTTTTCAATTTTTGGTCTTCATTCATTCATTTTCTGCAATTAAACTTGAACTGAAGTGTTAAATTGGTTTTCTGGGGTGGAATTGAATGGTTAAGAAACGTCTTGCTACCCTTTCTTTTTTGTTTATGTGGGTTATTGAGTAAGTTAAAAACTTTAGATGGTTGAAATAGATAAAAATGAAGGTCCTTTACTGCGGAAGGGAAGAACCTATTGAAATTTTCAGGAACTTAACGTCTATTTTTGCTTAATCTCGTTATATTTCGTAGAAACTACTAATTCAATGACTTTGAATAGTGTCTCGTACTTACTCTATATGATGAAAAGTATTTTTTCTATTTTGGACCGACGGCATCACTATGTCAAATTAGGACACCAATTAAAGCAGGGAAAAAAGAAAGATATGATATGAGTGGAGATAGAGTATCCAGGTCATGCTTTGTCTAATTGGGTGCATAGAGATAGTAATTCTTAATTGCAAATTCTTTTTGTGTAATATTCATATGTCAACTTAATGAAGAAAATTTCTGTATCTTTGCATTTCAACAGTTAAGCATTGAGATTTAAACTTAGAAATAGCAGTATAAAATTTATAGAAATGGAATAGAGTAGGTTATACTCTTTTGTTAATGTTTATTGAGCATTTTGACAGGCGTTGACTCTCCAGTTCTTGAACTGCGAAAGTTAAGACTGACTTGTTAAATCTTGACTACTACCTAATGCTTATTAAAAAACTTTCTCTCTTCGAAAAGGAGAGTCTAATAAGGATATGTTTGGATAAGAGGAATGAAAAGAAAGGAAATATATCACTGAAACATTTTTCTTGTTTGGAAGTTATTAATAAGGAAGAGCAAATAATAAATGATTGCCAACTAAGCTTTCAAAATTCTCCTGTGTCCTTCCTCTTTTGTATTTTCAAGTTCTCCCAATTTGGATGATTTTGGAGTTTGAATTCTATTTTCATTTGGGTGTAGCTCTATCTACCATCATGCACTGGCATAACCCCTGAAGGACTTCTAAGAGCAGTTAAAATGCTGTGCCAAGGAAGCCACTCCCTAAGCACATTAAGGATAAATGGAATCCACACCCTAAAGAAAGAGCATCTTGACGCGCTTACCTTTTACCTTAAAAGGAACCTGCCATTAGAGCCTAACTACTACCATGAACGTAGTAAGTTCTCAGCATTCAAGGACAGAGAACAAGAAGAAACTGGGCGAATCATAGATTTGGAAATCTGTCCCAAGTGCTTTGAGGTGAGAATGGTTTATGATTGTCCAAGAGAAACCTGCAAGAAGAGAGAGTTGAAGTTGTCTCAGTGCAAGGCATGCCATTTTTGCATCCCGAGGTGTGAAAACTGTGGGGGATGCCTTGGAGATGAAGAAACAGAAGAGAGTGCCTGTGCAGATATAGTGTGTTGTGAGTGTTGGCTAAAGCTTCCTAAGTGCAATTTCTGCAACAAGTCATACTGTAAGCGGCACACAGATTGGTGGTGCTGTTTCTCAGAGTCTGGACTCATCTGCAGGGTTTGTGATGAAAAATATCTTGGATATATGTCAAGTTCTGATGTTTTGTGATTAAGTGTAAGCAATGGGTAGAGCTTTGACTATGTGGCTTGGGATTATTGAGTTTCTGTAACTTGCACTATAAACTTCCAAGTTTCAATATTGAGAGAACTAAAATAAGAAATTATTTCTGACAGTATATGTTTCCATTATACTTGTTCATAGGCCGGACAGGATTTAGCTTGGACTAGAGCCGAATAATGTTTCAGGATTAATCCCAAACCTAAAGATAAAGGCTCAATAATAATCAAGCTCAGCAAAGAATGGACTTGACCCAAGTTTATTTGAGAGTAAATAAAATCTTGTTCAATTTCTTTAGAATAAAAAGGAAGAGAATTTATTCATTTTAAGAAATAATGACATTTTTCATGCAAAGATTAAAAAAAAAAGGTCAATTGCGATCAATTTAGCCTCATCTTCATAACCAGAAGATACTTTTATTCAATAATCACACTTTTTAACACGATTGATTTATTTTTTAAAAAAATTAGATGTATAGAAAATACGACATAATAAAAGGTAATATAAAAACTTAAGGTGTACAAATAATTCAACTTGAAGTTAAACCCATTGTCTAAAATGTTTACTCAAGCCTTCATGTATACCTTTGAGCCAACCCAACCATGGAACAACCATAAGATCAACATAGCCGAGTGTTGAGATAGAGGCTTTGCTATAAAATTCTCAAAGCAACATGAAAGAGACATTTGTCCAGCCTTTTTATAGGACTGAGATCATACCAAAGTCATTCTAATGGATGTCAGAAAGCGACTCTAGATCAAAGAATACAAACTTGTCAAATAATTCCTTGGGTTTGTTTGTACAAATTCCAATGGACAACTCACAATACAATTGCCAATATACATTTTAATCAACCTTTACCATTCACAACCAAACCCTCTACCGGATGAACACAAAACTGGGTTTGCTAGCAAATCTTCCTAGAAGGCCCTTGAAGAGCATGTCTCCATAAATTATATTCCAGAATGGGCCTTGTTACAAGACAAGAGCACTCAGAAGTAAAAGAGCTATAATAATCACAAAGCTTGTGAGAGATCCATCATTGTAGTAGTATTGCGGCAAGCAGCCTGAATCCGTCAAATTAGACGATGGAGCCAGTGATGTGCCATTTATGCTCGTGCTATTTTTACCGCCACTGTTGTTCCCAGAAGTATTAAGAAGAAGAGGACGAAAGAACAGTTCAGAATACATGTACAGTAGCATATTTCACAGCTTTTTGCATTGAAGATGAATTAGAAAATGAAATTACTAAGATGCCTGGCAATTATAAACATGACATTGACAAGCACTTATGAAGAAGGTAGGGATCATACCTTCCTGGAAATATACAAGAACCATGACCTGTACCAACGACAACATAATGAATACGTTATGTTCATTCCAATCAATTTGAATTTGAAAACTAATGCGATACTTTCTTTTATATATAACAGAAGTGAGTCAACATAATGTTGCCAACAAAGAGCAAAGCTGCAAAACAAACACAAATTATTAGACAAAAACCAAATTTTGGTTTTTGATGGTGCCATTATTATCTTCCGTACATTTTGTGTATTTCTGTAGTTACTGAGTATGATTTTATTTTAATCCCATAAAACATTTGATCATTGAAAGATTGTATATTATCAATTAAGTACCTCTGAAAGGGTGAAATTGAAATGAAATCATACTTTCAGGTACTAAAGTAAGTAAATATATATATATATATATATATCTAGAGTATCAAATTGCTAAGCTACTATTTTTCAAGTACCACAATCAGAATGTTGTCTATTAAAAATGGCCACAATGTAATTTGATGTTTCAAGATACTTTTTCAAAAAGTCAATTGATAAGTAAGAGGTCAATTTGAAAAACTGCACATTTGAAGCATAGTTTGATGCATAGCTAGTTTTAGTGAAACAAAAGTGTCCCCCATATAGTAATGTATAATTTCAAGAGTCTATTTCTTTTCTGAAGAAACTAACTATTAAGATTTCAATCACCACCGTTCACACACTTCTTTCCAAAATGATCATTTTTTACCCCAAAATTGAAATTTATCAGAGTTCCCCATACTTGTAGTAAGTCATTCAAATTCTAAGACTATTGTGTGCAAATATGCATTTTTCCTTATCTACTTAGTGTTCTGCTGATTTTTCCTCTAATTGTACACATTTTTTGCAGCCATCTCCACAAGTATTCACATATGAAAGTATATATAAAGATGGCATACATACTTGGGTCTGTAGTGGTGACAGTGGCAACCCCTTTGAAATCACAGGTCCCAGCAGACTTAGCCATCATCTGATAATATGCATTGAAGGCATATGTAGCATGTGCTACCACATTATCTGGTTCATTACATGGTTGACCCTCTAGCAAAGAAGAACAATCCACTTTCCCTGGTCCACAAGCCCAATCAAGTGCTGCCTGAAGCATCTTAGGGTCAGCATTATTCTTGGCAACACAAAAGGTCTGGTTTGTTGTATCATTTGCCAACACAGTACCAGCGCCAGTCAAGTGTAATGGGTAAACCGGTGCACCATCAGCATAAAAAAGCCCCCAGTTCCTCTCAGAGACTGGACCTGATCTCAAGTCTTCATTATAGAGCTCATAGATATAAGTACTAACCGCAATTTTCGGATGTTTAGGAGTGCCTGTGTTGTTAAGAACATGTCTGATCAAGTTGCTGTTGTAAGTGTTAGCATTGTCAATTGTTGCATCTGGCTCAGATGAATCACCTCTTGAAGGCCATCCCGATTCAGTCACTACAATGGGGATATTGGTGAAGTTCAAATAGGACATTGCAAAATATGCAGCATCAACTACCGCATCAAACACATTAGTATAATGCAGGAGGGTGTTGGCATCAACAGCTTCTTTGTTTGGAGACAAAGGGCGAAATAACGCATAGTCCAGTGGGATTACGCCATTTGATTGCATGTAATCATAATAAGGGTATGCATTGAGCATGAGATATGAATTTGTAGATTGCAAAAACTTAAGCAAGGGAACTAAGACTGGATTCCATGTGTGGTTAAAAAATGCTTGAGAAGGAGGGAAGGAGTCAATGATGATGGAAGAAGGGTGTGGCGTAGAGACCTTAATTTGTTGATCAAGATTAGCAGCAACAAGGGCAGAGTGAATGAATTTAAGAGCAGAGACTAGGACAGGAGCTGCATTTGGGAGGGTAGTTAGGACTTCTGATCCTACAGCTATGGCCGTTATGTTGGTTGAAGGGTAGTGAGCTATGACATTGCGAGCAACCCAGTTGGCTGCAGTGGCATTGGACTGACCAATGCCAAGGATCTGGTCATTGGGGACAGAAACAGTTACTCGGATTCCTGTGTTAGCAAATGCAAGGAGCATGGCTCGGTCAGCATCATATAGCCTGACATGTTGGATGTTCTGAGACTTAAGTAGGGTTACAATCTGTGTTGGATTTGGCATGTCAGAGATATCTGTCCCAATGTTGGCTCCAATAAAAGCATCTGCAGGAAAAAAAAAAAAAAGACTACATGTGAAGAAGGACCTTAGAGAGTAAAATGATCCAAGACAAAAAGGATTTCCATCTTGAGATGAACAAGAAAAAGTGACCATATGATACTGATCGGAAACTGCAAATGAGAGATATAAGAAAGAAATAATGCAAATGCAGCAACCATCTACAAGAGATAGAATAGGAAGAGCAAATCCAAATATGAAGAATTTTTTTTTTCTGTTCTTTAATTAATCAAAGCGTTTTAGCATACGTAAATGAATGATCTTAAGTTACAAGGTTAGTTAGTTATAAACTCTCAATAATGATTTAAGCCACATTATTTTTCTGTTTTCACTATTTAAGGCACTTTGAGGAATGCTACTCAATGTACTATATTTTCACCTATAGAAACTAAATATGCAAACCTTTAGAAAAAAATTTAAAAAAAAAATACCAAGACATTATACAAGGGGTACAAATTAGGGATTTAAAATTAATTTTCCGTTTCCATCATGTACTTATCCCTTTTTGAATTCTATTTTATCCCTAAGAAAATTTTCTTTTCAAAAAAATCTCATAACAGCATATTAGGATAGTTTTCTTATTGCAAGTAGTGTTACATCCAAAGAAGTGTATAATTATATTTGAGAATATAATGATTCCAAAGGTGGAGAATGATTCACTAATCTGAAAAGTAAGGTCTAAATTTCTGTGTACTGGTCATGAAAAAGCCTGCCATAGCATAATAGATATTTACCAGTAAACAGTTAAAGTGGTAGTCAGTTCCACAAGGGAAACAGCTAGAAAAAAACTTTCATGATAGTTATTCATATTATTTGTTAATCTTACAGATATAATAAGCGGCATATTAAAGCCTAAACTATGACGAAATGACCTTTAAATAAGAGCAATACTTAAAAAGGTGAATATTTGTAATCTAGAAAAGATGCTGTATCTCTAACCACCAAGACGGTTCATAAATGATTATGAACCATGACAAAATTCAAGGTCACTTTACCTGTCACCCCATGTGGGCTTATTATGTCCTATCTATAGGCTACGTAGGACATATATTTGGCTGATTCTTTTGGATTTTAATAAAAGAAGAAATTTCTTGAGAGTGAAAATGAAAGAAAAGATACAACTAGACAGAGAAGCTAAAAGAATTAAGCTGATATTAGACTAAAATAATCAAATGATAGATGGCAAGAACATGCTACATATGCAACAGATTGGATCCTCTAAAGTGATTTTCTCTACATTCCCTCTAAAGTATCTCACAAAACTTAATTTATTTTTTAAAACATATATTTTTTTTAATAAATCCCACCCTCCCTCGTTTATATATGCCACTGCGGGGGCATTGCACTGGGATCCTCACTGCAGAGGATCCCAGTCCACAACATAACGTACCAGTACCTGTCTGGTTAGCACTATTATGAACAGTTGATGAATCTATATGTCTTTATTTAATGGTTAATATCACTACTAATTAGGGAAAGTATTCGGACCATAGAATGATCCATAAGAATGCTATTTTAATTGTTTACACAGTCCAGGACTGTAGAGGTAGGAAAGAAGTGCCACAACCCTCATAACTTTCTTTTCAATGAATAACCTTAGTCTAGAATGCTCATTAAGAGTCTAGAATGCTCATTAAGACGATTTAAGTGCATTTTTTTCATTTTAGGTATATTAATATTTTTTCCAACTCAACACCTTTTAAAAAAAAATTCTCCACATGTACCAATTTTAATAAAGAAACTCATGACAACATCTAAAAGCTTGCACTTAAATTTCTTCTTTTTCAATAATCCGTGAACAATCATTTGAGAAATTCTTGCTCCCAGATCCTCTACTGTGGAGGATCTAGTAGAGGATATGTGCCGTGACAAAAGTTGCCTCTAACGACTTATATTAAGGAAAGAAAAAAAAAAAAAAAGAAGAAGCTGCTGTGCCCCCTTATATGAGAGGCACAGCACATCACAGCACGGATCCTCCACAATAGAGGATCCATGCTCAAAATTTTTAGGTAGACCAAAACATGTAAACATTTTTAGTGAGACTCACATTTGCTTATACGTCTATTTATAATTAGTTTGTTATACTAATTTCTTAAAATTGGACCTACCTGAAAATTGCTCTAATGGCCTACGCAAATGGGAAATGGTTGGTTCGTCTATTAGTGTTGTGGACCAACTCAGCATTTGTTGTCTCTGTTGGCAGGAAGCTTATAATGGTACCAACTTAGTAAGATTGCAGACCTGCCAACTAGGTACGTACTGGACCTTGCTGAAGCTGAACATCTTAAAAGTTAGAATTTACCCCCAATAAATTTTAAATTTTTTCATCACTTACATTGTCAAATGAGGGTATTTTAGTCCCATGACACGTTCTATGACATGTAGCTAGAAATTTTAAATAGATAATCATAAAGAGACTGTAGGACCCAACTCTAATAGTCCAAGGAAATTGATAATGTCAATTTTAAGGAGAAAAAACACACACCCCCACATAATGTGGGCTTTAATATTCTAGTGAAATTTACTATCCAGGTTCAACCCATATTGTATCTATTTCTCTCTTAAATTGAGATGGTCAATTTCTAAAGAAATTTAGAGGATTTAAATCCAGTAGTTTTGCATGCCTCTTCTATAAATTTTATGTAACTATCCTTTGCGAACTCAGACGATTCTCTCAACTAGCTAGGTGCAAAGGAACTGTCAGATGAGCTGGGACGCAATAAGATTGTTAATTTACAATAAAGAATGGGAAGGACAGATCAGAGATTCTCCACAAAATAAAAGATTTTTTCACAGAGAACCCTTCACTTTGGTCAGGACAAAAAAAATAAAATACCCATTCAGACCCATCAACTCTCTCTCTCTCTCTCTCTCAGCATTCTGAAGCTCCTGTAGCAAGATTGTAACTTTGAAGTTTAAACTGAATGACACATCTCTTTTTCTCCTTAACATAGACATATCCAGAGACGGATGCAATCATATGATAGATACTGATACTATCATTGAAACCCATTGGTCATTTGCCTATGCAAACACAAATATATATATATATATATACTGATTTTATCAGCATAAAGATTAATCATGAAAGATTGAGTACCATATTCAACGAAATCAGAAAGTACCCAACTTTCATGGGAGAAGATGGAATTTAAGATATAATGCAGTTAGTATAATGAGGCAGTTAGTATGATGAGAGAGAAAAACAAACTAGACGCCTAAGAGTAGAAGGGAATGAAACCCGTTAAGCATTAAGAAACAACCCCAACAAGTAAGATAAACCTATTGAAGAATGCCGAAAAGACAAGAAAGTGACTTGGAAACAGAGAATAGGAGAAATGAGAAGGAAGAAACGAACTTACCTCCATCAGCAGAAACAGAAGCAGCTAGAAGAAAAAGAAGCAGCAGAGCGGCCATTAAAGCTCACAAAGAAATCCACTATTTACCAGTAATATTACACAAAGAGCACTGCCTCCCCTGTAAATTTCAAAGAAACCCAGAACAGAAAAACCCGGAAAAGAGAAAGGGCCCAAGTGAAAAAACTAAAAAGGAGCTTGAAAACTCGATATTTTCGAGGCAGTGGGAGGGAAAACGAGAGAAAGTTTGCTCCTACAGAGGCCCTTTGGGGAGAGAGATCGTAGTTGTACGGGACCTCATGTTAATGCCTATTTGTCAGTAAATTGGACGGCTGAGATTGGATTTAAACTTCCCAATTTTTCTGTCAAGAGAGATAAACAAATAGTACGAATAACCCATTTGAATTGCAAATCTGTCTTGATAATAAACTTTACAAAATGTGTGGGTTCCGCAACAATGGATCCTTTTTAAAAAAAAAAAAAGAATTAATAGTGACAATTAAAAAAATAAACACATAATATATAAGTCTCACCTAAATAATAAATAGTGAATGGGTTTGATATATTTTATGTCAATCTCTTTTTTGAATTAACATCATTAGTTTTCAAAAAGGATTAAGGTGATCTAATTCTGAGTCTTACAACACTATACTTGTTGGCGGGGGGTATGATAAAATAAAAATGAAAAAATTTAGTCCAATAAGAACATGATGTATTTTTAAAAATATTAGTGAAATAAAATTCTTTTTTTTGAGCTACATAAAAAAAAAAATTTGTAACTACTACAAGATAATAAATTTTGTTTGAATTGAGATTAATTTTGTTAATACCTCTAAATTTATGCTAATTGTCACCAACCTTTTAAACATGAACGTTGATAATATAATGGTGTGTTTGTAAACACAATGCTCTCCTTGAAACCACGTTTGACACAAAACTTTAATTTAATACTTTTATATCAACATATTTTTCTACCATAATTTTAAACATGAACTAAACTAAATGGGGCTTAGACGTCAAAAAAATTATTAAGCTCTGTTTCAAAGCCTTCAGATTGGCGTGCAGGCGCATGGTAAGGGTTGCGAGGTGATACAGGACAGCGAAAGCAGGCTTTAATGATGCACAGGTGTTTGATTCAGTGTTTGTATTTGTATATGTATCCGGTGCAGGCTGTGGTGGAGGCCGCTGTTTGGAGCAGATAGTGGGCCCCATCTGTGAGAAAAAGCACCCGAGATGCTGACATGGCATCTTAGCTGGATTCAACGGTCCTGTTTCGGTTGGGACAAGTTTTTCATGCTGTTGTACTTTCATTCCTCAGTTAGTCAAGTTTCGCTTTCAGGGCTGGTTTCATTCAATTATGACAAAGTTGTATTTGCGTTTTAAGTGCAGCTAAATTACGTGTTTTATTTTTAAATATTAAACTTCTAGATTCTTCTTTTATTATAATGGGAAATTAAAAAATATCTCTCCTCAATCGTTAAGATTGATTTATTAATAAAAGATCTAAATAATTCAAACAAACTTTTAAAATTTACTTTTATACATTACATTTTGTATTGAAAAAAAATCCAGCTATCTAAACTGATTTGTAATAAAGAAAAATTACACACATACGTATAGAACTAGTGTGATTCCGTTCTACTTCATATTAAACTTGTCACACACACACCCCAGAATTGTTAAAATGAAACAGCCTATGAGATTATTGGTTAAAGAACTTAGACAATGCTAACTTGTTTTAAATTATTCAAGAAATACTCAGCTTGTCTTATCACGAGAGTTTAATAAGTTAGCTTGTTTAACTTATTATTAATAGCATACTTAACATAGTAACACTGCAATTTACAATAACTAAAAAACAATGGAATCAAATATCCTTAAGTCTCAATAACTAATTCAAAATATTGAAACAACTCTTTCAATTATTAACATTATGTCATTATCATCAAATAAAAATAACTAAATTGAGTCTCAAAGTGTCAAGTCAAACAAGTAAACAAAGTAAAAGAAGTAATGAGATTTAGAAATATGAAACTCTTAAATTTTTTTTATGATCAAACAATGTTACATCAAACACTGAAACTTGTTGTAATTGCTACTCACAATTCCAACTTACAAGCTCATAAAGGTCAAAGGCATAGACTCATGACCTCATCATCGCTTTTAGTCCTTCACAAAGGTTTGCTGCAATCGTTGTTCACAATCGTTGCTTGCATTGTGCATTGTTGTGTTTAATAGTTCAAGGTTTGTAAAATGAAATAAGGAAGGAATAAGAAATTTCCAATTTATTGGATTTTGAGCAAAGATGGACTTAATTTGAAAATTTTTGCCGAATGTATTGAGGATTTTTGCCAAAAAAATAGGTGGGCTTTTGTACCAAGGCTTATTATAAATTTTTGGTGAGGTTTAGATTTTAAAAGCTTTTTCTAACTTTTTTAAAAAAAAAAAAGGTCAAATCGCAAGTTATATAAATTAGCTCATATAATTTGTAAATTAGTTAAGTAAGGCCAAACAATCTTTTAAGCTATATAGGTTGGTAAAATCTAAAACTAACTCATTATTATAATGGATTAAACAAGTTAGCCCGATGAATTTAACTCATCATGATATTTTTAATTTTTTTCATGTTTTTTTACATCAAAATGATATAAATAAAGCCATGAACCTTGTAAGTTTTTTGTTTTCTTTTCTGTAAAGTTATACACAAGATTGAAATATTTCATTCCTTTTTTTTATTTCAATTAAGGTTTTTGTTGGCACTAAAAATCATAAAACTACTACCAACAACTAATGGCTAAAGATAACCAATGAAATTCAACTAAAAACTTGAGGAAAACAACAGAGGCAAAATGTTAATTGCTATCCAAGTACTAGCCAAATCGCCAAAACTAATCGAATTCTTATCACTAGCCAAAGACTCACGTCAAACATGACAAAATGATGATAAAATAATCAGGTGCAAATTCAATATAATGGCACCTTCTAAAGGCAATTGACTACCACAATTCCCACTACCAAACCAACAAGTAAGCATGACATCGTATATTAAGGCATAGCTTAGTGGAAGAACATGTGTAATGAAGGATGTTATAAACTGGGAGCTAGGATTACCATTAAAAAACATTTAGAAATCTCTTTAAAAAATTGCTTCATAACTCATTTTAAATTTAGCCATTTATCAACTTTGTTTACTGCTTTCTTTACATGCTCTATTTACAACTTTTGAATCAATTCCAATTAAATTGTATTCAATTTCTTTCAAAGTCCTTTTATTTTCAATTCTAAAGCTTATTCAATTTATGTAGTTCAGTTTAATGTTCATCTTTATTTGCAAATTGTATTTTCTTGATCCCAACCCACTATTGATATTTTCATCGTAGGCTTAGTTATGTTTAGGACTAAGGGGACCCTTTCATCCAAAAGAATTAAGTATGATCTCCTTTGTCGACTTGAAATTAAGGACCAAAAGTTGATTTTTCAAGCCCAATTTTATAACAATGTCATATCAACTATTTATTTGATTCTTAATTGAGAGAACATACTAGCATTAATAAAAATTTAGCACACTTGATGGGACCTATGAAGTCACAGGTAATATATGTTCCAAGGCTTCTAGGAGTTTCCACAATTATTTATACACAAGCTTAATAAAAAAAAATGTCATTAGATGATCTCTCATATCAATTAGAAAAGAGTATTGATGCTCTTTCCCTTAAAATGGTTCTCTAAAACCATATACACTAATGACAGTTACCACCTCTTCCCTAAAACATTAGATTGCAAAAAGAATGCAAGAGTGTATGCCAACATTATTGGCTACCTTTGCTATCATTTTAATGTTGTTAATGGTCAAGGAGATGTATAATGAGAAGGAAAGAAAAAGCTTGCATCCATATAGACTAAAGGCAAGTAGCTCAAGCTTAGGGCAATAATATGGTTCAATTACTAATACTCTTTTCAAAACTCAACTGTCAGTTGGCTGCCCTCAATCAAATGCACCTTTATAAATCCAATTTGGGTCTATCTTCATGAGTGGAAACTATGGTATAGTAGTGTCATGCTTTAACAATTTGCAAAAAAGGCTGGGACAAGTTGCTAAATAGCTTATACTAGTGATAAATAGTTTATCCATGCCATAGGATTCTCTCTATAAGCTATTGGATATGATATAATTGTCATCAATTCTATATATCAAGGCTTAGTTACCCAGTGGCTAGCCAATGTCCAAGGATTTTAAACTAACATTCTACAACCAATTTCATACATGATGCCGATACCACAGTTGGAATTTTAATCATTAATGTCTATTGTCATTCCTATAATATCTTCAGTTAGCATATAAGATCTTAATTTAACATACAAGATATTATTCCATTATAGCAATCAGTAGGATAAACATCATATATTACAAGTATTATTCCATTCCAACATGTCACTGTGCAGATGTCAGAAGCATCTGGTGTAGCTATCCAACAAACAAATGGCCTTGGTACTGCCACAATTGATTTTGACATGTTAATTGAAACGATGAAAAAGTGATTAGTGTATTTGTCTAAGATAAAAGATAAACCCATATACAAGAAGCCTTACCTAGATTAGGTTGATAAGTCCATACCTTTGCTGAGGGGATACAAGCCTCAAGACTTTTCAACTTTTTTTAATGAGGATAGGCAATCAACATAACATATTGGGAGATTCTCAACTCAATATGATGAGGTTAATTACAATAATTTCTACAAGCTCTAATTGTTCCCTCTATCCTTAACTCATATAACTTTCATAAGGTACGCAAATTTATATTATAGTTCTGTCCAAAGTTGGAAGGATATAGAGAGTTTGTTTAATGAGCAATTTTATCAAGCCTAGGAAAAAGTATTTATCATTGATGTGTCAGCTTTAAAATAAAAAGCTAATGAGCTAATCAAGGAGTTTGTATAATGCTTCCAAAAGATGAAGAATTGGTGCATGGTCTAATTGCTAGAAAGTAAAGTGGCAAGAATAATAGTAGGTAAGATGCATGTATCACCTATGATGATGTTGGTGGTACAAGAATTTCAGATTTGAAAGATTTAGCCACCAAGGCATCAATGGTAGAATTGTTTATCAAAGAGAATGAATGCAAGAGAGCTTTTAGGACACTACAAGAAGCCACAATTGTCTCTATAATTAAGGCTAACAAAAAAACCAGTTAAGGTAGATGGTGACAAGCTTGATTCAACAAATGTCAATGTTACAAAAATTTTGATCAACAAAGGATATTCTTGCCTTACATTAAAGTTATCTAAAGGAAAAGAATCTCATAAAATGAAAGCCACAAAGTTATTCTTTTTTAACATCACCAAAGCTAGCCAAATATTCAATTATTTATTAAAGAACAAGCAAATTAAGCTTCTTGATAAGCAAAAGATCCTGAAAATTGAAGAGCTAAAAGGCAAAAAGTATTATAACTGTCATAACTTTCATATCTACACCACCAACAATTGTATTACTTTTAAGAAGGAAAGGTGGTTTCAACTTATTAAAAAAGATATGGTTATGAACAATAGCTTATTTCCAAAAGCCATGTCGACTAACATCATAACCATGGCACAACTAACAAGCATGCCAAGGAGCCGTTGTGTACATGCAAAACGTATAAATAAAATGAGTTTTACATCAACATGGATATTATTGGCCAACTATAGCTAATGACACATAACATATGAAAAAAAAGTGCCAATAATGTCAAAAACATGGAACCCTAAAATGTGCTAATTACTCATCTCCATCCTATAATAAAACCATGGCTATTCAAGGGATAAGCTATGGATTTAATTTGACAAAATTTACCCACCATCTTTTAAATGGCATGCCTTTATTATTGTGGCAATAGACTACTTTACCAAGTAGGTAGACGTTGTTCTTATAGGAAAAGTAAGGCAAAAGAATATAATCAAATTCATAAAAGCAATATATCATTTATAAGTGTGGTTTGTCTAAAACAATCATAGACAATCAAAGGACAGTGTTTATAAATGATGAGTAAAGGCCCTTGCTTAAGAATTCAACTTCAAACTTATCCATTTAAGCCTTTACTACACACAAATAAATGGTCAAGCTAAAGTTATTAACAAAACCTTGATTTGATTAATAAAGAAAGCCATTAAGAAACTATCAAGGAAGTGGCATTAAGTGTTACTTGAAATTCTATAGGCTTACAAGAACTTAGTCGAAATAGCCACATGCACAACTATATTCAAATTGGTTTATAAAGTTGATTTTGTGTTACCACTGAAAATTATAATCAGATCTTGGAAAATGGCTCAACAAAAAAAGTTGATAACCAATAAATATACTCAAGTTACATGTATGGAGTTAAATAAGTTAAATAAGGATCAACTAACAACTATATAGCATATCAAGCTTAAATAAGGATCAACGAACAACTATATAGTATATCAAGCTACAAAAAAACCTAGTCATGCATACTTACAATAAAAAAGTTCAAGCCTCAATGGTTTGAATGTGAAGACTTGGTTTGGAGAACTCAACTGCCAATTATGTCAAAGGATAGGGAATTAAACAAATGGTTGCCAAATTAAGAAACACCATTTGTGATTAGTTAAGTTATTTATAGAGGAACCTATCATCTATTTAATATAAAAGGAATAGAAAAAACAAAGTGCATAAACGAAAAGTATCTAAAAAGATATTATCTTTCTATATTTAAGGAACAAAGTGTAGAATAGTAAGAAAAAAAAGATAGAAAGGGACAAATAGAAATTGAGCATAGCTTTTTTTTTATTCACTATCATTCTAGATACATTAATAATGATATTGGCAATAGATTCTAGCTAATCCAATCTAATAAAAATAGGTTTTAAAAATTAATCTAGTACTAGTTTTGTCTTACTAAAAACTAAAATACATAATAATTAAAATATTAATAATTAACTAATAAGATATACAACTACAACTTCACACATTGGGCTTTATTTGACAAGCCTAACAATGTCAAACAATGTCCAACAACATTTTGTCTTAAGCTAGGGAGTATATATATATATATCATTTTTAGCTTGGAGCTTAATTCTTCAAACTTAACCCAAGCAATAACCTTACTAAAAATATCTACCACTTAAAAGTTAATGTAGGTATAATTCAACTCTAATAATTATAATTCAATATTCTCTTTACTAAAATAGTGGTAAGTTTTTATATGCTTTGTCCTACTATGGTAGATAGTATTATTGGTAATACAAATGATAGCTATTTTATTATAGAAAACCTTCATGGGCAAAATAACATCAAACTTAACTCCTTGAAAAGTCTCATCAACCATATACCTTCACAAATACCAAGTGTAAAAGCATAAAACTCAACCCTAGTACTACTTCTAGTAATAATATCTTACTTCCTCAGGTGACTAAATTACCTCATACATAGGTATAATAACCTATAATAGATTTTTAGTCAGTTATAGTCTCATCCTAGTCTGCATTTAAGTAAACTTATATTTCTCCATTAATTCCTTTTTTAAAGAACAATCTTTTACTAATAGTCATTATAAGATATCTTAAAATTATATATATATATATATCTCTTATAAGTGTTTTTTCATTTGGCTTTTTCATGAATTAACTTACCACACTCACAAGGAAACAAATATATGATCTAGTGTGTGATAAGTATATCAATTTACCCATTAATCTTTGGTATCTTCAAGTATTTGTTAGAGGACATTCTATTTTAGGGCCCAATTTGTAGTTTGCTTCCAGTAGGGCATCAGTTGGCTTACACCTTAGCATACCAGTTTTTTCAAGGAGACTCAAAGTATATTTTCTTTGTGAAATAATAATACCACTACTATTTCTGGCCATTTTTTATTATAAGAAAATGCTTTAAGTTACCAAGTTTTTTTATTTCAAACTTAATAACTAGAGATTTCATTAATTCATCAATCATATCAAAATAATCACCTATCATGAGAATATCATCCACAAATGCATTAAGTATGGCTAACCTACCATTAGTATTACTTTTAACAAAAAGAGTATAATCAGCTTGATATTGATTGTATCAAAGGCTTTTCATAATAGTAGTAAATCTCTTAAACCATGTACGTAGAGATTGTTTAAACTCATACAAAGACTTATGGAGTTTGCATGCCTTTTTAGTATATTCTTTAGACTCTAAGCTAGTGGGATAGTCTTCCTTCTTTAAATCTCCATTCAATAAGACATTCCTTATATTTAATTGATCACTTTCATTGTATTAAATTTTGCTGCTAAGGAGAATAATACTATGATTTGTATTAAATTTTGTCAAAATAGCAAAAGTTTTTTGGTAGTCAATACCATTTTTACCTCTTTCCTCAAGGTGATAAGCACTTCTAAGTCTTTATAACTTTCAAAGGTTGAAGTAAAGGAAGTTTTTCAACTTTGCTTAGGAAGTATATGCTCCACTGTCTCTTGTTATCCCACTGGCTTAGATTGATTTGTTATATGGTATTTAATCCTTTTAGTGTACATCATCAACTCTTTCTATTATGTAGTATTGCAATTGGCTTTAGGCTAATTAGTGTATGGGTTAAGGTGTAAAGTAGTGGCTCTTTTTTCATGGTTATTAGGTATAATGGTTCTATTTTCATGATTGTCAAGTGTAATAAGCATGTTTTTAGGGCTATTTTCATGTATATAGGGCCCTTAAATATTCTATAACAACCATTCATGCTCAGAATTATCTCCTTCAATAGTTGTTGAGAAATATAAAGGTTTATTTTTTTAAAAGGTGACATTTAAGATGACGTAAGTTTTTGGGATAGAAGATGAGTAGTATTTATACCATTTTTTTGTTGAAAAATACCCAATAAACATGCATTTAAAGGCTTTAGGTTCAAGTTTGCTCCCTAATCATTATGGACCAATGAGGTGCAACCAAATACTTTATAAGGAACAAATGATAATACTTGGTGATTTGGGTATGTCTCAAGGAGTTTCGTGTAAAGTGAGGAAAAATTTAGGACTCTAAATGGCATTTTATTAATTAAGTAGGTGGCCATTAACATAGCTTTCCCCAATAGTATTTTAGTGCATTTGCAATGATGAGTAGACATTTGGTCAATTCTAAGAGGTATCTATTTTTTTGTTCAATTATTAATATATAAACTTTGATGAATGATGCCATGGTTTGTAATGTATGGTCCAATAGTTAAATTAAAGTATTCTTGATCATTATCTATTCTAACTACTTGTATTTAGGTTTGGAACTAATTTAGGATAAGTTCATAAAAAAATTGAAAGATATGAGCAACTTTTGATTTTGTTTTCTTTTTTTTAGATATATTCATGTTAACTTTATGTGATCATCAATAAATATGACAAACTAACAAACCTTATTGATATTCTTAATGTTAATATGACCTTATATGTCACTATTTATGCCTGAGAAAGGTTTTAAAAGTTAGTGCAAATGAGGGAGGTAAAAGGATTTTGTATGTTTAGAGAGATAGCAAATTTGACATTGTGAACAAGAATTTGTATTGATCAAATTAGTTACATCTTGTTCATGTATTCAAAATTTGGGTGGCCTAACCTATAATGCCATAATAGAACATTTTCATCCTTATTTTTGAAAAAAAATGACAAGGCAACCCTTTTCTTCTCTGATTTATAAAAGTAAAGTTTGGCATACTTTTTAACATTGCCAATTCTTTTCCCTAACTTTAAATTTTGAAAATAATACTCATAGGCATTAAAGTGAGTTTGCCAATTCAAATCTTTAGCAAGCTTTTTAATTGATAATAAGTTGCATTGTATCTTTAACACTAAAAGAACATTTTTTAAGATCAAATTTTTAAAATTTTGCACTATTCAAATACCTTTTATTTCTAACATAGTGCGATAAGCATTCTTTATAAATAACTTTTCAAAATTAGGACAAATTCATCAAGGTTAGAAGCATTACCAGTCTCATGGTCTGTTGCACTTAAGTTTACTATCTAAGTGTTAAGATTTTTAAGTTATGCCATGGAAGGATTACTTAAATGTGCCATAATACTAGTGGCCACAACCTTTTTAGGTTTTTGTTGGCCTTGATTATTGATAATCTTTTGTAGGAGTTCTAGTTGTTATTTTATCTCCTTGTTAAAGAAGTTTACCTTTGATGGTCCATAGGTTTACTCCTCACTTGTCATCACCAAGTCATAAGTTTCTCTTTGATTCAATGGTTTCCAATTTGCTAACTTCCTATGGAATCTCTAGCATTTGTTCCTTATGTGACCATCTTCCTTATTGTAATGATCATACTAAGATTTTTCACCCTTTTTTGTTTGAAATCTAAGGTTGTACCATTCCTAGTGACTAGAGTAGAGGTTTTTGCAATGGTTATACTATTTTGTCCTCCATTTATAAGTTTAGTCTTGCTTTTTTCTTACTTTACTTCATAAAAAACTCTATGGATAGCTTAGTCATTCAATTATGGTAGGGTCAGCCAGACATGATTCTTCTCCCAAACACAAATGTAGCTCCCCATGATATGTTTATTCTAACTCTAATTAGTTCCACTTTCAAGTTTATTTTTTCTCTTAGTGATGACAAAGGTTTGGTTGTCATACTTCTACCTTTCACTTATTCAAAGGTTGTATTTTGATGGCCATAATTCTATCTCTCACTTCTTCAAATGTTGCATTCAAACCCAAAAGGAAGATATATATCTTGTCCTTTTCTCTAAATTTTCAAAAGTAGTTTACATTTACATTTCAAGTCTATTAATGGACTTTATACATATCTAATTGTTGCCATTATTTTACAAGATAGTTAAAAAAATTAAGTGACATTAAAGTTACCTTGCCTTGCATCACAAATAGTACTTTTTATTTGGAAGAGGGCAATGATGTTTTCTATTCAAGAGTAAGACTCCTTTATTGCATCCTATATTTCTTTAGCAAAAGACTCCTATATTGCATCCTATATTTCTTTACCAATCTTACATTGGTAGAAGTTTTCTTTAATCTCCATTGTCATGGAATTCACTAGCCATGACCTACTTATATTATTTTCAACAAGCTAGGTTTTATACTTTAGATCCTCGGCTTTAGGCTTAGCTACTACTCTCATGAGGTATTCTTCTTTTCCATGGCCTCTAATGAATATTAAGGCACACTAGAACCAATGTAGGTAGTTATGGCCATTGAAATGGTATCCAATGATCGTCATTATAGGGTTTTCAATGGCCATAGGTTGGTTTAATTTATTACTATTGTTGTTTAGCTAGGTCATTGATAGAGAAGCACTAGATGACTTAATTCTAATGTTTGCAATTTTGGCTTAAGAGGAATGTATGACTCCAAAGGTAATCATGATACCATATAAAATTGTAGGAAAAATAAGATAGAAAGGGATAAAAAGAAGCAGAGCTCAACTTCTAGTATTTTTTTCCCGTTTTTATTCATGATAATTTTAGGTTCATTAATAGGGATATTGGCAATAGATTTTAGCCAATGATCCTATAAAAGTGGGCTTTATAAATTAAACTAATACTAATCTTATCTTATCAAAAATTGAAATATGAAATAATTAACATATTAATAATTAATTAATCAGATAAATAATTGCAATTTCACACGTTGGGCTTTATTTGCCGAGTCCAACAATGTCACATAGCATAGCAAAGGAAACAAAAATGTTATTATTTAAAAGGTTCTTTTGAAGTCATAAGCCCACCCTACAACTAAGAGGCAAAACAAAAAGAAAAAGAATACCATCGAATTTACTTTCCATAGTTGAAAATATCATTAGCAGTTGTTAAGGTTCAATATTTATTAACCTCTATAGGCTTTTACTTATTGGGGCTTAGTATATTCTAGCCAACATTGGGCTTTTTAGAAAATTGTTCTAAAATAATAATAGAAAATATAGCCTAAGATTATTAAGCAACTTTTACTGAAATATGATAAAGATTTAATTCTTTCTTTAGGATGGGCTCATGTTCCTGAAGGCTATTAACTTTTTCTTTGATTGGCTTTCCCTTTAGACCTAAGTTGATCTCTTATTATTTGATATCCATTAGTTAGCTCTCTTTTTTTGCTATTTAAACTTACAATTCATTTGCTTCTTTTTGCAAGTTTATAATATGAAGCAATCTAAATTTGAGTTGAGCATGCAAATTGGCTACTACTATTTTTACCTTAATCCACTAATTTTCAAAAGGGTAAAATTGGCCAATTAATTAAGAAATTTCAATTGATAACCTTTCTAAATGATTTAATTGATCTCCAAGTGGTTCTACGCATTTAAGATTTTCTATTAAAAGAATGGATACATCTAGAAAGTCTTGTTATGCCTTTTTCAATGTAAACTTCCATTTGAAAGGAATCGAATGATAATGGGTAGGAGACAATAGTTGATGAATAAAAGTACAAAATACCAAAATCTTTCAAGTTGTTGGAAAAGCCTCAACAGGAAATGTGCAAAGATTGAAAATTGCCTTGGTGATAAAAGAAAATAGCACTTAGGAAGTGCTAGTAAAGGTTAAAGTAACAAGTTCAGAAATCCAAAAGGCTTTCCCCAGAAGAGTTTGCATGGCCTAAAATAAATCATTGTTAAGGTTTTATCAAAAGGGATAAAATTATAAAGAATGTACATACCTTTAAACTTGAGGGTGGATTAATAGGTATAGAAGCTTTGCTTCAATCGGCTAAATGAACAAAATGAATATCTCTTAAAGCCTCCTTTTTAGTCAAGCTTAAGAAAATTGAAGTTTCTGGATAAACGAATATGTTAAAAGAGAAAAAAGAAATCATTCGTAATGAATGAGATTTGGTTAATGGAGGAGAGGTGGGCAAATAGGTAGAATGCTTATAAGGGACAATTGAGGAGCTAGTTGTAGAAAAAAAGGATATTAGCAACATCAATCAAAAAACCATTAAAAAAAATAGCTATCCCTGTCTGCCAAGAATTGAAAGCGTGTAATTTTTTCAATGAAAATTTGAAACATATCAAATTAATAGTACTAAGAGCTGAGGCTCTTATCAACTTATGTACCTTGTCCTTAATTAAAGGAAAGGAATGATCACGAAGGTCCGGAATATATGAGGAAGAAGAAAGACAAGGATGCCCTATATAGGTCTCAATTGCTTTGAACAACAATGCGAACTATAAAGTTCCAACCAAGGTTTATTATTCTATGAGAAGAGTGAAGTTTCAACTACCAAATCATGAGTAGTTAGATCGCTTACTTAAATCTTGCAAATTTCATCTTTATTAAAAGTAACCTAATCTCAAGGATTAGTGTAAAACCATGATGGATCACAACATCTAGCTAAAAGGGAGCAAATTCGTTAGCATTGTGAATTTGTAAAAGGTAAAGTTATTTAAATATAACTTCAACTAAGGTAATGTTAACAAAAATTTGGTAATATAGCTCCTTGTAACAAGAAAAGTTCACAGAACTATGATTAATTAAAAGACAGTCAAAACTAAACTGAGGGATAATCGTATAAAGCCACCATTATAAGAACCAAAGTGGGTTGAGCACTACATCAAAGAAAAGACCTTGAGACAGTTTATTTTAAAGGATACAAAGTCCTCAATAAAGATACTTAAGGAACAATAACTTGAAATTCACATCTTGACTATCGACTAAGGAAATGGTAAGAGGTTGGAATTCTTTCACCACTTGAGCTGAATTCGTACAAAAGAAATATTAATAAAGTCAATAAAGTAAAAAGGTTATATGTTCTATGTGCATAGGAATAGAGTCATTAGTCTTGACATATTTCGCCAAAAAAAGAGAAAAAAAGGTTTTTTTGGTGAAACTTGATTAATAAGGATTCTTATTAAGCAAAGTAATTGATTTAACTTTTATAAGGGGAAGCCCAATCAATGCAACAACATTGAACAAGGTAAGAGTAGTCATCCTAAAAAGGAATAAGAAAGTATTGCTTATAAAGGGCTAGAATTAAATCACTGCCAATAGAAGATTAATGTCTCTCATAATATTAAGTAGCTATAATTTCAACATTTTTACAGTACCTACCTTTTTTCATGTTTGATAAAAGAAGGGATGGAGTTTGTTATACCATGTACAAAAGGAAGGTATAGAGGCTAGACAAGAATGATGACAAAGAGAAATCAAAATAGCTTGGTAATGGCTAAGAATCAGTAAGTAGTAACTAGTAGGAATTGGGAAACAATAAAACCTTTCTACACCTACTTTAACTGATGAAACCATAGGCTCAATAATATAACTATCATTAGCCTTAATAAACATATCATTCAACATTATAGATTAAGGAAGATAAAAGTTTGATGGAAAAAGGGAGCAAAGAATTTAGTGCTTGTAAGAGAATATGAAAATTAATTTTAAGAACATTTTAAATTTTAAATGAATTTAAAGGTCAAGATGATGAAGAAACGATGACATTGTCAAGAATTTAAAGGAAAGAGAAATCTAAACCACTATATTTTGAGCTTAACTGATGGGGCAAAAGTTGTAGCAACCGTGGCAAGATAGGAGGTAACTATTAGATGATTAAAATCTTGAAAGAAAATCATGCTTCCTGATATGCCAAATGGCTAAATCATACTTAAAAGCGCGAAGATGTGTTAGCACTAAAAACTATAAGGCCATTACCAATTGACACATAATGTTAGTTGATATCTAGGTGTTAGCCAAATCACTATCACTAACCAAAGATTCATGTCACATATAACAAAATGCCAATAAAATGAAAAGGTATGAATCCAACATAATGGCACCTTTTAAAGGCAATTGAGTACTACAATTTCCACCCCTAAGCTAGCAAGCAAGTATAATGTCATGGACATACAGGTAATGAAAAATGGTAAAAGTTAAGAGCTAGGACTATCATGAAAACACATAGAAACCTCCTAAAATACTTGATTTACAATTTTTTTCTACTTTTGTCATTTATCACTTTGTATACCACTTTCTTTACTTACTTTATTTATAACTTTCAAACTAATTCTAATCAATTTGTATTCAATTTCTTTCTATGTCTTTTTATTGTATTATGAAACTTATTTATTTTATACAATTTAGTTTAATATTCATCTTTAATCATAAATTGAATATTTTTGATCCTAATAGTCCATTAATACCTTTATCTTAGGTTTAGCTACATTTAAGATATAGGGAAACTATTCTTCTATTAGAATTGTGTCTTGTCTCCTTTATCAACTTAAAAACATAAATTGAAATTTAATTTTTTAAGCCCAATTTCATAATAAGGTCATGTCGACTTTTTAGCCAATCACCAATTGAAAAAATGTACCAATAGTTTAATAAATAAAGATGAAGCATATCAACTATTAAGTGAATGATTTTTTAGCTCTAGAGACTACATAGCTTGGGACATTCAATTTAAGTGTTTAAATGGAAATTATGAATGTTAAAGAAAATAAGCTAAAGAATTGTAAAACTATATTCAATTTTAGGGATGACTCAAGCATAAAGCAAGTAAAACATTTGCTTTAGGCCTTCCAAAATTTTAGGTCCTATAATCATATAATTATATATATAATTAGTGTAATTATAAAAAATTAATTTATATTATCTTTAATGACAAGGAAAAAGTATAATTTATTTTAAAAAATTATTTATAAGTCAAGGCTCAAAATTTCCTAGTTACCTAATAAAAATTATTATCCATCACTCAATAATTAATCAACATAATCACTATCCACAATCTCAAAATTTCTTCTTTTTTTTTTTCTATCAAGATCTCTTATCTAAACGTTTTGTCATGATCAAATTCATTTACTTTTAACAATAAATTATCCCTCACAACTCTTATTTTGTTTCATTATTCCAAACACACCAACACTTAAATATTTTACTATAAAAACATTTCTTATCTTTTTCATTCTCATTCTAATTAACACTCAAATTTTCCTTTATTATGTTTATCTCCTATTTAAATAAAAAGCAAAAGAAAGTTATTGTACTTATTATTGAGAAGCAATCAGCAATAACATTCTATTGAAGGATTTTATTAATTTATCTTTTTTGTAATCAAGTTTTATACTGAGGTTCTATTGTTCAATCTTTCAACTACTTTTTTATTTTTGTTTTATATCATAGTTTCTTAATTTATATTTTTTATACACATATTTTTATTTTTTATTTTCATACTCAAGTTTCTAACACTTTTATTTAAATGAATTAGCTATATTAAAAATTGAAAAAATGTTAAAATAAATTGATTAATAAATTTGCATCTCTAAGAGCTAAAAAAATAAAATTTAAATAAACAACTTTATTAATTTTATTAAGTAGCCAAACAAATCTTGTATTAAAATTTTTCTTTAGGCCACATGATATGTGAAGCCCTTTTTTTAATAATATATATGTGTATACATATTAAAAGTTACAAAAATATATATTAACTTAAGTACTTATTAAATCATTTATAAAAAGTAAAGTTAATTATTGATGGGATAATTATTTTTCACAATATAAAAAGTGTTAATATTATAATTAGCAATATATTACATTATATTTAACTTAAAGTACATATATATATATTAGCTTAAAAAGTTAATTCAACTGATTTACTTGGTGATCAAATAATTTGGTGAACTGAAGCCTTGTGGATATTGACAATTCATTTTATAAAATAAACTGTTTGCTATGCTGAATTCTGCCAACCCACAATATCAGTAAAATCTGTAAGCCCATGATGTTGGGCTGTGGCCCAATATTTACTCATGGACTTTAATATGGTTTTGGGCCTGACACCAAAACCCTGTTGAATTTTTACCCCTAGTTTAGTGGTTTCTTCCCTAAGTGTGTTGTTCCTTTTTCTCTTTTACTCGTTTTTCCATGAGTGTGGCTTGGGTTAGGTAGTAATTTATTTTATTCTTCTATCTTTTTATTTTTGGTAATTTACCTTCTCTCCTTGATTCTATGTCGTGTTTTCCGGGTTGATTTCAATGAATCTACAAAAACAATCTGATCTATGCATCAATAAAAAATAAATTATTTTGTTGAATAAAAAAAATAAAAAAATATGCTATCAAATTAGAAAAAAATTAGCCAATAAACTTAAATTTTACATAACATTGGCCTAAGTCATTATAATTGAAATGGACATGATATCATGATATCAAAGATTCCATTCTATTTTATCTTAAATTTTACTCTCAATCTTCATTTTTAAGGTTTTGTGTTTCATTTATAAAAAAAACAAATTAGAAAATAGAAAAAGGCCTAAAATAAAAAAAAATCCAATCGTTGACCCTTCTCTTATAGGGATGGGAATAGAGTTGATTAGAATGAGTTTTTCATTACCTATCCCTGTCATATTTATTTATAACTTGTTTCATTCTTAGTTCATATCCTTGTAGGTTTTTATTTATTTATTTTTTCATTTATAATAAATTCAACAAAAGATATTTGCAAAATGTAGCATAGAAACAAAACAATAAAGTAAACTTATAAGTAAATAATTATGTGATATTATATTGAAATTTAAATATTAAATGAATATATATATATATATATAGAGGAGAGACTCAAAGTGGGAAATAAATCCAGACATATATGCTCTAAACCCTACTCCAAATTTAAGCATATTTCTATTCAGATTTTCTCTAAATTTATCCTAATATCATATCAGTCATTGAATTACCCATCTTGAAGAGATGAGGTAAATCCGGTTGAAGCAGGCGAGATGGAAAATTACCTCCCTATTCCCACCATTGGTGATTGCCTCAGTGGCACTGTAGTATTGGGACTTGGGCATTTTTTCTGCTTTTCTGTTCCACTGTACGTACGTCTAGCCAATAAACATTGCTCCCTGTAATACATTGACCAAAAGAAAATTTTCCTCTGCATACGGAAGAAGCCTTCATCGTACTCATGACATAGTTGATGCGTGAGGCAGCCAGTTGAATGAAAACGAAGAAATGGATCAAGCTCAGAGATCACCAGCAGGAACAGCCTCACGGGCTTATCAGTTCCACCCTGCCCGAACTGCTATTCTCGATCTATTCAACCTTTACTTAGGAGTAATCAGCTCTCTCCCATCCCCCTCTTCTCTTATTCCCCTTCTCCTTAGCTCTCACTCGTTTTTGTAATTTTCTTTTTCGTTTTGTGTTTTCTAGAGAAACAGCCGCCAGAAACCCGAAGATTCAATCCGAGAACCGCCGTAAGTGTATAAACTTGTATACTGCTAAGGTTTTGATTTTTGAGCACTTCGGGGGTTCTGGGATTTTGTCGTAGTCAACGTTCCGGTGTTTGTAATTCATCGGGCTTTAGTTGCAGCACGTAGAATGAACTATGTGTTATTACACATATTCAGTTTGGAGCTTGTGTAATCTTCTGCTTGTCTTAGCAACCCCTTTTTGGACACTCCTTGCTGAATGTCAAATCACCCAAGATTGTGTCGCGACATTTCATAAGTCTGAATGTCACTGTAGATTGTTACTCTGCTCTTATTGGTTTCAATTCTTTATTTCCTGCTGGTGCTGCCTTTTTTTTTTTTTTTTTCTTTTTTTCTCATGCGGCAGTTATGTTAATACTATAGTACTATGTCTTCTCTACCTCCCCCCTTTTAATAATCAAGCTGTCATTTAAGATAACATTCAATGTCTGAGTCACTTATTCTTGTTGATTTCAGATCACATTTTTCTGCATCACAAAGTCCAAACAATTATTCTTTTAATTTACCCAGCTTAGTTGGCCTCTCTCGGCATGTCCAAATCCTTGTGATTTATAAAATTTATGGTCTTTAATTTTATTCACTGTAAGCTTTTTTTTTTCTCTTTTAATTGGTCCATTTATCTACATTTTGTGCTGCTCGATGTTTTATTCACCTTTGCTTTGTCTCAACTCCTAATATTATTGGTTTGCTTGCTCTGGTTCTTCAAATATGCATTAATCAAGAAATTCCCGTAACACTATTGTTACTTCTTGTATCTGTTAACTTCTTACTTGTTCCATTTTTTAAATTACTTTCAGGAACAAATCACAAAAGCGTGTGCTTGCTCTCAATAGAGAACTTCCTCCACCAAATGAGCAGTTCGTTCTAGATTTTGAGCAACTTCAGAGCCAGTTTCCTGTGAGTTTGAAATCACACTTTGCAGCACTATGCATCTCCGTATGTTTTTTCTGTTTTGCTTAATTGAAAATAGCATGTGACACTTTCTTTTGTTAATGCTATGTTTTACTTCAGGACCAAGATCAATTACGTTCTGTTACCGAAGCTATTCTCATATCTCTAGTTGTGCAGTGTAGTAGTCATGCACCAAGAGCAGAATTTCTTCTATTTGCTTTACGGAGCTTGTGCAGTATTAGATACATTAACTGGGATACTTTCTTGCCATCCCTTCTTTCTTCAGTTTCTTCAGCGGAATTGCCTGCTGGCCAAGGGAGTCAGACAATGCCAGCTGTTTCCTCTTCAAGCTTATTGCAGTCAGGGATGTTACCACCTTCAAGCACAATCGCCAATGTGTCTAATTTTCAGTCTTCAAATCCTGCATCTCCATTACCTTCTGTTCATCCTATTGGCTCCCCTCCTCAATCAACTATTGAACCATCATCTTGTGTAGCTTTATCTCCTGTCAAATCTTCTGATATTTTATGCACTGGTCAACAATCTAAAACAAGAGGCATTCCATCTATTCGAAATAATGATATTAGTAGCCTTCGTCAGCTATGTTGCAAAATTATTTTAATTGGTCTTGAGTTTGATTTAAAACCAGTAACTCATACTGAAATCTTCCATCATATGCTAAATTGGCTAGTAAATTGGGACCAGAGGCACCAGGGAGTTGATGAACATGATATAGTGAAAGCGTGGAGACCTGACAAAGCTTTAATTGCGTGGTTACACAGTTGTTTGGATGTGATCTGGCTTTTGGTTGATGAGGGAAAATGCCGAGTTCCGTTTTATGAATTACTTCGGAGTGGTTTGCAATTTATAGAGAACATACCTGATGATGAAGCCCTATTTACACTTATTTTGGAGATCCACAGGAGGCGAGATATGATGGCTATGCACATGCAGATGTTAGACCAGCATCTTCATTGCCCTACATTCGGCACTCCACGGATTCTTACTCAAACTCCTAATATTTCAGGCGAAGCAGTAGCACAACTGAGACTTTCACCAATCACATATTTAAGTGTACTAGGAGAACCATTACATGGAGAGGTGATGACTTTTCAAGGAACTCATAGTATTAGAATGTATTTAAAGAAGTTACTTGTAATTTATCCATATATACTTAAGCTATTTTACTTTTGATCATAGCTTGTCCTAATTTGGTAAATTAGTCTCTTTTTGCTGTCTGCAGGATCTTGCAACTTCTATCCAGAAGGGAAGTTTGGACTGGGAGAGAGCTTTACGTTGTATAAGGCATGCTCTTCGTACTACACCATCTCCTGAATGGTGGAGACGTGTGCTGCTAGTAGCTCCTTGCTATAGATCTTCCTCTCAAGGGCCTTTTCCTGGTGCTGTTTTTTCTCCAGAGATGATCTGTGAGGCAACAATTGATAGAATTGTTGAACTGCTGAAATTGACAAATTCAGGCAATGATCTTTTCTCTTTATTACATGCATCAGTTTAATGTAATTATAGAAAAAATATGCTGATTATGGGAAATTTTTTTGTTAATTTCTGATCTTCTTGGGAAGTTTCTAGAAGGTTCTAGTGGAATTGGAGGGTAATCTTGCATAGCAGGGTCTGGCTGTGAGTTTATTTTGAAGAGTGGATAAAATCTGATATCTGAGTAATACTTGCATCAGGTTGGGCTTGTTAGAGTAATACTTGTGTCAGGTGAGGCTTGTTAGAGGTTTTAGTTTGGGATTAGTATTTTGAATAATACTGATGTCTGAGAAGACATTTTAGTTTTTTAGCGAAATGGTAGAAACATACTGGTTTCTAGAAGACATTGGTTTTATTTCACTAGTAGATTAATTCTGCTCTTCTTTTATGTGCAAAGCATAAAGTTTGGTAGTTTTTCAGAGAAATATGATTAGTTATTTGCACTTTTAAGAAAAATTTAAGGAGTTTGGTTATTTACACATCAGTAACATATTGAAGTCACAGATACTTTTGTTGGAAGAATACTTGATATGGTTTTGCACCTTTCAGGTTGGTCTTTGTTGCTTATGTAGCAAATGGATTTTTAACCAGTCAGTGCTTTTAGTGTTGAAAAGGAATATTTTAAGACACTTTTGTTGACTTGCTAGCTTTTATCCAAATTATTGTGATCCCTCCTTTTTTCCCCTTATCTACTTGGAACAGCTGGTTGCTGCTTGAATAAGTTTGGAGGGAGTTGTAGAGTTCACATGGAAGGTTGGTTGATAAGGATTTGCAAACATATCATTTATGATGTATGTTGTCTGTTTAGATATAAAGAAGCTGTATATATTTTGAAGGAGTTAAGCATTCGGTTAGTCTGTGTAGAAAATAGGGGAAGAGAGATGCTGAATATTTTGTCCTATTTTTATTTGAAAGAAAAGCTGTTACAATTTAAAGGACCATGGCCACAGGCTGAACCACTAGAGTCCTGAGCCAGAAAAAGCTATAAAGGGAAATAATTTAATTTCAATTAAGACACAACTTAAATAGAAAAGATTGGTAATTAAATGGTTGACTTCATCCCATGAAATCAGGGACAGAAGATCAATATTAATGGGAGAGTAATCAAGGATAACAGCTAGAGACATGAAGACACAAACAGTTAGCACATTAAATGTAGGACCATGCTACAACTATCAATACTCCTCCTCAAGTTGGGGAGTAGATATCGATTAACCCCAGTGTGATTCCAAGATCTTTAAATCTGACCTAAGTTAGAGCTTTTGTGAGTATGTCAACAACTTGAAAATGAGTAGGAATATGAGATAGAGTAAATTGACCAGTGTCAAATTTTTCCTTAATAAAATACTGATCTATTTTCAACATGTTTGGTTTTATCATGTTGAATAAGATTCCGAGCTATACTTATTGTAGCCAAATTATGGCTTGAACCATCATAAGTGTTTTACTTGTGATTTTTAATTCTCTAAATAGTCTGTGTCCACAAACCTTTACAAATGCCCTATGCTAAGGCTCTATACTCTGTTTCATCACTGCTTCTAGCCATAATAGACTGTTTCTTGCTCCTCTAAGTGACTAAGTTTCTCCACCTGAGCTAGATCTTTTATCATGGATTCCCCCAATCTGTATCACAATAAATTTCCACTTCATGATTAGTGCCCTTTTTGAAAAAGATGTCCTTTCTAGGGGTTATCTTTAAATATCTTAGGATTTTGTAGGTAGCCCTAAAGTGGACTCAATAGGCTTACTCATGAATTAACTAATGACACTAACTGGAAAACTGATGTTAGGTCTTGAGTGGGCTAGGTAAATGAGATTGTCTACAAGTTTTTGGTATCTTTTAGTGTCAACAAATGGGTTTTCTTGGGAGAACTTTGTCTTGTAGTTGCTTCCATAGCAGTATCTGTAGGCCTACACCCTAACATCCTAGTTTCATTTAGGAGATCTAGGATGTACTTACTTTGAGAGATGACAATGCCTTTCTTTGACTTTGCCACTCCCATTCCTAAGGAAAATTTGTGTTCCAAGGTCTTTAATTTTGAATTTTTCGGCAAGAGCATATTTTATTTTGAGATTTCCTTAGCATGTCATTTGTAACAATTATATCATCTACATACATATAAGAAGAATATTTTCCCATTAGTTGAAAATTTAGTAAAAATAGTGTGATCAGTTTGCCCTTTTGTGTAACCTTGCTTTTTACAACCATGGTGAATTTTTCAAACCAAGTTCTAGGAGATTGTTTGAGGATATAGAGTGATTTTTTGAGTTTGCAAACCTTTCCATTATTTTGTGTACCAAAGTCAAAGGGCATAGCCAAATAGACTTCTTCCTCCAAGTCACCATTTTAAAAGGCATTTTTGACATCTTGTTCTAGGCCAATCAATGCTAGCAAGAGAAAATAACAAAATTTTAATAGAATTGAACTTGGCCATTGGTACCAAGGATTTCTTGATAATCAATCCCATAGATTTGGGTAAAACCTTTTGCAAATGATCTAACCTTATACCTGTTTATACTTCCATCAACGTTATATTTAAAATTGAAGATCCATTTGCACTCTACAATCTTACTCCCTTTAGATAAGTCCATGATATCCCATGTGTCATTTCTTTTTACAGCATTGTGATGGACACCTAAGCAAGGTAGGGAACCCTCCCCTAAAAGCTAGTTATTGAAGTGGGAGAACCACCTTATTTAAATATCTCATTGAGTATCCCATACTATTTAATGTGGGACTTTGGCATCTTATACTACTTTGGTCTCCATCAGTTGACCGCCCATGGAAATCTAATATCTCGATGGCTACACTCGGTGACATTTCACTTGGTGGCACTTTACTTAACCTTTCACTGGTTAGAACCCTCCATAGGTATCCTTTTCAGAAGCCACCAACTACCAGCTCTGATACCAATTGATAGGCATCTAAGCAAGGTAAGAAACTCTCCCCCAAAAGCTAGCTATTGAGGTGGGAGAACCATCCTATTTAAGTACCCCATTGAATATTCCATACTATTCAATGTGGGATTTTGACATCCCATACTACTTTGATCTCCATCACGTTCATTTTCTCATCCATAGCATTTCTCCATTCCTCTTGCTTAAGAGTTTCAAATATATTTTGTAGTACCTTGACATTACAAACCTTTGCAACTAAAGTCTGATAAGAGGGTGACAGTTTATTATAGGCAACAAAATTTCCTAATGAGGTGCTTGGTGCAGGTTCTAACACCTTTTCATAGAGCAACAGGATGCTCAAATCATCCATATCAGTTTCAGTTCTAGGAATTGTACCTTGCCTTGGATCTTCAAAGGAGGAAGTGCCTTGCTCAGGGTTTGGACCAGTCTCTATCTTATGAGTTTTCTTTTTTCTGGTGTAGATAATTATATCCTTTCCCTGTTTTTTTTATTATTTCTGACCAGTACCAGGGTCAGATTCAGATTCTTCAGGATCATTGTAGATAGTGACAGACTTAGGGTGGCTTGTCTCGAGTGTGATAGGGACAGACTCAAGTTCAGTGGTATTTTGGACAGATTTGTGAAGTTGAGAGTTCTCTAGAATGTGAAAGCTCCATTCTTCCTTCTAATGGTTGTTGTTCTGCCCCTAAATGGAGGTCTTGGAGAAAAAATGTTGGTCTCCAAAGAAGGTGACATCCTTAAAGTCAAAGAATTTTCACAAGGTAGGAGAGAAACATTTGTCCCCCTTTGGAAACACACATTTAATAGCTTTAGGGTCCAATTTAGTAATGTGGTAAAGACATGCAAACGTAGCGGAACCAAATACCTTCTTGGGTAAGGAGGATATTATTTGGGTATGAGGAAAAGTTTTAAGGAGGGTGGTGCAAGGGACCTTAAAGTTAAGGGCTTTAATAGACATTCTATTGATTAGATATGCTAAAGTGAGGATAATTTCCCCCCAAAAAGTTTTAGGAACTTCCATGGTGAACATGAGAGATCTAGCCACTTAAAGGAGATGCCTATCTTTTCTTTCAGCAAGGCCATTTTGTTGAGGGTATGAATGCAAAAACTTAGTGTATCCCATTTTGGTCAAGTAGGTACCAAAGTAAGTATTCATATATTCCCTACCATTATCCAAGCGAAAGACCTTAATAGGTGTTTGGAATTGAGTTTGGATAAATTGGTGAAAGTTTTTAAAGATAGTTGACATCTCAGATTTTTTTTCCCATCAAATATACCCAATGTTTTAAAATCAGATTAATTATTGAATCAGTGAAAACATTAGTTCACAGTTTAGTGGTGTGACCGTGATTAAATTGGTGATAATTAAATATATATTTTTTGGATTATATATATTAAAATATAATTTTAGATGTATTAAAAATATAATTTTAGATATATTTATTAGTAGACTTCATCATCATGCTACTGTTGTAAGGAAAGATGAACCACTTCGTTGTAAGAAGAGACTTCATTATCATGCTGTTGCTGTAGGGAGAGGAGAGCTGCTCTTCATCTTTGGGCAAGATGAGGAGTATCGAGAGACAGGGAGAGGAGAGTTGCTTCGTTGTAGGGAGAGGAGACTTCATTATCACGTTGCCTCTATAGGGAGAGGAGAGCTGCTATTTGTCGGGGTCTTTTTCTTACTGCTGTATGGAGAGGAGAGCTGCTCTTCATCATTGTGCAAGATGAGGAGTAAAGAGAGGAGAGTGGTGCTGCTGCACAACCAGCATTAAAGTCCCACATCAAATACATTTGAGCAGTTGAGGAGAAAGCTTATATACCAAGCTATACTTTGCTTAATAAATGCATGGAGTGGGTTGAAAAGGCCCAGGCTCCAAGTTTTTTTCTTTTTTTCCTCACACTTGGGGTGGGTTGAAAAGGCCCATGCTCTTAGTGTTGCTAACTTGTTGGCCTGTTTGGTTTTGGCTGGTTTTACTAATTGTTGATCGATTTAGCTATTTTTTGATCGGTTTTATAAAAGTCTAGTTTTGAGGGTTTATCGAATTAGATTTATAGCCGGTTCACCAGTTTTTCGGTTTAATTGGCCGGTTTGATCCAGTTTTTGAAACTATGAATATACCCACATAACTCTAGTATGATCATCAACAAAGGTAACAAACTATCTTACACTTGAATACCCTTGAATTTTGGAGGGTTCCCGAATATTACTATGAATGAGTTGGACAAAGGTGAGAAGATGTATAACCTTGGGGCTGGTATGAGGTTTTGTTTGGCAAGTTGACACATTTTACATTGAATAATAGCATAATCTTTATTAAATAGGTCAAGATACAGGTGTTTTATATATTGAAAATCAAGGTGGCCTAAATGATAGTGCCATAATAGTAAATTAGAAATTTTTTCTGACACTGTATCCTATTTTATTTTGAGTAGCCATGCTCATAAGATAAACTCCAACCACTTCCTTAGTATTACCAATTGTCCTCTTGGATGCCATGTCCTAAAAAGCACATATACCATCCATAAAATGAGCAATGCAGTTGTTATCTTAAGTAATTTGCTAATGGACAGCAAGTTACACTGGAGACTTGGAACAAATAGCACATTTTTTAAGATAATATACTCTGAAATTTTAACTATGCCTGGACCAGAAACAGTAGCTAACATGCCATTAGCTATTCTGACTTCTAAAGATGAAGTACATGGATGAAGATGTTAAAATAGAGATGAATTATTGGTCATATGATCAGATGCTCCTAAATCTACTACCCATTTATGGTCATTTAAGGTTTGAATATTTTAAGCAAATAAAAATTTTACGTGACTAGGCAATATTCCCAGTGAAAACGTTACCTTAGAATGTTCACGAGTGGCTGAATTTTGGCTCACAAACGTCATTTGAAGAAGGTTCAGCTGCTCATGGCTGAAAAATGCGGCTCTTGCTATACAAGTTTCAAATACTGTTACTCAATACCAGAAAATTCTATTCGATTCATTTATCAATCTTACATCTTCAATACTCTCCTTTATTTATACATCGTCAGAGATACTCCTAGTCAGCTAGCCAGTTGGAACTTTTCCTAACTACTCATAACAGCCTTTCTAACTCTACCGGCTTTCTAACTCTACCAGAACACTTAATAGCCAATCTCAACTATTTCTTATTGAACTCACTTAACACGTGTCAATTATTCCCCCCCTCATACAACATCCTTGTCCTCAAGGATGATCAGTCACAGTAGTGTCAAAATCAGGCAATTGTTGTTGAGTGGCAAGAAGAAGAGATTCCCATGTAGCATTCTCTAGATTAGTATTCTGCCATTGTATCAAAACATGAGTTAAAGGACCATGGCCACATGCTGAACCACTCTAGGCCCAAGACAGAAAAAGCTATAAAAGGAAATAATTTAATTTGAATTAAGACATGAATTAAATAGAAAAGATAGGGAATTAATTGGTTGACTTCATCCTATGAAATCAGGGATAGAAGATCAACAATAAAGGGAGAGGAATCAAGGCTAACAGCTAGAGACATAAAGCCACAAACGGCCAGGACATTAAATATAGGATCACGCCATAATTAATCAATAGTCTGCAAATTCAATTGATCGGGGTTACATATGCAATAATTATCCAGATGATAAGGAGGTTACTTTAGCTAGCTTCTTGAGAGAATCATTGACATTGATGGAAAATTATATTTCAGTGGATGCTGGTTCATCCCCCATTTTCATCAAAGGGATACTTTGGAGTTTATTGATCTCATATTAAATTTAGTGGCGGTTCTTTGGTTTCACCAGTCTCAGCTGTTAATTATTGAATTCTTATTTACCAGAAAAGGAAAATTATCTTTGTGCCTTTCATGTTGGATCTGACAACTTTCTGAATATTTGTTGGTTTTAAGCCAAGCTTGAAAGTTATGGGATTTATATGGTGGTATACTTATTGCATAGAAGTTATGTCTTTCTAATTCCTTTTTCAATAACTAGCTGAATTATTAGCATGATATAAGTAGTAAGTTGCTCAGTCATCATGAACATTATTATATGCACTATCTATTATGTGCTCGATAGTGCCAATACCAGTATAAACTTTGGGAATACAGTGGCTGCACACATATTACTAGAGTGATTTATAGGACTTCATTTTCAGTGATATATATGTGTGTGTGTGTGTGACAGCCATTCCTAGGTGTTCTCTCAATAGCTTAAGATTTTGGGATGATTTTTTTCCTTACATAGTATTAGAGCCTCTTTGACCATTATCACAACCTGCGTTCTCTTGATTAAATTAAATTTTAGCACAAGATAAGTTGGAATTGTTGTTTTGTCTGTGCCTGAAATCTAAAGGGTTTTCACAAGAGGGGGTGTTTGAGAGACATAAACTAAGCTATTCTTGGGCCTTTTCTATGAGCTTAAGCTCTAGGTGGGGTTGATTCTTAACAATAATTAGTTTATTACACATCAAATGGTCAACAACCTGCTATTGCCTGTATCCATACATCAATACTTAAATAGTTGCACTTGCATTGATAGATAAAATATTGCTAGTGTTGTTAGTTAGTTGGGTTATCTTTATACTTTGTGACTAATTGGTTGTGCTTTGTTTAATGTGGAAAAATGATTGATTCCTGGAATTGTTTTGGTTGTCATCTTCAAAAAGCTAATACCGACTAAATAATATCATTCTTGCAGAGGTAAATTGCTGGCAGGACTGGCTTGTCTTCTCTGATATTTTCCATTTTCTTATGAAAAGTTGGTGCATTGATTTTGTTGAATTTGTGGACAAGCTAGTTTCACGCCTTGCAGAGGATGATCACCTTCTAAAGACGAACCATGTGACTTGGCTTTTTGCACAAATAATTCGAGTTGAACTGGTTATGAATGCTTTGAATACAGATGCTAGAAAGGTAGTAAAATAAATGTTAGTTTCATTACTTTCTCTTGCCTTCATTGAGACATGCAAGCTTGTTTTTTTTCCCACTTGTAATCCATTGATAAATTCTTTTGTCTGTGAAGGGCATTTAGTCAACGATCTTCTGAATAAATGTATATTTTTCATTTCTTGACTTTCTAGTTTGGCTACAATATAGTGGAAATACTTTGGGTTAGGATTAATTCTAAAGTTGATGTCATATGACCATGGCATTGCTTGCAGGTGGAGACTACGAGAAAGATTCTTTCATTTCATAGAGAAGAGCGGAACTCTGATCCTAATAACCCACAAACTATCTTGCTTGATTTTGTTAGCAGTTGCCAAAATTTACGTATTTGGTCATTGAACACATCAACCCGAGAATATCTGAACAATGAGCAGCTTCAAAAAGGAAAGCAAATAGATGAATGGTGGAGACAAGCAAGCAAAGGTACATTAAAACATGGCTTTTATTGTTTATGACATTGTGAAATCAAGATATAATGGTTTGCTGTTGGTTGATAAGGTCTGTTTTGCTCTACAAGTTCTTCTATCTTACTGCTATGGAATTTAACAATCATTATACCTATGATTTAATAAAAGGATGCCCACATGACAAATTGGTGTAGGATCACTTGTTAAAGTGTAGCTTTATCCTTTTTCTTTTCATTTTTATTTCTTTTTATTTTCTCCTTCTTTTAATGCATGTCACGTGGCCAAGTAATTGCATAAAAGAGCTGCAGCCTGACCTTGAGCACCTGACTTTAGCAATATCATTATCAGTTTGTTACTTCTACGGAACATTCAGTTATATTAGTCTAATGCACACTTGATGTAACACGGGTAGGAAAGAGATTAAGAAGAGATATTAGAACAAGAAAGAAGAGGGAGAAATTAGTTGATTGAATTCTTTGGGGCTTTCTCTTTCTCTTATCAATTTACTAGGGAATCAATGGGCCCTTTTGAGCTAACGTCTTTTCTTTTATTTCCTTATATAGTTGCTTGCTATATATATCTTGTTTAATTTTATATGATATTATAGTATATGTGCTTATTGTCAAGCACTCATGACTTTTCAGGGGATCGCATGATGGATTATATGAATATGGATGAACGCTCAATAGGGATGTTCTGGGTTGTGTCTTACACAATGGCACAACCTACTTGTGAAACAGTAATGAATTGGTTAACTTCCGCTGGGGTTATTGAGTTGCTACCAGGACCAAATCTACAGCCAACAGATAGATTAATGGCTACACGAGAAGTGAGCCCACTGCCTATGTCATTGTTGTCTGGATTTGCAATGTTCTTATGCTCGAAGCTGTCTTATCAAATGGAAGAATCTCTGTTTTCTGGGCAGGTTGTTCTTAATTCTTTCTCTCTCTACCTGTGTCTCGTGTATTATGATTCATTTGTTAGCATGGTTGTTGTACCTCATAAATGTTAACTGGTAGTGTAATTGTTAATATAATATCATAGAAAAATTATTTTTTTCTGGGCAGGCTGTTCTTAATTCTTTCTCTCTCTACCTGTGTCTTGTGTATTATGATTCATTTGTTAGCATGGTTAACTTGTCGTACCTCAGCAATGACTTTTTTTCCCCCTCATGGGAATGACTTTGAGGAGCTGGAAATGGATAATTTTAATCTCAGTTCTTGTGGTTCAGAGATCAGTATCTTGAGATATTTACCTTTCATATTTGTATGCAGGCTGTACCCAGCATTGCAATGGTTGAAACGTATTCTAGGTTGTTGCTCGTTGCACCTCATTCACTATTTCGCTCACATTTCACTGTAATCACTTTACCCTCAAAGATTATTACATCTTATGTGATTCGTTTTATATTATGTAAATACAGAAGTGTTATCTTTATGCATCAATGGTGTGTTAAGTAGGAACTACCTTTTTTTTTTTTCCTATCTGTGATAGAATTCCAATTTTTAGTGGAAAATTAGTTGGCATCTTTTGCCTGTGTTTATGTGTGTGTGTGTGTGTGTGTGTGTGTGTGTGTGTGTGTATATGGAAGATACATACATACATACATACATACATACATATGGAAGATATCATATAGAGATGTGTAGCTTGTTTTGATACTCAGTCTGAAATGTTATTTCATTCTTTTCCTTTGATGAATTGCAAGACAGACTATGAAAGTCCATCAGAAGAACCATAATTAGAGTTCATTTGATCTCTTACCTTATCTGGTTCTTTTCATGGTGTCAACCACTGACCTACTATTTTAATCTAGTTTTTTTGGTCTTTTATATTTTATGTATTCCTTATTTTCTGTATCTAATCTTCATTCATGAGGTTGCTTGCCAGCATTAAGATAACATCCGTTGAAAATGTTACTTATTACAGCATTTAGTGCAAAGAAATCCTTCTTTATTGAGCAAGCCTGGAGTGACACTTTTGGTGCTTGAGATATTGAACTATCGGTTACTTCCCCTTTACAGGTGATTATTACTGTGTCCCATATTATAAAATTTTCCTTCTGATGAAAACAGAAGATAGTTTGACATTTTATGGATTCTTTCTTTTGTTTCTTTTTGCCCATTTTGTTTTAATAAGCACATTCAAAATATGATCTTTTGCCATCTTGTCTGGACCTTTGCCCCAAAATCTGTCCCTAGCTTCCCGAAATGAACTTAAAGAGGGATCTGTCTTTTCATGTTGTCTGGAATTAAACATTACCATAAGTTACATCCTTAATTCATTTTTTTAATTAATTTATTTTTTGTATAGGTACCAAGGAAAAAGCAAAGCCTTGATGTATGATGTTACAAAGATTATTTCTGCTCTAAAAGGGAAACGAGGAGATCATCGAGTATTCAGATTAGCTGAAAATCTCTGCCTGAATCTTATTTTCTCATTGAGAGATTTTTTCTTGGTTAAAAGGGAAGGAAAGGTGTTTGCTTTTGGTCTCCAAGCTGTACTTCTTATCTTTTTTTCCTTTCAGTTACTCTTTTATTTTATTTTATTTTCTAGAAAGTCCTTTTGATCCAAACTGATGCTTTATTTTTTTCCTTTATTTTTTTCTTTTTTCCTTTTGACAATTTACAGGGTCCAACTGAATTTACTGAGACTTTGAATCGAGTAACTGTAATAACACTTGCTATCCTTATTAAAACACGCGGGATTGCTGATGCTGATCACCTGCTTTATCTCCCAACTATGTTGGAGCAAATAATGGCAACTAGCCAGCATACATGGTCTGAGAAAACTTTTCGCTACTTCCCTTCTGTTCTGCGTAAAGCCCTGGGTGGTCGAATTGATAAAAGGAGTCTTGCAATACAAGCATGGCAGCAGGTTTGCTCTACAAGTTTGTATTACCATGCTTGTATTTCTGCAGGCATGCCTATTACATCAGCAAAGAATACTAGTACTTGTTTACCCCAAGAAAAAAAAAAAGAAAAATGGAAAAGAAGAGCATAAGTACATATGCCAGTGAATTTTTGTTTCAGCCTGTATATTTATGTTTATTTTATAAAATTAATTACTAAAAGCAGAAGAACCTAAGTATAGAGGAAATATTCCATGCATGCAATTAAGTTTTACTGAATTGAAAGATGGGAAGATCCAATGAGAGACAATGAATAAGCTGTCCTACAACTTGAGCCACTAAATTCTGGGTCACTAAAAATTGAGCTATTCTAAAGCATTGTTTCTTTTTTGGTTTTAAAAAAAAAACTTTCAAAGATCCACTTTCAAATGCATATTGCTTAGCACTCTTATTTGGAAGGCTTCTGTGTCATGTAGTGTCAGTTTTGCAGTTTTGGTGTGCGGGGGACAACTTGCAGGCCAAAGTTTTGGTGTTGAGGAAATAACAATTGCCTTAAAGGGACAAATGCAAGAATATTGATTGGATAGTGTTGTTGGGGTGACTGTTCAAATCTCCTAAATCTTTACATTTGAAAGAAGAAAACGTTGCAAGTATTTAATAAGCTTTTAAGGATGATGAATCGTGGAGGAGCTGACAGCAGGTGGGTGAGTAATATGTTTTCATGAAGATCTTGTGTTGGAAAGTTAAGGGATTGGGGAATCTAGGATAAGGAGAATACTTCCAAGCTTGTGCCAGATATATGTTTCAATAGACCTAACTAGAGGACATAGATGTTCAGTGGTTAGAATTTTTTAAATTCTAGTTTCAACTTCAAAGATTGGGAGTGTTTTCCACAACTGGGGCCTGAAGATGGTTTGGTGGTGGGTTACAAGGGTGGCTGGCTACAGGGGTGACTACTAATGTTGACTCTTTTCATTGCACTTTTACAGCTTTGGTATTGCTTGCCATCAAAGAATGGGTTCAGAGACGGATCACTTTGATCTATAGATCAATTATCCTAATACGAGTATTTCTATACAATAGCTAACATTCTTTTGCAATACCGTATAAATATTTCAGTATTGTGAAAATAGGACAGACCCCACTAAATACAATACTTTAGAAATTTGTTATTATATCCTGATTTTTCTGTGTATATATGTTAATATTAAAGGCACTTGTGCAGGCAGAAGCCACTGTTTTGCTTCAGTGCAGACAGCTTCTCACAGCATCAGCTGATCCTAATTATATTGTGACCTATGTCGGTCACAGTTTCCCTCAGCATCGACAATATTTGTGTGCTGGTGCATGGACATTAATGCATGGGCATGGAGAAAACATCAACAGCGGAAGCCTGGTATTCATCTCCTGACAGCTGTCTGAATACTTATCATTTCACTGCTACCTTCTAGAACTTATCATGGCGCCATAATGTATCTAAAACTCTCCATATATGTCTAGGCACGTGTCCTCAGGGAATTTTCTCCTGAAGAGGTGACATTTAATATTTACACAATGGTGGATGTTCTGCTTCATCATATTCAAATGGAGGTTCAACAAGGGCATTCCTCGCAGGTTGTTAGCTTTGCTGAGGCTGTGTTTCTTTTACTACTGTAAGTCAGTACCTTGTTAATGCTATTCAGTATTCTTAAAGTTTTCCTTTTCAGGACCTTCTGTTAAAAGCTTGTGCAAGCCTTGCCTTTTTTGTTTGGATACATGAGTTGCTTCCTTTAGATATCTTGCTTCTAGCACTTATTGATCGTGACGATGATCCCCATGCTTTGCGTATTGTGGTATGTACTTTCTAACTCAATCATTGTATTGTGGATTATGAACTTATATGCACATATGAACTTTGCCTCACTCTTTCCTCAATAAAAAGAAGGGGATACATTTCTAGTAATTAATGGTCCCTTTATCCTATTGCTAAGTAGGGGTGCACAGAGGTCAGACCGAGTTTTTGCATGGCCCAATATAAGCTGAGTGGCAATTTTTTGTGCAATTGAGTCATGCAATTTTTTTTCTTAATTTGAAAAACTTTGAAACTTTGAAAGCTCATATTTTTGTAATTATTTGATTATTTTGAACATATGATCATTTGTTTGATACAT
Source organism: Erythrophleum ivorense (assembly GCA_026724425.1). NCBI lineage: Eukaryota > Viridiplantae > Streptophyta > Magnoliopsida > Fabales > Fabaceae > Erythrophleum > Erythrophleum ivorense. The sequence continues at coordinate 49,653,781 of JAIUCV010000009.1, forward strand.
TTTTGTGAAATCTATGCGTTGGAAATGAAAAATCATGAGTCTAGAGGAGGAAACAGGAAGAAAACATTGGCATAGAGGGTGAAAAATTAAAAAAAGTGATAACTTGAAGCCTTGGTTTGAGACAGACGTGATGCAAATGCCAGAAGCTGCTCATCCACTTATTTTTTGCAAAAAAGCATGTTTACTATTTCAAATTTGAGATTTTTACTTTCAAATTCAAAAAATGCATGTTTTCTACCATGTCTCTTTTGTCTGAATGTGATAATCATACCCAGGAGGATCTTGGTAGGAGCCTTGACCCCCTGACTATTTATAATTTGTAAATGTGTTTAAAATGTTTTGGCAGAAACGATAAAATGGTCTTTAAACAAAGATTTCTTTTCATTTTGGTTCCTACATTTTTTTAATATTTTATTCCCACTGGGCTAGGTCGAGTTATACTAGTTGGCACGACCAGCCTGGTGTCTAGCCTGGCCTTGCCTTTTTTTCCCCCCAACTAGCTGGGCCAGGTAGCATTGGGCCAGATGAACATCCCTTTTGCTAAGTAGTCAATTTCATACGTCTTTCTAGAAAATTTGCCTTCTCTTTTGTTTCATTGTTAGCCAAATTTTATTGTTCCAAATGACTGATATGTAGCAGTATTTAATCCTATCTTTAACATCTTATTCACTCTCCTACTAGGGGCTTTTTCCTTGTTGACAAGTTCATTTAAAATTAGCTGCTTTAGATCAAGTCATCTATTTGGACAGTGGTTTCAAGAGAATTAATACCAATGGCATGTTGTAAATTTAAGATCAAACACTGCTCTTTCTCCTAATACTTCTATTATGTACACGTATTGTGATAAAACAGTAGTTCATTTTTTACGCTTCCTGGTGATTGCTTTCAATTGGAATAAGCTGTTTGGGGTCTTTGGTGAGAATTGGGTACCCAACTTTAGAGCAGTTTCTCTTAATAAGGTAAGATGGCAAAAGTTTGTGGAATTGTGCAGGTTTTCTTGTGCTTTGGGGTATTGTGCTCACATTTTCAGGAGTGCTTTGTTGCCTTTCTATATTTTAAGGGCTAGGTTTTGTTTTTGGCTTCTCGCTGGTGTTCTGCATCACATCCTTGTCAAATATGCAGGGGGTTGGGCAGAGCTTTGTTTCAAATTTAAGGCCCTGTGTCTTTCCGTTTTCTCCTTTACGGGGATATTTTTTCCTCCCCATTTATCATTATACTAACCTTAAATCCCAAATTACAAGTGCTTAAGAATTTATACAAATAATATTATAATTGTCATCTTGATTAATTGGGATGAATTGTTAGCTGAATCAAGAATGAACTTTTGATCCTAGTGTTTTAGTGAAAATTTTTATGTATTTTTTGACGAAACTGTCCAGAGTCTTATTTTTTTTAATTGTCTTGAGTTGATTTAGAAGTATGTTAACCTACACTTAAGTTGCGCTGAAGATATTTCAATATTTCAAGACGACATGGTTGTTGAGCTTTTTTCTTTTATATGGAGTAATAATGTAACGATAAATATTGCAGATTAGTCTTCTCGATAGGCAAGAGCTTCAGCAAAGAGTAAAACATTTCACTGTGACTCGTGGACCCCCTGAACATTGGCTTTACGCTGGACAATTCAAGCGGGTTGAGCTGCAAAAGGCTCTTGGAAATCATCTTTCATGGAAGGACAGGTAGGTTATGTCAAAATAATGACTCTTCTGTCTTTTGCTAAGATCAAGCGTCTTCTAAATTAATTATTTGTGGTTGATCAAAATTCTGGTGATAATGGAACTTAAAATCCAATAAGTTGTTTGAGCTTATCTGGGAAATGTAGTTGCAATCTGTATTTCATTAAAAAATTTAGAGACTTGTCTTTTACATAATGGGTGGATACCTTTTAATGTCCATTCTGTGGCTGCAACATTAGGAATTTTAGAGATTGATTGCTGATTGCTAAAGATGTCCAACAGAAGAGCTTGAGATTTTGTCTCTTCATAGTACTTATTTGTTGCTTTAATCTTAAGATGTCTGATACGTGTACAAATAATAAGAAAGGATGTAAAAGGCAAGGAATATTAGAAGTGAAAAGGGTTAGTTAGTAGTTATGAATGTACAATAGAAAGGCCCTTATAGTGTATAAATAAGGGGGAGCTGAGAATGTAATAACTGTTGAATGAACGATATGCATTTGGAGAATTAATCTTAGTTCAAGAGTTTCTCTGCATACCAACTGGTATCAGAGCAGTAAACCTGGGATAGTAAAAGAGACTTGATCTCAAGACAAGATTCGAAAGCTCGAGGCAGAGGTATCCAGAAGTGACATCAATGTGTTGCGAGGCTCTCTATCAAGGATGGAGGGGCTCTTGGCAGACGTGGCTGCCAAACTCGTGTTGATTGGTTTGGCACCCAATGTAGAAGGCAACGGAACTTCCACAAGTGCAAACGGAAGTAGGCCCTTGGGTGGCTGTCCTCAATTCGGCACGTTCATGGGGATGCCGAGTGGGAATTGCGTCTTCTCAATGAGGTTCACATGGGTTGAATTTCCACGGTTTAACAGAACAAAGTATGGGTGTTTAGGCGCTGGCAATTCTTCAAAGTGGAGGAAACGCCCCTGGACTAGAGAATCAAACTGATTAACATTCATATGGAGGGCAAAAAGCTAAAATGGCACGAATCTTCTATGAAAGGCGAAAGGACTGGGGAGATAGGATGGGGAGAAGTGTTTCGGTGATGTTTTGAAGATAGACCCCATGGCTGAGCTTAAAAATCTTGAGCAAGAGGAATCTGTGGCAGAGTATCGAGAAGTTTGAGGAGTTGCTGGTGGGGATTGAGTTGCCAGAAGAGCTAGCCATTAGTTGCTTTTTGGGGGGTTAAAGACAGAAGCACCTGTCCAAATGTTTAAGCTAGTACCTTAGCCAACGCCATGTTTCTTGCAAGATTGCAGAAAGCTTTCCATCCAAGCCATGCAAACAAACAATACTAACCACCTTAAGAAAACTTAAGGCATCCAATCTACTACTACTCCTTTCTTGAACCCTAGAACCCAGAACCACCTCACCTCATCAACATATTGGTCACAATCATCCTTCACAAACTAGAAAAACAGCCTACCCAATGATAGAGATCCCAACCTCAACACCACAAGACCCAAAACCACCCCAACCAATGACAAACAAGTCAAACAATTGATGAAGAGGGAGATGGATGTGTGGAGAATGCTGTAATTATATGGGAGATTCTGTAATGTGGGAAATTCTATCATTATGATGGTGTTAGATTGGGAAATAATTAGGAATCAATGTAATTATGATCGAGGGAAGGTCAAATCTCTTGGTTATGATGTATTTATTAGAAAAGGTCAGTTGCGCAATTTCAAGCACAATCCTAGGATTAATTAGCTCTAATTTATGATGCAAATAGGTGTGAAGATTGACACAGAAGAAGACGATGGAAAGGGACGAACCGAGAGCTCTGTCTCTCTCGTTTTGTTATTCATCGATTATCATTTTCCGCTAGATACAAAAGAGACGTTGGGAACTTGGTCGCGGAGATACGACTAATCTGATCCCATAAAACCAGGGGGGAAAAAAACTAATCCCATCATATCTTAATTACAAGATAATTAAGGAAATAAATAAAAGTGAAAGTAAAAGCAAGAGTTGACTAGGTAAAATAAAAGTATAAGTAACACAATAATAATAAAGGAAGCAATACGGTAACCAACAAGGTGTATATAAATACCTAGGGCCATGTCCTATTCAAATTCAATACTATTCTTTTCCCAAATTTTCACATGGTATCAGAGTATTTATCGTTCACGATATTCTGTAATCAGCCTCCATAGCTGATTTCTTGTGGGTATTGTGAATTCTGCCTGCGTTGTTGAGTTGCATTAACTTCGAACCTCCAAGTGGTTTCTTTATTCTGTATTCTTCAAAAACCTATTCTCGAGTGTGCGTCCCTTTTCTTCCTCTGTTTTCCTTGTCCAAAAGCAGAGCCTTTGTGAGGTCCCACTTTGTTTTCAGTGTTCGTCCTTTTCCTCTGTTTCTTTGTCCAGAAACAGAGCTCTAGTGTTGGTCTTTTTCGAGGCAATTCTATTTGAATCTCTGGACCTTTATTGTCCTTTTTTCTTCCGGTAAGAACTCTTGTATCTCCTTGTGCTCTTCGTTACCATTATGTCTGAGGTAACTGTGACATCTATCTCCAATGTGGCTGAGATACCCAACCCAGCGGGGGATTTACAAAACATACACCCCCAATTACCGTTTGAATGGAAAGAATTATCTCAAATGGTCTCAACTTGTTCAGACAGTGTTGAAGGGGAAAGGAAAGTTAACTCACATCCTTGGGAGTGGACCTAAGAAGGGAAATTCGAAGTATGATGCTTGGGATGAGGAAGACTTCATAGTGATGGCATGGCTTTGGAATTCTATGACTCCAGAGGTGAGTGCCCAATGCCAAAGCAGTTTGGGAGGCAGTCAAGGAGACCTACTCGAAGGCCAAAGATGCTGCACTGGTGTATGAACTCAAGATCAAAGCTGGCAGGGTCAGACACAGGAATAAATCTGTCATTGAATATGCTACTTTGTTGAAAAATCTTTGGCAGCAAATGGATCATAATCGCTGCATTAAAATGAAATGTAGTGAACATGCAGCGATTTAGAATTGAAGATGACAGTTACAATCTCTTCCTTAACCATGGATGACAGTTACACCATTAATGATCTTTGGTAGTGAAGATGACAGTTACAATCCCTTCTTTATTATAGATTTTTCTGATATTGTACATTCATGACTACCACTAACAATCCATGAGGACAAGGATTCTTTTGGGGGAGGGGTTGGTTGATACGTGTAGAAATAATAAGAAAGGATATAAAAGGCAAGGAATATTAGAAGAAATGAAAAGAGTTAGTAGTTATGAATGTACAATAGAAAGGCCCTTATAGTGTATAAATAAGGGGGAGTTCAGAATGTAATAACTGCTGAATGAATAGTATGCATTTGGAGAATTAATCTCAGTTCGAGAGTTCCTCTGCTTACCAATGTCCAGACATTTTTATAATAAGAGAAGAAATTTTTTAGAATAGAAGAGGTGAGGAGTAGAATGGCAGAGTTCAGGGCATCCTTTTAGAGATAGCAAGAGAGAACAAAAACCAAAGGGGAAAAAAAAGCACAAGGAAGCAAAGCCTGCCAATCCTGCAAAATATCATGAAAGGGAACCCTCTGGAAAGAAACCATTGGCCAACACAATAAAGAAGCTTAGATGAAAACTTTGCCCAATAGAAGTGACAGTGGCAAAGATTGGTCCTTGAAAATTCTGGTGTCTCTTTCCAACTGTAAACACAAAATAGCTGCACAGATCTATAAAGCCTTGTTCTTCTTACCCCTCTCATATCCTCTGAAATAAATTAGCAGCAATTGCTCCCAACTTTGATGACAGATCCAACATTTGCCAACAAGACCAGAGTCCAAACAAAAATGCCTAGCAGCTGGGTAATGTAGGAAGGAGTGACTTGTAGTCTCAAGATCAGAAAAGCAAATGACACAAATATTAGAAGGGAGCACCTCTTATGATATACGGATCTGCAACAAATCATTCGTATTAATTCTGAACGGTTGAGTAATACCATCCAAATGTCTAGAGAGGGCTTGAAAGAAGGAATATATCCCTATTTGGGAAATACATGAGGAATCTCATTTTTTATTTGTATGTAACTTTTGGTTGGGAACAATGCATGTATCTTGATTCTACTTTGAACGTTGCATGCAATGACACTATCCACAACAACATTCCAGGTATCCAGTGTTCTTTGATGATATTGCAGCTCGATTGCTTCCAGTCATCCCCTTAATTATTTATAGACTTATTGAAAATGATGCAATGGATCCAGCAGATAGAGTATTGGCCATGTATACTCCATTGCTTGCTTACTACCCTCTAAGATTTACATTTGTTCGAGATATACTTGCATATTTCTATGGCCATCTTCCTGGAAAGCTCATAGTTCGAATACTCAATGTACTTGTTATCGGCAAGGTAATACTTCCTTTTTTTGCCTCCCTTTTTGTTTCCTTCAGGTTGTTTAAAATGGCATTATTCTGCAAAAATATAATGGGTCTGTATTTCTTTCAGATTCCCTTCTCAGAGTCGTTCCCACAGCAAATAAGCTCGTCCAATCCAGTCATCCCTCCTATGGACTATTTTGCAACTCTCTTGTTGGGAATAGTGAATAATGTTATCCCTCCGTTGCATAACAATTCAAAGTCTGCATCAACGGGAGATGCTTCAAACAATGCACTACGCACTCTACTTAACAAGCCTCCAACAGCATCTCAGTCTGGAACAGCTAATGCTTATGAGGGCCAAAAAGCATTCTACCAAATTCAGGATCCCGGCACATATACTCAGCTGGTTCTTGAGACTGCTGTCATTGAAATACTCTCCCTCCCTGTTTCTGCATCTCACATAGTACAATCACTCGTTCAAATTATTGTAAATATACAGCCAACGCTGATCCAGTCCAGTAATGGTCTCCATGGTGGTTCAAATGGTGTAGGGCAAGGTTCAGTATTACCAACATCTCCTTCAGGGGGAAGCACAGATTCCTTAGGTGCAAGCAGATCAACTCCTTCAGTTTCTGGAATAAATACCTCTAACTTCGCTTCGCGAAGTGGTTATTCATGCCAACAACTATCTTGCTTGTTAATTCAAGCTTGTGGTCTCCTTCTGGCTCAGCTACCTTCTGATTTTCACTTACAACTTTACATGGAGACAACACGTATAATAAAAGAGAACTGGTGGCTAACAGATGGGAAAAGGTCGCTTGGGGAAATAGACTCTGCTGTTGGTTATGCTTTGTTAGATCCAACTTGGGCTGCACAGGACAATACCTCCACAGCCATTGGTATGGTTTTGCAGAGAAGTTATTTACTACTAAACTCATTGCTCAAGTTATATAGTTGGAATTTGAATTTTATATATCTTTAGTCTGTCCCTGACATTGAAGATCCAACTCACATTTTCTCATGTTCTATGATGCAATGATGTGCTGCAGGACTGGCATTTCAAAGTGTCTGAAACATTAATAAAAATCAATCATGGCCTTGGCTTACTAACTTGAGCTTTTGGGTTAAAATGGTCTTGATGCATTTTCATTTATGTTCAAAATTTAATTTTTATTTTATAGATGACAATTAGGTTTTTGTGCTGTTCTGTTAGAAAGCATCTACATGGACATTAAAGTGCTTTTACCTTGGTTTGTGCTTAAAAGGACATTGGTTTCCAATTCCAGTAATTAATTGTAATTTCAAATGCCTGAAAGGGTTCCTTGTATTCACAGGGAATGTGGTTGCCCTACTTCACTCTTTCTTTAGTAACCTCCCCCAGGAATGGCTAGAAGGGACCCATGTTATCATCAAGCAACTTCGGCCAGTAACATCAGTTGCAATGTTGAGGATAGCATTCCGAATAATGGGTCCACTTCTTCCAAAACTTGCCAATGCTCGTGAACTTTTTAACGAGGTACAGAAAATTATCAATTCTACCATTATAAGATAGCTTTCCTTATGGATGTATGTTTATGTAATCTGTGTGGCTTGTGCCTGTATGTGTTTGATACATTGATGTTGAAACAAATCTGTGAAAGCGTCTAATTCCCCAATCACATGCTAACAAACTCCTGCTGCAGATGATAATTAGTTAGATTGTATAATGTGTTTGGCATCATTTATCCAGTGTGTGAATATTATCAGTCGGACAAATCATAAGATTTTTTGATATAGGCTGCTAGATGTTTGGTTGTTTCTTGGCATAGCTCATGGGCTTCTTGGTAGCTTCAGTTTTATGCCCTTTTAGATGATTCATTATAACCTTGCTTAGTTTACTAAAATTTATTTCTTTAGTTCTTACCTGAACTTCTGAGAAACGTCATATGCAGACCCTTTCATTGCTATTAAATGTACTAGTGGATGTATTTGGAAAAAACACCCAGCCACCTGCTGCTGTTGAAGCATCAGAAATAGCAGATATCATTGACTTCCTGTAAGTGCTACTTATTTGCCCTATAATGTCATACCTTGAGACAAAATTTTGATCTTCCTGTTGCCTCACCACTTACATGTTCATGCCCCTCGGTCTTCAGCCACCATGTCATCCATTACGAAGGGCAGGGAGGGCCTGTGCAGGCTAGCAGCAAACCTCGACCTGAGGTTTTGGCTCTCGTAGGAGGGGCATCAGAGAGTCTACGTCCAGACGTTCAGCATCTGCTTTCACACCTAAAGCCTGATGTAGATTCTTCTATTTATTTTACACCCCTTCCAAAGGTCCAGAATCCAACCTAGGTGCAAGCACGTGAGCACATACAGTTCTAATCTCAGTTCAAAAATGGTATAGAAATGCTTAGATTCTTCCCATACTTCATGCTATATTCCATACTCTGAATTATCCGGTGACTTAAGATTTTGCAGATTTTGATAGAGAGCCAGAGTCGAGCTGTATATAAAATAGATGTATTATTTGTCTTGAACTTCGTGGGTATATATTGCAGCAAATTAGTGAGCCATCTGGATGAAAGATGGAAATGGAATACTTTTCCTTATTTGGAAGTTTAAAAATTTTAAATAGAGGAACTACTTTTCCTCCTTACCTTTCGTACCCCATTATTTTTTTTTCCATATCGGGAGTAATGAGATGGAATGACTTTTCCTTTTATTTGAAAAACTGTAACTTGCTATTTTTCCTTCCCTCGCTAGTTCAGTTAGCAAAACTCCTCCAAGGAGATGGTGCAGTTGCATTATGAGTCGGTAATCAAATGCCATCAAAATCACAAGAATGCCTTTAAGGTCACTTCACCGATTTGTATGAAAATGACGAATTGTTGCTCTAAATTAATTCATATCTAATGCATTTGTTTTAAATTTTGAAGCAAAATGTTAGTGATAAATCAGTAATTAGTGCTTCTCTAATAAATGCCACTTCGTCAGATACAGAAAAACTAATTATACTCTTTTTTTGAAAAAAAAAATTGATGCATCGTATTGAAAAATTATCTTCAACATCTAGCTTGTAATAAACCAAGAATTTAGGGTATAAAAAATAATGGAGCATTTAATTATAAAGTTAAATTAACAAGAAAATTCCAATAATTTGGAAAATTTTGCTTAAACACATTTAGTTCAGTTCTCTTTAAATTATGTAATAGACTTACTTAAAGAAATTTAAGTTAGAGCTGAGCCAAATTTAGAGTCGAGGGATATTATGGGGTGGCGGTCAATTTGCATGTCTAGCATTGCGGGTCTCCCTAGTTCAAGCCGGCTAAGTGATGCCACCTTTTTTTCATCTCTCAACTCTCCCTCGTCTTCTTCCCTCGCAACCTACTTGCTTTGGGAGGCCGAGACCTATTCCTAAAGCTTCCCTCTATCAGACGTGCGCCATTTCGTCGAAGTCAAAGCTCCTCCTTCCGCCATTGCTACACTTCCGAGCTCCTCCCTCAATGTCACAGCTTGTCTCCTACTTCTATGCAAAACAAGGAGGAAAATCTCTTCCTCTCTTCCTAAGAGTGGTCCTCTAGTGGGTGGTCCTTCTTTTCTGTTTTGCAAAAGCATCATCTCAATGTAGTTGCAAAATGTGTTTTATGTCATAATCATATTGAGACACTAGATCATCTTTTCTTACTTTGTGACTTTGCAACATCCTTGTGGTTTGGATCTGATCTCTCAATTCAGCCTGAATTTATTCAACCGAGGTCAATTGGCTTTTGGTTAGGCTATCGGTTTGCTCAATGAGATGCTTATCAAGATGATTTATTATTTGATAACACTGTTTTAGTTATGGTCATCCTTGATAATATTTGGTATGTAAGAAACACTAATGGAAAACAAGCAACAAAATGCCTTGCAGGTGTTACACGGAATCACAACTTAATGGAGAGAGTATGTTCCTTAATTCTATTTGAAATTTACTCCTTAATATCTCCGCTCAAGGTGGGACATCTCTCCACATAGGTGTGCCAAAAGCTGGGTACAAGAGTATTACTCAAATGACACACTCAACAAATTTAGATTTACAAATTGTTGCTTGAGTTTAGTGCTGCAAAATGTTCGATCCAATCCTTGTCCAGTTTTGTATCAAACTTCAAAATTTAAATTTGGTGCTCAAGCGGAATTGGTTTTCGAGTTGGTCGAATTATGATATTTTTACTTTTTATTCTTTTAATTTTTGGTAAAAAAATTATAAAATAATTCCTAAAAAAATTCATATAAATTCTTATAAATTTATATTTTATCTCTAAAAAAGTAAAAAAATTTTAATTAATAAAATTGAATTGGGTTAAGCTAAATTAACCTACACTACATAACCTGATCAACAAATTTTTGTTTTGCTTAATCCAATATAGCCAAGCCTAACTAACACTCCTGCTTGAGACATTTGTCGTTGCTAAATGCACCCAATGGATGGGGTTCTCAGTTCTAGATGTATATATGGGTAAATTATTTAAATTTGTTTGACTAATTGTCCCTACTTATGTTTTAAAAACCTCAAGTAGGTATTTCCTTATCTCGTAACTTTCTGTTTCTTTTAATTAAAAAAAGAGTTTTTTTTTCCTGATTGTTTAGGTACATAAATTGACCTCTGTAATATTGTCATGAAATTCAATAAGAAAACATACATGACATGAAAATTTCTTTTTTAAAAAATGTTTATAAAATAAGATTAAAAAATTTAGTGAGTGAAGTTGGGATACCAGAGCAGAAGAGAAGCCGGGCCCGCGTGCTGATGTGGACATGTATCCACTGGTTGTGTCACTGGCACTTGTAAGATAAGGTCTCTGGGACTCTCATCCTATCTTCTTTGAGCTGAACGTAACCCTAATTATTCCAATCAAAATTCCTGATTTTCTCTGTTCAACCTTTTTCATGCTGTGGTCTAATTTCTAATTTACCTCAGATAGTGTCTTAATTTGTTTTCCTATTTCTCAGAAGATAGAGAATTGTTATGGCGGCAACGCCCATGAGTTTCAACATAGTAGGCGCATTTAAAGGCCTTTCCTTGGCTTCAAGCTCATCTTCCTCCTTCTTCAAAGGTGATTGCGCGTGCATCAATGTGGTTCCCAAGCCATTGGTCTCGTTCCCCCAGAAATTCCCATTAACTATACAGAATGCACACAAGAAGGGAGCTGGAAGCACCAAGAATGGCCGTGATTCCAGAGGGCAGAGGCTCGGGGTCAAAATTTTCGGTGACCAAGTCGCGAAGCCCGGTTCAATCATTATTCGACAGCGTGGAACTAAGGTACCTATGGCACACTTATTATTTTTTTCTCTTTCTTTTTAAACGTTTGAATTGTTTTGCAAACAAGCGTTGAATGCAAAGTAATTTTCTCTTATATTTTGAGGCAACTAAATGAGGTTGTCTTTGGGCACTCTGCAATTTTTTATATTTGTTCATTTCAAATTTTGTTTCACTTTGTAGTCGAGGTACTATTGTCGATTGTAAGAAATGAATCTTTTGGTGAAGTTAATTGATGCTTGGAACAGTAATTAAAGTGCTCTTAACTAAACATATTGAATAAATAGTCTTTTGGAACCCTGAAGAATACTTTATTGTCCTTTGTGTATCAATCGTGAATTTCTATATAGCTTTTGCAAGAAAGAGCAGTTTCCATAATAATTAAAAGTATTCACATTGTGTTTCTTATTTGCTTACATATTAGCTGTGGAAAAAGGAATTTGCTGGAGAAACCTAAAAGTAACAATGCGGTTTTCACTTTTCAGTGCTTTATTTGCCACGGTGATCAGAGCTGGAACTTTTGCTTATTGTTCATTAGAGCACAGATTTTAGTTGCAGACTAAGGGGCTGATGTTTGGTGCTTATGTCACGTGTAGACTGTATATTCTATGGATATTGTCAACTACAAAAGGCTATCTATTTAACCTTACTACATCCTCAAAGTGAAAAATTGATGGTACAGCTTGTGCGTGGGGATTAGAACAGACAAACATCTAATATCCCATTTATAGGCTAATACAAATTAAATGGATTTAGCGGTCCCTCCCCTTCCCTGAGGAAGTAATAATGTATAAGGTCTTGCTACTAGTTAACAGTGGTGCTATTCTTAAAACTTATGTGGTACACAGAATTGAAGAACTTGCTCACGACAGTTTGAAAATTTTAGAATATTACTATTGAGAAAGTAATATGGTTGTCAAAGCTGCTGCCTAAACTCAGTCTCTGCATAGCCTTTGTTTGAATAGCTGCCACTCATGCAAGTTTTTCAAATGTACTCAGTAGTGTTTGTAGTGCTTTAATGTTATTTTATAAATTCTTCTGATTATCTTTCTTTGCAACACTTAAGTTTCATGCAGGAAAAAATGTGGGGCTGGGCAAAGACTATACCATCTTTTCCTTGATTGATGGAGTCGTTAAGTTTGAGAAATTTGGCCCTGACAGGAAGAAGGTTAATTAAAGCTTTTAAAGCAAGCCTGTCTTTAGACTATAATCCAAGAAAGCAGACTAACTAGTTAGAAAAACTTGTATAATTGCAGGTGAGCGTTTACCCACGAGAAGTACAGCCTGAGAACCCCAACAGCTATAGAGCAAGGAAGAGGGAGTACTTTAGGATGAGGCGTGAACGCAAGAAAGCTAGAGAAGAAGCAGCAGTAGCTGAATCCCAGCTGGTGCTGGCTTCTGCTGATGATGCTGCAATTATTAATCCAATGTGTTGATTTTCTCATCCCCGCCCCCCCTCTCCTTTTTTTCTTGTTCGTATATCAGTTAAGTCTTGAAAGGTGTATTGAAATTTTATCCAAGAAACAAAATTTAAAGTGGTTCTTTTGCTTCTGATTAATGAAATCTCTTTCACCTTGAGGTAACAAGTCTTCACACTCCACCTTATCAAGTATCATAGTTTAGGATCTGCCTCTGTTGAAGTGCATCTTATGCTTTAGAAAGTAAAGTATAGATGGATAACTATTGATGAAAGAAAATTAAGGAAAGTAACTTTCACACGTATAAATTATCAAGTTGCTCATATTTTACGCTTACTTTCCTCTAAGATTTACATTTGCTTGTGATATACTTGCATACTTCTATGGTCATCTTCCTTGAAAGCTCATTGTTTGAATACTCAGTGTACTTGATATCAGCAAGGTGACGCTTCGTTTTTCTGCTTCCCTTATTTTGTCTCCTTCAGGTTGTTTAAAAAGGCATCATTCTGCAAATATATAATGGGTCTATATTTCTTTCAGATCCCCTTCTCAGAGTCATTCCCATAGCAAATAAGCTTGTCCAATCCAGTCATGTGCCCTCCTATGGACTATTGTACAACTCTTATCGGGAATAGTGAATAATTTTATCCCTCCATTTCTGTCCATTGCATAACAATTCAAAGTCTGGATCAACCGGAGATGCTTCAAACATTGCACGATGCACTCCACACAGCAAGCCTCCAGCAGCATCTCAGTCCAGGACAGCAAATGCTTTGGAGGGCCAAAAAGCATTCTACCAATTTCGGGATCCTGGCACATATACTCAGCTGGTTCTTGAGACTGCTGTCATTGAAATACTCTCCCTCCCTGTTTCTGCATCCCAGATAGTACAATCACTCGTTCAAATTATTGTAAATATACTGCCAACACTGATCCAGTCCAGCAGTGGTCTCCATGATGGTCCAAATGGTGTAGGGCAAGGTTCAGTATTACCAACATCTCCTTCAGGGGGAAGCACAGATTCCTTAGGTACAAGCAGATCAACTCCTTCAGTTTCTGGAATAAATGTCTCTAACTTTGCTTTGTGACGTGGTTATTCATGCCAACAACTGTCTTGCTTGTTAATTCAAGCTTGTGGTCTCCTTTCGGCTCAGCTGCCTCCTGATTTCCTGAAGGTAAATGCACAGAATGACACAGACAGATGCGAAAAAGAAGTTTGTTGGACTTTGAGATAGAACAGTACAGATATATATATAGGATATAGAGTCATGCACACACACACACACACGCACACACACGTCTGACGCAGCAGAAATAAAGATAGAGAGGAACGAGAAAGGGAAATACACGATAGGGAGAGAGAACAACGGGAAATAAAAAATGTTGAGGTCCATAAAAGGAAGGTAGCCGTTAGGTCCAATCAAAGAGAATCATTTCTTAAAGTCCATTGAGCCCAATGGTTAGGACAATGAATTCCAACACTTCCCCTTAGGTTAGAGAGTAGATGTTGATCATCCCTAACTTGACTCCTAGTTCTTCAAACCCGGCCTGAGTCAAAGCTTTAGTAAAGATATCAATGACTTGTAACTTAGATGGCAAATGATCAAGTTCCATGATACCGGGATTAATTTTTTCCTTAATGAAGTGTTGGTCGATTTCAATATGTTTGGTTCAATCATGTTGCACTGAGTTCCTTGCAATGCTAAGGGCAGCTTCAAGGTGAGCCTTAGTGGGCTTGCTCATATATTGACTAATAACACTTACAAAAAAGCTTATATTTGACTTAGTGTGAGTTAGATAGATGAGTTTGCCAACAAATTTTTGATATCGCTCAGTATCCATGGGGAGACCTTGTGAGTATATGCTTTTTGTACACAGCCTCCATAAAAGTGTTAGTAGGCTTACATCCCAACATCCTGGTTTCACTTACGAGATCAAGGGTGTACTTCCTCTGGGATATGGTGATGCCTTTAGAAGATTTAGCAACTTCCATACCAAGGAAGTACTTTAGTGTCCTAAGATTTTTCGTGTCAAATTCCTTGACTAAGGCATCCTTCAAGATCTTGATTTCATCAATATGATCTCTAGTTATAATGATGTCATTGACATACATGATTATGATAGCAACCTTTCTATTAGTGAACATTGTATGATCAGCTTCCCTTTGAGTGTGCCATTGTTTTTTCATAGCCAAGATAAATTTTTCAAACCATGCACGAGGAGATTGCTTGAGGCCATACAGAGACTTGTTAAGCTTGCAAACTTTCCTTTGACCATAGTCTTCAAAGCCAAAAGGGATGGTCATATAAACTTCTTCCTCTAAGTCTCCATTGAGAAAGGCATTTTTGATGTCAAGTTAGTGGAGGGGCTAATCCAAATTAGCAGGAAGAGAAAGAATAACCTTTATAGAGATGAATTTGGCCACAGGAACAAGGATTTCTTGATAATCAATTCCCTAAGTTTTGGTGAAACTTTTTGCCACAAGTCTTGCCTTGTATCTGCTTATGCTTCTATCAGGATTATACTTGATATTGAAAATCCACTTGCAACCCACAAGCTTTTTTCCTTTAGAAAGCTCCACAAGATCCCACATACAACTCTTTTGCAGTGCGCTTATCTATTCATTGATTACATTTCTTTAAACTTCTTGTTTCAAAGCCTTATAAATAGTGTTAGGAATTTTTACAAACGATATATTAGCCATAAAAACTTGATAAGAGGGTGAGGACTTATTAGAATCAACAAAATTACTAATAGGATGTTTAATGCATGCTTTTGTCCCTTTCCTTAAGGCAATAGGAAGATCCAAACATCCTTTTTCAAGGGAAATCAAATCATGCCTAAGAGTGGGGCGACTAACCAGCTCAAGTAGGGAAATGTTTTCATTGTTTTCATCCTCTAGAACTTTCTTTCTTCTAGTATAGACAAGAGGCTCTTTTTTAGGCATATTGGTGGTTCTAGTCAGGTGGTGTTCAATTTCAGTTCTAGGAATGAAATCATATTCATTATTGGTTTGGGTTTCAACTTCACTATTGGTTTTAAGAGTAGAATCAGGTTCATTACTAGTTTGGGTTTCAAGTTCACTAGTGTGAATAGGGCCAATAGTGTGAGTAGGAGTAGGGGAAAAAATAGGGGTATGAGTAGTAGCTTTATTCCCTTTGAGAGTTAATTAAGATTCTCCTCTTGAATGGAGACTCGGTGAAAGTATGGCTAGTCTTCTAGAAATGTCACATCCATAGAGACAATATTTTTGTAATGTGGGGAGTAGCACCTATACCCTTTTTGGGAGGAGGAGTGCCTAATGAAAATGCACTTGAGAGCTTTGGGATCAAGTCTAGAGCTAGTATGGTGGTGAACATAAGTTGTGCAACCGAAGACTTTGACAGGTAGGGTAGTGAGTATGGAGATGTGAGGGTAGTGTTTGAGAAGGGTGTTGCATGGGGGTTGGAAGTTGAGGGCTTTGGCAGGTATACGATTTATAAGGTAAGTTGAGGTTAAATAACATCACTCCAAGATCGCTTTGGACATTCATAGTGAACATAAGTGAACGAGCAACTTCAATGATATGTCTATTTCTCTTCTTGGCAATCTCATTTTGTTGGGGAGTATAGGCACAAAAACTTTAGTAGTGAATGCCATGGGTGGTCAGGTAAGAGGTAAGATTAGTATTGAAATATTCAGTCCCATTGTCACTATGGAGAACCTTTATGGAAGTTTGGAATTGATTTAAAATGAGTTGGTGAAAAGTTTTAAAAATGCTTGGAACCTCGGATTTTTCCGTCATAAGATCTATTGTGGTCATCAACAAAGGTCACAAACCACTTAAAACCATATTGGCTTGAATTCATCCATCTCCTTAGCATTGCCAATCATCTTCTTGGATTCCACTTCTTGAAACACATAGTTGTCATTAGTAAAATAAACCATATAGTTATTATCTTTGAGGACTTTGCTTATGGACAACAAGTTACAAGTAATAGTAGGAACTAAGAGGACTTTCTTAAGGACAAAATTTCCTGAAATGTGAACTATGCCAACACCAATGACATTGACAAGGGATCCATCTGCTTTTTTGACTTTTATAGGTTTGGTGCATGTGATGAACTAGTCAAACAGCAATGGGTTGTTTGTCATGTGACCAGAAGCACCCGAATCAACAACCCAAGTGTGTGTGGATAAAATTTGGGTGGTTAAAGCTAGGGAAAGGTTACCTGAGAGCGCAATATCACTAGTAATATTGGTACCCTTATTATCACTAGTTGAAGAGTTTTGGGACACAAATTTTTTGTAGAAGCTTAAGTTGCTCACGGTCGAACAAAGATGTTTCAGGGGCAGCTAAAGTGTCAGTACTAGCGATGAAGGCTTTAATGTCAACTTTGGATTTATTCTTCAAATTAGATGGTTTCCCATCTATTTTCCAACAAGTATCCTTAGTGTGACCACTTTTGTGGCAGTGATCACATCATCTTTCCCTTTTTTTGGGCTATTTATTGTCTCTTTTATGAGTAGCCATATTTTTAGATATCAAGGTAGATGCTTCACCTAGGTTAGGTGTTGGTCCGAGACTTTGTACCACTTTCTTCCCATGTTTTTCATGCCTTACTTCAAAAAACATCCTTAAGAGAGGGAAGGAGAGTGCGAGCCAAAACTCTCCCTCAACCAATTTATGATTAAAGCCTATTAAAAATTCGTAAATTCTTTTTTTTTCCAACAATCTTTTTATAGGTGGCAGCATTTGAGATGCATTGCCAAGAAATAGTTTCTAATGCATCTAGTTGCTGGCAATATTTTGTAAGTGTTAAAGTACTGGTTTACTATCGCATCTCCTTGCCTAAGTTCCTGAATCAAGCTTTCAATCTCGTGGGACTCAGCTGCAATCTCTTAGGTTGAATAAGATTCACGAGCACTCTCCCAAATATCTTGAGCAATCTTGTAGAACATATAATTTTTTCCAATGTCAAGAGCCATGGAATTTATAAGCCAAGACATGACTAATTGTTCTCAGCATCCCATGTCTTGAATTTGGTATCACTCCTAGCAGGTTGCACAGCCTCACCGGTTAAGTAGTCCTCTTTGCCTCTTCCACTCACAAACACCATGGCTGATTCGCTCCATTGAAAGTAGTTCTGTCCATTTAGTTTGTGTGTGGTAATCAGATTAGGCTGGGACTCAAACATGGCAGTGTACTGAGTCATTCCTAGTTGGGTGATGGCCGAGGAAGACATTTCATTTGAGGATTCAGCTTCCTCGTTAATTTTGGTGGTCTAAAGCTCGAATTTAGGCATGGAAGTGTTACGAGCACTGTGGCTCTAATACCATGAAGGTAAATGCATAGAATGACACAGACAGATGCAAAAAGAAAGTTCATTGCACTTTGAGATAGAACAATACAGATATATATAGGATACAAAGTTACGCGCACACACACACACACGTCTGATGTAGCGGAAATAAAGATAGAGAGGAACAAGAAAGGGAAATACACAATAGGGAGAGAGAATAATGGGAAATAAAAAAATATTGACATCCATAAAAGGAAGGTAGCCATTGTTGGTTCATAGAAGCTATAAGCTTCACCTACAACTGTGTGTACTAAGCTTTATTAGTCTAGGAATGGTTCATAGTCCGCAAGACACCATATTCGAAATGTTTATACTCATATTTATAACTCAGATGATAGTGATCTTTTGACACACATGTGGGGGATTGTTGGAGAATATGTATGTGTGTGTGTCAAAAGGGGAAGAGAAAAAGAGGAGTCCCACATTGCTCAAACAAATGAAGGCTCAAGGGTATAAATATTAACATGTGATTATGGAAGAGCAAAATGGGCCTAGGAGGAAAATGGGATCGCGCGCACAAAAGGCAGAACCAACACAATTGAGTTCAGTTGAAATTCGTCAATTTCCCCCCCCTGCGCGCAAAATATACGCGGTGTTGGACACTTTTTACTGTTGCCAGAAATAATTTTTGAAAATTAAATATTTTCAAATAGCCTTCCGGAATATCTACAGTTTTAAGACTTCGGTTATGAATTCAGGGTGGAAATATTTCTGAATGTTGGTCATCCGTTTTGTGTAATTACTAATCCGTTTTTATTTTTATTATTTGATTAAATTTCCATTAATCCTTATGTCGGAAACCGCCCAACGTTCAGAAACGTTCCCGTTAATATGATTAAATGTGGTCCAACGCCTCGTTACATTTGAGCCTATAAATACCGCATTGTTCTTTGGGTTCGAGGCACTACAGCTACGGACAACCTTCGAGCTGCTCTCTCCTCCCCTCTCTCTGAGTTTTAATTTTCGCTGTTCTGCTTCCCTGCGACATCGCAGAAGAATCCGTTCAATCCTGGGGAGTGCCGTCTTGTGGCGGAATATCTCTCAAGGACAGTGTCCTTGCACACGGCTCGAGTTTATTTGAATTTAACCAATTTCTTATTTGGCAGCTAACAATCTTGAGAGAGTCGGAGTCACAACAAAACAACACCATTGCTCCCGATGGCCCTGCCGGTGCTAATGTGGGTGCTACATCCTTCAACCCGTTTGCGATGCCACTGTCTAGGCCCCCACCTGATATTTCAAAAATTGAGATGTTCGACGAAAAAAATTTTCGAAGGTGGCAAGAACGTGTCTACTCTACCCTTGACCTACATGGAGTTGCTATTGCTCTCACACAGTCCGAGCCTCCGTTAGATATTGACCAAAATCAAAGGATTGCTTGGGAATATGCCAACAAGGTATGCAGAAATACCATCATTAACACTTTGTCTAATGATCTCTTCGATGTTTACTATGTGTACAAGGAAGCAAGCAAAATCTGGGAATCGCTAATCGCCAAATATACTGCTGAGGATGTTGGGAAGCAAAAGTTTGTTGTTGGGAATTACTATAGATGGGAGATGACCGAGGATAAAGATATTAAGCTGCAAATTAATGAGTACCATAAGCTGCTAGAAGAGTTGAGGGCAGAAAAAATCAACTTACCTGACGAGTTTGTTGCTGGAATTTTGATTGAGAAGCTGCCTGAATCATGGAAGGACTACAAACAACAACTGAAACACAAACAAAAGCAATTGCCGCTATCGGACCTAATCACTCACATCATAATCGAAGACACAAATCGAAAAGAGATGCAAGCTGCAAAAGGCAAAAAGATGGCTTCAAAAGCAAATTTGGTAGAGACAAAGCAGCTCGGCAAAAGGTATGACTCTAGAACAAAACCTGATTACAAGCCCAAAAGTTCTAACCCCAAATTCAAAAAGAAAGGGAGTTACTTTGTTTGTGGAAAACCAGGCCACCATGCTGCTCAATGCAGGAAGAGGGCTAGAAATGACAATCCTCCTAGGGCCAATCTGGTTCAAGGAGATGAAGAAAATGAAATCATTATAGCGGTCATTTCTCAAGCTCTCTTAGTGTCCGATGTGAAAAATGGGTGGTAGACTCTGGGGCTACCAGGCACATTTGTGCCAATCGTGAAATGTTTGCCTCCTATAATCCTACCAAGGAAGGAGAAGACCGTGTTTACCTTGCTGATTCCCGAACTGCAAAAGTTCTAGGAAAAGGAAAGGTTGAACTAAAACTCACATCTGGAAAAACTCTGTCACTCAATGATGTTCTTCATGTGCCTGATGTTAGAGCTAATTTAATTTCTGTAGCTCTATTAAGCAAAGCGGGGGTTAAGGTGTCATTCGAATCTGACAAGATCGTAATGACAAAAAATAATGTGTTTGTAGGGAAGGGCTATTGTAATCAGGGGCTGTTTGTACTCAACATTGCTGATATGAATGAAAATGCATCATCTTCTGCTTACCTGCCTGTCTTTATGGTTGATACTTTTGATATATGGCATGCTCGATTAGGACATGTTAGTAAGTCATATTTAAAGAAAATGCAAAAACTTGGTTTAATTTCTAAAATTAAAAATAATTTTCTAAACAAATGTGAAATTTGTACAGAAGCTAAGTTAACCAAAAAGTCTCATTTTTCTGTACAAAGAGAAACTGAATTACTTAACTTAATACATACTGATTTAGGTGATTTAAAACAAATTATGACAAGAGGTGGCAAAAAGTATTTTGTAACTTTTATCGATGATTTTTCTAGATATACAAAAGTTTATTTATTGAGAAACAAAGATGAAGCTTTTGATAAATTTCTTTTATACAAAGCTGAGGTAGAAAACCAATTAAATAAAAAAATTAAAAGAGTTAGATCGGACAGAGGAGGAGAATTTGTTTTATTTAATGACTTTTGTGAAAAAGAAGGAATAATTCATGAAGTAACCCCTCCATACTCACCTGAATCAAATGGAGTAGCAGAAAGAAAAAATAGAACTTTAAAAGAAATGATGAATGCTATGCTTGTAAGTTCTTCTGCACCAGATAATTTATGGGGTGAAGCTTTATTATCTGCATGTTTTTTACAGAATAAGATACCTTATAAGAAAACAAATAAGACACCTTATGAATTATGGAAAGGATACATACCAAATTTAAGATATTTGAAAGTGTGGGGGTGTCTTGCAAAAGTTTTATTACCTGATCCTAAAAAGAGAAAAATAGGTTCTAAAACTTCTGATTGCATGTTTATTGGATATGCTGAACATAGTGCATCATATAGATTTCTAGTTTTAAAAAGTGACGTTTTTGATCATAACACTATTATTGAAACCAAAGATGCAGAATTTTTTGAACATATTTTTCCTTTGAAAGTTCAATATACTTCTCAAACAACAGAAAATTTTCCTTCTTCATCTAAAGTAAATGAAAGAGAAAATTTTGTTGAAAATTTGAGGAGAAGCAAAAGACAAAGAAAAGAAACTTCTTTTGGAAATGATTTTTATACTTATATGTTACAAGATGAGCCATCAAATTTCTCTGAAGCAATTTCATCCTCCGATGCTCATTTTTGGAAAGAAGCAATTAAAGCTGAAATAGATTCACTAAATCAAAACAAAACTTGGGTTTTGGCAAACTTGCCTCCGGGAGTAAGACCTATTGGTTGCAAATGGATTTTTAAAAGGAAATATAATCCTGATGGATCCATTGATAAATATAAAGCGAGGCTAGTAGCTAAAGGATTTACTCAAAAATAAAATATTGACTATTTTGATACTTTTTCTCCGGTAACAAGAATTTCCTCTGTTAGAATTTTGATTGCTTTAGCTTCAGTTTACAAGCTTTTTATTCATCAAATGGATGTTAAAACTGCTTTTTTAAATGGTGATTTAGAAGAGGAAATTTATATGGTACAACCTGAAGGGTGTGTTGCTCCTGGACAAGAAAATAAAGTTTGTAAACTTGTTAAATCATTATATGGATTAAAACAAGCACCGAAACAATGGCATGAAAAACTTGATCAAGTCTTAACAAGTGATGGGTTTTCCACTGTTGAAGTAGAAAGATGTGTTTATACAAAAATTGTGAATGATGGTTGTGTGATTATTTGTTTATATGTTGATGATATGCTTATTTTTGGTACAAGCATGAATATTGTGATAGAAACTAAAAGGTTTCTTTCTTCTAAATTTGACATGAAGGATATGGGTGAAGCAAAGGTGATATTAGGTGTTAAAATCATAAGGAGTGAAAATAACATAATGTTATCTCAAGAACATTATGTTGAAAAAATTCTTAAAAAATTTGGATTCTTTGAAAAGATACCTGTGAGCACTCCTTATGACGCTAGCACCAAATTAGTTAAAAATAAAGGTGACTCGGTAGCTCAATCTACATATGCACAGATTATTGGAAGTCTGTTGCATTTAATGAATTACACCCGACCTGATATAGCATATGCTGTGTGTAGATTGAGTAGATATACTCACTATCCAAGTAGTGAACATTGGTTAGCTTTGAACAGATTAATGAGTTATCTGAAAGGTACCATGAATTATGGTATATGTTATAATGGATTTCCCGCTGTATTAGAAGGAAACAGTGATGCTAACTGGATCTCAGATTCAGAAGAGACCAAATCCACTAGTGGCTATGTATTCACTCTTGGTGGTGGTGTAGTAACCTGGAAATCAGCTCAACAAAATATTATAGCAAGATCCACTATGGATTCAGAGTTCATTGCTCTAGAGCTGGCTAGTAATGAGGCTGAGTGGTTGAAAAACTTCTTGGCAAATATTCCATTAGGTGAAAAACCAACACCATCAGTGTCATTACATTGTGATAGTCAATCGGCAATAGCCGTTACTAAAAATAAGACCTACAATGGCAAAAGTAGGCACATTCGTTTGAGACATAATATTATAAGACAGCTGTTGAAAAATGAAGTTATATCGATCGATTTTGTAAAGTCAGAATTAAATCTGGCAGACCCTCTAACCAAACCTTTAGGGAAGAAACAAATTTTGAAAACATCGAGGGAAATGGGACTTAAGCCAATTTGAAAATTAA
Source organism: Erythrophleum ivorense (assembly GCA_026724425.1). Taxonomy (NCBI): domain Eukaryota; kingdom Viridiplantae; phylum Streptophyta; class Magnoliopsida; order Fabales; family Fabaceae; genus Erythrophleum; species Erythrophleum ivorense. The sequence continues at coordinate 49,676,882 of JAIUCV010000009.1, forward strand.
CAGTGATGGTAACCCAACCTCTGTGATTGGTGATCCCATGAAGGAGGTTCATATGGGTAAAAACAAGTCATTTATTAATTCTGCTAGCACTTTATTATTTTCTTCTTATGATATGGAAAAGTGTTAGGATGCATTATTGGCGAGGCTGAGCAAAAGCTCTTAATGATTTCATATTCCTTATGGATGGTGTGATCATTGCAGTCACACTTGATGAAATCACCTATATGAATGTGGAGTGGGGCCGCTCCTATGAGATCATGGCAAAAATCTCTAGAGCATTCATTAAAACCAGGCACGCGCACGGCCGTAGTTTAAAGCGCAAAACTGCGATAATAGCGAAAATTGTGGGGGTATAAATTGACTCTTAAAGCCTCTAGTATACAACGAAGAATTGTTGGTTCATAGAAGCTATAAGCTTCACCTACAACTGTGTGTACTAAGCTTTATTAGTCTAGGAATGGTTCATAGTCCGCAAGACACCATATTCGAAATGTTTATACTCATATTTATAACTCAGATGATAGTGATCTTTTGACACACATGTGGGGGATTGTTGGAGAATATGTATGTGTGTGTGTCAAAAGGGGAAGAGAAAAAGAGGAGTCCCACATTGCTCAAACAAATGAAGGCTCAAGGGTATAAATATTAACATGTGATTATGGAAGAGCAAAATGGGCCTAGGAGGAAAATGGGATCGCGCGCACAAAAGGCAGAACCAACACAATTGAGGTCAGTTGAAATTCGTCAATTTCCCCCCCCCCTGCGCGCAAAATATACGCGGTGTTGGACACTTTTTACCGTTGCCAGAAATAATTTTTGAAAATTAAATATTTTCAAATAGCCTTCCGGAATATCTACAGTTTTAAGACTTCGGTTATGAATTCAGGGTGGAAATATTTCTGAATGTTGGTCATCCGTTTTGTGTAATTACTAATCCGTTTTTATTTTTATTATTTGATTAAATTTCCATTAAATCCTTATGTCGGAAACCGCCCAACGTTCAGAAATGTTCCCGTTAATATGATTAAATGTGGTCCAACGCCTCGTTACATTTGAACCTATAAATACCGCATTGTTCTTTGGGTTCGAGGCACTACAGCTACGGACAACCTTCAAGCTGCTCTCTCCTCCCCTCTCTCTGAGTTTTAATTTTCGCTGTTCTGCTTCCCTGTGACATCGCAGAAGAATCCGTTCAATCCTGGGGAGTGCCGTCTTGTGGCGGAATATCTCTCAAGGACAGTGTCCTTGCACACGGCTCGGGTTTATTTGAATTTAACCAATTTCTTATTTGGCAGCTAACAGCCATTAGGTCCAATCGAAGGGAATCATGTCTTAAAGTCCATTGGGCCCAACGGTTAGGACAATAAATTCCAACATTTCCTCTTACAACTTTACACAGCGATAACATGTATAATAAAAGAGAACTGGTGGCTTACAGATGGGAAAAGGTCACTTGGGGAAATAGACTCTGCTGTTGGCTAAGCTTTGTCTGATCCAACTTGGGCTGCACAGGACAATACCTCCACAGCCATCAGTGGTTTTGCAGAGGAGTTATTTACTGAAAAACTCATTGCTCAAGTTATATCATTGAAATTTGAATTTTATGTATCTTTAGTCTGTCTGACATTTAAAATGCAACTCGCATTTTCTCATTTTCTATGATGCAATGATATGCTGTTGGACTGGCATTTCAAAGTGTGTAAAACATTATTAAAAGTCAATCATGGCCTTTGCTTACTAGCTTGAGTTTTTGGGTTAAAATTATCTTGATACATTTTCATTTATGTTCAAAACTTAATTTTTTATTTTATAGATGACAATTAGGTTTTGTATTGTTCTGTTAGAAAGCATTTACATGGAAATTAAAGTGCCTCTTACCTTGGTTTATGCTTAGAAGGACATATTGGTTTCCAATTCCTGTAATTAATTGTAATTTTAGTGCCTGAAAGGGTCCCTTGTATTCACGGGGAATGTGGTTGCCTACTTCACTATTTCTTCAGTAACCTACCTCAAGAATGGCTAGAAGGGACCCATGTCATCATCAAGCAACTTTGACCAGTAACATAGCTGCAATGTCGAGGATAACGTTCTGTATAAGGGGTCTACTCCTTCCAAAACTTGCCAATGCTCATGTACTTTTCATCAAGGTACGGAAAATTATCAATTCTACCAATATAAGAAAGCTTTCATTATGGATGTATGTTTATGTATATGTTATCTGTGTGGCTTGTGCCTGTTTGTGTTCCAAACGTGGATGTTGAAAGTTGAATCAAATCCATGAAAGCGTTTAATTCCCCAATCACGAATACTGATGAACTTCTGCTACCGATTATAATTAGTTAGATTGTAGAATGTATCTGGTATCTTCTATCCTGTGTGTGAATATTATCAGTCAGACAAATCACGGGCTTCTTGGCAGCTTCAATTTTATGCCCTTCCTAGACGATTCATTAGAACTTTGATATAGTTTACTAGAATTTTTTTTCTAATATTTTCCCATGAACTTCTGAAAAACGTCATACGCACTATGCAGACCCTTTCATTGCTATTGAGTACACTAGTGGAAAAAACTCCCAGCCACCAGCTGCTATTGAAGCATCAGAACTAGTAGATATCATTGACTTCTGTTAGTGCTATTTATTTGTCCTATAACGTCAATACGTTGAGACAAAATTCTGGTCTTCCTGCTGCCTCACCACTTACATATTGATGCCACTCGGTGTTCAGCCATCATGTCATCCATTATGAAGCACAGGAAGGGCCCGCGCAGCCTAGCAGCAAAACTCGACCTGAGGTTTTGGCTCCCGTAGGAGAGTCTACGTACGAACGTTCAGCATCTGCTTTCACACCTAAAGCCTGATGTAGATTCTCCCATTTATTTTGCATCCCTTCCAGAGGTCCAGAATTCTTTATGCTATATTCTATGGTAACTCCAGAGAACAGTTACCTCGAAATGTAAATTAATCTGAATTATCTGGTGACTTGAGATATTACAAATTTTGATAGAGACGAAGAGTCAAGAGCTGTATATAAAATAGATGTACTATTTATTTCTCCTGAACTTTGTGGGTATATATTGCAGAAAATGAGTGAGCCATCTGTATGAAAGATGGAAATGGAATAGTATTTCTTTATTTGAAAGTTTAGAAGTTTTAAATAGAGAAGCTACTTTTCCTCCTTCCCTTTCGTACCCCATTATTTTTGTTTCCGATATTGGAGTAGAGATGGAATGGCTTTCTCTTATTTTAAAAATTGTAACTAGCTAATTTTTTCCTTCCTTCAACCAGTTAAGTTAGCAAAACTCCAAGGAGATGGTGCAGTTGCATTATGAGTCAGTGATCAGATGCCATCAAAATCACAAGCAATGCCTTTTAAGTTTCACTGATTTGTATGGAAATGACAAATTGTAGCTTCATATGTAATGCATTTGTTTTGAATTTTGAAAACAAAAAGGAAGTCAGTGATAAATCAGCAATTAATGCTTCCCTAATAAATGTCACTTCGTCAGATACAGGAAATTAATTATATTTTCTTTAAAAAAAAATGTGTGGCCTCCATTGAAAAATTATCTCCAACATCGGACTCAAACAACTCAATCAATACTACAATCATAGTTTTATGCTTGTATGTGGGGAAAAAATTGAAACATGCTCTAAATCTGGGAGAAGAAGGAATTTGTAGACTAATAATCAAAATAAGAGTGCATATTTTAAAATATTGATCATGATTATATGTCTCCTTATATTTGAGCTAACTCCATTAAAAAAATGTTAGATTTTGAATTCAAACCTTTAAGAATTAATTAAATCAAACATGCGATCCAGTTCATGATCGGGTACGTGATGTGATTATTTTCTAACAGTAGAATACTTTGGGAAGATGGGAATTCAAATTGGGGAACATCTACGATGCGTCATGAAGAGTTGCAAGTGGGAAGTGTTCGAGTGGTGATAAATGTTTATGTTGGTGTATGAGCCATCTTAATCATTTGGCTATAATAATTTAGACTATAGTATTGAAGGAAACTTAAAATATTGAATGTGTCAAGATCGCTACGATTTTGTGCATCTAAAATGAACTTTGATTAGCGTTAATTGTCATTAAGATCTTGTACCTTTTTTAGTAAATTATATTAACTTTCAATGTATGAATAAATTTTATATATATTATATATATACTGCAAAGATTTTCCTTCTAATATAATTTATGTTAATAAATTAATTTTTTTACATAATATGTATTCCTTCAAAAAAAATTAAAATTACTTAACTTTTTTACTATCTTAAAAATAAAATAACAATCTTAGGTTAAAATTTAACATCAACTTAACTTCTTTTACTATTGTATTAAAAATAAAATCACAATTAAATTTAATTTTCTTGACAAAAAAAAATCGTAGAGGTTTTTATAATATATATCAAAAGAATTAAGTGATATGATTTAAATAAAAAAGATATCAGATATAGTTACAAAAAAAATAGTTTATTTATGTATCTGCTAAAAATGTTGACTTCTATTCACTCTGATACATAGAATTGTTAAATATAAAAATAAAAAGAAATAAAAGTGTGAATATAATAGAAAAATTATGGTAGACATAACATAAAAAAGAATGAAAATATTATTTTATTCGTATATTAGTTATATAAAAAAATTGTTGAAATAGAAAAAAATTATTAAAAATGACTATTATATTTATATTTAAAAAAATAATAAAAACAAAGATATAATCGACTTTGCTTAAATTAAATACAATAAATACTCTTGATTCACATATTTATCTAAAAAAATATTCCTTCTTTTTTTTTAATGTTGAATAAAATCTGACTATCAAATAAAATATTAAAAAAAATCTTCATCTCTCTCAACCTCACGCCATGTAAAATGGGGGGATAGTTCAGCACATGCACTTCTTTCAGTGGTGATTGAGTTTGCAGACTAATTGAATTTGTTGGCTAAGAAGTAATTTGAAAGGGACCCAGTTTTAATTATGGAGGCTGAGTCCTTATCCCTTTCACTCGCTTCAGAAAATGACCTTTGCATTTTCAAAGAACAAGAGATAGAAAATAGGCCTCAAGGACAAGTTTATCATAAACATAAAGGGCCTCTGAAAGTGACCTCAAAGGTGGTGACGAGAGAAATATCACCTCAAACCAAAACCCAATCTGGTTGGCTCAAGCCTTTGACAAAATTGCACCTTCATTATGGTCCCATTCAATTCTGCATTTGTTGAAAACGTGACTCATGAAACATAGATTTTTCTTTTTCTTTTTTCTTCAATATATGAAATGAAAGGCAATAATCCTAAAAATTCATTCTACACAAAGATAATAGCCAGCTGTTACAAAATTCTTATATATAAGATTTTTTCTTCTTTTTTTTTTTTTATGAACTCAGTTGCAAATAGAAGCTTTACAAATCTGTAAGAGTGCATCTCTGGGATGAAAAGTTATCACCTATAATTAGAGTTGCAATTATATTTGTCCATTTTACACATCAGATTCACTAACTCTACAACAATATAAGATTTTTAGACTTCATAGAATAAATTATATAAAAAACTTCAGTTAAAAAGAGAATTAGATTCCAAACAGAAAATTATTCAAAAACTAAAAAAAAGAAAAATTATTCAAAGATTAGAAAAAATCATATAAAGGACTTCGCGACGATAGAAAGAAAAAGGAAGGAAGTAAGCAAGTGTCTTTGGAGAGATTATTAAACACATATAAATCAAGTTAATCATAAAGAATATATATAAATATATTATAGTATGTGATGTGTAAAGGCAAACGTAACATGTAATGGAAACATTGTCATAGGTCCAAACCCTAAAAAAACAAATTTCTTGAGATTAAGCTCCGAAGAATTTTTTTTTTTAAATCTCCTAATATTGGCATTGATGTTGTGCCTTTAATCATGTCAGAGAGGGGAATTAATTGAAATACACACCTGTTAACCCAAATACCACCTTATCAAAATACTAAAAAGAAATTATAATAAATCTCATTGAAAAAAATATCTAACATATTTACATATTTTTTATGATTAATGATTTTTTTAATTTTTTTAATTATAACTGTGAAATAATATTAGAGTTAATTTGTATGTATTTTAATTAATTCACTGACGTGGTTAAAAGTAAATTATTTAAACTTATGCAGAAATAAATTTCTCATGACTTTTAGTCTAAAACATCAAGAAAAATGAAATCTTAAACTGTAAGAATATGTTGTCTTCCTTTTTGCCATGAGTTGGAAATTGACCAAACTTTATTGTCACCACCAAAATGAGCAAGTAGGGTGATGATGAATGTTTAGGATTTTATGCCAAAAAAGACCAAATCACAAGTGGAATTGGGTGGAACACGCGACACTTCAATTTATATCCACCACTCAAATAAATTGCGATTTTTTCTCCACTTCAAGTTTGGATAAAAAGATATTTAGAGGATTTAGATGGTTTAGATTTTTTTTGGATAACCTAAATTAAAATAAAATTTTTGATTTTATTTTTTAAAAGTATAATAATTTTTTGAGTCTAAATTATTTTTTAAAAAAATCTAAATGTTTCAGATTCTTTGAACAGAGAATCTGAACCGCCACTCAAACTCTTGAAAGGACAACCACTTGCTCTTGCCGTGTTTCTGTTTCCACGTGAATGTAATTTTCTGTGGTGCTTGGGAAACCTATTTTCAGACACACACTCTTGTCCCCCTATTCTTTGACTTGTAATTTTTATTTAATATAACCATATATGTAAGCAACTTTGAATGAGTATGTCTACAGTACTTACATTGAAAAGTACATTATTCTTTTTGTTAATTATCTAAATAATATTTTATGTCATTCATAAAACAGTGGTATTCTTCTTTTTAATTAATATTGACATTGATTGTTGGACGAAAATTTTTAATTTTTAATTATTATTTAATAGTTAATACTAATATTAATTAGACACGATATTGGTAAAAAAAATTCTAGACATATATATAATATACTCATCGAATGTGTAAAAAAAAATTAATAAAAAGTTTATTGAGATAAATATTTTAAATGATAAAATTCATATTTTGACAAATTTTTAATGATAACACTTTGTTAACACCATCCCATTATGTCATTGTTTAAAAAAGTAATGCTACAATGAAAGGGTGTCTTTTCAACTTTTTTATTTTTTAATAATTTCTGAAGACATTTTAGTATCACTGAACTAAGTTCATTAGGTGTCCTCTAGACTTGAATCCTCGTAGCCAACCCAATAATTTCAATATCTAGGATTGTTCAATTCAATTTTATAGATAAATTTTTTTCATTATTTCCTTCTTTTTTTTAATTGTTAAAAGACAATGCGTTTATGGCGGGAGATAATTAGCTTTTTGCAAGTTGTGCTCAAGTAGGCATTAAGAATACTCGTTCAATCTTTATTATCGAACTTTCATAAAGTGTTCACCTTTTGAAGTATTTGTTATTGTTAGTTATTTTTTAGCCGTTCCATTCACTCACTGATAAAATGATGAATTGAGGATTGGAATCAAACCAAATAAACTTTTCTAAAGGGTCAAAGATTGGGTGGAATAGCTTCAACCGGTCTCTTCAACCTAATTCAACCACATAAAATGACAATAACCAGAAAGTGAAGACTCAGAATGGCAAAATAATCCCTTAAGATATCACAAATAGAATCATTGGCTTTAAAAAAAACTTGATATCCTCTAGAGTCTAGACCATGGGAGAAACTTGAAACGATGAGGATGCAGATCAAGAAACTTTTTTAAATAAACTCAATCTATTAAAGATTGGTAAATTAGACTAATCATAAACAAAAACATAGCAAGCATATTTTTAAATAAAATTTACATCTAACATAACTATATATTAATTTATAATTGACTTAATTTATCTATTGAGCAGTTCACTTTCTTCCACTCAGAACTAAAACAGATAGAATCAGAAAACCGAATAAGATTGATATATAAAAATAAATACCTAAACTGGGATTTAATTCCCTTAAGATAACAATTTGTCAAATAGATACATAGTGAACTATATGTTATACTGTCGGAAGCTTAAATCCGACAACATTTTTTAAATAATAAGGGAAGGCCCTAGAACAACTGACTCTGTATTTAACAAAGTTTGATACTTAAGAATGTCAGCACTATAAATTTTGACCAAAGGAAGAACAAAAGCACCTCCTTCTTACAACAATTTTTAAGTTACAACAAATGTTCTCTCCAAAATAGTAGTCCCATAACTAAAGACTGGGGCTATTATCCTTGCTTGGCTGATAGAATATTAGAACCAGCAGGAGTAGTTGCAGAGAAGTTAGCACCATTGTATTCTGCTGTAGCACCATCCTCAGATTTCTTGTTTAGGTTATATGGTGCTGCATTCATCACCCTGCATCCACCGAGAAACGCCTTGGATTATTTCATCCAATCTTGGAGACATTAAAAGCCAGATTATTATGAATGATTGTTTTAAACGCATCAATATTGACAACAGAAAATTACGGCTGAAGATGTAATAAGAATATGTAACCCAAAGCAAAGGTAACCTATTCTCAAAAGGAAAAAACGTTGGTATGGTTTCTTATTGTTTGCTACAAAGTTCTTTAATAGAATTATGATTTGTGGGGAAACTTTTTTAAGGAGTGAATAATGTAATGTTGATATGTAAAAAATGTTCACTTGTTAACGAACAACCAAACATCTGAGAAACTTAACCTAAGTCTTATACTTCTCAAGGGAGGACAAGCAGCAGGCAAGAAATCTCGATTTCATTGTTTTAATGAATCATACAGTTAAAAAGTCCATATTGTGGCATTCAACCAATTTCTACAGTTTTAGGGATGACACATGTTACATAGCCACAGCAATTAAACCATTCACTTAAGAAAGCATATATCGCACATGACATCCAAAAGTCTAACCTTTCTTTGCGCTTCTCCAAAAATCGTGCCAAGGATGCTTTGCGAGCCTGTGGCACAGCTGCATAAAAGATTGCATGTCAGTTTCATTGTGCAAAGTCTTCTGATTGTAAAATCATTAAACAGCTAACACTTGCAATTATCAAACATCTCAATAACTCCAAACTGAAGGTAGACACATCCCTTGTTATTGTTAACTTTATAGAACAAATAAACCCAAAAAAGAGAATGAATTATTTAAATTGTGTAAAAGAAACATCATATCACAAGAAACGATAACAATGCCATACCGGAAGGCAACATGGTAGTTGCATTGACTACTTTTGGAGGCTCCACTTTGCTAACCGGAGTGGCAGGAACTCCGGTTGTTTTAGCAGCCAGAAACTCATCAGTGCTAGTTGAGCCACTCCCTGACTGTGCACCAGTATGTGAAGAAACAGATAAAGGACTGGAAAGACCAGAGCAAGGTGATGTATTTATGGTTTGACTCACAGGGACACCTTCCTCTGCAGTCAACTTTGAGTTTGGTGCCTGAACTTTTGGCTGTGCCTTGTTAGAAGCCACAGATAACCCATTTGCAGCCAACATGATAGCTTGTGCCTGGAAAAACGTGGCCAAATTTCAGCTTCACCATGATCAAGACATGTACCTATGTATATCTATGCATGTCTATGTATGCATTTATCCTTTCATTTATGTCAAAAACCACTTTGACTCAAAAGGTTACACTGTTAAAGCAAAAGGTCAAACTCTTTACCACTCGGGTCATATAGAGGCTTGATGCCAAGTCAAGGACCAGTTCAACTCAAACTTGAACAGGTAAGTGAAAACTCATGAATAGTTTTATCATAATTTCTAACAATTTAGTATGTTATTTGGCGGGCTGGGCGGGGAGAACGGATAAAAAGAGAAAGAGATACCTTCTCAGGGGAGATGTCATCGAAGACATTCACAGTACCAGCATAGAAGATGGTGAGTTGAGTAGAAGGTGCAGACGGCTTCAAACTGTTACTTCAGAATAACATAGGTTAGAGAATAGAGACATAAAAGAGAAACAATTCACTCACACATATCATTTCTCTAAATTACCATGATTCAGTCATTGCAGCAACAGAACCAATGGTGGGAGGGACTGAATGAGGCAAAGTAACAGGTATACCCCCAAGCAGCTGTTGTGTCACATTAGCACCCGCTATATTCTGACCCACAGTGGCGAAATGGTTCTTCAAGAAAGGGTGCCCCATGGAAACAGAAATTGTTTGATTGGGAACTGAAAACATCTTCACATCTTGAGGACGATTCAGAGAATGCACATCATGTTGTACAGGATACGGAGTCAGGGCAAAATGAAAACCACCTTGCACATCGTGATTGAAGGGTTTCTAAATTGTAAGAACAAAGAATCAAAAGAGGAAAAAGGCATCAGCTGATAAACTTATCGAAGATGAGATCCTGCTGATGAAGCCAATTTATTACAAGGATGTTAGAAAATCAGATACAAGATTGTGAAAAACAACCCATAGCTACGTTCGGATCCAAAGGTTTTGTTCAAAATATCAGAGAGAATGGTATATAATAAGGTCTTTTAGTATGAAACTTCTCCTATTAAGCCAGAGTTGACTTCAATCTAAAATACCAATTATAAAACACCGGAGTCATCAGATCTGATATATGTGCAGAGCAACGTTGTAATCATTTGAGCAGCCTAAGAAGTTCCTAACACACAAAGAGAAGAAAAAGAGAAAGGGTAGTGGCAAACCTGGATTTCACCAGCAGAGCGTTTTTGAGTAGCATCAAATGCATCTGGACTTGAGATAGCCATAAATCCAGCAGATGAGATGGGATCAGACACCATCTTCTTAGTCTTGTCATCTTGAGAAAACTTGAAAGACATCAAATGTGGGAGAGCAGAGACTTTGTTCGAGAAGGGCCATTGTACAACTGAACCCTTAGTGAAGCCTACGTATACCCACAAAGCGGCCAATAACATAAGCTAGATTAAACTTCATACCTAATTTCTTGGCTCAAAAAACCATTGAATGAAAGAGGAACAAAGTGAAAGGGGGAAAGGAAAAAAACAGCATAGTTTTACAACTTGGCCATCTATCCATATTTATGATCGTATGTGTTTAGGCGCGTCCCTATTTATAGTACCCAAATCAACAAAAATTGGTAAGAACAATACAATAAATCTTTTCCCAAACTGCTAATTCTATGCAGACACAACTTTACATATCCAAAAAAGAGAGCCACAAGTTGTCTGGTGAATTTTCTCCACCAGTGAAATCTCGAAACACATGAACCCCTAATAAATAGCTGCTGCATCAAAAGTTAAAAGATAGAATTGGGGAAAATCACGTCAATTAAGCAAATTCAGAACTTGTTTTAATTATTGAATTTCCTAGCTCAGGTTAACCTGCCATGCAACGCAAAAAAGGGAGAATTGAACCAAAAAAAATTGAAAGGTGGCCGAAACGTAATTCATAACTTTTAGCTCAAAAGGCTCAAAGCACCCAAAACTTGCAAAAGCATATCAAGAAGCAGAAAACGACAGAAGACTAAGAGCTGAATGAAGAGCAGACATGCCTGAATCTTTGCATCCATCATTGTTAATCTCCTCCTTCACCATGGCCAATGATTCTTTTGAGCTTAGACCCATGAAATCTCTCTCCATTTCAGAGCAGAAAGCAGAATCGAACGAAAACCCACCTCCAGTTTTTACCCAAAAACCCACTTACTTCTTCACCAGCCAAAAGGAAGCAAGCCTTCTTCCTTCCTCACTCACACGAACCTGTGAGAGAGAGAGAGAGAGAGAGAGAGAAAGAGAGAAAGAAGACCAAAAGGAAAAGCTTCCAACTACAGAGAAAAGGCAGAGGGAGTAAAACAGAGCTCAATGGAGCATTTCAGAAGGTGGTTCATGAAATCTTGACCGTTAAATTTTTATTTATAAAAGTAAAGAAAAGCTGAATTATCAAAGGTGGTTGCGTTACCGGTAAACAGGAACAGAGACCGGATGGTCCGGTAAAGAACCACGTGCGCGACCCATTTAATTCACTTGTCGGTGATAATGCCATTGTGTATTGACTGTCATCTGATGAAAATTCAAGCACGTGTGTACGACACGTGACCACTTTGCCTCGTGACTTTATGCGTATAAGATATTCAAAATATTAATATCTAATATGTAAATATGAGTAAATTACATTTTTATTTTCCTTCTATCTGATCGGAAATAAGTCTTTCTATGTAGGTTAAAATGTATCCCTTATTAATATTGTTGTGATTTATTTAATTATTACCTAATTATCATATAATTTTTTATTCAAATTTTGACTAAAATAATATATAAAAATTAAAAAATAATTTTACTGGTGAATATTTATTTTACTTATATTTTAAATATTTTTATAATGTTATAAAGTTATTGTTAGTATTTTTTTTTGGATCTGATGAAAATATTGTTGTTTGAATTATGTGGATAGCTCTAGTAATTTTTTTTTTTCATTTTTTTGGGGGACAAAGAGACTTCTTTTGACCTCTATTAAAAATAAAAAGACCAATTTTCTTTTTCCTGTATGAAAGAGTTACGGCATAAATTTGTAGGGACTATTGAAACTAAAATAATTATTAAAAAAAACCACTTTGAGCAGCTATTTCGTGTAGGTGCGAGTACCGAATTGGATTAATTTGATTTAATCTCTCAGTTAATTGAACCGATTTAATTCAATGGCCGAAAATCTCAACCAGCTAATTTATTGAATTTGGCCATAACTTCTTATTCGATTTAGATTGGATGAAATGATTAATTTTTGTGAAAAAAATTAAAAATTTAATCTTAAATTAGGGGTGTTTTATGAGACCAGCCAAGTTGAGTTTGGACTTAATTTGATATCTAATTTGATTTCAAACAAACTTTAAAATTAAAATTCATTGCTTAGGCCTGCCCACTTTAGTACTAGACAAAGTTGAACTAATATTGAGAGACTCGTTTTTTATTAATTTATGATTATAATTATAAAATAATCTAAAAAAATTTATATAAATTTTTGTAAAATTATATTTTATTTTTAAAAAATTAAAATTTTGATATCAATTTTTATAAAAAAAATATTTTTTAATTCTTTTAATTTTTTAGGCTAGTTGGGCCAATATAATCTTTAAAATTAGTCTTAATTTATTATTAAAATTATAAAATAATTTTTAAAAAATAATTTTATATAAATCTTTATAATATTATATTTTATCTTTGAAAAAATTTAAAATTTTGATATAAATTTTTATAAAAATAATTTTTTTATTATTTTTTTATTTTTTCAAGTTATGTCAATCCAATGTAACTCTTAAGAATAACTTGATACTTAACTTCGCCTGCTTTTGTAACCTTGCCCAATTTTTTTAATTTTTCCTATGCTTAGTCGAACTTAACTTGATTTATCCAAGTAGGGTCAAGTACTTTAAGCCTTTGGCGCCATAAACATTTTTACCTTAAAAAATTCTTCTACAAATTTCACCAAACATCATGTTATATATTTAGATATGAAACTTTTAAGGTGAGAAAATAATAATCTTATATATATAGAGAGGTATCTGTTATGAGACTCACATCGGGGAGTTTCACAAGTGAAAAGAGATTTATAAATTCAAGGGACTCTTCCTTTTAATAGGACAGTCTTTTACAATGAGCTCTCCCTTTACGTTTGTACTCATTACATTAGTGCGCTCGTTGCGAGTCTAATAGTTATGGAAAAGGCTATCCATGAAGGATTCTGACTGGCAGGAGACCAAGTGAATAGCGGTGGAGTGGAGTAGTCGGGGACATCAGCTATTGAGCAAAGGTGTATTGTTATGAGTCCCACATCGGGGAGCCTTACAAATGAAATAGGCTTTATAAGTTCAATGAACTCTTCTTTTTAATAAGTCGATTTTTTGAAATGGGCTCTTCTTTTGAGCTTATACAGATTACATTGGTACTTTCATTAAAAGTCTAATGGTCACAGAGAGGGCTATCCACGGAGTGTTCTGACCAGCAAGAGACCGAGTGAAGTGCTATGGAGTGAAGTCGTTGGAGATGTCGACTTTCGAACGAAGGTATATTATTATGAGTTCCACATCAGGGAGCCTCACAAGTAATGTTGGGTTTATAAGCTCAAAGGACTCTCTTTTTTAATAAGTAAATTTTTTAGAATAGACTCTCCATTTGAACTTATACTCGTTGCAATATCTTAGCATATAATTTTTAAATAAAAAAAGGATAAAGTAATCATTGTAGCTTCTTTATTATTTTTTAAATAATAATGTAGATTGATTTTTTTAATATTATTTATTAGGTTATTAGTGATATGTTTGGAATTTACTGTTAGCTTTATGCCTACATTTATTAATCTTACGACACCAATATTTTCTGACATAGGGATCATTATAGGGTTTGAACCTACTCTGAGAAGAACAAAGTCCCATTCACCTAGGTATCTATGATTCTTTCGAAAGAAAAATGACCACCAAACATCAATTTTTAACATTTGAAGGATTTAAATTCATAGCATGGTCCACCGCGTAAGTTTTGTTGGTTTCCTCCACTCAATTGAGCCAGCTCATATTACCACTATTTTATTATTTTTAAAATACTATCAGTTAGTTCACTAATAATGAATAATCAATAATATTTAGAATCCTCCAAGATTTCAACATTCTTATTCTTAAAATAAAATAAAATATTATTTAACATCTAAAAAATATTATATAATTTTTTTTAAAATTTTAATTAACTAAAGATACTTCATTAAATCAATAATAATGATCTATAAATTGAAAGCTATTTGATATATACATATTAATAGTATATTTAAATTATGAAGAATTTTATGGAGAGTATTATTATTATTATTATTTAATCCGCTTTAAAATTCTAGTGGTCGAAAATTATGTTATCAACGTATTAAAAAATAATATTATATAACCTTAAAAAATTTGACACAAGAAAGTATATGATGTTATGAGATGAGGACCTGTAAGTATTTCAGATAATGAAACGAGGAGAGAGTAAGTGAAATTTGCAAATAAATATGAATTTTTTTTTCTCTCCCTTTATTTCACCACCTAAAGTATTTCATGTTATCCAATTCAATAATAATAATGTCATGCACAGAAGGTAAAAACTGGTGTGGGAAAGGATGGTGTTACGAGGATGTTGGTGGTATTAAGGAGAATGAGTATATTTGTGACACGTGGGGATAAAGGTATCAACTATATATCAAGATTATTAAAATGGAGTACAGCTGGAGTTATGGCGTGTAGTAATGCTCACAGCTGTGCCTCCCAACTTTTACTCATTTCGTTCTCGTGACTATCATTTTCTTGGACGAGAGCAATTTTTATACATACATGATAGTTATAATTTATTTTGTATCTAGATTTTATTTGTATTATATATAAATTTTATTTATATAAATTTAATTTTAATTTTTAATTTTTTAAATACATCATACTCTAGATATATCTAAAAAATTTGTTATTTAATAATAGTCAGTATTTTTTTCTCATGCAAGAAATGCCCATGATTAAAATTATGCTCTTTTAAGACCAACAACATGAACCATACAAGCATAAAAATTAAGTATAAAAAATTATACTTAACTTTTTTTAATATTTTGATATATATTACTAATTTTTTTAATTTATATTTAAAAAAATGAACTTTTTTTAACAATATTAGATTATGATTCTTTTTAATATAACAATAAAAATACCAGAATTAATGATATGTTGATATTATGATTTTAATTTTTAATATAATAATAAAATCAAATATAATATAACTAAATCTTAAAATCTAAGTATAATTTGCTCTTTTCTTATTTGAATTGGCCATCATGATAAAACGTGACTCAATTAAGAAATTGAAGGCTATGTTAATATCAAAGCTATTTTATAATAAAAAAACTGTTGACATTTATTATTAAGTTCTAAATACACAATTAGTTCTTCTAATTTACAAAAGCTTTTAACTTTATCTTTTTAGTTTAGAAATAGATAATATTTTTCTTCTAATTTCCAAATAATTCAATTTTTGCCACATGTCTCATCATTCAACATTTAATAATATACTAACATAAAAATTATCTATGTATTCAAGATTATTAATTTATACTCAAATTTAATATTCAAATTAACAAATTATAAAATGAAAATGTCAAATTATAAATAAAAATATGGCGAAGAGATGAAATTAGATATTTCAAAAATAATAATAAAAACTATATTATCATTTTAAAGTGTACTAGTGGTTATCCAAAAGAAGCGTGTGGAGGAGAAAAAGAGAATGTAACACGTGGTTTTATAACGAAAGGAGTGATAGATACCAAACGGCACCGTACTGATAATGAAGTGCCACCAAGAAAACCAAGACCGACTGATTAGGGCCTTCACACTTCCCCCGTCTTCTAAGGCAACATACCTTATCTGTTCCCCGTCACGTGCTCACCTTCTCACTCCTAACGTGCACGTGAGATTTGCTCTACTGTATTGCATAGTATTGGATAAAATGATTAAAAATAAGTTAAATTCATGTTTTAGTCTTTATATTTTCATTTAATTTATAATTTAATTATTGTAATTTAAAAATATAAAATTAGATTCTAATAAATTTTTTAATTTTTAATTTAATTTTTACCATCAAATTTTTATTTGTATTTTGTTAAGTTTAGTTGACATGGTTAATTATATACATTTTTTTAACACTAAATATATATGATTTAAACTAATTCACTTAAATCATCTAACACATGTTGCATTATATTCTATATCTATAAATTAATTTTTTTTGTTAACATAAATATTTAAAGCACATATGATTGATTATATAAACAAAATTTAATAAAACATTTATAAAAATTTACCAATAAGGACTACATGCAAATTTGTAAAAGTACAAAAAATAATTACAAATCCTCACACTAATCTCTCCCTTCCATTCTTTTCTTGCAGGGAGGATATCCCTTCAAGGTCAACTCAGATGGCTGAATAGGCTAACCACGAGGGTTTCTAACCTTAATCTATTTACGCTTTAATTTTTTTTTCTTCTTTCTTATTTGCCTCCGTAACAAAAAAAATAAAAAATAAAACTCGAGATAAGATTGTAAAGACTAATTTAACTTTAAACATAATTTTGACCTTTGACTTTTATATTTACTAAAATAAAAATTATATATTATTATTCGAATCGTGGGAGAACTCCGATAGGAAGAAGTTGCTTCAGAACACAGAAACACGGAATGATGAATAAACTTTAACAATTGATAGTTTCTGGTTGTCACAGTTGTGTTGTGTTAATCAATCATTCTATATAAAAATAATTAAAAATATTCTAATAAAAAAATAGTAACTAAAACAAAATTTATAATTAAATAAGTAGTCTTGATTTTTCGAATTCGATATGTAAATTTAAACTTAAATTAATCGTACTTAAACCCCCAAAAAAAAACTGTCGTATTATAAAAGTAATAATTTAAAAATAAGGGGTTTTTAGGTCTAAAACTGAGGTTAGACTCCCATGTGGGAATAAAATGTTATGAATTTTCAATATCGAATAGGTCCGTCTCTACCAAACACGCGTGCTTATATTTTACTAATTAGAGTTGTTGTCCGTATAAAATGCATGAGCAGCTAGCTTGTAAATTTTATTAATATAAAAATAAAAAAATGAAGAAAAAAATATTAAATCAATAAAGAGCTTAATTATAATATTTTGTAATTATGTTTATCTAGGTTATATACATATTGAGTATACTCATCATTACATATATAGATGTGGTATAAAAATGTTATTATCAAGATTTATTTTTCTATATTTTATCTTTTAAATTAATTGAAGTGGTTTGAAGTCATTTAAATCATATTAATTTTTACATGCATGAAAGTGATTGGATTCAAATAGTTACTTGTGGTAAATGCAGATCTTGTTGTAATTTTTGTCTCATGCAATTTGGATTAAAATTACGAGATAGACTTTAATCACTTTTTTAGGGCGGTCTTACCATAGTTTGGAAGAAAGGAGACTAAGAAAGAATTTCTCAAAAGGAGTTTTGTATTTTTCTTATTTTTCCTCTTCTCTTTTGTGTTTACCAAAAAAAAATTTGAAAAAGGATAGAATATGCATTTTTAAGAAGTGATCGTTAATTTATTTTATGGCCAATTTTTTCTTTTTTTAATAAATTTTTTAATAAATTAATTTCCACTAATTACCAATTCTTTTTTAATTTAAAATTTAATTATTTTATTTAATTAGATTGTTAACGGCCCAAATTTCAACAGAAAGATATAAGAATTGTATTGAAATTTTATGAAAATAATATTATATTTTGACGCACTTCTAATTAATACGCGTGTTTCAAGATCTCTTGAAGAAACAAAGTAAGCCAAGGAGAATGGGACAAATTGGTGAAATAGTTTTGATTCAAGTCTGATACCCATTTATAAGAATTTTCTAAATTAACATGTCTTTGAGAATTAATTGTGCGAACACAATATTTAAAAATTAGTTGTACCACATATATTACTATCTAACAATCATTTTAATTAGTCGTTGTAATTGAACTAATATAATTTTTTTTATTCACGATCACTTCAATTATAATTAATTATGAATATAAAATGAATATTCAAATCATATATATATATATATAATCAGAAAGTAGAATTTGATTATGACCGATAGGTCTCTCTTAATCCAACATAGATGTACGCATGTACTAGATGCTTTTGAAATATAAATATTTGATACATAAATTATAGTGTTTAAAAGAACTTTTATTTATTTATTTATTGAAATTTCTTCAAATAAGAGTTCTAAAAAGTCTTTGGTTTCTCTAACGCGAATCTTATAAGACATTATTCTTCCATATACATTTTTACATTTTTTTTCAAGCTTACAAACACTGACATAAGTATGATTACTTGAGTATTTTTACATGGGCTATTATTGAAAAAAAATATTTATCCAAAGAAAATAATAATAAAAACAAGGTAGTTTACAAATGATTCATCATTGATGGCGATTTCCAACAATTTTAAATTGCAAATAAATAATATTACTCCTTTGTGAACTAAAACAACTCTTTTATTATTTAAGGATTAGCCAAATAAACAATTTTCGAGTTCTATTTTTTAAAAATATAATATTCTTATCCTTTTTTATTTAATATTCTTAATAACGTTGACTTGGGCTGCTAATTAATTAGTGAAACACCATCAATTATGAGCATGCTTATAGCAAATTTTTATGATGAGCAGAGCACTCTATCTTACAATTTGATCCTTTGATCTATCCATGAAGTATTGTGTGAGAGCTTATGATTAAATGTGTGTGAGGTCCCACTCCCTTCAATTTTCATTTAGTAGTAATTTTTTTATTCTTGGTTTTGCCATAATTAAGTTGCCATTAAATTAATTGATAAAACTTTCAGTATTTTTTTTTTTCTGGACAGTTTAGAACTTTTATTTCCGAAGCATTATAGGTTACCTTGAGATTCTATTGGACACCTAGGAGCTTGAAATGAGACATCTTTCTTGCATTATAACCATTAGCGTTGAGTGTAAGTGAAAAGTTATATATAAAAAGAATTTGAATTATAAGAGGAATATCTAAATTGATTAACTCATAAATCTAATATTTTAATATTTTGTATTAAAGTATAGTGTCAAACTCATGAATATAGTTCATCTTAGAATCTAATGCTTAAAAAAGAGATTGCTGAATTACAAGTGTGAATAAAAAAATATTATCGATCAGATAATAGATAATCCTATTGAAAATAATGTGATAATTTTGATAATATATTAAGTGTTGATTAATTGTGTAACATAGGATACAATTAGTGCAGCAAAAGCATGACACGTCGTATTACTTGTATAATTAACAGGTTGCATGGTGACAGCCATAATTTTTTAATGCATTGTGATTTAATATGATGAAAAAGAAGCTCGGCTCAACCTAAAAGTAAAATGACTCAAATTTTATATAGCAATCATAACTAAATAATTAAATTTAAATTTAATCAACGGTCATGTGAGTAGTATTATTCCCTAGAAAATTTAAACTAGATCACAAATTTGACTTTAGCTTTGATTAAAATCCATTAAGAAACGCAAGATTCGTTCCATTCCATGATCTTTATCATCATGTTGGTATGCTTTTGAATCGGTCGATTCCTCTTTCCAAAGTGTCTTAGATTAATATTTCTAATGCCTTTCATTGATTTTTTTTTAATTAATCTTTTTCCTACAGTGCAAATTGTGGTTACACTAGTCATTAACATAAGTAAATGTTGTTGTCGTTTAAATGCCATTATTTTCCTTTGTGTATGAAATTCAACATTCATCAATCATCCTTATATATATATATATATATATATATATAACACATCCCAATAGTTATTCGTTTTCTGTAGTTTTCAATCTTTTCCAGAGACCCAAGTTGACAGAAAGCGATGTATAATCGGCTTTGTATGTATTCATATTTCTTTGTCTAATTTCTGGTTGAAACCACTTTGCACCTTATTGAATTATATTCACTCATCACAGGATATATATATATATATATATATATATTCATTTATAAGGTGGTCATGGTCATACACTCATGTCTATGTTAATCTATTTCTTTCAAATTCAACAAATTTTTAATGTAAAATCTAACTCGTAGTTTAGGTTGTAATTCAGAATCCAATTTGAGTATGCTAAAGTTTGCTTATTTAAGATAAATCATTGTTACAACCAGAAAATTATGATTATTCACTAAATGTATTAATCCAAGAACTCTTTGACTGAAAATTACCAAAATTTCGATCAAATGAAATTTTAAATTTTGAATTAAAATGAGATTAAAATTTTTTTCCAATCCACAAGAGGCAAGTCAAAATATTAAAAATATTTCAAATTAGTGATGACGGAACATAGATGAAAAGACTTAAATTTTTTTTTTATTGAAAGCACATATGAAAACATTTATTTGTTACAAGAAAGGAGAAAGGAAGTACAAATGGAAGGCTACAGCTACTTGACTTATTTAACTACAAAAATTTGATTATTTAATGAATAAATTATATTTCAACATTTTAATAAATTAAATTCAGGGCATCAAGATGGCATTGGACCCATCTTGTATTGTTAAAATTAGACTTTTTCTTTTTGGGGTTCACATGGGATGATGGAGGGAGGAAGGCTCACTTATTTTAGGCATTTGCTTTTGGATCCCACAAAGGAAAAGGGATTTTCCATGCAAATATGCTTGTTCATGAGGCAAAAGGGCACTTGGGGATTAATCATTACTTAAAAGAGATCCAATTAACATCAAAATCCCAGATTCAGTTAATCAAAATCTTTGTTGGAGTGTGTAGAGAAAGAAAAGTTACTATTAAGATAAAAAGATAATGGTATCAACTATCTAACAATTAGCCTTTTTGGTTCTATTTCTTTTAGATTGAACCAGTCATGAAGATCACATGCATCCCTTTTATATTCTTTATGTTAGTACATTAATAAAGGACACTCACTCCCTTCAATAATTTCCTTTGACTCCATATAAAGTGTTATCACTTGACACTTCAAAATTTATTCGTCATGCATTGCTTCTCTCGATATAGAATATATACTTTTGGCTAGTGTGTCCCTCAACCATGTGCACATCCACACATTATTCAATTGCTTTATAAAGCTATCATCAAATGCAGAGAGAATGGGTGCTGATTGGAGTGTTTGTGAATGTTCCTAAGAGAAAAGACAAGTTAATATTTATTAAAAAAAAATTAAAGTAGTTCTCTTTTACTTATAAAGACCTTTACAAAAAAAATTTCAAACGGCATACTTTGAACTCAAGATGAAATGATATACATAAGTAGTCCATGAAAACAGTCCTCAAATCAAGTACCTTGAATGAGTCTCACTCTCAACACATCTAATTTAATAAATTTTTATTTATTTAATTTTCATAATTTTGGTGTAAGGTATGTATTTAAAAAGTAATATTTTTTTTAGCAATATTTTAACATTGTATTTGAATAGAGAAAAAAAACAGATAGAAAAGAAAGGGGGAAGAGAAAAGTAAAATTTTCTCCCATTTGACTTAAGAAAAAAACGAAAAAGAAGAGGAAAGTTGGAAAGAAAAATATCGTGAGTTCCACCTGAAATTTTTTTCTCTGAATATGAAAAAAATATAAGGAAAAAACAATCGACTAATGTAATTGATATTTTATTTTCCTAAATTACCTCTCATACAAATTCTTTTTTTATGCCTTCATCCCTGATAATATATATATATATATATTATATTTTTTAATATATAATAGTTTATATATTAATATATATACTATTATAATATGTTATATATAATGTATAAATATAATTTAAAATATATATTATATTTATATATATTATATTTAAATCAATTAATATATATTGAAATAATATTTATAAAATTTTAAAATAAATAATCATATTTTTTGTATTAAAATATTAATTTATAAATAATTTTTCAAAAAATAAAATTTAATTAATTAAGAAATATGTTTTTAAAATATTTTTTAGTTTTAAAATTAATAAATTATATATTAAAAAAAAGGCCACCAACTGTACTTCGACCAAAATTTGATTGGATGATATATATATTGTACATACTATATAAATATAATTAAAAAATATTTATTATATTTATATATATTATATTTAAATCAATTAATATATTTTAAAAAAATATTTATAAAATTTTAAAATAAATAATCATATTTATTGTATTAAAATGAAATAATTTATAAATAATTTTTTAAGAAATAAAATTTAATTAATTTAAAGAACACATTTTTTAAATTAATTATTTAATTTTGAGTGTGTTTTCATTTTTGTTAGCCTTATTCATAAATGATTTTTTTTATTTGAATATTTTTTAAAAATTAGTTTTATTTTTTTATTTCATTATTTAACTATTTTTTTTAAAAATAAAATGTAATTTTCATAAATTTTTTTAATTCATTATTCTTATTTATTTTTTTTAAAATATATATATATATATATTCAAAATAGTTAATTTTTATTTAAAACATAATTTTAAAAAATATAAAACTTATTAATATTATACAGTAAAGACATTATTGTTATTCTAAATTAACAATTTTTTTTAATTTTCTTTTTATCTATCTCAACTCATAAAAAAATATTTTTTTTCTTATTCTCCTCTTTTCTCTCTTCTCTCCTCACTCTCACTTTGTTCTCCCTTCACTTTTTCCTTCTCTCATCCAAACACAACGTAAACGTCGAATTGATTATTAAATCAATGGAACGAGAAGTTAAAATTTTAATTGGTTCTGTCGTGAGAATTCATCATGTCAATCAAACTCAAATTAGAATTCATCGTGAGAATTAATGCTGTTCCTTTTTCCTTTTGTGTCAGCAAAACACACAAGCTGTTGGCGATTCACATTTCACAGTCAAGCTGTGGGCGGGTCACTTGAGTCAACACTGCTGTATAAAGGTCCCCTTGTCAAAAGTTGGCACACTCCCAGGTCCATACCCTGTACTTGCTCCATAACTTCTGGCCACATCTTTGTCAACGATTTTGAAACTTGCAATTCCTCAAAAAGAGGCTTAAAGTTTGATAATTAATTTTAGCCTTCTAATCTACTTACCAGATCTTTAAAAATAAATGCCATATTAAGAGATGATAGTCACAGCAGCATGGATATTTTAAAAACAAAGCCACATATATTTAATGCATATTTGATATTCGCATAAGACACCAACACCATTTTAAATTGTACTTGAACTCTTTATATTTTATCATTTTCAATGTTATAACTTTCAGAGTTCACTAATCAGAACACAAAGCAGCAATAACAGCAGCAAACTCAACTAGCAGAATGTGAACAGAGACTGAAGCAAATACCAGATGAAAAAGAGCAGTAATGAGAACCATGAATATGTCTTCCCCTTTTCTTTTCTTTCTGGTCATTAGTCTTAACTGTTCCAAAAGAATACATCCAAAGATAAACCAGAGGTATGGTTTGCAGGGTCAGTTGCACCAAGAGTAAAACGGACTGTGTTATGCTGCCACAGAGGTGCTCATTTTAGAGCTGGCTCTGCTCAACTTGTGGCCTTCGAGTTGAGCTTGAGGCTCTGTAGCTTACAAGCTAAGAAATACAGACACTTATAAATGTGTGTTCAATATTCGTACACCTCAAATTATATTTGAACTATATATAGTTTGTATCCCAATTTGTATTGTGTCGTGTCCTATACTCTGAATTAATGTCTGTACTCACAAATTTACAAGCCTTAACGTATGGCTCAGGACCGAAAGTAAGGAATAATGCTACTTATTACTGCGGTAATATTTGTGCACAACATTTAAAAACACAAGAACTCATTAGAAGCCATGAGTGAAATCATATTTATTTGTACAAAGCATCTAAGTTTAACAGGAAAACTACAAAAACTCACAAGGAGCCTTGTGTGTAGTTGAGTTGCAACTCCAAAATCATACAAGCATTACTCTAGAATAATAGTTCACTAGCTTACACATCCAATAGTCCTGAAGAGAGCACCGTTAATTACCAGAGGATCAGGCTGAGGAACATTAGACAGATTGGTTCGGATAGACATGTAAATGAGATTGTGTACCTTGAATACACTTAGATCAGAAATTTTCCTGTAAAAATATTGACAGCATATTCTAGTGCTTAGATGGTAGAGCATGAATACAAGCTTCATTACCGGGATCCACTTATCAATGGTAATATTGTACTATTTGACATAAAATTACAAAAATAAAAAAAAATTATAATGGCAATAACTCTGCATCCCTCCTACCTAACAACACAAGTGGAAAAGTTCTTTTAAAAAAAAAAAACTGATGAAGTACATACAGAAGCAGCTACTTAATCTCTTATGAGAGCGGTTCACTGACTTCAAGCAATTCATTTCTGAGACCTGTGTAAACAACAGAATCCGTTTCATGAGGTTTCAACTTAATAAGAGCTGAAGGTACCAGGTCCTCCTCCTCCAGTGTTTTAGCTTTCTCCCCTGCTCCAGGAAAATGAGGAATAACCCGTCGTTGAACAAGTACAGGATGCATTAGGTCAAATTCTAAACTTGGTTCTTTTAATGCGGAGCTGGCAAACTGGTTTATCAACATGTAAAACAAAAATTATGCTGAGTTGCAGATCCAGAACAAATAGTGAAATTTATCATTTTCAGGTTTCAGCCAAAACACAGACTAATAGTCTAATCCATTCAAGATGTGTTGTATATGAGTTCACAAGGCACTTTTCTTATGGCAAGTATATCCCAGTAAACAAAGATCAGGTGATATTTGAACTGATTGTGATGGTCTCTAATTAAAGAACTACATAACTAGAGCATCTTACGCTAGGCAGATAGCAGTGCCATCATCAAGGAACCTACAACAACCAAAAAAACAAAAAGTCCTTGAAATGGATGCAAAGAGCCTTTTAGGGGATTAGATTTTGTCATTTTGCTGTCAAAAAATCCCTGTAAGCTTTTAAATATGGTCTCTCTATGATAGAACCCCTAGAGTATTTGTATCTATATGACTGAAATAGTGCTTCTCAATTCCATCAACAAGATGAATAGGTAGAAATTGATAACACAGTGACTGAAATAACAGGAAAAATACACCAGAAAAGGAAAAAGATAGGAAAAACAAGAAATGTTTCTAGTAATTTGAGAAGCTAGGTTCTCCAAGGATTCTCTCTGAAATTCTCCGCCCCTGCCTTCACTCCTTTAGTCTCCTTATTATGCTTTTCCTAACAGACTACTGTATCTCTTATCAACCTCAGCCTCCTCAGGCAGCACATGCTATAGTTAGTTACTCTGACCCAATTTCCTTTTCTGCCCTTTTTGCCACATCTCCAGCTTTGCTCCTTCCAGAATATACTTGCACATTAGCAGCCTCATCAGGCTCAGCAGTAGCTGCCTCACCTTATTCATTTAGGTCCCTTTGTGACAGCAGGTCCATAGACCTAAGGCCCATCACTGTCTCAACCAAATTTGTTTATCCCTCTCCCTTTCAAGTACATCCAAATACAAGTTGTAATTTCAAATTTTGCAATAGGGTTATTCTTAAAAAGAAATCAAGTTACACTTGGCACATGTGAAATCGACTTTGTCATTTGAATACAAAAAGCTTCTTGTCAACAACTAAGGCCTCGTTTGGTATAATGGAGAGAAGAATGCTAAAGCGAGAGAAGAAGGAAAGAAGAGTGATGAGCACCTAAACAAGGTGAGAAACTGATAGGAACTTAGTGGGTTTAGTATTAATAATCACTGAAGAATATGGTTTTCCTTCCCTTTTCACACTGAAATGGAGTAAGATGAACTGGAGTCAGATTACCGCAACCAAAGCAAAATGGAAGGAACAACAAAAATGACAGACAAAACAAAAACAATAACCTCCTGCTTTCAAGATGCAGGTCTCTCTTAATTCCTCTTTGATTTTCCTCCCCCTCTCTCAATAGCCTATATCACAGCAACATCCCCCTTGCGTCATTCTCACACAAATTCCCTCTCTCCTCCAGCTCACCCACTCACCAAGCAATCATTAGGGAGCTAGTTATCGCTGGTCCCCACCTCCTGAATCACTGCCTCTTGATCTTTATTCATTCTTCCCCTTATTTGCCTTTTGTAAGTTTTTAGTGCCTGTGGCCCAAGTATACTGGGCCCAATGGGCCTATTAGAAACCCTTTTCTAAAAGCTAATTATTGAAGTAGAAGAACCACTCTACTTAAGTACCCTATTGAATATCTCATACTAGTCAATGTGAGATTTTGACATCCCATACTATCTTAGTCTCTATCAGTTGGTCACTCTTGGAAAGTCGACTTCCTCGTGACTACACTCTACATCACTTCACTTGGCTTTTCACTAGTCAGAACCCTCTATAAGTAACCTTTTCCGGAGCTATTAACTACCGGTTTTGATACTAATTGATAGGCACCCAAGTAAGGTGAAAAACCCTTTTCCAGAAGCTAACTATTGAAATGAAAGAACCATTCTACTTAAATACCTCATTGAGCATCCTATACTACTCGATAGAAGACTTTGACATCCTATATTCCCTTAGTCTCCATCAAAGAGTTAGCCATTTGGTAGACAAGACTCATTCTCCCATAGGCTTGCGAATTCCAGTATTTATGGGAGTGTGGCTTCCAATGAATTCATAGGGACAAAAAGGTGACCATTTTGCCCCCAAAAAATTATCTCTTGCCAGCTTCTCTTTCGTACCCACACCTTGCTCAGTCCATTGTCTCCTATGAGCTACCACAAACCCCATCTACGACTCCATCAGCTCCCATTGCAACTGCTTCCTCCACCAACCAGTGTCAAGAGCCAAAACTGCTGTCACAAGCGTGAATGGGGTGAAGGAGCTCCAAATTGGCAATGAGTGCTCTTTTGTTCTTCCACTTCTTTTTTCCTTGTGTCTTCTTCCTTGCATTTCCTCTCATTCTTGTTGTAGCAGCTGGTGTTTGGTTCACATATCTTTTGTAGTCAAGAGTTTTTCCTCCCATATTCTTCCTGTAGCTTGTTTATAGGCTTGAAATCAACATCTAAAGGAAATTTTCAGTTAATTTCCCAAGTATTTGGAAATTTGGATTGTATGACGAAAGATTTTGTAGAGTGTGTAACTGCCTTCTTTCTATTTTGAGTTATCTCCTTGCCTGAATTTTGTTCTTGTCCGAACATCATGCTCCTCCGACAAGACTTAAGAAATGGTTATTCATTATTTTTATTATTTAGGAATATTTTAGTCTTTTAACCCCTCCTTCATCCCATTTCTACCTTATTCCTATCTAACCTAACAGAAAACAGCATTTACATTCCTATTTCTTCCTATGTCATACTAAACATGCTTATGGGATACAAGACTCCTTTCCATTCCCAATCCATCTTTCATTCTCATTCCATGAAAAAACTCTACTACGTACTAAACGAGGCCTGAGTGACAGCAAGAAGGCAATATAGATAATCAGTTTAGAACCAAATCCTAGGCTAACTTGTTCCAATGGGCCCAAAAACAAATGGACAAACAAAAATGTTATGTTCAAAATAGGTGCCCCAGAATGCGAGTTAGAATAAATAACATGAATAATATAAAGCATCAAATCAAGTAGGTGAAAGGACAACCTCATATAGAGCAGTTGTTGGTTCCCATGGATTAAATACACCTTGAAGCACCACCCTATCTGGAAACTGAATCCGAATCATAGTTTTTCTGTATCTCCTCCTAGCGGCTTTTGCTTGCTTTTCTTTAAGTGACTTGGGGATTAAAAGCTGAGAATCTGCAATCTTTTTCCTCCTTAATTCAGCTTCTCTTTTCACCTCATCAATTGAAAGGTTATAGAAAGAATCTGGTAGCTCAATTTTAGCTGCAATGCTTTCTGGTACAGCAAAGAAGACCTTTACCTGAAGAAAACCATTTTTAAAAAAAAAACAGGATTAGACACTTCAACCTAAACAAAGTAGGTTACACATTGCTATAGACTATAGAGGGTTAAAGTGACAAACTAATAATACTGAGCTGACAAAAGTACTTTGAGTGCTGCAAAATAATAAGGGCAACATTAAATTGAATCTATTTAAAAAAAAAAAGGAAAATTAGGCAACGTCTGCATAGAAACAAAGGAAATAGAGACTAAAAATTACATCCCTGATAAAGTCACTAATGCATACTGTTCCTGCAGCTGATATGGATATAGCAACTAGATTATGTGATGGATCATGTATCAGATTTTAGGAGAATATCAGGGTAGCAGATGTTTCTTTCATGGAGGCTTTTCCACACCTCTATAATCTCTCTTCTTTATATAATGCACTTATTCAGAACTTTTATCTTCTACTGGATCATTTGTGTCTTGGAACTTCCCTTTTCTTTTCTTTTTTTTCTTTTTTTCTTTCAAGTAAGAATAGGAATGTTCAGGAGCTACAATCCCTCTGGCGTCTTTCAGATTCCATTTATTTTTCACCCAATGCAGATAGGAGAAAATGGACTCTTGACTCTTGCAGTGTTTATTCTTGTAATTAGTTCTTTCAATATTTAACTCACTCTCCAAATAGGATTGAGTTTTTAGTGGATAAACCAATTTGGAATTCTAAAGCTCTCTCCAAGGTCAAGCGATTTGTCTGGACTGTATTACCGAATAGGATTAATACTAATCACATGTTGCTGGCTTGGAGACTTAAAACAGCTCGTGTCATGTGTGTGGATAGCCCTGAACCAGCTGATTACCTTCTCTAACATTAAAGGCAGCTGTATCTGTCTAGAATAAGTTGTCTAGGATCTTTGGTGAATATTGGGTATGCCCTTAGACCATGGAGGGATTTCTTTTGGTGAAGTTTAAAGTATTAGAAGGAAAAAAGGAGGCAAAACATGCGGCAATGTACTTTGCAATGTTATAGAGTATTTGGTTGCACAGGAACACTAGTATTTTAAGGGTCTATCTTTGTCTCTTTAGATGCTATGGGATAAGATAGTTTTCATGATTTCCATTGGATGCTCTGCTCATGAATTCTTTAAGGGGGTTCCAATTGTGGATTTGCAGAAAGAATAGGCTGCATTGTTGCATGCCTGATTTGTGTTGCTTTTGGGTTTTCTTTCATATGCTTTTTCTTCTTGTGTTTTTTTTTTTTTTGGGTCTGTGTGTGTGTGCAATTTCAATGGGAGGATGTCTTACCCACCTCCTTTTTTGTAATTTTCTCCTTCCTCAATAAAATTTCTTCCACTACAAAAAAAAAAAAGTAAATCCCTCTTAAAATCAAGGCTTGTATCTCTCTCCCTTTCCTCTAAAGTAAAAGAAAGATGGCAAGAAAAACAGAAAGACAGAAGAGTGAAAAAAAGAAAAAGAAAAGACACGTTGGGATTTTCCAAGTTAGCAATTTGTAGCATGAAAATAGTATTCATACAGAACCTAAAAAAACTATGCCAGTTATCTAATATCCTCTAAGCATGGTGGGTGTCACTATTGACATATAATTAATCAGCCCACCTCTATTGTTATTTATACTTTGTCCATGGCAGTTTTTTATTTTACAAATATTGATATGACAGACTCCACATTCACAATCTTGAAGAAGACAGTTCCTTCTGAAGTCATTGGTTTTCAAGACAAAGGAAAGATTCAGTAGCAGTAATCATGATCATAACGATTCACAGAAAGCATCTTGTTTAGGTGAAAGCAGATTTTAATATAAGAGCTGCTATAAATTAATATTTATATGTTGTCAATGTGCTGAGGATATGAATGGTGAAAAAGGTTTTGTTTTACACAGAATTTTTTTGCCAACCTCACTTTCATCGGAGAGATAATATCTTTATTTAAGACAAGAATATTAGGCACAATAAGGAATGCTATTTGAGATTTAGACTGTAGACCTTCTTGCTGCCTAACAAACCCTATGTTTATGAAGCTAGAGAGCTAGAAGAAAGTACGGTATCAAGGACCAGTCTAAGCTAGGCATCAACACAACTCATATGAGTCCTAAAAATGCATTTTGCAAGGCGTAACCCTGTTTCTATCCATCGCTCTCTTTCAACTGGGTAATGATTTCCATTTTTTGCTCTGGGAGGATGTGTGGATGAAAGAATCGTTTTCTTCAAAACTCATCCCATCACTATCATTTCAACCTTAGGTAATGATTTTTCTTTTTTTCTTTTTTAATGAAGAAGCCTCTTTTGGCAATTTCCACTAACTTTTTTTTTCCTTCCCTTTTTTCAGTTTCTTATTCGTAATCCTCTTCCACAAACTTCTGTCTTAACTCTTAACTAATGCTTTTTGGAAGGTCAAAGCACACTCTTAAGGTTAAGGATTATGTTTGCACAACAGTACTTGATATTTAAATGGGTAAACATAAATTATTTGTTAAGGGTGAGCAGGCCTCATAAGGCCCTTTCTCCTGATAATTGCACTCTGCGCTTCAAAAGTTCTAATACAAATAGCCATGTCTTCTTGCATTGTGAGGTAGCCTGACAAATACATAGCCAGTTGTTTGAGCTGAAGCTACCAAAGACATTACCCCCCCCCCCCTAAAAAAGAAAAGAGTCTACCATAAAGAGTTATTCATAAAAAAATCTTTTTATTGGAGGTTCCATCCCCACCCCCCCTTTTTTTTTTAGGGGAGGGTTTTCAAAACTAGACTCAACACAGCAGCTGGACTTTATACTGTCTAACTCAATTAGGAGGAAAGCTTTTCTTAGTCCCAGACTAATAATCCAGTTTCTGCATCACAAATTGCATACCACTTTTGTAAGTCGAATTAGTAAATAGTTGAGATTCTAATTCAAACATTTTTTTTATGGATTTAGTAATTGTCAGCAAGTCAAATAAAAATGTTTTCTTTATCTATGAGAAGGAACAATGGCAACTTAAACTCCATTAGACAAAACTGTTGTCTTTCTGTGTGACAGCAAGGAGCATAGAACCATACTAGCTAGCTCATTTTAGCAGTCTTGCTAGTCCTTTTCTCCTCACGAACCTCCATTGAAAATCCTAAAGGATTATTAATTATCCTTATATTCCTTCTGCTTTATCTACTAATCTCAAGCCACACAACTATAGGGCACCCAACATATGCCCGTCCTAATTATCAATCCTTGCAAAAGTGCAAATAATTTTTAATTAAATAAACATTTTTTTCACTTCACCCCCATAAACAATCATACACAAAAGAAACTCCTATCTTCTATTCCCCTTACTTTTCCACTGAAAAAGAAGCAATAATATTATATAAGAATAACAAAGATATCTTAGGTCTTCACTTAGGGTAACGAATTTGCATTTAGACAGCAAATCCTATTGTACCGATTAGCAGTCATGACAATAGAAGTGTGTGTGTATATATATATATATATATATATATCTGAGTAGCATTTTCTTACATCTTCAAGTGTTAGACACCTTTTTATATTCATTATCTTGTTATCCACAATACCGAGATAAAATGTTATTTATGAAGGTTTTGAACCAAACCATAGCATGCTGGGTCACCGACAATTTTTATTTACATGTCAAGCTACCAACTAGATTATAAATCCAAAAAAACACAGAATCTTTCATTAAGAGCAAAACCCGCAATATAAATACTTAAAGAGAACAGTTAAAATGAAATAACTCAACTTCAAAAATCTTATCAATATGATTTGTACCTGTCTATCCACCTTCTTGGGTTCTGCCTCCTCATCTATCTCAGCATAAGTTCCAGATGCCAAATTGTCTATCATTTGAGGTTCCCGTAGTACTGGTGATTCCAGTAATGCTATTGCTTTCTTAATCAATTTTATTTGTTCTTCCATAGGAACTTCCATCACTGCCCATGTCTCTGCATCCTCCTCTTTTAGCTCAAATCCTACACAGCTCAGCAGCTCAATCCCCCCTGCAACCTCACCAATAGCCTCTTTTATCTTTGGATTACTCAACCTAATTTTCCTAAACTTTGCATTCTCTGGTTCCTTTACAATATTCCTCAACAGTTTGAGAACAACTTCAACTGAACCCTCAGATGGCTTCCCTGATATGTACGTTCCGATGCAAACCTCCAATTCACCTCTTGACTCAACTTTATTGTCAGGCAATTCTGAAACATCATTTCCATCATCACGTTCAACTGGGTTACTCAGACAGCAATCCACATGTATAGACACCTCTTCTTCGGACCTAAACGATTGCCCGCAAATGGGACATTCATACACATTCAATGAATACCCATTTTTAGATCTCTTCCCAGTAGTTATCAAAGAATCAAAAGGGTCAAACCCGTTTACTGGTTTGCGATCAGAATTGGACTTACTCGAACCTTCCGTCCTATTCGACTCCGAATCGATCGTCTTCTGGGGCAACGAGCGAGGATTCGCCGCTACTGGACTTGGTTTTAGACCCCGATTCTGTGTAGGACGGAGAAGAACAGAATTACCGGATGCAGAAGATGAGGAGGGGGATGACGATGATCCTAAGACTCTTCCTTGGCCCTTGAATTTACCAGAGGGTGATTGAGAAACTTTCTTCATGAAACCCTTTAACTTAACCTTCACGTCGTCCATTTTCACACACGTCAGCGAAAAGCGATAATGAATAGCAAAAATCTAAAAGGAAAAGGGATAAAAGAGAAAGAAGGGTTGGTTGATGAAAAGATTGAGATTCGATTGAATAAACCAGGGAGAGAGAAATTGATATTCTTTTGGAGATACTGAGAAGAAAATGTTAATGGAAGAGGGGCCAAGGAGGAAGAAGACCTTGGAAAGTCAGAAGAAAACTTCGTACATGTCCGAGAAGGCACTGCAAAGCAGGACAAAGAAATCCTGAAAACTGGCGCTAGCGTTTAGACCCCGTTGATGGGGGTGATTGCCATACGCGCAGATGAGATTGACTAGTCCGATCCCATCAATCTTCAATTTCTATTTCTTTTTTTTTTAGCAATTTTTATATATTCAACTATTCCTTGTTAAACAAATTATATATAATTCTCCATATATTTATTGTTAAAATTTTTAATTAAAATATAATAAATATATAATTTTGTAGTTAAATTATAACAAATATATAATTCATACCAATAAATTATTAAATGTGACAAAAATTTAAAAGTTTAACTTTATTATATAAGTGATTTTTATATAATCATATCTTTGTATTATTTTATTTTATTTACTTATTCTTTCTAAAAATTCTTAAAAAAAAAAAGCAGTAACAACGACAGAAGTAAATTAGAAGAAAAAGTGTTTGCTCAAAAAAAAAAGTAAAAATATATTTTTAATAACTTAAATGTTATTTAAATTTTACCTTAATCTTTTCATTTTATTTTGTTAAAATTTATTTTATTAACTTTATTTTAAATTTTATTTTTTCTTTTAATTTAATTTTATTTAATTTAATCATTTAACTTTGCTTTAAGTTTTATTTTTATTTTTTAAGTTTATTTTATTTCAATTTAATCTTTTAACTTACAACAATAACTCAAATATTTTTTCTTCTTTAACATAGTCAAAATTCTTAATAAGAAAGTCTTACGTCATTGGTGGTTTAACCCTAATAATCTCTCAAGTTTTTTTTTTTTGGGGCCAATAACCTCTTGTGAACTTAAATTTTACTTGTCATAATATTTTTTTTATTACCATCCACATGTTGTATTTTATTTTTTATGGCTTCCTTGTTAAAAGAGTATCATTAATCTCCAATTGTAATTATGGGGGGAAAAACCTCCAATCATACGTCTTCACTAGAAACTTGATCCACTGGCCTCTTGCCGATTCGATGAAAGCCCACTAATGCCTAAAAGCATTGGTAAAGTTCAAGGTTTAAAGAATAACTGTGAGACCATATGAAAATACGCACACATTATCTTGGATTTACAAAATGTTAAGCTTGGGTAGTCATGGAAAACAATATTATAATAGATATATTCAAGTTGGCAAAAAGTTATCCGTGTTAAGCTACAAGGAGTCACAAAGTAATAATGTTTTTAAAATTAAATTAGTCATTAAACTAATAGAGGTACTGGTTCACGGTTCATTGGTTGAACTGTGATTGAATTCTAGTCGAATCGGTTATAATTAAATATATTATTTAAAAAAGTTTTATATATTAAAATTTTAATATAACAAATAAATGTTTATAAATTTAAAATATTTGATTACTAATTCAATATTTCTTAAGATATTACAAAAATTAATTTTAATTTAAAATAAAAATTATCTATGATTAAAAGTTAAGAATATTTAATATTAAATTTTTAAAATTTTTAAATTATATTAAAACTCTACTTATTATTAAAAAATAAAATAATAAATAATAATTTTAGCTAAATGCTTTGATATTTGAGAGAAATGTCATTAGAAAATTAAACATAATAGAAAGTAAGTATAAAAAATAATTAATTATGCACATTTTATTTTTCTTATATTCTCTTTCTTTAAAAAAATTTCATATTTCAACTCCCTTATCTTTTTTATTACCTTCTATTTTTAATTTATCAAATTTATTTAAGATAAATTATTCTATTATATAAAAAAATAAAAAAAATAGTTCAAACCGGGTTTTACCAATTCTTGACCGATTTTATCGATTCTTGATCGATTTTTTGATTGCTCGATTTTTCAACTCAACCGAACCGGGCCAGGGATCGATTTCCGGTCGAACCAGATCCGGTCCAATTCGATTATGAGATCATTGCAAAGTACTATTACGTCAGGCATATTAATGGCGTTAGAGTGAAGGAAAATTTTGGTTAGTTTTTTTTATAAATTAATGGACCAAAATGCAACATAATGAAATTAAGGGAGGGAAGTGAAACCAACGGTAGAATTAAATGACTAAAATGAATCAAAGTAAAATTAAAAACAAAAATAAAACATGAAATAAAGGTAATACATAAATTCAAGTTGGTAAGAGATTATTAAATTAAGTCATCAAGAAGCCACAGAGGACTAGTATGGTAAGCATGTCGATGATGCTACACTAAAGAAACATTCATTTGGTTTTTGTACGTTAAACAGGTCAAACTGTAACAAAATGAAACTTTGGGATGGAAGAAAAATTGAATTTAAAGACTAAAATAGAATAAAATTAAATTAAATGGCAAAAGTAAAACATGAAATAAGCTTAAGAGACGAAATAAAAAATAATATTAAAAGATAAAAACAAAATTTAAGATAAAGTTAAAAAGTTAAAAATATATTTTTTGCTAAAAAATATAAATAAAAGTGTATGTTTTAATTTATTCAATGTAATATATAAGTAGAAAAAAGAAAGAAATTGAGATAAACAGCCACCGAAATTATTTTCTAATATATATAGCTCTTTTTTTTGGTTTTCCTTTATAAGAATGCGAGGCTCCATGTTTATTTTTATTTTTTAAATTATTGGACGCAAAGCATATAGCTTTAGGTCTAGTAATTATTTTAAAAATATTTTAATTTTTATATTATTATAATTTAATAATATAAAAATATAAATAAAGAAATATAAAAATTGAAATATATAAAAGAAAAAAAATGATTCTCAATCATTTTGAATGACTCTCTGTCCCACATTAAAGCCTTTTTTAAAGTTTTTGTGATTGGTGTTATATTGGTTATTCCTCTTCTTCCTTGTCATTATCTTCTTCTTCTTCCTTTGACAATTCATTTTCAATATAATTAAGAATTGGCCAAAAATTTAAGTCCCATCAAGAGGATTGAACAGTGAGATTGATTAATTTAGAGTTTGAAAAAAGAAAAGGCATGTTGTAATTAGTAGAACAATCCTAATGTCCCAAAAAAAACGTCATTATACTTAGCATTTAATGCAACTAGATATATAAATGATGATCTGAGTGGTATCCTATTAAATTGAATTGGCTATATTGTTGAGGTGGAAAAAAAATGATTCCAGGTAAAGAAACAAAGACATTGATGATGTATAATAAGAGAGTGCAAAGAAAGACAAACTAACACTTTTAACATTTGTGAATGATAGAAAGAAAAAAGGATTAACACCTCTAACATATGTGAATGATGAGAAAAACAGAAAATCACATCCATTATCTGTGAATGATGCAAAAGAAAAAGAACCAATACATTCAAAATCTCCTTGCATCAAGGTCGCAGTGTAAGATGATGATGGCACAATTGCATCAATACCACCAATATCACCATGAAACACCTATTCCCTATATGAGATGAACCCCTGACATCTCTTTCCTCGTCTCGCTTGTGGCTTTAAAGGTATGGATAGATCATGCACGGGTGGAACAGAATAAGGAACAAACATATCCTAATATTCGCCTAAGATGCATAGCATGATTTGAATATTGTCATTTGCCCTCTGTCTAAATTTTTTCTTAAAAAATAAAAACTAAATGCAAAACTCATCATTTTGTGTTTAGATATTTATTAAAAAAATAATAGACAAAACATATATTAGAAAGTAATTTTGACGGCTATTTATCTCAGTTTTCTTCCCCCCCCCCCCCCCGGGGGCCCAAAAAACACCCCCAACACTAACAATCAATAAGCCTCCTTTCAGGTCTATCACAACAATTAATGTGTTCTCATTGTGGGGAAGAAATAATCATGATTTACAGCAATCTTCTATAAAACTAAGACTTCGTTTGAGTGGGGGAAATAATCCAAAGATAATACTGATCAATACACTAAGACATCGTTTGAGTGGGGAAATCATCCAAAGATAATACTGATCAACATTCAGCTATCCCTTTGCCAATTACGAGTTAGTTGGAGACTTCATTGGAGCATGGATAAAATATTTAAGAATCACTGGATGCTACGAATGCGTAGTACGATACCACAATGGATTCCGTTGCATTCCGTAATTTATTTTGTCCTTAAATATCTATGACTCAAACGACAGTTTAAACATGACCAAATTTTTCAATAGAATCATGCATTTTAAGATTTTGTTAAGGTTGTTAATTGAACATAGATTTTGTCAAGAGAGTCGACCTAATAGAAGCAGATGTTAACATGAATCCCATACTACCTCTTTTATTGAAACTGGCCAAATGTTGATCCGGTAAAGAAATAGTAAACTGAATCACTGGTTCAACCGGCAGATCAAGGGATCTCCCTGCCATTGGCCATAAAACCTGACCCATCCGATTTCAAGGCTAATATATCTAAAATCTTGCAGGAGGCCTATGATTCAAGAATTATATTACTTCAAGAAAACAAACTGGTAATAGGTAATTACAATAAGGAGAATACAATCAAAGCAGAATCATGCATCGAAGGAAGAAAATAACGACTGGAACCTAGCTACAGTCAGATTCCTTAGCACACAAGCGAGAGTAAAATTCCCTAGACTAGAACAAGATTCTGCCTATTGTTTTAACGCCATTCATTGAATAAACAAGAAAACTTGAACAAAGCCAGGTAGCCAAGGCAACTTGGATACCACATAAATGCCATGAAGCAGAACCGAATGCTAGAAAGCCTACATCCAACTGAAAAGGCAACACAACTCCTTCACCAAGAACAGAAGAAAATCCCAGCAGCCCTTCTAAAGCAGGGAAACGTGGCTTACTAAGCTGAATCATCCCTGAGAACTATTTTTAATGCCCCACATCAAAGCTAAACTGTAATTCAGAGGTTTCTTAGCTGAATGACAGACAGGACTCTAAGACCCGTAGACTATTAGATAACACATTCCAGCAACCTTCTGAAATCTGATACGTGAATTATTCTGAGCCATGGTAATAATATTGTGAACTAACTAATGACTTCCATCCAAAGTAAGAATGGAAGAACTTTCTTGATCCTCCTTTTTTTTTTTCTTTTTTGGGACTGTATCGTGAACTTAGTGAAGCCAAACTCAAGACCGAGGTCGCAAATCTACTAGCTTCAGTGTGTACTAATCAAACAATAAAAACAATACATTTTGGCTTTGAAGAAAAGAAATTTCTGTCTACTAATATATTCTTTATGCTGCAAAAAAGCCCAACCGTACAACTCCTAACCCTTTAAGGCCCGCATAAGTGTTTAAGGTAAAATTTGATCTTAAGTTGTTAGAATGATACCAAAATACTTTACTAGTTGAACCAGTAAGACTAAGACCAATCTCTCACATTGTATGTGCATGTGTTCGTGAAACAATTCATATTCCACAAATAAGCTTGGAAATTTGACAATTTACAGTAGCATGGCACATTTCAAGTTTCAACAGACTTTAATTGATTTACCATATGGCATGAGTAATCTCTCATAAACCCTTATGCAATTAATATGTAAGCATTCATTCGAAGATTAACCACATTAACACAGCAAAATTCATCTAACAGACTAGCACTGTCGAGCAATATCAAACAAGTGATGCAACGTAAAATGGGTGAGCCACCTAAACTGGAAGGTACAAGCAGAGTATCCAAGCAGAGTATCTCGCAAGGAAGTTGTCTTATCATATATAGTAGTCTGATTACAACATTGGCAAGGTTTATTCTTGTACTTCCTTTAGGTGTATGAGTGCGTTGAAATTTTATTATAGCTGAATGCGAAGGCACAATGCACTTCTATATTATACATAGGAGAAAGAGACAAGCAACAACGTCTTAAGCAAGCATTTGTTTTTCCTTATGGCTGAGTTTTACGCAAGCATTACAGTTAACATTAATCCAAATCGCACTTCTTTGAACAATAGACGGGGTACACTAAAAATGCTTTCATAAACAACAATGAAAAAACGGACCCCAACTAAGGCAGAATGTACGTCACAAAATTCACATTTTAAAACGCAATTGTGTATCATGAATTTCCAGAATAAACAGTATCAATGGTCCATTGATGCGGACCAAAGAAAAGCCCTTATGAAGTTTCAATCATATCGTATTAACCCAGATAATCAACCAAAAAGAGAATGTTCAACAAGCAAAACTACCATCAACCAACAGTGGTCATAATTTAAACATTAAGGAAAAAGAACACAGAGATTGAAGGAAAAAGAACACAGAGATTGAAAGAAATGGTATCAAATGTAACACACAAACCGATAGTTATACTCTCCAAAGTCCAAACCCCGATTGACTCCCTAATCTCGAATCATGAGGCAACTCAGTCCCGATTCTTCAAGCGCTCGACCCGCTGATTCAACTGCTCGATCCTGACAACCAGATTGGTGACAGAGTAGAGAAGCCAGTAGAAGACCAAGGCGGCGGCAATGAGGAGGGCATTGCGCTGGCTCTTCATGATGGACTTCTGGTGTCGCAGGTACTCCGTCGGGGTGCACGAGTCACTCTCGCAACTGGGGCGAGTCTCGTACTTCCAGTAGATATCCATCAGCAAGAAGAGGCAAAAGGGTACCACGGAGAGGAAGGGCTTGAGCAAATTTCGGGTGACGGCAATCAAGCCCTTGCGGAGGCCGTCGAGGCCAGGGACGGTGAGGAAGAGCACCATAATGGCCTCTGCGGCCGCTGCGTACCCTAGCACAACCCATTCCAGCGCCATGGGAAGATTAATCTTTGCTCTCTGATCTGTGATTCGAATTCGATAACGGTTTTCCGTGGAAGCGATGCTTTCCTTCGGAAAGAAGTTCTTCTTTCGGACCCTAGTCATAAAGATAGGGCCTTTATAGATGTAAGGGTGAAGCGACACGTAGCTTTACACGTGCCAGACACAAATTTCGTGTTTTGCTTTTTTTAATATATATTTATCAATTTTCAAGATGTTAACTTAAAATAAAAAAAGGTTCAAAGTTAAAATGAACTCTTTTGTATGTTCTACTAATTCTATTTTAATGTTTGAATGTCATATTAAGGCATGACATAATTTTCGCTTTGTGCATCACAATAGCATAGATACTAATTTTAGCCAAAATTATGTCATTCTAAAAGAGACTAAAAAATATACAAAACTTCTTGAATTTTAAGTTATATAAAAATAATTTTTATGATTTTTAAAAATTAATAATAGATATTTTTTATTTTTTATTTTTGTATAAATAACCTACATTATGAATACATTCATTAATTTATTAACAAAAATATAATATATCTAATTAAATGGAGTCCTAAAACTCTATTTTTTTGTGTGTAAATAAGTTCATAAATTTTGAATTATATGCAAATAATTCTAATATATCATTTTTTATTAATGAAATAATAGGTTTACTAATGTAAGTTTTACTCCCATATAATCTCAAATTTGAAAGAATCAATTATCAAGATTTAAAATTTAAAAGATTATTTATACATGATTTAAGGTCTAAAAAGATTTTATATATTTTGGCCTTATAAAAAATAAATTTCTGTAATAGTTAATAATTAAAAATAAAATTTCCAACATTTTGCATATACATATATATAATATTAATTTTTAAATTATATAAAAATAATATTCATAGATTTTATTTTGTTATTCTATCCTCTTCATTTTTTTTAAGAACCAATAAAAAATACTAAAATTTTAAGGAATAGAAGATTGAACCTACTTGGAAACTTAGCCCAAATAGATGGCATACACTCAGAAGTGAAATTCAGCCCAAGTTGTTGGACTTCGATTTGAACATTTTTGCTTTAACCAAGAGATCACCGATTTGCGAACTGGAGGCCCAGTATGGCGGATGTCACTCATTGAACCAAGCTCGGCCTATTGACCATATGTATGACTAATTCTGAAGAACATGTATGCTCAATGATTACTTCATTAGGTTCTGTTTTCTATATGTATAAAGCAGATATTGATCCTTGGGTATACATATAAATAATGCACGTAAGGAATTTTATCATATATATATATATATATATATATTGGTGGGGTCAAACGGTCTCAATTCCAAACGTAAGTTCTGGGGCAGGCAGCATTTTGATATGGGCTTTTAAGATCCCAAGCAAATTTTGTAGTTCGGCCCAACTTAATATTACAGATTTCATTTTTTTTTTGAACTATCATACTTTCGGACCCAAAAAAAAATTGCAATCATGCTTATATAATTAATTATATCTACTTCTCTACAAAAAAAAAAAAAACAAGGATTTTAGAGTATAATTGCAAACAATTTTTTCATGCATTGGATTTCATTTTTATAACTTTCACTTTTTAAGAGTTATTTTTATATGAAAAATTACATATATATATATATATATATATATATTGAAGAGAATCAGAAGATTATTGCTAATCCAATTAATGTACATATACCTTGATTTAAACTTATATCATTTAAATCATTTTTCCCCAATTTTTTTTTCTTATTGTCTCTTATTTAAATATTCAAACACTATAATCTTTATTCTAATTTTTACCCATGAGTAGTTTATATATGTATATATATATATATATATAACCACTTTGATTGTTTAAGCTGTAATATCTCCACAAACATTAACTGCAGTAATAAATACTTTGCTCCAGTTCACCAGCTCAAGCTCACATCATTGGCTGTCTTATTAAGTGATCATATTATTCTTCAACAACATCTTTTTATTTTTCTTTATTACCATTTATACAACATAACAATCCTTTATATATAAATATTCTAACTCAGAAAATTTTCACGGGTTGGAATACTAGTTTGGTTTAAAAGTGGGGTAGGATTAAATTTATGACCATCACTGTGGCCCATCTCATTAATATTATTTATTTTGATTTGACGCGTCTTGTTCATTTTTTTTCCTTTAAGTTAATATAAAGATGATAACTCATTGCCAAATGTCCAAAGAGACTCTTTCAGAAGAGTAGTATATAAATATCTTTCTATATAAAGAATTAAAATTTTATAGCAAAGTTTAAAGGACACATGACTTTTGACTAAAAAAGAAAAAAAAATCTTAAAAAACTTTAGTTTTTTTTTAATTAAAAGGAAACGTTTATTAAACTTTGTATTTTAAATTTCAATTTTCATACAGAGTTTTCTATATTTCAATTTCTTCTGTGAAAATATATAATTATGTAGAAGAGTTTGTTGAGAATGGTTGAATAGTCAAGACAAGTGAAAAGGATTATTAAAGTGATGTGAAATGGTGCCAAGGATTAGATATGTTGGGACAAAAACAGGAGCTCCTAGATAAAAAGCCAGTGATAATAGAAGAGAGAGATGGAAGAAAGGAAGATTCTAGGGATTTCATGACCATTCTTTAAATATCTAATTGATCTGTCCTTTTAAATTAGTGAGGCCCGTCCCTTCTTATTTAATATAATGAAGTGATGATAGTCTCCTTAATCATGATTTGCAAGATTATAAATTGACATCTCTTATATTTAATATTGTCTTTTCTTGACCAACAAGCAACTTACTCTTTGAGCGGCTACCTTTGGTCAAACATGAGTTGGCAGATTTTTTTTTTGAGTAAATTATTTTTAAAAAATATTTAAATTATATAATTTTTTATTTTAAAAATATATAATCTCCTTTTTGATACACTGTATTGATCACTTTTCAATAGCAAATAAATTATATTTATATTTATTATTTATATAATACTATAAATATTAAACATGCATTTAATTAATAAAAATAATCAATTTTTTAAATTTAGAATGAATTAAATTTACAGTTTTTGACATAAAATAAATAATATTGCAATAAAATTTTTAAAAAATATTTTTTAATAAATTATATTTTTTAAAGAAGAAATCAATATTATTCTTAAAAGTATTTTGATCATATTTTAATTTAAAAAAAAAAATTTATGTTTTCATACTAAAGAAGGATACTGTATAATTTCAACATTTCTTAGAGGAGTAGTGTATAATTTAATCTTTTTTTAAAACATTTTTCTCCAAAGTTTTGATTTATATTTAAGATGCACAGCTATGAACTAATTAGCAATGAATTTCCAAGCTATATAGCAAGAAGTAAAAAAATAAAAAAGCGGATTATAGCAACGTATTAATCTGTGAAATTTTTACTATAATAATGTGACTTCCTGGATGCTTTAAAGACTTTGATACCAAATGTTTTGTTGGCACTATTAAATTAAAATAGCAAAAGTAATTAAATTTAATTTTTAATAATTAAGGTAGGGTGTTGATACCATTTAAGACATTCAAATTAATATTCATCACTCTATAATGTTAAGATCAATAATTTCAATGATTTTATTAAAAATATCCATATTAAAGAAATATAATCCTCTTTTATAATGGAGATAATTTAACAGAGTGAAAGAGAAAAATATATTTGCTCACATAAATGAGTTTCATTAAACTCTACCTACTTGTCTATTCTTCCACCTACATTATTTAATTTGGTGGTATTTAAAAATTTGGTTTGGTTTAATTTTAAATCAAAATTAAATGATATTGAATAAGTCAGTTGTGCAAAATAAAAAATTTATTTAGTATTAGGTTATAGTTGATTTTGATTCCATTTGATTTAATTTATACTTTTTTTCAAGTGATATGATTTTTTTTCTATTTTCCAAATATATGTATAGGCACTTGAATTATTAATTAAATACAAAATTATTTAATTAATAATACCTTTATAAAATTTAGATTTAATTATTCAATAACTAATGCATGTAAATTTTAACTTCTAAGGAATAATAAATAGGTACATCACAACTCATTAATTAATTACATATCAATCTCCAATTATACTTTAAGTCTTACAATATTAAACTTTAAAATAACTTAAATTAGTCATATTGTAAAAATAAATTACTTTTATATTTGAGTTATTGGTTTAATTTAGTATGATTAAAACCAAACCAAATCAATTAAATTGATTTTGATATATTAAAAATCAAATTAAACCTTTTTTTAATCAATTTTATTCAGTTTAATTTAATTTTGAACACTCTAACCTTTACCATATCTTTCATCATATATCATACTTTTGAAATGAAAAAGAGACACAAAAGTTTAGAAGTATAATGACCCAAACAAAGGGAAAGAATTATAAACAATATAGAGATCCAATAATCAGGCCATAGCTTGCAATAATGCTAACAAAATGGGGCACTGATTTTCACAAAAAATATAACATTCTAATTAATCTCAATCTAACTTTTTGGAAAAGTAAAGTTGCTCATTTCATGTTCTCATATAAAAAGCAAATAGAGAAAGCTTCATCTACAATTATACCCATCAAAGGCTATACCATCACAAACTTCTCTTTCCAGTAAAGTTCTTCCTTCAATAACATATTGTTTAACACTTGAAATAAGGAGGTGGGTATGGATCTTTGAGCTTTTTCTCCTTATTGCTACACTTTTTTTTTCGTTGGTAAAGACAACACTTTCTTTTTCTTATT
Source organism: Erythrophleum ivorense (assembly GCA_026724425.1). Taxonomy (NCBI): domain Eukaryota; kingdom Viridiplantae; phylum Streptophyta; class Magnoliopsida; order Fabales; family Fabaceae; genus Erythrophleum; species Erythrophleum ivorense. Next base: position 49,721,542 of record JAIUCV010000009.1, read on the forward strand.
TCCAGGAATTACGTACTTTTTTTTTTCTCATACACATCTTTCTATATCTATACCTTCACAGGTATTCTTTATGAAGAGACTAACATACAAAAGACAAGAAAGAGAAAAAAAAAAAACACAGATTTTGACTTGAAAACTAAAAGAGACGAACAAAATCGGCACCGAAAGCCATATAATTTACCAGAGGAAGCATTGCAAAAGTGGAAACCCAGTGCTAATTATCCACATGCTATTCTTCATTTACACTCTGCAAGAAATTAATGCATTAACAATGATAAATAAAATTTTTAATTAGAGGAACAATAAGGTTAAAAAGAATACAAATCTGTGTAATTATAGAAACATTAATTGGTTACCTCTGTCCTTTTTCAACACCTTGGTCACGTATGTAATGAATATGATTAGCAGAGCCACCCCACCTATGAGTACAACTATTATTGCTAGTGTCTTCTGAAATTCATTGTTGTTCTGATTATCATGGTCTACAGATTACAATTCAGAGATTTGATTAATAAGATGATTAGACAACATATATATATACATATGCTCAAATTCATATATAATTATAATACATGAATCTTCAAACAAGTAAACTTAGAATTCAATCATGCAATGAAATTCAGTGCTTTTATTAATGATTTTTCACACCCTGCGTTATAAAATTAGTCTCTTAACTTTGTTTGTTGAATTATTCATTTTATTTTATTTTATCAAGTACACTATATGAGAGTCAAATTCACCTAATCATTTGAACGGATCTCAAGGGATAATTTTGAACAAATTAAATATGATTAGTGTTCAAATCTATAGAAGATATTGTGCTAATATAGCTAAGACATATTCTTTAAAAAAAGAAAAAGACATTACAAATTAATAAGAATCCACTATGCCAAAATACCTACCTTGTTGTATTGTGTGTAAAAGTGACCCATTCATTCTATTTTAATGCTTTCTAGGGATTAGGAGAAATGGTGTTATCATGTTTATTTCATCTTTGGTTGTTTCTTTGCATAAATAGGATTCTTCATCAATATATATATATATATACACACACACGAGGAGGCTTGCCTCTTCTAATACTGAGAAAGTCCAATAAGTACTTTTGACACTTGAAATATTAATACAAAAAAGGCATCGGCAAAAATTCATGAATCATGATAGAACTAGAAAACCATGCGTCTTCCTTTCTTCTTCTTTTTTTTTTTCATTATATTATTCTTTCTTTTTCCTCATTTTGCTGAGTAGAAAGAATAATTGATTGATTTTAAAAATAGAGGAAAGCAATAAAAATTCAAAAACAAACTTTTTAGATAGAAAATGTGAATCATGATTATTGTGCAGTTTAAGAGAGATAATGTGAATTATATTATTTATGTTTATTTTTTTAATTACACTTAGTGCAGTACTAGAACATCATAATTCGAGTAACATTCATCATGATTAACAATATGATTAGATTAATTAACTTGAATGTAATCAAAACTCAAATCACTGAAGAATCAAGAGTAACCCATCATTGACAAGGCTAAAGCAAAGAAGATAAATTTTGCAAGTAAACACAATTAACTGGGACCAAAAACAAAAGATAATAAAATATTTTTTAACCAAACAAAAAAAAAAAGGAAAAAACGGTATATTGAATAATTTGAACTTACGCCTCCTACCCATGATATTCATTTCTACACCGACCTTTGTACGCATTCACATGGGTTGAAAGGTAAACTCAAAATTATTCAAGCAAGTCAATTATCACTAGATAATCATTAAAAAAATATAAAGGAAAGAAAATTAATATACAAGCAAAAACCAAATTATAGAAACCACAAACCACCGCTATCCACGGTGGCGAAGCCGCTTACCGTTTTCGCCGCGCGAGTAATGACCACCTTCCGAGTAGCGCGCGTAGCACTTAGCCAAGTATATCTGTCCCCACTGAGCGGGTCCACACTCCTCTCTCAACTGTCCGATCGCATTTGATAGACAATCCTGGCACTGGGTCGCACTCAAATCCCCCACGCACTGCGCCACACCCTGTAAATCCCCAGAGATAGTCCCTCTAAACGTCTTATACGTCCCATCGGACGTCTCCAAATACGCCAGCAGAGCATCCCTACTAGTCAACGCGTCGGAAGTCAACCCCGTCGACGGCCCACATTTCTTCACGACCAAGGTCTTGTCCTCCACGCCCAAGAACGTGGAATTATCATATTTGACGAAACAATCGTCGAGCTGCAAGGCGCCGCCGCAGGAGTCGAAGCAGATGGTGCCGAGCTGGGAGACGGCCTGGGTAACGCAGCTGGAGCAGTCGGGGGAGGCGAGGTCGCCGCGGCACTGGTAGAGGCCGTAGAGAGGGGTGTCCTGCGGGGAGGAGGGAGGGATGGTGAAGTTTTTGTAGGAGGAGAACATGGCGTTGTTGACGAGAGAGTTGAGGAGGGAGTTGACGCTGGACTCGTAGGCGGAGCCCGGCGTGAACTTCACCTGGGAGCAGCCACCGAAGATGAAAGTCTCAGTGGAGGAGGAGAAGGAAGATGATGGGGTTGTGAAGGATGAGAGTACGATGAGAAGAGGAAGAAGAAGAGAAGGGAAGTGAGAGAATATTGGCATGTTTGTGTTGTGAGAGGGAGAGGAGGAAGAAGGTTTTGTTATGAGGGAGACAGTATTTGTGGGTGTTTGCCTTTATATGTATGATTGTGGTTTCTTTGAGGAGAATTTACGTAAGCGAGTCAGAGAACTTGGTGTATGCAGAGTACATGATTGTGAGCACACATGGGGTTAAATAGGAACCAAAGCCCCATTTTGAAGATTAGTGTATGAGTATGTTTAGCGGTGGAAAACTAAAAAACCAAGTTTGTTAAAATATTATACGTAGAAGTAACAAATTATTATTTTATTTAAAACGTGATTTAAAAAATTTAATCGTTTATCTAAACACACATTATATGCAATATGAAATCCAATGTGTAGTTTGTTAGATGATGCATATTTAAATTTTATCAATATCAAATTTTTGGAGTATTGTTTTTTTTTTGGGTGAATCTTTTAATTTTATTGTGATGACCTGCTTGTTATATGTATACGTGTGTGTGTCCATGTTATGGTGTAGAATTAATAAGGCTCTTAACATAACGTGTATAAAAAATTTGAGAGAAATTATCTTTAGTAACGTGAAATTATTAAATATTCTTACTATTATTTAATACTCTTTGCTTCCTAACTAATCCCAAGTATCATTACCACCGACACAGTTAATTTTACAAATAGCAGCAAAACTTGAGGAGAGTTAAAACCAAATGATGATGTAACAATAATCAAATGATATACTCTTTTAGTTTAAAATATAAGTTATTTTTAATATATTTATATATTTTAAAAAAAATAGTTATATTTTTTAAATTTTTAAATATTATCATATTTTTTTAACTTTGCCCCTGTTGTCATTGTAGTTGTTATCATTAAACGAAAGATTTTTAACACTGTTATTACTATTAAATGAAGGATATTATTAAAAAAATAATTATTATTGGGTGACTTATATTTTGAATGAAATTTTTTTCTTTAGATAATTTATATTTCAAATCGGAGGGTATACATGAAAACGATGAAAGTGGGAGTGAGACTGTAGTGCTAGGAACCAAACTACATTTCTAAGAAAGTCTTGTTATTTTCTTCGAACTTGAAACCATAACTTGAAATAGCAAAGCATTAATTCATCAAAAACATGCCCACTCTTAAAGTTTTAACTCATTTATCCTAAGACCAGAAGAAGCCCTTGGATTAAAATGCAAAGCTCATGGATGGAAAAATAAAAAATGGCCATGGATAGATTTAGATTAATTAGTTAGAGAAGATAAATAGTAAAAGACAGACTAGGTATTAAATAATACAGGAAGAATATTTTAAATTTTTAAATTTAAATAATATAAGGCTTAACGCAACAAGATTATTATATCAGGATTGACCACGATTTTTTTATGTTAAAGACATTATAATTGTCAACAACAATTAAAGTAAATAAGTGTAATATTTCCTAAAATTTGAGTTAAGTATGCATGCATGTATATATTGTTTAAAATCTATTTAAATTAATTCAAGTTATCAATTAAATAATTGCAAACACAATATTGATGTGACTTGAAAATGTGCATAAAAAAAATTATTGGTACCTTAAAAAGAGGAGAGGTGGGGAAGTCTTTGAACGGTACTGGGGGCAAGGTGTACAAGTCAAAAGGAATGGTTGAGGAAAGGTAGTGATAGTTGACTCAAAAGGCATCATCCAAAGGCTAATGGCTGGTCTAAGTGCTAACAACTCTGTACTATTTATATATATTATATATATGAATGTATGAATGTGTACATATGTATGGGTCACTTGCAGGAGAAGAAAGATTGAAACGCAAACTAGAAACTAGACCACGTGATGGGTCCCCCAAGTTGGTATATTTCAATCACAATCACTATTAATTAGTGAAATAGCTACCTTTGGTCCAGTTTGGAGATATTGATAGAGATATACCAAAAACTCTACACGTTGCTACACCTCTAATTGGACTCTGAGTAATAATTTGTTTGAATATGATTATTTGACTGTTTGGACAAAAAGTAATTTGGCTCAGAGGATTGATGGGAAAATAATATTCTTGAAGCTGATTTGCTTACTTCATATATATGGTTGTAGAATATTCTGTTTTACAGTTCTGACAAACCATATGTCATATTGATCATCCTAAAAATATGTCACTTGCATTAGACAAATTAAAACAATTATACGTACGTGTTTACTCATAAAAGCTTTATAAATTATGACAAATGTACTACTTTATTTGAGAAAGAATTAATTACTTCCTCTTTGATGCCTTTACTTTCTACTTATGGTTATGTTTACTAGAGTAAGATTGCTTTTCAAAAGAAAAAAAAATCGCTCTCTAATTTTTATTTAGTATATGAACACACACAAAAAAATGCTTTAGTTTTCTTTTAGAGATTACTCAAATTTATAATCACACTAATGGCTTGTAACTAACCTTCGTGGTTGCAATAAAGGGTGAACATGCAGTCAATTCAAACCAAAAAATAAGCAAAGCAGACGAAGTTGATTGATGGGGATGACTTAATGATATATACAAGCAAAGCATTTAAAATTGACTTAATGAAGAATTTGCAAATTTCTTACCAGAAAGAAAAAATAATATTCAAATGTTAAAGATAATTAAATTCCTGGCTTAATTTCCAGCAGTTTTCTGTTTAATTTTGAAAATGATGTGGTTGCAGTGACTATAATATGCAGAAAAAGCATTGACTGACCTGGTCCAAGTCGTTTAACAGAAGGAAAAAAAAAAAAAAAGAAGACTCCCCTTATATTATTGTGGTATATTCTTCCTAATTTGTCCTTGTGATACTGCATTATTGTGGAATATAAACAGTGAAAGTCAAAGCAGACCAAATTTATTAACGAGTTTTTGATTAAGTGGCATTAGAGTTGTCTAATGTTAAAGAATTTGAATTATATAATTTCAATTCCGATATAATTAACCAAAAAAATAGGACCACATTTGAGTAGTTTACACTTTACAAGATATTTTAAATTAACGAGGGAGCAATTAAAAAAATTAGTGGGGTAGAAATAAAAAAAGTAGACAGTGATAGAGAAACCAAATACGTCTCCAATGCAAATATATAACATTCCACTCTATTGCTCTAACAAAACATAAAGAAACCATCAAAACAGGTTTAAAGAAGACTAATATTAGTTAACGTAGGGTTGATTTAATTAGTAATTAAAATCCAAACATATTTTATTTTGGATTGGCATTCCTTATTCACAATACTACCTCAAAAATAAAATAACCTATTTTGTCTCAAATTTTTTAAGTAAAAAAAAAAAGTAAAGTGATGTTATTGGCACCATAATTGAATTACAAAAATAGACAATTGTTTATAGAAGTAATTATTATTTGGTGTGTGATCATGATCAAGGTTATATATAACCCCAATGATTGTGTGAAGAGTAGGTTTAATTTTGAGAGTGGCATTTTCGCTCTTTAGTATAAGTGAATTTAAATATATATTAACATCCAGTACTAGACGAAAACTAAATATTATGAACTAGAAATCTTAATCAAGAAGAAAGCATACTACGATGATTTTGATTGATGACCGACCACATATCAGACAAGCTTTCAATAATTTACTAAACAGTATATTAATAGGCTGTTTCTTTTTCTCCTTCAAACACGTCCAAACATAATCTTCAACCCTTCCTCGTCAAGTCTCTTTATATATGAAAAATGAGCTATCCTCTTCTCGCTTAAAAAAATTTAAAAAAAAAAGGAAAAAGTTGAAAGGACATGTTTTTTTCTTTTTAATTATATAATTAATTAAGTTTTATACACAAATTGACATTTATTAAAACAAATTAATTGTATAATTAACATTACTCTTTAATAGATCGTGATTGTTATGAAACATTCTTATATATATTTTTGTTATATATAAGAATAAATCTTATTATTTGGCACATTCGTTTTGGTAAAATTTCATTGAGTTTTTTTTTTTAATATAAAATACGAAGGCCGAAGGCTTAAAAAAGAAGAACTAGATAGAGATTAGCTTAGGCATACAAATTCTCATCAGTGAAACCTAAATTTACAAACTACTAGAAGGGTTGGTATAGATAATCAGACCTATATCATCAGTGAAACCTAAATTTACAAAGTGTAATACGCACATTAATTTGTCTTCATTTATGCTAGACTTTGATCTGCTAGTTACTGTTGAACGTTGCCAGCAGGGATTTGAAAATACTATGGAGATTAGCATTACGTATATGTGACAAGTTAATACTTTCCCCAAGGAATTTAGAATCACTTTTAAGGATAATTTTATTGTAACGTTGAGATCAAACAAGATTAAGGCCTTCAAAAGTTCCTATACCTTATTCAACAACTTTAATTTTTACTCTTTTCAAAACACACAACATGCGATGTATTTTTTTTGTTTTTTTTTAAGTTTCTCTCTGATCAAACACCCACATGGCTGGTGGGTGGAAAACCATATTATGGAGGATAAAGCACGCATGGAGTGTTCCATCGAAGGAAAAGGAAAGGGGAAAATGAGTGATGAAAGACAAAAGGCTATGGAAGAGGGAAGGCGAAGGTCACTTCACTTTCAATAATTAAGGCACTATTTCGTTGCTTCTTTTACATAATTTTGTTTGTTTACGTAATAATTCTAAATCTACATGGGAAGTGCGCTATATATGAGGATTTTTGTCTTCGCCTTTTGATGTGCCTCCACAAGAGCACAACACTACAACTCTTCAACATTAGCCCTTTTTGCCTCTACTCCCCACCAAAACTCCATTCTCATTTTGCCTTCCAGCAGATAAGCTTTTCCATTGGTTTCCATCCCATCCATGTCTTGCTTTTTTATTAATGTAAATTTTTGTAATAATCACGACTCTGAAAAATAGGAGTAAATTTTTTTTAACAAATATTTAAATTATGTGACTTTTTTTATTAGTTAAATAAGTATTTAATATTTATTTTGTTATATAAATAATAAATATAAGATATTTTGATCAAAATAAATTTAATTATAGCTTAATTTTATTTTAATAAAAAAGAGTGTGATTTTTTAAATAAAAAAGAGAGCCATATAATTTAAACTTTTTTGAAAAATGAGAAGAATACTTTAACCTGAAAATATTTTTCAATGCAAGTATTTGACATTAATAATAGAGACCAACAAATTAATTCTCTCTTGTTCTACCATAAAAGTCAAATTTAATGTTAATTTAAAAAGTAATATTTTAAATTTTTATAGTATAAAATATTTTAAAGTAGATTCGGGTTATGTAAAATAAATATATCAAGCGATTAAAAAATTGTATTATTTATTTATATTCTTACGAGTATTTTAATCCAATTATTTTTTAGTAATTAACAATTTTCCTATGACATTAAATTTTATCCCGGGACCATTAAGTTTGGTTGTCACGTCTGTACTAGAAGGCCTCAATATGCCAGAATCCTTTTTTGTTTGCACACGGTACCTCATGGCAACGTCTTCTGAGACTTACCATGAAGAACATAGCGCCGGTCAATCTCTGCCACAATCATATAATGACCCTATATATAAGGGTATTTTTAGTTTTGTATTATATAGACGTATTTTTTATATAATTATATATAATATTTATTATATTTTTATAATTAATATTTATCATTTTTAAATTAAAATTAAAATAAGAAAAAAAGTCATTTTTTCCTATAAGATTATTTTTTAAATACCCTTTTCTATTCACAGAACCAAACTGGCCTTATTTGTGCTGGCTCGCATGGTCCAACTTTGGTGTTGATTGATTTGAACCTGACAACAGGCTATACACAAACTCACGGGAATTGGAAGCGTGGAAGAAATTAATCAAAGCGCCCCCATCTTTAAAAAATTCTCCTTCCGGTCTCAAATATAAGTCATCAATACTTACTTCATAGATATTAAAAAAATTGATTAAAGGTAGTTTAACTAATTAAATTTATCTCAAAACAAAATTTTTTTCTATATTTACCCCTAATTAAAGAGTCTACCTTTATTCTTAATAAATTGTATTAGTCTTGATGACTCTCTATTTAATTGGGGGTACTTAAGGAAAAAACTATTTAATGATCAAGACAATTTCAAGAAATGACTTATATTTTGGATCAAAACAATTCTTCAAAAGTGACTTATATTTAAGACAAGAAAGAGTAATATTATACAGAATGTAGTTAGATAGAGAAAATTTGAAATGCTTTCAATGTTAAAGGCTGCTTAGTTATTTTTAATTTATCTATTTTTAATTATACATTATATATTTACTTAGTAAATGTAAATGATTGAAATTATCCATTTTGGATGTTGCTAAAGGCGCAAGTTGCCTATATGAGACAAATGGCCTTTGAAATTATATATACTGGAGAATACTGGGTTAGTTATGTCGAATTTAATCTATATTTTGATTAAAGGAAATTTTATTTTATTTTTTTACTAAAAATAAAAGAAATAAAAACAATTTAGATTATTTACTGAAGGCTTACAGTGCCCTGGATCAGCAACTAATAAGAAGAATCACACCCCAACACAAATAACCTTAAGTTTTTCCGGTTTTTCATCTTTTATTTTCATTTCAAATCATTTATATATATATATATGGGACTGTAATAATTAAGGACTAGTAAGTTGTCATTGAGATGGAGCTGAAATCGCTTGTTTTTCTTCTCGAGTGTTGCTTTTTTAATTGTTCAAAGAAGCTTCCACCACAAACTGATCGAACTGTTTCTTTGTGCATGTGTAGACCTTTCTCGTCTTTGCCCAACCAAAATGGGATATTCCATGTTACCTCTAACAATCCTGTGCACCAAATGGTGACAACACATTAGTGGTTTTGTCTTTTACCTAGAAAACAATGATCAGCTAAACTAGAGTTTTAATGATAATAGTATTTATTGTTTAATTTAACGTTCACCTAAGTATTATTATTAAAATTCAAATAAAAAATAATCATAGAAAGTGACCAAGGTTAAAAAAAAAAAGTTTATATCAGGAACTTACCATTCTCTGTAATTATTAGTAAGTCTTTTGGCCTTTAGCATCTCCTCCATTTCATCATAGTTTAAAGCATTTGGAAAAACATTCGCATACTTAAAAGCAAATTTCTTCGAACTTCGAAGGAACGAACCTAAAAGGTTCTCATCATAATAACAAAGCTATGGCAAAAAGAAAACAAATGACTGAAAAAGATGCTATAGGCTCTTCTTATATAAGATGAAGCTAGCTGTTATATATATATCTATCTCTCTCTCTGCGTGTGCAACAGGTAAAGGCTAGAGCTAATTTATTTTTTAAAAAAAGGACAAAAAACAAAGGCAATTTTGGGCTTTTCTTGCATTTAGAGGTTGTTTTAACCACAGCCAAATTAATTAGGCCACGGTTCAAAAAAGGTTGCTCATACAGGTGTTGAGAGATAATTTTTGCAACAATTATCATTCGATTGTTGGAATAATTGCCACTAACAATTAGCAACGGTTGACTTGAATTTACTGACAATTATTGACCACCAACAATGAAGTCGAAAGTTAGCTGTGATAAGTCTTTGCCGATGGTTAATTGAAAAGTTGGTTAAGATTAGTCTTTGCTGATAGCACTAATTTCTTGTCAATTAGTGGCAATTTTCTGCAATCGCCACTATTTGAAATTTTTAAATCCCAAGATTCATTGAGCTGATTAGTATGCGTTTAACAATGATATATATATATATATATATATTACACATTATTATTATTAACCATTGGTAAATCGTCAAATCATATATTTAATATCATTCTTAAAGAAACATACAATTAATACATTAATTAAAATAAAAATTGTCCATTCTACGAAATTATTAGTTATTGTGCATAATATTGTTCAGCTAAACATTTCAAAATAGAAAATGTTACAAGTGCAAATCATTCTCTAATTATGCAATGCATGGCTTGAAGAAGGACACGGATCACATATATCTTCATGAAAAAAAAGGGGCATTAAATATTTAAATAAATTTAGTAATAGAAATTTGCCATTCATAAACAACTATGAGTATTCTACCGTAGGATTAAATATTGAGGCAAACTCCCGCGATGGTAGCACATCTCCAAAAACACGCTTAAAGATCTACTATATACAAATCTTGAACATCTTTTCCTCATCCTTAGACTACAGCTGAGATCGTAATTCTGTCGCTTGATCACCAGATGCACCACTACCAATATCATGCGTCAATTGCACCCCGCTAAGATTGTGAGTGTTTGGTCCAAAGCCTTGAGACCGTGTGGGGCTAAATCCTAGGCCCTAAATCTTGTCTGAATGCTCTTGGCCTAAAACTTGTACAAGAGAATCATGTTGGCCAATTGTTTGGGGTGAACCTTTTAGTGATTAAGGATTAGAAATGCTTTCCAGCAAACAATTATTAGAAGAGTTGACCAAAAAATTATAAAATTAACATAATATAAACATTTCAAACTTATACTAATATTGCTTGTTGTATCATTTACGCACCAGCTGTTTGCCCTCTTGAGTGTCTCAATATAGAAAGCACCATGACTCACAGGTCTACCAATTTTACATCAATTCATTAAGACATATTTACAAACTCTTTCCATCTTATGCTTCTTCCCTGCAAAGCTTTTGGATCCTCCATTGTGCGGACTCACCAACTTCTGTCTGTTGGCAATATTGGTTTCAAATTTTTTCTGCAATTTAAAGGAAGAGTTTTAGTATTATAACAATATTTTTAAGGCTGAAATAAATTTGATTTTACCGTTGTATCTAGATTTAAACAATAATCAATAAAAGCTACCCACTATTCTAGTGGAATCTATCTAGGGTGTGCTAGAATATTTTCTTCTCTACTTTGTTCTTGCTTATAGAATTCCTTGAACAAGTTGCAGCATTTGTCCCTCCAAAGCTCTGAAATACTTCCTAATATCCATTCTTCCCAATCTGGTCTTTGAAATGAAATTTTGTCTCTACAGCATAACAAATAGAATTAATGAAATTACATACTGATTCATTAGGTCAAACAAATAAAAGAAAATGCAATACATATTACCTGTATAATATCCTTATAGCATTTCTGTTAGTTAGCATCTGGAATTTGTTTCCAATTATGATAACTTATAGGGAACAACCTAACATTTGATGCCACTGATCCTATAAAGCCTCTCAGTATGCAAGCTGACTTGCCTACTGGTTGGCCAAAATGATTGAATTAGAGAACTATGAGCTAACTGGTTGGCATTAACCAAATGTCCTTCACCCTCAGCTGAGCTTGCTTGACAACACCTTGATTATTTAAAACGAAAAATAGACAAGAATAAAATAGACACCTATGGCGAATGCATTTGGAATATGATTTAGAAAGGGAGGGCTGGGTGGGGAAGAGTTTTGAATTTCTTGGCATAGAAAATAAAAAGGAGATTTATTATCAGTTATGACAAAAGACTGAAAAGGGATAAGTAACATATCATCTATTGAGTCTTCTATAGCCAGCAGCAGCTGCTGAGAGTGAACAAGAAGATTGAAGAAATCAAACCCCATTCAAAGAAAATATGAATATATATTTGGTCATTTTTAACTTAAGAAGAGATAGACATTATAAGACGATAAAATTAATTTTATTTTAAAATATCACGTCATATTTTATATAAATATTTGGAATGCATCAGGTACACAAATAACTAAAAATGTAGTTGGATGTGCTGTGTAGTTTCTAATTTAACCCAGGCTTGAGTGATAAATCTAATTTTAAATACTGCATATAATGCTTTTCTGAATAGGCTAGAATTGGTGCTTCAAATTAAGTAGAGCAATTTCTATTATTCTGTAGTGCTTCTATACTTGCACGTTACTTTCCCATGCCTTTCCAACTCACCTACATATAGCCTCTTAATATCTTATATCTGATGCCCATAGTTTCTGGTATAAAAGCCTATCTTTAATATAATTAAAGACCTAGAGACTCTTATTGTGTACAGTTAATTTATTTGTCTTATTGGATGTTGAACTTAAACACCTATGCATTAGGGCGCATTAATGTTCGTAGTCCATTCTCATTGACACTCTTCCTATTTGGAACAGATAAGAAATTGAGGTCACATGAAAAAGGTGAAAGATGCACCAAAGATCCAAATCAATTTGATCCCACAAAAAATTAAAAATCATTAAGGCAATTATTCAATTTTACACAAAATACATCAATGGAATAAGACATCAAATCACATAAGACTTATAAAATATTAAGAAATCGAAACTTGAAACGTGAAGGTTATAAAGGAACAAACAAAAGGACTTGTAAGCACTTAGATTTCAAGTCCAGCAAGAGGCAAAGCTCCCCTGGGCACACGGTATCATCTAAAATCATAACCAATCAACATGCAACTACTAATTTAAGCCCAAAAAACAAACGTTTTTACTCACTATATAGAAACAACTCATATTTAATCACAGAGATAATTTTATATATTATCAACTTTATTTTATATGGGAAAACATCCAAATTATAAAATAAGATATCACTGGAGATAGAAAACTGTTCTAAATGTATGCTTTATTTTTTTTTTTTAAATTAATAAAGGGAGACTTGCGAGAATTTAAGAACCCAAAATGCTGCATCCATGGACTTCGATCATGCCCAGTCAGAAAATAGAGACCAGTGTAGAATATGAAGAAGAGGAACCTGTGGTTCGTCAGCTGTAAGTTTCAAGAACCAGCATAAGCAAGGCAACCAAAAAAAAAAATCATCTTCATGGTCTAAGACCCTGTGAAGGAATGGTCTTCTCAAGGCCATTTAATCATAATGAAATCTGACAGTACAAAAATCCATGATGAGAGAAATTCGACATAATAGACCTTTTAATACTTTTAAAACCCCTACCAATGAAAATTCTATTTTAATCAGAAAACAATACCATAATGCCTAGTTATTTGCACTTACAACCCATTATTAAATCAGTTATCCCAAACCAATTACTTATAAGCACGAGAATCTAGAAATGCTAACCACCCAGTAAAGAGTGTGATTTGCACAGAACAATCATAAAAAAAATTAAATTGGCGAACTTCCAGTATTGTTGCCAATCAGCATGACAATAGGCGGAGATATTTTCCTAAAATCCTAACAAGTGTGAGCATGTGTTAGCAAGTGTATGGTTGACACAGATGATGGTGATACAGAAAGAGTATATGTTACATATTTCTAAGTGATGATGCTGCTCTCTCTCTATTTTTAGGGAATACAAGTCACAGATAGGGTTTCTATTCTCACTTGCATATACATTTAAATATTATTCCAATTCTCCTTATTTATTTATTTTTTTGAGAAAGATTGCAATTTCAATGAGCTAACTATGGATAACCAAATTGGGCCTACACCAAAATCCAGCCCACTGATTAATGTCAAGTAATTACCATCATGATAGAGTAATTTTTTCAAAAGCCCAACAACAAGCAAACGGTTCAACCGAAAGATGAACAAGAAGGAAACAAAAAGTATTCTATAAAAGCTTTAACAATGGCAATGACAACCTTTGGATGGTATTGGCCGAGGAGAAAATAAAAACTATTCCATAATAGTTTAAAACAAAGCAGTACAGTCCCCAGAGACAGATATGAATAAACAGAGACCCCAACAACATTACAAGGACCCAAAGGCTCTCTTTTGGTAAGGAACTCAACTTCTCCATGCTTATCCCTTCTTCCTACTCTTAGGTTTTTTCGTTCTTCTGTATTACTTTTCAAAATTGTTTACCCCTTTTTATTTCTCTTTATGCAATAAACCCAAAACAGTTCAAGAAATCCTGTGGAAGCCCCGGTGAAGTTTATAAGTTTTGAAAAACCTATAGTATAGGTGTTATAGGAAAAAGGATATTGTTATCCTCTAGGATAATTACACTCTATCATTAAGATTAGGACTTTATCACTCTCTAGGAGCCATGTAGTTTATCTTCTATTTCATCTTCTCATTTTATGTACCTATCAACATCTTCTCATTTTATCTAGAAGCCATATAATCAAAAGAAATATACTTGTGTGTAAAAGAAATGATACAGCACCTTTTAAGCAATCAACATCCACAAATCTTTTCTCACTAGGTAGGGTCGACCATATGGATCAAACGACCCTATAAAATTCTGTTATGAATCAAGTTTTTAAATAAACCATTTAAGTTTAAATTTTTCTTAATGGTTTCGCCTATAATTTTTCCTGATCTCCCTCTATCTCTAATTATTAGACTACTCTCCATCTTATCTACTCTCTTTAATGGAATTTCTATAGATCTTCTCCACACATGTCCAAACCATTTAAGACACGATTCTACAATCTTTTCCACACTTTTTAAGCACAAGTCAAAAAATAAAGATCAGTTATTGGTTTTGTTGATGTTGAACAGAATTAGTAAAGATAGGGTCAAAGCATTTCAATTCCAATTACATTAACAATCCCATTTGTTATTTAAACATCACTTTCATTCAATGGACACTTTTCTCTCTTAATGCATAATTGAAGCATGTAGAAGAAGGAAAACAAATTAATCATGAATGTAGAGAGAAAACAGCCATGCACAAAATGAGACATTGACCTAACTTATATAATAGCATATAATGGATTTGTTAATAACTCCACAAGCACTCCTGTTCGTGAAGCATATTGTATATTCCATCATGCCAATATCGTGTATTGCTGCCCATACCATAATCTTTTGAATTAACACTAAAAAGACATGAAGCTGCATATAATAAACATTTACAAAGTGAAATACATGGGTTATAATTTAAAAATTACTAATGAGAGAGACCAACTTCAGTGCTCCCTTTGAGTCAAATTGCTGGATTTCAAAATTTATCAACAAAGCCATTTACTTAAGCAAGAAAAAAGGTAATTCAATAAGTTGTCCCAGGTTCAAAAATATCATTTTATATTTTGGAAACCTCATCTCCCAGCAAAATCCCTACACTATAACCCAATCTGAAATAACTAAACGCATACAATCATGCACTAAATTAATACCATCCACTAGTAATCAATAATGCATAAAGTAAGCATACAACAGCTAAGAATAGCAATAGAATAGCATTGTAAGTAACAGGATCACAACAGAACCTGCTTTTGACTAAATTCAGAATCAAAAACATCCCGAAAGAACCAAAACTAAACAACAAAACAGAACCTGATTTGATCAAAGACCAGCTGTAGAAATTATTAAGAAAAGCACATTGAATTTTATATATAAGAGTGGTTTAAATTCATTCTTTTCTTGTACATTAAACTGAAACAAAATCTACAAAAGAATGGCAGCTAAAATCACGTTTGTATATAAATAAATCATTCTTCCCCATGTATCAATACTGAAAACAAAAATTGAGACAACGAAAGAACTGAAATGTCCCTCCCTAAATGGACAAAACTGAGTCAGTATCATGTGGAAACAGAACCAAAACACCCACAAACAAGCATGAACCAGATATGCAGAAACACAGCACAGAAAATCATTGCTACAAATTGACAAAGTCAAAGTAGAATAGGCCAGAAATAGAACTAAAGAAGAACCTTACTCTTGCAGAACCAAAGCATAATCTAAAGGGCAATAAAGTTAAGGGAAATAGAATATAATTTCCAAATATTTAAATCCCAAAAGTTTTGCAGCACAAACCATGCAACCATCAAGCTCCCAAGTATAGCAGAAACAACTGTGATGGCAGAAAAGATCAACAACTAAGGCTACCCGGGGTTAATGGTTTTTATCATTGGTTATATACAAGGTACCTGGTTCATCTAACGCACATTTGAACTTTAATATGCAAAATTAGAACTCCAATGGCATAAACTTCAGACTAGGACTCACTTATGAATTTAAGTTCATGGAAATATTCTTCTTTGAGAAGTTTAATTATACAAATGTGGCTATAACTTGTAGCATTGGTATCTGCCTAAGAGCGAGATAAGAATTTGATGTGAAAAAAAAAAAAAGAATTTAGGTTCACCTTAACACACCAACCAAGGAACATTTACACCCTAATACAACTTCCAGCAAATCCATTTAATCTACTTATCCCATCTAATCATCGGCATATTAGGAAGGTGGTGATGACTATATATGCTTGATGAAGTCTCACGTCAGGTAGCCACATGTGATTTTTGTAATGCTTGGCATGATTCTTTTTCCTTATAAGTTGATTTTTAAGGATTAGATTCCCATGCTTACTTAAATCTCTGTCAATTGGCATTAGAACTAGATTAATCTCCACAAAAAGGGCTACCTGCAGAGGATACGACCTAGTGGCTGAAGAGAGCGCTGCAAAGTACTGCTGTTGAGGATGTCAGCTCTTTAAAAGCAATGTTATATTAGAGTCCCACACTGAGTAATCACAAGTAATTTTGTGGTACTTAAATAGCAAGATTCTTCCCCCTTACAAGTCCCATTTTAAATGTGGGTTCCCCATGCCACTTAAATATCACAGGAGTTACTTGTGACTATCAAATGTGAAACTACATCAATGCTACCAGAACAACTTGCAAAGATAGAGTTATCAAATAAGACTAAAGTACTATTGACTAAACATGCTGATATCTAATCTTCTAATAGTTGCCTTCTATGCTATTTACAGAAGTCAGCTGATCAACGTGTTTAGTTACTCAGTTGGCAGCTATTTTTGCTTATACATTTTGACTCATCCGAATCAACATGCACATACATCTTCAAATTGGTAGCCTCATTAAATTGCAAAAGCTACAAAACTCATTTTCAAAAGCAGATCAACGTATTTGAAAGGCAAAAACCTTAAATTTATTATTAAGTAGCTTCGGAATTCCAGAAAATTTGATGAATGAAGTGAGAAGACAAATAGGACCAACATTACATTTGCAAAATCACATCGAAGATACACATAACCCTTCTTTTTCTTTAAATTCCAGAAACATTTCCTGCTTATTAAAGTTGCGATGGAATATGAATATCAGAAATTTTGAAAAATTAAAATAAAACAGAAGCTCACCCAGATGCCGTGTTGGCAAAATACCTATAATTTGGTCTAACCCAAATCAATTCCAGAATTAACTAGATGCAAAACACGTCATTTTGCAAAACGTATATAAAAAGAAAGGAAGAGAAATGGAAGTGGAAATTAATACCTTGAGACCGTTGTCACGAGGAGAGCTTCTTGGAGTGAGAGGTGCAGGAGGGGGGGAAGATCGGGAAAAGATGGAGGAAGGCGTCACGAGGAGAGCCGAAGGAAAGGCGTTGCAAGGAGATGGAAATCTGAAACGAGAGGGAATCTGAAAATTGGGCGAAAATGGGAGAGGGAGTCTGCAAATGAGAGCCAAAACGAGGAGGGAAGATGGTCTTAGTGTATGAAATTCCTGGCGGTTAAACCCCCGCTAATCGTTTTAAAAAAGAAAAATCCGGTAATTGCTTTCATATTCCGGTGGCTACAAACCGGCGGAAATGCATCATTTTCCGGCCGGAATTGCGCGCCTTCCTGGTAGTGAATTAAGTAATTTATAATTTGTGAAGGTGACCTTGCTTGGTTATCATAGAATGCTCGTCGGTTGGATGGAAAATTAAAAAGTTACTTATGAAAATAGAAAAAAAATGATTTATAGATAAAAAATATTTATAATATTTTTATTTTTAATAATTGAATAATTATTATAAGAGAAAATTAAATAATAATTATAAAGATAAAATTAAAATTTAACTATACATTTTATTATCTTTTTCTTTTTGTACTCTCTTTTCTTGTAAGAAGAACAGGGCTAACTCCCAGCTTTGGATGGTTGGATGTTTTTCACTTCAACCGGCAGGAAAAGGCACCCTTTTGCTGCACAAAATTGCCAGTTTTATGTGTTATAGCATAAGAGGTCTTGAAAAGAAAATCCAAACACATTCACTTGGGGTGTTCATAGGTCAACTTGGTTTGTTTTTGAAATAAAACCAAACTAAACTAATTTTGTTAGTTCAATAATTTATTAGACCTTTTCGATTTTAGATTCTAATCAGTATGATTTAATTTTTGTTCAATTTGGTCTGATTGAGTGCATATTTTTTTGGTTAAAAGAATATTTTTTGGCCAAAAAATATTTTTTTAAGATTTTATTTTTTATAATATATAGAATTTAATTTCTAATATCATGCATCTCATTAAATTCTAACCTATAATAATGTGTCCATAATTTATGATTTTTATCTTTTTTTTTTTTGGTCTAGAAAATACTAATAAATTGACAAAAAACTTTAAAGAGTAAGAAAAAAAAATAAAACAAGAATAGCATCTTATAATAATATAATATAAACAACTTGTATAGGTTAATTTTCTTAAACCACAAAAAGAATGTACTTTCACTGCAAGTTTGATTGTGAGAAGATCATATCAATCCAAAAAGGAAAAAAAAAAAGAAACTATTATGTTTTAGTTAAATTTAGGTTGAATTTTAATGCATTCTTTATTTTTTTCCTAACTAAATAAATTTAAACAAAATTAAATAATTAAGGAACTCTAGTAGATCAAAACAACCAATTGCCTTCTGTTCATAAATTTTAATGATAACTTAATCTTGAACCATATCCAATAGCAACAACCATGGTTCACATTAAAATAGTCAACTAAGCAAAACATGAATTTCTACATATAAATGGTACTTTATTTTCCAAAAAATATGATATACAAAAGTATTCAATCACGAATCATATCATTCACTACTACATCATTTCCCAAAAAGTGTAATATACAAAATATTCAATCAACAACCATATCATTCACTATTACACCATCTTCCAAAAAGTGTCACTTTCAAAAGTATTCAATCACCAAATATATGACTATTACTTTAGCTTCCTAAAAAATGTGAATCCCTATAAAAAAAATAAAGCAAATTATGCTAAAAACAAACTAAATAAATTCTATGATAGTATATAAAATAAAATAAAATTCATATTGTTTACATATGCATATCATGAGAAATTACAAACAAAATAATTCAAGATCTTTAATATTCATCCTCATCAGTTGGCAAGGCTATGCAAAGATCTAATAATTCATAAGAGGTGCAACAAAAAAAAAAAGATAAATTAGTAATATAATTCATAATCAATGATATCAAATTCTTTTATATCATAATAGTAAAAAACATTACCAAGCTCAATTTTTTCAACATTTTCAACTACCTCTTTAGTATCACTTGACAATAGGCTAAATCAAAACTAATTTTGTGCACAAACAAAGACTTCAACGAACTTTGGACTCAAAGAACTTTTGTATTGATTAAGTACATGACCCCCTGTGCTAAAAGCAGATTCAGAAGCTATAGTAGACACAGGCATAGCCAATACATCCCTAGCAATTTGCCCGATAACTGGATATTTAGAACAATTCACTTTCTACCAATTGAGGATGTCAAACTTAGGTGTCATTTTCTCTTTATCTTCCATCAAGTGAAGCTCCACTTCTGATTGATTAACCACACTATCACCTTCATTCATAATTTTATCAAACTCCACTGCAAATGAATCTGTTTCATTCTCTTCACAGAGAACAACTTCCATGTCTTAGCTTTGAGTAGTGACTTGACTCTTACCATGACTATGAAAAAGTCTATAGTTTTCATACATCTTGTTAAATGTTTCCTTCACCCTTCGAGTCATCAATGTAGCCACTTCTTCATTATAGGGTTTTTTTCAAGTTCCATTCCACAAACTTTAACTTATATCATCATGTTAACATTTTTAACATCTCTCCAATATTTGTTATGCTTCATTTTCATTTTTTTAGCTATCTGACTAAGTAATGGATCATCACTTTTACATAGATTGTTCAAGGTATTCAACACTAAGCAAAATTCATGGAAATATTGAGATCATGTGACAAATAATGAACTAGATACATTTTTAGTGACATCATAAAATATTTTCAATAATTTCACAAAAACACGTGCATTATCCTAATCCTCACTTGTTGGAGGATTTACTCTATCCAAGACAAACTAAACATCCTTTTCTTCTAACCTCTTAAATGCCTTCTGAAATTTCAAAGTATTTTCAAACATAATATATGTAGAGTTCCATCTAGTAGGGACATTTAATTGTACAATGCCTTTCTCTTGAATTCTTACTTGTTCCACACAACTTTTAAATTTGTGTGAATGAGCAAGTGAAGTATGAATATACCTAATTGCATTTCTTATCCTGACTATAGACTCATGCATATCTTTCAAATCATCATTGACCACTAAATTTATAATGGGAGCACAACATCTTATATGCAGGTATTCTCCCTTCATTATATGTTCATTCCAATCAAGTATTCTACCTTTCACATAAGCTACAGCAATGTCATTAGAGCTAGCATTATCAACTATAATGGTAAAAACTCTATCAATTCCCCAACTTAACAAACAATGCTCTATCTTAGGCCTCGTTTGATAGATGGGATAGAGCATTCATGGAATGGGAAAGGGAATGGAAGAGTAGGGAAAACATATTTGGTATGTAGGGTAATTTTTTCTTTAGGAAAGTTAAAACCTTTAAACATGGGAGAGTGCAAACCTTCACATCTTTGATGGAAAGTAATCTACCTTGAGGGAAAACAAATCTTTAGACCATCTTACCCTTGTGTGTTTGAATTTCTGGTGGTAGAGATAATTAAAATTAATTTTTTAAAATTAAAATATTATTTTATTATTATCAAAAATAAAAAAATAATTATTTTCCTTATTTTTATTTTTATTGATAATTAAACATGATTATTTTATTATATTTTATAATTATTAACAATAAAAAATAATTAAAAGATATTTTGATCTTTCAATCTCTCTTTCATCCCATTTCAAATCTAAAAAAAATAAAAATATTCATATTTTTTCTTTCATTATACTAAACATAATTATGGGATACAAGATTTTTTTCCATTCCCATTCCATTTCCTATTCCCATTCCATCAAAAATTAATCCCTTGTAACAAACGAGGCCTTAGAGCCTATTGTCTCACCTCTATGATAAGATATTTGACAAAAATTCAAAATTCTCTTATGAAATTTCCACTCAGCATTAATGAAATGTGCAACAAGACATAAATAATTCAAGTTTTGCACAGAAGACCAACAATCAATTGTTAGACAAACACTTGATGTGTCTTACATAATGCACTTCTCAACTTAGCTTTTTTAAATAAGAAAGTGTTCAAACAATCTTTGGCAACAATAATACGTGATGGAATAGGAAATAAAGGTTGCACAACACTCATAAAATAACGAAACCCGTCTCCCTCTACATGTTTAAATGGCAACTCATCCACAATTATCATTCTTGTAAGAGCTTCCCTATATGTAGCAACATCAAAAGCAACTCCCTTTATCTTAGTTCCAACCCCTTCCCCATCTGCCTTTTTGTTTGGTTAGAATGAAAGCACAAATTGTTTTGGATCCTGATTTTCACCAAATTTTTTTGTTTACATTTATACTTTAAGTGATGTGCCATATTAGAAGTTCCATTTCTTTTTTTATGGCATACATAGTCTATACCACACCAATTACATGAAGCTCTAGGATATTATGGATCACAATCTTCAATAAGTGTAAAATGAGTTTATACCCAAAATTCAGGTCTTGTAGGCTTTCTTTTACCTATTTCCTTATTAGACTCTCCTTCATTCTCTTGCTCTTGCTCTTTCTCTTTCTCTATTTGCTTCTCTTTATGTATTTGCTTTTCTTTCTCTTTTTGTTTCTTATTTTCTTTCTCCTTTACCTGGCTTGTGTTCATTGTTATCCTTTTAGAAGGCTTCCCCACATCAGAAGGTGTAGCATAATTAGAGACAACAATATCATTACTTATAGAATGTTCTTGAATTGATGTTGATTTGTTAGTATTTGATTGCTCATTATCAACGACATTCATTAGCTCCATATATCTTTCCTCTTATAATTTATTTGCAAATGAAAAAAGTCACTATATTAAAAAATATATATCACAACTAAACTAAACAAAAAAAAATACAATTTTAAAAAAATTACCTCAGATTCATTCATATTGACTAGACCAATAAAAGTATCACCAATTTTTCTTTTTGTAAAAATTGTTTCTTGCCATAATTTGTGTTCATAAAAATATATAAATCATTAGTAATTTTTTATTATAAAAATAAAAATATTTTTTATTGCCACACTAATCCACTTTTTTTATCAATTTTTTTAATAAATTCAACGTAACCATAAAATAATCAATGTGGCCCCTATTCATCTCATAATGAATGTGGTCCCTCTTGTAATTGTGATTCCTCTTCAAAATATTTTAACATGCAATTATAAATGTGGTCCCTCTTCATCTCACTATCATGGTCTGAGGTTACACATTCTATCAATTCTTTGTCCCCACATTACACCACATATCAGACAAAAAGCTCATGACTTTTGCATTTAAAATTTATGATTATGATTATAAAATATATAATGATAACAAACACATCAATATGATAAAGGCATCAATCTTTGAATATCCATATGTCTTAAAACTTCGCAGCCATCAACCTTTGCACTGTAGCTAGCAGCACCGTATAGCACAATTGTTTCTTATATTCAAAATCCCAAATAACAAGCCCTAGTAGAGTAACAGAGGTAGCACCGTAGCAGAAGCAGCAGGCCAATAGCAACACGTCTCTGTTAGCATGTAGCATCAATAGTGACTTATGACTGAAGTGAAGGCACGTAATGGGCTCTGGTTGCGAGTAAGATTGAGAGGAAGCTTTGCATTTTGGACCACTGAGTAATGTTTTGGGCTGTGTAGACTCACATTCTGGCCCAAATATAGCAGGAGGTAAGAAAGCACATGCGTGACAGCGGGAGACTCACGTTTTAGGCTATAGACTCATGTTTTGGGCTTGGCTAGGAAGCACTTCTCGGTTTAGTTCCATTAAACCGAACCAAATATGTCATAAACTAACAACCGAACTAAATTAATCGGTTTTAGATTGAAAAAAACTAAACCAAACTAATTTTTAATCAATTTTTATCGAGTTAGTTTGATTTGGTTTGATTTAATTAGTTTGGTTTGGTTTTGTTCACCCCTACATTCACCCACGACACTTCCTTTGGGCGCACCCCGATGGATTCAAATTTTTAAAAGTTTTTTTATTGAGAAGAAAAAGGAAAAGAAGAAGAATTTGATAATAAAATATGTATGAAAATCTTTTATATTATAATAGATAAGTTATTTATAATGCGATTATTCTATTTAGGCTGAGGGCTCCATGCTTTATCTACCTGGTGTCATTTTATCATTTTTTATTTTATTTTTACTCTTCCACAGTAATGAGCTTTATTTTAAATATACTTATTTTAGTATATCCGTGCTTCAATGGAAAGACAACTAATTAGATTTAATCACATGTTAAAGTCATAGTTGGTTTAATCCTATTCACTCGTAATAGGGTTTTTTTAAAATGTTATTATTTTATTTTATCTTTTTTTATTTAAAATACTATATATCTTTATTTTATTATCTATTAGATTCATTTTTTTGTATCAGACACTAAATAGCCTAAAAGAGATATTTCTGGAAATTTGAACAACTCAAAATACATATGAAACACTAAATCTCTTTAAGATGATAGTTTTTTCAATAATGTTATTAATTAATAATTTATTTTATTTGAATTATAACTTATTCCTAATAATATATTATGCAATAAGTAAATGTTAAAAAATGATAATTACATTTGTTATATAATTCTTTTTTACTTATATATATAGTTATAAATAATTTTTTAATAATATATAAAAAAAGTTATAATACTAGCCGGGCTCGAATTAAAAAAAAAAAATCTAAACCTGACTCATTTTATATTTGAGCTTTTTTATAATAGACTCATTTGTTATTGAGTTTTTTTGTTAGCTTATAGTCATTTTTTTAGATCGGGTCTATTAGATTGGGTAAGTTTTTTAACTTATAATCAGGTCTAATAGAAATGAAACAAATAAATTAACGAAGGTCAAAATGCAAAATTACTTTTTTGTTTTAGAAAAAACTTATAGGTAGTTGGATATATAGTTATTGTTAAATCCTATAATCAGAATATGATAAGCCAACAATTATATAGTTTTTTAACTAAATTATATATTTATCATATTATTATTAGAGAATCATAACATTTATCGTATTTTTATTAAAAATATAATATAAAAATGTAAATAATTACATATAAATTTACTTTTTTTCCCCTGCTAACGCTGAAGAAGCCATGAAATTAATAGGAATGTTTAAGTACCAATTGATTTGGGTATGACTATGAATTTATAGATGATATATATATATATATATATGTGAAAATTAACATATCTTTGGCTTGCATATAGTTGCGTGATTAAATTTATATGATAGTGCTCATTTAATTTGCATGTTCACGCATGACTTTTTGGAAAAATGACGACCTCCATTGAATTTTCACCGAAGTTAGTTAACGACAACGTCATAGAAGGCCCTTTATTCATTTTGTTTTAGAAACTTTATTCATTTTTTTATGACGAATTAATCGTGAAATATTTTATGTGATGATTAACTATTGATTATTATTTAATTTACCAAACTTGAGCTCTAAATCAATATTTATTTGCATGTCACCAGACACTCATTAAATGAGTGAAAGTTTAGATGAAGAGTTAAGTTCAATCCTATTTAAATTTAAAAATCTTCTTATGAATTATTACCTGTAACCCCCCAACGTAGGTCTCCATCAATCTTATAAATTTTTGTATCAGTTCCTGAGAAATGAATAGATCCATGATTATGTGAGAGTCCAATGTTAGTCCTGCTTGAATTTAAGTTTTTGCTTTCAATTATGTTAACAAATTGTTATCTTGTTTTTTTGTTAGAAAAATTCGAATGTATCCAACATTAGTCGAATTTCAACATAAATTATAAATATATTTTTTTATTTATCCAGTAAAATATATATGACGTTTTAGAAATTTTTTTAAGCATACTTTTATCCTAGCTTTTGTTACTGAATGGATTAGATTCTTAAAATATATAATGCAATCAAATTGATTCTTTTATTATAAAAAAAAAAAACATTGTGAAAATTGACAATATATGTGATATATTATCATACAAGCTAGCTTTTGTTTTGCACCATGTTTATGTTATTTTAGCTACAAATCTCAAAGTCTTGATATGCCTAAATTTTCTAAAGCAATATTTAATTGTCATATGGTGTTTGATTAAAAAATCAATAGATTTATGTTATATCATCAATAGATTGATACTCGTCTCTTTTGAAGAATAAAACTCAACTGATGTCAATTATTAGTCAATCGTTGCTAGAAAATTAAATTCATCCTCCTTATTTTATAAATGCAACTTCTTCCTAATTTTTTTTTTAATTAAAAAAAAACCAACAAACCAAACATATATTATTGTTCATGACATTTAGGGTTATTATGCAAATCTAGTGGAATGTGGGTTGAAATCAAAATTTTCCCTTTTTCCTTTGGTGACTTATTTATTAGAACAATCCTATTACCTTTTCTTGCTTCAGTTTTTTAATCACATAATTAAACACCAAAGTTGAGTGACAAGAGAGAATAATGAAATAAAGTCCCTTTTTTTTTAATATTTCCATTTCTTTTGTTTAAAATTTATCCTTTACCCACCCCGCCCCCCTTTTTTTTAAAACCGAGGATGCTAATCATACAAATCAAACCCAACACCATTTCAACAATTTATCTATCCACAAAATCTATATCCACTCCTAGGTTCCCAGCTATGAAGCTATTAAACCTCACATTATTCTTATTTATTCTCCTTATTTCTTTTTTTTTTTCCAAATTTTTATTCACATCAGTCACATCTTCCATGTTAATAAAGAATCTCTAATCCCAAACTAATGGAAAGTTACTTCTTTTTTGGTAACGAGTGGTCCTTTTCCATTTGTTCAAACAGACTCCCATCATAAACACCTCGAACTGTTTCTTTGTGCAGTAAACCATTCTTGTCTTTGCCAAGGTCATACAAAAGCTTCCACTCTGCGTAGCTAGCAAGCCTGCGCATAACAATTCATGGTTCAATATATTTACACCAAATAAGAAAGCATCCCAAAAAAAAAAAAAAAATTAAATGTATACCACACTACAGAAGATTTTTAGTGGCGATTAAAAAATCGCTACCAAAAGTTTCATTCTGATGACAATCTTTTGCTGTGGTAAAAAAAAAAAAATTACAACTAAAATAGAGGTGATTTTGATCGCTAATAAAAATATATATTTTTTTATAGCGGCATAGGATAAAAACTTAATTGGACAAGATTTAGATGTATTGAATTTTTAATTATTTGTTATCAATTTTTTTTTAATATTAATGTAAAGTCTTTCGAAAGAATTCTTTCATATGCCAATACTTTGAATACAGATTTCGGGGTGTTTGTTTTTAAGTTTCTTAACAATAATAGAACACCTGGATATTTATTTTTTACTCGGTAGTATGTTATTCACTTCTTCAAAATATATAGTTTTTTGATATACCATAATCTAATTGAAAATTTTGATAGTAAATGCAAAAGAAGGACATGTAAGGTTTTTTCCAACTTAATTAATTAATTACCATCCGAAGTAATCCTTAGGAACTCTGTTTGCCTTTAGCATCGCCATCAGTTCATCAGATGTTAAAGCATTTGGTTGCGTTCTTGCATGCTTGCTGAAGATCTCTTCAAACTTTATAGGAACAAACCTGGAAGTTTATTCATAAAGAAGATATATGTAATTAATGGAATGAATCAGAATTATGTTCCCAAGTTAAAAAAAAAAAGATATATATATATATATATATATATATAACCTAAGCAGTACTCAAGGAATCAAGTCAAGATCAGAAAGCAGATGAATCAGAAAATTGCCCTCAAATAATAGAAGAAAAAAAAATAGTTGACCAAATATGACAACATGAAAATTGCCAAAAATAAATAAATAAATAAATAAAACGAGCAAAATACATATATACCAAATCTACCTTCCTTCAGTATCATAAACACCAGAATCACTCCCATGTTTGGCTCTCTGGATGTTTTTAACTTCAATTGGTAGCAACAGAGAAGGAAATTTTCCCTACACCATATCAAGTAATCAAGAAATAAGTAACAAATTGCAATTCATAGAAGAAGAAGAAGCTAAGTGCAATTAATGTTATTTATGAAATCTTTAATAACAAGTTCTACACTCTTGGCGTGATTAATTATGCATATTTGAAAATTGAAAGAGAAAAGTTTAAAGAGACACTCCAACTTTGACATGATGGTTTGGTGGATTTTTAGTTTTAATTTACGTAAGAATTTATTAGAGTTAATTCCAGTTCAAACTCTTAAAAATTGACAAAAGTTACTAGGCTCTCAACCTAACTCATGAACAAATTAATCTAGTTATATTCAAATACAACAACATTAAAAAATATGCACAAATTAACAAAATTAAGGATTTAAATAAACCTATTATATAGAACATAATTAGTTATGAGATTAAAATTTTAAATATACAAGTCAATTAAAAAAAGTACATAAAATCAACCAAAAAAATATTTAGCCTCCAATAAAGTTTAAAAACACCAATAATCCTAATACCATAAAAATTAACATATACCGTAAAAAATTTACATATACAAGACATGCTATGAAAGGTTGTCTAAAATTTGATTTAAATTTTTGTGGTGCGAACCTTTTTATTTTTTATTTTTTAAAGCTCAGTACTGTGAGAATACTAAAAATATATTTTTATAAAAAAAATAAAAAATATATATATAGAGAAAAATACAGGGCGAGTTTTCTGACTGAGAGCCAAATTGATGAAAAGTGCACTTGTAGTGGACAAGAACATGCCGCAACCGATTGCACGAAACCCTGCAATGAGAAAATTTGATTAATGCCTTTCTCCTTTCTGTTCATTTCTTATGTTTAAAAACTCCTGTTTGGTTGCCAAGAAAACAAAAATTGATCACAGAAATCAGAGAAACGAAGAAAGGAGGAAAACCTTGAAAAGTCTCCCATGGGTAAACGACGCCGTCGTGGTTTCTGTCGAAGAACGAAACGTGCTTTTGCAGAACGTTTTGGTCAAGTGGAATGGGTTTGTCAACAATTGCTCCTGCATATGCATTAAACCCAGGAATCAACTAGGCCAAGAAGTTCAGTTTTTTTTTTTTCTTTGGTTAGAAAACAAAGAAGCAGAAGAAGAAAAGCAAAAATGGGGGTGAGAAGTAGATACCCTCTTGATTGTTGCTTTGAATGGAAGCCATGGCTGATTGGCTGAGATGAGGTAATCAGAGAGAGAGAGAGAGAGAGAGAAAGAGAGAAGTGATTTGTGAGTTGTGAAAGAAGGGAGAGGAGATATATATAAACAACGAAGATGGAAAAAAAAAAAAATAGAAGCATTTCTTAATGGAAAAAACTTATATAATGAATATATACATTTTTAATTAAAATATGATAAATATATAATTTTTATAAATATGCTTTTTCAATCAAGTTATATACTTGTCCTGATTTTTTTTGAAATCCATACATTTGTTATATTTTTTATTAAAATATTTTATTATAAGAATATAAGAAATTGTATATAAATTTAATATTTTTTTAATTAGATATAAAGATATTGTTAATAATAATTTTATTTGTAAGAAAATTGAGAACTATCCATTTATAAAAAAATAATTTTATGAGAAAATCAAATTAAAAATATCTTATTTGTGAATAATCAAATTGATAAAATAATTATAAATTAAATTGAAAAATATACCATTTATGAGGGGAGAAATTTTTTATTTATTTTAAAGTTATTTAGTCTTTGAATTTTATTCTTGTATGATTTTGTTTTTGAAATTCTTTGGCTCACTATTTATTAATTTTTTGTCAATAAAAAATAAGGCAAAACACGAAAATGTATATGTTCCTTGAACGAATGAATAACGATTTAGAATTTTTAAGAGACTGAATTATACAATAAGTGAAATTCAAAAACTACATAATTGATGCATGTATTTTTTTATGATAAAAAATATATTTGTTTTTTTAAAATAAAAATTTCATGAAAGCATAAAATGGAAAAAATGGTGAGGGTTAGAGGTGAAAATTAAATTTTGTAGGAAGAAAAAGATGGTGACAAACTGACAATCATGGAATTACGAAGCTTATTATTATTATTATTATTATTATTATTTGGTTCACACGTTCTTATTATCTCATAATCTTTTTTTTAAGAAATGAAATCATTAAAAATATTTTTAGAATAATATATAAATAGAAAAAAGAAGTTTTACATCTTTATCCAATTAATCTTTATTGGTCAAATCAGGCAATGTGTTACGTTAACATTACCACATGTTTCTTGCGATTACTTAAAAAAGAAAAAGAAAAAGAAAAAGAAAAAATTCTGTTTAAACTTTGAGTAAGATGACAAATTATTTGACAAAGCTGAGTTAGAGGTGTTTAGATGTTAGTTATAAGATTTTCTAATAACATAACTTGCAAAAGAATTTAAAAAAAAAACAATTATATGAAACTTAATTATCCAAAAAAAATAATGTATTATGTTTTTACTAAAAAAATATGATAACAGATATTTTAAAAATTATATTTAAATTTAGTCCTAATCGCGTGCGATTCCAAAAAAATTTATATAGCTAAGATTTTTTTTTGTTTGTTTTGAATATATTGAAGGGTTTGAACCTTGGTTTTCCTAATACCTGAGAGTATATTTTGGAATATAACTCTGATACAAGAATTTCATGGAAAAAAACAAGTGCAGATTATAAAGGGACGGATACAGAATGAAAAGAAAAAATATAATTTTATAAATAAAAAATAATTTTTGTATTCTTATTTTTAAAAAATAATATAAATATAAATATTATTAAATAATGATTACAAGAATTTAAAAAAAAAAAAACCATTCCCTTGCACACATCCAAATGGAAAAGCAATGGAAGTGATGATAATTAAAGACTTAAAGTGCTCAGAGATTCACTTTGCTTGAAGGCATCGCCAACTGATTTTGGATAAAGCAATGCGTCCAGATCTATGATTGTGAGATACGTCCCTCTCAAAAAGAAAAATTCTTTCTTTGTTGATTTGTGCTGTGTGGATTGTGAATATTACCATGTCATAGTTTTCTTCCTTATTCCTTAAATGTTGCGTGTGCATTTAAACCACAGAGAGGTTGGTTTCAATACGACTGCCAATTCTATTCACATGTTTTGGGACATCTCGTTATGAAGTTTGATCTTACTATTATATGAATCGGATTGGTACACGCTAATACCAGAAAATATAAGAGTCGTACACAAAATTAGTCAGATAATTAATACCAAATACACACTATATCTAATGAAAGTACATATAATTTAAACAAGAGTAACGTACTTTTATAGTAAAGAAGGAGAGGAACACAATGCAGAGAAGAGGGATCAACACGAACTTTAAGGCAATGAAAGTTTATTATGAAGTAAAGCAAAAATATGGACGAGATGCAACACCTTGCCAAGTTCAATCAAAGGTAAAAGGTTCATGCCAAATTAGGAAATTTACGAATGAACAAGAAAATATTTGCGTTTAACATAATTAGAATTTAAATCCATACCAATGCATCTAAGCCTGCTCTCTGTCCTTCATTACTAGACTAAATTCTTAGAATTCCTTTTGGAACATAACTGTGACACATCAATTTATAGTTAGAAAGTAAGAGTAGAATACAGAGGATGGACGCAAACGCAAACTCATGGGGTAACTGCGATGGAAGGGATGATTTGGACTTCAAAGGCTTAGACTTTTCGAAGAGGTTGGCTTCTTAACCTAACTTCGAGGCGACCCCAAAGCAATGCGTCGAGATATATGACTGTGAGCTAGGAGCCTCGAAAAGGTTCTTGCTAGCTTTGTCTTGTGTGGGTTCTAAGCATTACCCTCTCTTTGTTGTTTCTTAAAATGTTTAGTACATAAAATATTAGATATAAAAATAAAAAAATAATATGATAAATGAAAAATAATTTTATACTTATATTTCGAAAACAATAATAAAAATAAATACTATTAAGGAATAATAATATAATAAATATTATACAAAATTTTCTAATTCCTTTGTTATTTTCCTTTGACTACCAAATGTTAAATAATGATAAGAAAGGACAAACCCAGAATGTTTAGCGTTTAATTTTAAGCCACAAAAAGTGGATGCTCTAAATAGGAATGCCAATTCCCATTCATGTCCTAGTGATTTTTGATCTTACAATCGTATGAATTGGGTTTGGACTCCGACATGTAAGGGTCGTACACAATATTAGTATGGTTTGCTATTTAATACCAAATACATACTCAACTCTTGAAGTGCAAATAATTCAAACAACTCGGCTTTGTGACGCAAGAATTAATTAAGACTCTCAATTGAAATTAAAATTTCAAATAACGATCCATAGTCATATTTGTTGTTATTGGCGTGAGTTACGCAACCGCAGTAAACTGCAACTGAAATTTTTAATCAACACGTTTTTCCCCATTTCTTTCCATATTTATTGCAATTGCAGCTATGATCGTAATTTTAGAAACAAAAAGTAAACTATACTTATATCTTATAAGATGTGACTAATACATTTCATATCCTTTTTGTTTCAGAAAATATCCTCAAATCTCATGACATTTAATATATATTGCATATATATATATATATATATATATATTAATTTATATTTTATCGATGATATTCACTTCCTACATAATATGTGCTCCTTCTAAAATTAAAATCACTTAAATATTTGTTATTGTCATATTATAAATAAAATCACAATTTCAGGTTAAAACTTAATACCAACTTATCTACCTTTATTGTCATACTAAAAATCAAATCACAGTCTCATGTTCAAAAAGTTAACTTCATTAATAAAAATTTTAAAAAAATTGCAATATATATCAAATATCAAAAGAGCAGAATATAATTTCTAAAATGGAAAGAAAAATATCAGATACAATTTAACTATGCTTTAAAGGAAGTTAATGTAATTTGCTTTAAAAGAAATTTTTAAGTGGTAAAAGTCTAATTTTGATTGCCCTAATCTAATGGAGCCAAATATTTCCATTTTACATATATTATATATACAAATTTTTGTATATAGTGATAAACTTAAATCTTCAACAAAGTTTTCAAATCTCCTATCATACTAAATTATTTAAAAAGAAAGAAAACAATGACCCTAAACAATAAAATATACAAGTGACAGATGTTGTACTCGAAGATGACCCCAACACAGTATGGAAGTTAAAATAATAATAATAATAATAACTACACCCTTCCTAAAATTTGACAAAAGTTTTTTTTCAAGTGGACAAGTTATAAAGTTCTCATGTGTCAATCATTATCTATTACTCCACTTATTGGCAAAGCTTGACCAAAATCCTTATATATGCATTAGCGGATTGTTAAAGTGAAGCAAATGATGGTCCTGCTTAACATGTTGGATGTAATCCAATGATTTTTTTTTGGGGGGGTAAATAAATGATACCACGTATTCACATTAGTCCAAAAACAAAATCTAATATGACCAAGACAACTGGGGCTGAGTTGGACACGCACCATGATGTGAATGCATGATAACAAGGTTCTTAAACTGCCAAGTTAATGTATGGAGTTAAGGTAGTCTTAAAGTACATTGTGCAATGAAAATTCAAGGATAAGGGAGCCACAATCCCATTAATTGCTCCAGGTTACATACGCAAATGGTTTGTAATTACATTTATAAATGCATCTCCCATGAACTCAGATCATCTATTGAATATGATTATTTACATTATTATTATTCTTGGACTCTCACCTGAATTACACAATACAACATTTCAGCACCAGTCCCTTTTGATCAATCCTGCCATCTTCGTTACCTAAAAGTCACACAAGATTATTCAACTTCATCTACCAGTTATCAGACTAATATAAAATCAACAATCAATCAACAAAAACGAGCTAGTTTCAGAGTTGTGTATCACAACTGCTTACAATCTAGTAAGCACAGGCATTAGAAACAGAGAAAAATAGAGCAAAGTTACAAATATAGTGCTCAAATTTTGACTGGTCCCTTCCTCGATATTGGAAATAATCTATTTGATCCTTAAGGTTTCAATTCCAAGAAAATTTCAATAACTGCTAATGAAAACAATGATGTTTTAGAGATTTATTCTGCTTATGTTAATACCATGACAAAACTATAATTCATTAGTAAATTAAATAATTTCGCACTAGTAGAGAGTAGAGACATATCCCATTCTCTGTATTTTTTAACCTGGGTCTAGGAAGTTGAACTAAAACAGCATAATACAACTTGTACGGTACCAAATGAGAATATAATGATAGGAATAGTTATTTAAGATCAATCACATTTAATCATCTTAATTAGTTGGAAGTGAATTTAAATAAATCAAAGTTTCAAGGACTAATTTCATAGTTTTAAGAACTAACTTTAAAATGGAATAAAAAAGTTTTAAGGACGAAACTTTCATATCTGCCCAAAAACTCAAATCCTCGGATTCCCCATACAATATGTAGATTGTAGAACATTATCTGAAGTTGATTCTCAACAAAAAAGGGGTCAAAAAATTAACTTCCTAAGACCATTTGTTGAGAGGAGACAAGCAATCAATTAATCTCTCCTATATAGTCATTATAACCAGTTAAATGCTGGATTAAGCATACATTCAAAACTAATTCATCAAATCCATCTTCACCTTTTTACTGAACTCACTTCCAAAGAATTACAGCACAAGGTTAAAACTTTACATTAACCAAATGCACAGTAATTTCACATCCAATAATATATATATATATATATATATATATGTAACAGAACATCAGCCAACGTTGCCCGTTTAGACCATGATGAAAGAAACAGTCCTTGTGGTGTGAAAATTAGCATATTAACCAGTAGAATTACTTACAACACATAAAATAGTACTAAACACATTTGCAATAACCAAAAATAAGATTAACGACACACCTTCAGGAGGCTGAGCTAGCTTCCGATTTTGAGGAGACAGCATTTCTTTCTTCAGTTGCATCAGAATGTCTTCCATTGTATATTCTCGTTGCCAATTAGCCAGCATGGAAAACAAATGTGGCTCAACCTGGTAATTCAGCTAGTGATAAGTTCATTATCAATCACATCAGAGTATAGGAAGCCTTTGCAAAAATGTCACCTACCACTCCGGTTTCTTGGTTGACACAAGTCATGTTAATCCTTGTTTGAAATCTTACAGATGGTGGATTGTCAGGATAATCCTTGCCACAGAACAATTTCAACTGGTAGATACGCCCTTCATGAACAGTCTGGTAAAAGAATAATATGGACAAGGGAAGGAAACAAAATCAATATATTGTTGGGTAGGAACTAAATTTCCTTAGCAATAAAAGAAAAATAATAATATAAGTTAATCATTGTACTATCAAGGAAAAAAAAAAAAGGAAAAGGAAATTGCAGCTAATCATTGTGTCTCTAGGAATCTGGCTAAACAAGAATTTCTTTTCAGATAAAAAATATTACAGAAATGCGAGAACAGATAATTTATAGCTGAATTCATCCAATGATCCAACCCTTATAGGTCATAGATTTCACATGCATGTAAGAACTTGAGCAATATTTACCATCTGATTATCATCTTGTCAAATATTATAAATTGAGATATGGACGTCTAAATGTCACTGACTGAAATTCAGAATTGTTTATTTTGTAACAGAAATGGGCAAGGGCAGCTTGGTTTGGGAGGATAGCGAAGGGATTAAAAAGCATAAACACACATTAAAAACATTACAACTCTAGGAAGGTAAATATCAGCTTACACCAGGGGGACCGATAATAGTCCCTGTCCATGACTGCATGTATATATCATCAGCATCATCCATGCCATAGCTCACAGTTCCATCACTGATTCCCTTCTCACCTCTCTCAAGCTCTTCCAATAATCTGAAACTCCTTGGAACTGCATACACCCCAAAAAAAAAAAAGCCGGGTAAGCATTAATTGCACATCTATGTTCCATAAAAACAATTAATATTAGACTGAAAAAAAATCTATGATCTAGTTAGAGAGAAAATGCAAGGAATAAATGCACAAACAACATTGTAAAAATTAAGTTGCATTTAGACCTATTCATAGATAGGGTCAGTTCCGCTTGCCAGACCACTACCGTGGGCCTGGGCCTGAGATTTTTTTTGGGGCCAATTGCAGTAAGCCCAAGCCCCAAGTCTTGGGTCTAGTCAATTATTAGGAATTCAGGCTAATGTGGGCTAGGCCCAAAAGCTGATCTCATCAATCATTGTACACAAAACTTTCTACTATAATAATTATTTGTCCTCTCTTCTCCATTTTATCTTTTCCTTTGTCCCTCTTTTGAGTGTTCTTTTTTTCTCTCTAAATCTGAATCTTTTCTCCTTTTATTTTTTATTTTTTATCTTTTGGCCAACAAATCTGAATCTTTTCCAAGACCAGGCATGGTGAAAATGGTACTATTATCCTTATATGACTATTTGACTTAAATGCCCTTATGCATAAAATCATACTATATTTTCTCAATTGCTCTTTTTTGGACAAAAATGCACTTTATTCATACAAATTGTGTTGAGTTTTATGCCCAGCCAGGTACAGGCTTTGCCAAAGTCCCAGAAACGGCTAGAGTTTAATTCAATAGTTCATATTACATATTTGGTCACGCTGTAAGTTCACCAACTATAGAATCTTTTCAAGGTTTCTATTCATAATCCAATATAACTGATAAAAAGAGAATATTGATTCCAATTGGTGACATATTTCTTTTTTTTTTTTAAATGTCTTAGATGATTCAAAACCAAGGGGGCAAAACTGAAAAAATATGTGAAAATATGTAGCAAACCCAATCAAGACAGAGGTGTCAAGATATAGGTTCATCATTTTAATCACCAAGTGGGGCATATTCCTCACTGGAAAGATTTTTAGAGAAAATGCAACATTTTCAATTCAAATCTTTTTTTTCTTGCAGAAAATTCTTAAATCCAAGGCAATTTGAGGAAATGTGGAATTGCCATTGGTAGGTGACAGCAAGATTAGCCAAAGACAACGAAACAATAGGCACCTGTCTACTCAGATTTCAACAATCTTTAGACATTAACCAACATAACACAAAGGTTATCAACATCGAAGTGGAGACAGTATAGATCTCATAGGTTGCAGATCACAACAGAGTAGCTCATTCTAGAAAAAAGGAATTTGCCACTGGGGGCTGTACACTAAAAGAAAAGGATTTTATGTTGACCTTAGCACATACACGAGAAAATACCAAATCAATTTCTCAGGGATATTTCCCAACAACTATTTAAAAACTAGGATACAGCCTACAAGATCTGCTGAGAATGGTAGAAGAGCAATCTTGA
Organism: Erythrophleum ivorense; assembly: GCA_026724425.1. Lineage (NCBI taxonomy): Eukaryota > Viridiplantae > Streptophyta > Magnoliopsida > Fabales > Fabaceae > Erythrophleum > Erythrophleum ivorense. The sequence continues at coordinate 49,758,508 of JAIUCV010000009.1, forward strand.
TTCATAACAGGCAAAGCAAGGCACACATGATATCTCACAAAGCTGTCAACGGACACAGAGAGAAGGGGGGGGGGGGGGGGGAAGAGTAAACTAATCATCTACAAGCCGAACAATCAGAATTCCCTTTGGGTCACGAAGGGCATAACTTATAAAACTTTAGTCCAATTCTAGTACCTACAATTATAAATGAGTTTACAAATCCACTTTGGCTGTGTGTGTGTGTGTTATTTTACGTATCTTCTATATTTCTTCTGAATTATATAATCATGCGTGCCATACTTCAATGTTGTCACGCACGATCACCATGGCTCTTATTGTGACAATGCGCCATGCGCCATCAACAACTATGCATACAATATTTGACCATATATGATTTTAGCATAAGACATAATTATTCTAATTCCATTCGGGCATAATTTAAAACTTGTTCAGTAATATGCAGAAATATAGTTCCAATATAGTAGGAACTGCATTAAAACATTATATTCACAGATGGTAGAACAAGCAATGATGCAAAATCGTAGAAATAAATGCAAATTCTTAATCTCATCATAACCCAGCTACAACGGCCCCAAGTTCAAATAAAGCTTACACTCAGAACGATACAAGCAAGCAAAGTGCATTTAGAAACTTCAGATTGTGCCAACAACAAACAAAAACCCAGTAATTCTTCAACATTAGGGAATGACTTGACGACAAAATTGTGGACGAACTCCAACCCAATTTTTGGATGGAAGCCAAGAATCGAAAATGGAAAGACAATGAACAAGAGACATTAAGAAATCTAGGTCTTCAATACTCACCAACAACTGCGGATGCTTCAGAACCCATTTTGACGCTGATTTCGAAGACTCACACGATTAGGGTTTTGAAATTTTAGTGAGAGAACGGCACAAACTTTTGGTGAAAAAAAAAGGTCCTAACGATGACTACACCGTCTAACTACTGTTCGCAAAGTCGCAAGTCCATTCCACGTAACAGACTGCAGAGGTTACAAGATAAAAGGAGGAGATCGGTTGCGAATTATTATCTACAGTAGGTCTACCGTTATTCTTATGGACTTTGTGGCCTTTACAAATAATAATGAAAAGTTTTTCTCTAATAAAACAATTAACAGAAAAAATTTATATGTAATTTTTCATGATTTTATTATTAGAATTTTCAATTAAAATATGACAAGTATAAATTTTTTTATAGATAATTATATGATTTTTTACTTAAAATGTATATTTGTTATATTTTAATTAAAAATACTTGGTAACAAGAATATAAAGAATTATACTTAAACTTAGTCTATAATTAAAATAAAATATGTGTATATTTTTACTATCAAAAATTTTAATTAAAATATAAAAAATTATATAATTTTTTAATAATAATATAATAAGAGAATAATTTTTATAAATAATTATATGATTTTACAAATCAACGTCATATGGTTAGATTTTTTTTGTATATGTTATAATTTTATTAAGAAATATGATAACAAAAGTAAAAACAATTATACGTAAATCTATTGGCCCTTATTGATCAGAAAGTGTTTAGAATCTTCAGATCCTTTTAATGTTTTCTTATTTTTGTGGTTTGGTTGAACCACTCTAAGTGTATATCACACTAAGCACTTGCTTAATAAGGTTTTTTTTTTTAAATTTATGGTTAACAACATGCTGTATAGTAAGGCATAAAAGTTAAAACGGCTGGTTGGATATATAAACAAATTTTGATTTAAAAAAATTACTTGTTAAATATAAAAAGATACACCAATATAATCTTTTATGCCATTCATATTAATTATATGACTCATATTACACACCGTTCTTTTATTGATATAATATCATGGACTTTTATGGCATAAATGCTGAAATACATTCTAAAATAGGAATGTGCACTCTGGAATTTATAGGAATGAGGTATAAATCTCAACTATCTATAAAATAAATAATTGAGATTACTTAAGTTAATTAAAATTATGACACATGTAACATCTCACTTCCACATTTGATATATTTTCTTTTATCTTTCTCCTCCCTTATCCGTTTTTTCTTTTTTCTCTCTCATTCATATGTTTTAAAATTTTCTTCCAACCCTTTGTCCAATAAAATTTTCTCCTTTTTTCTAGAAGCAATTTTTCTATCTTTTATATTTCTTCTCTATTCACTTTACCTTGTTCTTATTCTCAATTATGTTTTCAGTGGATTAGAATCCATTTTATGTCCAAATCGCGATCCTCGTGTTTGCTATACCATAACTAACATGAAAATCTTAATAATAATAATTATTTTCATGTATCTTTTTACCAAATATCTGATAAAAATGCTTGAGTACAAAAGTAATTATGATGGCTATGTATCAAACATCACCCAAACGTTTCACAGATGAAGAAAAAACATATATAAAAGTACAAGATTGCAGAAAATGAATCGTGCCATAGGATGAAGGAGACCACCGACTTTCAGTTTGGGCCATCGGCAAAAGTTTGGAATATGGACAAACAAAAATTGCATTACAATTACAATGGCTAAACAAAATCTTTAGGTTATTTCTTCAACATCAATATAGTAAATGATTGTGAAAGAAATATGTCACAGTGAAAACTATCCTCCCCCAGTTCAAATGTAAAGATGATTGTCAACTCACAGACCATGAAATATGATACTTAACCACTGAGAATAATCAAACTCAACTTTGAAGTTGGCTCATGCTAGCTACGGGATTTACGGGTTTAACCGTCTTCTAATTTCCTCAACAATTTGATCTCTGGGGATTTCCATCTCTTTAGCAGCCTCAACATCTTTTAGATTCACAACACCTTTATTCAATTCCCGCTCACCCACGAGTACCATCCAAGGGATCCTTGATTCTCTAGCACGGTCGATGTGCTTCATTGGTCTTTTATTGACCAAGAATTCTGCTTTAATTCCAACATCCCACAGCTCACTTACCAGCTCTGAAGCAAGTGTTAGGTCATCCCCTAATATGCTCACTAGGACTTCAGTTTTGTTTGCTCGAGGCATCTAACAAAGGCACCAATCAACAAGCAAAAAACATTACAAGAAAATGGTTATAAGTGCCAACTTTTATAAGGAATTGTCAACTTGATAAGTAAGGGAATATAAACTACTAGGTAACTGTTAGACATTAATTTTATTAACTCCATGATTTCGTTGCTTCTTCATCATGACTTAATCTAAAGTTGCATTCAACAAAGAAAATCAAGTGCAGATGCATTGGCATTTGCAAAAGTTTTCCTTGTATCCATTCTCATCTAGTTTAATTAGGAATACAATCTAGCTTGAACTCAAATATTTGAACGAGTTGAAAACCATAGTATTTCATAAACATCATTGACAATCTTTCTAGCAAATTGGGGTTCAAATGGAATTTGATACTTAGAAAAATTAAGTGGAAAATTAAGTGGAAAGTTAACTATTACATAAACAAGTAATGAGCCAGACAAGCATTATAATTACCTGGTTCTGTTCCTTCTGAAGTTGCTCCATTATAGCAAATACTCTCTCAATTCCAAGACTAACACCAACTGCTGGAACTTGCTTTGATCCAAACATCCCTATCAGGTTATCATATCGGCCACCAGCAGCTATAGAACCAACCTGGGCACAAAGATGAGTCAACTCACATCCATTCCTACATACAAGGTAAGACTTATATATATCCGTGTGTGTCGTGAGTGAATATCACAACACCAATAGAAGGTAGCCCCACTTTCTGAAATCGTGGGTTTCCTTTTACTTCTTCATATTTCTATTTTAGGATTGCAGAATAAGAACTATATTTAAGTTTGGAGCTGACCATCAAATTCACTAGATAATAACTAAATAATAACATCTTTAGTTGCATTACCATGCTATTACTGTCACTGTGCAATGAAGAATTTACTGCGTTACATTCTGTCATACAGTGACCAATGAAAGGGAAAAAGAGGTTCTATCATTATATCCTAAAAAGAAGCGAGCAAAGAAGGTAAAAGGAATCTTTTAATTGAAACTTCAGATATGAATTTCAAAAATACTAAAACCTTTCTGTGAAAGAGTATGAAGGCTTTTTGATAAACAGCTATCTGTTTATCCTTTATCTCTTTTATTATGTTCAATTGAGTAGCATATTGGATTACAATTACAAGTCATCAATTTAACTAGTTACGTCTACAACTTTTGCTACATATAACATAATGCAACTAATAGTAAACATAAGACGTGAGAATTTACCTGTGCACCACCCTTAAAAACAGCTTCAAATATGACTCCAGTATAATAATCAAGACCTCGGGCAAGACTCAAGTCAAAAACAACTTTATCAATGCGTTTTGATTTATCCAGAGCTTTAAATAAAATTTCCAGGTCATTTAATGCATCAATGGATCCAGCATTTTCCAAGAAAGTGCTGCCCTCTTGTTTAAATTGAGATAACAATGCCAAAGGAGGTCCTTTTTCCTTAACAAAGGTTCCAATTTTGTCAGCTGTCTCAGCAGATATTCCTTTTTCTTCCACCTACAAAATGATAGTATGAAGCATGTTCTGAACAGAACAAAATCATAGTCCCAACAACTCAATTAAAAATTTATCAGGCATATATCTAAAATTAAAACCAACAAATTGATGTAATATACCGAAGACCTACCCCAATCGAAAAACAATTAATCACTTAGTATAGACATTTAAATCTTGACAATGAAATTTTCACACATACACTGTTTACTTATTCTTTTATACCAATTTGTCTGTCAATACCTACTGAGATACAAAGCTTGAACTTTAGTAGCAGTTACACAAGCAAACACCTAATACAAAAAGTTCAATAACACACAAAAGACAACTTGTGAACAAGTTAAACTCTTAGAAGAATGAATGAACAGATAGACATGGTATTAATCACAGACCTCATGCAACACATATTCAAGTAAGTCTAAATGCAAATAAGATTAATCACGCATATGCTAGCTTCCAAGCAGAAAAGAAAAATACTTTGGCGTAGCAAAAGTACAACAATGATTGCAAGTTTCATAAGTGAAACACTCAGTCTAATGCATTCAATGTGTCCTTTTTTTTACCTTTTGATTTCATAAGTCCAATACATCCAGACAACATTTACCAGTAACTGCTGAAAAATTGAATGCAATGAAGAAAATTTTGTCTCTGATTCAGATTCAGACATAACCAAAGGGCGAACAAAGCACAGCTAAATATGATTTCTAATATAATGAGCTAGCCAGGCAGTGAAAGGCTTCATTCATTTGATCAAAGCCTCCTGAGGTGATTAAAGACCAGGTATCTAACCCATAAAGTCAGAGTCTTTAGACTGAGGGATGATTTACATATGCTATAAGGCACTAAATATCTTGAATTCTTTTACTAGTGCATTTCAGCACCCATGCTAACAATCAATTCCATCCCTCTATTGAACTGTTTCCCAATAAATGAAGTTTAAATTAAAAGATATTTTAAACATGAATAAGACAACACCGTTCTCAATGTCTAAAAGAAGGAACACATTAAGCACCAAAAACACTGGCTGCAGCAAACTAGTAATATTCTAAAGGGAGAGACACAAGCAGATGCATATGTGCTCACCATTTCCTTTCTTATCTGATCAAAAGATTGTTTGTCTAATTTGTCAATACTTGAACATATAGTTCTGAACTTTGTGGCTGGCACTCCACATATTTCCATCATTCCATCCAGTAACTTCCGATGATTCAACTTTATCTGTGAAATATATATATACAAATTTTACAGGGAAAAAGATTAATACGAAAGCACACAAATTGCCGTCAGAACCTATTATTGAATAATGTTTTGTCACTTGAAAATCAAACCACAACACACTAACATCTAGAACTAAGTAGGAAAATCACAATTACATTGCCAGTGATATCAAAATGAGAGCTTGGATTACAATGTTTTACTTTAAACTAACATCGTTTGGGTTGAGTTATACTAGTCAAATTTAAAAAGAGCAGTGCAAAAACTGCAACAGCCTTGCACGTCTGTCTGATAGTTGAGATAAGAAAGTTAAAATTTCACTTTGAATGCAAAATCTTACTCTTTATCCTTTAGTGCTCCTAGATAGATTCTATGACAAATCACATTTTGGTAAAAGCAATTTGAAGTATGCAAATTAAGGCATTATTTACACCACACTTTATCAGTATTAGGTTACTTTCTAGGTTTGCAGATAGATCTTAAATGCCTAAGTTCTTAGAAAATTATGGAGAAAAAAAAGGTGAAAATGAAAAGAAAAGAATTCTTGAAGTGGGATGATGAAGAAAAGTTAATGCAGCAAATACAACTGTTAGTGTTAACTTGGTGTGAGATCACTTTGAATAGTACACAATCTTGAAATTCTTTTTGATGATCAAGTGGAGGATGGCATACATGATATTGCTCCAAGGTAGAGGCATTTAATCATAGAAAGTACACTTCTGGTCATGTTGGACCATATTGACAATAATGATATGTCATAGTCAACTCATCTATAGGTTGGCAAATGTATGATTAAACTTTCTTAAGATGGTATTTTCAAGCCACTTGAGATCTTTATATTTGGTTGCAATAGACTTTAATTTTAATCCTTAATTTTGAGTAAGGTCTTTTATCATGAACCTTTACCTGTATATGTGTATCTTCAGAAGGATATATTATACTGTGTAAAGTTTTGTGCTCTAAAGTTACAGATTTATTGGTTCCTTGATGATTGAACTAAATCTCGTCTCACTTTTTACAGCTTTGCATCATGACTACTCAAAATCACATCACATTTCAGATAAGTTTACAAGGAATAGCAGACAGTTCTAGACTTAGAGTTATCAAAACTATAAGAAAACCGAACAATTTAATGAATATAAATCTTTACCTCATAGTCTCCAATGTCTAGCTCATCAAGCAGTTCAGTCAAAATTCTAACAACCTCAAAATCTGGACCCATTTTCTCAAATTGACCAGCAATATCAAAGTCACATTGATAGAATTCACGGTATCTTCCCTTAGATGGGTTGTCCCTTCTATAGACCTTAGCTATTTGGTATCTTTTAAAAGATGTCAGACCATTCATAGCCACATACCTAGCAAATGGAACAGTTAAGTCATACCGCAAAGAACAGAGCTCACCACCCTGTCAAACATGTCAATTACAAGTTAGCATATGGTGAATAAGATTCAAATGATCAAATCTACTTTTATCATAGAAAAATAATTCACACAAAATCATTCAAACCATCTATTTTTATACATCTGTATCTTTTGACTAAAATCTCACATTTGATAACATTGCTAAATGACTCCACAAATCACCTTTTAGGGAGGTTTACAGGGAAAGTGGTTGGAATTCAAGAAATTGTCAGACAGAAGTTTCTGAGAAGAAAAGATGAGGTCAAGACACAAAAAGTTGACACAACTGAAAACTGCTTAGTGTAGACATTTTCAAACTAATGATAGTCCTTAAAAGAAAAATTTGGGATTCAGGAAAATGATCAGATATGATTCAAAAGTATTCAATTATCTACAAAGTGAGCAAGAACCTATCCTGAAGCACATGAAAAGTCCACTCCCATCCCTAACCCCTCCCATGCCTTCAACGAAAAAGGTATAGGCATATTTTATTCTTAGATGTTGTAAGCACAACACCATAAAGCCTCTCTACAATAAAATAAACATAATAACTTTTAATCACAGTATATAATGAACACGAAAGAGAACCAGAATGCAAAAAGATACATAATTAGTCCATCAACTCCTCATCATTACCCAACCCTTCCTTTCTCCCCCCTCTTCACCCTCCTACACCTCATTTCATTCGCTAATTTAGCACAATTAAGGACTCAAGCTAATTTGTCTCCTTTAATTTGGCTGAATAAAGGCAAAGCAAAACTCTTTACATTGCACATGTAAAAGAGAAAGAAAACAGGTGAGAGGGTATGTTGAATAAATCCATATCAAAACCTCAATATTGGCATTCTCTTATGTATTATTTGGAAACCAAATGAAAACATAATGAGAATTCTAAGTTGGATTTTGAGAAAGCACACGATAGGGTTAACTGGGGATTTCTAGATAAAGTTTTTAGTCGTAAGGGATTTGGGGATAGATGGAGAAACTAAATTCGTGGTTGCCTCTCTTCTGTTGCTTTTGTTGTGTAGTTAATGGGGAGCCTAAAGAGTGGTTTAAAGGGCTGCGAGGTGTAAGGCAAGGAGATCCTTCTTTCCCCTTTCCTGTTTACCCTTGTTGTTGATGCTTTGAGTTGTATGTCGAATAGGGGCTCTGAGAAAGGCTAGCACATTACTTGATGGTTGGGTCAAAAGGGTTAGAAATCTATCATCTAAAATTTGCAGATGATACTGAGGAAAATTTCCAGCATGTGTTTTCATTGTTACAAATTTTGAGATTGTATCTAGGCTTCTTATCCATTTTTGTAAGTGTGGGTTGGTTGGGATTAAAGTTCAGGATAGGTTAGTGGTTGATTTAGCTAAGCTAGCTGGTTGTGGGGTGTTACAATGGCCCCTAACTTATTTGTGTGTTCCTTTAGGAAGCAATCCACATGCTGAGACCTTTTGGGATCCTGTGTTGCTGAGGATCTCCGAAAGATTAGAGAGTTGGAAAGGTCCTTATTTTTCTTTTGGTGGGAGGATAACCATAATTCAAGGGCCCTTGTCTAGTATCCCCCAATATTATTTTTCTTTGTTTAAGATTCCGATAGTGGTAGCTAACAAGATTGAGAAGATAATGAGGGATTTCTTTTGTGCAGGGGTGGCGAGAATAAAAGAGATCACTTGGTTAGTTTGGGAGGCATGTTGCAGGTCAAAGGAGGATAGAGGGTTGGGCTTGGGTAATTTGGTGTCTAAAAACATCTCTCTAGTGGCTACATGGCATGGGCAGTTTCCTTGAGCCAACTTTTTTGTGGCACATGGTGAGCAAGAGCAAATATGGTGTTCAACAAAGTGGATGGGATGCTAATCCTAGGATTATTGCTTTCATGCAAGCCCCCAGAAGTTTATCTCTCAGGTATATCCATCTTTTTATTTTCCAAAGATTTCTTTTCATGTCGGAGAGGGTACTCATTTCTACTTTCAAGAGAATCATTGGATTGGTGACTCTTCATTTCTTGAACCTTTTCCACAACTCTATCGGTATACTTCTTTGCCATTTTCTGAGTTTTAACCAAACAAAATAACCATCCTTCCTGGAATTTTCACTTTAGAGATAATGTTAATGTTAAACGCGTTGATGATCTTGCTTTATTGCTAGAAGCACTTGTTCTGTTCCACGTTTCCTCTCTACCCAATAGAAGGAATTGGAATTTAGATTCTTCGGGTTCCTATACTTTCTCATCCTTCTTTAAATTTTTTTACTCGAACTCTAAATATTATTCTCTTCCTTTGTCTAAATTTATCTAGAAAGTTAAGGCCCCTTTGAAAGTAAAGGCTTTGGTTTGGATAGCAGTACTTAATAGAATCAATACAAATGATCTGCTTTAGATTCAAGACCCAATAAGGCCTTATCAGCTGATGTTTGTGTGATGTGTTTAGAAGTTCAGAGACAAATAACCATCTCTTTTTACATTTTGAAGGGCTTGGCATATTTGGTATAGGCTATTTGGTTTCTTTGATGAGAGTTGGGTCTGTCCAACTGATGTTGGGGCTTTTCTAGCTATCCAGTTTGGGGCTTTAGAGGAAAAAGAAGCATATAGTTCTCTAGCAGTCTTTGGTTAGAGTGAAATGCTAAAGTGTTCAATCAGCAATTCCTTCCGCTGCATCTTCACTGGGAGAGGATTATCTTTACATCCTCTTTGTGGGTTTCTGCAAATGGCTTTTATAGAGGAGTGTCCCTTGTGGACCTTCGGAGGGATTGGAAGGCTCTTCTGAGTTAAAGTCTGGGTAGTTTTGTTTTGTATTAGCTTATGTTTAGGGAGTATTCCTTGTCCTCTGTTATGTAACTTTTTGTATCATTCTCTCTTCTCATCAATAACTTCTTTTTTCATGCAAAAGAGCAGGGGAAAAAAAGAAAAAGAACAAGAAAAACAGTGTGGCACCTTGAACGAAGGTCACACAAGATCCCAACCAGAGTTGCCATGACCCAACAACTACAACCCTTTATACAAATCATCAGATTTGACAGACCCACTGATTCTACCATTCACCTACACTATGATTTTGTTCACAGTTTGTAAATGGGAGGCAAACATGCGGTTTGCACAGCTGACATCTACATTAAATTGAATAACAAATCATCATTTTGATAGCTATTCAAAAGTTAAAAGCTCAGAACTGGGATCAAATCTAAAATACTTAAGCAAGTTTCATTTCTCACTTGTCACACCAATTGGCAAACAACATTTTCAGCGCTTGAAATACTTCATCATTATGTAATGATCTCAAAAATTAAGTCAACTCAGATTAAACCACATATAATTAGCTAATACACTGACACAACTAGAGCCGAGGATTTTATTCTTCGAAAAAACTTTCCCTGTTTTTTCTGTGTTTCTTTTCTCAGCTTCTGAGTTGTAAGTTTTCATTCTAAACAACAATTTTTTCTTTTTTTTTGGGGGGGGGGGGGGGGGCTAGTACCAAATTAGCCAAGAAATGAACAAGCAACAAACATATGTACCTGGTCAGCAAGATCATAAATCAGCTTTGAGTCTTCCCCATACTTTCCCATGAGAGTTTCTCGCAATTCAAAAACAGGAGTATCCAAGGCTGTGGCACCATGCCTCTCAAAAACTTCTTCTATTATTGAAAAGGCTTTCTTTCTTACTGTCATTTGTTCTTTAGCAAAGTCACGAGTACCCTACATATTAAATTGATATGCTCAAGGAAAGACTATCACATAACCACCTAATCTAGGAACAGAAATAGCTAAGAAACCATGCCATTACTTGTAGCTAACACCATAAAAATCTAAAAAGTTAAGTTGAAATGAATGTATTAATTCATATTGCAGGACTTGAATCATAATTAATCAAAATTTAATATAAAATATGTGGTGATTGAGGCTAAGAGTATTCCACAATGACCAAACAATAAACTCTTTCAGTGAATAATGATTTTGATACTCAGTTATCACATGAAAATGCCAAAGCCCAACTGTCATTGATAGGCAAATCAATAAAATGTCTAAAATCATAGTTTCTCTTTGTCCACAAACCAGTGGAAAAGATTTGTGCCTTTTTGCTTTTTAATAAAATTAAGGAAGTGGAAAAATAAGCCAGCTACAACAGAAATCTCAAACACAAACTTAAATGATGCCCGTCATAAGTTGAAACAATTACCTTAGGAATCTTGGGTAGTCTTCTGCTTTCATTGCTTTCTATTATCTCCTTCACTTTAGATAAAAAGCCATCAAATTCAGGATCCTTCAAATGAAAAAGTGATAGAAAATCTCCAACCCATATTTCCAATAACCCTGAAATCTCAACAGCATTGTCTCTTTTATTCTGCAACCCATCCTTAATCAATTGTAGAATTACACTAGTTCCTTTCCCCAAAACAACCTTCTTCTTCTTCTCATTTTTCTTTTCCACTTTTGTGTTCTCTCCATTTACCTGAACAGTTTGAATCTTTTCATTAAGTTCAACAGACTCAAGTGCTGCAAATGCTGTTACAGCCTCCCATACCACAATGTTCCACACTGTTTCCAACAGCATTTTCACTTCATGTGCAAAATTACCATAGTCTTTTATGAGATTTAAATCAAAAGCTCTCTTACATCCACTACTTAAACTAGAACCAGTAGGGCATTTCCTCGCAAAGATTCCTTCCAGACTTGACCTTAGCTCATTGCTAGCTATGGAAGCTAAATTATTTTCCGCACGGGAAAAGCTGCACTCACCTAGGTCCCTTAGTGCTGCAGCCAGTGTCAACAGCACTACATTTACGGCTTCCTCTGTCCCAATGCCTGAATTCAACTTCACTCGCATTTTAGAATGCACCAATTTCACCTGCTCCCTCATAGTCCCGTGAACCTCAGGAATCTTCGAAACGGATTCAACCTTAACCTTACCCACCAACTTAGACCCATTAAGCAGAACTTTCATATCACTGGAGACACCAACTTCTTCCTTAGAGGTATGCCCATCTCCAGAATCCATCAAATTGAAGGCGGTTACATCAGCCTTCAACGCCTCACATGATAGCGCAGCAGCAAAATCCGCAAGCGCAGATAACGCCGCTGATTGGTGGTCCAAAATTGCAGAAATTCCAGGCAGAGTAAAGGAAAAATTCTTCAGCACAAAAAGCTCGTCCTCAGTCACATCGACTTCCTCGAATTCCAAATCCTGAGACTTCGAATTCAAGGCCTCTGCAATGCGTTCGGGCAGAAAAACACGGATGCCGGGCAAATTAGAGAGGAGGAGCTTGTTCAGAAGCACAACGAGAAAGGCCCTGCGATCCTCTAGGGTCAGAAACTCAGGGAAGATGATCTTGTGCTTGAAGGATGGCGGCGGAAGGCGCTGACTGGAGGAAAGTGAGGAGAGCCTATCGAGAGCAGAAGAATCAATGCGCAAATGAGCACGGCCACTGGCAATGGCATAAAGTGAGGAGGAAGAGAGAGACGAACCCTTGCCCCCAAGTGTCAACACAGAGATCTCACCCCTTTCCGCCATAGCTGCAGCCGCTCAATCTGACGGCGAGAGCAAAACGAGATGAGGCTTAACTGCAGCCTCAGTGGGAGCCAGGGGTTTCTAATTCATAGTATTTGCGGCCTCCTGGAATAAGATACTTTTAATGAGACCCGTCCGTCTTTTTCTTATTTAATACAAATTTAACATTAATTTTTATGTGAAAAGATGGTGAAAAAAGTCAAAGAAAAAAAAATTGGTGTAATTTTTTAAATATTTTTATTATTAAATTCTTAATTAAAATATAATAAATATATAATTTTTTAATAATAATAGAGTAAGTTATAATTTAATTAAAGATATATGTTATCTGTAAATTTATATATATAATATAAAATTATATATTTATCTGTAAAAATTATAGACTAGTTATATTATTAATAAAAAATTATGTATTTATATTTTAATATACAAATTTTATAATAAAGATATAAATAATTATATAGAATTTTAAAAAAGATACATAGTAATTTTTTCATATTTTTCCAAGATATTAAAATTCATGGTTTGTTTCCAGTTTTTGTCGGGTTATTATTTTGAGTTGCCATTTTAAAATTAGTTAAGGCTTCAACAGACAAATCAAAGCTACGAGAGAACAAGTTTGAGGTTACCATCTTGGATGTTTAACGAAGAAAACAGTTTTCAACAGACAAAGTATGGCTTCAATGAGTATTTCAAATGAGATTAGATCTAGGCCGACTGTGAACGAGTCAATCCCAGCCATTGATGTCCTAAAAGCTTCTTTCTTGAAAGCATGGCGTGTCAAATGCACCGTTCCTCTTCCTTCTTTCTTCAAAGCGAAAAATGCAACGTCGATATTCCTTCTTCGTTCACCAACAAAAAGTCGTCCACCACCGGTGTTCATCTCTCTTTGTTCTCAACGTTTCTAATCATGCTGCGACATAGACGAACACTACATTTTATGGTTGATGGTTGAAGGAAGGAATAAGGAACGTTGACGACTAGGTACCTTGAGAACAAAGAGATAAACACTGGTGGTGGTCCATTTTTTGTTGGTGAACAAAGAAGGAACATCCATGTTGCGTTTTTCACCCTGAAGAAAGAAAGAAGAGGAACAGTGCATTTGGCAAACCGTGCGTTCTGGCAAGAAGCTTTCAGGACATCAACAGCTGAGATTCCCATGTGCACAAAAGGCCCAGATCTAATCTTATTCGGAAAAAATAAAATAAAATAAAAGACATGAAACACATCATTTCATTTTACATGAAACGTACTGATTCATGGGCAGCACACAGTGCGCATATACTGCTTCATAAAATTGCCGAGACTGAGTTATAATTTTTTTTTATATATATATAATAGAGATTCATGATAGAATTTTATGACAGCATTTTTATTATTGTTGTTGTAAAGGCGTGAACCCAAACGTTAATATTAATTATCTTTACATAAGAGCTTAACGTGAAGTCTTGGGTAAATCCAACATGGCGAAAAGGTACCTGCTCTTCCAGACATTTCATTGGAACATAAAATTGAAGTGCAAAGTGAATTCTAGACCCAGTATTAAATGCGAATACTATGGGATCAGCATCAGCGGCAGCGAAAAAAAGTTGGTATTAAATGACCAATATGCAGCAATAAAATTCAACAATCCAAAACAAACCGCTAAAACACTATGAAATCAAGCCACATATTCTAAACCAAGAATCAAAACAGCACGCTATGGAGTAATAATGCGCTTAAAAAACTCTGATGGTCATTGAAGTTCTCTTCAGAATTATAGCGGACCACAAATGTAGCTTCCCAATAACAGTTTCACTTCAGAGGAATAAACCTTGATGAGTGGGTGGCACCAATACCAGGTCTACCATGCTTGACAGGCTTGTATGAAATTGAGAACTCTGCCAAGTAATGGCCAATCATCTCAGGTTTGATTTCAACCTGGTTGAAAGTCTTGCCATTGTAAACTCCAATAATGCTCCCGATCATTTCGGGTACAATAATCATATTTCGCAGGTGGGTGCGAACTGGTTCTGGCTTTTCACCTGGTGGAGCCTCCCTTTTCTAGAATTAAGTGGAAGGATGTATTAGAAAGGGTTATAAATTTTTAACCAATATCTTACAAAACGGTACCAGTAAATCCATTTCAAACTTCATCATGATATAAATGTTGTCACTTAAATGATAAGAGGTGCACGGATGTTAGAGAAAATTATGATATAAATTCTTTTACTTGAGAAGTAAACTTATTTGAAGAGGCAAACGCTGCCCTGCAAATATAAAAACATATCTCAAGAATGAGACTTCACGTTGATCTCATATTTCAACACAAGATATCTTACATAGAAAAACAAGTTTGAGTTGTAACTTTCAATTAGATAAAGAGAAAGCACTAGCACCCTGCCATCTTGTATCAGCTTCATAAGCAGAATAATTCTTGAAAAGAAGAGTACTCAAACTCAAGCTATCATACACAATTTACCACAAAGCCAATGCTAGGTCCATTGCAATAGCGTACATAATCATGTTTCCGGTCACTTCCTTAAGCTTTAGATAATATCCACTAACATAATATGTCAAAACGTACACCAAAAATTTCAACAGTTAGACTAAGGGCTGCAGCAATTCAATGTCTCATGCCAATTTTACAAATTAACATATATGTCCAATATGTATCAGATCCTCGTATTAGATATGAGGCAAGAGGATACCACACTGCACAACACTATTAAATTTTGTCACGTTGCCATGTCAGTGGTGTCCCGGGTCCAAGTTAGTTCAATCCCTTAATGTACTAGTTCAATCCACATGACTATACTTACCATTAATGAACATGCAGAATGTAAATAATAACAACTAAAAAAGGGATATGCAATATTCAATTCCAAGAAACAAATGAATATTTAAGATCTATGTGATGACCAGTCCTGATATTTTCCCAAAAATTCAACAAATTTAAGAACAATTACCGCCTTGCGCAGCTTCTTAATCAAGGCCATAGGCTTCCTCTTCAGCCCTCTCTGAAACCTGTCACAACAATACCGCCATAAACAAAGTAAACCCAAATCACGAATTACACTAACAGAAAACAAAAATACGTAAATCCAGAGTCCAGATGGGGTAGGGAGTTTAATAATACCTCCGGCGGGCGCGGGCATGGAAGAGCTTGACAAGCTCATCAGTGGACATGTCCAGAAGAGCGTCCAAGTCAACGCCTCTGAAGCTGAATTTCTTGAACGTTCTCTTCTTTGGCTGGCCTGCGGCAACATCGGCCTCAACGTCCGCCTGCAATACAGATTCATCACAGATTCAGTAATGCAGAGATGGAAATTGGAGAAAAATTGTTGAGATTAGCAGTTACCATGGCTAGAGAATCAAGTCGTGAGAGCAAGTGGCCGCTACGTTTTTTGGAGAAGTAGCAATTCTGCTACTGGACGTCCATTAGGATAAACCCAAGGCGAGATGAGCAAGGTGGCGCCAAAGCCTCATATGCTTACGTAACTAAATATGATATGGAATAAATTTATATATCGTTTATAGTATTTATATTTATCTACTTACTTATGTTTATATATAGATATATATAAATTCTTTAAATTTGAAATATTGTTTATAAGCACTACTGTTTTTAAATTTTTTTTCTTTTGACTCTTTTTTTTTTAAAAAAAATTGATTAATTGACATGAAATTTTATACATCTGAATAAGTCATATTTTAGTTATTATCAAGTTTTTTAATTAAATATAATAAATATATTATTTTTTTTAATAATAATATGATTTATGTAAAATTTAATACCTATTTATATTATTATTAAAAATTGATAATAAAGATATAAATAATTATAACTAATTTTTTTATATTATATTACAACTTAAGTTTACTTTTTATTGCTGGATTTAGGTTTTAATTTTTTTTTTTCAAGTTTATGTTTTATTTTTACTAATTTATTCAATGTGTTCTTTTCGTCTGCATCGTTATTTATTAGTATTAATAATAGTCCAGCATGGACAAAGTTAGTTCAAATCTATAATCTTATGTGACAAATGAGAATGAAATACACCCAGCAATGTGGATTTGCAACAATCAAAATCAATCGTGAAATGAAATTTACTTGATCTACCGCAACTGAAACAGAACTTTCGATTGTTAAGGAAAGAACCCATGTCAACAGAACTGTTTTGGTCTTTTTGTTTAAATTAAATTTGATTATCGGTTAGGCTCATTTAAAAATAAATTAAATTTATAAAAAATATATATATAATTTTTCAAACTCAGTCAGGACAGGCTCAAACTGAGTTAAAAACAGGTTGAGCTCAGCCTAATCCATTTTTAAAAAATAATTTTTTTAATATTTATATCTTTTTTAAAAAAAGTTAAATACTAAATATATTTATTTTATTATTTTTTGAGTTTACTTTTTTTATTTTAAATACTAAATAACTCCAAAAAAATATTACAAGAAATTTAAATAACTGAAATATATATAAGATAGTAAAACCTCTCAAAATAATATTTTTTTAATATATTATTGATTAATAATTTATTTTATTTGAATTATAATTTATTCTTAATAATATATTATGCAACAAATAAGAATAAAAATAATAATCATCATCATATATGTTATATAATTCTTTTTTATTTATATCTATAGTTATAAATAAATTTTTTAATAATATTATTTGTTTATATTATATGAAAAATAATTATAATACAGGTAAACTTAAACTTAGGTCGGGTTTTTAAAAAGTTCAAATTCGACCTGTTTTATATTTAAACTTTTTTAAAATATGATCATTTTATATTGAACCTTTTTTCCGACCTCACATCTATTTTTTTAAGTTTAGCCGAACAGATTTTCCGGCATATGATTAAATCTAGTTCAAATATAATTGTAAATTTGGATAAACTATGTCCATTAGGCTGATTTGATATGGCAAGAGAAAGTAGAAATGGAAAAAAATTTATATAATATAATATTTTATTTTTATAATTAGTATTTATTAATTATTATTTAATTATTAAAAATAAGGATAATAAAATTATTTTCTATTTCTAAATTTTTTTATTTTTTATTTTCTTACCTAATTGAGTAATGTTAAAGGTGTCTCACAATGGAAAGAAATTAAATAAATTAGTGAAGATAAAAAATAAAAATGAAATGAAAAATAATTGAGAACAAAAATTAAAACTTGAATTGTGTGAGGCATTTGCATTTTGTCCTTGTCTTCACAACAAAAGTACAAAAGTTTACGTTTTTCTTTAGCC
Organism: Erythrophleum ivorense; assembly: GCA_026724425.1. NCBI lineage: Eukaryota > Viridiplantae > Streptophyta > Magnoliopsida > Fabales > Fabaceae > Erythrophleum > Erythrophleum ivorense. Next base: position 49,776,367 of record JAIUCV010000009.1, read on the forward strand.
CAATTTTTCTGACTGTACTGGCCCAATAAGAATATATTCGATGATAATCAACAGTATTGTCTATTGCCCCCACCAAAAAAAAAAATGTGTCTGAGAAGTGTTTGAATGTTTAGTTTGGCTTGATTTTAATTCATGTTCATTTTTTTTAAATGGTTTAATTTTTTTATTTTAAAATGTTTGTATGATAATAAAATTTGAATATGACTTAACTCAAATATTTACAATTATGGACTTGCTTTTCATTTTCTTATTCTTTTTCAAATAATGATTCATTACAACTTACAAATTATTTTTTCTTTTAATCATCAGTTATCTAAACAATTAACCAACTATTTAAAAAAATATCAAATTATATCTTATACAAAAAGTTGAACAATCAATTTTGATTTGTTATTCATGGTATAATTCTTCATTTATATATGTATTGTACATTAAATATGTATAATAACTAAATTTGTTGATTTTAATAAGAAAGATTAAAAAAAGTTTGTTCTGATTTTGTTTTAACCAAACCATATCGCTAAAAGTCAAAAATTAAACCAAATGTATTCAATTTTTATTTATAAAAAGCCAATTTAAACCTCTTTTTTTTAATTTTGATCAATTTTTATCAATTTAATTTGATTCAATCAATCTAATCAACACTCATAATCATGTCATGGAAGTTGGCCTGCCCATTTAAGCACGTCCATCACATACTGGTCATAATAGGTCCTGGCAGTCCTTACTTTTGGCCTATAGTCCATTTTAATATTTAATTGTTAATTAATAAAAAAAATTTATGCCAAAACACAAAAGTTTCAACAAAAAAATTATATTAGCTCTCTTGGATTGCTGTTCTTTAAAACAAATTTTAATTTTTAAGAACCAAAAATAATGTACCTGTTTGATTTCTTGTTTTGAGAATAATTTTTTTATTTTCAAAAACTAAAAAAAACCGTTTGAAAGTGTTGTTTTGTTCTTAAAAGGAAAAAAAAAAAAAAGAATAGGCACCTGGAACCAAAAATATAGAACACCTTTTTGTTGTTTTTATACTCTCATTCCCCAAAACACTGATAAAAGGAGAACATTTGTACAGAACACCTTCACATTTGCTTGTTAACAATGACCTAACCTTCGAGGTTCTGAGGTTGCAGGCCTAGGCACCATACCCATTGCCCTCTTCTTCTTTCCTTTTATAAACCTTTTTTTTAATGTAATGGGCATTTTATTCTTCTTTGACTTCTTTTAGACCATTCAACCTTACTTATATTGAGTGAATGTGTATGAAGGCTTATTGCCTAGTGTCTTAGTAAGCCCTATGTTTCTTTCTTACTTCTGTGAGCCGAGTCTTTTTCTTTCATTATAATTTCCTAATATGACATGCATTCCCTTAATAAAATTATCATACTAGTGTTGAGAATTTTAAGGGAAGAAGTTACATTTATTATTGACTCATATGCATATAGGCAATTGGTTGGTTAAAATCAATAATTAATGTGTGTATAGTCGAGCCCAATGAATCAAACGTGTCACATTCAAAACTCAATCCTATTCCCTCATTCTTTACACATTTACTCCCTTTAATTCAAAATATAAATCACTTTTAACAGATTTACGTTTTTTTAAAAAAATTAGTTATGTTCTCAAACTTTTCAAATATTACCATGTCTTTCCAGCCTTACTCCTGTAGTTAATACAGTTGTTACCATTAAATGAAGGATTTTTAATACAACTGTTGCCATTAAATGAAGGGTATTATGAGAAAAAAGTAATAATTATTGCTAAGTGACTTATATTTTGGACTAAAATTTTTTTCTTTAAGTAACTTACATTTTTTATCGAATGGAGTAGCAATCAACATTATTTCAAGTATAGCTAGCAAAAGCCAGCATATAGCCATGGCTTTAAATACATTTTATATATATGCTAATTTGAAGTTTAGACCTTGTAACACATGGACACTTTTGAGGCTTCTTTTTTGGTTGGAAAATCAAACGCACACGTATATGCCAATTTTATCATTGTCAATTTCACTACTAACCTATCAATTTCAGTTACAATTATGAGTTTATTGAGCTGAAACTGAACGGCCAATTGCAACCCATTATATATCAGTTTCTCAAATTTGAGCTTTTGTATTTATCTTGACCGAGAATTGGACTTTACTGATTTTTCATGTTTATCCCCATCGGCAAGAACAATCAACATACCCACCACCATATGCCTCCATCACCCAATTGACTAAACATGAAGTGAAAAAATGAAAAGCAGAGATAACTTGGTGAAATTTTGAATTTTGTGAATGCAGGAACTAATGCCCAACTTCCTCCTCCTTTCCATTCTCTTCTCTAATCATCTTTTCTTTTGCATTTAATTATATTATAAACCCCTATCCATATGAAAAACATGATGTAATTTTGTTTGACCTCCATCTTTGATGCTTGTTCTTGTCTTTATGGCTGCTGTCCGATTGATATATTACAATTTGTTTGCCTTAAATGTAATTTATAGGAAGATATCTTTTTCTCTGTTTGTTCCTCTTTTTTTTTGGGCTGTTATTGTTTCAAATTACTTGAATTCCTTGAGTTTTTGTCTTTAATGGGAATCCTTCATGTTAGGAACAATTATTCTAACTATATAAAAAGTAAAAATCAAGATACTTAATATAAAAAATAACATAAATATCTAATTTTACTAGTAATCCATTATTAGATTTAGGAATTGTGCTTGGACCTTCTCTGCATTTAATGTTTATGACTAACTTATTGTATTGAATATAAGATTAGAATTAAATACAATTTTTTTTATATTTTTGCTACTAAATTTCTTAATTAAAACATCATAAATATATAATTGTCTAATAATATCATGACAAGTGTATAATTTAATTGAATAACTATATAATTTTTTGTAAAAATCATACATTTGTCATGATATTATTAAAAAATTATATATTTATCATATTTTAATTAGAGAATCTGATAGTAAAGATAAAAAAACTACATATAATTTTTTTTTAAAATATAATTGCATCTACATATTTTGTTATGCATGCGGCAAGTATGGCAAAAGTTTGTTATCATATGATGCCAAATGACCTTGCAATTTGGTTATGCCAGATCTGCAACACTCAGGTTGCCTATTGTATTGCATACATTGCATATAGGAAGCGCAGCATGGGAATGTATGTATGAAATTAAGGCTATTTTGAGCATTCAAGCAAGCCATGACTTGTTGGCCCAATGGTCTCTCAATCCTCTTATATTTGATGATTTTAAAAGCCCAAGTTAGATAAAAGTCTACTCATCAAATATTTTTTATTAATGCTTTTTTATGTATCTTGCAGAAAGTATGTAAAACTTTTTGTGAACTCTGCTTTATTTTATCTATTTGCTAAAAAGTTAAAAGTTGTCTCTATCTCTATATTGGGTCTCTGTCTCTGCTTTGTTTATAAAGTTAACTCCTCTCTTTCTTATGATTCATTGAAAGTATAAAAGACAATTTGTTTTATAAAGTTATCTCTGCCTACTCTTCACCTGGATGTGCTTGCCAAAAGCAAAAATTATGAAAGAAACTCTTTGCTGAATGATTGAAGCATCTATGAATATCTGCCCAGCATGCAAAAACATTCAGCTACTTCTTGGGCTACTCAGATGCTATTGAATTTCAATGGTCAAAACAGAAGGAGATGGATTAACGACTAATTTTTTTTAGTATATATAAGAAGTAGCTCTATTTGTCTTACTAACTAGAAAATACAGGAGAACCTGCTTTCCCTTCATAATATTTCTGTGATCTTGCTATTGCTAAGTGTTTAGTTCATTTGACTATTGAGAGTCTATTTTGTGATTTACACTAATCTGTTGGTCCTTGTAAAAAATTTTAATATTGTAACAATTGTGAGAAAGAAAGAAAAATTTGTGTATAAGCTGTTGAGTTTATAAAAGTTTTAGGTGAGCTTGAAAACCTAGTATCTTTGTTATGTACTCAGATTTAACATAGTGGAAATCTCTTGTTATGTATCAAGGTAACTAGACGTAGGTCTTGAGGACCGAACCAGAATATATCATGTGTTTTCCTTCTTTTACTTCACTTTTTATTCTGATTCAGGCACTGTACTAAAACCTTGTTGATAATATTTTGTTTTATCTCCTTGATATTTACTTCTCAGTTACCCTTTAGAAAATTCTATCGACTAGATTTTAGTCTATTTATAAGATTTTTGGGTTCTTAACAGTTTTGCTTCAATTATTATTTTTTAATGTAAAAGCACCTATTCACCCACTCTAAGTGTATTCTTCATGACTAATAATTGAAGCTAGATTTATGTTCATGTTTGGTTGATACGTAGCTAGGTCAACGGAGATTGGCTTGTGCCCATATATACTAGTATTGCAGGTGGATAGAGAAGTACCAATTTAATTGATAATAGCTAATGCACTGTGCTTTATTATGGGAGTACAAGAAGAATGCATATATCACACAAAATATCTAATTTTTTGAAATGCTTATCTCATTTTCAGTCCTGGGTCTCCTGACCTCTTTAAGAGGAAAGTGATGGTGTAATGTATCTCATCAATAGCTTATAACATTAATGTATCTCCTTGTCTGTATGATACAGTCAGCAAGAAACTTAGTGTGCTTGGATGGATGATTGAAACATAGTGTGGGACCAGATTTGCTGCCCTATTCCTGACTTTGGGACATGATTGAAGTTCCTTTATGCTATTTTGGGTTCCCATAATTTGTGGGTATGATAATTGTGGTCTCATGCTGATTGTATGTGAAATTGATTCATGATGCTGATTATAGTTGAGCAACATGTCTTGGTCTTCTGAGTTCATTTCTTGGTTGCACTGATATTGTTGATAGACAATATAATTGGCTAGTCTATACACGGGTGCCTATGCTGAAAAGGACTATTTTTATGCATTTCTCAAGACTATTCTACCAGTAATTCTATGCAGGGCAACTTAGGTGAAATACATTGTAGCTTAGGCTAATTATAGACAAAGCTAGTGATGATTTAATACAAGCCAGATGAAGCCAATTTAAACTAGTGATGATTTAAGAGCATGATGTAAACCTTGTATATCTATTATAAGACCAGTATATTCATTGTAATGTCCACGGATTTTTTATTGAACAACGCAATATATCATTTGAAATAAATTTGCAATTTGATTGAATTTGATCCAAGGCCTTTGTACCGGTCTATCTAATTGGATGTGGCTACGTTATAATAATTTTACTTATTGAACATAAACATACACTATTTATATAAATGTTATTATTAAAACTTTGTTTAAAACAATGTCAAATTAAGTTTTAACTATATCCATTTTATCTTCATTCTATCTAAAATTTATTATTTATATTAGGTTATAAATATTATATGAATGTTAAATTATTGTAAAAAAATTGTCAATATTAATTACATAAAACAAGTGAATTGAACAATGTTTTGTTTTCATATTTTCAAATATTGTTTCAAAACAAAGGATTCAAACTTTTTTTTAATTTCTTATTTTCAAAGCTTGTTCTGAAAAACAATTTAATAAATTGTTTCAAAAGCATAAAAACAGAAAATAGAATCAAACGGACCCAATGTTTTTGGGTTGTTTTCGATTGTATTTTAAAACAAAAAGAATAGAATAATTGTTTATTGGTATGTCCGCGCTTTGTTTCCAATCCAGCATATTGCATCAAATCATAAGTGAAATATGACATAGAAACTCTTGTCAACTCCATTAACAAAAATGGGCAAATAATTTTAAATATAAACATGTGGAAGTTCAGGGAGTATTTTCTAATTTTTATAAATTAGAGAGTATTTGTAAATAAGTAATAATTGAATAGAGATATTTACATTTTTTCCTGTACATATATATAAGGCAGTAAGAACAGAAATCCCAATGAATTCAAATTTAAAGAATAAACCCTCATGTTCACAAATCTCAGACCCTCAAAGACCTTTATTCAAACAGACTTTATTCGAACATGACTTTATTCCTCTAAAGAAGTAAAAAGATTTAAATTGGAAAAGTTAGAAAACTTATTACAAAAGTATATACAAAAGATATATATATATATATATATATATATACATATAAGCTAACCATTGGCCTAAATTCTTCGAAATTAGTTAATATTATAGAAAAACTAGAAGAACAATTTAGTGAAAATCAAGAAGACTTTACCATCAATAAAATGAAGACATTAAAACAAACAAGAAATTATCACCAAACAAAAAATTATTATCTAAGACCAAGTTTTTCAAATCTTTAGTTTGAAAAAAGATCGCAATTTATGGCTTTAAATTATGATGGATTTAATATCTTTGAATGGAATTTAGATGGTATGAAATCATGAAGTTTGATCAAGAAATGACTATGGCTGTTATGGCATATGGGACAAAAGGAAATTCAAAACAAGACATATTCACGAAAGCATTCTGTGGATGGTAAGACAATATTATTATTCAAGAACAGAAAGTAATCATACGCAATACAGATACATATGAAAGAGATGAACAAGGTCAGGCCACTTCTATCAACGATAGCCTAACATAATTACTTTAATTAAATATTTCATAAGATATCTAACTCAGAATCAAGAAAGACAATTCACTGCCTTTGTGAACTTAACTTGTTCAACATCTTTTGACTTTATATTGCATAAAGATAATATTACTCCAAAAGCTTATTTTAGGCTTGGTGGAAATGCAAAATTTTGGAAATAAAAATTTATATTTGGACTTCCAAAGCTATTTGCAGAAAAAGTTAGAGATAAAATTAGGTCAAAAATTTAATGGAACCATTCCTTATAATAATCTTACTTAGGGCTAAATAATCAATATAATAAACATTGTAGGATTAAAATTATGCAATGATTTTAAGTTTCAAAGAAGATGCGTCATGAAAAACAGTTAAGAAGAAAAGAAATAGGGGTCCGTGTGTTTGTGTTATTAACAAGTAAGTTCAGTTTTTCATGTTGCCATTGTCACTTGAATTTATATATTCGATTCTTTATCATTAATTCATTATGATTTTTATTTGTTTTTGATAGGTTGCATATGGTTGTTGGGTTGTTATTAGTACGTCGCTGATGTTGTTTTTGGACTGATCAATTGTGGTGTTTAGCGATCAAAGCCTCGGAATATGATGTTGTATTTAATTTTATTTGATGAACTTTTTGTTTTCAGTATAAAACTTGAATTATTTGTAGTTAGATTAAATTCAAAGTTGCGTTAAATATTCTTTATGTAAATTATATTGTTGAAAATATTTATTTTTATGGTTTAGATTAAAAAAATATTTAATTTCAAAATTTAGAATCTTATAAATTTTGTTGCCTCCAGTTTTATACAATCTGATATGAGATACCATGAGGTATATCATTCAAATTACAACTACTTCTTTCTCTATAATTCTCCGTGTCTCTCAGTAACCAATCCCCCTTAATCTTCTGCTTCTATAAACAGTTTAAAAATAATCTATTGAACATTTTCTACCTACGTGAACTAGCCAACTTATTCTTCATTAACTTTAATTAGACTTAGCCAAAGCTACGTCCTCCATTCGTTGCTGTGAGGTAATTAGCCTATCAACCAATATATCCAAGGCTTCCTTCATCCACCAATGCTGACAAACTCCTCTGGCTTCAGCAACAGTCATCTGCACAGAGAAATTATGAAGAAAATAAGGATAATTCTCAACTGCAAATTAAACTAGTTAATTAAGCATTCAGATAAGGAATGATTAGATCCTAAACATACCCATAATCTTCGTCGTACATGTTTCTCCGGCCACAGATCAAGTTGCTCCTTGACAAACAATGGGAACATGTGCCCTTCATAGTATGTGCCATATCTCTTACTAATGAAGCTCCATTGTCCCAACTCAGACTGCCACATGCATATCAAAGTTACATTTCAGTTTCATTTCAAACCAGATTTTCAGGTTTCATTAATGGTCATCAGAAATTATAATAAAGTTATTTGTTGGTCTTCACTTTCTATACCTCAACGAGTCCGACGACCCCAGCTTCTTCAAGGGACTCCCTACAAGCTGCCTCTTCTACAGATTCATCGAGTTCCCAGCCTCCCTGAAAATAGATAAGCAGGATGTTAATGTCTTAATTTGGACAGTATTGATCCACAACAAGCACCAGAAGTCTTGTTCTGATCTCTTTAACTATGTCCAGGATGCAAAAGTACCTTTGGGAACAAGAACTTTTGACATTTCTGTGAACTAACGAGAAGCACTTCTAATTCATTGCTCATATTCCCATCAATGTCTTCTTTATATCTGTAAGGTATGCACCTGCAGAATTTGACATTTTGATGACAGTAAGTAAACGAAAGCAAAGCCACAAAAATAATCAATGAAATAAAGAAATTGAGCTGAGAATAAGAAGGGCCAAGATCAGCAAATTAAAGAGCACATTTATGAGTAAGAATGACCCCATTTCCATTCATTCATGATGATAATAGAGGGGCCCACCCGACGCCAACCAATTCAACACAAACCCACGTGAAAAATAAGGAGAAAGTTTGGCAGACGCATAAAAACAAACACTTGGGAGACATATCGAATCAAAGAAATAAAATCTCACAGAAGAACTTCAAAAACCTAACTCACCCCACAACTTGGCGGCAACCCATATTATTGTATCTCTGCAACTCCCTTCCCGAGCGAGACATCAAGCAAACCATGTTTCAAAAAAGACTCGATTTTTCACTCACAGAGAGATTAATTTGAAGGAAACACGAGGACCCAGAGAGAAAAAAAAAAAACAAGAAGATATAGAAGAGGGAAAGTGGGGTTTGTGATATTTATATGATGATATATTTATGTATGATTTGCAGGTGAGGCAAAAGAGAACAAGGTGCGGACATGAAGAGTATGGATGAGAGGGGACCATATTTATAGAAAAGCTACCTTGAGGAGAAAGGGGGGGTGCGTGTGTGTCTTTCTATTCTCAGTGCTCAAAGCAACGCAAACAACTACCAAGATGTAAAATAATAAAACGCGTAATTGTCGCCTTCCAGGATGTACCTAGCAAAAACACCGACCGATAGAATAGAATACTTGGGTAAAGATTAGGATTGACTATTGAGGCTTCTCTGTTATTTGGCCAACTAGGGATGATTCGATATGCAGAAAGTAAATATGAAAATAAAAATAAAAATAAATAAATAATATTTATATTCTTATTTAAAGAATAATAAAATAAAAAATTATTAAATAATAATTACAAAAATATAATAAACACTGTAAAGAAATCAAAGAACCAGATGCAAACGGCCGCAAAATATTAGTCATTTTTCTGTAGTCACATGCTGATGATTCCATCAGCTGGCGTATCTAGAATATTTTAGTGTGACTTCATTTTCGTTTTTGCTTTTTCTTTTAAGTTGCCAACAGCACTATTTTGTTTAAGAAATAATTTCTTGGCAAATCTAAATTATAAAATGTTAAATTGAATAATTAAAAAATTTACAAATTTATTAGACAACTAATATACAAATCTTATCCAGAAAATATATAAATAATAAATATTTCTGAAAGTACTATATCAGTGGTCAAAAATATTATAAATCTAGTAGATAATTTAACCATTTACTATATAATAATAATAATAATAATAATAATAATATTATTATTATTATTATTATTATTATTATTATTATTAGTTGTTTTCTTAACGCAGTCTACGTTAGTGTACACGGCTTGGGAGAATGAAGATCAACGAGTTGACTTTGGAGAACACGTTGTCTACTTGCAATGCATGGCGTCGGGCATAAAGAGAGATTGTTATAAACAATCCTATCAGAGGTTTTGACCTAAGCGCGTGCATGGTACTTGCTAGCCTTAAATGGAGATTTATTAAATATTTATAATTTTAAAAATATTATTGTCTTTTAAATATGTGATATTGATGGTATATCTGTCGATCCACTTTTGGAAGTTAAAATTAATCCTCATACTTAGTTTAAACTTGGCAATAATTTTTGTTTCCTTGACGTATTAGATTTGTCAAATTTTTCAACAATATTAAAGTCCTGGGTTTCAAAAAATAAGAACCAACCAAAAACTCCACAAATATATATATATATATATATATATATATATTTTAAGATAGAGATATACAATCTTTGTTACTAAGACGAAATGAAAATTTGAGAAAATCTTTTAAATATGTCATGAACGACAAATTAAAAGATTAGATAAAATGAAAAAGAAAATTGCAAAAAAAAAAAGTATAGATAAATAATTTGTCATATTTACTATAAAAATATCTGCATGAGAATATTTATTCATAAAATGTTAAAAAAAAGAAAATGAGAAAAAATGAAGAAAATAGAGAAAAGAAGAGAGGGAAGAATTGTATTAAAACACTAAAAAATTACACAGAAGGGTATAATAAGAATACCACAACATCAATGTTAAGGAACAAAAGTACTATATATTACTTGTCTAGTATACAGAATACAAAAAATATATATTGACCAAAAAATATAAAAAAAAGTTGATTTTGAGAATAAAAATGACACTTGGGCCCTATCTTAAGATAGTAATAAAAATATGCTAAGTAATAATATTAAAGATATAATAGATATTATATAATAACTATGTTAAAAAAAAAATACATTCATGTTGAATAAACTAAATCGCCTATACAGTTTTGACGTTAACATATATTGGTGTCAGAGACTTGTTGCTCTTGTTAAAAGCTTTAGGTTGATGGAATCTAATTTTTAATTTTTTCAAAGAGAACGAGATTTTTTTTTAATATTATTACTCAATGAGTGTGTACTTTAATATATCGTTGTTAAAACCTGTTTATCAAATTTTTGATAGGTATTGTATAATCTTAGTTTATTTATTATATGTACCATATACATACCAAAAATGTGCTAGATGAAGGACGTGACATGTGAGGATGACAAGTTGGAGAGGAATCAAAATTTTCCAACTTGGACCAAATTTAAAGTTCAAAAAATAGTTAAATTATATGCTATACTATACTATATATAGTGGTTTGTGTGGTCCCACAAAATATAATTTCCGAGGCATGTTTTAAATGCATATAAAAATTTAACGAGTAAGAATAGAGTGAGATTCTATACTCAATTTCGTGGCGTTTTCATCCACAGCTCAGATGTGAAGCTGTTGGGTGGCTGCTATTCCTAGTTGATAAAACGTTTTTCTGGATAAACGCAGTTTAGTTTGATTTGATTTTAGTTCACAAAACAGTTCATATTCTTTGTAATTGAATAATCATATATGTCAAAAAGTTAATAACTCATATATGGTATAAATTTTACTATTTTAAATTAAAGAAATTAATGTTTTGATTTGGACCTCTATTTACCCTTTTTTCTCTCTAAATTATGCATTTGATTTAACATCATAACCGTAAATAAATTATGCAATATATTTTCCATTAATTTTTTTAACTTTTAATGTCTATATATATATATATTTACATATCTAGAGAAGTGTGTAATTTTCTTTAAGCATGTAATTAAATTCTTTTCAATTTCTATAAACAATATTTTGCATGGTAGCCAAACCCGAAAGTTTTACTTTTTATACACAGACAATATGTATAATTAATGTGTCTCACATTGCACAATTAATCATTGAGACTAAAAATACTAGGGTTTTATTAAAAAAATGATAATGTACTTAATTTATATTGGGGATGAACTTTTCTCTTAACAACCACTGCATAATATTCTTAAAAAAAAGGTTTATTTATACCGTTGAAAACTGTCATAAGCTTTCAGAATCAATTAACTCAAATACTCTATATGTATATAATCTATGAGAAATTAAATTAAACAATATAAAGAGTCAAATTGAAAAGGCAATCCTATAAAAAAATTGAATTGAAAAAATAATTTTATAAAAGATTAAATTAAAAAATATATTTTTTATAAAGGGCCAAAATAATTGTACTCAATAAATTACAATATAAAATTAAGTCAACTTTTTTAATTAGTGATATTATTAAATAAATAATTTTTAAAAGTTGCACTTATCTGGCTTCAAAATCTGTTATAATTCCACTAATAAAAGGGACGAGAGAAATACGTATGGGGAAATTTTTATGTATATTTGGAGGGAGGAGTGAGAAACATAATGGTGGGTCTCACATGGGGATGGAATAAGGAAAAACGCGGAGATATATTCAATAAGCATGGGAATATATATATATATATATATATATATATATATATTAACAGTGATATAAATTTGGACGGTTTAAGTTTTAATTAATTTTTTAATTTTAAAAAAATAAGATAAAAATACATTTTTAATTTTTATTGGATAAATTGATTTGATAGAAGTTAAAAGGTTTTTTGGTTTTATGGTTTACTTTTTTAAATATAAATAAATAAATAATTAGAATTGACAAAAAAATAATATTTAAGTTACCTGTGTATGAAGTATTCAAGTCTGCTTCAAGCATCCGGATGCTTTCAATGCAAACACACACCGCACGCGTGGTGAGTATTCTTTTCACGTCCCCATTATCCCTTTCTTCAAACTAATATCACCTAACTACCTATCAACAGAACAACCAACTCATCACTTTGAAATTTCAACTTATTTTACACCTATATATATATATATATAACGGCTGGATTTTTTAGAATGGTAGAGAGAAAAATATGTTTCATTCAAATATGAATATTTTGATATTTTTTTATTAGGAGCAAAACACCGTACGTATCAACATTTAAAAACTGAATTGATAAAATATGCATCTTCTTCTTTTGAATGAAATTTCAGTTGGCTGAAAAAAAAAAGGAGAATATTGTTTTAATTAATATTATAAAATATTTCAACTTGTATGTAGTTTTGACCTCTTTCAACTGAGAATTTAAACATGTTGATATATAAAGAAGAAGAAAAATCATCATGTAATCCTTCATGATCAAATAGTATATATAGATTTGTAAGTACTTAAATATTAAACACTTACCAAAGGCAACAAAAGTCAATCTATTTGTACATAACTTAACAATATATTCTTCATCTAGAACATGAACTGCAAACTTTGATTTATTTGCAGCACCCTGAAATAATATTATTATTCAAGGACAATGTTGAAATGTATATACATCACTTACAATTTACATATTATATTTCTATTGAAAAATCTAACAATAAACCAATTTTAACTAAGTTTGTCCCATTTTCAAAACTCATAGCTGCGAAAAGGTCTAGTAATTGACTCAAGTCTGTGTACTCTAGCTATGGGCTATCTGGAATTGGCTTATAGTCCAAACTGCATGTTCAGAAAGTTGTTAAACCAATTTCCTTTGCTTTTTTCCTCTTTCTTTGCATTTGGTCCTATAATCTTCATATTAATTGAATGCAAAATTGGAAATTACCTATCTTTAAAACAATATTCATGTATTACTAGACTATTATTAGATCTCTCCTGTTTGAAACAATGTGCGCCTCCGAATCCTTCTTCCTTAGCTGTTCTCTGTTTTTTCAACTATACATCAGGACAAATATATGTATTTTTGACTAAATTAATTATTTAGTTTTTAAAGATTATTTTTTATTTTAGTCTTTCAAAAGTATTTTTCATAATCAAAATAATCCTTTCATTCACGATTATTTGACAGATTTGCTAATGTTACATAAATAGAAGTTTATGGGTCTATTAACTCATAATCATTAATTTGAACTTACCTAAGTGGCACCTTTAAAAGGGTGTCAGTTGGGCAAATTTCACAGAATTAAGAAATTGGCAAAATGATATCATTTTAAGAAAAATAAAATTTTGTAAGCAACATTGTTTTGAGAAAAAAAAAATTCATTGATAAGTTTAGATTATAAATTAGCGACTATATTAATTTTCATTTATGTTACACCAACAAATTTCTTAAGTTCATTAAATAGAAAGACTATTTTCATTTTGAAAAAAAAAATCTTTGAGAATTAAATTTGAAGATTTTATCTTTGGATGATTAAATTTAAAAAGAGAATAATTTTTTAAAAACGAAATCTTTAACTTACCCTATACTTTTTTTTTCATTATATAATATTATTGTAATTTCCTTAAAAAAACCTGCTCTTCTACTTTTGTCCTCGTTGATGATCAAGATTGGGCTAATTCTAATACCAAAAGAGGCAAATTTTATGTATTATAAGTCTTGTCAGGACTTAAAAAGTAGATTACAATCTCCTAAAGTTATTAAAAAAATAGATATTTACTCTTATTTGTTTTCAATTTAAATTAAATTTTTTTTTCAGAAATCTATAAAACTTACACTAAAATTCTGATTTTGCCAAAGAAAAATCACATTATTTTTTTCAATATATAAAGAAAATCAATTTTGTGATACTTTATCCAAATTTTCAGCTATCCTATCATGTGTGGGAGTCTTAAGTGGCAATAACACCTACATTTTAGTTGGTAAAAGTTTAATTATGTTAGAACATAAATTGACTTTTTGGTGATTTGTCATACTTTGGATTAAACTGCTGAGAATTTTTTGGGGAAAAAAATAGCTCCTAATGATAGGAGGGCATATGAATTTCGTTAACCATTGTACCATATATCATTTTTTTTTGATAAATTATTCTCTCATTTTTTTCAGATATAGTAAAATTATATATATATATATATATATATATATCTATTTTAATAATATATACTAACTCTTTGGAACCAACAAAAAAATTAAAATATTCTCAAAGATAATATTAATCTTTATTAAAAAATATTTTTTAAAATTTTATTTTTATGTTATTTGTTTTGTGTTAAAAATTATAAATTTAATTTATTATTAAATTTATGACAATAATTATATTTATAAATATATTTAATATACATGTTATTGTTGAAATAAAATATCATTAATTATTATCTTATAACTGGTTATTCTTAAAAGTATTTGTGAATATGTTTATTGTTGTTAATAATAATTTATTTTATTAATCAAATGATTTTATAATTTACTAATTTTAAAAATGAGTATTTAAAGTGGTTAAATATATATTTATTAATTGTTGCATTATATAAATAATACATATAAGAATATTTTAGTAACAAAAAAAAAGTGGGTTATCTTTTGTTACAAAAAAGATAAATATAGTATTTTTTTTTTCAGTGAAAAAGAAGAATAATTTTTTTGAAATACAAATAAAAATTATGTAATTTAAATATATTTGGAAATAGTAATTTACTCCTTTTTTTTTTTGGTATAAGCCAAAACTTAAAAAAAAAAAACTTAGTATAGTTAACATTGCTCAATTAAAAAATAACACTATTGAATTACTCATAATATATGGACAAAGTATCCATCAATTGATTAGTAGGAGATAGTTTGGAATAGATGTACTCAAATTTACAAAGGATTTTAGGAAGGAAATAGATCCTCTACTGCTTATATTGTTGTTGCAATTAAGAGAGATTAAAAAAAAACAAATGAGATAAATAAATTTAATTTAAAATTAAAAAAAAATTAAAAATTAAAACACCTTCAGTTTCTCTTCCAACAGCATAATAGCACAATACCTTTAACTACAGAGAATCTACTCTGTTTTAGGAAACTTTTTCACAAAAGCTTATAGCACCATGAAACTACATAGTTGGTATTGTTGTGGGTTAGGTAAAGCCATGACAATTTAAGGACTTCAAATGTTAGTATGTACATTTTGTATAGATTTTCTTTCTTTTTTTCTATTTTATTAGGAAACAAAGTAGACTTTATAAAGTATAACTATAAGGTTTCAATCATTTAGATACAACCAAGTTTTTTGTTCCAATATAATTAGCAAGATTATGGTCTAATTTTGGGTTATAGAGACACATATGACTTGTCGATTGCTTGATATTTTCCCCCGTTAAATTCACTTAAAAGTTCTTATCAAGGTCAATGTTTGTATATTACTTTTGCATATGGATATTTTGAATTGTTTAATCTCTTTATTTTATATGATGGTTTAAAATGATTGTATTGACTATTAATTAGCCTTGGTTAGCTATTGATGATTTTAATCAAATTGTTTACGCACAAGAAAAAAAGTTGTGTTTATATGATTCAGGATAGGACTCAATTTTGAGAAATGATAAGTAGTTATCAGTCTATAAATATTAAACCTAATGGAATATGGTGCACATGAACCAATAATAGGCAAAGAGAGGATCAAGTTTGGGCTTATTTAGATGAAGTTTTATGTAATCCATAATTTCTTAATCTATTTTCGCATTCAGGCTTACAAACCCTCATTATTGTAGCTTTAAATCATGTCTTTTTGATCTTTTTATACTAATGTATTCTCTCAATTTAGGAAACACCCATTCCATTTTGAAACTTTTGATTTAATCTTCCTCAATGTAAGCCTATTATAAATACCACTTGGAACAAATAGGTGCCAAGTTCTATTGTATATAGAGTTGCTAATAAGTTAGTTAATTTGGGAAAATCATTACAAAAATGGAATAAGTCTCAAATCAATCATATTAAACAAAATATTAAACAGTTAAAAGATAAATTAAATTAGATAGCAAACTCTTCCAATGCAACATAGACAAATTATGAGAAAAAATGTAAGTAAAAGCTGGAATTTTGGTATGATTGTGAAAAGGCTTTATGGGCTTAAAAAGAGAAGACATGCATGGTTAGTGCAAAGTGATAGGAATATGACATATTTCCACAATCTAGTTAAGACATAAAGGGTTAATCAACATTTATCAAAATTAAAGAACAATTCAAGCAATTGGATGCATGATATGAATCAAATTGAAAATATGATGGTCAGTTACTTCCAACAAGTCTTTAATACTAAATCAAGCACATCAGTTGAAGAGATTGTACAGGAACTACAATCAATAAATATTCCTTGCCTTTTTGCTACTCTTATTCAACTCTTTTTAAACACGATAATAATGGAAAAAATTTAAGCAAGCAGTATTCTAATTAAAAGCAAATAGTGCACATAGACTGGATGGATTCCATGCTAAGTTTTATTAGAATTACTAGGATGTAGTGAAAGATGATATAATTAGAATGGTAGTTAGACTTTTTTATCATGGGTTTTTTACTAAAATATCTGGATTGGTCATATATTATTCTTATTCCAAAAAGTGATACTTTTTAATCTCCTAAGGATTATAGACTCATCAATTTATATAATGTCATTTATAAGCTAATTTCAAAAATACTCTGTAATAGATTAAAAGAAGTGTTAAAAGATACTATCACACTAAATCAAAATGCACTTTTATTAGGAAAATTGATCTCATATAATATTATTTTGGCCTTATAATTGCTATGTAAGTTAAAGAAAGTAAAGGCAAATAAGATTAGATGGTGTGCTTATAGATTGGACATCACAAAAGCATATGATAAGGTCTCATGGTCATTCTTAAAAGCAGTATTAGGAAAAATGAACTTTCCATAAAGATGGATCCTTTTAATTATGCAATGTATCACTATAGTTGCTTATCAAGTACTTGTGAATGGTCATGTAATGAACATTTTTACTCCTAGACAAAGGCTAAAACAAGGTGACTCCCTCTCTCCATATCTTTTTTCTGATAGTTTCTAATGTACTATCATGTATGATTCATAAAGCATAACAAAATAAAAAATAGTCAAGAATTAAAATTGCCTAGGATTTGGAACATATTTCACATTTGATGCATATAGATGATACCTTGTTATTCTTTAAAGCCTATGAATCCATGTGCAACTTGGTATGAAGTGTTCTATCTCAATATAGTCGAATGTTAGGTCAATGTGTTAACTCAATAAAATCAATCATTATTTGTAGTCTTTGTGTTAGTCATAAAATAAAAAAAGAATTAGTTGAAATTTTAGGTGTTAAGTTAAAATCTAACATTGGGAAATACTTGAAAACACATGTGGATAGGGTCACAACAAAATGCAAGTATATAGGGAGGTGGTTGAAAATTTTGATAGGAAATTATAAACATGGAAGGCGATGATTCCTTCCCAAGCAAATAGAACCACCTTAATATAATCATTTTTTGAATTTAATGCTAACCTATCCATTATCTTTTTTGAACTCCCTAAGAAATATTACCATGAAATAGACATGAAATTTGTTGGTTTTTTTTTAGGGATATAGTGAGTATAGATTGAAATTACATTTATTGAAATGAAATGATATTTGTCATACCACCCTGACTCTCAAGGCTACATTTCCTATTTTTTTATTAGAGTAATCAAATTTCGAATGTTAAAAGTTTTGATTGTATATTAAGTAACTAATTTCATACATTTAATATTCACAAATTTATAGGTAATATTAATAATGTTCTAGTAACATTACACAATTCACACCTCGGCTGCATATGCTAGTGTCTTTTAATATTATTACAAATATTATATAACTAAGATTCTTGTGTCCTCATAGTACTATATTGTAGACATTGAAAGGTTGGTTTACTCTTAACACTTTAATTTACCATTGATGTAGCTTTAGCTATATCAAGATCTATGTTTGAGCATATCACCAAATGTAATGAGAATACATATTCTCAATAAGAACATTAAGAATTTTTAAAAACTAATAATGGTTTAGTTACCACATGAGTAGAATACATTTTTCCTTTGTTTCCTTTTCTATCTATAATAGATAGAATAACATATAAGTCATAAATATAGAAGATCATACATATATATAAACGTCAAACATAAGAATATATATATATATATATATATAGGCCCTTCAATATATTATCTTGAGATGGCATCTATAACATGTTATTTCATATGCAAAAATAAATTTATTAAAGGGCTTATATATATATATATATATGTTATCATGATAATATATTACAACCTATGGCATGATTAATATATTTTTTCTTATGATAATCAACATGTTTCACATAATTGCATTACACATAATTACATTCAAATATAATTATGTTTGTTATAATCTTATCCATCGTGTTTAAGATCATACTTTTGAGCACTATGCAACAAATTTAGTTTACTACTTTTAAATACCATTTAAACTTGGTATGTATAGGTATGCTTTACTATTACCTTCATAAGACCTTACTATGATTCATAAAGAATAGTACTCCTGCAAGTATGTTATCATAGCATAGCATTTTGCATGCCTTTTTAAGGAGATGTAGATGATTTGCCTTGGAAGCACTGGTAATAGGAAAAACTATTTCTATATGCTGTACTAAACATTTTCATATTGATTGATACAAACTTAGATTTTTGCAATTATAGATAACCTATTAAATATTTCATACCACTTGGTGTAAGACCTAGGTTTTCAGCACTGTTAAAGAAAAAAATTATTTTTCTTAGTCATTATGATTATTGAAATCACAATCTTTAATGGATAAAAATAAACATTACATATACGTCCTCTCAAGAAGATCTATAAAGCTTGATTTGAAACTTGAAATGACAAAAAGGCCCTCCCATCCCTCTTATTACCCCTTGTCATTACCTTGTCCTTAGGAGAAAAGGATTAAACCTATAAGGGATTTTAACTCTCAAAATTCCAAATAATAAAACCCTTCATTTCATATGTATAGCAATTTTGTCTCTACTAATGGAGATCATCTCTTGGAATTTCATCCCTCCTATCTTTTGGAGACTTATTAGAAAGTGGGAATCCTCATTTGTAAGAATCTCATCTCCAAAGATTATATACTATAAAGGTTTATTCTTCTAAAATCTTATCTTTATCTTGAAGACCCTTTACCTACTGAAGACTTATCTCAAGTGTAGTATATAAATAAACAGATATTATGTAGTTCAATATATTAGCACCCAAATATGATTTCATATAATAAGGCCATGTATATTATTTAATTATCATATTCAATTCATGTTCAATATACCATTATTCTTTTAAACATGAATAGGCAACACATTAGCAATCAACATGATTATAAACTATAAATAATTGAGTTGTATCAAGTATAATCTTATAAAGATGTAAACATCCATCATAACCAAGGTACTCTAAATATGTCAATTATGCAAATTATACATGCTTTTAAGTTTAATCTATAAAATTGTAATAATTGGTTACCTACATCAATTCTAATGGAACCCTTTTCTTTTTTACTGTATCTTTTAATGTTTTCAATGTCTTAATTTAGTCCACATTAAGTTATTTCATAGCTGAGATCATTTATGTATAGAAACAGTTTAGAGTTTAGTCATCCATATATAGGAATAGTGTAAGCTAAATCTTCCATGCACGGGTCTTTACAAAATTTCTTCTATTAGGAGTTAGGTGAGATATTACTGCATATTAAATCTTTGGGTTATAAGAGAATTTAGTTAGGCTACCAAATATTCAAGTATGCATGACAAACAAACATTCAATCTTGCAAAGACACAAGCATCTATTCAATTTATTTATTATGAAAATTCCATTTTATCACTTACCAAAGGATCACATGGCTCATGTAGGTTTGCATAGTCAAATTATGTGATTTTAAAATATTTTTAACATGAAAAACAACAGGGGTTGTGTTTGTTTTTACAGCTAGGCAGTATTACCAAAAAGGCTAGACATTGGGCCGTGTCCATTAACATGGCTGGGTTATGTTGATGGTCCTTGTTCACAAAAATCACTATAACAACTATGGATTTCAAGTTTTGATCTTATTTTCCCATATGTAATCAAGGCAAACATGATTATTTATCAGAGAAACATAAAAAGCAAGTTAATAATCCAGTAAAACATGGGCATATATCATTAAATCTTGTAATGAAATTTCTATGTTTCATACTTCTCTATTTCTTTTCACGGTTTCTTATGCAAACATGAGAACTTATGAAAGTTTCAAGAGAAGAAGATGATACATAAGAGTACCCTTAAATCCTTAGACCAAAATGACGTGTTCTAATCTCAAAATTCTCTTTGAATCATTTTTCCCCTTCTTTGTCTTTTCTTCTTTTTCTTCTTCTTCTTTTTTGGAATTCAAGTTCTCTCTCTCTCTCTCTCTCTCTCTCTCAACTTTGTCTCTTTCTTTCTTTGACTTTTGAATGGTATAAAGAGGATGAGAGTGGTTTTTAGAAGAAAGTGAAGGGTTCTCTGTTTTCTTGTTTATTCTCTCTCTTTCTTTGCATTTTTTTTTCCTTGTTCTCACTCTTCTCATATGCTATTGAAGTAAAGAGAAGGTATGGAAGTGTTTGTGTGCAACTTGTATTATTAAGAAAAAGGATATTTATAAAGAGGGAGGGTGGCTATGGCTTCCTTAAGAAGTTTTCTCTCTCACACTCTCTCAAAGTCTCTCTCTTCCTTTGCATATTCATGCCTTCACAAGGAATTCTTTTTATTAACCAATATTTGACCAAGATTTTAGGGAATAGTGATACGATTTGCTAAGAACTTCAATTATGAAAGTTATCCTAGTTATTGATGAGGTCATTTTTATATACAGATTTTTTTTTAATTCCACTGTTTTCATTACAAAAAAAAAATCATATTTTGAGCACAAAAAAAAATTTTGGTCTTAATTAAAGTTGTGTTTGAACCTTCAACTTTTAATAATTATATTTTGACTTTTAAATTTTAAGTAAATATTTTTATTATTTATTTATTTTTTTGTATTTTAGGACCCTAAAAGTCTAAGAAATTTACTAAAATTCATTTCCTAAATATTTATTATTTATTAAATCTTATTTTAATTCTTAATAATTTTCATTAAATTCTTAATTGGTTCCATAAAATTTTGTTGCATTCATAATAAATTCCTTGATTTTCCCTGGGGCTAAAAGTTAAGAAAATTCTACATTTTCTCGTGTAATAATTTGCTAAATATTTTCTACTTTTTATTTTATCTAATATTAATTTAATTAAGGCTTAATTTTAGAAATATTACTTTTGCTGCCTTATATTAGAAGGTGCTTTAGGCATTAAATGAACTTGGGAATTCAATCAAATTCTACTAGCCAAATATATTTGGAGACTGGTTTCTAATGATAAAAAATCATTTTTTACTCGAGTTATGAGGCCTATGTATTATCAAGATTTCTTTAGTGGAAGGCTCAATGAACACGTAGCAATGACATGAACTTGTTGAGGAATCAAAAAATCAAATCCCATTGTTTGTAATAACTTTCAATGGCGAGTAGGAGAAGAAATATATATTTTGTTAAATAATAATCTTTGATGGCTTATTCAATTAGATGGTTCAGTTTCTACTTGAATTGTGAGTGATTTTATTCTACACACATATATATAAGGTAAATGGAATATTCAATTATTAAATCAATTATACTTGCAAGATCAGGTACAACAAATAATTAGGATTTCTTTTTTTATCCTGGGCTAAATGGGATACTCTAGCATAGGAAAGTTGTTCCTTAGGAAAGTATAGAGCTGCTCATGGACATCGTGGGTTGATACAAACTTCTACTAATTCACATGCATATTTTATTCATTGGGATAAAATATGGAAAATTAAGCTTCCCCCCAAATTTATGGTTTTGGTATGGAAGCTAATAAAAAATGCATTGCCAACAACCACGGTACTTCACAATCACCATTTGCCAATTAAGGAAATTCGCCCATTATGCCAACAAAGGGATGAATCTAGAAATCAAATTTTCTTATCTTGTCCTTTTGCCAGAGCAATACGGTATGGTTCACTTTGGGAATGCAGAATGATCAGCTGAATCTGTTGGATATTTTGTTCTGGATTCAGAAATGGATCGAAGAAATCATGATTAAACAGACAAATTTGGTCTTTGTTTACAACCTTCACATTTTCATTTTGTATGTAATATGGTATTGTCAGAATCGCAGGATATTTGAGGATAAAAAATGTGGACCAGATTTTGCCTTGCAGATGATTCAAAGACTGCACTTTCAGTATAAGGATCTCATAGTGGAAAAAAAGACACAACACAGAAATAACTTCAATTTCAGCTCATGGTTGGGATATATGTTACAAAATCACTGATAGTTGATGTTAAGGGTAATTAAAATCAAATCAAACCAAAAAGAACAGCTGTATTTGGTCCATCAATTCTTCGCAAGTATCGCTTTTAAAGGCCATACGATATGTGATCAGATATGTAGGACAGCAGTAATTAACAATCCACATGATTGCCCGTTACACATCACCTTGTATTGGAAAAATCATTGTTCACTACCAAGATTTAAGCAAGATCTTCCGAGTCAGCTGCGTGTTCTACATCAAGATATGTGGCAGCTCCTGTCTTAGATTGTATCAGTTATGTATTTATATAATTTAGAACAAATTCAGCGACAATATCTTGCTCAGTTTCAGGACAATGTAATGTTTTAGTTTTTTTCTACTATATATTTCTATAGTATTAAAAAATATGGACAAAGGAAAGGGAGCCAAGAAAATATAGTTTAATATATGGTTACATTTCAACACAAATTGCTATTTACACAACAAAAAATTATCATAAAGCCAAATTCTCAGCTTGCAATTTTGTTTTTTGTTTTTTTGTGTTCGATCTTATCATGGAACTCATCTTTTATGAGAAAAATTTTAGTTTGATTCCTCACATATAATATAATTATTTATTTTTTTAATAAAATTATCTTCTTAATTTGATTCCTTACAAATAAGATACTTATCAATTTAGTTCTTTATATAATTACCCTTTCAATTTAGTCTTTCATAACTAGGTATTTATCAATTTGGTCTTTCACAAATAAAATTATTGCCAATAATATTTTTGGATTAAATTAAAAATACCTATATGTGATGGACTATTATTAATAATAGTTTTATTTATAAATGGCTAAATTAAAAAACCTATATGTGAAGGATTAAATTAAAAAAATATTTTATCTATGAAGGACCAAATTAAGCAGATAATTTTATGGGAGATTAAATTAAAAAAAATATTCTATTTGTGAGAGAATAAAATAAGATTTTACTCAATCTTTTATTTTCCTTTTGCATAAAAGCCTGGAACTCAACTTTACAATGAAAGGTTGAGAAAAATATCTTTTGTTGAAATTTATTGTGTTTTTGCATAATTTTGTTAATAAGAAAAACACTGAAGGCTTAATTATTATTTTAATTCATTAATTAATTTTTTTCATTTCAATTTAGTTCTTTAATTTGTGTCTTTTTGTTGTTGCATCTATCCAGGATTATTTTGGAACATTAAAGAAAGTTAGAAAATTATTTTTGCATATTAAAAAAAGTTAAGGAATTATTTTAAAACACTTTATAGTTAAAAGATAAATATGATACAAATTAAAAGCTAAGAAATTAAATTAAAATGAAAAAAGGAACCAAAAAAGTTAAAGGGAATAAAAATGATAATTAAGTCAACAATTAAAGATTAAAGCCACGTCTAATATGTGGGAAAGGAATGGTACGAAATGAAAAGAGAAAAAGGTGGATAAATAGGATAAAAAAATAACATTTATATTTTTAATTTTAAAAATAATAAAATATATATTATTAAATAATTATTATAAGACTATAATAAATGTTTTTCACTTTTTTTTTTTAAGTTTGTCTTTGCAATACTATGTACCAATGGTCGGGCTCGGCCTGTTCTAACTGTTCCGTAATGGGCCATGCTGGGCCAACTGTTTGACACGATGCTGCTTACCATAATCCAGTGTATTAAGGTCCACGTATATTAATGCATGGACCATGGACAAAATACAAATGGGCCCGTTACCCAAATATTGGAAAAATATTAGGCCCATATAATAATGTATCGAACATACAAGCCTTTAGGCGCGACATGCATCATCTCACCCTAGGGTTATAGCAGAGGAATTGCCACTTGCTCTTACGATTTCATTCTCCAGCCATGGTAAGTGCTGATTTCAACAAGTTTTCTCTAATTTCCATCACTGCATTCCTGAATCTGTAATGAATCTTGATGCCAGGCGGACGTTGAGGTGGATGTTGCCCCAGGGCAGCCAAAGAAGAGAACGTTCAAGAAATTCAGCTTCAGAGGCGTTGATTTGGACGCTCTTCTGGACATGTCCACTGATGAGCTTGTCAAGCTCTTCCATGCCCGAGCCCGCAGAAGGTAATCTTAAACTCCCTAGCCCATCCGGACTCTGGATTTATGTGTGTTTTGTTTCTGTTAGTGTAATTCGTGAATTGGGTTTCCTTTGTTTACGGTGGTATTGTTGTGACAGGTTTCAGAGAGGGCTGAAGAGGAAGCCTATGGCCTTGATT
Source organism: Erythrophleum ivorense (assembly GCA_026724425.1). Lineage (NCBI taxonomy): Eukaryota > Viridiplantae > Streptophyta > Magnoliopsida > Fabales > Fabaceae > Erythrophleum > Erythrophleum ivorense. The sequence goes on from JAIUCV010000009.1 coordinate 49,801,537, forward strand.
AAGAAACTGCGCAAGGCGGTAATTATTCTTAAAATAGTCATGTGGATTGAACTAGTACATGTAGTGGATTGAACACTTGACACAACACTGACACTTGCATGGTGACATGACAAAATTTGAAGTATTGACATGTAATTTGAAGTGTTGGGTAGCGTCTATCATGTTTAATATGATAGTCCCGTAAGTGTCAAACATGAACATAACTCTGTGTCCTTTCTTTATAGATGCATGTTTTGTCTCTTAGGTTGTAATTGTGTATACCTTAATTTGTAAAATTGGCTTGAGACATTGACATGCTGCAACCCTCAATCTAATTGTTGAAAATTTTGGTGTATGTTTTGATGTGTTAGTGGACAAGTGGTTGGAAACATGATTATGTACTATTGCAATGGACCTCCCATTGGCTTTGTGGTAAATTGTGTAAGATAGGTTGATTTTGATTACTCTTCTTTTTTAATAATTATTTATCCTGCTTATGAAGCTGACACTAGATGGTAGGGTGCTTCATCTAATTGAAAGATACAACTCAAACTTGTTCTTCTACGTAAGATATCTTGTGTTGAATTCTGAGATCAACATGGAGTCCCATTGTTTGGGATGAGTTATGCTTTTATATTTGCTGGTTGGCATACAGTTGTATGCCTCTTAAAATAAGTAGATTACTTTTCAAGTAAAAGAATTCTTATAATAATTTTCTCTAACATCTGTGCGCCCTTCATTTAATTGATGACATTTATATCATGACGAAGTTTGAAATGGATTTACTGGTAGCATTTTGTTTGTAAGATATTGTTCCAAAACTTTGTTCCAAATTCTAATAAACCTTTCTACTTAATTCTAGAAAAGGGAGGCTCCTGCAGGTGAAAAGCCAGAATCAGTTCGCACCCACTTGCGCAACATGATTATTGTACCCGAGATGATCGGGAGCATAATTGGAGTATACAATGGCAAGACTTTCAACCAGGTTGAAATCAAACCTGAGATGATTGGCCATTACCTGGCAGAGTTCTCAATTTCATACAAGCCTGTTAAGCATGGTAGACCTGGTATTGGTGCCACCCACTCATCAAGGTTTATCCCTCTCAAGTGAAACTGTTCTTTGGAGTCTACATTTTTGGTCTGCTATGATTCTGAAGAGAACCTCAAATGCTACCTGATTTTGTTTGTTGAGGATGTTATTGCTGAACAGCATTTCTGTTATGACTCCTTGTTTTAGATTATTTGAGTTTATTCTATAGCGCTTAAGCGGTTTGTTTTGGATTGTTGAATTTTATTGCTATGTTAATCTTTTTACATAAACAATACCATGAAATTCTGATTCATTTAAGCGGATTAAGTAATGCTCTTCCATTCATATATGTGTGTGTGTGTGTACTAAACATCCGTGCGAGTTCTAACTAGCTTAATACAGCTCTGTCCGCCGCTGATGGTCCTGGGCGTATTTGTTTGACAGTCGGGTACTCTGTCACGAATTCCCTTTGTACATCAATTATATTGATCTTAATCTGCTCGAGAGAAACACCAATATTTAGATTTGGATTATGAAAATGTCAATGTGGGAGATAGATACATTGTGTATGAGATTCATACATGATGTGTCTATTTTTGTCTGAAATTAACACTCGATTTCTTAAAAAAATTAAGTGGATCCAAAACCCTAAAGCTTAGCACCACCTCATGCCACCCGGGAAAGGCATGCTTATACACATTCACTTGTCCGAATTTAACTTGGGGTTGCATTAGTAAATTTTAGCAATTTCATTCATCCACCTCCCCCGTTGAACATCGATTTTAGTATGTTCAAACCATCCTAGTTAATATCTTTTCACTTTCAAACCGTTTTCCTAATCAAGCTCTTAAATTTGAGTACATTTGGATGTGCTTTTTTTTTTTTAATTATTTTTGGGTCTGATAAAAATTTGTTATCCATGCCTAAATTAAAGAAATCAAGAGAAAATTTTGTTTGTTCTAAAGAATTGGTATAATTAAAATCGAATATGATGGTGCACATAAATTGCATGCTCGTTTTCAATATTAAACCAACCTCTAATGAAGCCATCTCCAACTCATATTCCACTGTTATTCATAGTCAGGGAACTTATCCACATTCTGTTTATCTTACTTCTTTTATCTATGTTTTCTGTTGGTTTCCTTCACTTTGTGTTCCCATGCTTGGAATATTTTGTTGACTCTTATGAAGTTGCAATAGTGTTTTTCAAGTTTGTTCACAACTAATTTTTGTCTCCCAGTTACACAGCTTTATTTTACAACTTATGCTTTGTTTACAAGTAATATCTTACAACCGATATCTCATCCAATTTTTGTTCACTCCATGCACCTAGTCTAAAACAATTTATTAGGAGCAAAATACGATTTACAGTAATTTCAAGTCTTGAGATAATTTGAGTATAAACTTGAAGGGTTATAGGCTTTTCACCTGTTCATGTTTATCTAATATGTAAGCACAGGTACACGAAGATCAATATACTCACTGTAAAACGTACGTTTAACATCTCATATGCACGCAGATAACCTACGGCAGTACGGATGAACATAAAATTGACTTCTGGTATATTTGGTCAGGCATTGTTTGGATTACGTTCCTGTGTTTCGATGAACCTATATATTTCTTCGTATCATCAAAGTCAAGTCATTCATGCAGGAACTACAAAATTTACCCCCAAAAAAAAGTTACAATACTTTCAATAGAATATTCAGATGCTACATTACATACATGAAATCGTTTACTTGTGGTCAACTTACGAAGGTGATCAGGTTTGTGGATGTCCAACGACTTTTACCATTCTGTTGTATTTTCAAAGTTCCTACATTTGACTGGTCTCCAAAACGCACGCATCACTAGTTTATGGACACAACAGTTTGATGAATAGTGCAATAATGGTTTCTAGAAGTTTAAAGAATTTTGGGGTGACGCCACCACATGATTTGGCAGCCAAAAGAATAGAAAATTGGTGACCAAGTGTTTGAAATATCTTTGAGCATTTGACCTAACTTGGATAGTGGACTTCCAAGTTCTTAGTCTGGACACATGGTACGGTCCATATCAAATTTACAAAAATTTTAAGCAAAGTGGGCATGAGTAGATCACAATATATGATTGAAGAAATAAGACTTGGTCAGCCTCTTCTGGGGAATTTCTTAATTCCTAGTCCTTTTAGTTATTACATATTTGAAATGGAGGAGCGTTTTTTATTATATTATTTTCGATTCAGTTAAGACAAAACATTTACATGGAAATTTTAAAAATTAATCAAATTAATATTCAAATTTGTCTTCTATAAGATCAATTTTGTAAAAATTACTATTGAATTTTAATTTCAATTTAGACAATTTTATATTTCTAGAAAACTGTTTATAGATAATTTCCTTGTAAGAATAATTATTAAGAAAACTATGAATATTTTTTATTTCAATACAAAATCTAAATGATTGATTGACTTGCGCAATAATTAAAAAAAGGTATAATATAAAAGTGTGTCAAAAACTAAGTTAAAACTGGAAATAAAAAATGAAATTTGCCGATTTTCCATTGTCATAACTATTAAATGGTGATATTTATCATCAACGTGACGGCTCCCGAATTCCTCCACGTGTTTGATCAGCTTTCACTCTCAATGCCAAGTTTTAATTATCTCATGAAAACGTAGCAGAAAATGAGGATTATGATATACTTTCTTGCCACGATATAAGATTTGGCTGCTAGAAAGATATTTGCATTAATTATTTTAATAAATTAAAGAAATATAATTGCTCCCATCATATTCATCTACAACGCATACGCACCAAATCCCCACCAATTATGATAAATTGGACATTTGGCGTTGAGCCAATATTGCAAAGGGGAACCCCATCAATCATGGTTTTTTAATACTTTATTTTCTGAACAATAATTATACAGTAAAATCAAAATAAAATTGTTAAGATTTGCTAATGGCATAGCTACGTATTTTAAGTTTTATTATAAGTTTATTCAAAATTTGATAAAATTTTAAATATAAAAAATACTTAATGTTAAGAGTTTGATTATCACTATTTAAAAAAAATAATTAGAGATTTATTATCACATCTTGATATCATATGATTAAATTTTTTTAAAAAAATTATATTGCTTTATTGAGAAACATAATAAATATTTAAAAAGGTTGCCGAAATCTAATCATTTAAAAAAAAATAACTAAAAAAATAGCTTTAAATTTGGAATTGAAGTATGAGTAATGGTGAATTTAGTAGGACAATTATATGATAATAATTTTTCTTTTAGTACAGATTGAAAAAGCCGCTTCAAGTCCATCCAAGTGGAGGAAGCCACCGGATATTCCCTTCGTTCTTTATGTTTAAAAATAAATAAAAATCTGATTTTTTTTTTTTATAGCAGAAGAAAAGAAAAGGAAAATTACGAAAAATTTGCGTTCTCTTTTCTCCCATTATTTTCAGGGCTTATATAAATACGTCTTCCCAGGCACAAAGCATTTCACCCCAAGCTTCTGCCTTAAAAGCTCCAATAACTACAGTTCTTTCTCGCTGTTCGGCCATAGACCGATGGACTGCATGACCACCGCCGTTACCTCCACCGCCACCGCCACCGTAACCTTCACCGGTGGCAGAGAAAACAGCAGCAGCAAGAAGCAGAGCAGGAGGGGAAGATCAGATGAGTATATGGGCGTTGCAATTCACAGCCAAGTGATGAAAATAAAGCAAGAAATAGAAAATATCAAGCACCCTTCGCTTGACCACCTAGAGATCAGACATGTCTTCCTCAGAGATTTCCCACGCCAACGCTCTCGATCGCCTCTGGGTTTGTCAAACAGGGCTATCCCAGTCGGTAACGCTTAGATTAGACACACACACACACATATGTGTGTGTATACACATATACACACTTTTGGAGAGATATATATATATATATATATATAGTTTGTCTTAGTTTTACTTTCCTCAAGGTAGAACATGAGACACCCTTTTTCTTTTTTCTTTTGAATTTTCAGTTTCTGGGTTTTGTTTCTGTGCTTGTGGAGTTTCTTTGTACATGCTTTTGGTAGCGAATCTCAGGACGTAGTTTCCTCTCTCTGTCTCTCTTCCCTCTGTTTCTGCCATCGTCCCAGTGCATGCCTTCAGAATTTTGAGGATCCGAGCCTTTGTTTTCTAGTTTTAACTCCAAAATTGAAATATTCTTACGGAACCACGTTTATAAAACATAATAAATCAAATTAATCGTAATTACAAATTTGTGTTTTCAAAATTTTTCACGTGCACGTGTTTACTTGTAGGACTTCTTCAATCTGTTATACTTTCCTCCGCAAAATCTGAAGCTTCTCCCTTTTTTGCGCCAAGACTTTCTTCATAGTTGAAGAAATTTTCTTTTGTTCTTTTTTGTTCATTATAATTTATATTCAAATTGGTCGGTTCTTTAATTTTTGATTTTTGGTTCGCATGAGCTTAAAAATCAATCCCATCCTTACACGGTGCGTAATTGAAAAGAGATAAATTGATAGACGTGGGTTAAGCGCCTTTCAGCGTTAGGAAACTTTTCTCTTTTTAAATTCACCTTGTGCGTGCAGGACCGGCATCCGTTTGCCTTAAAAATTAGCTTGAGTCTCGAACCTTTGCATACCAAGTTTTCTTAGTATTTTATTTTATTTTTAATTCAACTGACCACATCATTCAAGAAATTTGCTAATAAGTGAAAAAAGTCAATAATAAAAAAAACTACGATTATAATATAATATAGTTCCCTTAAATCATATACAAACGTCAATGGATCAATTTCTGAGCTGAAGATTGAATTTAATAGGGAACCTCAGTAAAGCATCACGTTCTTAAGTTACTTGTCACAAAAGATAAGCACTCTAAGCACCATATCTTCTTGAGACTCAGCATGTGATTGAGCATGCCAGACAGAGACAGAAAAAAAAAATCACAAAAACTAGTGATTATAAGTATAGTTATCGAAAATCGAAGTATGTGCCTCCTACAAGTAATCTGGGTTGAGTGCTCCGAGTCAAATTGTCCAGAGAGCATGGATAGAATCGTGACGTAAATTACAACGAACAACTCAACCCCTGCTGATAGATTGGCCAAAAACTGAATAAGCACGTGATTTCACAACGTTTCCACCCAAAAAAGGAAAGAAGAGGGGAAAGGGAAAAGGACAAGAAAAAGGAGAAAATTTTGCAGTTGGTGGGGAAGGTTCAACTATCACCTACGCTTGGTTTTTGTTTAACTTTACAGGATTCGCCATTCCAAAAAAAAAAAAAATAGGGTTACTAGTGATTTGTACAATCATACGGAAAAGGAAGTTGCAACATCCTCATAGGTGCCTCTGTATCATCACTTTTGCAATCAATGCCCGTAACTATGATAGCAAACAAAGCAATAATAGGTTTTTCTTTTGGTTAAGAAAGTGATAATAAAGATAGATTTCTCTAATACTGTATGTTAGAGCGTTAATAACATGTTTAAAATTCTAAAAGGATAAACATAAGTCCATTATTAATCAAAGATAGTCTTCGAATCTTTACGAAAGTAAAAGGTAATTATGCTCTTTTCAACGAGTTAAAGCCCACGTTGGCAATCAGAGAGTTGTTTCGGATCCTGAACTGAATGGCTAAGCTGAATTGTTTCAATAGTGATTCATCATCTATTGTTTTGGTGGGTAAGCGTCTCGGTGCAATGTGACACAGGCGTGCAATGGAAGAAGATTCTGGAAGCTTCTGGAATTCTCCACACCATTCTTCTTAGAAATATTCATGTAATATCTAGATAATTCTAGAGATAATTCGAGAATATTATAGGTGTTTCTGTACATATTTAGAACCTTGTAGATGTCCTAGAACATTCTAGACATTGATTGTAAACCGTTAGATTAGATTGATCTCCACCGTCCATTAAGGAGGTGGAAAAGTTCTAGAATAAGGAGGAGGCCTATAAATACCTCCACCCTCCTCATTTGTAACCATCCAAGAATTGAGCAATACAAAGTTCTCTCCAAGCTCTCTCTTGTCTAAGTTCTCTCCTCTCACTTTCTAACTAGCTTCCTCTTGTGATCAAGCCTCCTAGTGGGGACTAAGGGAGAAAGGTTGACTTGAGTACGAGTTTGGTGTATCTAAGTGCCGCACGGTTGATTGGAAAAATCCAAGTCCGTGACAGTTGGTATCAGAGCCTAAGTTCATCTCTTTAGGAGAAGCTCTTGCTGAAGTAGAGATGGCGAGCGAGACTACTCACGTTCATGTTGGAGAACAAGAGAAGGTCTCAAAGAAGAAAGGAAGCAAGTCAAGGTCTGGGGAGCCATCTAGGATGGAAGACCTAGGAGATTTCGACACAAGGTTCGTGAGGATAGAGATTGCGGTGGCTGAAGGTCAAGACAAGTTCAAGGAGATTGATGCTCGAATGGAGGAGCATGATGCTTGCATGGAGGAGCTCGAAAGGAGGTATGAAGAGCTTCGTGGACAAATGCAAGGGGCCTTGAACGAGGTGACCGAACAACTGACCCGGTCAGGTGAGACCATGCATAACTCTCTCCTCAATGAACTTACCTCTCTTAAGACTGAGAATGCTACTCTTAGGGAGGAACTTGAAAGGGTATTGAGGGAGTTTGGGGAATTAAAGAGTGAGGTGACTCTGATAAAGATGGCAGTTGCTAAGGATGGTGGAGCTTCCGCCTCTACTCCAATTCCCGCTCCTTTGAGGGTGGATGTTCCTAAACCCAAGGCGTTCAAGGGGGAAAGGAACGCGAAGGAGATTGATAACTTCTTGTGGAGTATGGAGCAATACTTCCGAGCACTTGGCATTATGGAGGATGCTAAGAAGATTGACAGCACATCCCTCTTCCTGAAAGACACCGCTATGCTGTGGTGGAGGAGGAGACATGGTGATATTGGGAGAGGCATTTGCACCATTGATACATGGGATGAGTTCAAGAAGGAGCTTAAGAAGCAATTCTATCCCAAACATGCCGAAAGAGATGCGAGAGCAAGGCTGAGGCGTCTCACACAAAAGGGGAGTATTCGAGATTATGTGAAGGAGTTCTCCGAGGTGCTCTTGGAGATACCTGACTACCCCGACTCCGAGGCCTCCGAGGCCTTCTTTGCCTTCATGGATGGATTACAACCATGGGCCAAGCTGGAGCTAGAGCGACGTGATGCAAAGGACCTCGCCACTGCCATGTCCATTGCCGAATCCCTCATTGAGTTCCACAAGCCTGACAAAGGCAAGTTCAAGATGGATAAGGGTAAAGGTGGGGGAGAAGGCAAACAAGGCAAGGATGGTGCTTTCAAATCTTTCAAGCCTAAGGAGAAGGGGCTGAAGAACAAGAAGAATGGTGAAAGGCCACCACCGAAGTGCTTCCTTTGTGAAGGCCCTCACTTGGTTCGAGATTGTCCCAAGAAGGGCAAGCTCTCCGCATTAATCGAAGAGAGGGAGGTAGAGCATCAAAGGGAAATGGGCTCTTTACAAATCCTCAATGCCATCAAAGCCAAGATGGAGTTGCCTAAGACCGAGAAGAAGAAAGGGCGTTTGTTCGTGCAAACTAAGGTTGGTGGTGAAGAAATTCGAGCCTTGGTAGATACCGGTGCCACAAACAACTTCTTAGAGTGGAAGGAGGCAAACCGGTTGGGGATCAAGTACGAGCAAAAGCTAGGATGGTTGAAGGCTGTGAACTCTCCTCCAAAGATGATCCGTGGGGTGGCTCGCAACGTCAAGGCCTGCTTAGGTGAGTGGACTGGATTGGTAGACTTTACTGTTGTGCCTATGGATGATTATCCTATTATATTGGGTATGGACTTCATGGACAAGGTGAAGGCTGTGCCAATTCCCTTTGCCGACGCCATGTGCAATCTAGAAGAAGGGAATTTGCGCATGGTGCCCTTGACACGAGGCGAGACTAGTCAAGCTAGATCCTTATCCGCTATGTAATTGAGCAAAGGGTTCAAGAGGGCATAACCCACATTCCTAGTGGTGCTCAAAGAGGAGAAAGGGAGTCCTACCTCCGAGCTACCAAAGGAAGTCCAAAGAGTGTTGGAGGAGTTCAAACATGTCATGCCCACCGAGCTGCCCAAAAAGTTACCACCAAGAAGGGAGGTGGATCATAAGATTGAACTCGAGCCTGGTGCAAGGCCCCCTGCTGCTGTGCCATATAGGATGGCGCCTCCTGAACTAGAGGAACTGAGGAGGCAACTGAAGGAGTTGTTGGATGCTAGCTATATCCAACCGTCGAAGGCTCCATATGGTGCTCCGATACTATTCCAAAAGAAGCATGATGGGTCGCTTCGAATGTGCATTGACTACCGACACTAAACAAGATCATGGTGAACAACAAATATCCCATCCCGCTCATCGCCGACTTGTTTGATCAATTTGGAGATGCGAGGTGGTTTTCCAAGCTTGATTTAAGGTCCGGATATTATCAAGTCCGCATTGCCGAGGGAGATGAGCCAAAGACAACATGTGTCACTCGCTATGGCTCCTTTGAGTTTCGCGTCATGTCCTTTGGACTCACCAATGCACCTGCCACATTCTGCACCCTTATGAACAAGGTATTTCAACCCTTCCTTGATCGCTTTGTGGTAGTGTATTTGGATGATATCGTTATCTATAGCAAGACCCTAGAGGAGCATGTCCACCACCTCCGTCAAGTCTTCAAGGTCTTACAAGATAATGAATTGTATGTGAAGAAGGAGAAATGTTTCTTTGCCCAAGAGGAAGTGGTGTTCTTAGGGCACATCGTTGGCAAGGGACAATTGAAGATGGATGAGTCCAAGGTGCGAGCCATACAAGATTGGGAGCCTCCTAAGGGAATCACTGAGCTAAGGTTATTCCTTGGTTTGGTGAACTACTATAGAAGATTCATCCGTGGCTATTCCTCCTTGGCTACCCCATTGACGGACCTACTAAAGAAGAATCATTCGTGGGATTGGGATAGAAGGTGTCAAGAGGCCTTCGAGAAGTTAAAGCGTGTGGTAATGGAGCAACCTGTGTTGGCATTGCCCGACCACACCAAGAGCTTTGAGGTGCACACCGACGCATCCAACTTTGCTATTGGGGGTGTGTTGATGCAAGAAGGACACCCCATAGCGTATGAAAGTCGAAAGTTGAATGACACTGAGAGGCAGTACACGGTGCAAGAAAAAGAGATGACTGCCGTGGTGCACTGCCTAAGAACGTGGAGGCATTATCTATTGGGGTCGAAGTTCGTGGTAAAGACTGACAACGTGGCAACTAGCTACTTCCTCAACCAAAAGAAGTTGACACCGAAGCAAGCAAGGTGGCAAGACTTCTTAGCCGAGTTTGATTTCACTATGGAGTACAAGCCAGGAAGGGCGAACTTGGTGGTTGACGCTTTGAGTAGGAAAGCTGAACTTGCCACCTTGACTCAACCTAACTTCCCCTTGGTGGAGCGAATCAAGGAGGGTCTTGAGAAGGATCCATAAGCCAAGAACTTGGTGGAGCTTGCGAATGGAGGCAAGACAAGGAAGTTCTGGCTAGAGGAAGGGTTGCTTCGCACCAAAGGAGGATGCTTATATGTGCCGAGGTGGGATGGTTTGAGGAAGAAAATCCTAAGGGAATGCCATGACTCACTATGGGCTGGTCACCCAGGTACGCATCGCACGTTGGCACTTGTGGAACGAGAGTATTATTGGCCACAACTACGTGATGATGTGGAGTTGTATGTGAAGACTTGTCTTGTGTGCCAACAAGACAAAGGGGAGCAAAACCGGCCTGCCGGTCTATTGGAGCCACTACCCATCCCCGAGTGACCATGGGAGAGTATCTCGATGGATTTCATTGTTGGATTGCCAAAGGTGGATGGCTTTGGCAACATCATGGTCGTGGTCGATCGATTTAGCAAGTATGGAGTATTCATCCCCGTGCCAATGAAGTACAATGTTGAGGATGTGGCAAGATTGTTCTTCAAGCACGTGGTCAAGTATTGGGGCATTCCAATATCGATCGTGAGTGACCAAGATACTCGATTCACTGGGAGATTTTGGACCGAGCTATTCAAGCTACTTGGCTCCGAGTTGAATTTCTCTACTGGCTTTCACCCTCAAACCGATGGGCAAACTGAAAGGGTGAATGCCTTGTTGGAATTATACTTGAGACACTTTGTGAGTGCCAATCAACGAGATTGGGTCAAGTTGCTGGATGTGGCCCAATTCTCATACAACCTTCAAAGGAGTGAGTCAACTGGGGCGAGTCCATTCGAGTTGGCCACAGAGCAACAACCATTGACTCCCCAAACGTTGGCAAAGACATATTCTGGGAAGAGTCCAAGTGCCTTCTTCTTTGCCAAGGAACATAAGGAGAAAGCTGAGATGGCTAGGGTCTACCTAACCAAGGCAGCTAAGAAGATGAAGAAGTGGGCCGACAAGAAGAGGAGGCACGTGGAATATGAGGAAGGAGACTTAGTGATGGTGAAACTCCTCCCTCACACTCTTCGCTCGTATGGGAAAGTGCACAAAGGGCTGTTAAGGAGATATGAAGGGCCTTTCCCAATTGAGAAGAGGGTTGGCAAGCTTGCATACCGAGTTACCTTGCCATCCCATATTGAGGCACACCTCGTCTTCCATGTGAGCTTCTTGAAGCCTTACCATGCCGACAAGGAGGACGTGGGTAGGAACGAGTCCAAGAGAGCCCCGACTACCGTCACCACAACTCATGAGCGAGAAGCCCAAGAGATAGTGGCGCATCGAGTCATCCCAAGGAGGGGAACCCATCCGAGCTACATGGAGTACTTGGTGCGTTGGAAGGGCTTGTCTGATAGTGAGGCAAGTTGGGAGCACGAGTTGTCTTTGTACAAGTACAAAGACTTGGTTCGAGATTACGAAGACGCGACGAGGGCGTCACAGAATTAGGTGGGGGAGAATGACACGGGCGTGCAATGGAAGAAGATTCTGGAAGCTTCTGGAATTCTCCACACCATTCTTCTTAGAAATATTCATGTAATATCTAGATAATTCTAGAGATAATTCTAGAATATTCTAGGTATTTCTGTACATATCTAGAACCTTGTAGATGTTCTAGAACATTCTAGACATTGATTGTAAACCGTTAGATTAGATTGATCTCCACCGTCCATTAAGGAGGTGGGAAAGTTCTAGAATAAGGGAGAGGCCTATAAATACCTCCACACTCCTCATTTGTAACCATCCAAGAATTGAGCAATACAAAGTTCTCTCCAAGCTCTTTTTTGTCTAAGTTCTCTCCTCTCACTTTCTAACTAGCTTCCTCTTGTGATCAAGCCTCCTAGTGGGGACTAAGGGAGAAAGGTTGACTTAGGTACGAGTTGGGTGTATCTAAGTGCCGCACGGTTGATTGGAAAAATCCAAGTCCGTGACAAATGGCACACAGAGCAATTAGGGTTTGAGAAGGAGCTTTGTCATTTGCAACACCAGGGAGCTTCAGAAGACATGTAGGAAAAAAAAAATATGTAAAAGATCCTTTCAATAAGATGAAAAGAAATTGGAAATTATAAGTTGAGCACCAAATATTTACGACCTGTTTGGTATCTCTACGAAAAGGAAAAGTGAAAAGGATCCTTGTGCCTAAACTTGTTTGGTACAAAGAATCTTGACACAGCGGGAAAGTTTGGAGGAATGGAGTTTGCTTTCACTGTATAAGAAAAATGGACAGAGAGGTTGGATCCAATTTGTGGAAAAGACGCTATTACCCTTCTAGTGGATCCTGCAGCAAGCTGTCTGTGCAGCTGAAGATTTTCCTATTTACTCCAATGATGAGAGATACACAAACAAAAGGGGAACAGAACAAATATAAGTTGCCAAAGGAATTGACTTTTATAGATCATCCTAATTTAGCAGCTCCACTACCTTCCCGTAGGAATAGTTCAATGAAGAATGCATTCAGAAATTTCCTTAACAGAGACTGTATTGAGGCCTTTTGGTCATTCCTCTTTCATTATATTCGGCCAAAACAGAGAAGTGAGAGAGACCGAAGCAAGACCACAATTGAAGCAAGAATTCAAGTTTTGCACGTAGGGAGGAAAATAATGAGTTAAAAGAAAGACCTTTTGGTGTTGCCAAAAACCCAAGTCGATTTGGTGGCATGGTGGGTGTCTCGTACAAGGTGATTTGGCCGCCGATGGTGGCCTGTGGCGGTGAGGAGAGTGAATGACTGAAGGAGGGGAGGGAATAAGGAAGCAGGGCGAAGAAGCAAGAGCTCGGATTCTGAGAACTGTCAGGAAAAAAATGGCACAGATAAACAATTCCTGTAGTTCTCAAAGCAAAATTGTAGAAGATGATGTCAGTCCATTTAATGTGGCAAGCTGTTCTGTTACATTCTCTAAATATGAAAGGGAAGAGATTACACTAGAATATCATCCACACTATAATTTTTTTCACAAGAAGCATTTTGCGTTTTTTTTAACACCTTTTTGTACTATTTTTATTCTATTAAATATGCAAAAATAAAAGTATTCGTTTTTTGGTATTATACTAAATAAATTTAATTCCTTTTTATTCTATTCAACCTCCACTTTATATTTTGGTTGAAACATTTTTTTTTTTTGCATATCAATCGAATTAATCTAAAAGGAACTGGTATGATGTGGCAATCATTGGATAATAATTAATTATTTCTGTAAAATCAATACTGATTAAAAAAAATTAAAGAAATGAGAATTAAGCAGTGTGCAAAATGCAAATAATATTTGAGCACCGAAACCACTCGACACGGGTTATTATTTATTAGAAGTAGATACACCGTGATGCGAACAAACAGGGGGACATTATGCTGTTGAATATTTTGGTTCAATGACGTTTGATGTAACATTTTTAATGTTCAAATCCCAAAATCAAACATCATCCATGCATAAAATAGAACAAAACAAGACGTGATAAACATCATCACTTCCTGGCAGTTGGTGATTTGTTTCTTCTGTAACCTCACACTGCCACAAATTGGAGATGATGCCATTTGTCAATATAAACAGGGTAACTGGAGAATGAAATTATAGAGGTGGTTATGTAATAAAATAATGTATAGTGCAGATTTGGACTGTAATTCAAAATTAAATCGTGTGATGTTAATTATAGTAATGCGTGTTCGGATAAAAGAAAATTGAAAGAGATTTAAAGTTGGAAGATTTGGTACGGTAAAAGATTCAGATGATTGAGTTCACTAGATGTCAGTACAGTGAAAAAAAAATTTGTATTATCTTCGAAGATTTAGCCGACTGGATTTTTGGCGTTAATAAAACAGGGAGAAAATACAGATGGAAAGAAATAAAGGGATAGGAGAAAAGAAATACACTATAGATTATTTTAATTTTAACCTTTGTTTTCGTTTAATCCTTTTAAAATTTAAAAAAATTTCTTCAATTTCAATCCCAATTTATAATCAGATAATTTCACACATGCTTATCATTATTATAGAGTTTTAACTCACATCAAATTATATAATATTTGAATTTACTCAAATACATTCAAAATTTTTTTATGTAAGAATTTTTCATTAAAATCATTTTAAATTTATTTTTTATATTTAAAAATATTTACAAAAAATATGAAAATAAATTTTAAAACTCCTATAAATAAATAGGATAAAAAAGTTACCTTTTAAATTCTCACAAATTATATTGAACCAAAAACTATAATACAAATTCAAAAAAAATTAGATAAAGAAAACAAAAAAAATTACAATACAACTGAGCTTTTTTTTTTTTCTTCCATCTCTATATTCTTTTATTTTTCTTCTTCCTAATATATAAGAGTGCCCAAAATATTTTTGTCGAAGTCACAGCTTCTGAAAATAGCCATTAAAGGAATCAACTCCTTTTGTTCATCAAAAAAAAAAAAAAAAGGGAATCAACTCCTTTTCTTATTCTTGTTTCAATGCAAATTTGACGGGGAAGGCTCAGACGGAGAGAATGCTTCAAAGGATATGACTTGCTTTGAGCTTGTCTCTATTTTTGCAACGTTCACCTTCTTTGCTTCACCGTTTTTGAACCTTGAAAGAGAAAGAAACCACACTTATTTGTCTCATAATTGTATCCATTTTGCCTCGTTAGTGTTTGTGAGGCTCCAAAAAATATATTTTATCGTTTTCTTTTTTCATTTCTCTTTTGCTGTTTTGTTCCAAAATTTTTTTTCTCTGTCTTCTGCAGAACGTTAGATGTGGATCCAGAGAGACAGAAGATTGGCTTTTCGTTCCTTGTTCGTCTTTGCTATAGTAATGTGACGGAGTGGTGTTAAAGAAGGAGCTTCTCTCGTTTAATGCTCCTGTACTGATTTTGTTTAAGAACTATCAGCTTTCAAAAGTTCTTTTTCCATGCTTGCCGCAAAAACGTCGGCTATGGTGCTGGAAAAATGAAACAGGATTTTGGCTTGCTTTTTCAACACTCATTTTAGGCTGCAAAAAAAACTGAAGAGAGAGGAAGAAAGTTTCAGACAAAAGTTTTCTGCTTTTCTTTTTCTGTAATGCTATCTATGACATGATTGGATAAGAGCTATTTGCATGATTGGACATGAGCCTTTTTTTCTTCATAATGTTTATGAAAAGTTCTGTAAAGTTAAAATTAAAAAAAAAAAAATCTGCAACATATTCGATTTTTCAACATTTGATTTTAATTTATATTTTAATTTTTTTTACTTTTGATTTTAGTTTGTATTTAACTTTTCAACATTTAATTTTCTTTGTTTAGTTTTGTTTTAACTTATTTTTTATTTTTTTATTTCATTTCCTATCAAGTAAAAAGATTAAAATGTCACATATTTTTATAATATTAAATTTAATTACTTATATTTTTGTATGATTTATTGAGTTGTGAATATATTTTTTATATAATTTATATAATATTTATTATATTTTTATAATTATTATTTTAGTAATTAAATTATTATTTTAATTATTCAATTATTTTTATCTTATTTATTTTTTTTATATTTTTTACATTATCTAATTAAATACTAAATTAATACTTTTTTATATTAAAAAAATTAATATATTTTGTTATCACCTAAATATTTGAAATTTGCTGGGAACCATGGTCCCATCAGAAACGTTACCTCGTGGTAGCCATACGAGTCGTCTGTACGATGAAGTCTCCTAAACGTTGATTCAACTCAAAAAATGGAGCGAATCCCATGGGGACGGGGTCTTCAGTTTCTACTGGTACAAGCTGCCCGAAAGAGCCTTCTTCCTCACACCCCCACAATAACAAAACACAGAGACATTGATCAAACACCTTAAAGACCTCCTTTCTTCCGCTTTCGACTTCTTCCTTCCCCTCGCCGGCGGGGACGATGACACCTCTTCTGTTTTCATCGCCTGCAATAACACCGGAGCCAGCTTTTTTCCATTCCGTGGCAGAGAACACTGGTGCTTCCGGCATCTTTAAACCCACCTAAGCTCCTCCGATTGTTCACTCCCTCTCTCTCAATAAAGCCAAGAACTTCGAAGGGACTTCGAATCCATTGTTGGCTGTGCAAATCACTGAGCTTGTAGACGGAATCTTCATCGGTTGTTCAATGAATCATTGTCTCATTGGTGGAACCTCGTTTTCTGGCATTTCTTCAATTCGCGTGGGCAGAAATCTCCCGAAATGGTTTGAATCACATATCATTGAATCCCCCTTTGCTTAAAAGATGGTTTCTTGATGGTATTGAAACCATAATTCGAAGTGAAACAAAGGAGAAGCAACGAAACTCTGATGGGTCAATTTCGCAGCCACTACTTCCTGAGAGGATTTTCCACTTCACAAAAGAAAAAATTGCAGAACTCAAAAGCAAAAGCTCAGAGATTGAAACCAACAAAATTTCCTCTCTGCAAGCTGTTTTAAGCCGTGTTTGGAGATCTGTGATAAGAAACCAGAATCTTGATCCAGAAGAAGAGGTCACTTACAAATTACTCATAAGTGCTAGTCCCAGAATAGCAAACCCAGCAATCCCAGAGAACTATTATAGGAACGCACTACAATTTGCGGGAATGACCATGAAAGCAGGGGATTTGGGAAGCAATTAAGGGTTCGGGAGATTTGCTTGGAAGATAAACAAGTGATTGCTTGCACGCTAATTTAATTTGAACAATTTAAATTTGATATTTTGTTTTCTTTGATTTTTAATTTAAATTATTATTTTTTAAATTAACAGTTAAAAAATTATTTTTATTTTTATTTTATATCTTCTTAAGTAAAAAATTAAAGTATAAAAATTAAAAATATTAAATATGTTTAATTTGAACAGTATAAATTAAGATGAGTTAAAAAATAAGTGCGTGCAAAGCCCTGTAGATCCCCTCCTTATTTCCACCTTATCTCCTAATTGTTTTAAGTGTTGGGTGAAAAAGCCAAGGCTGCATATGCTGAGTGGAACAGTTGGGAAGGCTTTGAGTACTAGCAGTTCTCCAAGGTTCAATTTTTACGGTGGCAATGACTTCGGGCAGGGGCGGCCGGTGGCGGTTTGGAGTGGCCCCGGCAATAAAAGGTATGTAAAGCTCACTGTCTACGGCGGAGCAGAAGAAAAAGGTAGTATGGACATTGAACTTCGCATTTCTTATGTGATATTAGAGGCCATGGGAAGGGACCCTGAGTTCATGGATGCTGGTTCCATCTTTAATCCACATCAACGACTGATTTTTGTCTAATCTAAAAAACTAGTATCAACTACTGGGATTCAAACTCGATCCTTCATGAAAACTGAGCCAAATCTCATTGAATTATGATAGAAGGGTTTGATGTTATGTTTGTCTTAACATTTCTTGTTTGCTATGCCATGAAGCCAAGGCTCTGCAGATATTACAACCATCTGCATTCTCTTTATTACTCAGCAGAAACTATGTCGACATGGTGTACGTTTAGAAATTTTAAGAACTAGACATAGACCCGTTCACCCGTTCAATTTCGATGTGTTAAAACATACGCCATAGATAAAATACGTTTAGTATATTTTTTCCCTCATGCTAAAACCCTCCGGGTGTGACAACCTACTTTTAGCAAAACTCAAGAAGAAAATCACAAAATTAACCAATATTAAGAGATTCTTGTTCACAGATATATCTTCATTTTACTTCGCTCAACCCCATTACAAGTTTCGCAATAGCACGTAATCCCAGAGCCTTTAATCTCTCCTCGGAGCCCTGTTTCTCCAGGCATTCGTGCCTCTTAAATGCATCACACTCACAGATCAAATGGAAATTTCTGAATTCCAACAATCAGAACAAGAATAATGATATAAGGTAATACCTTCAATACCCGAACATATTTGACTGGTAGTCCCTTAAGAATCCTTGTGGCTAGAAGGTCTTTTAGCTTTGTTGGGAACCTCTTCAAGGTACTTTTCTTCGACATTTTTGTTTTGAGTTCGCGTTGTGATTAATGGACCATCATCACTTTCCCACTTAACGTCATCACCAATTTCAATTGCTTTATCACAAAGAGTTTTTCCCATCACTTATGAGCTTCGAATCATTCTGAGGGCTGCTTGCAGAGAAAGAAGAGAACAATAGAGAAGAGACGAAGGAAATAAACCTTGAGAGAAAAAAGGGTTTCAGATTTCTGTTCGCAATTTTCGAAGGATATATGATATTTCTATGATGATTTCAAATTTTGAATGCTATACATAATGCCTATGCAAGAAGAGATCTGTTTTCATTGGTTTAAGATTCAGGGTTTAGTTATATCAACAATCTAATATATATAAAGAGAGAGTCCCAGTATTGAGAAGTTATGAATAGTGTAATTTTATGTATAATCTCTTTTCTTTTTTTCCTCCTATGTACGTTTTTTTTAAAATACTGTTTCATAAATCTTATCAAAAGGTTGAACTGCCTATGCCTAATATTAATTAATTGGTGTTTCCAATGCAAGTTTGTTTAATAAACATTGAAAAATAGAAAGATAAATTTAAAAATATTTTAAATAACGAACAACTTTAAAAATAGAAAAAACAATAAATGTTGTAGGTAAAGATAACAAAATTTTTTAGTCAGGCTCTACAAAGTCTTTTAATTATATCTTTGTATTCTAAATAAAGAAATACAATGCTGTTGGGTAAAAGAGCAGCACATTAAATGCATGGCAAAAGCAGTTAGAAAGGAGATGTTCTAGATCAACCACGTTAAATCACTTGGTAGGACTCTTTTATATAGATTTCTTATAGATCAAACTTGTAGGTGAATTGAGAAACACTATCCTGTTACACAATTTTGCTATTTTAACCATGCACAATATAGTATTTTTTATTGTTGGATTACAATAGAGTAACGTGGGCTTTTTTATTCTAATATATAATTAAAAAAAAAAGAAAAAATCAAAACACTTTATTATCTAAACGTATTTTTTATATGCTTAAATTTTTTTTATTAATCAACCGTGATATCAAAGATGTAGCGACTTTTTTTAAAAAAAAATTTTAGAGGGTCCCGACATCCATAATGCAGCAAACCTCAATCATTAAAAACTTTTTTTCTTTTTTTCAATCTGAAGGAGAAATCAAAGCAGCATAAGTACTTGTCAGAAAAAAAAGCTTCGCAAGACTACACAATAATGCTTTTCCCAGGAAGCTGCAGAAACAACTCAAGGGAAGCTGCATAAACAACCACACAATTCTGGTTGTGTTGTTGTGTATTTTAATAAAAAATAATATATGTTGAAATTATTGGTTTGTAATTTTTGTTGGGAAGGTTTCAAAGAAGGGGACGTGGCTTGCTGTGGAGGAGGGCCTTACAGAGGAGATTATAGCTGTGGAGGGAGGAGAGGTATACCAAAATATGAATTATGTGAGAATGTGAGAATTTAATTTGCACTTTTGTATAGAATTATATATTTTAAAATTAGTCATTGGAAATTATATATTTTAAAATTAGTTAAAATAAGTTCAATAATAATTAAATTTAAAAATTTAAAAATTTAATTTGTACTTTTGTAAAAAAATTTGAATTTAATAATAAATATACTAAATTTTATAAAAAAATTATCTGAATAAATTCTATAATATTAGAAGTGACTGATGTTTTATAATTTTTTACTAAAAAATTTAGAGAAAATATAGAATAAAAGTTTATTTTTTATTCTATATTTTCTCTAAATTAAAACTAATATTTTATAAAAAGATATAATTTTAAAGAGCAGCATTGTCTGTAGGATGAATAAAATCAAAGAACACATATTCTCTCACATTCTCACATAACTCATATTTTGGTATACGTCTCCTCCCTTCACAGCTATAATCTCCTTTGTAAGGCCCTCCTCTAGAGCAGGCCACGTCCCCTTCTTTGAAACCTTCCCAACAAAAAATACAAATTAATAATTTTAGCATATATTATTTTTTATTAAAATACACAACACACAACCAAAATTTTGTGGTTGTTTCTGCAGTTTCCCTTTAGTTGTTTTTGCAGCTTCTAAAGCTTCTTGGGAAAAGCATTATTGTGTAGTCTTGCAAGTGAAGAAGCTTCTTCTTTTTGACAGGCACTTATGCTGCTTCGATTTCTCCTTCAAATTGAAAAAAAAGTAATTTTTTAAAATGTTTGAAGGTCACGAAAATTTTTTAAAAAAGAAAGGGGTCACAGTATCAAAGATATCGCAACCCATTAATAAAAAAATTTCAAGCAAATGGAAAATACGTTTTGGCGGTAAAATGTTTTGATTTTTTCTTTTTTCTTTTATTATATATTAGAGCCAAAAGGCCGAGCAATGTGTGTAGATTTACATTTTACGTATTTGTGTTCTGTCCCCAAGTGTAATTCATAATCGTTTAACATAAGCACATAATTCACAAAAGGAAAAAAATGACAAATATAAAATTATTTTGGCAAAACTTGCATTGTGTAGAATCAAATCATAGACCTTAAGAAAGAAGAGCGACTTTTCTCAATTTGCAATTCCAACATGACATGGTCAATTCAAACAGTTTTAGCCTTTATTTTATTTTATTTTTATAAGTTATAAAATTTAAATATCAAGATAAAAATTGTACCTGTAAGTTTAAAAAATTTTAATTATAAAAAATTATATTTTAAAAATTTTAACTATATAAGTAAAGTTTTATATTATAAAACTTCCATTCTCACTTTGATCCTTAAAAATATTTGTTAAAACCATTTTTCACTAAGCTATCATGTGTTGTTACAATAATAGATGCAAAAATTTAATATAATATCATAAAAATAAAAATAAAATTTGTATAAAACTTTCATTATAATTATATTAAAGATATTTATATATGAATTTTGTTAGAATTTCTTTGTTGAATACTATAAATTATAAAAAATAAATGAATTTCTTTGGATTAGTTTTAATTTGAATTGCTTTTGAATAAATTTTTTATATATTAATTTTAATTATGTAATTATATATTTTAATAATTAGATAAACTCTTATCAATTAACTCCTGTTCAAAAGTTGTCTAAACTCATGAATTTGATAATTTTAATTGTACATATTAGAATATTTATTTAACTATAAATTATTATTAAATTAATTGATAGATTATATTTAATAATATCAAGTAATTTAATTTAAATTAAACATTACTTAAATAACCAGATAGGACTCTCGTAAACCAATTAAAGAAGAAGCCTCAATCTTGGGCTAATTATCCTAGGTTGGTTAGGATTTGATTTCATAGTATTATTTGTCATTGAGAGTTACAACTTTCTCCACCGTCTCTTTCACCAGAACAAATCATTACAGGTAAACTTCTGATTATTTGACTCTCATAACTTTTCAAGTGTTCCAACTATTGTTGAAGCAATCAGTATTTATATTTTGTGATCAAATATTTGTTCAACTGGATATATAAATCACTACTTCATTCTTTGATTACACTATCAGTTACATGTTTTTCCCGTTCAAATTATG
Source organism: Erythrophleum ivorense (assembly GCA_026724425.1). Taxonomy (NCBI): domain Eukaryota; kingdom Viridiplantae; phylum Streptophyta; class Magnoliopsida; order Fabales; family Fabaceae; genus Erythrophleum; species Erythrophleum ivorense. The sequence goes on from JAIUCV010000009.1 coordinate 49,823,366, forward strand.
TTTGAAGAATAAAATACATGGTCGATAGTATTTTTTCTCAGAAAAAGACGAAATTGACCCAGTTTCAAAATAGTTGCTCGTTTACGAGAACGACTCCATTTAGTTCAGATTTTTGAAAAGTAAAAACTGATTTACAACTTTTTTTTTACTTTAAAATAAATTAGCCTTTATTTTGTATTATTACATAAAATTCACGAGTAAAAACAATAATTTTTTATATTTTTATATAATATATAAATTATTAATAGAAATTGAACAGTTCATCTCGTTTGCCCCAGATGGGTCTACTAGTAGACGTGTCACTAGAAGTCCTAGAGCCTGCGATTTTACTGATATGTGCATTTATTAATCATGAGGTATGGGTGAAGACAGCTTAATTAATGTCTTTCTCTTTAGTTTACATTTTCTCTCTGTAAGGAAGGGTGAAGAACTGCTTCCTAGCTTCAAAATAATCCATGGCTTCTCATTGTCGTCGGCGTAATGCTATCCATTTCTTCAAGATTATTCTTGAATATTCTCTTCAAGTTGGAAAGCTTGTAAGTATTCATTCATAATCTCTCTATATCTTGTTCTTTTGGTTTAGTACTTCATACCCTTCTTTCTTGTTAGGATTTCATGGTTAGCGGAAGAAGTCTCTTAGACGTTTAGCTTTTTGGAAGCAATATTGTTAGAGATCATTAACTTGTTTTGATCTGTGTTTGAAATAACTGCTGGTTTAAGTGTTCATACTGGGTACAGTGTATAGCAGAAAAACATAGAACAAGTTTGTGAACTTCGTAGTATATGTATTATACACTAACAACAGAATGTTCACAGAAAGTACCAGACAAATTTATAAGGAAATATGGAGGTGGTATGCCAAACCCAGTGTTTCTGAAGCCTCCAGATGGAACTCAATGGGAAATATATTGGACAAAATATGAAAGTGGTGAGGTTTGGTTTGAGAAGGGTTGGAATGAAGTTGCTAGATATTACTCTCTAAATCATGGGCATTTGGTGTTGTTCAAATACGAGGAGGGTACTTGTCATTTTGAGGTGAACATTTTTGACAAGAGTGCCCTAGAAATAGACTACCCTCTTCATGGAAACCTTGAACAAATTAGTGATGATTCTGATTCAGTTGAAATTCTGTATGAGAAGCCTCCTCTGCCTAAGGAGACGAGCCGAAAACCGCCATTATCATCTTCTTTTAGCCCTTGCAAGAAAATTAGAATTGGAGAAGTTGAAAGAACCTCTAATCGGCCAAACATGCACCCAGGTGAAGGGAATAAGTTTAAGTCAACCAATGCAGAACTGATTCTTATGAAGCATGAATTGGAAGGTAGCTTCTGTTTTATTCTTATAGTCCATCATTATGTCATATTTTAATATTGTATTGAACTATTCGGTCCCCCAGTCAACATAACATGTGGAGGAAATTTGTCATGTTTTTATTGAAAACCTGGTAGCAAACAATGAAAAACTGTTTTTTTTTTTTTTTTTTAAATCTTGTTCTTAGACTGATTTATAAGTTTCTACAGAAGGCATAGGTGGAAGCAATTTTTCCACTGAAAAACGCCCAAAATCCATGGCTATTATAAAAGGAAGGGAGAAACCATTAACCTGTACTGAAAAGGCCAGAGCTTTACAGAAAGTCAATACTTTCATGTCTAAAAATCCCTATTTCAAAATTGTCATACAGCCAGGATACGTCAGGGGCTGCTTGGTAAGTTTCCAGTTAGACACATGCAAATGCAATGCACTAAATGTAGCTTTCCCATGATCTTCCGCTCAAAACAAAAGTCAACTTCACTTGTTAGCTATTAACCTTGAAAAAATACTACAGAGTATACCAGCAAATTTTGTAGAGCAGTATTTGGAGAAGAAGTCGAACAAGAAGGAAGGAGCTGTCCTCCTCCGGGTTTCGGATGGCAGAACTTGGTATGCTAAGTACATTTGGGCAAAAGAAAATAAACACAGGCTCCGTATCACAAGTGGGTGGATCTCTTTTGCAAGAGACAATAACTTGGAAGTGGGTGATGTGTGTGTTTTTGAACTCACAAACAGCACTGGCATCTCATTCCTAGTTTATATTTTCGGAGATTCTGAGAATCAAAGTAGTTCACAATTCCCAGGTATCCCATTGTTTCTTTCTCTTTTCTGATTTTATATCCTCCTCAGCTCCAAACTGGGAGGCATTTTTATGTCAACGGGACATGATAATACATCTTTCTATGGTGAAACTTGTATATTATGTTACGAATTCACAAACTGTTAGATTCTGTTCTTCTTATTGTGGCTTATATATATATATATATATATAGATGCAGAATGTACCAAATTACTTCCTCAAGTGGCATATTGAGAACAAGGAAGAGATTGTGATGATACAACTGGGGGAAGAAAAGATTATGGTCTATGAAGTTGCTTTTGTTAGTTTTTTGTGAACAATTCACTTGGCAAGTTCTCCGGCAAATTGGCAAGGTGGAAAAGATTGTACATATCTTTACGATCATTAACAGTGAAAATGTAGTGTTTCTACTTCACACTCTCCGATGCCACAGATAGGTTATTCACTGTGAGCTGTTACTTTTTGTGATTTTGTGAAAGAGGTGGTAGTTTAACTGTTTAATGGGGACAAGTGGCCTTGTGTATAATTATCTCAACTTACATTAGAAAAAAAAGGTGTTTTCACTTTAAAAAAAAAATTCAAGCATTTTAAAGCAGATTTTTCAATTTATTGAGTTTATTAAATTATCTAAATTAATTTATATTGAACTCATCAACACTAAATGAAGAAGTATATATCTTTAGACAAAGACAGAGACAAAACTAGTAAAAGAAAATTTGAATGGAAATAACAGTACATATATTTAGCTCAAGCTTTCTTTCCATTAGATAATTAATTTAATTTAATTTAACCTAATAACAAAAGTTGTTACAAAATTATTTGAGCATTCAACATGATATGTCCCTAATAAAATGATTTATTCAGAAGTGATGTTGTTCGCAATTTTTTTTGTTTTAAATTACTCATAATTTTTAAATAAATACACAAGTCACATAAAAATGATGAGTGTAAAATTATTTTTCCACTGAAATTGGCAACAAAGATAAAGTATCAAATTCTTTTTATAAGAGAAAAAAACTAAAAATTGTAAACATTTTATTTGCCTATTAATTTTTAATAGTTCTTGTGAAATTAATTTTGAATGATGATATATGAAGATAAATGTCAGTGGCATACCATCGGTAAATCCCAACTAAGTTTCTTTTAATACGTTATCACAGTTGTACACAAAACGTTATTTTTTTAAGTATATAACATAAATACAGTTTTTTTTTTGAAATTTTTAAAATTTATGCTCTTTTTCTATAAATTTAATTTTTATAATTTTGATTAATTAAATTATTTAAGAAATTCACACTTTATACTTTTTTCTAAAAAAATTAAAAAATTATTTTAATGCTATAAAATTAGTAAAATAATAAATTGATAGCTGTAACAATTAAATTTTATAGTGAGTTATGTATCGTATTAACTCCGAGAAATTTTAAAATTAAATAAAAAAATATTTTTAATTACCTAATTTTGTATTAGGTTTCAATTTTATTCTCTAAATTTGTTTAGTTTTATTTTAATCTTTTAAGTTATAAAATTCAATCAAGAATTTTCTCCCTTCTAACAGTAATAAATTATTTCTATTATCACCTGTCCATTAATTCTACCAGTAGATTAAACACTGCGATCTAAGTTTTTACTAAAAAACATTTATACATACGCAGGTTTGCCAATCTACTCCGTGCGAATTGGGAATTTTCCAATCAACGTTGTGCGAATTAGGGTTTTTTTTTTTTTCTCATGAGTCATTTTGTTAATATAAAATTGAACTTTCTGCCATTATTTAATCGTCTGAAAGTAGAATGATAGTTTACTTACATGATTGTTTGAATTACTCGAAGGAAAAGCTTATATGCAGAATATTGTATTCTTATTGTTAAGTTTTACAATTAAAATAAGACAAATGTCTAATTTTATAGACAATTAGATGATTCTCTTATTAAATTATATATTTATTGTATTTTTTATTAAAAATTTATATATTCATCATATTTTTTATTAAAAAATAAAATAATAAAAGTATAAAGACTACACTTAAATTTAGTCCTTATTGAAATTTATTTAGTTACCTATAAGATGGTAATAAATGAGTAATAAGGAATGGAAGTTTTTCTTTCGACACATTTGATTTAATTTAATGGTGGTGGGAAATGGCATTGACTTACTAAAAGTCTTATTATTTGTTAGGTGTATTAAACGGCACACAACATTTTTTATTAAATAAATTAATAGTATTAAGAGTGAGGAAAATTTTTATTAGTTTTTAAAAGTTAAGGTATTAAAGTGAAGGAAAAATTATAAATAGTGACCTGAACTTTTTAAGAATTATAATGAAGGATCTCAAAATTAAAATTATTTTCAATACCCTAAGGACCTCATTTTGCTAATGAAGAGACGAAAAATACCCTTAAGTTTACCTCTGACTAACGAATCAAAACCCAATGCCCTAATCACTTGTTATTCAATCAAATTTGTTGTTACTCTCCTACTCAATGGGCTCGATCTTTGATTATTGCTCTAAAAAATCCATCGATAAACTCACGTTGCACTTCACGACCTCACCCTTTCCATGAAAGCAACTAATGGCAACAGTGGTGCAAGAAGAAGGGAACTTGATTCTAGTCGATGAAGATGACGTAAATTTCAAACCAAGATAAAGCGATTTGAAATCTCCTACCTCTTTTTCATTCAATGGTTCATTGGTTGTGACATTGAAAGGTAAAATTGGCAAAGATAATTTGTTTTAGGAACCATAGCTTAGAATTATTTACTAGATAAATCAAGATGTGGCCATTGCTTGTTTCTATTAGAATAGATAAGCGCAAGACAAAAGCTTAGTGCTTCCATTTTTAATGGGCATTCATATGCTGCGTAACTGGTAATTATGGACATGGTTTTTCACTTTCTATTCTTATTGCATTTTTGAATTAGTACAATCTCATACTGAATGAACCTTTAATTAATTATTTTGCTATACGGAAAATTGAGATGATCTTATTGGACCATTGTTGCCTTTCTTTTGACAATAAATTTGAGATATTCTTTCCATTTCTACTAATACAATTTTCTTTGATTGCCTTTCTTGGAAAAAATTTGCATCACCATTTTTCTCTTATTTCCAATTTTCTTTTATTCAACTAAGTATTCTTCCATGAATTGCTTTGCTTTCTTTTTAAACATCCAACTTAATTAAGTAGATTATTGATGCAAATATAGTTTTCCTTCATGATTATAGACATACAAGTTTCTATATTAAGGAAACTTTGAGTTGATGCTATTATATTTAGTCTAAAAAGTAATGAAGTAAAAGTTGGGTTGATAATTTTTTTTTAGCAATTTAATTTTCTTGTTAATTTGTCTCCAAATGTGGTGTTGGCACTATAGTAAGTGTGGAGGTTTGCAAATGCATTGTCTTGAATTATGTACATCTTTTCTAAACCATCCCTCTTATGGTTGTATTGAAATAATTAAAGAATTCCAATTTTTAACTATTTTGAACTCACTTTATCTTTCTTTTTGTGATTTTTAAAGTTCTGAAAGAGACAAATATGAGATTTCTTACTTTTTCCTTCCCTACCTAAAGATAATGCTTAATCTTTTGACTGTACTTTTCTAGGTTTGTGTGTGTTTTATAGTTTTTGCTTGATTCTACATCATAGATATTCACATGTTTAAATTAACTAAAATCCTCTAAATCTTTGTAGTTACATGTCCACCTTGAAGCAACTTTTTCCAGAATTTGAAGGTGGAGATGATGCTTCATAACTAACACATGTAACAATGCAAATAATGCAAGCTCTATAAAACAATTTAGGTGAAAAGTCAAAGTAGCATAAAAATTAGGCTTTGGCACATTAATTTCTTATGAATAATATTCACCAAGACTTTGTTATTATCATTATTAATAGTTGTAAACAAATTCTATATCTAAAATTTAGGATTCAATTTCTTTACTATATCATTTTGTAAGGTTATGAAATAAAAATCTGAAATGGATGTTGGCAAATCAAGAAATACCCAAAGCTTTCTCAAGTATGAGGACAATTATCTATGCGGTCAAATGGATGTTGTTAGGAATTGCAAAGCTATAATTATCTCATTATTATTACAATTGCTTCCACTTCTCTGCATAAAAATATACAACAAATAAATACTAGGTTGGTGTTTATTAAAAACTATGAAGTCAATTCTACCAAGTCTTCCAAGCATGTTAAGCTATAATTTTTTTTTTTTAAAAAAGAGATGCAATTACATCGGAAGTTATATTGATTCAAGAATGTAATGAGTGGTAGATAGATTTGTACGGAATCCAATAATGTATGAAGTTTGTATATCATACTAAAGTGCTTTGTATTTAACATAAGTTGTACTAAATTCAAGAATGTAATAAAGATATTACAATCAAGTCTGTATATGATACCAAACTACCATGAAGGCTCTAATTTGACTTTGCGATATTGAATTTTGTGCAAGTAATAGTTATAGATAAAGAAAGTTGCTAATGATGCTTTCTTATATCATATGTTACTATTTGTTAAATTACTCTATACTTTTGGTTTATACATGTATTAGTTACAACCAATACTTAGTAAAGTTACTATAAGATTTTAGGAAATTTACTTTTGTATTTTAAAAAAATTATTATCAAATTTCAAAATGGTTATTGCCAAATTTTATGATATTTACTATCATGTTTTAAGTTCTAAGATAATTGTTATTATATTTTAAAAATGTTACTATGATGTTTAAGGAAAGTTAATACCACATTTTATAAATGTTTTAGGAAAACTAGTATGATATTTAGGAATGTTATTACCATTAGGATTTTGGAAAAGTTACTATCAAATTTTTGGATGATTATTATTATGTTTTATGATAATTATTATAGTTACTACTATATTTTAAGAATGTGACTATTATGTTTTAGGTTTTAAAATAATTACTATTTTATGAAAATTAGTTACTATGTTTTATGAATGTTTTAGAGAAGTTACTTTAATGTTTCAACAACGTTATTATCATATTTTAGGTTTTAGAAAAGTTAGTATGAAATTTTTAAAAATTACTATTAAATTTAAAAACAGTTATTATAATATTTTAAGAATGTTAACACCGTATTTTTTAAGTTTTCAAACTAACCAATTGAGTATTTTAGTTCTCACTTCAGAGCTGACCGTTTTTATAATTTTTTCAATCTCTGTAACTTCTAATTTTGCCGTGACATTTTACTTCCTCTTGTTCTTCTTCTGCTGCCTCGCATTTTTTTTATTGATTCAATTTCAATCTAAGTTCAATTATAACTACTACTCGAAAATATGCCTGAAATTGAAAGAAATTGTAAAACAATGATGAAGAAGTAGCTATTGTCGCCAACCGCTACCATTGCACGTTGCCTTTCGCTTCTTCTTCCATACGTATATGTTGGGAGGCTGCAATGCCTCTGTTCTCATCATTTCCAGCAACGCCTTCAATGTAGAGGGAGAGAGAGAGAGAGAGAGAGAGAGAGAGAGAGAGTAAGGAAAGGCTATTTGATTAACACAGAGAGAGGGAAGATGCTAAGAGCATTTTGGTCTCATCATTCTAAAAATAAAGTCCTTTAGACATCTAAAACAATTTGAGCTTTCAAAATTCTTTATTGTAAATATTAGCAACTTCTGATCCTTAATTGCAATTTTTTCTAAAGTGAATCTAAATGGTCTCAAGAGTAAGTTATTCAAAAAATTTTAAATTTTGTTAAAATTATATAAATATTTATTTTATTTTTAAAATATATACTTTCATCTAATTTGAATTTTTTTAATTAAAATACCATCTATTAGCTTAGACATACAAATTTATATTATATTTAGATATCCATAAATAATATAAAAAAGAGTAAATTTTATTTTCATTAAATTTAATCCAAAAAATATATATTAGATAAATGAAGAGTATGTAAATTAAAATAAAATAAAATTAGATTAAAGTATAGACAATCTTTTATTTTAAGAAAATCTTGTATATATTATAAATATAAAATGAAAGTTTATATAATTTTAATAAAATATAAAAAATTTATATGATTTATTGGACAAAAAACACAAAATTAAAAAATAAAGATATATTTTTGCCTTAAAATTAAAAGAACTTAAAAACCAAAATCAAAAGAGATGTGGGGTGGCTTTTAGAAATGTGACCGTAATTTAAGTTTTTCTTTTTCATCCTTGAAAATCTCCAATATTCCCATTCCCCAGGATCCAAATTCCAAATAGCTTGTCCTTGCAAACACTCAAATCGCACACCAGGAGAACTCCATTTGCCGCCGGCAGCCACCGTTCGTCTTCTCTGCGTTGCTTTTGCTGTGGGGTAAGACACGCTTCCCTTTCTTCTTCTTCCTCTTTTTTTGTTGTTGTTGTTATTGTTTTTTATTTTCATCCATATTCGAGGCTTGAACAGGGGGGTAGTAGAAATATGATTCGATCGAAGAAGGATTGAAATCGGGTGAGATATAGGGGATAGAAATTATAGTAAAAGGGAGCCGAGAGTGAGAGAGAAACAGCGATATACTCGATTTCAAAGTGGTTCGTGCCCATCTGAGAAACGGGGACATGTGAGTTGAGACTGTGGTTCGTGAATGTGATGTTTTAGGTTTCTTAGTAATTGGGACTGTGATCGATGAGAAAGAAGGAGAAGGGTTTAGGGTTGATAGGTACTATGATAGCTGTTGCTACAGTGATTTAATTATATATATTGATATATTGATGTCTGTTTTCCAGTTTTTAAGCTCTCTCTCTATCCTAATGGGTTTAGGACATTTCCTATTTATCTTGAAGAAATGAGTTGAAGTTTTACGATAAATGGAACAGTACTTTGAAGAGGAGGAATGCCTTGTGTGCCGTCATCTATAATCTATAGTGGAGTTTTATAGTGAAATTTGTTTATTATTATTTTTCTTTTTTTATTTGAAGTTTCTTGAGGCAAGTATACTGTGGGACATGAATCTGATTGGATATACACTTTTGTTGTATGGTGAATGGGTTTAATTCCAAATTAAAACAACTCTTTGGTTAACCTAGTGACTCTGCTGAACCATGTCACTGACGTACATGGATGTATTTATTGTTATTGGTTGGTTAACTTTGAACCATGAGTTTTCATGGAGGGAATATGAAGATGCCAAAATGCAGTGTTTTTCATTACATTACTGGAAATGTTGGCTATTGTAGTTTATTTTTAATCCTTGATTCAGTCAACCATGTTTTATATTGCGCAGCTTAACTGTTGGCAGCACCAAGCATATTAGTTTACTGTTTTACGAATTATTTACGCAGATTCATCCTATTACTATTTGGCTAATTCAAGGTTTTGGAAATCCATGAACTATAGTGACAATTTAGAATAAGGAGTCCTTATAGTTGTGCTAATTTAGAATTGGTGTAAAACTATGGTGACAAACAGAGTAATTAAACTCAACTGAAATTTTTTAGTTATTTATTTCTTTTGCTATGGTTACTATTGACGAATGCATTTCTATACTTGTGCTTTGATGCTATCTTAATTCTCCAGTATTTTCATTTCCCAGAAATTTGGACAACAGCCTTGTCATAATGGCTGCAATCTTAGCTAGGAAATCACTTCTTGCTCTTTGCACTCGACAGCTGGTGAGATAAATTATTTTTTATTGATACCACACCACCCCCCCCCCACCCCCCCAAAAAAAAAAGGGAAATCCTTGTCCATGCAGTTTGTGGGAGGTTGGAAATTAGTTCATGTTGTCATAATTTCACTACTTTTTGATTCAACCTTATTGTCCCTCCCCCTTCTATCAAGAAGAAATGCTTGTTGTTGTTCACTCCCGTTTTCTTTGGACCCAAGCTGAAAATCAGTTGATTATTTTCTTTGAAAATAAAAAATATAATATTTTGTGCTGTTTATGGTTATCAGAAACTTTTCTTTTCCAAATCATTCATTTCGCTTTTTCATTCTTCCCAAAAAGACTGTAAGGGCACCCACCCTCACAGGGAAGGAATGTTTCTGATGGCAAAAAACCTTTGCTCATTAACTCTCATTAACCCCAAAATATGGACTACATTCTTTCATCATCATCATCATCTTCTTCTTCTTCTTTTTGGTTTTATTCCATTTATATGGCTATTCTGACTTAATGAATCATTGTTATTTGTGATGCTCCTAATTATTTTCTAGAGGTAAAAGCTTAATGTACATATATATATATATACATATGAATTATTCTTCTTGTAGGGTGCTAGATAATCGTCATAATTTCACGATTGTTATTTTTCATGTTTAGGCTGTAGCAGGTCAAGGGTTGCAAGGTCCCCAAAACTATGGCTTGCGATTAAGTGCACATTCATACTCTACCAAAAAAGGTTTGTTATTATTCTTACCATGCTTAGGCAAATGGCTTATGCGTTCTTATAGAATGGGTAGTGAATAAATTTATGGAGAATTTTGAATTTGAGGTCACCACCTTTAGTATAATTTTTAATTGTAATTGTCAATTTATATCTGCTCTGCCCTTATCTGCTTCTCACATGTAAATGTTACATACGCTGCTTAATGTATATTTTAAAACTTAATCTTCTGGTTCACAAATTGCAGATGACGAAGAAAAAGAGCAACTTGCAAGGGAAATTTCAAAGGATTGGAGTTCTGGTAATTATTTGGGAGCCCTGTGTTCTTAGTTTGAGTTTTCTTTGTTTTCTGTAATGTAAGTGAATTATTGCTGATGTTTTTAATGGCAGTCTTTGAACGCAGCATCAACACACTGTTTCTCACTGAAATGGTTCGGGGTCTATCTCTGACACTGAAATACTTCTTTGAGAAAAAAGTCACTGTAAGTGTTTGCTAGCGCCATTGTCTGGTTGAGGCCTTTGTAGGATATGGTTACAATCATGACTTCTATAATGCAGATAAATTATCCATTTGAAAAAGGCCCACTGAGCCCTCGTTTCCGTGGTGAACATGCTCTCCGACGATATCCTACTGGAGAGGAGCGTTGCATTGCTTGCAAACTTTGCGAAGCTGTAAGCATTCGAAAATTTAGGACAATAATTTTAGTTTGACAATGATCCTTTAAAGTGCATGTCAGCAAAATAGCATAGATTGCATGACAGCATTTTCTTCCCTGCTTTTTGTTTAAAACTGGACTATACAGGTAAGCTTGCTAACTAGTTCATGGTTATTTTGTGGATGCTATTGTGTGTAAATATGAGCTTATAGGCTTATAATGGAAATGCTAGTTAAGGGTCATGTTCAAACAAGATCAGAGGTCTGTTCTATCAGCAGCAACAACAACAACAACAACAACAATAAACTGTTTTTCATTAGGTGGGATCAGTTACGTGGATCAATCGATACTATAAAGTTATATTATAAATTATGTTTTTAAACAAACTATTTAAATCTAAATTTTTTTAATAGTTTCGTCTATAATTTTTCTATCCACATCCCAACAAAAAAAAAAGGATGAAACAAGAGATCTTATATGCCCTCAGATGTCTAATATTCAGCTATCTGTCTGGTATTTGGCTGTTTGTTATATGTAGACAACTCTGTACATTCTGTCATAAAACTTATGTGCTTTGTCAAATAAGTATAGTCTTCTATAACATAATATTAACAATGGTTTAATGTGTCTTAGTCCATCAAGTCTTTTCTTTAATAAATGGTTCCACTCTAGCATTTGTACTTCATTATCTGGGCTTGGCAGCTGCATAGTCTTTGTCTAACATAAAAATATAATTTTACCAGATATGTCCAGCACAAGCAATCACAATTGAGGCTGAGGAGCGAGAGGATGGCAGCCGTAGGACAACTAGGTGAAAGACCCGCCTTGCCTGCCTCTCCTCCCCCCCTCTTTTTTTTTTTTCCCCTCCTTTTTCTGTCCTCTCTGAATTGTCAAATTTTTCAGGTATGACATTGACATGACCAAGTGCATCTACTGTGGATTTTGTCAAGAGGCATGCCCTGTTGATGCCATTGTTGAAGGGCCAAACTTTGAATTTGCTACAGAGACTCACGAGGTTCATTTTCATCTCTTTCATACTAAATTTTTAAGCTACTATCTGATAGCATGTGCAAGGAGTTAATTTTCTTTCTTCCCTCATTTTTTTATTGCCTTTTATTTTCTCACGTTTAACTGTTTGCAGGAGCTTCTATATGACAAAGAGAAGCTACTTGAGAATGGGGACCGATGGGAAACTGAGATTGCAGAGAACCTGAGATCTGAAAGCCTATATCGCTGATTGTTCCGCTGTGTTCTTCCTTTGATGTTTGTCCTTAATAAAGGATCTGTGTATGATCTGGAAAACTTGTATGTATTCTTGGTGTTGTTGCAGTAGTTTATTATCGAATCACAGCTACTGTTCCATTGTTAGTTAATGTACAATGGTTATGACACTTATCTATGAAATTTTGAACAAATGAGAAGATTTCCCATATGTTGAAGGGAATTGAGAAATTTAATAAATCAATGTAGTCACTGATTGCTTGTCGCGCACTGCCACTTGTGCAAGCAGACTTGCAGTTTTCATCAGCTGCTGTGCCGTGGCATTTATAGCTCTTGTTGACCATTTGCTTTGTTTAGAATATTGAGACTCCTAAAATTTATTAAGATCGACCATTGTGCTACCCAGTACTTTTTGGTGAAACATAGATGTACTTGATCTATTTAGGAAGGTCGAGACATTGTGTGAAGACGAATTAGTTTTGAAACAGTTATCTTTCTTTGTAAAAGCAAACTAGCAAATGGGTCGTTTTTTCTTTTTTCTTTTTTTTATTTCCTTTGTAAAAACAAGTAATGACAACCTGTGCATCAAGCAGGAAAAGAAAGTTGACTGCAACGTTGGGAAAACATCTGTTTCTTGAGAATTTGCAATACTGATAACTAGCACTAACCCCTGAAGATTCAGGGGTTTTTTAAAAACTGTCTAATCAAAAAAAGAAAAAAAAAAAAAAAGAAAAGAAAAAGTGTGGCCCACTTGAAATTAAAAAAAGCAGTACGGACGAACATGGATGAACAGTAAAAATGATGCATAAACATTGTGTCGTGACGTTATGAACCATGCAATTAAACAATGTCAAACCCATGACTTTTATATATATATATATATATATATATATATATATTATTTATATAGAATGATGATTTCAACAAAACCATATGTGAAAGAGATGAGGATCAGAAATAGTAGTCAAGGTTATTAACCATGGTTGATAAGCATTAATTTTCTGATTTGTGTCATAGTCATTTAAAATCTTAATAATGAATTTTCTGACTTTTAGTCTTTTTTTTTAAATGAAAAAAATTTAACTCGTTGTGTTTAGCAGGAGAAATCAATTTAAACTTGATAGTAAGCACACAGATTAATAAAGGTTATCATTATATGGAAAACTATATTTAATCAAATTTTAATTTGGTCAAACATATCAGGATATCTGTGACTTACTGCAAAGGTGGATATTTTAACTTATGGGTTTTTTGGGCCCAAACATTTTAAATGTAGTGTTTTTGGGCTAACATTTCAAATGATAGTTATAAGATGCGAACTGATCAAAATTCAAGTAACTACACTTAATTCATTGATGGTCCATTGAGGCCCAATTATATGCCAGCCCAAATCACTGGTACTCGTGAATAGCGACACATCTTCTTTTCTTGCTCTTTCAGCAATCTACCTCTCCGTTGCAGATTCCTACGGTGCCACAATTACAGACGTAATCCGCTTCCCCTTCTCTTCTCAGATCAAACATCACAACTTCCCCTGCGCTTTCTTACCCCTCGGAATTCCAAATTCGGGGTAATGTTAAGATTCCTACTATTCTGTTTCACATATGATTCTTGAGGGTATCACTTCTCCTTTGTTTCGAAGTTGTGCGCCATTTTTTCACTGGGTTCTTGTCCTGAGAGCAGAGGATCCCAGATATAATTTCCAAGTTTAACTTGTTTATGTCTGGTTACCTTCCTTTCTGGGTGTTGCCTCTTCTTGATTTTAGTAGTGGAAATTACGTTTGTGTGGACTGTGAAAGTGGTTGTACTTGATTCCTTTCTCTTCCTTGCAAATAACTAAATGATTATAGTGTTTCTATCACAAAATGTATCATCATGTTTCCTTTGTCGTTGTAGAAATTTTTGGCATTAGGGTTCCTCTTCCAATTTTGATTTCATTGTTTCAGGTTTAGAAGTTTCGCGAAGATTGCTTTTTAAATAAAAATACTTAATTCATATTAGCTATTTCCTTTCTCTTCCTTGCAAATAACTGAATGATTATAGTGCGTCTATCACAAAATGTATCATCATGTTTGCCGTGTTCTTGTAGAAATTCTAGGCATTAGGATTCCTCTTCCAATTTTGATTTCATTGGTTCAGGTTTAGAAGTTTCGCGAAGATTGCTTTTTAAATATAAATACTTAATTCATATTAGCTACTTTCCTTGAATATCCTTTTGTTGCCCTTTGTTACTTTTTTGTCTGTTAACCTCCCTTCTGCTAGGTCAGATTTATACAACTGGCTTGTCAACTTTTGTGGCTATCCTTGTTGCTTGAGCCGTGTGGTTATTTCCTCTTTCAGGGAGCTTGGACGCTTGATCATCAGCTTCTTTGAAAGTATCTCTGTAAAATTAAAGATGGTATAGTGGTTTAAATGCGTTTTAGAGAAAAGTCATTTATCTCATTATATATTTTGGATCGTTTTATTCCTGAACTTATTTATATCAGTTACTTTATTTCTCCTAGAATTATGGTTTCCTGCATCATTAATATTACTGATCATGTATTCTTTCCTTGTAACATGTTACTTAACAAGTACTATTATCTGTTTCGACCTTTCCAGTTAGTCTTATTCCATCCATTGGTTGTAAACTTGTATTCACAGTTTTTTGAGGGATATGGTTATCATGGGACGTCGTTCGAGCAGACATATCGATGTTACCCTGCTTCTTTCATTGAAAAGGTCGGCATTCCTCCATTTGTAATCCAGGCATTTAGTCAGTTGTTATACTTGAGTACTTGACTTCAATTTTGGCACTGTCAAATGTGCTGAATATACTGCTTCTGATGAACTTAAATCAGACCTGATTTATGCAGTTATTTCTGCTCTTGAGGCATCCTTTGCAGTAGATATCTTATGCAATAGATGTGGTTTTATACAAGTTTTCCTTTTCCTAGTTGGACAGTGCTCATTACGAATTCAGTAAAAGGAAACATAATTCTAGATTTTTTTTTTTGGTGACTATACAACTGCAATGATATTAATAAAAGTTATTTTGACATGGGTGAGGAAAAGGTGAGTCAAAGTCCTTCACCTACTTCCTCCTAAGAGCTACATTTGCATGAAGGATTTTAAAAGATTTGAACGGCTTGATTAGATGACATAGGTTTTCCTGCAGAATTCCGGTATTCAGAGTCCCTTTGTTGATTAGTTGCAGTAGTGATTCCTGCCTTCGTTCTGTGAAAATCACCTGCATGTCATGATTGTGGTGGATAGACATAAAAAATACTAAAAAAAATTGAAGCATTTACCCTTTGGGTAGAGATCAGAGGTTTAGTATTTCTTGGGAAGATAAGTTTAGATTTAGTACAGGGAAACAGAGTGGTAGGCACAATCAGCAAGTCCAAGGACATCTTGACGTAAAATTCAAAACCATTCCCTCTCCTTCATATGTGCTTATACCAGAAGATATGGTGGAAAACAAAGACTTGGAAGTGAATTGGAAAAGTGGAAGGTTGAAAAACAATAGATCAAATTTGGAAAAAAGAAAAAAAAAATACTGAAGATATTAAATCATAGTGGCCTTAATCTATAATAGCCAATATGTAAAAGTTGCAATGTTCTTAAACCCAGTATAGCTTGAATAAAGTGGAGTCTAATTATTTCCTTTTTGTCTTTAATCCTGCAGCCCCAAATTGAGAGTGGTGATAAAAGTAAGTTTCTATGTTGATGGCAGTTCTAGTTTTTGGATTATTACATTGTATTTCTTCCTGTTAATGTCAATTTTAATTCTTGTTGTGCTTCAGTTATAATGCCTCCTTCAGCCCTTGACCGTCTAGGTTTGTTGTTTCAATTTGATCTTATATTTTTGTTGTGTATACTCATCCTATGCCTTTTTCAGATGTCTAATTGATATGGAAAGGAGGTTAATGTCAAGTGTATTTTGCAGCATCGTTGCATATTGATTATCCAATGTTGTTTGAACTTCGGAATGATGCTGCTAATCGGGTTTCTCATTGTGGGGTTCTGGAGTTCATTGCTGAGGAAGGCATGATTTATATGCCATACTGGGTAGGCTTTTAAAAGTAATTGTTTGAGAATATGCTTGTTACAGTGAGTATGGTTCTCCTTGAGGTTCTAGTTTTTTTTTTTGACACACTACTTCATGAGTTCTTATGCAGATGATGGAGAACATGATTTTGCAAGAGGGAGACATTATTAGAGTGAAGAATGTGACACTTCCAAAGGGGACATATGTTAAGTTACAACCCCACACAAAGGACTTCTTGGATATTTCCAATCCTAAAGCTATGTGAGTTGATATATATTATGTTGTTAGATTAGATAGGTGTGTCCATTCATATTATCGTTGAAAGACATATTGATGCTGTTTGAAGTCAACTTAACATATACCTTTGGTGGCTAGGTTCATTTTTCAAGTCACCATCCATCACATACCTTTGGTTTTTATTTTGTTAAAATTGCATTAATTGGTTTAGGGTGAATCTTAAGGCTCCGTTTGATAAAGGTAATGCAAATGCATTCCTTTTCCATTGATTGTACAATGTCTGTTATACCTTTGTATTTTTTTTTCCATCCATCACATCACCATTTTAACTATCAAATCATTTTTTCAAAAGTAAGGATAAAAAAATCTTTTTCTATCTTACCTATCCCCACCTACCAACTTTTTCCATTCCTTTCCCCATTCCCTCCTTCAACCAAACGGACCCTAAGAGTTGAAAACCAAACTGCACCTGAAACCAACCAAAAGTTGGTGTACTGGTAGTTTTGATTATAATTTGAAGTGTGTTGAAAAAATTTTTATTTCACAATACCTATACGTCAGGCTTCCTACATCCCCACCTACCACAGCACTACCCCATCATTCACATTTCTCTAAGAAAGTTCATTTGGCAGCTGATTCCTTCTTTCCCACTTCTTCTTTATTACATTCTATTATCTCATTGTCTTTTGCTTCTTCCTACCTCTGGTTTCTATGGTCCTTTTTTTTTAAATGAAATAAAATTCAGCTTCAAAGCTTTGAGCTCAGGTATTTGGGCTTTATTATCCTTTTAGAAGTTTATGATTTTATGCTGCTTCTGTAATAGTAAGAGTTCTTGCAAGCCCCAAAAATTGAGAACTGAAAGAGATACGTTATGTTTGACTGTCTGTAAGTTTACATTCACCATTGTGATTCTCCATTGTATGATCCAAGTCACCTCACTGAATCAAACTGATATCTAGCAGTGAAGTTCATTTGAAAATTACATTTGGCATTATATCAGTTAAAATCAAGAAATCTGCAACCTGATTAAGATTGATTTGTCATGAGATGTACGACATACCCAAACAAACTGAGAAGGGAACACCCCTGATTGCTATCATTGGAAGCCTTGGCCATGTCTTATTATTTAGCCTTTTTATATGCATGCATATATAAATATATGGTATGCAACAAGAGGGATTTATAGAATTTAATGAATGTCAGAAATCTTGAGGTCCATTTTTCTCCTTTGAGTATGCTATGTAATTTTTAAAAATGTGAAATAGTTACTCATTCAATAGAAATATATGGTTTAAAGCTAGATCTCAGTGTATAGACATTGTTTAACTGAATAGTATAGAGTTTCTGTCTCCATATGGTCCCAGAAAGTGGGTAGGTTCTTCTTGTTCTATAGTTTTTGTAATTTCCATCTTATATACCACCATATTACACATCCTCCATTTGTCTTGCACTGACTTTATACACACTGATTAGGGGTAGATCGTTTAAGGAGATTTAACTGTATTTTGCCATGCAGCCTAGAGACAACTTTGAGGAATTTTTCCTGCTTGACCACTGGAGATAGCATCATGGTGGCATACAACAACAAAAAATATTACATAGATATTATAGAAACTAAGCCTGCCAATGCAATAAGCATCATTGAGACAGACTGTGAGGTCGACTTTGCTCCTCCTTTGGATTACAAGGAACCTGAAAAGCCAACTGCAGCACATTCTGCAAGCAAGGCATCGGACAAAGGTACCTAATTGTCTTACTGCTGTTTGTTTCTACCTTATCTTTTTATTCCTTTTTCTTGTGGGATGAATTCCTCCGCATTCTTTGTATTTGTTTTCTCTTGGCCATCTCATTTTTTGAACTGTTATTTTCTCTTAAACAAGTTACAGAAGCTTGTAAAATGAATTTGATTTTATAAATTATAGATAATGTACACTATGTTTTTTTCTTGTTTTAAATAAGGAATCTGTTTACTATGGTATATGCTTGATATATCTATGTGTTTGTCTAGTACTAAAATGTTGTGGGCTTGAGTTATATAGTGAGAAGACCAGAGAAAATTATTCACTTTTATGTATGGGACTGTTGACATCTGTTTGCAAGTTACTCATGAATATTTTTCA
Organism: Erythrophleum ivorense; assembly: GCA_026724425.1. Lineage (NCBI taxonomy): Eukaryota > Viridiplantae > Streptophyta > Magnoliopsida > Fabales > Fabaceae > Erythrophleum > Erythrophleum ivorense. The sequence continues at coordinate 49,842,085 of JAIUCV010000009.1, forward strand.
TTATTTACTGGAACTTGATTTTCTAAACTGATTTCTGCAGATAACTATTAATGTTAATTTTAGTTGTTTTTATTATTTTACGGGGATATGTCCTATCTTCATAATTTTATTGCTGAAGTGAAAGTTGAATTGAGTCCATTGAGATGCCCATGTGTATGTAGTGCTTGTGGTGTCATGATCCAAAACCTTAGGCCATGATTGGCGCATAGGCTAAGCTAACCTAAGGTTAGTTTAGCTTGGCCAACCTAAAAAACCACATGCAAGACAACAAGATAGACCTGATAAGTACCATGATATATATATATATATATATATATAAACCACTTTCAAATTACATGATTCATTTCATATAAATCACTTGGGGGTTGCATGAAAATCGGACATACCACATTTGTACATACAGCCCAAACTAATATACAACACAATGTCTTGATATTACAATCAACTTAATAAGATCACAAACACTAAAAAATGATGTAATGTCACAGGGGCCACCACAACGCACTACTATACCAACAACAACAACAACAACAAAGCCTTTTCCCACTAAGTGGGGTTGGCTACATGGATCAATCGACGCCATAAACACCTATCGTAAATCATATTTTTAGACAAACCATTTAAATTTAAATCTCTCTTATTAATTTCTCCTATAATTTTTCTTGGTTTTCCTCTACCTTTAATTATTGGATTATTCTCTATCTCATCTACTCTCCTAATTGGGGCTTCTATAGGTCTCCTCCCAACATGACCAAACCATTTCAGTCTTGATTCTACAATCTTTTTCACAATAGGTGCGACTTTCATCTTCTCTCTAATGCATTCATTTCTAATTCGATCTCGTCTAGTGTGCCCACTCATCCAACGCAACGTTCTCATCTCTGCAACATTGAACTTATTCTCTTGTTGACTTTTTATTGCCCAATACTCAGTTTCATACAATATTACAGGTTTTATAATTGTGTTAGAATTTACCCTTAAATTTGAGTGGTACTCTTCTATCACAAATAACACTCGAAGCACTCCTCCATTTCATCCACCCCGCTTGAATCCTATGTTTTACGTCTTCTATTTCCCCGTTATGTTGTATGACGGATCCAAGATATTTAAATCGTCTGACTTGTATAATATGTTCTCTAATTTTTACTTCTGCGCTAGAAGTGGTGTGTCTCTTACTAAACTTACACTCCATATACTCCGTTTTACTTTTACTTAAACGAAATCCATGAATTTCCAAAGCTAATCTCCACCTCTCCAACTTCTCATTCATTTCCGCTCTCGATTCTCCAACTAAGACAATATTGTCTGCAAAAAGCATACACCGTGACACCGGCTCTTGGATATGTTCAGTAAGCATATCCAATACTAAAGTAAAAAGATAAGGACTTAGAGTTAACTCTTGATGTAGACTAATAGTTATCGGAAAATCTTCTATATGTCCACTTTTTGTTACTACACTAGTTGTACCCTTATCATACATATCTTATATTGCTTGAATATAAGCTATACGAACTCTTTTTTTCTCCAAAACCTTCCATAGAACCTCTTTTGGTACTCTATCATATGCTTTTTCTAAATTGATAAACACCATGTGTAAATCTCTTTGATTCTCTCGATATCGCTCTATTAATTTTTGCAACAAATATATTGCTTCCATAGTTGACCTTCCTGGCATAAAACCAAATTGATTCTTCGTAACTTAGATCTCTTTCCTTAATCTTCGCTCAATTACTCTTTCCCATAATTTCATAATGTGGCTCATGAGCTTAATTCCTTTATAATTTGCACAATTTTGAATGTCCCCTTTACTCTTATAAATAGGAATTAAAGAACTTCTTCTCCACTCGTCTGACATTCTCTTAGATCTCATAATTTCATTAAATAACTTTGTGAGCCAACTTATGCCTTTCATTCTTAAACCTTTCCATACTTCAATAGGTATATTATCTGGTCCAACTGTTCTGCCATTTTCCATTCGCTTTGATGCTTCTTTTACCTTTGCCTCACAAATCCTACGATAAAAAGTATAATTTGGATCCTTTTCTCTAGTATCTAACTTATCCGATTTCAATGAAATCTCGTGACCTTCATTAAAAAGCCTATGAAAATAACTCTTCCACCGTTCTTTGATATCTTGTTCCGTGACCAAGAATTTCCCTTCTTCATCCTTAATGCATTTTACTTGGTCTACGTCTTTTGTTTTTCTTTCCTTACTTTTAGCTAACTTATAAATATTTTTTTCTCCAACTTTAGTACCTAAAGATTAGTATAACCCATCGAATGCCCTTGTTCTCACTTCGCTCACTGCCTTCTTAGGGTCTTTCTTAGCTATTTTATATTTCTCTTAATTTTCATTACTCTTACATAACGACCACACTTTATAACACTCCCTCTTAACTTTAACCTTATCTTGTACGCTTGCATCCCACTACCAAGATTCTTTATTTCTAGGTCTAAAAGCTTTACCTAATATTTCCTTTGCCACCTTTCTAATCTCTTTAGCCATTCCATTCCACATATCGTTAGCACTTCTTTATATTTCCCAAGGTCCTTCCTCCACAATCCGTCTCTGCAGATTCTTTTCTTTATCCTCTTTTAGTTGCCACCACTTTGTCCTTAACACCCTATTTTCGTCTTTGCTTTTTACTCTCCTCCTAACTCGTACATCCATAACCAAAACTCTATGTTGAGTAGTTAAACTCTCTCCAAGTATAACTTTGCAATCCATGCAAAGTTTTCTATTTGATTTCTTTATAAGAAAGAAATCAATTTGAGAACAAACTCTTCCACTTTTGTATGTGATAAGATGTTCTTCACGCTTTCTAAAACAAGTATTAGCTAATATAAGATCGAACGTCAATGAAAAGTCTAGAATAGTTTTACCCTTTGTATTTGCTTCCCCTATGCCATGTCTTCCATGAGCACCCTCGTAACCTGAAGATACACTTCCCACATGACCATTTAGATCCCCTCATAGAAGAATCTTTTCTCCTAATGATATTTCTTGAACTAAACATTTTAAATCTTTCCAAAACTTTACTTTGTGATATTCTTCTAATCCTACTTGTGGTGCATAAGCGCTAATAACATTAAAGATTTCCTTTTCCATTACTAACTTTAATGCAATGATTCTATCTCCTAACCTTTTTACATCCACTATAACATTTTTCCAAAACTTATCTACAATTATACTTACCCCATTTTTAAATTTAGCTTTTCCAGTATACCAAAGTTTAAAATATGAAATGTCTAATTCTTTCGCTTTTTCTCCTACCCATTTAGTTTCTTGTAAACATATAAAATTAATTTTCTTCCTAATCATAGTATCTACTATTTCCATTGACTTACCCGTAAGTGTACCTATATTCCAAGTCCCAAAACGAATCCTACTCTCGGGAACTAACTTCTTTACCCACATTCGTTCACGAAAATGTGGAAGCCCTTGCTTATTTTTCACTACACTCAGGCAACGATGCAACGGTTCTTGCTCATTTGTCACTGTACTCGAGCTATACAGCGCGTTACTTCCGGGCAACGACCTAGCATTACGTTGAATATATCAATTGTCCATGTCATAAAGATTCGACAAAGTTTTACGTTGGCTGTCGATTGCCTAACACAACTTTTCTCTTTTTTCTGGGCTTGGGACCGGCTATGAAAAATAATTTGCATCAAGGCTCGTCATAGGCAGAGTTAACACACTAGTATACCAAACAACCCAAAATATTCCAACACTAGTAGCTGCAACACTGAAGTTTGACACATGTAACCATTGACCAAAAGTTCATACCCAACGTGTTGGGGAAGTGTGTAAGCCCTAGAGCTCTTCAATTTATTATCTGCTAATTTGGAAAATAAGTATAAAAAGTGGGATGAGCCCACCATTGACTTAATGAGTACATAAATAACAAGGTGCACGGAAGAGAAAATAAATGCATATTAGAGCTTTTTGTAATTGAGCATTCAAGTAAATAATTAAATCATATTTCAATTTATAAATAAAATAAAATACACCAATTTGCTTAGATAACAATTCTTCAATTTGAAATATAATTTAAAATCTAAAAATATATATAGAAAAGGGGTATCATAGGAAAAAACTATCATCACCACCAAGTACTGTCAAACGTTGTACATATCACAATATCACATCACGTAGTGCCATCACACTATATCACAAAGCAAATTGTTTTACGCCTTGGAAGCAACTACGAGTATCACAACATTTAGAGATTTTCAAGGTCAACTAGTTATAAGATGCCAAAGGAGTTGCTTGAGATAATTTCTAAGCTCCAAAATTATTTTAAAATTATCTAGGCCTTGTTTTCAACCTTAATATGATTTATTTAACATTGGTGAGCATTATTTATAATTCCATAATCTTGGGGACCTAATTGAAATAAAATTTTTTCAGGGTATTACATGTGGTTAGAGTGATCTAGAATTTTCAGGTAGCAGTTTCTACTAGTGAATCAACTTTGGGATAGGATACTTTTTCTTGCTTCTATGTGGATTTATTCTCATGGATACTTTTAAGAGTTTTTTTTTTTTGGGTCAGATATGCAGAGGAATTGAGAGCTTTTTCAGGATGATTTTTTTTTATTTCTATTTCTTCTATGTGGCTTATGCTGTGCCTGTTTCTCTGTTTCATATTGTTGTCTCTTAAAAATTCTTCTTTAATCATAAAGATTAGTCTTGCAATGGCAAAGAAGATAATTTATGGAGCTTCCATTTCAAGAAATGTTGAAGGTTCTATTAGTCTTTTAAAGTAGGAGCTGACTAGATCAGAGTATTTCCATTTGGTATTGTGGCAAATAAAATATGTAATGTTGCTAATTTGTACAAAGAATGGAATGTGGTAGTTGTAGTTATCAAATAGCATAAATTTGGTTTTCAATTTTATGATGAGCCTTGTAAAATATTGGGGCAATGATGGAACCCAAACTAACGCTCTAGGATTTATTGGAAATATATTGAAATTGATGGAACAAAATAGCAAAAGAGAGGCAAAATAGCATTTACACTGAAGCACTGAAACACAGAAATGGAGAATAAATGCAGAAAGATAGAGAACTCTCTGTCTACTCGATACACTAGAAATCTCTTAAAGCCACTCCATATTTTTCCATAACCGTATGCTCTCTCTTCCTTCAGTACTTATAGAACCTTCCTTATAAATAAATTGCCTAAATTTACCCAACCTAGTGATGACACATTTCCCCTCCTTGCTGTCACAGTATACACTCTTATCACAACCAACACTTCCCTTACACTCCTGCTTATATTTTCTATATATATCAAGGTTCCATCTGGTAACAATGTGGTGTTAAAGCTAGTATTTATATAGCAGGAAAACCCCATGAGGCCATACTATAGTTGCTTTCTTGTTGAAGATTTGACAGCTGTTTGTTTCTCCTTATAGTTGAGGAGGCCTCAGCTGAAGCCGAACCCAAATTCAACCCATTTACTGGAACTGGAAGACGCTTGGATGGAAAACCCTTGAAGAATCCGCCTCCCCCCGTTTCTTCTTCAGGGTCTATGGACAAGAGACCTGATGTTCGAAATGGAAATTCACAAGCTTCTGCAGCATCTAGTTCACAAAGCAATGCTGGTCAATCTCAGAAGAAGCTTGTATTTGGGTCAAATGCCAACCGTACTAAAGAAACTGGAAAGGTAATTCCGAGCTTCTTTGTATTATTTCAAATCATATGCTGATTGCAGTTAGCTTATCGTAATCAACAAGAAAATTTCTTAGGTAAACCTAGTCCTAATTAAAAAAAAAAACCAAACCAATCATGCAGAGACGCATACACTTTCAATGGAATCCCAATTCTGATATGCTTAAGCTCTCTTAATAATTGGCTTGGTCTTGTAATTCAGTTCTAAGTTTTTCTCGATCAACAGACTGCTAAATTCTACATCTTCTGTACTATGCAGGAAAAAGAGATGAAACAAGAGCCATCACAACAGAAAGAAGAACCAAAATTTCAGCCCTTTACGGGGAAGAAGTATTCCCTTCGAGGTTGATGAATATATATTAAATGGTTTTAACTTTTACAGTCATTTGCTTCATTGGACCCTATGTGGATCAAAGGATATAGCATAACTTTTTATTGGTTCTTGTATAATTAAAAGATTAGGACCTTAGGATGCTTCAAGAGACGTGGAAGTTGCCCTATTTACTTGTGAAACTCTTGACGAGTCGTGCAACAAAGCTTTAAAGAATGCTTCATGTTGTGTTGGGTCGTACCATGTGGGAATGCTCACACCCTGGCTACCCACTGCTTCTTTTTATCGCATTGATTGAATTTGTAGCGCAGCTGATGCTCATTAAACTGTTTATCTCTCATTTCTGGTGAAATTACAAGTTGAAACATAGTCCTGAAATACCAATTTCTTACAGTCTCATTTATTTTGAATACCATGATATGTGATATCCATTTTTATGTTTGATTGACAATTGAAGGTTAAAAGAAAGTTTTTTTTTCTTTTTTTTGGGTTGGGGGGGATAAAAGGTTATTTTGTCAAAATTGTTAAAAGTAAAAAAAAAAAATTAAGAGATTTTCATATTTTTGGGATGATATGAAATATTTATGAAAAGGCATAATACTTTTGCTAGAAATATTTGAGTGCATGATAGTGATGGATGATTGAAATTTTGGATTTTCTTTTTGGCCTGTTATATGTTTCACCTTTGCACAACCCTTAAGCACGTAGTAACAGCGCTCTAGGCTCCATCGGCCCTTTCTCTACCTGAGCTTTCTTTCTTTTCCTTTTCCGAGCAATACAAATACTACGTCGACCAAGTTCTAACTCTGCACTATGGTGTCAGAAGGGGAGGCAACGTCATCAGAAAAGAAGGATCAACTTGACCAGAGTGCAAAGAAAATTAAAAGTAATGACCAAGCTATCACCCCAGTTGAATCTGTGGTGTGCTATGATGATGTTATTTGTTACAACAACCCCTTGTTGGAATCTAAAGAGGGGGCATGAAGGAATTGTAAGCAAATGTTAACTGGGGCAAAAGACCATAAGACCTTTCAATCTAGGGACTGGGAGGATGATGCTGATGAATCTTGGGTACCTAGTGATGAAAATCAGTGAGGATGGTGATGATGCTATGAGAGATCATGAGACCCATAACTCGGACTTCCAAATCATTGAAGCAATGGAAGGGGGCTATGAATGCCTAGAATTCATCTTCTCTCAGAGGGTGATAAACGGTGGGTCAACTCACTCATTGTTAAGTTATTAGAAAGAACAATAGGTTACAAGGCTTTGGAGTCTTGAGTCCAACTGATGTGGGCCAAGAATGAGGTTATTACCCTGGTGGATTTAAGGAATGGTTTCTACCTAGTAAAGTTCACAAGTGAGGAAGATTTCGTCTTCGCTTTGTTTAGGGGGGCCCGGGATGATCCATGACCATGATCTTACTATTAGGTGGTAACCCAATTTTTAATCTTGACTCAGTTCAGATTGATTCAGTTGTGGCTTGGATGAGGATTTCTAGTCTTCCTATTAGGTATTATGGCATGAAGGTGTTGATGCACATAGGAAATAGGGTGGGGAAAATTGTGAAGGTAAATTTTAACACCTCTCTTTATTTTTAAGGTAGATATACCCCACTTTGTGTTGAGATAAATCTCCAAAAACCTCTTCCATTTAACTTTAAGCTAAAAGAGAGATGCTATAACATTAATTATGAAGGACTCCATTTGGTATGCCTCAATTGTGGTAAATTCAGCCACTATATTGAAGGTTGCCTATACAAATTAATGGCGTGGGAGTCTACTTCTGGGGAGCAGTTGGAGGATGGTCGTGACATGAACAAAGTTGACCGAACACCACCTCCCAGTGACCTATAGGGCTGTGGACGATGGTGCAAAAATCTCAGTGTGGTCATGTGTAAGAATCTTGATGTGGTCGTAGGGGTAAAGATAATGAAACCATTATTTTTGTGGTGAGAAAAATGAGATCTCGATATACTGCTTTGAATGAGATGGATTCTAGAGAAAATCACAAGTTAAATGAGGAAATGGTTTAGGCAACAACTTAACAGTAAATTAGGCAACATCTAGATAAGAATATCGAGCTCAAAGGGAATTCTACTATGAGACAACATAGGCTTTCTAGTGGACTTGATAAGGGAGTTATTGAGAGGAGTGCTAAAATTAGGCTAAAAGGTGTTGACATACAAAACGTGGTTCACAACTCAAATAGAACACCATCCTCTGAGAATAATTTGGGCAGGGGAATGTTGTGATTAATCTTGTTGCTTCTAATGTGGGTCCCAATGAAGACCTTTTACACTCAAAGACAGCCCTCTAAGCAATTTGGTGCGGTACAAAATGTCATTGAGCCCACCTTTGACTCTTGTACCCATGTGTGACAACCCAAACCCCTTTATAATAATCTTTACGTCAACCTTATGGAGAATTTGGATCATGAGAATGAGACTTATCAAAGGGAGTTGAGGTTTCAAGTTAGTGAATCCCTTTTAGTGATAAAGGGTGAAGCTGAAGCTATGTAAGTCTCCTAATGTTTTGTTGATTGTTTCTAATAATATTCTTGTTTGAAATGTCTATAGAGCTGGTGGGAATGGCTTTCACAAGAATATGAAACATATGTGTGATAATTCTTGCCTTGGTATGGTTGCTCTTGTGGAGACTTGTACTAATGGTGAGAGTACTCATTCTAAGCTTGGCAAACTAGGTTTTGATGAACGTTTCCTAGTTCTAAGTAATGGGCTGTCAGGTGGTATTTGCATTGCCTAAAAGAGTCATAAATTTAACATAAAAGTTGATATGCACTCTGCACTAATGGTTCATATGTTGGTTAAGTTTGGTAATGGGAAAAGCTTCTATCTCTATATTATTATGCTACCCTCACTCGAATCATAAACTTAAGTGTGTGGTAAGACCATTCTATTATTACTGATAATATGAATTCCCCTTGTATGATTGCTCGCGATTTTATCGACATTAGTGGCCCCAGTGAAAAGAAAGGCGGTGCCTCTATCAACATGGCCAACTATAGATAATTTACTGATAGAATTAACATATGTAAGCTCTTGGACATAGGTTTTACCTAGATAGAACCTAAATTATAGAGATTAATTGCCTCTTTGAAAGATTAGATAAAGTCTTGGATAATGCCAATTTCATGACTACTTTTCTTGATTGTATTATTCATATCATGGCTAGAGTTAAATTCTCTAATCACCATTCTCTAATTATTCATCCTTTTGGTGGGGATAGAGATGGTAAAAATAATAGGTCGTTTCATTTCAAGGCTTCTTAGCTTAGCCATAATGATTGTGAGAGATTTTTGCACACTACTTAGAGATGTGATCTTCATCTATTGGACGCCCTGAAGCAATTTTAAGAGGACATTCTAGCTTGGAATCGTGAGTTCTTTCATCATATTAAAAGCAAGAAAAATTGTCTTTTGGCTCACCAAGGCATTCAAAATGGCACTTTCTTCTTTTACTTGACTTTTCTAAAGGACCTTGAGTGTAATCTTTAGAATAAGTTAGAGGAAGTGTTGTTCTAGGAGGAGGTTCTTTGATTTCAAAAGGCTCATGCTATATGGGTTAAACATATTAACTAAAATACCAATTATTATAATGTGAAAACCATTGCAAATGTTGCAAAAATAAAATTAAGTTGCTTCGAGATTATATGGGTAACTAGATCAATGACACTGGTGCACTTAAGTCTCATATGATTAATTACTGCAAATCCTTTTTGCTTGAAGATAATGATAAAGTAGAATATTTTTGTACCCTTTTGTCTTTTCCTTTTATTAAGCATGATAAACTAGGTTCTATGGCCAGGATGATGTAAAAGAAGTTACTTTTTCTATGGGAGCTTTCAAAGTTCTTGGAGTTAATAGTTTCTTTTTAGTTTTTTATCAGTTATATTGGGAGTTCTTAGGACCTAGTTTAGTTGATTTTGCTACAAAGATCAACTTGGAAGAGGTGAATAAGACACTCATTACCCTCATTCCAAAAGTTGACAATCCAAAGTTTGTTACTTAATTCCACCAAATTTCCTTATGTAATGTGGCTTATAAATGCCTAATGAAAGTTCTTGCTAATTGTCTCAAGCCTATTCTTGATGAGATTACTTCTCCATTCTAGTCAAGTTTCATATTGGGATGCTGTATTCAAGATAATATCATTATTGGGTAAGAAAATATTCATATTCATACTGTGAAGAAAATGAAAGGTAAGAAGAGTTTTTTTGTTATCAAAATAGATATGGAAAAGGTCTATGGTAGGCTTAGATGGAGTTTTATAATTAATAATTTACATGAAATTGGCATTAAAGAAGACCTTACCAATATTATAATGCATTGCATCTCCTCTTTATCACTTAACATCCTTTGGAATGGTGACAAAATAGAGTATTTTAAACTTTCTAGGAATATTAGACAAGGTGACCCCATCTCTCCTTATTTATTCATTTTATACATGGACAAGTTGTCGCATTTGATTTGTGATGAAGTTTAAGGACATACTTGAGAACCTTTCAAAATTGGACAAAATGGCCTACATATCTCCCACTTTATGTTTGCTGATGATTTGCTTTTGTTTGGGAAGGCCTTTGTGGATCAAATGCATTGCATCAATCAATGTCTTAACCATTTTTGTCTTCTTTTTGGCTAGAAGGTTAATAGAGTCAAGTCTTTTATCTTCTTTTCGCAGAATGTTCCCATTCTTCTTTGGACTTCCTTAACTTCTGTGTTAAGTTTCAAAAAATTTTGTAACTCAGGGAAGCACCTTGAGTCCCTTTAAATAGAAGTAAAAGTGCTTACGAGTCATATTCTTATATTGTGGAGAGAATTAAGCAGAAGCTTATTAGGTGAAAAATGATTTGTCTTTTTATGACAAGAAGAATTACCCTAGACAAGTTAGTTTTGAGTGCAATCCCTATTTGTCTTGTAGTGGTTTCTAAACTCCTAGTTGCGATTTGTCATGATATCGCATGTTTCTAAAGGAATTTTGTTTAAGGGCATGATAAAAGCTCTCAAAAAATTCGTTTTACAAGTTAGGACACTATTTGCAAACCCAAATGGTTAGGAGGCTTGGGTTTTAGAGATGTTAACATGATAGACAAAGCATGCATTGCTAAATTAATGTGGAAGGCTTCTGTACAAGACCCTAGTTTGTGGTATAATGTTCTTTGTGGTAAATATATGCTAAATAGGGGTGGAGATGATAATTTTATCGTTAAAATTGGTGACTCCCATATTTGGAAGTCCATTTATCAACAATCGAGCCTCATTGCTTTAGGTACTTCTTGGCATATTCGTAATGGTGCTACTACTAATTTCTTTTTGGATAAATGGATTGACCCTTATTTACATTTGATTGATATTTCTGATAAAAAGATTGGTATGGACCTTGTTATTTTGACGTTAAAGAGTGCGTGAATCAAGAAGGAAAGTGGGATATGGCTCATATTGTTAGAAAAATAATAAGAATAAAAAATTAGAAATAAGTTTTAAGGCATGAAAATTCACTATTTTTAAAGAATATTTGCCTATATACAGGGATTATAGACAATGCTCTTTCATGATATAACAAAGCTTTCAAAGGAACACTCAAAAGAATTTAATGCTTTTAATATGGAAGAACGATATTTATAGACTCTGAATAGTCATATTTCAATAATCATATTTGTTTATTTCATCAATAGATATGTCTATTGTCTATTAACCATACATATTCTTTTTTAAAAATTGTCTTTTAATAGACATATATATATATATATATATATATTATTAACAGACTTGTGTATTATCCATTAATAAGTATCTAATTTAACAGACACATTATTTATTTAATTTTAAATTCAAATTTTAAAATAATTAAATTGAGACGGTTAGACTTTATTTCTTTTAAAGGCCAAAGGCTCAAGCCTCAAGTCCAAAGCTAAGTCTTTTAATATATATATATATATATATATTAATTATTAATATAATATATATACATATATATTATTTTGGACATACTAAATGGACTTATCTTTATATACCTCTATATAATCTTTTTTTTAATCCAATGTAGGACTTTAAATTTCATTCTATATTACAAATTATATAATAATTTCCTACTAATTTGTAATATTGCTTCATAATATCATGTATATCAAAAAGTATCTTATAACGATTTGAATTTTCTATTAATATAAATCCCTTAAAGTTTTGACAAAATTATTGGTATTCTAAAATTTGAACCACAATTCCTTATATTGAAATTGAAAGAATCACATACAAGATATTATTAAATGCTAAGAACTTTTGGTATTTTGCTTTAGCACATTTATGGCCACGTGCTAATTTTGGTTTTATGAATATTTACAAAACCAACCTTTTAAATCTTGTTTAAAGCGACACCACTTTAATATTCATATAAGTGGAGCTTGTCATTATGTCTCTGTTACTTCAGACATATAACAAATTCATTAAGACCTTTGTCAACCTCATCTCATAACAATATGCACTATGGAGTTTGTTTTATATTCTTGTTACTCCAGGCACTTTTAACTCTATAAACTCCTCTTGTAATAGTTTGCATAACGTACTCTATTATGAAACTAAATGAGGAAGTCTAGGGCTTAATCAACACATAATAACTTGTTGTTATCCATTGAACTTGTATTATTAGAATATATACTAACTCAAAGTTGGGTTCTCATTGCTAGTGTTTTGTTTTAACAGTTTAAGCCTCATTTCCTCATGAATTTGTTGTACTATATCTCTTGATAATGCTTTGATAAGAAGATCAATCAAATTTTTGCTTGATTGTACATAGACTAGCATCATAAGCCTATTTGTTATTAACTTTTTTACATAAGCATATCTTAAGCTTATATATCTAAATTTCTCATTATACACATTGTTGTGGGCTATACACATTGCAACTTCACTATCATAAGATATTAAAATAGTTGGAATAGGTTGTAACCACAACTTTATATCCAATAACAAGTTTTTTACTTATTTGGCTTCTGTTTTAACAGCTACTAACGCTATAAGTTCAGATTCTATAGTAGAATGAGGAATGCAAATTTACTTTTTAAAAGCTCAATTAATGGCACCCCCACCTAAGGTGAATATCCATCTTATTGTGGATTTATTATCATTTACACCTATTATCCAACTTGTATTTGAATAGCCTTATAACATTGTAGGGAAACTATTGTAATGAATTTCCAAGTGTTTTATTCTTTTTAAATATTCTAGCACTCTAGCAATTGCTTTCCAATGATCATTGCTTGGATTATTAGTAAACTTTAAAAGTTTACAAACAACAAATATTATATCAAACCTAGTACAATGCATTGCATACATCATACTATCTATTGCACTTGCATGCTTTAATTATGTTATTGCTCTCTCAGAATTTTCAGTCAACTTGACACTAGAATCATTACTATCAATAGAAGCCATGAGTTAGTGCGAATACCATTAATATTTGTGGTGCAATGGCCTAAGTGAAGATACCTAATAAATATGAAATTAAATGTAGAGGTTTGCTTATGGATCCGCATTTATTGATGAGTATTGATTATTGAAGGCCTACATTTCTTATTAATATCTTTTTTTCTTTGTCTTTTCATTGTTCATTCTTAACATCCATCCCAAAATTGAATTAGGGTTGTCTACAATTTTTTCATCTAAGTCATGTCCTAATTTTGAAGAATTAGTGAGTTTTTCTTTTTTCTCTTTTTTTGTTATGGACAATTATTAAAAATGATAATGGATAAAATACTATAATCATTATCTTTGGGCTTATATTTCTCACCAACAAATTCTTTGTTCTTTACTTCATAAGGTTGCTTTCCTTTTGCTAATGGCTAATATGAGAATTATATTTGTATTTTTTTTTTCTATGAACACATTTTAAATTCTTAAACCTGGATCTATTTATTCAAAAAAACATTTTCAAATTGAAAACTCATTTACATCAACTTTGTTCATATAATATCACAATAAAAAATAAAAAAAAAATCTATTAATATAATTCAAAACACATAATTTTTGTTGTGGATGGTATTTTTGTTACTCTCTCTCTCTCTATAGACACAGTATCTCATACTCAAATTTAAGCATGTAAATTATACCAGGTATTTAATTTGCCCATTGGTAGGTATAATCTAAGAAAATATTGATTATGCTCCTATAGCATTAAAAAATTCAGTATTATTGCCATTCAAGCAATAATATAAATATCACAAAATGATAAAGTGATAAAGAAACAAATCATGAAAATGTTAATGATATATTTCAAACCATACAAAGATAAACTAACCATAAATAAAATTACATAAATATGAGTTATAATTTATATGACGAGAACTTCACATACCGATATAATGTTGGTAGTTTCATTATACCATTATTATATTATTTATTAATTAACAGAAAAAGGAATACAGTTAATCTATTTAAATACCATTTTTTACTAATTAAATTTATAAAAAATATAAAAATTCTCTTTGACATTTTGCAATATATATATAAACAAAAAATAATATGTATAACTATAAAAATTTATTCCCAATATATGTAACTGATTTTCTTTTTAAAAACGCGATTATATACCCTCCAAGTTCAATTAAAAAAAATATATATATTTTTAAAGGGAACATAGAGTATCTTATTTCTGTTCCCTTAAATATTTTTTTAATTAAATGAGGATTTCAAATTTTGGAGAAGGCATTTAATATAGGGTGTCATGCTTCTCTTCACTTATGGAAGGAACATGAACTTTTATTTTCCCTAAAATCTGACACTTTTTATTTTTTTGGTTAACCTCATACAAAAATTGAGCATAGGTTAGGCAATATGGAAGGTCATGTTCCCTTCATAAATGGAGAAAAGTCCAACACTAACGGCCCGTTTGGTACGTAGAAAGTTAGGTATGGAAATAGAAATAGAAAGTAAAAAGGTGATTTTAGAGATAGAAAATGACTTTAATACCCCTACTTTTAATAATTGAAAAATGATTAAGTAATGATTGATAGATAGTATTAAATAATAATTGAATAATGATTAGAAGGATAAAATTGTAATTCTCCCTAATATAAAAGGGGCTTACTTGGTTTTTTTTTTTTGGTAAAGAGGGATTATATTTTTTATATATATATATAAACTATAATATTTATAATATAAAATATATATTATATATGTTGTGTATATATATATTATTTTATGAAATTAATAGATATGTTATATTTTTATTTTACTAAAAAATATATTTCACTAAAAAAATAGATATATCTTCCGAGTTCAGTAAAAAAGTATATTTTATTTTAGACAAGATTTTTTGGAAAATCTAAAGAATTCTCCACATTAAACAACCTATTAATGTTAAATATGGAGTTAAGAAAAATTTCTTAGTTAAATCATGTACTTGTCATAATATTATGATTCTCTAATCAAAACCTTATCTAAAATATTAAAATCATACACATATTATGCTACTATTTAAAATCAAAAAACTATATAATTTTTTAATATTATGACAAGTGAATAATTTTTTAAAATATTTTATTATTATTTTAAATAATTCAAAAGCCTATTTAAAGATTTTTTTAAAATCTTATAAAAAAAGTAGTTAAAAAATTATACATTTATTATATTTTGATTGGAGAAATTGACAATAAAAATGTAAGCAATTGCATATAAATTTATCCCTATCTATAAACTTACAATTTATCAATTTGTTATTAATAATTATAAAAATTAAATCATATTATATTATTATATATATAAATATAATATATTTTTTAATGAAATAAAAATATAACATATATTTTATAATATAAATATTATAGTTTATGTGTCTATATATATATATATATATATATATTATTACAATCTCCCCTCTTCAGAAAAACCAATTCACCCCTCCCAACGGAGGCAGATGCCAATGCTAAACATGTTCCATGTTAATGGACTTTTTCAGATGTGCAGTAATCTTTTACCATGGAAAGGGATGGCAGATTCCTATATAAAATTTTGGTTGGCAGATTAATTTTTCTATTTCTATTTATATTTCTATTTTCATGTCTTAATTTACCCCATTTGCTCAAGATCACTTAATGGCATTCCACAAAAAATATGAGAAATGACAAATCTACCCCCAAATAAAGATGTGTGATTGATGAACTGTATTATGGTATGGTTTTTAGGCTTTTGAACTCTGGAGTTCGTGACGCGGGGAGATCTCTTCTCTTGCCTCTTCACGGTTTACTTGGCAAAATAACAATAAAAAATAAATTTTTTAATATTTTTAATTATTGTTTACTTATAAAATATTGCTTACAAATTAAAAAAGTGAATATTTTAATATTTTTAATTGAAGATATGTTAAAAATATTTTTCATATTAAATAATGAAGAATAAATATTTTAATATTTTTTACATTGAAAATATTATAGTTATTTTTTAATTTTTATATTTTTTATTTAACTAAGTATAAAAATTAAAAGATATTCTTATTTTTTTATATCATATTAAATATAATTATAAATCATAATCTTTTATTTTGTCAAAAGTTATTTTTATTCTTAATTTCATTCTTATTCTTATAAAATTTATTTTCACGGATCAAGCTTATCATCAAGCTACTACATATCACGAGAAAGCCCCAATCATTATGCCAACTTTTTCTTCTTCCCTTGATAATCTAAAAGCTCACCGTGTCTGTGATACAAACGCCCTTTCTCCCGCAAGTCAAACCTCATTCTCTCTCAATTAATTAATAATGTCTACTAAGGCTAGTCTTAGATACATCCAGTACCCAAAATGAGAAAAAAAAAAAAGAGAATTGAATAAAAAATAATTTGAGTATTAATATTTTAAAAATAATAATTACACAAATATAATAAATATTATATAAATTTTAAAAAAATCTCTTTCCTTAACTATATCAAACGGCCTGTTAGTATGGAGGCTAAGAATGGCTTTTTCTTTTATAAAAAAATATATAAAAATTTAAAATAAATATAATATTTGAATTTAATGCTTTTAATAGTGTAATATATGATGTTAAGCTCCGCTAAGCGACAAGAAGGGCCTGTTTGAAATTGTTTTTGTTTTAATGTTTTCAAAATATATGTTTTCAAGAACAAGTTTTTGAGAAATAAAAAATAAAAAATCTGTTTGAATTATTATTTTAAAAAGTAATTATTTGTTATTTTTTACCTGATTCTGTAGAACAAAAATTACAGAACACTTAAAAAGTGTTCTGAATTTTTTTATTTTTGAAAATAAAATTTTATTTTTTTATTTTACAAAATATTTTATTAAAAATACATTATCAAACAGGTATTTTTATTTTTTTATCCTTAAAAAAAAAATATTTTGCAGAATCAAATCAAACGGCCCGAAATTTTCCTGTTTTTAAGAAGTCAATTTCTTCACTTACACGATTTTCTTTGCAAGAAGACCCCACCAACAGAGATCGTACAAATTGGAAGAACGCCACTTGGAGCTCAACTCTCTCATATTCTACCTCCCGTCTTCTTGAACCTCTCGTCACTCATTGGGTCAGAGGATGGAGAAATTTCTTTCACATACACATTTGCTTCTCTTTGGGGTTGCAACAGAGTAGAACGTTTCAGAGAATGAAAAAAATTGGAACAAAGAAGGGAGACTTTATCTGTAAGTAATCTCATCCCAAGTCACAAATTCCATCTCCCTCTCTCTGTTGTAGAAGAAGGAGCAGAGTCTTTGCTTCATGGACTCCAAGGCTCTGCGCTTTATAACCCCCCAATCTTTTTTCTCGACCGTTCGATCTGGGGACCTTGATGGGCTCAAGCAGATCCTTGACCAGCTGAATAAGGAAGAATCTTCAGATGGGTCCTCGCTTTCTGATCTCATGTCCCTACAGAACGATGCTGGGGAGACGGCTCTCTACATAGCTGCAGAGCATGATCTCCGTGAGATGTTCAGCTACTTATTCAAGCTCTGTGACTTGGAGATGGTGAAGATCAGGTCAAAGTCTGATATGAACGCGTTTCACGTAGCAGCGAAACGTGGCCATCTGGGTATTCCTCTTATATTCATCTGATCGTATGTGTCATTTTGTTCTTCAAATGGGTGTATGTAGTTCGGAGTTACCTTGGTATTTTGTTAAAATTCTTTGGGATGGCTTATGGAGTTATATCAAGGGACAAGATACAGCTATTAAAGGATTACCCGCCTTGCTGGGAGCATTTAGTTGACTTTCAAACACACAATATCTAGTACTGGTTTATGTAATTCGTTTGACATTTTAGGTTAACTGTAAAATTTGTCCACTTGAGTCTTGAATAATCAAGGATGTGTCTTCTTTGATGTTAATTTTCTTTTCTCTTCTTGATATGCTTTCCTCCCAAAATACTTAAGGGACCGTCATAATGCCATGTGTTTGATGATCTCAAGTAGCATTACAAGTGACATTAATACATCTTTAAGGTTTTATGATAGTAGGGTAGCTGCAAATTTTATAAGAATATATAACACAGGAAAGCATCAATTTTGATAACTTTTACTCCAATGTTGATGATGCTATTGCACTGGTAGTACCATGACACTTATTTGTTGATTATGTTGCAATTATTTGTTCTTACTGCAATACAATGTTAATGATAATAAACGATTTTAATTATGATATATTAGCGTTGTCAATCTTTTTCCAGATATTGTGAGGGAGTTTTTGCATACTTGGCCTGAGGTTTGTAAGCTATGTGACTCCTCAAACACTAGTCCCCTATATTCAGCTGCTGTTCAAGACCATTTGGACGTGGTGAATGCTATCTTGGATGTTGATGTCAGTTCAGTGATGATAGTTAGGAAAAACGGAAAAAGTGCCTTGCACAATACTGCTAGGTACGGCCTCCTTAGGATTGTCAAAGAACTTATTGACCGAGATCCAAACATAGTCTCCATCAAAGATAAAAAAGGTCAAACTGCACTGCATATGGCTGTAAAAGGACAGAGTCCCTTAGTGGTGGAGGAGATATTGCAAGCTGATGCCACCATACTGAATGAACGCGATAAGAAGGGTAATACAGCTCTACACATGGCTACAAGGAAAGGCCGTTCACAGGTCAATTTCACATTCCATTGAACCCTAGTTGTAGACTTGTTACCATGTTTGCTTTAGTTTCGTTTATAACATTAATCCAATCTTTCAAATGGATATATTAATTGCCTGTGATGGGCTGTCTTAGTTTTCTTGTCCGTTATCCTATTGTAGCTTCTTTACTTCGTGCTAACTGTGCTTGCGCTACTTTGATTTTAGGTAATACTTTTCGTCCTGGCTCATAAGGAATGGGTTATGTAGATTTAACATGTGGGTTTTTAACAAAGCATGCATGCGATTATTAATCTCCAAACTTTACCTGTGCTATATGAGATGAGGTTTATTTACTTACTTGATGCCCTGCTGTAATGAACTAATTGCGTGTGCCTGGTTCCTTTCACAGTTGTTACCTGCTTTTCCCTTGCAATGATTTTTTGCTCCTCTTCTTTATCTGCCTCTATTCACGCTTGGTTTTCCGTATGTCAGATAGTAAGCCTTTTGCTGATCTACAAAGCTATGGATGTCAACGCCATCAATAAACAGCAGGAAACAGCATTGGATTTGGCAGATAAACTGCAGTATGGAGCTACAGCTTTGGAAATCAAGGAAACCCTCGCAGACTATGGTGCCAACTATGCCAGGTATGTTGGCAAAGTGGATGAAGCTATGGAACTCAAAAAAACTGTGAGTGATATAAAACATGAGGTGCAGTCACAACTTATACAAAATGAAAAAACTCGCCGAAGAGTTTCTGGTATTGCTAAGGAACTGAAAAAAATTCATAGAGAAGCGGTTCAAAACACCATCAATTCCGTCACAGTTGTTGCTGTCCTTTTTGCCTCAATAGGATTCTTGGCTATATTTAATCTTCCTGGTCAATATCTAAAGGATGGACCAGAGGCAGGGAAGGCTCAAATAGCTGATAATGTTGCTTTCAGTGTTTTCTGCCTTTTAAAT
This sequence comes from Erythrophleum ivorense, assembly GCA_026724425.1. Lineage (NCBI taxonomy): Eukaryota > Viridiplantae > Streptophyta > Magnoliopsida > Fabales > Fabaceae > Erythrophleum > Erythrophleum ivorense. Next base: position 49,862,126 of record JAIUCV010000009.1, read on the forward strand.
GCTACATCTCTCTTCATTTCTCTAGCTGTTGTTGTAGTTCAAATCACTTTGGTAGCCTGGGAAACAAGGGCTCAAAAGCAGGTTGTGTCAGTGGTCAACAAGCTAATGTGGGCTGCATGTGCCTGCACTTGTGGGGCTTTTCTTGCAATAGCTTTTGTGGTTGTTGGAGATGAAACATGGATGGCTACTACCATAACCGTTTTGGGGGCACCAATTCTAGTTGGGACTCTAGCAAGCTTGTGCTACTTTGTTTTTAGACAACATTTCGGACCTACTTTCTGCGGTGATTCCCAGAGACGCATCAAGAGAGCAAGTGGAAGCAAGTCTTTTTCATGGTCTTACTCTGCAAATATATCAGATTTGGAGAAATATGATTCTGACCTAGAGAAGATCTGTGCTCTTTAGACCAAGTCATTCTCCACAGAACAGCCTTGTTTCTGCCTTAGAACTGGAAGTGATTCTGCCACTTCGGATTTTTCCAAGTGAAATTAGTTATGAGAAATTCTTAGGTAGATCTAGTCTATAAAAAATTGATAAACCAAATCAATCATTAAAAGGCATGAAGTGCACTTTATGTAGTACATGTCTATCTATAATTAACTTGGTTTATTAATTTTTTATAGATCCTCTAAGAATTTCTCTTGGTTACTCAATAGGAAGTTTGGTGGGTTTTATTCATCAGTGTTGATGATCGGGACTCGGATGTAAATTTATGGATATGAAACCTGAAAAGGTTGTCCGATGCTAAGTATGTTATCTTAGTAGATATAATCCCTCATGGGGAGCCAAACCTGAGTCCAGAAAAATTCTCGAAGTCTAATATATTGAGATATGTAAATATATTGAGTGTAATTTGAAGTGAGACTTTATTATGTTTGTATGTTTCTTTATGCTTGACTGATTTTTTTTTTTTAATTTATTAAGCGAAACCAACTAAAAAATCTATTGAAGGTTGCAGACGATTTTTTTTTATGAATCTAGTTATTGAACATGAGCTAGTGTGTATTTTTATCACAGGCTTAATTGCCAAATAAGATCCAGAAAGGATACCATCAATTTTTTGCCTATCAAATTCTTATCAATTATGAGAGAAAAAGAAAAAGGAAAAGAAAGAGTGAGGGGAAAGTGTATAAGACTAAAGTAATTCTATAGTTCTTTTCTTTTTTCGTTTCTTTTCTCATAGACAGAAAACTAATTGGATAAGAAATTAAAAGGATCCTTATCAATTCATTTATCTTTTCCTGAATGTGAAAAGTGTTATGTAACGAAAAGGTTGGTCCCTTGTTTTTCCCTTTTGGTGTCTCTTGCTTGAAAAGGTGAAAGATAGAAAGTGCTTTTTCATCTCATAATGCAACTGCAACACGCTATTTTATGCTGACAATTTACAAAAAGTCACCATAGAATAATAGTTGTTCTCAAATCTTAACTAACCGTCTAGAAGTACAAAGCACCAAGTTAACGTAATCATTTTATTATATTTCTTAGTTGACGTAGTCTCTTTTGGAATCATAGATCATGCGGTTAGCACGAACACAAAATAAAAATGTTTAATCGAACCCCTACACCTCATGGGGTTGCCATTAGTGATCATCGATTAAGGAGTAAAGTAGTCAAACTGGAATGAGGGTGGCAATATGCAATTTTACTTCTATACTTTCTCCTTTGTATCACTTTCCAATCATTACTTTTTACAGTTTGCAACGTTCCATTGATTCTTACAATTTTTTCTCTTTTTTCACAAGAATCTTAAGCATGGAGGTGCTTTTGAATTCAATTCGTTTCTTACTTTTCTTTTCTTTTTTCTTTTTTGTTAAAATAATTCTAATACACGCTTGATTATTACATTGAAAATAATTCTTGATAAATCATATTTTGAGTTAGGCCTAATGAATCATTACGACTTTGAGACTCATACTGCTTATCAGTCCAAACTAAATCCACATGAAAATCAAACTACGAAATGGTGCCCATTAATAAACAATCACTGACCTGATGTCGCGAACCTCGCCGAGGCTTAATGACCTGTAACCATGCACCGACGGCTTTGAAATGGTCCTTTCACAAGCACTTCAATTATCGATTGCCTCAGTAGGAGGTGCTCGGGATGTGAGAAGAGGAAGGTAAGAAAAAAGAGAAGAGGATAAAAAGTGAGAAAATGTTGTCGGATAGGTTGGAAATAGAATCTTTCGTGGATTTTAAAATTATTGTTTTGCTATATCGTTTATTCTATCTACATTGGTGAGAAAAGTTACTTAAAGATGGAAAAGAAAAATATAGATATTATCTAAAAGGAAAATAATGTTTTATATCGAATGATTCTTTTAAAATTATTCAAAAAAAATTGAGACAAAAAATTTTAAACTTGATATTTTGAATTATAATTTTTTTGTCATTGAATCCTTTCAAATAATTTAAAGTCCCTCAATATAAAATTATAAATATTTTCAATTTCAAGCCTTAAACTATAAATCTTTTTTTGTCTTATGTTAATTAATAAAAATTAATTTTTTTAACATAATGGGACTCTAAGGATTTTGGCTATTTGATCACCTTTCATTTTCATTTATGTACTATTTTCACTTTTTTAAATATTAAAATAAAAAAATATTCTCATTTATTGCTATCATAAATTTAATTTTGAGTCACAAGATCTTATTTTATTCCATTCTTATTTCTATTCTCCTTTTCATTCTATTATAAATTTAATCTGAAAAATCTTCTCCATTTGACCAAGTATGTTTACATTGTTTGCAGTCATGCTATTCATCTCTCTCACACCTTACTTAGCCATGGAAGATGCAAATCGAAGCTCCGCTTCTCTTTTGCATTGATTGCAAGTATTCCACTTGAGTTGCCTCCACCCAGGTACTGCTTATCAATTGACGCCGTCTGGAAAAAAGTCACATTCTTCTCATCCTTCTTCTATCTCAGATAAACCTAAAACTTGCAAATCATACGCAATGGTTGAGGGATGATGCGGTTTGACTGCAACTGTCATTCATTTTTTTCGATTTTGGAGCAGGACAGGTTATGACAACAATTTCAATCCGGAAACGTTCGGGGTCGGGGTAGAGGACGATGTTCTTACTCCCAATGAGGAGGTTAGTGAAATCAAAATCTCCAGTGAATGCAGAGAATGCAAATACAGGGATCCCTTCTTGCAAAGCAGATTCACCTACTAGGTTTCAAAGAATTTGGTTTTGATTTATGGATTGGAAATTAGGTATAGAACCCGTCGGAGACGATGGTGATTCGTACGGCTGTAATGGCAAAAGCCCATTAATAATAAGGGAATGGAGACGATGGAAAAGGTGAGTGCGTCTTACAGAAGAAAGACAGAATAGAAAAGGTGAGAGAGAGAGGAGATGACGGGAAGGTGACAATTCCAAATAAGCTTGCCACGTAAATTTAAAAAAAAAAAACACAAAATATTATTGACATACGGTAAGATGGCTAAAAGGTATATGGGATTTTCTCGGAGAAAAAAATTGACAAAGGTAAAATTAAGAGACCAAAAAAAAACAATTTTCCCTCAGTACTAATTCTGTATTAGATGGTGGTAACCACTGCCCAGTAAACATGTCAACGAAATACAACTTCTCTAAATAAAATATTCCTATTAGCCCACATGGTTTTCAAAAAAAAAAAAATAACAACCACGTGGGAATCTCTCGTTGCAAGAGAATAGTCAATAGCCCCGGAAAGCCCAGGCTTCCGATTTCACCATCTCAACCTCTACTGGTAGAATAAACCAACTACTATGATTTACAATTTTACAAGTTACATTAAACACAATCCCACTCAAAGTTCACATACACTGAGATTAGTGCACAGTGAGACTCTAAATGGGCAGAAGCAACACTATAATTATAGTTGTAGCTGCCCCGGCCCTTTCTTTGACGATCTTGAAGGACGAGCATTGAGGTCAGATGACTGAGATCGCCTCGGTTCTTCCTGTCTCTGTGATTGGGAACCCTACATTAAGTGCTGGTAATGGTATCAGAAAAGAGAACAAAGCAAACAAGCAAGGACAAGATAATAGATGGAGACAGGGAAAAGTTTAATACAAATGTAGAGAAAAAAAATGTGGAGGACAGTGCGAAGAGGTCAACAACCTTTGACAATGACGTGGAATTATTCCGCAACTGTGCTTGTACTTTAGCATGCATGCGATGTTGGTACTGCATTTTCTCAAACTGTTGTAGCCTTGCAGCAAAATTGATTCCATTATGTGACTTCCCACCATCGAAAGTTATGTCCCCATCCTCAGTGGCTTGCGATCCAGACATTTGATGAAGAATTTGGTAAGGATTCCCAGATGATGTTCTCTTCAATTGTTCACCATTGAAAGAATATGATGGCACAGCTTTTAAGCGAGTTTTTAGTATCTTAAAGGCGGCACTTTGCTGCCATGTAGTATTAAAGGTAGAGTTATAATATTTTTTTTTTTTAAAAAGCAAACAGTATATATCGCCAAGCATTCTCAGAGTTATCAGTCCGAAGACACTTCTTTATTATAACATTAATTTACACACAACTCCCCACCACTCCCAAAGGTATTGCATAAGGTAACAAGTAATACCCTAGGTAAGATTATATGTTCAACAACCAAGTTAATGCCATCAACATCAAAGACTTTTGACAGGCTAAAAGCTAAAGTGAGTATAATTACAGATGCAATAATCAAGGGAAACATGACAGTACAAATACAAAGCAGATAAAGATATCAACAATCAACAACTATGGATAATGCTCCACCAGGCCGCAATATTCAGCAACACAAATATCAAATTCTAATAGACAACCTATATTTTTACCAAAATGTACTAAGGGCATGTCAGTGTAACAACCAGATTGAATGGTTTGTTAGAACAATATATCTCATGAATAGACAAGGAATGTTACGCGTTGTTGATAAATGTTTCCAAAATAGAGCATGAAAAAAATGTAAGCAATGTAAGAAGTTTAAGAAATCCCCTCCCAATAAGGAGGGAATTTGGCTGCAGCCATACAAGTAAATTAATGCCTCTACAAGTTGAGTGGTGAAAAGAAATGGTCAAAGTAGCATATACCTGAGGAAGCAACATTAAAAGACCATACAATGCTTTAAATAACCATATATGTTTTTCAGGTTCAAGGAGCTGCACATTGAAAAACAAGCACTGATAATTAATTGATTCAGCTCATACAAGAGTAAGTAACCCATACTATATTCAATGAGAAATGTAAACAAGCTAAAATGAGGATCAAGAGGTGTACTTAAAAATGTAAGGAAGAACAAATATCACATTGAAGTTCATTATTACATCAAATAGATGAAAGTCAATAATTGTTTATTATGTGAAGGGCTTCAAAATGAAGGAAATTGAGAGTGATAATACATAGTCTAACATAAGATCTTCTCCCATTATTGGGAATTTCTTATCTTTTCGAACAACAGAAACCCAAAAAAAGAAAAAAAAAACCAGCTAAAGGATGCTGTGTGAAGGGCTTTATTAGAAAGAAAATTGAGTTATTGTTAATTTCTTATCTCTTCAAACAAGGAACAAAAAAAATACCCAAGCAAAGGATGCCATACTGAACTGGACTAAACAACGTAAAAGAAATGATATAAGTAATGCCATGCAACCAATCATCCTATTAATTAAGTCAAATCTTCATTTTTTATTTAAACAAGTAAAAAATAATGTTGCAGGAGCATGTTAATCATGAAATTAAAAATTAAATCTTTTGAGGTATCACCTGAAACAGGCCAACATTTAACCACCATATCAATGAAGAACAAAAAACACATTTGTCATATGGAAAGAAATAAAACATGGAATAAATTATAGGGAGCAAAACAGTAGTTTATATACAGTAACAGGAAATATTAAGAGATTACTAACACTTAGGCTTAGCATTAATCATGCAGAAACAAAACCAGCATCTCCATTTTAATCATATTCTACCAGTGAGTATAAAACATAGGACCTAAGAGATAAGTTTAGATGAAACATGGTTTGATCTAGCACCTGCAATCTAAGATAAGCAAAGATTGGAGTTTCCAGCAAGCGAATCAACTTATCCAGTTGGACCAAAAATTTAACGTTAACGTCCTCCTCTACAAGAGATTGAATCACGACACTTGCATGTTGATAGGTCTGTCAAGAAGATACACAATTGTATTACAAAGGAGGGGCACATAATTGATAAAATTCTAAGCAAACAATCACAAATACACATGGGCTACAAAGTATATGATTTTGCACATGTGCAAGAGAAAGAGAGACTTAAAGTAGAAACTTTTGATCATATCCAAATTGTAGATACCCACCTGAGCTACTAAACACAGACTAACAATTGCCATTGGAGAATGGCACCATGAGGCATACAAAGAAACATATAAATCCTTCCCAGCAGGATTTATTAGTGATTGCTTCAAAAGATCTCGAAGCTCGGATAACTCCGACGATGTGAGTAAGATCAAATTCAATGCCTGAAAATTTATGGGAAACAAAAAAGGAGGGGAAAATAAATGCAGATGAATACTGTCAACGTCAATATGTTGGCTAATGATCATACTCAGGAGAAAGGAAAAATAAATATAACAATATATAAAAAGGCAAACAAAAAACAGATTCACATTTAAAATATCGGGCAAGCAAGAATTGTCAAACCCCAGTGCCAATCAGCTAGTTATACACCAATCATTAACTTATCCAGGGACCGAGTTCCATAAAAATCTGATAATAGATTATAGATAGTTAACATGCACGGCAATTTTATAGTAAATGAATATAGTCAGCTTCTCTTGGATATTACATAAATGGACACTAGAAATTATTGGCAAAAATTATCAAGACATAAACCTTGAACTTACATGGTAATCCATGAAAAATGATTGTTATTAGGAATTTGAAGTAATTTAGGATCATCAATAAATATGTTAAATCCTAAAGATATGTTGTTTCACAGTAGTATTATAGTTTATGAGGATATCTGATATTTGTATTCGAGTTTTATTAGGGTTTTTTTATCTAGGTTGCCTATAAATAGGCCTCTAGTAAGTTTTTAGACCCTTAGTAGATCACCCCTGATTATTAAGATATATTTAATTAAGTTAATTTGAGATTTTTTTTGTTTTCCTTTTATTTTTCTTCCATTCCTACAATAGATACAATCTTTTTCATGGTTATGGTCATGAAATTCAGAATAAATTAAAGAGTTCATGAAAATCAAAGAACATCATCAAACAAATACCCACATGAATCATTTGAAGTAAGCTTAAGCTTCTCATCTCATTTTTCTTTTTCAGATTTCAAATTCTTTCAAATTTATGTAGACAGACACATGCAGTCAAATTTTCACATTGAGTGTAGAACTAATAGCTGGTCTAAACTGTAACTAAGAGATCGGAACAATTAAGATGTTGGTTATATCATATATGCATATAATCCAACGGTGAAGTTTGCACAACCGCCATCCCACACAATTTACCTAGAACTATGATGCTAGTGCACACCAAAACCAGATAATCCCGTGATTCCAGTCTACATATGCTAACAAAATAAGCCATACCAAAAACTAGCTTCTTGCAGCCGCTTCATTGATATATTTGGTATGGGGTGTGAAAAGGGAATAGACCCGTGCAAACAATCACTAGAGTTGGTCAGAAATGTTATAAATTTATTTAAGCTCTCAGATAAATCGCAACCAACCTGAACCATAATTGAAGCAAAATCCAAATCAGATTCCCCTTCCAGTATTGTAGAGAGTTCAAGGTAGACTCTTTCAGCATTCAAAAGTACACAAAGCCGACGGATTATTAAAGCACCACGCCTAAGACACGAATTTTTCAAAATTTAAAAATAATAGAAGAGAATAAATATTCATACTAAAATATTTCAGTAAAATTATACAACTACAAGAATACATCAAATGAAGAAAAAATGGAAAAAAAAAAAAAATTACCTCTCCAAGAGAGAATTGTCTACCCGGAAATTGTGGACTAGGAAAACAACAAGCTGTCGGAAGTGCTGAGGATCCTTTGCAATGCATGCATGAATATCAAGAACCAGAACGACAACCTATTTATAAACAAAATTGTTATGAATAAGTGACAATTTAAATAAACTACTAAAATTTCCACAGATTAACATGACAGCAAACAAGAATAAAAGGAAATTTAAAACAAATTTTTTACTAAGCCTACTATTGTCAAGTAGGCATATATAAGATCTGGCTGTAGAATTGCTAGCCCACTCCATATTCTTGATCAAACATCCGAGGTCAGTAATTATCATTTGAACTACAAGAAACACCTTTTGAAAAGCATTTTCCGCTAAATATACTAAAATTAAAAATCTTGAATGTTTTAAGTTGAAATAATAAAACCAGTAACTTATCTTCAAAATAGATATATAGTGAAAACCACAACTTCACCAGCAATGTAAGCTCAGAAATCTTAAGAAATAAATAACTTGATGAAACAGAGAGAACAATGCTATCATGATAATGAAACTACCTCATTGGATGGATCGGAAAGTGCTTTCAGTAGGGTGTCAAATATATCATTCAGAAATGCCAAAACCTGTTTGACATGAAAAGTCAACAAGTATAGATATAAAAAAAATCTTCCTCATATTGACAAACATTTATAGCTCACATAATTAATACCTAGACAAGGGGGTTGAGACTGAGAAAATTAATTTTGCACAAAGTTTAAAAGTTAAAAAAATAAAAATAATAAATAATAAATAAAGAGATATCTAATAAATTGATAGGTCAAAAAACTTGTATATTTCTTGCTAGCCATGACATCATCAATATTTGCAGTTTATATCATAAATGATCCTTTTACCTCCATCCGTAGGTCCCTTAACATAATTTACAAAGGAATGACAAAGTGGTCTGATATTTTCCTAATTAGACCAGAGATTGGAAAAAGCAGTATCATTATGATTTAAAACAGGCCAAATAATTGCCATACTAGGTCCTTATTTCCAGGTATAACTGAAAGGAAAGCATACAGCCTCCTCTCATTTATTCTTGGGCAAAAGAGTACAAATATAAAGGCAGCCGAATCACATTGTCCACTGGTTACAGCCAACCATCAATAAAACAGAGCTCTCTCAACCCAATCAGAAGCCCATTACGTTATATAGGGTATAGGTAACAGATTGCTTCCAGAGCCCTCGCAAATATATTAGTGCACATGTAAATGAGCTGTATGACTTAAAACTCCAAGGGGCATATCAATAAAGTACATCAAGTCTACAGATTTATAGGACCTCTTAATAGGTCAAAATGAAAGCTGAATTCCAACAATCTAGTCACCTCAGCACGATATTTGTTTAGAAGGGTTGATATCCAGTGCAAAGCTTCAATTCGAGTAGCTTCCCATTCACTTGATAATTGTCTGTCCAGTCAAACCATCACATAACTCAGTGCAAATTGTCGTTGCCCAAACAAAAAAGACCCTAATTATCACTTTCCAATAGCTTCTTATGTGCTCAGAGCAATATTGAAATCGATAATTTTCTATTAGCAAGTATTTCAAAATTCAAAACTAGCCTTTTCCCCAGATTAAAAAAACTACACCTCCTAGCAACGGACAAGATTGCTCCTATGTCAAACGCTTCAGCTGGATCAGCCCTGATTGTGCGTAGCTCTTCGTTGGTTTCACGAGCAACCTTACACAAAAGCCAGAAATTATTTCAAATTTATTGTTTTCTATAGGAGGCAGTGCTGTTATTGAACCCAGGGGAAAGCAAAGGGATTAAAAAAAAAAAAAGCAACCCAGGTCAAAAACAGGGTATGTTCAAGTAAAGCTACCACTCTAATTTTCTCTTCTTTATCAGATATGCAAGGCAAAATGGCTCCAAGAATGTCAGCATAATATGGAACAAGCTGATCTCCACCAAGTTTGACAAACTCATTTATCTGTTACAATAAGAAAGCACATATATGACTAAAGTAAAATAATAGTGAACCACCAACAATAACTGAGATTTCTAACAGGAATGCCAACAATAAGCATCAAGTAAGATAACGGCAAAGACTAGTCTATTAAGTTGTAGCATTGCAATACCACTTACCCATGTGATGGCTGTCAATCTAGTAAATTCATCTGGAGAACCTGCCCTCTGAACCAGTATTTCAGCCATGCGACCATAATCTACAGACTTCAAGAGTAGCACTGCTCGAGTCAGAAAATGACAAATGAACAATATGTTTTGCTAGTGTCAATATAGAAGGTGAAAATGACTTAAAGCAAGGTCAACCATTAACCTTTAAAAAAAAAAGGGGGGGGGGACAAAAGGAGGTACCAAATAGATGAACCCTAAAAATTGGGAATACAAAAGAGGATAATGGCTGCAATATATCTTCCTCAGGCAACTAACAAGGAAAACCAATAACCGAAAAAAGTATAATCGCTTTCTGAATATTGGCAGAAGCCTTACTACTCAAACATAAAGGGAAAAAATCACATTAGCAGATGCCTTACTGGGGAGTTCTTAATCTCTTGAAGAAACTCTGAAAGAGCTGAATCAGCTTGCTGACGTATTTCATGACTCGAATCACTCAACATATTAAACAAACCTGAGAAGTTTATATATTATTAGTAGGGTTGCATACATTTTCAGAAAATTAAGAAATTCTCAATCTTCAGATGATAAACGGTTTACCATCAAGAAAATCAGGAAGAAAGCCCAGCATATCAATATCTGGGACACTGTCCAACACAGTAATCCATCCAACCAAAAATTGGCGAACATATGGATTCAGGACATTCATGCGCTCCCTCAACAATGGTATAAATTCTTCAATACTGAAGATCAAGAAAGAAAAGGGAGGGGTGTGAAGCAGTGTAAGTTGTATCAGAAATCCATGTATCTGAAATTCTTTCACCAATTTCAGATTGCTAGATACAATATATAATATAGAAGTGGGAGTATAGTTACCTGAACTGATCGCTTTCAGTTACAATATCCTGTTTCAATATAGGAAAGTTTAATTTTCAGAAAATGTTTGCTGCATGCACAAATGTAAAGTTAGCAGAAACAGATATTGGAATTCAGAACAAACATATACCTTCACAAGCCGATCTAGGAGATGAGCAGCACTTTGTACATTGGCATCTGAGTCTGCAGAAAGCTTGCATAAGGCATCAAAGATCTGGTTAAAGAATATAATAAAATCCCCTCTCACAACCTGACATCAGGAAAAGATAAGCATCAAATCTAGTAGATGATCAGAATGAAACTGTAATACATGGGTCACCATAATCAAATCTTAACCTTAGCAATGTTATATAGTGCTTCGCAAGCATAATAACGAACTCTGCTATCTTGATCACAGAAAGACTTTAACACAGGGGGCACGATTTGCTGCCAGAGTGCAAGAATCATTCATAGGTAAGAATAGACATGAAAAGAATTTATATGCTGAACCACATCAAAACTTAGATATATAACAAAGCGAATGATTATATTAATCCATGTTTCATGCTTCACATTGAACATAGCTGGAAGGAGAACACGCTATAAACTGAACAAGAATGCAATAAATTCACCATTCACAAAAAATTAAAGTTTCAATCACCCTGTATGGGGTACAAAAATTTAAAAGCAATACATGTGATATTTTGTGAGGCCAATGGACCAAAATTTCCTTCTACTTGTTCACAAATAAAACAGTATTTGACATAAAGAGGGGGGAAAATATGAACTAAGACATATTATATATAGATTTGTTATGGACATCTCAAAATAATTCAAAACCCTTCAACACCTCACCACCACCACAATAAACTAGATAACTCCTAACTGCAGAGAGAATGATAAAGCATGATGGAATGTTATTTGAGAAACCCATTATTCAATTCTTGCGCTGCAGAAATTTAATCTAGACAATATGTTAAGCCACAAATTGTCATGGGAAGCTTAATGATTTTATAAATTCTCCCTTCCTACTCCCCCCTTCCAAAAAAAAAAAATCCTATATCTCTCCCTCTCTCATACACACGAAATGAATTTAGCACAAGGTGTAAGCCACGATTAACAACTTCGGATGGATAAAAATCCAAACTTGTATATATACACACACAAACTTCTGAACAACCGCTCACCTCAAGATGCTGAGGGGCTTCATTACTCAACCCAACAGTCGCAGCAGCTAGTCCAATCAATCCTCCCTACATTAAAAAATTAAATAAAAAAAAATATTAACTAGGATAACATGAACATATAATTGAAGCCAGACTACAATCAGTAATGAAATCAACCGTGTCACTCGAAAAAATATATATTTTTCTCCTACCTTCCGTTGATTTGCTTGTGGCGAGAAAGTATATTCCGCAGTCAACAAATTGATCACAGCCGTAATTTTATCATGATCCCCAGCAGCAGCGAGCTGCTTCACAACCCCCTCAACCTATCCAAAAACCAATATAATCAACTAAAGCCAAACAAACCCACCCAAAACCCCGAAACCCCAAATTCATCAAACTGCAAAGGAAAAAATCAACAGATGTGCCAGGATTGAGGATAAACCTCAAGAGCAGCATTTTTGCGCTTCTCATAGAGTTTGTCAGCAAGGTTGCGGAGCACGGCAGCAGGAACCACCGTGAGGGGATCGGCCATGACAACCGTCGTTGGTAAGAAATTCTCGATTGGGAAAACAGACGACGGAAAAATCAAAATCGTTTTAGGATCTTTTCCTGCTCCAGACGAAACATTTTTATAGGGTTTTTCTCCTACTGAAGGAGGGATCAAAACAAAACCAAATTTCAACTTTTGGAGGTTTGATTGACGTGGAATGTGAATTGGATAGGATAATTGATAATCGAAATTCGGATCTGACAGAATCCGAGAATTGAGATGAGGAATAATTGAAATTGAGACCAAATTTTCTACCTAATTTTCCAGCACACTTTCCTAGTTTTCAAGTGTTTTTTTTTCTTTTTTGGAATTTTCTTTTTCTAAAGAGCACTTAATTAAGAGTGATCAATTTTTATCAGTGAACGCTCTTTTATTTGCTACTGCGAGGTGGTTGAAAAAACTGCAAACGAAATTACGTAATTGCCCTTACTTTCTGGACGATAGTTATACATTTGATTCATTATTTATTTATATTATTATATAATTTTAAAATTCAGTACTTTAACTGCTTTAACCTAAAGATGTTATCCATTTAGTATTGTCCCAACAGGATAGTGTTTTCGACTTCACATAGACCCACTGGATGCCATCGAACTGTTGAAGCGATTAGTTTCACCATCTTGCCTTGTCGAATTATTGAACAAGCCCCAGAAAAATTCTATCCAGTTCAACAACAGGCTCGATTTTTAAAACTCGTTTGAACTCATTCTTATACATTGAGATTAAATTTCAAAAGCGAAATAAAACTAGAGCTTATAAACAAGACATACATCTATCATCATTTTCCATAAGGTTATGGGTTAAGGAGCTAATTGTTCTACCCAAGCAAAAAAAAAAAGCGAAACTAGACTAGAACTACAAGCTTGGATGGTGCATTCAAATAACCTTGCTCAGAGGCCTACAAAATTTTGCCGAATATAGACCAGGCAATATACTATTTCTATTCTTAACACCCGCAACACAAATTAATTTTTTTTTCTTATAAATAAAAAAGAAAAGATCACATGACTACATCTAATATGAAAAATAAGAATTTTATTATTTGACAAGAACAATTGATACAACAATTAACTTTACAAGGAACAGAGATCAAATGCGATCAAAAGAATAAGGACTTATGAGTGATTCTTCAAGTTCTTTAAATCCTCTGTAAACAGCTTCTGTTTGACTCTGTGGAAGGGCCAACCTCCGCACTTCAGTCATATACCTGTGTGTAAAAGTCAATCAAACCAAGGCTGCATCCAGACATAAATAATAGAATCTCATCTCAAATAATCTAGTTTTCCCTACAGCAAAATTTTAAGGAACTATCATCTTGAGATCCATTGTTTTCCAACAATTGAAAGCCAACATATAAGCTATGAAAAGGAAAAAACCTACGGATAATTCTTTAGGTATTTGGTATGAAGTCCACTAATAGAATTATAACGTGAACAAATTTTTTGAAACAATCAATCATGGGGGTCAGTTGAGTAAAGTGTCCACTTGTTAAGTATTTTTTTTTCCCCCGCGCCGCGGGGGGGTGGTCCTCACGGCAAACACTAGAAAAAATTTTATCCAAGTCATGTTCCAATAAAATGCCTGTTTATGGCTCCCAGTTGTGTTTTCAGAACGGCCTAGCATTATTGCCATTTAAATTGTTGCTACAATTGAATAGCTACTTCATATAGCATATCCATTAGAGCAAAGCAACGGCCAATGGAGTTAATATACGTCTGGTAGGAACAAGGGGAGCTGATGGACTATATTTGAACAAGATGAGTGAGAATATCAACATCAAGAACTGAATCAAACTTCAAAATTGGGGCAATTAAATAACATAGCAGCTCTCTCAAAAAGATCAAGACTAGTTTGAACGAAAGGTTTGAAAAATCGGTAGTTCCAATATATTGTTGTATTGGGACCAAGGTACAGCCGCTGATGAGCTGATAGAGTTCTGTTTTGATGAAAATTATGGCCAGATTCTCCAGAGGAACTCTGAATATGGACAATTAAGAGCAACAGATAAAAGTATGAAGTTAACCTGTTTGCCGCACTTGCAATCTTATCCCGAACTCCTTGGTTAACAACTGTTCTCTCCATTGACAATCCTCCACTTAGTATTAAGGAAGCCCCGGTGGTACTTGTACCAATCCTCTGTGCAACTACAGACATGGCCCACTCACGAAGTACTACTAGTACTGATCTCAGCATCCGTAGTCTTAGGTTTGGTGATGGCAAAATAGCCCCATTTGATAATAATTGATCATATGTGTTCAACACAGGTTCAGCAGCACCTTTACAAGCAGAAAGAAGGGCTCTTGCAACATCTTCATCTCCCACGATTTCAACCCCTGAATTCAACCTCTCCTGCAGGAAAACATTTATTTACTAAATAAGGGGGATGAATATAAGATAAGAATTGAACATACGTATTTTTCATAATAGAATTCTAGTATATCAAATACTGCCTGCCAAACGCAGAAGGAATTACAGAGCAGAAGAGGGAAAAATAATAATTACAGAACAACGTTTATGGTGAAGATAATTAAGTTGTCAAAACACTTGGGAACATATACCACTGCAGCTCTCTCTAGGTGAAGACAGATAGTATCAAGTGGTATAACAGCTCCATCACCCGGATAAATGCGTGGACCAACCCTTTTGAGTACAGAGCAAGCTTCAGCAATACCACCTCTTGAAAGAGCTTGATCAATAAGTCTAGCCCAAGTTTCTCTCAAAATGCTGCTGTCAGCATCACCTGAATAATTGGCAAAGTACAGCATCTCCAGACATATCTAATAAGAAAAGCAGAAAATGAGGAAATCTGTCAAAAGAAGATTTGATGAAGTTTATTCAGAAAAATATGGCATGTTATTATGATGGTTTTTTTTTCTCAATAATAACCAAGAACCATCCAGCAGAACAGTGGCAGATAAAACTAGAGCTTTGATGAGAGCAAAGAGAAACAACTTGATAGAAGAGAAAAGAAAAAGAAAAGTAAAACTCCCCTTCATCTTGCTTAGTATCATTGAAAGGAAAAAACAGAAATGATGCATCTATTTCCTGGCCTGGTTTCATCAAATTGAAAAAAAAAAATGAATAGATATTTGAAAAAAAAATACTATCTTACCTCAAATTATTGATGTGTAGTTTTGAAATATGATCTTTATCAAATTATTGTGTGCGCTTCCCATTCCCTCCTGATCCCATGGGTAATGGAAAGGAAAAAGAAAAGGTGGGCCCATAAAAATAATTTCATCCCAAATATCTTTTTTCCTCTATACAAAGATCAACGACATAAAGGAAGGGATCCCCTTCCTTCTAAATGAATTCAACAAAACAATGCATGAAAGTGAATTAACCCCCCCCCCCCAAAGAAAAAAAAAGTATATGAAAACTAAAAAGGACGAATAATAGTTTATCTTAGTTCATTATCAAATTCCGGGAAAAAAAAGGACCATAGAGCAAAGCAGTTAGCCCACTGACTTAACTATGACAGGTTCAACCAAACATAATACAAATAGAAGAAAAAAGTTTGAACTAGTATAAATCATTAAATAAGGTAAATCACAACAGAGACCATATATGAATGACCAAAAAGAGAAATAAATTACCTCCCAGAGCTCAAAAGGAACAGCATATTCATTATATAATTGTGTTATACTCTTTACATCTGATGATAGCTCTTTGGCTTTCTCTCGTGCCACATTTGCAATATTAGCATCAGCAGTTGAACTCCTTCCAGGAACTAAGCCATTTGGGACAGAATCAGATGAGGCAGGTAAAACTTCTGATCTGGATGCTAAAGCCGCCAATTCCTCTTTGATTTTTATTTGAAACTGAAGAACAGCAAGTTTCCCTTCAAGCAAATCCAGGAGTCCACTGTCGATGGAACTCCGAGCAGAACCAACCAAGACATCGCTATTACTAGCACTCTTTGCTTGTAGAACTGCATTACTTAGGTATTGACACCTGATTTTGACAAAATGTAAAAATCTGTTATATGATAACGAAGCAATCAGATAGAAATGGCCTATCCCATTTCCCAACCACATTTGCAACAATAAAGCAAACAAAACTACTCAGAAAGCTGCAAGCTTCAAAGGAAATTAAATATAGGAAAGAATAAAGGCAAGAAAACTAAGAAACTAATTAACCTCTGTTCCAAAGTAGGAACCCCATCAACAAAGCGCCTCTCCGCTAGTCTTAGCAATGCATGAGCTGCCAGCATATGTTGCCGCTTCAAGACATAATACCGTGCCAAGAGTTCATAGTACTTGATTTGATTAGATGACATAGGTGCCCCTGATTGCCCCAGTGGAGAAGTTGTTGTGGACACAGCACGAACCTATCAGAACCAAGAAATAAAAAGAAAAAAGAGGACCATGAAGATTAATAAAATAATACAAACTTTTAAGAAATGTTGCAAAAACTTCATATGAGAAAACAGTTTCTAGTTCCTGCATGCAACAAAATACAAAACCAAAATTTTAATGCCTGATATTTGTGCCCTTTAATGGCTTTAACCAAGTTAATAGAAAGCAATTCAAGGATAACTCGAGAGAGAAACAATATGCAACCTCTTGTATAGCTTCACGACCAGCATTTTGCAAAAAGGGCAACAAATCAGGACCTCCGTATTCTAACAACTCATTTTCAAGACCCAAATCAATCATAGCCCGGTATAAATACTCATGGAAAATCCGGTCAGGCAACTGGACACCAAGTTGAACAATCTGGCATATATATTTTTTCCGAGAGGCTGGATCAAGCGCAGATTGTGAAGCAGCAGATCTGATGGGGGAGCCAAATTCCTTCTGTGATGCATCTCCTTTCAGAGACCGCAAAGCACTTATAATTATCTCATAACATTGCTCACGCTGAGCAAGTGCTTGTTGTCTGACAGTTGCGTCAATTTCATCATTATAAGCATCACCTGCAGGGTCCAGAGCTTGTGCCTTTTGAAGAGGTAAGCGCACCACAGCTTCATAAAACCTGCAGTCCCCAAGTAAATTGACTCAGATAGAAGGCACTCCAATCAGAGGAAATGACAACAAATGATGATATTTTATCTGAAAATGGAGAGGGAGGGAGGGTCAAGAAAAGAAAAAACACCTTAATTCCTCAAAACGTTTGCAAACAGTTCGTAAGTCAGCAGACTCAGGAACTTTACTCAGGAGATTGAATGCTTCCCTCGCAAGATTCTCCTTTTCCTCAGCATCTATAGTCACAGCAGCTCTCTCCAAAGCTTCCACAGCTAAGAAGAACTTGTAATCAGACTCCTTGTAGTAGCTTGGACAACCCTCTCTTAATCTCCCACTAATATCATCTACAGTCCCCCTGCCATCAGGACCAGTATAATACTGGAGCAATGCATGATGTCAGATTAAAATCAGAGTAATAGATGGGAGATGCAAAATTTTATTACAGAAAACCTCCGTGGATGTTTAAACTTCAAACTTCTGTTCATGAAATTTCCTTTAGGGCTTGCTAAACTGGCTTACCTC
Organism: Erythrophleum ivorense; assembly: GCA_026724425.1. Classification (NCBI taxonomy): domain Eukaryota; kingdom Viridiplantae; phylum Streptophyta; class Magnoliopsida; order Fabales; family Fabaceae; genus Erythrophleum; species Erythrophleum ivorense. Next base: position 49,880,259 of record JAIUCV010000009.1, read on the forward strand.
CATTAGAGCAGATATTAGTCTTGTAGCAAGACGATCACCCTCTTCAGAACAAACCAGTTGATGAAATGTCAACTGAACTAGTGCCTGTCGTACGTTAGCATCAAATCCCTGAATCAACCGGGTTACATGATGCTGAGAAAGAAGTTGGAGCAAAAACAGCGCTTCACCAGATCTAAGAAGCAACTGTCTAATGCATTCCATTGCCCTCACCTGTAGCACACCTAACCAAAGTGAGAAACTAAAATAATAAATTATTAAACATATCAAACAAAGCGAAAATGTTTTAGCAACATCAGTGTACCTCCATGGCAGCCAATTCTGCAGGACTGTACGGCAATCTCTGCCTTTTATTGGATGTTCCACCACCATTAGACTCCATATTTCTCGAATACGCACCAAATAAGTTTCTTACCATATTCCGATCACCAGCACCTAATGCAGAACCATTACCATACAGAATGGAACCACTCAGATCTCCTAAACCTGCAACACAGCCATAGAGGCCCCTCCTCTGGTTCCTTCTAGATCTTAAGAATTTCTCTAAAGATCGGATTTTGTGTTCAAGGGCTTGCATAGCCCCAACAGAAAGTCTACATACAACCACCCCATTTTCTGACAAAGTGCCTGGAGGACCTAAAGTGCCTTTTACAACCAGTACAGGAAGTTCCCACATAGGAAAAAGTAACCTAGATGAACACAAACAGAGCCCTTCATGCGCACCTGAAAACACTGGCTCAGCCTCATGAACAACCTGGCCCATGCTGAATCCACCAGCTGCAGTTCTTGTGTTTGATAATCCACTCGTACCTTCAAGTTGCGGCATTCCAACAAGTCTTGGGTCCTCAAAAGCTTCAGCTGCCTTCTCAGCAACAACATTGCTAATAAGATTTTCAGAAGGCACTATTCTTGCAGCTAGCATTAGACACATTGCAGCAGCCTCGCCTGCACCAAAACGATTAAAGAAATCTTCTAAAATTGATCTTGGAGAGTTAGACTCAAACAATCGTCTTAGAATGTCCACGGGCCTGTTAAAAACTATTTCCATCATGCCCACAGTGCTAAAGATGACAATTCTCCTCCTTGGCAATATATGTTGGATTGAGAGGTCACCCCTTGCCCAGAGTTTACCAGAAGCCCTTTCACATAATTCAACTGAGCCCTCATATCCACCAAACTCTATTTCTGAATATAGAGACTGAACTGTAGCTGCAGTATCTGGCAAGGGTAAGACATCCGCCACAAAAAGCATTCGGCCTTCAACTGGTAAAGAAGATACATATTCCCGTAATGCCCGAGAACTCCTCGTACTTGTCCCTAGATTACCTGACAGAGATGACTGTGTGCTTGAATCTCTGTTCAAAACAAGAAGTGAAGACATGCTTGGTGGGGATGCATCAGAAAGGATAAGAGTTCCAGCAGAATAATAGGCTGACTCAACTTTCAGTGAGAGATCCTCACTCTGAGGTCTGCTTGCAAGAGACGTGGCTCCAAAGGTGAGGCCACCACTAACGCCCCAGGGAGGAGCAGGCCTCGTTGTGACAACCTTTAAACAGCTTGGCTTATGATGGTTAGTGTTGAACCCACTCAAGCTTCCACTAGAAGGAGAAGTAGATAGGTACATCCTTCTACCATCCGATAAAACAACAAGAAGATGTAGCCACTTCGATTCAAGTGTAGATAAAGGTGAGATGCAAACAATAGATGGTTTTGGTGATCGACTTGAGTTTCTTGGTCCCGTTGATTGTCTACCTCCATAATGTGCATCCCTCTGACTGACAAGGTTCCTTTCTTCAGCCACTTTCTTTAATGGACCATCACCATTAGGTCCGAGAACATAAACCTGAAGCTTCATTTCTTCAGTTCGTGCATACAATATTTGCCTCTCATTGTCGAAAACCATTTCAACAATGGGGTCAACAGCTCCAAAATTAAATACGTTTGGTATAACCCATCTGGAAACAACAGATAAGATAGACTTATAATTATGCAGACAAACTTTAAGTTGCAAAAATGATGTATTTCATTACAAAATACATATGATTTCAAAATTAAATCTTTAGATCACAACCAAGTGGCTTAGTCAGTGGCATAACTAAAAGATTACAAAGCACAAAGTACCTTGAAATGATGCTTCCCAAACCAGCAGTGAGGCAGACTTTTCGACAACGTTTTTGCCAGCCTGAGCCAGTGGAATAAAGGAGCTCATATATATGGCTATCACGACCAGCAAGGAAAATACGACCCTTATCAGTACATGCTACACTAGTCATTGTAACCCCGTCAGATGCTACTGTATACTCTGGCAGAAGCTGTAATGAAACTTCAGAGAATGGATCTGAGCCATCTGTTCCTCCAGAGCAGCACACTCCTAGCAAAATCAACTGACAAAAAATTCAGGTAAGAAACTGGACTGTTCCAAGAATGAAGTGTGGAAAGAACACAATTCATAGGATACAAAAATAGGGCACATATTGTCATACAAAACCTATTATTGATGAAGAACAAGGATCTCTTAAGTATAACATACTGTCATACATAACATAGCAGCAAATATGCAATTTACTAAAAAAAACCATCACATTAAAAATATAACATTTTTGCAGAAGTTGTTATGTTATAAGAATATGGATAAATGCTAATAATGAAAAGAGCTTATTTTATTATCTAAATAAAAAGCAGGATAATGGCACAATAACTACAAAATCTATCTTCTTTTCTAACACATAAAGGCAGAAGTTATTCTGGTTTTGGATTTCTTTTAATGGATTTCTTTCATAGATGTAAAATTGGATTCAAGAACCTTCTAAACTTGATTACATTTGTTTCTTTTATTTTTTTCCTGGAGCACATGTTAATGTCGTAACCTTATTGTTGACTATTCTCTTTCCTATTCTGGTAATAAAATTTCCTCTTCAGTCAGGGGAAAACTTGGGCCATTGTTGAAGTTTAGCTATCATGCATGAAATAGACCAGCTCATTCCAACGGGCCCAATAGTAACACAAAAAACGTCAGTAACATGGTCAAACTAGCTAGCTGAAATCACATTCTAGAATTTGGCACCTATTATCTAAAAGTCAAAACTAACCAAAGAAAAATGCCCATACATTCAGAAATATCCTTAGGTAACAAATTACCTATGCCGACACCCTCATTCTTCAGCTTACACTGTTAATTTCAACTAAGCAAATGATTACTTCTGCTATCATCAACCCAACACCATTTCATTTAGCCTTTTTTTTCTAAGTCATTGTAACAAAATAGGTTAGCTTAAACCACTCCATTCAACTGAGCAAAGAATAAGAGTGTTTAGTTTCTAAAAATATTTTAAATTTTTATTTTCTATTTTCATCTCTTAAAGTCTATTTTCATTTGCAAACCTTCATTATTACAAAATATGTTTGCCTTGTGAATTTAAAAATCTATTCACCTTTTTCAAATCAAATTTACATAAATGGGCATAAATTTTATTTAACTTTTGAGTCTGACCATTAATAATTGTGAGGTTATTTTGATTTTTGACTTTAAAGATTTTTTAACCACATAGTTTCTTTAATAATAGTTATAGACTCTGCTGTAAAACTGCAAAAATGCCACTACTCATTTTGTGGAAAGATAAGACATTTCCTATTTTCAACCTATTTTAGAAATTGTTTTCAGAGAATATTTTCTTCTAAACTCAACCAAACGCATGTTCAGCCATGTTTTCTGTTTTCAATGAAAATGAAAACAGTAAACAACAAAATCAAACAGGCTCCAAGTTCAACACCTATTCTGTTACAAAGAAACTGCGATGGTAATTTCTCAAATCAATGAAGAAACATAGCCTTCAAGTCGGTAGTATGAATGACACAGATATAGATAGAATGTAGCTCAGGTACTAAATAAACAATTAAGCATATAACAAAAACAAGAGGTCCAGAAGCATAATTGTTTAGCACATAATAAGTCATTGTACAAGCACTAAGGTAAAAAGCAGTTAATACCTCAACAGGTGTTGCCAATATTAAAAGATATTGGATAGCTTCAACAAAGACACCCGGTTTTGATTTTGCAAGACCAACAGCACAAATAGCTTGTTCCTCCCCACTAAATTCAGGACATTGCCCATCCCTATGGAAGCAGCAATATTAGATTCGAAGAAATGCAACACAAGCAAAGATAGAAGTTATTGGATAACTTCAAAAGATTTTAGCTTACAATACAATAATAATCGAAACAACAATGGGTAATTCCACATCTCTTAGTCAAGTATAAACATATAATTCATCCTTCAAGTATGACTAACTCAAGTTCAAATATTTGTTAGACATCAACAAACTGTCAATAGGTTCACCTCGGCTATTTGTATTTGTTGAGACGAGTACACTTATTGAGTACTGACATAACAAGCAATTTAACAAGCCTTTGGCCACTTTCACTCACTTCAGTTCAGGTAGGATTAAGAAGACCAGTGATCCATTGGCCTAAGTGACATTGTTCCCACTAATAAGAGAGAGGTCCAAAATTCAATTCCCCTCACCACACCATCACAATAAATTATAATCAAGATAATGTGGCTTTGTCCTTACTCGAAGCAGAATGCCTGAAACTAACAATAGAAAGTGCTCCAAACCATGAGGAGACACCTAAGATTCACCAAATATGCCAAAAAGCCTACTCCAAATGAAAAAACTGCTGGGAACATAAAAATAAATGGACAGAGGTTTCCATCCATTAATATTTAATCTCCAAAACTTCAACAAAGGACTAAAGATACAATAATACTATGACATCAAACATCTTAAAATAATGACATAGGACATGGAAGAAGAATAATTACATACTACACACTTGGATATGATATAAAGCCAACAAGGCAGCACATACTCTTTGATCCTCAGTATTGACTTCTGGATGAACGATTTATCCGTGTCATGAGGCTCAGCAAACTATAAATTAGATTACCATAAATTGTACTAAAGAATGCACTGGTGGTGAACCTCCTCTTAATAAAGCAATTGCATTTTGTTTATTAATATTATGCTGTCATACTTAGCATTTAAAAGATAATAAGTATAAAGCATTGGTTTATCTACACGGTCTTAGCCTCTCAATTAGTGTTATAGTGAAATTCTAAACTGTAATTGAGGTACTCACCACTTATCAAAACGCCAAAGAAATAAGGAATTGTCCACAGATGCCCATGCCCGACGAATTTCAGGAAATATTCCACATAAAGCAGTTCCTTCCCCACCAGCTGCATTGTATCTCTCAATGAGCACAGGAGGCAACTCCCAAGTATTCACTACCTCAATTAAAGAGGGCCACTGAAATGGAATCATATAGTGTGATGAGTTGGAGGTTCATAGTAAAACTAGACTTTATCCATAACAGTTATGCTAAGAGACATTCTCTAGTCTCTAGTCTCTACATCTATAATGATATTGTAGGTATCATATTCACACAGAAAATAAATTATGTAATCATCTAGATAACAGCAACATCATTTTACATATAGAGATAAACTAAAAGTAGATATGTGAGTATCTGAAGCTTTTTATAATGAGATGCATTATTAAAAACATAAATACACATGATAGGCAGTACTTGAATAATGAACATAAACATATTTTTCCCTTTATCCAAAAAAGACATAAAATTATTTCCAGGGAAAAAAAAAAAAGGATAACTCATCAATTATGTGAAGCACTGCAGAAGCTTGACTGTTGCACAAGTTCTATTTTACCGCGAGTCTTCTCACAACAGAACAATTGACATAAAGATTATTAAGGAAACAACCATACTAAGTAGGGGTGTCTATTGACCCATTAGGTCCTAGGGGGTTGCCCTAACACGGCCTAATAGGGTCAGGCTAAGCCGAGTCAAAAATATAAATGGTCAGAATTTTAAACAAAACTATATCAGGTAAAGTCAAGCCACAGGCAAAGACATGTTTTGCCCAACCTACCCTACTAGTTTTTTTTTTTTTAGTTATTAACATTTTGCCATCTTATATATATATATATATATATATATATATTATTCTTATTTCATTTAATTCTCTCTACGTGCTGCTGCTTTCATTACTTACTCAAACATTCCCTATTTCTTATTGTTTTCATCATTGATGTGCACACTTACTGACATTTCTTTTGTTGAATAATAAAAATACATATATTTATTTAAGGCTAATTATGCTAGTATATATTATATTTATTTGATAATACTAGGCTATTTTTTTATTATCGATAAAAACATAAGAGTCCTAAAAACTCATTGTTTTAAAAAATATGCCTATAAGCATACAAAAAGATATTTTTATATTACAAGTATCAATTCATAAAGAAAAAAAAAAAAGGCCCGGGAAACCCTAAACCGCCTTAACCCAACATAAAACCGGACTTGTTTGGGTTGGGCCAAACCACGGGCATAAAAACAAAACCGATGTCTTAATCGGGCCGGGGATCAGGCCTACTACATGTCCGACGCAACACTGCCTATGAACAATCCTAATACTAAAAGTTTTTTTTCTTTGATGAAACATACTAAGAGTTATAATAATACTGCAATCATCATAACTTCCTAAAAATACATTCCATAGATTGGTTGTAAAAATTATACACGCTATCGTTCAATGGACAATAGGAAGCAACTAGTAGCTAGTAGGAAGTAAATTCACGATTGTGTTGCAACTCAATAGATGTTCTATTTCACTTTATAGCTCTCCAATGGCGACATCGGGGGAGCAAGGGGCAATTTCAATTCCCAAGATCCACATGCCTCCGTACCTCTCCAACTGCCTCTCCACCCCATTCCCTTCTACCCTTCTCTTCTCAGTCATCTTTAAAATAAACCTATCAAACTTTTCCTTCCCATGTGTTTATAATAAAGGCCTTGCAAAGTAATCTAATACTCCAAATTGTTATTCTTAATGCATTTGTTATTTATATGAATATGATAGACAATTAAATCAACGCATTTGAGCAAGGAAACTTTTCAATGATTTTATATATATTGGTGTCTTTCCTTTTGGCAACCAATTGTAAATAAAAAGATATATTTGAAGTCAATTTGATATTTAACTTATAGAAATATTACAGTTCAAACAAAAATAAAACCATTCTTATAAACTTTCGTATCCTTTACATGTATAAGCATATTATGGCTCCACGCTGTATGTATCCAGGATCCCAAAGCCAAATAACTTAAAATTTTTCAAAGGGTTCTTATCAAAAAAATAATAAGTAAAGAAAAGAATCAAATTTAACCCACAGCTAGGAAATTTATAACATACACTAAACAGTCCGTTATTATCCAAATACACAGAGTACAAAGTCCAATGCTAACATTATTAATTTGAATCTCTCTAATTTCAGAGGGAAAGTACAAATTCCAATGCTAACATTATTAATTTGAATCTCTCTAATTTCAGAGGGAAATACACAAGTTACCTCTCTGGGGTGAGTAGAATAAGGATGACTAGCATATCTGGAGGCTTCTAGCGCTTCTTCGAGGTCGAGCTGCGACGCAACTTCTCGGCCAATGCGATCACTCACGACGAGACCCGCATTTGTGACATCACGCATCACAATCTCGTCTTCCCACGACATCCCGATAGAATCTCCACAGTTCTAAGTAGAGCACAAGCGGAACTGAGCCTTGAAATTCAACTCTTTATCTGAGTTTGCTTTCGGTTTCCCGAGAAACAGAAAAGGAAACACTATTTCAAATTGGTGGGAGAGGGGAAAGAAGCAGAGCTCAAAGAGGGACGAAGCAGCGAACTAGGTAGGGTTTTGGGAAGGGTTTAATTATTGACAGTGGCGGGCAAGCAAAACTTTTGTGATTATTTGGAATTAAAATATGAATAATTCTGCATACAAAAAGTTTTTTTTTCTAATTAAAAGTTTGTAATTGAATTTTTACCGTAATTTTGACCATGAGTGAATTTTATTTTATTTTAGTAATATAAATAATATTTAAAGTAAATTTAAAATCTTGAAATTATATATAATTGGTTATATGGATCAAATTTAACAACATAAGATTGAGAAGGATTAAAATAATTTTTTAAAAAATTAAAAAAAAATTAATTTTATAATAAAATTTTATAACATCAATTGATTTATATAGCCAACTTACTTAATAAAAAAATTATTGCTACTATTATTGTTTTATAAAAACTTAATTACATATTTTTAAATTATAAGAATTGAATTAGATAAGGTTTTGGAAAGGGTTTAAATTATTGACATAGATGAGCAAGCAAAACTATTGTGATTATTTTGTATTAAAATATGATTAATTATATAAAAAAAAAAGTTAAAAGTTTGTAATTGAATTTTCATTCACATATGATCTTGACCATATGCGAATTTTATTATATTATTTACTTTTATTTATTGGGTTAACTAAATAATGCATATTGAAATTGTAAAATATTAAAATCATACATGATTAGCTACGTCGGTTGAATTTAATAATATAAAATTTATTAATAGGAATTATGGTAAAAAATTTTAATTATAAAAATTTAGTTACAAATTTTAAAATTATAAAAATTGAGTAAAACTCCATTTCAATATTTTATATATGAGATATTTCTTAATTTAGCCTCTTAAAAATTGTCTATTTAATTTGGTACCTCGCAAAGAAAAATATGTTTTGTTTTATTCTTTTATAAAATTGATTTCTCAATCTAATTCTTTGCATATAGTTATTTCCTAATTTAGTCTCTCATAAAAAAATTATTACCAATAATAATCTCTCATATATAAGTATTTTTCAATTTGATAAAATAACATTATTTATAATAGTTTTATTTATAAGGAAACAAATTAAAAAATACACATCTATGAGAAATTATATCAAGAAAGTAATTCTATAAGAAAATAAATTAAAAAATACTTTATTTATAAAAAATTAAATTGAAAAAAATAATTCCTTAAATGATTTAATTAACAAATATGAAATCTGCGAATGACTAAAATGAAGTTTTACTTAATTAAAAATTTAATAAAACTTGTAGAACCAATAGAATAAGTTAATAGATTTATATAATTATCATATTTTAAAATAAAATAATCATAAACAAACATAGAACTAAAATTAAATAAAATATTTAAAGTGTGTGTTATTGAGTTTTTAAATAAATATTTAATATATGAAAATAATAATAATAAAAACGAATTCAATCATATAAAAGTAAAATTTAAACACATTTATTTATCATGATTTTTATTAAGAAATTTTGATAACAATTATATAAATATTATAATTAAATTTTGTCATTAAAAATATCAATAACCTTTGATTAATTAAGACCTGTTTGGTTTATAAAATGAAACATAATGGAATTAAAAATTATTTTAAAAATTAAAAATATCCCTCATACTCCTACTTTAAATAGTAATAAAAAATTAATAAAAAATATTTACTTATAATTACAAAGGCTAAATAAAATATTGTACACAAGTAATGAAAAATGAGTTTCTTTTTTATTTTGATTACCTTTTTTATTTTCACAAAATAATTAATTGTGCATGTGTGTGTGTGTGTGTGTGTGTGTCTCTCTCTCTCTCTCTCTCTCTCTCTCTCTCTCTCTCTCTCTATATATATATATATATATATTGGTAAACAAGAGGAAAAAATCGAGAGGGCTTGAACCTAAAGAGCACAATATATGAAAGATTCACAAGGCACGCAGCCTCATCAGGGAATTTTTATTATACTACTTCCTTTACCCATTGTTTGATTGGAGAATTTTGGAGGAGAGGAGAACTCTCCCCCTTGTTTGATTGGAGAGTTTTGGAGGGGAAGAAAATTCTTCCACTTGTTTGGTATGAAAAAATGGGAGGGAAGGGGAGGCAAACCTCCCATCCCCTCTCCTCCAAACCCTCCCATCCAAAAGTGGGGGTTTTTGGAGGGGAGAGAAATTTTTTGATTTTGTTTGACCAAATTGTTCCTACTTTGCTTTTATTTTAAATATAATATAGATCTTGTTTTTTTAATAGAGTTCAAGATAATTTTTTATAAAAATAAAAAATATTTTTGAATAAAAATTAAAAAAAATATTTTTTATAATAGAAAGTAAGAAAAAGCTTTTTTAAATAAAAATATCTTAAAAATTAAAAAAAATTAATTTTAATATCATAAGGGTATAATTGTCCATTAATCCCTCTCATCCCCTCCTCAACCAAACAAAATATTATTAAAACCCCTCCCCTCCCCTCCCTTCCATTAAAATCCCTCCCCTCCATTAAACTAAACACTCCCTTAAACTAATTAATGATCCAAATTTGCGATCATTGTTTTTATGATTTGATATACTTATTATTTTCTTTTTCTTTTTTAAAGAATGTGGGCCTTGCTAACCAACATTGTTTTATTGTTGGACACAAAAAATGACATCTCATGTCTCTTTTTTTTTGTTTTTATTAAATTGGGTTTGATATAAAAAGTCTTGCATCTTTTTTTATTTTATAAAAAATGACACAAGTACTGTTGACATGTGTCATAAAATTTACTCTTTCAAAGTTAGTTTTAGGGTACTATATGACCAATCTTCATTCATTCATTTGAGACAATATTATCTAAAAAAAATTATTGCACTACCCCCACAAAAAGTCCCCCTTCTTTTATGATAGTTAGAGGTGTTATGTCCTCCTCTTACACTCCAATATTGATGCAAACAAATTCATCTACTTTCATTATATCGTTCACACAATTTATAGACTTTGATAGTGTTAATTCCTTAAATTATATGCTATCATTGTCATGTTCTCCTTGCAATGTGATCACCACGTCTACCATAACACTACAAATGTCATATGGATCTATCTTACTCACAACCTTTTTTAATCTTCTTTGTATTTTTACTACCAAGTATACTCGTGAGTCTTTGAATTCTGGAGGATTGTCACACTATGGATAGTAAAGGTGCAATATAGAGATTCTACTAATTCCTTACTTTTAGTAACGTGGGGAGTCGGATTTGAATTCTCCACCAACTACTAGTTAAAATAACTCAAAGATAAACTTAATAATAAAAGAAGAAGAATAAAATAATAAAAAGACAATCAGCCCATTCAATAGTGACTACAACAAGTAAGAATAAAACCTTAGTATAGCACAGGAGACCGTTTATTATGACTCATAATTTTTATGTTATAATTGTATTTATACTTAATTGACTATTCAAAATATCATTGATATGAAATTATAAGATTATGATTAACACGTAAAAAAGTTAAAAGAATAAATGAAAAAATTGGATTGAGCTGGGCGATTTGATTTATTGGACGGAGAACCAATCCTTACTTGAGTTCGTTTAGATTAAAAAATAAGTCAATTAAAGAACTAGTAATAAACGATTGAATGGTTAAAACTATATCAGCGAAAAAATTGATTTAAATAGGTCAACAATTTTTTTTATTTTTCTTATATAATAAAATAGTTTATATTAAATAAATTTAACACATTTAAAATATAAAATACTAAAAAAAGAAAGGATGGAAATAAAATATATATATATATAAGAAATAAAAAAACACATAATTAGTTATTTTTTATACATCATCTTCATTATGTTCTATCTCATAGTGGCATTTCTCTTAAATACAAAAATATTTTGATAAAATTACTATTTTTTAATGGTAAGTGGAATTTTAATGTGATTTAAGAATTCTATAAATTCACTATTAAATACTTTTAATTATTAATAATAGGAGCTTTTGTTTTTCAATTAAAAATAAATTTTTAAATATTTTAAGAAATATTTAATTAATAATCAAATATTTAAAATTTATTAATTTATTTGTTATATTAAATTTTTAATATATAAAATTAAAAAAAAAAATCTATTTAATTATACTAATTCGATCACGATTCTATCAATAAACTATGAACTAATACCTCTACTAATTTAATTATTAGTCTAATTTTTAAAACATTGGTTAAAAGTAAGATAATTAACAATTAACAAAATCAATTAACATTTTGCCCAAGAAAATCTAATTATAACATTTTTAACAACTTATTTGGATGTGATCCTTATTAGCCAATGTCCTTTAAAAAAATAGGGGAGGGCACGAGCAAAGGGATGTAGGTCAATGTCCCTTAAAGAAAGAAAAATGAAATAATAAAAATAACAAATATGAGTTTGAATCAATAATTGTTAACAAAAAATATTATAGTCATAATTCCAAAGCAAACTCTCAACTTAGCTAAATTGTTACCACACTTGTTTGTTTCCCTCAATTATGTCCAGGGCTTCATGTAATTTACCATTCAATGGTCAAATAAAGAGTATGAATTTTTCATTGTGCTATTATATATGGAAACATGTGTATAATTATAAAAATGTTATTTATTATAAACGTTGAGAGAGTCATGCAAATTTTGACATAATTAAACAATAAAAAGTTCAAGCTTTCTATTGCGAAACCTTATAATATAACACCTTTATTAAAAGTATCTTTTATTTTTATATGATACAAAATATAATTAAATCAAAGCTACATCTTACAATTAAGTTGTATTAATCAAATCATGACTATAAAATGTAAAAACATATCTTAAAAATGAACACATATTGTTTATAATATTAAGAATGAACCATATTTTAAGTTTACTTTTCTACCAGTTTAAATTTAGCTTGTATAAAAAATAACTAAAGACTCAAATTTTTAATTATTATTATTATTATTATTATTATTATTATTATTATTATTATTATTATTATTAATGTCTTGTATATTCTCCCAACTCGTAATATATTAGCCTTCATTGTCAAGGGTCACAACATTTTAGTAACTTCACCAACTCTAACAAATTTAACAATAACTAGCATGAATCTTTAAGTATAAAGAAAATGAGTCATGATCAATTGCATACGTTAAAATTAAGATACACTTCTTGAAATTCAAAACCTTGCTTAAGATATTATTGTACATTGGTGGCAATAGCTCATCTCCTTCTTACTCTAAACTTCCTTGTAACTCCATTCTCATATTAAACAAAACAATATCAAGTCTCTTCTTTCACTTTATGGCCTCGTTTGGTACGTAAGAGAGTTTTTTCATGGAATAAGAATAAAAGATAAATTGAAAATGGAAAGAAATTTTGTATCTTGTAAATATGTTTGGTATGATGTCAAAGGAAATAAAAATGATATAATTTTTGTATGTTTGGTTAAATAGAAATGAAGAAGAAATGGAATGAAAGAAATGTTAAAAGACTAAAAAGCCCAAAATTAAACTCGATTGTTGTTATAGTATGAAGTTTGAAGATTTCAAGTTTTATATTGACCAAAACGATAAAGTAAAAGTACAAAGCATCTACAGATCTTATATTATATCAAATTCTTCTACCATTGATCATTTAAAAGGCTTCCATTGTATCATACTCTTATGTTATAGATCAACAAAAAATTGGGTACCAACTACAACCATTAGCAAAGAACTCAATAGAAGCATTAAGGTTGAGGAAGAAAAATGATGAAATCTGACCTTTATCTTGGTGTATAGTGCACACTGAACTCCTTCGATCTCCTTTTTGGTGCAAGGTCTAGTGAACGGTGGGCAACGGATGAGTGATCGACGACAAAAGGCAGTGGGTTCGACCTTTAATATGGAGGTGTATGCAAACGCACCTTGCAAGCGAGGTAGATGCACAGAGGAGTTAATTTGAGAAGGGTAAGATGGTCTGCCTATTTTTTCTCCCACTTGTCAAATCTCTCTCCCTAAACAAAGTGGAGGAAAGGAAATTCCAGAGTTTATGGGAACCAGTTCACCCAATGAGTACTTGTTGCTATATGCCAAACATACTTTTTTAGTAATCTCATTTCCTCTCCCATTCCAGCATTGGATTTTCCTGCACATCAAACAAGGCCTAAGTTATCACCTATATCCATATTTCAAAAAGGTGAAGGGTTGGACTAAAAAAAGAAGTCCAAAAACAACAAAAAAGGTAAATTATATATTCATATTTTAAGATATGCCCCTCTAAATTACATGACTCTCTATTTGTTTTGAAAAATTACACTTACCCCTCTAAAAAAAAAAAGTACTTCATTTACCCCTACAACAAAAGATAATAAGTTACAATAACATTTATTTTGATTAAAATATCCTTTTATTTATTATTTATATAATATGACAAATATTAAATAGATATTTGACTAATATAAAATAGTCACATTTTTTAATTTAAAATAAAGTAAATTTATGATTTTTAATACAAATAAATAATATTGTAAATAAAACTTTGAACAATATTTTAAAATGTTATTTTTTAATTAAAAAATATTATTCTTGAAACTATTTTAATAATCTTTTTGGTTTCAAAATAAACTTATATATATTTTTATAATGGAGGCAAGTGTTATAAACTTTGAGCATTTGAAAAAAAATAATTTACCTAAAAAAATATGCATAATTTACTTGACGTGAAGTCTTTATGTAATACAATTAGAAGGCTCATCTACAATAATTATACCTATTCTTCTGCTCTCGAACTTACGAAAGAACAAGGACAATACAGAAAAAACTCAAGAAGTTAGGACAAATGAAGGCAAAAAAGACCAAGATATTTAAGTGCCTGACGTCTCAAAAATTTTCAAAGGTGGAACAATCAAATCACACAATGTGTCATTGGATAACTAAAACCGCCCTTTCCACAATAGAATTGGCCTTTATCAACAAGGCCACGTTACAATTGCACAAGTTTTGCAAATTAAGACAAAAATCGATATATTGTCATGGATATAAATTCTTGCATTCTTTTCTATATATTGGATCCTTATGGCATTTTATGAATTGTTGAGAATCTAATTCTTAAATTTGATCTGTGAATTTTTAATGAGTTAGTCTCTTAATTCTTAAATATTCTTAAGTGAAAGTTTAGTGAAAAGGTAAGTATGATAATTAATTCACAATGTTTACTATCAATTTATTTGTGTTGTTACAATAGCTATACATAATTTCTTTCTTAAATTGTCTATGAATGGAACCTCGAATTCATGAAATGAATAAATTTATAGTTCATAGATAAAAATTTATGAATGATTTTATGGTGTTATAAGAGGTACTAATATCTCAACTAAGTGGCAGCATACTAATTACTAAAAGAATTTAATGGGTGAAAAATGATAATAGCATCCCAAGGTGGCCAACCCAAAATAATTAATTTTGACCTATACAAGTCAGTAAAATTTATAGAAATACCTAAATCATATAAAATTGAGGAGTGATATGAAAATTAATTTTATTAATAGACAAATAATTTAAAATTTTTTGTAATTAATTTTAAAATTTATGTAAAGAATAAATGTCTATATATAGAAGTTTTAACTTTCAACAAAACTCATCAAGAACTCATCAAGTGGCAAGAGCATTATCACATATCTTCGAAAGAAAAATTAAGAGTTCGTTTCTTTTTCTAATCTGTTTTTATTTTTATTAAAAACAAAAAAGTGAAAATGATGTGTTTGGTAGAATTTAGAAGGAAATATGTTTTGGAAACACTTTTTTTTTAATAATTTGAAAATGTTTCATTACAGGTGATATTTTTTGTAATTTTACTTATGGTTAAGCTAAAAAATCAAAGTAAAATTTATAGTCATCTATACTAATTTAATTTGGAAACAAAATAAATAAATTTTTAATTTCACATTACAATTTTATTTTTTTAACATTAAAAACTTAGAAATGACAAATAAATTTTTAGTGATAGAAATGGAGAATGAAAATTGATAATGTTTTTGAAAGCCAGGCACATACTAGGTATCTCAAAGCAATTTAAAGTTTTGAAATAATTGAAAGCAAGTGCATTAATATAGTACTATTACATAGTAGATAGTGTACTTGCCAAACTTCCTTAATGCAATTTTAAAAAATAACTTTTAGATTATTTTTCTATTTAATATATATATATATATATATATGCGTGTGTGTATATATATAAGTCTGGAGGAATATAATGGCATTTCACTATTTATTATTGTTTATTATTGTGCTTTTAAATTTTGTTTCTCAAGTAAGATTCAATGAATTTTTTTTCCTTTAATAACTATCATTAAGCATTAATACTTAAAAAAAAAGGAGTTATACTTTGTTGGATGCATATTTAACATATGATATTACATTTTAAATTGTATTTAAATATTAAGAATTAGTCCTTATTTAGCTTATCAAGAAGTTGCTGGTGCCCATCAATGCCTCCAGCTCAAAAGTTGTAAAAAATATGTATTGATAATACTGTAACATCTAATTATTGAAGCGTAAAATATCATCTATTTTTTCATCAAACCTCCAATGAGTAATGTATTATTTTTCTCACCCCATTCCACCCACCCTTTTCAAAACTTACAACCAAGCCCTAGAATGCTATGCATCACAAGTGTAATATGCACAACAAGTGTCAATAAATGTTAAATAAGATATGGTGATAAGAATGGCTCCCTGCAGACACAGATTAACAAGCACCCAAAGCAGAAGGAATTGTGAATAACTTCTTTGATAGTCGATGATATTGACAAGGAATCGAATAGCAAAGTTCTTCCTTATTTTTAAGAAAAAGGGAATAGAAAAACTCTCTTTTCTTCTCACGGAGCTAAAAGGGGAACTTACACAGAAAGGCAAAATCATAAAAGACAAAATGGCATAACAAAAGGTAAAATCAGCTAATCATTGGGAGCATCATCAACAGACCACTGAATATTTCATTTAGGCATGCTGTTTTCATGCTTAAAAGAGATCAAGACATAGTAGGCTCCACTTTCTATGTCTCTCTATCTCTCTTTTGCATAATTTCTCTCATATTGAAGACAATCTAGGTTATGCATTTATGTAGTAACTAAAGATCTGGCACGTAGGAAAAAAGAAAACTGTGGGCCCCGCAAGATTAAAAAAAGAAAAAAAAACGCAGCTCTCAATAAAAAAAGTAGATAAACAATACTCGTGATATTACGTTATTAAACAGTGCTTATTGAACGGTGCCGTTCACAGGATTTTACATATAGATATATAGATTTTTGACCCATGCCACAGGTTTCTTCGCTCGTCTATGAGTCTCACTTGCTGCTTCCCTGGACACTGACCTAGATCCAAGCCCATCTTGTTTCTCAATTTTGTTTTTTCTTAGTATCAACCTTCCTTACTCAAATTCTTATCATATGGATAATAATTTTTATTTTAATTAATTCATCAAGTGTTAGAAGAAAAAAAATATTTAAGTAATTTTTGTAAGTTAAAAGCAATCTAAAATCTTCTTTTATTTGGTGGGAAAATGACGTTATCTTATTAGAAAAAGGAAAAAAAAAAAAAGATAGACGAAAGGAGAGAAAATGAGCATACAGGCGTCCAATTATTTGTGTCATCATTTTTTCCTTCTTCTCTCTAATAAAATAATACATTAAATAGTAGAGAATCCAAATTAAGAGATTATATTAAAACAAAATACAATGAAAGAGTGCAAATAAATTTTGAAGTAAAATTTAAAAAATTTTTGAAACAAAATAAAATCAAACAATGAAAGTAAATTTTAGATAAAATTAAGAGAGTAAATTAAAAAATGATAAAATTAATAGGTGAAGCAAAATATGAAATAAAATTAAATGATTAAAACGCACGTATGTCAAAAATTTTATTATTAAAACGTAACAATAAGACTAAAAGAATGGAACGAACTAGCTTATATTTATCCTTTAAAAAAAATTATTTTGGCACTTGTAATTTATCATTTAAGCGAGGCACATGTAACTGGGTATTGACCATTTGGTTAGCTCGTTAAGCTGGTGTACCTAATTTGATCGACTATGTCATGAGAGCATCGGGTTTTTTCATGAGTGGAATCAAAATGCCATTAGCCTAGTTCTTTTTTTCTTTTTTTTAAAACAAAAATTAAATCTGAAATGAAATCATAACCACAGTATATCCAAATGTGGAAACAAAAACATAAACTTTTAGGACGATGAATCAAAATTGCATTATTAAACAAAATAAATAAATAAATGAATACATTTTCGGCTTCTTTTATTCTATTTTTTATTTTTATGTTCTTAAAATAGTTTAATTAATTTTTTTATAAAATAAATTTTGAAAATAATAAAATAAAAATTTGTTTGAATGAAAACTATTCTCTCAGTGTTTTATTCATGCTGTTCTCTATATGTGTGTTTTTCTTTTGGTGTTTTATCTTGGTTTTGAAAAATAGGTGACCAAACATTTAGAAGATGTTTTTTATTTCTTGTTATTTATAACACTATTTTTGTTTTTTCAGGTTTTTAGAACACTGGATGAAAACAATATTATCAAACAACTTTTTTTTTTCAAACAACAATTATTATTTTCCATAACAACTTAATTCAAACATGCCCAAAGCCTTAAAAAAGTTAACTTTTTTGGTCTTTATAGTTTGCCTAAACTTTTAAATTGCTTCTTATAATTTTTTTTTTCCTCAAATCAAGGTCCACCAGTTTTTGATTCTTTAGGCTTTAATCCTTATGCTTATAATATGTTATAATACCTAGTGTGTATTTAGTTAGATGATGTAAAAGGAAAAATAATGTAAAAAATTGATAGATGAGATAGAAAATAATTTTTGAACTCTTATTTTTAAAAAAGTGATTTGATATTTAAAATAATAATCAAAAGAAATATACTAAATATTATAAAATTACGTTAAAAAAAATTCGCAAAACCAAAGGAAGCATGAGGTGTGTGGCTGACTTGCCTAACGGATGCTTACTTATCAGGCTAAGCTGGTAAAGATAAATAACAGTATTCATCTCCACATTTTGAGCATTTAAATTTGTTGCAGGCAGCTAATTGGAAATCTGCCCCAAAAATGAATGGATGCGAAGCAGAGTAAGTTCGTAATTGGGAATATGAGAGAATAGAAGACACAGAGAGGGCTTTTGTGCCTCACGTGTTTCCCGCTTTATGTACAGGTGGCGCAATTGGGATCAACAAATTCTAGCTCAGCTTGATGAGTCAAGCTTAGAGATTGAAAACTATAGCGATTTTAAAAAAAAAAATTGAGGGGTCAATTTATAAATTTGGATAAATTATAAGGACAAAAAATTAATTTTCCTTTTCAAGGGTGCAGCCAACTTCTGATAACACTAATTAGAATATGTTTGGTTTGACGGGGTAAAAGTTAAAAATTAATTGCAATATATAAAAGTAATAAATTATTATTTTGTTTGTAATTTAAAAAAATTAACCGTTCATCCAAATATGCATTTAATTAGAGACAAATTATACTTGGCCCAATTTTAATGTTAGAATCCAAGCCTGACCTTGTTTGGATTGCTTGTCACCGTTTAATGGAATTTGCATTTTTTACATAGAAAATAAAAATTTTAACATAACATATTAGGTATGAACATAATTTATCTCTTTGAATTTAGGCATTAAATTTTTTTTTATAAAGAGAAAAACTAAAACACATAATATCTACTACATCATAATATTAATTATATAAAATTATGCTGGTTTTATTTGTAAAATTTAGGTTCAGAGTTTGAACCTTGCTTGATTTTGTGAGGGGAGAAATGTACTACTGTGTTTTAAGTATTTGTTTTAATATTTTTTAATTAAATTACAACATGTAAAAAAATTCTTTTAAACAAATTAATAATGTCGTGTTGAGTTTTTTAAATTAAATTATATTTTTATTAAAACATTTTAATACTTTAATCAATAGGAATAAATTTAGGTATAATTTTTTATATTTTAAAATAAATTTAAGTATATTTCCTTATATCTTTATTATTGTGTTTCTTAATCAAAATATGATAAGTATATACATTTTTCATAAAAATATAATAAGTGTATGATTTAATTAAAAAATCATATAATTATTCATAAAACTACACATTTGTCATGTGCTAATTTAAGTGTTATATACTTGTTATATTTTGATTGAGAAGGCTGAAAATAAAGATATAAAGAATTGTAAATATATATTTTTTATATTTTTATTACCAAATTCTTCAATAAAATTATAATATGTATAATTTTTTTTTAAACTTAATCATATAATGTTGGATTGTAAAAATTATATATCTATTACCATATTAAAAAAATTATATATTTATTATATTTTAATTAAAAAAATTGATATTAAATATATAAAAAATTATGTATACATTTTTCCTAACTAGTATTACTAAAATAATCAACCTTTCTTATTATTTTATAAATTATTAAATAATCTACACTTAAATGATTGCATATAAATCTTGCAAATTTAGTGGCTAAAGAAAATTGCAAAATTAAAAATAGTCAAAATTGAAATTTTTTCCAAAAAAAAAAAAAACCAAACGGTTAATGCTCATACTCTTTCAAAGGTTCAAGAAGGGCGTAGACTTTTGGGCGGAGTATTCAGTTTTGAGTATTCACTATTCAGTATTGTTCGCACGCTTTGGTTTTGGCTTCGTCTGTCTCCCTGGACACCATATTTTGCACACAGTATAGTTTCAAGTTTCAACGACCACTTTCTTCTATCTACCTGTCAACGTATCCCTATCTCTCTAGAGCCTCTTTTCCCTCCTTTATATAACTTTACGTCGTAAGCCTTTACACCTCAGAACTCAATTCCTTATTCCTACTTCTGCTGCTTCTACTAACACCACCGTCACTATTCAATTTTTTCAATTTCAATTATGCACAGCTCTTTCTCCCTCTAGCCATGTCATCGGAAAGTTCTACGACGACGGCTGAGCCCCACGCGCCTCTCCTTCGTTCTCGCCAGGGATCCTCTGATGCCGCCAGGACTCCTACCCTTGCGCTCCTTCTGGGTCGCGCTGCCGGCCGCCGTGGCCCCTCCATGCTGGTCCGGGAGACGGCGGCTCGCGAGCTGGAGGAGCGAAGGGCCGATTGGGGCTACTCGAAGCCTGTGGTGGCGCTTGACATCTCGTGGAATATGGCCTTTGTGGTGGTGTCGACGGTGATGCTGATTCTCACTACCAACGAGAAGCCCAACACGCCGATCCGGCTCTGGATCTGTGGGTACGGGGCGCAGTGCTTGGTTCATGTGGTGCTTGTGTGGCTCGAGTATAGGAGGAGGAATAGGAGGGTTTCGCGGAGGCGGAGGGCTCAGGAAGGGGATATTGAAGCTGTTAACGTTGAGGATGTCAACGACAGTGAGGATGAGGAAACTGGAGATGGGAGTTCATTGAATTCGTCTCGCCCTGGGTGGGTTGTTTTTCTTAATTTCGCTTTTACAGTTTTGTTTGTTGATTTTAGAGTTCCAATTCTATTGCTTCTAGAGCTGAAACTTTCAAGTAAATTTACCATTCTTTCTTTTCATACATGGTTTTCCGTTTTGTAACTTTATTATATAGCCTTAAAGATGAATTCAGCTAATGTCTTTGTCCAAAAAGCATAAGCACAATGTCTATGAATGTAGAATGGGTTTTGCTTGGTACGGGCTTTCATGTGCAATTGTTGAGACTTAAACTTATAGACATAGTAAATAGGAAGGGATGTAGAAATGAGAGAAAACATGAAAAGAATGTAGTGCTGGGTAAACATGAAAACACTGTTTTAGAATATCTTTATTATATCACTAGGAATACATGAAAAATTGAAGTATGCCATATGTAATCTGTATATTTAAAAATGTCAAACTGCAATATATGATTTCTCTTCCTGCTGTGCTAGAAGGTATGGTTCCATATTGGTATCTTAAACTCCTAGGTATGTATTCTCATGCCAAAGTGAGGTAGATACCTCGTAAAGGCTACTGATCCCAATTGGAAATGTCATTCTTTTGAGTTACTGTATGTGACAAAGGAGTTGAGTTGGGAATCTGATGTTGGACAAATAAGAACAGTAGAGGGATGTGAATAGCTAACAGAGAGGCAAAGAAACAGGGAGAACTTTCAGAGCGAGAAGAGTGCGGAGGGGAGGAGAGGAGAGGAAAGGACTAACCAACAAAGCAGTCTTGATAATAACCTGTGTCATTTCATTAATGCATAGACTGGGGACACAAAGTACTTATTATCGATTCTTAAATTGTAAAATCCACCTTGTCCCAGTAAAATTGCAACTTGATAGCCAAGTAATCCTAATTTATTATCATAATATTTCAATTAACTTAAAGTACTTATATATACCCTATTTATGATAAATTCCCAACATTACCTTTTATACCTCTTAACTACACATTATATAAATATTCCAAGCCTACCGTTGATCCTATTCCACACTCCTTCAGAATGATTGTCTTTTACATGGGTTTCATCAAAGGCATTTCCAGAATTTGAGTAATTGAGGTGGTGGGTTGCTTATGTTGTTCAGCCTGTTGTTATTAAGTCTTCTTTCTGCTTTCTGCATGCTTCTTGAACACTTCCTTCTCTTTTTGACTCTGCCAGCTCCAATGCAGCAGCACATCAATTCTAATCAACTTCATGTGCTTCCTTCTCATTTGCTTTTTCTCATGACAGCAAATCGCTCTTCTTATGTCTTTTACATCTTAAAGTTATATATCCTTTATTATTCCTGACATTTTGCAAAATACACCATCAAAATCTATCCCTACTTCCTGATATAAAATTTCAATTCTCTGAAATCAAGTTTTGTTATACAATTTCAATAGAATCTTGCAGTTCTAGATTCTGTGCTGTTACAATGACTTTTTGTTGCTTTACTTTGACCAGTTAACCGGGGATTATCAGTAGCTGTTTGTTAATTCCTGCCAAATCTTTTGGCCCTCTTTGCCTTAGCTAGTTCTTTTCAATCTGTGACGAGCTACGATTGGAAAAGATTGTAGTTTGGTGGATAGAAGTTAATTTCTTATAATTTTAATTATAGGGTCACAATACTTAATTTGCATTGGTAAATAGCCCCTTTTTGAACCCGGTAGATTCTCATCTTCTGTACTTTTGAGATTGTTTTAACCTTATAAGGGTTAATAACTACTTGTATAGGGTTTCATTTTATCACTGAACCTAATAGATCTCCAATAGGATCATAGCTATTTTCTCTGCTATGAGATCTGATGTGTTCTAATTGCCCCCAGATCCTCATGTAATAGTTAAGCAAGATTTTATTGGGTTTAGATATATGAAGGCAACTTGATTGACCTAAAATCTCTGTAATTGTTTCATAAAAATTACAAACTTCAATCATTATAGTGTTGGTACTTGGAATACAACAGTTTGCTTTAATGAAGGATTTGTTAGTAAATAACTGATAATAAGTTTGATCTGCTATAAGGCTACCTAAAATTTTTACTTAGGTTTCAGTGAATTCAATATTTCCTTTGATATTTTGGCAAAGAAAAAGAGAGTACAACTGGTCTCTAGCTGTAATTATCCTCTGTAATCGGAGGACTGAGGACTAATCTTGGGAATATTCACTTCAATATTTGGGAAAAGGAAATAAAATGTCTGTTCACGTTCAAAGTTCCTGGCTGCTAAAAACATGTTAATCTACTGTTGCCCTATAGGCTATATATAATCTGTCTTATTATCATGTACTTCTTTTGGGTTGTACTAGGTAATTAAAATTTGTATATACTGATTTGATGACCTATAACTTAGATTCACAAAACGATGTGAATCGGTGAATACCATGGTGTCATTCCTTTGGTGGATAGTTGGCTTTTACTGGGTGGTCTCAGGTGGTGATATTCTTCTGCGAGATGCTCCGCGTTTGTATTGGTAAGCCCTTCTTCTAACTGACTCTTACAAATAGCTTTTGTAAAGTATATTTACTGTGATAGTCTCATAGACTACAAGTATACCCTAGTCACATGCACAAAGTTTGATAATTATTGTGTGCATGAACAATTCATATGCACAAAACTTTTCAAGATCATTTTACCTTTCTATTGGTTATATACTTTGATTTTCCATTGAAAGTTTATGACTCCCTTTTTATAGATTAGTGCATATTGGTACAATGCAGATCAAAGTACAATCTCCCTATCTATCTACAACATAGTTTTTTTTTTATAATATTCCTTTCAAAATCATTCAATAATGATTCACTCTTCTCTATGCTTATTATAATTGTGTTACTTCTCAAGAAATCATCTTTGAAAATTTAAATTGCTAAGAACAGAAAGCTGGTCTTTTTGTTTCCAATTTAGTTGGCATGATCCATCCCAGTATATGAGAAAGCAGTTGTTTGTCTCTTTTCTTTTGGTTTATCCACGTCAAAATATGCCTCAAAATTTAAGCTGTTAAATAGAGGCCAATGGATGACCTTTGCATCTCTAGACAATCCTTCTTCTTTAAAATATATATTTCTTTATAAAGAACCTAAGAGAAAATTTTTCTTAAATTCCTTTCACTGGTTTATTGCATGATGAATTCTGAATTTTGTTGGTAACAACTGAAGGGATCCCTGTTTTTGAATTTGTACAGGTTGGCTGTTGTTTTTCTGGCATTTGATGTCTTCTTCGCCATCTTTTGTGTTGTTCTGGCATGCTTGATTGGCATTGCCCTCTGTTGTTGTTTGCCATGCATCATTGCTATTCTCTATGCTGTTGCTGGACAGGTATAAGTTAGAAACATTTTAGACTGACAAATATTTTCATATGGTCGTGGGCCTTCTAATAATTATTATTGTTTCTTTCTGGGAGAACATTAGGAAGGTGCATCAGAAGCAGATCTCAGTGTACTTCCGAGGTACAGATTTCGTGTGATGAGCAATGAGGAAAAGCCTAGTGGGGGAGCGGGATCTATGGTTCCTGTGGAAATGAGTAGTGGTTACCTGGCAAATGAACAAGTACTTCTGCCTGAGGATGCGGTATGCTTTGTTCTGATGTATAATAACTGATTGCTCTCATTCTTTTACTTGTGAAGCCCACCACCACTTCTGCTTAAATGAAATGGATAATTCCTATAACTTCCATTTATTTGTCATTGCACATAAAAATGCAATAGCTCCGTACATGCTTCAGAGTGTAGAATGTGTAGGAGATTGGAGTACTGGCTAGTTCGCCTCTTCTCCTAATGATAGGCATTACTGTTTGATGCTCTCTGAAAACAGAACCCAATAACTTGAGTGAAAACCTGGAAAGCATAATAGGGATTATCATCTGGAAATTTTAATAGGTAGGTTTAAGGCTTCCTTCTTTTTCTGTTTTCTGTTTTAATGAGTAATATATATTATCTTGCTCGGAGGGTGCAACCCTTGTACACCACAAGGGTGCAAAAAAATAAAATTAAAAAAAAAAAAGAATAGAATCTTACCTTATGATGTACTATCAATAATGTCTGTAAGTTGTGAGGAAAGCAAACTATCAGCTTCTTTTTCAATTATGGCCGATTAAACATTCCACTAGACTCATATTAAGTCAAAATGTAATATATGGTCTTGTTTGTTTCTACTTGAGCTACTTGTATGTGATCCCTTTTGCCTGATTTTTCTTGAGAAGTTCTGTATACAAGGAACTTTGTCAAAGATGGAGGTCCAATCTCTCCTCTAAAAGTCCTGTTTGTATTTGTTCCTTTTATGAAAAAGAATATTTCATTCTTCAACAAAAACACACAGACACTGCTAGGTTTTGCTTTTCAGAAGGGTTTATTTTTTCGTTTTGGCATTTCCCTTTTCAGGAATGCTGTATATGTCTCACTTCCTACGAGGATGGAGCAGAACTCCATGCTCTTCCCTGCAACCATCATTTCCATTCTACATGCATTGTGAAATGGTTGAAAATGAATGCAACTTGTCCTCTCTGCAAGTACAATATTCTCAAGGGAAATGAACAGGTGTGAACAAAAGCTTAGATGCTGTTCTTCCAACCGCTGTTGTCTGTATGTAGATATTTATGTCAAGTCAAGAAACAGTTGACCTTCTCTCTAATTGCTGGGTTTTGCTGCCACTGTTTGCTTCTGTAGAGGAGATAGAGGTAAGGAGAAGAGCTTCTTGGAGCATTTATTGATGAATAAGTTAGACTTCTGTCAATTGAACCCCATTTTGTTTTCTGTTACAGTCATTTTTTAAGCTTATCTTTTTTCCTGTCTCGAATTAGTTCATATAGGAGGAAAAGAAGGCAGTCCAAGTTTCAGGTTTTCTCATGGTGGATCTTATGGATTTGTTTAATAATTTTGTGGTAGAAGATGTTTGCTTGACATTCTTGTTTGTGCTTTCAGTGTTATTTTATCCATTCCATCCTCATTCTCTGACGATTAATGGATGATTTGCATTATTTAGTTCCGAGGTATTGTCAGTCGAGGCTTTTCTTGGTTAAAAATCACTAACAACATTTCATATAAACTTTTATTCTTTGAAGAACTTTTCAAGTCCCTCTCTAACACCCCCCCCCCCCACCCCCAAAAAAAAACAAGGACCTTTTCAAGTCCGTGCGTATCATCCGGAGATTTAAAGATAGAAGTCATATTCATGAAGTTGTGTGACTTTTTTTTTTCCTTTTGTTTTGTTGTTTTAGTTGGTAAGTTTTTA
Organism: Erythrophleum ivorense; assembly: GCA_026724425.1. Lineage (NCBI taxonomy): Eukaryota > Viridiplantae > Streptophyta > Magnoliopsida > Fabales > Fabaceae > Erythrophleum > Erythrophleum ivorense. Next base: position 49,906,659 of record JAIUCV010000009.1, read on the forward strand.
TTTTTTATTTTTTTGGGTGGTCCTTCTATAATTCTATGTGATTTTCTTATTTCTTTAATTGTTTTTAGAGTTATAAAAGTAAAATGATAAAGTAATAATCAATGTTGATGCATGAATTTATAACTCATGATGCCGATTGTTAATCTTCAAAGCTGAGATAATTAATCATGATGTCAATAGATTCAATTTTTATCTTTGCTCATTTTCTCTCTTCCAACTTCTTTTCATGTCCTGAGACTTCCCTAGTTTTAAAAAAAAAAAAAGTTTAAATTGACACTATCATAAGATCTATTTTTCCCAATTACATATTATCTATTGCAAGAATAAATAAAACTGGAAGCTGACAAAAATAATGTTCAAAGCATTTTGGAAATATCTAATCCATCATAAAATAATACTTATCATGCCAGGACACGATATCCTAACCAGGCACAGATACATCTTTGCTTAGTTAAGGGCAGATCTATATGTTTTCAGGTATAGCTGCACATGTACATGCCCTCGTTGCAAATAGCTAAGCCATGGCATGTGCTCTTTAGAATGGGAATGCAATCAATATCATTAACGCATTCAGTTTCAGCAATCTGTCTTTCCCTTGGAGATGAGAGGCCTGCAAATTATATCTAGTTTCAATACAATTACTAAATTAAAATCAGAAAAATTACACACATCTACAAAGAAAGGAATATTTAAAGTACAATGTGTAATTCAGAGAGCAAAATTATAGAGCCGAAGATTGTTAATACTAAAATCAACGCCCAAACATTTATAAAGTAAGAAAGGAATATTATAAACTTACAATTTTATCTCTTAATTTATTTTTGGTTCGATTTAATCTTTTAATTTGAGATATCATTGACATAACTTGGTCTGCGTAGCAAATGAAACACTCAATCTCTTTCCTACAAGGATAATTCTCATAAATTATTCTTAAAAAATAAAATAAAATCCCTTCAGTAATATGTTTCCCTTCTGCTTTAATCTAGGAAGTCACTTGTTTATCCATATTCGAAAAGGGAATTTTTGCCTAAATTATGATAAAATTATTGATATCTCTATTTAATGGCTTAAATTTTCAAATTGAAATAATTATAGACAATGACATATATGTTAGATTAATTTGATAAATTAATATTTAAATATGGATTAATATTAATTAATTATAAGATATTTATATATTATAATTAGTTTTGTTTTGAATATTGAATCCTAAATGGATTAGGTATTATTTAAAAATGTGTAATTCATGATAAGTTAGGTTACATATAAATAAAAGTTCAACCTACAACCTTTTAGTAGTCAATAGTTTTTTATTACAAATCTGACTCATATAGAAAAGATAAAAAAAATTTAATCTCTTTTATAATTTGAAAAGAGATAAAAAGAGGCAAAAAATTTATAAATAGATATATCACATTAGAAATTATCCCTGCTCCCTCTTATTCTCCATTTTGAAACTTTAAGGATCAAAGTAGGTTATGTGATCCATCTTTCTCTTCCTCTTACTTATCAGATTAATAACTGCATCTATTGATTTTTTATCATGTACGCAATATCTCTTATTTTGTTTTGACTATTAAATCTTGATTAATTCATGCTATCAACAATATAGATATCTAATTTTTTGTTTAAATCAATAGTTATTAATTTCTACTTTATTATTTTCATACAACACAACATGTACTTACACATATACGCACAAAAGATAATAGAGAAAGAAAGTACCATCGCAGGCTGCTATAGCAAGAAGAACAATTATGAACGCCAACTTGAGCGAAGCCTTTTCCATATTTTCTAGAATTTTGATTGTTAAGACTGAAATCTGAAAGTTCAATTTGCTTAGAGGGAATGAGTTGTTTTCTCGAGTACTAATTAAAGAGCCATTTCTTCTTCAGATTCATAGCGGAAGGCGGGTATGACATTAATGGAATATGATAACTATATTATTTTTCAGTTTATGCGGGGATTTGAGATCAGCTTATATTAATAAGGAATAAGGATTTTAAATTATTTCTATATGCAGGATTATAGTCACGGGTTTTCATTTTGAATCACGATGGATTAAATATGCAAAAAAATAAAAGAATTTTATTAACAAAAAATATGATGAAAGAAAATCAGAGGTGAGGAAATGAGAAATGGGAATTAATAAGTTCTTGTATGATAAGAATAGAATTTAACGTTGCATTCCATAATCTTCACCCCTATACGAAAAAAATAATTTTTTTAAAATATTTTTTTATATGAAAATAAATTAGCTCATGTGATCTCTTTTGCCCATCACAACTCACAAGTGCTTTTTCCATTTGTATTCAAATAATCAAATGTAGTAATTCAAGGTCGTATAATGTAATGCTTTTTAAGCAACACAATTAGGCTAATAAATTATAACTCTCAAAGACATTTTTGTTTTTGAATACCTATGATTCAATTTAATTTAATTTATTTTTTCACTTCAAACTCAAATACCCGAGCAATTATAATTAATTATAAATCTAAGAATATTATGTTATTATTTCTTGAAAGTAATATAGTATTCTCTTATCAATAGATTTATTCACAACCCAAATTACCTAATGGACTGAAAACAAAAAGGGTAATTTGGACATCAAATTTGATGCTGGTATTAAGTAGGTTTACTCAAGAGGATTAGCTTAGTTGGAAAAAAACATTTTTCTTTAACAATTTGAGTTTAATTTATTTGAGGAGCACTTTGAAATTAAAAACTATAAATGCACCAGTGCAATAACCTTTAAAATCACTTAAAATAAAATAACAAGACGTGGACCATAATAACCAAAAAAAAAAAGATTGAATTTTATTCAACATATAAAAGAGAAGAAAAAGAAAAACTTGAGTTTTTCTAGTTTAAATTTATAATATTATGTGTGTGTGTATATAATCTATTTTTTTTTTCAACAGCTTTAATTCTAGCGATATTTCCCCACCTTTCAGCGAGGCCCATTTCTTACACACTCAACTTCTAAGGCTTTCGTTTTCTTTGTATTATATCTGTGTGCGTTTGTGTGTGTGTAATTTTAAGAAAGTTTTTATTGCTAAAAAATGATATAATTTTTTAGTTAAAAATAAAAATACATTTTGATTGGGTTGATCAAAGTTTAAATATTTTCTTTTCCTTAAAAAAAAAATAACTATTAATTAATTCCTTACTTATCTACAAGTCTTGCCAATATAGTTAACAATCCAACAAAACTTAAACACAATCCTGTGATGGCATAAACCCTTCTACAATTAAACACATGTTTCCTTTGTCATCCTATTCAATATAAGCAAACCCTTTTATTGAAGTCATCCCAAATTTGATGCTGATTTTAAATAGAATCACTTAATCGGCTAGCTTAGTTGAAAATCAGAGATAGTCTCTTTTTTAACAATTTGAGTTTAATTTATTTAAAGAGCACTTTGAAATTAAGAATTACAAATACATCTTTATGATAAGAGAGTGTATTTTTAAATTCACTTAGGAAGAAAATAACTCATACAGAAATCAAAAAAACCTACACCATAATAACCCAAAAAAAAGGGATTGAATCTTATTCGATAGATAGAAGAGAAAGAAAAAAAAAAAAAGCTTGAGTCTGTTCTAATTTGAATTTATAATCGTTAGCATTAAAAAATAATTGGAGCAAACAATAATATATATTCATATCATAGAATAGAAGATCCTCTAAAATGCTGAAGTGAAGGTAGTGGGGTAAGGTTTAATTAAAAAAAAAAAGTTAAAAAAGGCAAACCACTCTCATTTTCTCTTTATTTCAACACTTCATGGAATCTTGATTCTATTTTTTAATCTCACAATTTTATGATAGTTTACTGCTTAAAAATTACATAATTTTTATTTTTAAAAGTTTAAACTAAAAATATATTTTGATTGGGTTGAACCAATTTTAAACCTTTTCTTTCCCTTAAAAAAATTTAACTATTAATTAATTCCTTGCTCGTCCACAAGTCTTACCAATATAGTTAACAAGACAACAAAACTTACACACAATCCGGTGATGGCATAAACCCTTGTCCAATTAAACACAAGTTTCCTTTCTCATCCTATTCAATGTAAGCAAACTCTTTCATTGAAGTCATCCTAAATGAAGGAATTTTTTCTATTTCAAGGATGCCTTAAAATCCTCTTAAAGCTTACAAGTTAATGTATGACTTAAATAAAATTTTTATGTCTTTATTAATTAATTTTTTAATAAATAAACAAAGCATGAAAATAATTTATTAAAAAATTTAATTATGTAGTACCTCAATATTAAAAAAATAGAAAAAAATTATGTTTTTAGTCTTTATAATTTTATTCAATTTTTAATTTAATCCTTATAGTTTAAAAATTTGTAATTAGATATTTATAATTTAAAAAAATTTTAATTTAATTTTTACTATTAAGTTTTGTTAATACTTTATTAAATTTTATTAATATAACTAATTATATTGTCTTAATATTTTAAATACGTATAATTTATAGGCAAAATATAGATCATAAAATAAAATAAACTCATATATATGATAAAATATTAATAAAAATATAATGATAATTACTAAATTAAAAATTATTTAAAATATATTTAAATCAAATTAAAAATCAAATAAAATTGTCAGAATAAAAAATATAATTTTTTCAAAAATAACATTAGCTTGGTTTACTTTATTAAAAACATCAAATAGAAAATACCTATATTTATTTATTTATTTTCTAAAGCTGATGTATTTGGTTGTCCTAAGCGCTAGTAGCATTCCTTTTTGCTAACGTGCAACGATACGCGCACAACACACCCCAAAGGAGCACGTCACCCAGTGCCCTCGCTGTAGCAAGGAGGTAGCAACTTGGAGTGCGCATTACGCTCCCCGTTGATCCTATACTTTTCACGTTCTTTGCGGCTAAGATTACTGTCTAGTCACTGTCTTTCTTTCTTTCTTTCGCGAGTCTTACCTTGTATTGTCCTGCTTCACAGCACAGCGTCTCTCTGCTAACATCCCCCTGTACTGAGATTTTTTTTATATAACCTCTCTCTCTCTCTCTAACTTTAATCCTAGAAAGAGAAACAACCTTAACGAAAGGCATTTCCCTCACACTTTCTCTCTCTAAAACCGCCATTTTCAAGCTCGCATTTTCTCTCTCTAGCTGTCCTGCTCTGTCTCTCTCTAGCAGTATATATTTGTATATCTATACGTCTTTGATTTGAAATCTGGCGTTGGAATCCTAGGAAGTGGGAGCATTTGGATGCGAGAGTGAGAGGGGTGACGGTGTTGGTTAGATCGGTCATGGCGGATATTTCCGGCGACGGGGGATGGGTGGCGCCGGATGAGGTGAGGGCGGAGGCTGTGGCTGCGACACCGACACCTTCGCAGCCGTTGACGGTGACGGTGTCGGGATCGTTCAAGGAAGGGAAGAGCTCGTCACGGAGGCGGGCCTCGGTGAGGCCGAGCTTGGATGCGGACGAGTTCCTGAACCTGTTGCACGGTTCGGATCCGGTGAAGGTGGAGCTCAATCGGTTGGAGAATGAAGTTAGAGGTGCGAAAATGCGGTTCGATCCAATGGGTTTTGAGCTGATTTTGCTTCGTATTTTTGCCGTTTTGAATGTGGGTGTCTGTTTGTGTCTCTGTGCAGATAAGGATAGGGAATTATCAGAAGCACAGGCGGAGATCAAAGCCTTGAAGCTCTCTGAACGGCTCAGAGAAAAGGCCGTTGAAGAGGTCACCTCTATTTTTCACAAAATTTCTTTAGACATTGCTGCTGGTGTTCATTTAATGATTTCCATAAATTATCATTTTAATAGAAGCTCTTCTATTTGTCCAAGTGCTTGTGGTTTGTACTATGTAGTATAATCATCTCATTGCTTTATTTGTTGTTCTCATTTTGTAGCGTTTGATGCAAACTAAACTAATAGCTGCCTTAGATGTTCAAATTGTATACGAATTACTTTCTTTGTAGAAGACTGCAGCGAATTCATTCCATCTAGTGTCAGCAGTAAAGCCTCTAATTGGTCTAGGCAAGCATGAACATTTTGGTTAGGTGGTAATCTGAATTCAATTCGCGCTGTTAAACTCAAGTAGATTGTCCGCTTCTTGTGTTGCATTGACCATGTAGAAAGGCCGTTACCCAGTAATGGATTTACCAAAGTAGGAATGTTATAATTTATCCAATGTTTGCCAGTGAAGTGGCTGCTGCTGCTGCTCCCCTCAAGCCTTGCATTAGTGTATCTGTGCTTCATTGTCTGAGGATTTTACTTTTGTATCGGATTAAGTGATTAGCAATGGTTCTAATTTATTTCATTACTTATTAAAGCAAAACATGTTTCCTTTTTTTTATTTTTGTTTTTTCTTTCTTTTATATCTCACAAGATTCTCTATACTCACCCTTAATTATAGGACCGTCTTTACTTCTTGATGATCTCGTGTTTACTTTTAATATTTTTCCCCCCATCTCACAGTTTATTATGTCATGGGACCAGGTAGCAATGTCTTTTTGGAAGTTTAGAAAGGTTATTGTATTTGTTTATATTCTAAATCTAGAGTGATTATGCCACTTGTTTTTTATGTCTTATATTTATCTAGCAATTATGCCTAGGCTGGTGATGGGGATTTCTGAGGGGGGTTTTGAATTAAACCTTATTGTTGAAAATTGAAATGATTTCATTTTTTGCTCAATCATTCCTTGCATTGTTTTAATCTAGTTACTTGAGCAAGTTAGAAGTTATCCCTCTACCAACATTGATTTATCTATTTTGTGCTTCTTCTTCCGGCTTTGCATTTTCATGTTTATGTACTAGTATCACTTAAAAAAAGTGACTTTAAATTCTGTTTTTTGGCTTGTACTGTAGCTTACTGAAGAGCTGTCAAGGGTTGAGGGGAAGCTAAAATTAACAGAATCTCTTCTGGAAAGCAAAGTATTACTTCAAGCCTCTAATCAACTTTAGTAATGAGTCTTTTTCCCCGGTTCTATGATATGTTTACTAAATTGAACATATCTCACAGAATCTTGAAATAAAGAAAATCAATGATGAGAAGAAAGCATCAATGGCAGCTCAGTTTGCAGCTGAAGCCGCTCTTCGGAGGGTCCATGCTGCTCAGAAGGATGATGACATGCCTCCAATAGAAGCCATTCTTGCTCCTCTGGAGGCTGAACTTAAGCTTGCTCGGCAAGAGGTGATACTTTGTTCTTGGAAATTTTGTAATTATATACTTCGGAAAAATTTAATGGAGGGGACACTTTATCATAAGTTATATATGTCAGTTCCTCCCATTTATTTCTTGCAGATTGCTAAGCTTCAAGAAGATAACAAAGCCTTAGATCGTCTTACAAAATCCAAAGAAGCAGCACTAATTGAAGCAGAGAGGACTGTTCAGGTTGCCTTGGCTAAGGCCTCTATGGTGGATGATCTCCAGAATAAAAATCAAGAACTTATTAAACAGATTGAGATTTGCCAGGTATTTGCCATATTGTTTGATGTTGTATTCCTGTGGTACATCAGATGGTAAATATGTAACTTATTACATATGGTTTCATGGTCACCTCAGGAAGAGAATAAAATTCTGGATAGAATGCATAGACAGAAAGTGGCAGAGGTTGAAAAGCTTACCCAAACTGTAAGGGAGCTCGAAGAGGCTGTCCTTGCAGGTGGTGCAGCTGCAAATGCTGTTAGGGATTATCAGCGGAAAGTTCAAGAGATGAATGTAACATGCCAAAAATCTTCAGCAATTTCACTCTTTGCTTTATTCTTTAATTATCATATTGGCTTGTCAAGAGCATATTAATTGTTGCATGGATTGCTTGACATTCTTCAGGAAGAAAGGAAAACTCTTGATCGGGAATTGGCCCGTGCCAAGGTAACAGCAAACAGAGTAGCTGTGGTTGTAGCAAACGAATGGAAAGATGCTAATGACAAAGTGATGCCTGTCAAACAGTGGCTTGAAGAGCGACGATTCTTGCAGGTGAATATTGTTTTGCTTTACTCTTCTGGTTAATTTTGGAGATTGTTGAGCTTAGATTACTCTTTATTTTTCGGTATAAAAGTTTCTCCTCCATTTGGCTTCATTGAAATATAGTTTCTGCTAAATACTGAACTGCATTTATATTAGGGAGAGATGCAGCAACTTCGTGACAAGCTTGCTATAGCTGAGCGTACTGCTAAGTCTGAAGCACAGTTGAAAGTAATAATCTGGTCCTACAGCCAATGTATTAGCTTAGGAGATTAATTCTGCCAGTATTCAAGGTAAACCTTTTGCAATTTTCAGGAAAAATACCATTTACGGCTTAAAGTGATAGAGGAGACTTTGAGAGGAACTTCTAACAGTAGTAATCGTGGTACCTCAGAGGGAAGAAGTGCTAGCAATGGGCCTTCTCGTCGTCAATCCCTAGGTGGAGCTGATAACATCCCAAAACTAACATCTAATGGGTTTTTATCCAAGAGAACACCATCCTTTCAACTGAGATCTACTCTATCCTCTAGCACAGTTTTAAAGCATGCTAAAGGCACATCTAAATCTTTTGATGGTGGCACAAGGTCACTGGAAAGGGGTAAAATTTTGCTAAATGGGACCCCTCCTAGTTATCCGTTCAGTCAGTCTTGTGAAGGAACCAAAGACAGCGAGGAAAACAATAATTGGAAAGGAAATTCAGATGATAAGCCAAATGAGTTCCCAACGATAGATACAGAGGATAGTGTTCCTGGTGTTTTGTATGACCTGCTGCAGAAAGAGGTCTTAGCCTTGAGGAAAGCTGGTCATGAGAAAGATCAAAACCTAAAAGATAAAGATGATGCCATTGAGGTTAATAGTTGCTTTACTATTTGTTTTTGTATAACTTTCTTAGACTTTTTTAATTCTTGTAACTTTGATCTATAGTCCTAGCTAATTGTTGCCAATGGTCATTATCTGTTAGATGTTAGCAAAGAAGGTAGATACATTGACCAAAGCCATGGAAGTTGAGGCCAAGAAGATGAGAAGAGAAGTAGCTGTCATGGAGAAAGAGGTAGCTGCTATGCGTGTGGAGAAAGAACAAGAGACCAGAGCAAAGCGGTTTGGTAATATAAAGGGCCCTGTAAATAGTGTTCAGCATCAGTTGATTTCTGGAAGGTACTTATTTGAAATCTTCTCTTGCCTGATTCTTGCCTAAAGTTACAGTTATTATGCATTTTATTCAACAGATTTTCATGTCTTGCTTTTCTCAGCTATTGATTCTGAGGCTAGGAGCGTTTTCAATCTTATAGATTCATCCTCTTCTAGGAATATTTTGTTAGGCTCTTTTGTCTAGGATACGAAGTATTTTGTAGTGCTGAATTTTAAGTTACAGGCATGCCTTGGTTTATGATTTTTCTCAATGCTGAATATCTCCAATAGATTACTATCTAATAGACTATCTGGATTTGGTTTTCAACCCAAGCATCTCGTTTTGGCAATGAAATTTGAACTTGACCTCTTAACATATGCAACTAGGTTGTGGACGGTTTTTAACATATTGTATGAGTATACCTATATTAGAAAAGAAAAAGCCTCTACTGCATGACATATTTGCTCCTGCTATTGCTACTAATGGGCAGAGCGTTTTCTAAATAACATAATTTTCATTTTTAACTGCTTAAGTTAGGGTTTTCCTATGATCTTTGCTTATTCCTTATTTTAGGTGTATTATGGCTTCAGCTGCTGTATGTTGCACACTTGTAGATTTATATACTTTTTAACTAAAAGCACACAGAACAGAAAAGAGAAAAAAAAAGGTCCTCATTTGTATTTTTATTTCTTTGTATATACGTCACACTTTGATGTAGCTCAACTTATAGTAATTCTACTACACGTCAACAGTTACATTAAATCTCATTCAGATGTTACGATTTTGCTTCTGGTATTCTAACAACGCACTCTATTAAACTCATGCTGTCGTATTTTCTTTATTGTTGGCCTCCCTGAAATCCTCTTGTTGCCCGCGGAGTTGAATCTTAGTTGATATTTCCTTCAACTGACCCTTGTTTTGGGATATGCACTCTTGTCTGCCTCATGCTTTCTCTTTTCCTGATAATATCATCATTTTCATTTTCAAACAAAGCCTAATACTCTAAAAAGCACAGGATTTATTATTAACAAATAATAGTTTCTACACATGGAATTCGATTGTTGTAATGCTGGGTCGTCTGAAGTCATGTGTCTTACGTGATTTCCTATTACTGTCAAAATATATGCATTGGCATTCACCAATGCTTCCCAGATGCATTGGCAATATCTGTGTATTGTGCAATCTTTAGTCATGAGTTATCGGGAATCATAGTCGAACATAATAATTGCCTTTAAGCCTTAAAGCTTGTTTTTACTGTTAATTTGTTATGTCTGCTTGGCAAGTGAAATTATTACCCAGTACATATTTATAGACAAGACAACGAAGCATCAAGGATGTTAAATAATTGTGTAATTTGGATTCTTTGATAAACAGATCAAAATTTTAATTATACTGATGGGGGAGTTTTTCATTTGCCCAGAGCTGCAACAAGAGGAGGATTAACACGCAGCACGCAATGACATATGGTCTCTACGGCAGTGGTTCTAGGGAGTAAACTTTCGTAGGCATTCGTCTGCCCCCTTTCCCTCTCTCTCTCTCTCTCTCTCTTCTGTTTTTTCCCCCCCGCTGTCTTTTGGGCCAATTGCTTATAAGATTGTAACTGGCATGCCGACGACCATTGTTACTGATATTGACCATGGAAGAGGAAAATCCAAGGAAGGAATCGGTATGCTTCTGACAAAAACTGTTATATCCTCTTTCTTACTAGAGAGATCGGCTACAAAGGCAGGAATACAAGTTAACTCGGGCTAACCGCTTTAATTTGAGTGGTTGTGTGATTGTATAGGTGGATCCCCCCTCCTCTCTCTTAGTACTTTATATTTTGTAATTCCCAGAATAGTGTGAATTGTGTTGGTTCAGGTTTGTTGATATATTGGTAATCAGAGCGAGATTTAAGCTTATTTGGTTGTATTATACCTTATTAGTTTCAAGATTATTATAAGTCTGTCTGAGTGAAGCATGGACCGTGTCTTCCATTTATTTCTCTTTGTAGAGTTTACAAGGGTAGTATCCGAAATCAGAATCAGTTGTACACCTTTATCGATAAAATGTCACTAAAATCGGTGCCGCCCTCCCCCTCCCCTCCAACCCACAAAAAAGAAAAAAAAAAGAGTCGAAGAACAACAAATAATTTTTTTTTAGCACGAGGTGAAGTTCTGAGTGCACAACAAGAAAGTCTTCTCTGGATCCTCCACAGCAAAAAATCCTTTTATCTTGTTAGGACACCGAATAAATAAATGTAAATCCGTTTTAGCTATGCCTCTGTACATGGGACAAAGTTAATTTAAACCCGGTATTCCTTCTAAGAAGATTTTTATCGAGTAGGCAACACATTACGTAGCATCCTCCTAAGTGCTGTGTGCACTCTCGGGCAAGTGTGGCTATCTCAATTTCGGGGTAGCACCTATTTTAAGCACTCAACTTCAGATAAGGGCAAGTATAGGTCAACTTGTCAGTTTCATTCATATTTGAAAGGTTCCAAACCTGAAACTCAAATATGTGCACTTCACTAATTTTTTTTTTAAATAGCTCTTGTTAAGTCTCTGATAATTTTAAATTTTACAAGGTTTGTTAATAATAACATAATATGTGAGTATTTTTATTTAATTATCATATCATTAATTGTTTTTATTTTTTAATATTATAATCTTATTAAAAGTAAATTATGTAGACTTTTTGAATTTTATTAAAATTAATAAATCTCTTTTTATTTTCAAATTATAAACACATCTTTCTTGAAATAAAAAATTTATTTTACATTTTAATCTAACTTTAAATTTTTTTACCATAATGGCATTTAAATTTTTTTAGTTAAAAAAAATATGCATTTAAGTTCAATGAAAAATATTTTGGTTAAAAAAGTTTAAATTGAACTGAAGTATAAGGTGATCTTTTTGTTTCAAGAGAAATTTATATATTTTTTGAAAATAAAAAAAATATTTATATAATTTCAATAAAATTTAAAAAAAATCTGTACAATTTATTTTTTCTATAAATGAACAGCATAACAAACATTTAAAAATTTCACGCTAACTTTTTTCTCGTAAGCCTTCTTTTCTCCACGAATGAAGTGTGTTTGTTCATTATCCAAGACAATGCAAGATGATTGGTGGAATACAAATTGCATAAAAAGACATTTTGAAGCAACCATGGTGCAATAACAAATATATGTAGGAGAGAGTGACTAACCAGTAGACCAGAGACAGCTGTGGAATTGTCGTTGGAGACAAAATAATTGTGGAATACAAGGATGGAACGATAATTCCTAGAAGTAGGAGGGATTTGCTTTCACACAGACTTTTAAGTATATTCAATTGCAAAAATTTTATAGACGTGTCAAGCATATATGTTTCAATGAGATATATGTGTTTTATGAATGACTTGGTAAATTTATCTTTTTATAAATCAAAATGTTAAAAGATTTACTTCACTTTATCAAGAGTAAGCAATTATATCCCTTCTAATTTTTAAAGGAACTTCTTAAAAAATTAGTTAATAATTTTAATGAGTTTTAAAAGCTTGAAAAAATATCAAACTTATGTAGTTATGTGCATGAAATATGAAGGATTTAAATAGTTTTAAAATTTATTAAGTTCGATCTTCTGTATTATGTAAAAGAAAAATTATTGCTCAATATATTATCTTGAAAAATGGTTATAGAATTCATTTTTATTTGGTACAAAATTTTATAATTAAATTTCACATACAGTACATACACACAAAGACATGCACATACACTACACGACCGTTTTTTCCGTTTTGGTTCCTTCGTTCCTCTCTCGTCCTTTTCTGAAATTCTGTTAACGTTCTTCCCATCTCTAATTGGATGGTCATTCTGCATCTAAATCCATTCACTAACTCGATCTAAAAAGGCCTCTCTTTGATACCTTATTCAGTTCTCAGTTTTTGAACCTTTGCTCCGATTAATTACATATTTCAAATCTCATTTTTCTCGTACTTAGTTTGATTTTCTCTTAAATTTATTTCAATCCAAAATGGCGACCATGACGAGCTTGATCGGGCTAATCAATAAGATTCAACGGGCGTGCACAGTTTTAGGCGACCATGGTGGCGAGGGATTGTCCCTCTGGGAGGCTCTTCCCTCGGTGGCTGTGGTCGGAGGCCAGGTATGGTGAAAATTGGGTTTGATTTTAAAAGTTGTGGGTTTAATTTCCACTATGTTGTTTGAAAATTAGTTGTTTTGATTTTGTTCTCGTGTTTGTGAAAATCAGAGTTCAGGGAAATCGTCTGTGTTGGAAAGTGTGGTAGGAAGGGATTTTCTGCCTCGAGGGTCTGGTAATGCCCATTTTTTTCTTAGCATTTTAAACTTTGGTTTGTTATCTGTCATCGTCTTCAACAATGTAGCCAGGAGGAAAACTAATAGAAGAAAGAAGTATGTTGCTTGCTGCCTTACTGGACAGTAGAACTTATAGTGTCCTTAAATAATTGAAAGTTGATGTCAAGTGCGAAATGTTGAAATGGAATAGCATTGAGCTTGATGCAGAGGTGTTGCCATTTTGGGGTCTGGAAATTTGCAAAATTTATGAAGTACTATTTGTTTTTTTTTTTCTAGCCTTGTCTTTTATGCAACTAGGAGAGGTTTTTGAGCAATTTTTGTCATAGTTAATACTCCTATGAATTCAAACATCATCCTATTCATGGTGGTGAAGAATGGTTATTTTCATTCCCCTAAATGTTTTTATGACATTATCTTTCATTATTTTAAGGTATTGTCACAAGGAGGCCACTAGTGCTTCAACTTCATAAGATTGAAGATGGGCAACAAGAATATGCTGAGTTTCTCCATGCACCTAGAAAGAGATTCACTGACTTTGGTATTGCATGTTTCTAACTGTAACTTTCATTTTTCTGTCCGAATATACAGTAATGGGGAGCTAACGTCATGTGCAGTCACTTTTATGGCCTACATTTCCTTTTATGTTAATAAGCTAATTTCACGCGTTAGTTCAAATCAAGAATTTAAGACATCTTTAATTGAATTTAATGGACCTTTGCCTGTCCCATAGAGAGTGGAAGATATAAGTACGTGCTGCAAAACCTTTTGCTTAATATGTTATACCAAAGATCTATCTGATTTTTAACAACTTTCAACATGCAGAATTATTGTTATTTAGAACTAAAAATCATTACAATAATAATTCTTACTAAATATACTGACATTAGGTTATTCTCCTAAAAATATAAGGGCTATGATTGTGGATGAGATCTAAACTCTTGCAGGGCTTGTTTTAGGATGGGATTTATGATGTCAGGTTGTTCTGTTCATTATTCAGTGATGCCGACACAGTCGCAGTAAGAATTGACTATATATTTCTATGATATGTTGGTACTCTCACTTTCTTTGGCCACACTTAACTGGACTAATGCATTACTGCTTGGGTCTATCTTTGCATAGGATGAAGGATCATATTTTTCTTCCATTTGGTCCACCTAGAGAGATATTCTTTTTAATCCTTGAAGCTGGCTCTGTGCCAATCCAAGTGAAATGTGACACAGAAATTGGTAATGATGGGGAATAGTGGAGAGGAAAATTTAGATTAATTTTGGGTTCTACTTCTATGTTGTGCAACTGATTGTAAGTGAAAAAATGTGCCAAGGACGGCTTTGAGAAACATAAAAGACTACACTGTAGCCTTTTAAGTGCAAAGATGTCTTCCCAAAAGAAGAAAAAAAGAAAATTTGGAATGTAATAAATTTGAAAATGTGAGCCTTGTTTGCTTTATTTGTTTAGTGGCAAGAACATTAAAGCTTATAACTCAAAAGACTGAACTTTCTTTCCTTTTCTGCCCATGCAGCTGCTGTGAGGAAGGAAATTGCAGATGAAACAGATCGTATAACTGGGAAGACAAAGCAAATTTCCAATATCCCAATTCACCTCAGCATATATTCTCCACATGGTTTGTATTTGCATTACCCCGTGATAACATCTTAGATGCGAGCAATCTGATTGAGATATAAAATATTTAACATTGCTTTGTACGCCTTTTTTTTTAATTTCCCCCTTTCCAACGAATAGTTTGTTGGGATAATCAATGATGGATTGTGTTTTAAAGCGAGGTTACTTTTGTAAAGTAGTTGAGCAATTTTTCTCTTATACTTATTGGAGGACTTATTCTTGCACTTCCTTTCTTCCTTTTTGATGAACCACTGTGCTGGAACTTTCTCTTATCAGTTTTGTTCTAAGGAATATTATAATGTAAGTTGAAAGTTCTCTGCGTGGAACTGCTTACAGGATGGGTATTGAAGAGTATGCAAAGAATTGAGTAAATAGAGCATGGCGAAGAAACTAGTCATGTTCATAAGGAACATAGTATTGAGAGTAAATAGAACATAGAAGTCGTAGGAACACTTTGTTAGATATTTGTCATTATTAATTCCAAACTCTGAATGTTACTTTTTTTTTTTAACTCTATGATCCTAGTTCTGCTGTTACTTAAATGAGAAGATCTACTGCTTCATGTCCCCTATATATGGTTCTACCCATCATTAATTCTTTCGTGAAGACTGGAAGGCTGCTTTTATCGATCCCTTCAATCCCCTGAGCTAATACCTTTTTCTTTTGTCAAATGTGAAGTTATATACTGGCTTCAGTTGAGTTCTGAATTTCCATGACCTCTTATCCGTTTCCACTAGTGGAATATTCTACAAATTAAAATTTTCTAGCCCACAATTAAGAGTAATTTGAACAAAGCGACTATTATAACCATGCAGTTACTGTTACACTGCTATTTTCATTTGCACTTCTGATTTAGAGTAAAAAGAAAATTTATGAGCATCTTTGTAAACTGACCTGCAACGCTAATTGCTTCGAAGTGATATACTTGATATAGTTTCCATTTCACTTCAGACTGCTTATCATATTATTTTCATGGGATGTTTTCTTACCGTGTTGCTTTGCAGCTTATAAAACCATCATTTGATTAAAATCTGTTGGTTGCGCAACACTAGGTTTCTCTGTTGAAGTTCACACCCTCCTTGTTGCAAATATGAAAGACACACATGATTTCTCCATGACAAATAGTGTCCTCTTTCCGTATGCCTTACTGAATCAAATTGTATGATGATTTGTCATGGCTTTTGTCTGCAGTTGTAAACTTAACCCTCATAGATCTTCCAGGATTGACGAAGGTTGCAGTAGGTAAATGTTAAACATATTTCCCAGTATTTTTGGACCAGTTGAGTGGTAGTTTTTCTTTGAGAGTATTCCTCAGTCTGTCTAATGGATAAAGAAATTTTGCTTCTCTACAGAGGGACAATCAGACACTATAGTTGAAGATATTGAAAACATGGTCCGTTCCTATGTTGAGAAGGTAATTACATTCTTGATATAGAAGGAAGAATGCAGTAATCAGATATGACTAGAAATTATACTGAACAAGCATGGTATAGAGAGCTTGACAAAATTCAAGTTGTTAAAGGAAGAAGATTGATTCCTTATACCATTAGTTCTCTTCAAAAAGACAACCTTTTCAAGTAATCCACCGCTGATTTTGAAAACCTTGTATACCAGAAAAGTATGTTATTCGGCTCTTTCTCAATGAATGAAGAAGCAAGCATCTACTTTCCACAAGAATTTTTTGCTTTCGGTCATTACTTTATCCATTTTTATGACAACATTACCCCGTTCTGACAAAATTAGTTTTCTAAAAGAAAACCTTTCCCAATTTCATTGTCTACATCAATTCTTATCATTGACCTTCACAATTTCTCTCCTAGATTATCTGACTGAGTTTTATTTGGTTGTGAAGCCAAACTGCATTATATTGGCCATCTCTCCTGCAAACCAAGATATTGCCACTTCAGATGCTATAAAACTTGCAAAAGAAGTTGATCCTTCAGGTATGCCTGTTTATGTTTGAAAAAATTTCAAGGTTAGATAATGTGTTTGCACTAATAATTGTCTTTCTTTCCTTTTCTATTTTTGGCCAAGATTAATTAAGAAAAATCTCTCTCATTATTACCTTTTCAGGTGAAAGAACATTTGGAGTGTTGACAAAACTGGATCTTATGGATAAAGGAACCAATGCTGTTGATGTATGAGTTCTCTACATCTGCATGGTTGTCTTCTGTTTTGGTGTTTAATAACATCACTTAATGTTCAGGTTATTCGGTGTGCTTAAGTCAATCAAGCATGGATACTTAAAATTGGGGCTGTAGCATATTCAATACATGTCTGACACTCAGATATGAACCAACACTTCAAACTACAGCTAGACCTTACATATTTTGTTGTCTCACAGCATTTGTATCTTGTCGTATCACATCCTTATCAATGTCCATGCTTCTTAGACTTAAGTATGTAGTTCATTACCATAATAAGATGTGATGGGTGTTCTTACATGAATCTTGAAGGTACTTGAAGGAAGACAATACAGGCTGCAGCATCCATGGGTTGGAATTGTGAACCGTTCACAAGCTGATATTAATAAAAATGTTGACATGATTATTGCTCGTAAGAAGGAGCGTGAATATTTCGAGACAAGCCCTGAATATGGACATTTGGCACATAAAATGGGCTCAGAATATCTTGCTAAGCTTTTATCTCAGGTATTCTCATTTGTCTTAACATTGTGGTCATGTTATTGTTACTATTTAACGAATGTCTCATTCATCCTATAATGATAATTTCCTTTCCTTTCCTTTCCTCCACTTGCTTTTATCACTTCAGCATTTGGAGATTGTTATCAGGCAGAAGATTCCCAGTATCATTGCCTTAATAAATAAGACCATTGATGAGCTTAATGCAGAGTTGGACCGTATTGGCAGGCCTATCGCTGTTGACTCAGGGGTCGGAACTGATACCTATTCTAAAATCATTTTTCTTATCATTTGAAACTATCATATTCCTGCTCACACTTAATTGGATTTATTGTTTTTATAGGCCCAACTATACACTATTTTAGAGCTGTGTCGTGCATTTGACAAAGTATTTAGGGAACACCTCGATGGAGGGTAAGTGCCATCACAAAGTTCTAGCATTATTTGATAGTTTTACTTGACTGATTTTACGAAGCTTCTCTTCTATTGTATGTCAGTGCCCTTGTGGTAGACTAATATGCTAAACATTATGGAGGGTTTCAGCAACTGTTGCTATTAATTTTCAGATTTTAGGATCTTGAGTTTTTGGACATTATTACACAACCCTGTATAGGTCTCTTGCTATTCAGCAGTTGTTTCTACTAATTTTCAGATTCAGGATGTTGAGTTTTTGACATTATTACACAACCCTGTATAGGTCTATGCTATATGTATGCTTATAACTTTACTATAGCTGGCACGTGCCAACAAATACATCTGTTTGTCTTCTGAGGGTTTAAATTGGAAGTGCCACAATGGATGGGTTTCATAACTACTTGGCAATTATTAATTATGAGAAAGCTTTGGTGTTCCGTGATTATCCATAGATGAGCTAGGAACACTAATTAGTCCACTTAATCTGTGAGGGAGATGTTTTATTTACTCCTTTCATGAAGACATATCTTGAAGCTGTAGGAACTATCTCTTAAACCTTTGCTTCATGTATTATCTTACTTGGAATTTGGATATTGACGACCAAAGTTTGATGGAGGATAATAAATCTGTTAACAGAGAATACTCGTCGTGGTCTTGTTATTGATTTCCTGTAAATAAATTAGAAACTGTTACCAATATTCTTTATAGAAAGGAGGGGAAAATTGATTATACAAAGGAGTTCCTTTATTTCCGACAAGAGTGCTACTTCGCTCCCATCAGAAGCACAGAGTAATTGAAAGAGCCTGGGTTCAATCAGATAACCTTACAGTATGCTATTGCTTTCTAAGCATAGAAATTCATATAACTTCTTCCTTTCATTATGTTAAATTTTTTGGGGAATCAATATATTTGGTTAAGTAACCAACTATTATTTCAGGCGTCCTGGTGGGGATCGGATAAATGGAGTTTTCGACCACCAATTGCCAGCTGCTTTAAAAAAGCTCCCCTTTGATCGTCATCTAACCTTAAATAATGTACAGAGAGTTGTTACAGAAGCTGATGGATATCAGCCCCATCTGATTGCTCCAGAGCAAGGGTATAGAAGACTTATTGAAGGATCTATCAGCTATTTCAAAGGCCCCGCTGAAGCTTCGGTGGATGCTGTAATCTTCATGACTTTAGACTTGTGTAATAATTTGTTTAATGGGGCCACCCAAAGGTCTCAAACTAAATATTTGACTACACATTCTTATCTATCCTGTATGCCTTAACAGCTTCTGTTGTGTCTTACATCGAGCAAACATCAATAGATAAGATATAACATAAACTTTGAGGTTCTCCCACCTAGAGACTAGTTTTCTTGGTACGGGTTCTCCATATGGCTCGTT
Organism: Erythrophleum ivorense; assembly: GCA_026724425.1. NCBI lineage: Eukaryota > Viridiplantae > Streptophyta > Magnoliopsida > Fabales > Fabaceae > Erythrophleum > Erythrophleum ivorense. The sequence continues at coordinate 49,926,090 of JAIUCV010000009.1, forward strand.
GTAATAGCTTCCTTCTCTTTTCCACCATATTAACACATGATCCAGAAGTGCTGCAGCCATTTCTTTTTTGGCTTCTATACCAATGTTTCTGGCCGCAGATCATTTCCCAGGCTGTAAATAATGATTTTTCAATTCCAGACCTTAATGAAAACCTGTAGTTTTCCTCATAGTTATAGTTGGTAGGTTTCAGGCTATAATATGTTGACTTTTTGACTTTTGTCCCTCTTTCATGTTACTCTTAATGAAAGAAGGGAAAAAAATTGCTCTAGAAGGAATGGTATTGCTCATCTATATTTCTTTAACTAGCATACATCACTGTTCTTTTTGGACACAATTTGCCTTGTTCATTTATGTTTTCCAGTTTCTTCCACCTTCTCCACTTACAAATTTATATGCTTTCTTATTCCCTTCCTCAGGTTCACTTCATTCTAAAGGAACTTGTACGGAAGTCGATTTCAGAAACTGAGGTAAGCAATGTTTAAAAGTTGATATAAGTTTTTCAGACAACCCTATGATTTAACATGCGAGCCAATGGATTTCAACGTTTAATGTCATTTTTTGTCAGAGGTGGTATTTAGTGTTCATTTTTCTGTTAAGAAAAATTTCGTCTTTGTGCGAGCTTCACCCTCAAACTAAAGATATGCTTCTAAGCAAAAAGAAGTGAAAAATATTTCTACTATGAACTTTCTGCTTTTCTGTTGGAACAACGAGATGAGAAATGAAGAAAGAAAATATAATTTTTTAGCAGCAAGGGAAAGAAACCTTACAGAAGTGCTACTCTATTATTGCATGCAGGAATTGAAAAGATTTCCAACACTTCAATCTGATATAGCTGCTTCTGCAAATGAAGCATTGGAAAGATTTCGAGATGAAAGCAGGAAGACAGTTCTACGGCTGGTTGATATGGAGTCTAGCTATCTAACGGTGGAATTCTTCCGGAAGATTAATGATGAACCAGCTCCCAATCGGACTGGTCCAAATGCGGAAAAGGAAAAGGAAAAGGAAAAAGAAAAGAGAAAAGACAAGTTCACTGACAATTTCTCAGACTATCACCTCAGGAAGATAGGTATATGAATTCCTACCAGCCTTCTCAACACATTCACGGCATGGTAAAATCTTTTGTGTAGCGAGTTCTTGGTTCTACAAAATTAGAGTAGTGTGGGTTGAAAATTCATTTCTTTCGGGTCTTTTATGACAGTTGGATTTGGATTTAAATGTCATGTTCCTACGTATTCTGGATTTTGATCTGCATTGAGCATTGTTTTTCATATGATCATATCTGTAAAGTTAGACATTAATGATCTTGAAACTTTCCCCCTTCAAAAAGAGATCAAGGATATAGATTACTGATTGTTGAAATATACTTTGTTCCTCGTTTCAGGATCAAATGTCAGTGCCTATATCCAAATGGTTCTTGATACACTTAGAAGTTCTATTCCAAAGGCTGTGGTTTATTGTCAAGTTAGAGAGGCTAGGAGATCATTACTTAATCACTTCTATGTTCAAGTTGGGAAGCGAGAGGTACAATTTTATATCTTTTGGTTAAATTTTTGCACATCTTAGACACAATTTCCACTTCCTTCCGTAAAAGTATTCTATGTATCGTTGAGATAAGGACGGTGCATGGGTTTGGCTATATCACAATGCATCTGTTGTGTCCATATAAAAATTGTTGAACTTCCTGGTCTTCGTAGTCTTAAAAAATGGCTTTGGTTGTAATGCAAAGCACGAAGTACATGTCACAGTTTGTGGATATAACGAATCTAATATCGCTATATTGCTAGATGAAATTTCTGAGTTTATTGATAAGAGACAAGGACATGTATATTTTAAATGTGTAAATACCCGTGAATGTCTTGGTTAATAATAAGATTGAGTAGGATTGTGAATAAGTTACACACATCTGTTGAGTTTCGTCTCCCTGCATTACTTATCCAGGGAGTGGTTTGGACACTTTGAAGAACAATATAGCTTTGTCAGGTTACACTGAAACTAAAAACAACATTAGCTTCCTTTTGCTTTCCTTTTTCTTTATTTATAGGTTGTTTCTAGTGGAACGAATGTAGGCAGAATAAAATTGCTTTTATGGCAAAGACAACATAAAGCTGGCTGGTTTCTTTGCTAAGGGTGGGTGAGGAAGATGGCAATATTCTTAGATAAACCCAGTCAACAAAAGACAAGTAGATAAAATCAATTATAAATAAATAGGTAAATGTGTTAGGTACACTTTCAATGTGATCTACCTTTAAAATACTTATATATCTATTCATAATTTGTCTAGATTTCTTTTTGATAGAATGAGCCCACTTAAGAAATTTTCAATGCCTAGGAATAATATTAGGGATTTGTTTCGATTGTTGGTGTTGATTGACGAAAGCTTATAATGCAAGCATAGTAATGAAATAGCATATTGTGTGGCGTATTATGCAGAAGGAGCAATTGAGTGCCATGTTGGATGAAGATCCAGTGCTTATGGAAAAGAGAGTACAAATTGCAAAAAGGCTTGAATTGTACAAGCAAGCTAGGGATGATATTGACTCTGTGGCTTGGAAATAATGAAGATCCCACACGATTCAGCAGTTGCCAAGAGCTCAATTTTGCCTCACCAATTGTCAATCATGTATTTCTTGTTCTATGCCTTGATCTTGTAAAACCAAATTGTTGGTTGGACAAAACTTGGATAAAGTTCATTAAGTATTTGTTATCAGATTTTTTGAAAAAGGAAATATTAACACATAAACCTTTTTTAACATTACAGATTCTATAAAAATAATTTTTACACACGTCATAATCCTATTAAAGAATCTGATAGCAAACACTCGAAAATGCATTTAAGTTTTCTCTTAACTTGGTTTCTTGACCTTATTGATCATTAATGAATTCTTCTCTATATAAATAGTCACACTCCTATGTTTTATTATGCTGGAATCATAGGCAACACAATTTAGTAGTTCCAATAGAATCAAAACCGAGCAGACCATTTGGATAGCATAGTAATAATATATTTCTGATTGATCCATAGGCTAACCGTTGTCCATAAAACAGATGACAGTTTAGAAAGAATTAAAACTGGAAGGCATACACTGGCTTAGTTTCCTAAATATAACATTCTACTCTAATGGACAATAGAAGTTTTACACTTGCTTTTTTACCATAGCTAAAATTCTAGAATAGCTAACTAAATGACTTGCATATATAACCTTATAATATTAATCTTTGTAACTTTATATATTCACACTTGTTATTGTTATGTAACAACATTCACCAAATACTATTGTCATTCAAAATACAGTTCACCACAGTTTTTATCATAATTTTAGTAAATATATTTTTTTCACTGCATTTTTTAACCTACAACAACGGTTTTTTAAGTCACATTTCAAACAGAGCCTTAATCTTGTGCACTGTCAATTTAACAATCGTTCCAAGTGGTAATACTATTAACATATGCTTTGCTTTCGCAAGTGATTAAACACTAGGATTATTATCGCAAGCTCATTAAGCCATGATTACAGTTTGCAAATATTCAGTCCATCAGACCACTTGTTCATGCTTCATGGAGAAATTTCTATTGAAAGATACAAAATTCAGGAATCATAGAGGAAAATGTTCTCTACAAAAGTCATTCAGTCATTCGGAAACAAAAGGCTATGATGTGTACAGTGCCGATAAATATGAAACTATATTTATAACTAACTTGAACTACTTATCTTTTAAAATCAAATCTACCTAACACTTCACTTTTGTTTTTTCTATGTGGATTGGTTCATAAAAGGCCCGTAACATAAGACCCACATAAAACAAAAAAGCAATAAACCTCTTAAATGTAAGTCTTCACTGATCCAAACTTTTTAGTTCTCAGCTTCTCTTCTTAAAATGCAGCACAAGTTACTACAAATGTGTACAAGCAGGAATTCCCATATCAATAACTCGTAACAATTTGAAGTTAACCAATTAACTAATCAATGGTTAAATGGGCCCTTGGAATAGCGATTCCTTGGTTAATTCTCCAGAAAAAGCCTACCGCAATTGCCCTACAAAGGGATTTGTCCTTTCCCAAGTCCCTAGAAGCGACACAGCCAAATGACTAGAACTGCTTTTCATATTAACAATAAAAGAGGCAAAAGAATGAGTCCATACACATAAACCCATGGTACGTACACATTCCATTAAAAAAGTATCATCAACACTGGCACTGCATACACATACAAGTGGTATACGCCAATTATACAAAGTTTATAAACAAAACCAAGCTACTCAAGCAGAAAAATGACACCGACAAAAACAGCAAAATCTTGTCATGAAAGCTATCGGCTTTATGCGCTTCAAAAGTTTGGCCACTTCATCTTAGGTCTGAGTCCTGCCTGCTTGCTAAGCATAACTCATGCAACTCATTAAGGATCCACTCCTCCCCAGTATGTCCACCCAAAACCAAAACCCTAGTCCCTCCAACCACACAAGTGCTATGACCCCAAGCAAATTTTGGCGGTTGCCCTGGAACATTGAGGATCCTCCACGATGGTTTTTCCTCGGAAGGGTCCAAAAGAAAGAGCTGAGATGGAGAGTGAAGCCCTGCAATGGAACCTCCAAAAATAATAATCCTCCCACAAGGCATGCTCACTGCGACATGATCTAGCCGAGGTGGAGGAACCACAGCACTTTGACCACCTATTCCAGAGAATGCACTACATTCTAGTTGCCTCCACTGGGGCTCTTCATCTTCTAAATCAATTGTATAAGTCTCCCCTGATCGTAACCGCAAGTGTCCACTCTTGGCAAGTCCACCAAACATGAGAATTTTTGTCCTACCATATACTGAGAGTGAGTGCCCCAACCGAGAAGGAGGAGCCCAAGAAGTTGGAATCTCTCTCCATGTTGGGTTATCCGTAGTAAGGTCCAGTAAGTATGTGTCACTAAGAAGTACCCCAGCATCTGTGCACCCACCTGAGACTACCAATTTAGACCCTTCAATAGTGCAAGAGCTATGCCAAGATCTAGGGAGGGGTGGAGTTCCACCACAGACTTCCTTCCATGTTGGCTGTTGAGCATCCAAATCAAGAACAAACACATCATTAAGCAATCCTTCCCTGCCACATCCTCCAAATACCACCAACCAAGAACCATTTAAGCAAGAGAGGGTGTGGCCCCACCTTCCAGGCGGGGATGATTTCACACTAATCCTGCGCCACTCGGGATTTTTAGCATCAAGATTGAGGACAAAAGTGTCATCCATAGGCTGCATATCAACTCCTTCGCCTCCAAACAATACGAGTCGATTTCCTGCAGCACAAGCACTGAAATTGCAGCGTGAAGGCTCTACTGCACCTGCAACTGTCAGTTTTCTCCAACAAACAGCCTCAAGAGTAGTTAGTTCCCGACTCAGACGACCCCATCCTAACTTCTTTGTCATCAGTTCCAATGCACCGGTCACTTCTTTTCCCCATGCATTTTGACACACCATCTTTCTAACATGCTCATTCTTTGTTAACTGACGGATCCTTCTGCACACAGACCCAATGGATGCAACATCCCTTGGTGTCAAGCGTGATAAGATGTTATGAGCCAAGACCTCATCAGAAAGCTGAAGAATGCCACACATATCTTGGTGCTGGCCGTATAATGGTTGTCCACTCTCAAGAGAATATTTACCGGTCTTATAAAATTCCTGACTGCAGGTCTCCTTGAACACCGGATATGAGACACGATTTAGATCTATATTTACTTCAGAAAATAGCTGGATACCTATTACGTGTGTCACAGTTCCATCATCATCATGAATTGGTGCAAGTCTCAGCCTGTTCACTAAAGGAATGCCATCCTTCCTGAAATTCAGAAGTTCACCTTGGAACTCGGTACCTTCCTCAAGACATCTTCTAATCTCAGACACAACAACTGGATCCACCAAAGGGTGCCTCCTTTGAGCACGAGGGTCCCTATATTGTAAGAAACGACTGAAACAAAGGATACATCAAAGGGGTTAAAGGGATATTCTTTGACAAAGAAAACTATCAAATAAAGACAAGAAGAACCAAGACAACTGCCCTACACCCAGCCCCAAGTGTCTGGTGGCAACCCAAACAAAAGACACAGAGAAAATCAAGAGGTCATTGAACTTCCATTTATTAGACGGTACAGAAAAATTAGGAACAATTCAGCATAACATCTGATCCTTACAGAAAATATTTAAAATTTTATTATTTATATTGAATAAACTAGAAAAAGAAGTATAAAGCTCAGATGAAGCTTCACATAATTATCCTAACCACAATTAACAATACTTGGCATAGTTTATGAAGTTGAAGAAAGTCATAAGCTTAAACAAAAATGCCTAGTTTCCTTTTTTTCACATAAATATGAAACCTATTATGTAATCTGACTAACAGTCAAAAAGACAGAATCTTGAAAGTTTAAATAGGCAAATTCAAGGCCACAACAGTTTTCTTGTAAGGATCTCTTAAGGCTACTTTAAATTTGTCAATCCAACATCACATCAGAAATAAACATCACAGCCACAAGCTTAGAACGCAAAAGGTTGCTGAGGTCAGATTACAATTTAAAAATAATAAGATCATGGTCCAGAAAGCAAACATAGAGGAATTGTAATAACTGAAATTAAGTTATCACACATTTTTGTGTTCCTTTGAACTCTGCAATAATTTTTTCTTAAAGATATAATAGAAGGATTTTTATTAGGAAGAATATGAAATGGAAATACCCCAAAAAATAAAAAATAAAAAATAATAAAAACAAGAGAAAAGACATCCCACTGAAACAACCGAAATTAGATGTTCATGAGAAAACCACAATATTCAGGCAGGCGAGATAGCAGCCCTATCTCTTTGCATATCTGATAGATAAAAACCCCTCCAAGGGAGAAGAAGAAAAAAAAGAAGGAAAAAAAAAAAAAAGGCCTGAAGGGATGCCATAAAAATTATATTGTCCCATAGCATATGAAGTGACAAAGAGACACCCTTAAAGTAATTGGGCGTTCCTCTCCAACCAAATGCACCATATGTCCATAACACCGCAAGAAAAGTACATTGCCTCAAGCAAAGTGCCCTCTGTTATTATCCACAAACTAGGTTGGTGCAGTTGGATATATGACATTTGGAGAGAGTTCAATAGAAAACTCTATAACAAGCTCAAAAAACTAAAAAGAAACTGTAGAACCTCAACAACAATGGTATAGGCTATAAGTTGGAATCTCATAAAGTCAACAAGTAGGAATATAGCTTTGTATAGAAAAGGGGGAATAAAGGATGACACCCCAACGCAAACTGCATCTTTGGTGCAACTCTGATGCTTGTTTTGAACTCTTGCTCTTTGTGACGAAAAAAGTTCTTCAACAATGACCATTAAAAAAAAAAAATTGAACAAATATATACTTCAAAAACGTACATAATCAAGTGACATACCATCTCCATGTAATAAATATTGTAACTCAATAGGAGTAGACACTTCAATGCAAAATTAGACAGTAACCCAAATTATATAAGAGCTGTCTGCTTTGGAGCACCAAAGATTTTGCAAATTTATATCAATTATCTTGCTGCCAGAGTAATCAGAAGACCATGGGTCCTAAAATAGATGCAAGAGAACCATACACCACCAATGCACATATTAAATACCCCGAAAAGTAATCATGTATCTTGAATATGCAGAGATGTACAGAATTTTGCGGAAAAGCAAGTCACAATTAAGATAAACATATGATAAAATCAATGCTATAAAAGTCATATTTTTAAACATACCCCCTAACCAAAATCCCTTTTCAGTGGCAGGTGACTCACATAAGCACAAACAGATGATAGAGACCTTATAGCAAGGAATTCTAAATCCCCAGGTACGTGATCAAGCAAACATGAAACCCAGAATTCTCTAGACATTCTAAGAAACTCTTACCCCGAGTTCGTACAAGACATAGTAACAATTTTTTCAATTGTAATGCTAAATCTTGATACTCCCCTCGATTTGAACATTTAAAATTTGAAGTTCTAGATGTTTCTCATTAAAATTAGGACAAAAACCAAATAACTCCTAAAAAACTATTCGAACTCTAGTAATATTCTTATAACCCGGAAAATTTGAAGCACTAAAGTAGATTGCTGCTTCACCCCAAGAAAACAAGGTTTACTACATGACTTAAGGATAGGAACAAGCAAAACTTGCAGTTTGTGAAGTTACAAAATTAGAATAGGGGGCACTCTTTTTTACTGAAGTGAATAAAGGAGAAACTACTTCCACATATGTGAAGGTGGAGGGATGAAACAACATTTACTCGCCAAAAGAGAAGTGAATATAGTGATAATGTGCTTTGAAAAATGTGTACCGAATTGCCACAAGCCATCTGTCTCTAGATAGGAAGATTGGAACCCATCCAAAATTTCAACTCAGCATAGATCTGAAGGCATGAAATCATTTCGCCATCTAACGAAAGAAATCGATTTAAGAAGGTGATCGCAACAACAATCCATCGTTAATCATGCAAACTTATTATGTATTTTCACTCTTGAACCTACAAAGCAGTAAACCTCACATTTCACCTTCTCACAATCTCTTCCAAACGGGAAAGAGAAAAGGGGGAAGAAAGTATAGGAAACAAGACGAGACATAAGATGACAAAAAAAGAAGACACTTTCTCACCAGTTCCGACCCAAAACCTCATCGGCACGATACCCGGTGACGAATTCAAAGACCTTGTTGACATAGATGATGGGAAAATCGGGTTCGAGGGCATCCGAGACAACGAAAGACGTAGGGGTGGTTGGGTAGAAGAAAAGCCCTGGCTTGAGAGGAAGCTCGCTTTCATCTTCCGCAGCTTCCTCCTCTGCTTGACCCTTTTCCCCATTCCTCATGCATTTCAGCCTCTTCCCAGCGTTGTTCTGAACCTCCTCCTGATCCTCTCTCTCTTTCGCCATTGCCATATCTTCTCTGCAACGAACAACCTCTCTCTCTTCGCTTCACTTCTCTCTCTACACACGTATGGAAGATGGTGGAAGCAGAGAAGGATATTAGACGGAGTCCACAGTGTCAGACACTTCTCAGCGAGTGCATAACTATGTGGAATTCTCTTGACAGAAATAGCCCTCTTCAAGTTGTAAATTACGAGCATAACAAAGAGTTCGGGTGTTTGGTAATTAAAAGGAAAGCAGAGGGTAAGATTGCAAGTGAAAAGGAGTCAACGGGAGAACACCTGTCTCTGTGATATTTTGTGAAAAAATATCTAAGCTGAAATCCCAATCCCACCGTAAAGCTGCCACGTCACAGGGTGTGGAGGAAGATATTTTTGCACTTGCGTTTGGTGATTTGGCGGGCAATATTTGCTTTGCAAGTTAGTGATAAGCTCTCCTCTTTTTATGAAAAATTTGAGTGGATGATATTTGTATTAAAAAAATTTTAAATTTTAAAATTATTTTAAAATTTAAAAATATTTTAAAAAATGAAAGTTCAAGTTTTTAAATTAATTTTTTAATTTTTGAATTTTTTTAAATAATTTTAAAATTTAAACGTTTTTAATATAAATATTTTTACTCAAGATATTTAAGTGAAATTTTTTTCTTACTTTATCTTCTCAACAGCCGACGCTACTTGCTAGATAAATAAAATTAATGACAAAATAATCGTGTAAATATTGCTCAAATTTATTTTAATATGTCTTTTTCTATAAGTGATGGATCTGACTCGAGATTATTACATTATATAGAAAATTTGGCTCAAATTCATGCAAGTTTGACATTTTAATCGGTCTTGGAGTATCTCTTGAGATGGAATAGCTTGTTGCATACACGGAATTGTAACCATTTTAAATTCTTCTTTGAGGGAAAGATTTTTTTTTTTTACATAGGGAAGATTCAGATCTAAGTTACTCCTTTTGTGAGAAAAGAATCTATTAAATGCTGTGTATATATACATATGATGATGGCATGGCATATATTTTCAATTTATGCCGGGTATGACATATTTGTTAACCTCCTTTTTCCTTGGCCAAAAAAAGGGTCTTGCTAAAATATATAAAAAACATTAAATTAAGTAACATAATAATTTTCTTTCTTGGCAAGAAGAGAGCACAGAAAACCAAATTAAGTAGAAACATTCCCCTAGAAGATGATTTCTTATACAAGTATGATTTCTTATATATAAGTAATGCAGACACTTTTAATCACCTAGACCTTTTTACGATAACCATTTCGTTCAGGGAAACCTAAATTCTTATTTCTTGAGTTTTTTCCTTTTTATTGTTATTACTCTTTACAAAATTACAAATTCCATGAAAAATAGGTGCAAATTCCAATAATTAATTTAAATTACACATATTCCGTATTTGAAGAACATCAAATCTTTTATATATATATATATATATATATATATATATATATAACCTAGAGAAGAGAGTACTGATAATGCAGAATATTGATAATAGTGTCAGATTACTTTTTTTAAGATTTTTTTTTTAATTTTGTAATGAAACAAATAGGGGCTAAACAATACTCAAACGACTGTCAAGATATATCCAGAAGACTTTAGCAAGATGACTCAATTATTATGGAGAGATATAAATCAGAGTGAAAAGTTTTGTATTTGTATTATGCAATAGAATATGTGACAATTTTAAACTCATCCATTCTTCCACATAAAAATTGTACCTTTAAAAAGATATTATTGAAGTTTATCAACGTAAAAAGCTTTTCAACATTCAAAACGAAATATCTTTTTTTTTTATAAATAAAATCCAACACCAAATATCTTAACCATGAACAGATAGAATTAAGAATGAAAAGTTTATGTAGACCTTTCAGATAGTAAATTCGTGTAAAACTCTAAATTTTTTATTCTAATTATTTTCACAAAATTATTGCCCATCACAGGCTTAAGGTAGTTTTCAAAATTATTGCCCATCCCAGTTACGTTTCGTACCATCACAGGCTTCAGGAGCTAAACGTCTTCATCGACAAAGAAAACAAAATAAATGAGAATGCGGAATCAAAGTAGATTAGATGAAGACAAAAGTTGGTTTACCGCCTAAGAATATCAAATTGGAGAAACCCAAAATTAAGATTACGGTTATAAGATATGATATTGACATTACCCTTTTTTTTTTTTGTTCTTTTACCCCTTTTTCCTGGCCGTATAAGGCATTAGCAGTTAGGTCTACTTATTATCAAACTTAAACCCCACCCAATTGAAGGAGGTTTATTTCAGACTCTTCATTTTACGTAACCTATATATGAAGTAGACCGTGAGATTAGTGAGTGGTTGTGAAAATGATAAGTTCTAGCCACTGTGTGTGGTATGGTGGTGAGTAATAAATAAGAGCTATACAGGTTCAAACATCTGTTCCATCCTATCCCGAAAAAGCTAGACCAATCAAGAACCACCATGGAAACAAGTTAGATAATTTTTCAGCAAATTTTACCTCTAATATGTTCACATGTCTACACCTCGAACAAAGTCTAACGAATAACTTATCCTGTGGAAAAATTCACAGCCTTTCACCAAATCATTTGTTTCCCAAGCAGAGAACCCAAAATGGTGAGAAAGGGAAGAAAAAAGTTGCATCAAATACTCTGAAAGAACTTGTATACGCTAAAAGGTACTGATCCATAGAATATGGCACGGAAATAGCGCACGAGATTAATCATATGCTATCTTCATACGAAGCTTGAGCAGCATACACAATTCAGGACCTTCTCACCTCAACCCGGATTTCCCTCTCTTTTCTGAGATGAACTACTAGTTGTTGCAAGACATAGAACTAAACTGAGTTACTCTTGTTTCTTGAGAGGCTGATTAGATTGCTGAGAGTCTCCTGTGGACTGGTTCATGCTAGCTTTGGCCTCAGCAAGAAATTTTGGATCCGGCACATGTCTATCTGCAGGTTCTCTCATTGCCATAATTACGTAAATTGCTATGACAACATTAACTGATATGACAGCAAGAAATCCGCTCACCAGAGTCGTAGAGTAAGGGGACAAATTGGTGGATCCTGTTTCAGATAAAAATGTTAAAGTCTTAAAACTACAAAGCAAGACAAGCAAACTCAAAACTTCCATTGCTTTTTCTTTTTGCCATTTTGGCTGTATGCCATACTTGAGTTGAGTCATGAAAAGAATGATACAAGAAAAATGCTGCCTTAGCTCAACAGGCAGAAAAGATGAAGCACCAAATGTGTATTATGGGAGTATTATACTACAATGTGTATAGAAGCCAATTCATGTAGACAAGTCAATGCAAATTCAAAGAAAGAATTCATCATTTCCTCATTAAATTAAGTTGCTTTTAGCATATTTTTAAAAGAACTGACATAATGCAGTGGTCATCAAAGAAACGCAAGCTTCAGATACACAATTTTTACCAAAGAGAGAGTGTCAATCACAAATTGTAACCAAAGTGCAACGCAATACTGTTAAGCTCATTCAATTGTGCAAAATGAGGAAGGATGAAGTATATGATAAATTGGGCACCCAATCGTATCATATAGAGACAAGAGAGTAAAATCCCCAGAAAAGCATTAGGCATGCCATCTATCAAGTTCAACGAAAGTTACATTCATTAGTAGATAGAAGCTCGAATAAAAATGTTGGCTGTGGATAATCTTGCCAAAGGAAGAATATCTGTAGAGTGAAATATAATGTGCTGGAGAGAAGAATTTGCAGAACATTTTCTATTACACTGCCCTGCAGTTACATCAAACAAGGATGGAGATTATTCTCCTTTAGGAAAATTTTCTGTATGGGGATTCTTTTCCTTCTGGAGTATTATACTAAAACTAGTTGACAGGGTTCTCCAGATGATGAACAAAACTTGAAAATTTGGCAGTTCAGACTACAGAGACTAGAAATGGTTTTCTGCTATGTCTGACAAAAGAATAACATGTTCTACATTGTTTTCTACAATCTGTAATTGCCACTTACGGTCACAATTCTTCTGCATACACTTCCCATCTACATAAATTGTCTTTTATAATTCTAATGAACCTTCGTTACACAAACATTCCAAAGGCCATTATTAATAAATGTATAATATTAATAAATGTATAATATTCATTAATATAAAGAACTGAATATGACAGGAAATTTATATCATTTCAACAACCTTGAAGCAATTGTATCACACATCAGAAGATTTAATTCTGTTAGAAGAAGAAAATTTCCCATCAACATAGTGGTACATATTACTACAGGTAGCAAGTATACAAATATCCATTTTCTCAGAGGGTTGATACATCTGAATTCAGATAAATTTTTCTAGGGTGTTTTTTTTAAAAAAAAGAAAAAACTCCAAATTATGCCTTGTTTAATAAATGATAATATTTTTCTTCAAGACTACCAGTGATTTTGTTAAAACCTTTGTTCTAATACAGGTTTGTCTCCTAACATTTGTGTGATGGGCATGAACATTGCAGAAATTGGAGCTCAATTATTTCCACATTGCCAAGTGACGTTTTTCTTGTGGAATAAGTTGTTTCGTCTTTGGAGTCTTTGGTGAGAATTGGTCATGTTTGCAAGATTAAAAGCAATTTCTCCTTAAATGGTTTAAAAATTTTGGCCGAACAAAGGATGGTAGAACTTCTTGGCAATCTGTAGTTTTTGTAGTGATTTGGAATATTTCGCTGGAGCAGAATGCTCCTAATTTCAGAGACATTTCCTTGTCTCAAGTTTAGATGCCCTATGGGCAAGGATTTTGTTTGGGGCTTCTTGTGGTGTTTGGCTCAAGAGTTGCTCAAGGAGGTGTCTCTTGTAGATATGCAGAGGGATTGGTCAGCCTTGCTGCATGTTTAATTTTTTTCTTTTACTTTTGTTTTAGTGGTCTTTGGCTTGTTCCTAAGAAATGCACTATCCTCCTCATTTGTATCTAATTCTTTTATTCAAAAAAAAAAAATTCAATTTTTGACAGTCAAAGGATTACAAGCCAACTCTTCAACAGGGCAACAGAAGGAAGAGCGACAGACTAGGTAATAAGCAAACCTATATTATATCCCTTGTCATTCCACTTTAATCAAGAAACTTAACTAGTTCTGCAGGAGAGAGAGAAAGAGAAGATAAACTACAGTTAGTGGAGTCAGCCATAGCAAAAATAGGTTCTCTGTACCACTTGATATCATTGGCTGTTCTCTCTTTCAGAGATTCAATACTTTTATATCCCCACTGGTATATTTAGCACAGTAGATGTTTTAACTTATTTAGTACTTTCCCAACATTTCACAGAACAATACAATTAGTCAATCTTTATCAATTAAAGAGCTTCCTTTTTTGTTTTTTCCTTTCTCTCCTTTTAAACCATCATCCAATTCTTTAAAATCATTTAATAATTGCCAGACAAGATTGAAGATAACTTTTCTCAACTCTTTCCTTCTTAACAACTGTATGTACACATATTCGATCTGCTAAAAGGTATAGAAAAAACCTTAGGCAAGAAAAGTCCGAGTAAGAATATATATTAGGCCTATGGCTAGCAGTCACTTGGTGTGGTGGACTTATTGTTGACAAGTTTGTTGTCCCATTGCATGCTTCCAGTTTCAGACAACTGTTTAAAGGTTCCTCATTGACACTAGCTTCAATTGCAGGTTGCTTTTCTTCCCATGGAATGAGTACTCACAAAAGAGCCAAAAATATTGTAATAAAAGAAAAGACGGGAGAGAAAGAAGACATAAAAAATCCACGTTGAAACAGTTATTAATCAAAATCTTTTCCAACAAAATATCTATTTCGAACCCCAAGCTGATCACTTCATACAGGTCAACTGCCAGAGTTCTATCTCTAGTATCCATATCATATAATGCCTAACCTTAAGTCTAACTTCATAATACACGCCAAATAGCCACTTGGTTTCTCAGAGAAGAGAAAAGGCTCAAAGAAATAGAAAAGGAAAAACAGGACATAGAAGTAGAACTTCACATTTCAAGTTTATTTCTCCAATTTCTTGCCCTTGCCAATTAATAGTGTCAACTTATATACAGAAAATTGTGAGTTACTAAACACACTAGTTACAAGTCTATGATATAATAGAGGAAAACTGTCAACCACATAGATTACAGTACAAGAGAACACCAATGTCACAGATAAATAAACAAATCACAGGAAGTGTGAAGTGCTTTAAAGTCTTACCAGGAAGCAGATTATGGTTAAACCCATATAGAATTGCAAGAGGAGCAGCCCACATAAGCAGTGACGCAATAAAAAACTTCTGAATTACTCCTGTCATTTTTGCCTGCAAACTTTGAAAAAGATAAGAACAGAAACAGAAAGAAGTCAAAAAATTAGTTTAATTTAACATCTCAAACCAGATTCAACAGAACAGCTAAAGGGTTTTTATAATTCCTTTTCTTTCTTTGTTCTCCTCTCTGCACTGAACTTGGCTCTCTCGATAATTTCAATGTCAGAAAACGAAACAACTAGACTTCAAACAGCGCCTGAACTTAGACAACTTGATTTATAAGTACAAATTTTAATTTGATTCTGACGCAAGATCAGAAGTTTGAGTTGTCCCGGGGATCAAAACAGAATAACAAATAAAGGGGCAAGTATAACACCCATCGCACGATACGATCGATAATTATCGGTTTCGCGGTCTACCTAGAAGAAACAATGGATGAATAGAGATAATCTATTGCATCGTCATACCCAGTAAAAAATCAGTGGAAAAATCAAATTAATATAGCACAGGGCAACTCTCTAAACGCTAACACAACACTTGATTACGCTTTTCGGCAGTCATATATGAGATTCCCCGCGTTTCGTTCAACAATTGAAAGCTTTGAGTCAAACTGACAAAAATTTTAGCATCTTGTGGTTGAATAGAGAAGGCAATTCAGCAGTAGAGAAGCTTGCCAAATTGGCTGCAAAGACTCTTCTCCCCACACCCCATGAGATTGAGGTCCAAGTCATTTTGTCAAATGATTCAATGCATAGTTGCTATGGCGTACCTTCTAATGAAGAAGGAGTTGGTTCGCCTCTGGTCTTCCTAGTTTCCTCGATTTCTTGATGCAGAAGGGAGGGCACCGTTGATACACTGGTCGTCTACTTCCCGTTTGCTCTGCAGTTCCTCCACCTGGGCTTTGTTTGGTTAGGGGTTACCGGAGGGGGGGGGGGGGGGGGGGAAGGGAGGGGAGCCCTTCCCCTTGCTTGGGTATGGGTATTAAAAAATGGGGGCAGGGGGAGGGGAGCCCTTCTTCCCCTTGTTTGTTATTAAAAAATTGGAGGGAGGCTCCCCTTCCCTTCAAATCTTTCCCTGTGGAGGATTTTGGAGGAAAAAAAAAAAAAATTTTGGGTGAGTTTGATCGAGGGGAGGGAGGGGAGGGGAGTTCTTCCCCTTGTTTGGGTATGGGTATATAAAAATTGGAGGGGAGGGTCCCTCCAAAAGTGGGAGATTTTGGAGGAGAGAAAAAAATTTTGGGTGAGTTTGACTAATTTGTTTTTTAAATTATTTTTATTTTAAATATAATATAAATCTTATTTTTTTAATAAGATTTAAAATATTTTTTATAAAAATAAAAAATATTTTTGAATAAAAATAAAAAAAAATTATTTTTTATAATAAAAAGTAAAAAAAAACTTTTTTTTATAAAAATATCTTAAAAATAAAAAAAAAAATTAATTAAGGGTATAATTGTCCATTAATCCTTTCCCTCCCCTCCTTTTTCCTCCTCAACCAAACAACATATCATTAAAATCCCTCCCCTCCCCTCCCCTCCCCTCTATTGAACCAAACAAAGCCCTGGGCTCCCTGACCAAGTGGTGCATGATTTTTTCTTTTTTAAAGAAATACCGTGTTTTATGATAAGTGGTTTAACAATATTAGTTAATATTAAAAATATGTATAATTTTTCACTTAAATATGAATATTTTAATTAAAAATATTAATGTTAATATTTATTTATTTATAAATAAAAACAATAATTATTTCTCCTCTTTTACAATAAATAAATTTCAATGTCATTTAATCTTAATTTTTTGTGAAAAAAATAAAAAATAAGGAAATAGCTATTTTTCATTAAGAAGCTCCAATCCCGAAATGAAAAACTTCCATGCTACAGATATTCAAGTGTGTTTTTTTTTTATTACTAAGGTTAGAATTTTAACGGGGCAAATAATCTTTGTAAATTATAGTTTAATAACAATTTAGATATATAATTTTTAAAACTTAATATTTTTACTTTTTAAATTATAACAACCTGATTAATTGGTGATTAAAAAAATTAATTCGTTTTCATTAATTTTATTTAATATTTATTGTGTTATTATAATAATTATTCAACAGTATTTTATCACTTTTTTAAAGAATGAATATGAAAATTTTTTTTATCATGAAAATTATTTATTTTTATTCTATGTTTTAAAGTAATATTTTTCTATTTTATGTACCAAACAAGCATTAGCAAAAAATAAAAACATTAAATATCAATTAAATCCAATGTTTTAGAAATTGAAAACTGAAAAAAAATGTAGGTAAACAATCATGCTAGAGAGAAATTGTGGAAGATGATGGAGATATCATACGAAGTATTTTGAGACATCAATTTTAACTCATATGCAACATTTTCATTTTTTGTGATAGTTCAAAGGAATAAAATATTATATTTTAAATTTTATGTACAAAAATTATAATCAAATTATAGTGAAAGAAAATATGTGATTTCTTTTTTTAATAAGGTTAGTTCATAGTTTATTTATAAAAAGATTTAGTAGTCTAGATAAGGTCTTATATTCCTTTTTTTTTTAAGGCAAGACAGCAACACAGGTTACATAACATGAAAATTAAAGTTACTAAATTATAACAACCTGTTTAGTTGGTGCTTGGAAGAGATGATTTTTTTTATTAATTTTGTGTAATATTTATATACTTTTATAATTATTATTTAATAATATTTTATCATCTTTTATTTTTTTTAAGTATAAACATAAAAATTATTTCTATTTTTAAAACTAATTTTTTTTCTTAGTTTTAAGGTATTCTTTTTTTGTTCTACATACTAAATGAGTTTTAACAAAAAAAATAAAAAATTTAAATATAAATCAAATCCAATTTTCTACAAATTGAAATTTAAAAAAATGTAGGTAAACAATTATGCTAGAGAGAAATTATGGAAGATGATGGAGATATCATACGAATTTTTTTGAGACATCATTTTGAACTCACATGCAACATTTTCATTTCTTGTGATAGTTTAAAGGAATAAAATGTTGTATTTTAAAATTTATGTACAAAAATTATAATCAAATTATAGTGAAAGAAAATATGTAATTTCTTCTTTTAATAAGGTTAGTTTATAGTTTATTAATAAAAAATGTAGTAATTTAGATAAAGTCTTATATTATTATTATTATTATTTGGATGCAAGATAGCAACACAGTTTACATAACATGAAAATTAAAATTACTAATATCTCTAGCTACTATGTGAAACCTATTCTCCTAGATTGCACAGTCTTCCTTCGAGAGGAAACCAGCAGCAAAGGATGCAAATGGCGACGCAAGGTTCAGAGTATCCTGCTTGATCACTTCTAAATCTTGTTGACGCCATGCTTCTGGTTGATTATTGATGCTGCATTGGAGTTAATAAATAAAAGGAAGCAAAAGACCAAAGTGAAAAGAGGATGATTGAATGAGATTTAAAGAAACAAAAAACAAAGGCATCTAAAAATGAAATGACAATACACAACTTGTCTTAGACTTGACGTGGATTGGAGTTAAAGCCGTAAGATCCAATCCTATCTCTTTTCTTGGCAGAGAAAAAACAAATTTATTCTGTTTTGTGTTTTTCCTTTCCATGCCTTTTCAGTTCGTTTTATTTCATTCCATAGCCTTCGGGAACAAGCACCTAGTTTCCAAGAAGAAGCATTTTGTTCTCACAAACAGGGTCACAGCTCCCAAAATGAAATGGAGGCAAAAAGAATGAAGGAAAAGCAATGCTTAAAACACGAAGGAAAAAAATTTACAAGCTCTTCAATCCATAATTGTATCGCTCAATTAATATTTGTCTTGGAATGCTTCCCAGGTTAGACCTTTCTCCAGATACTCTATATTGTTAGGGTCAAATGGCCCTTTGATTCTATCTATGGACTTTATCACTGCCCTGGCTGGAAGAATGCTCTTTGTTGGGTCAGGTGAGGTTCTATAGCTCAAGCATGAAGAGAATCCCTGAAATGTATACGGTAAACGTGAACACTTCAGAATATATCTGCACACACTCTATAAAACAAAATCCAGAAGATCACTAAGAACAACAATAGAGGAGTGGGCAAAAGTCCTTAGATTCTTAGATAGATTTAATTTACAAAAGACTTGTGAACCAATCCAGTTGCGAAAAGATATATAAGTTTTACTGAAAAAATGTGTCTAAGTGCTTTTATATATATATATTTTATGATTAGTTTGATTTGCATATTTGATAGACGAATTCTATTAATACTTTTCCAGAAATTCATTTTGATTCCAAATTACCTTCTCAAGAATTCAATCCCATTTTTCCAATTGAACATGTTCTTAATAAAAAATGGTTAGAATTGATTTCAAATAAGAAATTAAAGAGAACCGATTTCGATTCAAAATCTTTTGCCTGTAATGAGATGAAAGCCAATCTTTCAGCCTTAACTCTAGCTCCGCTCTTTTATCCCAGTCACAAATCATGACCTCTTTGTTCATCAAACTGGATAAAAGTGAAGATAATCATTTTCAAAACAAAATCCCTTCATCAACAAACTTAATTAGTCACCTTCTTTAATTCAATTTGGCAAATACTAGCATATGACGAACTGATCCAGATGGGTTTTTCCTTTTTCTTGTCTCTCTTCATAATCCAGTGCAATTCGGCAAACCAACTTGGACAGGGATTCAAATTCAATCTGTTTTCTCATGTGAATCCAACTTGGGTCTGATTATGAATAATTTCTCCGGTATAGTAATTAAGTAACCTTTATTTCAGCAAATTATTAGGCATACATAGTAAACTGACCTTGAAGATAAGCACGTTCACTTCCTCATCATCCACAAGAGCATGAACAAGGAGAGCTTCTCCCCTTGCTGATTGACTATACAGTTCCAACTTAGCAATCTGCTCATTGTGTCCATATTGGTCTTCATCTTCATCGTCATCTTCATACCTAACCCGCCGCCTCGCACCACAAAGAACGCTCAAAACCCTTTGTCCACTCAGATTCAAAGCTTGAATGGTAGAGCGGAAGCTCGAATTACAAGGAATAGTGTTCATCAAAGAAGATTGCAGCATAGGTGTAGGTGGTGGTATCTGAGCCATTGTCCACAACCCTAAACTTTTCTGCATTAGGGTTGGTGTTATATGATGCAGAAGTAGCACCTGGTTAAATTATATTGATTTTGGCTTTAAATTCCAAGTGAGTACACTCTTTGCAGAGCGATTTCCCTCGTAAGAAGAAGGCCAGTACGCCACAAATAAGCCTTTGTTCTTGATAACGTTATGCCATCTTATGAGATAAACGTATGTTACGAAACGTATGGCTCTCAAGGCTGTATATAACCTGTACCCCCACAAAAAAAAAAAAGGCCGTATATAACTTGATTGTGATTAATGTATCATGTACTTAAAAGAAGGAAAGAAATATAAAAAAATAGAAATGTGTATAAGGATTACTTTTTCTTTTTTAATCTTTTTCTAAATATATACAATATATAAAGAGTCCAAATCCGTATATAAACGGGGATGGCCAGATGGGAGTATTATGGCATCCAAAGCTTCTCTGCAAAAATATTAGGCAGATTCGAGTGACTAAGAAATTTAAGGTTCAGCCTTCTTCCTATTTAATTCTTAAATTTTCGCACATAAATTTATCTATCTGAAAAAAAATGGGGGAAGTTAATAAAATAGGCTCATAAAATTTGTTTAAAAATATGTTCAAACTCATATTCACGTCCATTTACATATTCCCTTTCAAGATTTAAGCAAATAATTTTTTTAATAAAATTTCATAAAATTATTAATGATGTTTTTTTTTTGTTTTAAAAGTATTATTTTATCTTTGATAATTGATATATATCACACAATTTTGTATATATTTATTTTTATGGAGTGAATTAATTTTCTGCACGATATATTTTTTTTCTAGAAATAAAATTACTTAATTATCAACTTGCCTTTGCTGTTATGTTAATAATAAAATTTCACTCTGATGTTGATATTCCTTTAAAATTTAGTAATATTCTCAGCCTTAATAAGTTTAGCTATACTAACCTTTGTTCTTATTTTTATTTTTCTTCATTATTTTTAGTTTTTTCTTCATGTGAGAATGTGATGTTATACTTAATATAATAGCAATAATACTTCCATAGTTTTATTTTTAAAGGCAACACATTCTATACATGAAGTAAATTTTAATAATAAAAAATAAATAATATAAGAAATTTTTATAATATAGATTAAATATCAAAGACAAAATAAAATTTTTAAAATAAAAAAATTATTAGGATGCACTCTAACAACAATATTAACAAGTAATTTTAGAATGACTAATAAATCTTTTAGTTTGTCATAAAATGAATATATTTCATTTATTTATCTATACAATATTTATTATATTTTGATAATTATTTTTTATTTATTAAATTATTATTTTAATTATAAATCAATTTTTTAAAAATAAAAATAATTTTTTATTTTATCTTATCTCCACTTATTTATCTTTTATATTTTTTTCTACTTTTATATCCAACCCAACGGCCCATAAGTATTGAGGTCTTGTCGAGCCCTTCCTACGGTACTCGCCAACCGCACCACATGGGAAAACCAAAGAAGACAACATCAAATAGTTCTCTCTTGTCTTCTCTATTTTTCTTTCTAATTCTATCATTAGATTTAGTTTTCTAAATAAAGGAAATTCATACACAACAACAGATGTCTATTAAAAATTAAATATTAACAATAATCGGACCCAAAACGTCTTGTTGATTGAACCTGTAGAAAACATAGATGTTCCTAATGTCAAATTATTAGTGGATCCATAAGTTCCCATCTTTTCTATTTCTATGTCTCTCGATTGTATGTGACATTCAAGCAGGAGGGGCATATTTTTTTGATCAGTGATATTTTATTTATCTATTTCTATAATAAAATTTTTTGATTAAATTGTATAGATATTTCTTTTAAATTTTGTTAAAAATACATAAATATCTTATTTATTTAAAAAATATATACTTTAGTTTAATTTTAAAATGTTTAACTAAAGTATCTTTTATAAAAAATATTTAAGAGACTATTTTTTAAAAAAACATATATTTAAGTTAACAAAAGATACTTTAGTTAAACATTTTTAAATTAAACTAAATTGTAACTTAACTTTCCAATTTAAGGGTAGAAATGTTTGTGTAATTATAATAAAACTTATAAAAAATTTATATAATTTACTTTAAATTTTTTATCTTTGATATTTTATTTTGTTTTTATCTATTTCTATTTTTATGTCTATCAATTCATATGGTGTTATACATTGTGTAGTAAGAAATAATATTGCACTTATATATATGAGTTTTTTCTCAACCTACTATTTAAAAAATAGAACTTTGTAATTTTTTTAAACATTTTTTAATTAAAATAATCAATCTAAACGATATTTGTAACACTCTAGTACCTCAAAATCTAGATTCAGTATAAAAAATAACATCATTTTGAGATTTAAAAACACTGCAAGTTTATATTAATTTCATTTTTGCTTAACAAAGGAACCATGCTGATTATAACAGAGTTTTTAAGAAATTAAATTAAAAGATTTTATTTTTAAAATATAAAATTAAAAAAATTAAATTAAGAGATTTTTTGTAAAAAAAATCAAATTAAAAAAGAGCAATTAAACTAGTGATTTACTCTGAATTAAAATCATCATAATAATGTTAGCACAGTGGGGATGGGGCCCGTCTTGGAGGCCAAGCCACTGAGAGACAAGTGCCAACTATTTGTCATGCAGAGAACGGCGTGGGCCCCTTATCATACCTCCCATTATTACACCTTTTTTTTTGGGTTTATTTAATCTTTCACCAATAATCCAAAATATTTATTTAAAAGTTTAAACTAACATTGAAAAGAATTAATGACTACTAATACAAACCATATCAATTTTTATTTCTTTCCCTCTTACGTTCGCGTTTTCTTTCCCACCATTTCTGTTTCCTCACTCCTTTCCTTTCCTTTTTCATTTCAATTTCGATTCTGGAAACTTTTCAACTCCCCGAATTTTTTCTACAATTCTGGCAGATCTGATTTTGAAAGCCGTTCAATTACTTTCCTTTTTCTGAGAAATTCTAGGGTTTCGGTTTCCAATTCCATCGATTATCTAGCCTTTTGTCTTTGTCTATGGCGAATTTCGGAGACTATATGTAGTGTTTGGTTGTCTGTGGTTTTGCTGTGTCGGATTTTGCTGCAATGGCTGCTTTGCAGAGAGTGACACAGTCGAGCATGACTACTAGTGTAAGCAGCTATGGCACCTGCAAAGGTGGTGCCGCTGCTATTGAGAAGGCGGTTCCTGATAAGTTCCCAGCTGGTTTGAGGGTTCTCGTTGTGGACGATGACCTCACTACCTTGAGAATCATTGAACAAATGTCTCTTAAGTGTCATTATCGCGGTTAGTCGTAGTTTCTTTTTTTAAAAAAAAATTCATGTCCATTCTAGTCTATCCAATTAATTGTGAATTATTTGGCAGTTATTTCGGTGTAGCGTTAATCTTTTCGATGAATTTGGAGCATGAAGTAGTTTGTTTGATACTTGTGGGAAGATTGTAGCTATACTACGCTCGACACTTAGATGGGTCCTTTTAAATTGTTTGCAAAACTGTTGTTAAAATTTGGGTATTGATTATATACCGTTAAAACTTGGCTATTTTGATTGTTAAAGGCCAACCATACAAGAGTTCTTTTGTCGTAAATTTGTGGATGGGGGCAATTTGACTAGTTTAATTGGTAAAAGAAGCTTTGTTTTTGGTGTTTTGCCAAGGTATAGACTATGATTTGGATATGTTGATTGGCATTTTGAGAAAGTACACTATTTTTTCTCTATTATTACATTTTTTGACTGCTAAAATTAGCGTGATGCATGTAGATGATGTTCTCTTTACCCTTGCTGGCTCACTAGATTTTGCTTACATTTTTTATGACAGTATCTAGGTAGTT
This sequence comes from Erythrophleum ivorense, assembly GCA_026724425.1. Classification (NCBI taxonomy): domain Eukaryota; kingdom Viridiplantae; phylum Streptophyta; class Magnoliopsida; order Fabales; family Fabaceae; genus Erythrophleum; species Erythrophleum ivorense. The sequence goes on from JAIUCV010000009.1 coordinate 49,950,215, forward strand.
GCCCCTACCTTAAATCCATGGATTTAAGGTAAAATCACTGGATATTGCACAAGGGAAGTCTTGGATTCTTATCTACTTTTTCATTTAACAATTTATGCATACTTGCTTGATGTCCAGAGATTCAAAAGCTGGGATGGAAGTCATCATACGTTGCAATGATTACAAACCTGGATTCTTTCACTGTTTGATCAGTCTTATCCCTTTAAGTCGATTAAACCAAAAGAAAGTGGAAGTTGTAGGCAGATTCAGAGGTTTTGTTTTCCTTGCATTAACAGTCTTTAAGTACAAAAGATTTTACGTGTTATGCTTTTCCTTTTAGGTTAGACACTCATTATAGCTGGTATGTGCTTATATTTGTGTTCTAATTGCATATTGTTGAATGAGTTTTGTTCTGCATAATGAATATAAAATATATAGTTTCTCCTGTATCTCAAGGTTTAAGGAGATGAAAGGAGACCTTTCTTGATGCTGATAGGGAATATTTATTTTACTAGTGATAGTCTACTAGTGATAGTCTGGAACTAATTGAGATTATAGCGCTGTCATGTATGACACACCATTGGCTGCTGTTTTGTAACTGCTGTAAGTTAGGACAATGGTTTTGTCTGAATTATTTATTTATTTTCTTCCAGTTACCACATGTTCTGAGGCTACTGTTGCTTTGAATCTTCTAAGAGAGAAGAAAGGCTGTTTTGATGTGGTACTCAGTGATGTTCATATGCCTGATATGGATGGGTATAAACTCCTAGAACACGTTGGGCTGGAGATGGATCTTCCTGTTATTAGTAAGTGATGTTGGCCTTGTCTCTAGAATTACTTAAATGTACTTAAATTAATTAACATTTTTGGTAAATTATTCTCCCCTCCCCTGACAGATGCCCATATTATATGGCCCTCTCATTTGTTCTGAAAAATTACACTCTTCTCCCCTGGAATCAAAAGATTTACTGTACTAATCTCCCCTGTAACAGAAAAAAAGATATAATTACACTTACTTTTGATCAAAATGCCCTTATATTTCTGACTTATATAATGTAATAGAGTATTAAAATAAATAACACAAAATAAATAACATTAAAATAAAGGTTTAAGAAATATAATTTTTAGTAAGGTATATTTTATTGAAAAACTCATCTTTTGGAGAGGTTTGTGTATATTTTCATAATAGAGAGGAGGGTTTTGTAATTTAGACATCTCTTAGGGAAGGGGAGAGTAATTTACCCTAACATTTAACATTGCAAATTGGTAATATTCTGCAGTGATGTCTGCTGATGGTAGAACAAGTGCCGTGATGAAGGGTATTAGACATGGGGCTTGTGACTATTTGATTAAGCCTGTTCGTGAGGAAGAATTGAGGAATATATGGCAGCATGTTGTTAGGAAAATGTGGAATGAAAATAAAGAACATGAAAATTCTGGCAGCTTGGAAGATAATGAAAGGAATAAACGAGGAAATGATGATGCTGAATATGCTTCATCTGTAATTGACACAGCAGAAGGAATAGTTAAAGTGCCAAAAAAGAGGAGCAGTTCAAAAGAAGATGATGATGGTGAATTGGAGAATGATGATCCATCCACATCTAAGAAGCCGCGTGTAGTCTGGTCAGTAGAACTGCATCAACAATTTGTCAGTGCTGTGAACCAACTCGGGCTTGACAGTATGAATCTTCAACATTTTATCTTTCTGTTAATTCTATTGCTTTTTGTGTATTCATCCAGTGAGCTGACTGCATTGGGGCTACTGAAATATGTATAAAGCTGATTCCACTAAGCAAACAGTTTTCCTTAATAAGTTTTTCAAGAATTTCCTCTAGTATATCTTATGAGAATGTTTTGCCTTTTATGTCAGAGGCTGTACCTAAGAGAATTCTCGAACTGATGAATGTCCCTGGTTTGACAAGAGAAAATGTTGCAAGTCATCTGCAGGTTTGATTTAGTTTACTTGCACATGGTTATCCAGTAAATGGATTTTGTTTTGATCTGGGTTTGATTTAATCTAACTTTAGGTGGTTTTTTGGTAAATGAATTTTGTTTAGATTTATTGAAACTCATCGAAAACCTGTTATTTAAAATGACTCATAACACATACAAAATTCTTAATAATTTATTATGATACTTTCATAATTTATTATTGGGCATTTAGAAGCTTAATTGGAATATAGTTGTCAAGCATAGTGTTAGTGCAATATATACAGTGATTCTCTAGTCTCTACCTTTTCCTTGAGGGTAGTGTGATCCTCATATATACTACCTCAGGTTTCATATATAAAAAACAAATAACTAACTTACGAGAATTAAGAAAGTTAATTAGAAGCAATTAATTTTTTTAATTTTGTCCCAAATAAAAATTATTTTCTAAAAATACCCCCATTTAATGTGTGTACTCTCTTTTTAAAATTAATGACAGCTATTACTCATAATTTAAAAGACTTAATTAATGGAAGATATAATTGAAATACTATAATTAATATACTAGGTATTAGTAGTTTATTTCTTATATTTTAGGCCAAATCAAATCTTAAAAAATCTCTTATATATGAGATCAGAGGTAGCATTATAATAATTTAAGATGCAGCTGATCTCTTATATTACACTCTGCCTATGTTCTTGAGCCCCCTCCCCCCCCCCCCCCCTCCCTTTTTTAATTTGCTCTATTTTCTATTTGTGCTTTCTCTATATATGCCTTGGTTTTCAAGTTTTCTTATTTTACTATATGCTAGCTGTATGATTTTCTGCTGTATTGATGCAATTTCATGAATTTGCTTGCTATTACCATGGCTGAACACTTGAACCTGCTGTGTAGATATTACCGTATTCTGTAGGTTCTGCCGATGTTTTGGCTGTTGAGAAAGGTCTTTAAACTTGTTTGATTTGACCTATGGCAAACTCAGCTTATATCTGAGTCTGAGGTTGGTTGGCTGCATCCTATTCTAAAATCTAACAGGACCTGATATGACTCTTCGGAGATCTAACAGTCTGTTTCTGATTGATCATATACTTGTTTATGTCACAGTTTCCATGCTAAGTGCTAAGTGCTAACACATTAAGGAGTTCCTACTATAACTGATGTGGCTTAAAGCCTGTGTTGGTATGATCTTTGATTGATGTTCCATGCAACATAAAGCCAAATGGCCTTATCATCTGTCACAACTAAATGAAATTCTTTTGACATAGATAATTCTTTTCAACTTTAATGGGTTACCCTTTTGCAAGAGTAGGAGTATCTATGGACTACTGTAGGAGGCATCTATAAGTTTAAAGTATTAGTTATTATAAAAATAGTTTTTAACAATAATGACAATTAAGAAGTTTTATAGTACCTTTTGTGTTTTCTAATTTACATAGGGGGAAAAAGTGAGAAGTTTTATATCATAAATGAGGATTTGATGGATTTGATTGAAAGGAAACTTATATGCATGGAATTTTAGGCTATTAAACAACATATCTTGATAAAGATTGTAGCAGGGATCATAATTTTAATTGGATTATGTGGTGATGCAAGAAAAGAAAGGTTGAGAAATCATTAGATTAGGGTGAGTATAATGGTCAACTCAACTTGACAACACAGATTAGTTAATATGGTTTAAATATGTGAATATGGTGGCAAAAAAGCCCTGGTTTTGAAGAGTGAGAGTTGTGAAGTATGAGAAAGAAAGAGAGGCCCTGAGTGACATGGGAAGAAGTGATATGGTAGATTATTTTTTTGGAACTTATATGGCAAATTGCATTTTATCCCGAAAAAATTGCAAATGAAAGCTCATTTGGAGAGTTTAAGTGCTTTATAAAGTGTTATCTTGTGGTTTCAGAACTGGAGTTCATGTTGTCATTATGAATTGCAATGTTGATTGGCAGAAATTTAGGCTTTATTTGAAGAGAATAAGTGGAGTAGCACAGCAACAGAATGGGATGCCAAACACAGTCTCTGGTTCTGTGGAATCCAAGTTAGGGGGTCTTGGAAGATTAGACATCCAAGCTCTGGCTGCTGCTGGCCAAGTTCCTCCTCAAACACTAGCAGCCCTTCATGCAGAACTCTTAGGTCGTCCAGCCACTAACTTAGTGCCAGCAGTGGACCAGACTGCTCTTCTGCAAGCTTCCATACAGGGGCCCAAGCATTCCCCTGCAGAACATGCTGTGGCGTATGGTCAGCCTCTATTAAAATGTCCTTCCAACATTGCCAAGAATTTTCCTCAATCCATCCTTACTGTAGATGATGCATCTTCGGGCTATGGAGCATGGCCACCATCTGATACAATTGGTTCGGTGGGACCCAATAGTAATCTTGGAAGGGTGAATGTTCAGAATCATAACATGCTGATGGATATACTGCAGCACCAGCACAGGCAGCAGTACCAGCAAACACAACAGCATAAGCTGCAGCAGCAATTGCTGATGCATGATCAAAGTCGTTCAATCAATGTTCAACCATCTTGTTTGGTGGCTCCCTCTCAATCTTCAGGCACTTTCCAGGCTAATAGTCCTGCTTCTGTTAACCAGAATTGCAGCTTTGCTAGGAATGCCCTTATGGATTATAGTCTCTTTGCACCTCAGTCAAATCATTCTTCATTAAATATTGCTCAATTTCCTGGTGGGGACACCAAAGCTAAAGGTATTCCTTGTGGGTATATGGCTTCAGGCTCCATTTCACATTCAACATCGTCTCATTCAATAAGCGCTAACAATAGCAATATCCAACAGCTTCACAACTCATCTTTGACATTTGGTGCTGTGAGACCTTTGCCAGCTCTTTCATCAAATGTGTCTGATGCACAAGTTCCCTATGGTAATACTAAATCTGGCGATGCAATTGATCAAGTACCTGTTAGGAATCTTGGATTTGTTGGCCAAGGTACCAGTATTCCAAGTAGGTTTGCTTATGAAATTGAATAATCTGTATGTGACTTTAGTCAGGGAAAGTTCTCTCTAGATAGCAATGGTAACACAGTGAAGGAGGAGCCTAATATGGATTTTATGGATAATTCAAAAGTGGGCGTCCCAGTCTTGCAAAGATATCCATCTGGCAATCCCATGAATGTGTTCACCGAATAGGTAACTTACTAGGTTTCTTTCTAAAAATGTTTTATACATTTGTGAATAATAGTTTTACTATTTGGTAGCTATTGAAAAGTTAAAATATCAGAGTTGGAGCTCATTGTAAATTGGAAAAAAAAAAAAAGGGAGCTGTTAACCAATATTTCTCTATTTGTCTACTTGGCGACTATTTGAAACTTCTAAGCCAACCTTTATAAACTATTTTCTCCCAAAAGCCAAAATAAAATGTAAGGAAATGATTGAATGCATGCATATCTATTGTCTTTGCCATTAAAGAATAGAAGATTTAATATATAATTACTAATGATCCAATTTATTGAAGCAACGTTGAGGAGGATATTCGGAACATTTGACAAGTACTACATGTTTTCCTTTCGTAAAAAATAAACTTTTCATGTTATAATAAAGTACTACAAGGTGTTGGTTTTCAGAAGGGCTTACTGGGACCCAAGTCTTTTCTTCCCCCCAACGCCCTCCCAAAATAAAATAAAATAAAATAAAATAAAAATAAAACTCAAGATGTGCATGTTCTTTGGTTCCTATATAGGTGTATATGTATATATATACAAACACCTTATAGCGTGCTTATGGATTGTTCAAGTTCATTATTATGATCATCTCCGTTTTGCCTTCTTCACATCTTCAACATCAGCTTTTGCTTTATTTTCCTGGTATTACCCGTTTTATAGTGTGTTCACGTTGCATGAATAGAGAATATATAGAGAAAATTTATATGGGCTTGCAAATCTTGTATTCCCTGATGCTTGGGAATATTGTGCTTGTGTCGGTCCTTGTTATGTGCTCAGATAATATGTTTTCCTCCTCGAATGAAATTTATGTTTATATACATATTGTTAGTGAATGTCTCAGTCTGAAACTTGTTTGCGACAGGCTAGAAATTTGGCGAGAAGGCCTTTAAGGTACAGATTACTTCATCTTCAATTGTTTAGTAGAGATTCAGTTGATGTCTATTATTTGTAGTTTGGACTTCTTGGTGGCTGCACCAGACTCGGGTGCATTCTGGAGCTAAATGATGGTCGTATAAAGTATTAGTATTATGGATGTTGGTTTGCTCTCCTTAGTAGCTGCACATGTATTTAGGAATTTTTATTACCTGTCAAGTAGTTTGTAGGGAAAATAAAACTCTTGAGATTATAACAGCTTGAATTTACGTCCAAATTATTGGCTTATTGCCAGCAATGTTATTTAGGGTTTTTATGCTATGAAATGTTTGGTGATTGTATCTTAGTGGAATCATCTGGTTCTATGGTGTCTAACCTAAACTGGTCTTGCCTTTACTATTAGTTAATATGGACTCTGGTTTCAGAAAAAAAAACTTTGACAAGAATGCGGCATTTGTTGTTATTTATGATAGCTTTTTTAATCATCATATTAATAATGAGAATTTAAAATATTATGATTATATATATTAATAAAAAATTTTAAAACTATGGGTGATGAGTATAACTTTTTAAAAAATTGAATGATATAATTTATCTTGATATTATATTTCAAAATTGTTGAATTTATCTTAGAATCCCTGCAGAGAGAAAGGAACTGTTGTCTATGCAATTTTTTTATTTAAAAATATAGCTTATTAATTATTATATTTCTAAAACTTTTATTTTTAATGTTATTAAATTTGTGTAAAAATAATATATTTAATGTATTCTAAATTTCAAAAAGGTTATTATGTTATATCAGTCAAATATATAATTAAAACTTGTTATATTGTACAAAAAATATGAGGATATTTTAGACAAAATAGATATAATTGTAATATGTTTTTCTGTTGAAAAGAAAAGTTAGTGTAGCGTATAATTTAATTTTAAAGGAATATAATTTTTATAAAAGAAAATTCTGTCTATGTTGTGCTTTAATATAAATTATTTCATAGCCAGTCTTAAGTTAGGAAAAAAGATAAGGGTTGTGTTAGGCAGTCGATAGTCAACATAAAATTTCGTCGAATCTTTATGACATGGATTAATGATATATTAATGTTAATGCTAATGGTGTTGTTCAGAAGTAACGCGTTGTCTAGTTCGAGTACAGTGTCAAATGAGTAAAAGCCGCTGCATCATCGCCCTAATGTAGTGAAAAATAAGTAAATGTTCTCACATTTTTGTGAACGAATGTGGTTAAAGAAATTAGTTCATGAAAGTAGGATTTGTCTTGGAACTTGGAATATAGATAGACTTATAGGTAAATCAACGAAAATAATAAATACTATGATTAAGAGGAAGATTAATTTTGTGTATTTGCAAGAAACTAAATAGGTAGGAGAAAAAGTAAAAGAATTAGACATTTCAAGTTTTAAACTTTGGTATATTGGTAAGATTAAATTTAAAAATGGAGTAGGTATAATTGTGAATAAGTATTGAAAAAATACTGTAGTAGATGTAAAAAGATTAGTAGATAGAATTATAGTGTTAAAATTTATAGTGGAAAGAGAAACTTTTAATGTTATTAGTACTTATGCACTACAAGTAGGGTTAGAAAAACACTATAAGATAAAGTTTTGGAAGGATTTAGAAGGTTTAATTCAGGGAATACCTTTAAGGGAGAAGATTCTCATAGGAGGGGATTTTAATGGTCATGTTAGGAGTATATCTAGAGGTTACGAGGGTTCACATGGAGTTATGGTTTAGGAGAAACAAACATAGAGAGTAAAATTATTTTAAATTTCTCTTTAGCGTTAGATTTTATTATAGCTAACACTTATTTTAATAAGCATGAAGAGCATCTTATCACGTATAAAAGTGGGAGGATATGTTTTCAAATTGATTTCTTTCTATTAAGGAAAGCAGATAAAAAGATTTGCATAGATTGCAAAGTTATACTTGATGAGAGTTTGACTATACAACATAGGGTCTTAATAATAGATATAAGAATTAAAAAGAGAGTAAAAAATAAAGGTCAAAATAGGATGACATGGATAAAGTGATGGCAATTGAAAGATGATAAAGAAAAGAATTTGCTGAAAAGAATGTTGGAAGATGGATCATGGGACGTATAAAGAAGTGCAAATGATATGTGGAATGAGATGGCTAAAAAAATTAGGAAGGTTACAAAAGAAATATTCAGAGAATAAAGAGGTTTCAGAACTAGGGATACAGAATCTTGATAATGGAATAAAAATGTACAAGACAATGTTAAAGTTAAAAGAGAATATTATAAAGCATGATCTTTGTGTAAAAAATGAGAAAAATATAAAGTTGCTAAGAAAGACACTAAAAAAACAGTGAGTGAAACAAAAGTTAAGGTTTTTGATGGGTTATATCAATCCTTAGACACTAAAGTTGAGGAAAGAAATATTTATAAACTTGCTAAAAGTAGAGAAAGAAAGATAAGAGACGTTGATCATGTTAGATGTATTAAAGATGAAGAAAGAAAAGTCTTGGTCACGGAATATGATATTAAAGACAGGTGAAAGTGTTATTTTTATAGATTTTTTAACGAAGGACATGGATTTTTATTACACTCAAATAGTCTAGATACTACAGAAAAAGATTAAAATTATACTTTTTATTATAAGATTCAAGAGACGGAGGTAGAAGTAGCTTTGAAAAAGATGGAGAATAGTAGAGTAGTAGGATCAGATAATATACCTATTGAAGTATGAAAATGTTTAGGAATGAAAGGTATAAGTTGACTTACAAAGCTATTTAATAAGATTATGAGATCCAAAAAAAATGCCATACAAGAAGAGGAAAAGTATTTTAATTCTTATTTATAAGAACAAGGGGGACATATAAAATTGTACAAATTATAGAAGAATTAAATTCATGAGCCACATTATGAAATTATAGGAGAGGATTATTGAACAAAGATTAAGGCAAGAGACTCAAATGACAGAGAATCAATTTGATTTTATGCTTAATAGGTCAACTATGGAAGCGATATACTTGTTACGTAGATCAATGGAGAAATATCAGAGGGATCAAAAAGATTTACATATAGTGTTTATTGATTTAGAAAAGGCGTATGATAGGGTGCTCAGAGATGTTTTATTGAATTTGAAAAAAAAAAAGAGTTCGTATTGTATATATTCAAGCAATTCAGAATATGTATGATGATGTTACAACTAGTGTGAAAACTCAAGGTAGACTCATTGAAGATTTTTAAATAACTATTAGCTTGCATCAGGGGTCAACTTTGAGTCCCTATCTCTTTACTTTAATTTTAAATGTGCGTATTGAACATATCCAAGAGTCGGTGTAACAGTATATGCTTTTTGCATATGATATAGTCTTAGTTGGAGAGTTGAGAGAGAAAATAAATGAGAGGTTAGAGATGTGGAGACTTGCTTTGGAAGACCATGCATTTCATTTAAGTAGAAGTAAAATGGAGTACATGGAATGTAAGTTTAATAAGAGGCACACTAATTCTAGTGTAGAAGTAAAAATCGGATAACACATTATACTACAAGTTACTCGGTTTAAGTATCTTGAATCTATTTTACAGCATGACGGAAAAATAGAGGAAGACGTAAATCATAAAATTCAAGTAGGATTGATGAAATGGAAAAGTGCTTCAGGTATTATTAGTGATAGGAAAGTGCTACTCAAGTTTAAGAGTAAATTTTATCATATAGTTATAAGACTAGCAATGTTGTATAATATTGAGTATTGGGCAATAAAAAGTCAATAGGAGAATTAGTTTAATGTCGCAGAGATGAAAATATTGCGTTGGATGAGTGGACATATCAAATTAGAAATGAATACGCTAGAGAAAAAGTTGGAGTTGTACGTATTGTAAAAAAGATTGTAGAATCGAGTCTTAGATGGTTTGGACATGTGCAGAGAAGATCTATAGAAGTCCCAGTAAAAAAAGTAGATCAAATGGAGAGTAATCCAATAATTAAAGATCGAGGAAGATCACGAAATATTATAGGCAAAATTATTAAAAAAGATTTAGATTTAAATGGTCTATCTAAAGATATAATTTATAATAAAACTTTATAGCGTCATTTGATCCATGTGGCCGACCCTATCTAGTGAAAAAAGACTTTGTTATTATTATAATTTTTATAAAAGAAATTCTATAATTTAAAACATCTTTTTAAAAAAAGCTATCTAATGTTATATTGATTCAGATGTTGAAGAAAGTAAACTTCTGTGAGCAACCAAACATATAACTTTAGTAAAATTATTAACAAAATCATATTAAAATAAAATTACATTCAATTTTTTTTAAAAAAATTATACATTTAATATTCAAATTTTAATTTATACTAACTCTTATGTGAAATTTTTAAAAATTAAAGTTGGGCTCATCTAATTTTAAATATTAATTAATTTTTCTTATTCTAAGTTTTATTTCTTAGCAATCTCAAATCATTGGGAAATTTATTTGCATTGAATTAAGTTATTGTAAATTTCAGAACAATATCTAAAGTAACTATGAAATTCGTTAAAAAAAATTATATCAATTAAACCTAAGTGATATATAAATTTTTAAAAACTGATGAAATTTTTAATACCAGAATACAATATTTTTGAAAATTTCATTCTAGACTCCCTATAAAATAAAGAAACCGGAGTTGTGCGCCTTTTCACTTTCTCCGCTCGCGTCGTAATTACACGCGGCTTTCTTCTCAGTTAATTCTTTTGAGAAGTAGCAGACTGTGGCACTCTATCCACCTTGCTGCCCGTTTGGTTTTGTAAATAGAAAAGGAAATAAAAAAAAATGTGATATTATAAATAATTTTTTTATATTTTTACTTTAATTTAAATTTGACAAAAAATAAATATTATTAAATAATAATTATAAAAATATAATATACACAACCATAAATTAAATACCAAACAAGCAGCCTCGTTAACAACTTAATTTACATAGAGTAATTAATAGCTAGTATAGTATTGGGGGGTTTACGTTATTTATTCATGAAAAATAAAATTTTAAATATAATATTATGAGAACTAGATAATGTAATTTAAATATTTTCTTGTAAGATATGGAAGTTGATTATGATATTAAATAGCAATCAAAGTCCTTTATAAATACCATAAAAAGTAAATAATTTTAAATATGTGTTGAATACTACAGTAAAAATTAAAAAAAAAAGGTCTAAAACATGCAAAGATGATAAAAATAAAAATAATAAAATTTACAAAATAAAATAAATCAACCCGTTGTTGTGAGGCACTGCACCCTTTATTATGCTTTCCGAGTTCGTCTAACATAATATATTTTGATTATGTATAATTTGGTATTAAATCATAATCACAATTGTCAAATGCAAACTTTATTCCAGATATTTAGACTTTTGCATTTAATCTCCTTGATATAAGGTTATTTTAGAAACTTATATATTTATTATTTTGTTATTAAAAATTTTGATAATAATCTAATTTTTTTAAGAAAAAACCTAAAGCATTTGGATGAAAAAAATAAGTAGCGTAACGTAATAAGACCAAAATAATAATAATAATAATAATAATAATAATAACAGCAGCGTCGCCGCCCACTGCAAAATAGCCACGAGTGACAAGCCAGAAAAACAAACTTGGGAGGAAAAACACTGCTACAGTGAAGCTTACTTTGCCCAGAATTTATGAACTGGATTTTAGGCAAATTTTAATAATTAGTAAATAAAAGATAACATGTGTAGATTTATTGACAACTCGTCAATACCACATGATATATGCTGACTAACCCCCTGTTTTCGTCGTCTTCTTATTGCCCGCCAATCTTCCGTTTTGTTGAAGGCAAACTAAATCCTCCATCTCCTAAGCCACACACTCTCTTCTTTGTCTGTGGATACATTAATTTGCCCTTCTGAAACCTCGGTCAAACTAACAAATTTCCCCTTCTTCTTGTTTTTTTCTTCTGGGGGTCTGCTCTCACAGCTTGAGGACATCCTCGTCAGTTTTAATTAACCAGATAAGGTTTGCTAGAGCACCAAATGGAAGAAGGGCAAGCAATTGTACTGACCCAGATGAGGAAATCGGTTGAGAAGCTTGGTTCTTCTGTTGAGGTCACCAATCTATGATTTCCTCGCGCAATACCCTATTTTGTTTTTGTTCTCCGTTTTTGTTTTTGTTTTTTGGCTTTTTGTGTGTGTGTGTGTGTTTTTGTTTCATGGGTTTTAAATTTGCAGATGTATGGGGAACCAACACTTATGAGGTTCTTGATAGCTCGATCAATGGACTCAGATAAAGCAGCTAAGATGTTGGTTCAGTGGCAGAAGTGGAGGGCTAAGATGGTGCCTAATGGATTCATTTCAGAATCTGAAATTCCAGATGAATTGGAAGGGAGAAAAATCTTTTTGCAGGGTTTGTCCAAGGATAAATACCCCGTCCTGATCGTCCAAGGAAGGAGGCATTTTCCTTCCAAGGATCAGATGCAATTCAAGAGTAATTTGCTGCCTTAAGTTTTTTATACACATATTATTATTAAATTGAAGCTTTCTACCCATGACTAAATTGCTAAATAAGTTATTACTCTTTCAGTTTTAAATAAGTTTGATTCTAGTTTAGTCAGTTTAAGATGCCTTTTTGGATTTTGTCCTCTTAGTGGGTCATTAGATGGACATGTCCTAATTAAAGCTTCCAACTAAACTGTCAGTGACTCAATGGATTCACTTGGTTTACTTTCCTTTACTTTCACCTTTGTTCCTTCTTCTTTAGCTGTTCTGCCTGCCACCCATGTGGTAGTCCATTATTAGGTGATTAGATGATTTCCCTTGAAGTACCTCATGGTGTTCATAAAATTGTATGCATACACAGCCAAGAGAAATAATATTTATGCGGTTACTATATCTGAAGGCATGCTTGTTACCGACCAGTGTTATTGTTGTCATTGGGGTCATTTTTCTCGTTAGGGAAAGGAATCTATCAATATTCAATGAGGAGTTGGGCCACTGTCTGATCTCCGGCTACTTGCATTGAACTTTGTGGTTGAAAATTAATATAAAAGTGTGCAATTTTTTAGAAGCGTGGTGGACCCGAAGGTTATGCTGTCACTTAAATAAATGAGCCTAGCCATCTGTCTTCTAGTATTTGTCTTTGGTATTCAATTTTCATAATTCAGGACATAGTTCTTTTAAATATTTTGCTCTTAATTAATACTTGGCTTTTCTTAATTATAAGAGTTCTATCCAAATACTCTCTCCGGTCTCAAATATAAGTCACCAATACCTATCTCACAGATATTAAGAAAATTGTTTAAAAGTAGTTTAATTAATTAAATTTGTATCAAAACACAATTTTTTTTCCATATTCGCCCCCAATTAAAGAGCCTACCTCCATTCTTAGTAAATTACTTTAGTCTTAATAACTCTCTATTTAATTATGGGTATTTAAGGAAAAAATCATTTAATAATCAAGACAATTTTGAGGAGTGATTTATATTTCGGACTAAGACAATTTTCCAATAAGTGACTTATATTTGAGACTGGAGGAAGTATTTTAGTAATGTTGTGGTTATTAGGTTGCACGGTTCTAAGGCTCTAAGCCATTCCATTTGCCACATTATAATTTTATGTTTCCTCATAAACTCTTGGGTGTCTTTCTTTGAGAAATTTTCTTTTGTTGCCTTATCAACTTTGAGATAACCACAACATCTAAGTAAAGACATTTCAACAGTGTGGAAGTAAAAGAACTACTTAATGTTGTTGATGCTTTATCTGCCTTATTGATTAAAAAATTACTTCAAAATCTTCATATGATGATTTTAATTTTATTATAAACTATTCATTTGCTCTGAGTGCTGTCCAAGTTTATCCCTGATAGGGAGATTTGTGTTTTATCAATTGTCAATCATTTGCTCTGATTGTTGTCCAAGTTTGTCCCTGTAATACCTTAACCTCTTAGCTCTCAAACAATTGTTCCATGAGCAAAATTTGTAAAAAAATTTACACTTTCACACATGGAGAATTGCGTAATTGGGAGGTCATATACATGATTCATAATTTTAGGGACCATATAAATTCATCAATATCATTTTTCATTCATATCATATCTATACATATCATAAACATCACAATTCATCTCATACATTTCGGGTTTGAAGCCATGCACCAGAAAAATGGAAGGTTGCTCTCAAGTTTGTTGTTATAGTTTTCTAGTGTGAACTTTGAAAATTCATAACTAATTCTAAAAAAATTGAAATCAAATAAACTATACAATTCTGGAAAGCTCTAGATGTTAACTAATGACTAAAAATAATTCTAAACCAATGCACTGGCATTTAACTCGTAGGAGAATGGTATTAGAGGTCAAGCTGCGTTATTGGTACTGTCATATAACTTTAAAAATTTGGTTCTGTCTCTATAGAACTCTAAATAAGGTGATCTTAGTGGCTATAAAAAACTTATAATATCTAATTTATGCCTATAAAATTTTATAAGTATTGGATTTCTTTGACCCACGTGTGATACAGAAATATAAACTGACCATATGAACAATGCACATACCATTTCTGCATAATTTGGCCAATTTTGAAAAATTATAATAAATTCTCTAGAGTTCTAAATTGAGTACTCTTTGGCTCTGTGAAAAGCTCTAGATGGGACTTACTTGCTGGCCAAATTTCATGAAAAAACTTATTCATTTGGTTAGACTTTAGTGCAGCACACATAATGGTCACTTTTGAAGTCCAAATTTGTATCTCAAGACACTAAGAAGCTTTCTTCTCATTTCATAGCCATTTGGGCATATCCGAAAGCATGATTATAACATATAAAAATATACCAAATGATCCAAATTACTATGGAGCTAAATCTCACCATACTACATGCATTCATACATATGCATACCATGGTGCTAAGATGTAAATCTTCCATGTATACATTCATTTGGCTTCAAGATTGATATACACATCATAAATACATACATTTAAACTTGTCTAAGTGATTACATCTCATATATATCATGTGAATACAATCTTTGACATCAATATGCTATTAAAATGTCTATCCCTCTATTCCTTTGTCAAAATACCATGCTTCAAGACCTTTGGCTTTCATTCTTTGGTCCACTTGGCTCACCTAAACATAATTAAGCATATGGAGGGAAAGAGTAAAATTCAAAGAATTTTAATATCTCTTTATCCTTTCAAACATACACAATAGATACAAATTCAAGTCAAACAATGCATGCGTGCCCCTTAGACTACTCATGAATATATATAAATCATTTTTTTTATCACATAAATTCATACATGTCAAATATAGGCTCTCAAGGGCATTGATCTAATGTCACCCAACTTTTTAGGAACTTTTGGATTGGTCTCACCTAATTTTTTAAGTACTTTTGACTAAGTCTTACTCTTTTTGAGACTTTTGGCTTTGTCTTTCCTAATCTTAGAGACTTTTGGTTCATCCTCACCCATGTTAAGGGACTTTTGGCATCACCAAATCCATTCAAGCTAAAAATATATTCATAAATTCATTTCAAAATACATAATGGTACCACAGTAAGTAAGCAATAGTTAGAAATATATTTTATAGTTCAAACATACACACAAATACTTAAAAACAAATAAACATCCGAGGCATGCATGTGAGAAATGTTAGAGAGTTACTTTGAAGCAAGAACATCATACTTTTCCCTTAAACTTGTCTTCCCCTTTTCGGCCAAGCTCATAGAATTAGGTGGCACTTGATTCTTTTGGCCTAGACACATCAATAAGACATGAATCACTCATGGAAACAAGCTTTAACCTTATGCAAGCTCTATACAAAGCTATTTTCTCATATAGTTCCAATATGTCTCCACACAATGCATAATGAAGCAATTATTGGAATTCGTGATCTTGGTTCCATTTTTTCCTTCAATCTAAGTCTCTTGACTCTATTTAGACTCCTTGGAATCATCACAATTTCATTTTAAAGAGTCTAGTTATAAATTATTTCTTTATGTCTCATTATAGAGCCTACATCTCCATCTCACAATTCATGCTTTTTAAATTTATTTTAAGGCTTCCTTTAATATTCATCTATCACATTTAGTTCGTTTCTAGCCTTAAAACAATTTAAAACACTTCCTAAGTACTTAGTTCTGTTTTGGTCGAGACACCCCTTTATTTTGTGCATCTATGGAGTTTGCTTCATTTCCTTTAGGGAAATGGCATATGTGAGACTTCCTAGGTGTCTTAAGAGCTCATTCATATTCTTAGACAACTTAAATTATCATTAGGAAGCTTTATATTTGCCAAGGTGCAACCAGATCTCTAAATTCTATAACTTGCATTCTAAAGCTTCCTTTTCAATTCTAGTTGTATATTTTTAATCCTTACATTCCATAACCCTTAGTTCCATTAAGAACACATGAAGAAAAATTCTCTTCCTCACTTTCTCTTTTTAGGCTAGAGTTTAAATGGCTTGGAAATACAAGATTTTGCAAGTGTTTCAAGTAAAGTCTTACTTTAAAACGACGCTCTCTTCGTGTAGATTATTTTTCACCTATTAATTTTTTGAAAAGAGTTCTTTTTTTGCTTAGGTTAAACCTGAATTTTCAAGAAAAGAAAACCATCATTAGAGAGCTTTTAGAGAGAGGAACAACTTTTTTAACTAATGCGGGATAAAATGGAGTTGTTTACTTACCTAAATGGGGTCTTAAACTTCTTCTCTCTCTCTCTCCCCTTAATGTCACGCCATAGCTCTCTAAATTTCTAAAAATGGAAGCTTGGAGAAGATGATGAGGTATAATCTTATTTAAGAAGCCTCTTTTACAATTTTTCAAAATGACCAATTTGCCCCTATACACCTGTTTGCTCTATCTAGACTTATTTCAACTCTTTTTTGAGAACCGTTTTTTCTATCATAAAATTTTGGTCCTCTAATTCATAAAATACCTTTGGTTTCATCCAAATTGGATTAAAAATCTTCCCAAATGAACCGGTCAAAGTTTGGGTCAACCAACGCTTTAAAATGTAAACCGGAGGAGTTTAAACCATTCTAGGAATTCTTATGATTTTTAAGGCCTCTGAGAATCTCAAAAAACTCAAATTTTTCATTTAAAAATCTCTCTTTTGAGTTTTCTAAAAACTGCCCAAAATTACGAAAATGCCATTGGTTTTCATCGAATTTTATTTAGTTACTCCAACTTCGGTTTTTGGACATTTTAAACCTTATATTCTTATTTTTTATTATTTAAAATTTTTTCTTAATTTTATTTGACTTCAAATCCTTTTATTTAGAGGACTTCTTTTTATATCTTGTGAGTTTCGTATACTTACAAAGAAAAATCGAATGTTACAGTCCCTGACAGGGAGATTTGTGTTTTATCAATTGTCAATAAGCTACTCTGGCTGTTTATTATATCCTTTGAACTTTGAAGCAATTCAGATGAAACTGGTATCATGTGTGACAGAAAAAAAGTACTGGTATTGGATTACCTGAAAAGTAATGATCACATTCTTTTATACTCATGTCAAATACATTGAAATTTTAGATTTTTAAGGCAATGTGAACTATAGTATGTGAAAACATGGTGATATAGGGTAGGGTGGGAAACTTATGTACAGATACAATGTCCTGGGCTGTCCAAAATCAAGGTTCTAAGATAGGTACTAGGAAGAAAGGGTTCAAAGACCATAGATTAAGTTTAGTTAATGTTGACAGTTGAGTAGCAGAATAGTCACTGAAATTCCAGGATCTTGACAGCTGGAATAATCTTATTTGTGGGCTGTTGATGAACAAACATGTTGAAAAACTTGAAGGATTTGAGTCAATTTTACAGGAAAAGACACGTGTTGTTTGGGTTGTAAATAAGGGAGAAAAAAGAGGTTATAAGGGCTCTTCTAGATGTTAAACAGTTGGGAATAAGTAAGTTAAAGTGATACTGTGCTATAGATGTTGGTGCATGACTTGAAATAAATATATAGGGCACTGTTTTCAAGTCAAGTATGTGTTGATGACAAAGGAGGTTCAGTTTTGAATGTCATAGCATGATCAGTTATCAAGATGAAAAATAATTAGTTTAAGTTCTCAGATGTTACAGCTAAGGACCACATGAGAATTTTTCTTTCACTTCTTCGTTTTTATTTTCCTCCTCTGATTGTTATTAGATTTAGTGTTTCTCAATCCACTAGATTGTAATTAGGTTATTGCGGAACTAATGCAATGTGATAGACCCCCTCTAAGGACTTATACAAGAAGGAAGAGACGTGGAGGGCAGGTGCAGATTAATGGAGACCAAGATGTGGCAGGACAGGTGCAGATGGCTGAAGATGTGGCAGAACAGGTGCAGATGGCCGATCCAAACGTGGCTGGACAGAAAAACACTGGAACTAATGCATGATCTGACCGAGTGGGAAAGTGGAAAGGAAGTGGGAAGTTATTCCCTTATTTTTAGCATTCCATATTTCTTCGTTGTAATTCTGTTTTATTAGATGCTAGGAAAACTTAGTATAAATAGCCGATTTAGGAATAGTGGAAGGACATTAGTTATTTGACAATTTATGTGAACACTTTATAGGAGTTATATGTGTTTAAGATTCTTGCACTTATTTCTCTAGTGAAAATTCTACTCTTTAGTTTACTCTTCAACCTCAATCTTTATCATTTTGGTATCAGAGCTTGGTTGGGCCATCATGGTTAACACTAGAGCTACTGCTTCTCAAAATGAACCTACAAATTCTGCAAACACCCCTCTCCCCCCCAACAAAAAAAAAAAAAAGAGAATCCCATTGCACAACAACCATCATCCATCGCATCCAAATTAAACACCTTCAATTCCTTGGTAGCAGAAGTTGCAGCTCTTAAAGCACAAAATAGCAGTGCTAGATAGGAGACTCTGGCCAAGAGCCTAGAGATAAAGGAAAAGTCACATGGTCAGAAGATGAAGATGCTGATAATCCTTGGTGGCTTAGAAGTCCATCTAGACAGCATCACACTAAGATGGAATTCCCCAAATTTGATGGCAGAGACCCACAGGGGTGGATTCTAAAAGTTGAAAAATATTTTGCTATTATCAAACACTAGAGGAGTTGAAAGTTGATGTGACCACTGTGTATTTGGAAGAGAATGCACTTGACTTGTTTGCCTCGATAAATAGTGAGTGGACACTCCTCTGTTGGGAGGAGTTAGTTAAAGCACTACAAGAGACCTATGGCCCCGCTGAATTTTAGAATCTTGATGAACATTTGTGTAACATTAAGCAAACAGGCACGATGCATGAGTATAGGTAGGATTTTGGTAAGCATGCTTCAAGAGTCCATAATTGGCCAAAACACTAATTTATTAGCCTCTTTCTTAGTGGGCTCAAGGAGGAATTGAAAGCCCTATTTTCACAATAGAGCTCTATGTTCACAATAGGCTGGTCATCCTAGCACTTTCTTCACTGAGATCAAAACTTTTATCTGAAGCACATGAGTTCTTGGCTGGAGGACATGGTGGTTATTTGAAAACACTTAAAAAGACTTACAGCTAACTTCTTCTGGCCACAAATGAAACATGATGCAAAGCTGTTCGTACAAAATTGCCTTGTTTGCCAACAAAACCAGTATCAAACTCTAGCGTCTGTGGGACTCTTACAACTGCTGCCCATTCCCAATAGAGTTTGGGAAGATATTTCTCTTGATTTCATTGTGGGTCTCCCAAAATCTGGTGGTTCTTGTAGTGGTGGATGGGTTTAGCAAGTATAGTGATTTCATTGGGTTATCTCACCCTTTTACTGCAAAAACAGTGGCTGATTTTTTTTTTTTTCAAGGAAATAGTGTGACTTCATGGCATTCCATATTCCATACTTTCAGATTGTGATGTCATTTTTCTCAATGCTTTCTAGTGAGAATTATTTCGCCTTAGCTATACTTTCCTTCGCATGGATACCTCCTATCATTCACAATTTGACAGCAATAGAAGTGATCAACTGTTGTTTAGAAGCCTACCTATGTTGCTTTACCCATGAGCAACCTTAAAAATGGAGAAAGTTCTTCGTCTGGGCCAAATACTCTTTCCACACTGGTTACCATAGTTCCACTAGCACTACTCATTTTAAAATTGTGTATAGTAGGGGTCCTCCAACTCTTCATCCTTTTGTTTTAGGGGAAACACGCATTGCTGAACTAGAAGAGCAACTCCTAGAAAGGGATGCCATGATAAAACTAATCCGGGATAACCTTTTGAAAGCATGGTCACGTATGAAAGCACAAGTAGATTCTAAATGAAGAGAGCTTTCTTTTAATACTAGTGACCCAGTCCTCCTACGCGCTCAGCCATATCACCAACATTCATTGGCTAAGCGATTGTTTGAAAAGCTTTCTCCTCATTTTTTTTGGACCATATAAAATTGTTCAAAGAATAGGTCCAGTTGCTTATGAATTAGAGCTATCATCTTCTCAAAGGCTCATCCTATCTTCCATGTTTCGTTGTTATGTCCTGCTTATGGTCAACTTCCTTCAACACCTCCAGCAACCTTGCCTATTACTGCAGATTGGGAGTTACACCTTGAACCTGCCAAAATTTTGGCTCACTGTTCTAAGCATGAAGATGGAGTTCCCACTGTTGAGTTGTTAGTATAGTGGCATGACCGTCCTATTGAAGAGATAAGTTGGGAAAATTATGATTTATTTTCTGAGTAATTTCCATCATTTTGCCTTGAGGACAAGGCGTCTTTTTGGGAAGGGTGCATTGAGAGACCCCCACTAAGGACTTATTCAAGAAGGAGGTGACATGGAGGACAGGTGCAGGTAAATGGAGACTAAGACATGGCAGGACAGGTGCAGATGGCTGAAGACATCGCAGAACAGGTGCAGATGGCTGATCCAAACGTGGCTGGAGAGAAAAACATGGGAGCTGATGCATGATCTGACCAAGTGGAGAAGTGGGAAGTTATTCCCTTATTTTTAGCATTCTGTATTTCTTCTTTGTAATTCTGGTTTATTAGATGTTAGGAAAATTTAGTATACATAGAAGATTTAGGAATCATGGAAGGACATCAATTATTTGACAATTTATGTGAACACTTTATTGGAGTTTTATGTGTTTAAGATTGTTGCACTTATATCTCTAGTAAAACTTCTACTCTTAAATTTACTCCACAATCTCAGTCTTTATCACACTGTTTAATGAAATCTACAGGCAGAATTACAATTTAGGAACTTCTTATGAGAAAGTTTCTAATTAAGTCAATATATGGTTGCCGCACTAATCATTTGAGTTGTTGATGATCATAAATTGGAAATTTTATCATCAGGAGTTCCTAATTCTTAATTCCCCCTAATTTGTTTTACTTCTACATTTTTAATTTTCTTATCTGGTAAACCTTAGCAAGAGAATGTTACATGAATGACGATAAATGATTGAAAGTATTTGAATTTCTCAACTTTATTCATGATAGCAAGTGACTAATACTTTTGTTTTGTCTATTGGTGCAGAATTTGTTGTTCATTTACTAGACAAGACAATTGCAAGGTACTCTTTAACTTTACCACTATTGGGTTTACCTATCAATTTTTTAAAATAATTTGCTTTGGGTGGTGGCATGGTCATTCTTACTTTTATACTAAATATGATGAACATCTTCATCATTGCTTTTGGTAGCATATTCAGATAATGAAATCAGTTTGGAAAATAATTGTAACTAAAGCTGCTAAATAGCTATGATTGATGATATCTATGGAGGATCCGTCTTTGTTTATAATTGTTCCATCATACTGGATAATGTGCATTTTTGTTATGATGGGAGGGGATTGTGTCCGTACTGTGGGCTAAGTAGGATGGACACTACAGAAAAAGGGGTCCTAAAAGTATGCTGCAAAAGGAAAGCTTCACATTTTTCAGAATAGAAGGAGCTTTTCTTAATTATATGAGTTCTCGTCCAATGAGGTGACAGAAATAGGGAACAGATCATTGGAAATTTCATGGTGCCAGTGGAATTTGTCTGAAAACTCTGGTAAGAGGTTTCAGACCTTGTGGTTGGGCTTACAGTTTTGTGCTAAAGCTATAAATGATCTAGTTCTTTCCAAGCCTATAATATTACTTTTTGGTAACTTGGTATAATTAGAGACATGCTGATGGAACCTTCAAAATTCTGATGTTATTTATATATGTTTTCAGCCATAACTTCCTCTCTAATAACAGAGAGAGAAAGGATTAACTAAGCAAATACAGAGTAATAGGCAAAACCAGAAAAGGAAAAAGAAAAGAAAAACACTCCTAGCTCTCAAGAGGTTAGGTGCTCTCCCAACACTCATTCCATGCCTTCTCTCCTCATGCATTGCTCCCTAAAAAACCCCCTAACCACCCAGCACCCTTCTCACACCATCCGAAACTCTCTTCTCCAGCTCACGCACTCATCTTTTAGCATGTGAGAGTTAGTTATCCTTGGACACTTCACCAAGGACCACCTCCACATCTATTTTATTTGTTTCACCCCTTTTCGTTCTAGTATAAGTCCTCAAAATCTGAGGCCCATTAAAATGCCCATTAAGATTGGGTCCAATAACATCAGGTCTATCATGTGCTTATTAAGGGCACACAAATATTGAGAAAGGGAAGGGAAAGAAGGAAGGAAGAGGAGCAATAATAAATCTCTTTCTCTTTCTCTCCATCTTTTCTTTCTTTCTTTTCTTTGCCTTTTTTTTTGGGAGCTTGGAGCTTTGTAAATTTATCACATCATTAGGAGAAAATGCTTACAAATTGAACTTTGATTTGAAGTTGTTTAGTGCAGATATGCTTGTTCTATTGTTACAAAAACTTTGCCTTCCTTTCTAAAATAACTCAGCAAATTCATTTATTTTTCATCCCTCATAACAGTTAGCTTCCTTTTCAGGAACTAATAGTTTTCCATTTCTTTGGTCTTCAGTGCTTTCAAAGGAAGGGAAATAGGAAATGAAAATTTGATTGGGATTCTTGATCTGCGGCATATCTCATATAAAAACATTGATACACGGGGGTTAATCACTGGATTTCAATTTTTACAGGTGACTCACCTTATCCTCCACCTTGCAATTTTATGTGGTCGTATATAATTAAGATACAAAAAGCATATGTGATGTATATGATAAATGGCAATATAACATGCATATTATTATTATTTTGCTTGCTTTCTTTTGTAAACATGTTCATACGGAAATAATCTGATTTGGAGAGTGGTAATTGATTGATTGATAGCTATTCTAAAATCATAAAATTTCAATGTTGCAATCCTGAGTTTCGGGGGTTTTGGCTGTGCATTAGGAGGCAACACTGTCTCAGAAGCCTTTGAGAATGTAGTTTATGGCAGGCCTGCACCTGCTAATGCATCAAATCTAACTTCATTCTTTGTTATGTCAAATGCCAGGCTTACTATCCTGAACGTCTAGCAAAGTGCTATATATTACACATGCCGCAGTTTTTTGTGACCATTTGGAGATTAGTTTCTCGCTTCCTAGAGAAAGCAACGCTAGAAAAGGTATTTGTTAATTGTCTGAAGTTCAAAATTTATTATGGCTGCTGAAATAAGGATAAATTCCTTGGATATATGCTTCAGTCATAAGGTCTGACATTGGGTCTGTGATAGCAAGATAATCACTCACTCTTGTTCATGGACTAAAATTCACTTACCATTTTGATATAACTCTTGAACGAGAACAAGCTGCACAGAAATTACCAAGTAACATTTCCCCTTATATGCACCTGCATAGAAATCAAATAACTGCAAGCAAAACCACCCAAAAAAAAAAAAGAAATTTAAAAATATTTGTATCTGTGCACAAAATAGATGTCCAAAAACAATTATGGAAAACAGTATTCTTGTGGAACAATTTACTGAAGTCATTCTTAAATATTATGTCAAATTATGGGTCATCTTAAACTGCAAATACCATAAAAAATATGACAACTAACTAGTTTGTTTGTATGCAAGATAAGAAATATAGCCTAATTTGATTTCATATGAAATCCACTGATTTTGGATGACTGAACAAGTTTAGATTAGGTTTAAATAAATATTTCAGGGCATTTTTAATTTGGATTCCTATTAATTTTTTATGAAATTATAGGCTAGCATATATATGAATAGGAAAAAGGGGACTTCTGTCTGTCAACCTACGGCCTGTTTGGTATCATGAGGGAAAAGGAAAGGGAGAAGAAAAATTTTGTTAAATGTATATTTTGCCATTGTAATCACTACTCAATCATTATTTAACACTATCTATTTATCATTACTTAACCATTAAAAGTAAAAGTATTAAAATTATTTTCTATTTACAAAATCACTTTTTTCCTTTCTATGTTCATTTTTATACTTAATTTTTTTTGTACCAAACGAATCCTAATATAAAGAGGAGCACCATTAACAAGAAGCACCGAAGTGCCAAGATTCTCAAATTCTACTGAAAGAACAAGGACTATTATTCAAATCAAATGGTATCAATCGGGATAGCAATTTAATGTTATCGATTGACAAGAAGCTTGCACTGGACTAGAAGAACCAAAAGAAGCTCCAAAAGCAAGTTTTTTAAATGATACAAAATTGTAGCTACAGAAATGCACTATTGAAAAAGTGATATTTAGATTAATTATTTCTTTTTCTCTTTGGTATTAGGTTTAATTAGGTTATTTGATTCAAAAGTAATATTACTATCACTTCTTTGGTTTTGGCGGTTGGTTGTTTCAGTTATTTGATTTTTGTGCATGTGGCATGTGTGGGGAAATCTTATTGGATTAATTTTACAAAACTTTTCATTTAGTCCATTTGGTTCCAATTATAGCAATGTTGTACCAACTAAATCTCCATCATTAACACACTGTTCAATTACGTATGGAAGGTTGTTACATGGTGTTGATGTGATGAATAGCCTGATTAGTGAGCTGTCCACGAGTCAATTCACATCAATACCATGTCAATTTTAGAATTATGTTTCATTTTCACTCTTATGGAGATTGATAGCTTTTATCTGTTAAGGTTCTTAAAATTTGTTGTAAGCCCTACCTATGGGATTAAAACTAAAGATTTTCTATTGGGAATGCAGATTGTAATAGTAAGCAATGAGGATGAGAGAAGAGAGTTTGTGAAAGAGGTAGGAGAAGAGGTTCTTCCAGAAGAGTATGGTGGACGAGCAAGGCTTGTAGCTCTTCAGGATGTTGCATTGACCCCATTAGAGAATGGACCAACTATTTGATCAGAGTAACTGCTATGGCAAATAGAGAAATGGATTTTTTCATCTTTGGCGGGAAATGGACATGGTTTATGAGATTTATTTGAATAATGGATCTCATTTCTCTCTAAAATTGATACTATCAATAAAAAGAATTAAAATTATTTAAATATAATCACAACATACAATCCTGTAAGGCTACCTAATGCTTTATGGCATAGCTCTACCATCTTTTAGAACTTCCCTCCCTGCAAATTTATTAAACAAAAGGAGATCTTGTGTAAGAATTCGAATTCAAGTTGGTCTTACGATCCATTCTAGTTTATAGCTTCTACTGCTTATGCCCATAATTAACGTTTTCTGTCATGTAGGGACTGGTGTATATATATATAGACATTTCTCTGATAAAGCAATATAATTTTGCTGACCCATAAGATATATTTTTGGAGAAAATTTTTAAATTTTTTTTTAATTTTTGGTTATCAAATTCTTTAATACAAACCTAAAAATTGTATCATAACACTGTAGAAAAAAAAAGTTTTTCCATGAATAATTAATTAGATGCAAAATTTTTAAGAAGAGCACAGACTGTTTTAAAGGCTAAATTTGGCTCAAGAATGTTGATTCAAGTAGTTTTTTCGTGACAAGAGTGCAAGGGGGACTCTCGTGTATGAAAATTTGATCTTTATTTTTCTTTTCACTCTTTACTTTTAAAGCCTGCTCTCAACCTTTTTTGAAAGCCTGTTCTTAAATGTTAATTTTAGAAGTTACTCTAAATCTAATATTTGGTGAGTATATATTTTAAAAAGTATTATAATATTATGGAAAGATATTCAATAAAGATATCGGAAAACCTTGTAATAATGATGTTATTTTTTTATATATATTATTGTAACCTGTATTTGTTCAAGTGAATTTACGAGTACATTTAATAATTTAAACAGTTCTAATAATATATGTATCTTTTAACTAAGAAAATAATATTTATATGCGATGGATTAACTAATATAAGATGTATGAATCTCACACACACACACACACACATATATATCAACATAGTTGTAGAATATGATGAATTAAAAAAAAAAAAAAACCTCACTTTCTAAACTTATGATTCATCAAAATTTTTTTAAATAATTATTAAATTTTATGGCTTAACATAGAATATTAGAGTTTTTAGTCTTGTCAACTTTTCTCACAATTTTATTAAGATAACTAATATATTATAGAACTTGTATTAATGTTAAAAAGACAATATTATAACTATATGCACCATAGCTGACATCCTGTAAAAATATGTTTTTTTCTTTTGGCCAATCCATAAACATATGTAGTTAATCAAATGATTTATTCTGAGTATGATATCTATATTAATTTCTTAATTCATAATAATTTAAGAAAATCATATCCCACAAATTTCTTGTGTTTTCATAGATTTTCTTTGTTATTTATATAATAGATAGATTGATATTGTAATTTCCAATATGTACTTTTTAAAAAAATCAAACTAACTGTATTTGCTACTTATACATCTTTGATCAAAAGCATTTTTTTATCAAATAGTGAAAGGATAAATTTAGTGCAGCTTTTAAGTGGTTTTTTATCTAGTTTTTAAATAAAAACATGATAAGTAAATTTTTTTATAACTTAATAATATATAATTGGATCTTTAAGAAAAAACTTCATATATTTTATTTTTATTAAACAATTATGATAACATGGATATATCGCCAAAGTTTGTTCTTGCAACAATCAACCTATTTGTCATGAAATGACATAACTTGACGATTTTTGAATTGTCAGGCAAGTAATGGGTTTCACTATCTTCTTTGTGTTTCCATGGTTGGGTTAGGCTTGAATTACTGAGAGCATATATATATTGAACTCTGGTAAGAAAAGAAAAGAAAAATCCAAAAACAAAGTATTTGGATTCTAAATTAAGATAGATGCGTTGTCAACATTTCTTATAACGATATAAGCTCTCTCATGAAGTTCCTTCATGGTCAAGTTGCGGAAGGCATTGTTGCATGCAGCTATAAACGTGATAACAATGCACGTTCATGCTATAAAGGAACATATATAGCCTTTGAATCCTTACAGTGCTTCCTGCATCAAGATGCATGGTCTTTGTTTCTTGTAACGAAAAGCTCTTTTCATGAAGCTCCTTCATAGTCAGGTTGCACAATGCATTGCTGCATTTGCTCCAACTATACGTGAGAACCGTCCATGTTCGTGCTGGGAAGTAACATGGCCTTCCAAAGGAATATGGATGGAAGGATCTGTTTTTAAATATGGTACAATCCAAGAGTCTATTGTTTGAATTTCAAAATATATGGTGACTCTGTTACAAAAAAGTCAAACTATATGAGGTGTTTAAATATTTTTTTTTTCTCTTCTATACTATAAGTATCTTACACTATTATTATTTTTTTAAAAAAATATATTACTCAATATATTAAAATTATTTAAGTGCAACAAAAGAATTTAAAGTTTTTATATACCAGAAAGCGTTAAAAAAATAATTTGATTCCTATAATTTGTTTGAATTTTTAATTTAATCTTCATATACTATTATTTTATTTTTAACTAATGCTCTGTTATTAAGATTTATCATAACACTATCATCAAAATTTAGGGATTAGGATCCTCTATTGTGTTGTTGGCATAGAGCAGCGCAATATATTTAGCCTTTTTTTTTTTTTCTGGCACAAGCAGATCCAGCCGTGCATTTTATTTTATTTTATTTTAGTTCTTTTTTATTTTAAAAGAAGTAAAATATAAAATAAAAATAAATTTTCAATTTCTACTAGATAAACATTAGGTTATAAATATTAAAAGAATAATTTAAAAGATGTCTATTTGATGAAAGTTAAACGATTGTAATCATCCTATTATATTTTACTTTCTTCAAAAATTAAAAAAAAAAGAATAAAAAAAAATAGACAGTTAGATTTACTTGTAAAAAAAATAAATAGTTAGATCGTTGTGCTGGATCCTAATTCTAAACTTTAACTAGGGGAATATAAATGTGCCACAAGCCATAATACTAAAATAGACTGATTATTCTCACCAAGGGTAGCTGAGTTGGCACCTTGACAGTGTGGTGGAAGAAAAAGAAAAAGAACAAATGTTGGGATCTAGTATTATTATTATTTTTAGAAAATCTATTAATCAATATATTCAAATTATTTAAATGCAACAAAAAATTAAAAGTATTTTATATACCAAAAATAGTTAAAAAATAATTTGATTCCTATAATTTGTTTGAATTTTTAATTTAATCTTCATACTTATTTTTCTTTCTCAAATGATTTTTTATACTATTATTTTATTTTTAACTAATGCTCTGTTATTAATATTCATCATAACACTATTATGAAATTTAGGGATAGGATCCTCTATTGTGTTATTGGCACACTAGCACAGCAAATCTAGCCATTTAATTTAATCTTTTTGGTACAAGTAGATCCAGCCATCTATTTTTTATTTTTTATTTTAAAGCTTTTCTTTATTGTAAAAGAAGAAAAATATAAAATAAAAATAATTTTTCATATTTTAGATATAAAAATAATAATTTAAAAGATATCTACTTTGTAAAAGTTAAATGATTATTTTTATCTCATTGTATTTTACTTTCTTCAAAAAAAAAAAAAAGAATCAAAATAAAAGAAAATTGAAATAAAAAAAGTAAACAGCTGGATTTACTTGTTAAAAAAAAAAAAGCTACATCATCTGTGATATGACTAGTATACTGTTTGTTTGGCCGTTGTTATTAAAGTTATCAGTTCCTAAATACTTTCTTATTGATTCCTAACGGTCTGGGGATTTCGTGCTCTTAATTGAAAGTTGGGTGTGCAACATGTCTGCACTTTGAAAGATATTTTAAAATAATATCTTTTTGTGAAGATATTTTTTTATATAATATAATATAATATTATAATTTCATTTTTAATATGACATTTAAAATAATTAATTTAATTTTAAGCTTTAATATAAAACTAATTTTGTTAATATAGTAATAAAGATAATTAAATACTTTTTTTAAAAAAAATTAGTATATATTTTTAAAAATATTATATAATACTTTGTTTATTTTAGCTTTTAGCTTAAGTAAAGCAATCCAATTGCTTTTCTGTGTTGCAAGTAAAGAATCAAACCAATCACTTAGCTTTTAGCTTAAGTAAAGCAATCCAATTGCTTTTCTGTGTTGCAAGTAAAGAATCAAACCAATCACTGAGAGGAGGTTAAAAAAAATCAGTAAATTATATAAATCTTGTTTAACTTGTGGTAATATTACAATATTTTTTAATTTTTAAAAAATATATAAAATTTTTGAAATAAAAAATAAATTATATAAACCTTTCTTAAACTTTATTAAATTTATACATACATTTTTAAAAAATATATATATATATAATTTGTTTAAATAAAGAGTAAATTACATATACCTTTCTTTCTTTAAATTACATAATTTTGTTTAATTTTTAAAAGAAGTTTATGTATATTTTAAAAATAAAAAAGAATTTTATGTAATTTATTTTTTGTGTTAAGAGAGATTTGCACTTATTTTAAAAATAAAGAATATATTTGTATAATTTTATCAAAATTAAAAAAAATTGTATATATATATATTTTAATAAAATTTAAGAATATTTATATAATTGACTCTTGAAAAAAAATACGAAAACGAAAGATAAGAAGCATTGGATGTGTTGAAGTTCCTTTAGATAGCTTCACCCAAAAGAGAAAAAAAAAAAAAAAAAAGCATGGGACGTGGGTCTCGCTGCTACCTCTTGAGCAAGGAGTCATAATATTATTTGAGAAAATTTTACTTAAAAATTATAATTTCATAAAAATGATATTAAATTATTTTAAAAAGCTAAAAAATTAAATTATTATTAGTGTTTTTTAAATTTATCATTTATATTTTTTTAAATTTAACTTAAATTTTGTTAATATTAAAAAGGCTTTTAAATTTATTATTATTTCTAAATAAAAATATCTTTGTAAAATCAAAATATCTGTTACAGTGTGTTTGGATCGAGAGAAAAGTGAGGAGAAGGAGAGAGAGGGAGAGGAAAACTAAATTTTTCCTCATTTGATTCGGAGAGAAAACTGGGAAAAAGAAAAAAAATAGAGAGAAAAGTACGGTGGGTTCCAGCATTTTTTTTCTCGCCGAATATGGAGAGATTAGAGGGGAAAATAGGCGTGCCTATGTAAAATAATAAAAATATATATTTAATAATTTTTTTAAATATTTTAATTAGTTAATTAAAAAATTAATGTTATAATTAATTTTTATTATTAAATTAATTAATATATTTTACAAAATAATAATATTTTATAATATAAAAATTAATATATGATATATAATTTTTAAAAAATTATACATAATAAAAAAAAATTGCGACTGCAATGCAGTCGAACATATACGTCCGACTGTATTTTGGCCACAACATTATCCGACTATATTGCAGTTGGACACACACACACATATATATATATATACATATGCGTTGCCTGATCAGGCAACACATATATATATTATATTATATTATAATATAATATTTATGATATTTTATATTTAAATTAATTAATATATATTAAAATAATATTAATATTTATGATTTTAAAATAATAATTTATAAATATTTTTTATAAAATAAATTTAATTAATTTAAAGAATAAATATTTTTAAAATATTTTTAAAACTTAAATATATGTTTTTTATTAAAATTTTTTGTTTTATTCAAAAATAATTTTTTAACATTATTTAAATATTTTTAAAATTAATTTGTATATCTTTTATTATTCTTATTTTTTTAAAAAAATATATATGTAAAAATTTAAAATAATAATAAAATTATTATTATATTAAATTAATATATATATATATATATATTTTTATACATTTTTTCTTTCTTTATCTCTCCCTCCATCTAAACGTATGAGAAAAAAATATTTTTTTTTTTGTCCTTCTCTTCACTTTTCTCTCCCACTCTTTTTCTCTTTTCTCATCCAAACAAAGCGTTAAGGAGTCAACAGATAAGAAGCATGGAATGCGTGGTCGTTCCTTTTGATGGCTAGGAAAGTAAAAAAGCATGGAAGTGGGTTCCGCCACTACTTCTCCAGCAAGGAGTCATAATATTATCTTATTTGGAGGTTTCCTTTCAAGTCTTCTAAGTTGGGACCCATATGTACGGACTAGTACATGCTGATTCCTCGGTAGGCTTTTTCTTTTCTTTTTGGCAATCAAAAGTTTGGGTCGGGTACTTGTTGGTCTTTTCAGGTCAAGTTTGTCTAACTTCCGATCATAAATATTTAAATGCTTAGTTAGTTCGGTTTGATTTAAAATTAAAATTAAATTAAATTGAATAAATCAGTACTTAAACAATTGGGACTTATTTATTTGATTTTATATTTTGGTTGATTTAATTTATTTTCAATTCAATTTAGTTCAAATTTAATTTGATTAGATCCATATTTATATTTATGTAAATTCTGATTTATTCTTAAAAATTGACATTTCTAATTTTATTTTCAAATTCAAAGCATTGAAAATTTATTCATAATTAAGGTACAAAAAATTTAAGTGATACTTATTTGTTTTTAAATTTGTCAATAGATATATAAGCTACGTATATTATTTTAATTTACCTTAAAATTTAAATAAATAAAATGTAGATGTTGAAAATTTAAAAGCCCCTAACCTTTTTCTACCTACTATCTTATGACTGTAATTTAAAGTTTTGAAATAAAAATTAAGGAACATGAATTATTTAATATATAAAAAATTAAAAACATTTTGGTTTGTTACTCTTATAAACCAAAAATCCAACCAACTTAGTATGTCTTAACGCGGCAAAACTTGACTTGGACATTTTTTTTATTTTGTTTGATTTTAAATTAATTTAGTTTAATTTGATTGGTTTAATTTAATTAGTTTAATTTGGTTTTAAACTCTTCTACTTCTCATATTCTCAGAGATTATACAAAGTTAATCTAAAAAAAAAGATTAAATAATATTTTTTTATATGACAACAACAATATCCCTAAAATTCAAATCTTAATAATAAATGTAAAGAACATATTTCCTTAACAACCAAGCATTAATAATGTTTATTTTTGAAGGGTTGGAATGTTGTATTCCAATTAATGAGAAGATATTTTATAAAATGGTTGTCTTGTTCATTCTTGTCTCAACATACTTTTAAAATTTTGGAGTGAGTTTTAATTTTGTCCTAATTTTTTTATAATTTTAAATCACACACAAGATTTTGAGAGTTAAATTAAAAAAAAAAACTTAAGTATATCAAATATCTTTACACTTAAATATAAAATAATGTCATTTGATATAAGACTTTTCTGTGTGTCACCTTTCTTATACATTTTTTAAAAGATATTTTAATATTTTTCTATCAAATAATGCCATATAAATTGATAACAAAAACTATTCATGTAGCAAAAAAGATTCTTACCTCACATCCATGTCTCCGAAAATAACTTTACCTACCCCACCCTATCTGGTTGAAAAAAAAATTATGACCAAATTAAAAATAATTCCAAAGGCAAAGTTAAAAGGCGTCTTGCCTTAACAAATTATCATACATGATACATCCAAGGCGATCTCACTCGACCCGGAAAACTTGAAAGTTGCTCCGCTTGTAGGTAATGTTGGTTGGAACATGAGCCTAGATTATCTTACTTGTGAAAAAAAAAATTTTAAATAAATTTTAACTGTTTAGATTATCTAAAAAAAATAAATTACATTCAAAAAATAAATAATTTTTTTAAAATAATTTAAATGATTAAAATTTATATAAAATAATTTAAGTTTTCTTTGTCATAAGTTATTTGTTTGATATACAAAAAATTGAAGATAAAAAAAAAAAAATTATGAATAAAAATAATTTTTTATTTTTATTTTAAGAAATAATAAAAATAATAAAAATTAAATAATAATTATAAAAATATAATAATATTATACAAAATTTTTTATCTCTATTTTACTTTTCCTCGGACTATCGAACATGCCACAATCGTCGGAATCTATTGTCGTAATCTCCACCGATCTGCTCACACTCGTCGGAATCTATTGACCAATACCTTCTTGACTTGAATCCGCGTTGCAAACGCGCATTCCAATAAAAAGAGTGTGCCTTCGTCATCAGAAAACAACAGATAAAATATAAATTTTCAAATGAGAAAAAAGCAGCCTCTGTGCCTTCTTTAACGTCTTTATATTCTTTGGCAGCTTCCTTCGACGTGCCAAGGCCTGAGGAGTGAGGAGAAAAGCAGTGTGAATGATGGGTAGTGAGCAGTGAGAGTGCTGACTCAGGGGTTGACGAGTGAGGACCAAGAATTCCTCTTTCTTTCTCTCTGTCTCCGTGCTTGGATCTCTGTCTCGTGATTGCTTTGGTAAGACTCGGTTTCTATATCTTGATCTTCATTTTGCCTTTTGATGGATGATGAGTGATCACTAACTCAAACCTTCTACTGCTCTCCGCTTTGATTCATTCAAATTTGTGGTGCATGTTTGATTACTACTGTTTGCTGATACTAATGAGTTTGGTGAATTGTAGGGTGTAAACAACTTCGTAATTGCTTCAAGAGTGGGTAAGAGGGATTCGATTGAGAGTCTCTATTGAAGAATTATGTGCATACATCGTCCTGCTTTTTTTTTTTTTGTGACAAGGATATTACATTTCTGTCAAGTTTATCATTTGCGGCTTTACTTATTTGTTTATGATTGATTTGCGGTTCTTCTTTGTTTTCTTTGTTCCATGAATTCTTTTTAAAAGGTAAGGCTCCATCTAAGTTTGATTCTTTGTTTAGACTGCAAGATACAGTATCTTCAACTCAAGTGATTTGCTTTATAGGGGAAGGGGGATTGTTAGCTCTTTATCGAACTTGCAGATGATTTGGAGAGCTTTTCTCAACTAATGTACCCCCCCCCCCCCCGGTTTAAATGAGGAGGATATCTTGTCCTCCACCTTGTACTTCCTGTTTTGAATTATGTGCAAATATTGTTGGAGACAAGTGCTAGAATTTGCAACTTTAAAAGATAATATGCTTGTGTTATATTTGCTTTCGGACAAGATAGTCTTCTTGACTTCTTTTGTTAATCTGTATTTGGTGAAACTAAGATTAATTATGCCTCCGACTGAAAGATTCGGTCCTGCGTCATTTACTCTCTGTTGTGTGTATAAAGGGTTTTATTAATTTCTTTCTACCTGCTTTTTAATCTGCTTCATTGTGCAAAGCTGTTGGAACTGTAATTTACCCTCTATAATGTGTTGAGATGATTTAACCAATTTCTACCCGCTTTTTGTTCTGCTCCTTAGTGTACAAAGTAACTACATGTAATTGTGGTTCAATCCAAATCACAAACTGCTACTAACTCTCAATGCCATTTGATTTGGGAAATGAGGTAATAAGATTTATTTGCTATAGATATCATGAAAAGTTAGTTAAGCTAAGACTTTTATGATGCTATTACTATATATACCATCTATTTAATCATAGTTTTTAATTGTTTTATATTTAATTTTCTTTAGATTTTGAGTTAAAATGATCTTTGATATGATATCAAAGCCTTTATGATCAAGTGCTCTAAAGTTCAATTGTTGTTGCCTCCATCTTCTTTGTTAAAATTAGAGTAAATTAATATTTAGTCCTTGAAAGATTACTCTCTTCTCAATTTGGTTCTCCAAAGATAAAGCCTCTCAATTTAGTATTCCAAACATTTTTTTCTTATTCAAAATGGTCCTTCCATTAGGCAAAAACAGGATCCCATGTAGCCTTTATCTAATGATATGGACTTGCCCAAATTTCAACCCCTAAAACAACACTGTTTTGTGTCAGAGATAGATTTCAGTGCATTATAAGGCCACAAATGCGTCTTTGAGGGGCCATTTTGATTGGGGGAAAATGTTTATGGACTAAATTAAGGGCTTTATTTTTGGAAGACCAAATTGAGAGAGGAGTGATCTTTCAAAAACTAAATTTTCAAGTTACTCTTAAAATTAAGATTCAACAAAAGGTATGAAGGGCTTTTGCTTAATCCACACTTCAAGCTCAAGAGGCTTTCAAGTGAGTGGGCGTATTAGAGATTATAATAAAAATAAAACTATTAATGAACCTTCACTTAAAACTTTAAGTTTTTGAGTTGAATAGGTCCTTCACAAGCTTCAATGGTATATTCCTTTTTTTTTATTGTTTCTAGAACTTTAAATTCTTAGAGTTCCTAGTCCTTTGTACTTGTGAGACAGTATTTTCATATCACAAAAGGGTTGGCTTAAATTGCAATCCAGTTATTAGGATGGTCCACAAGTAAGTTGGCAGTTTCCTTTATAGTTTTGGGAAAGGGAAATCTATAGGGTGAGGGGGATTATCCAGTGAAATTCATAGTAAAATCAAAGGCACTTAAACACTGCAGTCTAAAGCTTGAATTTATTCTCCTAGACATGATTTCTTTATTTACCATCCATGTAACTCTCTGGTCTCTTAGAAGTTAAATTTCTAGGAAGAAGAATTATTTCCTTTTGGCAATTACATCTAACATCAGTAAATGTGGAATACATTCTCTAGATGATTAACTGTAAAACAAGTAGAAAATTGTATGATGTATTGTGACATTAGACTACTTTTTCTAGCGAAAAAGAAGCTTGTTTTATTTTTCTTCTTTTGATGTAATTGCTTTGGAGGTTGAGCTAACATCTGCAGTATACATTTTTGGAGGATTGCATTTTTGCTGCGACTGAACATAATATTTGAAGAAAAAAGTTGTTTTTCCTCCATCTGATAAGATAGTTGACATCATCTTTAACTTCCATAAAGACCCTATTTTAATTCAATTTCATTGATAAAATTAATATTCCAAAAACCGATTATTGTTACATAAAACCTAAGTTATAGGTTTTTGAAAGAGTTTTAACATTTTTTTCTATTACTTGTTATGATCTTTGGTCTAACACTTGTTTTAGAAAATATAAGGAATATCTTATCACGTATAAAAGTGAAAGGGTATTGTCTTAAATTGATTTCTTTTTTATAAAGAAATCAGATAGAAAACTTTGCATGGATTACAAAGTTATACCTAGATAGAGTTTAACTACTCAGCATAGAGTTTTAGTTATAAATATAAGAGTTAAGAGGAGAGTAAAAAGCAGAGGCGAAGATAGGGTGTTAAGAATTAAGTGGTGGCAACTAAAGGGGAATAAAAAAAAATTTTGTAGAGACAGATTGTAGAGAAAGGACCTTGGGAAATACAAGAAAGTGCTAACGATATGTGGAATGGAATGGCTAAAGAGATTAGAAAGGTGGCAAAGGAAATATTAAGTGAATTAAAAGGTTTTAGCCCTAGGGATAAAGATTTTTGGTGGTGGGATATAAGCGTACAATATAAGGTTAAAGTTAAAAGGGAGTGTTATAAAGTGTGGTCGTTATGTAAGAGTAATGAAAATTAAAAAAAATATAAGGTAGCTAAGAAAAACACTAAGAAGGCAGTGAGCGAAGCGAGAGTGAGAGCGAGTGCATTTAATTGGTTATACTAATCTTTAGGTACTAAAGTTAGAGAAAGAAGTATTTACAAGTTAGCTAAAAGTAGGGAAAGAAAGACAAGAGACATGGATCAAGTGAAATGCATCAAGGATGAAGTAGGAAAAGTGTTGGTCATGGAACAGGATATCAGAGAACAGTGGAAGGGTTATTTTCATAGGCTTTTTAATGAAGGGCACGAGATTTTATTGCAATAGGATAGGTTAAACACTAGAGAAGAAGATCAAAATCATACTTTTTATAGTAAAATTCGTGAGACACAGGTAAAAGAAGCATTAAAGGGAATGAAAAATGACAAAGCAGTTGGACCAGATAATATACCCATTGAAGTATGAAAGGGTTTAGGAGTGAAAGACATAAATTGGCTCACAAAGTTATTTAATGAAATTATGAGACCTAAGAGAATGTCAGACAAGTAGAGGAGAAATACTTTAATCCCTATTTATAAGAGTAAAAGAGATATTTAAAATTGTGCAAATTATAAAAGAATTAAGCTTATGAGCCACACTATGAAATTACGAAAAAGAGTAATTGAGCAGAGGTTAAGGAAAGAGACTCAAGTTACGAATAATCAATTTAGTTTTATGCTAAGAAAGTCAACTATGAAAACAATATACTTGTTGTGAAGATTAATAGAGAGATATCGGGAGAATCAAAGAGATTTACACATGGTGCTTATCGATTTAGAAAAAGCATATGATACAGTGCCAAGAGAGGTTCTATGAAAAGTTTTGAAGAAAAAAAGAGTTCATATAATTTATATTCGAACAATTCAAGATATGTATGATGAAGTTATAACTAGTGTAGTAACAAAAGGTAGATTTACGAAAAAATTTTAGATAACTATTGGTCTACATCAAAAGGTCAACTTTGAGCCCTTATCTTTTTACTTTAGTTTTGGATGTACTTACTGAATATATCCAAAAGCAGGTGCCTCAGTGCATGTTTTTTGCAGATAATATTGTCATAATTGAAGAATCAAGAAAGGAAATAAATGAAAAATTGGAGAGGTGGAGACTAGCTTTGGAAGCTTATGGATTTCATTTAAATAGAAGTAAAACGAAATATATGGAGTGTAAGTTTAATAAGAGACACACCACTTCTAGCGTAGAAGTAAATTAGAGAACATATCCTATCACAAGTTATACAATTTAAGTATTTTGGATTCATCATACAACATAACGAGAAAATAAAAGAAGATGTAAAACATAGATTCAAGCGAAGTGGATGAAATGGAGGAGTATTTCGAGTGTTATTTGTGATAGAAGAATATTACTCAAACTTAAGGGTAAATTCTACTGCAATAAGACTTGTAATGTTATATAAAACTAAGTGTTGGGTAATAAAAAATCAACAAGAGAATAAATTCAATATTGCATAGATGAGAATATTGCGTTGGATGAGTGGACACACTAGACGAGATAAGATTAGAAATGAATGCATTAGAAAGAAGGTAGAAGTCACACCTATTGTGGAAAAGATTATAGAATCGAGACTTAGATGGTTTAGTCATGTGGGGAGAAGACCTATAGAAGTCCTAGTTATGAGAGTAGATGAGATGGAGAATAGTCCAATAATTAGAGGGAGAGGAAGACAAAAAAAAACTATATGAGAAATTATTAATAGAGATTTAAATTTAAATAGTTTGTCTAAAAATATGATTTAGGATAGGTGTTTATGGCGTTAATTAATCTATGTAGCAAACGCCACTTAATGGAAAAAAGTTTTGTTATTGTTGTTGTTGTTGTTGTTATGATCTTTGGTCTACTGACACATGGACCTGCTCCCGGAACAAGGGTGGACAGTGAGATCACGTGTACCAAAACTTGTTGCCTTGTGTTTGCTGTTGCACTTACCAGATAACAGAAGTTGTTTTTCATGCGTTTTATTTAAATTATATTATAAAATGTCTCTATTTCATTATATTTTTATGGACAGTTAATCACAAGGTTCAAATAATTTTTGGAAACTATTAATATATACAATACAATTGCCTATTCAGATGTCATTTTTGTTTCTAAACCACTTTCTACCACACAAATCTGTATAGCACTTATTTCAACTGTTCAGATATGTTTGCATTTTCAAAATGCTTCAAGGATCATCATTGATCTTGTGGCACCAATGCACCTCAGACATGTGTATTTTGAATATGCGTGCAAAGTGCTAACTATGTATGGTATGACTATAATGGGCTCTTTTACTTTGCATATTTAAGTATATGTCTTAACACTCAAGAGACATAGCCTTTTCCATTATGGGTATGTTGGATTCTGACATTGTTCATTAGTTTTAATCTTATAAACATGTTGCAATGTCTATGCTTACTGCGGGAATTATAATGATATCCACGATAAGAACGTCATTGCAATTTTTTCTAAATCATTTATGACAGCCTGAGCTTATACTATGAATACATGTTCTGCTGGTTGGAGATATTTTCATCAAGAAGTGCTTATGACAGATTTGATAGTTCTAAGTCTTTTTCCACTTCTGGGGCATTATTCTGCAATAGCAACTAACGAATATTTCTTTTTGTTTCCCATGGCTCATCATGAAATACGCTAGAAAATTTAATCTGGATTTTATCTTTAATATACTCCTCTAGCAGAATAACGGCATAATATTTTTCTTTCAGTCCTTTTTGTGTTGGTTATTTATTTAATCTTCTCCTATCCAGGAAAATCTAAAGAGTTGGCATTTAGGATGGGTAAAACGATTGAGTTGTCTGGATTCCCTTCCGGTGTTTCTGTGTCCACGGTAAAGCCATTTGTGGAGCGGTATACTGGTGAAGGCACTGTCTATGCTATTAAGATAAGGCAAAGCAAAGGTCGGGCTCAAAAAGCATTTGCTATTATTCAATTTGAAGACGCAAAGAATGCTTCCTATATTACCTCCTTAGCTAACAAGACCTTACGGTATGGAAAATTCTATCTAAAGGCTCGGGCGCTGGAAAAAGATACTGTTCCTAAGCCAAGGACTTTTTTACATAGCTTGGAGGATGTGAAACTGTATTTTGGCTGTCAGATCTCAAAGGAAAGATTCTATATTTTATGGAAAGGGGTGAGTAAGGTAGTAAACTTTGGGATTGGAATGAGAAAGTTACGGTTCCTTCTGTCCTATAAAGAGGTGCAATATAAACTTGAGCTTTCCTATGAGAACATTTGGCAGATTGAGCTGCATCGTCCACGTGGTGAAATTGCAGAGTATATTCTGATTCAGGTTGTTAAATATAACTTGTTTGTGAGGATTTGAATTTTGAAAGCATATACTTCATTTTCTTGTACTCTTCACGGTAGATGTAAAAATAGGGTTACAACCAAAGTGATAGTTGCAAAGAACACCAACCAAATTATGATAGAAGCAGGCCGCTTGGGTTGCTGCACTTGAGTGGTAAGGGTGGGGTAAGGTTTGGGTAGAAGTCAAAAGTTTATTTTCTTGTATGCCAAAAAATTATGGTGAAAGAGAACTAATAGATTTAAAGTAATAACTGGAAAATAAAATATAAAACTTCTGGATCTTCTGATTTTTAATATATCACAAAATGAAGAAAGAAAGGAATAAAAACTGATTTAAAGAATTCTGCATGATAAAATTTAATAGATAGTGGTTAATAAATACTGTTCCATGAGATCAACCTCACTATTTTTGAAGCTGAATGCATAGAAATCTTACTTTTTTTTACTTCAATGGAATATACTTTTTCTAGCTGCATACACACACACAAGTGTGTGTACATACATATATACATACAAATATATATATATGTATGTATGTATGTATATCTTGTGCAAGATGCATCTCATTTATAATAGTTGGATGAATGATAATGAATGTGTTGCATTATCATTTTAATTTACCTTTGCACGGTATATCTTGATTGGTATGATTTTAACTTTTAATGCATCAGTTAGGTGCAAGGTTTTTATTATGCTTTAGTTTAGAAGAGTAAGGTACACTTATTGGAAAAGCAATACCTAGATTTTTCATGGTTAGATATTTCAGCTTCACGACCGGTTATTTATAGTTCTTTGAGTCACTTAAGTGCATCAGCATCACTACCAAACAACTTCAGATTTGATTCCATAGGTGTCTTGCAAGGTTTAGAACCCAATAGTCATGTTTCATCAAGTAAATCTAGTACATACTTCCTTTCCATCGTGAAAGGAGAATACCTCTCTTTGACTGCATTACTTCAATGCCCAACAAAAATATGCAATCACTTAGATTTTTTGTTTGGGGTTGGTTTTGGAGGAAGCCTCTCAGATTATGCATACCTTTCACTGCCTGTCATGAGGGTGAAGTACATTCTACTAATGCTAGGAAAACATAAGGCCAGCCCTTGAAGCACATATAACGGTCCACAATAATGCTTGTGAGAATTAGTGCAAGCTTATATTCTCTGGATTGTTGGTGAAACCTAATTTTTTCGTTCATGAAGGTGGGGTCTTGTTAATTCATGTGATTGCCTGTGTTGTGTAATTGCATATTTCTGTAATATGCATTCTTCTGCACTCATGACATCAGATGAATCTTGTATAATGATCAATTTCTCTTCAATTGTTAGTTACTTGGTGTTCCTCGAGTATTTGAGAAAGATGTTCGTACTTCAGGAAGTGTATTTGAAGATCCTTTTCTCAACTATTGTAAAGATACCTCTGATGATCAATGGATCCGGGCAATAGATTTCACTCCTTCTGGTTGTATTGGGCAATCCTCTACTATATGCTTGGAGCTTCCTTCTGGTGAACATCTTCCAAATTTCAGGGAAAACTTTGCTTATTATAAGGAAAGTGAGAGGAAATACACCTTAGAGGAAGGAATTCCTTTTTCTAGCAATTTGGATCTAGTTCCCATTGTTGCTCCTCCTCGAGGAATTGAAATACCATATGACATCCTGTTTAAAGTTAACTCATTGCTTCAGCACGGTTGTCTTGCGGGTCCAGCGCTTGATGTTGGCTTCTATCGTTTGATTGATCCACATAGAATGGACCGTGCTTTCATTGAACATGCTTTAGAGAAAATGTATTATTCAAAAGAATTCTGTTTTGAACCCTCAAGGTGGATGATTGAGCAGTATAGAAAGTACTCTGCATCAAAGTATCCTTCCCGGTCACCTGCCATACCCTTAGATAATGGCTTGGTATATGTTCGCAGGGTTCAGATTACCCCTTGTAAAGTGTATTTCTGTGGCCCAGAGGTCAATGTCTCAAATCGTGTCCTCCGCCAATTCCATGAGTTCATTGATAACTTTATACGTGTTTCATTTGTTGACGAGGAGTTGGATAAACTGTTTTCAACAGATTTATCTCCGCGTACATCTTCTATCGAGCAAAGAAAAACTGAGCTCTATACAAGAATTCTCTCTATTCTTAGAAATGGCATTGTAATTGGTGATAAGAAGTTTGAATTTCTAGCATTCTCATCAAGTCAATTGCGGGAGAATTCTTTATGGATGTTTGCTCCTACAAGATTTGGACTCAATGCCACTGCCATAAGAAAGTGGATGGGAAATTTTCACGAGATTAGAAACGTGGCTAAATATGCTGCTAGACTGGGGCAATCTTTTGGTTCATCTACTGAAACATTAAGTGTTGACCAGGGTGAAATTGAAAAGATTCCTGATGTGGAGGTTAGACACAGTGGAATTAACCATGTTTTTTCTGACGGAATTGGGAAGATATCTGCTGAATTTGCCAGGAAAGTGGCTATAAAATGTGGCCATAAATCATCCACTCCATCTGCCTTTCAGATTCGATATGGTGGGTACAAAGGAGTTGTGGCTGTTGACCCAACATCATCAGTGAAATTGTCACTGAGGAAGAGCATGCTCAAATATGAATCGGATAATACAAAACTAGATGTCTTGGCATGTAGTAAATTTCAGCCTTGTTATCTGAATCGGCAGTTAATTACTCTCTTGTCTACTCTTGGTGTTAAGGATCATGTTTTTGAGAAAAGACAGAAAGAAGCTATAAATCAACTGAACTCTATACTAACAGATTCATTAAGGGCACAGGAGGCTCTGGACTTGATGTCTGCTGGGGAGATATCTAATATTCTGAAGGAGATGCTGATTTGCGGCTATAAGCCTGATGCTGAACCTTTTCTTTCAATGATGCTGCAAACATTTAGGGCATCAAAACTGTTGGAATTGCGACGCAAAACCAGAATTGTTGTTCCAAATGGAAGAGCAATGATGGGATGTCTAGATGAAACAAGAACCTTGGAATATGGTCAAGTATTTGTGCAATATTCTAATAACAGGTTCCCGCAGCTGTCTAATGATTCTGTTGTGTATGGCTCTGAGAAGCCTTACATAGTTACAGGTAAGGTAGTTGTTGCCAAAAACCCATGCTTGCATCCAGGTGATGTGCGCGTTTTGGCGGCTGTTAATGTACCAGCTCTGCATCACATGGTCGATTGTGTTGTTTTTCCTCAAAAAGGATTCAGGTAAGTTTATTTTCTTGTATTTCTATTATTTTACATGGTTGAAGTTATTTTATAGGATCATATGTGGTCTAACATTTAAATTTTGTGTGAAATCCAAGGTCCTAGTCTCTAAAGTTTATACACAAATACTTGCCAAGTATTCATGAAATAATGAATATACAGTATTTATGCGTGTTCACTGATGTGTAAATGCTTGCTTATGCTCCTAGTATACCTGCTTAGTGCAAGGAATACCGAGAAGAGAGAGAGAGAGAAGATAGAGGAATGTGTGAAAATATGAATTCAATCAACAACACGATGCAATGCTTCCTTCTCTTGCTTATAACTGTAAGAGAGAGAACTAGTGGTTGGTAACAGCTGTAACTAGCTGAAACTAAGCTAACTGCTTCAGTTATTTATTCTATCACTATTATTCTATTATGACTCTTTAACACGTAACAATTTGAAGACAGCAACACCAGAGGGGAGATTAGCATTATCCTGCTGTATTGTTTAATTAGCAAATCTATATCCAAACGGGTGGGACTTGAGGGATTGCATTTAGCATGACTATTTCCCTTGAACGTCCATTATGTTTGCCAGCCTCATGTATAATTGTGTATTAAAATTATTCTCATGTAGTTATGTGTTACCTGTCCCCTGCAACTAACATACATTCTATAATTGCAAATTACTTCATTGCTTTCTTCTGCTTTCCATAAGCAAATGTCAAATACCATTGTTTCATGTAAGATTGCTTAGACAATAGATGGAAGCTCCGTCTGCATTATGTATCT
Organism: Erythrophleum ivorense; assembly: GCA_026724425.1. Classification (NCBI taxonomy): domain Eukaryota; kingdom Viridiplantae; phylum Streptophyta; class Magnoliopsida; order Fabales; family Fabaceae; genus Erythrophleum; species Erythrophleum ivorense. The sequence goes on from JAIUCV010000009.1 coordinate 49,994,083, forward strand.
TTTATAACTTAAGAGATTAAATGTTTGAATTTTTTCTTTAGTCTGTTAAGATGCTACTTTCAAGGTTGGTAAGTCTCATGGTAAAACATTTAAATTTTAAGTATCATATCTGTCATAATCGTGGCAAGAATCCCCTTTAAGATTGAACTTGCAATGCAATTGAATTTATGTGAGCCTGTATATGATCTAGTATAGTTATTTCTGTTTCTGCCTGGCTATATTTCTCGAGCACTTGTAAGCTGCAAATCACAGTGGTTATTTCAAACGTGATGTGATGTAGGTAGGATATATATGTATGTGGGTATGACTTCTTCAGATATACATGTGATTAAAATATTTCTATTCTTCTATATTTGCTGTCTTATTTACACATAGGCATATACCTGACCTGTTTTGCAACTTTCAATTCATGTTGAAACATATCCAAAGAATTAGGATTAGATCATATTGTAAATTGCTTCATTTAATCAGACTTTGAAGAGCGAGATTTTGTTATTAAGAAAGTTATTTGTCAATGAATTCTCTAGTAAATCGATATGTTTCTTTTGATTAATTGTCATGTGTATTCAATTTTCCTTTTGTAACGATAACTGATTTTCAATATAAGACCTCATCCAAATGAGTGTTCGGGAAGTGATCTGGATGGAGACATCTACTTTGTTTGTTGGGACCCTGAATTAATTCCACCTCGCCAAATCCAACCAATGGATTATACTCCGGCTCCAAGTATGCAATTGGATCATGATGTCATGATAGAGGTATTGTTCTTTTGGAAAATGACATCTGCAAGTCATATTTTGCATATTTTATTTTATATTTTTGTGGTAGTAGAATTATGTTTTTATTAGACATAATCTTCTGAGATGTTTGACATGCTGTCCTCTTTTTTTTGGGCCAAGTGACATGCTGTCCTCTCACTGTCATTATATCATGACAATTTTTCTATGATTACATTGAAATTGGTCATGTTGAATGAATCCATATTGAATCATTTTTCCAATTATCCTCTCATCTCCAACACTGCAAAGAATGCATCACCATTAGCGGAGACTATACTCCCCTTGAAATTCAGTTGTCTTAAATTTTCTGGAGCTTTTTCTATTTTGGAAGATCCAAATTTACCAATTTCCACTGTCAGGTTTGAATGATTCATATCTCTCATGATCCCTCTTCTATATTTCTCTTTTCATTTCCATTGTCATTTAAAGTAATTTCTCAACCAGCCTTAATTTGAGTTCTGTCCGCAGGTTCCTCCAAACCTTTGCTTTTAGATCCACTTATCCCCCCCTTTTTTTTATAATTGAAGAAAGTGTAAACTAATGCATAACCTTATTAGATGCTCGCTTTCTCTGGTGCAGGAGGTTGAGGAGTATTTTGTCAACTACATAGTCAATGACAGTCTAGGAATAATTGCCAATGCGCACACTGTCTTTGCAGATAGAGAGCTCTTGAAAGCAATGGCTGAACCATGTATTCAGCTTGCAAAGCTATTCTCGATTGCAGTCGACTTTCCAAAAACTGGTGTACCTGCTGTTATACCTCATGAACTTTATGTCAAAGAATATCCAGACTTCATGGAGAAGCCTGATAAACCCACCTATGAATCTGTCAATGTCATCGGAAAGCTTTTTAGGGAAGTGAAAGAAATTGCACCAGAAGCTAGGTCTACTCCAGCCTTCACTCAGGAAGTGGCTAGACGGTCGTATGACTCTGATATGGAAGTAGATGGCTTTATGGATTATGTTGATGATGCTTTCTATCACAAAAGCAACTATGACTACAAGTTGGGGAATTTGATGGATTACTACGGGATCAAGACTGAGGCCGAAATCCTGAGCGGGAACATTATGAGAATGTCTAAATCTTTCACAAAAAGAAGGGATGCGGAAGCAATTAACATGGCTGTAAGGTCCCTAAGAAAAGAAGCTCGGACCTGGTTCAATAGCGGTGGAAGTGCCGGAGATTCTGGGGATGACAATCTGAAAGCAAAAGCATCTGCTTGGTACCATGTTACTTATCATCCAAGTTATTGGGGTTGCTACAATGAAGGTTTGGATCGGGATCACTTTCTAAGCTTCGCATGGTGTGTTTATGATAAGCTTGTCACCATCAAGAAGGAGAAAGCCAGCATTAGAAGGTCTCTTCAACTTTCTTCCGTGGAACGCAGGTTCAGTCGTGGGCTGCATTTGTACTGACAACTTGTACTTCGTGCATTTTATCACGGTGGATCTGCAGTAGCTTGAGTGTTCGCGTAAATTTTATAGCAAGATCAGAATATAACTTGAATGTAACCTTAACTGGACTTAAAAAAGTATTTTATATCCACTATGATCTCTGTAAATATGTCTAGTGGATGTTGTTCGTGCTAATATATAGCTTGTCTATGGTTTCCTTTCTATATTTTTGAATCCTCATTTCTTAACTCGTGAAGCTCAAAATAATTGATGGTTTTGTGAACGAGTAATACCATTGAAAATTAGGGTCAATGCATGCGCATATGCATTATAGTTACAAGGGGTGGTTAGCATGCCATTCTAGCCATCAGTGAGGAGGGTGACTCGTTACTAGAAATCTTGAAATACAAGAATGAAAGCACATAAAGAGAACAAACGATAACAACAGCTTAAGCGTGATGGAGTTAAGGAGGAATAAAAAAAAAAAAAGGGTAAACTTTCTTCTGGATGGCTTAATTACACATTTCGTCTTTTTATTATTAAAATTTATATTACAGTTAAAATTTATGTTGATCAAAATACGTACTAAAACTTTTTATTTTAGTTTATTGATTGTGTTAGAAATAATAAACTTAATTTACACTGAAGTTTTATAACAATTATAACAATTTTTATGTTGATTAAATGTATATGTAATACATATGTTATTCTTAAAGTAAAATATTAATTATTTTTAATTTGTTAGATTTCTTAAAAAATTATTTTATGAATACATTCTTTTGTAATAATTATTTATTTTTTGTTGAATAAACTTAAAGTTTACTAAATTTATAAAAGATATTTTACCCTACTTTTTCCCTCTTAGATCAATAGTTTCGTTTTGGAACCTGTTTGGGATTGCTGTAGATTTATATTTATTTTGAAACTATTTCTTTTTATATGAAGTTTCTTAAAAAAAATTGTGGAAGAAAAATAATTTAATTTAACAAAATTATTTACTTTTATGAATATTATAATGTTTTGCAAATCTTTTAAAAGAATTGCTTTTTTGTACCATTCAATTACTTAAAAGGGCTGTATTTCAGATAGTAGGTAAAAATTGTTAAATATAATTATAGTAATGGATAATTTTGGTAGAAGTTCTAATTTTTTGCTTTCTTTCCATAGCGAGAAAAAAAAATACTTTTGCTATCAATAAAAAATAACTTCTTCTTTTTTCTAGCGTTTGTGACAAATGTCTCATTTTGGGTAGAAGTTTTAATTTTTTGATTTCTTTCCATAACCCAAAAAAAAAAATGCTTGTGCTATCAATAAAAAATAACTTATTTTTTTCTAACATTTGTGCCAAATGTCTCATTTAATCAAAATAATTTTTTTCTTCAAAAAATAAGCAGGTTATGACCTAGTTAGTATACAAAGAGAAATCAATTTCCTTTTCAATCCACGAAAAATAAGATATATAATATCTATTATGTTTTTGTTATCGTTACTTAATATTATATATCTTCTATTTTATTATATTTTTTTATTCAAAAGTACAAGTATTTTTTTTTTCGTACCTAACATTCTAAAGAATAACCGTCGGTTATTTTTTAGCCAAATAGGTTAGAAGTGAAAATTGGTTCTGGTGGCTGGTGGGTTTTGCAAAAATGGGTTGCTTTGGGCTTCTGGCAACCGCGGGGCTATCGCGTAATGAGTCTGTCTAAGAAAATAAATGCAAGTATAGTACAGGAAGATAGAAAAATCTTAATTAGCTAGTGACTACTCGGCTTTGAATATTATATAGAATTTTCAAGAAAAAAAATGTTTTATATTAGAACACATACACCTCGTTTGGAATATTGGAAGAAAATGGGGTGAAAGTTTGGTTACGAGGGACAAAAATGGAGTTAAAGAGAAAACCAACATCAGATTTCTAGAATATTTCTAAACTAATTAAAAAAAGGTTAATTCTATTGTGTTAATTTATATTCTATTGGTATAATTATTGGTAACGTCTTTTTGTTGTGTTTGTAACATTTTTTTTCAAAATAGTTGTAACGTCTCTTCAATATATTAGCAACTAAGCACGCCATGTAAGTGTTGGTTGTATTGGTAATTTGTTCCCTAGGTATTGAAAAGGTCTTATCAATAAGTTGATAATCAGTTGTTACAAGCGTCTCAAGAGTTGATAACATTAAGTAATGTGAATTTTACCCAGTTATCAACATATTAAAAAGAAATTACTAATACTTTGAAAAAAAAACATTACCAACAATATTTATATCAATACACATAAAACATAAATTTATACCATAAGATCTATTGTAAAAGAAAAAATTATCATTCTCATATCATTTCAATAGATTCGACTATATGGATAAATAGTTACATATATATATATATATATATATTCCTACCTTTCTCTTATCATTTCTAGCTACTTTATTTTTGTCATAGTGTCAATGTTGAGTGTTTGGAGGAGATGGAATATAAAGGAAAGAAAAGAAAAGGGAAAGGGGGGAATAGAAGGGAAGTTACTTTTCTCTTGTTTGGATATTTAAGTAAGGAGAGGAAGGGAAACTATTTTTCTATTGTTTGGAAGTTAAGTGAAGGTAGATGGAATAAAATAATTTTAAAATCAAAATTCTATTCATGATTGTGGTTAACTTGATTTTTATTGGTAGTTCTTTTATTCTATTTTATATTTTTTCTATTATTAAGGAAACATATTTAGATAATCCAAATAGCCTTCCTTTAGACTAAACATTGTAGTTGATAAAGGAGTATTATGATCCCTTGATTTCTTTTAATCTTTTTTATTTTGGGCATTGAGGACACTACATGTTTTTTTAGTTTAGAGGAGTGGATTAAAATAGAAACTCAAATTTTCTTATGGAATCTCAAGATAGGGAATAAATTTCTTGCTTGGGCCATCTCAAATAATTGATTTTTTGAATTTATCATCATGAAGTTGCCTTAACTTTTTTAACTTTTCTATTTTAACCATTTTGATTTTTGACTTAATTATTAAGTTTGCTTGATTTCCATATGAGTATTTTTTCTTATATATAAAATTCTAACATTTTCCTGCATGTTCTAAAATCAAGTTTTATGTAGAGTGTCGATAATGACTCTACTTCGCTCTCTTAGGCCACCAAAGAAAAATAAATAAGTAAAAATAAAATTTGTGATAGAATGTAAAACACACTCATAAAAATAGTCCAAAAGTATGAGTAGCCTTTATATTGTTAGCTTGCTTGTTGTATCAAGAAAAAGAAAAATTGGAAAAATATTTTTTTAATACTTATATGGACTTCTTGCATAACTTTGATAATAGAATTGAAAAGTTAATGGTTAATCGGAAAAATCTGAGGATTTTGTTAATTCCATGGTGAGGAATTACAAATGACACACATTTTTATTAGGCCCAAGTTTCATTTGTTTTTCTTTACTTTACTCGAGGACAGCAAAAATTTAAGTCTGGCAAAATTTGATAAGTATAAAATTTATGTATTTTCATCACTTTAAAATTGATTAAGTGAAGCTGATTAAATTGATTTTAACATGACTTGTATGTATTTTTATTGAGATGTTTCTTAAATATTTGAGAAGTAATTTTAGAGTTAAAATTGAGTTCTAACATGTCCAAGATGGTTTTCATACCTTCTAACATAGAACTATGGTAAAAATAAACAAAAAGATAGAAAATTAAGATCCAACACACTAAAGGTGCGCTAGATACATGAATTTCATATTGTAAAATGCCTAGGTTGTGTTGAAGAGACAAAGAACACACTAAGGGCATGTTCAAGAAGGAATGCATAGAAAACTGACTTATTTTTATATTTTTAATATATTTTTGAAAAATTCTTAATACCTTAGGTAACTCTACATTTGAAGTGTTTAAATAGAGGTCTAAGGGGCTTAGAATGGATACGTTGCGATCAAAGAAGAAATCTAAAATTCTAAAAGATGCTTTGGAGATTTCAAAAATCTACTTGCAATAGCTATACCAATAACCATATTTTTTCCTTCCCTTTTGTTTTCTACTTTTTGTTTATGAGTTTATTTTCTTTTATATTTAAAATGTTGATTTGAAACATGGGTAGCTAAATTCCATGTTCTAGGCTTATATGGACCTATGATCTAAATAGGTTTAATTCAGGATTTTTGTTTAAAGTTTTTATTTGAATTAATCTATTACTCCATTTTAAATTTTTTATGAATGCATGATCATCATTTTTCTTGATTTACTGTGAGAGAACTAAGAAGTTAATTGCAATAATAAATTGTTAGGCAGTAAACTTAGGGAATGAATTTTATAAAAATATAAATTAAACTTAAACATTAAAAAACTTATGCATATTTTGTCGCTATTCACAAGGATATATTTTAAATTTTTGAGCTTAATGGGTTATTGTGTTAGGTTAAGATTGCAAGAGTAAATTTCATATCTTGAGAAAAATTAGAGAATTATTATTAACCCATGTAGTTACTTATACATAAATTTATTCTTAATTAGGCTTAGGAGGTAAATAGTGGATTCTAAACTTTGGAGTTCTCATTGATAAAGTTAAATTCTTTGTTCCTTACATTAATCTAAATTGGTACTTTTAGTTTGGTAATTAAAATTAGTTTAACAAGTAATCAATTAGAAATTGCTCCCTTTTAGATAATAAGAGTAATTTAATTGAATTAGTATTTAGTTAACTTTTCTTGTGGAACGATTTTAGATTCACTTTTATATTACTTGTTTAATTCGTATATTTGTGAATTTTCACCAACAATCTCGTAGATGTTACATTGAAGCCATTAGAGAAGGATCAACTAATTGATTAAAGTGACTGTTGTGGCAATTATAGAAATGGATCTTCTCCAATTTCGAAGAAAAATAGACATAGTTTGTGAAATTCATTTCAATGATGAATTTTATTTGAATGATAAATTTCACTCGTTTATTTTTTTTTTTTAAATTGGCATCGTTAATTAAAAAAATTAAAATTATTTAAATTCAATCACATTACACAATCCTGTAAGGTCACCAAATGCTTTACTGCATGGCTCTACCATCTATTAGAACTTCACTTCATGGAAGTTTATTAAACAAAAGAAGATCTTGTGTAAGAATTCATACTCATATTGGTCTCATGATCCATTCTAATGTACAGCTTCTATTGCTTATGCCCACAATTAACGTTTTCTGTCATGCAGGGACTGGTATATATGTGTGTGTGTGTGTGTGTGTGTGTGTGTGTGTGGCCATTTCTCCAATAAAGTAAAGTAATATTTTGTTGACGTACAAGATTTATTTTTGGAGAAAACTGTAAAAAAATTTTTAATCATTTATTATCAAATTCTTTAATACAAGCCTAAAAATTGTATCATAACATCTTGAAGAAATTTTTTTTTCCATTAATAACTGAATAGATGCTTTAAGAAGATCACAAGATGTCTTTTAAAGGCTAAATTTGGTTCAAGAGTTTTGATTCAATTAGCATTTTCGAGACATGAGTGAAGAGGGATTTTCATGTATGAAAATTTGATCTTTTTTTTTTTTTTTTCACTCTTTGTTTTTAAAGCCTGCCCTCAACCTTTTTTAAAGACTTATTCTCGAATGCTAATTTTAGAAGTTACTCTAAAACTGATATTTGGTAAAAATAACTTAATATATATTTTTAAAAATCTTTATTTTTTTTCTCACTCTTTACTTTTAAATCATGCCCTCAACCTTTTTTAAAGGCCTATTCTTAAATGCTAATTTTAGAAGTCACTCTAAAACTGATATTTGGTAAAAATAACAATATATATTTTAAAAATTATTTGAATATTATGGAAAGATATTTAATAAAGTTGTTGGAAAACATTGTAATAATGTTGTCATTTTTTTATATATAATTTTAACCAGTATTTGTTCCAGTGAATTTACAAATACATTTTATATTAATAATTTAAACAGTTCCAATAATATATATATCTTTTAACTAAGAAAATAATATTTATATCTTATGCATTAAGTAATATAAAATGTATGAATCACATATATATCAACATATATAGTTGTAGAATATGATGAATAAAAATAATAGAAAAAAAAACTCACTTCCTAAATTAATGCTTCATCAAAAAATTTTAAATAATTATTAAATTTTATGGTTTAACATAGAATATTAGAGTTTTTAGTCTTGTCAACTTAACTCTCAAAATTTTTAGTAAATAACTAATATACTAGAGAACTTGTATTAATGTTATAAAAATAATATTATAACTGTATGCACCATAGCTAACATCCCTTAAAATTATATACTTTTTTTCCTGCCAATCCATAAACATATGTAGTTAATCAATGATTTTATTCTGAGTATGATGTCTATATTAATTTCTTAATTCATAGTAATTTAAGAAAATCATATCCACTAAATTTCTTGTGTTGTCATCGATTTTCTTTATTATTTATATAATAGATAGATTGATATTGTAATTTCCAATGTGTATTTTTTTTATCACAATAAATGTATTAGCTACTTGTATATCTTTAATCTAGAGCATTTTCTTATCAAATAGTGAAAGGATAAAATTTAGTGCAATTTTATGTGTTTTTTATCTTGTTTTTAAATAAAAACATGATAAGTAATTTTTTATAACTTAATAATATATAATTGGATCTTTTAAAAAAAAACTTTATATGTTATATTTTTATTAAAAAATTATGGTAACATGGACCTATTGCCAAAGTTTGTTCTAGCAGCAATAAACCTATTTGTAATGAAATGATATAACTTACCGATTCTTAGATTGTTAGGCAAGTAATGGGTTTCACCATCTTCTCTGTGTTTCCATGGTTAGGTTAGGCTTGAAGTACTGGGAGCATATATACATTGAACTCTGGTAAAAAAAATTATTCCAAAAACAAAGTATTTCGATTCTAAATTAAGATAGATGCATTGTCTTCATTTCTTATAATGCTATAAGCTTTCTCATGATGCTCCTTCATGGCTAGGTTGTGGATGGAATTATTGCTTGCGGCTATGAACGTAAGAATAAAGCACGTTCGTGCTGTAAAGGAACATATATGGCCATCGAATCCTTACGTTGCTTCCTGCATCAAGATGCATGGTCCCGTTTCTTATAGCGAAAAGCTCTTCTCATGAAGCTCCTTCATGGTCAGGTTGCACAAGACCCTATTGCATTTGCTGCAAGTATCTGTGAACGGTGCATGTTCGTGCTGGGAAGTAACATGGTCTTCCAATAGTATTTAATGGAAAATGGATGGAAGGATATGTTTTTGAATACGGTATAGTTTAAGAGTCTATTATTTGAATTTCAAAGTACATGGTGACTGTGTTACAAAAAAGTCAAAATATATGGGGTATTTATGTAATTTTTTTTCCTTCTATATTATAAGTACTTTGCACTACTATTATTTTTTAGAAACATCTATTAATCAAAATATTCAAATTATTTAAGTGCAAGGAAAATTAAGAAAAAGCTTTTTATATAACAAACAAAGTTAAAAAATCATTTGATTCGTATAATTTGTTGAACTTTTAATTTAATCTTTATATTTATTTTTCTTTCTCAAATGATTGTTTATACTATTATTTTATTTTTAACTAATGCTCTGTCATTAAAATTCATCATAACACTATCATCAAATTTAGAGATTAGGATCCTCTATTGTGTTGCTAGCACAGAGTAGCATAGTAGATCTAACCATTTATTTATTTATTTTTTTGTACAAGCATATCTATTCATCTATTTTTTTTATTTTAATGCTTTTTTAATTCTAAAAGAATTAAAAATATAAAATAAAAATAATTTTTTTAATTTCTACTAGATAGATATCAAGTTATAAATATTAAGAAAACATAATTTAAAAGATGTCAATATAGTGAAAGTTAAAAAGTTACTTTTATTGTGTTATATTTTATTTTCTATAAAAAAATCAAAATAAAAAAATAGACGGCTGGATCTCTTTATATATATATATATAAAAAAGGCTAAATCTGTTATGCTAGATCTAAATTCCAAGTTTAGAAGGGAATATAAATGTGCCACAAATCATAATGGCTTGTTTAGTATATAGAAAGATAAAGATGAAAAGAGAGAGAAAAAAAGTAATTTTATAAAAAAAAATATTTATAATAATTTTATTTTTAATAATTAATTAATTATTATAAAAAAATATTAAATAACGATTGAATAATAATTATAAAAATAAAATTTTTTTTTTTTAATTTTTCTTTTCCTCTCCGCTCTCCCTCCGCATTTTCGGCCTACCGATCAGGCTCTAAGACAGACAATTATTCTACCTAAGGGCAACTGAGTTAGCAGTGGTGGAAGAAAAAGAAAAGGAACAAACGCTAGGATCTAATTTTTAGAACTTGGAGCTTGACCCTTCATACCTAGTCAACAAAATTTCAAGTAATACCCAGTGAATATTTTCTTCTGGATCGTCTGCGATATGACTAGTATATTGTTTGTTTGGCTGTTGTGTTGTTGGTTTCCTGAATGTTTTCTTATTATGTCATATTCATTAATTCTTTCACTGTCTGGGAATTTCGTGCTCTTTTCTTTTAGTAGATCATTAATTTCATTCCTTCTGAAATAAAAGCAATTGATGCTGTTCGTGTAATGTGAGTAGAATCATCCAAAATGAGGATTCAGATGCTGAAAATGATTTCTTCCAATTCTGAGCAAGTGTTAGTACCCTGTCAAGTGTCATATTGCTGATTCTGATGCTTTGACTGAGGCTATTATACATGGATACGAGAAACAGATCGTGAAATCTTACCCATTCTTTGCTTTTGCGTGATGCAGGCAAAGAATGAAATCAATGAGTGAGAGGAATAAAAAAAGTAGGAAAACGATAGATAAAAAGGATAGATTGTGGGTCCCGCTAATACTTCTCCAGGAAGCAGCCCTTTGTTACGGGAATCCGGTGGTTTCCTCCTAAGTCGCCTCCATTATTGCTTCATTTTCAAAACTTGAGACCTATCTATCTGTACGGACTAGTACGTAGCTGATTTCTCGTAAGATTTTAAATCTATGCACTCAACCCTTTGGATCGGGTACTTGTTGGTCTTTTTTGTGGCCGGGTCTGTTTATCTTCCCACCTCCTTCTGAGAGATTAAACAATTTCATTCCAAAAAAAACTAAAAACATAAAGATTTATCTTTTATTGTACGGCAATAATATCTTTGTGCTAATTTATATATTAATTGAGACTCAATTTTTAAAAAAAATATAATCAATATATTTAAAAAAAAATTTTCCCAATAATAAAATAAAAAATAAATCCAAATATTCAATGGAAAAGATATATTTCCTTAACCAGCCAACATATTAATAAATTTTTTTTATAGATTGTTTGATATGATAAAAGACAAGGGAAAGAAAGAAAATAATACAAAAAAAGGAAAAAAAAGAAAAGAAAGAGCAAATGAATGAGGTACTACTCATTTTATTTGATATGATAGAAAAGAAAAGAAGAAATACTTTATTTCTTTTATTTGGTTTCATCAAGCAAAAGAAGCAAAATACATATAAATAAAATATTAAATACTTTATTATTTTTTATTTGATTAAATATATTCACTATTACTATTAAAAAAATGCCATTTGAGGTAAGATTTTTAAACATATGTTATTTTTGTTACACATCTTTTAAAAATATTTTAATATTTTTTTCTCAAGTAAACTCTAGCAAAAAAAAAAATCCTTCCTCACATCCTTGTCTCCTAAAATAACTTTACGTACCCACCTTATCTTGTTGGAAAAAAAAATCATGACCAAATTAAAAATAATTCTAAAGATAAAATAAAAAGGCATTTTGCCCGTAAAAAAATATTAAATATGATACATCCAATACAATCTCACCCGACCGTAAAACTTGTAAGTTGCTTTGCTTGGACACAGCGTGGATCGGAATCTAGTGTGGTAATCTCCATAGATCTCCTTACACATTGACCAATACCTTCCTGAGTTGAATCGGGGCTGCAAACACCAATTTCAACGTGAATAATTCTTACATACATTTATCTAGTGCATCTATGATTCAAATATATTTTATACATAAACCTTATTTATATTATACATGAACTTCATTGATATAAATTTAATTATGGTCATTAATTTTTTTAAATACACCGTACACTTAAAAAAATTTCTTCCAACAGCGTATTGCTTCCGGTTAAAAAGGAGATGCCTACGTCATCAAAACATGTCAGATAAAATACGAATTTTTAAATGAGAAGATATCAGGCTCCCTGCCCTCTTACATCGTCTTTGTATTATTCTTTGGCGGCTTCCTTCGACGTGCCGAGGTCTGAGTGGTGAGGAGAAAAGCAGTGTCAATGGTGGGTAGGGAGCAATGAGAATGTTGAGTCGGGTTGACGAGCGAGGACCGAGAATTCCTCTCTCTCTCTCTCTCTCTCCGTGCTTGGATCTCTTGTCTCGTAATTACATTGGCAAGATTCAGTTTCTATATTTTGTTCTTCCCTTTCTTTTTTTATTGTGATGGATGATGAGTGATCACTAGCTCAAACCCTCTACTGCTCTCTGCTTTGATTCATTCAAATTTGTGGAGCATGGTTGAGTACTATTGTTTGCTGATAGTGATGAGTTTGATGCATTGTAGGGTGTAAACGACGTCGCAGTTGCTTCAAGAGAGGGTTAAGAGGGATTAGATTGAGAGTCTTTATTGAAGAATTATGTGCACGCTTCGTGCTTTTTTTTTCGTACAAGGATATTACATTTCTGCCAAGTTTAGCATTTGGGGCTTTACTTATTTGTTTATGCTTGATTTGCGGTTCTTTTTTGTTTTCTTTGTTCCACAATTTTGGACATGTCAGATTAGTTGTCTTGTTGGACAGCTGCATCATCGGATGTTAAAAGAGTCTTTTCTTTTCTACTTTGGCGCTTTTCTGAGTTTCTCTAAAAGTGGCTCTTGATGATCTAACTTAACCAAAAAAAAAAAAAAAATCCTCCGTAAATATAATTTTTGTTCTCTCTTCAGTTGACCATTTGATCCATTTGGCTGGAACGGAATGACTGTTCTGTTCAAAACATGCGAGTGTAAATTTATTTCTTACTTGTTTTAAGATTGGGTCACATCCTGAACCTTTTGAGATTTAACATTTGACCAGTGTTAGCCGTTCAGATTTCACTCCTGTTTTAAAACTCAACAGAAGATTCTAAGATTCATCAAGGGCATGTTTTTGATCGGTTATCTTTCAAACCCCATTATTGAGTAAATTTTTCTGTATTTCCAAGTTCATTTCTTTTCTTCTTTTTAGCTGACTCACTCTTCGAATCCTCAATTATCGTTCACTTGAAAACTTTGTTGTTCAAATGTTTGCTCCTTCAAATATAAAATTATATGAACTAGGCTATATGGTTATTTCTTTGAAAATGGTATGATTACTTGTTTCAGAACCCTATTAGTTTGAACTAAGTCCTCATGGGTTCTTTTTAAAAGGTAAGGCTCCATCTAAGTTTGATTCTTTGTTTAGACTGCAAGATACAGTATCATTAACTCAAGTGATCTACTTTACGGGGGAAGGGGGATTGTTAGCTCTTTATCGAACTTGCGCATGAATAGGAGATCTCTTCTGAACTGAAGTTTTTTTCCCCTTGCTGTTTAAATGAGGAGGATATCTTTTCCTCCACCTTGTACTTCCTGTTTTGAGTTGTATTGTTGGAGAGATGTGCTGGAATATGTAACTTTAAAAGATAACATGCTTGTGTTATATTTGCTTTGGGACAAGATAGTCTTCTTAACTTCTTTGTTATTCTGTGTTTGGTGAAACTAAGATTAATTTTGCCTCCAACTGAAAGACTTGGTCCTGCTGAAGAGTCATTCACTCTCTGTTGTGTGTATAAAGGATTTTATTAATTTCTTTTTACCTACTTTTTAATCTGCTTCATAGTGCAAAGCCCTTGGAGCTGTAATTTACCCTGTATAATAAATTGGGATGATTTAACCAATTTCCACCCGCTTTTTTATCTGCTCCTTAATGTACAAAGTAACTGCATGTAATGATGATTCAATCCACATTATGAACTGCTACTAATTCTCAATACCATTTGATTTGGGAAGTGAGGTAATAAGCTTTATTTGCTGGATATCATGAAGAGCTGTTAAGCTAAGACTTTTATGACGCTATTATAACATCCATTTAATCATGTCTTTTAATTATCTTGTATTTACTTATCTTCTTTAGATTTTGAGTTGAAATGATCTTTGGCATGGTATCAAAGCTTCTAGGATCAAGTGCTCTAAAGTTTAGTTGTTGTCACCCCCATCCTCTTAGTTAAAATTAGAGTAAATTAATATTTAGTACTTGAAAATTTGTTTTCCTCTCAATTTTGTCCTCCAAAGATAAAAGCTTTCAATTTAGTACCCTAAACATTTTTTCTTGACCTAAATGGTCCTTCCATTAGGCAAAAACAAGATCCCATGTAGCATTTATCTAATGATATGGACCTGTCCAAATTTTAACTCCTAAAACAATACTGATTTTTGTCAAAGATAGATTTCAATGCATTATAGAGTCACATATGGTTTTCAAAAGGACTATTTTAATTGAGGGAAAATATTTGCTAACTAGGTTTTATCTTTTATTACATATTGAAGAGCACCACTCAAATTTAAAAGTAAATTTTATTGCATAGTTATAAGACTAGCAACATTGTATAGGCATGAGTATTGGGCAATAAGAAATTAATAGGAGAATAAGATCAATATTGTAAAAATGAGAATATTGCGTTGAATCAAATAAGTGGATATACCAAATTAGATAGAATTAAAAATGAATACATTAGAGAGAAAGTTGAAGTCACATTGATTGTAGAAAAAATTGTATAATCACGTTTTAGATGGTTTTAACATGTATGAAGAAAACTTATAAAAGTCTCAATAAGAAGAGTAAATCAAATGAAAAATAGTCATATAATTAGAGATAGAGGAAGATTAAGAAAAATTATAGGCCAAACTATGAGAAAAAAATTAGATTTAAATGATTTATCTAAAGACATGATTTATTACAAAACTTTATGGTATCATTTGATTCATGTGGCTAACCTCACCTAATGGGAAAAGGTTTGTTCTTGTTGTTGTTGTTGTAGCTTTTATCTTTAGAAAACCAAATTGAGATGACAATAATCCTTTAAGGACTAAATTATTAATTAATTACTCCTAAAATTAAGATTCAGCACAAGGTATGGAGGGCTTGTGCTTAATCCAAATTTCACTTCAATTCCAAAAAGCTTTCGAGTGAAGAGGTGTGTTAGGGATTATGATAAAAGTAAAACTATTAATGAGCCTTCACTTAAAAATTTAAGCTTTTGAGTTGAATTGGTCCTTTACAAGCTTCAAGTTTCTAGAACTTTAATTCTCAGAATTCCTATTCCTTTGTGCTTGTGTGACAGTATTTTCATATCACAAAGAGGTTAGTTTAAATTGCAATCCAGTTATTAGGAAGGTCCTCAAGCAAGTTGGCAGTTTCCTTTATAGTTTTAGGAAAGGAAAATCTGTGGGGTAAGGATGATTATTTGGTGAAATTCATAGTAAACTCAAAGGAATTTAAACACTGCAATATGAGGCTTGAACTTATTCTAATATGATTTCTTCCTTTGCCATCCATGTAACGTTCTAGTCTCTTGGGAGTTAAATTTCTGTGAGGAAGAAGAATTATTTCCTTTTGGCAATTATATCTAACATAAGTAAATGTGTTATATATTTTCAAGATGATTGTTAACTGTAAAACAAGTAGAAACCTGTATAAGATACATCGTGGCATCAGACTACTTTTTCTAGTGAAAAAGAAGCTTGTTTTCTTTATCTTCTTTTGATGTAACTGCTTTGGAGGTTGAGCTAACATCTGTTATGTACATTTTCATAGGATTTCATTTTTGCTGCAACTGAACATATTAGTTGTTCCTCCATCTAATGAGATAGTTGACATCAACTTTGACTTCCATAAAGACACTATTTTAACTTAATTTTATTGATAAATTTAATATTCCAAAAAAAGATTATTGTTGCGTAAAACCTAAGTTAAAGGTTTTTGGAAAAGTGTCAACATCTTTTCTATTACTTGTTATGATCATTGGTCTGCTGACACCTGCATCTGCTTCCAGAACAAGGGTGGACACTGAGATCATGTGTTCCAAAACTTGCTGCCTTGTGTTTGCTGGTGCACTCACCAGATTATAGAAGTTGTTCTTCAAGCATTTTATTTTGATTATATTATAAAATGTCTGTGTTTCATTATATTTTTATGAACAGTTAATCACAATGTTCAGATAATTTTCAGAAACTATTAAAATACAACAACAATAATAACAACAAAATATTTTCTCACCAGGTGGAGTCAGTTACATGAATCAAATGATGCCATAAAGTCCTATTATAAATCGTATTTTTAGACAAATAATTTAAGTTTAAATCATTTTCAATGGTTTCACTTATGATTTTTCTTAGTCTCCCTTTACTTCTAACCATTGAATTACTCTCCATACTCTCTTTACTAAAGTTCCTATAAAATATACAATGCAATTGCCCATTCAGTTATTATTTTTGTTTCGAAACCACTTTCTACCACCCAAAATTGTATTGCACTTATTTCAACTATTCAAATATGTTTGCATTTTCAAAATGCTTTAAGAATCACCATTGATCTTATGGCACCAGTGCACCACAGACATGTTGTGTATTTTGAATGTGCTTGCAAAGTGCTAACTACGTATGGTATGACTATAACGAGCTTATTTCCTTTGCATATTTAAGTATATGTCATAACATTTAAGGGACATAGCCTTTTCTATTACGGGTATGTTGGATTATGACATTGTTCATTAGTTTTATTTTTATAAAAATGTAGCAATGTCTATGCTTACTGTCGGACATTATAATGATATCTACGATAAGAACGTAATTGCATTTTCTTCCTAAATCATTTCTTACAGCCTAAGCTTATACTATGAATACATGTTCTGCTGGTTCGTGATATTTTCATCATCAAGAAATGCGTATGATAGATTTGATAGTCATAAATCTTTTTCCACTTCTGGGGCATTATTCTACAATAACAATTAACAAACATTTCTTTTCATTTCCCATGGCTTATCATTAAATATGCTAGAAAATTTAATTGACATTTCATCTTTAACATACTCCTATAGTAGAATAACTGTATAATATTTTTCTTTCTGTCCTTTTTTCTTATTGGCTATTTATTTCATCTTCTCCTATCCAGGAAAATCTAAATAGTTGGCATTTAGGATCCGTAGAATGATTGAGCTGTATGCATTCCCTTTTGGTGTTTCTGTATCCACAATAAAGCCATTTGTAAAGCAGTATACTGGTGAAGATACTTCCTATGCCATTAAGATAAGGTAAGGCAAAGGTCGTGTTCCAAGAGCATTTGCTATTATTCAATTCAAAGATGCAGAGAATGCTTCTTATATTATCTCCTTAGCTAACAATACCTTATGGTATGGAGAATCCTATCTAAAGGCTCGGGCACTGGAAAAAGATATTGTGCCAAAGCCAAGGACTTTTTTGCATAGCTTGGAGGATGTGAAAGTGCATTTTGGCTGTCAGATTGCAGAGGAAAGATTCTATATTTTATGGAAAGTGGTGACTAAGGAAGTAAACTTTAGGATTGGAATGAGAAAGTTATAGTTCCTTCTATCCTATAAAGAGGTGTAATATAAACTTGAGCTTTCCTATGAGAACATTTAGCAGATTAAGCTGCATCGTCCAAGTGGTGAAATTGCAGAATATTTTCTGATTCAGGTTGTTAAAAGCATATTCTTCATTTTCTTAAACACTTCATGGTAGATGTAATAAAAGAATCACAACAAAAGTGATAATTGCAAAGAACACCAACCAAATTATGATAGAAACAGGCCACTTGGGTTGCTGCCTTTGAGGGGTAAGGGTGGGGTAAGGATTGGGTAGAAGTCAAAGGTTTATTTTCTTATATACCAAAAAATTATGGTGAAACAGAACTAATAGATTTAAAGTAATAACTAAAAAAATAGAATATAAAACTTTTGGATCTTTTAATTTCTAACATATAACAAAATGAAGAAAGGAAAAAATACTGATGTAAAGAATTCTGCATGATAAATTTAATAGATAGCAGTGAATAAATACTGTTACATGAGATCAACTTCACTATTTTTGAAACTAAATGCGCAGTTGTCTTACTTTTTTTTCTTTACTAAAATATATTTTTTCTAGTTGCATACACACACACACACACAAAATATACATGTGTGCATGTGTATATACATATATACATAGATATATATATATATATATATATATATATATATTGTGCAAGACACATCTCATTTATAATAGTCGGCTAAACGATAATGAATGTATTGCATTTTTATTTTAATTTACCTTCACATGGTATATCTTGATTGGTATGATTTTTACTTTCAATAGATATCTAACATCAATTAGGTGCATAGGTTATTATTATGTTTTAGTTGAGAAGAGTAAGGCCTATATATCTATACACTCATTGGAAAAGCAATATCTAAACGTTTCATGGTTAGATATTCCAGCTTCCTAACCAGTTATTTATAATTCTTTGGCTCACTTAAGTGCGTCAGCATCACTGTCAAACAACTTTAAATTTGATTCCATAGGTGTCTAGTAAGGTTTAAATCCCAATAGTCATGTTTCATCAAGTAAATCTAGTACATAATTCCTTTCCACTTTGTAAGGAGAATACCTTTCTTTGACTGCATTACTTCAATACCCAACAAAATTATCCAATCACTTAGATCTTTTGTGTAGGGTTGGTTTTGGAAGAAGGCTTTCAGAGTATGCATACCTTTCACTGCCTGTCATAAGAGTGAAGCACATTCTACTAGTACTAGGAAAATATAACATAATGCCAGCCCTTAAAGCACATATTGCTTAAAGCACCTAGATCTTTCCTGGCATTGATAACAGTCCATAATAGTGCTTATGAGAACTTGTACAATCTTATATTCTCTGGGTTGTTAATGAAACCTAATTTTTCATTCATGATTCATGTGGTTGCCTGTGTTGTGCAATTGCATTTTGTTGTAATTTGTATTCTTCTGCATACATGACATAAGATGAATCTTGTATAATAATCAATTTCTCTTCAATTATTAGTTACTTAGTGTTCATTGAGTATTTGAGAAAGATATACGTACTTCAGGAAATGTATTTGAAGATCCTTCTCTCAACTATTGTAAAGATATCTCTGATGCAATGGATCCGGGCAATAGATTTCACTCCTTCTAGTTGTATTAGGCAATCTTCTACTATATGCTTGGAGCTTCCTTCTGGTGAACATCTTCCAAATTTCAGGGAAAACTTTGCTTATTATAAGGAAAGTGAGAGAAAATACATTTTACATGAAGGAATTCTTTTTTTTAGCAATTTGGATCTAAAAGCAGCAAAAGAAAAGAGACTACCACATTTGAGTGAGCTGGAGCAACTTTACCTAAAAGAATTTGAAAATGTCAAGATTTATAAAGAAAAAATAAAAACTTGGCATGATAAACACATATAGAAAAGGGAATTTGAGGAACAACAATTGATTTTATTGTTTAATTCCCAACTTAAGTTATTTTCACGCAAGCTAAAATTGAACTGGTTAGGACCCTATAAAGTATTAAAGGTCTTTTCACATGGAGCAGTTGAAACTAGTCATGAGTCTAAAGAACCTTTTAAGGCCAATGATCAATGGTTCAAGCCATATTTAGTTAATGAGATATTAGAGAACAAGGCAACCTATGCCTTTTTAAAACCTTAACATTAATGGCTATAAAAATTAAGCTAACAACTATAACTTAGAATTACTTTTCTATCCCTTACTCTAGTTTTTTTTCCTTTATTTTTTTTCCTCCTTCTTTTAATTTGTTTTGTTTTCATTTAATTTAATTTGTATGTAGATCTAATCTTTGAGGAGTTACTTAGTAATTGAAGCTATAAAATTTAGTAGTGTTGTGGCTCAAATTTAAGGAAGTTTTCTTTTCTTTGTTTTATGCATGTGCATTAGGATTACATATCATGCATGCTTGCTTTCTTTAGTAAATAAATTCAATCATAAAAAAAAGTGTATAACACAATTATGTGTTAATAGCCATAGTCTCATGTTGCTATTGTAGATTCTGGTATAGTGTTGTGATAGATTAAAAATAACTAACACAATACCATGTACGTGTCAATAATTTTTTAAAAAAATTAACATCCTAAAATCTCATTTTATCTCCATACCTAAAACACCTATCATTTACCCCCATCCTTTTCAACTTTTCACCAAATAGCTGTAACTCTTTCCGGCCATTTTGTTACACCTCCCTCCCTCCTATTTGCTCACCATCAAACCACCTCCCTCTCCATTTTGTCTAAAGATACACCATCATCATTTCCCTTTCTTCTTTGCTTAACCCACCCTTTCCCTTTATTTTTTCACCCAATACCCTTACTCCCCATCATCCCTATCCAAATTTTTTAGTACAATGTTGAGTCATAACACTCATAGCTTTGGAAGCATTGAGTTATGGTATGCTCTTTTTGTCATTTTTCTATTTTGGCTATCAATTATTTGCTTTCCTTTAGTTCTCTTTCATAGCTAGTTAGGATTCTTTTGAAGTTTCACATATGCTAAAATTTTGAAATTATTGAGTAAGTTGGATAGAAATTTTGTTAATTTATTGTTTTCCTAGTTTGCATTGATTTAAGCCATCCATACTTAAGTTTTGGATTATCATTGTATGTATATGCTTCCATTTTTTTTTTAACATTACTTGGATTCTTCATAGAGTGGCATACATATAATTTTAATCTAATAATAATTTGACTTAATTCTAGTGATTCTATTTTTGTTAGGCCATGTTGATTAAACCTGTTCTGGTTGACTATATATTCATTGTGGGATATATATTTTTATAGCTTTACATCTGCATGGTGGGACCCTATTTTTAAGATTCAATATTGGCCAGTTAGTTTGGCATAATTACATCTACAAAATTTGACTAAATTATACAATTGATTATATTGGTGGACTTTCACTTCATTCCATTGTCTTTGCTTTGTTTAAGACATTAATATATTCATGGCCACAAAGAAAAGATTACATAAATAAGCTACTGGGGCCTCTTTATCTAGAGATTCTAAGGGATCCACCAAGTTCTGTGACCTAGCCCAAAAAGAATGCTATAGCATTCTAGAAAATAGGGGCATAAGTGTCAATAGATATGTGAATGAAGATACTTTAACTCAACTAAGACTAAGAGATCAATAGATACAGTTTGTGAGAAATGTATAATGGGAGCAGTTCATCAAAATCAAGCCACCTACTTTCAAGGGACTTACGCTTGAATTTTTGAGCTCTTTTCTCACTATAGTTGAACCCTAAAGATAATAGCAACCACGACATTATTAAATTAAGAATCAATGGCAAGGGATACACCATTAATCTAATACAATTGAATAATATGTTTGGGTTCCCATAAAATGGGTTGTGGGTGGCCTCGCTTGGTTTCAATAATGAAGAACATTGGCAAATTACGATAAAGGAGGCTCATCACTATCCCAGCAAATCTAGATCCACAAAATTAATCAAATATGCACACTGTTACATGCATTGATTTATGACCTATACACTTTTTAAATGGGCTGAAAGTATTAGAGTAGTGGCCATGAATGAACTTTTTTTTTTCATGCATGTCAACTGGAATTAGAGTGAATATAGGTGTTTAATTGTGCAAGCAATTATAACATATGGTCTTAAGCAAAAAAGGAAAAATCATATCAAGCGGCTACATCACTCACATAGAACAATGCCTAAGAGCCTTTTATCCCAATAACGCTACACTTACCCACATTGATGATGATGAATGGATGGATTTAGAGCTCATCAAAGTAATGAGGCTTTGTACCCATCGTAATTGAGTCCTATATCTGTTAGATGAAATAGGAACTGGGGTTGAAATCAATCAATATCATGATGACCCATTTGGTAATAATTCCTCAAGGGAGGATAAAGACTTTGATCAAGTTATGAACAAGCCGCCGCTACCATTAAATACCTTTGTACCACCAATCGTGTAAGCCTTTTACTTATTTTGCATTTTAACTATGTTATGCATAATGAAAACTAAAATTTTCATACGTATCGTAGCATAATAGTAAAGAGATTACACATATATAAAGTCATATATGACATTCTTTACTATTATATTTAGTTCATAGACTTACGTAAAATCTTTGTGTAAGTCACTTGTTATATAGTTTGTATAGATCAACCCTAAAGTCAAAATATTATTTAGATAAGGAGTTAATATATATATATATATTTACATATATATATATATATATATATATATCAAAAAAGGCTTTATGAAAACAATTATGCTATTAAGTTACTACATCTATTCTTATATAACTATTTCAAGCTAAAGGGTTTAGAAAAAGAGGTGTTAGTTGAAAATCCTTAAAAACAATCATCATCTCTAGCTTCATATTTACCATAATCTGGACTGGACCAATACTAGGTATATCAACATAAATGTATTCAATTTCAATCATGTATCTAGTCATCAACAATTTTGCTATTTGAACACGTTACCTAAAAAGGTAAGAATTTGAAAATTCTTAATAAGACATGATTTGAAAACAAGTAATAGTCTAACTACCTTGTGTGCAAAAAATATTTTTTAGATTCATCCCTTGTCTATTTGAGAATGTCATCTCAAGCAGAATATTTAAACAAGTTAAACATCAATTTACTAGCACATATATATGGAGGATAACCTATTTTATAGCATAATCATATAATAATATCTTGCATAAGTTATACAACTCATTGCAACACAATAATCTATATAAATTATATAGCTCAACATAACACAATAATTTGTAGCTCATATATAATGGCAAGGTTATTAGACAAATAATTTTTAAGGAACCATAGTTAATCGCATCCAAAAATGCTAATCAGTATAGAAAAAGTTTCATAAACACCATACCAAACATCACATACTAATTAAATACATACGTAGGTTTTCAAATATAAAGGCTTCATATCTAACATCTCATACTATTTAATATGAAACTTAAGTTTTCAGCATTTTTAAGACTAAATAACCACCTTTATTATCCTTGCAAATCATGAAATCCGTTAGTATGATTAGCCAAATAATATGATTGCAAACTAAGGTATCTATTAATGGTAGATTTGCATATGTAATTCATGATAGCTATAAGCAATATCAATCAATCATAACTTATTTGTCAATAAAACCTATCAAGCAAATCAAGGCATTAGATAAGTTTTATGAAGCATTTTTTGGTATGCACAAAGACCATTTCTCATGTATTTATCCATATATATCATACGCCTAACTTAAAAACATGAAAGTTATACAAATGCACCTTCAAAATGGAAAATACAACATTTTCTATGTTGAACCCAAGACCAACATAGCCTGCCCATGTAAAATCAACAATTTACATGACTTGCCTATGTTCATACAAAATCCAGTAGTGGACTCAGCCTAGGGCTATAACATATGGCCTGGCCATGTCTAAAGGCTTTGTTTCATGAAATTGGGCATGTTCATCACTTTTTTATGGTTTTCTCCACCCAAACTCATCTAAACTTTTATAAGGTAAATTAAACAATCAAAATAAGTCACGTTTACACTAGCCCAATGATTTTTCCTCCCTCAAAACCTTAACTCTTTTCATGCAAAAGTTTCCCATAACATGGCTTTCATGGAAAGATGAGAAATATGGTAACCAATACTATTAAATTGTTACTATTAAACCTTCAACATCCTAACAATAGTTAGTAACAACAATTTGAATTTTTGATCTTAAAGAACCATCAATTGTCAAATGGAAAATAGGGAAAAATAGAGGATGATGAAAAGGACAAAATAGAGTAGATGAAGAAAAAGATTAATAGATAAGGAGATAAAGAAGAAGATGCAAGAGTTCTCAACAAGAAAAAGGGATTTATCTTGCCCAATGAGTTTGGTTTAAGGGGTTTTCTTCTTCTTTCTTTTGCTCCTCCTACTCTATCCCATTCTTTCACTCTCTCACATTTCTTCTTTTTCTTAGCTTACAAGAAACAAAGCTTTAGGTTATGTTAGAAGTATGGTGAATTTTGAAGGGAAAAAGTTGGCTTTTATAAAGAAGTGAAGGCAGTTCTCTCTCTCTTCCTCTTGGACATATCATTTAAAAGAGAAGAACAGTCTTCTTTTTCCATATATATATATATATATTCATATAACTTTACGTAGTTTGATGCTCAATATTTGCATGTAGGTTGTGTTTTAGGGAAAGTGGCTATTATAAAAGTTATCCTTATAATTATTCTTTTAAACTAATCCAATCATTCATAGCCTGTCAAATTATATTTGGCTAAAATTATATTTTTTTAACCCAAAAAATTGTATTTTAACCTAGTTAAAATCATTCTTTGACTTTGGTTAGAATTATGATTTTAAATCCTAAACTTTATTTGTAATTTAACTCTTAAATTTTGCCTAAATATTTTTATTTTTAAATATTTTTCTTACATTTATAAATTTTAATGGCTTTGGAATTCTTTAAAATTTCATCTCTTAAGTGTTTATTCCTTGATTATTGGGCATTTATTAAATTACTTTTAATTTTAAATAAACTTTAAATTTTCATAAAAATTTCAATTAAATACTTAATGATTTCAAAAAAAAATTGATTTCTTTTCCAAAAATTCCTAAGTTTCCAAATTCACATATTAGGACCTTATTTCCTTGATTTAAGGAATCTTAATTCACTTAATTTAATTTAATCAGTTTAATTAAAATAATAAAAATTTCATTTTATGAAGGATGTTACAAATTGCTCTATCTCAAACACTTTTGATGGAAGAGCTTTTGACTAGGATGGGATCCATGAACTCATTAATGAATCAAAATTATATAAAGATGGGTCAGAACTTCGCATAAATTCATTAGAGATTGGACTCTAATGGAAATCAAATTGCATCCATCCCCTAAAGTTCCTTCTTACAACTACCACCCCCAAATAGTTGATATCGTGGTAGTTAGAATCTGCTTATTTTTATTTTATCATTATGGGTGACTATACATGCTATTAATGACTAGATTTTAATAGTTTTAATTATCTATTCATGATTGTGGTTAACTTGATCTTTGTTGGTGGTTCTTTTGTTCCATTTTAGATTTTTTCTATCATTAAGGAACTATCTTTAGATAAACTAGATAGCCTTCATCCAAACTAAACATTCTAATTGATAGCGGAGTATTCTAGCCTATTAAGTTATTTTTAATTTCCCTTTTTCTTTTTTGGCATTGAGGACACTACATATTTTTAAATGTAAAGGAGTGAATTAAAACAAAAACTTAAATTTTCTTGGGGAATCTCAAGATAGGGAATAAATTTTTTACTTAGGCCATCTTAAATAATTGATTTTTTGAATTTATCATTATGAAATTGCCTTAATCTTTTAATTTCTCTATTTTAACCATTTTTAGTTTTGACTTAATTATTAGGTTTGCTTGATTTCCATATGAGTACATTTGTCGATATATCAAATTCTAATTTTTTCTTGCATAGTTTGAGGATAACTTTTAAGTAGTTAGAGCACCAATGATGACTTTATTCCACTCTCTTGGGCTACCAAGGAAAAGTAAATAAGTAAAAATAAAATTTGTAATAGAATGAGATGGAGCGTATAATACACTTATTCATAAGTATAAAAATGAAATGAAATGGAATATAAAACACACTCATTTAAAAAAAAGCCTAAAGTATGAGTAGCCTCTATATTACTAGCTTGCTTGCCATATCAAGAAAAATAAAAAATAGGGAAATATTTCTTTTAATACTTATATGGACTTCTTGCATAGCTTTGATGATAAAGTTGAGAAGTTGATGGTTAATTAGAAAAATTTGAGGATTTTGTTGATTCCATGATGAGCAATTGTAGCTGACACACATTTTTTTTCTTTTTTTGGGTATGCACCAAAGATATCCCCTAGCCGATAGCTAAAGACTAATCCCTCCAAGGCTACTGAGATCATCGAAGTGGGTAGGCCTCTCCTACCAAAGCCTTTTCCATACACACGGCCAAGAATTAGATCCTGGACAACATGCTTAAGGGATCCAATTATCTGCCAATTATGCTAGGTTTTGTTGGTAAATGACACACATTCTTGTTAGGCCTAAGTTTTATTTGTTTTCCTTTTTGTTACTCAAGGACAAGCAAAAATTTTAAGTTCAAGAGAATTTAATAAGTGTATAATTTACATGTTTTCTTGGCTTTAAAATTGATTAAGTGAAGATAACTAAATTGAGTTTGACATGAATTATATATATTTTTATTAGGATGTTTCTTGAATGTTTGAGGAGTAATTTTAAAGCTAAAATCAAGTCTTGACATGTCCAACACGGTTTCTATACCTTCCAACATGAAACCATGGCAAAGAAACAAAAATAAAAACTAAGATCCAACACATAGGGGTGTGTTCAGTGTCATAGGGGCATGTCAAATACATGAATTTCATTATGTAACACACCTAGAGTGTGTTAAAGAGACAAAGAACACATCAAGGGCGTGTTTGACAAGAAATGCACAAAAAAATTGTTTATTTTTATATTTTAATATGTTTTTGGAAGAGTCTTAATACCCTAGGTAACCTTACATTTGAGGTATTTAAATATAGGCTTAGGGGTCTTAGGATGGGCACACCGTGAATAGAGAACAAATATGAAGTTCTAAAAGACACTTTGGAGATTTAGAGATTTGCTTGCAACTATTGCACCAACAACCATAATTTTTTCTTCTTTTCTATTTTTTACTTTTCATTTATAAGTTTATTTTCTTTTATATTTAAGATGTTGATTTAAATTCCCTATTATTGGGTTAATATAAACCTATGATATGAAATATTTGATTAAAGATTTTGTGTAAATTTTTATTTGGGTCAATCTATTACTCTATTTTAAATTTTTTATAAATGCTTGATCACCATTTTACTTGATTTATTGTGAGAAAACTAAAAAGTTAATTGCAATAATAAATCATTAGGTAATAGACTTAGAGAATTAATTCTATAGAGATATAAAATTGAACCTAAGCAATTTAGGAGCTTATGCATGCTTAGTTGCTATTCCCAAGGATACCTTTTTAAGTTTTAAACTTAATGGGTTATTATGTTAGGCTAGGATTATGAGAATAGACTTACTTAATGCATTGACACGTGTGATTTACCTTGAGAAATGATTTCATATAAATTAGAGAATTATTATTAATTTGTATAATTACTTTTACATGAGTTCATCATTAATTAAGCTTATAAGGTGAATAATAGATTCTAAATTCTAGAGTTTTCATTGATAAAGTTAAATTTTTAGTTTTTCACATTAATTTAATTTGGTAATTAAAATTAATTTGATAGATAATCAATTTGAAATAATAAGAGTGATTCAATTGAATTAGTACTTGATTAAGATTTCTTATAAAATAATTTTGGATTCACTTTTATGCTACTTTTCCAATCCATGTATTTGTGGATTTTCACTAGCACTCTCCAAGATGTTGCATTGACGCCATTTGGGAATGGATCAACTAATTGATCAAAGTGATTGTTGTGGCAATTATAGAAATAGATCTTTTCCAATTTCGGAGAGAAATAGACATAGTTTGTGATATTCATTTAAATAGAGTATAATTTAAATGATAAATTTCATTCATAATGTATTTATTTTTCTTTAAAATTTACACTGTCATTAACAAAATTAAAATTATTTAAATACAATCACATCATACAATCCTAAAAGGTAGCCTAATTAATGCTTTATAGCATAGCTTTACCGTCTATATTTAGAACTTCACTCTCCGGAATTCGTATTCAAGTTGGTCTCACGATCCATTCTAGTTTGCAGCTTCCACTACTTATGCCGGTAATTAACGTTTTCTGTCATGCAGGGACTGGTGGGTGCGTGGGTGTGGGTGTGTGTGTTTAGGCATTTCTCTCATGAAGTAAACTAATATTTTGTTGACTCATAAGATTTATTTTCGGAGAAAATTTTTAAATTTTAATTATTTGTTATCAAATTCTTTGATACAAACCCAAAAATCGTATCATAACATCTTGTAGAAAAAAAAAGCTTTTCTATAAATACTTAATTAGATGCAAAATCTTTAAGAATATCACAAAATGTGTTTTAAAGTCTAAATTTGGCTCAAGAGTTTTGATTCAACTAGCATTTTCCAGACATCAGTGAAGGGGGATTTTCATGTATGAAAATTTGATATTTATTTATTTATTTTTTCATTCTTTACTTTTAAAGCCTGCCCTCAACCTTTTTTGAAGGCCTATTCTTAAATGCTAGTTTTAGGAGTTACTCTAAAACTGATATTTGGTAAAAATAACTTAACATGTATTTTAAAAAGTATTTGAATATTATGGAAAGATATTTAATAAAGTTGTTGGAAAACATTGTAATAATGATGTCATTTTTTTATATTACTGTAACTAGTATTTGATCAAGTGAATTTACAAATACATTTAATATTAATAATTTAAACAGTTCTAATAATATATGTATCTTTTAACTAAGAAAATAATATTTATATGCTATACATTAACTAATATAAAATGTATGAATCTCTCTCGCGCGCGCACACACACATATATATATATAGTTGTAAAATATGATGATAAATTTTTTTTAAGAAAAACTCACTTCCTAAATTTATGCTCCGTCAAAAATTTTTTAAAATAATTATTAAATGTTATGGTTCAACATAGAATATTAGAGTTTTAGTCTTGCAACTTAATTCTCAAAATTTTTATTAAAACAACTAATATATTATAGAACTTGTATTAATGTTATAAAAATAATATTATAACTATATGCACCATAGCTAACATCCCGCAAAAATATGTACTTTTTTTTTTGCCAATCCATAAAAATATGTAGTTAATCAATGATTTGTTCTGAAAGTGATATTTATGTTAATGTCTTAATTCATAATAATTTAAGAAAATCATATCCCATAAATTTCTTGTGTTTTGATAGATTTTCTTTATTATTTATATAATAGATAAATTGATATTGTAATTTCCAATATGTATTTTTTTTAATCAAACTAAATGTATTAGCTACTTATATATATCTTTAATCAAGAGCATTTTCTTATCAAATAGTAAAAGGATAAAATTTAGCGCAATTGTAGAGTGTTTTTTTTTAATCTAGTTTTGAAATAAAAAACATGATAAGTAAATTTTTTTATAACTTAATAATATATAATTAGATCTTTTAAAAATTAAAAGCTTCTTATGTTATATTTTTATTAAAAGGTTATGATAACATGGACCTATTGCCAAAGTTTGTTCTTGCAACAATAAACCTATTTGTCATGAAATGACATAACTTGCCGATTTTTGATTTCTTAGGCAAGTAATGGGTTTGACTATCTTCTTTGTGTTTCCACGGTTGGGTTAGGCTTGGAAGTACTGAGAGCATATATACATTGAACTCTCGTAAAAAAAATTAATCCAAAAACAAAGTATTTGGATTCTAAATTAAGATATATGCATTGTCTTCATTTCTTATAATGATATAAGCTCTCTCATAAAGTTCCTTCATGGTTAGATTGCGGAAGGAACTGTTGCTTGCGGCTATAAACGTGAGAACAATGCACGTTCGTGCTGTAAAGGAACATATATAGCTTCGAATCCTTACATCACTTCCTCCATCAAGATGCATAGTCCTTTTTTCTTATAACGAAAAGCTCTTTTCATGAAGCTCCTTCATGGTCAGGTTGCACAAGACATTGTTGCATTTGTTGCAAGTATACATGAGAACAGTGCATGTTCGTGCTGGGAAGTAACATCGCCTTCCAATGGAATATAAATGGAAGGATGGCCCTGCGTGGTAGCATTTCGAACATGGAAATAGAAACTAAATCTAAAGAAAAAACTTATTTTATAGATGAAAAACTTAAGAGAAAAGAAAATGAATTTTCTATGTCTATTTTCTGTGACCGTATATTAGGACCATACATCATTTTTTGTGATCTCACAAAATGTTCATTTTGCTTAGTGTGTAATCGCATATCAACTTTAACCTCTAGCTCCATCTCTTTTTCTCCTTCTTCTTCCTTTTGAAATATGAGTATTCTTTAATTTTTGATTACAATCATTCATAATTTAACAACAGAAACGATATAAAACTTAAATCCATTAAGTGTCGAAGAACGTATGATAAAAAGTAGTGATGTAGGAATCCAATCATTCAAGCCAAAATCATGAAAGGTTAATTTTGCCTTTCTCTCTTGTACGTTGTTCACTTTCATGGACAAAAACCAAAAACTAAAAAAATTAAAAAAAAAAAGTGTAATAGAAAAAAGGGTAACAAATTGTAAATATTTATAAAATATAATATAATATTTTTAAACTATTAATTACTTATAATACATATTATTTTGTAATTTAAAAATAATTAATAGTAAATAATTAATAGACTTTTAAAAGAAATAATAAGAAATAATAATAAAAATATTAGAAAAAGTAATTATAAAAATAATTATTAATAATTGTACTTTTAAATAATGATAATAAGATCTGTAATTCAATATCAAAATTGAGATTTTTTTAAATTATTGCTTTATAAAAAAAAAATTACATTGAAATGTAAAAAAAGAAAAAAAATTTATATTGGTTGAAATAGATTCAACCAAGCAATGAGTCAAAAATTTTCAATTGACAGTCAATTAAAATTTCTTAAGTTTTTTTTATTCTAAAAGGTATTTTTGTCTCTTACCCTCAATTACTTTATATTCTATCCATATCTCATCTTGCCAAACAAAAATATGCAAAAATATTTTCTTTCTACTTCTAGTCATATCAAACATTTTTTTTTTTTGGTTACCTTCCACATTCGACATTTATTTTTATTTTTATTAAAAAAATTTTTGTGTACCAAAGGCCGATGTACTTTTAAATATGGTATAATCCAAGAGTCCATTATTTGAATTTCAAAATACATGGTGACTCTATTACAAAAAGTTCAAAATATATGTGGTGTTTATGTTTTTTTTTTCTTCTATATTATAACTATTATTATTTTTAAAAATCTATTAATCAATATATTCAAATTATTTAAGCGAAACAAAAAAATTAAGAAAACAGTTTTTATCTAGCAAATTTTTTTTTTAAATAATCATTTGATTCTTATAATTTATTTGAATTTCCAATTTCATCTTTATATCTTTATTTTTCTTTTTCAAACGATTTTTTATGCTATTAATTTATTTTTAACTTATGCTCTTCATTAAGATTCATCCTAACACTATCATCAAATTTAGGGATTAGAATTTTCTATTGTGTTGCTAGAACAAAGTAGCAAAGTAGATTTAGCCCTGTTTTTCCTTAGCATAAGGAGATCCAACTGTCATTTTTTATTTTAATGCTTTTTTTTAAAGCAAAATATAGGATGAAAATAATTTTTAAACGTGTACTAGATATAGATATTAAAAAAATAGTTTGAAAGATATCTATTTAGTGAAAATTAAAAGGTTGTTTTCATCCAATTGTATATTTTACTTTTTTCAAAATAAAAAAAATTAAAATATAAAATAGACAACCAAATCTATTTATAAAAATAAATAAATAAACAGCTACATCTATTCAACTAAATCCTAATTCCAAATTTAGCTAAGGGAATATAAATGTGCCACAAACCATAATACTAATATTTCACACCAAGGGCAAAGAAAGAGAACAACTGTTGGGATCTAAATTTACAACTTGGCGCTTAACCCTTCGTAGCTAACAAAATTTAAAGTAATACCCAATGATAGTTTGTTTCTCTCTAGTAATGAGAAGGAGGGGTAGGAGAGAGCTCGTCTTTAGTTGCACAGAGCATTGCTTTTCCAAGGTACACTACCAACAAGATGGGATCAAAATCTTTTCAATGTCCTCGAGAAGTTTACTACGCAGCTGTGGATTGAAGATACACAAGAGCAAGATGGGATCAGAACCTTTTTATTTTATTTTTAATAAAAAGAAGTAATAAGAAGTTAAATTACTTTTTATTTTTTATTGTTTTAGTCAATTGACCCAAATTTATGTCAAATTTGTTTAAGAGTCTTGCATCGGAATCAAATCAATCACTGAGAGGAGTTAAAATAAATAAATTATATATTTTTTTTTTGAATTTTTATTGAAATTATATAAATCTCTTTTTATTTTTAAAATATATACATTTTTTTAAAACAAAGAATAAATTATCTAGACTTTTTTATTTTTTAAAAATATAAACTTTTTTCTAATTTTTATGAAGTTACATGGACTTTTTTTTTTTAAATTTTCACTAAATTTTGTGCATATTTCAAAAATAAAAAAGAGAAATTTATATATTTTTTAAAAATAGAGAGAATATCAGTATAATTCTAACAAAACTTTACAAAAAATTGTGTATGGTTAAAAAATAAAAAAAATTATATAATTTTAGCAAAAATTTAAAATGTTTAACTAATTTAAGAGAAAAGGTAGGAAAACGACAGAAGCATTGAATGTGTTGGGCTTCCTTTTGATAGCTTCACCAAAAAAAAACAAAAGGCATGGACCTGCTACTACTTCTTTAGCAAGGAGTCATAAAGTTATTAGGAAAAATTTTATCTAAAAATCATAATTTTATAAAAATAATAATAAATAATTTCAAAAGTTAAAAATTGTTGACAGAATTAAAAATCAAATTATTATTGATAATTTTTATATTTATTATTCATATTTTATAAAATTGTAACGTAGTTTTTTAATATTATAAAGATGTTTTAAATTTATTATACCTTTGTAAAATCAGAAATATCTGTTAAAAAAACAAAAGATAAGAAGCATGGAATGTGTCGAAGTTCCTGGCTAAAAAGATGAAAAGGCATGGAATATACAACTGTAATTTTTTTCTTCTATATTATAACTATAATTATTTTTTAAAAATATATTAATTAATATATTCTACTTGTTGAGCAAGGAGTCATAATATTTTCTCATAAAAATTTGGTGGTTTCCTTCCAAGTCTTGTCACTTATTGCTTCACTTTTGAAAGTTGGGACCTATCCATACGGACATCACATGGCTGATTCCTCTTAGGAATTTTCTTTTACCTCCTAACCAAACCTCTGGGTCGGGTACTTGTCGGCCTTTTCAGGTTGAGTTTGTTTGGCTTCCGATCATAGATATTTAATAAAATTGTAGGAAAACATTGTAATAATAATTGTTATCTTTTTTATATTATGGCAACCAGCATTTCTTACAATGATTTTACAAATACATTTAATATTAATAATTTACACAGTTCTAATAATATATGTATCTTTTAACTAAGAAAATAATATTTATATGCTATGCATTAACCAATATAAAATGTATAAATCATATATATATATATATATCAACGTATTTGTAGAATGTGGTGAATTAAAAAACAAAACAAAACTCACTTCCCAAACTTATGCTTCATCAAAATTCTTTAAATAATTATTAAATTGTATGGTTTAACATAGAATATTAGAGTTTTTAGTCTTATTGTCAACTTTTCTCACAATTTGATTAAGATAACTAATATATTGTAGAACTTGTATTAATGTTATAAAGATAATATTATAACTATATGCTCCATAGCTAACATCCCGTAAAAATATGTAGATTTTTTTTTGGCCAATCCATAAACATATGTAGTTAATCAATGATTTCTTCTGAGTATGACATTTATATTAATTTGTTAAATTCATAATAATTTAAGAAAACATATCCCATAAATTTCTTGTGTTTTCATAGGTTTTTATTATTATTTATATAATAGATAGATTGATATTGTAATTTCCAATATGTATTTTTTTTATACCAAACAGAATATATTAACTACTTACATATCTTTAATCAAAAGCATTTTCTTATCAAATAGTGAAAGGATAAAATTTAATGCAATTTTTACTTGTTTTTTAAACTAGTTTTTAAATAAAAACGTGACAAGTAATTTTTTTAAAACATAATAATATATAATTGAATCTTTTAAAAAAAATTCATATGTTATATTTTTATTGAAAATTTATGATAACATGGACATATTGCCAAAGTTAATTTGTCTTGCAACAATAAACCTATTTGTCATGAAATGACATAACTTGCCGATTCTTGAATTGCTAGGCAAGTAATGGATTTCACTATCTTCTTTGTGTTTCCATGGGTTGGGCTTGAAGTACTGAGAGCTCACATTGAACTCATAGTTTAAAAAAAAAAAAAATCTAAAAACAAAAGATTTGGATTCTAAATTAAGATAGATGCATTATCATCATTTCTTATAATTAACCATGTAACCTCTCTCATGAAGCTCCTTCATGGTTAGGTTGCGGAAGGCATTGTTGCGTGCGACTATAATAAATGTGAGAACAATGCACTTTCGTGCTGTAAAGGAACATATATAACCTCTTCCTGCATCAAAATGCATGGTCTTTGTTTCTTAAAACAAAAATGCACAGGACTTATTTGATTCTATTTTTGTTTTATTATTTTTAAAATAGATATTTTTTAGAATAAGTTTTGAGAACAAAAAAATTAAAAAATTTGTTTGAATTATTATTTTAAAAAGTAGTTATTTTTTATTTTTTTCTAATTCTACAGAACAAAGGTTCAAAATATCTAAAATATGTTTTGATTTTTCTATTTCTGAAAATAAAATTTTATTTTTTTTATTTTACAAAACATTTCATAAAAAACACATTATCAAACAAATTTCTTTTATTTTTTTGTTCTTAAAAATAAAAAATTATTCTAAAAATAATTTACCAAACAGGCTCATAGTTTTTTCATGAAGCTCCTTCGTCGTCAAGTTGCACAATTGAATTTTTAATTTTTTCATAAAGATTCATTATAACATTATCATCAAATTTAGGGATTAATTAGAATCTTCTATTCTGTTATTGGCACAGAATAACACAACAGCTAGTCATTTATTATTAATTTCTTGCACAAACGAATCTTGTCGCCCATTTTTATTCTATTTTAAAGTTTTTTTATTTTAAAAAGATAAAATATAGAATAAAAATAATCTTTTAACTTCTATTAGATAGATTTTAGACAATAGGTATAAAAAATAATTTTAAAGATTCTTATTTGATGAAAATTAAAAGATTATTTTTATTATATTATATTATATTTTACGTTCTTGAGAATAAAAAAGGAATCAGAAAACAATTAAAATAAAAAATAAAAAAGACGATGGGATATATTTGTTAAAAAGTTGAATAGCTAGATCTGGTGTGGTAGATCCTAATTCCAAATTTAGAAGGGAATATAAATGTAGAATATTGTTTGTTTGGTTGTTGTTGTTGTTGAAGTGATCAGTTCCTAGGTGCTTACTTATCATGTTATATTCATAAATTCTTTAAGTGTCTGGGAATTTCGTGCTCTTTTCTTTCAGTTGATTATGAATTTCATTCCTTCCGAAATAAAAGCAATGGATGCTGTTCCTGTAATGAGAGTAGAATCATCCAATCCAAACAGACTAGAGAGGATTCAGATGCTGAAAATGATGTCTTCCAATTAGGAACAAGTGGGTGGGTACCCCGTGAGAGGAATCCAGTGTCATATTACTGATTCTGATGCTTCGACATAGTTCGTTTGTAAGCCAACTCGGATGCAGGAAGGGCGAATCCTGACCATAAAGACCTATTTGATTAAGTTTTTTTTTTTTAAATTGATATATATTATTAAAAATTTTATATTATTTACTTTTTGTGAAGTTATTAATTTTTTATAAAATATAATATAATAATTTTATTTTTAATATGATAGTTAAAATAATTAAGTTAATTTTAGGTTTTCATATGAAACTAATTTTTTCAATGTAGTAATAAAAATAATTAAATAAATTTTTTAAAAAATATATATTATGTAAAAAATTAATTAATTGGCAAAAAATTAAAATTTTTAATATATACGTATAAGAAGGGTTGAATAATATTTTTTTCCAAAAAAAAAGGAACATTAAATATAATTAAGTTAAATTTTTAAAAAAATTAGTATATTATTTGAAAAAATATATATTATACAATTTTTATTTATTTTAGCTTTTAGCTTAAGCAATAATAAGGCAATCCGATTGTTTTTTTGGTGTTGAATGTCAAGAATCAAATCAATTACTAAGAGGAGTGTAAAAAAGAATTACACGAATTATTTTTGAATTTTGTTAAAATTATATAAAATTTTTATTTATTTTCAATATATATATTTAAAATAAAAAATAAATTATATAGACATTTAATGAGTTTTTTTGAAATTATATGTATTTTTTATTTTTAAAATATACACAAATTTCTCTTAAAATAAAAAGTAAATTACATATATCTTCTCTAATTTTTCTGAAATTATATACATCTTTCATATATTTTTAAAGAAAATTTATATATTTATTTTAAAAATATAAAAAAGATTTGTGTAATTTATTCTTCATTCAAAAAAAATTGTATGTATTTTGAAAATAAAAAAATATCTATATAATTTTAATAAAAATTAAGAGATATTTATATATTTTTTAAAATATCAAAAAAATTTATATAATTTTAATTAAATTTATGAATATTTATATAATTTATGAAAAAAAAGAAAGGATAAAAAGCATTGAATGTGTTAAAGCTCCTTTTGGTGCCTTTTCCCAAAAAAAAAAGGCATAGAACATGATTCCCCCTACTACTTCTTGGGCACGGAGTGGTAATATTATTTAAGAAATTTTCAATTAAACACTATAATTTAATAAAAATAATATTAAAAAAAATTTAAAAATTAAATTTTTATGAAGAATTAAATTATCATTGATACTTACTTATACTTTTTAAAATTATAACATAATTTTTTAATATTATAAAAATGTTTTATATTTATTATTATTCCTGAATAAAAATTCTCTTATAATAAAAAAAAGATGAAAAAAATAAATAAAAAAAGCATGGAACGTGTTGTAGATGGCTTTAAAAATAATAAGGCCTTGAATGTGGGTCCCGCTATACTTCTCGAGCAAGGAGTCATCATAGTATCTTATTGGAATTTGGTGGTTTCCTCCCAAGTCTCGACAATTATTGCTTCACTTTTGAAAGTTGGGACCCATCTGTACGGACTGGTACATAGCTTATTCCTACTAGGAATTTTTTTTTATAAATCAAACCTTTGGGTCGGGTACTGGCCGAGTTTGAACTAAAACTTAATCAAATTGAACAACTTGGTATTTAAAAAATTGAAACTTATTTGATTTTATATTTCGGTCAATTTAATTCGATCTTAATTCAATTTGATTTGGGTTTAATTTAATTTGATTCATATTTATATTTATGTAAATTTTGATTTATCCTTAAAAATTAATATTTTTAATGTCATATCCAAATTTAAGGTATTGATAAATCTATTCATAATTAATGTATACGAAATTTAAATGATATCTACTTGTTCTTAAATTTATAAATAGATACAGAAATTATATATATATATATATATATATATAATTTTAATTTTCTTTAAATTTTAAATAAATAAATTGTAAATTTTGAAATTTGAAATGCTAGTAACTTTTTTCTACCTACTATTTTATGAATTTAATTTAAAGTTTTGGAATAAAAATGAAAGTACATGTATTATTTAATATATAAAAAATAATTAAAAGTATTTTGGTCTGATTTGGTTGGATTATTCCTATAAACTGAAAATTAAACTGATTTAGTTGATTTTGATGTAGCAAAAACTGATTTGGACTTTTCTTTTTCAATTTTATTCAATTTTCAGTTAATTTGGTTTAATTTAATTAGTCTAGTTTAAATTTTGAACATCCTTTCCACATTTTCAGAGATTACAAAATGTTAGTGCTAAAAAATAAAAAAAAAACACAAAGATTAAATAATACTTTTTATTGTACAGCAATAATATCCCTAAAATTCAAACCTTAATAATAAATACAAAGAACATATTTCTTTAACAACCAAGCATTGATAATTTTTATTTTTGAACGTTTGGGATGTTGTATTCCAATGAATGAGAGGATATTTTACAATATTAAATGGTTGTTTTGTTTATTCTTGTCTCAATATTCTTTTAAAAATAAATTTGGAGTGAGTTTCAATTCTATCCTAATTTTTTTATAATTTTAAATGACACACAAGATTTTGAGAAGTTAAGGGAAAAAAAAAGGGAAAACTTAAGTACATCAGATCTTTTTGCACTTAAATTTAAAATGAAGGCCATTTGATCTAAGACTTTCTGTATGTTACTTTCATTATGCATTTTTTAAAATATTTTATTATTTTTCTATCAAGTAACTCCAATAATCCACCCTCGTCGGAATCTATTGTGGTAATCACCACATATCTCCTCACACATTGACCAATACCTTCTTGAATACGCGTTGTAAACACCCATCCCTAAGCAACGTCGTATTGCTTCCTGTTAAAAAGGAGTGTGCCTTCACCATCAGAACACGTCAGATAAAATATAACATCTTTATATTCTCCTGCAACTTCCTTGGACGTGCGAGGGCCTGAGGAGTGAAGAGAAAAGCAGTGTCAGTAATGTGTAGTGAGCAGTGAGTGTTGACAAGTGAAGACCAAGAATTCCCCTTTCTTTCTCTCTTTCTCTCTCCCTGCTTGGATCTCTTGTCTCGTGATTGCTTTGGTAAGACTCAGTTTCTGTATTTTGATCTTCTTTTTGTATTTTGATGGATGATGAGTGATCACTTACTCAAACCCTCTACTGCTCTCTACTTTGATTCATTCAAATTTGTGGTGCATGGTTGATTACTACTGTTTGCTGATACTAACGAGTTTGATGAATTGTGGGGTGCAAACGACTTCCTAGTTGCTTCAAGAGTAGGTAAGAGGAATTCGATTGAGCGTCTTTATTGAAGAATTACGGGCATGCATCGTTCATTTTTTTATGACAAGGGTATTACATTTCTGTCAAGTTTATCATTTGGGGCTTTACTTATTTGTTTATGCTTGATTTGCGGTTCTTTTTTGTTTTCTTTGTTCCAGAATTTTGGACATGTCAGATTAGTTGTCTTGTTGGACAGCTGCACCATTGGATGTTAAAAGAGTCTTTCTTTTCTGCTTTGGTGCTTGTCTGGGTTGCTCTAAAATTGTCTCTTGATGATTTAACTTAGCGAAAAAGAAAACAACTTCCCTGAATATAATTTTTATTCCCTCTACGGTTGACCCATTTGATCCATTTGGCTGGAACGGAATAACTGTCATGTTTACAGCATGCGACTTTATTTCTTGCTTGTTCTAAGATTGGGTTGCATCCTGTACCTTTCGAGATTTGACATTCGACCAGTGTTAGCCGTTCAGATTTCACTCCTTTTTTAAAACTCAACGGAACATTCTAAGATTCATCAAGGCCATGTGTTTGATCGGTTATCTTTTAAACGCCATTATTGAGTAAATTTTTCTGTATTTCCTATTTCACTTTTTTTTCCCCTTCTTTTTAGGTGACTCACTCTTCGAATCCTCAATTAACATTCAGTGGGAAACTTCGTTGTTCAAACGTTTGCTACATCAAATATAAAATTATATGAATTAGGCTATTTGGTTATTTCTTTGAAAATGGTATGAATACTTGTCTAGGAGCCCTATTAGTTTGAACCAAGTCCTCATGAGTTCTTTTTAAAAGGTAAGGCTCCATCTAAGTTTGATTCTTTGTTTAGACTGCAAGATACAGTATCATTAACTCAAGTGATTTGCTTTATGGGGGAAGGGGGATTGTTAGCTCTTTATCGAACTTGCAGATGAATTTGAGAGCTCTTTTGAACTAATGTATTTTATTTTCCCTTGCTGTTTAAATGAGGAGGATATCTTGTCCTCGACCTTGTAGTTCCTGTTTTGAATTATCTACAAGTATTGTTGGACAGAAGTGCTAGAATTTGTAACTTTAAAAGATAATATGCTGTTATATTTGCTTTGGGACAAGATAGTCTTCTTAACCTCTTTTGTTATTCTGCATTTGGTGAAACTAAGGTTAATTATGCCTCCAACTGAAAGATTTGGTCCTGCTGAAGAGTCATTTACTCTCTGTTGTGTGTATAAAGGATTTTTTTAATTTCTTTCTACTTACCTTTTAATATTCTTCATTGTGCAAAGCTTTTGGAACTGTAATTTACCCTGTATAATGTTTTGAGATGATATAACCGATTTCTACCCACTTTTTGATCTGCTTCTTAGTGTACAAAGTAACTAAATGTAATGATGGTTTAATCCACTTAATGAACTCCTACTAACTCTCAATACCATTTGATTTGGGAAATGAGGTAATTAGCTTTATTTGCTAGACATCATGAAAAGCTGTTAAGCTGAGACTTTTAAGACGCTACTATTATATATACCATCTATTTAATCATGATCTTTAATTATTTTGTATTTACTTTTCTTCTTTAGATTTTGGGTTAAAATGATCTTTGATATGGTATCAAAGCCCCTATGATCAAGTGCTCTAGTGTTCAATTGTTGTTCCTCCCACAGTCTTAGTTAAAATTAGAGTAAATTAACTATATGTCTTAACATTCAAGGGACATACCCTTTCCGTTAAGG
The DNA here is from genome assembly GCA_026724425.1 of Erythrophleum ivorense. Lineage (NCBI taxonomy): Eukaryota > Viridiplantae > Streptophyta > Magnoliopsida > Fabales > Fabaceae > Erythrophleum > Erythrophleum ivorense. The sequence goes on from JAIUCV010000009.1 coordinate 50,034,890, forward strand.
GAATGTTGGATTCTGGCATTGTTCATTAGTTTTAATGTTATAAACATGTTGCGATGTCTTTGCTTACTGTGGGAAATTATAATGATATCCACGATAAGAACATCATTGCATTTTCTTTCTAAATCGTTTCTTATAGCGTAAGCTTATACCATGAATACATGTTCTGCTGGTTGGAGATATTTTCATCATCAAGAAATGCTTATGATAGATTTGATAGTCATAAATCTTTTTCCACTTCTGGGGCATTATTCTACAATAGCGATTAACGAATATTTCTTTTTGTTTCCCGTGGCTCATCATGAAATATGTTAGAAAATTTAATTTGCATTTCATCTTTGACATACTCCTGTAGTAGAATTACTGTATAATATTTTTCTCTCTGTCCTTTTTTCTTGTTGGTTATTTATTTCATCTTCTCCTATCCAGGAAAATCTAAACAGTTGGCGTTTAGGATGGGTAGAACGATTGAGCTGTATGGATTACCTCCCGGTGTTTCTGTATCCACAATAAAGTCATTTGTAGAGCAGTATACTGGTGAAGATACTGTCTATGCTATTAAGATAAGGCAAGGCAAGGGTCGAGTTCCCAGAGCATTTGCTATTATTCAATTCAAAGATGCAAAGAATGCTTCTTATATTATCTCCTTAGCTAACAAGACCTTACGGTACGGGGAATCCTATCTAAAGGCTCGGGCACTGGAAAAAGATATTGTGCCAAAGCCAAGGACTTTTTTGCATAGCTTGGAGGATGTGAAACTGCATTTTGGCTGTCAGATCTCGAAGGAAAGATCCTATATTTTATGGACAACGGTGGCCAAGGAAGTGAACTTCGGGATTGGAATGAGAAAGTTACAGTTCCTTCTGTCCTATGAAGAAGTGCAATATAAACTTGAGCTTTCCTATGAGAACATTTGGCAGATTGAGCTGCATCGTCCACGTGGTGAAATTGCAGAGTATCTTCTGATTCAGGTTTTTAAATATAACTTTTTTTTGGGGATTCTAATTTTTCAATTTGTTATACACTTTATGGTAGATGTGATAAAAGAATTGCAACTGAAGTGATAGTTGCAAAGAACACCAACCAAATTATGATAGAAACGGGCCACTTAGGTTGCTGCCCTTAAGTGGTAAGGATGGGGTAAGTTTTCATTTTCTTGTATAACAAAAAATTATGGTGAAACAGAACTAATAGATTCTAAGTAACAACTGGAAAATAGGATATAAAACTTTTGGATCGTCTGATTTCTAACATATAACAATATGAAGAAATAAATAAATACTGATTTAAAGAATTTTGCATGATAAATTTAATAGATAGTAGTGAGTAAATATATCCCATGGGATCAACCTTACTTTCTTTGAAACTGATTTCATATAAGTTTTGCTTTTTTTTTTAAACTAAAATATACTTTTTTTAATTGCATACACGTGCACACATACACATGTGTCTATGTACATGTATATGTACATAGATGCATACATACATACAAAATATATATATATATTTGCGCAAGATACATCTCATTTATAATGGTTGGCTGGACGACAATGAATGTGTTGCATTATTATTTTAATTTACTTCGCATGGTATATTTTGATTGGTATGATTTTAACTTTCAATAGGTATCTAACATCAGTTAGGTGCAAAGGTTTTTATTATGCTTTAGTTTAGAAGAGTAAGGCTTATATATCTATACAATCATTGGAAAAGCAATATCTAGACGTTTCACTATTAGATATTTCAGCTTCCCAACCAGTTATTTATAGTTCTTTGAGTTACTTAAGTGCATCAGCGTCACTACCAAACCACTTCAGATTTGATTTCATAGGTGTCTTACAAGGTTTAAATCACAATAGTCATGTTTTATCAAGTAAATCTAGTACATGCTTCCTTTCCATTGTGAAAGGAGAGTACCTCTCTTTGACTGCATTACTTCAATACCCAACAAAAATATCCAATCACCCGGATCTTTTGTTTGGCGTTGGTTTTGGAGGAAGCCTTTCAGATTATGTATCCCTTTCATTGCCTGTCATAAGAGTGAAATACATTCTACTAGTACTAGGAAAACATAAGGCCAGCCCTTAAAGCTCATATACTTATAACTGTCCATAATAATGCTTGTGAGAATTGTTGCAAGCTTATATTCTCTGGGTTGTTAGTGAAACCTAACTTTTTCATTCATGAAGGTGGGCTCTTGTTAATTCATGTGATTGCCCATGTTGTGTAATTGCATATTGCTGTAAGTTGTATTCTTCTGCATACATGACATCCTTGTATCTTTATCAATTTCTTTTCTATTGTTAGTTACTTGGTGCTCCTCGAGTATTTGAGAAAGATGTGCGTACTTCAGAAAGTGTATTTGAAAATCCTTTTCTCAACTATTGTGAAGATATCTCTGATGATCAATGGATCCGGGCAATAGATTTCACTCCTTCTGGTTGTATTGGGCAGTCTTCTACTATATGCTTGGAGCTTCCTTCTGGTGAACATCTTCCAAATTTCAGGGAAAACTTTGCTTATTATGAGGAAAGTGAGAGGAAATACACTTTAGAGGAAGGAATTTCTTTTTCTAGGAATTTGGATCTAGTTCCCATTGTTGCTCCTCCTCGAGGAATTGAGATACCATATGACATCCTGTTTAAAGTTAACTCATTAGTTCAGCACGGGTGTCTTGCGGGTCCAGCGCTTGATATTGGCTTCTACCGTTTGATTGATCCACATAGAATGGACCGTGCTTTCATTGAACATGCTTTAGAGAAAATGTATAATTCAAAGGAATTCTGTTTTGAACCCTCAAGGTGGATGATTGAGCAGTATAGAAAGTACTCTGCATCAAAGTATCCTTCCCGGTCACCTGCCATATCCTTAGATAATGGCTTGGTTTATGTTCGCAGGGTTCAGATTACCCCTTGTAAAGTGTATTTCTGTGGCCCAGAGGTCAATGTCTCAAATCGTGTCCTCCGCCAATTCCATGAGTTCATTGATAACTTTATACGTGTTTCATTTGTTGACGAGGAGTTGGATAAACTGTTTTCAACAGATTTATCTCCGCGTACATCTTCTATCGAGCAAAGAAAAACTGAGCTCTATACAAGAATTCTCTCTATTCTTAGAAATGGCATTGTAATTGGTGATAAGAAGTTTGAATTTCTAGCATTCTCATCAAGTCAATTGCGGGAGAATTCTTTATGGATGTTTGCTCCTACAAGATGTGGACTTAATGCTGCTGCCATAAGAAGGTGGATGGGAAATTTTTGCAGGATTAGAAATGTGGCTAAATATGCTGCTAGACTGGGGCAATCTTTTGGTTCATCTACTGAAACTTTAAGTGTTGGCCAGCATGAAGTTGAAATTATTCCTGATGTGGAGGTTAGACAGGGTGGAGTTGATTATGTTTTCTCTGACGGAATTGGGAAGATATCTGCCGCATTTGCCAGGAAAGTGGCTAAAAAATGTGGATATGATTCCGCTCCATCTGCCTTTCAGATTCGATATGGTGGGTACAAAGGAGTTGTGGCTGTTGACCCAACGTCATCAGTGAAATTATCACTGAGGAGGAGCATGCTCAAGTATGAATCGAATAATACAAAGCTAGATGTCTTGGCATGTAGTAAATTTCAGCCTTGTTATCTGAATCGACAGCTAATTACTCTCTTATCTAGTCTTGGTGTCAAGGATCATGTTTTTGAGAAAAAACAAAAAGAAGCTATAAATCAACTGGACTTTTTACTAACAGATTCATTGAGAGCACAGGAGGCTCTGGACTTGATGTCTCCTGGGGAGATATCTAATATTCTGAAGGAGATGCTCATTTGCGGCTATAAGCCTGATGCTGAACCTTTTCTTTCAATGATGCTGCAAACATTTAGGGCATCAAAACTGTTGGAATTGCGACGCAAAGCTAGAATTTTTGTTCCTAATGGAAGAGCAATGATGGGATGTCTAGATGAAACAAGAACCTTGGAATATGGTCAAGTATTTGTGCAATATTCTAATAACAGGTTCAGGCAGCTGCATGGCTCTAAGAGGTCCAATATAGTTACAGATAAGGTAGTTGTTGCAAAAAACCCATGCTTGCATCCAGGTGATGTGCGGGTTTTGAATGCTGTTGACGTGCCAGCTCTGCATCACATGGTGGATTGTGTTGTTTTCCCTCAAAAAGGATTCAGGTAAGTTTATTTCCTTGTGTTTCTATTATTTTACATGGTTGAAGTTATTTTATAGGATCATATATGGGCTAACATTTAAATTTTGTGTGAAATCCAAGATCTTAGTCTCTAAAATTTGTACTCAAATACTCGCCAAGTATTGGTGAAATAATGAATATGCAATTGCATTGCTTTTGTAAGTTTCATATTTATGCGTCTTCACTAATGTGTAAATGTATGCTTATGCTGCTTAATATGCATGCTTTTGAAGAGAGCAACACCTGTGAGGAGATTAGGATTATCCTGCTGTATTGTTTAATCTATATCCAAGGGGGTGGGACTTGAGGGATTTCATTTAGCATGACTTTTTTCCTTGGAGGTCCATTATGTTTTACCGGCAGCTTGAATAATTTTGTATTAAAATTATTCCCATGTAGATTGTGTGTTACCTGTCCACTGCAGCTAACATACTTTCTATAATTGCAACTTACTTCATTGCTTTCTTCTGCTTTCCGTAAGAAAATGTTAAATATCATTGTTTCATGTAAGATTGCAATTAAACAATAGATGGAAGCTCCTTCTGCATCATCTAGCTTTTATAACTTAGGCGATTAAATGTTTAAATTTTTTCTTTTCAGTCTTTTAGGATACTACTTTCAAGATTGGCAAGTCTCATGGTAAAAGATTTGATTTTTAGGTATCATATCTGTCATAATTGTGGCAAGAATCCCCTTTAAGATTAAACTCGCAATGCAATTGAATTTATGTGAGCCCTGTATACGGTCTAGTATAGTTATTTCTGTTTCTTCCTGGCTATATTTCTCAAGCACTTGTAAGTTGCAAAATCACACTTGTTATTTCAAACATGATGTGATGCAAGTTTATATATATGTATCTGGGCATGTCTTCATCAGATAAAGATATGATTAAAATATTTCTATTCTTAAATATTTTCTGTCTTATTTACACATAGGCATATACCTGCCCTGTTTTGCAACTTTCAATTCATGTCGAAATACATCCAAAGAATTAGGATTAGATCAGATTGTAAATTGCTTCATTCAATGAGGCTCTGAATATTACACATATGGAAGAGCCAGATTCGTTATTTAGAAAGTTATTTGTCAATGAATTTTCTAGTAAATCGATATGTTTCTTTTGCATAATTGTCTTGTGTATTCAATTTTCCTTTTTTTAATTTGTCTACTGACACCAATAACTGATTTTCAACATAAGACCTCATCCAAATGAGTGTTCGGGAAGTGATCTGGATGGAGACATCTACTTTGTTTGTTGGGACCCTGAATTGATTCCACCTCGCCAAACCCAGCCAATGGATTATACTCCGGCCCCAAGTATGCAATTGGATCATGATGTCACGATAGAGGTATCGTTCTCTTGGATAATGACAACTGCAAGTCATATTTCGTATATTTTATTTTATTTTTTCATGGCAGTAGAATTATATTATTTAGACATGAACTTCTAAAATGTTTGGCATGCTACCCTCTTGTTTTTTCGGGTGGGGGGGTTCAAGTGACATGCTATCCTCTCACTGCCATTGTATCATGGCATTTTTCTATGATTACACCGGAATTGGTCATGTTGAATGAATCCATATTGAATCATTTTTCCATTATCCTCTCATCTCCAATTCTTCAAAGAATGCATCACCATTAGCCTAGACTATGTTCACCTGGAAATTCAGCTCTCTTAAATTTTCTGGAGCTTTTTCTATTTTGGAAGATCCAAAGTTACCAGTTTCCGCTGTCAGATTTGAATAATTCATGTCTCTCATGATCCCTCTTTTATATTTCTCCTTTCATTTCCGTTGTCAACTAAAGTAATTACTCAACCAGCCTTCATTTCAGATCTGTTCTCGGGTTCCTGCGACCCTTATGCTTTTAGATCCGCTTATCCTTTTTTTTTTAATTGAAAAAAAGGTAAACTAATGCATAACCTTATGAGATGCTTGCTTTTTCTGGTGCAGGAGGTTGAGGAGTATTTTGTCAACTATATAGTCAATGACAGTCTAGGAATAATTGCGAATGCCCACACTGTCTTTGCAGATAGAGAGCCCTCAAAAGCAATGGCTGAACCATGTATTCGGCTTGCAAAGCTATTTTCGATGGCAGTCGACTTTCCAAAAACCGGTGAACCAGCTGTTATACCTCGTGAACTTCATGTCAAAGAATATCCAGACTTCATGGAGAAGCCGGATAAACCCACCTATGAATCAGTCAATGTAATCGGAAAGCTTTATAGGGAAGTGAAAGAAATTCCACCAGAAGCTAGGTCTACTTCAGCCTTCACTCGGGAAGTGGCCAGACTGTCGTATGACTATGATATGGAAGTTGATGGCTTTATGGATTATGTTGATGATGCTTTCTATTACAAAAGCAACTATGACTACAAGTTGGGGAATTTGATGGATTACTACGGGATCAAGACTGAGGCCGAAATCCTGAGTGGGAACATTATGAGAATGTCTAAATCTTTCACAAAAGGAAGGGATGCAGAAGCAATTAACATGGCTGTAAGGTCACTAAGAAAAGAAGCTCGGACCTGGTTCAATAGCAGTGGAAGTGCCGAAGATTCTGGGGATGACAATCTGAAAGCAAAGGCATCTGCTTGGTACCATGTTACTTATCATCCAAAGTATTGGGGTCGCTACAATGAAGGTTTGGAACGGGCTCACTTTCTAAGCTTCGCATGGTGCGTTTATGATGAGCTTGTCACAATCAAGAAGGAGAAAGCCCTTGAACATTCTTCCATGGAACGCAGGTTTAGTCGTGGGCTGCATTTTTATTGACAACTTCGTGCATTTCATCGGGTGGGATCTGCAGTGGCTTGAGTGTTGATGAAGATTTTGGAGCAAGATCAGAATATAACTCGAATGTACCTATAAGTGGACTTAAGTATTTTATATCCACCTATGATCTCTGTAAATATGTCTAGTGGATGGTGCTTTTGCTAATATATAGCTTGTCTGTGGTTTTCTTTCTCTAGTTTTGAGTCCTCATTTCTTAACTCGTGAAGCTCAAAATAATTATTGGGTATATGAACAAGTTATGCCATTGAAAATTGGGGTGAATGCATACGCATATGCATTGTGGTTACAAGGGCTGGTATAGCATGCCATCTTTTCCCTCATTGAGGAGGTTGACTCAGTCAGTTACTAGAAATCTTGAACTGCAAGAATGAAAGCACACAAAGAGAACAAACAAATAACCCACCCGCCATTTTAGAACAGATACACCTCGTTTGGAATATCAGGAGGAAATCAGGTGGAAGTTAAGTTAAAATAGAGTTGAAGGAGAAAACTAACACTAGATTTCTGGAATATTTCTAAACTAATTAAAAAAGGTTAATTCTATTGTGTTAATTTATGTTCTAATGGTATAACTATTGGTAATGTTTTTCGCTGTGTTAGTAACTGTATCTCAAAATTTTTGTAACATCTCCAGTACGTTGGTAATTAAGCACTCCACATATTAACTGTTGATTGCACTGATAACTTTTTCTTTAGGTGTTGGTAATGTCCCTTCAATATGTTGATAACTAGCTATTACAAAGAGTCGGTGCTGATAATCTTCCATCTCATTATTAGCATCTTTGGAAGAAATTACAAGCATCTCCAGATTTGATAAGATTAAGTAATGTGAAATTTTTCTAGTTATCAGCATTAAAAAGGAAATTGCTAATACATTACCAACGATAAAACATAAGCATATACCGTCAAATTTATCGTAAAAAAATTATCCTTCTCATATCATTTCAATAGATTTTAATACGCTAATAAGTAGTTTTCTTTTTTCTTGACATATGAAAAAACAACAAAGAGGATATACATACATACATATATATATATATATATATATTCCTACCTTTCTCTGATCATTCCAAGCTACTCTATTTTTTGTCATAATGTGAAATATCTCTGAACAATGTCAATGAACCATACAAAGGGGAAACACCCAATAAAAAATTGTGCTTGTGAGAAACCAGCTGTGTCTCACATCCCATCAAAAGCCTTAAATCATTTATTTAATTCCATGCTCTAAGAAACTATAAGGCATCTCGAAACTGCTTAAACGACTCTAGCTACCCTAAACCTAGCTCCAAATTGTTTTTAAAACCCTAACAATGCGTCATTGTAGTACACCTCAGAAAAACAATTAGACTAAGGGTGTGTTTAGTTAGAGAATATAACAATAAAGATAATATAAAATATTAATAGGAGAGAATAGGTAAAATAAAAAATAATTATTTTATTTTTATTTTTTTAAAAATAATTTAATAAATAAAATAATAAATATAAAAATATAATAAATATTACATAAATTATGTTAAAAAATTACTTTCACAGTGCAACAAATCAAACGAAGTGTAAAGGATTACACGATGCAGCTACCGAGAGGGAAACACATTTATGTTATAATTAGTTTTGCATGGAAGCCCCGCTCTCAAGTCTGAAGTCTTAGCCCTGTATATAAGGTAGAATGACCTATGTAGGACCAGGATCCTCTGCAGTAGAGGATCCCAAACTTTCTCTGCATTTCCCTCACAGATTTTTTTTTTCTTTTCATAGTTTTTTTTTTTTTACATTTTTTCAAAAACTGTGCCCTCACAGTTTTTCACTGCAGACCACTGCAGATGGATCCTAATTGCAGAGGATCCATCTCCGACCTATGTAACTGGAAGTTCTACGTTGCATGTGCTTTAAGGTGGACAGTAATAAGTAATAACACCCCGCTCCCTAGAGTTGGAATAAGTTATATATTTTTACTTTTAGAATAGTGCATGAAATTTGTAATTGTTGCTGTTTTTTAATATTAAAAGAAATATTTGATTATTTTAATGAATAAAGATCACCATAGAAAACTATTTTTTAATCAATTATATATTAAGAAGTCGGCTAGATCAGACGTTGTAGATGATGTTTGACATGATTTTTTTTCCTGTTATTTTTGTATTAATCACATATTACAAATGCAATGTATATGATTAAAAAAAAAGAAACTGTAAATTAAGCACTTTAATTAAAAAAATCCTTGAAATTGGAAAATAAACAAAGCTGCTTCCTCAAATTCAACGTCGGCCTGTTTAATGAAACATGTAGCAAGAGACGGTATAAAACCTGTAATTATCCAGCCCTACCTAAACGAACCGATCCTTTGGATGAAAAATATAGGGAATTTTTGTGCAAAATCAATAAATGTAAAGAGAGGCGGAAGACTTTTATGTACATGGAATATGAAAACATATATAATGCATTATACGTATTGATTTAAACGAAATTTGTAACAAGCTACTCTTCATCTTTAATAAAAAAACAGAACTTCTCTTTTTAATCAAAGCTACATAGATTGGTCCGAGCGGTGACTTCAAAACACATTTATGGTGAATAATGTTATACATATTTGTTTATTACTATTCTAAGATATAATATTATTATTCAACAAAAATATATATTTAAAAGTTAATTTTTGTGCATTTAGATCTTTGTCCTAATTTACATTACAATATCTTATTAAGCAAAAATAACTTTTTCAATAACACAGTACATAGCCAACAGTATCCTTTTGAGTATTTTAGTATTCTTTTGACATTAGTCTAATACTCTTGACTTGAATTTCTCTAGTACTAACTCACAAGACCAACTATATAACAAATGTCCGATCTTATATGCATTATTATATACATTAAACATTAACAACGTTGGAATAAGAGACTTTTTTCATAATTTTTCATTCAAATTTAGTTTAAAGACATATCTCATGACTTGGATTATCACCTTTTACTACATAGACATTGGTAGATTTGCAACCTTTCATATTGAATCACTTACACTGTATTTGGATAGGAAAGGAGAAAAATGGAAGAAGAGAAAAGTATGAGGAAAGAGAGAGGAGCAATGTAATCAAAACTAGACGGGATAAGTCGGTTCAACCGATTGGACTGAGAACTGAACCTTGGTCCGTTTTGGACAACACATCAAACTGGCACTTTTAAGAACTGGTGCTTCCAAAATGTTTATGTGCCATCTAAACTGCAAAGCAAGATCAATTATTGTATACAAATTTTTATACAAATAGATTACTTTTGAATTGCTTCCAAAACGTGCAAGCTGGTCAAATTCGAACTCATGTACTCTTGGTTTCCAAAACACTCACACGCCAGTTGACCTGTAAGGCATCTTAAGTAAATATAAGCAAATTTTTATATAAATAAAATCTAAGTTGGTTGCTTGCAACTTTTATACTGAAATAGCCATATGAGTGTGGAACCAATAATTCAAAAAAGCATTTTAACAACTTAATCATAATTAGTTTTTATAATATTTTGGTTTCAATATTTGTTTTAATATATTAATGTTTGATGATTATATTTATTAATAGATAAATCATTTTATGCTTAAATTTTAAAATTAAAGAATTAATTGAATTTAAATATTATATTATATTATATTTATATAATTAATAATAAAATATTTTAAAATTTATTAATATTTGTTTATAGTCATTAATTATACTAAATTTTTAATATATATATATATATATAATTATTGGTTTGATCATGATTAAACCAATGAACCATGAACCAATAGTTTCACCGGTTCAATGACCAGTTTGGTTTTAAAAACATTGGAGAGGAAAGAAAAGTAAGGAGAAAATGTTTTATTTCAATGTGTTTGGATGGATGGAAAGAAAATGAAAAGAAAAAAAATTATTAATTTATAATGATAATAATTTTTATATTTTTAACAAATCATGTTTTAAATATAAATCATTTACTTTAAATTTAAACACATATTTTTTTAAAAGAAATAAGAGTAATAAATTTTAAAAAAATTTATGAAAACTATATTTTAATTTTTTTAAAAAAATTTTAGTTAAATAAAAAATAAAAAATAATTGTAAAATAATAAAAAAGTATTTAAAAATATAATCAAAATAATTTATTATAAAAAAAATTAAACTTAAATTTTAAAAAATGCATAGTTTAAATTAATTGAAATTTATTTTTTTTAAAATTATTTATTCATACTTATTTTAATATAATAAGAATATTTTTTATTTTAAAAATTTATAAATAGTATTTTAATATATATTATATATAATATATTATAATATATATTATATTAAAATATAAAATATATATATATATATATATATATATATATATATATATAGGATGGGATGAGGTAATTCATCCCATCCGACCAAAACGCAGTCGAACAAATGTCCAATTGTGTTTTGAATGCAGCAACAACCAATTTCAATTTTTTTTGTAAAAATATAATTTATTAAATTTATTTTTAAAAAATATATTAATATTTGTAAACTATTTATTATTAATTAATTTTGTAATAAAATTTTAAATAAATAATTATAATATTAATTAATTAAAATATAAAAAAATTTCTTAAATTAATTTTTTTACAATTGCTGATCGATGGCTTTTATATATATATATATATATATATAATTTATTGATTTTAAAATTAAAAAATATTTAGGAAAAGTATTTTTTAAATTAATTAACTTTTTTGTTTAAAAAATTATTTATAAATTCTTATTTTAATAAAATAACTATGATTATTTATTTTAAAATTTTTTAAATATTATATATTAAAAATATTATATATATATATATATATATATATATATATTTGTGTGTATGTGTGTGTGTTTTGGCAAGGACAAGGGTATGCGTTTTCTCTTCATAATCTCTTCGAATATAGGGAGATAATTTTTGCGTGGGGCTCACCGTATTTCTCTTTTCATTTTTTCTCTTCTTCCCGATTTTCTCTCTAAGCCAAATAAGAGAAAACTTCATTTTTTTTTCTCTTCCCTTTTTCTTTTCTCCACTTTTCTCCCCATCTAAACGCACTGTAAAAGATTTTCTTAATATAGTTCTTTTCTAAAGAAGCAACTTTCTTTCGTATATTAACTCTAAGGATATATTTTTCTTTTCTCATATCCTTTATCTCAAAATTCAATGGTAGCCATTCTTTAGTAGTTACAATTGAATATAAAATATTTTTAACTAATAGTATATTTTCCATATAAATGACTAATATTTCGTTTAAACCATTTATTGTAAACACAGTAATATTCATTGATCATTTGAAATTCATGAGAAATTAGTACTCAATAAAATCTCAAATATTTTATCTAAATGATTATTTGATTTCGTACTTAATGAACCTTTGGAACTTATAAACTTGTGCTCTATTCTTTTCTCAATGGAACCTAATGTTTGTTCCATATAAAATTCTTCATATTGCTTTTCATTTAAGAATACAATGTCACATCCATTCAATTTAGTTGCAAATCTAAACTTACAATTATAATTAGGATTAGTCTAATTGAAATAAATTGTACCACAAGTAATAAAGATGTTTTCATAATCTATACCTTTTTGTTGTATATACCCCTTAACAATTATGTATGTCTTATATCTGTAAATAGATCCATCTACTTTTCTTTTTTATCTTAAGAACCCCTAATTATCTTTCAGCCAAATGGAGGATCAACCAAGTCATAGATATGGTTTGTCTTCATTGAATCCATTTCTTCTTCTATACTCTCATCCAATTTTCCTTAGCAAGGCATGATGGAGCTTTTTAAATTGTGCTTTGCTCCTTATCATCTTGTAGAGCAACCAAGGGCAAAGGCCCAAAAAAAAAATTCTTAAGGGGGGACATTATAAGGTATAATACTTAATATCTTAAAAATACATATAACTATTTACAAATACATAAATACTATATGAAAGAAATTAAATTGGCACTTGTATGACATGAAAAAGACAATATAGTGTAATAAAACTATTTATAAAATAATGCACTGTGGCATACATCACTTCAATAGTTTGAGCAACATTACTACTTATAATATGAAAAAAAGGTATATTTCTTAAATATGTCTCATCTCATCTAGTCTATCTCATTAGTTATTTTTTTTAATGAAATATATGACAAATTTCAAGTAAAAAAGAAAGATAAAATTTATTGATAATTTGATAAAAATAGTAAAGTAACTCAATTTATTAGAGTGGTGTGTTAAAAGAGATTACAAGACAAATACAAAAAAGTAAGTTGAAAAACATTAAGTAATAAAAAGAGGGAAAATATCTTAGCAAAAAGGAAAAAGTAAATACCATATATAATGAAAGAATAAGGGAAGAAAAGAAAAGAAATAGAAAGACTAAATGGCCATAAGTAATTTTAAAGGGAATTATATGCAATTTTTTTGTTATTTTTTTTTTTTTGGTTAAAGAGACTATAATCTTTACTAAAACTTTCATATGTATAATAATACTTTTCAAAATGGGAAGGGGGCCAAGACTCCAATTGGTTCCCCTTCCCTCCACCCTTGGGAGTAACTATGAGTGCGACCCTTTCAATTTAAACATGATTTTTAGGCACACTCTTTTGGTTACTCTTATATATTAGGGTTGTTTGTGTAATGTTCTCATTTTGCACAAAGCTTCCACCTTAATCAATAAATCAAGTTACAACTCCTTGTTTCATGTTATCTTGATCATTCATCTTACAAAGAGATGTATATTTGTTAATCTTTTTCCTACTAAAAAATTCATTCCTTAAAAATACAGTATCTTTTGATTTAATTTCAATTATATTTTCATCTTTATTTCACCAATGAAAACATAATCTTTTAATTATTCTAAATATCTAATAAAGATGCATTTCTTATTCCTTAGACCTAATTTCCCATGCTTATGGAAAGTATCATGGACATAGGCAACAAGCCCTTATGATCTCAAGATGTTTAAATTTAATTTATGATTTGTCCACAATTTATAAGATATGGAAGTAACTAATTTAGAGGACATTTGATTAAGTATGAAGGAACCAATTAATAACAAATAACCCTAATATGAAATGGTTAAGTTTACTTAAGCCATCATTAACCCAACCATTTTGAGTAAGGTTTTATTTCTTCTTTTTGCAACTTTGTTTTATTGTGAAGTGTTAGGAATTATCAATTTTCTTATTTATTTTTCTCTTCATAAAACTCTTTGAACTGATTTAACAAATATTCACATTTATGGCTAAACCTCAAATTTTTCACGTTTCTTATCCATTTGATTTTCAACTATGTTCATATAATATTTACAGCACTCAAATTTTTTCAACCTATAAAGGATAAAATAGACTTGACTGTTATGCAAATAGTCATCAACAATCGTAATAAAATACCAAGCTCCATGTCTCGCCTTGACAATCATTGAACCATATATATCAAAATGAATTAATTGCAATAGATATCCAACTCTAGTTTCTTTTCTAAATAATTTTTTTAATTGCTTTACCCTCTGAGCAATGTTTATATAGAAACATTTCTAAACTAAAAATAAATTATAGCATTTTTTGTTTTACTAGTCTACTCATTTTTACTTAGCCTATAAGGCTTAGCCTTACATGCTAAATATTTATATCCATAACTAAATTAGAAGTAGAGGATAAAGTAAAGTAATCATGATCATACATATCATAGTAATTGTCATAAATTTTACCTAACATGGCAAAACCATTATAAAGGAAACTAGAAATATAATATGTTATCCCATTAGAAATGTATGTGGACTTGTCATAAAAGTTAGCATTAAATCTTAATTTAAGAAGAGAAATAATGGAGACTAAGTTCTATTGGATTTATAAAGCATATAAAATATGATGTATGATGAAGGTTCATCCTTCATGCAAAATTAATTTGCATATGTTGATCCTTTTAATTGCAATCCTTGCATTAGTCCTTACATAAAGGCATATGCTTTTGAAAAAGTAGTCGACAATATTTTCACAAATGATTCTTGATCTCTAACTATGTAGTCTACAGCCTCTGAGTCTATAGTCCACTAAGAATAGGAATTTGCCATCAAGACAGTGCTAGAAACATAAATAAAATAAGGAAATTCATTGTATAGTGTTACCTTATTTTGCTTAGTGCAATCATGAGCAAAATGACCAATCCTTTAACAAGTATAACACTTGACCTTGGCCATGTCAAGTTTCTTTTTTGCATGTTTTCCTCTTTTTTTAGATTATATCTTAGCCTTTTTGAAATATTGGCTAGATTCTTTTTTTCTTATAAAAGTGCTACTCTTCTTGCCCTTTAACATTGAAGTTTAGTAATCTTAGTCACATAGGTATGTCTAAAAGAGTAACTCCTAAGCACTCGTCCTCAAGCTTTAAGGGACAAGTAACATCACAAAACATAATAATGCTTTTATTCTAGGTTAAATTCACTTTCATATACTCACAATTGGCAAAAAGAGATTTTATGACAGCTTAAACTTAATGTTCATCAATAAGGACATGACTAATTTAGCTTTAATTCCTTGATTTTTAGCTTTCTTAGTTTAGTTGTAAAAGTGCCAACAAACTTGTCTTTAAAGACTATCCACATAGCTTGATTATTTGGATAAGACTCATATTCACACATAAGGTCATTGGCTATGCTTTTTAGCATCATTATGCAACCAATAATATCCTTTCTTTTTCCAATCTTAAAAAACTTCTTGATCTCTCATGTGTTAAATGGTATTTTCATGCTTAGATTCTAACATTATACTGTTTAATGGTTTCTTAACATCCTACTCTTCAATTATATAAGAACTTTATGGTGTCAAATTTCTTTACTATCATTTTTTTTATCATTATCATCAAGTTAAGCAATGATATTCTTAATACCATAATCATAATCAAACCTTTACATAGACCCAATATAGAATATGACTATGTATACACAATGTTATATATTTGTTATATCAATTTTATCTACAAATATTGTTTAAATGCAGTTCTTAGATGAGTCCAAATCCGTCAATCCAAGAACTCCTACTTAACAAAGTATTTATTACATTTCCTATTTAATGTATATGTATAATGCATTAATCATTAATATCATGTTTTAAAGGGACCTTATCTTAAATACATTTTATCTTTTCAAACAATTTCTCATTGGTCTTATAATCAAAGACTTGTTTTTAATTACAAGGATCACACTTACATACATTGAAAAAGTATAATTTATATGCTTAATCACCTAAGGTGAATATTCTTTTTGTATGCATTACGTCTAAAAATTATTACACTTCTCATATTTGAAAATGAGAAAGTGGAGTTACTTGCTTAAAATTTATGACAACATGACATTCCTCTACAAGCTTTCTCTTTGATGTACAATGATTAAACTAAAATCACTTCTTATCTATATTTGGCTTTCTAAGTTTTTATTTTTCTTTTTTTTAATGTTATCTTTGATTGATGTCTAATAATCATCACTCAAGAGTAACTTGATCAAACTAAGACTCATGAGAAGTGTCGTTCATTTCTAAGCCAATTATTTAGTCTTTTATGTGTTTGATGAGTGTTTGAATACTATGAAATGGTGTCCAAATATAGCTAAATCATATAGCAACTTTTAGAGCATAATTTTAAGGATTTTTAGCGGCCAAATAACCTAAGAAAGCATGCACCACACAACCTTATATGCCATAATAAGGTTCTAATGGAAAAATTTTTTAAAAAATTAAAATAAAAAATTAAGGCACATATATGCTTGGGGTGGTGCATGCACACCATACATTTCCTTCCAAGGCATTTTTAGCCATGATGCTTCTATTTTTGGAGTCCTCTAAACTTGCTCTATCTGTTGGTACCCTCATGTAGCCAAAAGAAGGTAAAGATGAGCCATATATGCCACCCTTAAGAGTGGGACTCCTCATTCATCTTCAACCACCATACTTAGAACTTTTTAAAAATTTTTAAATTTTGTATGATTAAACCCCTAAATTTGAATAGCGATATTTCACTTGTTTTACATCCAAATTGGATGAAATTGATAATGTTGAAAAGCTTGTTCAAAAAACTTTCCAAACATATATAATTTTCACACTATTGTGGCTTGTGGTGAGAATGCCATACTTTGAAAGTAGGCTATTTCAATATGTTTTTCAAAAAATTCAAATATAATTTTCTCACAAATGGCTAATATATTTTCTCTCAAATTTGAACCATATATTCTACATATGATAGGCTTCATTTAGTATAAAATTTATGACCTTAGATGGCATCTATTAGAATATGCCATTAATGGTGTTCAAAGTTCCACATGGTTGCATGCATGCAATTTTAATGCTCTTAGTGCATATTTCACAAAATTAATAAAAAAGAAGCATGCATAACACACAAAGACAAAAAATAAAAAAAATAAAAATTAAGTTAGCAAGGCTTTGATGCTGTTAGGTATTAGGATACTTACCTATAGTAGAATGAATTATCAAATTCTTTGTCTAACGAGGCTAATTCAAAATAAGTTAGTCATATGGGTCAAAGTTTATTCCTATACTTTTGTTATTGTGAATTGTTAATCTTTTTAATTTGTTAGTGATATAAGGTGTTTAGGCTAGAATTAGATAACAACAATGTGGTTTCACTTTATAGCAAATATACTAGTCATTGGAAGTAATAAACTTGAATATTTGAGTGTCAAATCGTATAAGAAAAGAACTTTTGATAGCAATCGGCAAATAGACCAAGAGGAGTTAAGTTTTATATTAAGTTTAACTCAACTAATCTAAACTAGTGTCTTACTTAATCTTGTCACTAGTAAATAATCATAAGACAGAACAACTTTAACTATCCTAACTTCTAATTTACAAAGAAAAGACTTAAATTAAAACAAAATGCTCTAAACACCTAGATTCCAAAAAGTTGTTTTAGAATTTAGTTTCCTAAGACTCTTGACTCCTATTTATTATAACAATTTATTAGCTGGTGGCTAATTCATTGAAGCTCTTATCAGATACCCTAACTTATCTAAATCTTAGTGTAGTGTAGTTTATTCCTATGGAATTGCCTTACACTTGCTATTCTCTAGATGCATAAATATCAAGTCATAGGATAATTAATGGTTAGCCTTTCTAGAAGTACATCTAACTAATTAAACCCATTTTCCATAATTATTAGTCTTCTAAGCATTAATGAACACTTAGACACCAAATTAATTCATAGGAAAAGCCTTTTCAAAGTACCTCTTATTTTAACTTCCTTAAAACATCTCTATAGTTTAGCATTTTTCAAGTGCATCCTTATAAAGACTCTTTTTGCAATAACAACAAATACCTAGAATACTAATAACTAGTAATTACATTAAAATGTGATTCACACCTTTTCTAACTTTTTAAGATTTAGATTTATCTATAAATTTAACTTCTAACATCTTAAGTCTAGCTTTCCACTAATTGAATTGTCCATAAACTTAACTAAGAGGCTGAGGAACAACAAAATATTAAAGAACCTTAATCAATAATAAGAGAAGTTTAAGAGTTGATGTAATTACATAATTCAACCTATTATAATAACCCATCACTATCAAGATTTGTAAAATTAAAAATCAAACCAATCTTAGACAAGAAATTAATCCAAGAAAAATAAAAAATATAAACTAAAAGACTTTGATAGAGAAGGAAAATAATAGATTAAATCCAATACAAGATTTATCAATTACAGACTATAAACAATCTTACCTTGAAAATATCTAAGCCAAACAACTTGATCTTCTTTAAGACTTCACTCGTTACTTTATATGACTAAAGATCTAAGAAAAAAGACTAAAATTTTTGTGCCTAAAAAGTTATTTATTTAAAAAATTGTCATATGCATTCTCACCATGGTCAGTAAGTGATTCACTATGATAGGAAAACAAAGCTTACTTTCTGAACTTTGTATTAAAGTTGTCTTGCAGTGGCCATAATGCATAGATCAAGCTTCTTATGTACTCTTCTGCAATATAGTCCATCAACCTTTTAATATTTTCTCATTTTGTAAGAAATTCACTACTTATTTACAATTAAGAACCTATAAAAAAACACAAGCTCAAATGGGTACTTTTGAATCTATTCAAACTTATTTATTGAGAGCTTTTATAATTGTTTCTCAAATGAAAGTAGATAGTGAGAAAGTTTCTAATGAAACTATAGTTGCAAAAATATTGAGAAGTCTAACTCTTAAATTTGATCATATTGTTACTTTAATAGAAAAGTCTAAAGATTTATCTATTTATTCCTTTGATAATTTGATGGTTCTTTACAGTCTCATAAAGACAAAATGAATAAATTATCAATAAAAAATGAGGAAAAGGCATTCCAAGTAAAAGGAGAGTCTTTTCACATCACTAAATCAAATGACAAAGCACCAAGTGAGGGTGGTTTTTGTGGTGGCTATCATAGTTGAGGTCATGGTGGAAATAAGGGACGAGGAGAACAATCTAGTGAACAAAGGTAGTTCAAGTGCCATTATTATGGGAAATTGGGTAACAAAGATGTTAATTGTTATACCAAGCAAAGAAATGAAAAGAGGCATGCAAATTTTGTAGAATAAAAAAGTTTATTTATAGCTCGCTTTCATTATAAAAAATGTTATTGACATTGTTTGGTTTTTGGACTATTTTAATCACATGTTAGGTACAAAGTCATTATTTAGAAAGTTTGATGAGACACAAAAATCAAAAGTCTAACTAAGTGATGATAAGTTAATTCAAGTTAAAGGGAAAGGTACAATTTCCATAAAAACAAATTGCGATAACATTAAACTTCTACATGATGTACACTTCGTTCCTAGTTTGGCTTATAATTTGTTAAGTGTTAAGCAATTAATGGCTAATAGGTATAAAATCTTCCTTGATAATGGCTCATGTAGTGTTCAAGATAAAAACTTAGGCTATACCATAGTCAATATTCAAATTGCACAAAGCAAAATGCTTCCACTTAAAGCTTTTTAATTTTATAATTTTGCCTTTGTTGTTAGTAAAACTAATGAGTCTAAACTATGGCATTTGTGTTACGAGAATTCAAATGAGCATGGATTGAAGTTGCTAAGTGAAAAAAAAAATTTTAATAGGTTACCTACAATTGAATATCTTGAATTTTGTGAGAAGTGCGTTTTTGGAAAAATAAAGTAAGAAATCCTTTCTGGTAGAAAAATCTTGAAGGGCTGATAGTTGTCTTAAATTAGTACATGTTGATTTGTATAAACCTATGAATATATAATATTTTAATAGAAGTTGAAATTTTTTTAAATTGATTATTGATTATTATATCTGCATGATTTGGGTTTATTTTTTGAAATCTAAATCTAAAACTCTTGTCACTTTTAAGAAATTTTAGACCTCGGTAAAAAATCAAATTGGAGACCATATTAAATGCCTTTAAAGTGACAGAAGTAGTGAGTTTATTTCCACTCAATTTAATGTTTTTAATAATGTCATTGATGAAAGAACTAAATTGTGATGGAAATAAATAAAAGCTTACAAAAAGCTAAGGGCTTTTTTAATTCTTTTAGGCTGAAGTAATTGCAATAACAATATATTTTTTGATATCCCTCCAACAGGGGCTATTTTGAATTAAACACCATATGATGCTTGGAAAGGTATAAGACCATATGTTAGTTACTTAAAATTTTTTGGTTATATAACCTATACTCTAGTCAACTCTCAATCTCGTCACAAACTTTTAAACATTTCAACTATATATAATAGTTCATCTTTAATAATAAGAATCAAAGATAATATCATACTCCAACAAAGTATTTATTACAATCAAAGTTATAATAGCATCTTAGAATTCTAGAATAGATTCAAGATATATTATCTAGAATACAATACAATAAATCAAAAGTTTAAAGATCGTAAAGGATATACTTATAGATGTAGGAGTTTAACATGCTTATGCTTGAAAGCAAAACCAATAGGCAACAACGATGTTCAAATAAGAGGCAACATGAGTCAACATAATTTGAACATGCAATATATTTCTTTTTAACTTAGCCATGATCCAATATTTTAGTGCAAAAGATCTTAGTCTTGATGTAGTCTTGTCTCAACCTTATCTCTTATTCTAACTAAAAAATCATTTATATATCTTCCTTCTTGGCAATCTTATTTGTCCTTCTGCAAGATCTTTCATGAGTTCAATGTTAAAGAACTTGTGGATAATCTTGTATCCTTCTCCAAATATAAGGTGTATCATATTTTATCTTATTTTTTGGCATGTCCTTCTTAGAGTTTAAGAAAATCTTGCTTTCTATTAGTTGTAGAAACCATTCCTTCAACTTTTTAATTTTTTAATTTGCTACTTCCTTATCCAATTTCTTTAGAGTAAGCAGTTTGGTACCAATTTTGAATACATCCTTTGGTGCTAGTATAGGTGTCCAAACCTATTTCTTTTTTTTTTCCTGAATTCCTAATAAGTAGTTTTAGGTACATTATTTTTTAGCTCCTTTTGTAGTTTTGATTATTGATGATCATTAGTACCTTTTTGAAATCTCTTTTGATAAACCAATATACCTTTTTCATCTTTTTCTTGCTTTAGCGATGAGTTCACGAAAGTGTCAATAGCCTTAGCCTACCCTTTTAGCAGCTCATTTATTTATTTCATTGACTAGTGAAGATTCTTTTTTTCAGTTGTTTAATTTGTAGTCCATGAAAAAAAAGTCATCTCCTCATCATGCACATTTCAAATTCACTAGTCATAAATTAAAAAAAAAAATTCCTTACATAAACATTCATTTGTAAATCCAAATTCACATAAACTTGAATAATCATGAACTAGCTTAACAATAATCCAACATAACCAAATCATGTAATTCTTTGATGAATATATCCAATCAAGTATATAATGTATTTATCATGTTGAAAAATATAAAAATCCAGCACAAATAGTACATGCATTATAATTGTTTAAGTAAAGCACATATAAGATATTTACTTGAAAATGTCCATATAGTATATACTTGGTTCACTTGCTATGAAGTAAAAGAACACACCTAATCAGACATCAATAACCAATTGGCTTACCATCTTCATCTTAATAGAAGAGCTTATATATCCACAAATTATTTTGGCATAAACCAAATCTATTATGTAGCTCTTAGTGATGAGGATTTTAACCTTGCATTGTTTAACTACTCATCAAAACAAGTCATTTTCATCTATTACAAACATTTAACTTTTATCAACATAGGAAGTTCCCTACACAAAATCTCATTAGTAAACACACATACAGTACTATGCATGTTGAATTTGAGCAATTAAGATATTGTGATTCATATAATAGTGTGATATTAGTTTTTCCTTTTAGAAGATCATTTTCAATTACAAAAATTCTTAATCTTTGATATTATCCATTAGGAACAGTTTTAAAATTATATCCTTTCAAAACTAGAAAGCATAATTAACCATTTAAGATATAATTGAAACCTATTAAATCATATTGATGCAAGCATCATCCTAATTTATTTTAGTTAAGCAACAGGTACTAATGTTTCTTTGAAGTTCATACCTTTAATTGTATTGTATACTTGTGTGACTTAGTTGGCCACATTACTTGACTTATCGAACTTATTCCTAAATACTCATTTTGTGCCCAAGACAATGTAACCTTCTAAAGTGAGGGTAAGGGTTTATACTTGATTTCTCTTATATTGGTTTAGCTTTCCCTACATGGCCATGATTCAAGAATAATCTCTGAAGGCTTCATCATTTTTTATACTTTTAATGATGATTGATCTAATCCTCATCTTTTCTTTAAAATCCTTAATGATATATTCCATAGGGTAAGTTGAGGAGTGTCTCTTTTGCCTCTTTTAGGAGCTTATACTTTATTTTCATTTTATTAATCATAACTGATTCTTGGTTATTCACTAGGTTCTAGTTAAGTTCCTTGCTTAGCCAATGTACTAGATGGTTCCTAATTTGCTTATTCCTAATTTTGTGTATACATCATCTTTATGTCTTTAAGTCCTTTTTTGTTGCCATTAATGATCATAGTATCTAGTTTTCTTCTAGTTCCTCTTTTGTGGATTTAAGATTTTCATTTGTCATAAGGCAAGCATTTGTCCCTTCTTGATCCTTTTTTTCATAAATTGAATCTCTTAACTAGTTCTTTTCTTGCTATTTTGTCATAAGGCAAGCATTTGTCCCTTAATAAGGAGGTATAGATTTGCAATATCTTGCTATTTCTTTTCTTTTTCTTGCTCATTAACATTTCATGATGTATTTGCCATCATAGCCTTGTAACATGACTTATACAAAGTTTTAACTATTAACTTTGTCATGACTAGACTTCTTGCATTCAAAATATATGATAGAACCTCTGGTTCCTTCTTATCATATAATGCTTTCTTTAGGTATTGTTTTAATGTCTCCTTACATACTTTTGAACAATGGTACCATTTTTAATAAGCTGCATGGGAAAATTATCTAATTTTGGTGCTAAATTTTCTTAGATCTTATACTGTTAGCTAATTTCCACTTAGTTGCATAAGAACCTTTGAGTGTTATCATAGCTTTAGAGTAAACTTACAAATTTTCTTTTAACATGCAAGTGTATGATACAAGTCCACTTTTACACATTATCTTTCTCATATACTTGATTGATACTAAACATTACCTATCCCTTTCATGAAATATCTAGATGACAATGCATGATAAAATCATGTATTATAGGCAATGTTATATCATAAGGCTATAATTTTAAACATTGTAGCATAGAAGGTTTGATGTTGATAAGCCCTTGTATTTGAATGATACTTTTTTCTTACCCATTGCTTCTCTTTTAGAATCATAAGCTTTGAAAGTCTAATGTTTGGTACCAGAAAAGCTCTTTTTGATGATTCCTCTTTTGCTTGGCCAATTTGATCTATCCCTATGAGATATTCTTTGCATAAAAAGACTTTTTGATATCGATATCATCTTGGATCTTTACTTATTAGTATTAAAGCCTTTAAAATATTTAAGAACTTAAATTTGCTTTTTTCTTACCAAAAGAATTGCTTATAATATGGCATATACAAGAAATATGACCTTTATATCTACAATAATGACAAATAATAAATGAATAATTATTTTGAGCACCTTTAGAAAATCTTTGCCTTTTGTTAAAAGAGTATTTCAAAAAATTCCTTTTAATATTCTTTCTCAACTTTTCAATAAATGCATTAACATTACTTTTAATTTTAGCGTGTTTGAAAATAGTAGAAATTAAATTATCAATGGTCATGCCATTTTCAACATTTGAATAACAACAAATTAGGCATTTAAAACCAAAGAAAAATTTTCATGTGACTCTTCACATGTAAATTGTAATTCATTATGAAAAACATTAATGTCAAGTTTAAAATCAAATACCTAAGTCTTTTTGAGTCATACCTTGATAGTTGTTTAATTCTTCCTAGAAATCTTTCGTTTTTTCATAGTTGACAAATTATTCATGATAAGTGTCCTTCATACAGAAGCTCTCACAAGTTTCTTCCTTAATTTCATGTCGATTATCTTTGAAAGGCATAGAGAAAACTTGCTTATCTTGTAAAA
Organism: Erythrophleum ivorense; assembly: GCA_026724425.1. Taxonomy (NCBI): domain Eukaryota; kingdom Viridiplantae; phylum Streptophyta; class Magnoliopsida; order Fabales; family Fabaceae; genus Erythrophleum; species Erythrophleum ivorense. Next base: position 50,059,443 of record JAIUCV010000009.1, read on the forward strand.
TCTTTTAGAACTATTAACATTTATAATCTTAACACTTTAGTTAGAATCATATAATGCTCTAAGAATATCTCTATATATGTTTAGTATTATAGAAATTTTTAATTCTGTAAACATTTTCATTTAAACAATTATATAACATATGTATTGCTCTAGTATTAAAAGCAAAAAAATTTTTGTTATAGCAATTTCATTCATTTCTTGGATTAAAGTTCCAATTGGTATTTACAACTTCTCACATTTCATGAATGGCAACTTTCATGTAAATTTCCATTCTTTTTCTTTAATAAGTATAATTGACCTTATCAAAGGATGGTAAAGTAGTTGACCTTTAGCAAAATGCATCTCCATCACGGTTGCCAATAGTGATATTTACTAAGACAATTAAACAAACATATAAAAACCAAAAAGCTTATTCTTCTTCTAGATAAGATCTTTTCTCTAAAATGTTAATCCTACAAAAATAGAGACCAAAGTTCTGATCCCAATTGTTAGTTTAGAAGTAATTTAAGATGGGGGTCGAATTAGATTTGAAAATTATTTTTTTTCTTTTTGAAAAATTCTAATTTCTTATAATAATGTCATATTCCTAAGAAATGAAATCTTACTCTTTAAGAAAATACATTAATCATAAAATAAAGGGAGTAAGGAAGAGAGAAAGCATACAATCGATTTATACTAATTCAAACCAAAATGACCTACATTTGGTCCCCAAGCATATAGTAAAAGATTTGTATTAACTGTGAGTGATCACCAAGTGTACATTGTAACCTTAAATACAAGCCAAACTCTCTACTTTATATCACCATTTTCCAAGATAACCTTATAAAGACACGCACTTGACTTTTACCTATTTTCTTACTCTATTAAGTTTTCTCACATTTCTATGTTTTTCTCAAACTCCCTTAAAACTTTAAGTATAAGGCAACTTTATAGAGACCGCTCTAAAGGTTTACAGCCTTTTTCTCTTACGAGGTTCTTCTTACAAGGCACCTAAAAACTCCCTCTAAGGTTTTCTCCCATGATACTAGAAAACTCTTATTTAGGTTTTTCTCAAAACACCTAAAAACTTAAATTAAAATAAGGATAGATATGTCTAATAAGCTCTGACTCATTAATAGCACCTTAACACTTTTTGCTCTAACTCACTAAGGGCAATATAACTAAATTAAGCATATCAACATAGTAGTATAACTCTCTCAAAAATACACGTTTGGCCCTCTTTTTTCAACTTTGAATAGATCTTCTTATATAGTGAACTTTAAACCATGTGACTATTGTTTCCTTATTACATGATTTGATACAAATGGGTAGAAATCTTTACATTAAGTAATAGAATGCTTAATTTCAGTTTGACTTTTTTTCTTCATTCATTTCATCCAAGATAGTATATTTAAGAAAAGAAATAGAAAGATTCTCATCCATATGAAATTTCCTTCATTGAATGGATAAAACATGTATTGATTAATTTGCTTTTCTAAAATTCAAATAGTAAGATTCTTGATGTGCGAGATGGGAGGAAGAAATTTAAGACATTCCAATATCATTGATCTTGCATTTAAGAGCAAGTGATTTATATGCAAAAATATCATTCTTCTATTTGTAGTCCATGAATGGTGAAAATTTGTTCTCATTTACTTGTAGATCATTCTTCAACTTTTAAGAATCTTAGCATTTAATGCTTAAGACCATATGTTGATTGCTTTAACATCTTCTTGCCATTTCTGACCATTTTTAATGTTGACAAGTTGACTCTAACAAGTATAATATGTCAAAAGGTGGACTAAAATAATTTGTTCCTTAAACTTGTTTCCTTTTTTACTTCCTTGATTCATATTCTTTCCTTTTTTAAAAGAGACATAATTGGGTGCCTCTTTTTGAACTTTCTTCTTGATTGCATCTTTAGTGTTGATAAATGTTATCTACATTAAGGGCACACATTTTAGAAACAAGAAGACTTGAGGATATTTCATTAATGAGTTTCTAATTCTCCTTCCTTTAAATAACAACATTCCTTTTTCAACTTCATGAATCCACATATTTTCCTTTTGTGATTAAGAGATTAATTGAAGTGATCTTTATTTGCTTTCATCTCTCAAATTTGTTTATGAATATATATTTGAATTCCTTCCATATATAATGCATCATAAAGGTGGTATCCAATTAAAGAAACAATTAACCATTATGAGATTTAATACCAATGAAGAAATAATTAATATAAAATATAAAATTAAAATTAAGCTCCAATTAGTATAAATGTGTATATTAAAAACAATCCATATAGAGTCAATGAAAACCTTTCCTTGAGTAAAACCTTGACTCAATAACTCAGTTTAAAAACTTTTCTTACATATGAATCTATTAGAAAACATACCTTAATCCTCTAAAAACTATCCTTATAAGACCAAATCATATTACTAATACTATTTGACAACTTTCCATACAAAACCTTTGACACAAATAATATCATATTTAAAGCCTTTCCATAAAAGCTTTGACTCAATTAATTCCTATTTTGAAAACTTTCCATAATATGTTAATTAATATATGCAATATAAAACTAGATCATATAATATCTTCATTGAGAATAATCAAATAAGTTGTAACCCATTAAAATTAGTTAACTTATTAAAACAACTTTGGCCAAAAAACATTACTTTTAGAAATTACAATTTCAACCCAATTAAATCCATTTTCCAAAAATCACTCAATTGAAAATGTTTGACATAATTAAAACAAAAAGCCTTTGATCCAATAATACTATAAAATAACATGTTTCAAATTATTTAGAAATACTGACAGTAATTAAGTAAGCTCCTTGGATGATAGAACAACTACATCATGTTATAATTTTAGCATAAGTTCATGTATTATCTCATGGAGTTCAAAGAAGTATGATACTATTGCATTGTCATCTTTAGAGGCAAAATATGTCACTACAATTTCATCAACATGTCAAGTTATGAGGCTAAAAAGTATAGGTTGTCATTACCAGTTTTAACATTAAAATTTTTGTTTTACCAAAAAAAGTTTACCAAGCTTTTAATGGAATGTTTTACTACCAAAATTTTTTATTAAAAATAATTGTGAAACTTTTAGTGACGATCAAAGATGGCCACTAAAAGCCCATTTTAGTGGCAACAATTTCAATGCTGCCATTATATAATATTTTGTAACAACCTTTTTTTTTGGGTTACCATTGAAGATTTTGGCAAAATAAGAGATAGCATTTTAACAACAATTTTCAAAGCAATCTTGCAAAGTCACTACCAAAAGCATACTTTTACTGATGATTTTTTTAGTTGTCATTAAAAGTCATGCTGAAAGTTTTTTTTTTTGTCGTGCAAGAATAATTTGCAGCAACTAAAATTTTTTGTGATAGTAAAGCTACAATTGTAATGAAAAAAAATCTGATCTTTCATAATAGAACAAAGCATATAGCAATTCAATATCATTTCATTCAAAGATGAGTAGCAAGTAGAGAAATAATGCTAGAGTTTTGTGGTATAAAAGACCAAGTTGTTGACTTATTTATTAAACCTTTGTCTTAACTCAAACATGATTACTTTTGATAAAAATTAAGTGTGTGCAATTTTGAATAAGGGGGCAGGTTGAGACTTAAAATAAGTTAGTTTTGTGGGTCAAAGTTTGTTCCTATAGTTTTGCTATTGTGAATTATTATAGTTTTAGTTTATTACTGGTCAATAAAAATATCTACACATTAGCAGAGTTTTCATCTATTATTTTGCTTATTTGGATATTTCTCATAGCCTATAAAAGGCTCCAATTCCTTATGTAATTTAAGTTAATAAAAAGCTCCGCTCTCTCATTTTATTTTGTCCTCTTGCAAATATCTCTATTCCTTGTTTAGCCAACAATGTCCCACACGATTTGCATTATGATCACCAATGGAATCTTTACCTCTTTTCCACAACAGATGTACCATAGTCTAGGAAGGAGATGAAGATGGAATTATAGAAAGGGAATAATAGTCATTTTTATCTTGTGTTCTTTCCTTTCTTCTCAGTAGAGAAAGTTGTCATACGTTATTTTTATGTCAAGTGATTTTTTTTCTTTGGCAACCCTCCGCATTAAATAAACTAACAAGTTGAACTTTGTAAAACACGTGATTTGGACAAAATGCTTGCAAGTTGAACTTTGATTTGAAGTTGTAGTTCAGATATGTTTGTTTTATTGTTACAAAACTTTGCGTTCCTTTCTAAAATAACTCAGCACATTCATTATTTTTCATCCCTCGTAACAGTTATATAGCTTCCGTTATCATATACATCTGTGTTTTCATTTTCGTTTCTCATAAAAGACTGAGGAATTAGTAGTTTTTCAATGTTTCTTTGGTCTTTAGTGCTTTTAAACGAAAGGAAATAGGAAATGAAAAGTTGATTGGGATTCTTGATCTGCAGCATATCACATATAAAAACATTGATACCCGTGGGTTAATGACAGGATTTCAATTTTTACAGTTGACTTACTTTATCTGCCTCCTCGCAATTTTATTTGGTCCTATATAAGATACAAAAGGCATATAGGATGCATATGATAAATGGCAATATAACATGCATATTATTATTATTATTATTATTTTGCTTGCTTTCTTTCAACTTTACCGTAAACATGTTCATCTGGAAATAATCTGATATGGGGACTGGTCATTGATCGGTAAATATTCTAAAATCAAAGAATTTCAATGTTACCATCTTGAGTTTCAGGGGTTTGTGCATTAAGAGGCAGAGCCGTCCTACAAGCTTTTGAGAATCTGGTTTACGGCAGGGCTGCACCTGCTAATGCTTCAAATCTAACTTCATTCTTCGTTACTTGTTGTCGAATGCCAGGCTTACCATCCTTACTGTCTAGCGATGGAAGTGCTCGCTTCCTAGAGAAAGCAACACTAGAAAAGGTATTCATTAATTGTCTGAAGTTCAAAATTTATAATGGATGCTGAAATAAGGATAAATTCCTTGGCCATATGCTTCAGTCATAAGGTCTAACATTGGGTCTGTGATAGCAAGATCATCACTTATTCCTGCTCATGGACTAAACTTACACAAACCTGTTTTTTGAATTTTGTTAAAATTACATTTTTTTTATTTTCAAAATATTTACAAATCTTCCTTAAAATAAAAAGTTACTTTACATTTTATTCTAATTTTAATTTTTTTACTAAAATACCCTTCCTTTAAAATATTTTAGTAAGAAAAAATTGTATTTAGGTTAATAAATGATATTTTAGTCAAAAAAATTTTAAATTAAACTAAAGTATGTATAACTTTTTGATTTAAGAGAAATCTGTGTATATTTTAAAAATAAAAAATTATATAATTTCCAAAAAAAAAAACATATGAGAGGTTTGTGTAAATTACTTAAAAAAATTTCAAAATATTTGTACTTGTACACAATATATCTCCAACAACAATTATAGAAAATATCATTCTTAAAACTTGTTGTATGGAGGACTTTGCTGAAGTCATTCTTCAATATTATTTCAAATTATGGCTCATCTTAAACTGCAAATACCACAAAAACTATGACAACTATTAACCTAATTTAATTTTATATGAAATCTAATAACTTTAGATAACTGGATAAGTTTAAATTAGGTTAAAATAAATATTTTAGAATAGCTTTAATTTGGATTTATATTAATTTTTTATGAAATTTAAGGCTAGCATATATATGAATCGGGGAAGGAGCTTTTCTCCCATCCAAAACATGTCATGGACTAGAAAAATCAAAAGAAGCTCCAAAAGCAAGATTTTTAAATGATACAAAATTGAAGCTACAGTAATGCGCTATAGAAAAACGTGAGATTAATTAGATTTTACTTTTTCCTTTTTCCTTTTTTGGTGTTAAGTTTAATTACGTTATTTGATTCAAAAATATTATTATTATCATTTCTTTGGTTTTGGCGGTTGGTTGTTTCAGTTATTTAATTTTCATGCATGTTGCTTATGAGGGGAAATCTTATTGTATTAATTTTGATTGATAGATCATTATTTGGTTAATTATACTTTGGCCCCCTCAAACTTTTCAAAATTTTTCATTTAGTCCATTTGATTCCAATCATAGCAATATTGTTCAATCGTGTATCCAAGGTTGTCACATGGTGAGCTCATTGACGAGTCAGTCCACATCAATACCATATTAATTTTAGAATTATGTTTCTTTTCATTCTTATAGAGATTGATAACTTTTATCCTATAATGCACTTAAGATTTGTTGTAACCCCTACCTATGTGATTAACATGAAGGATTTTCTTTTGAGAGGGCAAATTGTAATAAGAAGCAGGAAGGATGAGAAAAGAGTTTTTGTAAAAGAGGTAGGAAACTTGTAGCTCTCCAAGATGTTGCACTCATGCTGTTATGAATCCCACATCGAAAAGGTTTCTCTGAAAGGGAAGCTTTATAAAGACTTGAACTCTCTCATTCTAATAGTTAACTTTTGGGGTGTGGTTCTCCCAAAAACTTATACTCATAACAAATGATACTTTCATTGAGAGTCAATCAACCGAAAAAGGGCTACCTATAGAGGGTTCTGACTGATGGAGGGGCTGATTGTGATCCAGTGAAGCGCTGCCGAGTGAAATGCTAGGGAGTGGAGCTACCGAGGACGTTGGCTTTTGAATAGGGGTACATTGTTATGAATCTCATATCAAAAATGTTTCCTTGAAAGGGAAGCCTTATAAGGACTTGGACCCTCCCTCTCTAATAGTTAGTTTTTGAGGCGTGGTTCTCCCAAAGACATATGCTCATAACAAATAAATGTAATAAGTACAAGCCCAAAGGAAGAGCTTATTTCAAAAGACAAGCATATTAGAAGGAAGAGCCTCTTAAACTTATAAGCCCCAATTTACTTGTGAAGCTCCTCGATATGGGACTCATAACAATGCACCCCCATTTAAGAGTCGACGTCTCTAGTAGCTCCACTCTACAGCACTTCACTCAACCTTCTAACAGTCAAAACCCTCCGTGAGTAACTCTCTCTGTGACTATCAAAGTCTCAATGAAAGCACTGATGTAATGAGTACAAGCTCAAAGGGAAAGTCTATTCTAAAAAACCGATCTATTAAAAAGGAGAGCTCCTTGAGCTTATAAACTCCACTTCACTTGTGAGACTTCCCAATATGAGACTCATAACACATGCCATTAGAGAATGGACCAACTAATTGATCATAGTGATTGTTATGGCAATTATGGAAATGGGTCTTTCTAGATTCAGAGAGAAAGAGACATAATTTGTGAAATTTATTTGAATAATAAGTCTTATTTGAATGATAAATTTGATCTTTATTGTATTTAATTCTCTTTAAAATTGATATTGTTACTTAAAAAAATTGAAATTATTTAAGTACAATCACATCATACAACCCTGTAAGGTCACCTATTGCTTTACTGCATGGCCCTACCACCTATTAGAACTTCACTCCCTGAAAGTATATTAAACAAAAGGAGATCTTGGGTAAAAATTCAAATTCAAGTTGGTCTCACGATCCATTCTAGTTTACAGTTTCTACTGCTTATGCACATAATTAACGTTTTTTTGTCATGCAGGGGCTGGTATTTATATATATAGGCATTTCTCTGATAAAGTAAATTAATATTTTGTTGACTCATAAGATTTACTTTTAGAGGAATTTTTTTTAGTTTGTTATCAATTTCTTTAATACAAACCAAATATGTGGAAGGCTGGACAATAAAAGAAATTTCATTTATTATGTTTTTATTGAAAAAATTTAAAAATTGTATAATCATAACATCTTGTGAAAAAAAAAAGTCTATAATTAGTTAATTAGATGCAAAATCTTTAAGAAGATCGCAGAATGTGTTTTAAAGGCTAAATTTGGTTCAAGAGTTGTGGTTTAGCTAGCATTTTTTGGGACATCAGTGCAAGGGGAATTTTCATGTATGAATCACATATCGACATAGTTGTAGAATGTGATGCATTAAAAAAAAAAACTCACTTCCTAAACTTATGCTTCATCAAATTTTTTATAAACAATTATTAAATTTTATGGTTTAGCCAATGATATTAAAGTTTTTAGTCATGTCAACTTTTCTCACAATTTTTTTTGAAATAACTAATATATTATAGAATTTGTATTAATGTCACAAAAGTGATATTATAACTATATGCACCATATATAACTAACATCCCGTAAAAATATGTAGTTTTTTTTCCAATCAACATATGTAGTTAATCAATGATTTATTTTGAGTGTGGTATCTATATTAATTTCATAATTAATAATAATTTGAGATTTTTAATGCTATTATTTTATTTTTAACTATCGCTTTGTCATTAATATTCATCGTAATTCTATCATCAAAATTAGAAATTAGGATTCTCTATTGTGTCGTTGGCGTAGAGCAGCACAACAAATCTAGCCCCCCAAGTAGATTTAGTAGTTCATTTATTTTATTTTATTTCTTTTTATTATTTTGAGGGAAGCAAAATATAGGATGAAAATAATTTCTTAATTTGTTTTAGGTAGGCATCAAGTTATATATATAAAAAAGTAATTTAAAAAATATTTATTTATTAAAAGTTAAAAGACTATATGTATTCTAATAAATTTTACTTCCTTCGCACTAAAAAAATCATTAAAATAAGAAAAAAAAAGAATTAAATGAATCTACTTTTTTTAAAAAAACGCTAGATCTGCTTTGCTTGATGCTAATTCCAAATTTAACAAGCGAAATATAAAGGTGCCACAAACTATAATACTAGAGAAAAATGTAGACTAATTATTCTCACCAAGGACAGCTGAGTTGGCACCTTCCCAGTGTGGTAGAAGAAAAAGAAAAAGAACAAATGTTGGGATCTTATCTTATTTTTACAACTTGGCGCTTGACCCTTCCTAGTTAACGAAATTTCAAGTGATACCCAGTGAATATTTTCTTCTCGATCGTCTGTTATGTGAGTAGCATACTGCTTGTTTGGTTGTTGTTGGTGAAGTTATCAGTTCCAAGGTGCTTTCTTATTGGGTTATATATTCATTAATTCTTAACTGTCTGGGAATTTCGCGCTCTTTTCTTTTAGTTGATCATTCATTTCATTCCTTCCGAAATAAAAGCAATTGATGCTGTTCCTCTAATGAGAGTAGAATCATCCAAAACAACTAGAGAGGATTCAGATGCTGAAAATGATTTCTTCCAATTCTGGGCAGGTGTTTGAGTACCCTGTGAATACTGATTCTGATGCTTTGACTGAGGCTATACATAGATACGGAGAAGCCAATTATCTTGACCATGAAGACCTATTTGATTAAGGTTTTTAAAAAAAAAAAAATTATATATATTATTAAAAATTTTATATTATTTTCTTTGATTGAGATATTTATTTTTTAGATAATATAATATAATTTTATAATTTTATCTTTAATCTGATGCTGAAAATAATTAAGTTAATTTTAAATTTTAACGTGAAACTAATTTGTTTCTTAATATAATAGTAAAAATAATTAACTAATTTTATTTTTAACGAGAATATATACTATGTAAAAGATTAGTTTTATTGATAGAAAAAATAAATTTCACCACTTTTTTAATTATCCTTTTTTTTCCTATTGCAAAGTTACTCATAAAAACCTTAACTTATTAAAAATCATCATTCCCCAATTTGATTATCGACAAAATATGTATACAGATCTATTTAGAGTGCTCATTCTTTATATCTTTATAATTTTTTTTCTTTTCGATCCCCATATATTTGCTTCTTTATTGTTCGAGGATTTTCATATACCTTACTTCCATTCTTTTCTTTACCTTCATGCTTTACTTTCCATTCTGTTTTTGCCACCACATTAACATCTCTCTGCAAATCTTTTATTCATGTATCTACTCCAGATAAACAATTTTATCCCCATTACATTAATAACTAATCATCTAAAGAAAGAGATTATGTATTACCCAATCTCCGTTTATAAGAAACACGCTTTTGGATCCTTATTTACTAGTATATATCAAATAATATAAGAGTTGAATAATATTTTTAAAACAAAAGTTTATGTAAATTGAAAAGAAAAAGTATAATTTACTTAAAAATTATTTGAAAACAATTATATTATACAATATTCTATTTGTGAGTAAATTATATTCATTTTCATTAAATTTTATTAAAATTACACAAAATTTTATTTTATTTTCATAATGTATATGTTATTCTTTTTCTTTTTTTCTTTTTGCTAAAATACTATTTATTAACTTAAATACATATTGGGCATTGTTTTTATAAGAATTAGAGGTCATACTATTTGATAATTAAATACCCTCACATTTATTATTGTTTTTTATTGAATTATATACAAATATGTATAAATAAAAATAAAAAATAAAATTTTTTATTAATTAAATTTAAGAAAATTTTAAACTAATTATCATTTATCAACAAAAACTTATTGTGTTACATACTTTTTCATGTGGAGATGGAAAGACAATAATTTTAAAGTTATTCTCTTTTATTTTTTATACAAATTAATTAGCTCATAATTAATTATTATGAATCAAAATTCTGTATAAATTTTTGATATATTTATTTAGATTTGAGCCAATTCTTTAAAGTTGTTTTAAATATAATTTTAGCTCAAAATAGTAGATTTTTTTATTATCATATCTATTCTCTTCAATTATTAGATGCAAAAAAAATTTTAATTAAAAAGTTATGTATTTAGGTATATCGAGGATATTTTAGTAAAAAAATGTAGAAAAATGAATCATTTGCGAAGAGTTAATTTATGATGTGACCCAATTTTTAATAAAAAAATTAATTAATAAAAAGAGTTATTAAATAATTAATTAGATAATTTGAATTTTATTTTTAAATTTTAAATAGGAACAAATCGTGAAATTACGAGCACAAGTGCTTCTTTAGAAAAGTCTGCTCCTTACTCTCATTCGTTGTCTTCTCTGGGCAAAAGAGAGAACATGGACAATATAAGCAAAATTTTCCTCTTCACAATTCCCTCTATGCGACAATTTGTGTATTTATTGTGAAATAAAAGTTAAAATTTCTTTAATGACTCTAATTAAAATCACGTGAAGTAAAAAAAAAAATATTTTGGCAAATAATTTTTAGTAAAAGTTAAAATTAAACTAAAATATAATATAATTTTTAATTTAAAAAAATTAAAATAAAAAATTTATATAATTTAAATATAATCTATATATATTTGTGAAAGTTATACTGCTCATAAATAATTTATTATGCAGCTTCTGCTAAGTTGTGTGTCGTTGTATTATTTATATTTGTATATATATTATTTCTGTACTATCTTTTTAAAATAAAAAGAATGTGATTGGTATAGAATTTATATAATCGATGATTTCTTGCAAGATACAGGGTATATTTAATTATTAAAAAAAGTGTAATATACACTATATAAAGCAATGATAAAGCCATCTGCGTAAAGCATGAAATCAATGAGTGAGAGGATGGAGTGTGGGTCCCGCTAATACTTCTCCAGCAAGCAGTCCTATGTTATTGGAATTTGGTGGTGTCCTCCCGAGTCGCTTCAATTATTGCTTAGCGTTTGAAAGTTGGGACCTATCTGTACGGACTAGTACGTAGCTGATTCCTCATAATTTTTTTAAATAAAACGATGCAATCAAACCTTTGGGTCGGGTATGTTGGTCCTTTTACGGGCCGGGTTTGTTTAGCTTCCCACCACATTCTCAAGAGATTAAACAATTTTAGTCCAAAAAAACTAAAAACACAAAGATTTATCTTTTATTGTACAGAAATAATACTTTGTGCCAATTATTATATTTTAATTGAGACTATTTTTTTTCAAATATAATATAATACATTTAAAAATAATTTTTCTCAATACTAAAATAAAAATCAATTCCAAATATTCAATGCAAAAAAAATATTTCCAAGTCAATATATTAACTTTTTATACATTATTTGATATGATAAAATACAAGGAAAAAATATACAAGAAAAGGGAAACAAAAGAAAGAGAATATGAATTAGTTATTAATTATTTTGTTTGATATGATAGAAGAAAAAAGAGAAGAAATAATTTATTTCTCTTATTTGGTTTCATCAAGAAAAAAAAAGAAATACATATAAATAAAATATCATATTATTTTATTATTTTTATTTGATTAAATATATTTATCATAAATATAATATATTTCATCTTTATTTGTTTATATTAATATAAATATAATTATGTATTTTACTTATCTTGATTTTTATATTTTTTATTATTTATTTATAATTGCCTTTTATTTTTATTTTTAAAAATAATTTTATATAATTATCATCATGACTCTACTTTGTTATTATAACTCATTATATAATTATCATTTTCCCTCACTCTCCTTTCCATTTCTCATGGATGAATTGTTCATGCTTGGGTCTCGCAATTTTTCCCCCCTTCCAAATCTTTTCTTTTGGCTGTTTTGGTATTCAAAAAATTAGGTATGAAAATAAAAATGAAAAGTAAAAAGGTAATTTTACAAATAAAAAATAATTTTAATGTCTCTACTTTTAATAATTGAGTAATAATTGATAGATAATATTGAATAATGATTAGAAGGGCAAAATAGACATTTTATATAATTTTTCCTTTCTATTTCCCTTTCCCTTCCCATACCAAACATGCCCTTTGTCTTCCTAATTATGCAAAGGGAAAGAGAAATGATAAAATTCATTCACCATTTCCTTTTTTTTTTTCCTTCATAATCTCTCATACCAAACAAGCCATGAAGGTGGAGATGTTAAATTCCAATGAATGAGAAGATATTTTATAATATTAAATGATTGTTTTGTTTATTTTTGTTTTAATATATTTTTAAAAATAATAAAAATAAAATAAAAATAATTTTTTTATTTTTGAAATTTGAAGTAAGTTTTGATTTTGTCCTAATTTTTTTAATAATTGTAAATGACACAAAAGACCTTGAAATTTAGAAGTGAAGAAAAAAATTAGGTACACCAAATTTCTTAACACTTTAATTTTTTTTTCATCAAGTAAACTCCATATACATTTAAAAAAAATATTGATGTAGCAAGAAAAATTGTTGAAAAAAAATCATGACCAAATTAAAATAATTCCATAGATAAAATAAAAAGACATTTTGCCTTAAAAAATTATCAAACATGGTACATCCAATACAATCTCACCCGACCGGTAGAACCTGAAAGTTGTCAAATTGAATCATTTTCATTTATATATTTAAAAAGAGAAAAAATAAGAATATATATGAATCTTTTATATATATATATATATATATATATATTATACACATTCAATTTATAAATATAAAAGATCCAGCTCAAAAGTTGCCCCGCCTGAGCATAATGTACGCCTTTGTATGATACGGGTTCGAATTCTCTGCACTTCTCAAAGAAGTGCACAGCCTACACTTCTTTGAGAAGTGATCTGGATCATCCAGATTTAATCTGGATGGTCCAGATTTTAATTTTTAATTTTAATTTTTTTATTTAAAATATTATTTTTTTTAAAATTATACAGTTAAGAGATTAATTTTATCTGATATTTTATATTTTTTAAAATAATAAAAATATTTAAATTTTTAAAAAAATTAAGAATAGATCTGAATCGTCCAAATCAGATCTGAACGACCCAGATGAGAAGTGCACCTCCCTGCACTTCCTTGGGAAGTGCAGGGAATCGGTTCGCTGTATGATACTTTGGCAGCTTCCTTCGACGTGCCGAGGGCTGAGGGGGTGGAGAAAAGCAGTGTCCATGGTGGGCAGTGAGCAGTGAGAGTGTTGACTCGGGTGGACTGGTGAGGACCAAGAATTCCTCTATCTTTTTCTCTCTCCATTCTTGGATCTCTTGTCTTGTGATTGCTTTGGTAAGAATCAGTTTCTAGATTCTGATTTTCTTTTTGCGTTTTGATGGATGATGAGTGATCGATTCATTCAAATTTGTGGTGCATGGTTGATTACGACTGTTTGCTGATAGTAATGAGTTTGATGCATTGTAGGGTGCAAAACGACTTCGTAGTGGCCTCAAAGGTGGGTTAAGAGGGGTTAGATTGAGTTTTTATTGAAGAATTATGTGCATGAGTCGTCTTTTTTTATTTTTTGGAGGGGGGGTTTACTTATTTGTCTATGCTTGATTTGCAGTTCTTTATTTTTTCCTTTGTTGCAGAATTTTGGATATGTCAGATTAGTTGTCTTGTTGGACAGCCGCCTTATCGGATGTTAAAAGAGTCTTTTCTTTTCTACTTTGGTGCTTTGCTGAGTTGCTCTAAAATTGGCTCTTCATGATTTAACTTAACGAAAAAGAAAACATCTTCCGTGAATATAATTTTTGTTCCTCTTCAGTTGACCCATTTGATCCATTTGGCTGGAACGAAATGACTGTCCTGCTTAAAGCATGCGAGTGTAAATTTATTTCTTACTTGTTTTAAGATTGGTTGCATCCTGTACCTTTTGAGATTTAAAATTAGACCAGTGTTAGCCGTTCAGATTTCACTTCTTTTTTAAAACTCAACAGAAGATTTTAAGATTCATCAAGGCCATGTGTTTGATCGGTTTTCTTTTAAACCCCGTCATTGAGTACATTTTTCTGTGTTTCCTAGTTCATTCTGACTCACTCTTCGAATCCTCAATCATCATTCACTTGGAAACTTTGTTGTTCAAATGTTTGCTCCATCAAATATAAAATTCTATGAATCAGGCCATCTGGTTATTTCTTCAAAAATGGTATTTTTATGAATGCTTGTTTCAGAACCTATTAATTTGAACTAAGTCCTCATGAGTTCCTTTGAAAAGGTGAGGCTCCATCTAAGATTGATTCTTTGTTTAGACTGCAAGATACAGTATCATTAACTCAAGTGATTTACTTTATGGGGAAGGGAGATTGTTAGCTCTTTATCGAACTTGCAGGTGAATTGGAGAGCTCTTTTGAGCTGAAGTTATTTTTTTCCCCTTGCTGTTTAAATGAGTAGGACATCTTTTTCTCCTCCTTGTACTTCGTGTTTTGAATTATCTACAAATATTGTTGAGAGAAGTGCTAGAATTTGTAACTTTAAAAGACAGTATGCTTGTGTTATACTTGCTTATGCCTCCAACTGGAAGATTTGGTCCTGCTGGAGAGTCATTTACTCTCTGTTGTGTGTATAAAGGATTTTTTTTTTAGTTCCCCCTACCTTATAATCTGCTTCATTGTGCAAAGCTCTTGGAACTGTAATTTACCCTGTACAACGTGTTGAGACTTGAGATGATATAACCAGTTTCTACTCACTCTTTGATCTGCTCCTTAGTGTACAAAGTAACTACATGTAATTATGGTTTAATCCACATTATGAACTGCTACTAACTCTCAATACCATTTGATTTGGGAAATGAGGTAATAAGCTTTATTTGCTAGACATCATGAAGAGCTGTTAAGCTAAGACTTTCATGACGCTATTACTATATACACCATCTATTTAATCATGTTCCTTAATTATTTTGTATTTACTTTTCTTCTTTAGATTTTGAGTTCAAATGGTCTTTGGCATGGTATCAAAGCCTCCATGTTCAAGTGCTCTAGAGTTCAATTGTTGCCACCCCTAATCCTCTTAGTCAAAATTAGAGTACATTAATATTTAGTCCTTGAAAGATTGTTCTCTTCTCAATTTAATACTGTAAACATCTTTTCTTAATCCAAATGGTCCTTCCATTAGCCTTTATTTGATGATATGGACTTGCCCAGATTTCAACCCCTAAAACAACACTAATTTGTCTTAGAGTTAGATTTCAGTGCATTATAGAGCCACCAATGCTTATTAGAGGGACCATTTTGACTTGGGAAAAAAATGTTTGTTGACTAAATTGAGAGCTTTTATCTTTAAATGACCAAATTGAGATGAGAGTGATCCTTTAGGGACTAAATCATTAATTTACTCTTAAAATTAAGATTCAGCACAAGGTATAGAGGGGGTTTGTGCTTAATTCACACTTCAAGCCCAAGAGGCTTTAGAGTGAAGGGGCATATTAGAGATTATAATAAAAGTTTTATTAATGAACCTTCACTTAAAAATTTAAGCTTTTGGGTTGAATTGGTCTTTTTTTATAGTTTCTAAAACTTTAAATTCTTAGAATTCCTACTTCTTTGTACTTGTGTGACAGTATTTTCAGATGATAAAGAGGTTGGCTTAAATTGAAGTCCAACTATTAGGAAGTTCCTCAAGCAAGTTGGCAGTTTCCTTTACATTTTCAGGAAAGGAAAATCTATAGGGTGAGGGTGATTATTTGGTGAAATTCACAGTAAGCTCAAACGCATTTAAACACTGCAGTCTAAAGCTTGAACTTATTCTAAACATGATTTCTTCCTTTACTATCCATGTAATGTTCTGGTCTCTCGGGAGTTAAATTTCTGTGAGGAAAAAGAACTATTTCCTTTTGGCAATTATATCTAACATTAGTAAATGTGGTATAGATTTTCTAGATGATGATCAAACAAGTATAAACCTGTATGATATATCGTGGCATTAGACTACTTTTTCTAGCAAAAAAGAAGCTTGTTTTTTTTTTCTTCTTTAGATGTAACTGCTTTGGAGGTTAAGCTCACATCTGTTGTATACATTTTCAGAGGATTTCATTTTTGCTGCAACTGAACATATTAGTTGAAGAAAAAAGTTGTTTTTCTTCCATCTGATGAGATAGTTGACATCAACTTTGACTTCCATAAAGACACTGTTTTAATTCAATTTTATTGATAAATTTAATTTTCCAAAAAAGGATTATTGTTACATTACTTACGTAAAATCTGAGTTACAGGTTTTTGAAAGTTTCAACATTTTTTCTGTTACTTGTTATGTTCATTGGTCTGCTGACACTGCACCTGCTCCCAGAACAAGGGTGGACAGTGAGACCATGTGTTCCCAAACTTGCTGCCTTGTGTTTGCTGGTGCACTTACCAGATTACAGAAATTGTTCTTTGAACATTTTATTTTGATTATATTATAAAATGTCCATGTGTTTGATTATATTTTTATGGACAGTTAATCACAAGGTTTCGAATAATTTTTAGAAACTATTAAAATATACATGATAGGAACCCAAGGTGGGGAACCCTCCCCTAAAAACTAACTACTAAGATGGGAGAACCACCTCACTTAAATACTCCAATGAGGATCTCTATCTTATACTATTTAATGTGGGATTTTGGCATCCCATACCACCTTAATTTCTTGCCAGTTAGAACGCTCCACAGATCGCCTTTTTTGGAGTTGTTGACCACTAGTTTTGATACCAATTGATAGGCATCCAAATAAGGTGGGGAACCCTCTCCCAAAAACTAGTTATTGAGGTGGGAGAATCACCTTATTTAAATATCTCATTGAATATCCTATGTTATTCAATGTAGGACTTTAGCATTTCATACTACCTTGGTCTCCATCAGTATAATATAATTGCCAATTCAGATATCATTTTTGTTTCTATACCACTTTCTACCACCCAAATCTGTATTGCAGTTATTTTAACTATTCAGATATGTTTGCATTTTCAAAATCCTTCAAGGATCACCATTGATCTTGTGGCACCAGTGCACCGTAGACGTGTTGTGTATTTTGAATGTGCTCGCAAAGTGCTAACTATGTATGGTATGACTATAACGGGCTCTTTTCTTTTGCATATTTAAGTATATGTCTTAACATTCAAGGGACACAGTCTTTTTTGTTAAGGGTATGTTGGATACTGACATTGTTCATTAGTTTTAATCTTATTAAAATGTTGCCAAGTCTATGCTTACCATGGCAAATTATAATGTTATCCACGATAAGAACGGAATTGCATTTTCTTCCTAAATCATTTCTTGCAGCCTAAGCTTATACTATGAATACATGTTCTGCTGGTTGGAGATATTTTCATCGTCAAGAAATGTTTATGATAGACTTGATAGTCATAAATCCTTTTCCACTTCTGGGCCATTATTTGGCAGTAGCAATTAAAGAATATTTCTTTTTGTTTCCCATGGCTCATCATGAAATATGCTAGAAAATTTAATTTGCATTTCATCTTTAACGTACCCCTGTAGTAGAATAACAGTATAATATTTTTCTTTTTGTCCTTTTTTCTTGTTGGTTTTTATTTCAGCTTCTCCTATCCAGGAAAATCTAAAGAGTTCTCATTTAGGATGGGGAGAACAATTGAGCTGTATGGATTCCCTTCCGGTGTTTCTGTGTCCACAGTAAAGTCATTTGTAGAGCAGTGTATTGGTGAAGATACCGTCTATGCTATTAAGGTAAGGCAGGGCAAAGGTCGGGTTCCAAGAGCATTTGCTATTATTCAATTCAAAGATGCAAAGAATGCTTCTTATATTATCTCCTTACCTGACAAGACCTTATGGTATGGGAAATCCTATCTAAAGGCTCGGGCACTGGAAAAAGATATTGTGCCAAAGCCAATGATTTTTTTGCATAGCTTGGAGGATGTGAAACTGCATTTTGGCTGTCAGATCTCAAAGGAAAGATTCTATATTTTATGGAAAGCAGTGACTAAGGAAGTAAACTTTGGGGTTGGAATGAGAAAGTTACAGTTCCTTCTGTCCTACAAAGAGGTGCAATATAAACTTGAGCTTTCCTATGAAAACATTTGGCAGATTGAGCTGCATCGTCCACGTGGTGAAATTGCAGAGTATCTTCTGATTCAGGTTGTTGAAAAAATTATGGTGAAACAGAACTAATACATTCAAAGTAATAACTGGAAAATAGAATATAAAACTTCTAGATCTTCTGATTTCTAACATATAACAAAATGAAGAAAGGAATAAATACCTATTTAAAGAATTCTGCATGAGAAATTTAATTGATAGTAGTGAATAAATACTGTTCCATGAGATCTACTTTACTATTTTTGAAGCTGAATTCATAGAAGTCTTACTTTTTTCTCTTTACTGAAATATACTTTTTCTAGTCACATACACTCGCACACAATATATATATGTGTGTGTGTGTGTGTGTGTGTGTGTACATAAATACATACATACAAATACACACACACACACATTGTGCAGGATACATCTCATTTATAATAGTTGGCTGAATGATAATGAATGTGTTGAATTATTATTTTAGTTTACCTTTGCTTGGTATATCTTGATTGGTATGATTTTAACTTTCAATAGGTATCTAACATCAGTTAGGTTCATAGGTTTTTATTATGCTTTAGTTTAGGAGAGTAAGGCCTATATATCTATACACTCATTGGAAAAGCAATGTCTAGATGCTTCACTGTTAGATATTTCAGCTTCCCAACCATTTATTTATAGTTCTTTGGATCACTTAAGTGCATCATCATCACTACCAAGCAACTTAAGATTTGATTCCATAGGTGTGTTGCAAGGTTTAGATCCCAATAGTCATGCTTCATCAAGTATATCTAGTACATACTTTCTTATGTGAGGGGAGAATACCTCTTCTTGACTGCATAACTTCAATACCCAACAAAAATATCCAATCAACTAGATCTTTTGTTTGGGATTGGTTTTGGAGGAAGCCTTTCAGATTATGTATGCCTTTCACTGCCTGTCCTAAGAGTGAAGTACATTCTACTGGTACTAGGAAGACATAAGGCCAGCCCCTAAAGCACTTATACTTATAATAACGTCCACAATTATGCTTGTGGGAATTTGTGCAAGCTTATATTCTCAGGGTTGTTAGTGAAACCTAACTTTTTCATTCATGAAGGTGGGCTCTTGTTAAATTCATGTGATTGCCTGTGTTGTGTAATTGCATATTGCTGTAATCTGTATTCTTCTGTATACATGACATCAGATGAATCTTGTATCTTTATCAATTTCCCTTCAATTGTTAGTTACTTGGTGCTCCTCGAGTATTTGAGAAAGATGTACGTACTTCAGGAAGTGTATTTGAAAATCCTTTTCTCAACTATTGTGAAGATATCTCTGATGATCAGTGGATCAGGGCAATAGATTTCACTCCTTCTGGTTGTATTGGGCAATCTTCTACTATATGCTTGCAGCTTCGTTCTGGTGAACATCTTCCGAACTTAAGGGAAAACTTTGTTTATTACAAGGAAAGTGAGAGGAAATACACTTTAGAAGAAGGAATTCCTTTTTCTAGCAATTTGGATCTAGTCCCCATTGTTGCTCCTCCTCGAGGAATTAAAATACCATATGACATCCTGTTTAAAGTTAACTCATTGCTTCAGCATGGGTGTCTTGCAGGTCCATTGCTTGATATTGGCTTCTATCGTTTGATTGATCCAGATAGAATGGACCGTGCTTTCATTGAACATGCTCTAGAGAAAATGTATTATTCAAAGGAATTCTGCTTTGAACCCTCAAGGTGGATGATTGAGCAGTATAGAAGGTACTGTGCATCACAGTATCCTTCCCAGTCACCTGCCATATCCATAGATAATGGCTTGGTATATGTTCGCAGGGTTCAGATTACCCCTTGTAAAGTGTATTTCTGTGGCCCAGAGGTTAATATCTCAAATCGTGTCCTCCGCCAATTCCATGAGTTCATTGATAACTTCCTACGTGTTTCATTTGTTGATGAGGAGTTGGACAAACTGTTTTCAACAGACTTATCTCCACGTACATCTTCTATTGAGCACAGAAAAACTGAGATCTATACAAGAATTCTCTCTGTTCTTAGAAATGGCATAGTAATTGGTGATAAGAAGTTTGAATTTCTAGCATTCTCTTCAAGTCAATTGCGGGAGAATTCTTTATGGATGTTTGCTCCTGCAAGATGTGGACTTAATGCTGCTGCCATAAGAAAGTGGATGGGAAATTTTTGCAAGATTAGAAATGTGGCTAAATATGCTGCTAGACTGGGGCAATCTTTTGGTTCATCTACTGAAACTTTAAGTGTTGACCAGCGTGAAATTGAAATTATTCCTGATGTGGAGGTTAGACAGGGTGGAATTAACTATGTTTTTTCTGACGGAATTGGGAAGATATCTGCCGCATTTGCCAGGAAAGTGGCTATAAAATGTGGCCATAAATCATCCACTCCATCTGCCTTTCAGATTCGATATGGTGGGTACAAAGGAGTTGTGGCTGTTGACCCAACATCATCAGTGAAATTATCACTGAGGAAGAGCATGCTCAAGTATGAATCAGATAATACAAAACTAGATGTCTTGGCATGTAGTAAATTTCAGCCTTGTTATCTGAATCGACAGTTAATTACTCTCTTATCTACTCTTGGTGTCAAGGATCATGTTTTTGAGAAAAAACAAAAAGAAGCTATAAATCAACTGAACTCTATACTAACAGATTCATTAAGGGCACAAGAGGCTCTGGACATGATGTCTCCTGGGGAGATATCTAATATTCTGAAGGAGATGCTCATTTGCGGCTATGAACCTAATGCTGAACCTTTTCTTTCAATGATGCTGCAAACATTTAGGGCATCAAAACTGTTGGAATTGCGACGCAAAACTAGAATTTTTGTTCCAAATGGAAGAGCAATGATGGGATGTCTAGATGAAACAAGAACCTTGGAATATGGTCAAGTATTTGTGCAATATTCTAATAACAGATTCATGCAGCTGTCTAATGAATATGTTGTGTGTGGCTCTGAGAGGTCTCATATAGTTACAGGTAAGGTAGTTGTTGCCAAAAACCCATGCTTGCATCCAGGTGATGTGCGCGTTTTGAAGGCTGTTAATGTGCCAGCTCTGCATCACATGGTGGATTGTGTTGTTTTCCCCCAAAAAGGATTCAGGTATGTTTATTTCCTTGTATTTCTATTATTTTACATGGTTGAAGTTATTTGACAGGATCATATGTGGTCTAACATTTAAATTTTGTGTGAAATTCGAGATCCTAGTCTCTAAAATTTATACACAAATACTTGCCAAGTATTGATGAAATAATGAATATACAATTGCATTGCTTTTGTAAGTTTCATATTAATGCTTGTTCACTAATGTGTAAATGCATGCTTATGCTGCTTAATATACATGCTTGGTGCAAGGAATACTGAAGAGAGAAGGAGAAAAGATAGATGAATTTGCGAAAATATGAATTGAGTCAACAACACGATACAAGGCTTCCTTCTCTTGCTTATAACTGTAAAAGAGAGAGAACTAGCAGTTGGTAACAGCTGTAACTAGTTGAAACTAAGCTAACTACTTCAGTTATTTATTCTATCACTATTATTCTATTATGATTCTTTAACATGTAACAATTTGAAGACAGCAACACCTGAGAGGAGATTAGCATTATCCTGCTGTATTATTTAATTAGCAAATCTATATCCAAACAGGTGGGCGATGAGGGATTGGATTTAGCATGACTATTTCCCTTGGAGGTCTATTATGCTTTGCCAGCATCATGTATAATTGTGTATTAAAATTATTCTCATGTAGATTATGTGTTACCTGTCCACTGCGACTAACATACTTTCTATAATTGCAACTTGCTTCATTGCTTTCTTCTGCTTTCCATAAGCAAATGTCAAATACCACTGTTTCATGTAAGATTGCAATTAAACAATAGATGGAAGCTCCTTCTGCATTATCTATCTTTTATAACTTAGGTGATTAAATGTTTAAATTTTTTCTTTAGTCTGTTAAGATATACTTTCAAGATTGCAAGTCTTATGGTAAAAGATCTAATTTTTAGGCATCATATCTGTCATAATTGTGGCAAGAATCCCTTTTAAGATTAAACTTGCCATGCAATTGAATTTATGTGAGCCCTGTATATGGTCATGTATAATTATTTCTGTTTCAGCCTGGCTATATTTATCAAGCACATGTAAGTTGCAAATCACACTTGTTATTTCAAACATGATGTGATGTAGGTGGGATATGTGATATGTATGTGGGTATGTCTTCTTCAGATATACATGTGATTAAAATATTTCTATTCTTAAATATTTGCTGTCTTATTTACACATAGGTCTGTACCTGACCTGTCTTGCAACTTTCAATTCTTGTCAAAATACATCCAAAGAATTAGGATTAGATCTGATTGTAAATTGCGTCCTTCAATGAGGCTTTGAATCTTACACATATGGAAGAGCTAGATTTGTTATTTAGAAAGTTATTTGTCTATGAATTCTCTACTAAATTGATTTGATCCAAAGAATTAGTATTGCATCAGATTGTAAATTGCTTCATTCAATGAGGCTTTGAATATTACACATATGGAAGAGCTAGATTTGTTATTTAGAAAATTATTTGTCTATGAATTCTCTAGTAAATTGATTTGTTTCTTTTGTTTAATTGTTTTGTGTATTCAATTTTCCTTTTGTAATTTGTCTCCTGACACCAATAGTTCATTTTCAATATAAGACCTCATCCAAATGAGTGTTCGGGAAGTGATCTAGACGGAGACATCTACTTTGTTTGTTGGGACCCTGAACTAATTCCACCTATCCAAATCCAGCCAATGGATTATACTCCGGCCCCAAGTATGCAATTGGATCATGATGTCTTGATAGAGGTATTGTTCTCTTGGTTGATGACATCTGCAAGTCATATTTTGCATATTTTTTACTTTTTATTTTTTATTTTTTATTTTTTATTTTTTATTTTTATGGCAGTAGAATTATGTTATTATTAGACATGATCTTCTAAGATGTTTGACATGCTATCCTCTGGGCTTTTTTGTTTTTTTTTTGTTTTAAAAAATCAAGTGACATGCTATCCTCTAACTGTCATTATATCATGACATTTTCTATGATTACATTGGAATTGGTCATGTTGAACGAATCCATATTGAATCATTTTTCCATTATCCTCTCATCTCCAATACTGCAAATAATGCATCACCATTAGCCTAGACTATGTTCACCTGGTTAGAGATATAAATAAAAAACCATTCGTGGGCCTTATGGTGAAAGCTTAAGCTTTATGAATTTGCTTCAGTTCAAACCTATGTGTATATATAGTTCAGATTATTTTTTTTTTGTGTCATAATTTAAGGCTTACTAAATATCATATAAACCAGAAGTGAAAGTTGCTTCATCGTCAGTGTTGCTCAAGGTTGATGTCTGCATATTTTTTAACAGACAAGAAAATGAGAATGACCACTAACTGGATTACATAATTGTTGGTATATGAGAAGCATAAATTCTACATGTATGATTGATGTAATAAGTGGGTATAAATAAAATCCAAGGTGAGATTCACTTTATTCAATGATGTAGGAGTGGTAAAACTTGTTTCTCTGTCATTTGGTCCTAACTCATGCCAAAACATTTCATTTAAAAAAAAGAGAGAGAGAGAAAGAAACAGTTATACGTCACCTGTCTATCAAACTGCAGCATAAGCTTTTACAGCCAAGAGATGAAATGAGAAGGTAGTAGACCAATGCTATTGCTGCATCCGTGGCATGATTAGAAAATATCTTGTTGAAGAATAATTTTGGTCTACTGCTAGAGTCCTTGGGCTTAACAGTTCATTCTCACACATTTTTTTGTTTGTTTTTGGTGTTAAGCTGTTGTTCTGTAATATCTTTATAATTTTTAGCTGTGATTGCTGCTCATGGGTCTTATTTTCCTGGTAACAAATACTTGGCTTAGATGTATAATTTGGCTAAATTTATTATGTTTTCTAATGTTATGATTGTTTGTTTCTCATTATAGACCAAATCAAACTCTGCCTTGCACTGCTAAGAAACTAGTAGTTTATTCTATAATTTGTGCTTTGCAGCAGTCATTTAGCGCACTTTTTTGATTATGCATTAGCCATTGTTTTCTTTGAACTTTGATTTAGGACAAGTAGCCCATGACGTGCAAATGCAACATAATCTTAAATGTGGCAACTGAAAGTCCACTGTACCTGCCTTAGTTTCATGACATTGAGGAGTTCAATAGTTCATTTTTCTAGTTTCTTTAGAGGTACAACTTTATGGTTGACCTCTGACTAGGAGTTAGCTGATGTTATATTTCTCATTCTGTTAGGAACAGTCGATATAGTTTCCTAATTCTCTTGGGAACATAGTCAGCTGTAGTATGTTTTCCCGGTCCACCAAGGAAAGCTTATAGTCTTTCTGTTTTCCTAGTCTTAATAGGTTTGGGGATTATGATATTGTAGTAATTGCCTCCTGGAAATTCAGTTGTCTTAATTTTCTGGAACTTTTTCTATTTTGGAACATCCAAATTTACCAATTTACGCTGTTAGATTTGAATATTTCATATCTCTGTTTTATATTTCTCTTTTCATGTTCCATTGTCATTTAAAGTAATTACTCAACCGGCCTTAATTTCAGTACTGTCCTCTGGTTCCTGCAAGCCTTGTGCTTTTAGATCCACTTATCTTTTTCTTTTTTTCTGAAAAAGGGATAAACTAATCCATAACCTTATGAGATGCTTGCTTTTTCTGGTGCAGGAGGTTGAGGAGTATTTTGTCAACTATATAGTCAACGACAGTCTAGGAATAATTGCAAATGCCCACACAGTCTTTGCAGATAGAGAGCCCTCAAAAGCAATGGCTGAACCATGTATTCAGCTTGCAAAGCTATTTTCGATTGCAGTGGACTTTCCAAAAACCGGTGAACCAGCTGTTATACCTCGTGAACTTTATGTCAAAGAATATCCAGACTTCATGGAGAAGTCTGATAAACCCACCTATGAATCAGTCAATGTAATCGGAAAGCTTTTTAGGGAAGTGAAAGAAATTGCGCCCGAAGCTAGCTCTACTCGAGCCTTCACTCGGGAAGTGGCTAGACAGTCGTATGACTCTGATATGGAAGTTGATGGCTTTATGGATTATGTTGATGATGCTTCCTATTACAAAAGCAACTATGACTACAAGTTGGGGAATTTGATGGATTACTATGGGATCAAGACTGAGGCGGAAATCCTGAGTGGGAATATTATGAGAATGTCTAAATCTTTCACAAAAAGAAGGGATGCAGAAGCAATTAACATGGCTGTAAGGTCCCTAAGAAAAGAAGCTCGGACCTGGTTCAATAGCAGTGGAAGTGCCGAAGATCCTGAGGATGACAATCTGAAAGCAAAGGCATCTGCTTGGTACTATGTTACTTATCATCCAACTTATTGGGGTTGCTATAATGAAGGTTTGGATCGGGATCACTTTCTAAGCTTCCCATGGTGTGTTTATGATAAGCTTGTCACCATCAAGAAGGAGAAAGCCAGCATTAGAAGGTCTCTTCAACTATCTTCCTTGGAACGCAGGTTTAGTCGTGGGCTGCATTTGTACTGACAACTTGTACTCCGTGCATTTTATCACATGGGATCTGCAGTAGCTTGAGTGTCCATGTAAATTTATGGCAAGATCAGAATATAAGTTAGAACAACCTTAAGTGGACTTTAAGTATTTTATATCCACCATGATCTCTGTAAATATGTCTAGTGGATGAAGACAAGTTTTTCATGTTAATATATGGCTTGTCTATGTTTTTCTTTCTATATTTTTGAATCCTCATTTCTTAACACGTGAAGTTCAAAATAATTGATGGTTTTATGAACTGAGTTATGCCATAGAAAATTAGAGTGGATGCATACGCATATGCATTACAGTTACAAGGACTGGTATAGCATGCCATCCTATTCTTCATTGAGGAGGATGACTCACACAGTTAATAGAAATCTTGAGATACAAGAATGAAAGTACCTAAAGAGAACAAATGAATAAACCCCCTCTCCCCAAAAAAAACAAAAAAAAAACACAAACCACCAAAAACAGCTTAAGCGTGATGGAGGTGAGGAGAAAGAAAAAAGTAAGGTAAACTTTCTTCTCTTGATGGATAGTTTAAAGACACCTTTGTTCTTTTTATTATTAAAATTTATATTACAATTAAATTTATGTTGATCAAAATACGTACAAGAATAACGTTATTATTATTTTTAATTTAAAACATAACTTATTAAGAATGTATCTTTTAAATTTTTTATTTTAATTTATTTATTGGGTTCAAAGTAATAAACTTAATTTACACTAAAATTTTATAATAATTATAACAATGTTTATGTTGATGAAATATATATTTAATGCATATGTTATTATTAAAGTAAAATATTAATTATTTTTTTCAATTTGTTAGATACATTCTTTGTTTTGTAATAATTAATTATTTTTTATTGAATAAACTTAAAATTTACTAAATTTATAAAAGCGGTTATCTTAATTTGAGTATATTTCAATCAAAAAGAACATTTTTTTTTTGTTTTAGGTGACGTTTGTGTTAATTTTCATAATAAATTTTCAATTCGAATGAACATTTTTTTTTGTTTTAGGGATAGAAAGATATCTTGCCCTACTATTTTCCTCCTACGTTAGTAACCTCATTTTGGGACCTATTCGGGATTGCTGTGAATTCCTATTTATTTTGAAATTGTTTCTTTTTTAAAGAGTTTCTTAAAAAGCATGGTGAGAAAAAAATAATTTGTATTAAGCTAAATTACTTAATAAACACTTTCATTGATATTATTATATTTTGCAAATCTTTTAAAAGGAGGACTTTTTAAACTATCCGATTAATGATTTTGAGTAAGAGAAACTCTGATTTTTTTTGCTTCTTTTCTGTAATATAAAAAATTACTTCTGCCATCACTAAAAATAATTTATTTATTTTTTGAGTGGTGCCAAACGCCTTATTTAACCAAAATAAGTATTTAAAAGTTTTTCTCCTGATTTGGTCCATGTAACCCCAGAGAAAAAAAACAGTAGCTTATTATCAAGCTATTAGCGTTCAAGTGAAAATCCATCTCTGGTGGCTGGTGAGTTCTATTTTTGTTCTCTATATGTTTTTATACAAAAATGGGCTCCTTGGGGCTTCGGGGCAATGAGGGGTTACTGGGAAATGGGTCTATGTACATAACTAAATGGAGGTTTATATAGCATATTACAAACAAAATTATTTCTACTCATACTTCTGGAAACAATCTAATGAGAGAAAGAGTTGAATCAAGTTAAAGCTCCACTTTGAATTTTAAATAGAATTTTCAAGAAAAATATTTTATATTAGGCCACGTACACCTGGTTTGGAATAATGAAGAAAATGAGGTGAAAGTTTAGTTACAAGGAATAAAAATGGAGTTAATTAAAGAGAAAGTAACACCAGATTTCTGGAATATTTCCAAATTAATTGAGAAAAGGTCGATTCTATTGTGTTAATTTATGTTCTATGCACACTAGCATGATTATCAGTAATGTCTTCTTATTGTAATAGAACATTCTCTTAGGATATTTGTAACTGTCTTTATAGTATGTTGATAACCAAACACCCCACACATCGAGTGTTGGTTGTGCTGGTAATGTTTTCTTAAAATGTTAATAATGTCTCTTCAATAACTAGTTATTACAAAAAAGTCAATGTTGGTAATCTTTTATTTTGTTATTAGTACCTTCTAAGAAAGTTACAAACATCTTGCATTGGTAACATTTGGTAATGCAATTATCAGCATATTAAAAAAATAGAAAACATTACTAACACTTTAAAAAGACATTACTAACAATCATAAATTCACACTGTAAAACTAAAAATATTATCCTTCTCATATCATTTCAATAGAATCTATATAATATGCCAACAAACAGTTCTCTCATATTTTTAAGATATATGAAGAAAAAAGGTTATATATAATATTCCTACCTTCCTCTTATCATTCCTAGCCACTTTATTTTTGTTATAATGTGAATATCTCTGAACATTAATTGTTATTATAGTCACGTTTTATTATTCTTTTTCTTTTGGGGGGTCCAAAAACGCTATGATATCTTTCTTGCAAATATGCTTTCAACCCAAACCTAAGGCTAATATTCAAACTCAAAAATAAAAATACTAGAAGAGCTCACCCATGATCTCTACTTCAAGTGTGTGTGTGTGTGTGTGTGTGTGTGTTAAACTAACCTCAGTTCAAATTAAACAACAAATTATAATTAAGACTCTAGCTAGAATCTAGACTAGCGAGGACAATGTCAATGAATCACGCAGAAGGGAAACACCCAATAAAACAGTATGCATGTGAGCAACCAGCTGTGTCTCACATTCATCAAAAGCCTTAAATCATTTATTTAATTAATTCCATGCTATAAGAAACTACAAGGCATCTTGAAGCTGCCTAAACAACTGTAGCTACCCTAAACTAGCAACAAAGTATTTTTAAAAACCTAACAATTGAGACATCATTATAGTACACCAAAAAAGAAAAAAAAGAAACATTAAACTACACCCAAAAAGAAAAAAAAAACATTAAACTAGGATTATATGATGCTGCTACCTAGCTAGTGGGGACACAAAGTTATGTTATGAATAGTTTTTTGTGGAAGCCTCACTCTAGAAGTCTAAGTCTTAGCCCTATACATAGGGTAGAATATATATGGCCTATATAACTCAAAAGTTCTACATTGCATGTGCTTTAACGTGGACAGTACTAATACCCCATTCTCCAAAAGTTAGAATAAGTTATATATTTTAACCTATGAAATTTGTAATTGATGTTATTTTTTAATATTTAAAAGAAATATTTGATTATCTTAATGAATAAAGATCACCATGGGAAACTATTTTGAAATCAATTATATATTAAGAAGTTGGCTAGATCAGACGCATGGCAGATGATTGTTGACGTGATTTTTTTTTCTGTTATTTTTATATTAATCACCTACTATATATGCAATGTATATGATTTAAAAAAGAAACTGTAAATTAAGCACTTCAATAAAAATAAAATTCCTCGAGATTGGAAAATAAACAATGCTGCTTCCTTAAATTCAACATCGCCCTGTTAATGAAACATGTAGTGATTAAGAGACAGGGTAAAATCTGTTAAATATCCAGCCCTAGCTACCTACACGAACTGATCCTTTGGATTTGAAAATATAGGGAAAATTTTTGTAAAATGAATAAATGTTAAGAGAGGCTGAAGTCTTCTATTACATGGAATATGAAAACATAAATGTACAATGCATTATACGTATTGATTTAAGCTTAATTTGTAACAAGCTAGTCTTCATCTTTAATGAAGAACACACTTCTTCCTTTCCTTCTCGCATTGAACTGGGGGTAAGATATATTATGTGAAAAAGTAAAGTACAGAAGAAATTAAAATAAAATCAAGCTACATAAGTTGTTCACCAGCGGTGACTTCAATTTAAAGTAGTTTTAGTCATATTTTGGCTTGACCGGGAAATTTCTATTGACAATCATGTTTGAGTGATTGATTCGAAAAAGGAATTCCCCCGAAGTATAGTGCACTAAAGTGAGGGAATAATAGAGGAAAAAAATGAGATACGAACAATTTATACTTATTGAGAAGCAACATTAATAAGAGAAGTACAGTTATTCATTTTGCATGTTATGCCTGATTTAGCAAATATTTCAATTAAGTCACCAGGTATCGTTTAGTGGTGAGGAGTCTTAGGAAGAAATTTTGAGTTCAAACCTCTACTCTATATATATCAAAAAAATTAATTACTTCGATTTAACTTTTAGAGTCTTGGTCAACGAATATCTTTTATGGGGCTTAAATATTTGAATGATGATAAATTAAATGGATTTTGCTTAATTAAAGCAATGTCAAATGGAGCCAAGTTAAGTTAGCTCCACTCTACGATCCCTACCAAAAGATTTAGGGCAGCATATTCTATATGCAATTCAAAGTGTAATATCCATGTGCTTCAATGAGAACAGAACAAAAACAAGGGAAATCTATTCATGATGATTGATTGGAGAAGCTCCCTAGCTAAGATCGTTCTTTAATCTCTTTTAGAAGCATACTTCAAATCACAGTACAACTTAATGGTCCAGGCCATATAGTGTGTGTGTGCTGTGTTTGATTCCCCAAGTTAACCCCAGCGCACAAAAAGGAAACCCACCCACGAAGAAAAAGCTAGCTACATATGAGTTTAATTGTACCATCGAGATTTAATTATGCAAAGAGAAAAGAATCTGCCGTACCAATATGTTGATACATTAATATCTGTATTAACATAGAGATTTTACAGAATAATAGTCACAATTTTTTAGAATTTTATTTCCAGATTCTTCCTGGTCAACTAGAGCTAATGAAACCCTAGCCTAGCTAGAAGCCAGTAGTTAAATTATTTAATCTCTGATTCAATTCAATAATGGTTGTTATTTTATTTTACTTTTTCCTGTCATGCATGTGTTATATAATTAATAATGAATTAAACCCAAATAGTTGTAGTAGTGTTTAACTGTGTATATATATTTTGTCTAATATTTCACCTTCCAAATGTTGTTGTGTTTCTAGATATGCGCTATTTTATTTTAATTTAAACCTCTTTTACGTTGTTATTTAGCTATATAGAGCATTAAAGATCAAAGAAAACAAAGAAAGAGTATAGCTGGGTACATAATTCATAGAGATTGTTGATACAAAAATGATTTTACCATTTGTTGGTTCATTAGGTAATTAAAACGAACTTAAATTGATATATTATGGATGTCTTTGTTGGTAACACACACACACACATATATATGTTTCTTCAATTTTTTTCTTAGCATAATATAAAAGGTTTTAATGTGACTTTATATATATATATGAAAAATATGAGAAGAAGCAGCTGCAGGTATCAAAATAAAACCCTAGACACAAACTTGGCTGTATATATACACTGTTTTATCATATATATGCTATGCAACTTATATAAGTTAAGTAAAAGTTCTTGGCGTGCAAAGGAGCGTTTAAACTACCATTACGTAATAATTTTAGCCCTTTAAAAATAATGTTGTAACTTGTAAGTGGCTAGAGCACAATGGGGGGTGAAACCAGAGAGTGTGGTGGAAGTGTCAGGAAAAAGGTTACCCTTTTGGCTGTTCAACCTTTAATTTTAGGGTTTCACATTGATTCAACAAATGCCTTCCTCGGTGTGCCTAGCTAAAGGAGACAGACATGTCAGCACATTATAACTAGCTAGCCACTCAAAAGATTGTGCAACATATATATATATATATATATATATATATATATATATATATATTTCAAAATCAATGAAAGTAAATAATAAAATATAAGCTTCTAAAAAATATGGGTTTCGTACAGCTTCTCTCTAGATGTGTCTCTGAAAAATGGCACACAAATTTTTCTTCCTTAGTGGTCCTTTAAATGAACCTGCAGCCACTTATTGACTCTCTTAACCAAGTCATTTAGAAGCTTAATTTTATGTTGCGTCTTTTGTTGCCCAATTAATTAGTTAATTAATGTACAAGTTGAGATTTAATTACAAAAGAATGTTGCTGTAATACTGATCAACTTGCTAGGGTACATTGCCAAAATAACTATATGATGAATATTATGCCATAATTCTTCAGCTAGTTTTAGAAAAGATCATGTACTATAATAGATTATAGAGTTATTGTGTAGTTTCCTTTTAAATTTCACAACAAATGCTAGCTAGGGATACGCACAATTGCAATTTTGAAGTTTATATATATATATATATATATGCTTTGTTCCAAAGGAACACCCACATTAGAGGGAGAACTGGGAGTTCAAACTTAAGAGTTCGAAGTTCAATATTTATTTTGGATGGGATAATCAGTCAGGGTTTATATGGAAGCTAGAGATCCAACCTAGTTATACAACTCAAATTTTAACGAATTGACAAAAATAAAAAATAGTTATTTGCAGTTTGCACTACTTAGAACCGTTTGATTCAATGAATCTTAAGTTATATAATTATAAAGGGAATACATGAGAAAATACATTTACTTTAATTGTATTTGATATGACCCATAAAAGAGAGAAAATACTTTTACATTTATATGTGTGGTTAGATAAAAAATTAAAAGAATGTAAATCATAACCAACAGAATGACCCAAATGCCCTTAAACATTAAAGTAAACCATTTTAAAACAAAAATTAAATTGTGATATTCATCTTCTCCAGATTCATTAATGTTGTGACAGAATCTGAAGACAGGGAATCATTTTGAAGAAATCTTGTTCAAGCCATTGGAAAATCCCAACCAGAGCCGAATGAACAGTTCTGGCAATTAAGCTCGAACTCTGGAAGAAATTGGTGCTAAGAAATCAATGCTTAGGAGATCTATGTTCTTCATCTATCTCTCTAGATCCACCCCCAATCCAGGCCAATCTCTGATTAGACCCAATTGTCCATTGTCGAGTGTTTGGCGTTGTCAGGAAAGCATTGGGCTTAATCTTCAGCATATCATCGGCGAGTTTCTTCGCTGAAGCTAAAGTCAGGGCACGAACAAGACCAATACCTGAATCGATCTCTCCCGTCCACTATGGCGGAGGCCACTTGGGGTTGTCCCATCGACGATAGCAAAGAACCTTCAAGTGCGAGGCAGCTATTCCACCATTTTGGATTTTAGAAAATTTTCGAAGCAAGGGCAAAAAGGGAATTTCCTCACTGTGCTGCATCTGAAAGTTGAGAGGAGTTACCATTGCATCAGATGGTAGCAACCAAACACAAAATAGCAAGGGAATGCGTCACCTTCACTATCAACAACGATGAACCACAAAGGGCCTTAGATTTCTCTATAGAAAACGGATAATCAGTTGAAAACTAATCATATCTGGAATTTTTAATGCACTGGTAGTGACAAGCAAATTAAGAAGGTAAGTGTCAAAAAGCATTTTAATGCCTGGGAGGATAGACATGACTCGTGGGTAACTATTAGGAACATAAGTATTATCTATGTTCCTTTACTTTATGATTATTGATTCTTTGACTTGATATCAAATTTATCCTAAAAATTTACAATGCCATCTTGCAGCATTTGATAAAATTATACACACACACATATATATATATATTTGAAAAGTTAGAACTAAATTTAATACTTGAACAATTATATAAGTGCCAATCGTGTATTAAGAAGCTATTGGCATTTAAAAAATGAATGTCTCTGCATGCCAAACATATTTCATTTAATGATTTAAAGGAAAAAAAAATTGGTTGTTGCTTTCATATGCTACATGTTCTCATCATTTGATTGAATCTAATAAATTATTGGAAGTCTTCACCACCCGATACGCACGTAAAATCTTGTAGCATTTTTTTTAAAATTAAAATTGATATATCATAACAATTAAAATAGATAAACAACATTAAACCATGGCTAAAGAAACATTAAAACTAAATTATATATTTTCGGTGTTAAATTAATTTAAGCTCTCATTAATTTTCATTATTTAATTTATCATATATATATGCCCTTATTATTCATTTTAGGTCAAGTAGTAATTGTAAATTGCCCGTATGCTTATATATGAAAGATCACAAAGTCACAAATTAATATTTAATGGTGTCATATAAAACCTTAATCACATGTTCCTGCACGACCTTAACCGATTCTGGATCACACCGTGCTGTGCAGCCCAGTAAAAATAAAAAATAAAAAGTTTAGCCCAAAAAAAAAAAAGAATGACTCTCTTGTTTGGGGAATATCACAGCTGAGCACAACGGAATATTTGTTCTCACCTTAAACAACATGGGCTGTTTCTTTATTTCTGTAAAAGCTAGAGAGCAATCCAAAGAACCAAAGATAGGGTAAGTCAAATAAAATTTTTAAATATTTGCTATCAAAGTTTTTAACGAAAGTGTAATTTTTCTTTTTGGGAAAAAAAGAGTCAATAGGATAATGCTGAGATATAAAGGATATTTACATGTTATGTTTTTATTAAAAAATTCTAACAAACATTTTAAAAAACTTTATCTAAATCTTTATGCTTTGACACCAAGTGATGAACAAAACCAGAGAGTATAAATCAAACCTAAGCTATTTCTTCCACCATCTCTTTTTGCAGAAGCTTTTAAAAATTCATTTATTGTTTAAAAGCTTTAATGCAAGTGCCACCTCCTCTAGATATTAGTGTTAAAGAGACTTGATCTATATATCTAAGTTTGATCATTGTCCCTTTCTCTAAACCTTATATGTTTCCTTTGTTATTAAAAAAAAAAATCATATATAACATTTCCTGTCCGACCTTGATGTTTCCGACACTTTTTATTTTTTTACTTAAATTAATTAATCATAAGTATGAAATTTAACAGATTAAACAATAACATTAAAATTATTTTTAAATATCATGCAAAAAACTTCCAATTTCAGTATTACTTGATGTGTTATCAAATATGCCCTTATATTCAGTTTTGGTTGGTATATAATTATAAATTTGGTAATGGTATTACAGTTTTATTAATATTATCATATATTCCTAAATCATATGTAACCAGCAGAAAACATTCTACAATAATATTTCCATGATCTTCAGACAGTCGGCGCTTCTTGTTTCTTTATTTCAGGAAAAACTAAAAAGCAAACCATGGCATGGATCCATAGGGTACAAAGATCAAACCAAAATGAGTTCAAAACAAAAAAACTTAACGAAACCAGCGCAATCAAACTAAAATTCTTAGGTAGATCCGATTTATAAATTAAGTTAATTATAAGCATGTTAGAGGTGCATTACACTAAAAAATATATTTAACGTGTTTGTGTATAGCTTTTCAACTGGCTTGGTATACTTATCACTTATAAACCAGATCTACCTAAGAATTCCACTCAGACCTACGTATTTCTTCCGCTGTCTCTTTTCGCTTTAAAACTACAAGCATTTGAATTTTGTCCCTAAATTTTGAATCCAGCTCTTCCCATTTGTCCGAGACCTGTTGAGTTAAACGCTTGAAGAGTTTATCAGTGACTTGATGTCCAAAGTGTGTCGTGAAAACAGCTTCCATTGCAGCCCTCACATGAGCGATCCATTCAGGTATGTTTGTGTCGCTGGTGCGCTTCAACCACGGTGCGGGGTCTGTGAGCTCCATTTGCTCAATGCTGAAGCACCCATTTGCTTCTATCAGCTTTGTCATCTCCTCTGGGGTTGGAGCATAGTATGGCAGATTGAAGGAGTCCAATTCGGATTCATCCAACAAACCCTATGCCACATAATAAAATTAAGTTAACATTAATTGTATTAATAATCATTTCGTCCCGCATAAATGATATGACTATTGGATTTTTTCTTTTCTGGATAGGCACCACTTACCACTTCATTCCTATACTCACATATTTATTTAATCTACT
Organism: Erythrophleum ivorense; assembly: GCA_026724425.1. Lineage (NCBI taxonomy): Eukaryota > Viridiplantae > Streptophyta > Magnoliopsida > Fabales > Fabaceae > Erythrophleum > Erythrophleum ivorense. Next base: position 50,095,397 of record JAIUCV010000009.1, read on the forward strand.
TATTTTTTGATGGATTAGGTCTATTTAAACAAAAATTTCAAATATTTTGTGTAGTGAGACGAGCCCGAATTTTATGTTTAGACTCAATGAATATTAATGTAAGCATTGTGTAGAGGGGGGTTTCGATAGACCATAAATGGAATTAAAAACCACTCTAATGTATGAAACAAAACACAAATATATCATTGGAGTTTAATGACGCCCATTTAATTAAAAAAAAAATCTAAAGGAAATACGGTCATTGCAAAGCAAAATATGTCAACCTTCGTCCTCTTATTAATCAAATAGCTAAGATATTAGGAAGGTAGTTGTCTCCAAAATGGGCGATCCCACTAATATCTAAGCATTGATTGCGTACTCTAACTTTGATTTCACTCGCTCAAAATTTTCATTAAATGTAGGTAGAAATGGAGTCACGTAGAAGAAAATGGAATAGAGAAGAGTTGACTAATATTTGAAATTTTTTTAACTAGTCTCAATTTGCGAAAAATAATTAATTAGATGAAGTCAATAATAAATAAATATGTAAGCTAAGTATGCCATATAGATATTACTAAAAAGTTTGTTTAACATGTACGTATATTTATTAAGAATTAAATAAATTAATATCTACTGACTTTAGTATACTAAATCTACTCAATATCATAGACATGTAAACATGAAAGTAACGGATTTACCTCGCTTGCCATGTCCTTGAGGATAGATCCCATACAATCATAAAGCATACCAGTAGGTACCTCAGAATGAGGCATGTCCTTGGGAAGACCTTGCATGACAATGACCAGCATTCCACCACCCACAATCTCCCTAGCCCTAGCTTCCAGAAACTTGCTTGCATCCTCACCGAACTGAACCGTATACGCATCTACCACCTCCTTGGAGGCACTCGTGTAATGAACCCTACCCTTGTTCCAAGCAGCAGATCCCTTCTCTTGCAATGCCTCTGGAGCCTTCGAGAGAAAATGTTGTGCCTGAACTGCATATGCAAAGTGAATAGAAGATTCTGGAAATAAGCTTCTATAGAAAGAGCCTGGAACACCAGCTGCAAAATATTCCCTGTCATGAGGTAAAATGGTGAAGAGCGTGTTGAAATCGTTGGAGGGAAGGTCGTTGAAGAAAACTTGGAAAATAGGCATTATTACTGTATTATTATTTATTGAAGATGTATTATTAGTGGTTTGGGTTTTGAACTTGTGTTTGATGGCTTCGAGGATGTAATGGGTGTGAAAGAAGGCGTTTGGACCCGTGGCACATCCCAGATCTGCGATGCGTATTGTGTTGTTTGAGGAAGAAGCAAGCTTTTTCACGTCCAGTTTCTTCAAGATTTCTTGTTCGATCTTTTTTCTTTCGAGGCTTGAACTTTGTCTCTGTACAAAGAAGAAAAATTGAAAATAATGTTCAAAAAGTTTTTCTACTGATTAAAGTTTCCACACCTGTACTAATAGCATGATGTGATGCTTAATTAAGCAGAAATTGGAAATACAAAGTCTAATCGAAGGTTTCCTGCTTTTTTTAAAAAAAAAATCCGTTAATTAGTAATCTGTTTCTTCTTGGGTTTTGGTTTAATTTTCCGGACACTTGATTGCACCGTAAAAGAAAGAATCAATTTAAGGTTTTTGTGTTTTTTTTTTTCTTTTAATTACTCAAATGGGGTTACACCCACATATGGGGAAGTGATGGGAACTCAAAGAAGTCCACTTAATTTATATTATTATACATATGCAACCTTTAGTTTTTTTTTTCTTTTATCACTCAAACTAATATAAGAAATAAAATATAAATCATGATATAAAAAAAATTAAAATACACCTAGTAGATAGTGGCAAGTTATTTAACTTCTCTTTACTCTTCTTTTTTATTTTTAAAAATAATTTAATTTTTATTTAAAAATATTTAAAAATTAATTTAAAAAAGTATTCACATGCACTTTATTAATACTTATCAAGAAGCAATTATTGTTATGAGAAAAAAAATTATAAGCAATTTGTTATATTTTAACTATTAAGTTTCTTATTAAAATTTGACCTCCAACTTATTTTATCCTTCACCAATGCAGCTCAGCAATCCATTCTAGCACTAATTGTTAACTGAACGTTTACTTCCTTTTTTCAATTGAAAAAGAAAAATGAGAACGTCCTCAGCAACACACCAATCATCTTATTCATCTCCATCCTATCGATGCTCCCTCTACCCACAAAATTTCCCATGGATCTACCACTCTTTCAATTGATGACTTCATTCCGGCAAGGTAGTTTTTGAAGTTGTTAAAGAAGGTGAAACCTGAAAGACTCACTTCCATTCTACCTTCATGAGAATTTCCACCAGAATTGCAATGAAAAAGAATTTCACAACTCAAGCTTTGAAGGCTGTACAGTTATATATATGACGTCATTTGTGTCCAAGAATCCAAGGAGTGCCTTCTTGAACAGAAACCTTGATGCTGAGACCAATAGTTTTGATGAAAATAGGCATGAAGAAGAATTGTAGCAAAGAAGCAAAATTTTGTAGGTAGAGAAAGCACCGATGCATTGGAAATGGGAAAGATAATCCAAGGATTGCATAGGACGTTTCATACTGCCCATTTTTTTAATTAAGAAGTAACTCAAATGTCAAGTTTTAATAGAAATTGAAACTTGTTAATAAAAATATAAAAAATTACATATTAATTTGTTGGCCCCCGTTAATAACATGGAAGAAAAAACCTTTTATTTTCTTTTATAAAGAATAAAGAAAATCTACGCCGTTTTCTTTTAACCAACCATGCTAGAGATTCTTTATTAGTCATGTCCTAAACTCCAGGTGGATAGGTTAACCCTAAAATGCATATAAATGTTATATATAAAAGATATATTAATTATTCTCTAGATAATTAGTCGTATATAATACTCGGTGGCTATACATGCAATGAATCTAAGCTCTTCAATTCACCAAGAGAGAGACAGAAAAGACAGAAACTGGGTAACTAATTCCATATATTAACTATAGTCAAAAGAGTAGCTTTGCGGTGACCCTTTTTTCTTCTGTGCATATGATTTAGCTAGACTCTAAGAATATGACTTTTTTTTTCTGCTCTAGTTATAAGAATAAATAAGTAAGCATCTAGCCTTCTAAGGCTAAAATGCATGCATGATGACTAATTACTAATAATAAAATCATGAACCTTTGAACTAAAATTAAGCAAGTAATATTTGAACAGATGCATTGTTCATCATGAATATGCATTTCGCTGATGTTTGTACTTTTAAACCATCAAATTGTGATAAGATCCATGGCATATACATAACTAGCTGGTATATCTATTCTCCTTCCACACCCTCCCTGACACTCTGTGTCCTCCTTTTTTCTTTTTCTTCTTGTTACTTTTATTGTGCTCAAAATGAAGAATATATGGAGGTATCTACCACGACCATATTGGTCTCTGAAAAATTTCAATGAGATCAATCTTGTTCTTAAAAGTTTATTGTTATTAATTTAAATCTAAAATGATAAATTTTAAAATATTAAGACTGAATCGATGTAATAAACTTATAAAAACTAAATTAATGGCAACAATATTTTTCGAAAACCATATGATAATTTTATTCGTAAGTACCTGAAGATTGGAATTTCTGGAATAGCTGTATTTGCCACTACCTCCATTTGTGGGCAACGCACAGATAATCTTCCTTTCATGAAGGTTGTTTTCTCCGTTGATTGACAGTGCTTGATGATGATGATGATGATCCTCCAAAGAAGCTGCCATTTTCGTTTATCCGTACTGTGGAAGGTGTTGGGTTCAGAAGTTGGCATTATATAGAACGCAGCCCCATCAAAAGCATGCATAAATTATTGGTGAGATCATTAATTAATTTATTGTCGCTGGACATTTATTTAATTTGTGTACTGTACTCTAACCTTATGCTGCTTTTTTAGTTACATAAACAGATGTTTCATAACCTAAAAAAGGTAGAGAGATCAAACTAAAATGCATCAAACTTAGCTCTAAAAATTAAGACTGAAGTAGTGTGAACAATTAGCTTATTAAAATTTCCTTTGAGGTGGGGTTTTATAGTATATATGTTCTCAATAATGAAATTTAGAACTCTTGTGCTATTGAAAAAATTTATAGTTCTAATATGTAAAAGGAGCTGATGTAATAGTACTGTTGCAGCACCCAAAAATAGCGACGAATTTTCATCCCAGTAAATGAATAAACAAGGAATATACAGAAATATATGCACTTTTTATTATTAAACTGAAATTTTTTGCAATTGTTGCATGTACCACTAGATTCACATTTAATAAAATGTTCGTGAGGCTTAAGGCCTTTTGGTAAAAACAAAAAAAGGAAAAGAAAAAAGGTAATTAAAAGAATATATGATAAAATTCACATATATGACATAAACACAAGTAATTCACGTTTATAGTTATGTGAATTATATTCACTGTTTCTTGTAAACATTGGTTTGACAATAGAAAAGGAAAGAGAATGGAAAAATTTTAGGTAATATTTATTATACTCTTGTAATAATTATTCAATAATACATATTTTTTTGGTTATTTTTTAAAAATAAAAATATAAATGTCATTTTTTAATTTATAAAATTATTTTTTTATGCTTATTTTCATTCTTAACTATCTATATATTAAATATTTTGATTTTAATGATCACATTGTTATCCTACTATAATCAGAACAAAACCATAATTTGGGTTTGATAATTACAAATTAATGTTGAGTTATAGTAGGAAAATTAGAGGCAAAGGCTTCTCCTTAATGATAACATGAAGAGCGCAAAGGAGAGAAAGGTTTAGTATCCTGACTTTGACTCGGTTGAGATCAATATAGAGCGACAGGTAAATATGGTGGAAAGACGTTCCAAGATCTCGTTCGGATCCAGACGCCTGTTCGCTTTAATCAAGAGAGAGTTTTTTGGTTTCGACCATATTACAGTTACGCATAACAAAGAGAAATTCAAATGTTATAAATCTCGCTCTGATTCCTCTACCAAAGTCATGCTTAGAAAAGAAAGTGCTAGAGAACTAAGCTCATTAGGAGATTGAACAGTCAGCTTTCTTCCTTCTTTTCCCCGGTCTCGTTAAAGGCAAAGGCTTCTCCTTAATGATAACATAAAGAGCGGAAAGGAGAGAAAGGAAATTTTTAGTTCGTAAACAATAAACAAAACCAAAAGTATCTGTTAATTTATTTGATGGTCCCCCAATTTTTTTCATATAAAAAGACCTTTCGCTAATTGTTGCAATGTGTTATTTAGTAGCTTTTCTATTCTGTATATATGATTGCATGTTACAGTGGATTTGAATTTCTTTTTTCCAACTTGGTTGCTCTCCTGCCACCTTTTGTACGAGTACCAACTAGCACCAATAATTGACGATGCAAATTGGTACTGTTTGATATCTTGATAATTAAGGATCTAATTAATTATGTGTAGAAAAATGTCTTCTTTTTTCAAGCTAGAAGTAATATTTGTATGACATATAAAAAAATATAGAAAAAATGGAACACACAAAAACTCAAGGAAATTTCCTTATTTTATAGCTTTTAATAAAAGTATATAAGAATCTATAGAACAAGTAGAAGACAGACCCAAATAAAAAACAATTGATCATTATTTACGGACTTGAATTTTCTGCATTTCAATAAAGAAATTGACTGTGTTAATGTACGTCTGCATGTAAAAAATAAGTACAGCTCACTACATCTATTTGCTTACATTCCTTCCCTTTTATTTTTTGGGCCACAATTTATATACTTGCGTTCATATTCAACTTCTTTAAGAAACTATATACTGAAGTTCAAGTGAATCAAAGGATGACTTGCTCAAGTATATACTATGTCCTTCCAAAATATACAATCTTGTATAAAAATGTCTTGGTTTGTGCGAAAGAATAAAAGAATAAAGACAACAATGTATGAAGCCAAGATGGCATTGACCTGCACAGTTACTATGCCATATATGGTTACAAGCCTAAAGGACAATTGATCCTATAAACTACCTCTATCAAGGAGCTGGAGATACATATTACATATTGACATATATATATCAAGCCCTTTAGGGATATATCTGTGGTAATTCATTCAGAGGTGTAGTTTTAAATTTCTTTTTCTATATTCCTCTTTACTTTTATATTCTTTTTGAGGGCGAGCCTTGGCGCAACGGTAAGGTTGCCGTTGAGTGACCTGGAGGTCACGAGTTCGAACTGGAAACAGCCTCTCTATAAAAAACAGGAGTAAAGTTGCGTACATCTACCCTCCCCATACCCCATCTAGTGGAAGCCTCGTGCACTGAGCTGCCTTTTTTACTTTTATATTCTTTTTCTTTCCATGAACCGGTGGTGTTCAACAAAGAGAACTTAACACATAAGCATATCTTACCCTTCTCCAAGACCAATCTTGCCCCAGTGACCAACCAATGGCCAGGGCTATCTTGTGGGCCCCTGCATAACTGTGACATATCTACAAATTTTAATAGCTTTTGTGTTTGCACAGGAACTGGAGGTCCTGTTGGAAACACACTAGAATCCACAACCACAGCTGGTTTTTTCTGATCTTTGTTACCAGAAATTGATGTGCTTATTGCTGAGAAAATTCCAGACTTCTGGGAAAACTCACAGGAGCATTTTGTCCAATTTGACTGTACAACAACCGAACTAGACACCTCAGAGAATAATAACCTGAGATGGAGGATACTCTTTGAGTTATGTTTCTTCACATGAAGCTGAGCTCCTGTCACAATGAAGGCCACATCTTTCCTAGAGCACCATCTAGGGTCGTATTTCACTGGTGCTGTGCACACATGGGAGAATTTTCTGCCATTGATGGCTTCAAGGAACCTTTCATCACTGATTTCTTCTGACCATATGGCTGCGTCATGTATTTTGCTCTCAAGCATCATTGGAGTGTTCAGTAGATGTTGCAAGTGTATGGCTAATCTGCGTCACCAACAAACACCCTTGGGAGTGTTATACTCAGGGAAATGGGTTTGAGTTGTATAAAAATGTATATAAAATAACCATAAAGTTAACCTGTTGCATTTCATCCCCTCAAGAAACAAGCGCATCCCTGTAATTGGCCTTTTCCCCACTATTACCTGCTTTGTAAATATTTTAGCTTTTTGAGAATAAATCTTAGGCACTAGAACATTGAATGAAGTCTATAATATTTTGTATTTTGGGAATATTGGAAATGATTAGAGAGTACCTTAGCAGTGTTTACATACAGCTTAGGACCCATCAAATTCAATCTGAGAGAAGGTGAAAGAGTAGTTCTATTTGTGACTGGACCAAGAGGGATGTCATTGTGAATGGGAGCCCAAACCTTGTGTGTTTGGAAGTCAAGAAAGTATGGCAATTCTGATGAAGTTGGCTTATCTACATTTGAGATCGATTTGATTCATTAGTTGAAGTCACTCAAAGTATCCTTAAAATTTTTTGGTAATACAACAGATAGGGGGGATGAACCAGCCCACTATAGCCCATATACACTTGCATTCTATCTGATTATAGGCCGTGGTTTCAGACTTTAATTTACGAAAAACTTCATCTAATTTCAAGTTGACCCCTTCAAAATTTTGACCATAGTAAGATCTGCAGCCTAGCCCACTATCAACTCTAACTTTTTTCTTTTTTGTTCATTGTTTATCTGAGGTACACTTCTTTTTTCTTATTTCAGAATTTTTTTCGGTCAACCCATTTCAGATTAACTTGCTATGCTAGCATCCACTAGTAATAAACAGATGGTTCAAATAGGCCCATAAGAAACCAAGGACTTAGCCTGGTTATTTGACACAGATAAAAAGTCGGGCTCTATTCTAGGACCCACACGTGGGTTAGAGAAAGGCTAGGGCCAGAACAATCGGGCCTAGCTTAGAACTACACCAAACTTAATGATATTATTGTCTCATAATTAATTTGTGGCTTAATCTAGAGCACAGCAGCATGAATTACCTTGTGGATCAGGAACCAACTTCATTAATTAATCTGAACTGACCACCCAAAGAAGCATATATAGAGTTTAAACCAATTTTACATGAGTAAATGATGGATCATGGAGAGTTTCATGTGTTCACATGGTATCAAGGGGCAGAATTTACTCGTAGAGCAATCCTACTTACACAACTAAAAATTCATACACCTCTCACAACTATTACATATGGCAGTGTCTATCTGGTCCCACCTAAACTTCTTTTAGGTAGACTCGCCGGAATTTAGATACATCCATATCTCAGTTGTGAGAGGGAAAAAGTTGTGCAACTAGCCTTGCTTTTTCGGTTTTTACTAAGATGTTGAATTTATTTGCTTCACGTGGTCAATGAAAACCTGGTGCAGCCTTCATTGTTCTGTGTTGCATTTTCCACTTTCCTAGATAAGGAGAAGATAAAAATCAACTTACATCGAAGGTAGAGGTTGATGGCATGCGATAGGAAGCCTTTGCCAGGAGCATTTTTAAGAAGAGAAGTGATGGGAATGAAGCTAAACTGAATAGCATCTGGCTTATCAGGAACCGTGAGAAGCCATTCACAATGGTTGCTGACTTGGGTATCTCCTCCCCTCTTAGAACATATCACAGTAATTCCCTGCATGTATCAATCTTTGAAACCCATTAATCACGTAATCAATTGTCAACTTAAATGATTTATCTTTTACTATTATTATTGAAAACTTCAATGTTCATTAGCAGGAAATGATTATTTGGGCTAAGAGGGGAACCTACGTCTTTTGAACAAACAGATGAGGAACTATTGAAGGCAACGGTTTGTGGACTAAAGACATCAAAAGCCTGTGGTACCTGTGTTTTCAGCATATCACAGTGTCATCACTCAACACAAAATCTAAATTAAGGGAGAAAATTAATAGTTATGGAGGGTTCTTATTTGAATAAATTGAAGCTTAATAATACGAAGGGGGAACCTTGCATTTCTGCTCTTTGGTATTTGGAAGGAAATTGCATGTCCCAGTGAATAGCTGATCTCCAAGCTCATCCAAGTGCTTCTTGAGCTCTGATGGCCCCAAATTGGAAGACACATCTTGCCTAACTAGCACCACGTCTTTGCCACCAATGCTAAGTCCCACAATGATGTGTGTTCCATACTTCTCAATGAATCTGATAAGCATAGTATCTTGGATTATACAACTACATAAGCAACTTCAAAACTTGAGCAAGTTCTGTTTCTACATTTCAGCGGCTTCCTAATCATTAAAAGGCAGAGAATCATCTGTATATATGCAGCTTATAGAATTGCTTAAAAAGGGACCAATTAAAGCATTTTGCTGCTTTATTAGAAAATAGGTGGTCCAGTAGTTAGGGGTTTAAGGTACTGGTACTCTGTCTACAAGGCATAGTTATTAACCACTAGATTGAAAAAATAAAGAAAAACAAAGTAACTTTTAGTTGTTGATCACCCTACCAAATTGGACTATAGGAACCGCCACCGGTGCTTAACTTACGTGATTAGAGTGGATGGGAATTCTAAATTACCTTGTAATATCAACTTCCTAATTGAATTAGTAAAAATGCATATCAAACTAGTCTAATTGAGCTGAATCAACTAGAACTTTAAATTAAAACTTTATTTTCCTCTAATTATAAATTAATATATGCATACATATATAAGAAAGTTAGATTCATCACATAGGCTCTTTTTCTCTCTATCTTTTCCTTTTTCTAAAAAAATATTAGTAACATGGCGTGAATAATTTAACATTAATAGATTGTCTTAATTTTTAAGTACCCACAAAACATGTCAAACTATATAAACAACGCCCTTGAGGATCATTCACCCCAATATAAAATCCAATCCAACTCAGTCACCAGGATGCCGAGTCAATTGCTGACCCATGAAGATGCAAATTTGAGTGTAGTCTAGAATCTATGATTTGCATATCTTTCCCTCTTTTGCAGTTACGACTTACGAGGCTTGAAATTTTGTTGGAATTTCAATGTAACTGCCACTAGTAGACTAGTGAATTTTGAATATTAATGTTGATTAATAAACATTTCATAAATTTTCAAACCCTTCAAGTTCCAAGTAGTTATAGAGCTTTGAACATAGAAAGATAACCCGGGCTGATAGTTTAATTTAGCCGCCATCTGACCTTTTCGTTTTTGAAAATGTAAGTGAAGCAATATGAATTTATAACTACTTTCAGAATATCATAATTCAAAAAGCATTGACTTTGAGTGATCCTCTAATGAAATGTAGCAGGCTCTGTTAAATAAAGATTCTAGTAACATAATAAAGAAAACAAATAAAGAGCTATAGTTTGGTAGGAAAAGAATTTGAAATAGAGAGGAAGAAAAAAATTTTGAAATTATCTCTTGTGAATTTTCCTTTTTCACTCCAGTTGTTGGAAGGCTAGAAGTTTGCAAATTTGACCGTCCTTCTATAACTATTCGTAGTAGATTGTTAAGGAAAATTTTAATTTAGTCCAAAATTATTTCAATAAAATACTCTTAATTTGTATCTTTTAACCCAAAAAAATAAATATATATATATATATATATTCACTTATAATTTCCAACCGATAATTAATTTAAAAAAATTTTGAGTCGTTGATGTATTGGCTATGGTGTTATATATTAAACACCTCATGGGTAATACAAAATTATTTAAACTTTAAGTATTAATTGTGTAAGTTGAATTTTTTATTGACTTGTTCATTAAATTTTTAAAAATCCATTTAATTTATCTTAAAATAATATTATTTTATTAAAATGGTTGATGTTATTCTACTCTAATCAGCGTCATAAGAACACTAATTAGCAAGACGATCCTTGAGTTTTGAACAAAGGAAGGATAATCATTGGTGAGCACTTCCAAGTTTGATCAGATATTTAGGCCATATGACGTGTTCATATGAGAAAATGTCCATAATCATGAAGTCATATCCAATTTCAGAAGATGGGTTGAAAAACGCAAGGACAAAAAGTCAAAGTTTTGTTCTAGAGGAAAGAGCCTTGAGCTGGGATTGCATGCATCACAACTAATTTCTTGGTGGAATAAATTTGTCTTGATCATAAATATATTTGGTTCATAATAATCTAAGAAAGAAAATACGATATAGAAGATCTTACGAATTGATCTATGTAACAATAGAATGTCTATTTATAAACTCAAAATTCATAATACTTCTCAAGTTATTAAATCATTGGTAGATTAACAAATCAATTATAAGTAAATCTAATATTATGAAATGAAAGTATATATATATATATATATATATTTGTATATACTTGAATGTGAATTATCAACTAATATCTTCAATTTACGTTTAGAAAAATGTTTTAAAATTTAAAATAATTAAAATATCAATGTTGCCTAATTAATCTCAGTCCTAATCTTATATTGAAACCTAACTATTTCTTCTAAATAAATATTCTTACATATAGATAGAATTTAAAAAAAATTTAGTATATTATTATAACAAAAAAATTGCCCCAAAAAAATCAAATAATAGTATTATTTAAGCATCTGTTTATCTTAAAAAAATTATTCTAAACTGATAATTATTACCTGATGGAAGCTAACACTTGTTTGAAAAACAAACAAAATGAGTCGACCACGCAGCAGTATAGCTCATCAATACCAAGTTTGTCACGCTACGGATTTGCTCATTTGGCCATATCTGACAAATGTGGAAATCTTGTGCCCAGACGGCTAAGCAAGTTAGGTTACAGGTTTGGCCCTACAACTTTGACCTCTCTTCGGTGGTAGTTTGCCAATTCATTTTCCCTCTTCTAGTGGGAAAAATTCTTAAGTGCATTGTTATTAGTGATACGAATACGAGAGCCAATTATATAAAAATCTTATTTTATTTTTTTATATAATCAATATTCATTCTGTACTATAGGTTACATACTTATTTAAGCGTTCTTACATGGCATCAGCATGATGATCCTTATCCTCGTGATATTCAGAATTCACAAATCATTTAAATAAACAATCAAATATTAATTATCTCATCTTTTTTTAAAGCCATAAAAATGAGCACTCTAAAATCTCTAAACATAAATTTTCATTTGAGGAAGTTGTTATTATTTTTATTGAAGAAAAAAGAAAGATTGGAATGTTTCATCTATAATCCAATTTTTTTTTCTTGAAATTATGGATACGGAGTAAACAAAACTTCCCATGAAAAGCAGCAAACATACGAAAATCTCTATGATTAATGGTCAATGCAAAATCCAATTCACTCTGGTGTTATGTATCTTTTCTTTTCATCTTTTTAGACTAATTCTTTTTGCATTAATATGCAGAATCATTAAAAAAGAAAAGGAAAAAACCATTACCTTGCAAGCGCAGGAGGATCCCAGGAAGAAGGAACGGCTTCAAGGACCTCTTTGGACAGAACAAGAGGGTACCGATCAAGATGAACGTTGAACAGTATGGTGAAATAGCTATCAAGACCCAAGTACTTTGTGTTTGCAGCATCGATTGCCCATGAACTTCCATCAAACCCAAACATGGCATTGAAAAACCCAGATGGGATTTTCCCAGGAATCGAACTTCTCTGGTTGAAGAACTCTGACATCTACCAACAAAAACACACAAAATCAAAATCCAGAATAAATAAACTCCCAGTCAAAAATGAAAATCTATTAATTACCGATATTTCAAAAATGAATTCAAATATATTTTACGGCGCTACGATTTTGTATCAATGCGTGTTAGTGAGAAACCCAATGAATTTGATTAATTGCGTGCAAAGTGTTCGATGAACTGTCTTACCTGGGTGAAGGAGAGGATATCGGATTGGTATCGAATGCGATCGCCTTTATCGCATTTGATATCGACAGAAACATCGTCGATGGGTCGGAAACCAGGAATCGCGAGCTCTCTTCTTTCTGTTTCGTTGAGAAGAACCAAACGCTCTTCGCCTTTGCAGAATTTGAGACGGAAATCTGAGGTAAGATCGAAGCCTTTTCCTAAGCTGTTGAGAGCTCTCTCAACTATGCCTTCACCCATTTGTGGCAGTGTTTTTGACCCAATGGAAGCTCCAATAATGATATACCGCTTCTCTTGTTTATATAATTCATAGATTTTTGGTTTTTCTCCTTTTTTTCCAATTTTTTTATATGACTGAACAAAAGTTTGAACTCAAGACTAATCATTTGATGGTCTAATGGTAAAATTGAAAATATTTGTGTTTTCTGGTTCAAAAGGATGCCTTGAAATTAATGTCTCATAAAAATGATGTGAATAATAATAAATTTCTCATGAACCAATTAATTTAATAGATATTAATACGTAAATCGAACTTTTACTACATTAATTAAAAATTAAATGTCATGAAAATAAGAGTCAATGAGGTTTTAAAATAATATTTGTTTAATACAGATTTTAATTTTTATGAAAGCACTAGTATTAGGCATACGAATATTTTAAGCCTCACATTTCACGTTCTCTCACATCTTAATTACCTAAATTTGATACATTTAATGTTATTATGGAATTTTTGTTTTGACCAAAACGTTATTGTGGGATTTGACCCATCACATATGTATTACAGTTTAACAAAAACATTGGTATTTGTAACAACACTTAATTTTTTTTCCCCTCCTATTTCACATCCCACTACACGCAGAATAAACTTTTTTCCATATATATTATCAATTCTGTCTTAATTTAAAAGCGTTTAGCTAAAAATTTAAAAATTAAATAACAAAATTAATATATACTCAACCAAATATGAATTTTTTACAATTCTTAAAAATGATAGATATCACCCTTATCATATTATATATGAATATCTCAAACAACATATACAAAACCAAAGAATGTACAAAACCAATGTATCAAACTCTTGTTATATATATATATATATATATATATATAAGCATTTAAGGAAAATATATACTATTTAAATAATACTCGCATTTGATATTTTATTTTTCAATATTTAGTCAAAAAAATTCGTGTTATATAATTAATTTTTATTTCTTATAATACATTAATAAAAAGTCAGGGTGACATATTTTCCGGGCAAGAATGGGCAGATAGCCTAATTAATAGAATTGGAAGTTTTTTGGTTTGACTGGGTATTACATCAGCCTTTGAATTTTTATTTTGGCCATTCTGTCAATGCTTTCACTCACATGAAGAAAACCTCAAATACCTTTCACACATGTAGAAGGAATCTTTTACGGTTAATCTAAAAGGCTTCGTGTTGTTTTCCCTTTGTCTGCAACCAGCCAAAAGAAACAAGATTTTCTGATTTTGATTGGGGCTATGATGGTGACGAGGTTTAACATCGGGCTAAGGGATTAATATTTTATTTTATTTTAATTCTTAGATATTTATAATTTATTTTTTTAATATAATTCCTCATAAATAAAATATTTATTCATTTGACCTGTTCTAAAATTATTTTATTAATTTAATCTCTTATATATAAGTGTTTTTTTTAATTTAATCACTTACGGATAAAATCATTATCAATAATATTTTTTAATCAATCAATTATAAATGAAATTAATAAATATAATAATATGTAAGATATTTTTTTATAAGTTATCGTTTATTCATCTTTATATAATATATAAATTGATTAAAAATTCATAGTTAATTTCATTAACAATAAATTGAGATAATAACATTATTGATAATATTTTTGTTTATAAGAGATTTAAATTTGTCATTAAAAAATATTTACTTGCACTTTATCTTTTAAAGTGGACCTTACATTTTTAAGATAATTTTTATAAATTGCCACGATAATTGATATCAGGCAACATTTCAATCTCACACGGCTTCCATAAATTTGTGAGTGTTTTTCAGGGTCAAAAGATGATAATTCAATTTTTGTTAAAATTTGAATGAGTAGCTGACCTCTTTTCCATAATTGGCATTATGTATTTGAACTAGAGTCGAAATAGCTGACCCTAAACTACTCGAATATTCTCTCAAAACAAATCATATGCAATTTCGAGGGGTGTAAGAATTTTCTTTTTCTTACGCTTACTTTGAAAGATATTAAAATTGAAAAAATACTTATAATTATTGTACACAGTCAACAGATACATTCATGACTTGATATTCATATCGTTTAATTTTCAAGAGAGAACAAAACTACTCTCCTGTGGTTGTTATTTCTGAGAAATTTTTCCTCTTTTGTGCAGCGTTTTAGAAATTGAATCTTAAGGGGTTGTTTGGCCAAAAAAAATCTCTCAATTAGAAGAAATCAATTTTCCTCTCAAACAAACTTCCATTATTTGGTGTGACAACATAATCAATGCAGCTTCCTTACTTTCAAATCAAGCATATTAAAATAGATGTTCATTGTGCTCAAGATCAAATATTAGCCAAGCAGCTGGTTGTTCACTCTATACTTTCATTTGAACAAATTGTAAAATATCTTTCTAAAGCTCTAACTCACTCAAGGTTTCTGGCTAATAGTTGTCTGAAAGTTTAACAATGAAATTATTAATGGCGGAAAGTCATAAAAAAGGCATGATTGATGGTGCTATGAAGTTTTTGGTGAGAGCTGTGGCGGGTTCAAGATCCCAAGTTTGGGAGTGAAGTTAACATATTCTCTTTTGTAAATATATTTTTTGTATTTTATTTTGATTATTAGAATTATAAGTTAAATTTTTAATTTATTTTTCTAGATCTAATGACAAATCTTCTAATTGTAGCACAAACAAGATTATGATGAGTTAGAATTTTAGTATTTAAGATTAAAATGACTTAATTAGACTTCTAAATTTTAAATTAAGTTTGAAAATACCTCAAAAAGTTAAAAATTGAAAATTAAAGGTTTGAGTATCACATTTTGAAAATTTATACCCAGAGAAGGGGAAAAAATATAAAGAGAAAATAAGATAAGATAAGAGGAGGAAAAATAATAATAATAACAACTTTTTTTAAAAAAATTATATACATAATATATACATAGGTTTAGTGAGCACAAGTGAAAATATCAAATAAAAAAAATTATACAATATACATGGGGTCTAATAGGTTCAAATTTTTAAAAAATATGAGAAAATAACATTAATACTTTAAAATTTTGAGTTAGACATAACTTCGCTATGATGAATCTTCTTCTAAGGTTAAGGCAATTTATTTGATTCTTAAATTTTGTTTACTTAAAAAAGAATAAATACCAAACTTAATATAAAATTTCAAGAACATGAAAAACAAAACTAAAGTACTCAAAAGATTAAATATTATAATATTATTTTTAATTTTGTCTATGTATCTCCTTATCTTTCTTTTCAATTATGTAGATTATATGTAAACTTTTTGGGCCAAAATATAAATAGGGGAGGAGATGAGTAATTACTTGTTAATGTGAGTAAGTAAGAATATTTTCAGTAGAAAGGAAAAAAAATTAATAATAAAGTATTTCTATAAAAATTATATACATAATTCATTTGTGAATTTATTGGGTTTATATTAAAATATTAAATAAATTTTTAAAAAATATAATCCAATCATATATGTATCTAGTTCCACTGAATTTAAATTTTTAAAAAAACAGGAAAATATAATATCAAAATTTAATACTATATACATACAATTTTTGAAAAATTAGGAGGAACTGCTCCCTTATATTTATGTAGCTTAGCCAATGGGTGGGAGAAATTGATTCTGCAGAAGGGCCATTGCTAGTTCTTTTTTTTTTTTTCCAATGCAACTGGGAATATTTTGTTGTGTTAGAAATATCTTACATGTTCATAGTAATTTTAATGATATTTTTTCGTCATGGATTTATCACCAAGCATGTATGGTAAGTCAGCTGTGAAGAAAATGTGGCCCTTGGGTTGGTTTCGTCACCTTCTTCCTACCAAGTGTCTATTTTGGCTCTTGATTGTAGTATAGTTTCTAAATACGTTGGTTGATATTTTATGGTTTTTTGTTTTGTTTTTCGGTTTGATTTCTTAGTTTTATTTACTATAAACTATCGTAATTAGTGTTCATTATAGGAAATAACTAATATATAATATTTTATATCTTTATCATCAAAAAGTTTAATTAAAATATAATAAATATATGATTTTTATAAATAAATATATAATTTTCAATTAAATTATATATTTTTTATATTTTAATTAAAAAATTTGATGACAATTTTTTTTTATGCTGTAGCCCTGCTTAAAAAGTTTTGTACACACAGCAATTAATTTAACGAGCAAAGCACATTTTTCTAAGTTTTTTTTTAACCTTTATGTAATATTCAATGCTTTAAAGAATCAAACCGCGTTGATTGGCTCATTTAATACGACCCTACATTAATGTACCAAGTTTTTCAATTTGGTCATTGCATACTACCAAGACGTCATAAAAAATATTGAAAATTAGCCAAAACTAAATTGAATTTGTCGAAATGTAGGTTGAACCAATCAAAAGAAAAAAAAAAAAAGAATCATATATATTATTTTGGTGCCCTAATTCATAAATTTATTTATATAATGTCATTTTTCTTTAAAAAAAATACATAGTTGTAAGCCCTTTTTTATTTTGGGGGCCGATTATAAGGTTGGAAAAGTTTGAATTTCCATAAAAGTTGTTTTTCCTATCTTCAATTTTTTGTTTGTCTCTTATCTAACTTGATTACTCGTCAAATTGGTTTACTATGTAATTTGGCATCCTAATGACATCTATAAAAGTAAAAACCTTCAAAAAAATAGTACTCACGTTTTTTAAATTTCTTTATCTTCCTTAAAATTGTCCAAACAAAATTTGAAAATACTTTGATAAACAATAATATGGGTCGATCAGTCCAATTAAAAAATTTATTGCTTGAATGACTCTATTGATCGTTCCATGATTCGTGCCTCACTATATCTAAACTCTCAATTATCAGATCTACACATTTGAAGATTATGTTACATGCCTATAATCAATCTCTTATTTAAGGTGAAAATTACAATTTAGTATCTCAAATTAAAATTTTTTATACTTAATTTTTAAAATAATTTTAAAAGTCAAAGTCTTTCAATATAAAATATTACTATTGTTTAAGGTGAAATAATTTTTTTTTTCTTTTCTATTTCAATTTTTCTCCCTACTTTTGATAGGATGAACCATGCTTAAAAACAGTAACTTTATAATTCACTATATATATTTTATTTTGGGTGAAGCACTACTTTTATTGTTATGATCTATTAAATTATGCTAAAAATTTTCACTATCTAAACCATCGAAGACGCAAGTCGAAGCTTCACTCCACTTTGCATTATTGTAGGTCTCCTTTGTCACCTTTCGCCATGAAAGGTCGCCAAATCAAAACACTATCCACCATATTCTAACCATAACCATAATGTAATAAAAATAATAAAGAAGTTACTTACTAACACCCCACAAGGATGACTTCAAAGAGACCAACGACTACGACTACGAGAGTGTTGCATAATTCAGAGACTGCGTCAACAACAACTAGCCAAGTGTGAATATCAGAAAGTGAGGCGCCATTGCTTTTAAGAGCTTGCAAGGACCACACTTTCGTTCACATTTCTTTGGGTCATAGTCTTCCATCATCAGTTGTGTCTCTTCTCATTTTTCCGTATTGGAATGGAGAATCTGACTCTGACGAGGGCCTAGTGATAACACTAATGAGTCATGGAATGTACAAAAAAATTAAGAATAGAAAAAATACATTAAAAAATAATTTTTATACTCTTATTTAAAAATAATAATAAATATTACAGAATAATTATTATAAGAATATAATAGATATTATTTACAAATTTTTAATTTTCTTTTCTTTTCAAATTTGACACCAATCTTGCCGTAACTCAATTATTAAAGAAGATTATATTTTATTTTGTTCATCGTAATCGTTCACGTTATTGACATAGCATTTAGTTTTATTTTCGGTTTGTTTTATATCATTTCAATGAGTTGATTATTGACTTCGACTTAATTTGGATGACCCGACGTGTCTCCTATCTAGAGTAATTGCGTTTTAAGGATGTTGCCTGTTTTTCTACCACGGAATTCAGAAAAGGACATATAAGAAATTTTTTTAAAATTTGATTTGGTTTTACATATAAAAAACAAACTACTATATTAATTATAATATTTTAATTATATATTTCATTAAATAAGTTATTCAAATTATGAGTAGTGGTCATCATTAATTTCAAAGAGAAAGTACATATATTAAATAAGAGTATTTTAAAAAAATAATTTTTATTTAAGACAAGATGAATTACTTTTAACTAACTTTGTTAATACTTATGAATTAATTATTTATTTTTTATATATGAAATCAGAGGAAGCAATATTTAAAATTATGTGTGAATGGAGGTGAGTAACCTCTTTGGTAGCCAATCTTTCATTTTTTTTTTTTGCAATATTAATTATATTATTATTTAACAGTATTTTTATTATTTTTTAAATATAAACACAAGAGTTATTTTTTTTATCCATCCTAGTTATTTTATTTTTATTTTCCTATTTAACATTATCCCTAGAAGACAAATAAAAGTTCAAAAACCCAGAGCCAGATTTCATATTTTTTATTTTCTTATTTAAATCATCATCTTTATAAAAATTTATAGTTAAAAGATTATTTTTTTTATATTCTGTATCTTTTTAAATAAAAAAATATTAAAATAAAAAAATAAATCTAAATTATTTAAATCTAATCTAAACGACTCAGATTAGATGTGTTCTTTAAAGATGTCCGGGGATCCAATTCGAAAATGAACCAATTGCACATGCAAATAACAATGAAAAAAATTGCTCTAAACGCGTGCCTCGCTTCAAAACTGAAAATCACAAAGCGCTATCCGAGGCTGAAATACCAACACTTTTCCTATCAATTTATCTTGTATATAAAAATTTAATGATATTTCATTTAAAAAAGCGTATAATTAAATATTGTACTATTTATATAATTTAAAATAATTTGCAACCTTTTTTCTTTTTATTTTTTATATGAAAAATTGTTATTATAAAGGATGATGTGTAACTTGATAAATATATCAATAAATATTAACCAAAGAAAAAAGTCTATTAAAAAAGGCAAAAAGACCAAATGGTCCAATGCTACTTGCTATACAAAATATAAAAATACTTATGATTTTTTTATTAAAAGAAAAAGCAATGGTAAAGGCCCTATGAATCAAGATTTTATGTTGACTAGATATTATTATTTAATCAGGACATACCCTTTGCATTTTGCAAAAAAATAAAAAAAAAAATTATGTGAGTCTCACCAAAAATAAAAAAGATTCCAAAAAAAAAAAATACATAAACAACGTATAAACAATACTATTGATGTGATACTATTAAACAAAACATAATAAACAGTGACACTACAGGATTGTATATATATATATATAATTGGATTTAGTATTTATCTTTAATTAAAACTTTATTAATAATTAAAATTTTAATATTTATTTTCAATCATTAAAGTGACATCATATAATTTCTAATACTGATAGTTAATTGTAAGTATTTAAAATTTTAATCGTCATCTCATTATCTATTTATCAATGAATTTATTTATAAGTAAAAATACATTTTGTAAGTATTCAAAATATATAAGTTTCTAATAAAAATATAACATGCATATGTTTTTTCAGATAATTATATAGTTTTTTAATTAAATTACACACTTATCATATTTTAATTGAAAAACTTAATGGCAATAATATAAAGAATTATATTTAAATCTAATATGAAAGAAAAAACAATTTATATGCAATTTTTAAATCAAATCTAAAAGAAAAAAAATTATATGTAGTTTTTTTATATTTTTTTATTAGATTCTCTAATTAAAATATGATAAGTATATATGTTTTTAATAATAATATAATAAATATAGAATCTTTATAAATAATTATATGATTCTTTAATTAAATTATATGTTTACCATATTTTAATTAAAAAACTTGATAATAATGATATAAAAATTTTCATTTAAGTCAACACTCTTGTGCCTCAGACTTCAGGAATTGATCCTTATAAGTTGATGGGTTGGGCCGAATAATCGGACCTCTTATAATGGGCCAAACAAACGGGCCCAGTTACACACCATAGGCCATAGCAATATAGCACCTGAACCACCCAGGGAAGAAGAGGAGAAGGAGAGGAACCGCGTCATGCCACCCTCCACCGGAGCTTCTGGCGTTTCTCTGGAGTTCAGCCTAAAATTTCTCGCCATTTTACTGATGCCCTTAACTTCACTGACTCCTGAACGAAACCATCATTAGCACGCTGGTGTTGCTCGAACAGGTAGAGGCTGAGGATAAATTTTGTGAATTCTGTTTTTGAATCATTTAATGAGTCATGTTTATTCCTTTTGGGTTCCGAATGAGGCACAGTTTTATGATTTGGGCTGTTAAAGTACGAGAATGGCAACTGGTTTACTGGGGGTTATGAGTCAATGTTTGATTGAATTGATTGCTGTGAATGTTTTTAAATTTGGGAACTTGAGCCTGTGATTTCTGTGAATGAGTGTCAGAATTAAATTTTATAGGAATACTGCACCATGTATAATCACACGAAAAATCACTTCTAACACAATAATCATTGCATGCCTTTCATCATCCAAAGAAGGCACTGGGTATAGTCTAGTGGTAAGAGGTTAGGTAGTTAGCAGGAAGTCTTAGGATCAATTTTCCGCTCCATTATGTACCAAAAAAACAGAAGCATAAAAAAGGAACAAGGCATTACAACTATCCTTTGTAAGTAAGATCATACATTTTTCTTTGGCTCAAATTGACAGTTATTTGTCCATTTGGACCCTCATAAAGGACTGGAATATATGCTTTAATCCTATTTGGCGGATCTAGATTTTCTTGAGTACTTCATTTTTTTTCCCCTTTGGGATAAAAGAAAAAATTCATGAAGAGAGAAAAGGCATACAATACAGGAGAATCAGGAATTATACTAGAGCACTTTGCATAGGATCAGGAATTCTAAAATTTGGCAACTTGGAATCTTGTGTAAGCTGTTTTAGAATAGATCATTAATTACAGTTAACATCATTTTGCACTATTTCTCCTTACATGCGTGAATTAGTCCTTTTGGTTATCCTACTTTTGATGTTGATACTAACATAATCCTCAAAATTTTGCAGTATCTTGACCCAGCAGAAAACTGAAGCAGTGTAGCACACCATATTCAAACTTCAGTCAGATTGGCTTCTTGCTGCTGCTCGTTTGAATAACCATTTCATTAGTACACCACCCCCATGTTTACTTTAAAATCCTGTTAGATCAATGAGTTCATCTCAAAATCTGTTCAGAACTATTCTAAGAAACCCAAATACTATCACTTCCACCTGTCTTGCAAAACAATTCCATGCACAAATTCTTAAGATTAAGGGAAGATTTCACTCTGACAATTCCATCATACTTTCAATCTACTCAAAATTGAACAATTTACATGATTCAGTTCTTGTCTTTGACAGCCTTCAGTCTCCTTCAGCCCTTGCATGGAAATCTATCATCAAATGCTACACCTTTCATGGCCTTTCCATTCAGTCGTTGGCATCCTTTAATGAGATGCGGGCATTGGGTATTTATCCAGATCAACACGTGTTTCCTTCTGTGCTTAAAGCATGTATAATGCTGAAGGACTTGAGGTTGGGTGAGTCAGTGCATGGGTGCATCATTCATCTTGGTCTGGATTTTGATTTATATACTGGTAATGCACTGATGAATATGTATTCGAAATTTCAGAGTTTGGGTAAGTTTTGTAAAAAGAATATTTCTGTAAAGAAAATGCTTGATAAATTTCCTGAAAGAAGGGAAAATGCTAAACATGAGAGTCATTTATTTAGGTGTATTGGATCAAATGGGGCAATAGTCTCTGGTGAATTAGAAGGGAAAGAAAGAATGCACTTTTTTTCTGACAATGTAGAGAGAGAGGCTGATGGTAGTTTGATCTTGAATTATAATAATTCATGTGAGTCAGTGAACAATTTTGAACGACAGGTCCTTGGTATTAATTCTCATGTAAACGGTGATGTTGATGTTGATTTTTTTTATCATGTTAATCAAAATAATGTTGTAATGGCAGACATGGCTACTGTGAAAATAGATAGTGTTAGAAAGGTTTTTGAGATGATGCCAATAAAGGATCTTGTTTCTTGGAACACCGTTATTGTTGGAAATGCACAAAATGGGATGTATGAAGAAGCATTAACCATGGTTAGGGAGATGGGAAATGCAAACTTGAAGCCTGATACCTTCACATTGTCAAGCATTCTTCCAATTTTTGCGGAGTATGTTGATATTATCAAAGGAAAAGAAATTCATAGCTATGCTATCAGACATGGGTTTGATGCGGATGTTTTCATTGGAAGTAGCTTAATCGACATGTATGCTAAATGTACTCAAGTGGAACATTCACTTCATGTCTTTAACCTCTTACCTAAGCGAGATGCCATTTCATGGAACTCTATCATTGCTGCATGTGTGCAGAATGGTCAGTTTGATCAAGGGCTGTGGTTCTTTCGTCAAATGTTGAAGGAAAAAGTCAAACCAATGCATGTTTCTTTCTCAAGTGTCATACCAGCTTGTGCTCACTTGACAACCCTAAGTTTGGGGAAGCAGCTCCATGGATATGTAATTAGAATTGGGTTTGATGATAACAAGTTTATAGCAAGCTCTCTGGTGGACATGTATGCTAAATGTGGCAACATTAAGATGGCTAGGCATATATTTGACAAAATAGAGATGCATGACATGGTGTCATATACTGCCATCATTATGGGATGTGCTCTACATGGGCATGCCCTTGATGCAGTTTGCTTGTTTGAGCAGATGTTAATAGATGGAGTAGAGCCAACCTATGTGGCATTTATGGCTGTTTTAACTGCATGTAGTCATGCCGGATTGGTAGATGAAGCTTGGAAGTATTTTAATGGTATGGAACGGGATTTTGGTATTGCTCCCGGCCTGGAGCATTATGCTGCTGTTGCAGACCTGCTTGGTAGAGCTGGAAAGTTGGAGGAAGCTTATGACTTTATTTCTGGCATGAAAATACCACCAACAGGAAGTGTGTGGTCAACATTGCTGGCTGCTTGTAGAGCTCATAAGAATGTTGAATTAGCAGAAAAGGTTGTTGATAAGATATTAATGATTGATCCTGAAAACATGGGTGCTTATGTTTTAATGTCAAACATATATTCAGCTGCCCAGAGATGGAAAGATGCTGCAAAATTAAGAATTCTGATGAAGAAAAGGGGCATGAAGAAGATGCCGGCTTGCAGCTGGATTGAGGTTAGAAACAAAGTGCATTGTTTTATGGCTGGAGATGAATCCCATCCACATTTTGGCAAAATAAGTGAGGCATTGAATGTGTTATTGGAGCAGATGGAGAAAGAAGGTTATGTTCCTGACACAAATCAGGTTCTCCATGATGTTGATGAGGATCAAAAAAGCTTCTTATTACATACCCACAGTGAGAGACTTGCCATAGCATATGGCATTATTAGCACTCCTGCTGGCACAACCATCCGTGTAATTAAGAATATTCGGGTTTGTGTGGACTGCCATACAGCGATTAAATTTATAGCAAAGATTGTTGGGAGGGAAATCATTGTGAGGGATAATAGCAGATTCCACCATTTCAAGAATGGAACTTGTTCATGTGGAGATTATTGGTGAAACAAGGATTATAATTGAGAATTCTGAAATTCAGCCTTACTACAGGATAATCGGTGCCAATTTAGCAAGTCCAAATTGTGGCAGCATAAATGATACTCAAGCAAGAATGAGTGCTCAAAGCACACAATATAAGCTCAAAATATCAAATATGGCTAGGATCATTCAGCTGTGCTGCTGTTGGAAGTTGTGCATTAAAGAAGTCGTTTTGGAGATGGAGAATGTGTGTCTTCTCAGCTTTGTGGGGAGGGCTTGCAATCCTGATTACACACATCTGATATTATCTCAATGGATGGCAGTAGGTGATTTGGATTTGTGACCTTCTCAGATTATCAACCAGGCCTTGCTGACCAAGCAATGTTGGAGAGAAAATCTTTATCACCTAGACAGCATGTATAGTGCATCAGCTATGTGAAAGGGCATTCGTGAGAATTTTTTTTTTTTAACTTCTTGAATAATCAAGTGGTGCAAAGAGTAAATAAAAATTCACTAAAGTGGATATGTCAATGGACCCTATTACCTGTAACACCCACTTTAGTAAATTTTCTATAGTTCCTTGTCCGGTCAGTTGATATATTATAAGAGTATCTTAGGCATTCAAAGTTTGGGTGCCGGGATTTTCTGTCAGTCATCTTTGACTTGGAACTGGACATCGTTGAGGAGGCTTAATTCCAGTGAACAGGTGAGGCAGAGTCAAGGACAAAATGTAAGTGGTAGCCATGGATCTGGCAACTAGTGTAAGGGTTGGCAGTAGAACTCTGTTGGAGGAATTCATACGACAGTTCCCGTCATTGATGCCCTATAGGTTCTGGTGTTCATTTGGTGGCTACGCCATCAAGCATTGGCAGGGTTGACAAAATGAACAGATATTTTAGGTACTCAATAATATTTGTCTCAAAAAAAAAAAATCTGATAACCGATATATATATATATATGTATAGTATTATTTTAGTATCTTAGTATGGTTTTTTGCTTCAATTTTATGATTTTTTTAATCCTCAAAATTTTGTATTGGTATCATTTTAGTAGTTAGAAAAATAAAATTAGAACAAAATTATATATATTTGATTTTAAAGCGATAACTAGAATAATAGAGTAACAAATTGATAATAATAACATCTTTCAATGATGATAGGACTTTTGTCTTATTATTACATGGAAGATTGTTTCAAGTTTGGATTTACATATATAAATTAGACATTTTAATTATATAATTAAAATGCTCTAAACTGCATGACAGACTAGGATAAGTCACTTGAATTGAGCCTTGTTGACTCTTGAGCTTAAAAATTTTTCAACGAAATAATATTGAAAGTATATCTTTATGTCCAAATTATGCCAAATTTTAACGCTAGGATTAAGATCTATCGTATTTTTGGGTATTTGGCCCATGGGAAAGTATTGTTAGATCCGTTCTGCTTGAATTTATTTCATCAATTTAGCAGCATCTATAACTTATCTAGAGCAGGCACAAGAATAAATAATCTCCAGAGTCGCTGCATTTGGGTGAATGTACATGATCACTTACATCTGTCAAACAAACACCCTCCGAGAGAATAATCAAATCTAAAATAACCAGGATCAAAATAATTAAACTTACCAAAACTATAGTTGAGAGCTCATCAATAGAAGAATTATCAAATACATTAGGAAAGCAAAGCAGAGTTCGACTTAATGGTGGAAAAACAAATATATTTACAAGTTTTTCCTGATTGAAATCAAACATTCCAAGGGAATTCGATACAGAGCTCCTCTCAGTAACAACGGCTATGATAATTTACATAGAAAGCAATAAGATCATGTGGGGGAGAAAGAAGCACAAACTGAGCCTAAAATGTTCACAATTATAACACAGAAAAAGCAGCAAGAAGCACAACACATTTCATTCACCATCCTTTTTCCCATGCCTAAAGTAGAACTGTTTGTTCTGAAACGCAAGCTAGACCCCGCATCAATCTCACTATTTCAGCTGTATCATCCAGATAGTACTTGGCTTTGCTCGGCTTTCGGCCAACCGTGCATGCAAATACTTCTGCCCTCGGTGCAATGGTAGGACCAGCCATCGAACTGGAGATTACCTCAAACATGTCTTCATCAGATCGGTCATCTCCTATGCACAACACAAAATCAGGTGATATTTCATTTTCTCGCATGGTCCACAGTAGGCGTTTGACCACAAGCCCCTTGCTCACGCCCTGCAAGTATATAGGTATTAAAGGCTGCAAGTAAAACCCTAAAGAAGCATATGGACAATAGATACGGTAACACGATCAATAATGAAGTGTTTCTGTGAAATATGAAAGGTCACGCTGAACTTTATGCGAGTGTCTGACATGTGTCAAACACAGTCACAGCTAATTTATTGAAATGTTTGTGCTTTCAGATTAAAACCATGAAACTGAAAATATCTGAACCATTTTTATTTCTCAAAACACAACCAAAAAAATGGGAGGCCAAAAAGCTATAGAGTATCTTCTAACAGTGATATGTCACATCTATATTGCAGTTTAACAATCAATGCACTCTCTAGAAGGGCTTCAGCATTAATTGCCATTAATATTCTTATATCCACAAAATAAAAAATTCATCTAAGGGAAAAATGAGTTTAATGAGTACTAAAATCTAATAATATGAAGAATTCCGGAGTTAAGATTAACATTCACAGGTCAAAGAAAGATTGGACGAGGCACCAGGCTTTCTTCTTTCCATCTACTTTTATTTTTCCCCATTATTTTTCTTGGTACTGAAAAACCCTAAAATCCACTTCACCCGGCGCCAACTACATACACTTGATTGGAAGCATACTATTTATTTATTAGTCAGTTTTAACAGTGGATTCATATTTTATTTTTTACAAATCGACTAATTATGAATAATGTTCCCCAAGACAACCAGAATTTCAAATCCACAAGTAGATGATAAATGAAAAAAATGAAGACATGTTGCAAAATCCAAGAGAACTGATTTAAACTCATTCTGAAATGTTATACACACCTGTGGTTTAACCTCTACAATATTCTGGCCACTCTTGACAGTGACAGGTTCATTTGCAAGCACACTTTCAAGATGATCAAGAAGCTCCTTGGCTTGGCATGATCCGAAATCTGGATCCGCATCCTCATAGCACCACACAAGTGCAGTTTCTTTATCTTCGATGGTGGATCCATCGGTTGTTTCAGTATAAAGCTTCATCACAGGATCAGCAATCTGTTTCCAACTACAGTCCGTTGCAGGTCCACATGTTTCCCATTCTGCATCGCGCTTTAGTCTGAAACCAAACAATCGGCAACATTAACCATAGACATTGGAAAAAGCCTTTAAGTGCAGTTCTTAAATTCAAGTGTTTACTATTACATTCTCCATTAGAATTATGACACATGGAAGAATCTTCTTCAATGAGTTAATACTGTGATACCAAATTGTAAAATATGTTCGTGTATTATAATTTTATTGATAAACCTAATAACAAACATCTACGGAACTTTAACTACATCTCGTCCTAAATTTTTAGTAGTTTACCTTAAAAAGTAACCATGTTCAGCTGCAATTCCCAGATTCTCACAGGGAGAAAACCATTCAGCAAGTGTTTTTCGGCTTCTGGCGCTAACAAGAAACACCATGTTGTTCTTGTCTCCACACAAGCTGTTAAGAATTTCAATAGTTTTACTTGTCGGGCTCTTATCCATGGAAGCTTGAGGCATTAGCGTACCATCATAATCTAGAAGGATAGCCCGAGTTTTTGTTCGCTTGTAGGCTGAAACTATGTGCTCCATTGAGAGCTTCTTGAAGTTTGGATCAAGCGCTACAACTCTAAAACATAATCCAAACCCGATTCCCCACCATCTTCGCCGGACATGGTCACTACAAGTCCTTTCCAAATCCTGCAAGAAGCTTCGAGCCCAGTACCCTACATCATGAGTACTAACATATCTATAATGCTTCTCGTGCCTAAGCTGTTTCTCTGAATCAGCCATTTCCAGGGCAGAGTCCATTGCATCCGCTACTGCATCGATATTCCATGGGTTCACTCTGATCGCTCCACTTAAAGATGGGGAACAACCTATGAATTCAGAGACAACCAACATGCTCTTCTTAGGGGAGGAAGATAGTCCCAAAACTTTATCCAATTTTTCATTTCCTTGACGACTGATTATGTATTCATATGGTATGAGATTCATTCCATCCCTAACTGCAGTGACTAGACAACACTCAGCTACAACATAGTAGGCAACTTTCTCATAGAACTTGAGTGGCTCCTCAATCAGAATGACAGGATCATACCCAGGTTTCCCAAATGTTTCATTAATCCTTTTAACCGTCGCCTTTGTCTCAGCTTGCACTTCCTTCACATCTTTCCCTTTCCCCCGGGCCGGGTTAGCAATTTGGACCAATACAACCTTCTCCTGCCACTCTGAATGCTGAATCAGAAGCTGCTCCATTGCCAATAGCTTCAAGCTTATTCCCTTAAAGATATCCATATCATCCACTCCGAGCAACAATGTTCTTCCTCGATCCGAAAACTGCTTAATGAGCTCAGCAACTTTCTCTTCAGTCTTACTAAGGCTCAACACTGATTGAAGCTGACCCATGTGGATACCAACAGGAAGGATTTTGATACTTACAGTCCTACCATAATACTCCAGCCCAATATAACCCCGTTTCGATTCATAGGTAAGACCAAGCATCCGGCTACAGCAGGACAGGAAATGCCGCGCATAATCAAATGTGTGGAACCCTATCAAATCCGAATTCAAAAGGGCTCTCAATAGTTCTTCCCTAATAGGCAATGTCTTGTAAATTTCCGATGAAGGGAATGGGCTATGGAGGAAGAACCCAAGTTTCACTCTGTTAAATCTCCTCCTCAAGAATGTTGGCAACACCATGAGATGATAATCATGTATCCAAACATAGTCGTCTTCTGGGTTAATCACTTCCATAATCCGATCGGCAAATATCTTATTCACGGAGACATAAGCCTGCCATAGTGACCTATTGAACCTACCACCAAGGTCTGGTGACAGAGGCAGCATGTAGTGAAACAAAGGCCATAGCTGCTGCTTGCAAAACCCATGATAGTATCTTGAAAACAGATCAGGTTGAAGAAAAGTAGGGACACATTTGTAATTTTCAAGCAGGATTTGTGAAACCTCATCTTGTTCATTTGGGTGGATTTCCTCTTTAAGGCACCCAACATAGATAACCTCAATATCGTCATCACCTAATCCATCTTTCAACTGAAGGAGAAGTGAATTCTCATCCCAATGAAACAACCAATTCCTATTATTACTACTACCATCTGGCTTCCTCTGAGCCCTAATTGGGAGTTGGTTTGCCACAATTATGATCCGGTCACGGTGGACCGACGCCGACGACGAGGGATCGGAGGTCACACTCTCCACTGGATCGTCATCAACGTCAGAAATCAAACCAGCCACTGTCATAATCCTAGGAATCCCACGGTTTATGAACCCAAATGATGGAGACTCGCCAGAGGCTAGGTCTAATAGATTTGAATAAGATTTTGAAACCATTAATCACAAAAGCTACAACACTAAACTAACAAATAAGTAACTACTTCAAGGTAATTCTTTTTAAGAAAAAAAAAAAAGAGAAACAGATTTTGAGATGTGGGTCAGACAACACTAGTCCTGAAGTGAGTGAATGAGAAATTACAGAGCGTGAAATGGGAGGATGATGTGATTAATCTGTGATGAACAAGGCCAGAAAGCATTAAAAGGGAGAGAAGAAGAAGTTGCTTGAAGATGAGCTTAGAGAAGTGGATCAAAGCAAGGGATAGATACACCATGTAGCTACGTACTACTTGTAATTCCAGATAAGAGGGGAACAAAAGGGATGGAATAGATTCAGATCAAAATAAATACAGCTATGACGATAAACAGCAACCAAACAATCCTCTAGAGATTGTTGTTGTCGTATAGAAGCAGAGAACTTCAGAGTACAGGGAAAAGGAAAAACCAAAAAAAAGAAACAAGAAGAAACCAAGTTGAATAAAGAAACGGCTGAGGAAATTACCAGTTTGGTTGAGATTTGAATTCCATTTTTTGATTGGATGGGTAGAAAATTTGGAATCCAGATAAAAACGTTAGAGCAGGAAAAATCTAATCTAGTCCAGCCAGAGAGAGGTGAAGGAGAATATGGAAAAGAAATATATTAATTTGTAATAAAAATTTTATATAAAAATCGAAGAAAACCTTAAATTACCTTTTGGTAGCTTTATGGAGCTTTCTCGCTCATCACTCTCTCCCTCTCTCTCTCTCCACTGAGCTGGGACAGCTTATCACAGTGTGATATTTTTGGAAGCTCACTAGTTTTTATGGGTCAACAACTTGAACTTTTTTTCTTCTTTTGTCTCGACCGAAACAGCGCAAGAAAGCGAGAAGCAACTCTCAACCGTTGGAGGAGTCAACAAGAGCTAAAGTAATCTAAATCAACAGACAGGATCCCATGGCGGCCTATGATGTGAAACGCACCTTATCATTTCTAGTTCTTCGACCTTATCCTTTGTCCTTTGGTAAGTCCGCCACGAGGCATCATGCTTCGTGTGGGGGCCCACTAGGGTGAGCTTGTCCGAAATTAGCTGTCATGCTCGTGCGTTGAGACACGTGTCGAATTACTATTCGATGATACAGCTCCAGCTGGGATACGTGGCAAGTTGTCCACGCTTCATTGACAGGACCTGGACCCAGCATCGAGATTCGTGCTCGGTTTGACCATTTATCGGATATCTCCGACAACTGTAGGATTTGGTGTTTCGAAGACCACGGTAACGCTTTTTGATAAAGCAATCATGAGGTGCCACGTATGAAGAAGATAAGAAGAATCAATTTGATTGGCAGGAGAGTATTCAAGTGGATAAGCTGGAATTGCAAAACGGACGCGGTGAAAATTTCGGGCCACGTGAATTAAAAAGGTTCTTTGAATTTGGAGCCCCGACCCACCACCGTAGACAGCTGGACGCCGCAATGACCTATTCGCCATGTCATCACTGGGACCCACTTTTCCCACACACTCTTGACGCGCCATTTGCTTGATTTTTTAAATTAATAATTATGCAGGATAAAATTCCATAAATATTTGCTATTAAACGTTTTTAATAAAAATATAACAGATAAAAAATGTTTATAATTATATCCTAATTGATTCTCTTAAAAATAATCTCTCCATATATTATATTTTAATTAAAATTTTACTAATAAATATTTTTAATATTTAAATCATCTTAGTCTAATTTATATTTAAAATATTCTTTTCAAACACTAGAAGGATAAGTAAGTTTGAAATTAAACGCATTGTACTGTATTTAATATTAAATAATATTATTTGTACGATACAAAGGGAGCCAATCACTTTTCTAGATACTCAATTTATTTTATAAATTTAAAATGCAAGCAGGGAGATTTCCGGTGAATAATAGTTGCTAAAATCAAGATTTCAAACATAATTTTTTATTTTATTTGCATTAATTGTTTCACATATACTTAAAGTTTTCAAAAGCTTTGAAACTGTGATTAAAATATCAAACGTTGTTAGGATTGCATTTTTTCAAGAGAACTTCTACGCTTCATTTTTCTACTGTCTTCAATTGAATTTTAGATGGTTTTTAAATTTGTGATAAGAATTTAAAAAATTCACTTAAATTGAATCTTTGAATTTTAATAAATTTTTTATATTTAACTAAATCAACTTAGTTTACTTTTCCCCTTCCAAACAAAATTTTAAATTTTAAAAAAATTTATATACAATTTTTTTATATCTTTATTACTAAATTTTTCAATTAAAGCATAACAAATATATAATTTGTGTTGATAATTGTATAATTTTTAATTAAATAATACAACTGTTATTTTATTATTAAAAATATATATTTATTATGTTTTAATTAAAAATTTTAATAATAAAAACATAATAAATTATATACAAGTTTATTCCTTTTAAATTTATTAAAACCATTAACTCGATTACTTTACTTTTTGTTAAATTCCTATTAAATAATACGAAGCATTTTTTTTAATAAATAATTAAATAATAGATTCAGAAAGTGAAAGATTAGAGGGGATAAGCACGAAGAAGCGGTTAGGTAGGGAGGCAGCTAATAGGGGCACGTGGAAGTACGGGAGGGGCAACACGTGTTTTACGTTTTTCGTTTTTTTGAAATAAATTGTAGAGAAAAGGACAAGAGGAACCGGACAGAGGAAGCAGGCGGGCAGGGCGGCAATTTCCCATTTCTCAATTCTCAAGTGGATAAGGTTTTTCCTCACTGTCTTCACTGCTTTTTAATGAAGATAAACACGGACGGTATTTGCTACGGTGTGGTGGCGGTGCATGGGACATGATGGTTGATCACGTGTGGCCGTTGGATTTGGAGGAGAAACGAGAGGGGTGGGAGGATCGGACGGGTGGGGAGTGAAGGGAGCAAAAGCGAAAAGAGATATTAGTGGAGACAGTCAGGTTGCTATCTGGTGTGAACACGGGGTACGATGTTAGGTGTACCTGCAAGCAAGAAATAGGTCCACTTTTGGTGCATGCACTTTTCTCGCGTCCTTTAAATTTAACATTTTTGTTTTGGATTTTTTGTGATTATAAAATTAGAAAAACGGATAAGAAAAGGAAGGAAGGCAGATAGACTTGAATCTAGGTGCTATGCTTTCAGCGCATATATATATATATATATATATATATATATATATATATATATATTATTTCGAAGAAAAATAGTATTATTGAGAATAATATGCAAAAGTAAAAATTATTGGAACACACTGTTAAAAAAGAGGCAGAGCAAAAATTAAACTCAAATATATTAAGATTTTTTTAACATTTATATTGAAGAATATGCATATTAAGTCAAAATTGTTAGTCTATTTGCTATATAAAAAGAAATAGATTCTTTTTTCGATGTGTAAATTTATATATAATGTTTATGATATCTTTATTATTATTTAATATTATTTATCTATTTTTATTAACCTTTTTTATTCAAGAGCACAAGTGTTATTTATTTATTTTTCTTTCTATATTTAATATTTTATATATTAAATGACCTCTAGTCTTTTCTAATTCTAAAAGTTACCTTAAATATTAATTCTAAAAATATGTGCTTATAATATTAATAAATAATCTTTTAAAATTTTTATTTGGTCCCAAGGGTTTAGCCTTAATTGGCCCTACCTAAACATTAGTTTTCAGAAAAAGAATGTTAAAGCCCTAAAAACAGGCGCAATCCAACTCAATTAAGTATTGTGGCCAAATAACATCAAATTAAAATTTTTTTTTTGAATAAATTATCATTCAACTAGACAAGCCATATAATTTTATTAAAGTTTCAACAAGCCGAAACCTAACCTATATCAACATTTTTAGTGACATGCTAACTTCGATGTACAAATATGAACGTTAAGGTCTAGAGAATTATAAGAAAAGCTATTAACCAATATATTATATATTTCTATTATTATTATTATTATACTGTTCATAAGCCATGTAATCTTGACTTATATATTGTTATTATTTTTTCTTGAAATCTCTTTTTATTATTTAAAAAAATTTACACAAACTTTTATGCAGTTGCACGGGACTGAGACTAGTTTTATTACATGGAGAAATCTAAGTAAAAAAACATTTATCTCAGTTTTAATTATAATGTCGAAGCTTAATAATGATTCATGTTTGAAAAAAAAGTGAGAAAAAAATTAACTCATTATGTTAAATGAGTGTTTTTGGTTATTCTTTGAAAATCGGATATATTAATCGAATATAGTATTTACTAAAGAAATTGTAAACCTCTGTCCTCTAAAGTTTACTATATCATTGGAATTCTACCTACACATTTCTACAATAAACAATTTACAGATTCGGATCCACCAAACGTAAATTATTATTTGTTATCATTATCTTTTATCCGTATACATATAACATTTAAAATACTTGTTTACCAAGCAAAAGCAAGTGAGACTTATCATAGTCAAAGCGAAGCAGATCCAATTGCATTAATAAAATTATCCTTTGATGTATCATGGTTTTGTATTTCACAACAGTATCTTGATATTATCTATATTCCCAACAAATATGAGACTTCATAAAGCATCATTTTACAATAGTAATTACAAAATACTTTTTATAATAATAAAACTGAGATGAGTGTCTATCCAATTCTTACAAAAGATAATATTATTAATTGTGATAATTTTACATAATCTTAAAAGTGGCTGAAAACAACTAGTAAAAGAATGCTAAAGACAAACTTCTTAACTATAAAAAATAGCTAAATCAAGAAATCACTGAACTTTCATCACCTTATCAAAAATATCACTGTCCATTAGTGATTATAAATTATTTCTTTTTCTCTTAACTTATAGTAAAAACAACCTATACTTCAATTAATTCTTTAAATAATACATCATCTTTATATTTAATTAAGTTATCCTATTTTGCTATCTTCTCAACACAAACAAAAACAGGGTGACTAATATTTCTATCAAAATTTATTACACAAATTATGAAATAATTTCTTTCATCCTCATCCTTTATTTACACCTTTTGATAAAAATACCTTTTTGTTTTTTAGCTTTGCGTCTGTCCGCTCGAACTTCTACCTTTCTTAAGTTCTTACTTTATGTTCATGTAAGAGGATGGATTCCAAATCATGTTTTCCATTGGACATCTGAAATAATATTCTTGGTCAACAAGAGTAAGATAAGATAGCAATTTGTGTATGAATAGCCATATTCTCACATTATTTTATATTCTTCTTCTTTTACAATTTGCAATTGGATTTTTCCATTTGTAGGTATCTGGACAAATGCTTCTGCTTATTTCTAAGCTGAGTCTTTACCAAACCTTCCCGAAAAGAGAAATGGAGTAGCTAGCTTTGGTTTTCAGAGCTAGATTTCAATATTATAGATACCTAGAACTCTCATTTGAATATTTGACTTCATGAATAGATATTATACAGTTATTAGCTCTCTCTCTCTCTCTCTAAACTGGAAATATATATTGTGGCTTTCCATTTTTAAGATTTTTATAATAAAATTATAAATGTATGTGCATGGAGGAAAACTTTTTCAAATGGTTTTTTGAAAAAATTAATCTCATCGTATGTGTGTTTTAATTTTTTTTTTAGGCCAACACTGTATATGTGTGCTTTAATGAAATACAGTTTTTAAATCATTGTAGTCAACATCTCTTTAAATTCTTAAGTATATATTATCCTTTTCAATTTTAAAACAATTTATTAATTTTATGTCATCTATTTTTTTTTTTTAGAATTTTAGATATATACTAACTGTTGACACCAAAAATCATCAAATTAATATATATTATTTAGGCTAAATTGAGTGTATCTCTCTTGAACTTTAAATCATGTATAAATAATTCCTATGATTTTCAAAACTTGATAATAAGTATGTCTAAACTTGTTAATGTGTTCAGGTAACTCCCTTACTGTTATTTAGTCTATTAGTAATATGTTAGGAGATTATTTGTATATAATCTAAAATTTAAGAAATTATTTGTATATAATTTAAAGTTTAAGAGAGTTATCTAAACAAAAAATGAAGTTTAGAGAGAATTTATTATCATTGACATATCATATTCCATTAATAAAATAATGAACAAACTAACGGCAAAGAGGTTATTTGCATAAATTTAAAAATTTAGAATGATTCATTTTTAAGTTTTAAAAGTCAAAAGAGTTATTAGCACATGATTAAAAATTTACAAAAATTCTGTATAATTTAATATATTATTAAATATATCATCATTTTGTATTATAATTAGAGTTGGAGATGTCTTCAATCCTTGTTTAAGATAAAAATTTTATACAAAAATTTTAAGGACACTTTTTATCTTTTGGCATTCACCTAACGTATTCAAAATTTTATTTTAAAAATACTTTTTGAAAGAATTGAAATTAAGTTGACAAAAAAATGCCATAATTCCTTATGTACAAGAGCTTTTATATATACCTATTTGTTAAGATTTTGAAATGAAATCTTAACATTCTGCCAACAAAATTTTATCCAATTAATACATTTGCATTGCCCTAACCCTAATCCATAAATTTTAGTATGAAGTTTTGTCGAAATCTCAGCATTTTACCAACAAAACTTTATACAATTAATACCCTTACATTAGTCTAATCCAAATCTATAAATTTTAGTCTGAAGTTTTGTCTTCTATATATTGTATTGTAGTCAAAATCTTAAGCATTCTACCAACAAAAAAATTTATATAATTAATACACTTGCATTGGTCTAATCCAAATTTATGAATTTTAGTCTGAAGTTTTGTCTCCTATATATTGTATTGTAGTCGAAAATGTTAAGGGCAACAGGAAAATAATCTAAAATATAATGTTGCATCCGTTGAAATGTCATTTTATGGTATGCAAAATTTATTTCAAGATAAGATAAGATAGGATTGTAATCAATTTTCGGCTCAATGACAATAATTAATATACACACACACACACACACACACCCATCATATATGCCGTGTGACTTTGTTGTACTACATAAGGATATGTTTCATCGCATGGTGTGGACTCTTTTTGCTAACCGATTTTGTCTTGTCTAAGTCTTACTTTGTTATTTCTTATAACAATGACAAAACATATTGTTTGCCCCAAAGTTTTAAAATGTGTGTTAAAGTTTTTATAATAGCAAAATTTTTAAGATTGTATAATTAAATCCTTAATTTTACATAGTTAAAAGTATTGACTAAGAAATAAAAAGCATGTTAAATGCTAATTAATTAATTGATCACATTGAAATCTATCCTTTTGGATGAAAATTGTGTAAAAGTAGCAAAGTAAAGAAATGAAGGGCAAATTTAAACATTAATGCATAATTACGAGACTTACAAATAAGGAAACAATCATAATTAAAGAGATTGTCAAATCTATAAATTTAATTTTCAAAGTCAAATTACACAATTAAAACAAAGCCAAAACTTTAACAAATAACTACAATAACAAAACAAAGCAAAAAATGGCTAAATCTAAGCTGAAATCAAGTAGAAGACATAGATACAAAAGATTGTAGTGAAATCAAATGACTATTTTTCTTATCAAGAGGCTACAATGGCTAATTTTCATCAAAAGAACAAAAGAAATCCCATAAGAAAAGTAGCAACGCAAGAATCATGCTTTCAACATTTATATATATCCTATTTTATGCATAGCATTGAAGTTATGACAATGAGAACAAGCCTAATACTTGGTTTTATTAGCTTTTGATAGCCTAAAATAGCATATCCTATTTTATGTATTCCTCTTGTTGAAAGTTCCAAACATTCTCTTAGACTTTGTAATTTTGAGGTCTAAAAAGAGTTAGTTATGAGTGAATTAAAGGAACCCTTGTAATTGCAATTATTGTTGGTGAGTGAGAAAGCCTAAAACATTATTGATGGGTGTGGGAAAAATCATATTGTATATGTTGAATTGTGATTGAGTATAAAAATCTCTTAGTGAAGCAAAGGAACTAAACATAGGTCATGATTGACTTAGGATAAATTATCAGTGTCGATTTTCTCTTCCATTTCTATTTAATTTACTGCATTGCTCTATTATATAGTTTATATTTAATACATGAATTTTTATTAGAGGGGAAAGGACTGAAAATTGATATAACTATATTTTATAATGATTTATAAATGATGGCTACACATATTTATAAGAGAAGAATTGAAAACATAAATGAGAAAAACACTTTTAATATTTTTGCCTAATATAAGGTTGTGGTCACATAACACGTGACTTCATTTTTTACCTTTTATCTAATATAGCCTTTCACTTTCTTTAGCATTACCAATTGTCTTCTCGAATCCAAATCTTGAAATACACATTTAAATGAAGAAGAACTTAACAATACAATTCATATTTTTTGCAAACTTGCTAATTGATAGCAAATTACTTGATAAATTTGGCATTAAGAGAATCAATTCAAAAGTTAAGGTGTCTAAATTTATACTTTTCCCAATTCTAATCATTAGAGAAAGGAAACCATTAGCTATTTGCACATTATAATTATTTTTACACCGGTTGCAATCATAAAATAAGGACACATCACTAGTTAAATGATCTAAAACACCTGAGTTAATTATCCACATTACCTTATCTATTGTACTAGTATGAAATGCATGAAAAAAATTACCTTTTTAGGCTATATTTCCAGTAGCAGCAATAGGATTAGCCGGAGAACCTTAGATAATTAATTTTTGAAGCCATTTAACTTGTTCGTTGGTAAAGAATGCTAGTTCAAT
Organism: Erythrophleum ivorense; assembly: GCA_026724425.1. Lineage (NCBI taxonomy): Eukaryota > Viridiplantae > Streptophyta > Magnoliopsida > Fabales > Fabaceae > Erythrophleum > Erythrophleum ivorense. The sequence goes on from JAIUCV010000009.1 coordinate 50,134,244, forward strand.
TAATGGGGCTCCTTCAGGGTTAGCCACAAAACCTTTGCTATCCAACTCTCTTGATTGCTTCTAATTAATGAGTTTACCAGGTAATTTCCAACACTTCTCTTGGATGTGTTCAAACTGATAACAAATCACATTAAGGCCTCCCTTTCTTCTATTTATTGTCATTGGTCTAATTTACACTTTTGATAAAAAGTATAGATCTTTTTGTGATGGCAATAGAGGTGCTTAAAATGAGCTTCCTTCTACTTTCTTCTTTATGAACTTTTGAAAAGACTTTCTTCAATGAAGGTAAGGGCTTTGTTCTAAGAATTCTCCCCCTCACTTTATTAAGAGGACCTATTCAAATCTAGAACGAATTTAAAAATTCTCTCCTTTCCATAATCTCCTTAAACATCTTAACATCTATTGGGCTATCTCATTCTTAGTGGTCATATACATCTTTTTGTTGCCAAAAGGAAGTCAAAGCATTGTAATATTGAGTAATTGATAACTCACCTTGTTTTAGATCATAGAAATTGCTCTTGATCTCAAAGAGTTCAAAAATATTGTCTCCATTTGAACATCTATCCTTCACTACTTTGTAAATTTTAAGTAATGTCATAAAAAAGGGAAGTGTGTCCAATTTTTAAACCATGGTATTGATAAGCCAAGACATCACCATATTGTTTTCTGTCCTCCATACTTTGTATTTTAAATCTTTTTTAGTTGGTAAAGGCATCCCACCAATAAAATATTCATCCTTTCCTTGGTTGGATACATAGAGCATAATTGATTTTAGCCTATTGCAAGTAACTAGGACCATTCAACTTATACCTAAAAATAATAGAAAGAGGCCCACCTACTCTGACTAGAGTAGGGAGGTTTAACACAAATGACCCACTCAAAGTTTAGCCATTTTCAAATGCCATTTAGGTATAGTAAACAATGAAAGGGAGACACAAGAAAGAGAGGTGTATTTTCGACCAGAGATATGTTATGATACCAAGTGGAAAGGACCAAAATTTGATATAGATGTATTTCACAATTGTTTACAAATGATGGATACACGTACTTATAAGAGAAGAACCAAAAAAATAGAGGAGAAAAACACTTATAATGTTCAGCTAATAAGGAAAGAAGAATTAGAAAATAATAAAATATGTAACAGTTGTACATAAATACAAAAAAATTACAGAGAAATTAGCTATCCATAATTTTGAAATAATTATTAGAGGAAAATCAAGGATTCCACAATTAGTAGTCATTTCTATTAACTAATTTTGTATTTCTGATATATTTTGTTGAATACATTGATTAAAATTGTTATTTTTGAACTTTTTGCTACTTCAATTGCTTTTTGTTCTTAGCCTATAAATTGTTGATTGATTTAGTTACTATTTCTAATTCTAAACAAATTGTAATAAGTACTATAATTTTAAATATGTATTGTTTAAAAGCATAAATTGCACACAGGCTATCCATCCTCTTTAAATTATTCTTCACTTATGTGGTTAAGCAAATTTTTATTATAATTTTTTTAATAAAAATATCACTCGCAAACATTTTTAACAATTTAGTATTATGTAATTGATTTTTTTGAAAAACTCCTGCATATGCAACAATACAACTTTGTGTTTTTTTTTTAAAGAAAAAACTAAAATTGATAATATCTGGATCACTCTCACCAACCGAACTTGATATAAAACCTAAAAGTGAGACACATGCTTTGGAGTTCCGAGCTGTAAGGTTTTTTAATTGCCATATTTATGACTGATAGAGAATATATCATTGAAAGTGCAGGTTGTACGTATTTTATAGATTAAGTAGCGATACGTTGTTATTTTATATTTGTTTTAAATATATAATATACAATATTTTTATATTTAGCATAATAATTAAATTTTATCAAATTATTAAATTAATATTTCATAAAATTAATAAAATAAGCTTAAAATGTTGTAGTGAAAGATATCAAAGGTACATCTAAATTTATATTTAATACAAATTACAATTCATAAATCCATGAGAATCAACTCTGCTATTGTTTTTTTGTTTTTTTGTGGGAATTAATTACCTTAACTAGTTATACTTTATTCAGTTATAAAACATGCACTAGCAAATATATATATACACACATGGCAATAACGTTACCTATAAATATGGTTGGTATCGATAATACACGAAGTTTATATTAATTTTAAGCTCTAATTTAGTCAAATTTAAAGAAACTTGAGTAAGCAATTTGCAGGGAATAGTATAAACAATAATAATTGTAAATAATCAAAAGGTCACAAGCACAAGATCGCAGTGCATGCACCAAGCCCCAGTCAGTCACTATCGATCAAGTTCACGCACTTATTTGGCTTATAGTATCAAATTATTAATGCAGAAAAATATATTATTTTTTTAATTTTATTAAAATGATATAAACTCTTTTTATATTTTTTAAAACTTATATAAATTTTTTAAAGCTTTGCTAAAGTTTCACAAATATCTTTTTTATTTTTAAAACTTCTTTTAAAATAAAGAATAAATTATATAGATTTCTCTTAAATTTTATTGAAATTATATATATTTGTTTTTTATTTTTAAGGGAGATCTACATAATTTTAGAAAAAAAGAAAGGGAGATATGTATAATTTCTATAAAATTAGTTTTAAAAGTGAAAAAATTTATACAATTTCAATAAAATTCAAAAAAAGTTCATGTATTTTGTTTTTATAAATTAATTAGTAATTAATTTGAGAAATTATGGCTATTGGTTTCATAAAGGTTGAACAAAAGTTGTAATAAATTATTATAATTTACGTCTTATATATAAGAGAATTTTTAGAGTTTGATTTGATCTAAAATATAAGAAATAAATTATTAATACTTAATATATTAATTATAATATTTCAATTATACTTTTCATTAAATGAATCCTTTAAATTATGAGTAGTAGTTGTTATTAATTTTAAGAAAAAGATGCATACATTGAACAAAAATATTTTTAGAAAATAATTGTTATTTGAAACAAAATTAAAAAAATTAATTAATTTTAAATAATTTTTTAATTTTCGTAAATTAATTATTATTATTTATATATGACACTAGAAAGAATATATTATAAATTTAGCTCTCTAACTTCCATGTCAGCCAATTACTTGGCGACAGCTGTCTCAGACACAAACCGTGATTTGTTAAATTGATGTATTAAGTGTAGCGCATTAACTCAATTGCGTTTTCGAGCAGCGGCACGCAGAGGAATTAACCTCTTAACGAGAAACTATCTTTTTGTAATTCTACTTAATGAGATATCTTATTAACATATAATTTTAGAATAAAGCAATGCTTTGGAAGGATATTCATTAAGGAACTATTTAATATACTTTTTTTTAGCATTTTGGATACATAATTAGTCAAAAATTAAAGATAGCGATATTCAGATAACTTTACATATTTTAAAGGCTAAAATGCATAGAAATTTTTAAAATTTTAAATTATGTATAAATAATTTTTTAAATTTTAAAATGAAATTTTAACTTTAAGATTATATGCTAATACTCTTTTATTATTAGTAAATTTATTATTTTACTAATAAAAATGTAACCAATTATTTATACATAACTTAAAACTAAAAACATTATCTATACAAAAAACAGATTTTAAGATCTATTTAATTTAATATATCACTCTTCCATTAATAAATTAATAAATTTATTAAGAATAAATGTTATCTGCATAAAATAAAATAAAATTAGGAAGTTCATTTTTAAAGTTTAAAAGATTAAGAATTATTTATATATGATTTAAAGTTTAAGAAAGTTATATACTTTTTTATCTATTTTAAATTATTCAATACCTGGTCCCACAAAAATTATTAAATACAAATATTTTAAATGCTATTTTAACATTCAATAATCACAATGTATCAAATGATTCATAAGAATTAGGTCATTCAATCTGTGTCAGGTGGAAGTAGCTTTCAAAGCATATGCGGTCTCTGGTTTGAATAGAATAAAAGGTACGACTGGATAAAAGCGGGCGTACCAAATAAGAATTCTAAATGGGTTGCCAAAAATATAAAAAAGTTTGAATTATAAGAGGAACCTCTTGGATTGGATAGGATTTGGCGAAAGTGGGGTATGCTTCATGGGCTATTATTGTTTTATTCATTAATTATTATATATATATATATATATATATATAATATTTTAATTGAGCAGACACTATAATATAAACCATTTATTTATGTATGGTGTAAAAAGCATAAGCATTATCTTGCTTTTATGTGTCTTTCACAAAGGGGAAGAGTGATTGGTGATAATTTGGCATGTGCTGGAAGACCCAACCTTCACTTTCCAATATTGGATCTTTGAAGTGCCTATAGAGGAGTTAGTGCTCTTTTTATTTATTTATTTCCTCTTTCATTTTCCCATTCGAGATTGGTCAAGATTTGTGTGCCCATGAGATTGTCATTATGGGTACTATATAAGTATATATTCAAGTTACTACGAGTGGCCACCATTTTAAGTTTCTTCTTTATCAAGTCTCTCTCTTCCAAAACAATGAATGATCAACAAAATCAATTGAGAAAAATTTTTAATTTTTTTCTTATTATTATTATGATTTATGGATGGTGAAAATATTTTCAAAACATCTCTCTTTTTCTGGAGAATTTGATGGTCAATTATTGCGGCAAAAGGCGGTTCTTTAATTATTACAATTCTTGATTCCTTGTTTTTTTAAAAAGAGTTTAATTTAGGAATATACTTCGCATTGCAAATAGTGGTCTTCACTGTATCCAGTACTGTTATAATACGGTGATAGGGTAATTAATTTCAGTTTTGGGAATAAATGTATGGGCCTTATGGCCCATTTAGTTCTGCTCATTGCATATCAATATTCAATACTATTCTCATTTGGGTCTTACACTATCACCGAAGGGGTGAAAATGGAACCCACTCTATGCTCTTCAGAGCCATTTCATGGATGCAGAAGATCTAACTCGTTTGTTACACAAAATTATGAGGACAAAAAATAAAAATATCAAGAAAAAATGCGAATTTAACTATTAAATTTTTTTTTATATCTCTACTTAAAAAAATAATAAAAAGAGATAAATATTGTTAAGTAATGATTAGAGAAAATTTTCAATTCCAATACTAATTTTATTATCTAACTAAATGCCCCCTTTAGGTTTAATTAAAGATTTCACTCCAAAGTTTAATTCTTATTTAAAAAATAAATAAAATCCTTTTTAAAAAAACTTAAATATAATTTTTTTGTATTTTTACTATCAAGTTTTTCAATTAAAATATGATAAATATATATTTTTAATAATAACATGACAATTGTATGCTTTTTTAATTAAATTATGTATTTGACATATTATTAATAAAAAAATTATAAAATTTTTATATTTTAATTAAAAAAGCTAAATAATAACCTTATAAAAAAATTATACCTAAGTTTAATCCATTTTAAAATAACATTTGGTGAGACACGAAATTCCTTTCTATAGAGATAATTGCATAATAGTGCTCAGAATAATACCAGAAGGAAATATAATATCTCATGAGGCACTGTTTGAAAATTCAGTATCTTTCTCAGAAGCACCAAAGAGGAATTTTTTTAATAAATAAAAGAATTTAATAAGGTGAGTAGATTATTCTAATTCTAGGACAAGATACACCCTAATTGATGGGATGCCTTTAGACATTATTGCAGCAACACTGGGTAGTGCTATCCAAATTGCTGTACATCTGCAATCAAAGTTCGGCTTCAAGTTGTTTCTGAGACATAATGGCAACATCAAGTCTGTGTTTGGAAGATCGGAAAGTCAAGGAAAAATGCTGAAAAGAAAGCAAGATATGCTCTTTTGGTGTAGATGCCAAATGGGAACGTATAATTAAGGAGGAGATTGAATAATTAGAAAGGTATTATTTGTTAACTATAAGCTTTTGTATCCGTAAATTATTAGTAAAAAAGACTAAAAATGAAATAATTAAGATTTATTTATTATATTAGCCTTTAAAGGATTTCAAGGGCATCAGTTTAAATTACATTTGATGCTCATAATATTACGTATATAAACGAAAAAGAAATGAAAAAAAACATATAAAATTAACAAGAAATGACACTTGCATTTTTATTTAAAAAAAAAAAGGATCAGATATTACTAAATAATAATAACAATAACATAATAGACATTCCAAAAAACTCTCATTCTATTTTTCTTTTTATATCACCATATCAAACAATTTAAAAGTTTATTATTATTAATTTAGTCTTAATATTTTTTAAAAAATACATTATTTTAGTCTAGACTCTAACTTAATGAAATTTAAATTAATGGAAATAAACTTTTAAGAGCTAAATTAATAATGGCAATATCTTTCACAGACCAATATAATAATTTACTCAAATATCTCTTACTATTACTATTATTATTATTATTATTATTATTAATGCAATATATTATTAAGAAAAATGTACTTTTATCCTTTAATTTTTTTAATTTTATTTTTATCTGTTAACTTTATCTTAAATTTTATTTTCACCTTTTAACTTCATTTAATTTCAATTTATTCTTATAACTTTATTTCAAATTTTACTTAAATACTAACCTGATAAATCTAGCATAACCAATCCAAATCAGATCAATTAAAAAAAGAAAATGGTTAAAAATAGAGTTGAGAGACCGAGCCTCAAACCCAAGTCGGGCCGGGTTCCAAATCAAGACTTTTTTTCAGTCTTATCCTACCCGCCCTGATGCCCTTTGTTGTTTTTTTGGTCTAGTGCTTTTGCATACATGCATGTGGGCACTACTTTTCCTGTTCTTCCGCATGTCCATCCCCCCCCTCCATTACTCTTTTCAAATTCATTGGATTCTCAGAACCCAAAAAAGGAGAGAGAGAAAAAAAATAAAAAAAAAAACACAAACTGGAGACATGCCAAACAAATCCATGTGCTGCCCTCTTTCAACTTTCAACGTCCACACATTATCAAGTCCAGAGCCTCAAGAGAATTCCACATTACCCACCTTATGCCCATATACCATTGCGCATGACTACTGATTAGGAGTGTTTATAAGTTCGGTTCAGTTCAGTTCGATTTTGGATCAAAACCAAATCGAATTGAATTGAGGTTGTTGGTTTTGCATTTTTTTGGACTGTCAATTTTAATTTTTAATCGATTTAGTTAGGTTTGATCCGATTTGGTTCATGTTTTTTTTAGTAAAAGTTATTTAATTTGTTTTTTAAGATTTTGTTTCTTATAATATATAAAATTTGACTTCTAATATAATACTTTTTTTAATATTCTAATCAATAGTAATGTTGAAATAATTAATTATTATATATCTTTTTTTTTTTTAAGTATCCCTCATAATTATATTTAATTATTATATAATTGTAATTGAATATCATATATAAAGATAATAAAATAATAACATTTTTAAGATAGCTTATTTAATAAACTCATTTAAATACAAGTAAAGTAGGAAAAAATATTACTATTTTTTTTTATTGATAAAAGGTTTATGCATGATTTGAACTTAATTAATAAAAATACAAATAAAAAAAAATTGATTCGGTTTGGTTCGGTTTTAACTGAACCAAACTTAATAAAACTGAGAATCGAACCGAACCAATCGATTTTATAATATCCAAAATTAATTTTAATTTTTTTTTAATTAATTTAATTCTATTTTAATCGATTTAGTTTGGTTCAATTGATTTGGATCGTTTTTTAACACCATTACTACTAACTAGCTACCATAGGTTGTAGCATAGTGTCAATATAAGTCTTTTTTTTATTTAAAACATTATTCTGAATCCCAACCAGTTTCTGGTATGCCTCCCATGTGCTGCCCTCTTTCAACATTATTCTGGTATACCTACCATTTATTTACCAATATATATATATATGGGTTCAGCTTGACCTGTCGGGGCCAATTAAACGTGGTATGGTACAAACTCTACTCATGCTCAGATGGGTCTTAGGCCACAAATCATTGTTCCGCTACTAAATCAGGGTAGGTTTCAGATTAATTTAAAGCTAGGCTTGGTCTATGTGTACTAATACTTTTATCTTTTAATTTTATCTAGTTTTAATCTTAAAACATTATTTAAATATTTTTTTCTTTCTAACACTTTCAAATAAAAAAAATTTATAATAGGTAGAGTTCAAGTTAGTTAGAGATTATCAGAGTTAAGTTATTAAAAAACCACATAAAGCTTTTCTATAAATCAATTTGGTAATGTTAAAAAAAATGAAATATTTGAGTATTTTTTATAAATTAATTATTAAATTAAAAAAATACTATTAAAGAACGAAAATAAAGCTTAAGTTAATAGTTTGTATTGAAACAAAATAGAACTAAGAAACGAAACTTTAAACAAAATTAATAAATAAAAACCAGCTTTTAACATTCTTGAGGTATTCGAGAGCTTTAGCATATTTCAGGTCCTGGATTTGTGCCTTCTATTTGCTTGATATCTTCAATATAGGATTATAATTGAAAATTAATTACAAGTATTGATATCTGTAATTTTCTTTACCAGAATAAACATAATGGTAACTGTAAATCTACTTTATTTAATTTTTATAAGTATACTGCTTCACTCCCTCTAGTTAGTTTATAGTGCTTTATTACTAAATAATATACTTAAGAAAATTTTTTTAACATATTTATTATCAATTTTTTAATAAAAATATAGACTAAATTATACCATTTTTATTTTTATTTTCAAAATTTATATTTTCGTCTAATTTTAATTGTTTAGACTAAAATATCCCCTGTTAAAAATATATATATAAGAGAGTATTTTTGTTTTAAAAAATATGTATTTAAATTAATAGAGAATATTTTAGTTAAAAATTTAAGTTTAAACTAAAAAATAAAAATACATTTTTAATTTTAAAATAAATTTGTATATATTTTTAAAATAAAATAAAAATATATGTAATTTTAGCAAAATTCAAAAGCGGCATATATAGTTTACTAAAAAATATAACATGTATAAAAACTTTTTAAGAGGGTCAGTCATATAATATTAAATTATACAAATTATATATTCATTTGCAAAATTTATACGCTTTTTATGTTATTATTAGAGAATATAATACCTAAATTTTATTCAATTATCAATCGCATGGACAAAAGTACCAAAGAATGGCTCACGTGGATAGCACGTGCCACTGTTACTCCTTGTTTGTTGACTGCTTTACTCACTGATTGGATTACATAGCTTTTTCAGTTTGCCCTCCAGCTCAACCGGAACTGCAGCCGAACGAGTCCACTAAACTTACGTCACCCAGCAACCCCAAGACAAAGCCTTTAGGTATATTTTTGTATGGATTAAATTTAATATTATTTATTAAAAATATAACATATAATTTCTTAGAACACTTAATCATATAGTATTGTAAAATTTTTTTAATTGTCATACTTTTACTAAAAAACTTAATAATAAATACTTCAAAATTATATTTAAATTTTTTCTTAAATATGTTTTTTTAGGACTTAAATATAACTTTAATTTATCAATTCACAGTAAATAAATAAATTAAAGCAATTTAATAATCTTAACAATTGTAAGAAAATTGATAAATTTGATCTTAAATCTCAGATTATATATAAAATTTTTGAAATTAATTATTTATAAATTAAGATCTGTACCAGTGTGATTTCATGTTAAACTCTAGCGATTGTACAATAAAATTTGGTAAAAAAAAAAAAAAAAAGATCGATAAGAATTCTGCAGTCACTCATAATGTGCTAGTTCGAATCCTTCTAATATCAGACTTTTAACATGCTATCAGCACCTTCGCTAGTAATTAACGTTAAAATGCTAACATTTCACTTTATAGAAAATATCCAGCATTCCGTGGGGTTGTCTCTTTGATGAGACGAACTTTGCCTAAGGAGTTGGCGTAACTAGTGGTTGTTTCGGGACTGGAAAATGATGTAACAAGAAGAGAGTAAATAGTAGACGAAACTATAGTCAAATGAAGTGTGTAAGATAGGGGGGAAAAATATAGAAAAGGCCAAAAAGAGGGTACTGCTTGCAAGTACCCTGAAAGCTGCTTTAATCATAGAAGCAAACCCTTGACAAGTTCCTTTCGTGGCAAAAATTTAAAGAGGGTAACACAGAAAAAAGCCCATGCTTCAGCTTTTTTTCACCTTTTATCATGTTCCCATATATATATATATATATATATATATGTGCATACATATCCACTTGGATTCATTCATTCATAGTCGTGCCAATTATTTTACTCACCAACGGGTAACCTTATGAACAGAAAAATCCAAGGGGTAGGGGCAATGCAACCCCACGCACTACTTTGATGGTTAAACTTCAATTGCACCAATAATGATAGTAGACACTCCTTTTATCTGCCATGTATTTGCTATATATAATTGCTTGTGTGTGTTTGTGTCTCTCTGACTCAGACTCAGACTCTTGAGAGTGAGAGAAGATGGAAGCTACCATTAATGGTGAAAATGGAGGGAGAAAGGTGGTGGAGAGAAATGATGCAGAGAAAGAAAGTGAGGAAGTTCGTCTAAAGACGATGATTGCAAGCCATCCTTTGTATGGCATTTTGATTGAGTCTCACTTCAACTGTTTGAAGGTAATTTCATCTTGTAATACTATCTTTTCTTTTGCAATGTTTTTAGTTTCCATTTTTCAACACTCAAAACAAATGAACAAAGTTTATATGTATATATATTTATATGTAACGATTGAGCCCTACTTTGTATAGAAAGATCATGGCAAATTAGCAAGGGACCATAAAGGAAGACTCCAAGTTATTCTGTAACAATCAACATATTGATAATCAATGCCAGCAAGTAAAAAAGGAAAACAATATTGACCAAAAGGGATAGAAAGATACTCTAAAGAAAGCAGTTTCCACTTTGGTCTTATAGTAATCAAGAGTTGTTTTGGGCTTTGTTTGACTAAATTTGGATAATTTTAAGGGCACATTTCATCATCTGCCTGATGTATTTAAAATTTTACTCTTATAAAAAATTGCAGTTGAATTGAACTCAGGTTAATTAAAAGAAAAAAGATACCATCCATTTTAACCAACGAGAAAACTTTGGTCTTACATTTGATTGTCTCTTTAGGATCGATGTTTGCAATATTGGGAACAAAATAAACTTCTGCGTGGCAATTGGCATATCTTAGAGCTTTCAGCCTCTCTATCTCTGTCCATTTCAGGTGGGATTAGGTGAAATTGCAGAATTTGACACAGCAAAAGATGCAGTGAAGCAGCTAGCCAATGCCAAGCCCAAAACCCACACTCCTAGTTCTTCAGAGCTTGATGACTTTATGGTATATACTCTTCAAAATCCTTCTCTCTTTATGCAGCAATTCCCATGCAAAATTTAAATAAGCTCCTTGTAAATAATCTTATTGACATGCTGGGACAGGAAGCATATTGCATGGCCCTGAGTAAGCTGAAAGAAGCCATAGAGGAACCAACAAGAGAAACAAAGGCTTTCATCAATGGGATGTCTATAGAACTGAAGGACCTCACTGATGACAACAACAATATTGAACCAAATGACTCGCAAGAACCCTCAGCCGTGGAGCAAGAATCTTTATGATGATTCCACTTCTCATTGCAAAGATATGCTTGCTATACATGATAAAATTTTAAATATGGTTGTGCAAGGAGTTATTGAAAATTTGAAATTTATCCCAGTGAATATGTTAGTTGGTGATTTAAGTCAATTAACAACGCTCATTTAGATGCGCTAACTGACTGTACAAGAAGTTTGTTATGTAAAAATTTCTCTCTAGCTGCTTAGTACACTGCTCTGCCAAGCATAGTTAATTTGGGTGTTCATTAGTTTGAGAAAATTCCTCATCATTATCTGCCTCTCTAGGGCATTGAGCGCTAGTACTGTACTGGCATATAATGTGATTTAACATATGTATTATCGTGTTGTCAAGGAATGGACAGAGCAAAAGAAAACTTGTTCTAAAGGGATTTGACTGGGAGAGGTTATGTCTTCCAGAGTTTGTGCTTCTAAGCTGTTTGACTTATCTCACTGGGTTTGAGATAAGTCAACAGTTGAAAGTTCAAAATCTCTTCAGAATAATTTTATTTTAAAACTTCTTGTGCTTGAAAGAGGGTTTGAAAAAAAAAAACAAAAGAAAATTAAAGATCTAATCTCTCTCTCTCTCTCTCTCTCTATATATATATACATACGTATATATATATATATATATATTTGTTACAAATGAGTAATAAGATTTTGATAGTAAGGACTGAAACATTTAGAGCTGTGGGTAAAAATGAAACCCACATATAAATCAAAATTCCTAACAGTTATGTTGAAAGGAAGTATATTTTTTATAGACACGCATGTGTTAAAGAACCACGTTAGAATATTGTTAAGGTTTTAGATAAAGATGCAAGCATTGCTTGCTATTTTCTGGGAACTTTGATGCATTTAATCTAAAGTTTGTTTCGCTGAAAAATAAAAATTTCTGAAATTTAATTCTTAAAAGAACAGTTGGTCCACAATCAATTTTCTATTATTTATTTCAATAGAAATATATTCTATGCATTTTTTCTTTTACTTGAATCATATAAAAAAAAATATTATTCCTTAGTATAGGAATGTATGAGAAAACGACATGGAATAAGCTGCATCTTAATTTGGGCCAGTTTAATATAGTGGCCCTTTCGTTCACATATATTTTGAATCTCACTCCAAATAATTCGTAGAAATCTCACTTCATTTTATACACACACACACACACACACAACATTTTAAAAATTAGGTGAGAAAAAAAAAGCAGCGGGATAAAAATTAAACTCAACTAAGTTTCCTAGAAGAAGTATCACTTAAGATAAAATTCTTAGATTATTTTTTTTTCCAAACATGCTATTTTGTTATTTGATTCCTAAAAATTGCATATAAGCAAGCGATTAAAAAAATTAAATTTTGTAATATAGTAATAATAATAAGCTAACAACAGATAGAACCAAACGGCCGGCAGGCCAATAGGTTCTCATTTTTATTTGTTATGTTCCTACAGAACCAAAAACAACAAACAACAAACAAACAAACGAGGCAAGTAAGTAGCAACGGGGAAAACCAACTAATGAATTAATAGAGCACAAAATTCTAGGGCTAGGCTCCTAAAACTTTAGCAAGGGAATATGCTGCTGCAGATGCAATGGCTCCTACAAAGACAGTTTGTATGGCACTTCTGAAGGGTTTGTCCCCAGTGAAGTGACCCTTAGCGTAGCCAAATATAAGCAATGCCACTAAAGTTAATGCAACAGATGCAACCAAAGCGTCTCCTGCAACTGGATACACCATGTATGGCATTAAGGGCAATGATCCACCTGCTATGTATGACACTGCTATTGTCACTGCACTTTGCAATGCCCTCATTGGATCTGGCTTCTCCAGTCCTAGCTCAAACCTACACCAATTGTGTATGAATACTTCATTAGTATAATTCTAAGAAGTATGGATATATATTGACACGTAGACACGAGACACAATATAAACAGAAACATATATAGATATGTTATGTGTGTTCAAAGTGAAATTTAAAGTATATCAGATATATATGCGTTGGATTTGACTATGATTATCTTCTAAAAGTGTTTGCACTTTATGAATTTGTTCTCCAGTCCTGACTCAAACCTTTATCAATTGTGTAAAATCAATTATTAATTACTTTGTCAAATTAAAAGACGTATATAGATAAAAGCATCAAAATGTCACGCGTGTCATGTTGAATATGAATATTATTCTCTCAAGTGTTTTCACTTCATATAAATTGTGTTTCATTTTTTATTTGTATTTTTTTTTTGGAGGGGGGGGAGTTCTGAAAATTTTTTCAGTCCCAAAGCTACACCACTTGTGTTAAGAATAACTAGTTTGCCAGATTCTAAAAAGTATGAATATTAACATAAACACAAGAAATTAACCACATAAACAAAAACATATTCCTAGGTGTTGTGCGTTCAAGTAAAATTTAAAATATTAGATAGGAGTTAGACATGAATATGATTTTCTTTAGGTGTCTGTGTGTCTGTGTTTTATAAGGTTTTTTGTTTTTGGGTGGGGGTATGATGGTGGTAAACTCACTTCATCATGAAGTCTAGCCATGCTTGGGGGTTCCTCCTGAGGGCATTGACAATGGGTTCATATTCGTGAGGTTGAGCTCCGTATTCTGCTAATATTTCTGCCACCTCCATTGCCTCTGCACATGATTTTTTAAGACTAGACATTTATAATAATCTCTGTGCCCATAATTGATCGTTTATAAACATAGAAAAATATATCAGGATTATTAACGAGCAATTGATTAATTGTTCTTTTGACAATATCATGCTCGACAAATAAAATAATATGTTTTTGAAAAACGCAACTCCCCAAAAAAAATCACATACATCTCATCAGGCACAGCAAAAATTTCTTCTTGTTGATCTCATGAACTGATGAGAAAAATAAAGGGATTACCTATATCGGGCACAGCAACGATTTCTTCTTGTTCCCTCTTCAGTTCTCTGCTGTAGTGATCGGCCTCACTTTTTGCTGCCAGATATCTGCATTAACATACATTGAAATAAAAAGCCATCACATGCACTGCATGAAAGCCAAAAAAGAATAATAACTGCAGGATACATACTGAAAAAATATGGTATGATGTCATTAATTTTATCAAAAAAACTCTTTTAGACTTATGGATTGGGAAGTAAAACTCGTGAAATGAAAAAGTGTTTTGCTTTTGTCTTCTTGCGATATATAATAGGATGGCCAACTGGCTAAGTTACTGTGTGGTTATTAGCATCATTTTAAATTGTTTTGTTTCCGAGAAATGAAATGTGGTTGAAAACTGTTAATCAGAAGCTAAGTTTATCATAAATCAAATGACTGATTCACAAAATAAGATCACCAGTTATATTATATTTTACCGTACGCACGACACTTTTTAATTATTGTCAGTTTAGTAATGACTATAGTTTTCTCTAAAGAATAAGACTCTTTGTATCACTTGATATATGTATATATGTGTGTGTGTATGTGTGTGTGATTAGAAATTATCAAATATCATATCACATTTGATTAAAACACTTGTCTTTTAGATTTTTAATTTCTGATAGATACATACGATACAAGCTACCTATGTTGCTTGTTAAAATTATCACTTCTTAACAATGTATAATCTGATATCAGACCAACTAATTAACAGGAACTACATAAAGTGTAGTATGCAACTTAAAACTATGATGTTTTTGGTTAGAAAAAGAGAGAGAGAGAGAGAGAGAGAGAGAGAGAGAGAGAAATTAATAAAGCTAGAAAAGAAGAAACAAACCCTCCAAGACCCATGGAAATGGCTCCGGCAACAACTTCAGCTACCCCGGCGAGGAGAATGACGGAGGAGGTGACATCAGCGCCTGACAATCCGGCAGCAAGAGCAAAAGGAACAGTTAAACCGTCGGAGACACCGATGATGATGTCGCGAACAATCTCACTGGACATAAAGTGCATCTCCTTGTGCAGATCAACAAGCAGCTTCTCCTTCATTTGGTGAGTGCTGCTTCCAATATTTTCTCCCATTCTCAAATTACTGAAACACTAACTTACTGTGCTGCAATGGGTGAGGGTGTTGAGTGAGGGCTTGGAGAGGAGGGAGTATTTGTAGATCATGAAAGCCACAAAACCTATTCGTGTCGGTGCAAATTGAGCCAAGTAATTAGTGTATGGTTTCTTTCGAATCTAGATTAAAATGGTGATCATATTAAGATTTTTTTAAGCACTAGTGGATTTTTACTTATTTTAAAACTATTTTTTAATTAAGTTTTGTAAAAAGAACAGTAAAAAAATGTAATTTATGTTTGACAAAATTATTTGACAAAGTTTTTATTAATATTATTGTGTTTAGTAAATTTTTTAAAAGAAATACTTTTTATTTACAAATTATATATTATGAAAAAATATGTATAAATTTGATTTTACAATTAATATTATTTGAATGAAAACTAATTTATATATTCAGTATGATTAATTTTATTTAATTAAAATATAAAATTGTAAAATTGTACAATAAATATATAAAAATTTTAATCAAAATAAATACATATAATATATAAAATTAAAATAAATATGTCAAATATATAAGAATAAAACAAGAAATAGAGAAAAGAAAAGACATAGGTAAAAAAAAGAATGAAAAGTATATGATAATTAATGATTTTGAGTGAGAGTATTTTTATTTAAAAAAACAATTTTTGCTTCAACTTGTACGTGCTCCAATTTTTGACTTCTCTCTTGAAGCAGGATTGCTTTTGCTATTATTAAGCACTAAGCACATATCTAGTATTCAAATAAAAAAATAAAAGAAAAGAAAAAATTTTACATAATAATTATTACATTTTTATAATTATTATTTAATAATATTTATTTTTTATTATTTTTAAAAATAAAAACACAAAAGTTATTTTTTATTCCTAAAATCATATTTTTTCATATCTTTATTCCTATTCATAACCTTTTGTGTATCAAATCAACTGGAAAAAAAAGGGCCAAATACATCAAAAAATTAAAATAAATATTTTTTTTAAACAATGAGGCCTCTTTGCCCAAATAAATTTGGTCATATAGGCTATAAGAGAAAATATAAACATAAGGTAATATAATTATAAAAAAAAAAATCTATTACTCTCTTTACACGTGACGATGAGAGAAGATCCAAATCCAGATTTTCTCTCATCTAAATATTCCTTTGTGTTGGTTACATAGGACTTTTGTGACTTTCGGAAGTTCGACTAAAAAAATAAAGTTTGTATCATGTGAGCAATTGTGGGATATCTTATTTCATATTTACATGTGTTCTATATATAAATTGGATTTCACTTTTGATTTTATCAGTTAAATATATATGTTCTTAAATTTCTAATTTAACTTAAATTGCGATCCTATTGTATAAATTCATGCTGTTGGATATTTAAAGTACATCCCAAGGTGTATGAAAGGGCCAAAAAAATTAGTTTATTCTTAGAATATATAAAATATGTAAATCATTTTTTAATTTTAAATTCTACAAAAAAGCTAAAATTTTAAATTAAATTTTTCTAAAAAAATAAAAAATTAAGTTAAAAGCCCTATCTAAATAAACAGAAATAATTATCCAAACATCATATATATTTGCTTTTGCTTCTTGGTTATTTTTCCCCATTTAAATTTAATTTCACATTATATATATACATGATAAAAGTACAAATTAAACCCTTAATGTAAAATACACATCAATTTTAAATTGATACCTTATAAAATTGTGAACCATCACATTATTAACTATAGATAAGATGAGTTATCTATTAAGTTTTAATATTATATTAAGAAGTGTTTTTGAAGGCTACGAAGTCTCCCATATGATACAGTTGGCTCGGCGCTGCAGCTGCATGATTTGTGGCCAAAATGAAGCAACTTTCCGTAATTTAATTAGTAATTACACCTTTGCACACAATCTATCATTTGTAGAATGACAACTTGAAATTAATAAATTTGTGATATTATGATATTGTTTTATAGTACGTGTTATTTATTAATTTGATGGTCAAAATTTTATCATATATATATATATTGGCATATAAAAAAGGATTAAGAAAAATTACAAACAAAATTATTAAAAACAATTTAATTTAAATATGTTGCCTATAAACATAATTTCTGATAAAATTTTATGACATTATTTTATCAATGTAATTGAATTTACCTAATAAAAAAATATTTTATTATTTTTGTTTTTGTTATTATTGTTGTTGTTACTATATATTAACACATATATATCACTTACAATATTACAAAATAAACCTAAAACTAAATATGTAAATATATAAAGAGTGGAATTAGAGTTCTCATAAGTATCATATATTTTCTTACCTCTTGATATCAAGCAAACAATAGAAGATATGGTAGGGTTTTTTTAATGCACAAAAAACAAAAGAAATAAAATAACAAATATAAAAAAAAATGATTCCCTTATATATTAAAAAATAAAAATAAAAATATCTAATGGGCTCTAAGAATTGAACTTCTAAGAAGTTAAGTTTTTTATTATAATTAATCCTTGAAACAAAAATAATGGGTTAATTTCGATTAATATATATATGTAATTGCAAAGAAGAATTAATAGTGGGTAATATCCATATTTACAAATTCTGTCCCGCGAAATATTAGACGTATAGTAGTTGGATTTATGCACGTGGCTTTAGTTCTGAGCAGTAATACTTTAGTGATAGGCGTGTGGGTGACACAAGCCTAATCATGAACTGACAATTGACAGAGACAAAATACCATTATTATTAAAGATTGTACTAATAATTTTCTGCGGAAAGCATCTTGAACAAACATTATATTAAAAAGACATTTGAAAGTCTTTGGATTCTGATAGATCATATATGCAAGTGCATGAGGATTAAGAAGAGGAATACGACAATTTATTACTCTCTCCCGTCTTTTATATATAAAGAGATTTTTTTAAAATTTAATTTAATTATATATATAAAATAAATTAATATATTAATTATAATATTTTAATTATATATTTTATTAAATAAATTATTCAAATTATAAGTAATAATAATTATTAATTTTAAAAAAAATATATACATATTAAATAAAAAATATTTTTAAAAAATAATTTTTATTTGAGATAAAATTAACAAGATTAATTAATTTTAATTAATTTTTTTAATATTTATAAATTAATTATTTATTTCTTATATATTGGGCGCGTGTGTGGCACAAGATTCTCGATTTTATCTTATTTTATTTTTTGCCAGAACAAGATTCTTGATTAGTTTAGGTCAAATTCATACATAAAAATTAAAAAATAATATTGAACTCCACGATACACAGAGACCAGACCTAACCTCACAGCAATGGCGTATAGCTCTCACACACACACACGTCAATTAATGTCTGATAATAATAAATTTGTCAATCACCCATTCTTTCGATATTTTTCGGTCACTAGATAAAAAATAAATAAATTTCATCAAATTTAATATTATTTTCAAGGAGTAAATAATTTTCTATTCACTAACTTTTAAAAATTAAAATTAAATAAGTTCGATAGTTTATTGATGATAAGATTACTTCCTTTAAATTAGAAATTTTGTACTACTAAAGATAAATTGGGAAAGAAAAGTTAAAATAGAATGAGTGACACAAAGTGAAAAGATTATAAATTAGATCCTCTCTTGCTTAATATATCATTTTGTTACAAAGAGACAAAGAATGAATGATTAAAAAGATTATGAGAATATGTATACGATTCACTTTCTTATTTTTCACTCACCCTTTCTTTGTTTTTTTTATCTCTTTCTAACAAGATGACATCCTTGGTGTGAGTAGAAGAAAATTTAAACTCATGAGATTAAGGATTCAGATAAGTATAGTTGTTCAAGAAATCCTATTTCAAAGATGCTAACACTCAAAGCCATGTTTGGTAAGTGGAAATGGGAAGCAATAGAATAGAAAAGAAACTAAAAAAGTAGATGAAATGGATAGAAAATGATGCTCACATCTTTATTTGAAAAAATTAATAAAAAATAAATATTATTTGAGTTATAATAACAAAGGCAGAATAAATATTTTTCTTTACCCTCACCTATGTTTGAATCATACCAAACGTGGCATCAAAACCACTATTTCTACCCATCTGAGCAGTTAAATGTATTATTATTTTCACAGAAAAAAAAGAGTGAAAAAAAAAACAAAATAGGAAGAGCAGAAAAAAGAAAATTAAACTTTGAAATCTACGGATATTTCAAAGACTCACAGCCTTTTTTTCACAACCAGATTTTTTTTAATAATGGGGCCAACTTGAAAATATATTAGGAAGTAGTGGATTATGTGGGTTTTCCATTTCGCCCCAAAAAAGGTGGGCTGGCCTGTTTCAGAGCTTAGCCTAGAAGGGACAGATTGGGCCAACAAAATCAGAACCAAATTAGAGGCGGTGACAAGCTCTTGTGGGCCCAGTCCGACCAACCCACTTTGAGAGCTCTGAAAAGTAATATCCATTTTGATGATTTTTCAAGATTTAAGCACTTTTAGATCAAATGAGCGCATAATTAAAAGATTTGAGCTAACAAAAGTTGGTTCAATTGATGAAAGCAAATTAATAGGAACTTCATAATCATTTATATCATGTGAGTTTGAATTTTTTTGGTATCAAAAGTTGTGTTGGTAGTTTGTTTTTGCTATAAAAATTTAATACTCAATTAAATAAATCTATGTTCGCTTTACAATAGGTTTTACTTTTAAATTAGTCGTTATACTAAACTATTGGATATAATTAATATGAGATTAATAGATTTGAGTGTAAAATTGATAAGAAATTTTATTATATGACTGACTCTTTAACTAATTATGCGTCATCAAAGTTTAAGTCAAGTCTTTAAATTTTAATAGTCAATGAAGAAGATATGAAGTATACTCAATTTTGTCCAAGAAATGAAGAAAAGGAAGTTAAAGATTACCAAAGATTAGATTTGTGCCCATTTGTTGACCTTCATAGACTATTAAAGTGGTTGGTTATAATACTTGTTTCTAATGGGAGGCACTATATATTTTGATTTATCAATATCACAGCAGTCCAAATAAAGAAAATTATCGATATCATAGGGGAAATAAGGTGAGGCATACCGCATACGGAAGTGCCTCGTGAGTCATCAAATACCAAAATAATTATGTTATCAAGGTTGGGTCAGTGACTAGGGATTTTACTTTTTTTTTAATTTAATTATGAAGGTTCAAATTTTGAACATTGGTATTTAAGAAAATTTATTCTCTTAAATATATGATGTCAATATGAGAGTATATCTTTAAAATTGTTCATAAAAAATTGGTGTTAATTGAGCACAAATTAATCCAACAATATTCTTATCTTTTTTTTTTAAAATTATGTTCTTTAAACAAATCTAGTTATGATAGAAAATTAGAAATATTGATTGCAAATAATAATAAAACAATTATCTATTATATAAAAGAAACAAAAAATCTAGCATAACTCCAAGGACAAAACTATGTTATAGGAATTAGAGGAAGTTTAAAAAAATTGGATCTTATATAATTTAGGAATTAATAACTTATTATTATTATTATATAATATTTAATTTTTTGTCCTCCCAAAAAGGGATATAACACATTTCGACCCCTCAAACTATTTTTTCTAATTCCATTCCTATGTCGCTCGCACACAAATAAGAAACAAAGAGTAAAATTACATTGAATCTTTTTAAGATTTTACCAAATCATTTTTTATATTTTTCTCGTTTCAATCACTTTGTCTCCACTATTTAATTTATATTAATAAAATTAATATTTTATATAATATGTATTTCTTTCAAATGATTAAAATATTTATTTTTCTCATTTCCTAAATCATTGTTACTTTTTTTTTCATTATTTGCTGTATTTATTATGCCTCCTATTTATTAGTTAAAATGATGTATAATTATAATTTCAAATTCTAACATAATATTATAATTTTATTTTTAAGAAAAAAATTAATTTTATGGACAAAAAATTAAATAATAAAAAATTTAAAAAGTATATAAGATGTTAGAGACAAAATAATATTTTCGAAACAAAATTAAATCAAATCTAACAAAAAATATATGTAATAATGGATTTGGATCCTTTCTCGTGGCGTTCTCTCCCGTGCAAAATCTTAGTCATTGGATTCATCTCACGACATAGAAAAGAGCCACGTTGCCTTTAACTCCAAAACGGTGCGTTGGATTATTTGTGTATTATGTCTCTCAAATGAAGTCCTCCCGCCTTCCTCTTCGTTTCCTTCTTCGCACGCAAAAAGGAAATGGCGTCCAGTAAGACAGCGACGTTCAACAAAACGACTGGTCTTCTTCATCCCTAGGTTGTCTTCATTGGCCATGAGTGTCCCTCATCTTCTTATTCATCTTTTTCTGGGTTCAAGTGATCGATTTGTCAGTCGACTCATTATTCGACTTGCCGATAACACCCAGCTCTGTTTTATATTAGGAAATTTAGTTTCTTACTTCAATTTTGCCCATTTTAAACCGTCATTTTTGCTCTTGTAGTTGTAATTAAATGTGAGTCACAAAAATGCTAGTGTTTAGATTGTGGAATTAAAGGCAGAGTTTTGTTTGGAACAATCTGTGCAAGCTTTTATTTTTTTAAAATACTTTTCAATAGTCTGCTTCCTAAGGAGTGAGGGAGTTTTAAGAAATTGGTGTAAAAATAAAACTACAATGCTGGAATTTGTGCATACTATGGATTCCGAAGGAAAATCATCCAATTCTATCAGGTTTAATTGTTCTCCACGAGCTGCAGGAGTGAATTCGGACATATGGTTATGTTACTGTCAAAAGAGGCTGTGGATTTTGATAGTTGAATTGATATTCCAAGAGTCTTAATCACGTTTATTTTGTGCAGGGAAAAACTTATTTCATGGATAGCACTGGAAAAATATACTAGCAGTTTGGAGACTTGTTGAAGAATAATGATGCAGCATTTCCTAGTGGTAATTTTGGGGAATTATTATCAGTCTCCAGTGATGTGCTTGTGGTATTGGATGACTTCAGGTCAGAGATAGTAAAAATAAGCCTCAAGAATGGAGATATTAGCTACAAACAGAAGCATATTTCAGAGTTCATTGAGGATTCATCTGGACGGGCAGTAATTTTACCATCAAAAGAATATTTGCTTTAAATCTTAATTCCCATATTATTCTACTTAAACTAACAAATGAAGGTGAGCTGGTGGCGGTGGACAAAATAAATAATGCAGCAGCTATTAGTGATGCTCTATCAATTTCAGAGGGCCAACATGCTCTTGCATTTGTTCACCATGGAGACAATAAATTCACCTCTACATAAAGAAAGTCAATAATTGGAATGGTGATTTTCTTAAGGAAAGCATAGTAATGGACCATCAAGCACTTCGGCTGCAATCAATGGGACAGGGAAGACAGCAACGGAGAGGGAACTCTCAACATATTTGCCTGGAATCAAATCTTCTACTGTTGTGATGTGGTGTTGTTGAGAAAATTTAATTTACAATCAAAAAAGGTGAATAAATTTAACTTAAAATAAAAAAAAAAAATCAAAACACATTCTAAATCTTTTCAACAGTATAATAACATCTAAACTTCAACAGTAGAGTAGAGGATTCAAATTCTATTTGACTCCATGAAAAAACGCATTGTTTTGCATTTAATATCCATTTCTTTTTTATCAAAACGCACAGCTTCGTGTTAGTGGGGCAAGCTCTCTCTCCTGGGCCGTTAGATGCATTCCACGGTGAAGATGCAGTTCCACTGCAGACAACACGGGAGGGGATCTGATTCCATGTAATAATTCTCGAAGTATGAATCCATTTTGCCCTCGATCCTTGTTTCTCAGCTTCCATTTCCAATTCCACGTGCCGCCCCACCGTCTCGGCCTAGCTCGTCCTCTGTTTTTGAAATCAAAGACACTTTGCAACAGCCGCCATTACAGTCCCATCTTATTCTCTAAAACCCTCTCTCTCTCTCTCTCCCCTTAAACCCTAGTTCATTCCACTTTCTTCTTCCATCTCCGTCTCTTCTCATTCTGAACATTCTCCCACAATGACCACTCTCTCTCTTCCTCTCCAGAACCACCTTCTTTCTGCAACCACCCCTCTAACCCCTTCCAAACCCAGAAGATTCGCCATCTCTACCAAAGTCCGCATGTCCCTTCAAGAAACCGGACCCTCTGTCGCCGTCGTCGGCGTCACTGGGGCCGTAGGCCAAGAGTTCCTCTCCGTCCTCTCCGACCGCGATTTCCCTTACCGTTCCATCAAAATGCTCGCTTCTAAACGATCCGCCGGCAGGCGCCTTACCTTCGATGACAAAGACTATGTCATCGAGGAACTCACCCCGGAAAGCTTCGATGGCGTTGATATAGCTCTCTTCAGTGCTGGCGGTTCGATCAGCAGAGAGTTTGGGCCCATTGCTGTTGATCGAGGGACCATTGTGGTGGATAATAGCTCGGCGTTCCGGATGGACGACAGGGTGCCGCTTGTGATTCCAGAAGTGAATCCTGAGGCCATGGAAAATATTAAGCTTGGAATGGGTAAAGGGGCACTCATTGCTAACCCCAATTGCTCCACCATTATTTGCTTAATGGCCGCTACTCCTCTTCATCGACGAGCTAAGGTGCGAAGTTGGAATTGGTTTTTCGGGCTTATGATAGGAATTGAGACGTGTTCTGTTTTTAATCAATCGTCACTTTTGGTGTTGTTCACTCAGTCTGATCTTGGAATCCAGATATCGATTACTCGTTAATCAATGTATATTGTGAATGAAATGTAATTCGAAATTGTCATTTCTTACTGTACCTAACAATTCATCCTATCACCAGGGCATTTGGTAAAATCGGAGTTTGGGTGTACTATCAATATCAGCATGCTTGATTATGAATTTATGTTTAGTTATATGCTTGTATCCTTCATGTTTTCTTTATGCTTGATTCGTTCTGAACCATTACGGAATATTTCAGGTATTGCGTATGGTTGTTAGCACATATCAGGCTGCTAGCGGTGCTGGTGCTGCTGCAATGGACGAGCTTCAGCAGCAAACTCGTGAGGTTCTGTCTATGAGTAGATTGCCATTTTTGTTCAAGTTTTACCAATACGATCATTTGAGAGGTTCATTGCCTTCAATAATGAATTATCTCCATTTGTGTGAATCAAGGTATTGGAAGGAAGGCCACCAACTTGTAAAATATTTAAGGAACAGGTTTGCCCTTTTCTGGATATACCTTTTATGATCAAAGGTCGAAGGAATGCTTTCTAATAATGTTATTTTGCAGTATGCTTTTAATCTGTTCTCGCACAATGCATCTGTTCTCTCAAATGGATATAACGAAGAGGAAATGAAAATGGTAAAGGAGACAAGGAAAATTTGGGTAAGTTGAAAATGAATTTTCTTTATTAGCTTATTTTACAATATTTTCATTTTGGAGCCTTTCATTGTATATTTTATTTGACACTTCTGCAGAATGATGAGGATGTTAAAGTAACTGCTACGTGCATACGAGTTCCTGTCATGCGGGCTCATGCTGAGAGTGTAAATCTTCAATTTGAGAAACCCCTTGACGAGGTAGTTTATGTTGTCATGTTTTATGGTTTTTGGGATATGGCCGAAAGTACACAGCTTTTCCATCCCCATGAAGCTGGATAAAGCATTTTTGTCTCAGATCTAAATACCTTGTTCCATATTTCTAACACATAAATTGGACTCATTAATATTTTCCGCCTCTGAAACTTGTAAAAGAATTAGGCTTGCATGTTCTGTGTTGTTTTTTTGCTTTTGGTAAAGTTCAGAATGTTACTGCATTTTCTGTGCACTATATTTCTTTTATGTTCTCATTTCATTTCACCTATTGAATTCTCTAATCAAAGTGATTGATTAGGTAACTTATATTCTGTTTCTCTGTTTCATCTATATTGATTTATTTTGGGCGGTAGCCTAGGATAAATGTGAGAACTAACCCACAGGCAACAGATGCCTTGGGTTGACTACAGATTCGTCTTTCAGAATATAGGCATAACTTGCTTTTGATTTAGGATGAAACATGAATAGCTATAAGCATGAGCCAGGAGGCTCTCAAGCTTTGAAAACTTCAAGTGTGTGATATACTGGGAATTTTTGGGGTTAATATTTTGGATAAAGCATTGGGTTCTAACCTAATTGACGTACGTAGCACATATGTAAATACTGATACCACTTATCATATGAAAAGCTGATGCAGGATGGTTAAGACTTGGCTATCAAATTACAAGTTTTAACGTAACTCATTACTCCAATAACCAATATAAAAAATGTATTGAACATAATACACAACATCATACACTTAATCATAAATGTCAAAGATGAATAAATTTATGAGTCTAGGGCTCTAAACATCATCTAAGGAGGTTTGAATACCATCCATTTCTACATCAAGGGCAACAGCATCGCAAATGGCAATGGGTCCAAGCTGTGTCTGGACTCCTGTCCTTTTGAAGTGCACATTTAGGAATTGGGAATTTCAAAATTGGAAGCATCATAAGACTGTTACTGCGTATAAATTGTAAAGAAAATAATACATGGATGGTGCTGCATATAGAAAAAGCAGAGCATCCTTCTTGGTCAAAAAGACTCAACACATAGCATCCCTTTCTCAAATATAAGT
Organism: Erythrophleum ivorense; assembly: GCA_026724425.1. Lineage (NCBI taxonomy): Eukaryota > Viridiplantae > Streptophyta > Magnoliopsida > Fabales > Fabaceae > Erythrophleum > Erythrophleum ivorense. The sequence goes on from JAIUCV010000009.1 coordinate 50,160,440, forward strand.
GTCGGTCCTCTGGGCTAGCCACATGCTGACAGCGGCTGCTGTTAGTAGGGGCCATGGTTGTTAAAATCATAAGTAACTTATGACTTGGACGAGTTTAAAGTAAGAAAATGAGTCAACATGTAATCAAACTCTTTTTTTTTGGGGGGGGGGGTGATTCCGTTAACTTGGCGTAAACTCACCTGGGATTGAAATTTTTTTTCCTTAAATCTTATTTCACCCAGCCCCCTCCTCCTCATTCTCTCTAGCCTAACCCAGCTCAAAAGCAATGAATGTTTGCAACAAAACCTCAATGAGTTCTTTATGGAAGAATACATTGAATATTATGAGAAATCTTGTCCAAAAATTGGGGTATCACTCAGCTGAGTTGATTTGGTTTCAATTGCTTCAGGACACTGCAAGAGATATTCTAAAGAATGCTCCAGGTGTAGTGGTTATTGATGACCGTGCATCGAATCATTTTCCTACTCCATTGGATGTGTCAAATAAAGATGATGTTGCTGTAGGGCGAATCCGCCGTGACTTGTCTCAAGATGGGAATCAAGGGTAAATCTCTTTCACTGCAATATATTAATGGTGGAACTAATTCACTCCATAATCTTTTAGTTAGCGCTGTACTCTATCATAAGCATTTTATATTAATGGTGGAATGGAATTACACACAGGTTGGACATATTTGTTTGTGGGGATCAAATTCGCAAGGGAGCTGCACTTAATGCCATTCAGATTGCTGAGATGTTACTATGAGTTCTTGCATCTTAAGGATGAGGTCCTTAGGGACTTCGCTTCTTTGCAACTAATCGTTTTTGTATGATAGTCGGATGTGGTTATTTATTGTTCCTCCGGTGAGATCTAGCTAGTCTGGGTAGCTTTAAAAGGGGAAAAAAAGATCTTGAATAAGCTTGTAGGCTTCATATTGTCTTAAACTGCATTTTTTTTTTCGGAATTTTACATTACCCGGAAGTTTATTGTTTTATGTAGCTCTTTCTGCTTGAAAGTTTGTTGTAAGACCTTATCTATTTTTTTTAAGTTAGAAGTCATTTACTAGGACACTACCGGCTAATATCATTAGCAACTACTTTCAAAATCTGTGCAGTTTGTGGATTACCATTGCGCATCATTAGAATAAGTGATGGAAAGTTTTCTCCACTCAGTGATATGATATTTGGTATTGGAGATCTTCGCGAAATCAAGGGGTTTCAGTGACATAAAATCTAATGCTGCTTGATTTTGGATAAGTGTAAAATTTACTGTCAGTGACATCTGATATGGTCTTGTTCTACTAATGCAACACTTCCACGCAAAAAGTTACCACCTGCATGCTAATTATATAGGTGGAAGAGATTTGGCTTAAGTGATATTTTTCTTGGGACATAATAGTGGACAAATTTTCTGATAATTTCATCCAAACTCTCATGGAGGAATTTATAAATGTCCTTTATTGCCTTTTTTCCAATGAACTTTTTCTTTTTATTTTGGTCCAAGTAATATGAATGTCGGAAAATAAATTCTAAAAAAAAAATCATTTGAGAGGATTTTTTATAAAATTAGTTTAATCTATTTAAGATAGACATGTCAAGTCTACTAATACATTAATCTATAAGAGATGCGTCCTAATGAAAAATTAACACAACATGATCATTCCTCGTTTACCCGAATTTTTGAGTCTATACAAAATTCACGCTTGTTTAGTCAGTTATAAATAACACTCATCAAAGATCATGTTTAATTCTTTTAGACTTTTCTACTTCCAATGTGAGAAGTAAATGGCATAATTTTTAGTTAGCCCTATAAACATCTGAGACTCTGCCTTCATACTCTACAACTACAATGACATTCGAGTGACGTGGTGGCTCAACTGATATATTCTGCTACCATATAACCATCTTCTCGTTCTCTTTCCCAACGGTTTCCACAAGTTTCGATTTTGCCGTATAGTAGAGAACTGTTGGAAAAAAAAAAAAAAAGGACTGTCCTCTATTTGGAAGGCGTAGATCTGCGCAGCACAACTCATGATTTTCACAGCCTTCTTGTATCCTTATCCTTTGAATGCTTGCAACTAATTAACAAATGAAATGGTTATTTTTTACTTTTTTCATTTTCCTATAAATTAAAACTATATATAACATATAATTATTTTGCTTTCATCGTAGAAAGAAAACTATAAAAACTAATAGATTACCAAAATCATAACATTTAACAACCTCTACAAACGTATGTACCTCACTAATTAATCCTGTTAACTAGTTGCTATAAACTCAGATGCATATATCGTAAATTTAATATATAATATATTCTTGATGCTTCTTATTATCTACTTTTTTTTTGGGAAACAAATTATATAACTCGCAAAATCAACATATTAGTTATTTCTAATTCAATGATTGATTAATAAAAATCACACCCTAAATTGATACATGTATGCATATACTAATTACTAATTATTTTGCTACCTGGTGTAGGCTCATTGCTGCATCCATTAGCATTTCCTCTGTATTATCCTTGCAGCGAGGAGACGAAAAGAATGATAGTGATAGAGACGCCAAAGAGAATGAGGAAGTTGCAATACAACTTGCAGGGGGTGTGTCTATCTCATTGAATTGAGTTATTACCATCTCAAGTGAAATTAACATAATCATTATGAATAAATCTCTCTTCCTCAGAATTTTACTCATTCCTTCATAATTTGCCAATTGCTATGCTTCCTTGTATTTGATTGTTTGAAAGTTAGGCTATATAAAATCCAAAATCTTCATTAAAGAGAACTTCGTGTTAGATGAAATGTTTGTTTGGTTAATAGTCTATGAAAAGGGACAAGCTCTTTTTGCCACATGGTATATTATTTCTCGTCTTATATTTTACTTTATATGAGGGAGTTAAAAAGCAAATATTTTAAAATTAGGTCATTTAAGAATGTATGGTATCTTAATGCCTCATGTATATATATCTTCAAGCTAGATCTGATAATCATTAATAAGAAAAGGGAGAAAACTCCAATTTGGTGTTATTGAAGCATCATATTTCAATATGATGCCTATGCCTCGTGCCATGATGAGGTATCATTATGAATTAATTATCCGAAACATCATAGAAGAATGTCAAACATAACACCTGAATCCGAGTAAAAAAGCAACGCGAAAATGGAAAAAAAAAAAAAATTGATTTTCAAAAATTATTTGGCGAACCAAATTAAACAGAACGGCTACTATAATTTTAGTTATTTGAAAAGATAAAATTATAGAAGAACTTTTTTTTAATAGACAAAGAAAGGAAAAGATATAATCTATAAATCAAAGACATGTTTATGAGTTGATTAAGTAAGAAGAACGTGCTAAGCATTCCATGATACTTGTTTTTAAGGACAATTACCTAAGCTAATCAGATTGAACAAGTGATTTCAACTTTCAACTTTAGATATTAAGTTTTCTTTAAAATACTTTGTTTTAAAATAAAAAATAGTGCTGAGATCAAATCTTCTTCAACATTCGTGATGTGAAGTTTAGACTTTTACAAACAAACCAACACAACAACCTACACCTGAGAACAAGATAGGGTTCAGGTTGAGAGAACAGAATTGATGTGAAGCAAGGAAAGCATCACCTGCTTCTGAAGAATGTGGTGGCCACCGAACAAGGCAAAATATTTGTTGCTGAACTTTTTCTGTTAATATTCATAGTTGTGGGGACTTTTTGTAGAGCAGCATCAGCTTATTGGTTTAGATAACATTAGATTTCCATGCTCATATCTTTTGTTACAACGGGAAAACGATGGTATATACTGTTGATTGCTGATGTAGTGTAATTGAAATCTGTCCTCTGTTAAATCATACTTTCATAATTAATATGGATAGAAGTCAAGAATTTCTTGCAAAATAAGTATTGTCTAATTTTTGAGATGAGAATCTTCTATATATAGGCATATATAGCAACAAGGGTCAATTGGATCTCTTGGAAAATCTTCTTGAATCATATTATATACATTGAAATGAACTATGAACCATATAAAACGCTAAAATCAACTTATGAAATTCAATTATGCAATTGACAACCCACTACAATCACTTAATTTTACATTTTAATTATTTGAAACTTGAGAGTTATTTTTTCTTGAATTTTCTCCTATACTTTTGCTATGCGGTTTCCGATATCAAATGTTTGCATTTCCCTCAATGAACTACCTTGCTGATTTGCCTCACACAATGCAATTCGGCTTGGGATTTCAAGTTTATTACCAAAAAAGGCTTTGTGATAGTCATGATGAGCACAGAGAGTATACTAACAAAAGCAAGAAATTATGAAGAAGCATGCAATTCCTCTTTTTAGTTTATAATTTTAGGGGGCATGTGGAGTTCATTTAATCAGTTAATGATTTATAACTTTTTATGAAGTATACAAAAACAAGTCTTGTGAGTCTCGAAGATTAAAAGAAAAAACAGTACATGAATTATGCACAAAACACAAATCTACACGACATTAGGAAACTGACAAAACAAACAGAACAACTTAAGCTAGAGAACGATTAGGTACAGGAGACAAGAATGTAAAGAAAAAGGAAAAAGAAAATTATGTTAAGAAGAAATTGTTAAAGTAATAAATCCTTGATAATCTAAAGTCTAAAAAGTAAGATATCATACCAAAAAGTGATATCCAAGAAATGGTACGCATGAACAAAATTATATGCATTCATATATATATGCGTGTGTGTGTGTGTGTGTGTGTGTATGTATGAAAGTAACGACTTATTGTAACAGACATCATGTTCTGCTTCCATTTGGCTCCTGAATCCTGATAGTCTTATGAGCTGTCACATTAGAATTCCTCATCCGTACCACCATTGTCATCGTGGTCATTGTCGTCGTCATCATTACTGTCATCGTCACTGTCACTATCACTGTCACTGTCACAGTGCCATGCATATAATCTCATTCTTGAGTCTTTGACTATCTCAATGGAAGACCAGAAGCCATCAGGCGAAATGTACACATGGTTTGAATCACTTTGATTAAATTCTTGACTAAATCGAATATCAAACTTCATTGGTTTTGCATTCAGTGGGAATGTAAGATCTATTATAGGTTGAAGCCTTGAGCAATCAGATTCAGCGAGTGATTTCAAAGATGAAAGCCCAGGCATGCTGCCATGTACACTTACAAAATCATTTCCTTGTAATGACAAATCTGTTAATAATGACCATCGGGTGATGGTGTTGGGAACTTTAGATATTAAATCAGAAGAACAATCAGAATCAAGTTGTGTTGAGTTTTCAGGGACCAATCCCATCCCCGCTTCCCGTTCCCTCTTTCTTATTCCTTTCACGCATCCCTTCCTTGAACTTGTTTTGACCTCGAACATTTGTCCCTTGTTCCACAATTCCAGAGTTGTGACTTCCTTTTCCGGAAAGGGAACAAGATGATTACTATGCCTAAGACCCAACATATAGATGTTGCTGAAACTCTCAAACTCAAATGATGAAGAAGTTATATTAAAGCAACGAAGTTTGTGAACAAAGGGAAGCAAAGAAGACAAGCTTTGTCCCAACTCAATAACATCCATGCAATCCCTCGTCTTTTTGAACGCCACTGATATAGCTTTGAACCCAAAACCATAGATGTTGCCGTCATCAGATATGGACAACCTTATGATTGCCTTACTGAATGTCAATTTTTTAAGATCAAAATAGTTGCAAGCTATCACTAACGTCCCTAAGCTTCTCGGATGAACATTACAAGTAAGGTTTACATGCCTCAGCTTGTTGCAACCATCAAAATATACTTCTTGGAGGAGGAGCAGGATACTTGAATAATGAGTTTGAACCAAATTTTCACAACTATAAATAGTTCTAAAATTTGGTGTCTGAGAGGGGTAAGGGAGTTCAATGAGATGTTTGCGCCCATTTAGCTTAATCCATGACAACTTTGGGATATGCTGTAATAAAAAGGATTGAAAACCTGATTAGATAGGTTAACTTATGAACTTCGATCCCTTAGAAATTCTTTTGCACAGGCATATGTTTAAGAATAATGTGTTACAGACAGACTTATCAAATAATAATAAAAAAGAATAAGAAACGATGTTGGAAGTTTTCACATATTCAAAAAAGTGAAGATTTTTGTTAGTTTAGTGTTATTTGTTAAGTATGTCAAAAAATGATGTGCTGTGTTAGGCACTTGTTATATAAAAGTATCTGGTTCGCTTATGGGGTAGCAACTAGAAAAAAACTAACAAGATTGGCAATACCTGATTTCCACTCCAAATCTTTTCCACTTTAAACCCGACCAAGAAAAGATGAGGAAGAATGCTACGCTCCTGCATACAGAAGTTCACCGGCCAAGATTGTAAAGGGCTTTGGTCCCAACAGAAATTCATTCTCATCAGCTTGTTGCAACCTTCCATATTTAAAATCTCGAGATTTGAGAGAAAACTTGAGGAATAAAGCCCAAGCAAACTTGTACAATAGCTAAGATTTATTCTTTTGATATTCGGTGCTTGAGAGAGATCCGGCATTCGAATGAGGTGCTTGGATCCAGTAAGGTCGATGTTTTCTAAATGTGGAAAATGCTGTAATAGAGAGGAAGTAACTACTTAGATATATAATCAGGAAACACTTTGTGAAGGACTTGACTTCAACTTTTAACAGCAAGAACATTTACAAAATATGGCAAAATAACTTAATAATGTATACCTGATATTTGTCCACAAAGATGCAAATATATAATTAAGATACATGAAAATGTTTGGTCTAGGATAACAATTCCTCAATCATAGGGAAGAAGATAGAAAAACAGAAAACAAAAAGGCAATATAGCTAGTTAGCATACCTGTTGTCCATCCCAAAGTTGTTCCAATTGACTATCAGGCATTGAAAGAATAATAAGATTACTTAGACAATACGTCAATGGGAGTGATTGTAGAGGACACTGCGTCCATTCCAGAAACCTTAACTGGCTGCAAACGGTCAAAATCCCAGCATTTCTTAGCTTGTTGCATCCCCCTAACGTTAAAGATCTGAGCTTGACGAGGCATTTTGAGGAATTAATTTGAAGCAAATTAACACAACCAGCAAGCATTATTTCTGTGATATTGGAGGCATGAGAGAGATCTGGGAGTTCCGTAAGGAGCTCAGAACCACGAAGGTCAATGATTTTTAAATTTGGAAAATGCTGCAATAGAAGGAAAAGTAACTAATTTAGACAACTACAAATTTTATATGAAATATAATTAGTTGTAACTTTTAAGAGCAATAACACGTAAATAACAAATCTATGTAGTTAGGAATATGTACTTGATTTTCGTCCCAAAGTTGTTGGAGATGACTATTAGGCATTTGAAGATACACAAGACTTTCTGCACAAAAGCTCAATGGCACATACGGTAGAGGGTAGTCTACCCATTGGAGGATCCTTAACTCCTCAGGAAGAATATCAAGGCCTTGAGAGAAATACACTTTTGAAGGCTCTGAAGGATCAGACTTAAAAAATCGAAGGATTCTCAAATTGTACATCTTTTCAAAGGCATCAGCTTTTAAATAAATCTTCTTAGTCTTACTCATGTCTAGAGATATACCTTGGATTGTTTCAGTCCCCTAGCAATAAGAAAATCAAGGAAGGAGTTATTATATAAATGAAGATGATTACTTTAAAAAAAATGCTAGCCAAAAACATTATATAAAATTTAAATCAATTGCTTTTTATGCTCTAATTAAGTTGTACACGCACATTCTTTAAACTTTCTTTCAGCCTGTATCCCAACATTAAATAAATTTATAAAATTAATATCATCTTTTAAAAGATCTTTCTCAAAGATTCTAACTCCAACAATTTTAGTCACTTAAATTAAGAATGTACTTTTATAGAGATGAAGCCTGTTAACTAAATTTTATTAAGAACAAAATTGGAATAATCAAAAGATAATACTAAAATTTGCCTAGGAGTTTACATTAAGTAGACAGAGAAAGGAAAGTTAAAAATAAATTTACTATTACCATGTTGTTCCTCAAAAAAAGATAAATATCCTCATGCTTCCATAGCCGAATGGGATTTCTAGGATCATTAATATATTGCTGGCGAGCAATTTCTTGGCCCATTTCCTTCACTAGATCATGCATCTCAATAAAACCAAATTCATTAACTGAAACAAGGGATCTGTCTTTAAGAACACTTATCTCAATATATGCAGAGGAGTCATAGCAGTCTCCTATATGATCCACACGAAGCTTATCTGGTCCTCTAAAGAAGCATGCCAAGTCAAGAAATATATTCTTCTGTTTGTCATCAAGTCCATCAAAACTCAGTTTTAGGACATTAAAAATGTCTTTATGTGGAGCTTGTTTTAGTTTTTCCAAAGCACTTTCCCATTCTTCTTGTCCTCGACCATAAAGAAAGCAACCCAAAACTATAAGAGCCAATGGATTTCCTTGACAATAATGCACTACCCAGTCTGATAACTTCACATAACTTTTAGTTGGCTCTTTTAGCTTAAAGGCTCTTAAACTGAAGAGATGAAGGGCATCATGGAAATTCATTTCCTGAACATGATATGTTTCGTAAGCTCCATCATAAGGTGAAGCATTCTTAAGCACTTGCCTGTCTCTTGATGTGATAATTATTCTACTTCCTTGCCCAAACCAATCACACAGTTTGATTAAATCTCCAGCTTGTATTGAACTGTCCACATCATCAAGCACAAGAAGAATCTTTTTGCATTGAAGCCTATTTTTCACAAAAGAGGATCTAAAGTCATAGGTGTCTATGTCTTTGTCTTCTAATAATTCTGAAAGACATTTTTTCTGTACTTGTTCCAATCCCGTTCCTGCTAATTGTTCTCTTATATTTTCAACAAAGGAGAAAGACTCAAATTGTGCTTTCAACTTCTGAAATATAACTTTGGCAAGTGTGGTCTTACCTATACCACCCATGCCCCATATTCCTAAAATGCGAACCTCTGATAGCAACTCTTCAATTTTCTCAATATGGTGATGAATGCCAACCAATCCTTCAAAATGACATGATGACATATGATTTAATTTGCTCAAAATATCTTTGACAATTTCTTTAATGAGCTTGGATTCAGGCCTAGCAAGAATGTAAGTTAAAAAGAAATTAAAAGGTATATATAAAAGTAAGTAAACAGAAACAAAACATAAATAAAAACAACTAGGACAATTTGGTATCACTTAAATGTATGCTACAATATTTATGAAAATGCTAAAACAAGGGTAGAAAAATGGAAGGCCAAAAGCAAACGCCCAAGGAAATATTTATGAAATGTAGTAAAAGAATGATTAGAAGCTATGTACTTGATATTCTTTGAATCCCATCCAGAGAGACTTGCTGCTTGAGTCAAGGCGTCCCTCCACCTTTGCACTTTGTGCTTCTTGTTCTTGAATCTCTGCCCATGTTTGATGAATGCAGCTCCATAACTTCCACTCTGTTTTCGTAGATTTGATGGATCTATGTTGTAGAAAACTGGTATCACAACCCTTCCATATTTCTGCTTGCATTCCAATATTTTGACGAGCTCATCCAAGCACCATGTTGAAGAAGCAAAATCTTTTGAGAAAATGATCACAGATATCGCTGATTCCTCTATTGTTCTCAGAAGAGATGGTGAGATTCCTTCTCCTTTTTCAAGTCTGTTATCGATGAAAGTTTGAATCTTTGCCTTGCATAACGCTTCATAAAGATGACTAGTAAAATTATCACGCGTGTCTTCCCCCCTGAAGCTAAGGAAGACTTCATACTTGGTTCCAGAAGGATGAGCAACAGTAATATCAAAAGATGAAGAAGAATCCATTGAAATTGGAACAGCATCATCGTTAGAGCTAGAAAACAAAAATCAGTAAACATTGGGTTAGGAGCAACTAATTCAGTAGTAGCAAGAAATGACAAGAAAACGAACGTGAGTGGGGTTAAAACAGAGTATATTGGGTTAGCAGCAAATTAATCAGACAATAATAGCAAGAAATGAGAATAAAAACAACAAATGAGAGACGAATCTAAGAAAGTAAATCATTTACTTATCAACCGCAACAGAATGGAAATCATGGGGTGAATGAGAGGGGGATCTGAAAGCTTTATAGGCCACTATTGCAGCTATGATCAATAAAGCTTCAAGAAGCATTAGACCAGTAATTGCATCCATGTGAATTTGATATGGGTTGGATTAATGATGTTGAAGCTTAAGATGGATGAATATATACAGTGATGGAGAGTGGGTTACATTGATGTCTTGAGGATCTGTTGAGCATAGAATGGAAAATAAGAGAGCAGAAGGAGAATGACAGAGGAGGGGATGAGAAACTGGGGGGAACTTTTAGATCAAGCGACACAACGAGAACAAGGGAAAAGAAAAAGGTAGTTGATGGACTGACTTGCAAATTTGGATAAAGAGATACAGGCAAAGACCCTGGAGGATGGATTTTCGGAGGTAGTATTCCTGGTCCATTTAATGTTTTTTAATTTTTTTTATACGAGGCAAAAAATTAATTAAAAATGTTTGTAATTATGAGATTTTTAATTATAAGAAAAAATTATATTTTAATTATTTTTAAAAACAATTAAATTTTTTGATTTCGTAATTATAATTATAATTTTTATAATTATTTTTTAATCTCTAAAAGCAAAAAAAAATTTTAAAAAATTGAATCAATCTTTACAATCAAAAAAAAAAAAAAAGAATCAACCCCTACAATTATCTATGCAACTGCAGGGAGATCCATCCCCAAGACGACTTTGATGTCAGGGCTCGTCCTCAAGACTTCAACGAAATTCAGTAGTCACCATGCCGCTTTCAACTTTTGGATAATTAGACATATAATTAATTATTGTGTAAATTACATAAATTTTTTTAATTTTTTAAAATTACATAAATTTTTTATTTATTTTTAAAATATATACAAACTTTTTAATGCTAAAATTTGTATTCTAATTTAATTTAATTTGTTTATTAAAATATTTTTCATTAATTTAAATATAAATATTTTAACTTAAATATTCTTTTACATATTTTTTATAAGAAATATTTTAATCAAAAATTTAAAATTAAAGTAACATATTTTAAAAATAAATAAAAAATACATGTGATTTACTCACTATTTTGCTTATGTAATTTATACAGAATAATTATGTGTAGTGCAATTATTTGGCATGATTGCCCTTGACATGACTGCATGCGCGACACACAAAAGTCAAAAAAATAAAAATCTAATATATATATATAACTATCAAAATTTATTCTTAATATATTAATTAATTTTTTTAACCAAACACGAAGGTATAACCTTTGTATTTAGTAAAAAAAACTGTTTTTTAATTAAATAACGGAATGCGGACTATTTTTATCAACGTTTCCTTAATTTTCTTTTTAAATTAAATGAGAAATCTTAAATGAAAAAAAAGGAGATTTATATTGGGGGCTATACTGGGTTTTTATATATAATAATATAATATAACTCAATTTTTATTATAAAATATTATAGTAAAAATATTAATAATTAATTTATAAATTATAAATTTATAGATAAAAACAATTATATACAATTACTTATATTTTTATTATTAGATTCTTAAATTAAAATATAATAAGTGTATAACTCACTTATAATATTATAATAAATATATGATTTATAATTATTTTTTAATAAAATTTTAAAAAATATTCTTTAAATTGAATTGTATAAATAATAATAATATTTTAAAAAATTATACAAGCTGTTATAATATTAACCAAACATATAAATAGAAAAAAAATTGTATATAGTTGCTTATATACAGTTGTTTACATCTTATTATTTTTTAAATGATATTATCTTATTATTTTTATTTTTAAATCATACATTTGTATAATTTCTCAATATTATAACCAAGTGCATAATTTTTTTAAGATATTACTTTTTTTTAAGTATTTCCAAAGTCTTTTTAAAGATTATGTTTTAAAATATTATTAAAAAATAATTAAAAACTATACATTTATTATAATATTATTAATTACTAATAATCTATACACTTATTATATTTTGATTAGAAATTATGATAATAAAAATATAAATAATTATATATAAATTTTTTTATTTATAAATTATAAATTTATGTTTAATAATTATATTTTAATATTTTATAATAAAAATTATATTATGTTATATCATTATATATAAAAACAACCCCACTTCCATCCTTCCACCTGCCCCCTCATTACGCTCCCTTTTTTTTTTTAATTGAAAACTTCGCATTCCTCATTTATTTGAGGAAATGCAAAAGAAAGTAGTCAGTATTCTTTTATTTATTTTTTTAAAAATATTTTTTTACTGTACCTCCACATTCTAAAAAAATTAATTATATATATTAAAAATAAGTTTATGTTATGGTACTTTTGACTTATATAAATGTGTCAAAAGACCCATACTCTTTATGATAACCAAGGTCCAACACCAAAGTTCTCAGGTGGACATAATTAGTTTTATTGTGCATGAGTTTAATTAATTGCACCACTTTTATTTCTTCCTCTTTAAATTACGACTCACATGCATCTCATCCTTAAAAGTGCATTCCCAAATCGAATAATGTAGGTATTGGAATAATTTGTAGAAACTATAAGGGTGAGGTGATTCTTTGAGATGGGGAAGTCGTGAATGCAGCCTCTGGTTTTATGGCAGAAGCTTTGGCCCTTCGAAAAGCCTTACTCATGGTTCTTGATCTTAATGGGAGGAAGATTGTCGTGAAAATGGGTTGTGCGGAGCTATACATCTGACAAAAAATAAGCTAGCTGGTTGTGACTGGAGGTGTTATATAGTTTTGCTTGATGTTTTAGGTTTGTTGAACTCTGAGGCTGATATTTCTTTCTCTTTGATTTCCAGACAAGGGAATAGAGCTATTGACTGGAGAGCAGTATCTGCTACAAAGGGGGTGGAATCTAGATGGATGGGTGTGTTTATCACCACTCCCTCTAGCTAAGCTTCTTGCATGGGATGTTGTCAAGTCTGGTTCTGTTGGAGCATATAGGGAGGGTATTGGGTGAGTTTTGATGCTTTGTTCTTTTGATAGCTTGTGTGCTATCTGGCTTTGTTTCTGTTAGGGGCATGCAAAGTCTGTTTGGCTTGGTTGGCCTGGGTTTGTCTAAGCACTATCGAGTCGAGACAGGCCAGGAAAAAAAAAAAAAAAAACTAAAATAAGGTCGGGTCAGAATAACATTTTAAATTGGGATAAGTTTCGAGATAATCTTTTAGTCCTATTGAGTTTGGCCCATCCCAAGGTATATATATATATATATATATATTTATTTATTTATTTATATAAAAAAATAGTGACTAAATTTTAAAAAAATCTTTTTTAAAGGTCATTTTATAATTTTAGCCAAAATTTTTAAACATTTTATAAATTATAAATAATTAGAGAGGTTAAGATCTATGTTCGGGCTATTCTAAATATAATTATCACATTCATATAAAAAAATAAAATTAAAAAATGCATATTTTTAAAATTTTAACTATTATATTTATATTTTCTTTTTATTTTTTCTCTTGAATCCATATTTTTTCATGTCCATTGCATAAATTTTAAAAAAACATATAAAAAAAAGTGATTATATGTTCAAAATAATTAAATAAATATAAAAATATAAATTTCAAAAATTTTAAATTTTAAAAATAAAAAACAAAAAATTGATGCATTAGCCTTGTTGGCTCATCCTTGACCTAATAATAATTAGGCCAAGTTCAAGCTGAGTTGGATTTAGGACAAAAAATTGTTTTGAAATTAAAATTGGGCCAACAGTCCAGCTAAAACAAATCTTAGCCCATCTTAGCCCATGCACAACTATAATTTATGTTATGGTCTTTTTGTTTTTCTTTCTATTGCTGTGGTTTTTTTTTTTGTTTCTTGTTCTGGTGTTGCTGGGATTCTTTCCTTTTGGTTTTTCGTTTCACTGGTTTTGAAATACATGATTTTGGTCCCCAAAAAAATAAAAATACAAATACAAATCCTTAAAAGTGCATCACATTAATTTACGGGTACGTTTCTTTGCTAATGAAGGTAGAAATTAAATATCAAAATAAGACCATATATTAATAAAGGAATATAAATATCTTTCTAGTAATATGAGATTCAACGTAGTAGAGAAAATACTTTTATCTCTTGAACATGATGCTCTATATGAAAAATATTTTAAAAATGGTAAATCTATATATATTATAAGAATATGAAGTTAGTATTGTTTATCAGCTTTAGAATAGGATGAGCTTCCTTTGCATTTGGTTCTGTATCCTTTTTTGTCTTTTTGGGTTTCTATTTATGCAAGACCTACCTTTTCTCTTTTTGGTTTCCTTTTTAATCTAAAGCTCTGTGTATCATGCCCAAGGCACGAGCCTAATTACAAGTAAAGGGAGAAGTTATTTATGATAGAGTACAATCCACACGGCATGGGAATCAAAAGTGCATCTATCTTATATATTTACGAGAGTACTCTCAACGATATATCAAACGTGGCCTGAAACTTCTAAAATATTGAGGATTGCAAGCTGTGTGTTATATAGCTTTTACTAGACTTGTGAATCTTACTTCATTTTCTATGGTAAAATAACTTAATAGTGTGTACCCAATATCCATCCAGAAAGATGTAAATATATAAAGATACATGAAAATGCTTGGTCCAAAATAACACAACCACTACGTCTGCTATGATCAATAAAGCTTCTATAAGCATCAAACCACTAATTGCATCCATGTGCATGTGATATGAGTGTGATTAATGATGTTCAAGCTTAAGATTGATGGAGATATATAGTCACAGAGAGTGAGGTGTATTGATGTTTTAAGGATCTGTTGAGCATAGCATGGAAAATGGGTAGCAGAAAGAAATGAGAATCATAGGCCAAAAGAGTGGATGAGAGACGATGGGAGAATTTAACAATCATGCGACATAATGAGTTGTGAATGAGGAAAAAAAAAAAAAAAGGTAGTTGTTGGACTTAAGAATGAGCCCACGGCAACAAAATGGTTGTTGGTTAGTATTGGTGGGAGAGGGGGGAAAAGAAACAGAAAATGGCTGTAGGCTTAGAACAATGTATCAAGATAAGGGAACACTTTACTTGTCAAGTAAAATCAAGATGGAAAACGATTGACTAACGATAAATGAGTTATGACACATCTTTAACTTTTGATGGATTATTGTGACTTTATGTTTTATTTTGAAAAGACTTAAGTGACCAAGTCAACACTCAGTACTTAAACGTTAAATTACCTTTAATTATGCCTAAATATCACTGTAATATTGCCATCAATACAGTAGATAATCTTTACTCGTGGTTTACTCACATCAACAATGGTGGAGAAATAATGTGTTTTACTTTTGCTAGTATAAAATTAATTTTTTTCCTGTTTTCTTTCAAAAAAAAAAATTATTTGATTGATACAACTTAAAAAAAAAAAAGTAGATCAAGACAGTTGTAAAGATATATATATATATATATATAAACATGACAAGACATAGTTTGTAATAAAATTTCTTTTTAATGTTTATATATCACTCCATAATTAATTTCATCAACTTAAGAAAATATTCTACATAGATTTAACTTGCTAGTTTTTATTAGATTACATTAATATGGTATAAAAAATATATAATTTAATAGAGAATAGTTGTGTACAGATGTCAAATAATTTTATCAATTCCACTTTTAACGCGCGCGCGCGTGTTACTATTGGCCATTCATTGAATTAACAAAGGTATGTAAGTCCTTATAAAACTTTCAATAAAATGTTAATTTTTTAGAAAAGTTATGTAATCTTAAGAGTGGCATGTGTTCACCTTTTATCGTATGAATTTCTTAGTTGCTTTCTTCGTTCGTTGCTTTGTTTATTTGCTTGTTTTTTTTTCGTTTTAACGTAGGAGGCTTCGAATATGAGATGATGGAGTAAGAGAAAGCAAGGAAAAAGAATCGAATATAAAATATTAAACTCACCTCAATCATCTGCCGACATGACGTGGTATAAATTGCTATTTTACTAACCTAGTGAGGCAAGATTATGAGAAGCTCGTGTGCGCTTCTCAGCAAGAATTTGGAGATGCGTGCATCACACATTCTAAAGTTCCCTTTGCAAATCTAACGGCGGAAAAGCTCGAGCTTTTCAAGAGTTAAACCGGTTTTAGTGACTTGTTTCAGTGTTAAAGAGCCCAAATACAAAGGTAACCGTTTGGTTGTAAGAGAAAATGAGATAGATAAAGATAATGACTTTGCAATGTTTATTCTCTTTTTATTTTCATTACTTAATAATATCTATTTTTTAATTACTTAATAAGTAAGATCTATTATGTTTCCAACCTTACATTACAAAAAAGGAAAAAAATATCAAGAGATGAACTGCAATCAAAATGTTAACATTAAAAGATGAACGTTCAGAGATACTACATAAGCTCAGGTAAAATGATACCAAGATAAAATTTATACGGATACTAGGACCTACCCCCCCGCATTGCAGGGGATTCAGAAAAAAGATGTGGGCCCCACAAAGAAAAAAAACAACAGTGAATGAAAAAGTCACAGGATTATATATTATATATATATATATATGTGTGTGTGTGTGTGTGTGTGTGTGTGTGTGTGTGTGTGTGAGATTCTATGCAGCACGCTGAGGAGGCAGACAATGGGGAACAGGAAAAACAAGTATATCGAGCCCAGATGAAGAACGCATAACTTCATGCGGTACATATAGCTTAAAGCACGATACAACTTACATCTTCCTCCATTGGCCAGCTGAAAAGAAAGTAGGGAGAATAAAAAGATGTTAGCAATTAAGGAAAAGAATGTTGATATCTAACAATATCTTGATCAAATGAACAGTGAGGTACTAAATACCTCATTTTGTAAGAAACTCTAGTTTAGTTGAGAAATGTTCCAAATAGGGTGGTGGAGCTGACGTGAAAGATAACATATTAATCATGATATCTCAAAACAAAAAAACTAAGAAACTTTAGAATAAATTTCAGCTTTCAGGTAAATTGCAGATGGTAAGCCACAAAATCAAAGTTACAGAAGATAGCAAAGGGATATGCATCTTCAAGAAGTAATAACAGGAAGACTTGACAAAAGAGAGGGAAATTACTACAGCTGATATTAAAACAAATTACACAATTAAAAGAAAAGAAGAGCAGGTTACAAAGAATAGAGAAAATAAAATGAGCTTACTATAAATTACTAATGTAGCATTTGAGAGCAGAAACATCGAAAATAGTGAAAAGTGCAGCCAATTAATGGAATGGTCAATTTACACTATTATGCTCATGTTCATTCCAATCACCGAGGATTCACAATAACCAAAGTCAAAAGGGTGAGAATATAGAGTGGGAAGCCTCTTCAGTTCAGGTCTCCATGAATTTTCCTCATGGACAAATAGGAAGAACGAAAGTTTTTCTGATCATCCTCAGAAGCATTTGATTTTTAAGCATAATGGTGGGACGAAATTCCATAAGACTGGAGTACCCAACTATAACTTAACGATGCCACAAGGAGCTAGTTAGCAAGCAAATACGACAAAAAACACTTTGCTTCCAGAAACAACTCCAGCTCTTTATCCCCTTTCATATGAAATTTTAAACCAGAAAAGCTCAAACAAGCACTAAGATTGTTTGATTCCAAAAAATGAACCTAAAACCACAAATAAAAAATTTCCTATTTAGGGAAAGGGGAAGAAAAAAACATAACAAGAAGCCTCTTCAGCTCAGCTCTCCATTAATTTTCCACATGAACAACTCGGAAGAACGAAAGTTATTTTCTGATCATCGTCAGAGGCATCTTGATTTCCAAGCATCACATATCCCAGGTTTTAGAGAGCTTTCAAAAGACCATACTGCCCCACGATAACCAAAATAAGTGGCTAGGAGTAGGCGCTCATTTACAAGCAAAGAAGATCCAAGAAAAAAAAGTTATATATCTCGTCCGGGAAGTAGAACTGCAATGCGAGTTGCTGCTCCCATTTCATCTTCTAGAAACCATAGCTAGTTATCTAGATCTAGGTCCTAATGTCCCTAAAACAGTAAGGAAAAAACTACATGAATTCACAAAGAAGCAAAACAAAATAAGGCACAAACCTGAGAGAAACAAGGGTGTATTTGTCCCTCAGAATGTCTCTTCAGTTCAGGTCTCCAAAAGCATTCTTCGTTAAATGTTCATCGGAAGAACGAAAGTTTATTCAACTCGATCCTCATCTGAGACAAAAGCATGCAAATGTAAATCCACAAGAAGCAAAACCCTAAGAAATCTATAAAAACCAACCAAAAAAAAAAGAGAGTATAAAAGAATAAAAGAGAAAACAGCACCAAAACACCCACAGGCACAATACCTAGCAGAGAAGTTGCAGAAAATTTCATGAAGAAAGAAAAAAAAATGCAGCGAAACAACAAGAATTAGTATACCTCACTGAACGAGGAAGATTTAAAATTTGAAGTGTTACGCCCGCAAAGGGTTAAAGTCAGTCCATTTTCAGTTGTTAAATCGCAAACCCGATCTCAATTTTTGTGTCTATTTTTCTGGACTAAACCTTAGTCAGTCGGGTAGATCCATTTCGCCATATTGGTCCATATCTTTTGTATAGTCCATCTTCCAAATCCAAATATTCACCCATCAAGTGATTTTTTTTGGAATTTTTTAAGAAGGGGTTTAAGGCTTAATTTTTGGAATTTTTTAAAGTTCAAATTTATTTATTATAATTTCTATTTGTAAGATCAAATAATTACATAATGTGATTATTCAGTTTAGAATGAAGTTCAAATTAAATGAAATACTTATATTTTTAATTATTTAGTTTTTATAGAATAAATCTTATTCATAAAAACCCTTTTATTATACCTCAGCCTTCTCTTTAAAATTTTGAAATATAACTTTGCGCACTCCTTATTTTTTGAAATAATTTTTGACTTTCTTAAGTTTCGTACAATACATAAATATGGTTTACAATTGACAGATTTTACAACTTAATACAATTAGAATGCTCTCCACAATTATAAATTAACATATTTGTCCTCTAAGGCGAAGTCCATGAAGCATATGATTTATAGCTCAAGTTGATTTGTTTCTTTTCTATATTAAAAAAAAATAGAAGAGACATAAATACTCTGTTTGGTTCATAAGAACATAAACGTAATTTGTTTATATAATTTATATAATGTTTATTATACTTTTATATTTATTATTCTATCTATCTAATCACCTTTTTAAAAATAAAGATAAAATAATTATTTCTTATCTCACTTGCTCTTATCTACCAACATTTTATATTCCTTTCATCATTATATATTTCAACCAAACAAAACAGAAATATTGATTACTAAAAATAAAGGAAAATTACATTTTAACATTAATTGCAATGGACTGCTCTTGCTTCAACAATCTTTATGAAGGATAAAATGCAAATATAGCAATTAATTTTACTTGAAATATCCAATACCAGGTATTTAGCATGGGATGTGAATAGAAGGGTTAAAGAATTAACTTGTGCCAGAGTTGAATCCAAATATACAGTTTGCAAGCTCCTTCCTGCTATTACATCCAGAGAGAATCTTCTATATTGATAAATAAACACATGCCTTTAAAAAGAATGCCTTACACAGTCTACGTCTCAGTAGAGTGAGGATGCGGCGCATATGGCGCCCCAAAGAAAAAGGAAAAAAGAAAAAAGAAAACTTATTATACATCAAGGGATGTACATACAAACAGCTTCATTCTTCGTTCTTTCTTGAATTTCCTTGTTAGCCAATTTAGCAGTGGAAAGGTGTAACTTAGTAAGGAGAAGAAAAGGTTAGGAGAATGGTATGCATGCTATTCCTCAGTCCCCACAGACGTTGGTTGGAAAATATCCTAGTCGAGAGAAAAAGCTCCATTGCAATACCTGCAATATTCAATCAACAGATAATTATACCTCTTTTCCCGTCATTCTTGGGAAACTCAGACAATGAATTAGCATAAATTTTGTTGGTTATTGCCACAAAACCGTACTTGTCTTCCCTAATTTCGCCCTCCACCTTTGTTATCAAGGCAGGAGGAGGTAACCATAGAACTGTGGCTTGGAATTTGATAATAAAGTCAATGATCATGAACAACTCTACATTATTTATATATATATATATATATAGGCATGTATGGGTAAAAGTAAATAAACACTTTGGTCCTTCAAATACACTTTAGTTTATGATTTATTCCTCTATACAAATTAGTCCCTCAAAGTAGAGTGAGTGAATATACAATTTGAATCAACAAAGGAACTATATATGTAGCGAGTCACAAATTTGAAACTATAGACGTTCATTTGTTATTAGATTTAAAACTTTTACAGCTGTTGTCAATGTTGCTAAGCTTTGCATTTAAATGAAATTTTATTTTTATGAAAGAAAAAGTTAACAAATTGTGCATTTTCTCCCAAATATAAAAAGAACGTCAGGATAAATATTTTTCACCAAGGTAATTAGTCAATGTTCTTGACTTGAAATCTCCAATATACATATTCAAGCTTTCTTCTTCTTTTTAAATTTATTCATTATAACGCGAATAATAGATAAAAGGCGCATGATTAGGCACACCAATGATGAAACAAACGGGATACCTACCTATTGCTGAACTTTTCAACAGCATCTGAAGCATAAAGAAGGGTTTCATTGGCTTTCTCCAGAACCATGTAAAGCTCCTTCCCTCTTGTAACTCGGGCGATAACCCAGGCATTATTTTTTGCTCTAATGCACACCTCTAGGTCCTTCTCGCGACCAAAATTATCATGCTTTGCTCTACTCTTCTCCAACTCAACTTCTTGTCTAACCTTATTCATAGCAAGTAAAGATTCCTGCACCAGACCACAACAAATGACCAAAAATTTAAACAGTTTTCAATTAAGTCGACTAACAGGCAAGGAGAACCCCAAGGACAAGTACATTATTGTGCCAACCACCAAGCACTGGCATTAAAAATTCATACTCTAGAGCAAAGCTTGATCTTCAAATAACAAGACATGTCTTTCAGTTTATAAAATGGATATTATATTGATAAAATAAATCGGAAAATGGAATTCAAAACACTGCCTGTTGTCAGCATCACAAAACTTTTTTTTTTCTTTCCAAAAAAAAAAATAATTTTCTCTTGATGGATCTGAGGCAAATTCATCAATTGCGAAGAAAAGATAAACCATACTGATCACTGTTTCTCTGAGTTTAGCTATAGCAAACCATCCTGCCTGGATTTAAACAGAAGCTGTATCCCCAAGGTCCCCCCTGGGGATGAAGTCCCAGTAAATAAATTCAGTCCAATCCCTCACTTTATCTGGTTATGCAAACAGTATGCCGACAGAGCAATCACGCATCATAAAGACACATTTCCATCAAAGTCAAAGATGCTTTACCTTGGTTAAAGTCGTAACTTTTGCCGCTGGGGAGGCCCTGGATACATTTCGGTCACCATCCACTAATAAATAGCGATAACCACTGACATGATATGCATTTTCACCACCCCATCCTTTTGATAGCTTCTCTTCAACTTTTAATATCTTAAGTGATGCCTGATGGATTTAGGAAAGAAAAAGATTGAGCTCAGCAAAAGGATAAATATGCTTCACATATCTGCTTAGCTTTCAACTCAAGAACCCTTTCAAATTGTTGAAATAAAAAAGCAGTTACAATTGGAATCCAGCTGAAGTTCAATAATGACAATTTAGCAGCAGATCAAAAAGAAAGAAGACTACAGAAATATAACTTCATATAGACAATAATGAACATTTTATAAGTTTCCAAATAGTATTCCAGTTGATGAGCTCTCCTCGCACTAATTGAACTTGAGAATGCGTACTATTTGCATAACGTGAAGCAGTTCTAACAATCACTAGTCAACACCGCCAGTGATGTAGAACCAGTAGCAGAGAAAGGAGAAAGAGAAGGAGAAAGGGGGAGATGAAGATAGAAATAGAGGGAAGAGAGAAATAGAGTGGAATGGAGAAGGGAGAGGGAGAGATGACTAACAAGCCAAGAAAACTTTGTTAATAATCAATCAAAAGGCTACCCTAACCCTAATTATTAAAGGCTTTATATAGAGTTCAAGAGATAAATCCTAATAGGATAAAATAATTCAATAATAAAAAAATAATTAACAAAATGATAATTATTAAAGCCTAACAAAAGGATAATTGAATTCAAAATAAAAACCAATTGAATAATTTCTAATTCCTATGTTTATCCTCAATCGCTAGTTTATAAATAATTAATAATATCTCCCCCAATATCCTCTTCCCATTCTCCATTACCTAGGAATCCCATCAGCAGTTCATAGCAAGCATGTAATTGAAGTGTTGAACCCAAAATGAACTATTAACGGAACAGGGAAAAAAATCTGTTTCATTAAGCACTGATGCATGTCAAATGACAGAACATAAGTAAAAACCTATAAAAGCTCACGAGGTAACAAAATTTACTATAATAGCCAAGGGACCTACATGTTCAAGCACTTGTTGCTTTACCACTGACACACCTTGCTCCCCATTAAGAATGGAGGATACAGGAATAAGAAGAATCAAAGTAAGGCTTCTATGCTGATAAGCACAGAGATACATTCTCTCCTCTGTCTGTCGCAGCGCAACTGTTGGAGTGGCATATACCCATGTACCAACCTCAGCACCCCATAAATCAGTGACAAGATAACCATCTTTTCCTTTGGACCACTTGTCTTGCTGTAAGGGCCTCACAACATGATAGTGATTATCCCCACCCGGGGATATATCAGATGAGCCATAAAAGCTTTCTGAAACAGAGCTTGGATGGGCCAGGTCAGACCCAGTGGCAACATTAGATGCAGCATTGCCTTTGCGTAAGTAGGACCAGGAGTTTACTCCAGAGGATAAAGCACGGGGGGTTAACCTCAGAACAGCATATGTAAATAAGTTTATGGTGTCATCCTGACAAAAGAATTAACAGTGGGAATTAATCAGCAACTCGCCCGATCAAATTCTGTTAAAAAATTGAAATTGTACTTTAAGGTTGAACCATACAGGAGAGAGCGTTGTGGACACCAACAGATCTTGAAATAAAATCAAAGAATGGCACTGAGTGTTTCCAGCTGAAGATTCCAGCACTCTAACAAGTGACTGACAAACCAAGACAAAATCAATAAATTGGTGACAAGCCTTTTTTTTTTGGGTCACAAAAAAAATCATGGTGTTGGGAACAGCAAACATTCAAAGATCAAAACAACTTTTTTAAAGACAGTTAAATAAGGCATATAAGTTTTACAGTTTACTATTGATGAATGAACAATGACAACTTTACTCTGCTCAAGTAAATGACAGCTAAATATTGTTTTTTTTTTTAAATTTTTAGCCAAAGGAATGACAGCTAAATATAACTTAATGCTGTACAGTGACTAATTAGACACCGTCACCTTGTTTTATTGCGTGTGAAAAGAGGAAATGATAAGAAAATAAAGATGAAACTTTTGCATTAGTTGATAAAGTTGAACATAAGAATGTCCCAAAATGTAGGTTTCTTCCCTCTTAGTATGAATCAGACCTAAGGTCTCAAGTATGACATACCCTACGCTCCCATGAACAGTGTGATTGAAATTGTATGTTTTGTGATTGCTGAAAACAATAATAAGCTAAACCATAAAGGAGAACATCTAAAAGAGGCAGTGAAGATGATCATAAAAGGTCATTAGTGCATGTCAATCACTTTCTCATTTAATTTTGTTAAATTAAGTAATCTTTTGGGTAAGATTGCGTAAGATGAGAGAGAAGGAACAGTGGATATGGATGTATGATAACAATAAAACTTTCTCCACAGACAATTTCAAGTTTTGGTAACCTCCCACGTCCTACTATCAGCTGTCTTTACAGTAGCTTTATTTTCTGATGATAATTCTAGAACACATTTCTTAATATTAACTAAAATGCAGAAAAAAAGTCCCCCTCCCCCCCCAAAAAAAAAGAAATTCCCCAACCAAAAATTAAATCTTCAGGAAGCAAATAGTGCCCAAAAGTATACAAAAGGGTATATAGCACTAGTCATAGAAACGAATGCAAACTGAGGAAAATAAGAAGAGAAAAAGTGAGAAGGGGACATTCGACTGATTACTACAAGCATTGAAATCACCAGTACAACTGAACAGGAAGATTTTGAGAAAGAATTTAAATAAATTGCAGGATAACAATCCCAAAGCTTTAGCATTCTAAATTTGGAATAATTGCAGTTTTTCAAATCTCATGTATATGATAACTCAAAATATATCTAACCTGAACCTCAAGAGCAGCCTCCCGACCTATTGTCAGCATCTGCACAGTCCCACGTTCCTTCAAGCAGTCACGGAATGATGGTAAAAGAAGCTTTTTACCCACAAGAAAATCTGCCTCAAAGAGAAAATTCATAATTAAGGTAAAAGATACAGCTACTTCAGCATCACTCAGGCAGCACAGATCCAAAGAAACCATTTGATACAGCAACTTCACCATTACCACAGCAGCAATTATCGCATGGAGACCGCTTTTTACATGCTGACAATCATGACTTACAATGAAATATCTTGAATCATAACACAAAAGAAAATCAGGATTTATGTTTTTCATAGGCTTTTTCTTGCATTAAGACTTACCCCTTAAATAATCCTTGATAAAAGAATACAAATGACGTCTGACTAGTCCTCCACTAGGTTCCTTCTCAAGCATCGCCCTCATAGTTCCATGAAACATAACAAAAAGTGAGTGGATTTCCTTGAGAACCTTTCTTAATGCATCATCTCGCCATATAGGTTCTGCATCATTATTTTTCTCAACTACCTACAAGGTAACAACTTCATATTACAGGAAAATTCACTCAAATTATATATTGAACAAACTAAATTAGATCTAGTTATATATTTATCCAAAATAGGATCAATGAAATATTCATTTAAGAATTGTTCAAAGACTATGTATTCATTTTGCCCAAGGATGTTAATCAATTGTTCATAGGAATATTGCATGGGGTAAAACCAAATCCACATGCACTAACAAATACTAATATCCTCTTTTGCAGTAATCCATCTCTCCTTTTTCTAGATTTTGTAATCATACATATGAATTATTTCATAGATTCTTAGAAGCTGTTACCCATAATTTTAATTTTTTTTAGCCCTCTTTCTCAAATTCTTATTCTTATCAGCCTCATCCTAAACTGTAATTAAGAAAAACCCCCATCATATGAAACTAATATAAACAAATTAATAAAAATCAAAGAGATATTGAATATATAAAAAGGAACTCAATTCCCAACCCAACAAATATCCTCTATGAAATTAAAAACTGTCACATGCAGCATAATATTTTGAATGGCAAATTGCTGAAGGGCTTAGCCTTCATTACACAAAAATGCCCATGTGACATACTACAAGAAAGTAGATGAACTGATAATTTAACTCCCAAATAATAAGAGGAGACAAAATTAGGATGACACCAATACTTTGGAAGAACATCACACAGATACAGTTAAAGCATTAAAACATGCCATAATGATAATAATATACCTCACATGTTTGCAATAAAATTTTACAACTACCATCTACTAGATTTTACCATTCATTAAAGAGATTTATTAACTCAAAAGGTTTAGAGAAAAACAAATTACACACCATCACCATCCATATATCTGGTTCTGCCTCATAGAAGACATGAGAATGTCTTTCTGCTTCAATGACCTCACATGCAGCCTCAGGAGAGAAAATTCTGCAAACTCACAGTATAAGCTTCTCAAAATCCAGTAAAAACTTAAGCATACAAATCTAACATAGAGTATGTTGAATATGGTATTACAGAAAAATTAAGCCCCTAATTGACACTTAAACAACTTAAAACAAGGGAAAAGAACAAAAATAAAGCAGCTTATAATTCTGCTCATCATACAGTCTCATGACATTCCAATGGTAGCAAGACAGCAGAACATAAGTAGACGTCGCAATTTCAAATCATATCAGGCACATGATAGGGCAATGAAAATTCATCAGAAAAGATAACTAGTACACAAGATACCAAAAGTAAAGGCAATAAAACTAAGAAAGGGAAATACTTTGTTTTTGATAAGACAAAAAGAACAAAAGAATTCAATCCCAGAAGATGTAAGCAAATCTTCTGGCTAACTAAACCAACCAATAGGCCTTTGGCCTCCATAGTTCACCCACCCCAAAAAAAAAAAAAGGAAGTGATAGGCTGCATTTCAAGGTCACTTGTAACTACATACAACTCATGATTTGACATCACATGTATCCAAAATTATGCAATCAAATTCTTAAATATTTTTTTATAGTAGCATCAATAGTCCAACCTGGCATTGTAAGTAACAATGTTGCAAATATCTTCATTTAGTACTAATTTAGAAAGATGAATAAACCCTATATAACCAAAACAAGTACAATTCGTTTCTAATAAAGCTTATACTCCTGCATCTCTGTTGTGTCATTTCCTCAATTCTGTATGATTTTCTCAAAGAATAATGCCAATGATTCAAGCTTCATACAAGAATAAATAAAGAACAATCAAAGTTTAAGTATTAATACTGTTCTATAGCAAATCAAACCCCAGCCATACAACAAAAATCCATAAATAAAGAATTAAGTGATCTAGATCTTCAAGATGTGTTCAATCTTGTAGGAGCACACAGTTCTTGATAAAGCAATGTACAATGGCCACTCGTGGATACAGCAACTAAGTAACTATTAAATCCACAGATTATTTAAAAGAAAAAAGAAAAAAGAAAGACAGGGAAGAACCAAAAGTCCTCGACAGATAGATTTCAACATTGTGAAACCACACAAACTGATATCACCTCTCACACTCCCATAGGATATCATATCTATATACAGAGAACAGACCCTAGACAAAACATCTCTTTCTAGTCACATGCATGATAACAGTAAAGGGAAGTATACCTTGTAAATGTAATCAGTCCTTCACTAAGCCCAATAACAGAAAGTTGCTTTGAGAAGGGCAAATCTGCAGGGAAGAAAAACAAGATCTTATCCAGCTCTTGCCCTTCATGTTGTCCTCTCCTCAAATCAAATATGCATAATTGTATGGCTTCCTTGGAAATAGCAGTAGATGACATAACCATTGTCCTGTCCAATATCTAGTGATGTATGATAGAGAGAACACCTAAACAACAACAAATCACAGTTACAAGAGATATATGTATCAAAGAGATAGAACAACACCAAGCACATAAAAATGCAGACCATAAGAGAGAGAGAAGAGTGGGGGGGGGGGGATTCCAAAGGCATCACAACTCATGCTAAAGCATTTTTAATTAATTTGGGATACGAAATTTTCATGAGACCATGCACTCTTATCAATGTTTTTAAAAACGGACCGGTCATCGAACCAATAGAGGTACTGGTTTACGGTTCATTGGTCGAACCGTGATTGAACCGTGGTCGAACCGGTAATAATTAAATATATATTTTTAAAATTTTATATATTAAAATTTTAATGTAACAAATAAATATTAGTAAATTTTAAATACTTAATTACTAATCCAATATTTTTTTAAGATATTACAAAAATTATTTTATAATTTCTAAATTATATTAAGATTCTACTTATTATTAAATAATAAATAATAAATAATAATTTTGATTAAATGCTTTGATATTATAAAAAAATGTTACTAAGAAATGAAACATAAACATAATAGAGAATAAGTATAAAAAATAATCAAATATATACATTTTATTATTTTTATATTCTCTCTTTTTTAAAAAAATCTTTATATTTAAACTTTTTTCTCTTTTTTGTTTTTTATTTTTAATTTATTAAATTTATTTGAGATGAATTATTATATTATATAAGAAAAAATTCAAAAAAAAAAAGAATTTGGGACGAACTGGTTTTGACCGGTCCAGTTTTGGCCGGTTTCGACCGGTTCTTCACCGGTTTTGTAGCTGTCCGGTTTTCTGGAGTAACCGGACCGAACAGTTACAAAACCGGTCCGGTCCGGTTTTCTTAACCATGACTCTTATAGATCTTTATAAAAAAAGAAATTTTATTAAGGAATAAGAGGGTCACAGAAGAGGAAAACAAGATATCTCCCAAAGGAACCTCAAAAATAAAGATTAAAAAAAATATATATATTTAAATTAAAAGGACAGCAAAGCAGCCCAATCTCTTTGCAAATCTGAGATAGCAACCCCTTCAGAATAACCGCAAGCAAAACATCACCTTACTACAATCTTTGATCTCATCAGGTTCACCAAATAGCCTATTACTGTTACACGGTAAATATGTAATCATTCTTCAGCATGAAAACATAGAGTAAATTGAATGCCGCACTAAATTACATATATTTGTCAAACTATATATTTAGTCATGTGTTTGACTAAATCTTGAGCCACTGCATGCTAAATGACAAAAATTACAGAAACATATTGACGCAGTGATGCAATAACTTATCACATTCAGTAAAGGGATAAAAAAAATGATGCACTTGGGTAATCAAGTGATGCAGCTAAGGTTGCTTAGTTTCATACCCTTAGATAGTAAGAAACGATAAGTTAGACACCTTGCTTGTCCTTCATTACTAACTTCAACTGCTTATAAACTTAGAGGTTATTGTCAATATTGAGAAGATATAGCGTGATAGTAAGCACAAAGGCATAGAAGCAACATAACCAAGGGTGTGTTTGGTTAGATGATATAAAGAGAAAGAGAATGTAAAATGTGGATAAATAGAATAAAAAAGGACTTTGTGTCCTTACTTTTAAAAATGTGATTTGATGGATAAAATAGTAATTTGATGAATAAAATAATTATTATAAGGACATAATAAATATTATACAAATTATATAAAAGATGTACAATAAAAATTTTTATTGCCAATCATGCAGTAACCACTTTTGACTTTATTTTTAGGGACTAAAAAAATTACATAAGATATCTAAAAATTGTAACTAAAAACACAGTTAAAACTTTAAAGTATACATTTTTTCTCACAAGTAAAAATTTTATCCTCCCAATTACAATTTTCAAATACCCTATATCATTCTTTTAATCCCTTACTAAAAAAAAAGGCCTTGAAACTGGTTTATCAATTACTGCAGTCGATCCGGGTTTTATAACCAAGGATACACAACTTAGAAGCAGATATGCTACATTGAAGTTAGAGGCAAAGACTTCCAACATTAAACCCTGAGATTCGTTGAACAACTACAGCAGACAACGGTGAAAGGAAACACAGTTAACTTTTCCTTCGTACTCCTATAAGAATTGGTTTCATTTTTACATTGAACCCCTACTGTTGCCTCTATTTCTTTCCCTTCTTCGTTATTATTAAGGCAATGGAAACAAATAACCCTAATTTTTTAACAGGTCTAAACCTTCACTCATCAAGCAACTTTTTCCGTATTCTCCATTCATGAACAAAGATTCATTACACATGCAAACAAAATAGGCGCATTGAAAAAACGTCAAAGAGATTTCTAATGCTGTGACAAACAAAAACCCAAATTAGATTCAGGTACACATGACCCAAAAAAGAACTTACCCCCAGTATATGAGTCCAAGCTCAAAATTTCAACGCTTTTAAGTTCAACAGTTACCCAATTAGAATCCCCATGTTAATGACCAACACCCATTTTGAATATTGAACGATCAATGTTTCAGAACAAGTGAGAAGTGCCCAACGGTGCGCGTATGCGTGTGCGTGTGCGTGTTTCTGTGTCAGTTTCTGTTTCAGAGGAAGAAGAAATTGAAGTACTCAGGGTACAAGAAGATGACGAGGAGAATTACCGGAGGAGGAGAGCGTCGATCTGAAATCACCGAAGCATCCACAACCTAAGGTTTGATAGCGTCACCGATCCTTTTATGTTTTCACTCTCACGGTTTCGCCTTCCGGTCTTCACGACAAAACAGCACAGTGCACGGGGCTTTTTGACTGTAACATGTAAAAGATAAAAACAATTATCTTCAATCTTCAACCGCCGAAATGATTTTTCCAATTGCTTAATATTTTATTTTTAATTTTTTTTTTATGGACCGTGGCATTCTTTCTATTGTGACCCATAAAAAAAATTTTTATTTAATGACCCACGTTTGAGCCAAATGGGTGGCGGCATATGTAAAGCCGTGACCCATTTGACTTTCTTAATTTTTTTGATAAAATGTAAATGTGTCACGGTAAATTGTGTGCTGGATCCATTTATTTTTTTATTTGTTTTTTAATTTTTATTTTACATATTTTTATATATATTTTTTCAATTTATTTAAAA
The DNA here is from genome assembly GCA_026724425.1 of Erythrophleum ivorense. Taxonomy (NCBI): domain Eukaryota; kingdom Viridiplantae; phylum Streptophyta; class Magnoliopsida; order Fabales; family Fabaceae; genus Erythrophleum; species Erythrophleum ivorense. Next base: position 50,190,674 of record JAIUCV010000009.1, read on the forward strand.
AAAATAAGTTTAAATTTTATAAAAAAAATTAGTATAATTTAACGTTTTAATAAAATTAAGTGTAAAATAAAATTTAAAAAATATAAATTTTTTTGTAACATTTATATTTTTATTAAAAGAAAATTAATCAAAGAATAATATAAAAGTATGATAATATATAATATTATAAAGGATTAAAAATTTAGGAGGAGGACATTATAAAGGATTATATAATATAATAAAGTATAATATAATATATTTTATGAACTAAATATTATATTTTTTATATTATATGAAATATATAAATTACATTGTGTTTTTATATATAATATATATTTTAATTGTTAATATAAAATATTAAGATATAATTAATAATAATACATTTATAAATATTAGTTTTATTGATAAGATTATATATTGAATTATAATTTAATCCTTTGCAAGTGATTTGTGTTAAAAAAAAATATTTTACCTCATTAAAAATCTTATAGAAAAAACTTATTAAGGTTTTTTTTTGTTGCAAATCACTTTTATCTTATAATTTAATTCTTTTTAAGTGGGTTGCATTAAAAAAAAATATTGTGTCATTAATTATGTTGATAGACAAATTTTTTTGTTGCAAATCACTTTTAAAAAAAAGGTTGAAAAAATATTAAGTATATCAAGCAATAATTTTTACAGATCAGTATTAAGGTTTTTAATTTTTAAAACTTAAGTGATTGTGTAAAGAAGCCAAGTAGCAAATGTAAAGAAAAATATATGAAAATGAAATAAAATTTACAAGTATACAAAAAGAAGGTATAAATATTAAAATGAAAAAAAAATTACCATTTTAACTAATATGTCTTCTAGTCCGGTAGCGGGGTCTTCTTCACAACCACTGGGAACGACGCTACAGTGGCTCTTCTTCTCCTCTTTCATCAAATGATCCATTATTGAAATTATGAGTTTGCAAAGAGGATTGAATAGGTGGAGTTGGTTGATTATGGGTGAAAATCCCTTTTTGGAAAGATGATCCCCACTATTAAGAAAATGTACCAACATATTTTGTACTGAATATAAATAAATTAAAAAATAGAGTGGCAAAAGAGACACCACTAGCTTGGATAATTTGAGGTGGTAGGGTAGAAAAGAACAATTGAAGAGCTGATGATGTGAATAAAGACAAACCAATATCGACAAAATATGTGAATGATGCACTGGAAGCAAAAAAAGAATGACCAGTACCACCAAATTTTTAAAAAGATCCATTGGGTGCAAAAGAAGAAGGATCAATACTTGTATAGTCAGCGAACGATGCAAAAGTAGAAGGACTTGAACCTTCAGTATTTTCGTGGATAAACGCTAGTATGTAATAGGATGATAGGGCATTTGTCTAACATCCACTACCATATATAATATCTATTAATGGCTCTTTAGTAGATATAAAATCGTGTCTCCGCTTTTTTGGGCAAACCTCTGGCTCTAGTGGCCTCTGCAGATAAGGAGCAGGTGAAACAGGTTGAGAGACCATCATCTCCCGATGTTCACCTAGAGCCTGTAGTATCGTCCTAATATCTTCACTCATCCTCTTCCTAAATCCCGCATAATCAAGTATTTGAGGGTCGGTAATGGCAAGCCTATACAAGTCATCTAATATATTGGCCTGTAAAAAAAAAGATTAGTAATCATATGGTTGGATGAAGTATAGAAATATACAGAAGAAAATTAAATGTAAGCATAAAAAATCTTATCACAAAACCTTGCAAGCTACTCTCTTGATGGATTTATCATTGTATATGTTGCCAATACCGACGCATGTAATCAAAGAAGCAATCTAAGGAATATGCCTCCATATTTGCTTGGGCAACAACATGTTGCCATGCATTCCATACCATAATTAATACAATGTATTAGCAATGCCAATCTTTATGTATTTTTCCTCTCAACTGAAAGGTATGAAAAGACTCAATATTGAACAACATCTGGATGCTGTTGTTGACTGAATTGGTGGAGGACACAGTCTGCATGATGAAATTCAACGAGCCAAAAGCAAATAATAAGAACAGATGCACGCCATATATATGAATCCACGTGACAATAGTCTGGATGATCCTATAATGATGAAGACATGGGCCATTATATTTTGTTATTTTTCAATGCCTGTCCCTTTTATCTCGGCTTGCTCTAACTCTCCAATTATATCGACCACTATATTTTAGACAATGATATTTTTCGTACTTTTTTTATGAGTAATGCACCTTAAAATTGTGGTGTTTGTAAACAGAATATATTTTTACTGCATAGGGCATAAAATGTTTATCTTGGAATCTCATACCAATATATAACTCTTGCCTATTGTTCAAGTCAATGTTTTCAGTCATCCTAGGGATCTCAATAGAATTTTCATCATCCAAGCTAATCTGTGAAAGTATGGCATATGTTAGGTCCACATACTAAACTAATGGAGTGACCCCTGTCTCTTCAACATCGTCTCTTTCAGAATTATCGTCTCATGGTCATTGACACTAGGCAGAGCATCATATTCATTTTCTTTTTCAAAATCATCCATGATATCTTCTGCGTCATTTAAGGGCGATGGAGAACTCACATTGAAAATAAGTTAATGCCACGAGATTGGTTGACATGTAAAGTCAATGACAGGCTGAGAAACAAAATGGCCTATATCTGCCATGTAATAGTTAAATTGTGAGGCATAATTATTCGTACTTTAAAACTGACTAGTGGACGAGAGGGATAGTGGTGCATGAACCTTAATTTGAGCCACATTCAAATTAATGCCAGTAGTTGATAGATGCGCGTATATATTTTATGCACCCTATTGGTTTGGAAATTTCTAATTGGTTTCCCACATAATTTAGATATTAAAATCATCATCTAGAGTACACGCTAAGTACTTTGTGGATTATAGGAATAAGGGTATCTATATACCAACTTAAACACAAATTGATTTAAAGTCAATCGTAACTTTTTCCCCCACCACTTTTTTCAACCCATTAAGAGTAATATTTGCGTCAATTCTTAATATTTTTTGTCTATCACATATAAATGTTGCACTTTTTTCACTGTCATAAATTTTTCTATTTGTATAGATGTAAATGATTTCCTTTCTCAAACTCATAATGATTCATATCATAGAATTGGTTTAATAGCACATAAAAAAAAAAACCATTAACAACATTTAGTTATATAGTTTTATTGAACTACATACAACAATATTAAACTACATAGAATAATATTTATTTTGCTTATATATATAACACTATATTTATTTGTATGTAATATGTACTTATAAAAATTTATGTTATACACATTATATATATATGTATGTATGTATATATATAAATAAATTTTTACATAGTTTCTAATAAAAATATATATGTAAATTTATTGTCATTTATTTTTATATATACATTAACTTCCATATCATTTACATTTGTTTAAATTATTTTTTTCTTGCTTTCTTAATTTTCTTGTCATTTATTCACAACTAAATATATATTTTTTAATTTCAACTCACATGTATTAAAATACATACAACAATATTTATTTTACTTATATATATATATATGACAGTATATTTATTTTTATATAATATATTTTTATGAAAATTTATGTTGTCCACACTTTATAAATATCATTATAAATATATATATTTATATATATAAATGAATTTTAACATAATTCCTCAATAAAAATATATACATAAATATATTTTCCTTTATTTCTTTTACATATGTATTGCATATCATTTACATTTTTTTAAATTGTGTAAATTTATTTTCATTTATTTTTATATATAAATTAACTTCCATATCATCTATACAACAACAATAATAACAAAGTTTTTTTTCACTAAGTGGGGTCAACTATATGGATCAATCGACGCCATAAAATCCTATTGTAAATCATATTTTTAGACAAACCATTTAAATTTAAATCTTTCTTAATAGCTATTCCTATAATTTTTTTTGTCTTCCTCTACCTCTAACTATTGGACTACTTTTCATTTGATTTACTCTCATAACTGGAGTTTTTATAGGTCTCCTTCACACGTGCCTAAATCATCTAAGTTGTAATTTTACCATCTTTTCTACAATAGGTATGACCTATACTTTCTTTCTATTGCATTCATTTCTAATTCTATCTTGTTTGGTGTGTCTACTCATCCAACGCACCATTTTTATCTCTGCAATATTTAGCTTATTCTCTTGTTGACTTTTTATTCCCAACATTTAGTTTCATACAACATTGCAGGCCTAATAGTTGTACGTTAGAATTTACCTTTAAATTTGAGTGATACTCTTCTATCACAAATAATGCCCGAAGCACTCCTCAATTTTATCCACCCTGCTTGAATCCTATATTTTACATCTTCGTCTATTTCTCTGTCATACTATATGATTGACCCAAGATATTTAAACTGTGTAACTTATGATATAGTATGCTTTCCAATTTTCACTTTTGCACTAGAACTAATGTGTTTTTTACTAAACTTATATTCCATATACTCCGTCTTACTTTTATTTAAACAAAATCTATATGCTTCCAAAATTAGTTTTCATTCCTCTGATTTCTCATTCATTTCTTCTATTGATTCTCTAACTAGAACTATGTCATCTGAAAAAAATCATGCATTGTGGTACCAGATCTTGGATATGTTCAGTGAGTACATTAAAGACTAAAGTAAAGAGATAAGGATTTAAAGTTAATCCCTGATGTAGACCAATAATTATCAAAATTTTTTTTTATAAATTCATCTTTTATTATAACCCTAGTTGTAACCCTATCATACATATCCTAAATTGTTCAAATGTAAGTCATACAAACTTCTTTTTTTTTTCAGAACCTTTTATAAAATCTCTCTTGGCACCCTATCATATACTTTATCCAAATCGATGAATATCATATGTAAATCTTTTTTATTCCTTCAATATCTCTTCATCAATTTTCGCAACAAATATGTTGCTTTCATGATTGACCTTCACGGTATAAAACTAAATTGATTCTCAGTAATTTGAGTCTCTTGTCTTAATTTTCGCTCAATTACCCTTTCCTACAATTTCATAGTGTGACTCATGAGTTTAATTCCTCTATAATTAACTTCCATATCATCTATATTTTTCTATATTAATTTTTAATATATTCATAGTTTTTTTGTCATTTATTCACAAATAAATATTGTTTTTATATTTTAACTTACATTTATGAAACTACATACAAAAATATTTATACATGTCTATTTATATATATATATATATACATTAAAATTTATGTTATATACATTTTATAAATATCATTATAAGTATATATATGAATGAATTTTTACATAGTACCTCAATAACATATTTACGTAAATATATTTATTTTTATTTATTTCTGATATATATATATATTACATATCATCTATAATTTTTTAAATTTCATAAATTTATTTTCATTGATTTATATATATAAATTAACTTCTATATCATCTATATTTTTTAAATGTATTTTTTTTTCTTATCTAGTTTTTTTGTCATTTATTCACAAATATTTTTTTTTTTATATTTCAACTTATATTTATTTATTTTTATACATTTTTCCTTATTCCTATTACATATTATACATTATATAGTTTTAAATATATATATATATATATATATATAATTATTGTTTTATTAAGTTTGAATATCAACAAGTTAACAAAAAGTTATATTTTTCAATTTAAAAAAATATAAATATAACTTATCCTCAAAACAACAAAATAACGTAGTAAACCAAATACTAAATAATCACAAATATATATGTTTAAATTATTCTTTTTTAACTAAATGCCAGCAAATAAACAATATAAACTCAGGACATTAATTATATAAATATGATGATTATACATTATCCTAAAATTTATTTTTTATCTCTACAAAAATATTAACCAACCAACAATATCGACTTGACTTTTTTATTCCATTGAACCACAGAATGATTTTTTTTCTTAAATATACAAAAAAATATCAAATATAAAAAATGTAAACTAAATATATGAAAGTCTAAATATATTTACAAATATGAAAATATAAATTACAAATTAAACAACAAAAATCTATACTTTTTTCTCAATAACTTATATTCAAATAAATATATGAAAGTAATAAATATTTTTTTTATTTTAGAATACTTTAAATTAATATTCATACCTAAAAATAGTAAATAATTTTATAACACTGATGATATAAAACCCTAATGGTTTCAAATATGCTTTTTCACTTGTTAAGATGTATAATAAGAGTGTTTCAGAGAGAATATTAAAAAAAAAACTTGTAAACTGATAGAACAAGAGACGCTTGGCTAATGCAAATATATATATATATATATATATATGTAATAAAGGCAGCAAAGTATAAGGAAGGTAAAAACTGAAAATGAAGAACGAGAGAGGCAGTTTTATAATATAGAAGGAAAAAAAAAGAGTGAAGGGAGTGAAGAAGCAATAAGAAAAGAGGAGGAGGGACTGCAGGCTTAATAAGAAAGGGGGAAAGGGATTGCAACCTTAATTAAGGCTGCAGCATATTGGCTGCAGCTTTGGGGTCACGGGTCCGTGATTCTTGTCCTTTAAAAAAAATGTTTATTATTTTTTTAATTAAGAGGGTCACGGTATCAGAAATACTGTGACCCTCATAATTAAAAAAAAAAGATGTTGCGACCCTTTAAATAAAAAAGATTTAAGTATTTATGAAAATTGTTTTGGCAACCCAGTTTGTAGGTTATTTCTTTTTTTTTTTTTTATGTATTAGAGTCAAAAAGCCCGGTGCACAGAGAGCAGACCAAATTCAGGAACATAAAAAAATATTAGCTTTAAATGTAATTTTTTAAATATTTTTATTAGATTTTTTTAGTTAAAAAATTATAAGGTGTGTTAATAATAATGTAATAAATATATAATTTAATTAGATAATTATATAATAATTTATAAAATTATAATTTTATTATATTATTAAAAATATTATTTATTATTATAATTTAATTAAAAATTTTAATAATAAAAATATAATAAATTACATTTAAATTTTTTATTCTCTTATTTTTCTTCCCTTTCTATTTGGATTAATGCTTTTGAAAATTCAGAAATTTTGATCAAGTTTCAAATACAAAAGACAAATTATTACCCTTTGAAATTAGTGTTGAGCACAGTAGCTTTTTATTTATTTTCAATAATTATAATAACATAACAAATTTTTATATAATTATTATATTATATAAATTATTATTTTATCATAAAAACTGTGTTAGTAACTTTTTAATATGGAAGTGGGTAATCCATAAAAAATTATAGTTGTGGTTGTGAATATTATATTATAAAGTAATTTTTAAATAAAATAATTACTATAAACACGAAATAAAAAAATAAATAAAAAGTAAAAAAATAGAGCCAGCGATGGCATGTTAGTATTCCTCTAGTTAATTTGCATGAAGAGTCATATCACACTAGTACGGCCCTGCATCAATTTTTTCCCTGTGGGTCCCACAAAGGAAAAGGAAAATAAAAAAATAGCGAATTCCACAGAGAAAAAGAGGGGGAAAAAACAATGCTAATTCCAAATTTATATATATAAAGATGATTTAATTTATTCATATCCTTTGGAAATTAATTTTAATTCAAAAGATTGGCTTAGTGGTAGAAACGAGCCAGCGACATTGTACTGTGATAGGTTCAAATTCCGAGTTTGTCAATCTCTTGAGGCTAAGTAGCAACTAAAAAGGAAAAATAAAATCTTATGTTCACTTCAATGGAGTGGAATGACTTTATATAATGCTATCAAAACTTAACAGGTAGAAGATTCTTCTGTAAATGTTAATGACCTATAAAGCAATTAGTCAATTAGATGGTAATACAAAGTACATTTCTTGCATTACGATTCCTTCTTTCCTAAGGAGACATTTGTTTTTGTCACCTCTTTGCAATGTTTTATCATATTTATCTTGAGTTTTAAATATATAGCATCAGCACACCAATGTCTAAAATGTCTAGATGTTACAATCAAACTTAGTTGAAAACTGTGTTAAGAAAAAATAAATAAAATTTAGTAAAATATTGACAAATAATAATGAATCTTTTCCATAAAATGCTGATCTATACTTAAGAATCAGGTCTGTCAGACAACCTTTACATCATCCTAGGACTCAACAGTGACTGGTCGTCAGTTTAACAAACTTGCAGCAACTTTAGACTATAACTAAGCAAAGTAATAATCAATCTAACCGCAATGGTGAGGATATAAGGGATCATTGTGAGTTAGTTCAAGTCATATACGTTCATTGCCTCGATTAACAGAAAACACTGGAAGGCCCACAGCTGAAGATCCATCAAAGTGAATCTCCCCAAATTTATCAATGACCCCTGCACTTTCCTTGAAAATTATTTCCTTGTTTTCCATCTTAGCCTGTTCAACCTTCTCCTTGGTCATCACGCTGACATTGCCAACTGCATTTGCAATAGTAGTATAGGCACTTGACATCCACGAAGCTCCGGTTAACAAGTAAGGATTGCTCATGATAGCAGACCGAGCACCACTCATTTTCTGCTCCGCAACAGCATAAGCAGATTTGGTCATTTCAGAGACCTGAAATTTTTCATCCATCTCTCTCACCATTTCATTGAATATAGCTGTTCCAATGCTTAGTTTATCACTTAAACCCATTTTATGATCAATGGATGCTACTGTGGCAGAAGCATTTGAGGTCAAGTGATGACGTTCATCAAAGGATTTTGCCCTGTTGATTGCATCCTTTCCTAGAATGAAACCCTTGGCAAGCATGGTACTCACCACATCTTCAGCCTTCTTAACTGCCGCAGGAGTTGGTTTTTTCTCCTGAGGGGAGCAGCGTACATCAGAAACTTTGTTATGAAAGAATACTAAGAAATTAAAAGTACTACTTGTGGAAAAGGGGCATGAGGGGAAGAAAAAACTTATATCCACCTGTGGAGATTCTCCATCCATCTAGATCCAACTAAAGATCTGAAGATTTCCCTCAGATCTGGCCAGTCACAAAAAGTTGAATATATTCGAGCAACTGAATACTGATGAGTACCTCATCCACCATATAGCCGTTTAATTTGTAATCTAACTCAATATAGCGATTTTTTCTAAATGGGCCATAACTAGATCATTACCTGAATACACCCTGGTAATTTGGTTTATTCACTATATAATCTCAAGTTCAAGCTGATTTAGCGCCATCATCTTCTTGAAAATACAAAGAAAAAATAACAGAAACCTTCATCTTATTGACATTATGACATAGACAATGAACACTGCAGGACTTGGCTCATCAAAACTGTTAAGTTGCACATAAGTTTCCAAAGTCATCAACAAGAAGTAAATCTCGTAAATCGTTACTTATCATATTCATACCCCTAGTTATTTTAAGCACCCTATAAATTCAGTATCGGTAGGGAAGCAATATGTTTCAAATCTGAAACTAAGGGGTCAAGAAATAACAATTAATTTTGTAAGAAATATAGAACGCATGAACATTGCAGAGTTACTTCAACACAAAAACTTTGGGAAGAGGAAACAAACAAGTTGAGCTAAGTGAATATCTTTAGCATACTCAACTGCACATAGATGTATAAAGAATGGTACAATGATGCATGACGATCCTCAATTACATGTAAGATACATGAAAAAATTTGGATTAATGATCTGGGACTCACTGGGCTTGATGGAAGAGCTTCAGGGGGCAGCAGGTAGTTCTCAACAGGTGTGATGGTGATAGAGTGATCACCTATATTGGCTCCCTATATAACATAAAATTAAGTGTATATGATTTCTAAAAAGTATTGACTTGAAAGGAAAATTAGTGTACATTGGTACAAACGCATCTAATCATCATGAAATGTACAGGTGTTGTTTTCAATTCAGCACTAGTATGCATATAAATATACCGTCAATAGCACTGCTGTGTCTGCTCCCTGTGAATCCTTAAAGGTAACATATGAAACCTGAGTGCTCTCACTTTCCCTATGGAATTACAACCAAAGATATTGAGGATGACTTTTTGCATATAAAAATAATCATAAAAATGCAACCAATCTGACCTTAGCATCTCAATATATTGAATTTCACCCGGAAATGAAAAGAATTCTCTAATATCCTTCTCAGAAGTAGCCAGTGATATGTTGCTAACCTTAACTGTTCTTACCTGTAAGAAATAAGAGATGAATCAACTTCAACACTTCTCCATCAAGGGATAACTGAAATCAGATAAGCTCCTCAACAATTGGCATTAATTTAAATACCATCACATGGCACATAGAATTGGTTTTGAGGATGAACTTTGAACATTAATCCAAAAGTAACGAAGATTGTAATCAAAACCAGCAGACACAGTTTGTCAATCAAACTGAAACAGAACTTAGACCTGTTGAGCCAGTTTGAGTCCCCCATGCAAAGATGCATTTAGATGCTCTTGTAAATGTGGCATCTATCTATCACTAGTTTTCAAATGCTGCTCCTACTAATGGTGCAGGCTTTATAATGGCATGCAGGTCTACATTGTTGTGTACAGGAATCCATACAGAAAACATGATATTGATCCTAGATCATGTATTCTACCATCATAATGCTAACCCGTGTAATTAAATTATAATTAAATTATGTATAAATTTCTTTCTCACATCTGAAACATGGATTGTCCAATTTGGTGCCTGTTGATCCGTATGGTTCACGAAGGCCTGCACGTAAAATGCTAAATTAGGTATTTCTACATTACCACATCAAACTGTTCATGAATAAATCATTATGTTTCTTGTTCATCATAGATTAACATATCAATAAATTAGTTTGACATAAGATTGTTTACATATAGCAATCCCCCCTAATTGATTTAAGGTTTAAGGCAATTTCATACCAGTTTCACTCTTCATAAATGCATATATATCATGTAGGGGCTGATGATTTCAGCAAATCAGCCTGCGAAGGCTTATCTTTATTTATTGTCAACTATGAAACTATAGTGTCATCATAGTGAAATAAAATGTGTCACGTCAGTGACTGGAAGAAGACTGAGACTACCTCTGTAACAAACTTCATGCATGTGTTTTAGCACTTACCGATGACCAAACAAAAAATATGAGCTCTAAGCTCTGAATGAAAATGTTAGGATTAAGCAATTACTATTAAACCAAAAGTTATAGCTATTAATTATGGCACTTACCACTAGATCAAAAGTTATAACTATTACTTTTATTTCTTTATAGAGGCAATCCAGAACCACATATCTACAGGTGCTGTAGGCAGCATGAGGGGCATCGTATGCACACTTGGCGCACCAACAGGCTGGGCTGTTAAGCACCAATGCATGCCCATACGTGCAGCGAGTCCATAGGGTGATCGCTGGCCCCCAACAAGGCCAACAGAAAATAATCCGAGCAAATGAAATAATACAGATTACTCTATTGTTCTAAAATTTACTTATAGATCTTGCTCAAGCATCACGTTTTTTTACCACTTGTATTTTTTCACTAACTTCAAACTATCAAGCCTCTAATTTGCAACATGAAATACTCAAGAAAATCAATAGAAATTTTGAGCTGCAATAAAATAACTACCATTTCGAAAAGAGCACTTGTAACTATAACATCTAAATCAGTTGGGGTTATATATCACCATTTATAATTTAAAAAAGGTTAATTAGAAAAGAATTGTAATGTAAAATTCTCATTCGACGATAAATTATCTAGAATAAAGTGAAATTCCTCAGAGTCCAAGCAGAACCTAAAAAACGAGGCATAAACAAACAAGAAGAACATAATAGGGGAAACCCATAGGGAATTTGGGAACGAACACAAAGTTCACGGGACAATGCGTACTTGCACTTAGAAATTCACAGGAACTATCACCAAAAATAGCAAGAAGAATGTGCGACGAACTCAGCGGATCTAAGCAAAAGAACGTGGAAATCTGAAAACTCACCGTCATTTCGGGATCATACAATGTTTTGCCAGAACCAAGGGCGACAATGGCGGGCAAGAAGCACAGAGAGAAAATGGAAACGTTGATGAGGATGAAGATGGTAGTTTTGAAGTGAATCAAATGACGAGGGCAGTTCGGTAATTTGAGAGCAACGGTATAGGGATGGCTTTTTGCCAACAAGAATTCGCGCGGTGTGACATTATTGCTATTGGTCCATCATCCAATGGATACATGTGTTTTTTTTTTCCACTCTCTCTCTCTCTCTCACGCTTAACTTTTTGATTATTTGAATAAATTATTTTAATTTGAGTCATTGAAATGATATGGAGATTTAACATTATATATATTTTTTCTCCTAAAAATATTATGAAAAATAAAAAAGATCGGCCAGATTGAATCAAAATAAATTTACGCACATAGTTTTTTTTTTCTTACATTTCATTTCTTTATGAACTGGAAATCAAAAGTGAAAAACACCCTTGGGAGTAGGGATCGCATAAGTAATGTACAAAACAACATATTTAAAATTTAATTTTAAATTAATATTTTGATTACTTAATTATATTTAAAATTTTAGATTATTTTTTATATTGGAAACGTGTTAAAATGATTTATTATATTTTATTTTATTCTATAAATGTCTTAAATTATGATATTCATTAACCTTGTTATTACTGAGATAACATTAATTGTAATGATTGATGAGACGTGTCTCTTGTGATTGTAAACCTTAATTGTCCAATTTCTTAGAACCTTGGATTACACATTAAAGCAAAGCATTTTGAGAAAGAAAAAAAAGTTATAAAAAGAAGTAATAGAAAAACTAACAAAACCTATTCTGACAAATGATGTTATCTTTACAACAATTAAAGTGATGGACTTGATGATTTACGAAACTTATAGCATGAAATAAAAAGGGATTATTTTGGCATATTTTAAATTTAAGGAATCAAATTAAAATTAAAAATAAAATTATTCAACCAAAATACTAATTTAACATACAAATTAAGAGCAATGTCACCTTATTCTTTTTATAAAAAGAAACAAAACCTTATAAGTAGTCATCAAATTCTTGATATGGACTTCATCTTATTTTCAAAGAGAGAAGCCTTGAGCTATGCTCTCCATAATTTTAGTTAATGTGTTTATCCATGTATGGCTCTTGATTGATTTTTTTTTTCTCTTTACAGGCTTGTTTTTTTAATAATTATAGTTTTATCACAAAATAATTACAATTAGAAATATAATCATGCTAGGGGTGTTTTATAAGCCCAATATTCTTATAGGTCAAATACAAGTTAATTTATATTATCAAGACCACATTATTAAAGTAATTCCATTTAACTCTAAGAAAGCTAACAAAAAGTTGCATAAATCTCTAGATATAAACAAAAAATGAGGCTCAACTTAGACATAATTTGTTATTTTTCCAAATATAAAAGAAATGACCAATATCTGCTACATTATAAGTAATACATCATCTTCTTCTTGGACTAAGTTTTCTCATCTTTATTTAGCCATATCCCCAATATCAACATTTGGCCTGATAAAGAGATGAGAATAGACCACTATTCATTGGTTATTTTAGGAGCTTATCATTAAAGAGAGAGAGAGAGAGAGAGAGAGAGAGACACTCTAGTTACCAAAAATACACCAACTACTTAAAATCAAAGTTTAAATATGCACTTCTTTTAAGCCTACTCGGCCCATAAGTTAGCTAATGGATTTGAAGACAAATGTCATGAGAATCTTACAAATCCAATATTCTCATAAAACTAAAATGGGTTAGTTTATATCATCAAAACTTACATTGCTAAAATAATCCATGTAAACTAAGGCAAGTAACCATTATTGGCATGTATTCCTAAGTATAAAAGGAAAATAAGATTCAATTCACACAAAATTCATTTTGCTGCTAAATATATTATTGTATATTGGCAGTTATATTTATCACATCATAGGCAATACATTATTTCTTTACTAGATTAAGCTTCTTCATTTTTATTTGGCTATATCTCCAATACCACTAAGTTATTACATTTTAATAAATAATTATTTTTACAATAAATTTAGTATGACTAAAATTTTGAATATAAAAATTTATTTCATGACTAAATTAGTTTTAAATGTATATAATAAACTAATTCTTAATAAAAAAATGTTATATAAAACACTAATAATATATTGAAGAGAAAAAAAATACAGCTTTCTTTTTAGGTCAATTGTCAAGAGCTTTTTAAACTTTTAAAACTATAAAATAGTTTTATCAATGAAGATAAATAATAATTTGCCACATCAATTATTAAAAGAAAAAAGTGTTGCACAGTCAATATCATTAAGAGAAAAATAAAAAGAAATTATATTATAATATGTGAAAGTTAAAGAACTTCTTTTTTATTTTCAAATTTAAAAAGTTATTTGCAAATAATATAATTTTCCCTCTATATATAAATGTGGTTATTTAATAATAATAATAATTTAAATATAAATTTAAAAATGAAAAAAATAATAGATAGATGCCAAAAGTAATTATTAATTAGTGATATTTACCGGGCATTATTCGTGAATAGACTAGAGTGCCGCATAAATAACGGTAAATAATTTCCAAAAAAGAAAACGGTGCCAAAGCATAAAGAAAAGAACAACAACTCCGAAATTCTCGGTCAAATTGGCGGGAAATGGTTCGCGATAACGCCGCGTTTAAGGTTCTCAATTTTCTACGGTGGGTCCCACGATATATTCAGTACCATTGGCCAAAAGGATTCTAAAACAATGACACCGTACGACGGCCGTCCAATCCAACGGTAGAGATACCCTCACCCTTCCCGCCGATAGTAGGCCATCTCTGCTGACTAAACGCATACACTGTTCTGTAAAAGGGATTTGTTTCCATTTTCAAATCTTTTTTTGGTTTTCTAATAATTGCATTTCTCTTTATATTGCTAATCAATCTACCCAATATTTCTTTCCATATGCTTCACTTTTTTCTCCCCTTTAAACCTCTCACTACACACTAGAGGGTTCTCTATTTTGAGCTTCAACAAGAACCCGCCGCCTCTATTGCTACTGTGAAATCAATCTCAAACCCAAGAGATGGTAAGAGCACGAAGAATTCTTTCTTCTTAGATTTGAATTATTAATGGGTTCTTAACTGTTTTGTATTTTTTTCTTAATCTTAATTCTGTGTATTTGATTGCAATTCCATGTTTTGAGCCTTTTGACTGGATTATGTATATGATTCTTGAATATGCTATTACTATTAGTCAATTGCGCTCCTTGGAGTAATTTTTCTGTTACCAATTTAGTTTCAGTCAAGAGGAATGAATATGAATTTCGCAGATTTGAGTTTATAGGTTGTCTTGAATATGGTTTAAACTGAGGTAGTGTGTGTAAACAAACTTCTTGAAAATTAATCTGCTGGTGATTTGATGAGGAAGATGGCTTGTTATTGAAATTTTTATCCTTGATTTTTGAACTGTATTGTGCCTTGGATTTTTTAGAAGGGTTTGTGAATTCTTTTAGGGCAAATGGTTTAATTTTGCAGGTGGGACAGGCTCTATTACCTGAGGAAAAGAAAAGTACAGAGTGGCTTAGAACTCTTTTGCATTGCAGCTTTGGCCATTGTGATGATCATCAACACCTTCGGTATAATGAGAAGAATGTTTTCTGTATAGACTGTAAACTTAGCTTGTGCAGGCATTGCAAGGAAGCTCATATCCTCCATAGAAGGTTTCAGATATACAAATATGTTTACCAGGATGTTGTTCGCCATTCAGACTTGCAGAAGTTTTTTGACTGCTCAAAAATTCAGGTTTCACTCCTATTTAACACAAGATAGTGTTGAATTCATTATTAGAATAATTGATTTTGTACTTGTCTAACTTAAACAAATCTTCATTTCGCCTTCTTTGAGATGATATTTCATACTTGGTTCTTTTTTTCCTCCTATTAGTTCTGGAATTGGGCTTAAGTGTGTCTGTGGATTGGCTGAGACTATATATTAAGTGTGTTGCTTGTGCTACATTGTGTTTTTTTTGTTTGGCTCTGCTAACCATTAATGTTTAGGTAAATCATTTATGAAGTTTTTGTTGTTAAAATTGATAATGTAACTTCAGTATCTCTTCTCCAGCATTCCTAACCATTAATGGTGTGATAAGTTGTTAAATTCAATGAACTAAGTTTGCCAAATGAGCTTACTTCAGAAATCTTTTATCTTTGATTATATTAATTAATAAATGAATTTCTATCTATGAAGCACAAACACTTAAAAGAGGGAGCTATGTCGTCGCGTTTGTGTCAAAGAACTGTAGACAAATTACACCTAGACGCTTTAAATTTTGTTGTATTTGGTGTCCATGCTGAGACTCCTATTGATTTTCTGATTTGGTAATCTATGAAATAAGTTCTCTGATTGATGTTCATTTCTTAGCGAGCACATCTTACTCACTAAGCCTAATTGTCATGGTCATAATAAGCTTTGCATTTGATTTTATGATGAAACTTAATTGAAGATTGACGAACATAATTTCCTTACAATGGTGATCTGATTTGGCAGACCTACATATCAAATAATGAAAAGATCATACATCTCAATCCTCGGCTTTCATCAAAGAGTCCCAAACCAACAAAAAGAGATAAATGTGTTGATGTTAGTCCTGGATCTCAATCCCAGGATACCAAAGTGTCAAACAAATCAAAGTCAGGTGGTACTTGTGAAGAATGTGGAAAACATTTACAAGATGAGCGTAACTGCTTCTGTTCTATATCATGCAAGGTAACAGCAATGCTCTGAAACACTGTCAAATTGTTTTGCTTACTTTCTTTTCTTTAACCTGAATCATTTCTTATTCAAATTATGTGCAATTTCCAGATCTCAGTGCTTTCAGTGGAGCCCAAGTTAGTCAAATCTCCAAAACCAGAAATTTCCGACCATTCTCTGAATGATAATCAGAATTCAGAAACTGAATCATCAATCTCCGAGGCAGAGCCATATGAGAGGGCTGACGTTGTGATTTTAAGAAAGCGCCCAAGAAAAGCCATCCCTCATAGATCTCCTTTCGTTTTGATATCTTAAATTTATGATCACATTTCCCTCTCGTTCTTTCTTTTATAATTTTTTTTTCCATTTTTTTTGAACAAGTTCCCTTGAAACTTTTGAGGGAAACTCAACCCCGCTATTCCCCCATATTGGGATTCAATGTGTTAGTTGGGAGCTTGAGTTTCTCTTGCTATGAAAAAAGCAACTTGCTGAGGGTGTACAGCATAAGGGCAATAGTACAATTGAAATTGATGTTCTTATGTGGAACTTTGAATCTATATAAAATGAATTTCTTGTGAAATTGCAGTTTCTTTCTTCTGTTTAGCACTGTATGTATATGGCTTATAAGTTATATCATTTGGTTGCATTCGTTTCCCTTGTGCCCTAGACAGAGTGCAGGATTTCCAATCTCTGATGGGGTGAAATTTTGAAAATATCTTCATGTTTATTAAATGAGGGTGATTATTGTGGTGTAGTTATTATTATTGTTATTCCAACAATGCTAAATTTTTTTTATCAGTTGTTATTATTCTTAATTATTTTCTAATTGAATTTGATCTTTTAATATTATACATAATTTAGGAATTTATCAAATTATCCTTCTCCTAATCTAATGTGATTTACAATTATCATAATCTCATATCCATTATATTCAATTAAATTTATATATCACAGAGTTATAATATTTATGTCCAATGAAAATTTATTAGAAAAGTTTATCTGTATTTTACTATTTTAATCTTGATTTAATCATATTAAAAATTAACTGTCCCTAACTAAATTATTTTAAGAAGCGTTGATATGGGTAAACGCATTGGATATAGCATATTATGATATATAAGATATGATAATTTTTAAAATTTTAATCTATAGATATGTGATATATATATATATATATATATATATATAAACAAATTAACACATGAAAAAGTAAATAATATTAAAAAAAATTGAGTTTGAAACAAACATTTCAAAAATTAATAATATGTCTATAACAAACTATAAATAAAAATATAAAATGAATTAAAAGTAAAAGTTTCAATTCAAATTAAAAGTTAATTTTCATCTCCATTTATATCACTAAGATATCTTATAAATTTTTGAGTCATTTTGACACGTTTTGAAATATACCAACAAATTTCAAAATGTATTAGACCCAAAAAAAAAAATCAAATACAAATGTTAGAATTCCATACACATATTGAATCAAATACATATCTAATATGGGCACACTCCCTTTTACAGATGAATAAGTACCTTCTAAAGATTACTACCACTAATAATAAACAAGTGTTGCCCCTTTCATTAGTATTAATGAGTGCAATTGTTTTCTATACATTGTGATTTACTTTTCAGATAAAAAATTAATAAGTACTGTATATTGATAAGAGGCTAATTTTTAATAATTGCAGAACGGGGGCTGTTTCCCACAGACAAGAGGCCGCAGCTTTAGTCCATGTTAGGCCTTTGACTGTGGGAGACAGAAATAAGTTGAAAACTCAAAAAGGTCATGAAGAGAATACCAATAACAAAGATTTTGTGTCCCCACAAACTGATTAAAAAGCCAAATCTTGTGGGTGTTGCTGCACATGCACATGCATCTGTGTGGCCCTCCCTACAACTGGACTTCACATACCCACTTGCCCTTTTATAACTGTTTATTCTACTTCACTCCACCCCTCACCCTCAGTACTTATTATTGTATATTTTATGTTTAAAACTTCCAAAAATTTTAGGCAAATAGATGTGGGAAAAGTCTTGAGTGATGATTTCCATTAGAATGTAAGTCAACTTGATCTAAATTTGGAAAATAGAGTTGGTAGGAACCAGTGGAAATATTTATTGAATTCTCATAATATTAAAACCATTAAATATTACAATCATTTATATTTTGATAAAAAGATAATTATTTTTATAAAAAGATAACTTTAACAATAAAAATATATAAAAATTTACATAAATATATATGATGATAATACTTATTTTTCAATACCAGTGTATTTAAAATAAACTCCAATCAATAGATTAAATTAAGTCAAATTGATTTGTGCATTGTTAATAATTATTTTTTTCTCAAAAACTTAAGTAATTAATTTTTCTCAAAAGAAAAATTTATGCATATTTTTTATTGATATATATATATATATATATATATATTGACACATCCATTGCACCATATTTCAATATTACGTTAAAATCGTTTTATCTAAAAGTTTAAGCTGTAAAAATAATTTATGAGTATCTTTTAACATATAATAGATCATTTTAATTAATTTACATTATTTAACCAATTAAGCTCATATTATTTGAGAGAATGACTAATTGGGTTTGGTTCACTTCCATTCAATTGAACCCTTAATTACAAATCATCAAAACACGCAGTGTGGATGGAGGATAGAAATGTGGAGGTGCATACAACAAATGGATGATATCTATTGGTTAAGATTAGGAAACTGTGAACATAGACATGGCATCAAAACATAATGTATGTAATTTTGTCCTTGTCAGGCCCTTTGATTTTCTAATGTTGTCTTTTGAGCTTGGCTTCTGTTCTTTATCATCAGTAGAAATTTGTGGATACAACTTCTTTTTTTCTCTCTATTTTTTTTAAGGCTTTGTGTGGCTGAATGTTAGGCTTTAGTTTTCCAAAAAATATGATATTGAAAAAGGCTGAAGGCTTTGTCGGCGAACCACTTTAAAGTGAAAAGGATTGAGACATGTTCTTTGAGTTTCGGCCACAGTGTTCTGCTTTTTAAACGGTTTTTTTTTTTAAAACCATTTTCTATGCTCGGGAAAAGAAAAATAAAAAAAGCTTCGGCAGTACCCCAGTTAAAGGTCTTCAAGCTAGAGGTTTCGTAAGTTTTTTTTTTTTAATTACCACATTGATATTAAATTATTTTTAACATATGTTTAAATCATATAATTTTTTATTTCAAAAAATTATTATTATTTAAATCAAAACATGTACTATACTGTCTTTATTAAAATAAAATCTAAGTTACAATTATATTTATTTGGACTAAAGTATCCTTGTATATATTATTTATATAATATAATATATTAAATATATACTTGAAAAATATAAATAGAGTCAATTTTTTTAATTTAGAATAAATTAAATTTATAATTTTTAATATAAAATAAATAAAATTTTGAAATATATGATTTATAACAAGTTGTTTTTTAATGAAAAAATAATATTATTTTTAAGGGTATTTTGGTCATAGTTTAATTTTAAGAGGTTTTATATATTTTTATATTAAAAGAAATGATTGTGTAATTTAAACATTTTTCAAAGAAAAATAATTTACCCTGTCTTATAAGGTGTCATGATGTATGGGACTCCAAAATATGACAATTAAACATCGGTCAAGAAAAATATAATTAATATTTATAAGAATTTACAAATGTAAGCATTAAAAAAATTAAGAATATGAGATATGAGCAAAATTGTGGTATCATATTCTTCTAAATAATAGTTTGCTGAATACAAACATTTCGAATGTGTTAATCCCACCTTATTTCATGACTAATCCATATATAGCTGGAATCCTATGAGCCATCTTACTTTACTAATTATATCACTTGGTGCCTATACAAGGGAAGTTTTCAACATACATTGATGTTTGGGGGGGGGGGGGGGGGGGAGTTTGGTTTACTGTCATTTTATATTTTATGATACTAAAAATTATTATAAAAAAAATATAAGTTATATTTTATTAAAGTTACCAAAAGTAAAATAAGTGATATAAGTCATTTATACTTTTTAAATATAATGAATTGAGATATTACAGAAAGATATAATATTTTGAATATTAGTATACCAAACACAAAAAAGTGATAAATGCTAATATAATTAATTTTGGTTACTAAGAAAATACAAACTTATCTTAATTCGATACCATGTTTTCAAACCCTCAATTTAGTATCTATTATTTCCCTTATTCATTTTTTTAATCAACTTAATCCTTACATTCTAATTACATTTGTTAATCCAAATTATTGATGTCGGTTATAAACATATCCATTTATTGATATGTTAGACAATATGAAGTTACACGAGGAAACAAAATAGCCAGCAGGCCAAAGGAGGCACAGGAAAGCCTTTGAGAACGAAAAGAAACAGAAAATGAAGACCGTCGGGTTGGACCCGATCCAGAGTGACGTCCTCTTTCTAACTTATTTTACAGACAACGAAATCAATCATGTTCGTTTATATATATATATATATATATATATGTGTGTGTGTGTGTGTGTGTGGTCTCAAATTTCGTTATAGCAAATTGAGGAGCAAGAAGAAAATTTAACAGGATAAAGAACTTCCAGTGTACACCTTGTTCCTCCCATTATGTCTCCACAAACTCGGATTTAAGCTGTCATATTTGGTTCGGAGACAAAATGCATTTTCAGATGCAGCAGTTATCTTCACATAAGTAGCTTCCATTCTTACTACTCTCAGAACACAATCACATCACTATGTTCTAGATGAGGATCAGAGTAACGAATGAAAAATTGTATTAAGCTTCCAACAGCGACAAAATTCCAGCAGCGACAAAATACAACAGAAACTTCAAAAGAAAGTTGATCATATAGCTTACTTCCGCACACGTACTAAACTCGAGAATAATAAACTCTATCTAAGCCTGCTATGACATCTCAATAATTGATTTACCCCGCAGGAACAATACGGGATATTGAAAATGAGGGATTAGGCAGTGGCTGACGGCTTAGATGCTGCAGAGAGCTTAGATCTCCTCTTAGCCAGGCTCTCACTGCGGCGTTCACGCTGTTCCTTCAACCGGCTGGCAAGCAGCTTTTGATATTCAGCAGCCTCTGCCTTTGCCTTGGCAATTCTCTTCTTCTTGTCTGCAATCCTCGCCCGCTTCCTTTGCAAAGTCAAGGGAGTAACCAACCTCTGAATTTTGGGAGCTTTGCTGACCTTCTTGCCTGCAAAATATAAAACAATATTAATAAACAATATCACTCTCACTAATAAAAATTTTAATTCGTTCTTGTCAAACATCAGATAGACCAAAATAAACACACCAGCTTTGGTTGTAAAGGTTCTGCGATATGTGTTGACATATTTGCGTACATCATCTTCCTTGGAGAGATTAAACAATTTCCTAATCTTTGAAGCCCTTTTTGGTCCTCTCATTCTTGGCTTCTCAATGTCAGTCAATCCTGGAAGATCATTTTCACCTTTCTTCACAATAACCAAGTTAAGGACAGAGAGGTCTGGACTGACAATGCAACCACGGACAGACTTCCTCCTCCTCTCTCCATTCCTTCTGCCATAACCTCGGAAGCAAGGCGTTCCTGTTTAATTAGGAACACCTCGCGTCAACATTTATGCAAAGCAAAAGGAAACTAAAACACAATGATGCAAAAAACATTGACCTCTGTGCAGCAAGAGGCGAACACGGCCAGGAGTCAGCACTCCTTGCTTCATTGGAAAACCCTGTTTGTCACAGCCTCCAGTGATTTTGAAAACATAGCCCTTAAACTCCTGCAAAGGATCAACAAAATAACATATAATCAAACATTGCATTCAATTTCAAAAAGGACAAATTGTAAACAGAAAGATAGAAAATTCTACCTCGCCCAGTGCATCTCCACTGACTTCTTGTGATATCCTCTTGTCCCAAAATGCTCGGCTGCCATGGAATAATGTCTAACCCATGTTACAGCCACATATTATCATTCACAACACAATTCATAGTGCACTAAAAAGCATAGACAATGAGTGAACATATTTCAGGTTTGAAATTAATACAAACCTACCACCTGTTGACAAGCCATGATATGTGAAAAAGGCATGAAAGCTTGTTTCCAGAATTTATTGGGGCAAAAAATAAAAATACCTTCCACCTGACACTATTAATGTGCATTAAATCCCTTATATTCATGTGTAACTGTATATTAATATTTGGCTTCAAGGTGAATTCTTTCAAGAAGTGTTCTTCAAAACTACTAATAAAAGCTAACCAAAAAGCTTGACTGTAGTCTTAAAATGAGGTAGTAAACAGTAGGCCCACAATCTGACAAATAGTTGTTTTTCACAATTAACATATTGTTTTTGGATAAAATAAATAACATATCTGATGATTAACATGTAATAAATAACAGTTTTGGACTTTCACAATGGTATGCACCATTCATACCTAAAACTACAAAGTAAAAACTACCACATATATTTACGTGCATACTAGTGTATCTTCCCATACCTACAACAACAATAATAAATAGGGCAATCTTGCAGCCCAAACATTAGAGGCCGTTCAGTGATTCAGAAATTTGCAAGTCCTTATAAATTTAGTACGAACTCTCATGGTAAGAGCACAAAGGGATGGTACAGTAAGCTTACAAACAGACAAATTAATCTTCTCATAACATACAACACTTTGTTCCAATGAGAATAGTACATCCCATAAACACAAACACTTTTTCAACTAAGAAAAAGTAAACCTTAGACCAATTGAAAATCAAGTTGCTATCTACAAACCACTTCCAAGCACCAACGATCCCGTGTCACCTAATCATCTGCAGCAGCAATAGACACTAGAGTACGGAGGAAGGACAGGCTTGTTGGACTGTTATTGACTGTTATTGTTAAACTGTTCTAAATGAAAATGGCTTCAACCATGAAGATGGATATCTTAAAAATTAAGCCAACACTTTAGTTAGTTAGGTATTTGCTATTAAATTCTTCAATAAAATTATGACACAAGAAAATTTCTAAAAGAGTCATATATGTTATATTATTGTTAAAAAACTTGATAACAAACACCCAATGAGGTTTGTTGATGTTTTGTCTTATTTAAAATAGAGTAACATATATTTGAGAAGTCAATAGCTTGGAGTTACCAGTTTATATTCTTTAGAATATCTTTGTCAACTTATTATAAACCTACCAGATGGAAACAGCACGCACAAAGACATTAACATCCCACCTTTGCGTAGAACAAGAAGCATAATTGAATCAAAAGCAAGAAAACACTCAAAAATGTTTTCACCTACAGTTTAGCATCATCATCAATTTCAAGCTTCTTCTGGCACCCAGTGGTAGGATTGGCAATGTTGAACTGGAGAAGTGAAAGGAGTCTAACATTATAAATCGTATCATATAAAGGGAGGTAAGGTACCCCAGAGATCCACATACCTTCATCTTTTAGGTTGGATGATAAGTAGTGCTTCTGTAGAAGTTCTACTCTCAACCTAAGAAAAGAAGAAAAACAAGTCAATGTGCAGCCGAAAAACCAAATCCCAATTTCTATTCAAATATCTAAAACCAAAACAGAAAGGAAAATTAAAAGGAGCCATTTATTATAGCATAATAAATCAATCTCAAAATGAGTATTATATCTAACATAAGTTGAAGGACCTCTCCCCAGCTCTTGCCCAACTGAAACTTCCCATCACCACACAGTGAAAGCGAGGAAAAACATATCATACAGAATATGTGAAGGGATAAAGAACTTAAAAAAAAAAAAACCTGAAATTATACAGCAGAACCACGATTTAGATACTTAGAAAGCAAACCCACTTTGGAACTCAAATAACTTGCGAAGCTTAGAAATTAGCAAATCGAATATGAAAGAACCAGAAATTCTACTGACATATTGTAAAGACGAAGAAGGAAGGGTATACTTCCAGCGCCCAAGTTTCGGTTTATGTTTCTCAGCGGGCTAGAGAAATTGAAATATAGCCTGAAGCTAGGGCTTTGTCAGGAACAGCATGAGCTGAAAAATACCTGATCGAACGGCTGAGATTGATAAGAAGATAAAAAGATGTGGCCTAAGGTTAAAACTTGGACTCGAGGCCCATAAACTTTCTTATTGGGTTAGCATAAGCCCAAACTGAGAGTTGGTAAAACAGGATATCAGAATTAAGGTATAATTCTTCACATATTTATTATTAGATTCAATAAAATTTTGACATTTGTTAAAAAAAAACTTTTGAAAATTTTAATCATGTGATACTTAATTATAAAAAATTTATTTAATAAAACAAAAAGGAGTTATCCAATCAAAAAAGAAGAAAGTAAGGTGCAAAACAAAGAAGAAAAGATCAAAATAAAAACACAAAAGAAATTGAAAATAGAAGTACAAAATTGGGCTGAAGACCTCAACTTTTAACGTTAATTTCTTTTAGATAAGTTAATTATTTATTGGAGACTAAGAATTAGGCATAATTCCTAAACTATAATCTAATTACAATTTTAATATTTGATTTTTTTAAATACAACACTTTGCTCTCCTAAATTTTAGCAAAAGGTAAAAATGTTATGTATAAATGAAAATTTGAATCAAATCTTCTTTCATAATGAAAGGAATTCTATAGAAAAGGGAGGTAAAAAGAGTGTGTATATCAAATAAGTCTCACCTAACCTGCTCTTTGCCCCCCCCCCTTTTCTCTCTTACACATCCTAAATTGAGATAATCTATTCTGAGAAAATTAACTTATAAAAACCACTTTGAAGGAAAGATAGGCAAATAGATGACGAAAACGTATAACATCATGTGACAAAGAAACTTTTAAATAGTAATTTGTAAAATTTTCACTTTATGTGAAAATTTAAAAAAGGAATCAATTTCAATTTCATTTTAATTGATATGATACCAATATCATTATATCAAACTTGTTTGTCTTTATATGAAAAAGGATTTAAATTTAGTTCATGGCAAATTGGTAATCAAGATTAAAATTATCTAAGACAAACAACTTCTCATATACTCCTTATTATTCCCATTATGTCTCTACACATGCTTAGATTTAAGTTATGGCATATAAATTTGGTTCAGAAACAAGATGCATTTCTAGATGCATCAATTTTCCACACAAGTAGCTTATATTCTTACTTCCATCAACGCACAATCACATCACTAACTTCTAGTTCAGGATCAAAACCATAAGTGAAAAATTGTATCAAGCTTCCAATAGCTATAGAAAAAAAATTTAATAAAAATTTCAAAAGAAAGTTGATTATATATTGTACTTCCACACTATAACTAAATTGGAGAAGAATAAAATCTATTTGTATTAATCTTCCAATAGTTATAAAAACTAACAACAAAATTTCACAAAAAACTTCAAAAGAAAGTTGATCATAGTGTATTTCCACAGGTACTAAACTCACTTTGGCATAATAAACTCTATCTAGGCCTACCATAACATCTCAATAATTGATTTGCCTCGCATGAACAATACAAAATATTAAATGAGGTATTAAGTAGTAGCTAATAGCTTAAATGCAGCAAAGAGCTTAGATCTCCTTTTAGCCAAGCTCTCACTGCATCATTCATGCTATTCCTTCAACTGGCTAGCAAGCATCTTTTGATATTCAGCAGCTTCTACTTTAGCCTTGGCAATTCTCTTCTTCTTGTTTGCAATCCTTGCCTACTTTGCAAAGTCAAGGGAGTAACCAACCTTTGAATTTTGGGAGCTTTGCTAATCTTTTTGCCTGCAAAATATAAAATAATATTAATAAATAATGTCATTCTCACTAATAAAAGTTTAATTTGTTTGTGATCAAACAACAAAAAAACTAAAATAAACACACCAGCTTTAGTTGTAAAGGTTCTATAGTATGTGTTGACATATTTGCATACATCATCCTCCTCGGAGAGATTAAATAATTTCCTAATCTTTGAAGCCCTTTTTGGTCCTCTCATTTGTGGCTTCTCAATGTCAGTCAATCTTGAAAGATCATTCTCATCTTTTTTCACAATATACCAAGTTAAGAATAGAGAGGTTTGGACTCACAATGCAACCACTAGTAGACTTCCTTCTCCTTTCCCTATTCCTTTTGTCATAGCCATGGAAGCAAGGAGTTCCTATTCAATCGGATAGACTAAAAATCAACATTTACACAACAAAAGGAAACTAAAACATAATAATGCATAAAAAAAAAAAACCTCTATGCACCAAGAGACGAACATGACTAGGAGTTAACACTCTCTACTTCATTGGAAAACTTTGTTTGTCATAGCCCTAGTTATTTTGAAAACATAGCCCTTAAACTCTTGCAAATGATCAACAAAATAACAAAAAGTCAAACATTGCATTCAATTTCATAAAAGGAAAAATTGTAAATGGAAAGATAGAAAATTTCATCTCACCTAATGCATCTCCACTGACTTCTTGTTCCCAAATGCTCGATTGTCATAGAATAATGTTAACTCTTGTTAAAGCCACATATTATGGTTCACTCGAAACACAATTACATGGTGCATTAAGAAGCATGGACAATGTGCAGACATATTTCAAGTTTGAAATTAATATTAACAGGCCACGGCATGTCAACAAGGCATGAATGCTTGTTTGTAGAATGTAGGGAAAAAATTAAAAATACCATGCCCCTGGCAATATTAATGCACATTGTATTCCTTATATGGGCTTTTTGACTTAGATAGAATTGGACAAATTCTAAATTGACCTCATACATAGTCATAAATCTTAATTCCCAAGATACATTTTTTTTGTAAATATCAGGGGTCACAGTTGCTAAAGAACCATAACCTCAAATTTTTTTTTAAAATTGAATTCAATGGGTCACGATTGCTAGGCAACTGTAACTTATTTAATGAATTAAAAAAATCAAAAATTTACTTTTAATTTATAATTATCTATTTTTATTTATTAAATATAATTTTAGATATTTAAAATTTTAATAGTCCTAAAACTTTTTAGTTGTATTAAGTTAATTATTTTATAAATGAACACATTAAAGATTTAATTTAAATATCAATTATAATGATGTAAAAATAATAAAAATAAAAAATATTTAAAAAAATTATGGCTAAGTAGTATAAAAAAATTAAATGTGAAATCATTTAAACTTGATAAAAAGATTAAAAAATTATTTTAGAAAAATAAAAGACCATTGTTTAAGAAAAATTAAATAATAATTCTTGTAAACTTGATAAAATAATTGAAGAAAAATAAAATTTTATTAGAAGAAATAAATTTCAGTAATAGTTTTAAAAATTTTAATAAACAATTAAACTCAATATTAAGGTAATAAAAATTTTAACTAAAATATGTAAAAAAAATTATAATTAACTAAAATTGTTATCTTGCTATATACTTAATCATAATTTATTTTTTAGATATAGTATGAATTTTTTTATAGTTGAGTTAATTTTTTTTTATTGTAATATATAAGGGGGTCATAGTTGGAGTGAATCGTGACCCCTAAATTAAAAATTTTTTTACGTAATTGTTAAGTTTTTTTTTATAAAAAAATTTTAGGAGTAATAAGGTGCATAATGAAAATAATTATAATAAGTAAATAAATAATTTTATAGCTTTTATGGTAAATAATTTTTTATTTATTATAATTATTTTCATTATGTAACTTACTACTCTTAAATTTTTTTTATAAAAATTAACTTAACAATTACATAAAAAAAAAATTAATTTAAGGTCTCGATTGACCCCCAACTATAACTCCCTTATATATTAAAATAAAAAAAATTAACTCAATTATAAAAAATTCATATTATAGCTAAAAAAATAAATTACAATTAATTATATAGCAAAATAATAATTTTAGTTTATTATAACTTTTTTTAACATGTTTTAGTTAAAATTTTTATTACCTTAATATTGATTTTAATAATATTTAACGAGTATACTTAATTGTTCATTAAATCTTTTAAAAACTATTACTATAATTTATTTCTTTTAAGAAAATTTTATCTTTCTTCAATCAATTTATCAAGTTTACAATAATTATTATTTAATTTTTCTTAAATAATAGTCTTTCATTTGTCTAGAATAATTTTTTTAATCTTTTTATCAAGTTTAAATTATTTCACATTTAATTTTTTAAAACTACTTAGCCATAATTTTTAAAAATATTTTTCATTTTTTTATTATTTTTAAATCATTATAATTGATATTTAAATTAATTCTATAATGTATTCATTTATAAGAAGATTAACTTAATACAACTAGAAACTTTTAGAATTATTAAACTTTTAAGTCTCTAAAATTATATTTAATATATAAAAAATAGATAATTATAAATTAAAAGTAAATTTTTGAATTCTTTCTTTTAAAATTCATTAGCAATCATGACCCATTGAATTCAATTTAAAAAAAATTAGGGTCAAGGTTCTTTAGCAATTGTGACCCCTTATATTTAAAAAAAAATTACGTATTGTATCTCGAGAATTAAGATTTATGGCTGTATATGGGGCGAATTTAGAATTGGCCCTATTTTATCTGAGTCAAAAAGCCTCCTTATATACATGTGTAATTGTATATTAGTATTTCGCTATGTGATGAATTCTTTTCTTGAAAACTTCCAACAGAAGCTAGCCAAATAACTTGACTTCAGTCTTAAGATGAGGTAATAAATAGTAGACCCATAATATGAAAAACAATTGTTTTTCATAATAAACATATTGTTTTTGGATTAAAAAAATAAAACATTTGATGATTAATATATAATGGATAACAATCTTTGACATTCATAAGAGTATGCTTCATTGATACCTAAAACTACAAACTACCACACATTCGTATGCATACTAGTGTATCTCCCAATACCTAAACAATAATAAGGCAATTTTGTAGTACTAAAATTAGAAGCCCTTCAGCACTTTAGGAATTTATATGTCCTTACAAATTTAGTGTGAACTTTCATAGTAGAGGCACAAGGGAATGGTATAATAAGTTTACAAACAGACAAATTAATCTTCTCGTAACATACAACACTTTGTTCCAAGAAACATAACATATCCCATAGACACCTACACTTTTTTAGCTAAAACAAAAACTTAGACCAGTTAAAAATTAAGTTGCTATCTAAAGGAACCATTATCCAGTGTCACCTAATCAAATGGGAGCTATAGCAACAATCGAAACTAATGTATGGAGTAAGGAAAGGTTTGTTAGACGGTTGCTCTAAACATGTTCTAAATGAAAATAGCCTCTTCCATGAAGATGAATATCTTAAGAATTTAGATAAAACTTCCGTAAAGTTATTTAGGTATTTACTATTATGTTCATCAACAAAATTATGACACATAAAGACCTTTTCTTCCCCTTTTAAAAGAGTCACCTTTGTTATGTATTAACACCTACAAAGGTTCGTCTAAGTTTTGTCGTATTTAAACACAGTGATACCAAATTGAGAAGTCAAGGAGGCACCGTTAATACTTAATAGTCAACATTCTTTAGAATGCATTTGCCAACCTATTATAAAACCTAGCGAATGGAAATAGCACTAGTAAAAATGGAAAACTAACATCTCAATTTTGCATAGAACAAGAAGCATAATTGAATCAAAAGGCAAAGGAACACCTAAAAATTTTTTCGCTCACAATTTAGCATCATCATCAATTTCGAGCTTCTTCTAGCACCCAGCGGTGGGATTGACAATGTTGATGGAAAAGTGAAAGGAATCTAGCATCATAAATCATATCAAATAAAGGGAGATAGGGGACCTCATAGATCCACATACCTTTTTTTTTTAGGTTGAATGACAAGTAGTGCTTCTATAGAAGTTATATTCCTTTAACCTAAGATAGGATGAAAAAGATCAAGGTATAGTAGAAAAACCAAAAATTTAATAGTAGATCCATGAATTAGAAATTTAAAGAAAACTCACTTTGAAAATCAAACAATTTAGGAAGCTTAGAAATTAACAAATTGAATGTGAAAAAACTAGATACTCCATTAGCATGGGGAAGGAATGGGATACTTATAGAGCCCAAATTAAGGTTAATTTGTCTTGATGGGCTACTGATATTGAACACAGATTGAAGCTAAGGTTTTGTAAAGATCAACTTGAGCTGAAAATAGGTGATCTAACAATTTAGATTAATGAAAAGATAAAAAGATGTATCCTAACTGTTCATAGAAGGTTAAAATTTGGACTTGAGGCCCACAATTCTTATTGGCTTAGCATAAGCTCAAACTAGGAGTTGGTTTTTTTTTTAAAAAAAGGATAGTATCGTTTCAAAAAGGATGAAGAATTATAAGAAAAAAATTGGGTTGATGATATAAAGTTAATTAATTATTTTTTATAGAGAAGTTAATTATTTATTGGAGAATGAAAATTATATATAATTTTTTGAATTATAACTTAATTACCATTTTGGTATTTAAACTTTTAAATGTAATAATTTACTCCTTTAAATTATTAAGAAAAAAATAACATTACATATTAAAAAAAATGTTTAACAATTATTTAATTTTAAAAGAAACATAAGTTAAAAATTGTGCAAAAATATAAAATTAAAAGATATCAAGTGATGAAGAAGATGATTTATAGATATTAATTTATATTGATATATAATATTTTTACTTTATAGAATTTGATGTTCTTATGTGGAACTTTGAATCTATATAACAATAATTTCTTATGAAATTGTAGTTTCTTTCTTCCGTTTACCACTGTATGTATATAGCTTATAAGTTATATCATTTGCCTGCATTCGTTTCCCTTGTGCCCTTGACATAGTGCAGGATTTCCAATCTCTGATGGGGTGAAATTTTGAAAATATCTTCATGTTTATTAAATGACGGTGATTATTGTGGTGTAGTTATTATTATTGCAACTATGCTTAAAAAAAATTTAGCAGTTATTATTATTGTTAATTAATTTCTAGTTGAGTTTGATCTTTTAATATTATACATAATTAAGGAATTTATCAAATTATCCTTGTCCTGATCTAATCTGATTTACAATTATTATAATCTCATATCCATTATATTCAATTAAATTTATATATAACAGAGTTAGAATATTTATATCCAATGAAAATTTATTAGAAAATTTTATCTGTGTATTACTATTTTAATCTTAATTTAATCATATTAAAAATTCAATAAAAATTGATAGTTATAAAGTTATTACTGAACAAAGGAATTTTAAAACCATCCCTAACTAAATTATTTTAAGAAGCATTGCTATGGTAGGCATATTGGATATAACATAAAATAATATACGAGATATGGCAATATTTAAAATTTTAATATATAGATATGTGATATATATATATATATATATATAAACAAATCAACACATGAAAAAATAAATAATATTAAAAAAATTGAGTTTGAAACAAAAATTTCAAATATAAATTAAGATGTCTATAACAAATTATAAATAAAAGCATAAAATAAGTTTAAATTAAAATTTTAAATTCAGATTTAATGTCAATTTTCCATCACTAAGATAATTTATGAGTTTTTGAATTGTTATGATAGGTTTTGAAATATATCAGTATATTTTAAAATGTATTACAGCAAAAAGAAATATTAAATACAAATGTTAGAATTCCATACACATATTGAATCAAATACATATATATCCAATATGGGCACACTCCCTTTTATAGATGAATCAGTACTTTCTAAAGATTACTACTACTAATAATAAACAAGGGTTGCACCTTTTATTAGTATTAATGAGATGCAATTGTTTTCTATATATTGTGATTTACTTTTCAGATAAAAAATTATTAAGTGTATTGATACGAGGCTAATTTTTAATAATTGCAGACAAGAGGCAGCAACTTTAGTCCATGTTAGGCCTTTGACTGTGAGAGACAGAAATAAGTTGAAAACTCAAAAAGGTGACGAAGAGAATAGAAATAACAAAGATTTTGTGTCCCCACAAACTGATTAAAAAGCCAAATCTTGTGGGTGTTGCTGCACATGCACATGCGTCTGTATGGCCCTCCCTACAACTGGACTTCACATACCCGCTTGTCCCTTTTATAACTATTTATTCTACTTCACTCCATCTCTCAGTGCTTATTATTGTATATTTTATGTTTAAAACTTCCACAAATTTTAGGCAAATAAATGTGGGAAAAGTCTTGACTGATGAGTTCCATTAGAATGTAAGTCAACTTGATCTAAATTTGGAAAATAGAACTGGTAGCATCCCGTGGAAATATTTATTGAATTCTCATAATATTAAAAAAAATATTGCAATCATTCATATTTTAATAAGAAGATAATTATTTTTGAAAATTTAAAATTTAATTTAATCATAGTTTAAAATTAAATTCATGACTTTAACAAAAAAAAAATATAAAAATTTACATAAATATATATATATATATATATATATATATGATAATAATGCATATTTTTCAATGCTAATGTGTTTAAAATAAACTCCAATCAATAGATTAAATTGAGTCAAATTGATTTATGCAATGTTAATAATTATTTTTTTGCAAAAACTTAAGTAATTAAAAGAAAATGTATGCATATTTTTATTGATATATATATATATATATATATATTGACACATCCTTTGCACCATATTTCAATATTACGTTAAAATCGTTTTATCTAAAAGTTTAAGCTGTAAAAAAAATTTATAAATAATTTATGAGTATCTTTTAACATATAATAGATCATTGTAATTAATTTACATTATTTAACCAATTAAGCTCATATTATTTGAGAAAATGAATAATTGGGTTTGGTTCTCCTCCATTCATTTGAACTCTAATTGCAAATCATCAAAACACGCAGTGTGGATGGAGGATAGAAATATGGAGGTGCATACAACAAATGGATGATATCTATTGGTTCCCATTAGGAAACTGTGAACATAGACAAGGTATCAAAACATAATGTATGTAATTTTGTCCTTCTCAGGCCCTTTGATTTTCTAATGTTGTCTTTTGAGTTTGGCTTCTGTTCTTTATCATCAATAGAAATTTGTGGATACAACTACTTTTCCTTTTTCCCTTTTCTTTTTTAAGGCCTTGTGTGGCTGAATGTTAGGCTTTAGTTTTCCAAAAAATATGATATTGAAAAAGGTTGAAAGCTTTGTCGGCGAACCACTAAAGCGAGAAGGATTTTGAGACATTTTCTTTGAGTTTCGGTCAGTGTTCTGCTTCTTAAACGGTTTTTTTTTTTTTTTTAAAACCATTTTCTATGTTTGGGAAAAGAAAAATAAAAAAGCTTCGGCAGTCCACTAGTTAAAGGTCTTCAAGCTAGAGGTTTCGTAAGTTTTTTTTTTTCCTTTTTTTCCTTTTTTCACCACATTGATATTAAATTATTTTTTAACAGATGTTTAAATTATACAGTTTTTTATTTTAAAAAATTATATATTTTTAAAATCAAAAGATGTACTATACTGATTTTTATTAAAATAAAATTTAAGATACAATTATACTTATTTGGACTAAAATACCCTTGTATATATTATTTATATAATATAATATATTAAATATATATTTGATGCATATAAATATAGTCAATTTTTTAAATTTAAAATAAAATAAATTTTTAATTTTTAATATAAAATAAATAACATTTAAGTAAAAGTTTAAAATATGTGATTTATAACAAGTTGTTTTTGAATGAAAAAATATTATTATTTTTAAGGGTATTTTGGTCATAGTATAATTTTAAGACGTTTTATATGTTTTTATATTAGAAGAAATGATTGTGTAATTTAAACATTTTTCGAAGAAACGAAAATAATTTACCGTCTTATAAGATGTCATGATGTATAGGACTCCAAAATATGACAATTAAACATCGGTTGAGAAAAATATAATTAGTATTTATAAGAATTTACAAATTTAAAAATTAAAAAAAATTAAGAATATAAGATATGAGCAAAATTGTGGTATCATATTCTCTGAATAATAGTTTGCTGAATACAAACATTTCGAATGTGTTAATCCCACCTTATTTTATGACTAATCCATATATAGCTGGAATCCTATGAGCCATCTTACTTTACTAATTATATCGTTTGCTGCCTATACAAGGGAAGTTTTCAACATACATTGATGTTGTGGGGGGGGGGGGGGGGGGAGTTTGGTTTACTGTTATTTTATATTTTATGATATTAAAAATTATTATAAAAAAATATAAGTGACATTTTACAAGAGTTACCAAAACTAAAATAAGTGATGTAAGTCATTTATACTTTTTAAATATAATGAATTGAGATATTACAAAAAGATAGAATATTTTGAATATTAGTGTACCAAACACAAACAAAGCGATAAATGCTAATATATTTGATTTTGGTTACTATAAAAATACTAACTTGATTTGATACCATGTTTTCAAACCCTCAATTTAGTGCACGTTTGACTGAATGCTGAAAAATCACATTTACATAAAAGTAATAATTTATTACTTCGTTTGAACCGTGATTTAAGAGGAAGAGAATGCATTTCCAAACACAGTATTAATATCAATTGTTTCCCTTATTTAGTTTTTTAATCAACTTAATCCTTACATTCTAATTACATTTGCTAATCCAAATTATTGATGTAGATTATAAACATATCCATTTATTGATACAATACTAAGTTACACGAGGAAACAAAATAGCCAGCAGACTCAAGGAGGCACAGGAAAGCCTTTAAGAACGAAAGAAACAGAAAATGAAGACCGTCGGGTTGGACCCAATACAGAGTCCCGTCCTCTTTACAGAAAACAAAATCAATCCCGTTCGTTTATATATATATATATATATATATATGGTCTCCAATTTAGTTATGGCAAATTGAGGAGCAAGAATAAAATTTACCAGGATAAAGAACTTCCCGTGTACACCACCTTGTTATTCCCATTATGTCTCCACACACTCGGATTTACGTTATGATACATTTGGTTCAGAAACAAAATGCATTTTTAGATGCAGCAGTTATCCTCACATAAGTAGCTTCCATTCTTACTACTATCAGAACACAATAACATCACTATCTTCTAGATCAGGATCAAAGTCACGAATGAAAAATTGTATTAAGCTTCCAACAGCGACAAAAATCCAGCAGCAACAAAATACAACAAAAACTTCAAAAGAAAGTTGATCTCATAGCTTACTTCCGCACAAGTACTAAACTCGAGAAGAATAAACTCTATCTAAGCCTGCCATGACATCTCAATAATTGATTTACCCTGCAGGAACAATACGGGATATTGAAAATGAGGGATTAGGCAGTAGCTGATGGCTTAGATGCTGCAGAGAGCTTAGATCTCCTCTTAGCCAAGCTCTCACTGCGGCGTTCACGCTGTTCCTTCAACCGGCTGGCAAGCAGCTTTTGATATTCAGCAGCCTCTGCCTTTGCCTTGGCAATTCTCTTCTTCTTGTCTGCAATCCTCGCCCGCTTCCTTTGCAAAGTCAAGGGAGTAACCAACCTCTGAATTTTGGGAGCTTTGCTGACCGTCTTGCCTGCAAAATGTAAAACAATATTAATAAACAATATCACTCTCACTAATAAAAATTTTAATTCGTTCTTGTCAAACATCAAATAGACCAAAATAAACACACCAGCTTTGGTTGTAAAGGTTCTGCGGTATGTGTTGACATATTTGCGTACATCATCTTCCTTGGAGAGATTAAACAATTTCCTAATCTTTGAAGCCCTTTTTGGTCCTCTCATTCTTGGCTTCTCAATGTCAGTCAATCCTGGAAGATCATTTTCACCTTTCTTCACAATAACCAAGTTAAGGACAGAGAGGTCTGGACTGACAATGCAACCACGGACAGACTTTCTCCTCCTCTCTCCATTCCTTCTGCCATAACCTCGGAAGCAAGGAGTTCCTGTTCAATTAGGAACACCACGCATCAACATTTACGCAAAGCAAAAGGAAACTAAAACACAATGATGCAAAAAACATTGACCTCTGTGCAGCAAGAGGCGAACACGGCCAGGAGTCAGCACTCCCTGCTTCATCGGAAAACCCTGTTTGTCACAGCCTCCAGTGATTTTGAAAACATAGCCCTTAAACTCCTGCAAAGGATCAACAAAATAACATATAATCAAACATTGCATTCAATTTCAAAAAGGAAAAATTGTAAACAGAAAGATAGAAAATTCTACCTCGCCCAGTGCATCTCCACTGACTTCTTGTGATATCCTCTTGTCCCAAAATGCTCGGCTGCCATGGAATAATGTCTAACCCATGTTACAGCCACATATTATCATTCACAACACAATTCATAGTGCACTAAAAAGCATAGACAATGAGTGAACATATTTCAGGTTTGAAATTAATACAAACCTACAACCTGTTGACAAACCATGACATGTGAAAAGGGCATGAAAGCTTGTTAGCAGAATTTATTGGGGCAAAAATTAAAAGTACCTAGCACCTGACACTATTAATGTGCATTAAATCCCTTATATTCATGTGTAATTGTATATTAATATTTGGCTTCAAGGTGAGTTCTTTCAAGAATAGTGTTCTTGAAAACTACCAATAAAAGCTGACCAAAAAGCTTGACTTTAGTCTTAAAATGAGGTAGTAAACAGTAGGCCCACAATCTGACAAACAGTTGTTTCTCACAATTCACACATTGTTTTTGGATAAAAAATAACATATCTGATGATTAACATATAAGAAATAACAGTTTGGACTTTCACAACAGTATGCACCACTCATACCTAAAACTACAAACTACCACATCTATTTACGTGCATACTAGTGTATTTTCCCATACCTACAACAATAATAGGGCAATCTTGCAGCCTTAACATTAGAGGCCCTTCAGTGATTCAGGAATTCGCATGTCCTTATAAATTTAGTATGAACTCTCATGGTAAGAGCACAAGGGGATGGTACAGTAAGCTTACAAACAGACCAGTTAATCTTATCATAACACACAACACTTTGTTCCAATGAGAATAGTACATCCCATAAACATAAACACTTTTTCAACTAAGAAAAAGTAAACCTTAGACCAATTGAAAATCAAGTTGCTATCTACAAACCACTTCCAAGCACCAACGATCCAGTGTCACCTAATTATCTGCAGCAGCGATAGATACTAGAGTATGGAGGAAGGACAGGCTTGTCGGACTGTTATTGTAAAACTGTTCTAAATGAAAATGGCTTCAACTATGAAGATGGATATCTTAAAAATTAAGTCAACTTCAACCATGAAGATGGATATCTTAAAAATTAAGTCAAAACTTAAGTTAGTTAGGTATTTGCTATTAAATTCTTCAATAAAATTATGACACATAAGAAAATTTTTAAAAGAGTCATATATGCTATATTATTATTAAAAAACTTGATAACAAACAGCTAATGAGGTTTGTTGATGTTTTGTCTTATTTAAAATAGAGTAACATATATTTGAGAAGTCAATAGCTTGGAGTTACCAGTTTATATTCTTTAGAATATCTTTGCCAACTTATTATAAACCTACCAGATGGAAATAGCACGCACAAAGACATTAACATCCCACTTTTGCGTAGAGCAAGAAGCATAATTGAATCAAAAGAAGCAAGAAAACACTCAAAAATGTTTTCACTTACAGTTTAGCATCATCATCAATTTCAAGCTTCTTCTGGCACCCAGTGGTGGGATTGGCAATGTTGAACTGGAAAAGTTAAAGGAGTCTAGCATTATAAATCGTATCATATGAAGGGAGATAAGGTACCTCAGAGATCCACATACCTTCATCTTTTAGGTTGGATGATAAGTAGTGCTTCTGTAGAAGTTCTACTCTCAACCTAAGAAAAGAAGAAAAACAAGTCAATGTGCAGCCGAAAAACCAAATCCCAATTTCTATTCAAATATCTAAAACCAAAACAGAAAGGAAAATTAAAAAAAGCCATTTATTATAGCATAATAAATCAATCTCAAAATGAGTATTATATCTAACATAAGTTGAAGGACCTCTCCCCAGCTCTTGCCCAACTGAAACTTCCCATCACCACACAGTGAAAACAAGGAAAAACATATTACACAGAATATGTGAAGGGATAAAGAACTTAAAAAAAAAAACCTGAAATTATACAGCAGAACCACGATTTAGAGACTTATAAAGCAAACCCACCTTGGAACTCAAATAACTTACGAAGCTTAGAAATTAGCAAATCGAATATGAAAGAACCAGAAATTCGACTGACATATTGTAAAGACGAAGAAGGAAGGGTATACTTACGGAGGCCAATGTAGGGTTTATCCTTCTCGGCGGGCAAGAGACATTGAAGTACAGCTAAAGCTAGGGTTTTGTATGGAACAGCTTGAGCTGAAAATATGTGATCGAACGGCTTAGATTGATAGGAAGATTGAAAGATGTATCCTAAGGTTAAAATTTGGACTTGAGGCCCATGAACTTTCTTATTGGGTTAGCGTAAGCCCAAACTGGGAGTTGGTAAAACAGGATATCAGAAGTAAGGTTTAATTCTTTATATATTTATTATTAGATTTAATAAAATTTTGACATACATAATTTTTTTTTTCTGAATTTTAATCATGTGGTAATTAATTATAAAAATAATAAATATATAAAAAACTATATTTAACAAAACAAAAATGAAATATCTAATCAAAAAAGAAGAAAGTAAGGTGCAAATGGAGGTATTCATTAGCCCATTAGGTCCTAAAAACCCGCTCTAACCCGGCTTAATCAGGTTAGGTCGAGCTGGACCAAAAATATAAATGGATAAAATTTTAAATAAAATTATATCATGTCGGGTCAGGTCACGAACGAAAACATGTTTTATCCAACCCGTCCTAATAGTTATTTTTTTTTAGTTATTAACATCTTATATATATATATATATATATATATATAATTCTTATTTCACCTAATTCTCTTTGTATACTGCAACTTTCATTATCTACCCAAACCCTTCTTACTTCTTAATTGTTTTCATTATTTATATGCATACTTACTAATATTTCTTTTGTTAAATAATGAAAATACACATATTTACCTAAGGTTAATTATGTTAGTATAGCTTATATTTTACTTGATAATACTAGACTATTTTTTTATTACTATAAAAATATGAGAGTTTTAAAAACTCATTGTTTTGAAATATATGTATATGAGTTTACAAAAAAATATTTTTATATTATAAGTATCAGTTCATTAAAAAAAAAGATTTGAATATCCCTAACCCATTTTAACCTAACATAAAACTGGACTTATTCGGGTTGGGCCAGACTATAGGCATAAAAAAAGCCTGATGTCTTAATTAGGTCAGGTTTCGAGCTTACTAGATGTCCGGTTTGACCTTGCTTATGAACAGCCCTAGATGCAAAACAAAGAAGAAAATATCAAAATGAAAACAGAAAAGAAATTGGGAATAAAAGTGCAAAATTGGGCTGAAGGCCTAAACTCTTAAAGTTAATTTTTTTAGATAAGTTAATTATTTATTAGAGATTAAAAATTAGGTATAATTCCTAAACTATAATCTAATTACAATTTTAATATTTGATTTTTTAAATGCAACACTTTACTATCCTAAATTATAACAAGAAGTAAAAAATATTATGTATAAATGAAAATTTGAACCAAATATTCTTTCATAATGAAAAGAATTCTATATTCTTACACCTTGTTAAATTGAGATAATCTGTTTTAAGAAAATTAACTTATAAAAACCACTTTGAAGGAAACTTAGGCAAATAGATGATAAAGATGTATAACATCATATGACAAAGAAACTTTTAAATAGTAAGTTGTAAAATTTATACTTTATGTGATAATATAAAAAGGAAATTATTTCGATTTCATTTTAATTGACATGGTACCAATATCAAACTTGTTTGTCTTTATAAAAAAAGGGATTTAAATTCAGTTCATGGCAAACTAGTAATCAAGATTAAAATTACCTAGGACAAATAACTTCCCACATACTCCTTATTATTCTCATTATGTCTCCACACACGCTTAGATTTTAGTTGTGCCATATAAAATTGGTTCACAAACAAAATGCATTTCTAGATGCATAAGTTTTCCACACATGTAGTTTCCATTCTTCCATCAACACACAATCACATCACTAACTTCTAGTTCAGGATCAAAATCACAAGTGAAAAATTGTATTAAGCTTCCAACAACTATAGATAAAAAATTTAATAAAAACTTCAAAAGAAAGTTGATCATATATTGTACTTTTCCATTAGAACTAAACTCGAGAAGAATAAACTCTATATGTATTAATCTTCCAACAACTATAAAAACTAGCAGTAACAAAATTTAACAAAAACTTCAAAAGAAAGTTAATCATAGTGCACCTCCATAGGTATTAAGCTCTAGAAGAATAAACTCTATCCAAGCCTACCATAACATCTCAATAGTTGATTTACCCGCATGAAAAGTACAAGATATTAAAATGAGGGATTAAGCAGTAGCTGATAGTTTAGAAGCAGCAGAGAGCTTAGATCTCCTCTTAACCAAGCTCTCGCTACGACATTCATGCTATTCCTTCAACCGGCTGGCAAGCAACTTTTGATATTCAATAGCCTCTATTTTAGCCTTGGCAATTCTCTTCTTCTTGTTTGCAATCCTCGCCCGCTTCCTTTGCAAAGTCAAGGGAGTAACCAACCTCTGAATTTTGGGAGCTTTGCTGACCTTCTTGCTTGCAAAATATAAAACAATATTAATTAATAAGGTCACTCTCACTAATAAAAAATTAATTTGTTCTTCATCAAACAACAAAAAGACCAACATAAACACACCAGCTTTGGTTGTAAAGGTTCTACGGTATGTGTTAACATATTTGCGTACACCATCCTCCTTAAAGAGATTAAACAATTTCTTAATCTTTGAAGCCCTTTTTGGTCCTCTCATTCTTGGCTTCTCAATGTCAGTCAATCCTGGAAGATCATTCTCAATTTTCTTCACAATAACCAAGTTAAGAATAGAGAGGTCCAGACTCACAATGCAACAACGAACAAAATTCCTTCTCCTCTCTCCATTCCTTCTACCATAGCCGCAGAAGCAAGGAGTTCCTACTCAATCAAACAGACCAAAAATCAACATTGGCATAGCAAAAAGAAATTAAAACACAATGTTGCATAAAAAATCGACGAACATGGCTAGGAGTAAGCATTCCCTACTTCATTGGAAAACCCTGTTTGTCACAGCCTCTAGTTATTTTGAAAACATAGCCCTTAAACTCTTGCAAAGGGTCAACATAACAAATAGTCAAACATTGCATTCAATTTCATAAAGGAAAAATTGTAAACAAAAAGATAGAAAATTTTACATCACCAAATACATCTCCACTGACTTCTTATGATATCCTTTTGTCCTAAAATGCTCGGCTGCCATGGAATAATGTAACTCTTGTTACAGCCACATATTATAGTTCACTCAAAACACAATTGCATAATGCAATAAAAAGCATGGATAATTTGCAGACATATTTCAGGTTTGAAATTAATACAAACCTACCACTATTAACAGACCATGACATGTGAACAAGGCATAAATGCTTGTTTGCAGAATATAGGGCAAAAATAAAAAATACCATGCCCCTGACACTATTAATACACATTATATTCCTTCTATACATGTGTAATTGTATATTAGTATTTGGCTTCATGATGCATTCTTTCAAGAGCAGTGTTCTAGAAAACTTCCAACAAAAGTTGGCCAAATAGTTTAATTTTAGTCTTAAGATAAGGTAATAAACAGTAGGGCCACAATCTGAAACTTAGTTATTTTTCACAATAAACATCTTGATTTTGGATTAAAAAATAACACGTTTGATGATTAACATATAATAGATAACAGTCTTTGACTTTCGCAACAATATGCTTCACTCATACCTAAAATTACAAACTACCACATATATTCGTGTGCATACTAATGTATCTCCTAATACCTAAACAATAATAAGGCAATTTTGCAGTCTTAAAATTAGAAGCCCATTAGCATTCTAGGAATTTGCATGTCCTTATAGATTTAGTGTGAACTTTCATAGTAAGAGCATAAGGGAATGGTACAATAAGTTTACAAACAAACAAATTAATCTTCTCATAACATACAATACTTTATTCAAAGGAGCATAACATATCCCATAGACTCCTACACTTTTTCAACTAAAACAAAAACTTATACTAGCTGAAAATTAAGTTGTTATATAAAAGAACCACTTCCAAATACGAACGATCCAATATCACTTAATCAAATGGGAGCTGTAGCAGCAATAGAAGTAGTGTATGGAGTAAGGAAAGGTTTATTAGACCATTACTTTAAACTTGTTCTTAATGAAATTAGCCTCATCCATGAGGATGAATATCTTAAGAATTCAAATAAAACTTCAATAAAGTTACTTAGGTATTTGCTATTATGTTCATCAATAAAATTATGAGATATAAAGACTTCTTTTTTCCCTTTTTAAAGGAGTCATCTATGTTATATATTAACACCTACAGAAGTTCATTTAAGTTTTTAAAGACAGTGATACCAATTTGATAAGTCAGGGGGCACAATTAATAGTTAACATTCTTTAGAATGTATTTCCCAACATATTATAAACCTACCGGATGGAAACAACACCAGTAAAAACAGAAATTAACATATCAATTTTGCATAAAACAAGAAGCATAATTGAATCAAAAGGCAAGGGAACACTTTAAAATTTTTTCACTTGTAGTTTAGCATCATCATCAATTTCAAGTTTCTTCTAGTACCCAGTGGTAGGAT
This sequence comes from Erythrophleum ivorense, assembly GCA_026724425.1. Classification (NCBI taxonomy): domain Eukaryota; kingdom Viridiplantae; phylum Streptophyta; class Magnoliopsida; order Fabales; family Fabaceae; genus Erythrophleum; species Erythrophleum ivorense. The sequence goes on from JAIUCV010000009.1 coordinate 50,234,055, forward strand.
TAGTAATGTTGAACTAGAAAAGTGAAAGGAGTCTAACATCATAAATCATATCAAATAGAGGGAGATAGGGGACCTCAGAGATCCACATACCTTCATCTTTTAGGGTGGATGACAAGTAGTCTTTATATAGAAGTTCTACTCCCTTAACTTAAGATAGGACAAAAAAGATCAAGGTACAACAGAAAGACCAAAAATTTAACAGCAGACCCCTAAATTAGAAATTTAAAGCAAACCCACTTTGATTTAGCAAACCTTGGAGGTTATAGGCAAGATTGTCTTATTTTAAGCAATTGTATATGTTGATGAGTATTTTTTTTAATTATAGAAGATCTTATGACAATTAAGAATTTGATGAAGAAGTTTATCTTGAAAGTCATACTAATTATTAGCACCAAATAGTTGATGATCAGACTAAACCAATAGTTGGACTATGATTCACTTTGAATGATATTTTTTTAGATAAATGGAGAGATAGATTACTTGATTTTTGTGCATAGACAGACTTGCAAATAACAAAACCAAGAATAATTGTTCAGGCAATTGTTGCAAAATTTGTCTTTAAATTTATTGACACTATTTGAAAATGGTTTTAAAACTTATGAAAGTATCGTCAATTGTAAATTACTTGAAATCCAAATGTGTCTTCTATCCTTGGATTAATCCATAAAGAATTTATTGGAGACTTCCACTTGATGGATAAATAGAAGTGACAAAAGTACTATAAAATAAAGTGTTGCTTGCTAAAAATAAAAAATATTGACCTTTATTACAAAAGAATGGCATATTACATACTTAATAACTTTAATGATATTAGCCTTCACTATACTTTTATAACTTATCTTTTAGAAGAGCCAAAGCTATAACTCTAAAGGAATATTCATGCCCTTTAAAGAGACATGTGAAAAATTTTTTTAGGAGAAATATATCAATTGGCTAATGCTACTCTTAAAAGTTATGTGAAACATATAAAATTTTCGATAAGATGATGAAAGGCAAGATGTCCATTCAGAAAGCCAATAAGAAGCCTTACCTTTAGATTAAATGTAAAGCAAAGGATAGGTGCTTATGTCCCACAAAGAAAAAATTTCATTACCAAAAGGCTTTTTGCAAAACTACCAGATATAAAAATAAATTTTGATAAAAACTAATAAGGCTCTTTAGAAGAAAAATGCCTGATCTCAAGAAGAAGGATAGATGTTACATCTACAAGAAAAAAAGACATTTCACAAAATAATGTTCTAACAAATCAAAAAAGGCAATTAAACTTATCTAACATCTTCAAGCTATTACATCTCTCTGACAAAATGAAGAAATTGAAGACTTTTTCTCATAATAAGAATATGCTGATCAATATACAATATTTGCCTTGGAAGGTAGTTCATAAACCAGTTCACAGCTCATATAACTCCGATCTAATGAATTCTCTAATAAACCTAGCTATTTAGTACAACCTTACTTCTAGAGCCACAAGATAGAACCTCCACTTTTTTATATTAGGATGTATGTTTTACAAAGCAAATACAATAGGCTTATTGCTATAATTGGTTATATGGATATAGGAGCATCCAAAACCATTATGAATCCAACAATCCTCCCAAAAAAATATATGGAAGTCTCATATCAAATACTTCAGTGCCACTAATGGATTTTCAAATTCAATTTGATCTCCAAAAGAAAGATTGGAATTGGGTTCTTTCTTGATTGTATGATTTAGTCTAAAGTCTTGAGAATTGACCTCCTAAATAAGGGTATTCTCATTAGCTTAGATATTTATCATAAAGCTTAGAAATTGCGAATTCTTCCAAAATGAATTAAATTCAAGCATTCCTTCATGTCTTACTCAAACATTTCAAAGTTATTTGAACTTCAACAAGTTCTCCAAGGATATAAAGAAATAAGGAATCAACTTATGGAATTTTGTCCAGAAAGCCATGACCTATTCTTATGCTAATCTTCATTATGAAAAAATAAAGAATTTTACATTCAACTTCATTTCAAATTGAATGAAGACATCAATCCTATGAAAGCTTTTCATCTTGGCATGAACCTTAAAGATTTAACTCTTGCAAGAGAGAAATATGCTTCTATTTTTCAACAAGGTTTGATAGAGCTTACAAAATCTAAATGGGACTGCTAAGCATTTTATGTAAAAAAAAGGGTCAAAACTCAAGAGAGAAAAAAAGAGGTTAGTTATTGACTATAAACCTCTTAATGCATTTTTATAGGATGACAAGTTCCCTTAGTATAAGTTCCTTAATCACCCTATTAAAAGATACTATAGTATTCTCAAAGTTTGATATTAAAACTAGATTTTATGAACTAGAAATAAACCAAGCAGAAATGCATAAGATTGCATTTTGCATTCCAGATACCGAGTATTAATAGATTGTCATGGCACTTGAGTTGAAAGTTACCCCATTATTATTCCAAAAGGCTATGACCAAGATTTATGAGCTCATTCTGCACAGTATCCTCATCTACATATATGATATTCGCCTTTTGTCAAAACATGAGGAAGAACATAAGAAACTCTTGCAAAAGTTTGTAGATATAACTAAAAGTTATGGAATCGTATTGTTAGCTTAGAATAGTCAATTGGGTTAAGCCCATATCAAGTTTCTTAGTATACAAATAGCAAACGGTCAATATCAACCAAATTCAAATATTGCTTAGGAATTGCAAAAGTTTCCTGATGAACATCTCATGGTTAAACAAATATAGCAATTCCTTAGGATTATCAATTATATCATTCCACATATCTTAAATCATACTAGCTAGTTATCCAAATTTCTCAAAAAGAATGAACTCTTACCTTGGGAAAAAAATTAAACAATTGCAGTTTAATATCTTTAAAGAATTACCCATAATCCTATACATTTGAAGATACTAGACAAAGGGACAATAATCATATAGACAGATGCCAATGAAGATTATTTAGGAGTGCTCATAGAAGAACTGAACGAAAAGCATTATTAATGTGAGCATGCTAACAGACAGTTCAAAGATTTTGAAAAGTACTATCACACAATCTGAAAGAGATTCTTATTGTAAAAAAGAGGGATTGAGAAATTCAATTTTCATCTCAGTCGTTATTACTTTATCATGCAAATAGATAACTCATTATTCCCAAAGGTGTTAGATTCCAAGAAGAAAAATCTTCCAAATAAACAATTGTTTAGATAGAAAGAATAGTTCTTTTGATATAAATTCTCAGTGCAACACATTAAGGGGACTTAAAACATTCTTGCAGACCTTCTTTTGAGGCCCAAAACCATTTGCTTTATCACTACACAGAAACCAATTCCACTCATCTTCATGGTTAACATAGTTATGAAATGTATCCACTTCCCTTCTTCGACCCTTGTAGCTAGCCAAAAGAAATATTTCCTTTCTAGCCCAAAAATCCCAACCACCACTACATAGGTCATATCTCTTGTAGAAAAATCCCTATTTTACTATCTTTATCTTAGGAACACCAAAATTCTTGAATATCCATCTTATTTTAACAAAGAGTTCCTTACCTTGTTCTCTTTGAAATACACTCCATCATGCTAGATGAAGCCTTTTAGTACTTATAGTCCTTAATAGCACTCTATTCAAGAGCCATAAAAGTTCATCATTTAGGAACTTACAATTATCTTTATAACTCAACCAATAAACATTCCAATCTTTAAACGTTACTCAAATGATTTTCTCCATTTTCATGGTGGTGTGAAAAACTAAAAAAGGTCATTACAAAAACCTCTTGATAAACGAACAATTGTCATTATCTTCATTCTTCGTAGACCATATTATATTGGCAATGACAACTTGCTTTGGACTTAAAACCAAGCATATATGTGGAACACTTCTGAAAATTGACCAACATAGAGAATTGATTCGTTGAAAAATTTGAAAATGTTTCTATGTGAACTAAATAATTATCTTGGCCTAATTAATCATATTTTTTATTCTTCTTTTGGACCACTTTTAGGAGAATTCATTCTAGAAGAATCGAGGATACTAGACTTTGACATCCCAGATACACAGATCTAATTCCAATATCCAAGTCAAACCCAAAGTTCTCATCAAGCCCATTGGTTTGACCAAGGACCAGCTTTAACCTAAGATAGCCTTATGCAAGATTCCTAGGACTTATATGTTGAACATGATATAGATGACTAAATAGTAAGGAATCTTACAAAAAAGAAAATGTACCAAGATAGCTAGATGACGAGGATGATAATCTTTCCCCATCTCATGAACCTATCCTCAATCATAACAAGAACTAGTGGTGGACCATGATGCTTCTCTATTATTGTGTTGTGAGTGTCTATATTAGTCTACCTTTTAAATAATTTAGTAAGGTGTGCAACTTTGTTACAGCTACTTTTATAAAGTAGTTTGTCCTAATATAGTCTATGTAATAATATTGTCTGTTTTTTTTTGTGCTTGCCTTTGGCTATAAAATTAAAGCTTGCTTTAGTTTGTTTTCAAACAAGTTTGTATCCAATTTTTAGTCTAATCAATAATAGTGTGATCTCAATATGCATTCTTTCTAAAAGCCTTTCTTCTTCTAAAATTGTTTCTTGATTGTTTTTTGACATTTGTTTTTATTTATACAAGCATGCTTTGCACTTGCTTTTGAATAATGATCTTATACATAAGAAAGTATTAGCATTAATAATAGATCATAATACTTATAAAAGAAAGTTATCTTGTCCATGAATTTATATCTTAAAAAAGCTTTTAAAAAGGTTAAAAATTTTTTTGATTTTAAGAGGCCAGGAGATTCAAAATGCTTGAAGGAAAAAAGACTAATTGTCTATACATACTTATAAGATAATTCTACTAACTATAACTAGAATACTCGAGTAGCATTTTATATTATTCATAAATAAGGTAAAGAGCCCAATCTAAAATTTTATCCTTGGATTGCAAGGGATATGGAAGCAACTTTCTCTATGAATATCGTGGTCCCTTATTCCAATATGAACAAGTTGAATAAGATAGAATTATAAAACCTCTTATCTCTTTGAGATTGGTTTTAAAATCTAAACCCCTATTCGAATGCATATAGATTAAAAGAGAAATAGGACTTTGTCTGTAAAATTAACACCATTTACATATGTTAACAATTTATCACTTTAACAAATATCATACAAGTCTACAACCACAATATAAATTGCGTTTTCTTTTTCATATGTCTATTCTTCACAAAACACAATATTTCAATCACTAATCTTAAACAACACTATTAGTTTCATATTAAATGTGTAATTTATTATTATTTTTTATGTTTTAATTTAGTAAGGAATCAAAATTTATATTAAATTTAACAAGATAAATATTTAAAATTACTTTTCTGTACAAACAGTTAAGACGACAAAAACTCTAATAAACATGTTCTTTTTAACAATTTGACAATTGAAAAACCTTCCTGTTTGAAAGATTAACCAAAGACTTGCAACATTAATAAAAGCACTTGATAAATAATTTGGCCAAGAATTAGTCACTTCTTTTTATTGGACAAACATCAATTGATTATGTGTTACAGCGCTTTTTGACAAACCATTTCTCAAAAATGGATTCTAAAGACAAAAATTAAAAATACGACCATAAACACAATAAATATCAGTGTTTTGGGGTGGGAGAAAATACCGGAGTAGGATAGCATTTACTCCTAGTAATACCAAACATACTAGAATAACTATCAAGAACCAAAATAGTTTAACCTACATCATGCAATACCATTAGGCCTAAAAGAAAGGTATACCAGACATTCTTGCTGCAGTGGTCCCATTACCACCTTGCAAATCTGAGAAATGTATGGATATAACCCAAGCACTAACGGCAATAAAAAAAAAAGAATCTCATCAAAATATGCATTATTTTGAATTTCTGATCACTCTACAGCCCTTTAAAGGGAAACGAGGCAAGAGTTCCGAATAAAATTTGTTTGTCTTTGGCCCCAGTTCCAAACAAATAAATGACTACTAAATTTTCTGCAGCAACTCGTGGATCATATATGATGTTTCCCGCATTAAAATTATCTTTCCTCTAAAAGGGGGGAAAAAATCCAATGAAAAGAAGCAAGAAAGCTCGCTAAGCAGGCTGCAGCAATGAGGGTTAAAAAAAGCTTCCAGTCCTGCTAATCTATTCTCCAACTCTCAAACCAAACCCAAATTTGTAGTCTTTTTTCCAGTGATCAAGCTGCATTGACAAGAAAACCGATAAGAGTTGGTCCACTGAAATATATGATCATCAAACGCAAAACTTGTTAGGATGTGTGTGGAATATATGATCAACAACGCACAACTTATTTGGATAACCCCCACCTAACGTAGGATTTTACACATACACTCAAAGCAGAAAAGAAGCAATGGTCTCTTACCTCGGCTGAAAGAATAAAGTTAAGACCCATATTTAATCGCTCCTCGAGAAAGGCAGCAACACAGCCATTGGAATCAATCTTTCCCCTCAGGCGGCACTATAACAACCACAAGAAGATGTGGATAGTAGATAAGTTCATATTACTTTGGAAATGGATATCAGCCGCAAATTTATCATTATTGTCAGTTCAAAAGGAGAACATCCAATTGGCTTTTCAGTCAAATAGTGAACTCACTAAGCCAAAATCAACCAATTGCGAGCATTACCAGAAATTTTAAAATCTGAAAAGAACCTTTCAAAATCATAAATTATGAAAGGGAACATTCATCAACCACACTGTGATGCACATAACTGGTGACCTTTCATTATTTTATATCACACTGTCATATAAACACAAGTTTTAAGGTCCAGGTGTGTGATCCCATGCACATGCACATCCATGTACCTTTTTTTTTCTTCCTTTTTTTCTAATTTCATTTGTTTCTTTCTTTTACTTTTTCTCTTTAAGGGAGCAACGGGTGGAAACAGCGGGACCAGGGGGATGTTACCCACTAATGAACCTGACTAAAACTCGCTAGTTCATCCTTATTCTTTAAGAGAAGAAAGAAACCAAGAATTAGACAAGATACGAAATATACAAAAGCTGAGGTAAGATAAAGGAAATTGGCACCAATAGATTAACCAATGGCTAGCCAGATAGCGGACTTCCTTTGATGTAATTATTCCCACATTAATACTCTTGGTGATGCAATCCCATATACTTTCAATAGGTCAATTAACAATTTTAATTGGAATGTGTTTTTGGCAGATAAACACTTGGCTCGTTATGTTCCTGCAGTGTGCAGATTCTTGAAATTCAGTTCAATATCTCTTTTACTCCCCCTTTAACATGGAAATAAACAATCAAACTTCAAGACGTGTGCAATTGTCATGCCACTGCTGGTAATTGCAAGACCTAAATCACCATGACAATTCACAAAATACGCATCACAAGTTCACAACACACTTTGGATTCATTGAAATCAACCAAATAAAACACCATGCTCTCAGTGTTCTGCAAAGGAGTTAGTATGATGCAAATAACTTGAGATGAATGGAGGGGATGGAGTGAAAATTGAGAAAATATCTAGATGTGAAGCCTACCTCAATAAATTCTCAATTTTACTCCACTCCTTAAAATTCCTGTTAATTTCACACGAATAGGAAAGCTGTATTATAGCTATTATACTAAAAATAATCACAACTGTTTCACATGGCACCATTCATGTTGTATTAGTTCATTGCATGAGCAAAAATGCCAGAAAGGCAAAAAGCTACCTGTCTTAGGATGTAATCATAACCAAATCCAGCTGTGACATCTCTTGACATGTAATTATACATGAACTCTGATGCTAGAGACACCTGAAAAATATGTTTTGTATAAGAAATTGAGTTGAGTTGAAGACAATATTGCTCTCATATGTTTTGATTTACTCACCTTCTCAGATACCTTCTGAACATAGCTTAGAAGAACCATTCCAGTGCTAGCTACTTGCCCTGTAGCAACCTGCATGTACATAAGCAAGTTCAAATGTTGTATATATTGTTGTCTAGGGAAAGGAGGCAGTTTGATAAAAGGACAATTCAAATGTCGAAGGAAAACAATCTACACTAAAAGAATCCACCAAGGAAAACAGTACATTGGATTTATTATTATATGTGTCAGCTGCAAGACAGGAACATTTGCAAACATTGACTGAGATATAAATAAGAATATAAATTTGAAGATAGATATATGATGCCCATGGGATGAGTTAATCAATTGAAAGCAAAACTTGTTATACTGTCCAAGAGAGAATCTAAGGAACCACCAGTCCTTTAACTACTTAAGTTAAAAGGTTCACATATTGGTATTCCATTTCAGCAAGTATTAATATATACACTCCACACTCATACGTCCTCCCAAAAAATTTCTAGGGAGAAAAGAAAAGGTGAAAAAATAAGAAAAAAGGACTTGACCAAAATTTTCAAGATTCTTAAAATTGCAGCAAAAGGACACATGGGGAGGGGAGAAAGTGAATATCGTATATTGGAAAGTTTAAATGATTGTCACGCAGACTATCAGCTCTTGTGGGAAAGATGGATAACATCCCTTGCAGTCTAGTTGCCAAAGCTAACCGACAGATCAAAGGTACTCACTGCCATTTATTTCCCCATGACATGACAGCCCCAGGTTTGCTGAAATTAAGCTGACCTACCTTGTCTTTATATTTTCTGTCACCTATATGGAAGGCTTAACAGGGGAGTATTTGTCCCATAAAAATTCAAAGTAGGGGAGGTCAGTGATATTTCAACAAATCTTAAGGGAAGTATTTTAGGTAATAATAATCCTTCTGTTTTCTCCAGGAAGGTTAGAAAAACAGAAATCTTGAAGCCCCCTGATGCAGCGGCACAGCTATGAAAAAGCAACTACTAGCATATAGAATTGTCTTATAACCATCAGAACAAGAAAACAAAATCATAAATAAGTGAATGAATAAAGACGCATAAAATAAGAAAATAAGCAAAGGAGAGAGGAGGAAACTGCCAATAATGTAACAAGGGACTACCCTTCAGCAATCATACCATTTTATCAGTGTCATAGCGAGCAGCATAACCAATACCAGACTTCCGATGCTGACCAGCCCAAAATACTTCACCACCCAACGATAAATGAGGTGTCACACTCTGGAAGACAGTCAATGCTTTCAGTAAAAATTTTGATGACATCACATACATCAATTAATTGTCCCATGCCATCAGGCTCATCCATTTGTGATAAATGAGTTTATTGACATCCATTCCATAATCTAACTACATAACTAGCACTTTTGTCTTAAAATGAACCTAAATACTGCACTTCTCCATTAATTAGTTATTATTACCAGAAGTTTTGCAGCATCACCCCACAAGACTTATAGGAACGTCATTCTTATTTCAGAAGCTCTCATCCTTACATAGTATCACTTTTTACATTGAACCGTAGCACAGCCCAATTAGTATCCTTCTGCATATAAAATGGAACATCATCTTAAACTAATCAGGCATTGATATCATTGTCTTAACAGATTCAAAGAAAAGAACCAAATTAGTTTGAAAATTCTTTAAATTTTTTATTTGTTACTTATCTAATTTTTTTCTCCATTGTTTTATTGCATGCATTCTATTTTCTTTATTGTTTATAGATTTTTCTGTAAAGCTTCTAGTTACTCATCCTAAACCAAAAGACAAAAAGAAGAATATTGAACCAGTGGAATTACGACATTGCTTTAATGAAACAATACAGAACAATTAATCAAAATTTTGACAGTATAGGACAATGAAAATCAAATACACAGATAATTCAGATGATAAACATGGATGTAGTATTTTGGGGTAAACCTTCAACATGACAAGATGTCTAAAAATCAAGAGTACAAAATCACGCAACTTCCAGCTTTATCTTCCCAGCCATGGTTTGTCACTTTAATTTGCACTTAAATGGTATTCCATTTGATAAGCCTATTAAATAAACCAAAAAGATGAAAGGAAGCCTCAGACAAGTTGCTGTTATCTACAATATCACAACCTTCAATATGCCACAAGCTCTAACTGAATTCATTTGTATAGCAAATGTTTCTATTACTTTCAGTTAGGGAAGAAATTGCAGAGAGATGCCACTGCACTTAGCTCTCCAGGTAGGTCACCGAGGATGAGAATAAGCTCTTCATCTCATCTTGCTAGGCTAGAAATGGAATAATCTATTAAAGAAAGTAGCAAGTTTCTTTTCTTTTACAGTGAGGGAAATTCCAGAAATGCAGCCTAGACAAGAGCCCATTCATCCTCCTCCCTTAACCCCACCAATTCCCACCCAATCTCCTTGACGATGCACTTACGCTATTTGACCAACAATCAACTAATTCCTGGAAAAGCTAGACCCACATATGGGACCCTGACCATGCACCGAGATAGGATGACCTATGAAATTGGCACCCAGAAGAGGAAAATAAATGTAGAAAGAAAAAATTTTCATAATTTTATATTTTAACAATTTCCTCAGCAGCAGCAAACATGACCACGAACACTACTATATTCACTAGATTAGCAACTGTTGAAATCAGTTAATTGTATTAAGGGAAAATAAACAAAAATTAACATTATTGAATTAGAGAACCCGTTTTTTGAACTCTAGCCCTCTCAATGAAGTATGAAAACAACAACTTTCCTAAGTCTCAAATTAGACATGTGATCTTTTCCTCCACCCTTGTTCTAAAATACGGGGCAGGCCATTAGAACAGGCCATTAGAACTGAGAACCACTAACATCAAAATACTTTATAAGAGAAAAAAGGACTAGAAGTTCTACACATCGCAGGAAAATCCTCTACCTGAATATAACTTGCTCCAAATAAGGCTCCATTCCCTAGTTGAAGCTGTGTCCTATAGTCTTTACCCTGCAAAAATATTTTGGCTTATGCGTTTTACCATGGAAAAAATTCGAAGGTGCGCAAATGCATTTGGAAGTTAAACAAGCTTTACCAAATGAGGAAATGTTTCATTTGAAAAAGTGGAACCAAAGACACATGTAATAAGTAATAGTGGTTCACCTTGTAATCAAAGTTGGCCATCCCATGAGACATATGTGGCTCATTTGTAAGCTGTCCAAGCACATGAGAAATAAGAGGTTATAACAAAGCAGAAAGAAAAGCAAATAGCGAAAGAGCTTGAGAATGGGAAAGCAAAAGAGAATGTCGGCAGCCATAAACTTTATGGGTAAATATCTTGGTTATTCTATGGCCCAGAGCTCTATTTCTCGTGTCAATGACTTTCAATTACCACCTTAAACTCAAAACCAGCCTGTCAATGTAGTAGTAACCTCTTATACTTGTAAAAGAGTTTAAAGATATAATACAATTATACAACTAATTTGGGTGCTAGTACGAAACTGAGGGTGTCAAACTGTGGAACATTTTAAATCCATAGAATTTCCCATGACTGAACAAGCATACCTGAGCATTGGCCTTTAAAGTGAGGTTTTCTGTTAAATCACACTTGACTCTTGCATTAAGCCTCCCATCAGTCATTATTCTCCCAAAAAGCATCAACTGCAGAATACCATTCACTAAGAGTGCAGTTTAAACAGAACCAACCATAGGCCAATCAATATGGAATGCAGCTTACCTTAGGATCAATAAAGTTCGCACCAAACTCATAATGAGAAGTAGGGATTTTAATAGTCTCTGAGGATGGAGAAGGAACCTCAGTAGGCCCCATGAACAAACTGAATTAACGGGGGAAAAAAATATATAATCATTAAAACTTGGGAGTCACAACAATTCAAATCTTAAACGGAAAACCAGAATTTACCTATGACTGAGAGAAAACTTTTGATTGAGGCCCTTGGTGAAATCAAAGCGCATCCCCTCGAAAAGCTCTGGTTTTAAAGACACTGCTCAAAGGCATACATGTATTCAAGTGTTACACACAAAAATAGAGCAAACAAATAAATAAATCCAGCTTCAACAGTTCAACGCTCTCCACATTTTAATCCAACATACAATTCATGCTATATAGAAATGTAATTGGAATGATCAATAGAAATAAATCTGAACTTTCCTTTTTCCATGATCACGGGCGTTACCCAAAACAGTAAAATTGATAACTCCTAAAAATAAAACAAAAGCATTGAAATGGCAAATCACCATGGCTCTCCTAATCTCAATGATCTAAAAAAAACCAGAGCAATGTCAAGCTTAACATGAGAAAAAACAAAGAGTGAAGAGAGAGAGAGACTGACTGAGAGCTTCACGGTGGACCTCTTCATAGGGAATCGGACAGGGAAGGTTCAGGTAATCAACTTTCTCTTCCACCTTCTTCTGGGTGCTAGTGTCAGTTGCTGTAGCAGGAATTGGAGGAACGATGGACGCCATTGTAAGCAAAAATCAAACAAGTATTAACAGGAAGTGGAAGGAGAAGTAGTTGACTCTCAGATCTCCGTGAGACCGAGAGAACGATGAAGATACATAAAACCCCAAGCTTCGACGTCTTCTAAAACCCTAGCGTCTTGAGTGTAAGACTGCATTTCGCACTGTACACGGTGGGTACCCGACCCGTTTATGCATTTTGGAGCCGTTTTCAGGTCTCGCCATTTACGGGGGAGAGCACATTTTAATTTATTACAATAATATATAACCATTAACTTAACGTGTATTAAGAAAAATAAAAATGTGTGTGTATAACTTATATATATATTAATTTATTTTGGAATTAAATTAAATATTTTTATATTTAAAATTCTTATTGAAAAATTATTTAATTTTCAATTTTTTATAGCAAGAACTATATAATTTTAAGACAAAAATGAAATAGTGGAATAAACATATAAATTTTTTTTATACTTTATCTGTCTATATTAATATATATAATCTTATGATCAATGGTTAGAAAATCTCAAAATCTTATATATTAGTATATATATATTTTACTCCTTCGCCCCTATAATATAAATGAATTTTAACACAGTACTTTTTTAAATTAAAAATAAAAAACTATTATTATAAGTACATTTTTAATAATTTATTTCTTAATTATTAAATTTAAAACACAAGTATGAATAATTTAAGCATTAGAAATAAAATAAAATAGTTATTTTCCAATTTGTATATTATTATGTGTGTGTTTTGTTAATTTAAATACATTTTTAATTAAAAATTTTAAATGGAGTATATTTTAATAAAAAATGTTAAATTAGATTAAAATGTAAAATAATTTTTATTTTAAAAATTTTATATATTTTTTAAAAATAGAAGAGAAATCTATTTATTTTGAAATGTTTTACTTATTTTTAAATTACTTATTTTAAATATTTTATATTAAAATAAATATTTTAAATTAAAAGATTCTTTGAAATGTTTTAAAATGGTCCCTTACTTTTTTAAATTAAAGGATCAATTTGAAACATTAAATAAAATAAAAATTTAAAAGTTAAGGGATTAATTTAAAATATTTTAAAATTAAAGAATTAATTTAAAATATTAAATAAAGTTAAAGGATCATTTTATAACACTTTAAAATTAAAGAACTAATTTAAAACATTAAATACAATTAAAGGATTATTTTAAAATATTTTAAAGTTAAAAAAATAATTTAAAATATTAAATAAAATTAAGAGATTAAAATATTAATTTAACTTTAAAAATCTTACAGTCTTTTAGCGAAGAAATTGTCCACCTCTTCAAATTTTGGCTAAGCTAAACTGTTCCTTAAAAAAAATTATTTTAGTAAAATAAAATGTTTGACTTCACCTCTATAAAAAAAATAAGCTATGAGCGCAGAAATAGCTTCTTCTGCTATGGACACAAGGATAAAATTGGACATTTAGTTCGAAAGTAAAAATAGAAATAAAAGCTTTTTCTAAAACAAAAATTACATTACTCAAAATTATTAATTATCATAATTATCTTTAACTTTTCTTTACCTATCCTCTTAAATGGATAAGCTTTTAAGTAATTTGATAATAAAATTAAATTGTTAAAAGATTTGTTAAACAAAAATTACTTCTTAAATATTGATTAAAGTGCATATCAAATAATTTTGTCAAATGCAAATTGTTTCTATATTATAATGCATGTTATAAAATTCCTTTTTTTTTATTAGTTCAAAATAAGCAAAAATCCATGTCAGACGTCTCTTAGAACAACATATAGTGGATGCAACACAATTCAATTTTTTTAATTCAAAATTGTCCTACTAACAAAATTTAGTCTTGTAATCTTCGAGACTGAAAACCCTTGAAAGGTTGATCCCCCTCCACCCCCTCCCAAACAGAAAAAGAAAAAGGAAACCCTTGAAAGTTTACGAATCCTTTTGAGTCCTGCATAATATTATGTAGTAGAGTAGGATGCACTAAAATCGAGCTAAAATATGAAAATATAAACAACAATAATAATAACAATAAGATCTTGAAATACTGAAAATATACAAAAATTAAAATCACTTTGTACTTATTGGATTACAATTATAAAACTGTTGAAATTAGTTATTATTTTAATGAAGGGCACTCTGCTACCCAAGTTTTTTTTTTTCACTGTACTCAGCTTGTAGGACCAAAAAAAGAGCAAGTCAAGCTGTAGCAATGTAAGTCATGAACATGAACAATACGATAAAATGAACTAATATTTCAAGAAATATAATATTTTTATTATTGAAAAGAATAGGATATAAACTCTCAAGGAATCCAAATATTTTATTATTATGTGTGTTAAACTTCAAAACCATTGAGAATGATGTGCTTCTTATCTAGTTTGAATTATTTTTCTCCTTGGCTGCATGTGGAATACAAAAAGCAGTCACTGATTTTTTTATTTATTTTTGGGTAACTTTCTTTTATCCCTCGTTAATTGGAATACACCGTGACTGTGGGGAGGTAATTATTGCGCGTCAAGCTGTTAGCTTGATACGCGTCTATTATACGTATTTTTTAAAGAAAAAAAAATTAATTGTAAAAATAAAAATTTTAATTATTAAAAAAATATATTTTAAAATTTTTAACATGTGTTAAACTTTTAAAATAATTTTAAAATTTAATAGTAAATATTTTTACTTTATAATCATGAAGTATAATTTTTTTCAACAATTTTAACTATAATTTATTGAATGGTAATGAATAAGAATGCAAGAAAAATTAAATATATAATAAAAAGACATTTATAATATAAAATATAAATTTTTTTATAATAAAAAATTATATTTTTCATAATTACAATTTTTATAGTCACTTACCTAGATACTACAATAAAAATATTAATGATTCAAATACTACCACACCAAAAATATTAGTGTTATATGCTACCTCCCATAGGGGCGGCCCAATTAAAAAGGAGTTTCACTAATGCCAAATCCGGTAATTGGGAAAAAATATCTTTTTTATTTTTTCACAAAAGTACAATAAATTTGGTTTCAGTAAAATTGAGTTTATAATAAATGTAGCATAGATATCCAAATTTTTTACTGTGTAAGGTTCGAACACATTTTTTTTTATACCATATGGCTCAACTTTCGCATGAGATAGACAGGTGTCAGTGTCACAGTGACTACATCCATTCCCCGCCGTGGCTGCAAGGGATCCGTAATCCATTAATTGGTGGCCATTTCACTTCGTCTTCTTCGGTTCACCCACACCGCTCACTTTCTTTTCTTTTCATTTCAAATCGATAAAGGGTCAACTCCTGTGATTTTATTCTCAAATCAACTCAGTATGGTGGTCACATGCTCAAGTGAATCCACTCATGATGGGAAAGCTGAATTTCAAGCGTTTGAGGATACAAAAACTGGAGTGAAAGGTCTTTTAGATTCTGGGGTCACAAAGGTCCCACGTATGTTCTATTCTGGGAAGTTGAACCTCACAGAGAGCTCAGAAAATGACTCAGGCTTTACTATCCCCATCGTTGACCTTGCAGGCATACACAGCAATTCTGGACTACACGCTGAAGCAGTTGAGAAAATTGGAAGTGCATGCCAGAAATGGGGATTTTTCCAGGTGATTAATCATGGGATTCCAAATGATGTTTTGGATCAGATGATCAACGGAATTCGTAGGTTTCATGAACAAGACTCTGAGGTAAGAAAGCAATTTTACTCGCGGGATTTGAAGAAGAAAGTTAGGTACTATTCCAATGTTCACATGTACAAAGAGACAGCTGCCAATTGGAGGGATACACTTTTTATAGCTCCTGATGCAGCAAAAATAGAAGAAATACCAGCAGTGTGTAGGTGATGTCATTATACAAGTTTTGGTATCAGCCATGCACTTGCTTTCAACTTTCATGCCTTAAATTATGCCAATGTTAAAACCATAAACAGTTTCACTGATGAAACATGTTTCCCTCATTCTTTGAACAATCTCATAGTCTTCTTTAAGTTATTGCTGGGATTAATTTGACATTTGTAAATTAAAGATACAGGCTTCAAAATGCTACACTCTAGGCCAATTTGTTTGTTTGGTTGTTAATATTATTAGTAGCTCCAGAACATTATGAGACAGTTTATTTTTTTCAACATTTATGTTATTATTTGTGTTAAAATTTTGACAAAAAAATTGTCATAGGGTGATTAAATGATGACAATAAAATCACAGGGGTTGACCCTTTATCATATATATATTTAAGCTATTGATGAGGCAATCACAGAAATAACTTGCCTGTTCTCTAGTTTATCTCACAAGCAAAATAAACCTTCCCATGATTTGGAAGCTAATGCAATTTTCTTAATAGTTCATATTTGTTACATTGCATTTGATCAATCTGAACCTTTTTCTATCCATGATGAAATTATTATTAGCTTCCTGCAGGGACATTGTGATTGAATATTCAAAAAAAATGAGGGAATTGGGTTATACAATCTTTGAGCTACTGTCACAGTGTCTTGGCCTTAATCCTTCTTACCTTAAAGAACTGGCTTGTGTTGAAGGGCTTTTTCTTCTTAGTCACTACTATCCACAATGCCCCGAACCTGAATTGACTATGGGCACGAGCAAGCACACTGATTCTGATTTCATAACAATCCTTCTGCAAGACCGTATAGGTGGTCTTCAAGTTCTTCATGAGAATCAATGGGTTGATGTTCCTCCTGTGCATGGAGCTCTTGTTGTTAACATTGGAGATCTTCTACAGGTAAGTATTAATGTTGATATCCATTTTCCTTAATCTTCTGAAAAGCTCATTATCCTTCAGAGTTATAATTGTCCACAAAACTGTCACTTCCATTTATATGTTCTTTGAATTATAGTAACAATTTGCAAAGGTATCAATGGATCATCAGAAGAAAACGATGTAAGAGGTAACATTCCTTGGAGGCTGTCTGCAAGAAGATTCTTAAAGGACATGATGCATCATCAAAGTTTGACACTGTTAGTGGGTCTGATATCAAAGTACACATGTCTAGATGATGGTAGACTCAAATGAGCAAGCAAACTAAGTTGCTCATATCTAGTTGCTCGAATCTATCAAAAATAAAAAGTCTAAAAGACAAATACTAACTATTGAAGAGTATAATATCTTGGTTGAAGAATGCACATAGAGGGGGGTGAATAGGTGCTCTCACAATTATAGTCAACAAACTTAATCAAAACCTGTAAAATCGAAAACCTTGTAGATAAACTAAGATCTTGTTGATAGGATATTCGAAAATGTAACTGAAAAGTAAAAATTAAGGAGATAAACTGGAACCTTGTCGATAAAGTTTTAGTGTAGAGGCAAAAACAGATTAAATAGCAAGGTAAAGGAAGAAAGACACCTGATATATCTTGGTTCAATCTTCAAGACTTACATCCAGTCCCTTTGATACACAACAAGGAATTTTTACTAAGTTAAATCAGAGTACATAACAAGAACATTAGGTTTCTAAGCTCACCTAGAACTTTTACAAACTCAACCGCTTATACACATTCTTCTTTTTCTTTCTCACAGTTACTATACTATTCAAGACTTTTTACAAGGATCAACAGATCAGCACAAGCCTCATAGATAAACTCTTAAATAGACCAGACACTCAGCATTGCACTTAGTAAAAACACAGAAATATTATGAAGATGAAGCAGATTCTCTCTATGCTTTCTGGTGTGTTTACAAGTAGAGCTATTACATATATATATACAAGAAACTACCCGTTGATCCATCTCCTTCTGTCTTGACCATTGGAATACAGTAGTGCTTGAGTAGCCAAGGGGTAGCTGAACATCTTTGCATGCTTAGCAAATAATCAGAGATGCTTTAATTAATTTGCATAGAGTTTCTTTCATCATTTCTTCTTTCAGCCAGCACATCCAGGAAAAGAGTAGGCAGATTTGACTTTATAAAACAAGTTGTCTTTTATACTTTCGATGAATAGATAAAGGGGAGGAGTTGACTTTAAAACAAAGCAGCAGCATAGACCCAAAATAGAGACATCTTTTAACTTTACAGCAAAGAGACAAAGTAGAAGCAAAGTTTTCAAAAGTTTTATATGCTTTCTGCAGGATGCATAAAAAACATCAACCAAAAAGATTTGCTGAGTGAGTTTTTATCTTATTTAGGCTTTTAGAGTTATCAAACATAAGAGAATTGAGAGATCATTGGGCCAACATTGGTCTTTGGTAATTTTTGGTCATATGAATGATGCAAAGAGCCTTGCATATCTCTAGTTTTATATAGTACTTCAAAGAGGCTTCCAGAGTCATTACAATAACTAAATACTAACACAAAAAATTACAAGGTGTTGTGTTTTAAAGAATTATGACTAGATCCTTATTTTGTGGATTTGGTGTCCCGATTTCTGCATCAAGATTCATGCACCATATCTAGAACATATTGCATTAACTTCCAACATAAGCATGCTAAGAATGCTGTTTGACTTTGATATTAATACATGATTTTAGAGAATGACAATTATTCGCTAGAGTGTCATGAATGATATTAGAAATGAGAAACTTTTTTCTGAGATAAAACTGCTAAATTTCAGCTACTGTAGAATCACTGACGTGCTTCTTCACCAAAACAGTTTTTGAGGATTATGCATATTATATACTTATCAGTTTCTTTGTTCGTTGTGCAGCTTATAACAAATGACAGGTTCATCAGTGTGTTTCATAGGGTCCTAGCAAGAGATGTAGGCCCAAGAATTTCCATAGCAAGCTTCTTTATAAATGTTGATGACACAGCTAAAAATACAGCACAGGTTTATGGTCCAATTAAGGAATTATTATCAGAAGAAAACCCACCAATCTATAAGGGCACTACTATTAAAGATTTTTGGGCAAATAATATCTCAAGGGGCCTTGATGGAAACTCTTCTTTGCAGTACTTCAGGCTATGAAGCAATTATGAAAAAATAAAAATTGATCTATGCCCTCTTGATTCTTATGGTGCTGTCTACGGTTTGTACTCTATCAAGATTAATTTCTGCCTTCAGTTGTAATTTTTCATGTCTAGGATTCAGCATCAAGTTCTAAAGACAGAAGGATTTTCTACTTTTGTTGATATTCTATCTCATATTTCTGAAAAAAAATATTCCTTTGTATGTGTTTGTAGGTGGGTCAAATACTACTTTATCCCAAAAGTTCAAATTAGTGAGTAAAGGTTTATGATTGATTTAATTAATATCTGTTACACGTCCTCATATGAAGGTCATTTGGATTTAAAGTCGTGGACAAAGTATAACCAATCGTGTCAGCAACGATTAAACTTTTGACCACTTCAAAGACTTTGGTACCATATTAAAGGCCAGTTCCTTCCAAAAGAAAAAGTCAAATGTACTCTGATCATTGGTTTAATTAATATCTCTAACAATATATATCCAGTGCAATAATATTTTGCTATGTTAATCAATTTTTTTTATGCCAATAACATTTAGCCTAATAGTTTTTATGATTGTTGGCTTTTAAATTAGGGTTTTTTTGTGTTTGTTTAATTAGATAATATAAAGAGAAAAAGAATATAAAATGTGAATAGGTAAAAATAAATAAGATAAAAAATAATTTTTATGTTTTTATTTTTTAAAAAATAATTTAACGATTAAAGTGATAATTTAATAAATGAATAATTATAAAAATATAATAAATATTATATAAATAATATAAAAAAAATATGTTCCCACCGACAAAGCAAATGAGAGCCACTCAAGTCAAAAATAAAAAATGTAAAAATAAAAAAGGGTTTAGCAATTGAAATGACTGGGTACTTTCTTCATAAGTGATTGTAAAACAGTTGATAGAGAAATGAGAGATGAGTTACTTAACGGACAGTACTGTCTGTCCCTGTTAGTTTACCTTTTACTGCCGCAACTAGGACAGTCAAAATAAAGTCAAGAACCACAACAGAAAACGGAGGTTAATCAAAGGAAAAAAAATGAAAAATTCCGTTAAATAGTTTTTTTTTTGTTTTACAAAAAATAATTAAAAAAACATCCAGCTTAAGTTTTTCTCTGGCAAAAAATCAAAAGTAACTGTCTAAAACTCAAAGGAACTAGAAAGTCAAAGAATAGAAAATTATTGGTTTGTTTGATTTTCTGTTTTTAGAATAATTTTTTATTTTTAAAAATAAAAAAATAAAAAAATTTGTTTGATAATGTATTTTTAATAAAGTATTTTGTAAAACAAAAAAATAAATTATATTTTCGAAAATAAAAAAATCAGAATATTTTTTAGATATTTTATAACTTTTGTTTTGTAAAATTAAAAAAAAATAAAAATCAACGATTTTTTAAAATAATAATTCAAACAAATTTTTTAATTTTTTAATTTTTAAAATTTGTTTTAAAAAATATTTATTTTAAAAATATTAAAATCAAAACAGAATCAAATAGGCCATCATTTCAAGTAAGTTGATATTTTATTATTTATTTCTTGTTGTGTATTCATCCTTCAAAATAAATGGGAACAATATGCGACTTTTTATCTATTTGAAATTTTAAATGTTTGAGAAAACGTAATTCCTATGTATAATTTAGATTTGTCTTCTTTCTAATCAGACAATGAAACGTCCTTGTCACAAAGTTCAAAGGAAAACCACGGCGAAAAGAAAAGGAAAGTACCTTTCCAATTTGAATCCAACATTTTATTATTTATTTATTGATATGGGTCTTATCCTTCAAAAGTCAGAAACGGTGAGCTCAATATGCATCTTATCTTGTTTGAATTATTAATATCTGTGGGTACAGTTAAATCAATGTGGGAAAAAGCTATTTAGTTCCATAGGCTGCTTGTGGAACAGAGAAAGCAGTCAAAATTGGTTTCTTTTTAACTTTCTTCTTTCCTTGATTGGTTTCTTTTCCCAGTACGGTGGTCCCAAACTCAAGTGAGTTAGAAGCAGCTTCTGATTCCAATTATGACAGGAAAGCTGAAGTTAAGGCATTTGATGAATCAAAAGCTGGAGTTAAAGGTCTTCCAGATTATGTTTTAACCAGAATCTGCATAATTCCGCAGAAAATTAAAGAAACCGTATTTGTGCATGTTAAGATATATGCTCTCTGTGTTCTGGTATTTCTCACATCAAAGCACTGAAGTTCAAAAATTTTATTAGTAAACTTAAAAATTCACAGATGTGAGGTCCCATTTACATTAGTGACATCTTATGCTTTTAGAAATTTTTTTTCTTGTGTACCAAGTATAGGTATGTTCAATGTCTTCTGACATCCAAAATATTGAAATAAAGATGTTAGCATGTCAAATGACTCCTAAATTTAAGAAATTATAAAATCATTGACATACTTGTTCATTGGAACAATTTGTGAGGATTATACTTATCAAGATCATTATTGATGGCGCAGCTTATTACAAACGACAGATTCATCAGTGTTTTTCATAGGGTGTTAGCAAGGCAAACAGGCCCAAGTATTTCCATAGCAAGCTTCTTTATAAATTCTGGTGACACACTTGATGGTACACCAAAGGTTTATGGTCCAATTAAGGAATTGTCATACCAAGAAAACAAGCCAATCTATAAGGGCACAACTATAAAAGAATTTTGGACACATTATTTCTTAAAGGGCCTTAATGGGGACTCTTCCTTGCAGCCCTTCAGGTTATGAAGCAATTCGATGCACTCTTGATTCTTATGCGGAGTGGTTTGTACTCTACCGTAACAACTTCTGCCTTTACTTGCGGTTTTCCATTTCTACAATATTTTTCATGAAAGAGCATCATGTTCAAAAGACAAGTATTTTCTCTAACGTAAAGTGTTATATTTTCAAAAAGAAATTTATATTCCTTTATATATGGATGAGATGTATGCGAGTTTTATGTTGAAGATGTTGAAATAAAATAAAAAAGTTACAATTAATTAAATTCTAGCAAAATAAAACTAATTTTTTTCCACCTAAATTAATGATGGCGGACCTTGGAACTTTGAAGTTGACCTCGATCATCATGACAATTTGTGTATAAGCCAATAAGATGTAGGTCCAATCAAAGTTGGACACATTGGACACATCATTTGAACATTGCATAAGAATCCCAACCATAAGGACTCATCTCCTTGTGAGAAGCTTTAGCAAGCCAAATTTGAGGGATATAGGATTCCAACCAAAAGACACAGAATAAAAAGGCTTGCTAAAACACGATATGTATTCCAGAATTGATAAACATTTCCAGTCTGGGCATTTCTGCGAGTCCTGCACAGATTGGATAAGAGGGAGGCTATCTGATTCGAACACCACATCCTTCATGCCTGAATCATGGGCCATAAGGACTCCCTGTTTTTAGAGCCAGAGCATCACTCATGAATGCTAAACATTCCATCTGTGTTTACCTTAATCTGTTCACATCTAAATGAATTGACAGAGGACAATCATGTCCACATATCGAATAACTGAGTGAGCCTTATTATTATTAATCTGTGCGCTGCTATATAAATTAAATAAATAAAATAATTATTTCTCTAAATCTCTAAAAGTTAAAAGTGAGTTGGTGACTCTTTCTTCTAAATTTCCTTAAAGATAAACTCTGTGTCACACCCATGATACTATTGCTTAGGGTCAAATTTTTTAAAATAAAATTTCAATTTTTGAAAATAAAAACTAAATAAAATAGAGTTGTTACCAAAATTTTAATTTTAAAAAATAAAATTTTAGAAAAACTTTTTTATAAGAAAATGATTTGTAAACAAGAAATGAATTGGTAGTTAATTATGTGCAGGGAAGATGTTAAACATTCCACGATACTCATTTTTATAAATGATTATTTTAAGTTAATTGTGTAAAATTAATATGATTTTAATTTCTCAATCAATCACATGCAAAAATAAAAAAAAAGAAAAGAAATTAAGGAAAAGAAATAAAAGCAAAAAAATATTTATTTATAAAGACGAATTTGATCTAAGATAAAAGTTTAGGATCTATGTATTCTATGAAAAAAATTAAAATTCATGTAGTTTGACTAGGTTGAAAATTGTATTTGTTGGTTAGTTGATTTTTTTACTTAACTTTTTTTTATGAACAAAAAAATAGAAATCACCTTTATTTTTCACAAACAAAACAATTTTGAAATTGAATTATATATTTTAATTTGTAAAAAAACAAAGTTAATTCCACTCTCTTCCTTTTTCTTCTTTTTCTCTTTCTCCTTTTTTTGTGTTTTGTTCATTTTATTTTTTTAATGGTTTTTGTTTTGATTTTTTTTCTTTTTAGAAATAACTTTTTATGTAAGTAAACAGGATTTTTTTGGGGAAATTAAAATCATTAATAATTTAATGCTCTAGCATTGTATTTAGTCTTTTAAGAGGTTAATACTAGACCTTTAAAACATAATATTTATTTATTTTTTATTTTTTATTTTTTTTACTTGTTGATTTTTAAAGATGAACCTTTAAAGCAAACCTTTTTGTTTTGTTTTTGATTTTGGGAAACTCTTAAGGAAAAAAACTTAATCCTAAATTTTAAATTATATTTTTTTTATTCATAGAGAAAATTTTTTTAAAAGGATTTAGGGTTTAATTCATGAATATGTTGATTTTTCTATACTCTATTCATATTAAGAAAAGATAGATTTTTCAAAGAACAACCTTGATTTTTGATAACTTTTCTTCTCTTTTTTTTTTGATTTTTTTAAACTCAAAATTTGAACTTTGTAAACATATATTTTTAATTTTAAAAGAAACCTATTTGAATTTCTAAAAATATATTTTTTTTGTCTTCATTTTTATTTTTATTTTTGTTTTTTGGTTTCTATTGTTTTTCATTTTTTATTTTTTTGTTGTCATTTTTTTCTCAAAAACTATGTACACTTTTTTTATTTATCTTTTCTTCTTTTTAAAATACTTTTTTTTTTCTTTTCCTTGAAATTTTTTTTAACGACAAAAATCAATTTGATGTGGCCCATAAAACCCAAAATTTATTAAAAAGCCATTTTATGACCCAACAACATACTTGTGGAAACTTATTATCATACATAGTCCTCTGATTGACTTTTATATGTTTGAGAAGACAAAAAATCTGGCATGATAATATTAAAAAATAAAAATAAAATTAAAATATTTACAAGTATGCAATATTTGTGATTGTATGTACTTTGTATTTAACCAAACAACGTATTTATTACAATATTTACAAATATGAATAAAATGCAAAACTAGTAACAATTGCTCTCCCCAAGTTTCTTGTTTTCTAAACACATTGCCACGTTATCCTTTTCTTCTATGCCAACGTCCACATGTGATTTTTGCATAATCTCAAAGCAATTTGTTCATAAGGTCAATAAGCTAAGAAAGAAAGTAATATTAGTTTCTAATCATACAATAACAATCCAATTAATTTCATGATAATCAAATTAGAGGTGTTTACTGAATCTAAAAGCTCGGTGGGTTAGACTAAATCGGGGCAGGTTGGATTGAGCGTAAGTTTTTTTTTTTTTTTAATTTAGGGTTGAGTTAGGGACTACACCGATCTTTAGGGTCACATTAGCTAGACCTAGTTAGAAAAATAAATTTATTTTTTTAAAAAAATATTTTTTCAAAAAAATTAATATAACAAATTTAAATTTTTTAATGAAAAAATATAATTTTATAAAAACTTATATAAAAATTTTTTTTTAAAGGCTATTTTATAATTTTAATAATGAACTTGGAGTAGCTTTAAGGGACATATAAGCTTGGTCAAGTCTTAAAAAAATAAAAAAAAATATTTTTTATAAGGATTCATATCAAAATTTTAATTTTTTTAAAGATAAAATGTAATTTTATAAGAATTTATATAAAAACCTTCTTTTTTTGAGATTATTATAAAGAGTTTGGATAAAGGGCTTCAATTTGAAATTCATTTAAAATTGGGCTAGGCTAAAGTTCTATGTGACCTGATCCATGAATACCCCTAAATCAAATAAATGCAACTCTCATGTAGCATTTGATCCTTGACCCAAAAACTTTTTTGTTGAAATTAATTGACATACGGCACATGGATTATAGGCAATTCAATATCATTTAATGAGAAAAAGCTTTTAAAATAGATCAGGACTTTCAATAAACCTTAACCACTACAACCCAACATAAACAAGATAGTGATGTTCAATTTGTACTTTCACAGCTAAATGAATTGGTCAGATATGGAATTGTGATCATAAAAAATAAATTGATAGATAACAAAAAAAGTGAGATGCAATCCCAAAACCTTTGATTCACAATTACACGTGCAATCCAATTCCATTACCTGATCTACTTAACTTACATTTATTGAATAGTAATGAATAAGAATGTAAGAAAAATTAAATATATAATAAAAAGATATTTATAATATAAAATATATTTTTTCATAATTAAAATTTTTATTTTTCACAATTAAAAGTTTTAATTTCTATAATTATTTACTTAGATACTACAATAAAAATATTAATGATTCAAATATTACCATATAAAAAATATATGAGTTATTCAGTTAAAAGATATAAATATAAAGAAAATATACAAAATAAGTAAGTAAGAGTAGTTGAGATGTGAAATGATTTTTTTATTTTTATTTTTTAAAAAATAATTTAATATATAAAATAATAATAATAATATAATAAATAATACATAAATTATATAAATAAAATATATTTATATCACGATAAATCAAATGGACCTATAATATTATATGATACCCCCGTGGAAAAAAAAAGGGGGGCGGGGGGAGGTGTTTTTTTGAGGAATTAAAAGTGGTTCAGCATTCATCTGTTCCCCCCATCAATGCCAAATCCGATGATTGGGAAAAATATATATATTTTTATTGACAAAAGTACAATAAATTTGGTTTCAGAAAAATTGAGTTTATAATAAATATAGCATATATATCCAATATTTGTTACTGTGTAAGATTTGACACATTATTTTTTTTATACCACACGGCTCAACTTTCGCATGAGATAGACACGTGTCATAGTGACTACATCTAGTCGCTGCCGTGGCTGCAGGGGATACATATCCCTTTCATTGGTGGCCATTTCACTTCGTCGTCTTCGGTTCTCTCACACCGCCCGCTTTTCTTTCTTTTCATTTCAAATCAACCACAAGTCCTTACTTTCTCATTATCGTGGTCATATGCTCAAGTGAATCCACTTATGATAGGAAAGCTGAATTTCAAGCATTTGAGGATACAAAAACTGGAGTGAAAGGTCTTTTAGATTCTGGGGTCACAAAGATCCCCCGTATGTTATATTCTGGGAAGTTGAACCTCACAGAGAGCTCAGAAAATGACTCAAACTTCACTATCCCCATCGTTGACCTTGCAGGCATACACAGCAATTCTGGCCTACACATTGAAGCAGTTGAGAAAATTGGAAGTGCATGCCAGAAATGGGGATTTTTCCCGGTGATTAATCATGGGATTCCAAATGATGTTTTGGATCAGATGATCAACGGAATTTGCAAGTTTCATGAACAAGACTCTGAGGTAAGAAAGCAATTTACTCGCGGGATTTGAAGAAGAAAGTTAGGTACTATTCTAATGTTCACATGTACAAAGACAGAGCTGCTAGTTGGAGGGATACACTTTTTATAGCTCCTGATGCAGCAAAAATAGAAGAAATACCAGCAGTGTGAGGTGATGTCATTATACAAGTTTTGGTATCAGCCATGCACTTGCTTTCAACTTTCATGCCTTAAATTATGCCAATGTTAAAACCATAAACAGTTTCACTGATGAAACATGTTTCCCTTATTCTTTGAACAATCTCATAGTCTTCTTTAAGTTATTGCTGGGATTAATTTGACATTTATAAATTAAAGATACAGGCTTTAAAATGCTACACTCTAGGCCAATTTGTTTGTTTGGTTGTTAATATTATTAGTAGCTCCAGAACATTATGAGACAGTTTATTTTTTTCAACATTTATGTTATTATTTGTGTTAAAATTTTGACAAAAAAATTGCCATAGGGTGATTAAATGATGACAATAAAATCACAGGGGTTGACCCTTTATCATATATATATTTAAGCTATTGATGAGGCAATTGCAAAGATAACTTGCCTGTTCTCTATTTTATCTCACAAGCAAAATAAACCTTCCCATGATTTGGAAGCTAAAGCAATTTTCTTAGTGGTTCATATTTGTTACATTGCATTTGATCAATCTGAACCTTTTTCTATCCATGATAAAATTATCATTAGCTTCCTGTAGGGACATTGTGATTGAATATTCAAAAAAAATAAAGGAATTGGGTTATACAATCTTTGAGTTATTGTCAGAGGCTCTTGGCCTTAATTCTTCTTACCTTAAGGAACTGGCATGTGTTGAAAGACTTTTTCTTCTTGGTCACTACCATCCACAATGTCCCGAACTTGAATTGACTATGGGCACTACCAAGCACATTGGTTCTGATTTCATAACAATCCTTTTGCAAGACCAGATAAGTGGTCTTCAAGTTCTTCATAAGAATCAATGTGTTGATGTTCCTCTTGTGCATGGAGCTCTTGTTAACATTCGAGATCTTCTATAGGTAAGTATTAATGTTGATATGCATTTTCCTTAGTCTTTTGAAAGACTCATTATCCTTTAGAGTTAAAATTGTCCACAAAACTATCACTTCCATTTATATATTCTTTGAATTATAGTAACAATTTGCAAAGGTATCAATGGATCATCAGAAGAAAACAATGTAATAGGTAACATTCCTTGGAGGGTGTCTGCAAGAAGATTCTTAAAGGACAAGACACACCATCAAAGTCTTAAACTGTGAGTGGGTCTGATGTCAAAGTACATATGTCTAGATGATGGTAGACGCAAAGAAGTAGGAAAATTAAGTTATCATATCTAGTTGCTTGAATCTATCAAAAATAAAAAGTTTAAAAGACAAATACTAAGATCTAATGAAGAGTATAATATTTTGGTCTTTGGTAATTTTTGGTCATATAAATTATACAAAGAGCATTGCACATTTCTAGCTTTATATGGTACTTTAAAGAGACTTCTAGAGTCATTACAATAACTAAATACTAACAAAAAAAAAAAAAATTAACATGCTATATTTTAAAGAATTATGACTAATGCCTTATTTTGTGGACTTGGTGTCCTGGTTTTTGCATCAAGATTCATACACCATATCTAGAACATATTGCTTTAACTTCCAACATAAACTTGCTAGGAATGCTATTTTACTTTCCTTTGATATTAATACGTGATTTTAGGCCTCGTTTGGTTGGTAGAAAATTTAGTGATGGAAACAAAAAAGGAAAGATGAATTGAATATCATGGAAAAATTTATGTTTGGTATGGATGGAAAAGGAAAAGGGATTATATTTGTATTTTAGTATTTGGTTGGATGAAATTTGGATGGAAAGGAAAGTTATAAGTGTGAAAGGACCAAAATGCCTTCAACTAATAAAAAGACGTCACTCTTTGCAAGTCATGTTAACAGTCTAGAGCCCTTAGTGGTATATATAGCTATGTGTTATATCTTTCCACCTGTTGCAGCTACCATTTCAACCATTTTTGTTCTTCACTCCCATGTTTCTTCATGGTTTTCATAGAATTGCTCTTGGTGTGTTGCCAAACATTGCTTGCTTTGCAATGGTGGGTTATGATAGTTTCTATGATTTCTTATTTTTTACTATGTGGCTTAATTTTTTTAGGTTATTTTTTAAATTTCTTTTTTAATTTTAGTAAAGCTTGAAGTAGATATTGAAGTAGATATTGAAGTAGGGATCTTTGTGTTAGAATTGTAGGGATTATTTTACAGCATAAGTGGTATATATTAATAATTACTTCATTATACTTGTGCTATAATATATTTGTCAAAACAAGGAATAACAAAATTTGTTCTTAAACTACCAAAGAAAATGTTAAGAATATTTATAATATTTGTTGTTGATAATAGAGTATTGTGCTATATATGGGTGATTATAAAATTTTTGCCTCTCATATGAGTTCACAATATATGTATATAGTATTGATAACATGCTACTGTGAATTAATTGGGGTTTATTTTAATGTGGTCTAGCAACATGGAGTACTGTGAAGTTGGGAATGAGATTATCACAAATGAACATTTCAATAAGAGTTTGTCTACCTTAGAAAACCTCACCTCAGTCTAGTCTAACACATACCTAGCAAATGCTTGAAACATCTAAGGATCATTGGAAAAGGATATGAGACATCCAATCTGTGCCAATGATTTTGAAGGAGGATACTGAAGCCAAATTAATTACTGCTAAGGAAGATTGCAAGGAATTGGAGAACTACCTCTTCATATGGTCTGAAGATTATATGTGAATGCTACAGAAAATGTTATCGATACGCCTATATCTACAATTAATGCACTTTACTTAAAAAGTTAAAGGCTTGCTCTACTTATACGTGTAAAAAAGAAGCACTTGAAAATGTGCACGAGTTAGCTAATAAATAATTGTATGAAATTTTAATTGTTATTATGTTTAGAACTTATGTAGAACTACTTAGTGTATTCTTAGTTTATGAAATATTATGATTAATTGGATGATCTATACTTTATCATGCTGTCATTCTAAAATTGCAATTCATACCCAGACTTTCTCATTATAATTATCTACTTAAAATTTATGTTATTGTACATATTTACCCATTAACTGAATAATTGCACTTTTCATCTGTTGTTTATGTAGTATAATTTGACACAATCAATAAATATAATTAACATTAGTTGATTGAATATAAAGTATGGATATGCTCTCTCTCTCTCTCTCTCTCTATATATATATATATACATATGCATTATGTTTCATATGTTTCATATGATGCCATTATCATTTATTTACATCGCTTTATATACATTCATGTATAGTTTTGTTCAAAATTTTTAAGTTTTACATAATCATAAATTATGCTTTTTGAGTAGATATTTATACTGTAGTTGCAACATTGTATATATAATCAATGGAATATAAGTTCCTTCATATATATATATATATATGTTAATTTAATTTTATTCTCAAATTTCTAAGTATATAATTATATATAATTACATCTTTATAAGTATATATTACTTTATTAAATGATAATTATTTTACATAATAATGTCTAAATTATATCTGAATATAAAATATATATACATATATAATTTTTTTCGTTGAATAATTGAAAAATAATTGATATATTAGTGAATAAATTGATATTCATTTATTTTGTACAAAAGGCCAAAACAAACCAAACAATGTTTACCTTTGAAATTTCACGGGAAGACCAATTTTGCTTTTTCCCATATAGGTATGACTTAAGGGAGTCATGAAGTATTTTGTCCTTATCCCATGTCATGAGTTGTTTTTAATAAATATTTATACTATGGTTGCAAAATTGTACATATACTTAGTGAAATATAGGTTTCTTATGTATATACATATATATATATATATATATTAATCTTAATTTTATACTCAAACTCCTAAGTATATAATTATATTTAAGGGAGAATTATAAAGAAGGACCCAAAATTAAAGAAATTTACTCTGAAGGACCTGTTACTATTAGGTTTAATTGTTTTTTGTTAAAATCAACCATAATCAACCCTAAAACAATGATAATAGATCCTTCAGAGTAAATATTTTTAACTCTAGGTCCTTAAACATAATTCTTCCTATATTTAATTACTACTTTACAAGTATGTATTATTTTATTAAATAATAAATATTTTATACAACAATTTCTAAATTATAATTGAATATGGAATTTATATATATACATATATAATTTTTTTTGTTGAACAATAACAAAAGGATTGATATATATTAGTAAATAAATTGATATTCATATATTTTGTACAAAAGGCCAAGACAAAGTAATGTTCACCCTCTGAACTTCATGCGAAGACCAATTTGACTTTTTCCCATGGTTTGACTTAACATGGAGCCGCTTATCTTATGTCATGATTTGTTTTTAATA
The DNA here is from genome assembly GCA_026724425.1 of Erythrophleum ivorense. Lineage (NCBI taxonomy): Eukaryota > Viridiplantae > Streptophyta > Magnoliopsida > Fabales > Fabaceae > Erythrophleum > Erythrophleum ivorense. Next base: position 50,265,270 of record JAIUCV010000009.1, read on the forward strand.
AATATTTATATTGTGGTTACAAAATTGTATATATACTTAGTGAATTATTGGTTTGTTGATATATATATATTTGTTAATTTTAATTTTATGCTTAAACTCCTAAGTAGATAATTATATATAATTACAATAATAAATATTTTACATAACAATTTTTGAATTATATCTAAATATAAAAAATATATAAACATATATAATTTTTTTTTTGCTAAACAATAGAAAAAGGACTGATATATTAGTAAATAATTTAATTTTCATATATTTTGTACCAAAGGCCAAACAAAGCAAACACTGCTCACCCTCTAAAGGTTCACATGAAGACTACTTTAGCTTTTTTCCATGGTATGACTTAACATGGAGGCGTGAAGGTTGTTCATCCTTATCGTATGTTAGGACTTAACATATAGTTATTTGCAGTCAAAGGTGATAAATCTTTTATTATGTGACTCTACATATAGGGGTGGATGAGGGGAGGACTTAGGGCCATGCAGTCTAAAAGTTGAAGTAGAGGTGGTGTGAAATAGGTGTAGGGCACTTGTTGTTACTATGGCACAACAACTCACATGAAGCTTAGGACAAAAAATATGATGCATTTGAACTATAGATCCTCATCTGCTTCTTGATTTAGTTGATGCATCATGCATGTATGGGTGATATTTTCTCAAAATGCTCACTTTTATTGAAAATAAAGTAATGTTATATATTTCTATAATTATTTTATGTTAAGAATATATGTACAACATGCTTCTTCCATCTTCTTCTAACGTTATTTTCTGTGTAGATGGATAAAAGAAATTATGGAGCAGTTTTGTATTCTCAAATTCGAGAAGGAGTTGATATAGGTAAATAACTTATTTACCTAGTTGGTGAAATATAGTATGTTTTCTCAATTAAATATTTAAATATAATTACATTAATAATAATTTTGTTATATACATTGACTAGGTTTACACCTAAATGGCAATGATGTTGTTGCATATATAGTTGCAGTGATAAAACATAATTACCTGGGGCTTGATAATTCATAGAAAGAAGTTCTTGAATTACTTAAAAAAATTATAATTTGAAGAATTTCAAACAAATTTCAATTTCATATGCGCTACCAAGTTTGTTACTTCTGTTGTATTTAAGCACAAGGGTTTATAGATATTTTTGGGTAAACTGGATAGAAATATTATTTTGTCCAGTATAAGCTCATCCTCAAATTTACAAAAACTTTAAAGATCAAGCAAGAAATTAGTTAAAAGATTTGATTTGTTATGTTCGAGCTAAAGGAAAGAGACCTACATGGATTAATGAGCAAATCTAAAATGATTTATGTGCTGGTTAGAACAGTGTATAATTTTAACAAAAAAGTGAACATGCTAAGAAGCATAGAGCTTCAAACTTTGTCTACGACCCATCACTTAACACTAGTGATAATATTCCATTTATAGAACATGCTGCAACTTTAACTAAAGAATTAGGTATGCCTTTAACTCCAGTATAGCTCCATGTTTGAACTCATAAAAAACCAATATCTAGTGATTGGGTTGACAAAAAATCTGAAACTACTTTTGTAAGTGTCATGTTTCTTATTTCTTTAATCAAATCTTTTTAGATATATATCACTACTATATAATATCTATTATTTTTTTGTTTAAAAATGAGTATGCAAGACTTAAAACTATAATTACAAATGTGTCTAATGCACAAAATTTTTCATTGGTAGATGAAGTTGCTTTATGGACAGTAGCTGTTGGAAAGAAAAAAGTGGAGGTTTCGTGTATGTTTTAGGAAGTGTTGCATATGAAATAGAAGAAGATTCAATCTTTGGCTATAACTATGGTTAAAAAAAAGACTTATTTTCATATCCAAGTGTGGCAAAGGCCATATATCCAGAAGGTAGCTTACATCTTGATATTGATCAGAAGTTAAAGGATTTTCACATGCAATTGCAGGCCAACAAGACACTTGACATGCAACGTCAACTTTTTGAAAATCACTAAAAGAATAAAACTTCAAATTTGAAAAAAAAAACATTACTAAAATTAGTGGAGAAGGTCATGAAAACAAAATGTAAACTACTTGGACAAATTTATGTAATTGTATTGTAATTGGTATAACATAAAATAGAACACTTTTTTTAACATGTCCTTTTTTCTTCCAACGAAATTGTGAAATAAAATTTATATTCTCTTAAATGACCCATTATGCACGTTCCATCCATTGTGGTAAGATAGCCATAACATATTAGATAATAAATCAATTGTCCAATAATGGAATCGCTTCTGACCTTCTTTTGTCCTTTTATCTACATAAGAATATATAAGAATATTTTTATTTGTATCTTCATATTTATCCTTAGTGCAAGTTGGACTCGCATGTCTTTCTCTTTCATATATATACATATGTATATGTGTGTATTTATATATTCCTCCATAGTTGAACTTGGCCGTGCATGTTTCTCTCTTCCTTATAAGGTTATATTCAATGGCAGTGCATTTTCCAAATTCTAAATATTCATCTCAATACTTACAAAGTTGATAAGGTAAGAAGGAGAGCTTATCATTTTATATTTATAACTACACATATGGAATATGATTGTTCTATTATCTATGGTTCACTACCTATTTGCAATTCTATTTCATAGAATTTATATTTGTCATTAGTATGGTGCTATATTTCATTGCATAATGTCATCTAGAAGAGGGCGAAAGACATGAAGAAATCTCCTTCAACAAGAATCATTTAGTACTCAAGAAGGCTTACAGCTAGTTGTGTCTAACATTCAAGAGAGGTCACATGGTGTGAATGATAAGCAATCTAATGACCAAGATTAATCGCTTCCAAAACTGATTAAGCTTGATGGCGTAGGATTTATAATTTTACTTCAACTATATATCCTTAGATAATATTATCCTTATGTTTAACATTAGTATTAATTTTTCTTCTTCACTCCTTACTTATTTAGGTTTACACCAAATAATAAAGATATTTGTACATGTATTATTATAATTTTTAAGAATAAATATAATGGAGTATGGAATTGTTAGAGCCAAATTTCACCAGAATATAAAGAGTTATGTTTTCATGAATTTCAAGTTTGACTTTCCACCCCTCTTTTTAAGATTGAAATGCCAATTAATTATTCATAAATTGAACATCCATTGTTTAGTGTTGTGTTATACTTTTGAAGAAACACTATTATTGGGAACTGAGCCATCATAATGATATCTGGTAAAATTGGAAAAATTGAGTGAAAAATCGTTTAAAGGATATAATTGGTACTGCCCGTAACAAATAAAAAGACCAGAATGGATTAAATAATCAATTTGGGATGAATTTTATGAGCGTTGGAATAGTGAAGAATTTCAATCCACCAGTAAACAAAAAAAGAAGAATCGTGCCTCCACTTCACAATTCGATGCTTCTTTGCATATAAGAGGCTCCATGTTTATGGAAGAACATGTCAAAAGATTGATATGCATTTGGCACGTTTGTTTTATGCTTTTCTTGTATCGTTGTATGTAATCATTTCTTATTTTGTTATGTAGGCCCACAAATTGGGAAGAGATCCTTCGTTTTTAGAAATTTATTTAAAAACATATTAACATAAATCTAATAATACTTGGGTAGACCAAAAATCAAAAGCTATTTGGGTACATGTGTGTAATATATATATATATATATATTTTATATTATTCACTTTAACTCTTAAACCTTTTTACATTTTACTTTTTGAATTGCATTGGTAGGATGGATATTTGAAGCAAAAAGATACTGTAGAGACTTTAAGATCAAATGCATCCAACTTGAACTTATTCATTGAAACTGCTGGTGGCAAAAAGAGAGGTACAGTTTATGGACTTGGCAATATGTCTTGTAAAATTTTAGGGGATCCTAAGACGGGATACACATACACCCAAGCAATATCATCAAGTCAAGTGCCACCATATCGTCATTCATATTATATACAAGATATGATACGAAATAAATTATTAATATTTCAACACAATCTTATCAGATTCAATTTCAAGAGCAACAAAGACAAATTGAAGAGCTTCGATCACAACTACATGAATTAAGTTGTAGCAATTATGCACAATTAAAGGGTAGACGTAGGTCATCTCAGTAAAATTCAGGCGTGTCTTTTGTTTGAGGTGAAAAAGATAATGATGATGAAGATAATGATACTGAGAAAGAGTAAGGTTAGATGTTTTTACAAAGTTTGTTGTGGTAAATAAATGTAGATACATTACTATAATATTTTCTAATATTGTAAACAAATATATACATATATACATATATATATATATATATATATAATCACACACACACTCATACTTATATATTTTTAGGGGATGAAGCATATAGTATGCATTACATTGATATATATATATATATATATAGTGAATGCATAGGAAGAAAAAGACATTATGTATATACATATGCTAGATACAAATTTATATGGATTATTGTCGTCTAGTTATATATACACGGATAAAATACATATAAGGTACTGTCAATATGGTATAAAAATGTTATTTGAACATAAATATAACACAATATCCATCAGGTTAAAAAAAAAGGAAATATATGCCGAGGTCACTAAATTTCTATTATTTCTCCATTAGAGATAAGTATTTTTTACTATAAAATAATACACATTTGTAATAATACAATACTCACATTAACCATTTAAAAAAAATTATGGATATACAGTTTTGTTCAACTACATTACAGTTGCAGTGTCTGATGGAAAGTTGTCCGATTGTGCTTTGGTTGGAGAGTGTTCAACTGTACTTTGGTATTGTAGGAACCTAACAAGTAGCCTATGTAATGACCTTAATATCTAATCACAGTAATTAAACTTAAATACGCGAATATCAACCATAAATTAAGATTTAAGGTCATCACGATTAATTATATTAAGAAAAAGGGAAGAAAATTTAAACCTTGATGCTATTATGGTCATTACCAATTAATCACAACCATTCAAGCACATGAGTGAATCAAATTTTCTAAGTAAAGCCTTTAAATCTATTATCTATTAATTTTAAGTCTCAAGAACCTCGTACGAGTGTTTCTGAATCATCTCTTAGCATTATTATTGGAAGAACCAAAGTTTTCTAGGTTGATAGACGAATTTAAGAACCTTAGCTGCGGCTAAATGCTTTTGTGCCGTGGTAAATTGCCTTCAGATTCACTTTTTACATCTATCGCTGTGACAAGCCTATGTGCCATCGCGGCTAAAGAACCTTTTGGAGCCTTCCTATCTCGCCTTTGATATTGGCCACGGCTAATTCCATTTTACGCCGCGACGAATTCCTCTTTGGAACACTACCAAACTTGCCCCTCGACTTTTGCCGCGATGAATTACATTTCGCGTCGCAGCGAATTACTTTCTATTACCCTCCCTGGGCAACTTCACCACTTTTCGCCATGGCTCAACCCATTTTGGCCATAGTGAAATCCCTCTTGTACTTAAAACTTTTAGAATTTCATCCCATACACTCCAACTCTCCCTTTAAGAACACTCTAGGCTACTCTCCCTCAATTTGTGAGACTTTAATGGCATTTATCTACTTGATTTTTTTCAACTAATCTAACATTACCCATTTCAACATTTAAGTATTGATTCTTACCTATCAATTTATCATATATCAATAAGTACCATGTGATATTAATAAACAACCAAATTTATAAGCAACCAACTAAATCATTTAAATAGGAATCCCCATAGGGTGTCATGCATTACTAGTCTAAATCATCATAGAAGTTAATACATGATTACATTTCCAAATAGTAAACCAAATCATTGGATCCACAAGATTTCATATCAGGTGTTGTAAATTCATACATCAAATTCTAGAATGTATAAGACCTAAGTCCCTAACAGGTACATCATAAGTTATCAAATACAAAACTCTTACACTTGGTAATATGATTACATAATGATACTATACAAATAAATAACAAAATTAACATCTGTCATAAGTTAGGTCAATCCAAATGCAAACTTTCCCACACATGGTTTCAGCTCAAGGATACTCATCCACTTGCTTACCCTTATCCTTACCAGAAGATCTTTTACCTGAAATAATTAGACCATGAAACGAGGTGAAATGCAAATCTTAGTAACCAAAGGTAAGTTCCATCTATATATTCTAATTTAATTAACATATATGTATAAATTAAAATGAGTATCAAAATTATATCAGTCATATCAGCAAATGAAATGATTAGGCTACTATGATTACCATCCCATACTAGCAATCACATTTTTATATGTTAAAGGCTAATAATATCGGGAGAGGCTCGTTCATGACATCCACTCTCTAATGAGCACAATATATTTGAGGTCTGATCATAACTCGGTGTCTGATCGAAGCACATGTACATGTGGTAATCACACTGTAGCTCCATCATGGACTCACAAGGTCCGAACACAATACAATAGATAGCCAATCAAATCATTTAGCATTTCAAATGTTTCAGGTGCAGAAAAAATAAAATTAAAATAGATATATGCATAGAATTACATAATCTCCGGTTACCTCACTTGTGAACAATTTTTCAGAGAACCAACAATAATGCTATGTCAGCCTATGAACACAAAAATCAAACCATTACCATTCCCATTCATCAAGTATGACAGCAACCTAGTAGTCAAAGAATTAATCCATTGATAATTACATAAGGGATACTTACCCAACCACTAAAAGATTAAATTTTGGATTTTGCCTTCCCTAGACCAAAAATTTTAAAATATTACCTTACATTATGGTTATTTTCGCATAAAAATAGAGCTCATATTATAAGTTAGCCAATGGGGTCTCTAACTAATAGAGAAAGTATCAAAATGAGGAGTTTATACTTATCTAATAACACCTCTAACCTTAACCTTTGAAATTTCATCATAAAAACACCAAATAACAAGTTTCAGATTTTGCGTGTAGGTGAAATGCTCTAAACAAAACATTAATCGGGTCAAATTGAAGATAAAGAGGAGAGGATTAAATTATATAGCAATTATTTTGACTGATTTTGAGCTTAAAAGTGAAAAATGGTGGATTTCTTGCTAAGAACCCTAGCCTCCCTCTAAACCTCCGAAATTGTGTTTTGTGTTTTGTGTTTTTGCATAAAGGAGTCGAAAGACTGAATATGTTTAGGGTTTTGGATGGGTTTTGATTGACCCAAAGGCCCAAATCCAAGTGGGTTCAGACTTTGAGTTGAGTTAGGGTAAATCTCATGAGTTGGGTTGCAAAGTTGTAGTTGGGTTAGGCCAAATTTCAAGAGTTCATTTACTTTGGGTCTACATAAGGAATGTTAGGCCAACTATAAGGATTTATGTAAGTAGGTTGTTGGCCTCTACTTCACTAAACCTAATTAGGCAAATGTTAAATGGTCTTTTTCTTGGGCCAAGTTTTACAATAAGAAGTTAGGTCTACATTTATAATCATTGGGCCTCTATTAATTTCTAATCATGACCTATTTAATTTAATTTGGGCCTAAATAGAGTTTTTAACTCAATTAAATCTCAAACCTATATTAATAATTTATTTCTCTCTAAATTTTCATTCATATGGTTTGCCTAATTATTTCATAATAATTATTCTTAATTATGTTTAATCTATGATTAACACTTTAATTAATTTTATGGTGTTACAACCTAAGGTAGTTGGACGGTATCTGACTGTAGCGCAGTCGGAAAGCATGTAGCTTTTTTTTTTTTTCATTTTTGTCCCACAAATTTATACATTCTTTTTTTTTCTTTCTTCTTTTTTCTAGGAATTTACATTCTTTTTTTTCTTAGAAATTTATGCATACTTGTTTCCCCCTTTTTATTTCTTAGAAATTTATACATTCTGTTTAAGTTTTTGTTGCCACTTTAGTTTTATATTTTATAACATGTTTACCTTTTTTTCACATGATCTATATAATTTTATTTTGCATTTGGAAAAATATAATGATTGCTCGAAGCAGAATTCTCTTGAAATCTGTATACCATATAATATGGTTTCCTTTGTTTTTTGATGCAATTTTGGGGAATCCTCTACTCCCCAAGGTTCATGTCAATCATAGCAGACATATATATCACAAAGATTTAAAAAGATATCCATATTACAAATAAAAATAAGATGGATTAAAATTTCTTTCTCAAACTACACCATTAAAGAAGTCATTTACAGTCATCCAACAAACAAAAAAGTAGCCACTAGTTGATCATGTTTATAATATATACATACCAACATCTAAGCAAGTCCTAACCTTTTATACATAGGTCCTCATCTTATATGAACTTCATTAGCAGACATCACCCTAAAAAAGTCCATTGTCTATTTATGTATATTTCATCAAAATAGGTACAAAAAAAATCTACATTGGTGCATCAAAATAGTTGTAAAGAATGACCTATACTAGTGCAATTACTTATCTTACTAATTTTCTGACCCACTTCGCCTTTAAAACATTTGAAATGGTAGGAAAACACAAAAGTATCCTGTTATCTCACAAAATTTGGATATGAGTTAAGCACACTTCATCTGTTGTTAACCTATCTATTGTGAGCAAATCAATTAACAAATTTATTGCTTTATCATCCATGTTTGTATCATGTGTTAGACGATTGATACCTTAACATATATTTTTTGCAACCAGGGCTAAGCATTGATATATATTTTCAATAATTTCTTTTAGTCTATCTAATAATTGCTCTTCATGGTTACGCTTATGCATTTTTTGTTTCTGAGAAGAAGAAGTGACTTCATTGGGAGGTGTTAGAGCAACATCAGAATCTGTTATCTCTTGATAATATCCATATTCATCAGGCTGTCAAGTAAATCTTCAGGACCATGGTTTCCTCTTGAGGATGCATATCTTATATCTTCTGTATCTTGTGCATCTTGTCCTTTGGCCCTATCATTTCCCGACATGATGCATAACTCTTCAAAATGTAGAAATGGCTTATATCTAAATGTAGCAGCATACTTATGAACCTACAAATCACACAACACTAGTATGAATTAATATAAATATGGATAGGACAATATCTATGTATGGTCACAAGGGAAAAAGCACATAATTGACCTTAATATAGTCATCCTACACATTCTTCTTCGCTGTAATGCATTTGGATATAAGATCCCATTTGAGACTAAAGCAATTGGAACCATACAACATGTCATACAGTTTGGACCATGAAGTTTTTAGTGTTTTCAATTAAGACTAAATATGAGGAACTTCTTTAAGGCCATATCCTGGACTCCTTTCATTCATCATTCATTCTAACTGCTTCAAATGTCCGGGCTTGCAGTTACTGTCCAACATATACTTTTGGTCCATCTGTAACTCTATTAGACATTCAACCAGCATTGCATCCTCTAATGGCATCTATTGATGGTTCCTGGGTTGAAAGTCAAAACTTGTAGTAGGATCCATGTAAGAAGGATATAACACAATTGTAGATTAAATATATTAAGGACAATGAAATGGATGTAAGCTAAATTTAAAATAATCATAAATCATAATAACCAACCATGTTACAAGTTACAACATACATAATGTTTGAAAGCTAATATCACCCAATTAAACATTTCTAAACAAAAGTTAGCATCCAAAGACCACAAATGTCATAGTAAGATTACTTAATAATAATAATAATAATAATAATAATAATAATAATGAAATCAACAATAAGTTAATTTTCTTATCAACTCAATTATGTTATTCGCATCCTTGATGTGCTGTGAATTCTATAAACATATTATTTTCTAGTTCATTTCAAAATTTGTTCCATGCCTTAAATGTCTCCATGGTCATTTCGTGATCTGCTTCTCCTATATGATTGTTCTTGTCCCCACATTCTGGTTCACTAACCTCAGTTATGGATCTAGTCTTATTATCTTATCTAGTTATGAGATTATGTAACAAATAACAGGCTAGTATTAGTTTATTGTGGGTCCTTATAGGGTAGCCAGAGGGACTCCTAAGTATTGCTCATCTTTCTTTCAAATTTCAAATGTCCTTTCAATCATATTGCGAGCCAATGCATGCCACATGTTAAAACACTTATATAGGTTGGATAGGCAACGATTATGTTGTCATTCACTCAAATGGTACCTCTATCCTCTGTATGGTGTGAGAAATCTGTTACAATTAGTATAACCTATATCAACCAAATAATATTTACCTATGCAACCATAGATGTTTAAACCTCAGTTAATAAAATACTAGTGGTCTAACATATCTACTATCAATATATAACTCGCATCAGGATGCTTATTGTCAGGGACCTTCTACCTATGTCTTCTACTAATTGCATCTTGTAAAACACACCCATAAACTATAGACCTTTGCCAGCCTGGCAACACAAAAGTGAATTGTGTATCATGTGAACAAACACCAAGAACATTAATAGTGATTAATCCTTTTTAATTATGATATTGAGACTTATCTGTTGTAGATACTTAAATTAGAATATGCATTTGTCAAATGCACCTTGGCAATTCTAAAAATAAGACAATTGATTTAAAGTATGAAAAAAAAAATCATAGCTAAATTAAGGTTATTTGTTAAAACCTTTGCCTTGAATTATTTCCATTTTTCTTTCTTTGAGTTTTTAGATATAGGCTCAGGTTTTTTTTAATAGGTCTTTATCCAGCAGCATCATTGCATTCAACACATGTTAAAGTATTGACTAATAGTTTCTCCCAATCTTTCAAAATATACTTTCATTGACCTACTCTTAACGTGATGTGCTAAAATAGACAAAAATATTGCTACTTGCTCATCCACTAACATATTTTTCATAGGTTTCAATTCCCCAATTTGATCAAGCATCGCACAAAGTTGATCAAAGGTTACTCTAAACATTTTAAGTTGATTGTAACATGTAGAGTCACTGCTATATATGAATCTCCTAAGGTGGGCTTGCTTTTCTTGAAAGTTAATAGTATATGACTTAGATGTTAGGCTACAGGAGTTCAAAGCTACAGTGAGCCACATGTTTATCATCCATCGACGTCTAAATTGCATGACAAACAAAAACCAAACTAATATATGGAGAATGACAGCCCAGCTAATGTCATCCATATCTAAATGCTGAACAATACCTCATTTGAACTATTAGAATAATATGAAATAGCTGATGCTCTATTTGGTTGAAACAGGATATAACTGACCAAATCAACTTAATATGAGATTATAGTAATGGTTATATTAAATAACTATAATTTATACCACCATCTACAAAATTTCAGTATAAAGAAATGGTTTGCATTTTTTTCACACAACAAATGTATGTAGCAATTATAAAGGCATTAAAATAATTTTAAAAGCTTCAACTATAACAATTATTGAAAAAAAAGTCCATTAACTATATATATAGCACTTGAAGCTAATTTGTTCTCACAACAATCAGGATTAACACCATGACCTATAACATAACGGATTTACAAGCCAGAATAATGCATGACAAAGTGCACACATATCTAGTGATCCTCATTACAAAAGTGCACCAGCATTTTCATGTTAGTATAGCTTAATCGAATAGTATAAAATTTATGCCAAACAGCAAACTTGTGGCTAATGGTAGATCATTACTTTGACCTATTAAAGTAGACAGCTAGTTAGAGCAGTTTTTTAGGTGGGGCTGATAAATTGGGTTGTTCGTTGACCAGGTCTAAATAAATAAAAAAGATGGATAAATAAAGTAGTAGGAATGTGAAGGGCAAAAGTGTTAATATGAATATGTTTGAAAAATGCTAAGCAAATATGGTGGGTAACTAAAAGAAAGTGCACAGTAATATCACTTTTTGTCTCCCTCCTTAAATCTCGAAACCAAATGTGTTTGCACGCGAATTCTGTTTCACTTTCATTTCGTTTCCATAGAACCAAACGGTAGAGAATGACAATTACTAGCTAGAGTGTTATGAATGATATTAGAAATGAGAAACCTTTTTCTCTTATGAAATAGCTACATTTCAACTATTATAGAATCACTGACTTGCTTCTTCATCAAAACAATTTGTGAGGATTACACATTGTATATTTATCAATTTCCTTGTTCATTATGCAACTTATAACAAATGACAGGTTTATTCGCTTGTTTCATAGGGTCCTAGCAAGGGATGTAGGCCTAAGAATTTCCATAGCAAGCTTCTTTATACATGTTGATGACACAACGATAAATAGGGCAAAGGTCTATGTTCCAATTAAAGAATTATCATCAGAAGAAAACCCACCAATCTATAAGGGCACTACTATTAAAGATTTTTGGGCAAATAATATCTTACTTTGTTGTAGTACTTCAAGCTCTGAAGCAATTATGAAAAAATAAAAATTGATCTATGCCCTCTTGATTCTTACGAAGCTGTCTACGGTTTGTACTATATCTAGATTAATTTCTGCCTTTAGTTGTAATTTTTCATATCTAGGATTCAGCATCAAGTTCTAGAGACAGAAGGATTTTCTACTTTAGTTGATATTCTATCTCATATTTCTGAATAAATATTGGGAAAATTACATTTAGGGACTTAAAGGCTGTAATATTTATCCAGAAAGACCTATTCCTATTGTTTTAGGTAAAATTACTACCAACTTTAAGTAAAACAAGTTAAATCTAACAGTAACAAATCCTCTAGAATAAATATTATTAACAGGTCCTTAAATGTAATTCTCCCATAAATATTCCTTGTATGTGTTTGTTTGTGTGTCAAATACTCAGAAGTTTAAATTATTAAGTGAAGGTTTATGATTGATTTAATTAATATCTGTTACACGCTTGCACATGAAGGCCCTTTGAATTTAAAGTCATGGACAAAGTATAACCAACTGGGGTCAGCAAGGATTAAACTTTTGATCACTTCAAAGATTTTGGTACCATATTAAAGGCCAGTTCCTTCCAATAAAGTCAAGTGTACGCTGATCATTGGTTTAATTAATATCTCTATCAATATAAATCCTGTACAATAATATTTTGCTATGTTGATCAAAAACCTTTTTTTATACCAATAACATTTAGCCTAACAGTCTTCATGATTGATCACCTTTGAATCATGGCTCTCTTATACCTGAGAAAAATAATGTAAACAGTGAGATAGAAATTTTTTTTTTGTATTTTTATTTTTAAAAAGACAATTTAATAGTTAAAATGATAATTTGATAAATAAAATAATAATTATAAGAATATAGTAAATATTATATAAATTATATAAAAAAAATACATTGTTACTGTGATCAGTAATGGACTAAAGGAGACCAATTCAAGCCAAAAGATGAAAAATGTAAAAATAAAAAAAGGGGGTGAAAATTTTAAAATTGAAATGACTGGTACGTTCTTCAATTAGAGATTATAAAACAGTTGAAAGAAAAATGAGAGGTGTGTTAGTTTAATGAACAGTGCTCTCGGTCCTGTATACCGCCGTAACTAGGACAGCGAAAATAAAGTCAAGAAACCACAATTGAAAGAGGAGTTTAATCAGAGGAAAAAAAATTCGGTTAAATGGTTTTTCTTTTTTGGTTTTACAAAATATAATTAAAATTTCATCCTTATGAGCTTTGTTTTTCTCTGGCCAGTAAACAGAAGTAACTGTCTAAAACTCAAATGAACTAGAAAGTCAAAGAATAGAAAATTATCCTTTCAAGCAATCCGATATTTTATTATTTATTTGTTGTTTTGTGTATCGATCCTTCAATATAAATGAGAACAATGTGCAACTTCTTATCTATTTGAATTTTTATATGTTTGAGAAGATGTGAGTCCCATGTATAATTTAGATTTGTCTTCCTTCTGATCAGACAGTGAAACTTTCTTGTCTCAGATTTCAAAGGAAATCCAATTTGAATCCAATATTTTATTATTTATTTATTTATTTATTGTTATGGGTCCTATCCTTTGATTATGGGTCTTATCCTTTGAAAGTCAGAAACGGCGTGCTCAATATGCATCTTATCTTGTTTGAATTATAAATATCTGTTGGTACAGTTATATCAATATGGGAAAAAACCTATTTAGCCCCATAGGCTGCTTGTGGAACAGAGAAAGCGGTCAAAATTGGTTTCTTTGTAACTTTCTTCTTTCCCTGATTGGTTTCTTTTCCCAGTATGGTGGTCAAAAGCTCAAGTGAGTTAGAAGCAGCTTCTGATTCCAATTATGACAGGAAAGCTGAAGTTAAAGCATTTGATGAATCAAAAGCTGGAGTAAAGGGCCTTTTAGATTCTGGGGTCACAAAGATCCCACGTATGTTCTATTCTGCAGAGTTGAGTCTCCCAGAGACATCAGAGAATGACTCAAACTTCACTATCCCCATCATCGACCTTGCAGGCATGGACAGCAATTCAGCTCTACACATTGAAGCAGTTGAGAAAATTGGAAGTGCATGCCAGAAGTGGGGTTTTTTCCAGGTGATTAATCATGGGATTCCAAATAATGTTTTGGATGAGATGATAAATGGAATTCGTAGGTTTCATGAACAAGATTCTGAGGTGAGGAAGCGATTTTACTCACGGGATCCGAAGAAGAAAGTCAGGTACTTTTCCAATGGTACCCTCTTCACAGACAATCCTGCTAACTGGAGGGACACAATTGGATTCCTTGTGGCTCCTGATCCAGCAAAACCAGAAGAAATACCAGAAGTATGCAGGTAATGTGGTGATACAAATTTTGGTATTAGTCCTGCATATTGTTAGCTCTTATATTAGTTTTACAAGGATGGTTTCTCATGGGTTCTAGTATTATTATAAGGTAAATTACTGTTTATATTTATATGGCTTGGTCCAAAATTAGTTTGTTACCTCTAGCTTAAATTGTGTCATTCAACTATGTGTATTTTGTTTCATTATTCCTTAATGACTTTGTTCGCGTTATATTTAACATACTTAATTAAGTGAATGTTAAAACAGTTCATTTATTGTTGAAAGTCTATTTTACTTATACTTTGAACCATTTCATAGATTAAGTTGACATTTGCAAAACATGGTTTTGAAAATACTATTTCTTGCCATTTGCTTTGTTTGGTTTTTAATCTCAATAATAGCTTTAGATGTGAATAAGTTGTGAATGTCAAATGACACACTTTAAACGAGAGAGACAACCTGAAAATCGCAGAGCAAGACCTTGCTTATTGTCTGTTTTATGGTACAAGCAAAACATCTGTTTCAACAATTTATAGAAGCTAATGCAATTTTCTTAAAATTTCATATTTTTAACGTACTTCCATTTCATTAGGTTGGTTATTTGCGAATTTCAATTTTTTTGAGCTTGTAAATTTGATCGCTTTGCTATCCTTGATGACATGATTATGTGCTTCTAGGGACATTGTGATTGAATATTCAAAGAAAATAAGGGAATTGGGTCATACAATCTTTGAGTTATTATCAGAGGCTCTTGGCCTTAATCCTTCTTACCTCAAAGAATTGGCTTGTGTTGAAGGAACTTTTATTCTTGGTCACTACTATCCACAATGCCCTGAACCTGAATTGACTATGGGCACTACCAAGCACACTGATGCTGATTTCATAACAATCCTTCTGCAAGACCAGCTAGGTGGTCTTCAAGTTCTTCATGAGAATCAATGGGTTGATGTTCCTCCTGTGCATGGAGCTCTTGTTGTTAACATTGGAGATCTTCTACAGGTAAGTACTGTAATAGTCTAACCATAATCTGCTTAATTCTGCTGAAAATTAAATAAACCAAATCCTAGTACTAACCATCTTCATCAAACATTTGTGCATACTAAGATATATGCTCCCTATGTTCTGGTATTTCTCACATCAAAGCTCCGAAGTTTATGTGTTTTGTTAGTCCTCACAGATATAATTGTGGACAAAACTATCACTGCCATCTAAAGGTTCTTTGAATTATAAATTGCGAAAGGATCAATCAGTGGATCAACATAAAAACAAATGTAAGAGTTAACATTCGTTGGAGATTGTTTTCGAGAAGATTCTTAAATGACAAGAAGCAACATCAAAGTCTTGAACACTCTAGAGCATCTGTTTTTGTATTCTTTGATATTATTCTAGGACGGTAGTTTGGTTACTATTGACACATGATTATAATGAATGGATATTATGGCTAGAATGCCGTGAATGATGTATGATAAACCTCTTTCTTACATGAAATGGAACCATTTGGTACGCTGGCATCTTATTTGGTAAAAGATAAATTTGTCTATATGGGGTACTATTTAAATTAGTAACATCTTATATTTTTAGGATTTTTTTTTTGGAAAAATTAGATTTAAAGACTCAAAATTAAAAAAATTACTTTAAAAGATCTATTACTATTAAATTTAGGGAGTTTTACTTAAAGTCAGTGGTAATCTATTTTAAAATAATGATAATTTTTTTAAACGTTGGATCTCAACTATAATTCTTTTTTTTTTGAATGTACGAAATATAGATATTTTAAATGTTTCTTAACATCCAGATATACAAAAACAAATATGATGGTATTACCAAACGACTCTTAAATTCAAAAAATTGTAAAATCATTGACATACTTGTTTATTGAAGCAAATTTTGAGGATTATACTAATTAGTGTTATTGTTGATGGTGCAGCTTATTTCGAACGACAGGTTCGTCAGTGTTTTTCACAGAGTATTAGCAAGACAAATAGGTTCAAGGATTTCCATAGCTAGCTTCTTTATAAATTCTGGTGACACAGTTGAGGGTACAACAAAAGTCTATGGTCCAATTAAGGAATCGCTATACAAAGAAAACAAACCAATTTATAAAGGCACAACTATAAAAGAATTTTTAGCACATTATTTCTCAAAGGGCCTCAATGGGGACTCTTCCTTGCAGCCCTTCAGGTTATGAATCAGTTATGGAGAATAAGATAGATGCACTCTCGATTCTCATATCGTGTGGATTGCATCTATCATAATTAACTTTTGTCTTTGCTTGTAATTTTCCATTTCTACAATATTTTTCATGAAAGAGTATCATGTTCAAGAGATAAAAGCATATTCTCTACTTTAGTTGATGTTGAATTTCATATTTCCAAGAGGAAATAATAAAAAAGGTCCAATTAATCCATTTCTAACACAATAAAACTAATTATTTCCACCCAAGTCGCTGATGGTGGTGTTGACCTCGGTCATCATGGAGAAATTACATATATGCCACTAAGATGTCAGTCATCATGGAGAATTTAAACATGTGTAATAATTATTTGTCCAATTCTCTGAAAGTTGAAAGCAACTTGGTAGTTGCACACTACGCTATGCTTTTGAATAAACATAATATTCAATTCATTTCTGCCATTCTAAAACAACTTGATGCCACCAATGCACTGCCCACCTCTATCAATGCAATCATTCAAAGAAATTGTTAATGCACAGAGTCTTTTGCTCTATTATAATATCCTAATCTTCTTTACTATCATAGCTGGAAGGAGATGGACATTGAGTCAACATCTTTTCAGAAACAAAAAATAATAATGCTATTTCAAACGTAAGGAATGTAATAAATCCTGAGTATCAAAGTCTTTTCCTGATCATTTCTAGGCTGCTTCCCATAAAAAATAGAAAGCAAACCATGTTTTAGGATGAACTGAGGCTTGCCTCTCCTTAGCTTGGTTTGTTCACTTTAAAACAATAAAAGTAAGACATGGACACACCTAAGGCTTTCATGATCATAGTTGCAGTTGCGGTCTATAAAGGTATCAGATTCATCTCTCATTTACTTCATGCTTTCCAACCTGTTGTGGTTGATAGGTAGGTTTTCCCCCTACACCTATAGTTAATCCTAAACATTTAATTTATTCATCCATCTCTTTCTCATAATTTCTTACTGCTATTGTTTGATTACTTTGTCCTAACCCATTATTCATTCATGATTTGTTTCTAGTTCTAAGGATGATGTTGTTATAATTTCAATGAATTTTTCTTCTTCTTCTTCTTTTGATATTACTGACACTCCTTCTGTAACCAAGAATGAAGTCTTCCTTAGCTTTAGAGGGGAGGACACCCGTGATAGTTTCACTAGTCATCTTTATGAAGTGTTTTGTAGGGCAAAAATTCAAACTTACATTGATGACAACCTTGACAAAGGAGAAGAAATCTCACCAATTCTTCTAAGAACAATAGAAGGATCAAAGATTTGTGTGATCATTTTTTCAAAAGATTATGCTTCTTCAACATGGTGCTTGGATGAGCTCGTCAAAATATTGGAATGCAAGCAGAAATATGGAAGGGCTGTGATACTAATTTTCTACAATGTAGATCCATCACATATCTGAAAATAGAGTGGAACTTATGGAGATGCATTCACCAAACATGAGTAGAGATTTAAGAACAACAAGTACAAGGTGCAGAGATGGAAGGATGCCTTGACTCAAGCAGCTAACCTCTCTGGGTGGGATTCCATGAAATTAAGGCAATTATTCTATTCATTCTTTTGCTACATTTTATTATATACTTTCATATATAATTGCATTGTTTTAATGCAGCATATGCAAACTAAATTACAACTTTTTAATATTCTTGCCAATTTATTTCATGATACTATTTATTGAACTTTACTAGTTGTTTTTTTTTAATTCTCCACCATTTACTCTTTCTTACTTTTTTTAAATAAATATTTGCTAGGCCTGAATCAAGACTTATTGCAAAAATTGTCAATGATATTTTAAAGAAATTAAATCGCATATCCTCATGTGATTTTGAAGGAGTGGTTGACATTTATCCTCATATTAAGAACATTGAAGCATTATTATTTTTGGAATTACCAGATGTTCGCATAGTGGGAATATGGGGTATGGGTGGTATAGGTAAAACCACACTTGCTCAAGTTGTATTTCATAAGCTAAATGCACAATTGAAATCATGTTGCTTTGTAGCAAATGTACGAGATCAAATAGCAAGAATTGGATTGAACAAGCTACAAGATAAATGTCTTCAAAAACTCTTAGATGACCAAGATTTTGGCACCTACAACATCAACTCCACTTGTGTGAAGAACAGGCTTCAACGTAAAAAGATTCTTCTTGTTCTTGATGATGTGAACAATTCTATTCGAGTTGAAGATTTGATTAAAGTGTGTGATTGGTTTGGGTTAGGAAGTAGAATCATTATTACATCAAGAGATATACAAGTGCTTAAGAATGTTGGAGCTTATGTGACATATCATGTTCAAGAAATGAATTTCCATGATGCCCTTGAACTCTTCAGCTTAAAAGCCTTCAAGCAACATGAGCCAACTAAAAATTTTGTAGAGTTATCAAAAGAAGGGGTGAAATATTGTCATGGTGTTCCATTAGCTCTTAAAGTTTTGGGCTCCTTTCTTTATGGTAGGAAAATAGAAGCATGGGAAAGTGCTTTGCAAAAGTTCAAAAAGGCTTTAAACTTGGAAACTTTTGAAGTGTTAAAATTAAGTTTTGATGGACTTGATGACGAACAAAAGGATATATTTCTTGATTTGGCATGCTTCTTTAGGGGAAGGAACAGGCTATATGCGGGAGAGATACAAAACTATTATGATTTGTCTGCATTTATTGATATACATGTTCTATTTGAGAGGTCCCTCATTTAAGTTGATGAATATGGACAAATTGTAATGCATGATTTGGTTGAGGAATGGGTTAAGAAGTTGCTCGTCAACAATCCATTAATGAACTTGGAAAAACTAATTCGACTATGGCAGCACAAGGACATTTATCATATTTTGAAGAACAAAATGGTAATTGTTAATTTTATATTTATTCTCTTTATATT
Source organism: Erythrophleum ivorense (assembly GCA_026724425.1). Taxonomy (NCBI): domain Eukaryota; kingdom Viridiplantae; phylum Streptophyta; class Magnoliopsida; order Fabales; family Fabaceae; genus Erythrophleum; species Erythrophleum ivorense. The sequence continues at coordinate 50,284,971 of JAIUCV010000009.1, forward strand.
ATCCTCTCAAAATTTGACTTGCACCTGTGATATATACTTTCAAAACTAGTCTATGTTATTTGTAGGCAAGTTGTAATGATATGCATGAAGCCATTTGTCTTTCCATTTTGCCTATTTGCCCTTTTGCTGGTGTGAGATTATTAATATAGATTTGAGGCACTGTTCCCTAAGTGATCAAGTTTAACTGATCAAAAAAGTAGTGAAAAGATGTAAATTATTAAAAATTAGTGAAATATAAATTGTTGCAACTGAGATGAGTGACCAAAATAAACCCTCCTAAATGAAAGGGAGAGAAGTGTAATCGAAGTAATATATTTTAGCCGAGTTCCATTTTTAGCTAAAGGATTAAAGCTTGGCAATTTGTTTAGTAATAATCATCTTTATTTGCTAAGCAATTACTTTCTTTTTTGTGGTTGCTAGGGGATCGAAAGAATACGAAGCATGTCTCTTGACATATGTGAGACAAAGAAGATTGAATTAACTGCTACTATCTTTGAGAAGATGCACAATATGAGATTCCTTGATTTTTTTTAAATCTGATTATAGAGAGCACTCAAAAGTGTATATTTCTAAAAGTATTGAGTGTCTTCCCAAGGAATTAAAGAGTTTCTATTGGGATGGATACCCTTTATCTTTTGTACCACTAAGATTTTGTGCAAAGAATCTCGTTCGCCTTACAATGTTTGATAGTAATCTCGAACAACTTTGGGATGGGGATCACGTATGTATTCCTAAATGTTTTGGTATTTTTTGTGTTGTTCCTCTTTACTCTTAAATCCATATTCACATTTTTTTTGTCTTTCTATTACAGCACTTCCCAAATTTAAAGACTATTAATGTAGGTGGCTCTAAGCACCTCGTTACACTTCTAGATCTCTCCCAGACACCAAATATTCAATATATATATATATATATATATCTTGATAATTGTGTAAATTTGGTACAAGTTCATTCTTCAGATTCATTGGTCAATCTTCGTTCTTTATACATGATTGGTCGCTTCAAGCTAAGGTGTATAAATCTTGGTAGCAACATTCATCCAACAAGTTCAAAGTTACTGTTTGTCAACAATTACTTCATTCCTCTGGTCTTGTCACTCGTAGAAGTGAGCTTTAGGGTCTTAATATCTGAAGACAACAACATTTGTGGGTTTCAGTTTAAAGCAATAAGGGTACCATTCAAAGACATCTACGGCATTGATAGTGAAGAGTTAAAATGTTTGGCCTCATCGCTTCCATTTGTTCACAAGGTTTGTTGGTTAGATTTTCCATCATCGGTTGAGATTGGGAGACAACATTTTGAGACGCGTGTCCACTATTATGAATATCCTCCAACGTGTGTAGGAATACATGCGTTTGAGATGACATTGTCAAATATCTTTGAGGAAGGAAGAGGTTTAACGCATCCAAGCATGAAAGGAACAGCAACAAAAGACAATGCCTTTTGTTTGGAAGAATGGATGGGCCCTGTGAACTTGACAGTTGATTGTGATGAGAATTATGGGTATAATGGATTATCAAAAATCGCTAACATCACTCGCTGGTCTTTATTGACACGTTTGTCCCTTCAAAAAAGTGAAAAGGTGAGATCTTGCCTCTCAAGTTATAAGTCTCCTCAATCCAAGTATGAGATCACACTCTCACTCAATTCAGAGTGGCCTAACTCGAATTTATCCACCTCTTATGCTCTAGATCTGAATGTTGTAAAGCATAACGTCTTTGGTGACCTTCAAATTCATGTTGATCCCAACAAGATTTTGCTTTTTATTCCGTATTGAAAAACAGTAGAGAGTAGGTTGGTGATGATGTTGGTTGTGGATTTGAGGAATCAAAGAAAAATGGGAAAAGGTCGTGCATGCTGAAGAATAAGAAGACAGTGATCATGATGTCCGGCAACATTACTTTGTAACAGAAAATCTCAAGATTACTTATATAGTAATGTGATTTGATAGTCGAAGGTCATCTCATTGGTCATAGTAGCTATACAAAAGCTGAGGAAGTCACAGAGCAAGGCCTTTGCCTATTGTCTATTTTATGTTAGAAGCAAAACTACTGTTCCAATAATTGAGAAGCTAATTCAAATTTCTTAACTTCCCATATTTGTTACATGTTTACATTACATCTGCTTGGTCATTTATGCAGTTCAATTGAAGACTCTGTCAATCCGAACCTTTTTATATTCTTGATGAAAAGTATTCCAGCGACATTGTGCTTGAATATTCAAAGGAAAAGAAAAGGGTTGCATTTGGAGTGTGTAGTCTAGAATTTTTTGAAATTTAAAATGCAAAAAATTTAAAGAATTGGTATTAGAAGAAATAGACCAATCTGTAAGGGTACTACCATAAAAATGTTTGCAGAGGAGAACCTCCATTCGAGAGTCTTGCAGAATTAATAGACAGAGCCTTCGAGAAGAATTTCCAAACTAAGGTGGTTTCAGCATAACCTGCAATTCTAATGATAAATTTGACAAAATTGAAGGCCAGATTATTGCCGATAAAAGAAAAGCCCTTACAAGGAAAAACACAGGCACAAAATGATAATTTGATAGATGGAATAATAATTATAAGGATATAGTAAATATTATATAAATTATATAAAAAAAATACATTGGTATTGTGATCAGTAATGAACTAAAGGAGACTAATTCAAGCCAAAAGATGAAAAATGTAAAAATAAAAAAAGGGGGTGAAAATTTTAAAATTGAAATGACTGGTACGTTCTTCAATTAGAGATTATAAAACAGTTGAGAGAAAAATGAGAGGTGTGTTACTTTAATGAACAGTGCTCTCGGTCCTGTATACCGCCGTAACTAGGACAGCGATAATAAAGTCAAGAAACCACAATTGAAAGAGGAGTTTAATCAGAGGAAAAAAAATTCGGTTAAATAGTTTTTCTTTTTTGGTTTTACAAAATATAATTAAAATTTCATCCTTATGAGCTTTGTTTGTCTCTGGCCAGTAAACAGAAGTAACTGTCTAAAACTCAAATGAACTAGAAAGTCAAAGAATAGAAAATTATCCTTTCAAGCAATCCGATATTTTATTATTTATTTGTTGTTTTGTGTATCGATCCTTCAATATAAATGAGAACAATGTGCAACTTCTTATCTATTTGAATTTTTATATGTTTGAGAAGATGTGAGTCCCATGTATAATTTAGATTTGTCTTCCTTCTGATCAGACAGTGAAACTTTCTTGTCTCAGAGTTCAAAGGAAATCCAATTTGAATCTAATATTTTATTATTTATTTATTGTTATGGGTCCTATCCTTTGATTATGGGTCTTATCCTTTGAAAGTCAGAAACGGCGTGCTCAATATGCATCTTATCTTGTTTGAATTATAAATATCTGTTGGTACAGTTATATCAATATGGGAAAAAACCTATTTAGCCCCATAGGCTACTTGTGGAACAGAGAAAGCGGTCAAAATTGGTTTCTTTGTAACTACTTTCTTCTTTCCCTGATTGGTTTCTTTTCCCAGTATGGTGGTCACAAGCTCAAGTGAGTTAGAAGCAGCTTCTGATTCCAATTATGACAGGAAAGCTGAAGTTAAGGCTTTTGATGAATCAAAAGCTGGAGTAAAGGGCCTTTTAGATTCTGGGGTCACAAAGATCCCACGTATGTTCTATTCTGCAGAGTTGAGTCTCCCAGAGACATCAGAGAATGACTCAAACTTCACTATCCCCATCATCGACCTTGCAGGCATGGACAGCAATTCAGCTCTACACATTGAAGCAGTTGAGAAAATTGGAAGTGCATGCCAGAAGTGGGGTTTTTTCCAGGTGATTAATCATGGGATTCCAAATAATGTTTTGGATGAGATGATAAATGGAATTCGTAGGTTTCATGAACAAGATTCTGAGGTGAGGAAGCGATTTTACTCACGGGATCCGAAGAAGAAGGTCATTTACTTTTCCAATGGTACCCTCTTCACAGACAATCCTGCTAACTGGAGGGACACAATTGGATTCCTTGTAGCTCCTGATCCAGTAAAACCAGAAGAAATACCAGAAGTATGCAGGTAATGTGGTGATACAAATTTTGGTATTAGTCCTGCATGTTGTTAGCTCTTATATTAGTTTTACAAGGATGGTTTCTCATGGGTTCTAGTATTATTATAAGGTAAATTACTGTTTATATTTATATGGCTTGGTCCAAAATTAGTTTGTTACCTCTAGCTTAAATTGTGTCATTCAACTATGTGTATTTTGTTTCATTATTCCTTAATGACTTTGTTCGCGTTATATTTAACATACTTAATTAAGTGAATGTTAAAACAGTTCATTTATTGTTGAAAGTCTATTTTACTTACACTTTGAACCATTTCATAGATTAAGTTGACATTTGCAAAACATGGTTTTGAAAATACTATTTCTTGCCATTTGCTTTGTTTGGTTTTTAATCTCAATAATAGCTTTAGATGTGAATAAGTTGTGAATGTGAAATGACACACTTTAAACGAGAGAGACAACCTGAAAATCGCAGAGCAAGGCCTTGCTTATTGTCTGTTTTATGGTACAAGCAAAACATCTGTTTCAACAATTTATAGAAGCTAATGCAATTTTCTTAAAATTTCAAATTTTTTACGTACTTCCATTTCATTAGGTTGGTTACTTGCGGATTTCAATTTTTTTGAGCCTGTAAATTTGATCGTTTTCCTATCCTTGATGAAATGATTATGTGCTTCTAGGGACATTGTGATTGAATATTCAAAGAAAATAAGGGAATTGGGTCATACAATCTTTGAGTTATTATCAGAGGCTCTTGGCCTTAATCCTTCTTACCTCAAAGAATTAGCTTGTGTTGAAGGAACTTTTATTTTTGGTCACTACTATCCACAATGCCCTGAACCTGAATTGACTATGGGCACTACCAAGCACACTGATGCTGATTTCATAACAATCCTTCTGCAAGACCAGCTTGGTGGTCTTCAAGTTCTTCATGAGAATCAATGGGTTGATGTTCCTCCTGTGCATGGAGCTCTTGTTGTTAACATTGGAGATCTTCTACAGGTAAGTACTGTAATAGTCTAACCATAATCTGCTTAATTCTGCTGAAAATTAAATAAACCAAATCCTGGTACTAGCCATCTTCATCAAACATTTGTGCATACTAAGATATATGCTCCCTATGTTCTGGTATTTCTCACATCAAAGCTCCGAAGTTTATGTGTTTTGTTAGTCCTCATTGATATAATTGTGCACAAAACTATCACTGCCATCTAAAGGTTCTTTTGAATTATAAATTGCGAAAGGATCAATCAGTGGATCAACATAAAAACAAATGTAAGAGTTAACATTCGTTGGAGATTGTTTTCGAGAAGATTCTTAAATGACAAGAAGCAACACCAAAGTCTTGAACACTCTAGAGCATCTGTTTTTGTATTCTTTGATATTATTCTAGGACGGTAGTTTGGTTACCATTGGCACATGATTATAATGAATGGATATTATGGCTAGAATGCCGTGAATGATGTATGATAAACCTCTTTCTTACATGAAATGGAACCATTTGGTACGCTGGCATCTTATTTGGTAAAAGATAAATTTGTCTATATGGGGTACTATTTAAATTAGTAACATCTTATATTTTTAGAATTTTTTTTGAAAAAAATTAGATTTAAAGACTCAAAATTAAAAAAATTACTTTAAAAGATCTATTACTACTAAATTTAGAGAGTTTTACTTAAAGTCAGTGGTAATCTATTTTAAAATAATGATAATTTTTTAAATTTCGGATCTCAACTATAATTCTTCTTTTTTTTTTTTTAATGTATGAAATATAGATATTTTAAATGTTTCTTAACATCCAGAGATACTAAAACAAAGATGATGGCATTACCAAACGACTCTTAAATTCAAAAAATTGTAAAATCTTTGACATACTTGTTTATTGAAACAAATTTTGAGGATTATACTAATTAGTGTTATTGTTGATGGTGCAGCTTATTTCGAACGATAGGTTCGTCAGTGTTTTTCACAGAGTGTTAGCAAGACAAATAGGTCCAAGGATTTCCATAGCGAGCTTCTTTATAAATTCTGATGACACAGTTGAGGGTGCACCAAAAGTCTATGGTCCAATTAAGGAATTGCTCTACAAAGAAAACAAACCAATTTATAAGGGCACAACTATAAAAGAATTTTTGTCACATTATTTCTCAAAGGGCCTCGATGGGGACTCTTCCTTGCAACCCTTCATGTTATGAATCAGTTATGGAGAATAAGATAGATGCACTCTTGATTCTCATATTGTGTGGATTGTACTGTATCGTAATTAACTTTTGTCTTTGCTTGTAATTTTCCATTTCTACAATATTTTTCATGAAAGAGTATCATGCTCAAGAGATAGAAGCATATTCTCTACTTTAGTTGACGATGAATTTCATATTTCCAAGAGGAAATAATAAAAAAGGTCCAATTAATCCATTTCAAGCACAATAAAACTAATTATTTCCACCCAAGTCATTGATGGTCGTGTTGACCTCGATCATCATGGACAAATTACATATATGCCACTAAGACGTCGGCCATCATGGAGAATTTAAACATGTGTAATAATTATTTGTCTAATTCTTTGAAAGTTGAAAGCGACTTGGTAGTTGCACACTACGCTATGCTTTTGAATAAACATAATATTCAATTCATTTCCGCCATTCTAAAACAACTTGATGCCACCAATGCACTGCCCACCTCTATTATCAACACAATCATCTATAGAAATTGTTAATGCATAGAGTCTTTTGCTCTATTATAATATCCTAATCTTCTTCACTATCATAGTTGGAGGGAGATGGACATTGAGTCAACATCTTTTCAGAAACAAAAAAAAAAAATAATGCTATTTCAAACATAAGGAATGTAATAAATCTTGAGTATCAAAGTCTTTTCCTGATCATTTCTGGGTTGCTTCCCATAAAAAATAGAAAGCAAACCATGTTTTAGGACGAACTGAGGCTTGCCTCTCCTTAGCTTGGTTTGTTCACTTTAAAACAATAAAAGTAAGACATGGACACACCCAAGGCTTTGATGATCATAGTTGCCGTTGCGGTCTATAAAGGTATCAGATTCATCTTTCATTCACTTCATGCTTTCCAACTTGTTGTGGTCTATAAAGGTATCAGATTCATCTCTCATTCACTTCATGCTTTCCAACTTGTTGTGGTTGACAGGTAGGTTTTCCCCCTACACCTGTAGTTAATCCTAAACATTTAATTTATTCATCCATCTCCTTCTCATAATTTCTTGCTGCTATTGTTTGATTACTTTGTCCTAACCCATTATTCATTCATGATTTGTTTCTAGTTCTAAGGATGATGCTGTTCCAATTTGAATGGATTTTTCTTCTTCTTCTTCTTATGATATTACTGACGCTCTTCCTGTAACCAAGAATGAAGTCTTCCTTAGCTTTAGAGGGGAGGACACCCGTGATAGTTTCACCAGTCATCTTTTTGAAGCGTTGTGTAGGGCAAAAATTCAAACTTACATTGATGACAACCTTGACAAAGGAGAAGAAATCTCACCAGTTCTTCTAAGAACAATAGAAGGATCAAACATTTGTGTGATCATTTTTTTAAAAGATTATGCTTCTTCAACATGGTGCTTGGATGAGCTCGTCAAAATATTGGAATGCAAGCAGAAATATGGAAGGGCTATGAAACCAATTTTCTACAATGTAGATCCATCACATATCCGAAAGCAGAGTGGAACTTATGGAGATGCATTCACCAAACATGAGTAAAGATTTAAGAACAACAAGCATAAGGTGCAGAGATGGAAGGATGCCTTGACTCAAACAGCCAACCTCCCTGGGTGGGATTCCATGAAATTGAGGCAATTATTCTATTCATTCTTTTACTACATTTTATTATATACTTTCATATATAATTGCATTGTTTTAATGTAGCATATACAAACTAAATTACAACTTTTTAATATTCTTGCCCAATTTATTTCATGATACTATTTATCAAACTTTACTAGTTGTTTTTATTTTAATTCTCCACCATTTACTCTTTCTTACTTTTTTTTAAATAAATATTTGCTAGGCCTGAATCAAGACTTATTGCAAAAGTTGTCAAAGATCTTTTAAAGAAATTAAATGATATATCATCATGTCATTTTGAAGGAGTGGTTGGCATTCATCCTCATATTAAGAACATTGAAGCATTATTATTTTTGGAATCACAATATGTTCGCAAAGTGGGAATATGGGGCATGGGTGGTATAGGTAAAACCACACTTGCTCAAGTTGTATTGCATAAGCTAAATGCACAATTCAAATCATGCTGCTTTGTAGCAAATGTACGAGATCAAATAGCCAGAATTGGATTGAACAAGCTACAGGATAAATGTCTTCAAGAACTCTTAGATGACCAAGATTTTGGCACCTATAGCATCAACTCCACTTGTGTGAAGAATAGGCTTCAACGTAAAAAGATTCTTCTTGTTCTTGATGATGTGAACAATTCCATTCGAGTTGAAGATTTGATTAAAGTATGTGATTGGTTTGGGTTAGGAAGTAGAATCATTATTACATTAAGAGATATACAAGTGCTTAAGAATGTTGGAGCTTATGTGACATATCATGTTTAAGAAATGAATTTCCATGATGCCTTTGAACTCTTCAGCTTAAAATCCTTCAAGCAACATGAGCCAACTAAAAATTTTGTAGAGTTATCAGAACAAGGGGTGAAATATTGTCATGGTGTTCCATTAGCTCTTAAAGTTTTGGGCTTCTTTCTTTATGGTAGGAAAATAGAAGCATGGGAAAGTGCTTTGCAAAAGTTCAAAAAGGCTCCAAACTTAGAGGTTTTTGAAGTCAAACTTAGAGATTTTTGAAGTGTTAAAATTAAGTTTTGATGGACTTGATGATGAACAAAAGGATATATTTCTTGATTTGGCATGCTTCTTTAGGGGAAGGAACAAGCCATATGCGGGAGAGATACAAAACTATTATGATTTGTTTGCATTTATTGATATACATGTTCTATTTGAGAGGTCCCTCATTTCAGTTGATGAATATGGACAAATTGTAATGCATGATTTGGTTGACACAATGGGTCAAGAAGTTGCTTGTCAACAATCCATTAATAAACTTGGAAAACCAATTCGACTATGGTAAGACGAGGACATTTATCATATTTTGAAGAACAAAATGGTAATTGTCAATTTTCTTTTTATTCTCTTTATTTTATCCTCTCAAAATTTGACTTGCACCTGTGATATATACTTTCAAAACTAGTCTTTATTATTTGTAAGCAAGTTTTAATGATATGCAAGAAGCCATTTGTTTTTCCATTTTGCTTATTTGCCCTTTTGCTAGTGTGAGATTATTAATATGGATTTGAAGCACTATTCCCTAAGTGATCGAGTTTAACTGACCAAAAAAGTAGTGAAAAGATGTAAATTATTAAAAATTAGTGAAATATAAATTGTTGCAACTTAGATGAGTGACCAAAATAAACCCTCCTAAATGAAAAGGAGAGAAGTGTAATCGAAGTAATATATTTTAGCCGAGTTACATTTTTAGCTAAAGGATTAAAGCTTAGCAATTTGTTTAGTAATAATCATCTTTATTTGCTAAGCAATTACTTTCTTTTTTGTGGTTGCTAGGGGACTGAAAGAATCCGAAGCATGTCTCTTGACATATGTGAGACAAAGAAGATTAAATTAACTGCTACTACCTTTGAGAAGATGCACAGTATGAGATTCCTTGATTTTTTTTAAATCTGATTATAGAGAGCATTCAAAAGTGTATATTTATGAAAGTATTGAGTGTCTTCCTGAGGAATTAAAGAGTTTCTATTGGGATGGATACCCTTTATCATCTGTACCACTAAGATTTTGTGCAGAGAATCTCGTTCGCCTTTCAATGCCTGATAGTAATCTCGAACAACTTTGGGATGGGGATCAGGTATGTATTCCTAAATGCTTTGGTATTTTTTGTGTTGTTCCTCTTTACTCTTAAATCCAAATTCACATGTTTTTTGTCTTTCTATTACAGCACTTCCCAAATTTAAAGACTATTAATGTAGGTGGCTCTAAGCACCTCGTTACACTCCCAGATCTCTCCCAAACACCAAATATTCGATATATATATATATATATATATCTTGATAATTGTGTAAATTTGGTACAAGTTCATTCTTCAGATTCATTGGTCAATCTTCGTTCTTTATACATGATTGGTCGCTTCAAGCTAAGGTGTATAAATCTTGGTAGCAACATTCATCCAACAAGTTCAAAGTTACTGTTTGTCAACAATTACTTCATTCCTCTGGTCTTGTCACTCGTAGAAGTGAGCTTTAGGGTCTTAATATCTGAAGACAACAACATTTGTGGGTTTCAGTTTAAAGCAATAAGGGTACCATTCAAAGACATCTACGGCATTGATAGTGAAGAGTTAAAATGTTTGGCCTCATCGCTTCCATTTGTTCACAAGGTTTGTTGGTTAGATTTTCCATCATCGGTTGAGATTGGGAGACAACATTTTGAGACGCGTGTCCACTATTATGAATATCCTCCAACGTGTGTAGGAATACATGCGTTTGAGATGACATTGTCAAATATCTTTGAGGAAGGCAGAGGTTTAACGCATCCAAGCATGAAAGGAACAGCAACAAAAGACAACGCCTTTTGTTTGGAAGAATGGATGGGCCCTGTGAACTTGACAGTTGATTGTGATGAGAATTATGGGTATAATGGATTATCAAAAATCTCTAACATCACTCGCTGGTCTTTATTGACACGTTTGTCCCTTCAAAAAAGTGAAAAGGTGAGATCTTGCCTCTCAAGTTATAAATCTCTTCAATCCAGAGATCACACTCTCACTCAATTCAGAGTGGCCTAACTCGAATTTATCCACCTCTTATGCTCTAGATCTGAATGTTGTAAAGCATAACGTCTTTGGTGACCTTCAAATTCATGTTGATCCCAACAAGATTTTGCTTTTTATTCCGTATTGAAAAACAGTAGAGAGTAGGTTGGTGATGATGTTGGTTGTGGATTTGAGGAATCAAAGAAAAATGGGAGAAGGTCGTGCATGCTGAAGAATAAGAAGACAGTGATCATGATGTCCGATAACATTACTTTGTAACAGAAAATCTCAAGATTACTTATATAGTAATGTGATTTGATAGTCGAAGGTCATCTCATTGGTCATAGTAGCTATGCAAAAGCTGAGGAAGTCACAGAGCAAGGCCTTTGCCTATTGTCTATTTTATGTTAGAAGCAAAACTATTGTTCCAATAATTTAGAAGCTAATTCAAATTTTTTTAACTTCCCATATTTGTTACATGTTTACATTACATCTGCTTGGTCATTTATGCATTTCAATTGAAGACTCTGTCAATCCGAACCTTTTTATATTCTTGATGAAAAGTATTCCAGCGACATTGTGCTTGAATATTCAAAGGAAAAGAAAAGGGTTGCATTTGGAGTGTGTAGTCTAGAATTTTTTGAAATTTAAAATGCAAAAAATTTTAAGAATTGGTATTGGAAGAAATAGACCAATATGTAAGGGTACTACCATAAAAATGTTTGCAGAGGAGAACCTCCATTTGAGAGTCTTGCAGAATCAATAGACACAGCCTTTGAGAAAAATTTTCAAACTAAAGTGGTTTCAGCATAACCTGCAATTCTAATGATAAATTTGACAAAATTGAAGGCCAGATTATTACCGATGAAAGAAAAGCCCTTACGAGAAAAAACACACGCATAAAATGATAATTTGATAGATAAAATAATAATTATAAGGATATAGTGAATCTTATATAAATTATATAAAAAAATACATTGGTATTGTGATAAGTAATGAACTAAAGGAGACTAATTCAAGCCAAAAGATGAAAAATATAAAAATTAAAAAAGGGGGTGAAAATTTAAAAATTGAAATGACTGGTACGTTCTTCGATTAGAGATTATAAAACAGTTGAAAGAAAAATGAGAGATGTGTAACTTTAATGAACAGTGCTCTCTGTCCCTGTATACCGCCGTAACTAGGACAGCGAAAATAAAGTCAAGAAACCACAATTGAAAGAGGAGTTTAATCAAAGGAAAAAAAATTCGGTTAAATAGTTTTTCTTTTTTTGGTTTTACAAAATATAATTAAAATTTCATCCTTATGAGCTTTGTTTTTCTCTGGCCAGTAAACAGAAGTAACTGTCTAAAATGAACTAGAAAGTCAAAGAATAGAAAATTATCATTTCAAGCAATCCGATATTTTATTATTTATTTGTTGTTTTGTGTATTGATCCTTCAATATAAATGAGAACAATATGCAACTTCTCATCTATTTGAATTTTTATATGTTTGAGAAGATGTGATTCCTATGTATAATTTAGATTTGTCTTCTTTCTGATCAGACAATGAAATTTTCTTGTGTGAGAGTTCAAAGGAAATCCAATTTGAATCCAATATTTTATTATTTATTTATTGATATGGGTCTTATCCTTCGAAAGTCAGAAACGGTGTGCTCAACATGCATCTTATCTTGTTTGAATTATTAATATCTGTTGGTACCGTTAAATCAATATGGGAAAAAACCTATTTAGTCCCATAGGTTGCTTGTGGAACAGAGAAAGCAGTCAAAATTGGTTTCTTTGTAACTTTCTTCTTTCCCTGATTGGTTTCTTTTCCCAGTATGGTGGTCACAAGCTCAAGTGAGTTAGAAGCAGCTTCTGATTCCAATTATGACAGGAAAGCTGAAGTTAAAGCATTTGATGAATCAAAAGCTGGAGTAAAGGGCCTTTTAGATTCTGGGGTCACAAAGATCCCACGTATGTTCAATTCGCAGAGTTGAATTTCCCAGAGACATCAGAGAATGACTCAAACTTCACTATCCCCATCATAGACCTTGCAGGCATGGACAGCAATTCAGCTCTACACATTGAAGCAGTTGAGAAAATTGGAAGTGCATGCCAGAAGTGGGGTTTTTTCCAGGTGATTAATCATGGGATTCCAAATAATGTTTTGGATGAGATGATCAATGGAATTCGTAGGTTTCATGAACAAGATTCTGAGGTGAGGAAGCGATTTTACTCACGGGATCCGAAGAAGAAAGTCAGGTACTTTTCCAATGCTAGACTCTTCACAGACAATCCTGCTAACTGGAGGGACACAATTGGATTCCTTGTGGCTCCTGATCCCGCAAAACCAGAAGAAATACCAGAAGTATGCAGGTAATGTGGTGATACAAATTTTGGTATTAGTCCTGCATATTCTTAGCACTTATATTAGTTTTACAAGGATGGTTTCTCATGGGTTCTAGTATTATTATAAGGTAAATTACTGTTTATATTTATATGGCTTGGTCCAAAATTAGTTTGTTACCTCTAGCTTAAATTGCGTCATTCAACTATGTGTATCTTGTTTCATTATTCCTTAATGACTTTGTTCTCGTTGTATTTAACAAAATTAAGTGAATGTTTAAACAGTTCATTTATTGTTGAAAGTCTATTTTACTTATACTCTGAACCATTTCATAGATTAAGTTGACATTTGCAAAACATGGTTTTGAAAATACTATTTCTTGCCATTTGCTTTGTTTGGTTTTTAATCTAAGTTGTGAATGTCAAATGACACACTTTAAACGAGAGAGACAACCTGAAAATCGCAGAGCAAGGCCTTGCTTAGTGTCTGTTTTACGTTACAAGCAAAACATCTGTTTCAACAATTTATAGAAGCTAATGCAATTTTCTTAAAATTTCAAATTTTTTACGTACTTCCATTTCATTAGGTTGGTTACTTGCGGATTTCAATTTTTTTGAGCCTGTAAATTTGATCGTTTTCCTATCCTTGATGAAATGATTATGTGCTTCTAGGGACATTGTGATTGAATATTCAAAGAAAATAAGGGAATTGGGTCATACAATCTTTGAGTTATTATCAGAGGCTCTTGGCCTTAATCCTTCTTACCTCAAAGAATTGGCTTGTGTTGAAGGAACTTTTATTCTTGGTCACTACTATCCACAATGACCTGAACCTGAATTGACCATGGGCACTACCAAGCACTCTGATGCTGGCTTCGTAACAGTACTTCTGCAAGACCAGCTAGGCGGTCTTCAAGTCCATCATAAGAATCAATGGGTTGATGTTCCTCCTGTGCATGGAGCTCTTGTTGTTAACATTGGAGATCTTCTACAGGTAATTATTGTAATATTTTAACCAGAATCTGCATAATTCTGCAGAAAATTAAAGAAACCGTATTTGTGCATACTAAGATATATGCTCTCTATGTTCTGGTATTTCTCACATCAAAGCCCTGAAGTTCATATATTTTATTAGTAGAGTTAAAAATTCACAGATGTGAGGTACCATTTAAATTTGTGACATCTTATGCTTTTAGAAATTTTTTTCCGAGTGTACCATGCATATGTATATTCAATGTCTTCTGACATCCAAAATACTGAAATAAAGATGTTAGCATTTCCGAGTGTACCATGCATATGTATATTCAGTGTCTTCTGACATCCAAAATACTGAAATAAAGATGTTAGCATGCGAAATGACTCCTAAACTTAAGAAATTATAAAATCATTGAGATACTTGTTCATTGGAACAATTTGTGAGGATTATACTTATCAATATGATTATTGATGGCGCAGCTTATTACAAACGACAGATTCGTCAGTGTTTTTCACAGGGTGTTAGCAAGGCAAACAGGCCCGAGGATTTCCATAGCGAGCTTCTTTATAAAGTCTGATGACACACTTGATGATACACCAAAGGTTTATGGTCCAATTAGGGAATTGCTACACGAAGAAAACAAACCAATCTATAAGGGCACAACTATAAAAGAATTTTTGACACACCATTTCTCAAAGGGCCTTGATGGGGACTCTTCCTTGCAGCCCTTCAGGTTATGAAGCAATTACAAAGAATAAGATGGATGCACTCTTGATTCTCATGCGGTGTGGTTTCTACTCTATCGTAATTAACTTCTGCCTTTACTTGTAGTTTTCCATTTCTACAATACTTTTCATGAAAGCGCATCATGTTCAAAAGATAGAAGTATTTTCTCTGACGTAGATTGTTATATTTGCAAAATGAAATTTATATTCCCTTTATATATGGATGAGACGTATGCGAGTCTTATGTTGAAGATGTCGAAATAAAAAAAAAGGGTTGCAATTAATTAAATTCTAGCAAAATAAAACTAATTATTTCCACCCAAGTTAATGATGGTGGACCTTGGAACTTTGGGGTTGACCTCGGTCATTATGAATATTTGTGTATAAGCCAATAAGATGTAGGTCCAATAAAAGTTGGACACATTGGACTCATCTTTTAAACACTGCATAACCTTCTCAGAGAAAATAAAAAAAATTTTAAAAAAATTTGTATAAAGTTAAATAATTTAAAAATTTTTAGTAGACTTTTTTTCTTTTGGGGTCAGGAATGTGAATTTCATTAAACAGCAAAACAAACACAAAACAGCCCCTAGCAGGAGTTAACCAGCTCCCTTCTTCCAAGAGATAGTATCAACAGACACAATAGACATTCAAGGGGGTGAGGGATAAGAATCCCAACCCTAAGGGCTTATCTCCTTGTGAGAAGCTTTAGCAAGCCAGTCAACTGCTAAATTGAGAGATGTAGCAATCCAACTAAAAGACAGAATGAAGAGGCTTGCTAAAACACGATATGTCTTTCAGAATTGATAAACATTTCCAGTCTGGGCATTTCTGCAAGTCCTGCACAGATTGAATAAGAGGGAGGTTATCTGATTCGAACATCACATCCTTGATGCCTAAATCATGGGCCATAAGGACTCCCTTTTTTAGAGCCAGAGCATCACTCATGAATGCTAAACATTCCATCTGTGTTTACCTTAATCTGCTCACATCTAAATGAATTGACAGAGGACAACCATGTCCACATATCGAATAATTGAGTGAGCTTTATTACTATTAATTTGTGCACTGCTATATAAATTAAATAAATAAAATAAGTATTTCTCCAATTCTCTAAAAGCTGAAAGCGACTTGGTGACTCTTCCACTAAATTTCCTTGAAGATAGACCCCGAGCATCAACGTCTTTTACTGATTGTTTTTGAGCCGCTTCCCGTCAAAAAGAAAAAGCAAAGCGCGTTTACTTTTTCTAGAAAGATTGCATTATAGTTATGGGAAGAACTTTCTCATCTTGCTCCAGTGGACTGAGTATTCTCTTCAATCTGAAGCCTGCCCATGTAGCATCTTCAAGCAATCCAATATTTTATTATTTATTTTTTGTTGTGTATCCAATGCTTCAAAATAAATGAGAGCAATGTGCAGCTTCTTACCTATTTGAGTCTTTAAACGTTTGAGAAGACATGATTCACTAGTATGATTTAGATTCGTTTTCTTTCTAATCAGACAATAAAACGTCCTTGTCCCAAAGTTCAAAGGAAAACCAAGATGGAAAAAAAAGCGAAACTACCTTTCCATTTGAATCCAATATTTATTTATTAACATGTGCCTTATCCCTCAAAAGTCAGAATCCGTGAGCTCAATTTTCTTGTTTGAATTATTAAATTATGTGGTTACCATTACATCAAGATGGGAAAAAGCCTATTTATTCCCATAGGCTGCTTGTGGAACAAAGAAAGCAGTCACAACTGGTTTCTTCATTACTTTCTTTTTCTCTGATTGGTTTGTTTCCCAGTATGGTGGTCACAAGCTCAAGTGAGTTAGACGCAGCTTCTGATTCCAATTATGACAGGAAAGCTGAAGTTAAAGCATTTGATGAATCAAAAGCTGGAGTTAAAGGTCTTTTAGATTCTGGGGTTAAAAAGATCCCACGTATGTTCTATTCTGCGAAGTTGAATATCGCAGAGAGATCAGAAAATGATTCAAACTTCACTATCCCCATGATAGACCTTGCAGGCATAGACAGCGATTCAGCTCGACATATTGAAGCGGTTAAGAAAATTGGAATTGCAAGCCAGAAATGGGGATTTTTCCAGGTGATTAATCATGGGATTCCAAATAATGTTTTGGATGGGATGATCAACGGAATTCGTAGGTTTCATGAACAAGATTCTGAGGTGAAAAAGCAATTTTACTCACGGGATTCGAAGAAGAAGGTCAATTACTATTCCAATGTTAACCTGTACACAGACAATCCGGCTGACTGGAGGGACACAATTGGAATCCTTATTGCTCCCGATCCAGCAAAGCCAGAAGAAATACCAGAAGTCTGTAGGTAATGCGGTGATACAAATTTTGGTATTAGTCCGGCATATTCTTAGCTTTATTGTAGTTTTACATGGATGGTTTCTCATGGGCTCTGGTATTATAATAGGACAAATTAGTGTTTATATTTCTGGTGTTTGATCCGAAATTGTTTGTTTCCTCTCGTTTAAATTGTGTCATTCAACTATGTGTATCTTGTTTCATTATCGCTTAATAATTTTGTCTGCCTAATATTTGACATAATTAATCAAGTGAATATTAACTCAGTCAATTTTCCTGTTGAAAGTTTATTTTACTTATACTTTGAACCATTTCATAGAGTGCAGAAGCTATTATTGGATTGACAAACATGGTTTTCAAAATACCAGTTCTTGCCATTTGGTTTGTTTGGTTTTTAATCTCAACAATAGCTTTAGAAGTGATTAAACAAAAGAGAGACGAACTGAAAATCGCAGAGCAAGGCCTTGCTTATTGTCTGTTTTATGTTAAAAGCAAAACATCTGTTTCAACAATTTATAGAAGCTAATGCAATTTTCTTCAAAATTTCATATTTTTAACGTACTTCTATTTCATTAGGTTGGTTACTTGCGGATTTCAATTTTTTTAAGCTTGTAAATTTGATCGTTTTCCTATCCTTGATGACATGATTATGTGCTTCTAGGGACATTGTGATTGAATATTCAAAGAAAATAAGGGAATTGGGTCATACAATCTTTGAGTTATTATCAGAGGCTCTTGGCCTTAATCCTTCTTACCTCAAAGAATTGGCTTGTGTTGAAGGAACTTTTATTCTTGGTCACTACTATCCACAATGCCCCGAACCTGAATTGACTATGGGCACTACCAAGCACACTGATGCTGATTTCATAACAATCCTTCTGCAAGACCAGCTAGGTGGTCTTCAAGTTCTTCATGAGAATCAATGGGTTGATGTTCCTCCTGTGCATGGAGCTCTTGTTGTTAACATTGGAGATCTTCTACAGGTAAGTATTGTAATAGCCTAACCATAATCTGCTTAATTCTGCTGAAAATTAAATAAACCAAATCCTGGTACTAGCCATCTTCATCAAACATTTGTGCATACTAAGATATATGCTCTCTATGTTCTGGTATTTCTCACATCAAGGCTCCGAAGTTTATGTGTTTTGTTAGTCCTCACAGATATAATTGTGCACAAAACTATAACTGCCATCTAAAGGTTCTTTGAATTATAAATTGCAAAAGGATCAATCAGTGGATCAACATAAAAACAAATGTAAGAGTTAACATTCGTTGGAGATTGTTTTCGGAAGATTCCTAAATGACAAGAAGCAACATCAAAGTCTTGAACACTCTAGAGCATCTGTTTTTGTATTCTTTGATATTATTCTAGGACGGTAGTTTGGTTACTATTGACACATGATTATAATGAATGGATATTATGGCTAGAATGCCGTGAATGAGGTATGATAAACCTCTTTCTTACATGAAATGGAACCAATTGGTACGTTGGTATCTTATTTGGTAAAAGCTAAATTTGTCTATATGGGGTACTATTTAAATTAGTAACATCTTATATTTTTAGGAATTTTTTTTTGAAAAAATTAGATTTAAGGACTCAAAATAAAAAAAAATTTTTACTCTAAAAGATCTATTATTACTAAGTTTAGAAAATTTTATTTAAAGTCAATGATAATCTATTTTAAAATAATGATAATTTTTTTAAACTTTGGATTTCAACTATAATTCTTTTATTTTTTTGAATGTATGAAATATAGATATTTTAAACATTTCTTAACATCTGAGATACTAAAACAAAGATGATGGCCTTATCAAACGACTCTTAAATTCAAAAAATTATAAAATCACTGACATACTTGTTTATTGAAACAAATTTTGAGGATTATACTAATTAGTGTTATTGTTAATGGTGCAGCTTATTTCGAACGATAGGTTCGTCAGTGTTTTTCACAGAGTGTTAGCAAGACAAATAGATCCAAGGATTTCCATAGCTAGCTTCTTTATAAATTCTAATGACATAGTTGAGGGTACACCAAAAGTCTATGGTCCAATTAAGGAATTGCTATACAAAGAAAACAAACCAATTTATAAGGGCACAACTATAAAAGAATTTTTGGCACATTATTTCTCAAAGGGCCTCGATGGGGACTCTTCCTTGCAGCCCTTTAGGTTATGAGTCGGTTATGGAGAATAAGATAGATGCACTCTCGATTCCCATATCGTGTGGATTGTACTCTATCATAATTAACTTTTGTCTTTGCTTGTAATTTTCCATTTCTACAATATTTTTCATGAAAGAGTATCATGTTCAAGAGATAGAAGCATATTCTCTACTTTAGTTGACATTGAATTTCATATTTCCAAGAGGAAATAATAAAAAAGGTCCAATTAATCCATTTCTAGCACAATAAAACTAATTATTTCCACCCAAGTCACTGATGGTGGTGTTGACCTCGATCATCATGGAGAATTTACATATATGCCACTAACATGTCGGTCATCATGGAGAATTTAAACATGTGTAATAATTATTTGTCCAATTCTTTGAAAGTTGAAAGCGACTTGGTAGTTGCACACTACGCTCTGCTTTTGAATAAACATAATATTCAATTCATTTCCGCCATTCTAAAATAACTTGATGCCACCAATGCATTGCCCACCTCTATTATCAACGCAATCATCCATAGAAATTGTTAATGCACAGTGTCTTTTGCTTTATTATAATATGTTAATCTTCTTCACTATCACAGTTGGAAGGAGATGGAAATTTAGTCAACATCTTTTCAGAAACAAACGAAAAAATAATGTTGTTTGAAACATAAGAAATATAATAAATCCTGAGTATCAAAGTCTTTTCCTGATCATTTCTGGGTTGCTTCCCATAAAAAAATAGAAAGCAAACCATGTTTTAGGAAGAATTGAGGCTTGCCTCTCCTTAGCTTGGTTTGTTCACTTGAAAACAATAAAAGTAAGACATACACCTAAGGCTTTGATGATCATAGCTGTAGTTGTGGTCTATAAAGGTATCGGATTCATCTCTCATGCTTTCCAACCTGTCGTGGTTGACAGGTAGGTTTGCCCCCTACACTTGTAGTTAATCCTAAATGTTTAATTTATTCATCCATCTCCTTCTCATAATTTCTTGCTATTATTGTTTGATTACTTTGTCCTAACCCATTATTCATTCGTGGTTTGTTTCTAGTTCTAAGAATGATGCTTTTCCAATTTCAATGGATTCTTCTTCTTCTTTTGATATTACTAACGCTCCTCCTGCAACCAAGTATGAAGTCTTTCTTAGCTTTAGAAGGGAGGACACCCGTGATAGTTTCACTAGTCATCTCTATGAAGCGTTGTGCAGGGCAAAAATTCAAACTTACATTGATGACAACCTTGACAAAGGAGAAGAAATCTCACCAGTTCTTCTAAGAACAATAGAAGGATCAAAGATTTGTGTGATCATTTTTTCAAAAGATTATGCTTTTTCAATGTAATAACCCAAAATAAAATAATAATAATTAAATAATTAATTAAATTAGACCAAAATTTATTTTTAGGATAAATATAATATTTAGGTAATCTGAGAATAATTATGAAGCTTTAAAATTATCTTGAGTTATTTTGAAACTTATCTTATACCCATTGTGATATTTTTATGTCTCAAAATTTTTAAAATAGGTCAACATAGAAATTTTAAATAATTATGGGGTCCTTATTTTTTTTAGACATGTGAAAATAACTTTTCTATGAGTCTTATATAAATTCCATTAGAAAACTCTGGGCATCTTTCATAATTTTTGCTTTTTCCCTTATAATATATTTTCTTTTCCCTCTTTCTCACTGCAGCACGTCTCTTGCCTCGTTTTTCTTCTCTTTCTTCTTATTTCTGCAGCCTTCTCGCAACGCAACTCTCTTCTTCCTTCTCCCATTTTTCTTTCAATTCTCTGTTATGCCTCAGTCGTGCCTCACCCAATAATGCCCCTCCCACTTTCCTGTTCCGGTGATTAATACTGGGAAATCGTGGCTGCCGCATGAAGATAGATTCATAGGTAGTAAGCCGTTCCCTTTTCTTTCAGTTTATTATTATTATTTTTTGCTTCATTTTCGTCCTCCCTTTTTCTCTTATACTTAGAGTTGCTTTTTCTTTGATTTTAACTTCTATTATTGCTCCATCTTGATGCCAATAGGAATCCAAAACCTTAGTTGTTGATTTCTCCTTCATTTTGGCCGTGGGAAGCTTCTCAAATTGGGGCCTTTTGATTTAAACCATTAAGGTATGAATTGATGCTTCCAATACATTCATTTAAGCTCCTTAAGATATATTTTAAACTCAAATTAAAATTTAGAAGCTTAAGTTGGACTGTGGAAATTAATTTGTGAAATCTAAAACCTAGGGTTAAAAGTACATTAGAAAATTTAAATTATAATTATGGGTTTAGGTGTTAGAGGGTGAAATTAGTTATATTGAACATATTATAAACTAATAGAATAATTTAAGGTGATGTTTTGATGTTTAATATAATTATAGGTGATATTGGAACTACTCTTTCAATTGAAGATTCTTTCAAATTTTAGGAAATTTGGGCCTCTACTATTGGCCTCCACAGGTGAATGTATAGATAGCAAAATAATAGTCTCTTTTATTTTATGTTTACTTATTATTAGCCCAAACTTCACATTTTCTGAGTTGTCAGATCTGTGTTATCGAGGAAACAAATATTGTGTTTTAAACTTTATATGGATCCAAATATACTTGTCAATATATATATATATATATATATATATGTATATAAATGGTTATAGGTTGGAGAGACGATAAATGACTTTTATTTAAATTTTATTATATAAACTTATGATTAATTGTTTATATTTTATTAAAATTACTTCTTTTACTTGATCAAATTTTTATTTGTTTATTTATTTACTATTTACTATTTAATTTATTTGAATAATTTTCATTCCAAAATTATGGATGGAAATTTAATTAAAACCCCGTAGCCGTTAGTGGGGGTAACGGCCTAAATGCACTTAGTTAGAATAATGAATAAACACTATGTGGCGGCACTCAGTGATAATTATATTGGCTATATTGTGATATGCACACCTTGTGGTGGCACTTGGTGATGGTGGTGATATTGTGATGCTGTGCAATGGCATTGATAGTAGAATTGAATCCTGTGTGGCGGCACTCAGGGTTGATTGTAATTCTTACACGGGATACCCATTATATCTTATTTCCTTTAATTTTAAATTGTGCTTTTGATGATAGCCTATAATGTAAATTAATTGTTATTTATATATATATAGACAACAATTAAAGGCAATAAAAATTTCTTTATTTATCTAAGTATTTTATTATGAGAAACTCTAAACCTATTTGTTTCCCCTCTATTTATTTGTTATCTATGCATTCACTAAGCCAGTGGTAGGCTTACCCCTTTCCTTTGTCATATTTCAGATCAGCATAAAGTAGATTAAGGTGTTCTGGGATCTGCGTTCCACCCAGATACAGATGGTAGGATATTTTGGTCGGTTGAGTTGTGTAGGAACTCCAAGACATATTGGCTACTAAGTGCTACATTATTTTGGGTCTTAAGGATATTATACTTCTTGTAGATCATATAATGACCATTATAATGGCATTTGCTTACATTTTTGAAAAACTTATATACCATATTGTATTGTGGCAAGAATTCAAAGATATAAGATACTGGTAAATTTTTGAAATGAAATGCATTGGGCTATGTTGAATTTGCAGGATTGAGATGTCCAATTTTTAGGGGAGATGCTTCCGGATTTTCAGCAACCTCTAATCACTGTAGATATGTTTATATAAAAGTATTAATATTAAATGAGTTGCTAGGCTTACTAAGCTGGGCCAATCATGCTTGGCTTGGTCTAGGTGCCGATCATGACTTGGGATTTGGGTCGTGACATTCAACATGGTACTTGGATGAGCTTGTCAAAATATTAGAATGCAAGCAGAAATATGGAAGGACTGTGATACCAATTTTCTACAATGTAGATCCATCACATATACGAAAACAGAGTGGAACTTATGGAGATACATTCACCAAACATGAGCAGAGATTTAAGAACAACAAGCACAAGGTGCAGAGATGGAAGGATGCCTTGACTCAAGCAGCCAACCTCTCTGGGTGGGATTCCATGAAATTGAGGCAATTATTCTATTCATTCTTTTACTACATTTTATTATATGCTCTCATATATAATTGCATGGTTTTAATGTAGCATATACAAACTAAATTACAACTTTTTAATATTCTTGCCAATTTGTTTTATGATACTATTTATTGAACTTTGCTAGTTGTTTTTATTTTATGTCACAACTCAAATCTTGAGCCATAACCGGTACCTAGACTAAGCCAAGCATGTTGGCCTAGCCTAGTAAGCTTGACAACTCATTTAATACTCATACTTTTATATGAGCATACCCACAGTGATTAGAGGTTGTCGAAAATCCGGTAGTACCTCCCTTAAAAATTTGATATCCCAACCCTGCAAAGTTTACACAACCCAATACATTCCATTTCAAAAATTCACCAGTATCTCATATCTTTAAATTTTTACCACAATATGGTATAGTACATAAGTTTTTCAAAATATAATCATATGTCATCACAATAGTCATTATATGATTTACAAAAAATATAACACCCTTATGACCCAAAATAATGTAGCACCTAGTAGTCAATGTGTTTTGGAGTTCCTACACAACTCAACCGACCAAAATATCCTACCATCTATGTTTGGGTGTCATGCAGATCCTATATCACCTTAATCTACTTTATGCTGATCTGAAATATGACAAAGGAAAGAGGTAAACTTACCACTGACTTAGTGAATGCATAAATAACAAACAAGTAGAAGAGAAAACAAATAAGTTTAGAGTTTCTCACAATAAAGTACTTAGATAAATAAAGGAAATTATATTGCCTTTAATTGTTGTCTATATATATATAAATAACAATTAATTTACATTGCAGGCTATTATCAAAAGCACAATTTAAAATTAAAGGAAATAAGATATAATGGGTATCCCGTGTAAGAATTACAATCAACCCTGAGTGCCGCCACATAGGATTCAATTCTACTATCAATGCCATTGCACAACATCACAATATCACCACAATCATCGAGTGCCGCCACAAGGTGTGCATATCACAATATATCCAGTATAATTATCACTGAGTGCTGCCACACAGTGATTATTCATTATTCTAACTAAGTGCACTTAGGCCGTTAGCCCGTTAACGGCTATGGGGTTTTAATCAGACTTCTATCCATAATTTTGAAATGAAAATTATTCAAATAAATTAAATATTAAATAGTAAATAAATAAATAAATAAAAATTTGATCAAGTAAAAGAAGTAATTTTAATAAAATAAAAACAATTAATCACAAGTTTATATAATAAAATTTAAATAAAAGTCATTCATCATCTCTTCAACCTATAACCATTTATATACATATATATATATATATATATATATATTGACACGTATATTTTGATCCACATAAAGTTTAAAACATAAGATTTGTTTCCCCGATAACACGGATATGACAACTTAGAAAATGTGAAGTTTGGGCTAATAATAAGTAAACATAAAATAAAAGAGATTACTATTTTGCTATCTATACACTCACCTGTAGAGGCCAATAGTAGAGGTCCCAATTTCCTAAAATTTGAAGAGATTTCCAATTTGAAAGATAGATTCACTATCACCTATAATTATATTGAACATAAAAACATTACCTTAAATTACTCCATTGGTTTTTAATATGTTCAATATAACTAATTTCACCCTCTAACACCTAAACCCATAATTATAGTTTAAATTTTTTAATGTACTATTAACCCTAGGTTTTAGATTTCACAAATTAATTTTCACAGTCCAATTTAAGCTTCTAAATTTTAATTTGAGTTTAAAATATATCTTAAGGAGCTTAAATGAACGTATAGGAAGCATCAATTCATACCTTAATGGTTTAAATCAAAAGGCCCCAATTTGAGAAGCTTCCCACGGCCAAAATGAAGAAGCAATCAACAACTAAGGTTTTGGATTCCTATTGGCATCAAGATGGAGCAATAATGGAAGTTAAAATCAAAGAAAAGCAACTCCAAGCACAAGAGAAAAAGGGAGAACAAAAATGAAGCAAAAAAGTGAAAAAAAAATGAAAGAAAAGAGAAAAGAAAATACGGCTTACTACCTATGAATCTCTCTTCACGCGGCAGCCATGATTTCCTAGTATTAGTCACTGGAATAGGAAAGTGGGAGGGGCATTACTGGGTGAGGCATGACTGATGAGTAACAAAGAATTGAAAGAAAAATGAGAGAAGGAAGAAGAAGAAAGTTGCGTTGCAAGAAGGCTGCAGAAATAACGAAGAAAGAAAAGAAAAAGAGGGCAGGAGACGTGCTGCAGTGAGAAAGAGGGAAAAGAAAACATATTATAAGGAAAAAAGACAAAAATTATGAAAGATGCCCAGAGTTTTCTAATGGCATTTATATTAGACTCATAGAAAAGTTATTTTCACATGTCTAAAAAAAATAAGGACCTTATAATTATTTAGAATTTTTATGTTGACCTATTTTAAAAATTTTAGAACATAAAAATATCCCAATGGGTATAAGATAGGTTTCAAAATAACTCCTTAAGATAATTTTAAAACTTTATAATTATCCTCAGATTACCTAAATATTATATTTATCCTAAAAATAAATTTTTGTCTAATTTAATTATTTATTTAATTACTATTAGTTTAATTTAGGTTATTACATTTTAATTCTCCACCATTTACTCTTTCTTACTTTTTTTTTAAAAATAAATATTTGGTAGGCCTGAATCAAGACTTATTGCAAAAGTTGTCAAAGATCTTTTAAAGAAATTAAATCATATATCATCATGTCATTTTGAAGGAGTGATTGGCATTCATCCTCATATTAAAAGCATTGAAGCATTATTATTTTTGGAATCACCAGATGTTCGCACAGTGGGAATATGGGGCATGGGTGGTATAGGTAAAACCGCACTTGCTCAAGTCGTATTTCATAAGCTAAATGCACAATTCGTATCATGCTGCTTTGTAGCAAATGTACGAGAACAAATAGCAAGAATTGGATTGGGCAAGCTATGAGATAAATGTCTTCAAGAACTCTTAGATGACCAAGATTTTGGCACCGACATCAACTCCACTTGTGTGAGGAGCAAGCTTCAACGTAAAAAGATTATTCTTATTCTTGATGACGTGGACAATTCCATTCAAGTTGAAGATTTGATTAAAGTGTGTGATTGGTTTGGGTTAGGAAGTAGAATCATTATTATATCAAGAGATATACAAGTGCTTAAGAATGTTGGAGCTTATGTGACGTATCATGTTCAAGAAATGAATTCCCATGATGCCCTTGAACTCTTTAGTTTAAAAGCCTTCAAGCAACACGAGCCAACTAAAAATTTTATAAAGTTATCAGAACAAGGGGTGAAATATTGTCATGGTGTTCCATTGGCTCTTAAAGTTTTGGCCTCCTTTTTTTATGGTAGGAAAATAGAAGCATGGGAAAGTGCTTTGCAAAAGTTCAAAAAGGCTCCAAACTTGAAAAATTTTGATGTGTTAAAATTAAGTTTTGATGGACTTGATGATGAACAAAAGAATATATTTCTTGACTTGATATGCTTCTTTAGGGGAAGGAACAAGCCATATGTGGGAGAGATACAAAACTATTATGACTTGTTTGCATTTATTGATATACATGTTCTCTTTGAGAGGTCCCTCATTTCAGTTGATGAACATGGACAAATTGTAATGCATGATTTGGTCGAGGCAATGGGTCAAGAAGTAGCTCATCAACAATCCATTAATGAACTTGGAAAACCAATTCGACTATGGCAGCATTAGGATATTTATCATATTTTGAAGAACAAAATGGTAATTGTCAATTTTATTTTTATTCTCTTTATCCTCACAAAATTTAACTTGCACTTGTGGTATATAATTTCAAAACTAGTCTTCATTATTCATAGGCAAGTTTTAATGATATGCATGAAGTCATTTGTTCTCTAAATGGTGAAGTTTAACTGACCAAGAAAGTAGTAAAAAATGTAAATTATTAAAAATTAGTGAAATGTAAATTGTTGCAACTAAAATGAGTGACCAAAATAAAAAAAAAAATCCTTCTAAATAAAGGGAAGGGAAGTGTAATTAAATTAATATATTTTAGCTGAGTTCCATCCTTCGCTTAATGATTAAAGGCTACCAAACTATTTTGTAATGATCATTCGTCTTCATTTATTGAACAATTACTTCTTTTATGTGGTTGCTAGGGGGTTGAAAGAATCCGAAGCATGTCTCTTGACTTGTGTAAGATTAAAAAGATCGACTTGAATCATGCTACCTTTGAGAAGATGTACAATATGAGATTCCTTGAATTTTATAACTCTGATTATAGAGAACTTCAAAAGTGTATATGTCTGAAAGTATTGATTATCTTTCTGAGGAATTAAAAATTTTCCATTGGGATGGATACCCCCTACCATCTGTACCACTAAGATTTTGTGCAGAAAATCTTGTTGAATTTCGAACGCCTGAGAGTAATCTCCAACAATTATGGGATGGAGATCTGGTATATATTGTTGTTCCTCTTTTTTCTTTATTCCAAATTCACATATTGTTTGGTTATCTAATTTATTATTTTCTTCCTGTTACAGTACTTCCCAAATTTAAAAACAATTGATGTAGGTGGCTCTGAGAACCTCAGTAGACTCCCAGATCTCTCCCAGACACCAAATGTTGAAGATATATGTATTGGTGATTGTGTAAATTTGGTTCAAGTTCACTCTTCAGATTCATTGGTCAATCTTTGGTCTTTATACATGATTGGTTGCCGGAAGCTAAGGTGTGTAACTCTTGGTAGCAAGATTCATCCAACAAGTTCAAAGTTGTTGTTTGTCAACAATTATTTCTTTCGTCATAACTGGTCATTCGTAGAAGTGAGCATTAAGGCCTTAATATCTCAGGACGGCAACATCTGTGGGTTTCAATTTAAAGGAGTTAAGGTACTATTGAAAGGCATCTATGGTATTGACAGTGAAGGGTTAAAATGTTTACTCTCATCGCTTCCATTTGTTGACAGAGTTTGTTGGTTAGATTTTCCATCATCAGTTGAGATTGGGAGACAACATCTTGAGACGCATGTGGAATATCATAAATATCCTCTTATATTTTTAGAAGCACATGCGTTTGAGATGCAGTTACCAGATATGTTTGAGGAAGCAAAAGGTTTAACACATCCCAGCATGAAAGGAACAACAACGTCGAAAGACGTTGTCTTGTGTTTGGAAGAATGGATGGGCCCTGAGGACTTACCAGTTGATTGTGATGGGCGTTATGGGTATAATGGATTATCAAAAATCTCCGACATCACTCTCTGGTCTCTATTGACACGTTTGTCCCTTCAAAAAAGTGAAAAGGTGAGATCTTGCCTTTCAGAGTTTAAATCTCTTCAATCCAAATATGAGTTCACAATCTCACTCAATTCAGAGTGGCCTGACTCGAATTTATCCACCTCTTATGGTCCAAATATGTATTTTGTAAAGCATAACATCCATGGTGACCTTCACTTTCGCGTTGATTCCAACCGGATTTCACTTTTTATTCCTTATTGAGAAACAGTGGAGAGTAAGTTGGTGATGATGTTGGTTGTGGATCTGAGGAATCAAAGAAAAACGGAAAATGATAAAGTGCATGCTGAAGAATAAGAAGACGGTGATCATGATGTGTTGACAACATTACGTTTTAACAGAAAATCTCAAGATTACTTATCTTAGCTCAAGGTCATAGTAGTTATGCAAAAGCAGTTAATGAGAAAAATCACAGGGCAAGGCCTTTGCCCATTGTCTTTTTTATTTATATGTTTCAAGCAAAACAGTTGTTCCAATAATTTAGAAGCTAATTCAAACTTCTTAACATTCCCATATTTGTTACATGCTTACCTTACATTTGGTTGGTCATTTGTGCATTTCAGTTGGAGACTCTGTCTGAACCTTTTTCCATTCTTAATGAAGTGTGTTCCACGGACATTGTGATTGAATATTCAAAAAAAAAAAAAATTAAGATTGCATTTAGATTGTGTAATCTAGAATTCTTTGAAATTTAAAATGCAAAAAATTTAAAGAAAACAAACCAACATGTAGGGGCACTACTATAAAATTGCTTGAAACAGCTCAAAGAAACAAAGAAGAAAAGTGCTTGAAACAGAGGAGAACCTCCATTTAAGAGTCTTGCAGAATCAATAGACAGAGCTCTCGAGGAGAAGGTCCAAATTAAGGTGGTTTCAGCATGACCTAGGAATCTATAGACAAATTTGACAAAAATGAAGGCCAGATTATCACCAATGAAAGAAAAGGAAAAACAGAAACACAAAAGTAGCAAATATTTCAAAGTAATGAACTAGCGGTTTGGTTTCACCATTGACACAAGGCTCTAATCTCATCTGTGTAGAAATTGCATTTATCATTACTTTAGTCAGAAATTGCATTTATTAATTTTTAGTTGACTAAATGAATTGACAGGGAGCAATCATGTTGATGAGCTGTATTATTAATATTTCCACGTAATTACTCTATTTATTAATTACAGCTTAATAAATTAAATTTAGGAGTATGGGTAAAAAACACCAACTTAAGTAGAACTCTCCAATGAGATCAAATTTCACAGAACCCATAGCATCTCCTTAGTTTATTTTGTTGATTTGAAAGCAATAAAAGTCAGACATGGATGCGCCCAAGGCTTTAATGATCATAGCTGCAGTTGCAGCATCTAAAGAGATATACCATACGCTATCTTCATTTCTCTTCTCTTTTTCTCTATTTAACTTTAAATTAAATGTATGGAAACTAAATGTACATAATCCAAATCCATTATAAAGGAGTAAGAGGAAAACTAACAGGAAGAACAAGAGCAAAACTAATGAGAGGGAATAAGTTATTATCTGTTCCATTGCAAACCGATAACTTATATAGAGATAAAAGATATGGGACACCATCTTCTGCTATCTTCCTACAAGCATGCTGACAGATGCAAAATGTAACGACCCAATAAATGAGAAATTTGACATAATAGGAAATTACTTGAAACTAATAATTAAATAATAATTAGAACAAAGAATAAATTAAACTTTAAATAAAAAATTGTTAAGAGGAGTAGTTGATTAACTAACAGCAAACCAATAGAAAAAAAAAAAAAAAGAGACATGCGTGTTAAACAGAGTAACTGGTAAAAGAAAAAAAAATCAGGAATGTTAATTAGGACCAAGTAAGAAGAATTATGGGTCTAGGAAACTCTAGGAGCACTTGAGATCAAAATTTAATAACAATAGTTACTTGACCCGTGCTTTGCCTAAGTTATTTGAGAAAATGCTTTTAACAAAGTGATTTCAAATAAAATTTAAAAAATATTAAAGTTCAGTTTAAAAGAAAAAAGAGTTAAAGAGAATAAAGGTAAAAGTTTAATTGAAATATGAAAAAATTAATGAAAATAAAACAGAAATTGAGTTAAAGTGAAAAATAGTTAAGAAAAAAAAAACAACAATTAAAGAGAGATAAAAAAGCTTGAGTTATTTTAATTTTGTTTCATTTACATTTATTACTTATAATAAAATAAATATTAAATATGTATTTGACCAATGTATAATAATTATTTTTATTAATTTGAATGAAATAAACTTATTATTATTAATACAAAATAAATAACATTAAAATAAAAGTTTAAGAAATACATTTTTAATGAATCATATTTTTAATAAAAAAATAAAATTAGCTAATAATATATTTAGATTATTTTTTTCATTTTAAGAAAAATTTGAGTATATTTTTATAATTAAAAGAAGTATTATATAATTTAAACATCTTTTAGAAATTAGAAAATAATTTTAATTATTTCAATAAATTATCTTTTTTGTTCAGGCTAAAGAGATGTGTCTAATTTAATAGAATATATATATATATATATATATTAACAAAATGATTTTAAATAAGATTTAAAGAAAATTAAAATTTAGTTGAAACAAAAAAAAATTTAAAAAAAATAGAAGTTTAGTTGAGGGATAGAAGAGTTAAAAAAATTAAAATTAAAATTAAATTGAGACGAAAAAAAGTTAAAAAGTAAGGACAGAATTTGAGAAAAGGCAAAAAAATTTGATTCTCTAAATGTAATTTTTCTTAACCATAAAGATTTTAATATCTCATGACAGAAACATCTGTGGATTTTATAATCCTTTATATATGGTTTCATTTTGATATTTGATTTCTACCTTCACTAGCAAAGAAACGTACCCGTAAACTAAAATGCGATGCACCTTTAAGGATGAGATGTATGCGAGTCTTATTAAAGAGAAAGAAATAAGAAGTTGCAATTAAATTAATTCAAGCGCAATAAAACTAATTATTTTCACCCAAGTTACTGAATGTGGACCTTGGAACTTTGGTGTTGACCTGGGTCATCCTGGAGAATTTATTCATAAGCCACTTAGATGTTGGTGCAGTAAAAGTTGGACGAATCGCTCATGTTGTGCATAGTTAAATAAGCCCTGTGCATCAAAGTCTTTTCCTGACCGTCTTTGAGCTGCTTCCCGTCAAAAAGAAAAAGCAAAGCGCGTTTGCTTTTTCTAAAGAGATTCCATTATGGTTTTGGGAAGAACTTTCCCATCTTGCTTCACTGGACACGGTATATTTTCTTCGATATTTTTAGGATGGATATAAAACACCTACTAGCTAGGGTAGTACTCTAATAAGATAATCACATTACTATCAAGAACGAACTCATATATCATCTCCTTAGCTGGGTTTGCTGAAGGCAATAAAAGTAACACATGGATGCACCCAGCGCTTTAATGATTGTAGCAGCAGTTGCGGCCTATAAAGGTATCAGATTCATCTCTCGTTCACTCCATGGCTTCCATCCAACCACGGTTGACAGGTAAACATTTAATTTGTTCATCCATCTCCTCATAATTTCTTGCTACTATTGTTTGATTAATTTCTCCTAACCCAAAATTCATTCATGATTTGTTTCCAGTTCTAAGGATGGTGCTGTTCCAATTTCAATGGATTCTTCTTCTTCATCTATTGATGTTCCTGATGCTCCTCCTCCTCCAACCAAGCACGATGTCTTCCTTAGCTTCAGAGGGGAGGATACCCGTAATAGTTTCACCAGTCACCTTTATGAAGCGTTGTGCAGGGCAAAGATTCAAACTTACATTGATAACAACCTTGACAAAGGAGAACAAATTTCACCAGTTCTTCAGAGAACAATAGAGAAATCAAATATTTGTGTGATTATTTTTTCAAAAGATTATGCTTCTTCAACATGGTGCCTAGATGAGCTCGTCAAAATATTGGAATGTAAGCAGAAATATGGAATGGTTGTGATACCAGTTTTCTACCACGTAGATCCATCAGATATACGAAAACAGAGTGGGAGTTATGGAGATGCATTCATCAAACATGAGCAGAGATTATAGAATAACAAGCACAAAGTGCAGAGGTGGAAGGATGCTTTGACTCAAGCAGCCAACCTCTCTGGGTGGGATTCCATGAAATTAAGGCAATCATTCTATTCATTGTTTTGCTACATTCAATATTCATCTGCTCTTTTATTATATACTCCCGTTTATAATTGCATTAATAATTGATGAAGCATATACTAACTAAATTACATATTTTAAATATTGTTGCCAATTTATTTCATGATACTATATACCAAGCTTTGTTAGT
The DNA here is from genome assembly GCA_026724425.1 of Erythrophleum ivorense. Classification (NCBI taxonomy): domain Eukaryota; kingdom Viridiplantae; phylum Streptophyta; class Magnoliopsida; order Fabales; family Fabaceae; genus Erythrophleum; species Erythrophleum ivorense. The sequence continues at coordinate 50,317,924 of JAIUCV010000009.1, forward strand.
TGTTTTTATTTTTGTTCTCTACCATTTACTTTTTCTTCTTTTAAACATTTGCTAGGCCTGAATCAAGACTTATTGCAAAAATTGTCAATGATATTTTAAAGAAATTAAATCGCATATCCTCATGTGATTTTGAAGGAGTGGTTGGCATTTATCCTCATATTAAGAACATTGAAGCATTATTATTATTGGAATCACCAAATGTTCACACAGTAGGAATATGGGGCATGGGTGGTATAGGTAAAACCACACTTGCTCAAGTCGTATTTCATAAGCTAAATGCACAATTTGAATCATGCTGCTTTGTGGCAAATGTACAAGAACAAATAGCAAGAATTAGATTGGACGAGCTACAAGATAAATGTCTTCAAGAACTCTTAGATGACCAAGATTTTGGCACCAATGACATCCACTCCACTTGTGTGAAGAATAGGCTTCAACGTAAAAAGATTCTTTTTGTTCTTGATGACGTGGACAATTCCATTCAAGTTGAAGATTTGATTAAAGTGTGTGATTGGTTTGGGTTAGGAAGTAGAATCATTATTACATCAAGAGATATGCAAGTGCTTAGGAATGCTGGAGCTTATGTGATGTATCCTGTTCAAGAAATGAATTCCCATGATGCCCTTGAACTCTTCAGTTTAAAAGCCTTCAAGCAACATGAGCCAACTAAAAATTTTGTAGAGTTATCAGAAGAAGGGGTGAAATATTGTCATGGTGTTCCATTAGCTCTTAAAGTTTTGGGCTCCTTTCTTTATGGTAGGAAAATAGAAGCATGGAAAAGTGCTTTGCAAAAGTTCAAAAAGGCCCCAAACTTGGAAATTTTTTATGTGTAAAAATTAAGTTTCGATGGACTTGACGAGGAACAAAAGAATATATTTCTTGACTTGGCATGCTTCTTTACGAAATGGAGCCAGCTATGTGTGGGACATATACAAAACTATTATGATTTGTCTGCATTTATTGATATACAGATTCTGTTTGAGAGGTCCCTCATTTCAGTTGATGAAGATGGACAAATTGTAATGCATGATTTGGTCAAGGCAATGGGTCAAGAAGTTGCTCATCAACAATCCATTAATGAACCTGGAAAACCAATTCGACTATGGCAGCATGAGGATATTTATCATATTTTGAAGAACAAAATGGTAATTGTCAATTTTATTTTTATTCTCTTTATCCTCTCAAAATTTAACTTACACTTTCAAAACTAGTCTTTATTATTCGTAGGCAAGTTTTAATGATATGCATGAAGTCATTTCTTCTTTAAATGGTGAAGTTTAATTGACCAAGAAAGTAGTAAAAAATGTAAATTATTAAAAATTAGTGATATGTAAATTGTTGCAACTAAAATGAGTGCCCAAAACAAAACAAAAAAATCCTTCTAAATAAAGGGAAGGGAAGTGTAATTAAAGTACTATATTTTAGCTGAGTTCCATCCTTCGCTAAATGATTAACGGCTACCAAACTATTTAGTAATGATCATTCTTCTTCATTTATTGAACAATTACTTCTTTTATGTGGTTGCTAGGGGACTAAAAGAATCCGAAGCATGTCTCTTGACTTGTGTAAGATTAAAAAGATCGACTTGAATCGTGCTACCTTTGAGAGGATGTACAATATGAGATTCCTTGAATTTTATAACTCCGATTATAGAGAACCTTCAAAAGTGTATATGTCTGAAAGTATTGATTATCTTTCTGAGGAATTAAAAATTTTCCATTGGGACGGATACCCCCTACCATCTGTACCACTAAGATTCTGTGCAGAAAATCTAGTTGAATTTCGAACGCCTGAGAGTAATCTCCAACAATTATGGGATGGAGATCTGGTATATATTCCTAACTGCTTTGGTATTTTCTTGAGTTGTTCCTCTTTTTTCTTTATTCCAAATTCACATATTGTTTGGTTATCTAATTTATTTATTTTCTTCCTGTTACAGTACTTCCCAAATTTAAAAACAATTGATGTAGGTGGCTCTGAGAACCTCAGTAGACTCCCAGATCTCTCCCAGACACCAAATGTTGAAGATATATGTATTGGTGATTGTGTAAATTTGGTTCAAGTTCACTCTTCAGATTCATTGGTCAATCTTTGGGCTTTCTTCATGATTGGTTGCTGGAAGCTAAGATGTGTAAATCTTGGTAGCAAGATTCATCCAACAAGTTCAAAGTTGTTGTTTGTCAACAATTATTTCTCTCGTCATAACTGGTCATTCGTAGAAGTGAGCATTAAGGCCTTAATATCTCAGGACGGCAACATCTGTGGGTTTCAATTTAAAGGAGTTAAGGTACTATTGAAAGGCATCTATGGTATTGACAGTGAAGAGTTAAAATGTTTACTCTCATCGCTTCCATTTGTTGACAGAGTTTGTTGGTTAGATTTTCCATCATCAGTTGAGATTGGGAGACAACATCTTGAGACGCACGTGGAATATCATAAATATCCTCTTATATTTTTAGAAGCACATGCGTTTGAGATGCAGTTACCAGATATGTTTGAGGAAGCAAAAAGTTTAACACATCCCAGCATGAAAGGAACAACAACGTCGAAAGACGTTGTCTTGTGTTTGGAAGAATGGATGGGCCCTGAGGACTTACCAGTTGATTGTGATGGGCGTTATGGGTATAATGGATTATCAAAAATCTCCTACATCACTCGCTGGTCTCTATTGACACGTTTGTCCCTTCAAAAAAGTGAAAAGGTGAGATCTTGCCTTTCAAAGTTTAAATCTCTTCAATCCAAATATGAGTTCACAATCTCACTCAATTCAGAGTGGCCTGACTCGAATTTATCCACCTCTTATGGTCCAAATATGTATTTTGTAAAGCATAACTTCCCTGGTGACCTTCACTTTCACGTTGATTCCAACCGGATTTCATTTTTTATTCCTTATTGAAAAACAGTGGAGAGTAAGTTGGTGATGAGGTTGGTTGTGGATCTGAGGAATCAAAGAAAAACGGAAAATGATAAAGTGCATGCTGAAGAATAAGAAGACGGTGATCATGATGTGTTGGCAACATTACGTTTTAACAGAAAATCTCAAGATTACTTATCTTAGCTCAAGGTCATAGTAGTTATGCAAAAGCAGTTAATGAGAAAAATCACAGGGCAAGGCCTTTGCCCATTGTCTTTTTTATTTATATGTTTCAAGCAAAACAGTTGTTCCAATAATTTAGAAGCTAATTCAAACTTCTTAACATTCCCATATTTGTTACATGCTTACCTTACATTTGGTTGGTCATTTGTGCATTTCAGTTGGAGACTCTGTCTGAACCTTTTTCCATTCTTAATGAAGTGTGTTCCACGGACATTGTGATTGAATATACAAAAAAAAAATTAAGATTGCATTTGGATTGTGTAATCTAGAATTCTTGAAATTTAAAATGCAAAAAATTTAAAGAAAACAGACCAACATGTAGGGGCACTGCTATAAAATTGCTTGAAACAGCTCAAAGAAACATAGAAGAAAAGTGCTTGAAACATAGGAGAACCTCCATTTAAGAAGAGTCTTGCAGAATCAATAGACAGAGCTCTCGAGGAGAAGGTCCAAATTAAGGTGGTTTCAGCATGACCTAGGAATCTATAGACAAATTTGACAAAAATGAAGGCCAGATTATCACCAATGAAAGAAAAGGAAAAACAGAAACACAAAAGTAGCAAATATTTCAAAGTAATGAACTAGCGGTTTGGTTTCACCATTGACACAAGGCTCTAATCTCATCTGTGTAGAAATTGCATTTATCATTACTTTAGTCAGAAATTGCATTTATTAATTTTTAGTTGACTAAATGAATTGACAGGGAGCAATCATGTTGATGAGCTGTATTATTAATATTTGCACATAATTACTCTATTAATTAATTACAGCTTAATAAATTAAATTTAGGAGTATGGGTATAAAACACCAACTTAAGTAGAACTCTCCAATGAGATCAAATTTCACAGAACCCATAGCATCTCCTTAGTTTTTTTTGTTGGTTTGAAAGGAATAAAGTCAGACATGGATGCGCCCAAGGCTTTAATGATCATAGCTGCAGTTGCAGCATCTAAAGGGATATACCATACGCTATCTTCATTTCTCTTCTCTTTTTCTCTATTTAACTTTAAATTAAATGCATGGAAACTAAATGTACATAATCCAAATCCATTATAAAGGAGAAAGAGGAAAACTAACAGGAAGAACAAGAGCAAAACTAATGAGAGGGAATAAGTTATTAGCTGTTCCATTGCAAACCGATAACTTATATAGAGATAAAAGATATGGGACACCATTTTCCGCTACCTTCCCACAAGCATGCTGACAGATGCAAAATGTAACGACCCAATAAATGAGAAATTTGACATAATAGGAAATTACTTGAAACTAATAATTAAATAATAATTAGAACAAAGAATAAATTAAACTTTAAATAAAAAATTGTTAAGAGGAGTAGTTGATTAACTAACAGCAAACCAATAGAAAAAAAAAAAAAAAAAGAGACATGCGTGTTAAACAGAGTAACTGGTAAAAGAAAAAAAAATCAGGAATGTTAATTAGGACCAAGTAAGAAGAATTATGGGTCTAGGAAACTCTAGGAGCACTTGAGATCAAAATTTAATAACAATAGTTACTTGACCCGTGCTTTGCCTAAGTTATTTGAGAAAATGCTTTTAACAAAGTGATTTCAAATAAAATTTAAAAAATATTAAAGTTCAGTTGAAAAGAAAAAAGAGTTAAAGAGAATAAGGGTAAAAGTTTAATTGAAATATGAAAAAATTAATGAAAATAAAAACAGAAATTGAGTTAAAGTGAAAAATAGTTAAAAAACAAAAACAACAATTGAAGAGAGATAAAAAACTTGAGAAAAAATAAAAAAACTTGAGTTATTTTAGTTTTGTTTCATTTACTTTTATTACTTATAATAAAATAAATATTAAATATGTATTTGACCAATGTATAACAATTATTTTTAGTAATTTGAATGAAATAAACCTATTATTATTAATACAAAATAAATAACATTAAAATAAAAGTTTAAGAAATACATTTTTAATGAATCATATTTTTAATAAAAAATAAAATTACATAAAGAAAAAGATTTGCAAAGACGGATTGTGAAGGAAAGATTTTGGGAAACACAAGGAAGTGCTAATGATATGTGGAATTGAATGGCTAAAGAGATTAGGAAGGTAGCAAAGGAAATATTAGGTGAATCAAAGATTTTGGACCTAGGGATAAAGAATCTTAGTGGTGGAATGCGAGCGTGCAAGATAAGATTAAAGTTAAAAAAGAGTGTTATAAAGTGTGGTCATTATGTAAGAGTAATGAAAATTGGAAAAAATATAAGGTAGCTAAGAAAGACACTAAGAAGGCAGTGAGCGAAGCGAAAGCGAGGGCATTTGATGGGCCATACTAATCTTTAGGTACTAAAGTTGGAGAAAGAAGTATTTATAAGTTAGCTAAAAGTAGAAAAAGAAAGACAAGAGACGTGGACAAAGTAAAATGTATTAAGGATGAAGAAGGGAAAGTGTTGGTCACGGAACAAGATATCAGAGAACGGTGGAAGGGTTATTTCATAGGCTTTTCAATGAAGGGCACGAGATTTTATTGTAATCAGATAGACTAGATATTAGAGAAGATGATCAAAATTATACTTTTTATTATAGGATTCATGAAGTAGAGGTAAAAGAAACATTAAAGCGAATGGAGAATGGTAAAACAGTTGAACTGGATAATATACCCATTGAAGTATAGAAGAGTTTAGGAGTAAAAGGTATAAGTTAGCTCACAAAGTTATTGAATGAAATTATGAGATCTAAGAGAATGCCAGATGAGTAGAGGAAAAGTACTTTAATCCCTATTTATAAGAGTAAAGAAGACATTCAAAATTGTGCAAATTATAGAGGAATTAAACTCATGAGCCATACTATAAAACTATAGGAAAGAGTAATTGAGCGAAGGTTAAGGAAAGAGACTCAAGTTACAGAGAATTAATTTGGTTTTATGTCAGGAAGGTCAACTATGGAAATAATATACTTGTTGCCAAGATTAATAGAGAAATATCGAAAGAATCAAAGAGATTTACACATGATGTTTATCGATTTAGAAAAAACATGTGATAAAGTGTCAAAAGAGATTCTATGGAAGACTTTGGAGAAAAAAAGAGTTCGTATAACTTATATTCGAGCAATCCAAGACATGTATGATAAGGTTACAACTAGCATAGTAACAAAAGGTGGACTTATGGAAGATTTTCTGATAACTATTGGTTTACATTAAATGTCAACTCTGAGCCCTTATCTTTTTACTTTAGTCTTGGATGTACTTACTGAACATATCCAAGAGCCGGTACCATAGTACATGCTTTTTGCAAATGATATTGTCCTAGTTGGAGAATCGAGAGAGGAAATGAATGAGAAGTTAGAGAAGTGGAGATTAGCTTTGGAAGCTCATGGATTTCGTTTAAGTAGAAGTAAAATGGAGTACATAGAGTGTAAGTTTAGTAAGAGACACACCACTTTTAACGCAGAAGTAAAAATTAGAGAACATATCCTACCACAAGTCACACGATTTAAGTATCTTGGATCCATCATATAACATAACGGGAAAATAGAAGAAGATGTAAAGCATAGGATTCAAGTGGGGTGGATAAAATGGATATGATAGAGGTTATAGTTTCCATTAACTAATAATTCTTTGTTATTAGTGAAGCTTATAGTTTCCATGAACTAATAACTCTTTGTTATATGATAGAGGTTTTACTAATCAGTTTACACTCCTACGATTCTTATTGTTATCACTATTTACACTTTAACAAGCCATGCATATGCCTGTTTTTAATGAGTGCTTTAGAGATTTTGTCACACTCTCATAGAAGTGGCCCCACTCCACACTCATATAGGTAGTCTCATCAAGTGTATCTGTATTTAATACATCACCTATAAGGGTTATGAAAATCATTAAGAGCCTTATACTCATCCTTTCAGTGAATGCATTCTAGCAATTTTCTCACATTATAGGAAATAACTCAAAATTAAGTGTTAGCAGAACTAACAATGACTTATTATTACCCATATGAACCTTTTTCATGAGATCTCCAATCATAAAGGTTGGGTTACCATCATTACTAATTTTGAATTGACTTAAGTTCCATTCCCTTTGTTATTTTGAAAACTAATTTTCTACCTAAGTGTTTGGTCAGGGGGTTTGCTAAATTTATTTCTGACCTTACAAAATTCGTTGATATAATACTATCTTTCAACAATTGCTTAATCACACCATGTCTCAATTGAATGTGTCTACTTTTACCATTGAAAATTTTATTCTTTGTAATGGCGATTGCCACTTAACAATCAAAGTGTATAAATATTAATGGTATAGGTTTTACTTCTAAAGGAATATTTGCAAAGAAGTTATTTAATTACTCAGCTTCATTGCCAGCCAACTCTAGAGCAATAAATTCTGATTCTATAACGGATCTAGATATAATATGTAACACCCCATAATTAATTAAGGTATTAATCATGGATTAGAATTAATTAAGAGTAATTAATATGGGCTCATTAGGCAAGTTAAGTGAATGGAGACTTTAGAGAGATAAATTATTAATATGGGTTTGAGATTTAATTAGGATAGAAATTCTATCTAGGCCTAGATTAATAGATCATGAGAAGAGGTTAATAGAGGCCCAATGGATTATGTGCAGACCTAACATAATTTAGTGGGATGGAGGCCTAAGATTTTTCTTGTATAGACTCTTCTAAGTGGCCCAATAATCCTTGTGCAGATCCACATTCTTGAGCTTCTCAAACTTAGCCCAAACTTAATTAAATTTTAGCAACCCAAATGCATAAAAACTGGCCTAGTAAATTCTGCAGCCCAACACCTCTAAATTGACCCAACAAACTTAAAAAAAATCTGAAGCCCAAGTGGAGATGGATCTTGGAGCAGCCCATGACCCATACTTGACCCAACTTAAACCCTAATACCCCACCCACTTACTCACTTGCTGAAACATAAGATTCAAGAGGCAAAATCGGAGGTGGAGAAGGAGGCTAGGGTTTGGGACCAAAATTCTGCATTTTCTCATACTTAGAGCAAGATTCAGCCAAGGTAATAGTTATACAACTTAATCCCCTTATCTTTCCCTTTAATTTGGTCCGATTAGTTTTTCATTTGGAGCATTTTCATCCTACCCAAAAATCTGAAATGTGAGTGTTTGGAGATTTTCTTGATGAAATTCGTAGGTTGGAATTAAGGCTGACCTTGGGTGACTTTAAACCCTCCATTTTGATGCTTTAATGGTTAATTTGAGACCCCCATAGCTAATTTATAAAATGGGTATTAATTATGTACGAATTTGCTTAGGATTTTGGGTGGAATATTGAGTTTTCTGGTGGAGGAAACTTAAATCCGAAATTGGGACTTGTTGTGGCTGGGTAAATGATTCTTGGGTAGTCATTAGCATTTTAAATTCCTTGGGTATTGATTATGATTATTAATGATGAATTAGAGTAGTAATTATGTGATGTTATGGTTATAGGAGGAATTCTGCACAATTGGTGATTGTTGCAAGTGTCTACAAGTGAGGTAACCGGGTTGATATCAATTCCATGTATATATTTGATTTAGTTTCATATGATGCTGTATATGATTGATTGAAAATGTTGAATGAATTGATTGGCTATCTGTTATATTGTATTGGACCTTGTGAGTCCATGGTGGAGCTGTGGTGCGGCTGCCACCCGTGCATGTGCTATGATCAAGCACCGGGTTATGATCAAACCCCAGATGCACTGAGCCCCGGTTGTGCTCAATGAGGAGTAGGTGCCGTGGACAGGCCTCTCCGGTGTTAATGGCCTTTAACATGTGATAATATGATTGCTAGTATGGGATAGTAATCATGATAGCCTAATTGTTTCATTTGCTGTTATAATGGATATGATTCTGATACTGATTTTGATTTACGCATATATGGTAATTAAACTGGATATATAATGGAATTGTCTTGGTTACTGAGATTTATATCTCACCCTGTTTTATGGGATTAATATTTCAGGTGAAAGTTCCTCGGGTAAGGATAAGGGTAAGCAAGTGGATGGACATCCATGAGCTGAGGCCGGGTGTGGGGAGCTACACTTGGTCTGAGTAGAGTAGGATAGATGCCATTTTTATTATTAGTTTACATAGCATCATCATGTAATCATATTGCCAAGTGTAGGCGTTTATATTTTGCTTGATTGAAATGTAACCGTTAAGGATTTAGAGTACATCATAGTGGAATATCAATGTATGAACTTATAGCATTATATATATATGTATGTGGTTTTGCTGGAATTCTGATATGGATTACCATATGAGGATTGTAGTCATATGATGCCTTAGAGGTAAGCTATTGTTGAATGGAATCTTTATGAAACTTGCATGGGATGTAAATTGCTGATAATGTATGTGATCTTGCTGCCATGTATTTATGAATTTGTTGGTATGAGTTAGTGGAACAAGTAGGAAGTGACATTTGAGTTTCACAATGGTAATGGATGGATTGATGGGTAAATAGGGTAGATAAACATCATTAGGATAACTTAAAACAAGGGTAGGTGGACCTAGAGTGTTGCTAAGGTGAGAATTGGAGTGTAGAGGGTGAAATTCGGGTAATATGGTCACAGAAGGGAATCCCGCCGCGGCCAAGAAGGCTTCGCCGCGGCCAAAGGGGAGACAGAGCCGAAAGGGGCCGCGGCGCAACAAACCTAGCTGCGGCGCGAAGCGAAAAATTCACCCAGGGGGGGTAACAGAACCAAAACCCGCCGCGGCGCGAGTCGAAAAATTAAAATTTGTGTTGGACAGAGGCAAAACTCACCGCGGCGCGAATATATTGCGCCGAGGCGAGAATTTTGGGAGTCGAGTAGAGGTTCCAGGAAGCATTTCTGCCGCGGCGCCACATAGGTTGGCCGCGGCGAAGGTCCAACTAGATTTGTGAAATTTGGGGAATGATTTAAGAGTACAAGCCGGGAGGTTATTGAGTGTTGAAATTAATGGATGATTAAATCATGAGCCTCTTATGGTAGTAAGATTTCTTTTATGCACATTTTATTTTGCTAAGGTGGCATGGTGATGACCCTAACATCAAGGTTCAAATTCCCTCACATTTTCGTAATACGGTAAAATATAATGACCTCAAACCTTGATCATTAACTAATAATCTTGTATTTAACCATAATTACAATGATTAGAAGGTAGGGTTGTCAAATAATAGTTTGTCTGGCTAACTTCCAGGTTACTGCATTACCACCAAGAGTGAATATATAGCCACTTATGGATTTTGTCTCATATGAATTTGATATCTAATTTGCAACACTATATCCTTCAAGTACAATGAGAAAATCCACTATACATGATACTGTAATCCATAGTGCCTTTCAAATATCTCATTAGTCTCACCAAAGCAAACTAATGATTATTATTTGGATAGTGTATGTATCTACTCAATTTACACACAACATATGCTATATAAAGTTGAGTGAAGTTCATCAAATGCAACAAATAACTAATGATATGCATATATTTAGATTGAGTCACATGATCATCTTTGTTTTTCATTAACTGAGTATTAGCATCATAAGGAGTACTCACAGATTTATTATCGAAATGATTAAGCTTCTTAAAAAGTTTCTTAATATAATGTTCTTGGAATAACAATATACTATCACCTTTCTTTATAATCTTAACACTTAAAATCACATTCATTTTACCCATGTCTTTTATATCAAATTTAGAAGTAAGAAAATATTTTGTTTCAAACACAACATTTATACTTATACAAAAAATGAGCATATCATTCACATACAAATAAATAATCACACACTTATTATTTACAAGTTTTGTATAGACACATTTATCAACTTCAACAGTTGAAAACTCCTTACTTATCAAAACTTGATTAAGTTTCTTATTTCATTGTTTAAGAGCTTGTTTCAAGCCATATAAAAATTTAACAATTTTACAAACTTTATTCTCTTGACCAGAAATAATACAACCTTTTGATTGTAACATATACATTTCTTTTTCTAAATCACTATTTACAAATACAATTTTAACATCTATTTGATAAATAAAAAGTTTGTAAACAAAGGCTAAAGTAATCAAAACTCGAGTAGAAGAAATGTTAGCAACAGGAGAAAATGTGTCAAAATAATCTACATTTTATTTTTGTGTAAATCATTTAATTATTAGTCTTGACTTATATTTATCAATAGTTTCATCAAGACTGTATTTCTTTCTGAAATTACAACTAATAAGCTTTACTCCTTAAGGTAAATCTACTAAAACCCAAGTTTTATTTTTATTAATTGAATCAATCTCAAATTTAATTACTTCTTTCCAATAATGTGCATATGGTGATGTGACTATTTCAAAATAAGTTGATGGTTCATCTTGTACAATATAAGTATAAAAATCACTTCTAAAAGATGTTTCTTTCCTTTGCCTTTTATTTCTCCTTAAATCTTTAAATGAGTTTTCAATAAAGTTTTGTTTAGGTAAGGAAAAAGCATTTTCTGTTGTTTGAGAAGTGCTTTTAAGTTTCAAAGAAAAAAATATGTTCAAAAAATTTAGCATATTTTGTTTCTATTATAGTGTTATGATCAAATACATCACTTTTTAAAACAATAAATCTATAGGCAACACTATGTTCAACATAACTAAGGAACATACAATCAGAAGTTTTAGAATCAATTTTTCTTTTCTTAGGATCCAGTAGTATAACTTTCGCAATATGCCCCCACACTTTTAAATGTTTTAAATTAGAAGTATATTCTTTCCATAATTCATATGACGTCTTACTAATTTTCTTATAAGGAATTCTATTTTGTAAGTAACATGTAAACAACAAAGTTTATCCCTAAAGATTATCTGGACTAGATAAGCTAATTAGCATAGCATTTATAATTTCTTTTAATGTTTTAATTTTTTTTAACCACTTCATTAGATTTTGGTGAATATGGTGGGATTATTTCATGAATTATTCTTTTTTTTTTAACAAAAATTATTAAATAAGGTATATTCTCCTTCTTTATCTGATCTAACTTTTTTTTTTATTTAATTGATTTTCTACTTCAGCCTTATATAAAAAGAACATATAAAAAACTTTATCTTTATTTCTAAGCAATATATCTTAGTATATTTTGAAAAATTATCAATAAAATTCATATAATATTTTTTATGAAAAATTATAATGAAGGACCCATATTATCAAATATTTATAATAAAAGATTTTAAAAATTAAAATTACCAATAAGGACCATGATTACCATCAGATTTTAAGGGATTTTACTATCAGTTTTAGAGGATTTACTACTGGGTATAGGAAAATTAATCATATAATTTTTTTTAGGAAAAATTATAATGAAGGACCCATATCATCAAATATTTACAATGAAGGATCTTAAAAATTAAAACTACTAATAAAGACTATCATTACTATACGGCTTTAAGAGATTTTACTATCAGTTTTAGGGATTTACTATAGGAAAGTCAACTTTCATATACCCAATAGTAAATCTCCTAAAAATAATAGTAAAATCTTCTAAAATTTAATGGTAATGATAGTCTTTGAAAATAATTTTGATTTTTAAGGTTTTTCATTGTAAATATTTGATGATATGTGTCCTTCATTATAATTTTCCCTATTTTTTACCACCCCTAGTCATAGTTTGTTTTAAATTACCTAAATCAGTATGGATTAAATTAGGTTATTCAATTTCCCTTTGTGTAGAGTGATGAGATTTTTTAGTTAGTTTAGATTCTGCACAAATTTCACATTTATTTGAACATGTATTAATAACACCAAAAATTAAACCAAGATTTTGCATTTTCTTAAGATAAGATGCACTAATATGCTAATTTAACATGTCACATTTCAAAAGAATCAACCAACTAAGTAGAAGAAGATGCATTCTTATTAAATCCAAAAACATTGAGTATAAATAGTCCTTGATTACAATAACTCTTGCCCACAAAGACATTGTTCCTTTTTATTACAATCTTATCAAATTCAAATGATACTTTAACCCTAGCTTTTTCGAATAAAGCCACAAAAATTAAATTTTCCCTAATGTCAGGCATATGGAGGACATCCTTTAAGGCCAAAGTCTTATTAAATATAAGCGTGAGAAGAATGTTTCCTTTTCTTAAAACCTTAACAGTTCCAGAATCACCAAGATATACACATTCTTCATCCCTTACAGAAGTGTAAGAGGTAAATATCTTTTTATTCGCACATATATATTTGGTAACCTTAAACTCTACCAGCCATTCTTTCATGTTAACCATAAGAAGAGCATGCAAAACAACCATAATAATCATGTCATCTCCTTAAACCAAATTTGTATTTGACTTAAAAGGATTGTTGTTTCCATCTCTCTTCCTACATTAAGTAGCATGAAGACCTGGCTTTCCATAAAAATAACAAATTTCTTTCTTTTTGAGCTTGGGGTTAATGGCTTTAGGCTTATAATCAAACTTTTTATTATCATACCTTGTTTTCACTGGTTTTACCTCCACCAAATTTGCCTTTAAAGTCATATCTTTGGCTTTTGTCGCTTAAAGCATTTTTTGGTTTATATCCTCAATGATTATGTGGGTGATAAGATCTAGCAGAGTTGTTATTGCTTGTAATATTTCCACAAATCTGGTGGCTTCTCAATGAGTATACCTACAACAAACTCATCAATGAGTATACTCTAGAAAGTCTTCCAACAGTTTATGATACTCATTAATTTAGGTCTTAATATCTTTGTCCTCTGTCATCTCCCATCAATAGTAGTTACCTATCATAAACTTTTGTTTTCTAGCATCATCGACAATGTATTTTGTAATATGTCTATATATCTTGTTGGCATAAGTTCAAACATCCAACTAAACTTTATCAATAGTTAGTGAAGGTATCCAAGTAGAGAGAGTACCAATAACACTATGCATATTTAGTGCAAAGAAAACATGTTCTTACAGGAAAAGATTAGAAGAATTACCTAAACAAAAGTGTAGATATATAAATAAGTGAGGAGCTAAACGTTTAGAAGTTAATAATAAAAACATTGGTAAATGTTCAGAAATTAAAATGAGAACATTGGTAGTTTTATGAAAGGGACGTTGAGATTAAAGAAAATTATGAGAGGAGTTTATAAAAGATAATGGTATTAAGAAGGTTGTTACATAATTTCAAACGGGAAAAAAAAACTAAAACCAAGTTAAGAATTTCAACATCTTCTGGAAGTCTCATTTGGTTAAACAAAAAATTGTGCAAAACTTTTCCCATGGCCTATTATCTAGCGTGTAAAAGGGAATCGGTAGATTTTAACTAAGTTGAGCCTAATTTAACCCATTCTTATATGTGCAAGCCTACCTCCTTCCTTAATTTTGTTACTAGCCCAATAACACATGTTAATATATATACCTAAATCACGTCACAGGACATTGTCCTTAAAGATTATTCCACCTTCACATATATCCCTCAGGATAAAATAGATTTTTCCTACTATAGGCTTAAGGATGCAGAACTTTAGGAAAAGATTAGAAGAACCACCTAGAAAGAAGTGTAGACATATATATAGGTGAAGAACTAAACATTCAAAAATTAAAAATGAAAACATTGGTAAACATTCAGAAATTAAAATGAGAACATTGGTGTTTAATAAGAGGGATGTTGGAGATTAAAGAAAATTATGAAGGGAGGTTACCAAAACTAATGGTATTAAGGAAGGCTGTTATATAATTTCTAACAGGAAAAAAAAAACTAAAACCTAGTTAAGAATTTTAACATCTTCTAAAAGCCTCATTTGGTTAAATTAAAAATTGTGCAAAACTTTTTCCACCACATATTATCTTGCGCATAAAGGGGAAATCAATGGATTTCAATTGAGTTAAGCCCAATTTAGCCCGCTCTTATGCATGTGAGCCCACCTCTTTCCTTAACTCTTTTACTAGCCTAATAACACATCTTAATATATATATATATATATATACTCAAAACTTTCTCAGTTTAAGCAATATGAGACTTAAGCTTTTTTTAAATACTTTGTTTTTTCATTCCTACACTCAACAGGAACTTTAGTGTTGACCTGGGTCATCTTAGAGAATTTATATATAAGCCATTTATATGTTGGTGTAATAAAAGTTGGAAGTGATCATTTTGTGTATAGTTAAATAAGCCCTAAGCATCAAAGTCTTTTCCTGACCATTTTTTAGCTACTTCTTATAAAAAAGAAAAATAGTAGAGAGTAGGCTGGTGATAATGTTGGTTGTGGATTTAAGGAATCAAAGAAATATGGAAAATGATAAAGTGCAAGCTAAAGAATAAAAAGACATGATCATGATATTTGGCAACATTACTTTGTAACAGAAAATATCAAGATCACCTATCTTACCTTAGCTCAAGGTTATATTAGTTATGCAAAAGCAATTAATGAGAAAACTCACAAAGCAAGGCATTTGCCTATTGTCTATTTTATGTTTCAAGCAAAACAATTGTTTCAATAATTTAGAAGCTAATTCAAACTTTTTAAAATTTCCATATTTGTTTCATGGTTGAATTACATTTGGTTGGTCATTTGTGCATTTTAATTGAAGACTCTATCAATCTGAACCTTTTTTCCATTCTTAATGAAATGCGTTCCTTGAAATATTATGATTGAATATTCCAAAAAAAAATTTAAGATTGCATTTGGATTATGTAATCTAGAATTCCTTGAAATTTAAAATGCAAAAAATTAAAGAACAGGCTAATTAGTAGGAGCATTACTATAAAATTTCTTGAAACTGCACAAAGAAACATAGAGGAAAAGTGCTTAAAATAAAGGAGAACCTCTACTTAAGAGTCTTGCAGAATCAATAAAGAAAGCTCTTGAGAAGCTCAAAATTAAGGTCATTTTAGCATGACCTAGGAATCTATAGACAAATTTGACAAAAGTGAAGACTAGATTATCACCAATGAAAGAAAAATGCTCATAAGGAAAAGCATGAACACAAAAGCCACAAATACTTGAAAGTAATGAACTAACAGTTTGGTTTCACCATTGACACAGGGCTCTAATCTCATCTGTATAGAAATTGCATTCATTAATTTTTAGTTGACTAACTCAATTGACAAGGAGCAATCATGTCCGTTTATCAAGTAATGAGTTTTATTACTAATATTTGCATATAATTACTCTATTATAAGAACAACAAATCGGCTTTTTCCCACTAGATAAGGTCAACTATATGGATCAAACAATGCTATAAAGTTCTATTATGAATTATGTCTTTAGATAAATCATTTAAGTTTAAATCTTTCTTAATGATTTCGCTTATAGTTTTTTCTCGGTCTCCATCTACTTTTAATTATTAGACTACTCTCTATGTGATTTACTCTCCTTATTAGAGCTTCTATAGATCTTTTCCACATATGTCCAAATCATCTAAGATTTGATTTTACAATTTTTTCTACAATAGGTGCTATTCCAACTTTCTCTTTAATATATTTATTTTTAATTCTATATTGTCTAGTATATCCACTCATCTAATGCAATATTCTTATCTCTACAACATCAAACTTATTCTCCTATTGGCTTTTTATTGCCTAATACTCTGTCCCATATAACATTGCAGGTCTTATAGCTATGCGGTAAAATTTACTCTAAAGGTTGAGTGGTATTCTTTTATCTATAATAATAATCGAAACACTTCTCCATTTCATCCACCTTACTTGAACCTTATGGTTTATATCTTCCTTTATTTTTTCATCATTTTGTATAATAGATTCAAGATATTTAAACTATGTGACTTATGGTATGGTGTGTGCTTTAATTTTTACTTCTATGATAGAATTAGTATGTCTCTTATTAAACTTAGATTTCATATATTTCATTTTACTTTTTATTTAAACGAAATCAATGTGCTTCTAAAGCTAGTCTCTATATCTCTAATTTCTCATTTATTTATTCTCTCAACTTTCTAATTATGACTATATCATCTATAAAAAACATGCATTGTGGCACTGTCTCTTTGATATGTTCAGCGAGCATATCCAATACTAAAATAAAAAGATATGAGTTTAAAGTTAACTCTTGGTATGAACCAATAGTTATCAAAAATTTTTTGGTAGGCCCATTTTGTATTCTCACACAAGTTGTAACCCCTACATATCTTGAATTGTTCGGATATAAGCAATACAAACTCATTTTTTTCCAAAGCCTTTTATAAAACATCTCTTGGCACTCTATCATATACCTTCTTTAAATTGATGAACACCATATGTAATTCTTTTTTATTCCTTTGATATTTTTCCATCAATATTTACAACAAGTATATCACTTCCATTGTTGACCTTTTAGGTATAAAACTAAATTAATTCTCTATAATTTAAGTCTCTTGTCTTAATCTTTGCTTAATAACCCTATCTCATTATTTTATAATGTGACTCATAAGCTTAATTCCTTTATAATTTACATAGTTTTGTATATCTTTCTTATTTTTATAAATAAAAATTAAAGTACTTCTTTTCCATTCATTCGGTATTCTCTTAGACCTCATGATCTTATTAAACAATTTTGTAAGTCAGCTTATACATTTCACTTCTAAACCCTTCCACATCTCAATAGGTATATTATTCAGTTCTACTGCTTTGCCATTCTCCATATTCTTTAATACTTCTTTTACCTCCAACTCTCAAATCCGACAATAAAAAGCATAATTTTGATAATTGTCTTTAGTGCTTAGTCTATCTAAGTGTAATAAGATCCCATGTCCTTCATTAAATAGCTTATGAAAATAATACTTTCACCTTTTTTTTAATATCTTGTTCAATGACCAAGACTCCTCCTTCTTCATCTAATACTTTACTTTATTAATTAATTAAAATCTAATAAGTTAAATTTAGAAGTATAGGAATAAAACATCATCTTAAGTAGAACTCTTTAATGAGATCAAATTACACAAAATCCATAGCATTTCCTTAGCTTTGTTTATTGATTTGAAAGCAATAAAAGTTAAACATAAATGCATCCAAGGCTTTAATGATCATAGCTACAGTTGCGCAGCTTATAAAGGGATTTAGATCCCTTAAATTTAGTCTTCATGCATTTAAACTAAATGTATGCAAACTAAATTTAAATGCATATAACCTAAGTGTAAGGTATCCAAATCTCTTATAAAGGTATTAGTGTTGGCTTAAGGAGGAGAGGAAAAAAATGAAGAACAATAGCAAAACTAATGGAAAGGAGTAAGTTATTATCTATTCCATATGCATGCTGATACAAAAATCAAACAAAAAAAAGTTTCAGCTAAACATTTAATACAATATCATTTTTTTACAAATTAATACAAAGCTTGTACATTACCTTGGGCAAGCATAAAGCTAAAGTTGACGTTAATAAAAAGGCTCTCGTGCACGAGTTATTTTCTATAGGGAATATATGCATTTAATCATTTACTTTAAATTAGTGTAATTTCTTATTGTGTTTTATCTACTTTGGTTTATCTCCTTATCCTTTGAATAAATTGGGTGCAGATTATTTCACTTACAACTTTCTCATTATCTTGGGATACGTTGAAATTTGAATGGCAGACTTGTAGCAAACCTATTTAATCAAATTCCCTATTTATTTTTTCTGCTTTTCGATTAGAAGAAATAGAGAAAAAAACAGAGAAACATCTTTGTCACACCTTAAATATAAAAATGTGATTGAGACAGAATGCGAGAAAATTCTATATCCATAAACTGAACACATACAAATGGTATATAATTTTTTTATATATATACATGATTCCATTACTCTTTTCATTCCTATCAATTTCAAGATTTTTTTAATTTGCTATAATTATATTAAATTATATTGGCTTATTATATAAAATATGATAGAGTGTCAACATCTTAAATCATTTACAACAATCAACCAGTTAAATTAATGAAAGAGAACTCTATTCTCATTTTCCATTCAAAGACAAAATATAACCAACAAGGCAAGAATTCTACTAGTAGTTTATGAAACAAATGCTAGAGATAATATTAGACAAATCGACTATTAGGTCCTTACTAACAACTCTCTCGAATTAAACTAAGAGAGCATTGGAAACAAGTTTCCTATTTGTAAACATAAATGATAGAGTGAGTCGCAACTTTTAATGAATAGAAGATAAAGCATATAACTAAAAAAAGAGTAGACACATAGATTTTTCTAAATAAAAATAGGTTTTAACATAATAATAAATAACATAAATTAAATATGAAAAAGTATGAAATAATTTTTTATAAAAATTCAAATTTATACATCTTTAAGTAGAAAAAAGTATTAAACAATTAGTATATATAAAAAGTCAAAAATTTTGAGTTAATGAAAAATTAGTTTATTAACTTATTAATGCTATACTATACAAAGAACATATATGCATATAATATTTTAATTAAAATGTAAAATTTATAAGAGATAATAAGATTTAAATTCAAACATTTAAAAGTTTGATATTAAACAAGAAATAATTGTTACATAGAGAATACTTTAATAAAAAGACTTCACTAAGAAATTGCTTACAGAACTCTTAGATTTTAACTTATTTACTAATGTAGGCATGAAACTTTTAAGAGTAAATAATTATATATTCAATAACAAAGCACTGTAAACTAAAATTACAGGCAGGATTACAGTCATTATCCTTGCTTACTACCATTTTTATGGCTCATAAACAATCATAAAAACTACATGATAATAATCAAAGTGCACCGAGGCTAACAGGATTATGGTTAGCAATTAGTATTCGGTACAATCCTTCTTTATATATATATATATATATATATATGTATATCTATAATATAATTCATGTTAAAAAAATCTCCCAAAGTAATGGTTCAAAAAAAAATTACACAATTAATAGTATGATATTTCAAAATTATAACACTTAAGTCATACCATCGAAGTATATTAAAATAACTTATCACCTTTCAAATATTCCAAAAATCACACTTTCAATTAACATATCATTTCATATCCATCTTGATAACATAACATATATAGCATTTTATAGTCTAAAAGATTTAATATCATTAATAATATATACATTAAGACACTACTTAGGATATCTATCCCAATAGATATATAAAATACAAACAAAATTAGAAAATGTAAAAACGGGAAAGAAAGTTAAAAACATATCATATTTTATAATTTACTTAGAGTAATTCCTTTGGACAACAAACCACCATCAACCCTCCTTGTAGGAAAAAAAAAAAGAAAAAAGAAAATCCTAAAATGCTTAATCACAACAATCGATTCAAATTTTAAAGTTATCCTAAATTCTTTTCCTTTCTTCCCTTTTATGTTAACCTATTAACCAATTCTAATTAAATCCTGTTTTGCTTAATTCTAATTGGTTAATTCCTACTGTAGTATTTTGTCTTAGTTTGCTACTTTGACTTATTTTAATTAAACCATTACCTAGTACTGACCCTAGGTTAATTTATATTTCCTTTTGATTTTTTAATAAGGTATAAGGTTTTAAAGCTTGTCTCATCAGTCCTTATTTTTTAAAGTTTATGCTCCTAAAAAACACAGTAATTTAAATGATGATGAAGTCCCATAACTCACAACTAAAACACTACCTATAAGAGGAGCAACTTATTAATTAGCTACCACATCAAACTTTGCCATTAACTAACCATTCTAACATTAATTTGTTTATTTATTTGCTTACTATTATTTTATTTTGTTATTTTTTTTACCATATCCTGATTCTTATTATGATCCTTCCAGCTGCTCTATGAACAATCCAAATGGAATTTCAAAGAATTTAATTTACAAAATAAAAAGGGTAAGAAATTAAACGAGTCACCTACCATTACCCACCAAGGAAGAGGTAGGAAATAGTTTACCCTGAAGTCTCAATTAAATCTGTCACCAATTTATTAAGCCCCTCTTTCAAGTGTTAAGCTATCTGCTTTTTTTTTTTTTTTAACTTTTATATTGGTTCCATTCATAAATGCATGGGCTCATCGACAAGTATGGCACGAAAAAGATTAGGTCAGTTTCAAGAATCCTAGGTTGAGATTAACAATAATTGGAAAAGGGTCTTAAATGGAAGAGACTTCCCAAGACTCCCAATGATTTCCACTGCCCCACAACCCACTAGCTACCCATACCACACGGGCTGAAACAGAGGAACAATTGGATGAGAAGCTTTTCGTGCAGCAGAAGGAGTTGGGGACGCCATCTAATACTGCTAACATGATTTTAGGTGAGCTGAATTCAGGGAGGACCAAGGACATCTCTCCTTCACCCCCTCGAGTTTGTTGCAGAACAGAAAAATTCTTCTAGATGAGTTCTTCTCAGCTTAAATTCGAAGAAGAATAATGAAAGTTGGGAATAGTGAAACAGCATCTTCTTGATCGAAAGGCACTAGAAAATGGACGAAAATAGCAGCCCATAAAAACCTCCAGCTTTCACGAAAGAGATGAAGAAAAATGGAGAAGTGGTTTGAAGCCCAAATTTGCTGCTGTGTAACACACCTGAACCTGAGGTCCTGCTTGAAGAACTAGTCCTTCCATAGCTAGCGTGAAATGGCAAGACACCCAGCAGGAAACGAAGGCAAAGAAGGAGAGTCTTCAAACAATTTGATGCGGAAAAGAGAGCAAATGAAACGTTAAGAAGTGGACAGAAATTTCAAGACGCAGACCAGGATGAAGACACGTGTATAAATGCTGAAATATCAAGGGGACCTACAAGAAAATAAAGAAAAAGCAGTGGGCTGGAAGATAAATAAAACTTGTAGCTTGGTCCATGGCACAGCTTCAGTCCACGCTCGAGAAAAACAAAGAAAATGAAGGAAAGAAAATAAGAAATTTTTTTTGGCAAAGCTAAGGTCTTATTAGAGGTGTTTATTGGGTTCAAAGATCCGGTCCGATCTGGCTAAATTGAACCAAGTTTGGTTGGGTATAAATTTTTTTTAAAAAAAAATTAAGGCCAGGCCGAGGCATAAAATAAGGCATCAAGTCGGCCCTTGGGGCTATGTTGGCCCAACTAAGTCCGGCCTGAAAAATAAATTTATTTTTTTAAAATATGTTTTAATAAAAATTTATATAAATTTTTTAAGTATTATTTTATAATTTTAATAATAAAATTATATTGGTCTTGAGGGATATCTTAGTTTAATCAACTTCATATTTTAGTTCAACTTATATGAAGTTCACCCATGGAAATGCAATGAAGATGCAACATACTACAAAAGGTTGGTTAAAAAAAAAATTTACACTCTTCTCTTAGGTCTCAATGATATGTTTAAAGATGTTAAGGGTAACATAATGTCTACTTGATCCTTACCATCACTTGATGAGGTATTTGCATAAGTGAAATGGAAGGAGAGTTGGAAACAACCAACACAAGGCACTCTACTCCTAAAAATGCTGTTGGAGTTTTCTACCATAGCTACTAAAACTAGTGGTGTTGCAAACTTCAAGCAAAAGAAAGGTGATAGAACATGGTGTGACCATTGTAAGAAAGCTAGTCACACTAAGGAGAAACATTGGAAACTTTAGGGCTAGCTAGAAAATTAGAAACCATGTTCATAGAGGGAGTCTTGGAGCCTTGTCATCAATGGAAAAGAACAGAACTAGACTCATGCTACCACTAAAACTAATTTGTCCACTAGAGAGCTCCTAGCCATTTTGTAAAAAATGATGATTAATTAAGGCAAAAGTTCTAAACAAGTGGTTGGAATAGAGGTTATAACTCAAAGAGGTAAATTTTACATGGCACACTCTAAGATATCCTATATCTTAGTCGATTTAGGTGCCATAAATCATATGGCTGGTAATATTTCTTTCTTAGATGAATTTGTTTTAAGTCCTAAAAAGGTTTATGTCATTATGGTTGATGATTCTTTAGTTGACGTAAGTGGTAAAGGGATGGCACAAATTTCTGAACAATTGATTATGAAAGATGTTCTTCTTGTACCCATATTGCAATATAATCTTCTATCTATAAGTAAGCCTATTAAAGATTTAAAGTGTAAGACTAAGCATTTGGGTATTGTTTTTAGGATTTGGAGTTGAAGAAAAGGATTGGCAATGCTAAAGAGTGTGGCATACTTTATTAGCTAAAAGGACCCAAGAGAAACAACATTGTTATGCCCTTTTATTTCCAATTCAAATAAAGAAAATAATGTTTTGTTATGACATTATAGGCTTAACCACCCAAACTTTTATTACATGCAAAAATTTTACCCTCAATTGATGAATAAAAGTACTTAGTTTTTTAACTATGAAAATTGTCAACTCTTTAAATGCATTAGGCTCATTTATCTCTTTCACCTGTGCCATCCCTCTCAACCATTCTTCCTAATCCACAGTAATGTCTGGATACCTTCAAACATTCAAACACTAGATTAACATAAGGGAAAATTAGAAGTTACTAGTGTGTTTTAAAATTTTCACGAATTAATCTAAACACAATTTAAATTTCCATTCGAATTTTCAGATCCAACAATAAAAGAGAGTTCTTCAATACTACCCTTCACTCATATTTAACCAACCATGCTATCTTTTAACAAAGCTCATATGTTAATATACTCCAATAAAATGAAGTGGCTAAAAGAAAAAATAAGCATACCTTAGAAATGAATAGGCCATTACTACTTGGTTCTAATAGGCTTAAATGGTTTAGGGGGAGTCTGTTTTAACAACTACATATTTGATTAATAGAATGCCATCTTGAATTTTAAAATTTAGATAACCTTATCAAAAACTCCTTAAACACTATCCCATAAATCAAACCATGACATCCTTTTCTTATTAAGTCTTTGATTGTACCTCATTTTGTCTATAATGACTATAGAAGAAAACTTGATCCTAAGGCCATTAAATGCATGTCTATTGGACTTTCTTTTATTAAGAAAGGCTATAATTGCTACTTACCCTTTACAAAAAAAGTGTTCACCACTTTAAATGTAACCTTTTTTGAAACCATTTCATTTTACTCCTAAACACCGATTTAAGAGGGAGAATTATGACAATAAAAAAGAAGAATGATCATTTGGAAATAAATTTGACAATTTTTTGGGCTTTCTTTCTTTAACCCAAGCCTAAAGAGCCTTAATCTAAACCCAAACAGACCTAGCCTAAGCTTAAACAGTCCTGAAACTAGCTCAGATAGCCTTGAACTTGACAAGCAAAACCTAATCCCTAAAACAGACCCATATATAACCTACACCATTGAACCAAATGTTTGTCTTAGTGCCAAGCAATAAAGGAAAAATCAACTAATAACAATGATAGAAGAACAAGGGAGAAAAGTAATGTTACTAAATAGTAGACAAATGAGTGCACACATTCCAAGCAAAGTCACTTAATTTCCCTTTCTCCAAGGTCTAAAGGTTTTAGAGGTTCTTATTGCTCTAAAAGGTGAGAAGTTACACAAAACACTCTATTAATAATTTTGTTGCCTATGACAAATTATCTTATCAGTTACAAGTATATATGCATAATATTTCCCTAAAAAATAATTTCTACTAATATGCATAAGGCAACCAAGAAATGAGATTAGAAAGCTATGATTTAAGAGGAATTAGAAGTATTTAAGAAAAATAGAACTTGGGAAATTATTAATCTTCCTCCCAGAAAAACTCTAGTGAGTTGCAAATGGATTTTCATAATTAAATATAATATAAATGGTAGTATTAGTCAGCATAAAGCAAGACTTATTGCTAAAAGGGTTTACCCAAACCCAAGGCATTGATTATCAAAAAACTTTTGCCTTAGTTGTGAAGTTCAATATAATTAAAGTCTTACTATCCCTTGTAACAAATCTTGATTGGCTATTACATCAATTAAATATAAAGAACACTTTTCTAAATTAAGACCTTGAAGAAAAGATGTATATGCAAATTACTCTAGGCTTAGAAGACACAAGTAATGGTACTAAGGTGTATAAACTTCATAAATTCTTATACAGGCTCAAATAGTTTCCAATAGTTTGGTTTGAGAGATTCATTATTATTGTCAAGAACAAGGGATACGTTCAATGTTAGATTGATTACACCTAGTTTGTAAAGATGATTTGGATGGGAGATTGGCAATTTTAATAATTTATGGGGATAACATTACAATAACTAGCGATTGTAATGATGAAATTGATCGACTAATGAGACACTTGTAATTGAATTTGAGGTGAAAAACTTTGGGTAGTTTAAGGTACTTTTTAGGAATGGAAATTGCAAGGAATAAGAAGGCATTTCTATGTCACAAAGAAAATATACTTTAGATCTTCTTGAAGAAATGGTCATATTGGGATGTAAGACTACAGATTCTCTAATGGAGGTTGACTATAAATTGAAACTAAAGTGAGAAAGTTCTCTAGTTAACATAGAGAGATATTAGAGATTTGTAGGAAGATTGATCTACTTGTTTCATACTCATCTTGACATTAGTTTTCTTATAAGTGTGGCCAGTTAATTCATGAGTAAACTGAATGAAGATCATATGCAAATGGTGTATAAGATCTTTCAATGCCTTAAAATGACCTAAAGGCCTATTATTCAAGAAAGGTAAACAAAGGGATATTAAAGTGTATTTAGATCTTAATTGGGCTAGGTCAATGACTAATAGGAGGTTAACTATGAGTTACTCTACATTTGTTTAAGGAAATTTGGTTACATTGAGGAGTAAAAAGCAACCTATAGTTACATGGAGTAATGCTAAAGTAAAGTTTCATGCTTTAGCACTTGGAATTTGTGAAGGTATCTAGTTGATGAGACTCCTTAAGAAACTTAAGCTTAGTTTTGACCTACCTATAAAAGTATTTTGTAATAACATAGGGCCATCAAGATTGCTAAAAATCCTACTCACTATGATAGGAGTAGGCATGTAGAGATTGATTGTCACTTCATCAAAGATAATATTGACTTTGGCATACTTGAGTTAAGTTATATTCCTATGAATGCTCAATGGCAAATGTTTTGACAAAGGCTATTGCTAGAGTTAAGTTTGAAGAGTTAAAAAACAAGTTGTTGGAAATTATCAGCATCTACTCCATAACTTGAGGAGAAGTGTTGAAAGTCGATGCCAATAAATAGGCTCACGTGCAAGAGTTGTTTTTTGTTAGGCAAGTATGATTTTAATCATTTAATTTAAATTATTTTAATTTATTATTCTATTTTATCTATTATGCTTTTACATCCTTATCTTTCAAATAGATTGGGTGAAGTTTATTTCAATTGTAACTTTCTTATTACCTCAGGATTGATTGAAATTTAAGTTGTTAACTTGTAGCTAACCTATTCAATCAAATTCCCTATTTATTTTTTGTTGCTTTGCAATGGGAAGAAATAGAGAAAAAACAAAGAAACGTCTTTGCTGGTTTCATACATCTCTCCCTCTTATTTCAATAGTTGCATAATAGTTTGTTAATGATAAAAGTTGCATTAAGGTTATTTACCAGAAGTTAACAAATAGATTCTCAAAGCACCTTATCAGATTCTCATATTTGTCTCAGACTCTAACATTCATTTGACATTGTTTGTCTACAATTATTTTAATTTAACGGAGAATTAACCGTTAAGGTCTTAATATCTCATGACAACAACATCTGTGGGTTTTAGTTTAACGTAGATATATATGGGTGACAAACATCTTTGAGTGCAGGGATATTGTATAAAATTAAAGAGACTATTTTTAATTTAAAAGAAAGAAGACCTAACCTCTTGGGGTGAACCATCTTTATCAAACAATTGTGCATACTAAGAGTAGGGAAAATTATATTTAAGGAATCAGATTTTGTAAAATTTATAATAAAATATCTTAAAAATTAAAACTACCCTTAAAAATTATAATTATCATTAAATTTTAGGGGTTTCCTATACCCAAATAATAAATTCTTTAAACTGAGTAGTAAATTTTTTAAAATCTGATAATAATTATGACTTTGAAATAATTTTGATTTTTAAGATCTTTTATTATACATTATATAAAATTTGGGCCCTTAGATATAATTTTTTTTAAAATATATGCTCTCTATGTTCTAGTATTTCTCACATCAAAGTCCTAATATTCATCAGTTTTAATAGTCCTTACATATTGTTGTGCCCAAAACTATCACTGTTACCCATAGGTTCTTTAAATTTTAAATTGCAAAAGGATCAATCAATAGATTAACATGAAAGCAAATGAAAGAGTTGACATTCCTTGGAGATTGTTTCCAAGAAGATTCTTCAAGGATAAGAAGCAACATCAAAGTATTAAACATTCTATGACATTTGTTTTTATTAAACATTCTATGACATTTGTTTTTGTATTCTTTGATATTATATGTTCTGGGACTGTAGTTAGGTTACTATTGACACATGATTATAATGAGCAAATATTATGGCCTAAATACTATGAATGATATTAGATATGATAAACCTCTTCTTATGTAAAACATCTAAGGAACTGTTTGTTACACTAATATCTTATGTAACTAAAACTTAGAATTCATTTATGCGAGATACTATTTAAAACAATAAAATCCTATGCTATTTTGAAATTTTGTTTACTAGTGTACAAAATACAAATATATTAAATGTCTCTTAACATTCAAAATATTAAAATGAAAATGACAATGTATCAAATAATTGTAAAGAAAAAATTAATTATTTGATCCTTATAATTTATATCAATTTTTAATTTGGTTCTTATAATTTTTTTTTTGAACAAATTCTTATAATTTTAAACTGATATATAGTTAACCGTTATACTTTACAAACATCTATCTATTTCTCCCTATAGGTGCCAAGTGGACTGATGTTGTCAGAAAATTGCTGATGTGGCATAACAGAGTCATAAGCTGGCATCCACATAAGCCACACATTGTCCTTCAACGCACCAACGCTGCAACCCTCGGCCAAAAGCAAAACACACAGCACGCAACGCTGAGAACGCGTGCACAATAGAACGTGAACACATAGTAGTACGCACGAATTTGTAGGAGAAAACGCATAGAAAGCTCTGTTATTTAGGGTTTTTTTTTGTGGAGACATGATGGAGGGAGAGCAGGTAAACACAAACGCAGGTAGAGCTAGGGATTGGCCTAGAGAAGATTAGAGTACAACACAAACGTAAATTTGCATAGATATCAAATTAACTTAATGAAGTAATGAAAATGGCAATGTACCTTAGTATTCTAAATGATAACTTGCCAAAGAAAGAATCCAGGTCAACATTTTTAACTTACCAAAGGGAGAATCCAGGTGAACATTTTCTATCTCATGATTATTTGTATATCAATATATTAGGCAAAGCACATGTCTGGTCGGATGGATTAGAATTTTTTTTTTTTAAGCAGTGATCAAAGGGAAGAGAGTGAATGAAATGAGAGGAAATGCACTTAATATTAATCAAGTTTGTCTTTGACTATTGGTACATGAATGCTTGGGATTATGCTATGCTCTGTTTCTGAGTAAGTGTGATGTTATGGTTTTCTTTTTCCCTGCTCATTGTTCTTAAAAAAGACAAAAAATTAGGTAAAATTTTCTTCTAAGTAATTGTGATTATGCTGCGCTCTGTTTTTTTTTTTTTTGCCTCCATTCTCTGTACACTAGTATTTTGACTTTATTTCTGACAAATAATTTTATTAACCTTCCTGTTATTGTTGAACGTGCTCAAACTCAGCCAAGGGAATTATGCTATGCCTTGTTTCTGAGTACTTGAGATGTTGCGGTTTTCTTTCCCTTCACTCATTGTTCTTAAAAAAACAAAAAAGTTGGGAAAAATTATGTTTGATATATATATATATGTGTGTGTGTATATATATTGGTGCCACCTAAATTATTTTGGCTGTATGGTGCCACCTACATAATCCAATTGAGATACAAGGTAACTACAATACTTGCTATATACTTCATTTGGAACCTATAGCTTTTTGTTTTAAAATTTGTCTTGTTACTGATTTCTTTTTCTTATTGTTGTCCTGTCATCAATTTCTCATTGCAGTGCTGCAACACTCATTTCTGCCGGATGTGAGAAAGCAACTAAAATCAGTGTTCTTGCTCGAGGTAAGACCTCAGTTCTTCGATGGCATCCTACCCGTTTCAGAGAAACTTCTGCTCAATAGTTAGTGTATTGTTACTTAATGCAGGTCTTCTCCTCGCTTCCAAATTCCAATATCAATTGATAAATATTTGCATTAAAAAAAATGCTCATCACTCTGTTATGCCACCTCAGCAATTTTCTAACGGCATCAATCCGCCTGGCACCTATAAGGAGTAGAAGATAAATATATTTAAAATATAGGGACTAACCGTACGGTTCAAAATTACGAGGACTTGTTTTAAAAAAAATAAATTATAAGAATCAAATTAAAAATTAATGTAAATTATAGAGACTTAATGATGAATTTTTCTAATTGTAAATTCACTAAAATAGTTCACTGAAACAATTTATTACATGTGTCCTAATTGGTATTATTGTTGATGGCGCAGTTTATTACGAACCATAGGTTCATCCGTGTTTTTTTACAGAATGTTAGAAGGCAAATATGTAACGATTCAATGAATTGAGAACTTGAAATAATAAGAAAATTAAAACATATAAGAAAAGGGTACTGCTTTCTAAAAATTTAAATCTAAATAATTAAGACTAATAATAAATTAATCCCAAAAAAGTGAACGGAGTATAGGATAAGATATGTAGAAAGGAACAAAGACATAAGCCTTGCCAAGCTATAGGGGCTGGGACTTTCTCCGCCTGCCCCAGGACGCTGGGTTTAAATATGGACTTGCTACTTTTACCATGTCTCCCTTCCATTTCTCTTCTCCCTCAACTACAGTCAGATTGAGTGTGGGTTAAAAGTAAAAAAAAAATACAATAAAAAACTCATATTATCAAATATTTATAATAAAAAATTTTAGAAATTAAAATTATTTTAAAAATCATCATCACCATCAAATTTTTTAAAATTTTATTACCAATCTTAAAGAATTTATTATTGGATATAAAAAATTTAACAATTTTCTTATATCTAAAAATATTTTTAAAATTAATAATAAAATCCCTTAAATCTTGATAGTAGTAATGGTCTTTACTAATAATTTTAATTTTTAAGAATTTTTATTATAAATATTTGATAATATAAATTTCCTAAAAACTAAGATTAGATTTTTTTTCCTTTCCAGCCCTTAGGGCTCGTTTGGTATGAGGGGTTAGGTTTTGATGGAATGGAAATGGGAAATGGAATGGGAATGGAAAGGAATCTTGTATCCCATAGTTATGTTTGGTATGATGGAAAAAGAAATAGGAATATTTTTATTTTTTTTTATATTTAGTTAGATAAAAATGACATAAAAATAAAATAAGAAGAGAATTAAAAAATTAAAATATTTTTAATAATTATAAAATATAATAAAATATTTTATTTTTAATTATCAATAATAATAAATAATAATAAAATAACATGTTAATTTAAAATTTTATTTTTAATTTACTTTTAATAGAAAAAAAATATTTGGAGAAGAATAAAATAGTTTTAACTTTTTTTCTCCTACTCAGTAAAACTTTTTCCTATTCAGTAAAGTTCTCTCCCACCGAAAAACAAAGGAATGAACTCTCCCATGTTAGTGGGAATGTTGTCTCCCAGAAAAGAAGTCTCCCGCCTACCAAACAGGCATTTTCTTCATTCTCACTCCCTTTCCCTTTCCATCACTCAACTCTCCCGCAAACCAAACGAGCCCTAATTGCTGTCAAGTCTCCTTCTAGATTTTTACTAGAAGAAAACTCCAGAAATTTTCCACGTGCCCTCCTCTTCTTTTCCCCACATGTTCTTTTATTTGTATCAAATCCTTGTGGGAAAAGTGCCACTGCCCCCCCGCTCATTCCTTATGTATCTTTCTCCTACACTTTTACATCATCTCATGATTGCATGATTTGTGATAGGGCACCTAAGCCCTCCTCTGCTTTTATTTTTTCTTCGTGAGTTTTGGCTTTTGTTCTGTGCGTTGATGCTTCTCAACTCATAGCACCTGTGGGTGGCTATGTACGGTAGCTTTCTTCCCCTGTTTCTCTTCAAATGTTCCTCTGTTTGGTTGCTTTGTCTCTGCGTTGGAAATTCCAACAATCTCCTTCCTCTTTTGCCTCGATTTTTCAAGTCTCTCACTGCGATAAATCTGCAATATTTTGCCTCTGTCCCAACCCAGAACCGTGCATGTATTGGAGCTTCTCTTGCTCTGAAATTTCAGAAATTCTTTTCCTTTGAGTAAGTTTAGTCTCTTGTTTAATTTCTGTTCTTTCTCTTCATTTTTGCTGCCCGTTTCTGTCCTATGGAATTTACCCACAAAAAATGTTCATTTTGCAAACCTGCACATGTAATTTTAGCCTTGGCTGTGAGGTGTTATGCTCCGGATGACTAGTTGGAGGACAGTGGGAGTGATTTGGCCAGTTGAAGTTAGGATTTGTCATCTTACTCCAGAGTCAACCGTGGGTTTGGTCCTGTGTTTTCCTTGGTTGTGGAGGTTTGAAAGGATTGCGAGGCTTAAACTTCAATTGCTTGGTGAGTTATACGCTTAGTGGATAAGTTTTCAATTGTGTATAAGAAGAGCCACACCATTGTTTCAATCGATATGCCATTGAAAAAGAAAAATTTGGAAGATTTAATTAGACTAACCTGAAGTATGAAAGGAAGCAAGATATATAGCCAAGTAACTAAAGTAAATTGCATATTAAGCTTGGTTGACGCTAGAATTAGGAGTTTATGATCTAATAAATTACTAAGGCTATGTGAGTTGGTAAACTAGGTTAAGGTGCTTGGTAATCTAATTATACAATCTTGACCTCCTAAGACAATTTCCGAAACCATTATAAAATGAAAATTTGATTAAGTTAATGGAATAGTAGGTTAGGGTGAAATTTCTATTTGTTTAATGCCATAGCTTTGATATTTTAAGGAATATCTAAATCCTTGAAGAGAGTAAATTAAATTTACTAAGTAAATTAAAATTAAAATTAATACTAGGGAATTAAAGAAAAAAAAACTTACTAACATAAATTGAATGCTAAACTAGGACAATTGCCCAAGGTAGGAAAAAAAAATTTATTGATCAAAGTAAGATTCACATAAATAAAGAATAATTGATCAAAGTTGTGAATTTACTAGATTCATCTAGGACAAGTTAATAGTAAAACTAGGCAGGAAGATAATAAATATTTTGATAAACCAATATATTAAAATAATCAATAGGCTAGGGTGAATTGACTAGCTTAGTAAAAGGGGAAAGAAAAATAAATTGAACTCTCCAATTGAAAGGGTTATTATGAATGTGTTCGGTAATGTTTCATGGAAAGTGTAATGATGGTTTAGTGGCAGAACAACCAATAACCAATTGGTAAGTATTGTGAGTAAATTGTAATGCATGATATGTTTTAAACCTTTATTTAGTTTTACTTTCTATGTCTTTGTTTGAAACTATGTGTTAGTGTGATGGGCATCCTAGGTAATGATCCCTTGTTTGTATATTATTATTATTATTATTATTATTATTATTATTATTATTATTATTATATCTTTCAACCTATGATATACTATATTCGCTTGTGTTACAAATGGAAATGAATTGGTATTGATTAAATGTGTTCCATTTTGAAATTTGACAGATGATAATTTATCTCAATATTTTTTTTATAGGTTTGATAAATGTTTTATGATTAAGAAATGTTATATTATTATTTGTGCAATTTATTGTGTATTAGTTATTTGGAAGATTTAATATATGAATTCTCCTTAGTATATTATATAGTAGTTTTATTAGCCTTCAATGAATTATGGATATGGCCTCGTGTTTTTTGCAATTGAGTAATAGAATGGTACTAAACTAAATGTTCTTTAATGGTTCATGGGTTGAATGCTTATGTTTAGATATGTGATTATTTATCCTGTAGGCTATGTGCTTGTGTTAGTATATATATTAGAATATAAAGTTTTGCACAGATTTTCTTAACAAAGTGTTTTTAATAAATTATTTTTAGTATAACAATTATTTTTTATTCTACATTAAACTTTTTAAATGTTTACATTTAGTTTTTACTTATTATTTATAATTATCTCCTATTAACTTTACATTTTGATTAAAATATTAGATGTTTACATGTTTCTTGTATTTTATTGCATTGATAACATAATAAATAATTTTTCATCAACTCAAATCCTTCAACTCTTTATATATACGAATTATCTCATACCTCTTCTATCGTATGAATTTGAATTTTTATAAAACTTATTTCACGCCTTTCCATACTTAAAGTTTTAGTTATGTATTATTATGTCTAAATTTATTTTTATTTAGAAAAATTTTGTACTCACTTGTTTTTTTACTTATTGTGCTTTATTTTTTACCTATTAAATATTGTTGGTCATTCTATTATTTATTTTTGCAAATAGGGAAGTTGTGTTTAAAGCTCTTCCAATGTAGTTTGAGAGAGTTATTAATGAAGAGTTAGCAATAAGTTTGTCTAGTATTATTAAATTGTTGTCTTTGTATGTATAGTTGTACTCTAGAGTCTACTCCACATATTTCAGGCAGGATTCTCAACCCTATGGTTTATTTATGATTATTGATTGTTAAATTGAGAGCTAAGGTCTCTATGATCTTGACATGAACCATGACAAAACGTAAAACTTGGATTTAATAAGAAGGGAAGTAATTAAGGGAATTATATTTTAGTTTAGAATTATTACTTTCATCAAATCATGCATAAGAATTACATTTATATTTCTGTATTTGTCAGGTTTAAGGATATAGGGTCTTTTCATATTTTGTGCCATTCAGATCTTTATTTCAGGATGTGACAAAATAGGCCAAGGATTTCCATAGTAAGCTTGTTTATAAACTCTGATGGCACAGTTCAGGGTACACCAAAAGTTTATGGTCCAATAAAGGAATTGCTAAATGAAGAGAGCAAACCAATTTATAAGATCACAACTATAAAAGAATTTTGAAACATTATTTCTCAAAGGGCCTTGATGGGGACTCTTCCTTGCAGCTCTTCAGGCTATGAAGCACTTGTAAAGAATAAGCTAGATGCACTATTGATTCTCATGCCGTGTGATTTGTGCTCTACCATAATTAACTTCTGCATTTACAGGTAATTTTCCACTTCTAAAATATTTTCATAAAGAGCATCATGTTCAAGAGATAGATGTATGTTCTCTACTTTAGCTGACGTTGAATCTCATTTCCAAAAAGAAATTTTATATTCCTTTATATATGGTTTTATTTTGATTTTTAATTTCTACCTTCATTAGCAAAGAAACGTGGCCGTAGAGTAAAATGGGATGCACTCTTAGCGATGAGATGTATGCGAGTCTTATTTTAAGGAGAAAGAAATTAAAAAAGTTGCAATTAAATAAATTCAAGCACAATACAACTAATTATTTCCACCCAAGATACTGACTGTGGACCTCGAAACTTTGGTGTTGACCTTGGTCATCCTTGAGAATTTATGTATAAGCCACTTGATATCGGTCCAATAAAAGATGGATAATGTCTTTTCCTGACTGTCTTTGAGCTGCTTACCGTCGAAAAGAAAAAGCAAAGCGCGTTTGCTTTTTCTAAACGGATTCCATTATATATTGTTTTGGGAAGAACTTTCCCATCTTACTCCACTGGACAAGGTATTCTCTTCAATCTGAAGCCTGTTCAAATAGCATCTTCGCATTACTCTGAACTAACCCATATCGCTTCGATTTCAAGCAATCCAATATTTTATTATTTATTTCTTATGCAGCTTCTTATCTATTTAAATCTTTAAACATTTAAGAAGACATGATTCGCTAGTATAATTTATACCTGTTTTCTTTCTAATCACGTCCTTCCCCCAAAGTTCAAAGGAAAACAACAACAACAACAACAACAACAACAACAAAGCCTTTTCCCACTAAATGGGGTCGGCTACATGGATCAATTGACGCCATAAGCACTTATCGTAAATCATATTTTTAGACAAACCATTTAAATCTAAGTCTCTTTTAATAATTTCTCCTATAGTTTGTCTTGGTCTTCCTCTACCTCTAATTATTGGACTATTCTCCATCTCATCTACTCTCCTAACTGGGGCTTCTATAGGTCTTCTCCCAACATGACCAAACCATCTAAGTCTTGATTCTACAATCTTTTCCACAATAGGGGCGACTTCTACTTTCTCTCTAATGTATTCATTTCCAACGCAACATTCTCATCTCTACAACATTGAACTTATTCTCTTGTTGACTTTTTATTGCCCAACACTCAATTCCATACAATATTGCAGGTCTTATAACTATACGATAGAATTTACCCTTAAGTTTGAGTGGTACTCTTCTATCACAAATAACACCCGAAGCACTCCTCCACTTCATCCACCCCGTTTGAATCCTATGTTTTACGTCTTCTTCTATTTCCCCATTATGTTATATGATGGATCCAAGATATTTAAATCGTGTGACTTGTGGTATAATATGTTCTCTAATTTTCACTTCTACACTAGAAGTGATGTGTCTCTTACTAAACTTACACTCCATATGCTCGGTTTTATTTCTACTTAAACGAAATTCATGAGTTTCCAAAGCTAATCTCCACCTCTCTAACTTCTCATTCATTTCCACTCTCGATTCCCTAACTAAGACAATATCATCTGTAAATAGCATACACCGTGGTACCGGCTCTTGGATATGTTCAGTAAGCACATCCAATACTAAAGTAAATAGATAAGGACTCAGAGTTGACCCTTGATGTAAACCAATAGTTATCGAAAAATTTTCTATACATCCACCTTTTGTTACTACACTAGTTGTAACCTCACTATACATATCTTATATTGCTCGAATATAAGCTATACGAACTCCTTTTTTCTCCAAAGCCTTCCATAGAACCTTTCTTGGTACTCTATCATATGCTTTTTCTAAATCGATAAACACCATGTGTAAATCTCTTTGATTCTCTCGATATCGCTCCATTAATCTTCGTAACAAATATATTGCTTCCATAGTTGACCTTCCCGGTATAAAACCAAATTGATTCTCCGTAACTTGGGTCTCTTTCCTTAATCGTTGCTCAATTACTCTTTCTCATAATTTCATTGTATGGCTCATGAGCTTAATTCCTCTATAATTTGCACAATTTTGAATGTCTCCCTTATTCTTATAAATAGGAATTAAAGAACTTCTCCTCCACTCATCTGGCATTCTCTTAGATCTCATAATTTCATTAAATAACTTTGTGAGCCAACTTATACCTTTCCCTCCTAAACCCTTCCATACCTCAATAGGTATATTATCCGGTCTAACTGCTCTGCCACTCTCCATTCTCTTTAATGCTTCTTTTACCTTTGCCTCACAAATCCTACGATAAAAAGTATAATTTTGATCCTCTTTTCTAGTGTCTAACCTATCCGATTGCAATGCAATCTCCTGGCCTTCATTAAAAAGCCTATGAAAATAATTCTTCCACCGTTCTCTGATATCTTGTTCTGTGACCAAGACTTTACCTTCTTCATCTTTAATACATTTTACTTGGTCAACGTCTCTTGTCTTTCTTTCTTTACTTTTAGCTAACTTGTGAATATTTCTTTCCCCAACTTTATGCCTAAAGATTGGTATAACCCATCGAATGCCCTCATTCTCGCTTCGCTCACTGCCTTCTTAGTCTCTTTCTTAGCTACTTTATATTTCTCCCAATTTTCATTACTCCTACATAATGACCACACTTTATAACACTCTCTCTTAACTTTAACCTTATCTTGCACGCTTGCATCCCACCACCAAGATTCTCTATCTCTAGATCCAAAACTTTTTGATTCACCTAATATTTCCTTTGCTACTTTCCTAATCTCTTTAGTCATTCCATTCCACATATCGTTAGCATTTCCTTGTATTTCCCAAGGTCCTTCCTCCACAATCTGTTTCTGCACATTCTTTTCTTTATCTCCATTTAGTTGCCACCACTTAGTCCTTAACACCCTATTTTGGCCTTTGTTTTTTACTCCCCTCATAACTCGTACATCCATAACCAGAACTCTATGTTGAGTAATTAAACTCTCTCCAGGTATAACTTTGCAATCCATGCAAAGTTTTCTATCCGATTTTCTTATAAGAAAGAAATCAATTTGAGAACATACCCTTCCACTTTTGTACGTGATAAGATGTTCCTCACGCTTTCTAAAACAAGTGTTAGCTAATATAAGATCGAACGTCGATGAAAAGTCTAGAATAGTTTTACCCTCTGCATTTGCTTCCCCTATGCCATATCCTCTATGAACACCCTCGTAACCTGAAGATACACTTCCCACATGACCATTTAGATCCCCTCCTAAAAGAATCTTTTCTCCTAATGGTATTTCTTGAACTAAACATTCTAAATCCTCCCAGAACTTTACTTTGTGATATTCTTCTAATCCTACTTGTGATGCATAGACACTAATGACATTAAAATTTTTCTTTTCTACTACTAACTTTAATGCAATGATTCTATCTCCTAACCTTTTTACATCCACTATAACACTTTTCCAAAACTTATCTACAATTATACCTACTCCATTTCTAGATTTAGCCTTCCCAGTATACCAAAGT
This sequence comes from Erythrophleum ivorense, assembly GCA_026724425.1. Classification (NCBI taxonomy): domain Eukaryota; kingdom Viridiplantae; phylum Streptophyta; class Magnoliopsida; order Fabales; family Fabaceae; genus Erythrophleum; species Erythrophleum ivorense. The sequence continues at coordinate 50,355,487 of JAIUCV010000009.1, forward strand.
TTAAACTCCGAAGTGTCTAATTCTTTCGCTTTTTCTACTACCCATTTAGTTTCTTGTAAACACATAAAATTAATTTTTCTCCTAATCATGGTATCTACTATTTCCATTGACTTACCCGTAAGTGTACCTATATTCCAAGTCCCAAAACGAATCCTATTCTCATGAACTAACTTCTTTACCCACATTCGTTCATGAAAATGTGGAAGCCCTTGCTTGTTTTTCACTACACTCAGGCGACGATGTAGCGGCTCTTGCTCACTTGTCACTGTACTCAAGCTATACAGCGCGTTACTTCCGAGCAACGACCTAGCATTACGTTTAATATATCGATTATCCATGTCAAAGGAAAACCAAGGTGAAAAAAACTAGGAAACAACCTTTCCAGTTGAATTCAACATTTTATCATTTATTTATTAATATGTATCTTATCCTTGAAAAGTCAGAACCAATGAGCTCAATTTTCTCGTTTGAATTATTAAATTCTGCCATTCTGTGGGTACAATTGCATCAAGATGGGAAAAAGCCTATTTACTCTCATAGACTGTTTGTGGAACAAAGAAAGCAGTCACAATTGGTTTCTTCATAACTTTCTTCCTCCCTGATTGGTCTCTTTTCCAAGTTTGGTGGTCACAAGCTCAAGCGAGTTAGAAGCAACTTCTGATTCCAATTAGGACAGGAAAGCTAAGGTTAAAGCATGAATCAAAAGTTGGAGTTAAAGGTCATTTAGACCTGAGGTTCAAAGTCTTGTCCTATTTTTTTTTTAAAATTTCTGCTCCACTATACAAGGTATATTTCATTCAATATGAAACCTAACATTTTGGAGTTTGGGAATAAAGCACCTACTACCTAGGGTAGTACTCTCTAATAAGATCATCACATTACTCAGAACGAACCTATATATCATCTCTTTAGCTTGGTTTGTTGAAAGCAATAAAGGTTAACACGTGGATGTGTAGTCTACACAAGTAGAAAAAATTAAAAGCAAAAGATCTGAGTCGTGTCAAGGTCACTGTCTTTAAGAGTTATTCCATCACTGAACGGCACTCCCCAAGATTAAACAGACCCTCTGTGTAATTCGCAGGGAACATAACTACAGAAATATAAAACTCAAAATAAAAAAAATCCCAGGAAAAGAAAGAGAGGAAACAGTTAGGATGTCCAAGCTGTGGTGCACTGAAAACTGAGCTCAACCCCTCTATTTATAGCATGAGTTACCAAAGTCCTTTCCTATTTGAGCAATGTGGGACTTCATTACTTATTTTCCTCTCCTATTTGAGTAATGTGGGACTTCATCATTTACTTTCTTTTCTCTTTTGACACACACACACACATGCTCCAACAACCCCCCACATGTGTGTCAAAAGACCATCTAAGTTAAGAGTATAAATATTTTGAATTTGGTGTCTTTTAGACTATGAACCAAACCTAGACCAATAAAACTTGGTACACAAAGTTGTCAGTGAAACTTATAACTTCTATGAACTAACAATTCTTTGTTGTGTACTAGAGGCCTTAAGAGTCAGTTTATACCCCTACAATTTCCATTGTTATCGTAGTTTTGTGCTCTAAACGGCTGTGCGCGTGCCTGGTTTAATGAATGCTCTAGAGATTTAGCTACAATCTCATAGGAGTAGCCCCACTCCACATTCATATAGGTGATTTCATCAAGTATATATGCAATGAATACACCATCCATAAAGAATATGAAATCATTAATAGCTTTTGCTCAACCTCATCCACAAATGCATTCTAGCACTTTCCTCACATCATAGGAAGGGGCTGAAATTTAATTAAGTACTAGCAGAATTAACAAATGACTTAATTTTTACCCATATGAACTTTTTTCATGGGATCACTAATCATAAAGGTTGGATTACTATCACTGTTAATTTTTGAATTGGCTTAAGTTCCATTCTCCTCAATGTTTCTAAAATTTGTTTCTTCTCTAAAGGTTTGGTTAGGGGGTCTGCCAGATTTAATTTTGACTTTACAAAATTGATCGATATAACTTAATTTTTCAATAGTTATCTTAAAATATTATGTCTCAAACGAATGTGCTTATTTTTGCCATTGTAGGTCTTATTTTTAGTAATGGCTATTGCCGATTGACTATCACAATGTAATGACACTAATGGTATTAGTTTTTCACCTAATGGAATATTTGCCAAGAAGTTTTTCAACCACTCAGCCTCATTACTAGCTAGCTCCAGAGCAATGAACTCTGAATCTATAATGGATCTCACTATAATATTTTGTTGAGCCAATTTATAGGTTACTACACCACCACCAAGAGTGAATACATAGCCACTAGTGTATTTGGTCTCTTCTGAATCTGAAATCTAGTTAGCATCACTGTATCCTTCTAATACAGCGGGAAATCCATTATAACATATACCATAATTCATGGTACTTTTCGGATAACTTATTAATCTATTTAAAACTAACCAATGTTCACTACTTAGACAGTAAGTATATCTACTCAATCTATACAAAATATATGCTATATCAGGTTGAGTGTAATTCATTAAATGCAACAGACTATGCATATGTAGACTAAGCTACTGGATCACCCTTGTTTTTGATTAATTTGGTGCTAGCATCATAAGGAGTGCTCACAGGTATTTTTTCAAAAAATCTAAATTTTTTAAGAATTTTTTCAACATAATGTTCTTGAGATAGTAAATTGCCATTTTCACTCCTTATGATTTAACACCTAATATCACCTTTGCTTCACCCATATCTTTCATATCAAATTTAGAAGAAAGAAACCTTTTAGTTTCTATCACAACACTCATGCTTGTACCAAAAATAAGCATATCATCAATATATAAATCAATAATCACGCAATTATCATTCACAATTTTTGTATAAGCACATCTTTCTACTTTAACAATGAAAAACCCATCACTTGTTAAGACTTGATCAAGTTTTTCATGCCATTGTTTTGATGCTTGTTTCAATCCATATAATGATTTAACAAGTTTACAAACTTTATTTTCTTGCCCAGGAGCAACACGCCCTTCAAATTGTACCATATAAATTTCTTCTTCTAAATCACCATTTAAAAAAGTAGTTTTAACATCCATTTGATGAATAAAAAAGTTTGAAAATTGAAGCTAAAGCAATCAAAATTCTAATAGAGGAATTCTTGTTATTGGAGAAAAAGTATCAAAATAATCAATATTTGTTTTTGAGTAAATTCTTTAGCTACTAGCCTCGCTTTATATTTATCAATGGATCCATCAGGATTATTCTTCTTTTTAAAAACTCATTTGCAACCAATTGATCTTGCTCCCGGAAGCAAGAATGCCAAAATCCAAGTTTTGTTTTGATTTAGTGAATCTATTTCAACTTTAATTGCTTCTTTCCAAAGATGAGTATCAGAAGATAAAACTGCTTCAGAAAAATTTGATGGCTCATCTTGTAACATATAAGTATAAAAATTATTTCCAAAAGAAGTTTCTTTTCTTTGTCTTTTGCTTCTCCTCAAATTTTCAACAAAGATTTCACTTTCATTTACTTTAGATGAAGAAGGAAAATTTTCTACTGTTTGAGAAATATATTGAACTTTCAAAGGAAAAATATGTTCAAAAAATTCTGCATCTTTGGTTTAAATAATAGTGTTATAATCAAGAACATCACTTTTCAAAACTAGAAATCTATATGATACATTATGTTTAGCATATCCAATAAACATGCAATCAGAAGTTTTAGAACCAATTTTTCTCTTTTTAGGATCAGGTAATAAAACTTTTACAAGACACCCCCACACTTTCAAATATTTTAAATTTGGTGTGAATCCTTTACATAATTCATAAGGTGTCTTATTTGTTTTCTTATAAGGTATTCTATTCTATAAAAAACATGCAGATAATAAAGTTTCACCCCATAAATTATTTGGTGCAGAAGAACTTATAAGCATAACATTCATCATTTCTTTCAAAGTTCTATTTTTCCTTTCTGCTACTCCATTTGATTCAAGTAAATATGGAGGGGTTACTTCGTGAATTATTCCTTCTTTTTCACAAAAGTCATTAAATAAAACAAATTCTCTTTCTCTATCCGACCTAACCCTTTTAATCTTTTTATTTAATTGACTTTCTACCTCAACTTTGTATAAAAGAAATTCATCAAAAGCTTCATCTTTATTTTTCAATAAATAAACTTTAGTATTTCTAGAAAAATCACCGATAAAAGTTACAAAATACTTTTTGCCACCTCTTGTCATAGTTTGTTTCAAATCACCTAAATTAGTATGTATTAAGTTAAGTAACTCAGTTTCTCTTTGTATAGAAAAATGAGTCTTTTTGGTTAACTTAGCTTCTGCACAAATTTCACATTTGTTTAAAAAATCATTTTTAATTTTAGAAATTAAACCAAGTTTTTGCATTTTCTTTAAATATGACTTACTAACATGTCCTAATCGAGCATGCTATATATCAAAAGTATCAACCATGAAGGCAGGCAAGTAAGCAGAAGATGATGCATTTTTATTCATATCAGCAATGTTGAGTACAAACAACCCTTGAGTACAATAGCCTTTTCCTACAAACACATTATTCTTTGTCATTACAATCTTGTCAGATTCGAATGACATCTTAACCCCAACTTTACTCAATAGAGCTATAGAAATTAAATTGGCTCTAACATCAAGCACATGAAGAACATCATTGAGTGACAAAATTTTTCCAGATATGAGTTTCAGTTCAACCTTTCCTTTTCCTAGAACTTTTGTAGTTCGGGAATCAATAAGGTAAACACAATATTCTCCTTCCTTGGTAAGACTATAGGAGGCAAACATCTCACGATTTGCACAAATGTGCCTGGTAGCCCCAAAGTCTACCACCCATTTTTTCACATCGGATACTAAGAGAGCTTGAGAAATGACCGCTATAATGATTTCATTTTCTTCGTCCCCTTGAACCAGATTGGCCCTAGGAGGATTATCATTTTTGGCCCTCTTCCTGCATTGAGCAGAATGGTGGCCTAGTTTTCCACAAACAAAGCAACTCTCTTTCTTTTTGAATTTAGGGTTAAAACTCTTGGGCTTGTAGTCAGGTTTTATTTTAAAGTCATACCTCTTGCCGTGCTGCTTTGTCTCTACTAAATTTACTTTTGAGGCCATCTCTTTACCTTTTGCAGCTTGCATCTCTTTTCAATTTATGTCCTCGATTATGATATGAGTGATTAGGTCTGACAGCGGCAATTGCTTTTGTTTATGTTTTAGTTGTTGTTTATAGTCCTTCCATGATCCAGGCAGCTTCTTAATTAGAATTCTAGTAACAAACTTGTCAGGTAAGTTGATTTTTTCTGCCCTCAATTCTTCCAACAGCTTATGGTACTCGTTAATTTGTAGCTTAATATTCTTGTCCTCAGTCATCTCCCATCTATAGTAATTTTCAACAACAAACTTTTGCTTCCCAATATCCTCAGCAGTATATTTGACAATCAGCGATTCTTAAGTTTTGCTTGCTTTCCTGTACACATAGTAAATATCGAAGAGATCATTAGACAAGGTGTTAATGATAGTATTCCTACATTCCTTGTTAGCATAATCTCAAGCATTCCTTTGATTTTAATCAGCATCTGATGGAGGCTCAAATTGTGTGAGTGCAACAGCAACTCTATGAAAGTCAAGGATAGAATAAACACCTTGTTGCCACCTTCTAAAATTATTCCCATCAAAGAGCTCAATTTTTTAGACTTCTAGCAATGGTCTAAAAAGCGACAACGGCAATAGAGCATTCATAATAGCACTTGCAGGACCATTGGAAACACCAGCATTGCTCTTTTGTGACTCCATAACTCTTAAGATTGTAGTCTACACAAGTAGAAAAAATTAGAAGCAAAAGATCTGAGTTATGTCAGGGACACTGTCCTTAAGAGTTATTCCATCACTGAACGGCACTTCCTAAGATTAAACAGACCCTTTTGCGTAATTTGCAAGAAACAGAACTATGAAAATATAAAACTTAGAATAAGAAAAATCTTAGCAAAAGGAAGAGAGGAAACAGTTAGGATATCAAAGCTGTGGTGCATTGAAGACTGAGCTCGACCCCTCTATTTATAGCATGAGTTACCAAAGTCCTCTCCTATTTGAGTAATGTGGGACTTCATCATTTATTTTCTTTTCTCTTTTGACACACACATACACGCTCCAACAGGATGCACCTAAGGCTTTAATGATTGGAGCAGCAGTTGCGGCCTATAAAGTTATCAAATTCATCTCTCATTCACGTCATGGCTTCCATCCAACCATGATTGACAGGTAAACGTTTAATTTGTTCATCCATCCCCTTGTCATAATTTCTTACTACTATTGTTTGATTAATTTCTCCTAAGCCAAAATTTATTTATGATTTGTTTCTAGTTCTAAAGATGGTGCTGTGCCAATTTTAATGGATTCTTCTTCTTCATCTATTGATGTTACTGAGGCTCCTCCTCCTGCAGCCAAGCACAATGTCTTCCTTAGCTTTAGAGGGGAGGACACTCATAATAGTTTCACAAGTCATCTTTATAAAGCATTGTGCAGGATAAAGATTCAAACTTACATTAATAACGACCTTAACAAAGGAGAACAAATCTCACCAGCTCTTCTGAGAACAATAGAGAAATCAAATATTTGTGTGATCATTTTTTCAAAAGATTATGCTTCTTCAACATGGTTCTTGGACGAGCTCATGAAAATATTGGAATGTAAACAGAAATATGGAATGGTTGTGATACCAATTTTCTACAACGTAGATCCATCAGATATACGAAAACAAAGTGGGAGTTATGGAGATGCATTCATCAAACATGAGCAGATATTCAAGAATAACAAGCAAAAAGTGCAGAGGTGGAAGGATGCTTTGACTTAAGTAACCAACCTCTTTGGGTGGGACTCCATGAAATTAAGGCAATGATTTTATTCATTCTTTTGCTACATTCAAGTGCTCTTTGATTATATACTTTCGTTTATAATTACATTAATAATTAATAAAGCATATACTAACTAAATTACATATTTTAAATATTTTTGCCAATTTATTTCATGATACTATATGCCAAACTTTGTTAGTTGTTTTTATTTTTGTTTACTACCATTTACTTTTTCTTCTTTTAATCATTTGCTAGGCCTGAGTCAAGACTTATTGCAAAAATTGTCAATGATATTTTAAAGAAATTAAATTGTATATCTTCATGTGATTTTGAAGGAGTGGTTGGCATTCATCCTCATATTAAGAACATTGAAGCATTATTATTTTTGGAATCACTAGATGTTCACACACGGGGAATATAGGGCATCGGTGGCATATGTAAGACCACACTTGTATTTCATAAGCTAAATGCACAATTCAAATCATGTTACTTTGCAGCAAATGTATGAGATCAAATAGCAAAAATTGGATTGAACAAGCTACAAGATAAATGTCTTCAAGAACTCTTAGATGACTAAGATTTTGGCACCTACAGCATCAGCTCCACTTTTATGAAGAACAGGCTTCAACATAAAAAGATTCTTCTTGTTCTTGATGATGTGAACAATTCTATTCGGGTTAAAGATTTAATTAAAGTGCGTGATTGGTTTGGGTTAGGAAGTAGAATCATTATTACATCAAGAGATATACAAGTGCTTAAGAATGATGGAGCTTATGTGACATATCATGTTCAAGAAATGAATTTCCCTGATGTCCTTGAACTCTTCAGTATAAAAGCTTTTAAGCAACATGAGCCAACTAAAAATTTTGTAGAGCTATCGGAACAAGGGGTGAAATATTGTCATGGTGTTCCATTAACTCTTAAAGTTTTGGGCTCCTTTCTTTATGGTAGGAAAATAGAAGCATGGGAAAGAGCTTTGCAAAAGTTCAAAAAGGTCCAAACTTGGAAATTTTTGAAGTGTTAAAATTAAGTTTTAATAGACTTGATGACGAACAAAAGGATATATTTCTTGATTTGGCATGCTTCTTTAGGGGAAGGAACGAGCCATATGTGGGAGAGATACAAAACTATTATGATTTGTCTGCATTTATTGATATACATGTTCTCTTTGAGAGGTCCCTCATTTTAGTTGATGAATATGGACAAATTGTAATGCATGATTTGGTTGAGGCAATGGGTCAAGAAGTTGCTCGTCAACAATCCACTAATGAACTTGGAAAACCAATTCAATTATGGGAGCACGAGGACATTTATCATATTTTGAAGAACAAAATGGTAATTGTCAATTTTATTTTTATTCTCTTTATTTTATCCTCTCAAAATTTGACTCTTCCTTGTAGCCCTTCAGGTTATGAAGCAATTACAAAGAATAAGATGGATGCACTCTTGATTCTCATGCGGTGTGGTTTCTACTCTATCGTAATTAACTTTTGCCTTTACTTGTAGTTTTCCATTTCTACAATACTTTTCCTGAAAGCGCATCATGTTCAAGAGATAGAAGTATTTTCTCTGACGTACATTGTTATATTTGCAAAAAGAAATTTATATTCCCTTATATATGGATGAGACGTATGCGAGTCTTATGTTGAAGATGTCGAAATAAAAAAAAAAGGCTGCAATTAATTAAATTCTAGCAAAATAAAACTAATTATTTCCACCCAAGTTAATGATGGTGGACCTTGGAACTTTGGGGTTGACCTCGGTCATTATGAATATTTGTGTATAAGCCAATAAGATGTAGGTCTAATAAAAGTTGGACACATTGGACACATCATTTAAACACTGCATAACCTTCTCAGAGAAACTAAAAAAATTTAAAAAAAAAATTGTATGAAGTTAAATAATTTAAAAATTTTTAGTAGACTTTTTTTTTTTTGGTCAGGAATGTGAATTTCATTAACCAGCAAAACAAACACAAAACAGCCCCTGGCAGGAGTTAACCAGCTCCCTTCTTCCAAGAGATAGTATCAACAGACACAAGACATTGAAGGGGGTAAGGGATAAGAATCCCAACCCTAAGGGCTTATCTCCTTGTGAGAAGCTTTAGCAACCCAGTCAGCTGCTAAATTGAGAGATATAGCAATCCAACTAAAAGACAGAATGAAAAGGCTTGCTAAAACACGATATGTCTTCCAGAATTGATAAACATTTCCAGTCTGGGCATTGCTACAAGTCCTGCACAGATTGAATAAGAGGGAGGTTATCTGATTCGAACATCACATCCTTGATGCCTAAATCATGGGCCATAAGGACTCCCTTTTTTAGAGCCAGAGCATCACTCATGAATGCTAAACATTCCACCTGTGTTTACCTTAATCTGTTCACATCTAAATGAATTGACGGAGGACAACCATGTGCACATATCGAATAATTGAGTGAGCTTTATTACTATTAATTTGTGCACTGCTATATAAATTAAATAAATAAAATAAGTATTTCTTCAATTCTCTAAAAGCAGAAAGCGACTTGGTGACTCTTCCACTAAATTTCCTTGAAGATAAACCCTGAGCATCAACGTCTCTTACTGATCGTTTTTGAGCCGCTTCCCGTCAAAAAGAAAAAGCAAAGCGCGTTTGCTTTTTCTAGAAAGATTGTGTAATAACCCAAAATAAAATAATAATTAAATTAGACCAAAATTTATTTTTTAGATAAATATAATATTTAGGTAATCTGATGATAATTATAAAGCTTTAAAATTATCTTAAGGAGTTATTTTGAAACCTATCTTATACCCATTGGGATATTTTTATATCCTAAAATTTTTAAAATAGGTCAACATGGAAAACTCTAAATAATTATGGGGTCCTAATTTTCACATTTAGGCATGTAAGAATAAATTTTCTGAGTCCTACATAAATTTCATTAAAAAAAACTTTGGGTACCTTTCATAATTTTTGCTTTTTCCCTTAAAATATGATTTTTTTTTCCTTCATTCTTTCTTTCTTTACTGCTGCAGCACGTCTCCCACCCCCATTTCATTCTCTTTCTTCGAAGCTTTGCACCGTTCTGCCCAGCTTCTTCATTTCATCCCTCTTTCTCATTTTTCTTTCATTTTCTCATCACTCACCCGCCGTGCCCCACACTACAGCGCCCCCTCCCACCTTCCTGCTCCGGTGACCAACGTGGGAAGCCCGTGGCTATTGCGTGAAGAGGGGTTTTGGGTAATAAGCTCAATTTCCATTTCCTTCTTCTTTCTTTTTACTTGTTGCTTCATTTCCGTTCTTCCTCTCCCCTCTTGTGTTTGGGTTATCTTTTCTTTGATTTTAACTTCCATTATTGCTTCATCTTGATGCCAATAGGAATCCAAAACCTTAGTTGTTGATTTCTCCTTCATTTTGGCCGTGGGAAGCTTCTCAAATTGGGGCTTTTTGATTTAAACCATTAAGGTATGAATTGATGCTTCCAATACATTCATTTAAGCTCCTTAAGATATATTTTAAACTCAAATTAAAATTTATAAGCTTAAGTTGGACTGTGGAAATTAATTTGTGAAATCTAAAACCTAGGGTTAACAGCAATATTAGAAAATTTAAACTATAATTATGGGTTTAGGTGTTAGAGGGTGAAATTAGTTATATTGAGCATATTAGAAACTAATAGAGTAATTTAAGGTGATGTTTTTGTGTTCAATATAATTATAGGTGATATTGGGACTACTCTTTCAATTGGAGATTCATTCGAATTTTAGGAAATTTAGGCCTCTACTATTGGCCTCCACAGGTGAGTGGATAGATAGCAAAATAGTAGTCTCTTTTATTTTATATTTACTTATTATTAGCCCAAACTTCACATTTCTGAATTGTCATATCTGCGCTATTCGGGAAACAAATTTAAACTTTATGTGGGTTAAAATATATGTGTGGATATATATATATATATATATATATATGTATATAAATGGTTATAGGCTGGAAAGATAATGAATGACTTTTATTTAAATTTTATTATATAAACTTGTAATTAATTGTTTTTATTTTATTAAAATCACTTCTTTTACTTGATCAAATTTTTATTTGTTTAATATTTAATTTATTTAAATTATTTTCATTTCAAAATTTTGGATGGAAGCCTGATTAAAATCCCGTAGCCGTTAGCGGGAGTAACGGCCTAAGTGCACTTAGTTAGAATAATGAATAAACACTGTGTGGCGGCACTCAGTGATAATTATACTGGTTATATTGTGATATGCACACCTTGTGGCGGCACTTGGTGATGGTGGTGATATTGCGATGTTGTGCAATGGTATTGATAGTAGAATTGAATCCTGTGTGGCGGCACTCATGGTTGATTGTAATTCTTACACAGGATACCCATTATATCTTATGTCCTTAAATTTTAAATTGTGCTTTTGATGATAGCCTGTAATGTAAATTAATTATTATTTATATCTATATAGACAACAATTAAAGGCAATAAAAGAAATTTTCTTTTATTTATCTAAGTATTTTATTGTGAGAAACTCTAAACCTATTTGTTTCCTCTCTACTTATTTGTTATCTATGCATTCACTAAGCCAGTGGTAGGCTTACCCCTTTCTTTTGTCATATTTCAGATCAGCATAAAGTAGATTAAGGTGCTCTGGGATCTGCATTCCACCCCAGACGTAGATGGTAGGATGTTTTGGTCGATTGAGTTGTGTAGGAACTCCAAGAAACATTGGCTACTAGGTGTTATATTATTTTGGGTCTTAAGGATATTATACTTTTTGTAGATCATATAATGACCATTATAATGGCATTTGCTTACATTTTTGAAAAACTGATATACCATATTGTATTGTGGCAAGAATTCAAAGATATAGGACACTGGTAAATTTTTGAAATGAAATGCATTGGGCTGTGTTGAATTTGCAGGATTGGGATGCCCAATTTGTAGGGGAGATGCTGTCGGATTTTCGGCAACCTCTAATCACTATAGATATGTTTATATAAAAGTATGAATATTAAATGAGTTGCTAGGCTTACTAGGCTGGGCCAATCATGCTTGGTTTGGTCTAGGTGCCGGTCACGACTTGGGATTTGGGTCGTGACAAAGTTGGCATCAGAGCCCGGTTTGTGTCTAGGTCTTTGTAGCCATATGATTGGGGAGTAGTAGAATCTTACGTGTAATTGCGTAATTGGCCAGCGCACTTTACATGTAGGAGTCTAGTATTGCCAAATCTAAGTCTTGGAGTTTTGTTTAGTGGTCTATGCATTAAATGTGTTTATTGTTTGAAACTTGATTAAAATCATCATTTGTGGGTACCTTATTTTATTTATAGGAAAGGATGCCGCCAAGAAAGAGGACGGTACCTAGGAGGTTTGCTCCTGATGAGGCCTCCAGCCTGCCTCATGATCCTGCTTCGGCTCCTAGAGGCCGAGGGCGTGGTAGTAGTAGAGGTCGCGGACGTGGTGTTAGCCGCGGACGTGGTCATGATCAAGCAGATGAGTCTGCTAGTGCAGCAAGAGATGAGGCACCTGAAACTAGGCAGACAGACTTGACATTAGCAGATGTTGTTGCTAGCATGCGTGACATGCAACAAACCATGAGGGAGATGATGGGTGTAATCCAGCAACAACAACAACAGCAATAGCAACAACAACAAAGGAGAGAACAACATGTAGATCCTGAGCCAGAGCCAGAAGTTAGACTAGAGAGGGAGCAATTAACTCAACAGGGAAGGACAATTGTGGTTCAGTTGTCAGAATTTATGAAGCTTAAGCCCCCTTCTTTTACAGGTATAGAGGCAGATGAGGACCCTCAATACTTTTTAGATCAGATAGGCCGACTTTGTAGAGCATTGGGATGTACACCTGCTAGATCAGTAGAGTTGGCAGAATATCGTTTGTTAGGCCTGGCCCAGACATGGTTTGATACAGTGAAAGAAGGAAGACCACAAGGGTCACCCCCTTTGGTTTGGGAAGAGTTCACTTAGTTGTTTATGAGACGATTTCTTCCACAGACAGTTAGAGATGCTAAAGCTAGAGAATTTGAAGTATTGAAGCAATCAGAGGGTATGACAGTAGCAGAATATGAGATATTGTATACTAAGTTTTCTAGATATGCTCCTCATTTGGTAGCTACAGAGCAGATGCGTGCAAAGCGGTTTGTACAAGGGCTTTTAGATTATTTGTTCTGATCAGTTGCTAGAGTCCGATATGATTCTTATGAAGATGTAGTTGAAAGTGCCAAACTTTTTGAAGCTCGTAGTAAAGAAAGCAGGAATGCACGAGAGTCACGTAAACGACAGCGTAATGAAAGCAATCGAAGTGGCTATCAAGTTAGAGGTGGTGGTGGAATCGGAAGGGAGATTGTGGTGAGTCATCAGGGTCAACAGCAAAGTTTTCAGAGTCATGGAAGTCATAGTGGGCATTCCTCAAGTATAGTTCAAAGTGGCGGGACTAATCAGATGCGCTCTTCGCAGTCTATTCGTGGTAGAGGGAGATCTTTTGGGCCTTTACCCCCTTGTTCTACTTGTGGGAGGAGTCATACTGGTGTTTGCTTTGGACCAGGGAGAGCATGCTATCAGTGTGGTCAGTTAGGCCATATCCAAAAGGATTGTCCTATGTTATCAAGGCAACCATCCTCTAGTCATGCATCTAATCCTACGACGCTACCATCATCTCCAATTCTAGCAGCTCCGTTAAGACAGGTTGGTGGGCCTGGAGGCCAAGGTCTTGGTGGGGTACAATCTCGTGGTAAAGAATCAGGAGGCAGGGGCCAGGGGCAAGCCAGGAGAGGTCAAGCTCGTGTTTATGCGATGACACGTCAAGATGCTCAAACGTCCAATGCAGTGGTGACAGGTATTCTTCCAGTTTGCACTTTTGATGCACATGTTCTATTTGATTCTGGTGCTACACATTCCTTTGTATCCCCATTCTTTGCTTTGCGATTTGGTAAAGATGCATCACTACTAAATGAGCCTTTAGTGGTAGCTACACCTATGGGAGATGCAATCACAGTAGACCGTGTGCATAGATCTTGTGAAGTCCTAGTAAAAGGCAATCAGTTATTTGTTGATCTAGTAGTCCTTGATATGATGGATTTTGATGTAATTCTGGGCATGGACTGGTTATCTTCTTGTCATGCTACACTTGATTGTCATAATAAGGTGGTGAAGTTTGAGTTGCCAATGGGAGAATCTTTTACTTTCCAAGGTGACCACAGTGTGGTTCCTAGTAATTTGATTTCTGCTCTGAGTGCTAAGAGGTTATTGGGAAAAGGGTGTAAGGGGTATTTGGCGATGGTTAAAGATATTAGTGCGACAACAGCAAATTTAGAGGAGGTACCAGTGGTTTGTGAATACCCTGATGTCTTCCCTGAAGAGTTGCCAGGTTTACCTCCAGATAGGGAGATTGAATTTTGCATAGACTTAATTCCTAATACTCAACCTGTGTCTATACCTCCATATAGAATGGCTCCTGCAGAGCTTAGAGAATTAAAAGAGCAATTACAAGATCTTCTTGATAAAGGTTTCATACGCCCTAGTTCTTCTCATTGGGGTGCTCCAGTATTATTTGTAAAAAAGAAGGATGGCTCTTTAAGATTGTGTATTGATTATAGGCAATTGAATAAAGTGACAGTGAAGAATAAGTATCCATTGCCACGGATAGACGACTTGTTTGACCAACTTCAGGGAGCTCAATGCTTTTCTAAAATAGACTTGAGGTCGGGGTATCATCAGTTGAAGATCAGAGGAGAGGACATTTCAAAGACAGCTTTCAGGACTCGTTATGGGCATTATGAGTTCTTAGTCATGTCGTTTGGGCTTACAAATGCTTCGACAGCTTTCATGGATTTAATGAATCGAGTCTTTAGACCGTTCTTAGATCATTTTGTGGTCGTTTTTATTGATGACATTCTTATTTACTCAAAAAGTAAGGAAGAGCATGAGCAACATTTGAGAATGACCTTGCAAACTTTGAGAGAACACCAGCTTTATGCTAAATTCTCTAAATGTGAGTTTTGGTTGGACAATGTGGCTTTCCTAGGACACACGGTGTCTAAGAATGGGATAAGTGTGGATCCTAAGAAGGTGGAAGCGGTCAAAAATTGGCCTAGACCTACTACGGTCACTGAGATTCGTAGTTTTCTCGGGTTAGCAGGATACTACCGCAGATTTGTTAAAGATTTCTCTAAACTTGCAGCCCCTCTAACAAGATTGACAAGGAAGGGAGTGAAGTTTCAATGGTCAGATTCATGCGAAGAGAGTTTCCAACAATTAAAAGATTATTTAACTTCTGCACCTGTGCTAACTCTTCCATCTGGAACTGGTGGTTATACAGTATATTGTGACGCATCAAGAGTAGGCCTGGGTTGTGTACTAATGCAGTATGGGAAGGTGATAGCCTATGCGTCTACACAACTTAAGAAGCATGAACAAAATTACCCCACTCATGATTTAGAAATGGCTGCAGTCATATTTGCATTAAAAATTTGGAGGCATTACCTATATGGTGAGACTTGCGAAATTTACACTGATCACAAGAGTCTTAAATATATCTTTCAACAGCGAGATTTAAACTTAAGACAAAGAAGGTGGTTAGAACTCTTGAAAGACTATAACTGTAACATCTTATATCACCCTGGCAAGGCTAATGTAGTAGCTGATGCCCTGAGTAGAAAATCCATGGGTAGTTTGGCTCACATTGCTGAAGTCAAGAGACCGATGGTGAAAGAATTTCAGAAACTTAATGAGGGTGGAGTAAGATTTGAGGTCCCAACATCAGGAGTATTGTTAGCTTATGTACAACTTCGTTCTTGTCTAGTAGATAGAATCAAGGCCATACAAGAACAAGATGCTCAATTAAGAAAGATTATGGAAGCAGTTCGTGAAGGGAAGTTACAAGAATTCACAATAGATTATGAAGGAGTCTTAAGATGTGGTCGTAGGTTGTGCGTGCCAAATGTGGAAGATTTGCAAAGAAAAATCTTAGAAGAAGCTCATCACTCAACTTACACGCTTCACCCAGGTTCCAATAAGATGTACCAAGATTTGAAAGAGTTGTATTGGTGGAAGGGAATGAAGAGAGACGTGGCAGAGTTTGTCTCTAAGTGTTTAGTGTGCCAGCAGGTAAAGGCTGAACACCAAAAGCCTGCAGGTATGTTGCAACAAATTGAAATACCAGAATGGAAGTGGGAGAGAATCACTATGGATTTTGTGACCAGTTTGCCAAAGACCCTTAAAGGTTATGATTCAGTGTGGGTGATTGTAGACCGATTAACTAAATCTGTGCACTTCTTACCTGTGAAGACCACTTATACCGTGGCTCAATATGCTAAACTGTACCTAGATGAAATTGTTGCTCTTCATGGAGTACCTGTGTCTATCATTTCAGATCGTGGGCCGCAGTTTACAGCTAAATTCTGGAAGTCATTTCAAGAAGCATTGGGGACTCGTCTAGATCTTAGTACTGCCTTTCATCCTCAAACCGATGGACAATCTGAACGCACAATACAAATATTAGAAGATATGCTTCGCACGTGTGTTTTGGATCTTAGTAGTAGCTGGGATAAATACCTGCCGTTGATGGAATTTGCATATAATAATAGCTATCAATCTAGTATTCAAATGGCGCCTTTTGAAGCATTGTATGGAAGGCGTTGTAGATCACCAATTGGTTAGTTTGAAGTGGGTGAGTATAAACTTTTGGGCCCAGATCTCATTCAAGAGTCAGTGGCCAAAGTGCGATTGATTCGTGAAAGGTTGTTGACTGCCCAAACTAGACAGAAGTCCTATGCTGATCACAGGAGACGTGAGTTGGAGTTTAGTGTTGGTGACCTTGTGTTTTTACGAATATCGCCTATGAAAGGTGTTTTACGATTTGGAAAGAAAGGGAAGTTAAGTCCTAGGTACATTGGGCCTTTTGAGATACTTGAGAGAGTGAGAGCTGTAGCCTACCGTTTAGCTCTTCCACCAAATCTTGGAAGTGTTCATCCTGTCTTCCATGTGTCTATGCTTCGAAAATACTTAGCTGACTCTTCTCATGTGCTTCAACCACAGAGCATACAACTAGATGAGCAGCTTTCTTATGAAGAACAACCAGTGGCTATAATTGATAAACGGGTTAAGAGGCTGAGGAATAAGGATATAGCATCAGTAAAGGTGGTATGACAGAAGCATTCCAAGGAGAAGGCAACTTGGGAAGCTGAGGAAGCTATGCGTGAGAAGTATCCCTATCTTTTTGAGACCCCCTAGGTAAGAAGCTTGTTTAAATTCGGGGACCGAATTTTCTAAAAGGGGAAGAATGTAATAACCCAAAATAAAATAATAATTAAATTAGACCAAAATTTATTTTTTAGATAAATATAATATTTAGGTAATCTGATGATAATTATAAAGCTTTAAAATTATCTTAAGGAGTTATTTTGAAACCTATCTTATACCCATTGGGATATTTTTATATCCTAAAATTTTTAAAATAGGTCAACATGGAAAACTCTAAATAATTATGGGGTCCTAATTTTCACATTTAGGCATGTAAGAATAAATTTTCTGAGTCCTACATAAATTTCATTAAAAAAAACTTTGGGTACCTTTCATAATTTTTGCTTTTTCCCTTAAAATATGATTTTTTTTTCCTTCATTCTTTCTTTCTTTACTGCTGCAGCACGTCTCCCACCCCCATTTCATTCTCTTTCTTCGAAGCTTTGCACCGTTCTGCCCAGCTTCTTCATTTCATCCCTCTTTCTCATTTTTCTTTCATTTTCTCATCACTCACCCGCCGTGCCCCACACTACAGCGCCCCCTCCCACCTTCCTGCTCCGGTGACCAACGTGGGAAGCCCGTGGCTATTGCGTGAAGAGGGGTTTTGGGTAATAAGCTCAATTTCCATTTCCTTCTTCTTTCTTTTTACTTGTTGCTTCATTTCCGTTCTTCCTCTCCCCTCTTGTGTTTGGGTTATCTTTTCTTTGATTTTAACTTCCATTATTGCTTCATCTTGATGCCAATAGGAATCCAAAACCTTAGTTGTTGATTTCTCCTTCATTTTGGCCGTGGGAAGCTTCTCAAATTGGGGCTTTTTGATTTAAACCATTAAGGTATGAATTGATGCTTCCAATACATTCATTTAAGCTCCTTAAGATATATTTTAAACTCAAATTAAAATTTATAAGCTTAAGTTGGACTGTGGAAATTAATTTGTGAAATCTAAAACCTAGGGTTAACAGCAATATTAGAAAATTTAAACTATAATTATGGGTTTAGGTGTTAGAGGGTGAAATTAGTTATATTGAGCATATTAGAAACTAATAGAGTAATTTAAGGTGATGTTTTTGTGTTCAATATAATTATAGGTGATATTGGGACTACTCTTTCAATTGGAGATTCATTCGAATTTTAGGAAATTTAGGCCTCTACTATTGGCCTCCACAGGTGAGTGGATAGATAGCAAAATAGTAGTCTCTTTTATTTTATATTTACTTATTATTAGCCCAAACTTCACATTTCTGAATTGTCATATCTGCGCTATTCGGGAAACAAATTTAAACTTTATGTGGGTTAAAATATATGTGTGGATATATATATATATATATATATATATGTATATAAATGGTTATAGGCTGGAAAGATAATGAATGACTTTTATTTAAATTTTATTATATAAACTTGTAATTAATTGTTTTTATTTTATTAAAATCACTTCTTTTACTTGATCAAATTTTTATTTGTTTAATATTTAATTTATTTAAATTATTTTCATTTCAAAATTTTGGATGGAAGCCTGATTAAAATCCCGTAGCCGTTAGCGGGAGTAACGGCCTAAGTGCACTTAGTTAGAATAATGAATAAACACTATGTGGCGGCACTCAGTGATAATTATACTGGTTATATTGTGATATGCACACCTTGTGGTGGCACTTGGTGATGGTGGTGATATTGCGATGTTGTGCAATGGTATTGATAGTAGAATTGAATCCTGTGTGGCGGCACTCATGGTTGATTGTAATTCTTACACAGGATACCCATTATATCTTATGTCCTTAAATTTTGAATTGTGCTTTTGATGATAGCCTGTAATGTAAATTAATTATTATTTATATCTATATAGACAACAATTAAAGGCAATAAAAGAAATTTTCTTTTATTTATCTAAGTATTTTATTGTGAGAAACTCTAAACCTATTTGTTTCCTCTCTACTTATTTGTTATCTATGCATTCACTAAGCCAGTGGTAGGCTTACCCCTTTCTTTTGTCATATTTCAGATCAGCATAAAGTAGATTAAGGTGCTCTGGGATCTGCATTCCACCCCAGACGTAGATGGTAGGATGTTTTGGTCGATTGAGTTGTGTAGGAACTGCAAGAAACATTGGCTACTAGGTGTTATATTATTTTGGGTCTTAAGGATATTATACTTTTTGTAGATCATATAATGACCATTATAATGGCATTTGCTTACATTTTTGAAAAACTGATATACCATATTGTATTGTGGCAAGAATTCAAAGATATAGGACACTGGTAAATTTTTGAAATGAAATGCATTGGGCTGTGTTGAATTTGCAGGATTGGGATGCCCAATTTGTAGGGGAGATGCTGTCGGATTTTCGGCAACCTCTAATCACTATAGATATGTTTATATAAAAGTATGAATATTAAATGAGTTGCTAGGCTTACTAGGCTGGGCCAATCATGCTTGGTTTGGTCTAGGTGCCGGTCACGACTTGGGATTTGGGTCATGACAGATTGCATTATAGTTATGGGAAGAACTTTCTCATCTTGCTCCACTGGACAAAGTATTCTCTTCAATCTGAAGCCTGCCCATGTGGCATCTTCAAGCAATTCAATATTTTATTATTTATTTTTTGTTGTGTATCCAATTCTTCAAAATAAATGAGAGCAATGTGCAGTTTCTTACCTATTTGAGCCTTTAAACGTTTGAGAAGACATGATTCGCTAGTATGATTTAGATTCGTTTTCTTTCTAATCAGACAATAAAAAGACCTTGTCCCAATGTTCAAAGGAAAACCAAGATGGAAGAAAAAGGAAACTACCTTTCCATTTGAATATAATATATTTATTTATTAATATGTGTCTTATCCTTCAAAAGTCAGAATCCGTGAGCTCAATTTTCTTGTTTGAATTATTAAATTATGTGGCTAACATTACATCAAGATGGGAAAAAGCCTATTTATTCCCATAGGCTGCTTGTGGAACAAAGAAAGCAGTCACAACTGGTTTCTTCATTACTTTCTTTTTCTCTGATTGGTTTGTTTTCCCAGTATGGTGGTCACAAGCTCAAGTGAGTTAGACGCAGCTTCTGATTCCAATTATGACAGGAAAGCTGAAGTTAAAGCATTTGATGAATCAAAAGCTGGAGTTAAAGGTCTTTTAGATTCTGGGGTCAAAAAGATCCCACGTATGTTCTATTCTGCGAAGTTGAATATCGCAGAGAGATCAGAAAATGATTCAAACTTCACTATCCCCATGATAGACCTTGCAGGCATAGACAGCGATTCAGCTCGACATATTGAAGCGGTTAAGAAAATTGGAATTGCAAGCCAGAAATGGGGATTTTTCCAGGTGATTAATCATGGGATTCCAAATAATGTTTTGGATGGGATGATCAACGGAATTCGTAGGTTTCATGAACAAGATTCTGAGGTGAAAAAGCGATTTTACTCACGGGATTCGAAGAAGAAAGTCAGGTACTTTTCCAATGGTAGCCTCTTCACAGACAATCCTGCTAACTGGAGGGACACAATTGCATTCTTTGTAGCTCCTGATCCAGCAAAACCAGAAGAAATACCAGAAGTATGCAGGTAATGTGGTGATAAAAATTTTGGTATTAGTCCGGCATATTCTTAGCTCTTATATTAGTTTTACAAGGATGGTTTCTCATGGGCTCTGGTATTATAATAGGACAAATTGGTGTTTATATTTCTGGTGTTTGATCCAAAATTGTTTGTTTCCTCTCGTTTAAATTGTGTCATTCAACTATGTGTATGTTGTTTCATCATCGCTTAATAATTTTGTCTGCCTAATAGTTAACATAATTAATCAAGTGAATATTAACTCAGTCAATTTTCTTGTTGAAAGTCTATTTTACTTATACTTTGAACCATTTCATAGAGTGCAGAAGCTATTATTGGATTGACAAACATGGTTTTCAAAATACCAGTTCTTGCCATTTGGTTTGTTTGGTTTTTAATCTCAACAATAGCTTTAGAAGTGATTAAACAAAAGAGAGACGAACTGAGAATCGCAGAGCAAGGCCTTGCTTATTGTCTATTTTACGTTACAAGCAAAACATCTATTTCAACAATTTATAGAAGCTAATGCAATTTTCTTAAAATTTCATATTTTTTACGTACTTCCATTTCATTAGGTTGGTTACTTGCGGATTTCAATTTTTTTGAGCCTTTAAATTTGATCTTTTTCCTATCCTTGATGAAATGATTATGTGCTTCTAGGGACATTGTGATTGAATATTCAAAGAAAATAAGGGAATTGGGTCATACAATCTTTGAGTTATTATCAGAGGCTCTTGGCCTTAATCCTTCTTACCTCAAAGAATTGGCTTGTGTTGAAGGAACTTTTATTCTTGGTCACTACTATCCACAATGCCCTGAACCTGAATTGACTATGGGCACTACCAAGCACACTGATGCTAATTTCATAACAATCCTTCTGCAAGACCAGCTAGGTGGTCTTCAAGTTCTTCATGAGAATCAATGGGTTGATGTTCCTCCTGTGCATGGAGCTCTTGTTGTTAACATTGGAGATCTTCTACAGGTAAGTACTGTAATAGTCTAACCATAATCTGCTTAATTCTGCTGAAAATTAAATAAACCAAATCCTGGGACTAACCATTTTCATCAAACATTTGTGCATACTAAGATATATGCTCCCTATGTTTTGGTATTTCTCACATCAAAGCTCCGAAGTTTTTGTGTTTTGTTAGTCCTCACTAATATAATTGTGCACAAAACTATCACTGCCATCTAAAGGTTCTTTGAATTATAAATTGCGAAAGGATCAATCAGTGGATCAACATAAAAACAAATGTAAGAGTTAACATTCGTTGGAGATTGTTTTCGAGAAGATTCTTAAGTGACAAGAAGCAACATCAAAGTCTTGAACACTCTAGAGCATCTGTTTTTGTATTCTTTGATATTATTCTAGGACGGTAGTTTGGTTACTATTGACACATGATTATAATGAATGGATATTATGGCTAGAATGCCGTGAATGATGTATGATAAACCTCTTTCTTACATGAAATGGAACCATTTGGTACGCTGGCATCTTATTTAGTAAAAGCTAAATTTGTCTATATGGGGTACTATTTAAATTAGAAACATCTTATATTTTTAGGATTTTTTTATGAAAAAATTAGATTTAAAGACCCAAAATTAAAAAAATTTACTTTAAAAGATCTATTGCTACTAAATTTAAAGAGTTTTACTTAAAGTAAGTAGTAATTTATTTTAAAACAATGATAATTTTTTTAAACTTTGAATCTCAATTATAATTCTTCTTCTTTTTTTTTTTTTTGAATGTACGAAATATAGATATTTTAAACATTTCTTAACATCCAAGATACTAAAACAAAGATGATGGCATTACCAAATGACTCTTAAATTCAAAAAATTGTAAAATCACTTACATACTTGTTTATTGAAACAAATTTTGAGGATTATACTAATTAGTGTTATTGTTGATGGTGCAGCTTATTTCGAACGACAAGTTCGTCAGTATTTTTCACAGAGTGTTAGCAAGGCAAATAGGTCCAAGGATTTCCATAGCTAGCTTCTTTATAAATTCTGATGACACAATTAAGGGTACACCAAAAGTCTATGGTCCAATTAAGGAATTGCTATACAAAGAAAACAAACCAATTTATAAGGGCACAACTATAAAAGAATTTTTGGCACATTATTTCTCAAAAGGCCTCGATGGGGACTCTTCCTTGCAACCCTTCAGGCTATGAATCAATTATGGAGAATAAGATAGATGCACTCTCGATTCTCATATCGTGTGGATTGTACTCTATCATAATTAACTTCTATCTTTGTTTGTAATTTTCCATTTCTATAATATTTTTCATGAAAGAGTATCATGTTCAAAAGATAGAAGCATATTCTCTACTTTAGTTGACCTTGAATTTCATGTTTTCAAGAGGAAATAATAAAAAAGGTCCAACTAATCAATTTCTAGCACAATAAAACTAATTATTTCCACCCAAGTTACTGTTGGTGGTGTTGACCTTAGTCATCATGGAGAATTTACATATATGCCACTAAGATGTCGATCATCATGGAGAATTTAAACATGTATAATAATTTATTTGTCCAATTCTCTGAAAGTTGAAAACGACTTGGTAGCTATCGGCTATGCTTTGCTTTTGAATAAACGTAATATTCAATTCATTTTTGCCATTCTAAAACAACTTGATGCCACCAATGCACTGCCCACCTCTATTATCAATGCAATCATCCATACAAATTGTTAATGCACAAAGTCTTTTGATCTATTATAATATCCTAATCTTCTTCACTATCACAGCTGGAAAGAGATGGAAATTAAGTCAACATCTTTTCAGAAACAAAAAAAAAATAATGATGTTTCAAACATAAGGAATGTAATAAATCTTGAGTATCAAAGTCTTTTCTTGATCATTTCTGGGCTGCTTCCCATCAAAAATAGAAAGCAAACCATGTTTTAGGACGAACTGAGGCTTGCCTCTCCTTAGCTTGGTTGGTTCACTTGAAAACAATAAAAGTAAGACATGGACACACCCAAGGCTTTGATGATCATAGCTGAAACTGCAGTCTATAAAGGTATCAGATTCAGCTCTCGTTCACTTCATGCTTTCCAACCTGTTGTGGTTGACAAGTAGTTAATCCTAAACATTTAATTTATTCATCCATCTCCTTCTCATAATTTCTTGATGCTATTGTTTGACTACTTTGTCCTAACCCATTATTCATTCATGATTTGTTTCTAGTTTTAAGGATGATGCTGTTCCAATTTCAATGGATTTTTCTTCTTCTTCTTCTTTTGATATTACTGACACTCCTCCTATAACCAAGTATGAAGTCTTCCTTAGCTTTAGAGGGGAGGACACCCATGATAGTTTCACCAATCATCTTTATGAAGCGTTGTGCAGGGCAAAAATTCAAACTTACATTGATGACAACCTTGACAAAGGGAAAGAAATCTCACTAGTTCTTCTAAGAACAATAGAAGGATCAAAGATTTGTGTGATCATTTTTTCAAAAGATTATGCTTCTTCACATGGTGCTTGGATGAGCTCATCAAAATATTGGAATGCAAGCAGAAATATGGAAGGGTTGTGATACCAATTTTCTACAATGTAGATCCATCAACTATATGAAAACAGAGTGGAACTTATGGAGATGCATTCACCAAACATGGGCAGAGATTTAAGAACAACAAGCACAAAGTGCATAGATGGAAGGATGCCTTAACTCAAGCAACCAACGTCTCTGGGTGGGATTCCATGAAATTGAGGCAATTATTCTATTCATTCTTTTACTACATTTTATTATATACTCTCATATATAATTGCATTTTTTTAATGTAGCATATACAAACTAAATTACAACTTTTTAATATTCTTGCCAATTTATTTCATGATACTATTTATCGAACTTTGCTAGTTGTTTTTATTTTAATTCTCCACCATTTACTCTTTCTTACTTTTTTTTAAATAAATATTTGCTAGGCCTGAATCAAGACTTATTGCAAAAGTTGTCAAAGATCTTTTAAAGAAATTAAATCATATATCATCATGTCATTTCGAAGGAGTGGTTGGCATTCATCCTCATATTAAGAACATTGAAGCATTATCATTTTTGGAATCACCAGATGTTTGCACAGTGGGAATATGGGGCATGGGTGGTATAGGTAAAACCACACTTGCTCAAGTTGTATCTCATAAGCTAAATGCACAATTCGAATTATGCTACTTTATAGCAAATGTACGAGATCAAATAGCAAGAATTGGATCGAACAAGCTAAAAGATAAATGTCTTCAAGAACTCTTAAATGACCAAGATTTTGGCACCTACAGCATCAACTCCACTTGTGTGAAGAACAGGCTTCAACGTAAAAAGATTCTTCTTATTCTTGATGACATGGACAATTCTATTCAAGTTGAAGATTTGATTAAAGTGTGTGATTGGTTTGGGTAAGGAAGTAGAATCATTATTACATCAAGAGATATACAAGTGCTTAAAAATGCTGGAGCTTATATGACATATCATGTTTAAGAAATGAATTTCCATGATACCCTTGAACTCTTCAATTCAAAATCCTTCAAGCAACATGAGCCAACTAAAAATTTTGTAGAGTTATCAAAACAAGGGGTGAAATATTGTCATGGTGTTCCATTAGCTCTTAAAGTTTTAGGCTCCTTTCTTTATGGTAGGAAAATATAAGCATGGGAAAGTGCTTTGCAAAAGTTCAAAAAGGCTCCAAACTTGGAGATTTTTGAAGTGTTAAAATTAAGTATTGATGGACTTGATGACGAACAAAAGGATATGTTTATTGATTTGGCATGCTTCTTTAGGGGAAGGAACAAGCCATATGTGGGAGAGATACAAAACTATTATGATTTGTCTGCATTTATTAATATACATGTTCTCTTTGAGAGGTCCCTCATTTCAGTTGATGAATATGGACAAATTGTAATGCATGATTTGGTTGAGGCAATGGGTCAAGAAGTTTCTCATCAACAATCCATTAATGAACTTGGAAAACCAATTCGACTATGGCAGCACAAGGACATTTAGCATATTTTGAAGAACAAAACGATAATTGTCAATTTTTCTTTTATTCTCTTTATTTTATCCTCTCAAAATTTGACTTGCACCTGTGATATATACTTTCAAAACTAGTATTTATTATTTGTAGGCAAGTTTTAATGATATGCATGAAGCCATTTGTTTTTCCATTTTGCCTATTTGCCTTTTTGCTGGTATGAGATTATTAATATGGATTTGAGGCACTGTTCCCTAAGTGATCAAGTTTAACTAACCAAAAAAAGTAGTGAAAAGATGTAAATTATTAAAAATTATTGAAATATAAATTGTTGCAACTGAGATAAGCGACCAAAATAAATCCTCCTAAATGAAAGGGAGAGAAGTGTAATCGAAGTAATATATTTTAGCTAAGTTACATTTTTAGTTAAAGGATTAAAGCTTAGCAATTTGTTTAGTAATAACCATCTTTATTTGCTAAGCAATTACTTTCTTTTTTGTGGTTGCTAAGGGACTGAAAGAATCCGAAGCATGTCTCTTGACATATGTGAGACAAAGAAGATTGAATTAACTGCTACTACCTTTGAGAAGATGCATAACATGAGATTCCTTGATTTTTTTTAAATCTGATTATAGAGAGCATTCAAAAGTGTATATTTCTGAAAGTATTAAGTGTCTTCCTGAGGAATTAAAGAGTTTCTATTGGGATGGATACCCTTTATCATCTGTACCACTAAGATTTTGTGCAGAGAATCTCGTTCGCCTTTCAATGCCTGATAGTAATCTCGAACAACTTTGGGATGGGGATCAAGTATGTATTCCTAAATGCTTTGGTATTTTTTGTGTCATTCCTCTTTACTCTTAAATCCAAATTCACATTTTTTTTGGTCTTTCTATTACAGCACTTCCCAAATTTAAAAACTATTGATGTAGGTGGCTCTAAGCACCTTGTTACACTCCCAGATCTCTCCCAGACACCAAGTATTCAATATATATATCTTGATGATTGTGTAAATTTGGTACAAGTTCATTCTTCAGATTCATTGGTCAATCTTCGTTCTTTATACATGATTGGTTGCTTCAAGCTAAGGTGTATAAATCTTGGTAGCAACATTCATCCAACAAGTTCAAAGTTACTGTTTGTCAACAATTACTTCAAAAGTTCAAAGTTATTGTTTGTCAACAATTACTTCATTCCTCTGTTCTTGTCACTCGTAGAAGTGAGCTTTAGGGTCTTAATATCTGAAGACAACAACATTTGTGGGTTTCAGTTTAAAGCAATAAGGGTACCATTCAAAGACATCTACGGTATTGATAGTGAAGAGTTAAAATGTTTGGCCTCATCACTTCCATTTGTTCACAAAGTTTGTTGGTTAGATTTTCCATCATCAGTTGAGATTGGGAGACAACATTTTTAGCATGTTTGGAAACGCGGTTTGTGCTCTTAAAACCACGTTTGATACGAAGCAAGACAATGAAGTATCTACACCAACGTGAATTTCTACCGCATTTCCAAACTAGCACTTTGAGACATATGTCCACTGTTATGAATATCCTCCAACGTGCGTGGGAATACATGCATTTGAGATGACATTATCAAATATCTTTGAGGAAGGAAGAGCTTTAACGCATCCAAGCATGAAAGGAACAGCAAACGTCTTTTGTTTGGAAGAATGGATGGGCCCATAGAACTTGACAGTTGACTGTGATGGGCATTATGGGTATAATGGATTATCAAAAATCTCTAACATCACTCGCTGGTCTTTATTGACACGTTTGTCCCTTCAAAAAAGTGAAAAGGTTAGATCTTGCCTCTCAAGTTATAAATCTCTTCAATCCAAGTAAGAGGTCACACTCTCACTCAATTCAGAGTGGCCTACCTCGAATTTATCCACCTCTTATGCTCTAGATCTGAATGTTGTAAAGCATAACGTCTTTGGTGACCTTCAAATTCATGTTGATCCCAACAAGATTTTGCTTTTTATTCCGTATTGAAAAACAGTAGAGGGTAGGTTGGTGATGATGCTGGTTGTGGATTTGAGGAATCAAAGAAAAACAGTAGAAGGTCGTGCCTGCTGAAGAATAAGAAGACAGTGATCATGATGTCCGGCAGCATTACTTTGTAATAGAAAATCTCAAGATTACTTATATAGTAATGTGATTTGATAGTCGAAGGTCATCTCATTGGTCATAGTAGCTATGCAAAAGCTGAGGAAGTCACAGAGCAAGGCCTTTGCCTATTGCCTATTTTATGTTAGAAGCAAAACGAATGTTCCAATAATTTAGAAGCTAATTCAAATTTCTTAACGTTCCCATATTTGTTACATGTTTACTTACATCTGCTTGGTCATTTATGCATTTCAATTGAAGACTGTCAATCCGAACCCTTTTATATTCTTGATGAAATGTATTCCAACGACATTGTGCTTGAATATTCGAAGGAAAAGAAAAGGGTTGCATTTGGAGTGTGTAATCTAGAATTCTTTAAAATTTAAACTACAAAAAATTTAAAGAATTGGTATTAGAAGAAACAGACCAATCTGTAAGGGTAGTACCATAAAAATATTTGTATAGGAGAACCTCCATTTGAGAGTCTTACAGAATCAATAGACAGAGCCTTCGAGAAGAATTTCCAAACTAAGGTGGTTTCAGCATAAGCTGCAATTCTAATGATAAATTTGACAAAATTGAAGGCCAGCTTATTACCGATGAAAGAAAATCCCTTACGAGGAAAAACACACACAGAAAAGAAGCATGTAATAACCTAGCAATTTGGAAATTTGAAATAAAAGGAGAAATTAAAAAAAAATAAAGAAATAAGAAAATAAATGCAGAAATAAATAATAATTGAATTAAGAGAATTGTAATAACTCAATAAAATGAGATTTTGAAATAATAAGAATTTATCTAACATCAGTAATAATAATTTAAACAAATAATAAATTGAACTTAAAAAAGTTAAGAAGATTAATTAAACAATTCACAACAGCCTAAAAATAAATTTGAGAGGAATTTGTCAAATAAAATAATTAGTATAAAAAAACTTAATTGAGTTCAAATTTAATATTTTTTAAATATCTTTCTTTAATTTTCTTTTTTTAAAAGCCTATTTCCTTATGTTTTTACACTTTTTCAATATATATATATATATATATATATCTTCCGGATTCTTAGGTGCTGCCACGTGAGTCTTCTAATTTTTTTTTCACAGTAATCAGTAGTCACACTTATCCCACACAGTGTCAACACTATTCCATTAACTTGCAGGACCTCCTTCTTTTCAGTTTCAATTATCTTTATATTTTCATTGCATTTCTTTAGGCATCAGATTACTACAGGCCACATGTTTCCTTTTCTTTCCCTTGTTTCTTTCTTTTTTTTATTCCCATTATATGTCCAACCTTCTTGAAGCTTTGGTTTCATTCCTCCCCAGTCCGTCTTGCACTTGGGAGCCCGTCAATTGTGGGATCTAGTGTGGTGCAAATCAAATTTAGATAATTTAAATCTTTTTTTTATTTTTTTATTTTATATATTTTTTTGAAGAAGCACGATGTCAGATAAAAATAATCTTTTAAGTACAAACATAAAAAAAAATGATGATTGACGATTAACAAAAAATTAGATTCAAGCCAATCAGATCGGGACAGCCAACAATCCTCACTAGATCTTCCCAATTGAGAGGATGTGGATAGGTCCATCTTGTCTTACTGAAAGTGAAGAAGAGATTCACACTATTTCTTCTTTCCTCCCCATCTCAGTAGCTGTTTTCCTTGTCTCCTTCAGTTTGAAGCGATTCCTTGGGCACAGTTGATTTGTTTGGTATGAACTCCCCTGTTTTCTTAAATTTCATTTTTTTTTTTTTGTTTTAAGTTGCTCATTCGGTCCAAAATCTTTAGCTGCTCTCACCTAGATTTCTACTGTTGTTTTGCTGCTAAAGCTGCACCCTTTGGGTTGGATCAATACCCTTTTTCGTCCAAGCCACATTTTCCTTGGGTAGGGTAGGTTTCTCTTTCATTTTCCTCTCTTTCTTTCTTTGCATAGCTATTACATTTGCACTGGAACGTCCAGCAACTCAAGCTTTTTTTTTTTTTAATCATACCTGTGATTTTTAAGCTCAGCTCACTTGTGGTTCAACTTCCACTACTCCTTCTTACTCTAATTATATACTATATATGTGTTAAAAAGTTTAATTTTATATATATATGAACTTATAATATACTATCAAAAAATGCCATGAATTAACAAAAGCAAATGGCACCAGTTTGATAAGCTAAGTGGGCGCGAAGCATAAAATTGCAAAAGCTCATTTTTATAAATGCATAACTTCTGTGCTTCTCTTTCATTTATCTATTCATGTTCATTCTTTCCTAGTTTTGTGTGCTTCACCTCTCTCACTCATTCATATGTGTTCAACTCTCTCAAGCTCTCTCATTCGTCTTTCTAAAGCTCATTTGGTCTATTTTTGAGGTTTTGTTTTTCAAATTTTCTCTTTTCTTTTTTGTTGTATATGTTTCTTCTTCTTTCCTTTGCAATCTTATTTTATTTTTCTTTTCTTATTATCATTTTGTTTACTTGTTTACAGAGGATAGATATAGGTGATCTTTTTTCTTATTATTATTTTGTTTACTTGTGTGAACATTTATTTGAGGTGTTGATTTGATTTATAATCTTAATTTATAATATGCGTTGATTAATATATAATTTGGATAACAAAGAAAAAAAATGAAGCAAGAAAATGAAAGAAGACTGAAGAGAGAAAATATAGAAAAAAAAAATAAACTCAGATAAAATAAAGAATTAATGTCATGATGAAATTTTAAAATAGCAAAAATAATAATAATAAAATGTAATAATAATATATAGTTTGAAAAGTTGAATGAAAATAAAGGTATTTTTTTACAAATTGAGATAAATATAAAAAAATTTATTTTTAATTATATACAAACGAGAATATAAAATCTATAAATATTATTAATTATTTACAAATACATGAATAATTAGTATATTGATAACAAATTATTTCATTTTAAAAAATATTTATATTTATAACAAAAAATTAAACAAAATCCCAAAAAAGAGAGAGAGAGATAACATCTGGCTGAACTTTGCATCCGACCATTGTTGGGTAAAAAAGATTTTTGCTTGAACATTTCAATCGGAAAGACTAAATTTTTTTGATGAAGTTATAATTATAATTTTTAGTAAATAAATTAAAATTAATTAATTCTTTATTTTGATTATTTAAAATTTTAATTATTATTTATATAACTAAAATAATTATCAGCAATTTTTTATTAATATTATCTACTAATTAATTTTTATTATTGAAATTTCTGTTAAAATTATAGTGTATTAATACATATTAAATAAAATTATTTTTCAATGTAAATTAAAAGGCTGCTGCAAGTACATGATGTGACACAAGTCATAAAGATGTTGCAAAATTACTCTGCCACACTATTTAGCTATTGAAATCTAGTTGGTGGTAAAATGCTGACTAAGAAAAAACCAATTGTTTGTCTGAATGAATTTTTAGTCAAAAATAATATATTTTCAATTGAATTAGCCATGTTTTCAATTGAAAGTTCAGATATTATTTTTAGTTTTTGTTATAGTGTTCAAACTTTCGTGCTTTCATTATAAGTTATTAGGGACCTATTGATAAGATTTAAAATTTTTGTAGGGTCTTGCATGCTATATGAAGAAAATAAATTAATATATAAGGTCATAACTATAAAAAAAAAAAGAATTTTGACACACTATTTTTCAAAGGACCTTTGTCATGTCCCAAAATAGAGATGTAATTAGTACAAAATACGAGATAACCTTACATGTGTAAACTTATCCACACAAACAAATTCTTAGTCATGAATTAAATTTTCTCAATTCAAACAATATCATATTCATAAGTTTATGGTCAAATTCAATTCTCAACATTTTGTAGAAATTCCAATAAAAAGTCCCCTATATATATATATATATATATATATATATATATATATATATAAGATCTACAAATAGTTAACACCGACAATTTATAATAAAGAGAGCTCCAATCATGATTTCCTATCAATAAAACATATTACAAGGATGGAGAATTATGTCTATACTTTGTGAAGCATATTCTAAAGTATAAATATACAAAGACAATAGACATATTTATATTGGACAAATCAATTATTGACTTTTTACTAACCATACTCCCAAGTTAAATTGAGGGACCATTGGACATAGTTCCACTATCTACAAAAAAAAAAAAAAGAGTTATAGTACTAAGTAAATAAAAAATAAAGCACAATAATTAAAAAAATGAGCAAGTACAAAATTTTTTTGAATGAATATAAGTTTTTGACATGGTATTAATTATTAAAAAATTTTAATATAAAAAAACATAAAATAATTTTTATAAAAATTCAAATTTATAAATATTTAAATAATAAAAAGTTAAAAGATTTGAATTAATGAAAAATTGGTTCATTATGTTACTAATAAAATAAAATACAAGGAATATACAAACATATAATTAATAAAAGATAATTATAAAAAACAATTAAAATAAGTAAAAGAAATAAAAATTAAATTCAAACATTTAAACGTTTAATGGTAAATTAAAAATAATTTAATAAAAATACTTTATTAAAAAGATCCGTATAGAATTCTAAATTTAACACATATACTCTTTTTTATATATAAATTTAACACATACTAACATGAACACATAATGCACAAAGATAAATAACTACAAATTTAATTTCAAAGTTCTGTATACAAGGATCACAGGCAAGGCAATTATTCTTATCCTTACTTACCACCATATGTACATCTCTTAAATATTGAAAGAACATTTAACTGAATAGCTGTCAAGTACTTAATTACAGTAACCATCTAATGATATTTAGGATACACTATGAGTTAACAATAGGATTGTTGTTAGCAATTAACATTTTGTATTATCCTACCTTTTTGTGTATCATATAATACATATAATTTATATTAAAAAATATTTTAAAGCAAGTAGTCCAAAAAGTAAATTTCACTATCAATAGTGTGGTATTTCAAAGTCAAATATTTAAATAATATTGTAAAAGCATACTAGGGCAAATCTCTCATTGTGTGAATTCTTGAACATAACATTTTGAGTCTACATATTATTTCATAATCATTTATTTTGATAACATAATATACATTACATATCAAAGATTAGAATATTTAATATCACTAATATACACACATAGAAACACTATCTAAAATATTCATCACAACATACACGTAGAATGCAAATAAGAAATAAAGAAAATATAAACAAAAAAATTAAAATATATCATGTTTTATAATCTACTCATTATAATTGCTTAATAATGACATCTTTTTTGACACTCAGCCGTTGTCAAACACTCTTTGTAAGGAAAAATCTAAACATACACTCCTAGAAACACATGATTATATCAATCCATTAGATTCCAAGAGTCAAATTGACTTGTCCTATATTATGTTATAGTCCTACTCTATCTACAATTTAGTTCACTATATCTTTAGGTAAATTATTCTAATTCATGTCCTATTCAACTGAAGTTTTACCTAATTAACATTTAATTTAGCGTTTGTGCTGATTTGATACTAGATTTATTTTAGTTTCTTGTTCATATTAATTCAGCACGTCACAAGATACATTAGCTCTTACCTGCCGAGATTATAGTTGAAGGCCATGTTAATCAAGTACCATACTTGAACACTTGAACAGAGGCTTCCTACAATTCACACAATTTCTATGCTTCCGCTACAGTCAAACTGGGTTCATGAAGGAAAGAATAAAAGTTTTCCGAGAGCTCTAAGTTGGGTAAGCAATAAATAGAAGAAAATTAATTTACCAAGGTTAAAAAAAAAAAAAGGATTGCAAAGATTCCTAATTACTCCCATTACATATATGCCCACACACCAAAGACGCTACAGCATGGCAAAAAGGGAACTCTCAGGTTTGAGGCATTAGCTGTGGAATGAAGTTGGGAAGGCTGAAGGGCTCCGCAACCCATGACTTGGAGCAGTGCTGCTAGAAATTAGGGAAGACCCATTTTGTTTGCAACACCAGCTGGAAATAGTGAAGAACATGGGAAGAGTAGCTAAAATTTCCCAGCAAAATGGAGCTGAAGATCAGCTCATTGAGCTGCCACTATCCAAAGAAACAAAAGCTCAGACCGAGAAGGGCAAGTTGGATGCAAGGGCAGGTTGCACGGGGGCGGATTGCAAGCTCGAAATATAGGGAAAGACACGCCTACGCTTCTGATTCAGCTTGGGAAAATGCAGCTGAACGTCAGAGTAAGGGAGCCAATCAAACGGAAAGCACAGCAATGGAAAGAGAAAAACCCAAGGCTTTACTACTACAACGGAAATGCTAAGGAGGAGGGAGCTGAACGAGTGAAGAGGAAAGGAAGCTATTCGAAGAATTGAAGTTATCGGGAGTTGGCTGGCCTCAACCAATACACAGCTGAAAGAAATGGGATTCAGAAGCTTCGGGGAAAAGGGATATTTATTTGCACTTCTTGCACGTGCAATACGAATAACGGTTAAGAATAAGGATAGGAATTAGGAATACAGAGAATAATGAAAAATGAAAAGAAGAAAGAGATAAAGAAAAGGAAAAAAATTAATGGAGAAATAAGTAGGAATTTCTTGTAAGATACCTGGAAAAAATATTTTATTTCATTTCATTTTTTATTTTTATTATTTTAAAAATTATTTAACTAATCCTTTTACTATTTCTTCATATTTAATCTATTAATTATTTGATTATTGGTTAATTATATTTTCAATTGTTTTCCTATTATTTCAATTTTCCAATTTTTATTGGATTATTACAGCCTTGATGGGGACTCTTCTTTTGCAGAATGAGATAGATAGGTGCACACTTTAATTCTCGTGCTGTGTAGTTTGTACTCACTCTATCATAATTAATTTCTGCCTTTATTTGTATTTTTCCATTCATACAATATTTTTTCATAAAAGAGCTTCATGTTCAAGAGATAGAAGTTTTTTCTCTACTTTGGTTGACGTTGAATCTCGTATTTCCAAAAAGAAATTTATATTCTTTTATGTATGGTTTTATTTTGATGTTAAAGTTCTACCTTCATTAGCAAAGAAACATACCCGTAAAGTATGATGCACTTCTAAGGATGAGATGTATGCGAGTCTTACTTTAAAACTACTCATTTCCTCTTTACTGATGGTGTTCCTTGGAACTCTGCCACTAAGATGTTTGGTCCAATAAAAGTGGGAAGCATCATTCGAACATTGCATAACCTTCCCGTCAAAAAGACTCCATTATAGTTTGGGGAACTACTTTCCCATCGTGTTCCGCTGGACAAAGTATTCTCTTCAATCAGAAGCCTGCCCATATAGCATCTTCACATTACTGATCAGAACGAACCTTTATAGCATCTGCTTAGCTTCAGGATAAAAGCTGTGCTTCACAGGATGAGATGCTGAAAGTTTAAAGCAACTTGGTGGCTCCTTCCTCTAAATTTAATTGAAGGTACGTCTTCAAGGTATATTTTATTCAATATCAAACCTGCCCAACTAGCTGGTGTAGTACTCTGTCTGACCGTAGCCGTATAGCATCTTAGCTTGGTTTGCTGAAAGCAATAAAATAAACACATGAATGCACCCAATGCTTTAATGATCGTAGCAGCAGTTGCGGCCTATAAAGGTATTAGATTCAGCTCTGTTCACTCCATGACTTCTACCCAGTTACGGTTGACAGGTAACTTTTCCCTCTGCATATATAGCTAATCCTTAACAGTTAATCTGTTCATCCTTCTCCTTCTCATATTTTTTTGCTACTATTGTTTGATTATTTTAGCCCCAATATTCATTGATGATTTGTTTCTAGTTCTAAGGATGACGCTGTTCCCATTTTAATGGATTATTTTTCTTCATCTTTTGATATTACTGATGCTCCTCCTCCTGCAACCAAGCATGATGTCTTCCTTAGCTTCAGAGGAGAGGATACCCGTGACAGTTTCATCAGTCATCTTTTATGAAGTATTAACAACCTTGACAAAGATTCAAACTTACATCGATAACAACCTTGACAAAGGAGAAAAAATCTCACCAGTTATTAGAGAACAATGGAGGAATCGAATATTTGTTTGATCATTTTTTCAAGAGAGTTTGCCTCTTTGACATGGTGCTTGGATGAGCTTGTCAAAATATTGGAATGCCAGCAGAAATATGGAAGGGCTGTGATACCAACTTTCTACAACGTAGATCCATCAAATATACGAAAACAGAACTCCCATTCTGTTTTGTGAAGAATAGGTTTCAACGCAGCAAGATTCTTCTTGTTCTTGATGATGTGGACAATATTATACGAGTTGAAGATTTAATTAAAATGTGTTTAAGAATGCTGGAGCCTAGGTGATATATCATGTTCAAGAAATGAATTTCCATAATACCTTTCAACTCATCAATTTAAAAGCCTTCAAGCAACAACATGAACTTACTAAAAGTTTTTGTATATTATCGAGTGGACTTAATCATGGATTAAATTCATTTAAAAATGGGCTGAGGATATAAAGAAATTTGGACCCAAGCTTGGCCCAATATTATTCACACATTATAGGTTCGAGTCCAGTCCAACTTGTATTTTTAAAAAATTATTTTGTATTTTGTTTAATTTTTTTTATTTTAAATATTAGATATCTTTACTTTGTTGCTTATTAAGCTCACTTTTTTTTTATTTTAAATACCAAATAACCCAAAAAAGATATTGTAGGAAATTTAAATCATTTAGAGCACACAAGACAACAAAATCTTTTAAGATGATAGTTTTTCTAATAATAATATTAATTAATAATTTATTTTGTTTGAATTATAATTTCTTTTTAATAATATATTATGTAACAAGTAAAAGTAAAAAAATATAACAATCATATGTTATATAATTCTTTTTTATTTATAGCTATAGTTATAAATGATTTTTCTAATAATATTATTTATCAATAAGATATAAAAAAATAATTATAAAATGAGTTGGGCTCAAGGTAAAGTAGGAGTTTTAAAAAAAACTCAAGTTTAACCCATTTTATATTGAACATTTTTAAAATGGACTCATTTTTTATCAAACTTTCTTTTATTGATTTATTTTTTTAAGGTCGAGTGAACTTTTTAGCCCATGATCAAATCTATTGTCAAGGTGTTCTATTAGCTCTTAAAGTTTTGGACTCCTTTTTATATTAGGAAAAAAGAAGCATGGGAAAGTGGTTTTGAAAAGTTCAAAAAGGCTCCAAACTTGAAAATTTTTTATGTGTTAAAATTAAGTTTTAATGGACTTGATGAAGAACAAAAGACTACATTTTTTGACATGGCATGCTTCTTTAAGGGAGCAAAGAAGTCATATATGGGACAAATACAAGACTATTATAATTTGTCTAGCAATATTGAGATAGATGTTCTCATTGATAGGTCCTTCATTTTAGTTAATGAATATGGAGAAATTGTAATGCATGATTTAGTTAAGGCAATATTGGGTCAAGAAGTTAATCGTTAACAATCCATTGATGAAGTTGGAAAACCAATTCAACTAGGACAATACGAAGATATTTATTGTATTTTGAAGAACAAAATGGTAATTGTCAACTTTATTTTTATTCCCTTTAACCTCTCAAATTTTGACCTACACTTGTGATATATACTTACAAAACTAGTCTTCATATTCATAGGGAAGTTTTAATGATATGCATGAAGTCATTTGTTTTTTCATTTTGTCCTTTGTTGGTTTGAGATTATTAATATGGATTTAAGGCATTGTTCCTTAAGTGGTGAAGTTTAACTAATCAAAAAAATTGTGAAAAGTTAAAAACTATTAAAAATTAGTGAAACATAAATTGTTGCAAATGAGATGAGCTACCAAAATAAACTCTTTTAAATAAAAGGAAGGGAACTATAATTAAGGCAATATAATTATTTTTAGCTAGAGGATTGATGGTTGGCAATTTGTTTGGTAATAATAATCTTCATTTGCTAAGCAATTACTTGTTAGCCTAAGGTTATATATTTGAGCCCATAATTTTAATAATAACAAAAGGCCAAAATTTATTCATACAAAGGCTTATCTTGGGTTAGCCCATTTTCAACTCTTTGTATTATTTAAAAACAAAAATATTAATGTATATATGATAAAACTTTTGTCTTTCTCAATCACACAAAACAAAAATATGGTATAATTATTTCATTTTTTCTATCTATCTCTTTGTAGTTATTTCTCTTATAAAGAAAAGGTCATGATCTTTCACTAGTGCATATGAAGCAAGCATTTAATAGTAGTTATGAAGATTAAACAAAATGAGTTGCTTGGAAAGAACTCCTTGTGCTAACAATTGCCGCTAAAGATAAAGCTTTTGAATGTTGGAGATATAACCTTCTACTTCAACCAAGAAGTTATTGCTATCATCGTTTCATCTTTGACGACTAAAAGTTATTGAAACTTTATAAATACATGGAAATTTTAAATGCAGCTAATAAACTCAAAAATCAATTTTATACATCATGTAAAAGAGAGAAATTATTTCTCTAGAAAATATTCCTAGTTTTTAGAATATCAGCTTTCGAGAAAAATCCACTGAGTTTAGTAAAATTCCTATTTAGAGGGTTAATTGTTATTCTATATCACAAACTGTTACTTTCTAGTTGTGAGAGTGAGTTAAGGATGAGTTATAAAAAATTATGTTCAAGTTTAAAGTAAACTTATAAAACCTATAATAATAGTGAGTATGTGAAACTAATATCTTGTAATCTTTCAAATTGATTGAAGGAAAATCTCTTAAATTTTAAGGGGACTAGATGTAAACCTAGGTGGCTAAATTAAGATAAAATTGGTAGTGTATTTTTGTCTCTCTTTATCTCATTTTATTTATTGCTATTCTGCTTCCTCCACTTTAGAAAGATTCTCCATTTGCATAAATAAACTCATTCTATTTTCATATAGCTCACTCCACTCGTATATAGTTGTTTGCATCATCCATCTATATTAGCTTGCACCACCTATTTATTGTTTGCTCATTCTATTTACTGTTTACTAACTTCACTTTGTGTTTCCTCTTCTTTCATGTTTACAAAATTTTATATTATTTTGTTTTCTACATACCATACATATTCACCTCTCTGTAGGTGTAGTTATCATTACTTTCTTTTTTGTGGTTGCTTGGTGGCTAAAAGAATCCAAAGCATGCCTCTTGACATGTGTAAGACAAAAAAAATTAAGTTATTGCTTTAATGGCTCCTACCTTTGAAAAGATTCCTTGAGTTTTTTAAATATGATTCTAGAGAGCCTTTAAAAGTGTATATTTCTAAAAGTATTTAGTATTTGCCTAAGAAATTAAATATTTTACTTTGGAGTAAATACCTTCTACCATTTGTACCACAAAGATTTTGTGCAAAGAATCTTGTTCAACTTTTAATGCCTGATAGTAATGTCCAACGACTTTGGGATGGAGATCAAGTATATATTCCTAATTGTTGTGTTGTTCCTCTTTACTCTTAAATTCAAATTCACAAATTCTTTGGTTATCTAATTTATTTTTCTTCTTGTTGTTATAGAATTGCTGTAATTTGAAATTAATAGATGTAGCTGACTTTGAGCACCCAATTGGACTCCCAAACCTCTCCCAGGCACCAAATATTCAACATATATATTATGAAGATTGTGTAAATTTGGTTCAAGTTCATTCTTCAGATTTATTGGTTAATCTTCATTCTTTAACGTGCATTCTCTCTTCAAGCTAAGGTGTGTAAATGTTGTTAGTAGCAAGATTCATTTAACAAGTTCAAAGTTGTCATTTGTCAACAATTATTGCACTTAGAACTTATCATTCCTACAAGTAAGCATTAAGGTTTTCATCTCAAACTGGCAACATCTGTGGGTTTTAGTTTAAAGGAGTAATTGTACCTTTAAAAGACATCTATGATATTGACTATAAAAAGTTAAAATGTTTGGCTCATACTTCTAATTATATAATGTGCTTTTTGGATTACTTACTCTAAAAGATTTCTGAATATGAATGATATGCTATTATATGATATATACATATAAGGTGAAATTATGTAGAATGCTAGTTGTTAGAAGTAGTATTGTTAACATTCGATGCATCTTGGATATTGTCACATGGCACCTATGATTGAGTACTAGAGTAGTACTAAGTTGAATGCTTTATGATATTTCATAGGATAAGCAATTATGTTTGGGTATGTGTTACTTACCTTTTCAGGCTGTGTGCCCATATTAGCATATATATTAAAAGTCAAAGTTCTATACAGACCTTTTTAATGAAATATTTTTATTAAATTGTTTTTAGTATAACAATTATCTTTTTTTCAATGTTAAGCTTTTTAAATGCTTGAACCAAATTTTTATTTATTCTTCATGATTATCTCCTATTAATTTTTATTGTGATTAAAATATTAAATGACTACACACTTCTTGTATTTTATTGCATTAATAACGTAAGAAACAAGTTTTCCATTAATTATAATCTTTTGACCTTTTATATATACTAATTATTTCATATCTCTTTCTATTTAAAGATTTATAAATTTGAGTTTTTATAATAATTATTTCATTCCTTTCCATGTTTAAATTTATGTTATTAATTAATATGTCAAAACTTATTTTTATTAGAAAAGCTATATGCATGTTCATCCCTTTAACTATCATGCTTTGTTTTTTATTCAATAAATACCACTACTCATTTTATAATTTATTTTGTAGATAGGAAAATTGTGTCCAATACTCCTTCATGATAGTTCGAGAGAGTTGTTAATGAAGAGCCAATAGTTGGTTTGTTTAGTACTAGTGAACTTTTGTCTTTGTACATGTATGTTTGTATTCTAAAACTTGCTCCACAGACTATTGGCAAGATTCTCATCCTATTATTTATGATTTGAAGTTGTTTGATAGTTGAGAGTGAAACTCTCTTGTTGTATGTCCAAATGTAGGTAATATGGGTATTTTCAATTTCTAAAGAAACTTTACTAGACTTCCTATAATAAGCTTTTTTTATATATATATATAAATTATGTTATAAATTGTGAAACTATGATTCTGATCAAAATAAATAATCTTGTAAAAGTATGTTTTGATTAGAAAATGCTATATAAAGTTTGATCAACGTGGAATCAAATAAAAATTTGATTGTTTGTCAAGCTTATAAATACAAGATTATCTTGTATTCTATGCTCGTCCTATTCTAAATTTTGAAGTGGGACACAAAAGTCAAATAAGAAAATTTCAACTAAACATTTAATATAATACCAATTTTTTTACCAACTATACAAAACTTGTACTTTACCTTAGACAAGCATAAAGTTGCACAAAAGTTGCTAATGATAAAAGTTGCATTTAGGTTATTTACCACGATTTTACAAATAACAATGCTTTTAAAATCGAATCAGTTACTGGATCAATAAAGACATTAGTTTATCGTTCATTAGTTTGACCATAATTGAATCGTGGTCAAACAAGTGATAATTGAATATATATTTTTTATTTGATATGTTAAAATTTAATATAATAAATAATAACAAGCAAATATTAATAAATTTTAAAATATATTATGACTAATTATATATAAAAATAAATTAAATATGATATAATATTTAAATTTTAATTTATTTTTATATTAAAATATATCTATATAATTTTAATTATAAATTTAATTTTTATTTTTAATTTATTATATTGAAACTTTACAATTATAAATAAAGCAACAACGGTGGCTCAGTGGTAAAGGTATAGTTTAATAATTTAAGGTTTTATATTAAATATTGTACCTAATAAATAAAAGTATTTACTGGTTCAATGGTAAAGGTGGTGGCACTAATCAACTTGGAGGGATGCAATTTGAAACGCTAAGAAGACAATTTTATGGAATAATATATGAAAAGACTGTAGACCAGTTCAACTATAGGTTTAGAGTTAGTTTTCACCTAAATATTGATGGTTTAACCCAATTATTGACTAAATTTGACCAATTTTGAGACATTTTCGGATCAAACAGATAGTCGATTCATTCGTTTTATAGTTAAACTAGTCAGTCCAATCCAATTATAATAATATTGACAAATAAATTCTCAAATAGCACCTCATTGGACTATCAGATTGTCTTAAAATCTACAATTATTTTGATTTGAAGAACTTGTCTAGGATAATCAATTATTAGGAAAAATTACATTAAAAAACTTAAGATATTACAAAATTTACAATAAAGGATTTTAAAAATTGAAATTACTTTCAAAGAGCAAAATTACTATTAGATTTTAAAAAATTTATTATTAGAGTTTAAAAAAATTATTGCTATGCCTTAGAAGAGTTACAATTTAAGTAATTTTAGTAATAATTTTTTGAAAATTTAGTAGTAACCTTTTCAAACCTTAATAATAAGTGATAATAATTTTGGTCTTTGTGAGAAATTTTAATTTTTAAAACCTTTTATTATAAATTTTACAAAACTTAGATTCTTAAATATAATTTTTTCTAACCATTAAGGTCTTAATATCTCATGACGGAAACATCTATATGTTTCCGTTTGTAGACTCAGATGACATAGTTGAGGGTACACCAAAAATCTATAGTCAAATTAAGGAATTACTAAATGAAGATAGCAAACCAATTTATAAGGCACAACCGTAAAAGAATTTTTGAAACGATTTCTCAAGGGGCCTTGATGGGGACTCTTCCTTGAAGTCCTTCAGGTTATGAAGCACTTATAAAGAAAGGTGCATTCTTCATTCTCCTGCCGTGTGGTTTGTACTCTACGATAAGTAACTTCTGCCTTTACATGCAATTTACCATTTCTAAAATATTTTTCATAAAGAGCATCATGTTCAAGAGATAGAAGTATGTTCTCTACTTTAGTTGACGTTGAATCTCACTTCCAAAAAGAAATTTATATTCCTTTATATACGGTTTTATTTTGATATTTAGTTTCTACCTTCATTGGCAAAGAAACGTACCCGTAAACTAAAATGTGATGCACTTTTAAGGATGAGATGTATGCCAGTCTTATTTTAAAGAGAAAGAAATAAAAAAAAAAAAGTTGCAATTAAATTAATTCAAGCGCATTAAAACTAATTATTTTCACCCTATTTACTGACTGTGGACCTTGGAGCTTTGGTGTTGACCTGGGTCATCTGGGGGAATTTATACATAGGCCGCTTATGACCTGTTTGGTGTGAAGAGTGAAACAAAAATAAAAACGACATGACAAGCAGCCTCCACTATTGGTGTTGTAGCATTCCTCCAAAATGTTGGAAAGTCAAATTTTCTGTTCCTAGTCATTACTAAACAGCTACTTCCCGACATGGTAACCTTCCTAAATTGCGTTCTACTGCACAACGTGCTGTGCAGATCCTGACCTTTTATAAAGGGGTTAGATTTTTTTCAAATTTTTGTTATCTTTTATTTGAATTTGATGATGTTTACCAAATCCATCCGCCCCTAAATTGGTGTATGTTGTCGCAATTACCGTGAGGCGTTTCACTTTTCAAATGTAAGATTAGATAAGCATAAACGGGACATTGTAGATGGACTGGGTTCTCCTTCTTTAGTTATTTTCTATTTTATTGTCTGTGATTTTTTCAATTAACATTCCATATGGGGGAATTTGGTGTATGTTATTTTTAATATATTATTATTTTGTTAATTATCATTATACCATCTTATTTTTAAACTTAAAAAATATTTTGCTTAAATTTGTTAACTTGTATTTTTTTGTAAAATCAAGTAAATATTAAATTTATTTTAATAAAATTTATTTATTATATATAAGTTAGTTCTATATTATAAAATATTTGTTTTATGTTTTTATTCATGATAAAAAATTATACATAATATATGTTTATTATTTATATAATTATATTTTGTCATGCATATCTTTTGTAAGAGTAAAAAAAACTTATCTGTTTTTTAATAAGAATATTTTGACCTTTTATTATCACCTGTTTTTTTTTTACGCTTTATATCTTATTAAATATATAAAATAAAGACATTTTAAGGGTACTTGTTTACACACGAAAAAGACATGATTAAAAATAATTAAATTATATAATTTAAAATTTAAAATAGTTTATTTACTTTTTATATTTAGTAGAAAAATATAATTTTATCATTTTCTCCTCCTATCTTTATATATATATATATATATATTAATCTAAAGATATTTAATCATTTGTTATTATTTATTATTTATTTTATTATATTTTTATTCTATTAAACAGACACATAACAAATAAT
This sequence comes from Erythrophleum ivorense, assembly GCA_026724425.1. NCBI lineage: Eukaryota > Viridiplantae > Streptophyta > Magnoliopsida > Fabales > Fabaceae > Erythrophleum > Erythrophleum ivorense. The sequence goes on from JAIUCV010000009.1 coordinate 50,399,395, forward strand.
TAAATATAATTAATTTAATTATATTTTGTTTAACATTCTTTTTTTATTTTTATCGAAAAAAAATTTTATATACCAAACCATCCTTGGATATCGGACGCATCGATCATTTTGTATATAGTTAAATAAGCCCTGAGCATCCAAATCTTTTCCTGACCGTCTTCTAGCTGCTTCCTGTCAAAAAGAAAAAGCAACTGCAAAAAGATTCCATCACAGTTTTGGGAAGAACTTTCCCATCTAGCTCCACTGGACAAGTTATATTTTCTTCAATATTTATAGTTTGGATATCTCACAAGATCATCACATCACTGAGGACGAACCCATATAGCATCTCCTTAGCTTGGTTTGCTGAAACCAATAAAAGTAAGACATGGATGCACCCAAGGCTTCAATGATTGTAGCAGCAGTTGCGGCCTATAAAGTTATCAGATTAATCTCTCGTTCACTCCGCGGCTTCCATCCAATCACGGTTGACAGGTAAACATTTAATTTATTCATCCATCTCCTTCTCATAATTTCTTGCTACTATTGTTTGATTACTTTGTCCTAACCCATTATTCATTCATGATTTGTTTCTAGTTCTAAGGATGATGCTGTTCCAATTTCAATGGATTCTTCTTGTTCTTCATCTTTTGATATTACTGACGCTCCTGCTCCTGCAACCAAGTATGAAGTCTTTCTTAGCTTTAAAGGGGAGGATACCCGTGACAGTTTCACCAGTCATCTTTATGAAGCGTTGTGCAGGGCAAAAATTCAAACTTACATTGATGACAACCTTGACAAAGGAGAAGAAATCTCACCAGTTCTTCTGAGAACAATAGAAGAATCAAAGATTTGTGTGATCATTTTTTCAAAAGATTATGCTTCTTCAACATGGTGCTTGGATGAGCTCGTCAAAATATTGGAATGCAAGCAGAAATATGGAAGGGCTGTGATACCAATTTTCTACAATGTAGATCCATCAACTATACGAAAACAGAGTGGAACTTATGGAGATGCATTCATCAAGCATGAGCAGAGATTTAAGAACAACAAGCACAAAGTGCAGAGATGGAAGGATGCCTTGACTCAGGCAGCCAACCTCTCTGGGTGGGATTCCATGAAATTGAGGCAATCATTCTATTCATTCTTTTACTACATTTTATTATATACTCTTGTATATAATTGCATTATTTTAATGTAGCATATACAAAGTAAATTACAAATTTTTAATATTCTTGCCAATTTATTTCATGATACTATTTACCGAACTTTGCTAGTTGTTTTTATTTTAATTCTCCACCATTTACTCTTTCTCATTTTTTCCTTTTTTAAATATTTGCTAGGCCTGAATCAAGACTAATTGCAAAAGTTGTCAAAGATCTTTCAAAGAAATTAAATCACATATCATCATGTCATTTTGATGGACTAGTTGGCATTGATCCTCATGTTAAGAACATTGAAGCATTATTATTTTTGGAATCACCGGATGTTCACACAGTGGGAATATGGGGCATGGGTGGTATAGGTAAGACCACACTTGCTCAAGTTGTATTTCATAAGCTAAATGCACAATTCGAATCATGCTGCTTTGTAGCAAATGTACGAGAACAAATAGCAAGAATTGGATTGGACAAACTACAAGATAAATGTCTTCAAGAACTCTTAGATGACCAAGATTTTGGCACCTACAGCATCAACTCCACTTGTGTGAAGAACAGGCTTCAACGTAAAAAGATTTTTCTTGTTCTTGATGATGTGAACAATTCCATTCAAGTTGAAGATTTGATTAAAGTGTGTGATTGGTTTGGGTTAGGAAGTAGAATCATTGTTACATCAAGAGATATACAAGTGCTTAAGAATGCTGGAGCTTACGTGACATATCACGTTCAAGAAATGAATTTCCAAGATGCCCTTGAACTCTTCAGTTTAAAAGCCTTCAAGCAACATGAGCCAATAAAAAATTTTGTAGAGTTATCAGAACAAGGAGTGAAATATTGTCATGGTGTTCCATTAGCTCTTAAAGTTTTGGGCTCCTTTCTTTATGGAAGGAAAATAGAAGCATGGGAAAGTGCTTTGCAAAAGTTCAAAAAGGTTCCGTACTTGGAAATTTTTGAAGTGTTAAGATTAAGTTTCGATGGACTTGATGACGAACAAAAGAATATATTTCTTGACTTGGCATGCTTCTTTAGGGGAAGGAACAAACCTTATGTGGGACAGATACAAAATTATTATGATTTGTCTTCATTTATTGATATACATGTTCTCTTTGAGAGGTCCCTCATTTCAGTTGATGAACATGGACACATTGTAATGCATGATTTGGTTGAGGCAATAGGTCAAGAAATTGCTCGTCAACAATCCATTAATGAACTTGGAAAACCAATTCAACTGTGGGAACACAAGGATATTTATCATATTTTGAAGAACAAAATGGTAAGTGTCAACTTTTCTTTTATTCTCTTTATCCTCTCAGATTTTGACTTCCACCTGCGATATATATTTACAAAAGTAGTCTTTATATATTCATAGGCTAGTTGTAACGATCATGAACTCATTTGTTTTTCCGTTTTGCCTATTTGCCCTCTTTCTAGCGTGGAATTATTAATATGGATTTGAGGCACTGTTCCCTGAGAGATGAAGTTTAACTGATGAAAGAAGTAGTGAAAAGATGTAAATTATTAAAAATTAGTGAAATATAAATTGCTCCAACTGAGATGAGCGACCAAAATAAACCCTTCTAAATGAAAGGAAAGAAAGTGTAAGTGAAGTAATATATTTTAGCTGAGTTACATTTTTAGCTAAAGGATTGAAGGCTATCAATTTGTTTAGTAATAATCATCTTCATTTTGCTAAGCAATTATTTTCATTTTTGTGGTTGCTAGGGGGCTGAAAGAATCCGAAGCATGTCTCTTGACATGTGTAAGACAAAAAAGATTGAGTTAAGTGCTACTACCTTTGAAAAGATGAACAATATGAGATTCCTTGAATTCTTTATTTCTGATTCTAGAGAGTCTTCACAAGTGCATATTTCTGAAAATATTGAGTATCTTCCTGAGGAGCTAAAAATTTTTCATTGGGATGACTACCCATTACCATCTGTACCACTAAGATTTTGTGCAGAGAATCTTGTTGAACTTCGAATGTCTGATAGTAATCTCCAACAACTTTGGGATGGAGATCAGGTATGTATCCTTAACTGCTTTGGTATCTTTTGTGTTGTTCCTCTTTACTCTTAAATCCAAATTCACAAATTCTTTGGTTATCTGATTTATTTTTCTTCTTCTAATTATAGCACTTCCCAAATTTGAAATTAATCGATGTAAGTGGCTCTGAGCACCTCATTGGACTCCCAGATCTCTCCCAGGCACCAAATATTCAACGTATATATTGTGAAGATTGTGTAAATTTGGTTCAAGTTCATTCTTCAGATTTATTGGTCAATCTTCGTTCTTTACACCTGCGTTGTTGCTTCAAGCTAAGGTGTGTAAATATTGGTAGTAGCAAGATTCATCCAACAAGTTCAAAGTTGTTGTTTGTCAACAATTATTGCTTTTGTCGGATCCCGTCATTCATAGAAGTGAGCATTAAGGTCTTAATATCCCAAGACGGCAATATCTGTGGGTTTCAGTTTAAAGGAGTAATGGTAACATTCGACACCTCTGATATTGACCTTGAAGAGTTTGAATTTTTGGCCTCATCGCTTCCATTTGTTCGCAAAGTTTGTTGGTTAGATTTTCCATCATCAGTTGAGATTGGGAGACAACATTTTGAGACGCATGTAGACTATGGTAAAATTTCTCCAATATTTGACGCGCATACATTTGAGATGAAATTACCAGATATGTTTGAGGAAGCAAAAGAGCTAACACATCCAAGCATGAAAGGAACAACAACAAAAGGCGTTGTCTTGTGTTTGGAAGAACGGATGGGCCCTGAGAACTTAACAGTTGATTGTGAAGGGTATTATGGGTACAATGGGTTCTCAGAAATCTCTAACATTGGCCGCTGGTCTCTGTTGACACGTTTGTCCCTTCCAAAAAGTGAAAAGGTGAGTTCTTGCCTTTCAAAAGTGAAGTCTCTTCGATTAAAATATAAGTTCACACTTTCATTCAATTCAGAGTGGCCTACCTCAAATTTAACCTCCGCTTATGGTCCAGAAATGAGTATTACAAAGCATTTCTTTGGTGACCTTAGCTTTTGTGTTGGTTCCAACTGGATTTGGTTTGCTATTCCTTATTGAAAAGTATTACAGAGTAAGTTGGTGATGATATTTGAACATGTTGAAAGAAGAATGGAGTGCATGCTGAGGCTTAAATTTTTATTGGTGTTAATGAGAAAATCACAGAGGAAGGCCTTTGCCTGTCATGTATTTTATGTTACAAGCAAAACAACTGTTCCAATAATTTAGAGGCTGATTCAAATTTCTTGACATTCCCCTACTTTTGTTACATGCTTACATTACATTTGGTTGGTCATTTGTGCATTTTAATGGAAGAGTGTCAATCTGAACCTTTTTTCTGTACTTGACGAAATGTGTTCTAGCTAGGGACATTGTGATTGAACATTCAAAGAATATAAGGTTGTTTTGCATTTTCTAATTTAAAATTCTTTGAAATTAAATCACAACAATTCAAATTCCTTACATTTTAAACTCTATATGGGCACCCGTGTGCTATGCATGCGTACAATTAAATTCTGATGGCACAATTAATGGTACACCAAAGATTTATATGTGGTCCAATTAAAGAACTGGTGTCAGAAGAAAATAGACCAATCTGTAGGGGCACTACTATAAAAGCCTTTCTTTTTTATCTGGGCACATTATTACTCAAAGGGCCTGGATGGGAACTCAGGTTAAGAAACAATTACAGAGAATAAGATCGATCCTCTCTAGTTTCTCATGGAGCTAGTCGTGGTTTGCACAGCATCATAAATTCATTTAACAAATTCTGCCTTTAATTGGAATCTTCCATTTCTACGATATCTCACATAATAAGCATCATTTTCTGGACATAAAAGGGTATTTTTCACTTCAGTTCACATTGAATTTCATGTTTCTTAAAAAAAATAGAAAAAGAAAAGAAAATTCTGGTATCTATGTTTGAAATGGTGAAGTATGTTGTCAAAATTAATTTACATGACAGAGTCTATATATTTTCTTCAATGGTTGCAAGGTAAAGAGACTTTATATACAGGACCAAACTTTTTAAATTTTTTGTTTATAAAATATTTATTTTCTCTCATAAAAGATACTTAAATTATACAAGCTCTTGCAAACTTCCTGTGTGTTCAATTCTCATTCACAAAGAAAATCACAAAACGTTACTAACATTTGCTCAAGAAGAGGCAATGCTTTGTCTGTTTTGTAATCAATGTCAACAAAAATGAAGGTAAACAAATGTCTCAATGTACAGCACAAAGAAACAGGATGAGAAGCTAACGCGGTAAAAGAATTGGACGGTTAAAATAAAAGTTTGAAGGAAATGTAGAGTATCTCATGCTATAAGAGAAGGTATGCATGCGAGTCTTAGTTTGAAGAAGAGTGAAAAAAAAAAAAAACAAGGTGCAAATAATTCAATTCTAACGTAATAATTATATCCACCCAAGTTACTGTACGTGTCGGCGCACTTTGTGTTAACGTCATCGTGGAAAATAAGATCATGGTCGCCACATGAAGGACTTCAATAGACACAGACACAGACACACCTCCCCCAGCAAGAGGAACAATTCATAGATGAGGTTGGTACTTGACTTTGACAGTAACACGTTCTGGAAGTGAATACTTTCCTGCATTCAGAACGGAAAATTTGGAATGAATATATATGGTTTGGAAGCAGATTTCATGGGTACATGTTCTAAGTCATAATCTTGTCTAACATGAAATCTAAGAAGTAGGAATTTTCTTCCTTTGTTTGTTGGTAGATTTGATACAACTGATATATCATGGACTGGTCTTACAGGTTTTCCCTACAAAATACTTGGACGACCATTGACTGTAAATGAAGCAATTGATCATGATTTCTATGGTTTTTTATGCCCATTTTAGATATGTGTATAAAACACCAACTTATGCAGTACCCTCTAATAAAATCATCCACATTACTCAGAACGAACCCAGGTAGCATCTCGTTAGCTTGTGGTTTGTTGACTTGAGAAAGCAATAAAAGTAGGACATGGATGCACCCAAGGCTCTAATGATCGTAGAAGCAGTTGTAGCCTGTAGGGGTATTAGATTCATCTCTCGTTCACTCCATGCTTTCCATCCAGTGATACATGACAGGTAACTTTTCCTTCTAATCTCTAGTTAATGCTAAACATTTAATTTGTTCATCCTTCTCCTTCTCATAATTTCTTCTTACTATTGTTTGATTACTTTGTCCTAACCCATTATTCATTCATGATTTGTTTCTAGTTCTAAGGATGATGCTGTTCCAATATCAATGATTCTTCTTCTTCATCCTTTGATATTACTGATGCTCCTTCTCCTGTAACCAAGCATGATGTCTTCCTTAACTTGAGAGGGGAGGACACCCGTGACAGTTTCACCAGTTATCTTTATGACGCCTTGTGCAGAGCAAAGATTCAAACTTACATCGCTAACAACCTTGACAAAAGAGAACAAATCTCACCAGCTCTTCTAAAAACAACAGAGGAATCAAATATTAATGTGATCATTTTCAAAAGATTGTGCTTCTTCAACATGGTGCTTGGATAAGCTCGTCAAAATATTGGAATGCAAGCAAAAATACGGAAGGGTTGTGATACCAGTTTTCTACAACATCCATCCATCAAATATACGAAAGAAAAGTGGGAATTATAGAGATGCATTCATCAAACATGAGCAGAGATTCAAGAACAAGAAGCACAGAGTGCAGAAATGGAAGGATGCCTTGACTCAAGCAGCCAGCATCTCTCGGTGGGATTCCATGAAATTAGGGCAATCATTCTATTCATTCTTTTTTACTACATCCATGTGGTTTTTTGTTATATACTCTCATATATTATTGCATCAATAATTAATGTAGCGTATACAAACTAAATTACATATTTTTAACATTCTTGCCAATTTATTTCATTATATACCAAACTTTGTCAGCTGCTTTTGTTTTTGTGCTCTACCAATTACTTTTTCTCACTTTAGTTTTTTTAAAAAATATTTGCTAGGCCTGATTCAAGACTTATTGCCAAAATCGTCAAAGATGTTTTAAAGAAATTAAATCGTATATCCTCATCCCATTTTGAAGGACTGTTTGGCATTCATCCTCATATTAAGAACATTGAAGCATTATCATCCTTAGAATCACTGGATGTTCGCATGCTCAAGTTGTATTTCATAAGTTGAAAGCACAATTTGGATCTTTCTCCCTTGTTGAAAACATAAGACAGCAAATAGCAAGGATTGGATTACCCAAGCTACAAAATAAATGCCTTTCAGAAATCTTAGATGACCAAGACATTGATGCCTACGACATCAACTCTATTTGTGTGAAGAAATGGCTTCAATGCAAAATGATTCTTCTTGTTCTTGATGATGTAGACAATTTTATACGAGCTGAGGATTTGATTAAAGTGTGTCATTGGTTCTTTATGGTAGAGAAAAAGAAGCATGGGAAAATGTTTTTCAAAAATTCAAAAAGGCTCCAAACTTGGAAATTTTTTATGTGTTAATAAAGTTTTGATGGACTTGATGAAGAGTAAAAGAATATATTTCTTGACCTAGCATGCTTCTTTAGGGGAACAAAGAAGCCATATATGGGATAGATACAAGACTATTATGATTTGTCTACATATATTGAGATTGATGTTCTCATTGATAGGTCCTTCGTTTCAGTTGATGAACATGGAAAAATTGTAATGCATGATTTAGTTGAGGCAATGGGTCAACAATCCATTAATGAACTTGCAAAACCAATTCGACTACAGCAGCATGAGATATTTATCATGTTTTGAAGAACAAAATGGTATTTGTCAATTTTATTTTCACTCTCTTTATCCTCTCAAAATTTGACTAGCACCTATGTATACACAAAACTAGCCTTCTTATTCATACACAAGTTTTAATGATATGCATAAAGTCATTTGTTTCTCCATTTTGCCCTTTTGTCGGCTTGAGATTATTAACATGGATTTGAGGCACTAAGATGAGTAACCAGAATAAACCATTCTAAATAGAAGGAAGAAAAGTGTAATTGAAGTAATATATTTTAGCCGAGTTACATTTTAGCTAAATGATTAACAGCTAACAATTTGTTTAGTAATAATCGTCTTCATTTGCTAAGTAATTACTGTTTTTATGTGGTTGCAAGGGAGCTAAAAGAATCCGAAGCATGTCTCTTGACATGTGTAGGATTAAAAAGATCAATTTGAATCCTGCCACCTTTGAAAAGATGTACAATGTGAGATACCTTGATTTCTTTAACTCTTGATTCTAGAGAGCCTTCAAAAGTATATATTTTTGAAAGTATTGAGTATCATTCTGAGGAGTTAAAAATTTTCCTTTGGGATGGATCCTTTCTACCGTACGTACCACTAAGATTTTGTGTAGAGAATCTCATTGAATTTCAAATGCCTGATGGTAATCTCCATGAACTGTGGGATGAAGATCAGGTATGTATTTCAAATTGCTTTGGGATTTTTTTTTGTGTTATTCCTCTTTACTCTTAAATTCAAATTATCTCATTTATTTGTTTCTTCATATTACAGCACTTCCCAAATTTAAAAACAACTGATGTAGCTGGCTCTAAGCACCTCATTAAATTCCCAGATCTCTCCCAGACGCCAAATATTCAATATATATGTCTTGATTATTGTGTAAATTTGGTTCAAGTTCAATTTTTCAAATTCTTTGGCCAATCTTCGTTCTTTCTTCATGTATGGTTGTGACAAGCCAAGGTGTGTAAAAGTTGGTAGCAACATTCATCCAACAAGTTCAAAGTTGTTGTTTGTCAACAATTATTTCATTCGCCTGAACTTGACATTCGTAGAAGTGAGCATTAAGGTCTTTATATCTCAAGATGGCAAAATCTGTGGGTTTCACGTTAAAGAAGTAAGGGTCCCATTCAAGGGCATCTATGATACTGAGAGTGAAGAGTTAAAATGTTTGGCCTCCTTGCTTCCATTTGTTCACAAAGTTTGTTGGTTAGATTTTTCGTCATCAGTTGCAATTGGGAGACATCATTTTTAGACGCATGTAGAATATTATAAATATCCTCCAATATGTTTAGAAGGACATGCGTTTGAGATGAAATTACCATATATCTTTGAAGAAGCACGAGGTTTAAAGTATCCAAGCATGAAAGGAATAGCAACAACAACAACAGAAGACATTGTTGTGTGTTTGGAAGAATGGATGGACCTCGAGAACTTAGCAGTTGATTGTGAAGGGGATTATATGTATATTGGATTATCAAAAAATCTCCAACATTTCACCATTTGAGTTTCAAGTCTTTTCAAAACAAGTATGAGTTCACACCCTCATTCAATGCAGAGTGGCCTACCTCCAATTTAATCACTGCTTATGCTTCAGATGTCAATATTGTATAGCATAACTTCTTTGGTGACCTTCGCATTCATGTTGGTTCCAACCTGATTTGGTTTATTATTCCTTATTGAAAAATAGTGTGTATGCTAACACTTAAATTTTCGTTGGTGTCAATGCTGGCAAACTTGGTTGGTTAGATATTCCTTCGTGTCAATTGGAATTGGGAGTCTTAACAAACATATTTTCATGTGCTTCTTTCCTACTATAATCGTCTTCCCCTCTTTCTGCCTTAGAAAGTCACAAAACATGAATTGCAGAGGACATTACCAAGGATTTTTTAGGCTGCAAAAAGTTAAACTCAACTCTGCATGAAAGGGAAAACAACGAAAGAACTAAGCTTGTCTTTGCAGCCATGGATGAGCCTTTTGAAAATTTTACAGAACTTAATTGGTTGTTGTGGCAGTAATAGATTATCAAAAATGGAAAACTACATAGAACCCCAACTGAATGCAAAACTATCGGATCTTGCCATCCAATTTAGTCAAGAATTTGAAAGCATGTTTCGAGCAAGGCATTATTGTGTATGCATTTGGTAGTGGAACTTCCAATAACTATTTGACATAAATATCAAGTGAATATATATACAATATTGTGGAAATTTGTTTAGGATTAGCAGTACAGAATTGCATTTTTTTTATTGTGATAGTGGAATGTGATTTTGGAACCAAGTCGCCGTTTCAAGCAAGGCGTTATTGCCAACTGAGGTCATAAGTTATTTACATATATAATTTCAGGAAACTTTTCACTGATTTGGCCAGATTCTAGGTGATTCAACTCTGTGCTGGTCTTTACATTTACTTGCTGGAATTTTTTGAGATGATTAGGTGCAACATATGTTATTTCTCCTTCATAAAATCAAGTATTTTGAAGAAATCATAATCATGACTCCAGTGTTGCAGGAGCAGTAGTAATAGATTACCAATTTCGTACGTACTTTAAATTTTCTTACTCAGTCTAAGTAAATGATTTTTAATAGTTGAAATTGTAGGGACAAAACCATTCTGTCCATTGATCTAGATCGCCTACTCATCCTCAAAGGATGAGCAAGGGCTTTTCCAAATCTGGACCGTCCAGATTAAATTTGGTCGGTCTAGATTTGATTTTTTATTTTTTTAAAATTTTTAATTTAAATTATTATTATTTTAAAATATGATAGCTAAAAAATTATTTTTATTTTATATTTTATATTTTTTAAAATTAATAAAAATGTCAAAATATTAAATCTGAACCATTCAAATTTAATTTTAATAATTTAGATTAAGATGAGTAGGGAATAAATAGAGAAAGGATGAGTAGGAGATCTGAATCTGTCCATTTATCCGCAAACTTCGTTGTTTGATATCCCATCATCAATTGATTTTATAGAAGACTTCAACCAACAACTGAGCGTACAATCAAAGTTAACTCAAGAAGGATTGCCACCTACAATTTTTTTTAATCAATTATAGTATATCTTTGAGTACTAGGGACGTATCCAATGTATATCAGCATATCAGAGAACAGTATGATACACTTGTTATAATTATTCTACAAAAGGAAACTACAGCTTAACAAATTATGCATTGATTGGAACATAACCACCCACCCTGATCAGATCAACTCAAGGATTATTTGTTGTTGACAAAAGGAAAAACCAAAGCTTACATGGGCTATTCATCTCCGAGGAAAAAGACAGTGGGCTTCTTAGGTTCAGTAATCTCTACTGTGCCTTCCAACATCTTGGCCACCTTTCCCATGGTAGGCCTCATCTCGGGCCTATCTTGAAGGCACCACATTGCTACCTTAACCATCCTATTGATCATTTCAAAATGGGCCCTGCTATCATAAAATTGCTTAATCTCGCGGTCCAGAATGTCTTCTGGTTTCATCTCCTTAAACATCTTATCAAAAGCCCACCCAGGAAAATACCATTCTTCACTGTGCAAAAAAGACCCTTGAATCTCAAAGTTCCTAATCCCACTCACAAGCTCTAGCAAAACCATCCCAAAGCTGTACACGTCGGCTTTGGAGGTGATTGGATCCGTTGTGATCCATTCCGGAGCCATATAACCCGGAGTCCCTCTCCTCCGAGACATGGTTACCATATCTTCTTTCTTTCGCAGTTTTGCCAATCCAAAATCTGATATTTTTGGACAGAAATCGTCCCCCAATAGTATGTTCTCGGGCTTAATATCACAATGCAAAACCCATTCTAAACACTCCTCGTGCAAGTATGCTATGGATCTCGCCACCCCCAGAGCAATCCTATACCGGACATTCCAATCAAGAATGGGTTTTTGTTCATTTGGATCCGAATTTGGAGAACATTCGCCTCTTTTGGATCCGACCCGACGATGACGGAATAGGTATTTATCCAGTGACCCACCAGGAATATACTCGTAGACTAGAATTCGTTGACCCTTCTCAGCACAAAAACCCCACAAGCGAACCAAGTTGAGGTGATGCATTCTGGCAATGATGGTGACCTCCGCCCAGAACTCGGCATCGCCGCCGGCGACATTCTTGAGGCACTTGACGGCGACAACGCGATGGTCTGGCAGCTCCCCTTTGTAAACATCGCCAAACCCACCTTTTCCGATGAGGTCGGAGAAGTCCTTGGTGGCCGCTTTGAGCTCGGAATACGTGAACCGTTTTGGGCCACCGGCGGGAAGGAACTCGAGTCCAAGAGTGGTAGCCATGTCTCTGTACTTGATGTACCTCTTGAGAAAAGACCAGAAGAAAGCGATCCCAGAAATGAGCTCAGCGGCAAAAAGGGTACAGATTATGGCGATGTTTCGAGTTGTGGAATTCGAATCTTTAGGGGGTTGTGGGAGGCTAATCTGAACAGGGCACGATGTCTGCAAAACTTGTGTCATCCCAGTGAAATTGGAGGTTTCGGATTCGGATTTGTCTACTTTAAGAAACAGGGAAGTCTCAGTACCTGGAGACCAATAACCATATAGGAGTTCATCTAGCACCAAAGAACAATAACCAGATCCATCATATCTGTAGCCAAACCCAACACATTTTGGGTTTGCGCTGCAATTAGATTCACAGATTGTGAAGTTTATAGCAGAAATACTCCTCATATTGTTGCTAGTATAGTTCACATAATCCAGCTTCAGAAATTTGATATTATTGGTAAGAGGGGTTTTCCTTACACAACCTTTTTGGGGTCCTCCTTGGCCGGGCATGAACCCAGATGGGCAAACACATGAACTAGAAGCAATTGTACCCTGTGAAGGCAAGCATATAGCATTAGGGCCACATTTGCCTTTGATTGTACACAGTTCCCAAATCGCCATCCAAACCTCAACCCACGGGTTTTGCTGCTCTGGGTAGAAACTGTAGATTCTGAGATTCCCATCATCGTCGAGAACAATTTTCCGGGGCCGATTGTCGCCGGAATCGCTGGTAAGGAAAGAGCCACTTTTCATAGTCATCTTGCCAGGGACGTCCATGCTCACCAACGGACTTGGGGTGTTATAGTATTTGGCAGAGGAGGAATTGAGAATCAGATTCGTGGAATTGACGAATCTGAAAAGCCCATTATCGGAACGAACCTCGATTCCTGTGATATTTTGGTTTGGGAGAATCGTGTTCGTTGGATTAGCGAAGCTATTCCAATCTTCAAAAATCAAATTGCCGTCATCGCTGAGAACGAGGGATGTAGAATTGGAAGCAGACGAAGCGGTTCCCAAGAGGGTATTATCGAGAAGAAGCTCGCCTTTGGAGGTGATGACGAGGGAAGCGGAACCGTTAACCGGAGAATTGGGGTTTGCAGACCATACGACGGGGGCGGCGTTTCGGGGGACGTTGGTGAACCAAACGGAGAAGGTGAAGAGATTTGAGGATCTGGGGAAGAAGCCAGCGGAGAAATTGGAATTGGGGGAGAGAAGGGTGCGATTCTGGTTTGGGCGCCACGGGGAGTCTGAAATTGTGAAGGAAGTTAAACTGAGGTGTTTCTGGGAAATTGAGAATTGAATGTGGGAGAGGAAGGAGAAGGTGAAGCAGAGGAAGAAGGTGAAGTGAATAGCCATGGTTTTGGTTTTCCAGAGCTGTTTCACTTTCTGTGTGTGAGGTTGAAGTATTATCTAGGTGGATTGTTGGTCATAGTTAATGCCGGCTATGGGGTGTTGACTGACTATAAAGCCTTGACTTTGAAGTTTGAACATTTCTAACTGCCTGGTGCCATCGTTGTTTCCTTCATCGTCTTCTCTGGGCAACTTGACTGACTCTTCTTTCTTTATCTTCAATATCCAGTATCCACGTGCTTTTGTAATAATATCTTCATTATCTACTCGCTCACAACTTATCAACTTCAATTATATACAAACAAGTTGTCTCCCTTTTTGTATTTTTTTTAATTATCAAATTGCTGTACAGACAAAGTTGGTTAAATTAGAATTTTGACTCTTTAATTTTATTCAAAATTTTAAATTGGTCTCGCACATGTAAAATTAATCTTTTATCTATTATTATATTTCATTAGTGTCTTAATTCATTAGTAGTTGATTATCTTAAACAATAAAATAAAATATAAGATTATTTTAATGTTTTAAACTTAATTGACCAACTTAAAATTTTGAATAAAATTAAAATATTAACATATTAAGTTAACCACAAAAAAAAAGTTATATTTTACGAGATTTTAATTTTTGGTCTAAAGTATGACAAAAGGGGCAATGTTGAACAAGACCAAAATCCCCGTGTGGAACGTTTTTTTTTTTTTTTTGCCTTTTTGGGGGGGGGTCAATGCTAAGACAAATCTAGTATAATACAACTTGCAAAATGATCATAACTGTATTTCTTTGTAACAGGAAAGAATTAGGGAAAATAACAATTCATGAAGATATTTATGTTAAAAAATTTTAAATATTAAAATTATTTCTAAAAATTTTAAGATTAAAAACTGTGATTTCCAATTTTGAATTGTAATTTTTTTAATATAAATATTTTTAATTTAAGATGTAATTTTTTCAAAAAATTATCATATGGTAATACACATTGAAAAGAATCCAGTTAATGGCTAACATCTGTTTGTACTTTTAACTAGTTTTATAATGACTTCTCTGTAAATTGAAACTCCCTCAATTTTGTTGAGGCCGTAAAAAGTTCATCTAACTGATTTACTTCCCTATTTCAATTTCTTTATTAACTTTGTATTTTATCCTTTTCTCATTTGATCTTCCCAATCAGTCTCTGCTTTTAACCCCAAAATATACTTCATTTCTCAAACCACTTTAAGAATTTAAAACAACTTTTCTTTTCTAATCACAATGAAGATTCTCTTGATTCGTACCCACTCCTTTGGCAATAGTTCTTTAAAAAAGAAAGAGACAAAAAATATTAAGTGTAATCTACCAAAAAAAAAAAAAGATACATGACAAGCAAAGAATAGTGGAAGACTGACTGCAGAGGTTCTGCATCTGATCCCATTCCATAGTTGAGATTTTGGATTTTTCATGTTGTATTTGGTAAATGTTTTCTCAAACTAATTTGACATATTTTTCTTCTTTTTTAACTTTTAACAATAAAAATTAGTATAAAAATTTTATAAAATATAATTTTTTATAGTTTCGTATTAAATGTTCTAATAGAATTAGAACATATATAAAAGCTTTTCAGAAACCTAATTATATGATGCTTAATTATAAATATAATATACTTATCTATAGACTCGTACATTTGTTACATTTTAATTAAAAAATTTGAACAAAAATATGAAAATTGGCATGTAATTTTTTTTCTTTAAAACAAAACTTAAATACAATTCTTCATATTTTTATCATCAAATTTTTTAATCAAAACATGATAAGTGAGTAATTTTTTAATAATAATATAATAAATATATAATTTAATTAAAAAACTATACAGTTATACAAAAATCATACATTTATCATATTACTATTGAAAACATATCTACTTGTTATGTTTTAGTTTTAATTAAATAAAAACCTAATAACAAAATTTTAAATACTTGCAGGTAAGTTCTTTCCTTTTCCTTGATATGTAGTGTAATATTTGAATATTTCTGTAGTTTCTCTTAATTCTGAAGTATTCTATTATGTATTGGTTGAAATTATTTTTTTATTTTTAAAAATCTAATGCAAGTAAGAATTAATTTTCAGACGAATTGCAAGTGTAAATTATATAGCACTCGTGCAAAATCGTTACTTGTATCATGAAGAATTTAAGTATAAGAGAGATACTCCCCAGACTTCAACTCTCGACCCCTTACGTAAAAGACAATAGCTTTAGACAAGTTATCACATTGGCATAAGATACATTTAATCATTGAATGCCCAGAATATACAACGCTATATACAAGTGTATTAGTCAATTCATAATTTCCCCTCGTGGACTTTGCAGAGAGAACCATACAATCTGAACAGCTGAAAAATTGGTACAAAGTTAACAGTAAACAAGGGTAGGTAATAACATAAAACGGATATGAACCCACCACCTATGTGTACTCTCATAAAGTCAGAATTACAGCAGCCGCAAGAAATGAACAACCTTCCAAAAGTTCACTAGGGAATTTCTCCTCTCCCTACCTATCTTTTCTTGAACTGTTACTTTCGATGCCGTCGCTTTTGATCAGCTCTCTGTCTCTTCTCATCATCCCATTCTCGGTCATACAAGCTATATTAACAGTAAAGGACTAACAGGGAAACAATTTTGATAACATGCATCCAATATTAACAGCTATTTGACACATCAGAAAATCAATTTAAAAAAGTTATGTCAAATTACACCGTAATGAGAGGAGCTAATGGATATAGCAGTGACGGAAATAACTATCAATACCACACAGGCATATTTCAGGAATTCAGTTATTCCAGTTTCCTCCCCCGAAAGATGAAGTAACAAGACGTAGAAAGAAAATGAATCAACCTTTAGTATGCAGGTGAGGCATGCATGTAACAATCTAACACTCCAGTTCTTGAAAGATCAACAGACATGTATTCTTGAATTGACCAAAAAAAAGAAAAAGAATAGTAGTATATGACCATAAGCATGATGGAATGAACTCAGATTTAAGGATACGGATCTGACTCACGACGGTTCATCTTACTGGCCAACTCTTTGCCATGAATCCTGAGACCCGGCTCATCTATGTAACTTGTATGCTGGATCACAGGCCCCTTTCGGTCTCCCCTGTCTCTTCCATCATATGGTTGTGACATACCAATACCAGCAGGGGGAGGTGGAGGGGCCACTGGTGAGTACTCACCAGGTTCACCTGTTGGTAGATACTCCCTCTTAAGTTTCCGCCTCTTGGATGCAGCCGTTAAGTCCATGTCTTCCTTCAGAATGTTTGATTTTTCTCTTTCCCTCTCCCTCTCTCTTTCTCTCTCTTCCTGCATCAAAGAGAAGAAAGATAGTTATAGCATTTAATTAGAAGACCATCTGTCAATTTTTTATTAAACAACCAGAAATGCGTAACTTATTAGAGAATTACTACTATGTAGAACAAAGTAAAAGATTTGAGTAACAAAAGCCCAAATTCCATAAGCAATTTAAAGAATAACTACAGGAGGCTCTATCACCCAACTATAAAGCATCAAAACAGAATGCAAACCAAATTATGGGCAGATATCTCTAAGATATTAAGAGTTAACTGATCTTTGCAAACTAGCTTTTGATTCTTTAACCAAAAAATCATGACTGTCTCACCTCAATATTTACTTTCACATTTGTTGCATTTTCAACTCAAATTCGAAAAGAAAGTAAAAATGACCCAACCATCCACCAAGAACAACATCCATCCAGCCTTATGCACCGCAAATCATATCGAAAGGTTTTAAGAGACATTAGTATTTTTCACATTCACAAATGTAAGAACAAGTCCCCAAAACTCTTGACATCCAGAACATTCAAACAACCGTGTAAGGATGGGAATGACTGCAGTGAGAAAGAAACAACCAAAAAAAATGAAAAAACAGTATTGGCTCTCTAACAGTCAAAACATCATAACCCTTTTTTCATAAAAGGACAACTTGCATTAGAAAGAAAGATACAGGAGAGACTGATAAGAAATCCTCCTAAAGAAAGAAAAAGATAATACAGACAGAACATAGAAGTAGCTGAAATGTTTATATGACAAAATGCCAGTAAATGTGAGCCACCTATCAGACACCCGTCACTTAGTATCAATCAGTGGAGCAACTTAACCCACAGTTTAGGGAATCCATGCTCAACAAGTAACACTTAAATTGTAATAATCGAATTACATCCTTTTCTTATGGCCACCACGAAGAATAAAAAGAACTAATTCTTGGACAAAGACACAGAAAAATATACCACTACCTAACTGTAACCAATGAAATTCGTTTTAACATTTTCCACTTCCACAGAGCACATTATATAGAACTCTATTAAAGTCCTCTAACCAGCAAGTGCATATCCTTAGTTGTAGATCTTGTAGAGTGATAGATATTAGTAAACATAACCGATTCATACCTTCATTGACAATCCATCCCGTTCCTCCCGCTTTCGATCTCGGAAATCATCTTCCTTTCTACGTTTGGCATCATCCTGTGAAACTAAGGAATTTTCTTCAGACCGTCTTCGTTCCTTTTCTTCATGCCTTGGAGAAAGTCTCTGAGAATGCCTTGTAGCTCCATACCTTCTATCAGCATCTTCATCACGTCTACCAGCACTAACAGATTGAGGAACCATGTTTGGTGGTAAGGGGGGTGGAGGAGGCAAGCTTTGCCCATGGAAGCGATCATCAGAATGAGATTTATCTGAAGATACATCACCATACTGTAATTTACTTCTGTCATCCTTGCTCCTATCATCCTTAGCCTTCTCAGGAAGTCTATTGAAACTCCTCTCATTACCTCTCTCTTGCATTCTTTCAATAGATCTTTCTCTACCATATCTTTCTATTGACCTATCCTTAGATTTGTCAGCTATAAACTCATCACCACGTGACTTATCCATCCGGTCCAATCTTTCCCTGTGTTCCCTTTCGTATCTCTCATTGCCTTTGTCCTTGGGCCTATCCAATGGTTTATCACCTGCCCTATAGACACCTAGCTCATCAGGTCCTGATTTATCATCAGCCAGTCGAAGATCTACCACCCTCTCTCTTTCAGAAAATCGAGTTTCGCCCTCTAAATCTCTTGCCTCTGTATCCCCTTTCCGACGCTTACCTAGTCTGTCAGGTTCCTCAGCAGAACTTGCTCTCTTCTGAACCTTATCACCAGGCTTTGAAGCAACAACTATGTTTTCATGCCTTGGGGAATGAGCTACACGAGTCGAGGGTCCTCTTGCCAAGTCAGAAACATCATTCCCATCATCCTTCACTGCAGAAGCCCTCATATCAGAAGACTTGACAGCTCCAACATCTGCCTTTGATTCACTACCAGCAGCATCTAACAAAATTCTTGCTGATGGAGCTGAGCCTTTAGCAGAAGCAGAAGCTGCATTACCATTTACATTCACTGAAGAAGCATTGGTAGTTCCTGTGTGTCTTCCCTCTGATGCATGAGTTTGTAGATCCTTGTCAGTGCTAGAAGAACCAGAAGTTCTAGAAACAGATTTTCCAGATCTACCATCTTCTTTCACAGGATCTTGTTTTGAAGACTTTGAAAGCAAGCCAGCAGCCACTGAGCGTTTTGTTGAAGTTCTTGACTGAGAAAAGGAGAATCAAATTATCACACAGAAATACTAAAATAAACACGAATGAAGGAATAATCAGCACTCCAAATGCAACCAGAAAAAATAAAATAAATTTCAAGTAATCGATGACTCCACAAGAAAGTTTCCACAAGGATGAAAAACCAACGGTTATGTAACTAATCACAACTGTTAATAGAGCTGCTGGCATAGCATTAAGAAGATAAAAGGATACTAGAGTCTTAGTTTAGTTTTAACATTGATATTGATGTTTCTTTACTCTAGCCATTAAAATCATAACAGTCACAACCAGTGTCAGCCCTAAGCTTCTACTATAATCACAATAATCTTGCAGGGAAACCAATGTGCAGGAATCATATCTCCCTCAATATAAAGTATGGCATCTAACGAAGGACTGAATCACCAAGTCATTATTACAATGAAAAATCAAACACCTGCCCAGAGACTGAGGAAGAATATATAAATCCAACATTAATTGGTTTAGCACCATTCTTTATCAACAGTAAGATATACAACTAGTCAATTAAGAATGATAAGAAGAAAAAAAATAGAGGAAAATGATACAAGAGTTATTATCTAAGACTAAAATTGATATTCATTTTCATGATCAGTATGAATTCTTCATCACATCGAAAGACACTCTTTTTTAACACCAGTCACACTAATCATAATAAGAGAAGAAAAAAAAGAATTTCTTCCTCCAGAAAAAGTTCATTCTCCCATTTTCCCTTCCCTCCACTAAAGCAGCCAACTGATCAGCCACCAGGTACAATACTATGAAAATAAGTGATGCCATTGGATTATACACATAAGTTCAGTGTACAAATAAAAAACAGCTAACTGTACTGTACAACTTAACAAATAATAGATACCTCAGCTACTCTGGTCACGTTTTCATCCAATGCTCTATTTATGGATTCATCTACTTGCTTTTGGTTTTCCACAGCTCTTGATGTTCCAGAAAGTCCGGCAGAGGGCAAGGATGATTGTGCGTCTAGTCCATTCACCAATGAACTACCCTTGAGTTTTACTTGTACAGAATCAGATTTAGTAGCTGGAATGCTTTCAGTCCTTTCTGACTTACCCTCTGAAGGTTTTGTTCTTACTGACTGTCCCTTGACAGTGTTTCCAGAGTCCAAATGTTTTCCACTTGAAGATTCGATTTGAGAAACATTTAGACTGGTCCCACTTTGTACAGGTGCTGAAATACCAGGGGATGATTTAGAAGTCATAGCTGGTGCTGGTTTTAACTCAAGATAACCCATACCGAACTCTTCATCAGTAACCCAGGAAGGCTGTAAAATTTGGGAGGAAAAAAAATGAATTGTGTAAGAACTAAGCAACTAAGCTACTAACTAAAGTAACGTCATACCTTTCGAGCAGCCAATGCTGCAGCAACCCCAGTTGCCAACACCTTAAGATCCTCCCTTTCATCACTTTTGATCTTAGCTACCTGCATTGATGATACAGTGAGTTACGAAATGCAATAATAATCTGAATTAATAGCAACAACCAACCTTATCATTGAAAAAAAAAAATTACCCGTTTCTCAAGGTTAATCCCACTCTTCCTAGTCACAGGGAAAACACTAGAAATTTTTGTCAACATTATAAGAGCATTTCTGATTTCCATGTACTCGCTAGATTCTAGACACTGAATTAGCAACCGTGTGATTCTCTGACTCCATTTCCAATGTACCTATCAGCCAAAAAACAGATTAAAAATGGGTCAATCCCCATATAACAGCACAAAAATAAATAAATATAAAATAACAAAATCAGAATAAGTAGTCAATTCAGAGAGATTTAAAAAAAAGGACTAAATTGAATGACATCACAAAATTGAACACACCCAACCTTTTACAGTAATAAAATAAGTTACAATATGAATCCCCAAAAAAAAAAATGAAGAGCCTAATGATCCTGACTGCAAGCATAAGGGCTCTTACAAATTTGCCCAAATTGTTCATATCTAATCAGCTTATAAGCAAAAAATCTTTTCAACAAGGAATGAGATATTTGCATTAAATACGTACCAGACAATTCCTGCACCAATTCAAAACTTAATTTTTATGACTATCAATTGCTTAAAATTCTTAACTTACAATCTTCAAATAACATTATTATTTCACTCCATTTTCAGCAATAACTAAAAATTACAACAAAATACAACTACAACCAGAGATCCTAAAATATTGCAACTACATTATGCTGTCCTATTCCAAGGTCAAAAGCCCTTGGCATAACAAAGTTCTCCAATTAGTGAGCATATGCACTGACAATGACCTAATCAGTCACTAACTACAAAATTCTAGCTACTGCATCTCAACAAGAAGGAAATATAGAAATTGCAAAATGAGGATGAACTCTTAACAAACATTGATTTCAGCCACAGATATGTATAACAATGTGTTGAAAATTGAACCCCAGGCTAGGCAAGCATGTGATAGATTGGATGGAAGCAAGGTAAATCGTCACCAAAAATCCAAATTGAGAGTGATGACAGCAAAGATTAGATATACACCACAAAGGCTAGGACAAAAAACAAAGCAGCCGGAAATGAGTAAACTTGCCTTGATGAATTGCCCATATGTAACTCGCTGGCTGTTTGGATATCTATAATAAACAGCAAAGCCTGGCATATTTCCACACTCACGTTCATAAATAGTTTCATCACTCTGCAGAAGAAAAACAACAGGAAAATATCAACCACCACCAACTGAAAGTAAAAATAAACAACCAACTACTGAAAAGCACTCAAGGTCTCATATAAACTGTCATCATGTACATAGAACAGAATAAAAATGAAAAATTGCAGAAAGTAAAACCAAAATAAGTAATTAATTACCTTCCAATAGTAAGCAATCTTCAATGTCTCATACAGAAACCTGCCAAGCCTGCCTGCCTCATATTCTGTGCAGCAGCAAATCATTGGTTGGAGGGTCTTACAAATCAGAACATCTATGTGATTGACAGTATTAAAATATGGGGTTCCAAGAGAATGAAGAGTGTGCACAAACATGGCACAATACACAGCATCTGGCATACTGAAAGTACAGCGGGGAAAAATACATCGCTGAAGAAACTCCATATTGATCTTCAAGGTATCAGGACAGGAACTTAACCATTTGTCCTTTTCATGAGAAAGCCTTCTATGAACAGATGCAACATTTTCTTCATGTCTATGGAGCTCACTACTCAAACGATCAAGAGATTCTTGAATTCTTTCCTTTTCTTTCTTCCTCTTAGTGATCGCTGAGCTTGAATTGTCAGAAAGTTCCTCTAAAGATTTTAGATTAGCATGCAGCTTGGCAATTTCTGACTCATAACGATCTTTTGGAACATATAGATCATATAATGTGAGGCCCCAAAAGGTAGCATAAAGATCAGCGGATAGGCTATTCCAGGCTTTTGAAGGCAACATGGTTTTAACAGTATCAAGAAGATCTGACCAACTGCATACAGTTACAAAGTAGTAAATACGAATCCGCAAGATATCAGAGAAAAACTTTTAAGCATATCACCATCTATCTGATAAAGTTCAAATGTCATCATTCTATTAGACTAAATTAAAATATCAATGTAAAATAGACAAAAGAACATAAATTGCATCCAGAAATTAGTTTATCAGTTTAAAATGAACCTGAAACAACACCCAAAATCTTCAATTTCGAGCCATATTGATGCCAAAGCACACAACAATTTCTTAAAGAAAAAAGTAAAATAAAAGGTTAGGATTATAACCTTATAGACTGCTGAGCTGAGCCAAGATCCAAAACCATACTGCCAGGATGGTCTGCAGGGTCAGAGTCAGAATTTGTAGATGCATCACTTGTTGCATTTCTATCATCCAGAGGCCAAAAAACATCAGGACTCCTCTGACACTTGAAAAGCCTCATCACAGGACGATATATCAAGAAAGCAACCTACATCAGGGAAAAGGAATAGTCCTAAATGAAAGTTGAAGTAAAGAATGATGTACTGTAAATACTGCCACTGAGGGGCACACAAGAATGGAAATGGTGATAAAACCAAGCAGCAATTATAATGAGATCAAGTACAAAGTATATAACAAATAAACATGAAAGGGGCACACAAACCTCTGGGTCCAGGTGGTACAGGTGGACTAGGTCTTCAAGAGAGGGAATAAGAAGAGCATAAGTTGGTGCTGGTGTCACTGCACTACAAAGAAACTCCACATATTGAAGAAGTGTTCCATGGCATCTATCAAACTGCTCACTAACCATTTTAATGTATTGTGCATCTGCATTGATGACAACCCTGCAAAGAAAATAAACTGAGGAAAAAAAAAACTTGAGCATTAGTTCTAACACTTGTAAGTTGAATAGCTTACAGTGAACGATGTTGAGCAATAAGCAATAAGAGGGGGATTGCCAACTTCAATTCATCTTTTGGAAGTAATGCATCTCTGAGTCTGCTAGTTGACTTGATCAATGCCTGCATTGACAATTTGACATCCCCATTAAACTTAGCATGTCAAACACTAAATTACATGTTTAAGCTTTAAACTAGTCATTATTTCACAAAGATAAATAGAATAAGAAAACCTAATACATGATACATTAGAAGCCTATAGCACAAGATATAAGATTAATTGCACCTAATAAAACTTGAGTATAATTGAACCCTGGATCAAAACAAAATGACAGGGTCGGTTTAATTCATGCTTGCATGTTGAATCAACCGTCAATAAACTGAATGAAATAGTAAATTTTTTTTTTTGGGGTTTTTCTGGGAGGGGTTAAAATAGGGGAAAATATTTCACCAAATTAAAGTTGAAACCCAGTAACCCATCCTGTACTAGCCAACCTGCTCCACAGTACGTTTTCTCTTTATATGTTGTGGAACTTTGGTTTGCAAAACATTGCTCTGGCAGCAAAATGGCTTCTGTATTGTCCTCTAGAGAATATTTCATTATGCAACCAAGTTGTTCAGAGTACATATACTCCCTCCGGTCTCATATATAAGAGACTTTTTCTTAGACTTGATTTGGTCTTATATATAAGAAACAAATTACCTATGTCTAGTATATTAATTGTAGTATTCCAATTATGTCCTTCATTAAATAAGTCATTCAAATTATGAGTAATGGCTGTCATTAATTTCAAGAAAAAAATGCACACATTAAATAGGGATATTTCTAGAAAATAATTTTTATTTGAGACAAAATTAAAAAAATTAATTGCTTTTAACTAACTTTTTTAATACTCGTGAATTAGTTATTTATTTCTTATATATAGAACCGGAGGAAGTAATACAGACAAGATTGGGTGGGCTGCCAACCCAGCCATCATGGCTACTCATATGAATCACTGAAAGTTTATTGCTCACAAATATGATTCAATTAGACCACCAAACTTTAATCCATCCCTTGATTATTGAATGCTGCTAAGCTGTACTTTATGTACCTTGTTATTTCGAGTTAATCCAAAAGAAGTTGCTTGGTATCTGAGGGTTTCGCTCCCTGCCATAGCATCCAGCTGTTCCTCAGTCAAGTTCTCTGTATACTGGACATTTGCCATTTGTTGAATGAGCTCCTGAGAAAGCCATTAAAAATTTGATTGTTCCTATCACTTCATATATAAATATAAATATAAATATAAATATATATATATATATGAATGAGTTTGTCAGAAAATCCACAGTAGTAAAAATTTTAGTCATGTTTCTTGAAGATCATACTCACAAAATTTTACATTAATCATAGTTTTGCAGCCCATTAATATATCATAAAATTAATATACATTATAGTTTTTTAATACAAACAGACCATTAACAATCAATAACTAATATATATATATATATATAAAAGAAAGAAAACAATGAGAAACCTGCAGAAGAACAAGCTCAATTCCTTGACCCTTTTTCAACTGATTCACAAGATACTGGAAAAGGCCCCGTAATTCCATTGAAGGATACTTCTTACACCTACAACTCGCAGACCATTTGAGTTCATGTAAGCATTTCATGAAAATTGCGCCTCCTTGAAGTAACAATAATATTCACATATTTCCTACTCCACTCATCACATAAAAATGCAATCATAAGAAAGAATAATATCAATAAACAAAAACATAAACATAAAAAGATTAGTCCCAATTACTATTACAGCCAACTAACAAGAAGCAACAGAAAGTACAAAAACTTGGACCATGTCTAAATACTTGAGAAACCATGTGATGTAGAACAAAAAGGGAAATTGAATTAAAAAATCTCAAAATACTCAATCTTTTATTTTTAGATAAAAGAAGAATCTCTATAAAGGATTAGATTTGAATTCAGAATATAGAAGCAGAGTTGAATACTTCATTGGCATCTAGAAACTTCATAAAAATATAGAAAGAGACTTGAATAAGCAATTCACAATAACTAGAAAAACATTTACGGCCCATTTGGAGAGAAGGAAAAGCTTAGTAAGGAGAAGGAAATGCAAATGGAAAGCATAAAAAACTTGTTTGGTACACAGATGTTGGTTTCTCTGAGGAAATAAGTTTCCAGCCTTCAATGGAATCTGCCTTCCATTGCTATATGGATGGAAAGTCAATTTTTTCTTTGGAACGAAGTCTGAAGCTACCATTATGCTCTCCACCATTTCAGTACATCATACCCAAAAAGGGAAAATTTTATTTTATACCCCACGCACAGTCAAAAAATATTTTTTGAATTAAAAATTAAAAATATATTTTTTATTTTTTTATATTATTGGTAAATTGAAAAAAAAAAACATTTTTAATTAAAAATAAATAATGGATATTTTATTGTTTTATACCAAAAATTGAATATTTTAATATTTTTACATTAAGAGTATTATAGTTATTTGCACAGCTTTTTTTTTCTATTTCTGAACTGTTTTCAAGCTACCAAACATACAAATGAAAAGATATTCTCATTCCTTTTTATATCATGCCAAACAAGATTTTGAATCACAAAATTCCATTCCATTACCATTTCGATTTCAATTCTCATTTCCATTCCCTCAAAAATATTCTCACCCCACCAAACTTGACCTTAAATAAGCACATTGACATGGAAGCTAATTGTTAGAAAGTGTTTATTCCTTTTCTCCCTCAAACATAACTGTTATGGTCCCAAAGGCTAAAAAATACCAATGCTAAATTCTCTTGTAACTATCACTAGTTCCTTCCCTTGAAGCTTTGAGTAAACTACTGACCTAACTAATGTTTTAGCATATTACACACGTATCACCTCCCCCCTCTAGTTTCAAAACCAACTCATTCCTACCCTATTTCAAAATTTCAAAATACACCTTTCATAAACCAAATGAAATGGATGAAAATCCAGATTAAGGTAGCTGTTAGATGTGTAATGGCTAGGTTAAATAACGTATGTCAACAACTACTGGGCTGGGCTTATACTAGTTGCACCATCCTTATACTTGACCTAAATTTTATTATTATAAAGACATACAGGAAACCTGACCCCAAAAAAGAAAATCCCATCTTTACCTCTCTTTTCTCCCTTTCTTTCATTCATGGACAGATTTCAACATGATATCAGAGCTACGATATCACCCACCTTGAATTCCAACCCTAGCTTCCACAACAAGACTGGATTTTGCTTGAAATCCTCCTTGGAGCAAACCTACCCCCTCCAACAAAAACAGAAAAATCGTGGCTGAAGGCCACAGAAACAAACCAATACAGAATTCTAGATAGCCACTTAGATTTTAGTGTTTTGGCATCATGGTGCTGTGGTTCCAGAAGGTGGCACTTAACTGACATGACAGAGGTAGTCCAAAGAGGTGTCTCTTAATGAGGACTAGGGGAGGAAGGGCTTGATCTTCAGTAACCATGCCTAAAGGACAAGTTTTCAAATTTTTTCAGACGTAGGTAAGCTGCGTCTTTGAGTTTTGAGGAAAGGAAGTATTAAAGATGAATCAGAACTAGAGTTATATTGTTGGTTCCCTAATGGGGGAAAGTAGGTTGAAGACTTCTGGGAGCTGTGTCAGTGTGTTAGACAATGTGACTGAGCAGAACGACTCAGAGAATGTTGAGGGACACTTATGAGTAGGTTGAAGAATTCTAGGAGTTGTATGTCTACAAAGGTATGGTTAGGGGAGTACTATGCTGAAGTTATCGAATGGCAACTAAGAGTGAGTGCCCGACCTTCTGAGTTATGGTGCAGTATCTAGTTGTCTTAAGTCTGGATTTATTTTTCTTTTTAATTGGGTCTTATTTGTAACAAGTTGCAACTTGAATGATCTTCAACTTGAGGGAGAGTGCTAGAATAGTGCGATGACTAGCTTAAAGAATGTGTCAACAATTACTGGGTTGGGCTTATACTAGTTGTAGACTCGTACTATCCTTATAAGTGACCTAATTTATTATTAAAATAGAGACACAGGAAACCCCAAAAAAAAAATCAGTGATCCAACCCATGCTGCTCTCCTCTCTCTTCCATTATCTCACCAACAAATTTCAACACTAGCTATATGCAAGTTTGAGACGGGAGGAGGGAGTGCATGTATGATATTCAAAAGCTTCAGAGGAGGTACGCATAATTGAATCTAAAGCTTTGTTCCCAATAAAAGCTAATGGAGTACAAGAATAGCATATGATGACAGAATGACCTAGTAAATTGGAGATAAATGTCTTTCAGTCTCAGAAATAACAGTGCAATGAATGTTTTACTTCAACTGTAAAGTTGCACAACAGAAGGCATAAAGCTACCTAAATATCATATATGCATCAGTATTGAATGCTAGCCAGAGTCTGTAGAACAAGCCATTCATCCAAAACATCAAGCTACTAAAATATCCAACGCAAATACTTAAGGCCCTATTCAATAGTTAAAGGAGCTGCCCGATAAACCCATTCAACATATACATAACCACACAACCCCCCCCCCCCCAAAAAAAATGAAAGAATTCAGAAAGCTAATACAAAGTACAAGCACACACCAATCTGTTGTGTATTACACACAATCAAACTACTATATGCGTCTTGAGAAAGGAAATGTCGAGGAAGGGGGGAGAGAGAGAGAGAGAGAGAGGAAAATCAAACCAAACTGCACCAGATATTCCACTCCACATTCCTCCAATGCAAAAAGAAATCCCTTGTGGAGTAACAGCCCCCAAAGTTGTTCAGAATTTTCACAGGTATCCTCAGCATATATAATGCAGCCCACAAGTATATCATTCTTCCCTTTTGGAGTATATATCATAGCAAGACCACATATTACAAAAATTTCACACTATCGTTTCATCAGCAGGCAGGGTCATGTCGGCTACACAGACAACGCAATCATCAATCACCTTGTTGTCCTGAATTACCATTGATCAATCATCAAACAACCTACTGATGATATGACCAAATGAAAAGCTAGCCTTTGATTGCATCCCTCGTGTTTGAAGAAAGAATCTACTATCTAACAGTGCTATTCCATTAAGTCTGTTTGTAGATATACATAGCAAACAACTTCAGAAGAAGTTAAAGACAGAACTCCTACAGTATATTGAAGTCCCCCTCAGCATCACGAGAAGAAAGTAATAGCTAACAGATTATACCACTTACAAGAAAGCTACTGCCAGCTGAACTTCCATCAGATAAATCCAAACCTACCTATTATCAGTCCAACACAAAGGCAACAGGACTCAGCACTCATGTCCAACAAAAGGAGCACAGCTCTTGCTAGTTATTAAGATTACCGCATCTGTTAATCATCACAGAGCAACCATCCAAGTTCAGGAGTACAGGCTCTGCCCTCTTCACCAGAGCAACAGCTTAGGAATTCCTCCCCTAATTTTTTAGGTTCAGCACAAAATATGCTTACAAAAACAGTTAACCCACAGCATGTAATTAGGGTAGATCCCTCCCTACTGAACAGAACCACTCCAAAATGCTATTAGCAGTCATTTCATCATTAAACTTACAGATGACCAGAAATCATTGAGAATTTGAGATATCAGACACACTGTAGATCATCCTTCAGACCATAGAAATCCAGATGACTTCCAACGGATGTTCTTGCATTTACTACATATTCAATCTATTGCCATTTGTCTCCATTAACTAATTGTATCTGGAAAAGGCACTGAACTTTCCACACTATATGAGGAAGACCAAGGTCCAACTTCAATAAAAAACTTTATTAAGACCAGACAATTTTCCATCAGACGTGTTAAAGCTATTGCATCTGAAAAGTCACTTGTATATCTCCTATGGAACTTCTCATCTTTCCAATCTTCCTTATAAAACAAAAAGGAAAAGAGGCTAACAGTTTGACTTTGAAAGGATGACACTGAAACACCCACCCTTCAACCAAGATCAAATTTCCATTCCAAAAAAAATGCCAACAAATCCCATCAACCACAATCATACACCAGTCTCTGCATGCCTGGCCACTCACAAGCAAGTGGTTTGGATTGATCTGACAAATCTGCATGACCAGTAATACTGCATTTGCTAAGGTTGATCTGCAACCTGGAATTTGATACAAGGCATCCCGGATATATCTAAATGTAAATTCTATAGGATGGGGTAAATGCACAAAAATGCTTGATAGATAATGAAATTCGCATGAGCACAAAATAATTTAAATAAAACAAGAAAGATTAACACACAAATATCACACAAAACATAGAAAAGCTGACAAAACAAAAAAGGAGGACAACCTAACAATTAGTTGCTTGACCAACCAACGAAATTAACATTTTAATGAGAAGCATAAAATGGATCACCCGACACTCTGAGTCATACATCCCGAATGCAAACACAAGGATGAAAACCACTTCCTATAATTTACACAGGTACAGTGCAATCTGTCAAGCAAAAGACAAACCAACCCTCATCCCTCAATCATCCAGGAAGTGTGGAAATGGAAATAAAACAAATATACATACAGGTGGCCCCAAAATGAAGCTAGTGACTGAAGCCAATCTGACAAATTAAGACCATCATCCTTTAGCTTATCACGTCCTCCAAGTGCCAAGCGCTCAATCACAACATATTCCAAAATATCATACTCAAGCTGTTCAAGAAAATTAGTACAGTTAATTCCAAATCAAACCTATTAAACAGTGTCAACAAAAGCATTAAAAGCAAAAGAAGGGGGGGAGGAAAGGAACACTGACAAGTATAACAAAAAAAATGCTTTATAGTATCGCAAGATGTTCACAGCTAACTTGTATACCACACTCTCAGTGAAATTGAGAAGGGACACTAAAGTTGCATGTGACGGTAGAATATCTGAAAAAATGACAACTATGCAACAGAAGCCTAACTATCCTACCAAATGAGCTATGAAATCCTACTATATCACCATCAGTTTGAAAAGAACAAATTAAAACTAATAAATGCTCCCAATGGCTGTTTCATAACCTAAGAAATTTCCAACAAATTCAGGTTCAGCCTTCAAAAAATTTGTAGTAAATAAAGTCAAAATATATCCCACTAATCAACTATCAGGGATTAAAGGCCAGAGAGTCCATCTAGACCCAAAGTCATAGCAGATCTAGTTCCCATTATTTAAACGTACATGCCAAATTTGTTTCATTAATTTCAAAGTTTCAATTCATAAGTCATGCTCTTAAATATTGCAATTGCCACAACTGGAAGATGAAAATCCTGAAATTAGGTAATGTAGGGCTCATCTCTTCTTATTATAAAATTACAGTTACTATTTAAAATAAAAAGTAAATTGTCAGACATTTTTCATCTGTGTGATTTGGTGTGTGACACTGATGGATGCAGCCACCATGAAATCAAACTGGAAGTGCAACAAAATAGTCACACCTGGGTCAAATACTTGAATGCATCCACTACAGGAGTAATCATATCTCTGTAGGCCTCAATCTGAATTTAAAAATTTTAAAATTAACAAAATAGAAGGCATAACATTTAAAACAACCAGATGTCCTCACAGAATTCAAGATAATAAATCACCACCTGATGAACAATTGTTCGAAGTACAGTCATAGGATTGGCATGAGCTAATTTTGCAACCATCCGACCCAGCTGCTTCAAATTTTCTTTTGCTAGCCGTTTCAAAATCCGTCTGGTATCCAACTGGGGGAAAAAAAAAAAGAAATCATAAAGAATGATGCTAACTGAAAAGGGGGGAGAAAAAAAGAAATCACAAAGAATGATGCTAACGGAGAATGAAACTTTCAACAATTAAGAGTAGATATGGCCAATCTGATACAGATTACCAACCTTGGCAGTTTGTCTTGCAGCCAAGAGCATAGGATTGAGCTCATCATCTTTTTCCCATTCACCATATAAACGATATCGCACCTAGATATATAAGATTCAACAACCAAGTTATTTGATCATGGCTAAAAAGCTACCATGTAAACAAAAAGAAACCTGATAAGAAGGTCAACCTCATAAGGAAGGAGACTCATTAGTTCCCAAATTTCCTGCCCAACAGCTGGATTGGCAGGAATCAACTGCAAAGAAGGTAGTAGACATGTTCCTAAAGCATCCTCCACCCTTAACCTTGCTTCCTTAAGGTGTAATCGAGGATTTCTATTATCAATAGATTCACGATTCAAGGCAACTTCACCACCACTTACAAGCTGAAGGGCAGAAAGGTAATAACCTCTCAATACCCTACAAACCTACTCATTATAGGAAACAAGGGAAATCATTATCAGCATAAAACGTTTAAAGAGGAGCCTGGAGTAATTAGAACATTAAACAACCATGAAATAACCAGAGTAATAAAAAAATGCTATGCACCTTCTGCAGCAATACAGTATCACGGAAGAGATAAGGTCCAATACAAGCAAGCATCTGAAACAGTTCCTTTGGAAGATCTATGAAGGAACCATGCTGTGAAAAGTTTTCTACATCCATTGCATCATTGCTTCCTCCTGGGGAAGATTGAGAGTTTTGAAGATGTGCTTGATGAACAGCATCATATGCTGAAGAAATTGATTTCTCGATAAGCCTGTAGGAACACCAAAATATTATTAAAATACAAAAGCAGAATCAGAACTAGTGAAGCTCCAAAAGTACAAGTAATTCAATGCAAACACACAGAGACAGTACGTGCTTGATCAGAAAAGAAGATGTACACCATAAAGGCATTTGTAGAACATCAAGATCCTAGCCTAAGAGGTTATTCAACCAAATATACATGTTATCTGTGCTTGTGCTTGCGAGATAGAGAAAAAGATTGTACAAATTCTTTACCTAAACAAGCTGTCACATATTTGATTATGTTCCACTGGATTGAGTGGTGAGAGACGATCAAATAGAATATGTGCATGATACCTGTGAAAACAAAAAGATCCTATCAATGAATATTTGCTAACAGAAAATTCTATTCAGACAAAGACAGTATAATTTAAGAAAGAAAGTCCTGGTTGAGCCATGAATCAATTTATCTATAAGCCAACCCAATATTCACGAAAATTCAAAGAATATCATGATCAACCACTTATCTCATCATCCGCAGAAATTGCTGACTCTGTCACTATACATTTAGAAATTTTAACCCATAAAAACAGCAATGAACCCTTATAATGCTCTAAAAGTATACCTATGAATATAAGGAAGAATGGCAAAAATATGCACAAAAAGCTGAGCTAACTCCATCATTATCACTGTTAGGAGATTAAAACTCATAATTCAGCTATCATACAACTGCTAAAGCCACTCAATTATGAGGTTCTTTGACATGCTATCCAAAGTAAGTGGTCAAAGGCGGAAGACCATCCATTTTTTATAGCCAACCATACAAAGTGCACCCCCAGAAAAAAAAAAAAAAGGGGGGGGGGGGGAATAGCATAGCTCGTGAATGTGAAAGCCAATACAGCAGACATTCCACAACTAGATTTACAGATCAAGCATACCAGTCGTCCACTGAAAGAAAGCCAGTAAGCAAGCCCAGAGTTTGATTATTTTCAAGCTCAGATGTTCGCTCATCAACTGCCTCCCTTTCCATGTCTAAAGCAGCAAAGAGGTCTATAGTGACATCCCCCTGTTTCTCATCATCCATTAAATCCTTTCCAATAGCAGCAAGGTTTATTCTTCCAATTTTGTTAGCCTGCAACAAGATTGTCAACCTCTTCAAAAATTTAACAAGCCCATATTACATAAGAAAAGAAATAACAATAGAATTAGTAGGTAACAGCAAGTATATACTTATATAAAATCAATTTTGCGGCTCATACTTCATGCATTAAATATCCACCTAGGCAAAGAGATCAATTAAATTTGTTAGAATCTAATAAAACTAAATTTTTCACAAGCCAAGCCAGTCAAGTTTGGCTGACTTATAAGCAACCTTCTACTAACTAAAGATCAAGTTTGTAACAATTTCACGCCATTGTTGTCAAAGTAATTGAGGTAGCCACCCACGCGCAAAGCAAGGTGATGCAACACACAAGTCCCAATGAGCAGGGTGGAACTGACCTAAACAAGGTATACCCCAGCTGGCCACCTTGACTGAGATGACCAGAAACAGAAGGCACTTGGGGTGTCCACATCTCTTGGTATATTGTAAATGTAAATGCACACTATTCAATTCATTTCACACTCTATCCATACATCGATCTCTTATTTATACTATTAAAAGTACCATTAAGATTTTCTAACAGAACCAACAGCCTACTTAACTAATTCCAACTAACTAACCACATAACCATACTTTCCCCCTAAAATGACCTTTGTTCTCAAGGATCAATACAAAATTCAGTACTTAAAAAAAATTTGTGATACTGTTCTTAAAAGTTGATACTGTGCTTCATAGACCAAAGAAATTCCTCAGCTCTGGGTTGTGGGTCCTCTCTTCATGTGAATCTTCTCTACACCACAGGCCCATATGATTGTATAGCTGCCCCAAACACCACAGGGCCCATTTGCTCATTTTCATATGGCCCAAAGCCCATGATTGTTTCTGAATACAACCAGCCCACTGCCATAAAGGCACATTAGCCATGCGTGGCTGAGTACCGCGGTTGGTGCAACTGCCATTGCTGGCACAGCCACAGTCAAAGCAACCTTCAAGTACCCACTTGACCTCACAAATATGCTCTTGGGCAGCAAGAACCTTTCTACTTCAACAATGTTCACTACCTCCTAATCCTTACTTCAATTATCGCAATTCTCTTTCCCATCCCCAAAATCATCGCCAATACATAAGCCACAAAACATAGTTATGAGATCAAATGCTTTTGTATGACGAGGAACCATCTAATTGATTCTAGACCAAAACCTGAATAAGGAGGCTCAATTGCTTGTTCAACTCCCTATTCATATCCTAAAGTTGGGTTTTCTCATGTTGCAGAGCCTCAACCTCCTTTGAAGTTTCAACAAGGTGATTTAGGCACATACTATGGCGGTTCACCATATCTTGGCGGTTCTATATGACACAAGAATCGTACAAGTGACTTTGAATCACCAAGTCATTGTACGTCAAGAGAGAGTTTCCTTCATATGGGTGAAGAACAAAGTAGGGACGGTCAGTCAAAGAACAAAGAAGGGTAAAGGGCACCATAAACGGCACCATTTGATTGCTTTTGGCTAGTAGTGGTGACATTGGTGCCAAGTCCACCATTGGAGGTGGAAGAGCAAGTGTCCTTATTATGCATTTTCACTAGCCAATCTAGAAGATTAACCACTTCGTAGCTTTCAAATCTCACATCCACAACATAAAGGAAAGGGAAAACAGCACGTGAAGTAAGGTTGTGGAGCTCTGTGACCTTTCCCCCATCTTCAGTGCCCCTGTTGACTTTTAATCACTTCATGGTGCTCTGCACCTTATCAATTCTTGCAATGCTCTAAACATCAACAAAGGCTGCCATTGAAGCACTGTAAGGAAGCCTCACGCCAAATGCCCTGGTGAGTTTGCTATCATCAGCCTCTACAAATGCAAGAATGGCACTAGGAGTATTGATCAACTTCAACTACTCAAGCTTCACGTTAGCCTTTATGACTTCACTCTCATTGACTCCTTCAATATAAAGCAAAGGGATAACAACATGCGAAGTGAAGTTGCGGAGCTCCGTGATCTTTCCCCCATATTCGGTGCCCCTATCGACTTTTAATCACTTCATGGTGCTCTGCATCTTATCAATTCTTGCAATGCTCTAAACGTCAACACAAAGACTGCCATTGAAGCACTATAAGGAAGCCTCACACCGAATGCCCCAATGAGTTTGCTATCATCAGCCTCCACAAATGTAAGAACGACATTAGTAGTACTGATCAACTTTCAGCTGCTCGAGCTTCGCGTCAGCCTCTATGACTTCACTCTCATTGACTCCTTCTTAGCTATTTTCTTCACCTAATAGCAATGGATCTTCGAGTTGTTCACCCTTACTGAACTCATCATCATCGGACTCAATGACGGTTCTGGTTTTCACATCAACCTTACCAAGAATTTTAACTCTATCAACTTCTACAATTTTGTAATCCTTGAGGCTTTTGATCATCTTCAACCTCCTCATCTCCTTCGCTTTTTTCTTTTTTCTTTTTTTGGCTTCTAATTCGTTGTCATCCCTAGAGTCACCTTCCCTTCCTTGCATCTTGCAAATGTAGATTTCTTAGAGATAGGAGGTACATGGTGTTGGTTAGTGTAGAAGGCTTAAAATATGGATGTCTAAATGTAAGCCTCATGGCTATTTCCTCTGGCAAGTCAATTTCTATCAACAACTCCTCAAACCTCCCTTGATATTTCAAAACAGAATCCTCTTGCTTCAAGTTCTGTATCCCCTTCACTACTATCATCTTCTTGAGATGCTCCACTATTCGTGTCCAAGAGCTTGGTATTTGCATCAAATGTTGTTGCAAATGGGATCAAATCTCTGATGCCATCACGAAACCAAAGAGTGGCTCTAATACCCATTGGTACGTTGTAAAAGTAAACACACACTATTCAATTCATTTCACACTCTAGCCATACATCTATCTCTTATTTATACTATTAAAGGTACCATTAAAATTTTTTAACAGAACCAACAGCCTAACTAACTAATTCCAAATAATTAACCACGTAACATCTCTAGATTTTTAGGAGTTTGCAGCTGTATCTGTATTTAAATGCCAGTCCAACCAAAGCACATCTAAGGGATTTTTGAACCAAATCAACCCATCTGAACTCTAAAGCATATAAACCGAAGAAGAAAATAGGCGAGAAAAAATACCATCTGCCATGCATTCTCAAGAGTGAAACATATCTTGCTAAGGCAGGATATATTATCAAAGAAGGCAACACTACTAGTTACCAAAATACCTGCCAACAGTAGCTCTTAAGTATGTATATTTATGGGTATTTCGAGTTTTATCCTAAAACCTTCCTCATCTCAGCCAAAACATGTTGTTCTTTAATTCTTATGGGTAATGGGTTAATGCCAACACCTTAGGTTTTCCTAGCACCATACAAATTGCATGTCTCAACTATCAAGGTCCATAGTCAGTTAGTCAAACACAATTTTGCTTCAAGGCCCCCACCATTGATTCAAAGTCATAGCCTAGTAGTCCACTTATTATGATACTAGAAGTAGATGACAGATGTTAACTATAAATAATAAAAAATTACAATTTCTTCATGGACTTACTATAGTAATTCAATATGAACTTCATCTTCAACAATAAGTTATTTTTGTCATAATTTCAGGTTATATCAACTATTTAAGTCATGTTCAAGTTTATTTTATTAATTTTAAGATTATAGAAAATGGCCATCTCGCTAGACTCAAGCAAAAACCCTGCCTACCACCTTGCCACCTCTCATGGTTAGGATTCTCAAGTCCTTAATCCACCACTCAGCTTTAACAAGACTGCTTAAGGAATGAAAATATTACACCACTACTCAACAAACAGCAACATTATATACCTACCTATCATGAATAAAAATGTTCCAATCATTCCTGCATAATGAAGATAAGCATATGTTGAGGAAACTGTTAAACCATAATACCTCATCAAGGCGCTTGGAAGAAAATGTGTTATAATGCTCAAATGCTTCTTCATCCTTGGGAAGTAGATGGGCATATCTGTAACCACGATGAAAGTCAGGTCTTAAAATTACATAAAGTAACTGTAGCCGCAAGTTGCATTAGCACAGCAAAAGAAACAAGGCTTTAGATCAGCAGAATGTGCATATGAACTTAAATCATTTATTATCCACCTAATTACTGCAGTCTGCATATCAAATTCTAATTATCATACACTATCACAAGTGCTCTACACTAAATTGAATATTTCAATGTTTTGCATTACAACAATTAATTTGTTACCCACTGAACAAAGTGTTTTAACAATGGAAAATGTAATTTTCAATCCCCATCTTCGTTGTGGACCAAATGACAATTGAGAATAGCCTAACTCTAGAGCCCAAACAGATTTGCTTAATTTCGCACCCCCAATTCTAGCAAAGTTGGTGTTCAGATGCTGGATTGATACTGTCACAGTAGAAATGGAGAACAGAAGCATCAGCCAGAAGTCAGCTTCAGGAGTATAGTTCATTGGAAACACATAGAGGAGAGTCTTTAGAGTTGGTCAAGGAAATGATGATTGTGTAAGATGGAATGAAACAGCAAAACCTTGGAAAAATTAATATTCATAAAAGCTAGGATAACACTGGTAAGTATTAGCCATTTAAAATTAAAGCTCCAAATATGCATACTTTACCACAAATTAGTTGTTTGAATCAGGTCACAGTCGTTATTCTAGTTCAAAATACAACATACTTAATTTTTTGTACAATTATATAATGCATCTTCCTTTTTCTTTTGTAGCTCAATAAGTTTTTTGATGGAAACTTCCGAATGCGATTTTATTAATACCAGCTGAACAACCGCTTCCCTTCCAAAAAAAGTGAGGAAAGAAGCAGTGCAACGCCTATTACAGAGCTACGAAGTATGAACGGAAAACAAAAAAAACAATAAGATAAAGGTATCCTGGCTTTCGAGAGGCCAGGTCTCTCCTCTGAAGGTTTCCGATTTCCTTGCCTGCCTCTCCCTCACGCCCCTACCCTCCCTAAGAACCCCTTTCCTGCCGTATTGGTCACACACCACACGACAAAGTTAGTTACTCACTAATTCTGCATTCTGCCCATTCGCTGCCACATCATCATTTCCATTCTTTTTATTTATCCTCTCATAAACTCTTCCCCACTTCCCCGTCGATGCTCCATGGTTCTGCCTTCTTTTATAAACTTGGCCCACTTTTGCAACGGGCCCATCATTGCCCTCCCCAACAAGACTCACCTTGTCCTCAAGGTGGAAGGAAGGGAATTGAGTCTTAATAATTTCACTATCTTCCCAGGTGCTTTCACATTCAGGCAATCCCACCCATTTCACCAGAATCTGCTGCTGTCCATTGGTCATTCTTCTGATTCTTTTCACATATTCAAACTGTACTTCCAACTCCAGCTCTTCAGAAAGTGAGGGAGGTATAGACTGAGTAGGAATGGCCAGATGGAGAGATTTCTTGAGTTGTGAGATGTGAAACACAGGATGGATCCTTGCTGTCTCGGGTAATTTTAACTTGTAAGCCACTTTGCCAAACTTCTCTACTATTTGGTAGGGCCCATAAAACCTAGGAGCTAATTTCTCATTCCGTTTTTTGGCCAAAGTTCGCATCCTATACAGCCTGAGCCGTATATATACCATATCTCCCACTTCATATTCTAGCTCTCTTCACTTCTTGTCAGCCTGCTCCTTCATATTATTCTAGGCTTGCTCCAAATGAGTCTTCAATTCTGCCAATATAAGATTTCTTTCCTCTAGCTGTTCAATGACTTCCTCCACCATGGAAAAATCATTCTGCCACTTAAATACAGTTGGGGGATCCCTTCCATATAGAGCCTTGTAAGGAGTCATTCCTGTAGATCGATTGTAGGTGGTATTAAACCAAAATTCAGCCCAAGGTAACATCTTAACCCATTGTTTAGGTTTATCCCTCGCAAAGCACCTTAGATAAGTCTCTAAACTCCTATTTACCACCACCGTCTGGCCATCAGTTTCAAGATGATATCCTAAACTGTACTTTAAGGTAGCGCCAGCCATAGTAAACAGTTCCCTCCAGAATTGACTAATGAAAACTCTATCTCGGTCCCAAACTATGGTTTTTGGAAAACCATGCAATTTAACCACTTCCTTAATGAATACTTCAGCCACTTCCCTGGCGTTGAAAGGATGACATAATGGTATAAGGTGGATGTATTTCGTGAATCTATCCACTACCACCAATATGGTGTCAAATCTATTAGCTCTTGGAATTCCCATTACAAAATCCATACTGATATCCTCCCACACCCGCTGAGGAATTGGTAATGGTTGTAGCAAGCCAGCTGGATGCAATGACTCATATTTGTTCTGTTGGCACACGTCACATCTTGCTACTTGCTCTTGAATATCTCTTTTCATCCCCTCCCAGTATATCACCTCAGCTAATCACTTATAGGTTCTTAAATACCCCGAATGACCTCCCATAAGAGAGTTGTGGAATTCTTTAATAAGTTCCTTAGTCTTGGGTGATGCGCGGGGCAAGACCAACCTGTTTTTGTACATGAGGCATCCACTCTTGATGCTATATCCTTCAGATCCCTGAGAGCCCGATATTAGCTACTGCATTGTGTGTTGTAATCTGTCATCTTTATTAACCTCAGTTTGAAACTCCATCAAGCCCTCATACTGCCACAACGAGAATGCTTTCATCTCCATTTCAGTAACCCCCCTTCTGGACAAGGCATCAGCGGCTCTATTCTCCTCCCCTGGTTTGTACTGTATCTGAAATTTATATCCCATCAACTTTGAGATCCACTTTTTTTTGTCAGGGTCTATTACTCGCTGTTCTAACAAGAATTTCAAAGCCTTCTAATCTATGTAAATGATGAAAGGCTGACTGGCTAAATAATGCTGCCAATTTTTTTACTGCTAACACTATGGCCATTAATTCTCTCTCATACACTGAACTTTGCCTGGCCTTTTCTGATAATTGCATGCTGAAATAGGCTATTGGCTTCCGCTTTTGCATCAAGACAGCACCCACTCCAATCCCTGATGCATCAATTTCTATTTCAAAGGCTAAGCTGAAGTCAGGCATCACCAACACGGGTACACTTACCATGGCAGTTTTTAGTTGTTCAAAAGCTGATTGGGCTTTCTCATTCCACTTGAAATTATCCTTCTTCAAAAGTTCAGTAAGTGGAGCTGCTATCTTCCTATAATTTTTTACAAATTTTCTATAGTATCCAGTCAAGCCCAAGAAACCTCTTAAATCCCTTAAATTCTTTGGAGTAGGCCACTTCACCATAGCCTCAATTTTGGAAAGATCAGCTTGCATTCCTTCAAATGATATTATATGCCCCAAATATTCAAGTCTCTACTGCCCAAAGATACACTTCTTTAAGTTGATAACTAGCTGATTTTCTTGTAGCACCTCCAAGGCAAGCTTCAAATGTCTCAAGTGTGAATCCATGTCTTTGCTATATATGAGAATGTCATCGAAGAATACTAAGATAAACTTCCTTAAATATTCTCAAAAAATGTCATTCATAAGGGATTGGAAAGTGGATGGAGCATTGGTTAGCCCAAAAGGCATAACCAAGAACTCATAGTGGCTATCATGAGTTCTAAAAGCAGTCTTGGCTTCGTCTCCCGGTTTAATTCGTATTTGAGGATACCCGGACTTAAGATCTAACTTGGAAAATAATGACGCTCCCCCTAGCTCATCAAGAAGCTCATCAATAGCAGGTATTGGGTGTTTATCAGGGACAATGATTTTATTTAATGCTCGATAGTCAACACAAAATCGCCAACTGCCATCTTTCTTCTTAACTAACAAAACGAGGCTAGAGTATGGACTGACACTGGGCCTTATAATTCCTGCCTCCATCATCTCTTTCACCAACTTTTCTATTTCTATCTTTTGCGCATGAGCATACCTATAAGGCCTCACATTAGGTGGTTGTTCATCAGGTTTTATCATTATAGAGCGGTCTTTCGATCGATGAGGCGACAACCTTGATACTGGTTGGCATACCTTCTCAAATTCTCCAAGCAATTCCTAAATTTCCCTTGGAATCATGATCTGTCCATCCTTCCTTTCAAGGGTAGTAGCGCCATATTCCAGCAAGTATCCTTCTCCTTTCCCTTTTACATCCTTAATGATTGATTTGAAAGAAGCCTTAGCACAGGTCAGTGTTAGATCCCCTTTGAAGCAGACCCATTTCTAATTGATTCTCACCTTCATATATGACTGTCCCCAATTGACTTTTAATTCCTCTAATGACTCCAGCCACTCTATTCCCAACACCAAATCAACATTCTCTAGCTAGAAAGGATAAAAGGTCTGAACAATTTGGACACCTTGTAACTCCAATGTGATGATGTCCCTACAGTCTCCCTTTCCAAAAATTTCCCTCCCATCCCCCACTGTTATAGAGTAGCGCAAAGTATCATATACTGATAAGTCCAGCCTCTTCACTAACTCTGTTGAAATGAAGTTGTGAGTTACACCACTATCAATTAACACCAGCACTCCTTCACCTAAAGTTTTTCCCACCAATTTCAATGTCTTGTTTCCAATAATTCCCGCCACTGTGGTTAGCGATAATTCCATTGAACCCATTATCCTTTATGTTGTCTCACTTTCCCGTTCCCCCATCTGCTATGTGTCCTTCACTTCTATATCATCTTCCTCTTCTGCAAGAATTATCATTTGAAGCTGTAGGTTTTTACACTTATGATTTGGACTAAACTTCTCATCACATT
This sequence comes from Erythrophleum ivorense, assembly GCA_026724425.1. NCBI lineage: Eukaryota > Viridiplantae > Streptophyta > Magnoliopsida > Fabales > Fabaceae > Erythrophleum > Erythrophleum ivorense. Next base: position 50,441,255 of record JAIUCV010000009.1, read on the forward strand.
TGAAGCATAGCCCCATCTCCCTTCTACGATTTATCTCAGCTTCAGATAATTTTCTCCTTCCAATACTACTGCTACTGCTAATGGCAGGAGCGTTAATTGGAATGGTAATCTTACTTCCCACCATTTTTGAATCAGTTCCTCCCTTACCTTCAAAATCCCTGTCTGCCACAATACTAGCACTTCGAGGAGGCTCTACTGTACTGGAGAATTTTTGGAAGTTAGATTTAATTCCAGCCATTCCAATCCACCGAGACCCCACACTGCCTTTCACCCCTTTAGTATTTCTCTCCTCCTTTGCTTTCTGCAACACTAAATTCTTCCCCTCTATTTGGAATGCATAATCCATGAGTTGCTTCAGAGTCTTAGGCTGCATTACTCTGACTTCAACCTTTATTTCCTCCTTAAGTCCATTCTTAAACATCCCCATGAGAACTTCATCAAGAATGTCGTCCAAAGGTGCCAAAAGCAATTCGAATTTCTCCCTAAATTCCTCCACTGTACCATCTTGCTTTAATGCAATCAATCTCTTGTAGCCATTGCCCAGCTAGTGGCAATGGAAACAGTCAATTACCTCCTTAAAATTCTTCCAGGATTGCACAAGTGCTCTAGCTTCCAACCACTGGAACCAATTCAGAGCTCTTCCTTCGAGACCCACCACTGCTACTTCCAACTTCTCTCCCTCCGTTACTCCATTAACAGAGAAATAGCGCTCCATCCTAAATAACGACCCAATCGATCCTTTCCCGAGAAAACGGGTAGTTCCAAGCACCGAAGCTTACTTCCTTCTCTCTCTCCTACTAGCTCGACCTTGTTCCTCTCTTTTTCCCGTCGTAACACGGTCCCTTCCTCTTCTCCCACTTTCGCGACTTCTACTGACTCATTCGCTACGTCATTGTTTCCCATTGCCTCCTTTCGTTTTTCATTCGCTATCGGTCTCTATTCGTCTCCAGAATTTCGTGTCGCACATAGCTCAGCCAATTTATCTTTGAGTTCCATCAGTGCGAGCTGCATTGTCGATGTCTCCTTAACTTCTCCCTGATTCTTCTGTAACTCTCCTACCACCTTCTCTACCGATTCCAGTCGTGTCTCCATTCTGGTTCCAACCATGCCCCGAACCGACGTGCTCTAATACCAATAATGATGGAAACTTCCGAATGCGATTTTATTAATACCAACTGAATAACCGCTTCCCTTCCAAAAAAATAAGGAAAGAAGCAGTGCAACGCCTATTACAAAGCTACAAAGTATGAACGGAAAACAAAAAAAACAATAAGATAAAGGTATCCTGGCTTTCGAGAGGCCAGGTCTCTCCTCTGAAGGTTTCCGATTTCCTTGCCTGCCTCTCCCTCAAGCCCCTACCCTCCCTAAGAACCTCTTTCCTGCCGTATTGGTCACGCACCACACGACAAAGTTAGTTACTCACTAATTCTGCATTCTGCCCATTCGCTGCCATGTCATCATTTCCATTCTTTTTATTTCTCCTCTCATAAACTCTTCCCCACTTCCCCGCCAATGCTCCATGGTTCTGCCTTCTTTTATAAACCTGGCCCGCTTTTGCAACAGGCCCATCATTTTCCCAAAAAGCCAATAGCATAACTCGGACAATAAAGAGTGTTTTTGTTGTCAATCAATCAAACAAACAGTATATTAAGTATCATTCAAGGCTAACACAACACATTGCATAATCACATTGAAAAGCATTGATTCAGATACTTGACTACTACAAGGTATTAACACAATGCTTGATTCTTAATAAACCAAACATCTTACATGCTATCAAGATCAATAAATTCTTGCTTCACCAGCAAGGCTGTCAGCCTATAGAGCCCAAATGGTACAGGACTGTTGACTTCCACTCGCTGATAATATTGAAATTTAAATCCAAGAATCTGTGAAGCATGAGACTGCATAAAAGAGATATAATTACAAGAACATAAAAATGTGCAGATTCATTATCACATAATGAACATAGGAATGCAACTAGGTTGATGTTTATGTCCACCTTAGGAAAAATAGGAATCAACTCTAAGAAGACATTGCTGTCAGGCTGAAGTTCGAAACACTCGAGAACCTGAACAAAATGATTTGAAAGGAGCCACGAGTAACTTGGTCATCAAACCATTCAGAGTATTAATGAAAACAGAAGAACATGGATAGTCTTGTGCATTAAAAGAGAAAAAGATTAAAGACATGCAACTCACAATATCAAATACGCGGTTTGGGTCCAAATCAAAATGGCCAATTAACGACTGCAGGGGTCATATAAATCAGCAATTTGATCTTAAACTGATAAAGTGCAATGGAATGGGGACGGTACTTAAAAATCATTAAAACCTTAATAATGCCAATTGTTGCTGCAGATGCTTTTTGAGTTGGAGCTTCAGAGTCCCGGCAAAGAAGAGTAACCTGTACAGTTAAGAGAAACAGAATACAACATACAATAGCATTATATCTGGAAATATCAAGACATGATCCAACAAAAATATCCAACTTCCACATATAAGAATTTGAAACTTCACTTATTTTCTATGTTCACAGGTTACATCCAGCCAATTATGAAATATATAAAACAAAACACCAGAAAAAGAACAAAATTCTTGCCGATAAAAACCACATCAGGCTGAAAGCATATGTTTGCAATGTAATATGCATCAATGGAATAGAAACTCAGAGATGTCTCAGTCTAAACAAAACTACAACAGGAGTTTCATACAGAACCACCCACTATAGAAAGGAAGCACTGCTTCCCTTTCAATAGATAGAATTAAAAATATATCAGTTAATAATGTCTCTTAACTATTATTTAAAATGATTTGAAAACAACTTCATCAAAGTCATGATTTTAAATATTTGGTCAGTCATCAAATCAATCGGCTCTTCAGTTCCAACAACCCCAACCCAGACAACCTAAGAAATTTTTACAAACAGTATTTATTGATAAGAAAAGTTAACAAAACATCTAAGGACAAGGATCCTCCCCAACCATGATTTAAAAAAAAAACAAAACAAAAAAACAAAAAAAACCTAAACAAACATAAGCTCAAGAAAGCTTTCCAATCCCTTTGTAAATTCATAATAGCCTGTTTGGTATACAAAAGGAAACAGATTCTCTTTTCAATGCACAAAAAACAAGATATGCAATGTCCATTATACCCCCATTATCATTACTCAATAGTGTCTGTCCCTTTTTATTACTTTTTTTTTTTAAATCCAGGAACACGAGTAACATTTGTCATCTATTTTTTAACTCTCTTTCCCTTTTTCATATCTAACATTTTGTGTACCTGAAAAAACACCTAAGGGACGCACCTTAAAAAAAAAAACCCATTAACTTAGACCCACAAGGAAGCCAAAAATATAGTTCACAACCAAAGATGTTGCAAAAGAAACTTCAGACTAGAGACTCTCGCCATCCATTCTAACCATAGATGCCACAATCCTGCAAAAACACCACACTGCCAAAGGACTTTATGCTCTTTATTTTTCCCAAACCATTGAACCTAATAGCTACAAGATGCTCTCAATCATGCGGACAAAATCAATGCAAATTGAATATGCCAAACAGTCTATTCCAAATCTCCCATGCCACTTCACAATGCAGGAAAAGATCATTGTTTGTCTCAGAACTCCAATAACACACCAAATCAATTTAGAAAAATAAAAACTTAGGGTATTTAGATTTCAAATCATAAAATTGAGGATGGATGAAAAGTGTATAATCCCAACAGAATCTACCCAGTCAAAAGTCAATGTGGCAAACTTATAATCCTGGCTGTTTTCTAATCCAAAAAGGTCCATAAAAGGGAGTCTCTATGCATTTTATATGAATGAGGTAATTTATTTTCTTATGCTCTCAGGGTACTTCCGACTGAAGATGACTTTACCAGACCTAGATTATGCTTTCAGACTTTTCCAAGTCAATCCAAGAAAGAGGGCCCATCCTATACCTAAGCATCTTCAACCCTATTTAAAGGCCTCTTAATCCCATTCTTAAATTAAAAAACAGCACTGCATCAATCACAATACTGCATGAACTAGGATTGAAAACAAACTTCATCAGAAATTCAGATTGCAGCGGTACTTTACAATTTTGTTAGCTCCAGCTGACTCTTCAGTCTAACATGGTCAACCTATGATAAGTATATTACTTGAAAGAATACACTATTCACAGGCAGCTTTACCAGAGTGATATGAGCCAAAAATGAATTCTTTTTATTGAGATAGACTACATTCACAAAATACAGCCATTACAAACAAAAAGTGGTAATATTTGCATAATACATCCCAAAATGGTTTCATGAAAAATCAAATATAAGACCCAAACTTCACATTATATATTCCTTTCAAATAACTATCAACTATTTTAAGGTTATTTAGGCCCAGTCCAAGTGAGCAAACCAAAGAAAATATGAAATGAAGCCAACCCTAAAAAAATGTTGGAGTTTGTGCAAATCTGGTTAATTTGATCCAGAGTTTGTAATAATATTCTTCAAGTTCAGTTCTGGCTCAAAACTTTTCAAAGACAGTACAACCTGAATGAAGTCAACTAGGTTCATAGAACACCTTTCACTACCATAATACTGTTGATAACCTACGGCACTTAACTGCTCTTCTTATGACCCTAAAAGACTGAAAAGATTAACAATATGAAGTCAAAAATAAAGGGGGAAAAAAATTTATCTTACAAGTTTTATGCCACAGTGAACATATCTTACAAAATGCCACCCAAGCTCAATAGTAACTGCTTAATGTAATAAACTGAAGATTTCTTTGGTTAAGTTAGAAATTATGGTAGAAGTAGTTATATGCCTTCACTTTATAGCTTAAGCTTTTAAATTAAAATAATATTTGATATGGTATCAAAGCCTTTATAACCAAATGATCAAGAGTACGATCCTTGTCACCTTCCATTCTCTTAATTAAAAATGAAGTTTTAGCACAATGAATGGTGGGCCTATGCTTTGTCCACACTTTAAGCCCAAAGGGCTTTAGTTTGAGGGGCCATGTCAGAGAATATAACAAAAACATTCATGAGTCTCTACTTAATTAATTAAGCTTTCGAGTTGAAATGGCCCCTAACATTTTGCATTCATCAGTTCCTTATTTTGGTCAGTTTGGTTCAAGGTGGGGCAGGCCCAAAACCAAACCAAACCAACCAACCCAACCCAACCTATGTACATCAATAGCAATAATTATTGAAGATCTAACAAAGTCAAGCCAAGGACAAAGAAATATCAGATTATTTATTTAATATCCATAAATTGACAAAAGATCCATGGAGAAAATATTGAGGAACCTCTGCAATGTATATTAAATATATGAAAGATGAGAAGAGGGAAGGAAAAAAATACAGTGTAATCCCCTTCAGTCAGAACCTCAATGGTTGCAATACGTAACAAATGATTCAAAGCAAATATTACCAGGGGGAAGAAAAATCACAAAGACAAAAAAAACAGAGGTTATACCAGTTTTGCATAGCCTTCACTCTCTTCTCTAAGAAGGTTGAATTTGGTTTGCTGATAAAGAAGTCGTGTATTAACTCTGACCTGAAATTAACAGCACAGAAAATCAAATACATTAGAATAATTGGATTTCATTCAAGCTAACACATAGGTCCTGTACATTTGATGCAAGCCAAAGGACCAAGAGAGAATAAGCTTAAAGATCACAGACATTAATTCTTTTTTCTCTTCATATGAAATTAATATTATATTGATTAGAAAACAAAGTGGCTGGATAAAATAACAGTATTCCCAAGGCATACCAGATTATAGAATTTATGTTCTTAGTATAGCAAGCTATTAGAGTTACTGTGTGCATAGTGAATACTTCACTAAAAACTGCCAAGGGAGAAAACTCAAGTCCACAAAAGATAAGCAACAGTTAGCCAGTTAAACGAAAGGAAAGCTAAGAGACATAAACATAAAAGAAAAGCAACTAGGACTCGATTTACATCTCCAGAATTTATACGTGCTCAATAGGACAGATATTATTAGATGGGATAAATAGATAGATGACAACCTAATCAGTATTATGCCCCTTACCCAACATTAAACCCTAACTCAAATCTTCACCTTCTGATCCCACACTGTCAATACAACCAAAGAACCAAAGAGCCTCATGGTCCAAACATTATGACACAAGATAGTTGTAAAGTTCATGTATTCAAAAGCTACAGATTTCAATACAGATCAAGCAATATCAGTATATTACCAATGCACTAAGACCTAGTTTTCCTCTCTCTCTCTCTCTCTCTCTCTCTCTCTCTCTCTCTCTCTCTCTCTCTCTCTCTCTCCCTTTCTTTGCTCAAACACAGACTGCATGCTGCTATACCAGACCTGGCAATAAGAAGTGAGAATAGAAACAGTTCATCTGATTCCAACGTTTTAGAATAATAAAAGTTTTAAATTATAAATCCTTGGAAAAGGTGTTCAATAGATAATTCATCCCATCAACAATCAACAGAATAAGTGGCAAAAGATATCTGGAGCACGGGCCAGTCACAGTATTCAGCTTGTATACCTTAAAAAGTCTGTTGAGCTTGTTGTTTCTACTCTCTCAGGTATTATCCAGGTTGTTACTTAATTCTTTTGTATGCCTCAAACCATTAACATGACAATAACTGAGAACTGAAAGAAAAGCATCAGAGAGTGTTTCTCTGCATAATGCCCCAGTTCAAAATTTTGTTTCACTAAGGAGAATAAAAAAGTATTGGAATTTTCACTTTTTAAGGGATCTTACTGATAGAGATGTAACAGAAATTGAATCCTTTTTGCTTATTCTTAATCCTCTTCATTGATCAACAACTAAGGAGAGGAGAATTCGGACTCTAGATGCTTCAAATGCGCACAATTGTAAATCCTGTTTTCATTTCTTCTATTAAAAAATAATAATAATAATCCTATCTTCATTTCCTGACTCGCACTCCTACTAGATATGTTTACCTTCTTGAGAAGCCCATTTGAAATTCTAAGGATTTTCAAAGGACAAATCTTTTATTTGAACAATAGTACTCAATAGAATCAACACAAGTGACACGTTGCATGTCTCCTAGTCATAATATTTGTGTCATGTGTTTCCAGTGCAGAAAATGGTACCCATTTATTTTTACACTGCAGAGTAGCAATTTACAAGTGGCATAAATGGTTTGGGGTCTTTGGCGAAAATTGAGTATGTCACTATGATCGCAGGATTTAAAGATGTTTTCTCCTTATCCAATTCAAAGGTTTTGAACAGAAGAGAGAGGGGAAAACATTGTGGCAATGCAAAATTTTTGCTGCGATTTGGATTATTTGGTTGGAAAGAAATGCTTGTATCTTCATGGGTGTCTCCTTGTCTTAGATGCCTTATGGAACTTTTGTGGCCTCACATCGGTGTTCGGCTCATGGCCTTTTTAAGGAAGTCACTATCTTAGATATGTGGGAGGATTAAACAGCTTTGCTATATGATTAAGCTTCTATTTTTTTTCCTTTTTTGTTTTTGTTTTAATTCTAGCACCTTAGGAGGATACTTCATCCTCCTCTCAAAATACATGGCCCCAAAATACTTAAGCCAACCTTACTCATACTACGGTACCAAGTCTAATGTATGTAGGCACATATTTATTCCTCTGATATGGGACTTGGGGCATTACATGTAAGCTTTGGGCTTGTCAAAACCTCAATCTTTCACAGCCTCAACTCATATATACACCCTGTGAACATGTATACCTCCCCCCCTTTAGACACTTCACTACACATCTTGACATTACCAACAAAACAATCACAAATTTATTTAAAAAAAAAAATAAGGAAAAAAATAGCAACCACCTAAGAAATAGAAGCAGCAGCACAAGACCCCTATCATATAACATATCATTTCTAAAATCTATTTACTCACCTCTTTTCCCTTCAACTCCTGAGCCTTTATTTTGATCAGTTCAGCCTCCCCTAAAAATTCTTCCTACAAATGCATAACATTCAAATAAAATATTGTAAATACAAGAAATTTACTAATTCCCAAAAAAATAAGCATTAGTTAAGTACCTCAACAAATTACCAGAAGCCTCAAAATAGAAAGGAAAATTAAGTTATTTGAAACAGGCAAAGAAAGAAAAGAAGCACACCTCACAACGTTCCTGGAGTAGCCTGATTGGGACCACTTCAGATTCCACAAGCCATCTTGCCTAAAACAAAGAATTATAAGCATTGAAGCTAAGGTAACAAAAGTAAATTGAATAAATTTTCCGTGCAATGAGACACCTAGTTTTGAAAACAAAAAACCAGTTTAGATATCAGGGTCATAAGAGCCCACAAAAACCCAGCTAGGGAACATCTTTAGATGAGTGACAATAGTTTTAGAACATCGCAAGATCAAATACTGACCAGTTTGACAAGACGGGAGCGATACTCTCCGGACATTGTATGCTGTAACCAAGAGATATAAGCAAATAAGTTTATGTAAGTGTGCTGGCTAAGAAGATATTAATAAAATTATCATCAATCAAGCTCTTAAAACTAATCCATATTTTATATCTCACTTACAATCTCACAAAACTAATGAGCAGCAACAAATTGAAAGAGGGGGAATGACTTCCTGATATCGATCATTCCAAGCATCCAGTAAGTTTTCAAGTCATTTGTTGAAAAGGGGGTGGAAAAGCACAAAAAGTTATTTCGTTGTTGCTGTAGTACAAAAACCTACATTGTTATCTTCAAAGCACTACCAAAAACATACAAGAGAGCAGGTCCGTAATTTACATGAGTCTTGCAAGGTCTAAATGTTGTAGTGTACCCACTAAACATCTAAAACTACTACAGATACCACTTGCTCTGTTTCTGCAAGCATAACTTATCCTACTTTGCTAATCCTCCGCCAACAAGATGTCTTTGATGGTATACTTCTGCCGCTAAGATAAAAATAATATCAAAATGAAAATCTCAAAATTTCTTGAAATGCCCTCAATGATCAAATATACTTACTCACTAAAAGATACTTTTTTATGGAGAAAAGAATTGAGGGAGATGAAAACATTGGCAAAGTGCCAAGCTGGAGCAGTGAGGACAATTACTCAGGAACTTCTTTTTTAGTAAACTCCACCTAGCAACAGCCCTATTTAAGAAAGAAATTGTCCTAACACCTTGAAGAATAGAAGAAAAAGAGATAATACTATGTAAAGCCGTGATAAAAGGAGGCTTGTATTACATCTATTTATAATAGACTTAAGGTTGTTTAGCTTGTAATACAACCAATATGGTAACTAAACAAAAAAGGGAAATAAACTGATAGTATTCTAACAACAACCCCCCTTCTTTAAAGAGGGAGGCTGAAGCATATAAACTGTACCCACCAAGCTCGTTACAAAACTAGGTGATATGACACATAATATTGACAGCACTGCTAAGAGTAGGAAAAGTTATTTGACTGACATGCGACTAGATAAAAGAGCCAATGGCATAATGCACAAAAGGAAGCGGGGTTTTAGTTACACACAACCAGAGCAAAGCATCACTTGTATAATGCATAATGGGAAGAGCGTCTAGAATGATGCGTAGCTGGAGGAAACAGATGAAGAACTCCCAAAAAAAGGCATTACAGTGGCCAAAAAACCCCCAGGAAAAGTCACTGGAGAAGAGGCCAGGTCTTTGATGAATAAAGAGGTTGAACATTCGCCAGAGAAGTAGCTAAAGCACCGTCAAAGGATGTTGGAGCTATGTTAGAGAAGATGAAGCTAGAGCTCCCTTAGAGAATAAGACAGACCCTGGCCCAAAAAACTACATAGCAGTGAAGGCTTACTATTCTATCTCCCCATGCCATGATAAAAAGGACACTTGTGTTACATCTATTTATAATAAAGGTTGTTAGCTTGTTATACAACCAATATGATACTTCTAGTGTGAGTAAATAAAAAAGGTTATATATCCAAACAAATGAAGGTTTAGAGATTTAGGAGCCATTTGCCATTGCTTTAAATTTCTGCTTCATTCAAAACTGCTCCTTTAAAATGAGTTCCATAATAATAAATGTAGCAAAGAAGCAATTGGTGTTTGGCAAAATCATCTAAGAAGCACTTTTATGTTCCAAAGAGCCAGAGTAATTCTATCAGCAAGCAGTGAAAAAGCATGATAGATTTGAGGCAGGAGCAAAAAATAAAAGTTGAAAAGAGAGAGAACAACTTCTCAACAAAAGATACAAGGTCGTAGTAACTCACGTCTTGTGCCATTTGAGTCACTATATCTGCGAAATTTGAGGCTACTTTTCCGGCCGACAATTTATCCGAGAAAATGACAGAATCCAATGCTACTTTACACTTCTGAAACGGCAATTCACCCCGAACCTGAAAGCAACCCAGAACCAAAAACCAGTCCTTAATCCCAAAAATGAAGAAATTGCACTTCTCTATACACCTCCCAAATTTCAGATTTTCAAGATAAATATACACATGAACACACGCATTATTCGTGGGACAACTAGACAAATCACCCACCATAGTCCAGCAAAGCTCATAGAGGAAGCGAATCAATGGGACGGGTTCAGAGACCTTGAGAGAAGGGTTGCCACTCTTCCATTCACGAACACAGTCATCCGTTACGTATATAAACTCTATGGGCGGAAGAGACATTTTCTAAGGACAATTACAAACCCTAGAATGAATTGTGTGAGCTTGCGGTATGGATATAAATCGGGGATTAGGCTTAAGAAGAGAGTAGCAGCGTCGGGACTACGCGGGGTTCCATGGATAACTCTGGAGTGTCAGAGAAATGTGGAAATTAGGGTTTTCAGAGAACGGAGGGGTTTGATGGCCTCTGGGGAGATTGTATTTTTCGACAGCGATAATAAATTTAATAATACATTTAGATATTGTCCATGGTGACTGTTTTAAGTACTTAAATCCGTTTTATTAATTTTGACAGCAAATTAAAGATTATAAACAACATACTCTTATAACTCCACGAATGCGACGAAATTTTACTATGTTCTATAATGAAATAAAAAATAATCTTATAAACTATTCGTCAGATATACAGCTAGAATATCCAAATTAATAGGAGAAAAAAACTCCTTAGATATGAAATGAAAATCTTGACAAAATTATTCAAAAAATTAAAGACACGTGTCAAAAATTACTCAAATTAACAATTCCTACCCATGATAAGATTAAATGGATTCTCTATACTGATGCCTCAGAAAATTATTGAGGTGCTGCTCTCTATCATGAAAACCAAAAAAGAGAAAAAATTATTACTCAATATGCTAGTAAAAAATTTATTGAAAGCCAAAGTAAGTATCATTCAAATTGAAAAGAATTCTTAGCAATAGTTAAAGCTATAGACAAATTTGAATTGTTAATTGTTAATTCTCACTTTATTATTCGCACTGACAATATCCAAGTTAAATATTGGTTATCTAAAGGAATTCGTACCACTAAATTAGCCCATAAAATGTTAATTAAATGGCAAACTGATTTATCTTATTATGATTATGAAAATGAATATATCAAAGGAAAGAATAATCTTGTTGCTGACTTCTTAAGCAGGGATGGAGCCCTCCAATACGAGTACCAGGACGAGTAAACCTCAGAATGAAGGATCAAGTAATTAGACCAGTATTAATCCAATTATTATGAGATTGAACGCTTTGGAATCTAACCTGAGTATTCTTTACTCACATATCAATAATCAAGCTACGACTATTAATTCTCTAAGTCTCAATATTGGGAACTTGGAGAGACAAGTAAGCCAAGTAGAAAGACTAGTAGAAGGTCATACACTAACACCATCCGTAATGGGTCATTCACCTAGTCCACCAACAAGCCTAGTACTAAGCTCACAAACTACCTCTAAACCAACATCTTTTTTATCTATAGTAGAAAAAGAAATTGAGAATAAAAAAGCCTAACAAAAGGAAGCCCAACAAAAAGTTATTCTAGAAGGGTTTTCTTCTCCTAATTATCTTGTATGATCTAATTCTAAGTGTAATTGTCGAGGTATCGTTATTTGTGATCTATCTAATGGTAATTCTTCTAATACTGGCATAAAATGTTTGTCTATTATTATATTTCCTAAATTGCGTTTATAAATTTTATGTTTATTAGAAAATATTAGTCCAATCATTCATGTTATACTAATTATTCTACTTCCTATAAGCATTTTGATTCCTTATAATTTATGATAAATAACTAATGTTCGGTTCATATTTGATTCAGCTCTAAAGATAGCAAAGTTTGTATTAACTGTTAATTTTAATTTTTTGTATATTAAATTTTCATTTAATACTCCTAATATACTATTAGGGACACTGTCGATAATTCGATTATCAGTAATTAATAACTCTATTGGAATGTCTATTCCGGCTTTAAAGTAGGCTTTTATTAGTAATTGTACTCCGGGGATATAAATTTCTATTATTTCATCCTTAATGTCTAGTTTTTGGATTTCTTGTTTGATTAAGGTTTTATCAATTAAAAGTATTCTTAATATTCCTTCAGTTAAAGTAGCTTCGATAGGGTGTTTCTTTTCTATTACTACACAAGCATATTTTTCCTTTTTCTTTGTTTTAATGAATTTGCCTATTTGTTATATAATATTGTTCTTGGTAAGATCATTAGATATTAGATCTAATTCTTTATCGCGAATTTTATTATATTGTTTTTGATTGAACATCATTCTTTTTTTTACTATTCCTTCAGTTGGATTTCTAATTTCATGAAATTCTTCATATTCATTTTCTTGTTGGGAACTACTTTCACCTTGTATCATATTAATTTTATCGTCTTCTGAGATATAGTTTACTGGATATAAATCACTATTTTCTGATTCGATGTCGTTATTACTGGAAGTATTAGACTGTTCTTCTATCACTAATTTGTATATTTCAATATCTGAATTATCTAATTCATCTTCTAAATATGTTTTATATTCGAGTAATTCTAACTCATAATCTTTAGCTAATTCTATAATATTTAGGCTTTTCTTATTTCTGGATTTTTTACAGTCTTTTGATATATGTCATATTTCTCCACAATTATAACATTGACATTTAGTGGGGTATTTTGTATAATTTAGTTTTCTTTTCCCTTTTTTAAAGTATTGTTGGGGTTTGAAGGGTTTTTGTTTCATTTTAGATTTTTGTTGAAGTTTTGATTTGGGGTATTTTCTAAAACTATACTTATATTTTTCATAAGGTGGGTGATATTTCCGATATTAGGATTTCCTCCTCTTGGTATATTTATTTACAAGTTTACATCCCCATCTATGAGGTGTTTTGAAGTCTTGACAGCTTAAGATTAATTTATTTGTTTTATAATATTTTTTATTTCTCCATGCTTTTTTACATTTGTTAGACAAATATTCGCGTAAATAATCTTCACATCTTCCCATGGTGTCTAAATGAGGCATTAAATCTGTTCGATCATTAAAGGCTTTTTGATATTCAACTACTAAAGTTTCAGATAATAATTTTGGTAGTTTATGATAAAATAAATCTAAATAGAATCTTTTTTTATCATAATTTTGAAGTCTTGCTTCATAATAATATTTTTTAAATTCACAAATATATTGGTTTAAATCGTTGCGTTCTAAGGTACATATCTATATTTGATGTAATTTAGTTATGGCTCTATGTATTTTAATCTGTTTATTGGCTCCTACACTTCGTCTTAAGAATTTATTTCTTAATATTTGTTCATATTTTCTAAGTAATAATAAATAATATTCTCGGCGACTATTATAATTTTTTGTTTTCCTTATATTTTCTCTAAATGTTTCAGTTTGAGTTTTCCACTATTCTAATACTATTCCTGTAAAACTAGATTCAATTACTAGAGGGGCAGAATTAGTGTATATGCTTCGGTGTAATAACGCTATTAATTGAGCTTTTACCCATTATTCTAATCTTTTTTCAATATTTAATTAATAATCTAAATTTAATCATATGCCTGTGTTTGGTATTTATCGAGTTTCATATTATTCTAATGGAGGAGGTAGGAAATTACTTTTTCCTGTTGGAGTATAAATAGTTTTAAACATAAATTCATTATTGGTTTCTTTTAAGGGTTCTTTATGGTGTAATTCAGTATTACTGATTTCAGTTTCTTTATCTATTACAGGTATACTAGTTCCTGTTGTGGTTTAGTTATATCCTGGGGCTTGTAAATTAGGTGGGTGAAATGGTTGTTCTTTTTGCTTTACTATGGCTTACATATTTAATTCTTTCATCTCATTTTCAAGATAATCTAAATAACTTAGTTCACTTTGAATTGCTGTTGAATTATGTTCTTATTGTCCCATTCATTTTTCTATTTCTTCCTGTTCTAATTCTTCTAATATTTGCATCATATTAACTTCTTTTTCTGGTTTAGTAGGATGGATATTATGGATGAACTTTAATTGTTTTTCTTCCTCTTTATCAAGTTAGTCTAAATATCTCAAGAATTTTAATGCTTCTTCTTCATTCCTTCTACACTATTCTGGGGAGATATATTCGGTTTCTTTTATGATGGTTACAGCTTTTTCTTTCAGTTTTTGAATTTCATCATATATAGTCCATAAACTATTATTAATGACTTCTTGTCCTCTTTTTAATTCTTCGGTTATAATTCTAGTTTCATAAATCTTTTCATTCATATGTTTGGCTTTTATTTGTGATGTTGATACTTCTCCAAATACAGCTTTATTAAATAGTTTCATCATATTCATTTCCTGGTCTTCTATCATTGGTTCGATTCTATTATAGATTCCTAAGGTGTGACTTATTCGATCAATCTTTTGATATATTATATTCACTTCAGAACTTATATTATGTATTTCATTATTCATCTCATATATCTTTTGTTCTAATGGCTTAACTAATTCCTATAGTCTATGTTCTTTATTTGTTATCGGTTCATTTCTAATATATTTTCTATTTCTTCAGGTAAATGGGCAGAAGGTTTTAATTGAGGATCTACAAGACATCTTAATTGTTTCATTAAGTACATATTTGTCCAATTATTCAAGTTCCATGTACTATCTCTTTCACCTCCTAACATAAAGGGTGAAGCTATAAAGGTTTCATTTGGTGTTGCAATAAAACTACTATTTGAAAGTTTAATCTAATCTAATTCATATATTCGAGGTTCAATTGGAGTTAGAGAATACATGTTAATACACAATTACTTAAAGGCAATCAACAAAAGAACACACAAGATAATTTTTACAATAATTAATTATCAAAAGAGAGATAAAGACGACTAAAACTATTAATAACTATAGGAGATCAAGGTTCATACTTCTTCCTTTATCATCCTCCTATGCTCAGATACCATTTTGAGGGACAGCTTGGAATAAGCAAGATCAGCTACCCATTCAATAGTGATTTATAATCAGGAATAAATGACCAAAACTAAACCGGGTCATGGAAGGAACTCTGTCCTCTTTCATTCAGAGATCTTTTCTATCGTCATAACAAATAAGAGCATCAACTCTTAAGCCAAGACCTTCCCCCTTCAGCTTAGTTCAGCACAACGTTCCTTCGTTTCCTACAGGAGGTGTACTATTCCCAAACATAAACCAGAATTAAAAGAATCTCTAATCCTCATTCCAGTATTAACACAGCGGTGGATCAATTCATATTAGGAAGATAAGATTTGAAATGCTACCCTTAATCTCCTATAAGAAAGTTAGAAGTTTATACCTTCATTGTCTTCAAATACACAAAAAGATATTGAAGAATCTTATTCTTTATTGATAAAAGATAATATTACAGTGGGAGAGATGAGTGCTCAGAGAGTTCAGAGAAAGCTCTGAAAGTGAGTGGGAGTGCTTAAGAGTCGTGTTTAATAATATAATTTACAAGACTTTATATAGGTGAGTTATTCCTCGCCCGTTCCTAATTGGATTTTTACAAGTGATAATAGTGATGTCCTGTCTGCTTTATCTTTTGTCACTTCGAGGAGGAATTTTAGACTTTTGGGCTGCTTTATGTCTTGTCATGCTTTAGTCGGCATCTATTTTAGGTCTTGTCATACTTTTGTCGATGTCTACTTTTTATCTCTTTGGGTCACTTCAGAGTCATCTTCAAAGATTTATCTGCAAAGCATCTACTTTTGTCGATGTCAGCCATTGCTTTTGACTTCACAGGCTTAGTGGCGTCAGATTATTCGAGGATGTTGATGGAGGTTGGTGGTTCATCCTGATCTTTACTTTTATTAGGATCTTTACAATATTTACATTGATGGACTGGATATTCGGATAATTGCTGGCAGACTCATTTTTTAGTGTCTTCAGAATAGTCCATGAGATTATTTTTTATTCGATCATGGAACATAGTAAAATTTCATTGCATTCATGGAGTTTTACCTACAGAGTATAGATATGTCGTGGGTCCAGTGAAATAAGTCCATTGGGCCTCATCATTGGTTAAGGTTCTATTCATTTCAAGGAAAATAGTGTTGACTTCTTGGGTTCGGATTCGGGATATAGTTTCTTGGAATTCAGATGGGTCAATAGACTCATTTTCTATTTCTTTGAATTCAAAGGGTTTTTTGGTGGTACCAAATTTACTCAAATTAATGGGAGCATAAAACTTGTCCTTTGCTATTTCGACTGTAGTGGAATAGAAGCGGATGTGCATGGTATATTAGGTAATGATATCTTTATAATGTTTAGCTGCTTTTTGGATGGATTTAGGGAGTTGGCTAAGTTCTTGGAGTTTATCAGAAGGATAAAGATAATGAATTAACCTATAACTATAAAGGGTATATACAAGCTGTGGATTAGTGCCACCATAAATGACGACTTTGTTTACAGAATAATGAAAGATATATTGGATTGTTGAAGCGGTAATTTGGAAATGATTTAATTTGTCAATAAGAAGTTGGAAATATTGGTATTGTTCAAGTAATTTCGTTTGGGTTGTTTGGACTAATGGAGTTGGATTGACAGTTGCTATGTGTTTTTGTTTTTGTTGGGCTTCTTTTTCTTAGGCTTTTTTATTATCTGTTTCTTTTTTTACTATGGATAAAAAAGATGTTGGTTTAGAGGTAGTTTGTGAGCTTAGTACTAGGCTTGTTGGTGGACTGGGTGAATGACCTATTACGGATGGTGTGGGTGTATAACCCTTTACTGGTCTTTCTACTTGGCTTACTCGTCTCTCTAAGTTCCCAATATTGAGACTTAAAGAATTAATAGTCATAACTTGATTTTTGATATGTGAGTAAAGAATACTCAGGTTAGATTCCAGAGCATTCAATCTCATAATAATTGGATCAATACTGGTCTGATTACTTGATTCCTTATTCTGAGGTTTACTCATCCTGTTACTCGTATCGGAGGCTCCATCCCTACTTAAGAAGTCAGCAACAAGATTATTCTTTCCTTTGATATATTCAATTTCATAATCATAATAAAATAAATCAGCTTGCCATTTAATTAATATTTTATGGGCTAATTTAGGGGTACAAATTCCTTTAGATAACCAATATTTAACTTGGGTATTATCAGTGCAAATAATAAAGTGAGAATTAACAGTTAACAATTCAAATTTGTCTATAGCTTTAACTATTGCTAAGAATTCTTTTCAATTTGAATGATACTTACTTTGGCTTTCAGTGAATTTTTCACTAGCATATCGAGTAATAATTTCTTCTCCTTTTTGGTTTTCATGATAAAGAGTGGCACCCCAATAATTTTCTGAGGCATCAGTATAGAGAATCCATTTAATCTTATCATGAGTAGGAATAGTTAATTTGGGTAATTTTTGACACATGTCTTTAATTTTTTGAATAATTTTGTCGTGATTTTCATTCTATATCCAAGGAGTTTTTTCTCCTGCTAATTTGGATATTCTAGCTGTATATCTGGCTAGATTTGGGATAAAGTTTTGGGTTTGGTTTACTAATCCTAAGAAGGATTGTATTTCTTTCTTAGAATTTATTTTTGGGAATTCTATTACTTTCTTATTAATGTGTTCTTGTAATTCTATTCCATTTTGTGAAATATAATGTCCTAAAAGACTATTTTTTCTTTCTTTAATTCAGCTTTCTTTGGTGATATATTTAGACATTTTTCTTCTACAAGATCCATAAATTGACTTAAATGGTCTTCATGTTGTTCTTGGTTTTCTGAAAAGATTAATATATCATTAATATAAATTACAACAAAGGTTTTAATTGGTGCTAATAATTTTGTTATATGTTCTTGGAAGATACTAGGACTATTATGGAATCTCATTGGTAATACATTCCATTCATATAATCATTCGGAGGTTGTAAAGGCAGTATACTTTTTACTACTTTCTTCTAGTTTGATTTAAAAAAATCTTGATTTACAGTCAAATTTACTAAAGATTTGTTTTCCTCTAATAAGATTAAATAATAATTTTATCTTAGGAATTGGGTATTGGTTTTGGATTGCTAAATCATTTAATTTTTTATAATTAATAACCATTCGAGATTTGTTTCTTCAGATTTCGACATGTCCCATGACTATCATAACTGGTGAACAATAATTTGATCTACTTTCTCGAATTAGATCATATTGTTTCATTTCATTGATATGCATAATAAATTCTTGCTTATCTTTTTTTGTTCAAGGGTAAGGTTTACATGTAATTTCTTTACTATAATCTAATAATTCGATTTTTGCATAAGGTTTAGATTTTTCCCAATGAATTAAAGGATTATCACTGTAGTTGTCTAATAATCTTTGTTCAATCATTTTGTGTCTGGTTATCTAAGATATTGATCTTTTAGCTTCTATTTCTATTGGTTTAGGAACAAATTGAATTTCATTATCATATTTCTTTTTTCTAAAGATTGTATCAGTTCGGTTATAGGGGTTATTTATCCTAATAGCCCATGCTTGGTGCTTACATGGTGTAGTTAATACTAAGGCTTTTTGGGTAAAATATAAAGACATATATTGTTCTAAAAAGTCCATTTCTAATATTATATTTGGAATGGTTTCATTATATTGGTATAATATGGGAATTTTTAATTCGTAGTCTCCTATTTGGACTGGTATATCTTTGGCAGATAATTCTATATAATAGATTTCTTTTCCTGCACTACTCATCCTAATTGGTTTTTTCTTTTTCCATAATTCAGATGGTAAAATATTATATTTAGCTGTTGTGATATTTGCTCCTGTGTCTATCATAATATGATATTTTCAGAATTGATATTTGATATAATTGAATCTCACTAAGATATAGTAAAATTTTATTGGTCCTAAATCAGTTTAATTTTGTTTAATATTACTACTTGATGATGTATATTAATTAGGATTCTATCCTTTTGGATTCTATAAGGTGTTACTTTAGTTAGAAAATCTTGTCCTAATATAATTTTATGTGTTAGATTATTATCAATTTCAGGTTCAACAAATAATTTGAGTTTGATGATACCCCTATGATTAAATCTTATATTTGTTTGAGCTATTGTATCTTCTTCGTTAATTTCAATATTATTATCGGTGTATTCTAATTGTATTGTACTCTGAAACTATCCATGGTGACTGTTTTAAGTTCTTAAATTTGTCTTATTAATTTTGACAGCAAATTAAAGATTATAAACAACATACTCTCATACCTCTTGCTCGAAATATATATATATATACACACACACACACACACACACACACACACACACATATATATATATATATATATACTTTTATCAAAAACATACCATATTGTTGATTTAACCAAAAAATTAATGAATTGATTCAATTGATTGATTAACACATTGCTAGGTTTTTATTTCCTGCCAAGTATTTTAAGTATTTTTACCATCTAAGTCATTGGCTTCTTTGACTAATAATATACATTGTTTCATATATATAAATATTTTAATAAAATAATATAACAAATAATTATATTATATTATACATAAAAAAATTTAAACTAATATATATTATTTATAACTATATTTTTAATTTTATTAATTCATTTTTATTTGTTAAATTTTTTTAATTTATATTTTTAAACTTTTTGTTTTTATTTTTTAATGATATGTGAAATTTTAATATAATTAAAATTTTTTAAAAATATCAAAATTAAATATTCTTAAATTTTGATCATACGTAATTTTTATTTTTAATTAAAAAATACTTTTTCAAATATCTTAAAAGATATGAAATTAACAATTAAATATTTAAAATTTATTTTTATATTAAAATTTTAAGATAAAAAATATATGTAATTAATTATTATTAACTATAATTCAACTATAATCAAATCAATGAATTATAAATCAGTATTTCCACCTTCAATAGCCAACTCAATTTTTAAAACATTATTTTAGAAGATCCAAAATTTATGGATTATCTAATTGTCTTTATTACATTTTCTTCCATCAATTTTACGCCTTGAATGTGGCATTTCTCTCACTTTTGATATACCTATGAGGTTTTTAGTCAATCTGATCACAGGTTGGACTTGTTTAAAAAAGGGTTATGCCCATTGGCTGGGCTCAAACCTAATTAAAAAAAGAATTAAACTCGACTTGGGCTATTTTTTTAATAATTTTTTAGAAAAATCATCTTTTTAATTTTAAATATTAGATATACTTATTTTATTACTTGTTAAGCTTGTTTTTTTCTTATTTTAAATACTAAATAGCTCAAAAAAAAAATATTGTAAGAAATTTAAATAACTTGAAATATATATAAGATAGTAAAATTTCTCAAAATAATAATTTTTCTAATAATATTAATAATTAATAATTTATTTTATTTGAATTATAATTTATTTCTTATAATATATTATGCAATAAGTAAGAGTAAAAAATATATAATAATCATATATCTTATATAATTCTTTTTTATTTATATTTATAGTTATAAATAAATTTTTTAATAATATAATTTGTAAATAATATAAAAAAATAATTATAATATATGTGGGTTTGGAAACCTGGTCCGTTTTATATTCATACTTTTTAAAAAGAGACTCATTTTTTATCTATTTTTTTCGAATCAGGCAGGCTTTCCAACTTATGATTAGGTCTATTTTCTAGCATTTATTATCTTCACACAGTTGATTATTTCAAGAATTTTTCAATTTTTATATCATTCTTATTTTTCCGACATTCAATTGAGCCAAAATAGTTTTTTTAAATATCATTTACTTCCAAGTTAACAATATTCTAAATTTCAATAGAAAATTATATAAATTAAATAAACTATAAAATTTTAGTATATCTAGTGTTCTCAGAATAACCATATAGTCTGTAAAAAAAATAAAGGCAAAGAGAATAACCTACTTAACCCTTTAAGATTTTTTTTTTCTTCCTCCTAAGAGAATCACACACCCAAAAAGATGGTGAAAGAAATAGAGAGTTACATTGTGGGTGTAATCATGAAAGAGATATATCTTTGAAAAAAAATCGTACACTTTAAAACCATCTAACCACTTCTTTAAAAAGTTCATACTACAAGAACTTTCACTAATTTAATTAATTAAATTAATAACTAATTAATATACAAAAAAAAGGCTCATACTTCTTAATTAGTCAATTTTGTGACAGGAAACTATTGACTACTAATGACTGTAAATTAGCATTTTATACCTAATTGACTTATGTATAATCCAACCTATTACAAATTATACATATTTAACTAGAGCACAATTTGTTATGGGTTGAGCACATATCTAATTGCTTAATTAACTTTGTAATTTTTCTAATAATTAACTAATGTTAATCTATAATTAATCAATAACATTAATTCAACAATCTCCTACTTAGATAATATTAATCAATTACTTAAAAGTAAATTATAGAACAATAGAATTTTTGTGTGTGTGTATATATACTGATAAGCAATTAGTATATACTAAACCTTAACCAAAATCTAGAAAATGAAGTAACACAAAAAGTAAAACATAAATACGAACATGTCCCAAACTCCCATTAAACCAAGGCTAAATCAAATTTCAATAAGACCCATATGAGTTACATATTTTTAAAATAATCTTACAAGTAAGCCTTGGGTCATCAAATTAGCAAGCATATATTCACCAGAAATAATGAAAGTTTAAGATTTAGCAATCTTCTCTCTAACGAATAGCAGTTTAACATCAAAATGTTTAGTACAATTGGAATTCATATGATTCGAAGAGAAGCACACATCAAACAAACTATCTCAATAAAATGGTTAGAAATTGCAATATAAAATCAACAAGATGCATGTCAAATGTCAATTTTCTCAACAACATAACCTAATAAGCAGCTTCATAACATCCAATATACTTTACTTCCATAGTTGAGGTGGCTGTGAGTGTCAGTTTAACATTCTTCCATGAAATAGCTCCACCAAACATCATAAAGATATATCTATAAGTTAACTTATGGTCATCTAAACATAATGTGTAGTCTGAATTCGTATATCCAACAATCTTAAAAAGATCAAATTTTCTAAAGGTTAGCATATAGTGTTATATACCATGCAAATGCCTCATAACTTTCTTTGCAACTCTCCAATGATCCTTATTATAATTACTCAAATATCTACTAAGTACACTAACAATAAAAGTTGTATCTTAGCAAATGCATACTTGAGCTTACATAAGGTTGTCAATAGCAGAAGCATATAGAATCTTCTCCATTTCAGCCCTTTCAACATCATTATGAGAGAATTGTAATCTCAACAACCTTTCACCTTTTTAAACAAGTGTAACACGAAAAGCACAATAGTCCATATTGAAAATCTTAAGCATTTAATCAATATAAGTTGCCTGAAATAAACCAAAAATGCCACTAGATCTATTATGATGGATTTAAATCCTTAAAAAAAAAGGCCTCACTAAAAACTTTCATATCAAAGTGGTATGACAACATATGTCTTGTCTTATTTAAAAAATTCATTGAATTACTTGCTAGTAGAATGTCATCAACAAATAGCACAAGAATAACAAAATTTCTCCCATCAAATTTTTGATAGATATATTGATTTGAGACATTTTTCAACAAGCTCAAAAAAAGTGATAACCTTATCAAATTTCAAATACCATTGCTTAGAGGCTTGTTTCAGCCCACAAACACCAGGTGCTCTTACTAGGTTCAATAAAACCATCTAATTGAATCATGTAAACTTCTTCACACAAATTTCCATTTAAAAAAATAGTCTTAATATATATTTGGTCAAGTTCAAGGTCAAGTTATGCAATAAAAGTCATGACTATCTTGAAAGCATCCTTAATAAACACCAAATAAAAAGTTTTTATGTAATCAATACCTTATTTTTTATTATATCATTTAACTACGAGTCTAACTTTATATCTTTCAATCTCACTAATGGCTCATCGTTTGACCTTAAAGACCCATTTATAATCAATAGATTTGTACCCATCTAATAATTTAGCAAACTCCCACACATGGTTATGACGCATAGAGGCCATTTCATCATTCATGCCCTCCAACCATTTAGAAGAATGAGGGCTTGACATTACTTGCTGAAAAAATATAGGATCTACATAATCATTAACATCATATTCAAATTATTGCAAGTAAATCATGTAATCACTAGATATGGGAGGTCTGTGAACTCTTTAAGATTGTTTCAACTCAACAATTAGCTCATTAGTACCTACCAAAGATGGTTTTACACCAACTTCAACTGGATCCTTAATAATATTACCTTCATCAGCTAAAGGAAGTGACACAATAGGCACAGGCAAAATAGTGCTCTCGTCAAGTAAACAAATAATCATAGGCACAAAAGTCCTAATATCCAAATCATCTATAAAATAAAATACTTGATGAGATTCGAATGACTTTGGTAGTGTGAGTGGGGCTATAAAATCTACACTTTCTTAATCCTGAATTTACTAATAATTTTGAAATCTAACTTCTTCAATTGAGGATTATACTGCCTCACCTCTACCTTACAACTCTATACACAAAAATATTTTAAACTAGACTTCTTTTCAAAATAAAATTCATATAGTATCCTTGGCACTAATTTATTGGGTATCTGATTCACAATATAAACTATAATTTTCAAAACATTACCACATACGAATTCTGGCAATGAACAATAACTTATATTCCTTACCATATCCATTAGAGTGTGATTATGCCTTTTTGTAACCCCAATTTGCTGAGCGATACTATACATCATATATTGAGTTTCAATGTCATGTTCTTATAGAAATAGAGTGAATAGACCGAGATTTTTATCCATTTTAATATACTTCCCATAATATTCACCACCCCTATATGATCTATCACATTTAATGGCCTTGATCCACCCATTTTTCAGAGTGATTATCTATGAAGGTAATATAATATTTAAATCCGCCTATAATAGATGCAATAGGCCTACAAATGTCAATATGAATTATATTTAAAATATTTTTAGACCTATTTACTTTTTTATTTCTAGTTTTAGTGGAAAGTTACCCCTTGATACAATCAAACATAAATTTCAAAATCTAAAAAGTCAAAATCTAGCAATACACTTTGTCTGACTATCCTCTTTAGTCTTTCTTTAGATGTATGACCCAAACACTGATGTCATAATATAGAATAGTTTTCATTAACTCTTCGATGTTTGTGCCCAATCACAATATTAATAGAAGCTTTAAGAAGTTCAACTAAACAACTATTCACATTCAAACAAGATAAATCATTTTACAAATAAGCCAAACCAACAATAACTGAATTAAAATAAATATCAATCTTTCTATTTTCTTGTCAAAATGAATAACTGCATTTGTTTAGTATAAAACTAGAAATTAAATTTCTTCATGCAAAAGGTACATAAATAAAATTATTCAAAATCAATACATGTCCAGAAGGAAAGTTCAAATAAATAGACCCTACACATTCAACTATTGCCCTACTTCCTTCAATCCTTAAGATAGTCTTCTCATTCTCACTTAGAATTCGTCTATTTCTAAGTCTCTATAAAGAATTCATAACATGAATAGTTGCACCAAAATCTAACCACTAAAAATTAACAAATATTTCAAAATTACTATATTCAAAACAAACCATAGCTATAGTGGTAAAATTATAAGATATATGTTTTTTCTCAAATTTGTTCTTAAACCTAAAGCAATTAGATATTTTATGACCAGTCTTCTTGTAGTAGTAACACTTACTCTTAAACATTTGCTTATTCGAACCTTTATTTTTCTTGCCACCTTTCTTTGCTCTAGATTTTCCAAAGTTTTTGAAACATAGGTTTCTTTTTCTTCTTATCATTATCACTTGATTTGTTGCTTGAGCCATGGGACAAATAATTTACAATTAGTGGTTGAGAATTCTTTTTAATTGGCTTTTCTTTTTTAGTTATTATAAAAATCAATTAGTCTATAATCCATTATGTCTTCTAAGAATTATAAGAGGTTCTTAGAACTCTATATTCAGATGGCAATTATTAGAAAATAAGATAAACTAAAAAACTTCTTCCAAATCAACTCCTTATAATTTTTACTTATTATAATAATTGATAAGTTTCATGATATATTCTTTAACAATTGACACTCCATTGTAGGAGGTGTTGTCAAGTAATGAGATATAATAGGCTTTATGACTATTATCAAAAATTTTAAATTTCTCCCCAATGGCCCTAAGGTACTCTGCTATAATATCTTTATTTGGGATACTTTCTTTGATGCCTTTCTTAATGGTGAACTTAATCACTACTAAACAAATTCGATTTAGCTCATACCATTACTTATGATAGGCCTTATCTGCAGCATTGGATTCAATAGTAAGATTTGCTAGTTTAAGTTATCTAAAAGCCAAAACCTTTTCAAAAATAATTAAGTATATGGCAAGGGACTCCTTCCAGTCGTCATAGTTAGTCCTATTGAGAGTCTTTGTCAAAAATAATTGTTGAGTGACTAAAATCGATGAAACAAAATTAGAAAATATTAATTATGCATACACAACATAATTATTAAATAAAATTCCCAATCACAAATTAGTTATACAACTAATATATATATATATATATATATATATATATATATATATAACATAATCATTTATTATAATCTCATATAAGGTTCAAGAATTACAATAAACTAAGAAGAGATATGTAGCACGTAGATTCAACCTATAGAAGAACCTATACAAAAAAAAGTACTCAATATATTTGTATGGATAGGATATAAGAAATATTAAAACATCAAAGAAAATGTTATTTGCCTATCCAAAAGTGTCTAAACTTTAAAATTACATTAATAATGTCATACCAACAAGATATATCCATTGCTAATATAATACATTTCCAGACATTTAGCCAATATACTACATGATTAGACCAACAATAGGTGAATATATAATCATTAGGAGTAATTGCTCTCATTATATTTGCAAAAAGTCTATTCATTCATACCAAAATTTTGGCATATATATATATATATATATATATATATATATAGGAAGCATAAATCTCACAAAACATTCAAAATTTACTAAATATATCAAAAATGCATCACTAGGGAGAGTACATCATATATGTAATTCATAATTATGTATAGATTGTACAAAAAGTATTTCATGCCAAAATTCTAAAAGTACAATATTAATTTTTACTATACACGTTCTTAAAAATTAAAATAAAATATTTTTAGGGTTTAAAAAATTTTTAAAAAATTATTATTAAATAAAAAATAAAGTTTATAGGCTAAATCTGCTCTCGACGGGCTTTAAGAATGGCCCACCGGAGGGCATGAGTAGGCCTTGTTAGGCCCGCCTTTTTCAAACATGGACTTCTAAACTTTAATAATGGCAGATTTCCACCCTTGTTGCACCTCTGAAATAATGTCTTTTTTCCTTACTAAAACATCCTAAACACTTCCCTAAGCAATAATCATGGACAAATCAAAGAAAAAATGGCTAGAAATGCATGGACAGTAAACATGACATTTTAAATTTGTGAGTCTTTGATTTGTGTCTATAATGGAGTTTTTTTAACATAATTCAACACCTAGAAATCACATGCAAAGCATCATAGTTAAGAACCAAGCAAAAATTGAAACTAATAATGTGTTTATGCAAAGAAATCCAAGAAACCCTAATTTCACCTTACTTTTCTTCATTTTTTTTAATTATGGACCAAGAAATTTGATATTAAAAGAATATTGTTTAGAATGTTCAAAATAATATGAACTAATAACTCTCACATATTTTCAGAATATATCAAAAAAAATTACTATTAGCATAGCTTTGATATCATTTGCTAATAGTGTTTTAAATTTCAATAATATTATTTAAATTAAATAAACTATAAAATTTTAGCATACCTAGTGTTTCCAAAATAGCCATGGTAAGAGAAAGGCAGAGAGAACACTTAGCTTGCCCTCCTAGGTTTTTGTTTTTCCTTCCTTAGAGAATCACACACTTAGAGAGATGGTGGAAGGAAGAGAGTTATAATATCGGAGTTATTGTAAAAGAGATATATTTAAAAAAAAAAAATTAAAACCATCTTACCAGTTCCCCAAAAAACTCTCACCAAAAAAACTTTTACTAAATTTATTAATTAAATTAATAACTAATTAATATACCAAAAAATAAAATAGGTTCCTCAAATAGTCAATTTTGTGATAGAAAACTACTAATGGGCTACAGGTTGGGGTTTCTACTTAATAGGTTTATTTAAATTCAATCTGTCATAAATTACACATACTTAAATAGGGTCCAATATGTTCGGAGGTTAATTAACTTTGTAATTTCTCTAATAATTAATTAATGTTAATCTATAAATAATTAATAATATTAATTCAACATCCCATTCATATACCAAGAAGTTACTGGTCCATCAATCATGGATTAGTTTCAGTTCAAGGCTTTTGTATATCTACTTCAGTTTTATATGTGATGTAAATGAAATTCATGACAAATAGGCAAGAAGTTGCCCTTTTAAGACATGGCATTGGTCTTTGGTCATTTGTTTTGGTTCCACCCTTGAGGAGAAGCCATTATCAAGCTTTGAATTTTGCTACTAAATGATAAAAATCATTCTTAAAACTTGCAACACTGAATCCACCTTATAATTATCTATCAATAATTTAAAATGAAATCTAAATAAGGCCATAACATTTAATAGATAATTTGTGAGATCAGTAATCACATCTTGCAGTGATATAAAATTTAGAAATTTCTTAATAGCCTCCTAAAATACCCTACTTAACTCACTCTTAAACACATTTTCATGGTAAAATACGATGTGCTGGGAGTAGCAATATTTCTCTCAAAGTCAAAAGTAAAAACATTTTTATTTAAATAACTATGAACATAAAAAATGAATTCCTATTCTACAACAAAATATACCTATCTTATATATGCTTGTGTAATTTAAAGCTTATAAAATTTTATTTTAATATTAATTATTTTAATATATTAACTTCATTGATACGTGTATAAATTTTAGATAATTAGTATTATTTAGGGATGTTTGTAGTTGTTGTTTTATTATTGTATTGTCGATTTTATAATATTATTATACACTAATTTAATACTAAAGGTTGCCTTCTTTGATTTAGATACCAATTTGATTTTATAATTTTTCTCTTACCCAATGTTTTTAAAATGGATTGAAGAGCTTGTCAAGTCACTAATTAATTGGTTTGATCAAATATTAAATAAGACGATATTGTAAATATATAAGAATTAATAATTATTATATTTATTATTGTATAAAATAATATTAATGTTTAAGTTTCCACCTTAGGATTACTCTAGGTAGTTTGCTTCATAATAAAAAAGATATATTATATATTAATAATATCTCATATTCATGGTTTTAAAAAAATTATAATATTTATGGTACATATTTTATATTTTTTCAATAACTTTTTTATATTACAGTCAAGCAATATTTAGTCAATTTGTATTTTATACTAATTAATTTACATTTTCTATTCAAATAAAGGTTATTCAATTAAAGACAAAGATTCATAATAAATTTTTAAATTTTTTAAAGAAATATTATGATTAAAAATATTAATAAATGGCATAATAAATTTTTATAAAAATTAAAACATGAATTTTATTGATAAGAAATATTAGTCACCTTGAATTATCATAAATATTCTCAAGTACGCTTGATATTAATATATCCAAATTTCTTGTATGCTCAAAATAATAACATGCTCAATGTCTTATTTAAATAATTAGATAAACCTAGGTGACAAAAAATAATATTTTAAAAAATAAGTTAACTTCTAAAATTTAGTCTTCTTTTTCCAATAATTTAAAACAAATTTGTTAAATTCATTGATTTAATAGGAATGATATTTACAACTATAATTGAATTCTAAAATGTTATTTTCCTTTCTTTTATGATTATCTTTTTGGATTAAGTGCAGGTTTTAATCATAAATGGTTGGGTATCCCAGAAAGCAATGTTTTCATTTGATTATGCTTATGAATTCTAAAATGTTAATTTTTAACGCTATGTAAGTTTTGAACACCTCATTTTTTCATTGCCATGTGTGCAACTACTATTTATTTATTACCTCCAATCACGATGGCTTTTCCTTTTTTTTGTCTCTTTTTTATATATCACCATCTAACATTTAATTTTAATTAAGATCTTAAATTAATACATAATCAAGAACCATATTCAAAACACTTACAAAACCTTCAAAGAATCATTAGACACATGCGACACTGCAGGTTTGAGGCTCGGGCCACAATGCATTTGTCTCTATTTGAACATCATCATGATGTACAAGGGGTATGCCATGGCATCACAACCTTTGATGCAAAAACTTGGGGAAAATCCCACTCAGCACTGTAGCATCATAACCTCTATTTAAATGGTATAGTAGCTTCTCCTTTTTTTTTGTCTCTTTTTTATATATCACCATATAACATTTAATTTTAATTAAAATCTTAAATTAATACCTAATCAAGAACTACATTCAAAACACCTACAAAACCTTTAAAGAATCATTAGACACATGCGACACTATGGGTTTGAAGGCTCATGCCACAACGTGTTTGTCTCTATTTGAACATCATCATGATGTACAAGGGGCATGCCATGGCATCACAACCTTTGATGCAAAAACTTAGGGAAAATCCTACTCAGCATTGCGACATCATAGCCTCTGTTTAAATGGTATAGTGGTGTCATAAGGACAGAAAGCACCAGTACCAAATTTCTTGCTACAATTCAAGCCATACATAACCCAACATGCTTTAAGCTTATGCAAATGAGTTTAAAACCTCCCCAGAGGCTCTAGATATAGTCCCTAATGATGTAAGAACTTAAAACATGGTAATTTGACCTTCACAACCAGTTCCAAATGTCATATATTGAAGGAAAACCAAAAAAATAAATCCATGATAGTATTAAAATTTTAACAGTAAGAATGCATAATTGGACCAACCACCTTTATACTGAAATTCATTAATACACAACCATTTAACCCTAAACCAAGTCTTACAATTTCAAATGCCTTAAAAGAACAAAAGTGGTACCAACCATTAAGGTCACAAAATATTTACAAACTCAAAATTTGGTTATGTCACTTCTTTGCACCTACAACTCACAATCAATATTTACTATATCAAACCCCTAAATCAATATTAAATCAATCTTAAGCAATTTTAATGATCGATCAAGTAATAATTAACGCCATATAATGCCATTTAAGTTTAAAAATTCAAACATGCATATAATTCAATATAGAACATAAGTTAATCCAAAGTAAACTATAATTATATGTGAAATCTTTTTGCAAAATAATTTAGTATCGTCTATAATTTTATTTATCATCCTTACATGTACAACTTGTTAAAATATAAAATCCTATACTTGACATATTATATCACAAGTTATAAGTTAGTTATAATTTATTAAAATATAGATTATCCTAAAAGTTAGCCTAACCTAACTAGTCAATTCTCCAATTGTTTATCCTTGCGGGAGTCCGAACTTTCGCATATAAAATATTAATCTACAACCAAGGTGAGATACAAAATCTCAATAACTAAAAGCAATTTCCATCCATTTTCATATAAGGAATCAAACATAAAGTTCTACATGATAAAATCATAATTTATTATGCCAAATTCAACAAATCAAAAGTAACAAATTTAACAATAAAATATCACTATCATTGGCCAATAACTCAAACATTGGGTAGGGCATTTCCACAAGATCCACAACATCCCACAAATAGTTATAACACATTCATGAGATCCGTGACTTTCCATTTTACTATAACACACCTGAAGGTCTACAATAGTTATCAAGGCACACCCACAAGGTCCATGATGAAATATTTATAAGTAGTCAAGTTTAATTACAGCATCACATAAAACATGATCATGCATATATAAGCGATAAGCATGATTCCACAACAACTAAAAAATAGAATTAAACTCTGATTACCTTAAACACTATTTTCTATTTTCAAATTATCCACTAATAGTTGTCCATTACACACAATAAACACATATTCATTAATTCAAAGAGAGTCATACTTTAAATCAATTAACACCTAACAAATTACTAAATTTCAACTTATCTAAGTTTCTAAAAGTTGTAAAATACTAATTTGAGCCCAAAAAATCCAAACTAACATAATAGATCCTTTAAATTTTTGCACATGTAAATTCACCCATATAAAAATTAGCTATCAAGATGAAACTAGAGCAAAATAATATCACAAAAGAAGGAGGTTTATTTACCCATTACTTGCTTAAATTTCTTATACAATCCACTAAAAATACATTAAAATCCCTAATCCCAACAACCTAGAGTTACATCAACCACAACTAAATCAAGAAATATTCAATTTAAAACAAAGATGAGAAGGAGTAGAACATCTTTCTCAACCCTGAACTAAAAATGTCTCCTTCTCAACATATTGGAGCTTTGAAGCTTGTAAACTCTACCTCTATTTTCTCTTGCATTTTTTTCCCTTCTTGTAACATCTCTCTCTCCTCTCTTTTATTTTGCTAGCCGAAAATAAAAGGGAGTCAAGGTTTAAGTGGGTGTGTTAAGTGAAATGGGTCATGGGCTTATACTAATTTTTAGTTAGGCCTCTTTTAGATTCTTTTTTTTTTTTTGGTATTTCTAATTGAGTTTAATTAAATCTTAAGAGATAGTAGACTCCAATTAATTTTCTTATAGTTACATATCTATTTTTCACTTAATTAAAATAAGGTCTTATGAATAAAAATTTATTCTTCCTAAAAAATCCAAAAATATTTATTTCCTTTCAAATTCTTAATTTAATTATTTTTCCTTAATAATTCCTTTTTAAATCATTTCTCTTCTAAAATTCATATTAGTTATTTCTAAGATATTACACATTGTTATTGTATTGGCTTAAAAAAAATAAAAAAACTTGGTCTTTTATTTTTTGGATTACAAAGGAAGCTAAAGCAGTTTAAACACTAACAAAATGAAGAATAAAAGTTCTTAGAGATTCATCAAGCAAAATCTAATAGCACCTACTCAAGGGTTCACTTAGGTAGTATATGCCTATGTCTTTATTTTGAGCTTAGTTCGCCATCCATTTAGCTAATATGTTTCCCTTGCAATGCATATGGCTCATATGGATCTACCACTCTTGTCTTATAACCTCTCTTATTCAATCAACAATTTTGCATCAAAAGGTGGGTTCTAGCACATCTCTTAAGGATCAGTTACTAACAAATTGACTTCCTCCTATATGTTATAAATGCCAATGTGCCTAGCTAGTTTCATGGTAAAAAACACTCCCCATAATTTGCCATATAGAACTTTTCTAATTCTAATCTTTTTGATAAAAACATGAACCCAATTCCCCATTACAACGCGAAGAACTCTTCCACATCCATTGCATCTACCTTTACCTTTCATCGAATCATTTGTGTTACATTTAATCCATTTTTCAATAGGGAATTCCCATCCGACAAGGATCTCATTTTTCAAGTGTTAAGTGAAGGGTGTTGAAGATTAGTTGATATGACCTAATTTGTAGCTATGTGCATTTTAACTAGCATGTTTCCCATTTATTCCATACCTTCATTAAAGATTATTTGTTTATGTTTTTAACTTATGATATTAATAATAAGAGTAAATTACATAGACCTTCTTGAGTTTTGTTGAAATCACACAAACCTTTTTATTTTTAAGATATACATAAACATGTCTAAAACAAAAAGCAAATTACACATATCTCTTATGAGTTTGGCTAAAATTACACAAACTTCTTTATTTTCAAAATATACACAGACATTTCTTGAAACAAAATGTAAATTACACATACTTCACCTGAATTTTGTCAAAATTACACATATCTCCTTTTAATTTTCAGTGGAGGTCTATTTATATTTTTTAAATAAAAAGGAGATTTGCATAAGTTTAGCAAAATTTAAGAGAGGTATATGTAATTTATTTTTTGTTTTAAAGGAGGTCTATATATATTTTGAAAATAGAAGAAATGTCTATATAATTTCAATAAAAGTAAGAGGAGATTTGTGTAATTTATTTTTTATCTCATGGAGGATTATGTATATTTTGAAAATAAAATTGAGATCTATATATATTTTAAAAATATATGAGATGTTTATGTAATTTCAATAAAACTTAAAGAAATTTGTATAATTTACTCATTGTTTTGGGAAAGGTTGTGTATATTTTGAAAATAAAAGAGAAATTCATGTAATTTTAGCAAAATTCATGAGAAATCTATGTAATTTATTCTAATAGTAATAAATGACTAAAACTCAAATATTTCTTAATTTAGTTTTTTATATATTTATTTTTTATTTGGTCATTCACAAAGTCTAAAAAAATTGTTATCAATAATATCTTTCTATCAATTTATTATAAATAAAATTAGTAATAGATTTATTATAGGATATTATTTATAACCTACAAAAAAATAATTTATATGTCAACACATTTATTAATTATATTTATAGTTGATTGATAAAGGATATTATTGATAACAATTTTATTTGTAAGGGACTAAACAAAAAAATACCCATTTGTAAAAGATTAAATTAAAAAAATAATTTTATAAATAACCAAACTGAGAAATAACTTACCTAAAGAATCAAATTAAGAAACTAAATAAAAAAAATATCTTTTTCATACAGGACTAAAACAAAGTTTTGAATGGATTTCTAACTTATATGATATGGCATTGGCCCAAATAACAGCAAATGGGCAAACTAGGTTCATGGACTGGTCGTCTAGGGCCAGCCCTTGAGAAATCTAACAGTAATGTAGCATATACAAACAGAAAAAATATGCAATACTTTATTTTTGCCCCTTTCATAATTAGTTTAATATTATCTCTGCCCTTGTTCCAAGCCAAAACAGGTATGAGAACTCCATACAGTGATGATAAAAGATTCCAAATCACCAAAGTACATTGATTAACATCAAAAGAATCTGATTCAACAGAGCATGAAGGGCACGATAGCTCTTTGAACTGATACAATATGCAACTAACATTATTCTTGTTCAATTATCATTGATATGATGGAATGGCACAGTATGTTATCATGCTCAAACAAAACAAGTTGGGAAAAGAAGGAATATGTCATTATTGGGCAAGTCAAAGATCACGTATACCAAACAGAAAAATTAGCAGCAATGTGATTATTCTCAGAAGATTTTAATATATTTGTAAGCTTTCCAAGATATCAAATTTTAAACGCTTTTAAGATATCAATTTTTAAACAATATCTCATGAGATTTTTTTTTTCCTTTTGGTGTAAATTAGAGATACGATTCTATAATTATTTAAAATTCTAAAAAAGTATATATTTCATATGATACTGTTTTAAAATACAATACTTCTTAAAGTACCTAACCAAAAGTTAATTCTTATCATAAGGATTCATTTAACCTTGAAAGTAGATATGTGATATCATAAATATAAATTTTACTTTTATCATCCTTGAAGTATTATAATTTTGACATAAATAGTAAAACTGGGATAAGTATAATTGATTTCAGATATATACCAACTCAACTTCATCACAATAAAAAAAATATTCAAACATTACTCACTGTTCTTAAAAAAAAAGGAATTATTATTATTTCCAAAATAATCGTGATATGATAATCATCATATAATAAATTCCGTTGCTTGGTGGAGTGACGTGGGAGATAAGTCCTGAAGTCCACTTCGGATTGGACAAGTGAATAATGTGAAATAAGGACAAGGGAATGAAGGAGCACAGCTGGCAAGCATACATCATATTCATATCCCAGTTTATTCGTCTCGTCTCATCCCAAACTTTTTTTAAGAACAACAAAACCAAAAGCATATCCCACCAGACGCTCTCTTTCCACCACGTGTCGATCGCTCATGATCTTATTAGTCAACACATTCTTCATTCGAGAAGAAAGTCTAATAATATGTTTGGAAACGCGATAAGAAAAACGCTCAAAATCATGTTCGACACAAAGTGAAATATTCATATTTTTATATAAACGTAATTCGTCATCGCATTTTCAAACGAGTCTTAAACCACTCAGGTGTCTATATGCCTGGCTTCCTTTTGATGTAATGATTTTGATAATTAAAAACGATATTTCAAAATCTCATATTCACAAAATCTTTCAATAACTCAAACATTATTTTCGGACACTAATTTGAGATATGATATACATTTCTTTTGCTCAAGAGCAAAATCAAACCTGCGCAAAATACATACGAAACCAACCAACTGATTCAAACCCACTTCGATGACAAACTAAAGAAATACTAACCATATCCAAATACTTTAACAATATGAAAACCACTAAAGATAACATCTTTTCACGTTATCTCTGATTTCTTGCTTGCCAAAACCTCTCAAATAGCCGAAAACATTTTTTTTTCTTTTAACAAAATAAAACTAATAGACTTAAGGGTGGTTTTGGGGGGAAAGGAGGGTGTAATACATGCCTTAAATGTTTATCTAACTTCATCTTCCATCTGAAGAAGCAAAGGAAGCTCCAAACCCAGATGGCCTAGGAGGTATGCTTGACTGTGTACTATCTGCACTGCTAAGCAATGATGTAGCAGCATCCCCGACCATGGAAGTAGTGCTCATTCCTTCAGAAGCCTGCCATTTCTTGAGAGCTTGTGGTAGGCTCATATCAAGGTCAATCCCACTAACGTCATCAGGATTTGCTTCTGCAGGCTTCCAGACCTCAACAAGAGGCGCTAGCACATTCACAGCGTGGCCCATGTCCGGCCGCTGATAGGGCTCCCTTGCGCAGCAGTGGCCAGCCAACTCTGCAACAGTGTTGATACTGGATAGGGTTTCCTCATTGACATCGATTGCTGGGTCAATGGCCTTTTGGAATGTGTCTCTGCTCAGCAGCATTCTTCGAAACCATGTGACAAGGTGGAAGTTCTCTTCGGGTTGGCTATCATCAAGTGCTTTCCTCCCGGTTACCATCTCCATAAGAATCACTCCGAAACTATATACATCAACCTTTGTTGTTACTCGTCCGGTTGCTGACCCGATCATTCATGAAAAAAGTTCACATTTTAGTGCCTCAGGGAATTGAACCCAAAAAAAAAAAAGGAACAATGTGCTGGAATGATAATTACCATCCACCCTAATGATCTTTGGAGGAAAAAAAGCCACAAGTTCATTGGCCAAGTGACTTGTTTTTACATTCGATGCAACAACCATAGCAAGGCATAAACAATATGAAATCACATCGCTCATTTTTGAGTTCCAGGACAATTACTAATAGATAATCGGTCATCTCTGCTTTTGCAATCAGGTGTTTCCAGAAACAAAAAAAAAAATCTGAGAAGCATATTACATTCGCAGCAGATTTGCAATCAATTAGTTTCTACAGAACCCTTATTCACTATCCAAGTATAGAAAAATTAAGATGAAACAAATGTTGGAACCTTGAACAGAAAAGGAAAAAAAAGGCCGCCTGCCACCGAGCAACGGCAGTTGGCAACACACCTGCATATTCTGGTGCCAGATATCCAAAAGTTCCAGCAAGTCTAGTTTCAAATGAGGCTTTTCCTTCTGGAGCGAGACGAACCAATCCAAAGTCTGACACTTTAGCCCGCATATCATCTCCGAGCAGAATGTTTGAGGGTTTGAGATCCCTATGAATGAAAATTTGTTGGGCCAAACCATGAAGATATTCAACTCCTCTAGCAACATCCAAGGCAATGCTAAGCCTTCTTGTCCATTCCAGGGGCTTTAAACCTTCATCTTTCCAGCTGAACAAATGCTTACTAAGAGTCCCCTGAGGCATGTACTCATACACAAGAAGCCTCTCGTTTCCATCCAAGCAATACCCCAGGAGTGCAACCAAATGCTTATGTCGAACCTTAGTAAGTACAGTGATTTCAGCCTTGAACTCGCTCAGCCCCTTCTCACCCACCATTCCGGATTCCATTCTTTTCACTGCAATCTTCGTCCCGTCATGCAATTCTCCTTTGTACACAGTGCCAAAACCACCCTTCCCCAGTATGTTCTCTTCACCGAAATTGTTGGTAACTTCTCTTAAAACTTGAATTGAAATTACCATATTACCAGCTTCCACCACATGAACATCAGCAGCTGCATTACCAGTACTGGTAATCTGTCCGTTAGTTCCTCCCCCACTAGCACTAGCACCAGCACCTGCAACACTGATCTTCACGTGATCTTTGTTTCCAGAATGCTGAGGATGTATCACCATTGCATTCGGGCCTTGAACTTTGGTTGAATGCTTACGTTTTCTATTAAAACAAATGAATCCCCAAACTACCACACCAAGTAATATGACAACTACCACCACCGCCGCCACAATGACAACAATAACTGCAGAATTATGTTTCTTACCATTACCTCCAGTATCCGAGTCGGGCGATCCCGGTGGAGCAGAAGGTCTATCCTTTCCAATATCAGGATTCCCACCTAATTTAAGATTCACATCTTTCCGAAACATCGGTACCACACCATATAAATGATTATTGGACACATCCAGCTCTTGCAAAAGAGGCATACTAGTAAGCTCACGTGGTATGGTACCAGTGAGACCATTGTTAGCAAGAAGCAACTTTCTTACAGATGTGAGGCTACCAAAACTAGGAGAAATAGTCCCAGACAGACCCATGTTCTGAAAATTTACCACCGTAATATTTCCACCCACGCAAACAATCCCTATCCAATTACCAGCACAAGGATCATTACCCTTCCAACTTTGAGCAAACTTCAAGGGATAACCCAAAGGTTCAGCCACAGACAGTAAAGCATTCACCAAAGAACTACATGGCTGACCAGGCTTGGTTGTGCAAAACTGATTTATCCCTGCCATATCCACCCTTACTCCTGATTTAAAATTAGGCATTGGTCCTTGAAGAAAATTATTAGTTAAATTCACAACTTTCAAACTAGGAAGAGCCAGAAGAGACGATGGAACAACACCAGTTAACTGGTTATCCCTTAAACTCACATCCCACAATTGATCATGGTTCGAGAAATCAGGAACAGGACCAGTAAAGGAATTACCATGAACCCAAATTTGTTTCAGAGATGTCATGTTCTGTAACACCGCAAGTGTACCATTAAGCTGAGAATCACTCTTTTGCCCATTCAGCCACATCTGCTCTATCGAACTACCCGACAAGCTCGAAGGCAACCCACCCACGAGTTGATTGAAACACAGGGACAAAGTAGTCAAACCTGGGAATGGACCATCTTTGCCGAAAAATTCAGGAATTTCTCCGGATAAAGAAGCATTTTGCGCCGAGAATGTCTGTAGTGCCATGCAGTCCTTGAGTATGTTGGGGATTTGCCACTTAGGAAAAGGGTTATTGTCGATTCTTACTTCTTGCAACATCGTCATGCCCTTAAAGAAATCTGGAGGTATAGAGGTGAAGCCGTTGTCGGAGATGCGAAGGTGTTGTAGGGAATTGGGTAATAACGGAAATGCCCCTGTGAGACTGTTGGATTGGCACTCGAAACGTTGTAATTCTGTGAGGTTTGAGAGTTCCTTTGGGAGTGAGCCTTGCAGGTTCAAGTTCCCGATCTGAATTGCCGTGACCCGTTTCCCGGAATTGCATTGAACATGACTCCATTTGCAGACATCCGGGTCGGACCATTGGAGCGAGTTTGACCCTTTGATCGCGTTCTTGAGAATGTTCATAACCGCTGCGTCTTGAGACCTAGCCAAGAAGACCACGGAAAGAATCAAAACGATACGATATAGGAAAGAAACCCCAAAACTCGAATGGGGTTTCTCCATTTTTCTTTTTCCTTTTCCGAGAAAATCAGCGCAGAAAGTTCAAGAAAACAGAGAAACAGAGTTGTGCTGCTGGAGGGTCACGAAGAAAACAAAGGATTCTCAAAAGAGTTTCTCCATTTTTCTTTATTCCACTTATCCTCCTCATAAAATCAGCCCAGAGAGTGCAAGAAAACAGAAAAAGATAAACAGAATTCGGCTACTGGTGGGTCACGAAGAAAACAGAGGAATTCTATGGGGTTTAAGGACGAGGCGTGTTAATCACATTCCATTCGATGAGAAACCTCGCAAACAAAAGAGCAAAATTTTGGGAGAAAAAGAGTGAAAAAGAACCAACTTTTCCTGTTGGGAAGTGAAGAATTAGAATATCAAGCGGCGGAGATGGAGGGAGCAGAGGAGAGAGCTAGGAAAGAACTGAATTGTTGCATTTGTTTGGAGGACACGGAGAAAATCGTGGGGTTGATGGCGTGTGGGGACCGCATTCAAAGGAGGTTATGAGAATCGATGGCTTGTGATGCAGTTGCTTTCACTCTAAAGTCTACAGAGGGAGGGGAACTACACGTAATATAGGTGGAATGGGACGTGTTGTCGTGCTTTGTTGTGTGCGTAGGTACCGTGGGATAAGAATTCAATCAAGAACTTGTCCGATTCGGCCTTTTTTTTTTTTTTTTTTTGAGTTAGGTTAGGAATTTATCGATTTTGTGGTACCTAGCAAAAGAGGCAACAACTTTTCTTCCCGCTGTTACAATTATCTATTTTTAGTTCTTGCTTCTTGAACGCTTTTTTTTTTTTTGAATTTTTTTCCATAATTGTTGACAGAACTGATTGCTTTTACTTTCTTCTAGGCTAAGAAAATTAATTATTTTTACTTGGAAATATTTTTGGCGGATGATTTTGGCGGTCTCCTAAAATGAAAAAGGTATGTGGTTTATATTTTTTATAAAGTTACTTCATTATTAGATAATATAAAGGCAGCATACAATGTTACTGGTTGGAGATTCGATATATCAAATTTTAACTCCCTTCAAAGTTGAGTGATTTTTTTAAATATATAAGTAAGGGTATGATTGGTTTAATTTATGTGTCAAATGAGATTAAATCTCATATCAATGTGATGTATTTTGAAAGATAAATTTTCTTATGTCCTGATTCTAAAATTAGAACTTGAATAATGTCAGGTAAATAACACATTTTTTTTTAACCAGACCAACTCCCCAAGGTTTTGATTGGAAGGATGATATGGGAGCAATGTGGGTGTGATATAGGATAGTATAGTTCAAGCGTTTTAACTATTGATTGATTGTATAAAAGTTAATAAAGTGAGATGTGTTAGGATGGTTTCAATTGTTTGTTTAAAAGCTAATGAAATAGGATATGTTACGATGATTTGAAAACCATCCAATTTCATCTTATATCGTAATTTTTAAATTATTTTAAATTTATTAGTTTCAGATGGTTTGATATATAATATTAAAAATTTTATCTTTTAAACTTACTTTATCATATTAATGATATTGTAACACTAATTAATAAATAATAAAATATCATTGTTTTTTCATTAAATTTTTAATTAATAAAGTAGATTTTCTCGTTTGCTCGTCTCTCCACCGCTCCATTAAGAATTAGTAATATTATCCCATGGCATTCTTTTCAAAACTTTCCATCAAGTTAGGGCTGGACATGGGTAGGGTCGGGCCAGACATCTAGTAGGACCGATGCCCTGATCGATTAAGACATCGAGTTTTATTTTTATGTCTATAATCTGACCCAACCAGAACAAATCCAATTTTAGGACAGGTTAGGGCGGGTTATGGTGGCCCGATTTTTTTTTTAATAAATTGATACTTGTAATATAAAAATATCTTTTTATAGACTCATAGATATATATTTTTTTAAAAATAGACATTTAGAACTCTTATATTTTTATTAATAATAAAAAAATAGTATAATATTATCAAATAAAATATAAGTTATACCAGCATAATTAGTTTTAAGTAAATATGTGTATTTTTGTTATTCAACAAAAGAAATGTCAAGAAGCATACACATCAATAATAAAAATAATTAAGAAGTAAGAAAGGTTTACGTAAGTAATAAAAACTACAATATATAAAATGACAAGATGTTAATAATTAAAAAAAAATAACTATTAAAGTAGGTTGGACAAAATATGTTTTCAACCATATATCGATCCAATTTGATATAATTTATTTAAAATTTTATTTATATATATTTTTGGCCCGATTCGATTAAACCAAATTAAAACGGACTCCTAGGACATATCAAGCTAATAAACACCCCCACATCAAAAGCTCTGAAACCAAAAATGAGTGAGTATATAATGGAATGTAATATGACAAAAAGCGTGAATAGTGACAGTCTCCCTTCGCTCACACTAATATTAAAAACTGAAGGAAAATATTACTTAATTAATAGGATGTAATAAGACAAGTCTCAATAAAAGTCAGCTACATATGACCGACTTTGTTTTTTTTAATGAACCATGACTAATGTCATGCATTGTGATCGCCATGTCAAAATCAAACAATATCTATGGGCTACATGTGACCGACTTTGTTTTTTTCTGAACTATGACTAATGTCATGCATTGTAATCGCCTTGTCAAAATCAAACAATATCTATGGGCGTTTTTTTATTTGAATTTTTTTTCCTTTTATAGGACGATAAAATATGGAAATTCTTTAAAATGAATAAAATAGTACGTACATCCAGAAAAAGAAAAAGACAAAAAAAATCAAAGGAAATTAATATGGAAAACTTGATGGGTGAGGTTTATGTTGAGGATCCAATTCTCATATTTTGTATTATTTATTACATACGAACCCACACTTGTTTTTCTAAAGTAAAAGATTCACAATTTATTATGCTTAAGCTTGGTTTGATTCAAAGTTTGTCCACACTCCACAGCTCTATAGGGAGCTCATAAGCCAGCTTAAATGCTTATAACAATTTATAATTTTTATTATATATATATATATATATATATATTATTGTTATCTTAACCATTTACATATACTACAAATCATATATTTATGGTATTTTTGTTATATATTCAATAATAAATACTATAAAGTCATTATACCAAAATCTTTCCAATAAATTAATGTGCTGTGGAATCACAATCTCCAAATTAAAATGCTATTTGCCAGTTTAAAGGAATCTAATTTTAGGTGTAATAATATACTAAATTATGATAATTGGTATGTGGGGCATATTATAATTATAAGGGAATTATTAGTAATAGTATTATTACTATTAATATAATTTATTGTCCAAAAGATGGAGTCATTGAAAAGCAGCTCACCCTCTACTCATTTGAAAAAAAAAGTTGTGCCAGAGTAATGTATAATTAAAAAAATCATATAAAAATTATGTGATTTAATGAATATATGTTCACAATAAAATTAGGTACCTTTATGTTCACAAGCTTAAATTTTTATCAATTTACCTTGTGAATATAAATTAATTACAACGATGTGAATGTGCATTTTCCTTCTATTAAACCTGAAATTTATATCACGAGCCTTTATTAATTTATATTATATTTAAATATAATTCTTTAAAATGTTCATTCTCAAAATTCATAATAAACACATGAATTTAACAAAAAAATAAAAATATTTAATCATATGATGTTAAATTATAAACATATTTTTTTATACTTGAATTAAAAATTTTGATAAGAAAAATTTTAAAATTTTATTTAAGTTCTCTCCTATCAACTCTTACAATGAATATTTAGTTACATTTTTTATAATATTTTAATTTTGCATCTAACCAATTTATGTACACTCTATTTTTTTCGTTTAATAAGAATTAACGCAAAGATAAAAAGATTCATAAAAATCAAATTAAAATTTATGACAAAACGTATAATTTTCTTTGTCCGAAGGGCCACTGCTCTGCAATTAAGATATTGGAGCATGTTGGTCAACAACTCCAACAAGTCCCTGACATTGGCATTTATAGGATCATGTTCCGGTATTTTAGGCACTCATTTTTAATGTCGGGGAAGATTCCTCATTCCCAATTATTTTTTAATTATCATAACATAAGAAGGTCAACTCTCCAGCCTCCAAACAATAATTTTTTTTTTCAAAAGTCACGCAACCCAGTTTATATAAGAATTAAAAAAATTTATATATAATTACTTATAATTTTATTGTTAAATTTGTCAATTAAAATATAATAAATATATTATTCTTCTATTAAATCATGATAAATATATAATATATATTTTAATTAAATAGTATATTTATTATATTTTTATTAAAAAGTATATATTTATTATATTTTGATTAAAAATTTGATAATAAAAATATAAAAAACTATATTTAAATTCAGTTATAATAACTTTCAAATTTTACCAATCAATATGAATGATATATCTATCTGTTCAGTTATAAGAACTTTCAGATTTTATCAATCAATGTGAATGATATGTCAATTTGTAAAATGAGAATTTATAAAATGATTTCTACATTTCATTAAAAAATGATTTTTGTATCATTAATCTTAATTATTTTAACATTAAACCTCATCTCTATTTTTTTTACAATTTAACAAATGAAATAAAATAAAATAAATTTTATTATTTTTAAAAGACGTTAGAAACATTATATGATAGATTCTACTAATATCAATGATAAATTTGATTGGTTAAGTGCTTGAACCATTCATTGCATTTACTTCAAAGATTTGTAAGAATATTTATAAGGAGTCCAAATGAACATTTTGATAGAATCTCTCAAAGTTTTGAAAAAATTGGAAAAGTCTCCATGTTGATCTATGTCATGATTTCTATATATCCACCAAATGATATGAAAAGAGAAGGTTCTAGCCTCTCTCTTTTGATGATATAATCATATATATGTTAGGGTTGCTTCAAGAGACATGAAGTTGGTATTAGCAATAGACACTGTTATATAATAAACAACAAAAGGGTATGGTTTGAGTCATGCGCAAAAACACTGTCCTTAAGAGTTATTCCACCACATGCAGCAACTCCTCAAGATAAAACGAACCCTTCTTGCGATGGTAGGGATGCAGAACAGGGAAAAAGAGGAGAGCTTGAGAGCTCAGTGTAGCTTGGACATGCACTATGCACTGCCTTTTATAGGCAAGACCACCTATGGATATTAGAGGAATTAAAGGTTCGTTTCTGAATGTTGGAGTCCGTTTCTTGTGGAGGATATTAAAGCAAATAAAATCGAGAAATCAAAACCATGAACAGGTAATTAAAACTATTAATGGGTAGGTTAAAAAAAAAATTGAACGTTCATAAAGCCTCAAAACCAAAAAATATAAAGTCTTATAACTGAAACCTTTAAAAAGAAGGATTTCTTGAAAGGCTAATTTAAATTAAATAAATTTTATATTTTGCAAAATAATATTTAGCAAAAAGCATCCAACATTGCATCTAATTTCACGTGC
The DNA here is from genome assembly GCA_026724425.1 of Erythrophleum ivorense. Classification (NCBI taxonomy): domain Eukaryota; kingdom Viridiplantae; phylum Streptophyta; class Magnoliopsida; order Fabales; family Fabaceae; genus Erythrophleum; species Erythrophleum ivorense. The sequence continues at coordinate 50,485,834 of JAIUCV010000009.1, forward strand.
AGGGGAAGGGTATTGGCAAATTTCAATTGAGTTGCCCTGCATTGGCCTGTTATTGTGTGTGCAAGCTTACTCTTTTTTTTTGGCCCATTTACTTGCTCTAGTTCTCATCTTAGTATTTATTCACTAAGGCTTCCTTACGTTTGAACAATGTGGGACTTCTTTTGACACACACATACATACACTTCAACAATCCCCCACATATGTCAAAAAGAATATTATCATCTGAGTTACACACACGAGTATAAACATTTTGAATTTGGTGTCTTTTAGACTATGACCTATACCCTAGACCAATAATTTTTAATACACAAAGTTGTAAATGAAACTTAAAGCTTCTATGAACTAACAACTCTTAACTGCTTACTAGAGGTCTTATTAGTTAGATTATATCCCTACAATTTTTGTTGTTAATGCGATTTTACGCTTTAAATGGCCTTGCGCACGCTTGGTGTTCAATGAATGCTTTAGAAATCTTGCTACAATCTCATAGGAGTGACCCCACTCCATATTCATCTAGGCGATTCCATCAAGTATATCTGCAATGAATACACCATCCATAAAGAATATGAAATTAATAAGAGCTTTTGCTCAGCCTCACCAACAATACATCCTAGCAGTTTCTCATACTATAGGAAGAGACTATAATTTTAGAACTATCATAATTAATAGACGACTTGTTATTATTCATATGAACCTTTTTCATGGGATCTCTAATCACAAAGGTTAGGTTACCATCACTGTTAATTTCATATTAGCTTAAGTCTCATTCCTATCGATGTGTTAAAGATTTGTTTCTTCAGTAGGGGTTTGGTCAAAGAATCTGTTAAATTTACTTCTGACCTTACATAGTCGATTGAGATAACTCCGTCTTTCAGTAGCTGCCTTATAACATTATGCCTCAACTGAATATTTCTACTCTTACCACTAAAGGTTTTATTTTTAGTCATAGCTATCGTTGATTGACTGTCACAATGTAAAGATACTGATGGTGTAGGCTTTTTACCTAATGGAACATTTATTAAGAAGTTTTTCAACTACTCATCCTTATTGCCAACTAGTTCCATAGTAATAAACTCTAACTTTATAATAGATCTGACTAATATGTTTTGTTTAGCTGATTTTTAGGATACTACACCACCACCAAGAGTGAATATATAACCATTAGTAGACTTTGTCTCTTTTGAATCATAGATCCAGTTAGCATCATTGTACCCTTTAAGTACAGTGAAAAATTCACTATACATGATACCATAATTCATAGTACCTTTTAAATATCTCATCAGTCTAACTAAACCAAACCAATGCTCATTGTTTAGACAATGTACATACCTACTAAATCTGCACATATCATATACTATATTAGGTAGGGTGAAATTTATCAAATGCAAAAGACTACCAATAATTTGTGCATATTTAGATTGAGCTACAGGATCACCTCTGTTTTTCATCAGATGGATGCTAGGATCATAAGGAGTACTCATAAGTTTATCATTGAAATGATTAAACTTCTTGAGAAGTTTCTCCATATAATATTCTTGTGATAGTAATATACCATCACCTTCCTTTATGATTTTAACACCCAAGATTACATTGCCTTCACCCATGTCTTTCATATCGACTTTAGAAGTAAGAAAAATTTTTGTTTCAAGCACAACATTTGTACTTGTACCAAAAATAAGTTTATCATCTACGTATAAACAAATAATCACATACTCTTTATCCACACATTTTGTATGCACACATCTATCAATTTCAATAGATGAAAATCCATCATTAATCAAAATCTCATTGAGTTTCTCATTCCACTATTTTGGAGTTTGTTTCAATCTATATAAAGATTAAACTAGTTTGCAAACTTTATTTTCTTGACCCAAAACAACATAACCTTCTGGTTGTGCTATATAAATTTCTTCTTTTAAATTACCATTCAAAAATACAGTTTTGACATCCATTTGATGAATATAAAATTTGTGTATAGAAGTTAAAGCAATTAAAACTCTAATAGAAAAAATCCGTACAACAGGAGAAAAAGTATAAAAATAATCAATATTTTATTTTTGAGTAAATCTTTTGGCTACTAGCCTTACTTTATATTTGTCAATAGATCAATATAAATTATATTTCCTTTTAAATACCCATTTGCATCTAGTAGGCTTTGCTCATTGAGACAAGTCTACTAAAATCCAAGTTTTATTTTTATTTAGAGAATTAATTTTAGCTTCAATTGCTTCTTTCCAAAGATAAGCATCAAAAGAGAAAACATCTTCATAAAAATTCGAGGGTTCATCTTGTATCATAAAAGTGTAAAAATCATTTCTAAAAGAAGTTCTTTTCCTTTGACTCTTACTTCTCCTTAAAATTTTAACAAAATGTTCATTCATATTTTGTTTAAGAGCAGAAGTAGAATTTTTCATTTTTTTAGGAATTTGTTCAACTTTCAAAGGAAAAATATGTTAAAAAAATTATACATCTTTAGTTTCTATAATAGTGTTATGATCTAAAATATCACTTTTCAAAACTATAAATTTATAAGCTGCATTATATTTAGCATATCCAATAAACATGCAATCTGAAGTTTTAGAATCTATTTTCTTCTTCTTACGATCAGGTAGCATTAGTTTTGTAAGACACCTACACATTCTTAAATATTTTAGGTTTAGTGTATAACTTTTTCATAATTCATAAAGTGTCTTATTTATTTTATTTTGTAAAAAATAAGCAGATAACAAAATTTGATCCCATAAATTATTTGATACAGAAAAACTTACAAGTATAGCATTCATAATTTATTTTAAAGTTCTATTTTTCCTTTTTGCAACACCATTAGACTCCGATGAATATAGAAGAATTGCTTCATGAATAATTCCCTCTTTTTCACAAAAATTATTTAATAAAATATATTCTTCTCATCTATCCGACTTTATTCTTTTAATCATTTTATTTAGTTAATTTTCTACCTTTGCCTTATACAAAAAAAAATTTCAAAAACTTTATCTTATTTTTCAACAAATATATTTAGTATACTTTAAAAAATCATCAATAAAAGTAATATAATACTTTTTACTACCCCTAGTCATTATTTGTTTCAAATCATCCAAGTCCGTATGTATTAAGGTAAGTAATTCAGTTTCTCTTTGTATAGAAAAATAATATTTTTTAGTTAACTTATCTTTTTCACACACTTCATATTCATTTAAAAAATCATTTTTAATTATAGAAATCAAACCAAGTTGTTGCATTTTCTTAATATAAAATTTACTAACATGTGCTAATCTACCATACCACACATCAAACGAATCAATCATATAAACAGGTAAGTAAGCAGAAGATGATGTATTTTCATTCATTTTAGCAACATTCAGTACAAACAGTTCTTGATTATAATAACCCTTTTCACACAAAGACATTATTACTTGTTATTACAATCTTGTTAGATTCAAATGATACTTTAACCCTAGCTTTTCCTAGTAGAGCTATATAAATTAAGTTTGCTCTAATATCAGGCACATGCTGAACATCATTGAGAGTCAAGGTCTTTTCAAATGCGACTTTGAGAGTCACTTTTTCTTCCTTAAAACTTTTACAGTTCGGGAATCAATAAGATAAATACAATCTTCTCCTTCTTTGATTAGATCATAGGAGGCAAACATCTCTCTATTTGCATAAATGTGCTTGGTAGCCCCAAAGTCTATCACCCATTCTTTCACATTGGCCACAAGGAGAGCTTTAGAAATGACTGCATCAATAATATTATCTCTTTGGATCAAATTCACATTTAGCTTGGGAGGATTATCATTTCTAGTTCTCTTTCTACATTAAGTAGCATAATGCCTTGGATTGCCATAAACAAAACAATTGCCTTTCTTTTTGAACTTGGGGTTAAAATTATTGGGTTTGTAATTAAGTCTTTTATTAGAATCATACCTTTTGTTGTACGGCTTTGTCTCCACCAAGTTTGCTTTAGAAGCTATCTCTGTGTCCTTTATTACTCGAATCTTCTTTTTGGTTAGTGTCTTCGATAATGATGTGGGCGATGAGGTCTGATAATGAAAGTTGCTTCTACTTGTGTTTAAGTTGCTGCTTGTAGTCAGTCCATGAGTCTGGCAGTTTTTTAATTAAGATCCCAACAACAAATTCATCTAGAAGGTTAATCTTTTTAGCACAAAATTCTTCTAGCAGCTTGTGGTATTTGTTGATCTGTAACTTTATATCTCTGTCATTAGTTATCTCTCATTTATAGTAATTTCCAAAAATGAACTTTTGTTTTTCAGCATCCTCAGCAGTATATTGGGTAATCAACGACTCCCAAATCTTGTTGGCTTCCTTGTACACATAGTAGACATTGAAGAGGTCATTAGATAAAGTACTTATAATGGTATACCTATAAACCTTGTTTGTATAACTCTAAACATCTCTCTGGGCCTGGTCAACATTTGTAGGAGGCTTAAACTGTGTGAGTGCCACAATAACTCCATGCATGTCAAGGTCTGAGAAGATACGCTCTTTCCACCTTTTGAAATTCTTCCTATCAAACGCCTTGATCTTTGAGATATCCAAGAACGACTTAAGAAGCTGCATCTGAGGTACTGTTGAAGGTATACAGCCAAAGGCAACAGAACCTCCATTAGCAATAGTACCGATAACATTGGCCGCATTAGTAATAGTATCCTTGTGTAACTCCATAACTCTTAAGATTGTTAGTAATAGACATTGTTATATAATAAGCAGCAAAAGGGTACAGTTTGAGTCGTGCGCAAAGATAATGTCCTTAAGAGTTTTTTCACTACACGCGACAACTCCTTAGAATGAAATGAACCTTTCTTGTAATGGCAGGAATGCAAAACAACAGGAATACAGAATAATAACTTAGGGAGAGAGGAAGAGAGGAGAGCTTGAGAGCTTGGTGCAGCTTGGACATGCACCATGCACTGCCTCTTATAGGCAGAGACCACCTGTGGATGTTGGAGGAATTAAAGGTCCATTTCTGAATGTTGGAATCCATTTCTGGTGAAGGATATTAAAGTAAATAAAACAGACAAATCAAAACCATAAACAAGTAATTAAAATTATTAATGGATAAGTAAAAAAAAAATTGACCCAACATTCATAAATCCTTAAAATTGAAAAATATAAAGCCTTATAACCGAAACCTTTAAAAAGAAGGATTTTCTAAAAGGCTAATTTAAATTAAATAAATTTTGTATTTTGTAAAATAATTTTTACCAAAAAGTGTCCAACACCACATCTAATTTCGTGCACAGGTGGGGAATCAACAGATTTCAACTACATTGGCCCGTTATTGTACGTATGAGCCTACTCATCTTTTTAGCCCATTTAGTTACTCTAGTTCTCATCTTAATATTTATTTACTTAGGCTTCCTCAAGTTTGAGCAATGTGAGATTTCTTTTGACACATACATACATATACTTCAACAGTTAGAAATGATGTGGCTAAAAGACCTACATTATTTGGAAGCTTGGGAAGTAAGCTTCATTGGATCATCGACCTTTAGTTTCAAAAAGAATTGATATTTCACAATGGAACATAGATCATCATTTTGGAAATGTGACAACTTAAATTATAAATTTAAAAATTAAACTTACTGAGTTATAGCAAAACCTAACCTTCATGACCTCAATTGGCAAGATAAGGTAGTGTAATATAAGAAGTCAATTGGAACATCCCCTTAATTATGATCGAATTATGTGGGCTCAAAGGGCTTAATAGCTTTGATTAGTCAAATGAAGATGGACATATGAAATATTTTCACATAGTAATCAATCATAGGAGGAATTAAGCAAGGATTTATGCTATTAAGGAAGAAAATGGTGTTTGAATTCATGAGCCTTAAGTGATATATGATATTTTATGAACCTATTCTCAAACAACTCTCAAAACCTCCACCAATAGGATGGAGTTCATTTAAAGGTCAAATGTCCACCAACTTAATGGTAATCACATAGCAGGCCTTAATGAACTTATAAGTAAATTGGAGATTGAAAATGACTTGATTAGTATGGTGGCATCATTCTTAAATAGGGGACATATGTGGAGAGAAATCAATCAAATTAATGTGGTTCTAATCCTTAAAATGCCCAAATTTATTTATGGAATTTTGACTAATTAGTTTATGCAATGTAGCACATGAAATAATCTCTAAAGTCTTTTATAAACAAATTGCATACTATTATCTTGAAAGTAATTTCCCTTTTTCAAAATGATCATGTTAAAGGAAGATTGATTTTGGATAATATAATCTTAGCTGATAAATTACTTCACTATATCACAAAAGTGCAAGAACCACAACTGGGTCTTCTTTAAGTCAAATTTAGGGGAAGAGTATTACTACTTTGGTAGATTAGCTTCCTCCATAAGAACATCCTTATTCTTTATGTTATGCATGTTACCATTAACGTTTAGATTACCTTAAGGATCAAAATCAAACAGAAACATGGATGGTCTTCTTCACATAATCTTAATTCTTCCTCCTTATCTATTTTGCCCTATATTAAGATTTAAGCATAATGTTTGTGTTCAAAGGGATCAGAGGATATGCCTAGAACTCCTCAGACTGTATATGACGAAAAAGGTGCTGATCTAAATCCCAAATGAATACTACACTTACATTTTAAGAAACGAGAGTGATCACAGAAAGGAGATTGTTAGGAATGGTTAAGCACCTAAAAGTAGGTGAATTGGGTATTCAAACAAAAATAAAAATGTTGAATTGAAAGACTTGTTTTTCAAAGAGTTTTGGAAATATATGTGATGCAAAAAATTACAAGATACTATAATGCAATGCATGCTTTAAGTAAATTAGAGTTTTCAAAGAAACTATTTTAGAACAGCACAATAAGCCAATAAAAGTGTAGTAAATAAATAAAAAGAGAGATTACACAAAAAATTATCATAGTTCATTTTAAATCTATATTCAGTCCTTAAGTATAACCTAAAGATTTTTCACAATATCAATAAAGTTTCAATCAGTATTTATAAGTTACTGTGCCAAATAATTTAGAGTTGCACAATTAAGGATCTCTCTTCCTTATAATAGGTTTCAACTAAAAACTCAACTTAAGGATCCTTTGTACTTGAGAAATCAATCTCATGATAAAAGAGGAATGAAAGTATATCAAAAAACAAAAAAGACTTTTTTAAAAGAAAAAAAGTAAAAAAGAAGATGATTTAAATGTCAAATATGATAACATAAGGTTGGTTTTTTTTTTTTAGTTTATACGACCTCCTATTTATAGGAGAGATTCTAATAAATTGACTAATGGACCTTGACAATTAACTAGTCTACTTGCTTCCTTTAAAAAATTTGAATTTCAAAAAAAGAAGGAAGTTTTTGTGCTTGAATAGTTGATGATAGAGCTTCACAGTCCATTGGTAACCTTTAAAGAGTTGCTAGCTGATTGCGTGCAAGCCTAGCAATTAACTAGTATCTCTTAAGGGCCTGCTGATGGGTGTCGAAACCATCAAAAATAATTTTCTACTCTCAAAATAAATTTTATTGTAGATAGAGTGAGTAGGGTCATATTCCACAAGGACTAACCAAATTATTTAATTTGAAATTAAATATAAAAAAATAAAATAAAAGGAAATTTTTCTTTTTTAATAAAATAGAAATAAATAAATTTAAAAAATATTATTATAAAGAATTCAATGCAAATAACTTCTTTCTAAGGTTTATTTCAGATATAATTCAACCAATTTGATCATTAAAACCTCTTAAAGAAATATTTTTCGTCTAAAATAGATTGGTTATTAATATCAATTGGCTTTAATATTCTATTTTTCTTTAAGGATGTTTAAAGGGAACAAGCTCTCCAATTAAACTTTATTCATTAATTAATTTTAAATAAGCTCTCAAAATTTAAATTATAAATAGCATTAAGAACAAGAAAAGTCACCAATCACTATTCGACAATACATATACTTGCATGTTTAAAATGGAAGAAATATTTTCATCAATACACAAAGACAATTTTGATTTATCAAAGGTATTGAATTATTATTCTACTAAATTTAATGAACAATTACAGATTCACAAATTTAGATAGCAGTAATTATTCAGCTAAAATAAGATATCAAATTAAATTAATTGAATAATAATGTCATAAAAATAAAAAATATTTTAATACTTAAGAAGAAAAAAATAAATAAATTAAAACTCTCACAAATTATTCATTGAGCTAAACCCCTCAATAACTTTGACTAAGAAACTAAAAAATTAGATTTGTAAAGAGGTAGAAAGAAAATAAGAGGAATATATGAGAAGAAAGAAACAAGAATAAATTTTAAATCTGAGTTATTCTTTGTGTGCTCTCAATCTTTGTTTTTATAGGCCTTCTTGGCCTTATCTCTAATTTTATCTTATTTTTAAAATTTCAAAAAAGAGATATAGACAAGTCTTTTTTATTGTGTCCTTATCTTTATCTTTTTTCTGCACAAATAATAAAAAAAGAATATGGATAAATTATGTAACAAAATTTTCTTATTTTCTTTAATTAACTTATGGAAAGAGATATATATAAAATTAACTTATTATCTATATAATATTTAAAATTTATATTACTTTTAATCTTAAAATTATATCTATTTAAGTGTATAAAATATATTCATCATCTACACTATCTAATAGCTCTTTAAAAGCTTCCAATTGATTGGTCAAGGGCTTCTAGTTAACTAATACTCTTTCAAGAGTCTTCGTTTTGTAATTTCTCACCAAAAACTCAAAAAAGTCACATGAAAATAGAGGACCATCTAACAACAAAGTTTGCTTCAACTAATGACTTAAAAAGACTGTTTGTAAGAGCCCTAAATTCTTCAAATCCTTTTACAAAAAAAATTCCAAATCTTAGACTTGACTAATTTGGATATTCTTCCAAAGTTTGGTGAGCTTGAATTTAGTTAATTTTCTAAAAAATATCCAAATTATTTGTTATTATCAGAATTTAAATTTAGAAAAAATGAGGTCGGCGACGATAGGACTCAATAGAGAGGATCCATGAATCATTCCTCGATGTATGTTTTACTTTTACCAATCCCCTTCATTATTAGCTAATTTTTTGAGCGCCCCAACGGGCTGGTATATATGTTGCTACTATTACCTTAAACCTCTGTTCGTTTTAAATCAAAAAAATAAAAAAAGAGAGATATCAAAATCTTTTTTTGTTTAAACTTATGTGTTGTTACATAATTTTTTATATAAAAATATTTTACAGATTTTGTTGTTAAAGAATTTGTAAAATTTTCCATTATTTATTAATGTTTTAATTGTTTAACACAGTGATGTTCAAAAGTAATTTAAACATTATTTATAATTCAAAAAATTGAAGAAAATAACATTGCATAACATATATATTTAAAATATAGTATGAGTTCAAGTAAGATTGTTTTTCCAGGGAAAAAAAAGCTTGAGAAAACATTTAATTAGTCCTAATAATTAAGGACTTTGTGGCCTAACAGCAATAAGTTACTCAGTTTGGTGTACGTCGTTTTTACAGATTTGCATGCTCTTCCCATAAAGAATACTTAAAGATAGAAAGGTTGTCCATTTTGGATGCTGAACAGTTTTATAATGGCTCAGCTCCTACGCAAAAGGAAAACTCAAAATAAAATTAAATACCATATTTGTAAAATATAATTTCATGGCCAAATATATTTTCTATTGCAGTAATCTAAATAAAAACAGCTACGTTAGCAATTAATATAATGTATATAGCTGAGATGAATGGTTATAATCAGTAGACAATAATTTAAATTCTTCATATTCAATGGAGATTTCAATTTTCCATTTTTCGATAATATTTTTAAATCAAATTGGATCAAGTAAAACAAATTATTGGTAACCAAAGGAATCGCAGCTGTCTTAAATATGCATTGAAGTCCAATTAAAAGGTTACCTATTCTTTCTCCCAACCAAAGCAGTAATTAATTAACAATAGGAAAAAAAAAAGAAAAGGAAAACTAAGATTAAAAAAAATATAATTGATGCATGGATTCAATGCAGATTTTGGTCACATCTTATGCTGCTTGATTCTTTCAGTTTTAGATAAAACACCTTAAATCTGTGTCTTAATTAGCTAGCCATATTAAAATCTAGTAAAAAAAAAATACAAAAAGGGAAAGGTCATTTAGCCAAACATTCTAAATGCATGTACAAAGTGTATTAAATTAGTGGTGGCCAATAAACTCTTTTAAGGGTAAATTGTAATGTAGTTTATCCGGTCTGGCTCAACGTTTCATCTTGTGTTTGTAATGGTTAATCTTTAATCATCTTATGTTATTTTTTTGTTTTAATTTCAATCAAAATAATTATGTGAGAACTCTTGAAGTGGTTAATAATTTCATTGCTAAAAAAATATATCTTTCACTTATATTTTAAATAATTCATGATCTTTTAAAGGCCACATTATTGAAGATAATTAAGATGATATTTAAAAATTAAAATTGTCAAGCTAATCTAGTAATAACATCAAACATTTACAGGTCCAAAAATGATATTTAGTGAGCTACGTGAGGTAGTGTGGGAGATCGAGGTGCAGGGAGCGTGTGAGAGAAAAAGTGAGATGCTTTTGTGAGGAGTTGGTGCATGTTGTATTTTGATTGGAAGAAATAAGAAGTTCTTTTACCTAAGTCCTTTCAAGTTTTACAGGTTAAAAAAGGTCTCAGTTTGGTCTTCCAAGATCTTGTTTTTCTAGAGGCCTCTGCCACTTAAATTTCCAAACATTTCCATCCCCCTCTTAGTTCTATTTTATTCGTAGATGCTATAAGTTGTAAAACAGGAGTAGGCTGATATAGTTCTGTTTTAACAGTTTCTCTCTCTTTGTAGTGTTTCCTTGTTCTGGTGTTTTAATGAAGTACGTAATATTTTCGATGGCCAACAAAAAGTCTCCAGTATATTTCCAAAACTCAATTTTCTTCAAAAATGAGCTTTAAATGCTCCAGTTGAATGAGTTTTAAAAGCTAGAGTTTGTTTTTCTGATATTTTAGTATTAATTCTCATTTCAAGGTTTACGCTTTTAGATTTTTTTTAAGCCAAAATTTTAAGGAAGATTTGACGAAGCTTGTTTTTTTTGTCTCTATGATTACGATGTCTTGTTATAACTTACAAGTAAAGGTACAAAGTTCTATCATCAATTATGAAACAGGAAAAAGTAAAAACAAATTGCCTTGATAACTTACAAACACTTTAAAGTCAACCGAGTCGGAAAATTTCTAGCGTAGTTTGGCAGCTTTAAATGTCGTTTGTCTAATATGAGCCAAAATGCATTCTGCTAAAGCCACGGATTAATGCATTTTAGGCAGAAATAACTTTCATTTCTTCTTTCCCCAGCTAGAGTGCATCTTGGGTAAATTTACCAATGACTGTCCTGAAAGAAGGACATTTTCACAGAACATATAGGATTTTTTTTTGGTAATTTTATATTTTCTTTGGGTAACTCATTTTAAAAAAATTAATTGCGGATGAGTACGTATTTACGTATGTTGCCAAATATAGAACTCATCCTTTCAAGATACAATTATACACATATTGACAAAGATATATACAGTTTTACAAACCTATGGGATATATTCTATAAACATAAGAAAAAGGCGAAGAGAAGTTATAATCGATCTCATGAGCAGATCATTAAGACAACTTCATATAACTAATAGTTAGAATTATATTACATTACCAATGTAGAATGAAAATGATAAATAATTAGTCACAAGTTACAAACATACATTATACAAATTAAGCATTTACATATGTTACAAGACTTCTAATTACAAACCACTAAATAGTTCCTGCGGATTAATTTGGATTCTCTGTAATTTAAAAAAAATGACAATATTAGTTTTAAAAAAAAGAAAAAACACAATGAGTGTACAGTTCTCGACAACATACACAAATTATGTTGTGTCTTTCTTTTTTAAAGTTGATCCTGTCAATTTCTTTAAAAAAAAGGAAGAGAATCCAAATAAATTTTAGTTCTTACGCACATTTGTAATATCACTACCATACAACCAAATTTCACCAACCTTGACAATCCGAAAAGAAGCAAACAAACATATATATATAAACAACACACACACATATATAACAGAAAGAACATGCATGACCACGCTTTAACGTACATAAAGAGAGGATTATTATACTTTGATTATCCCATGATCATTGAAGTTGCTGATGAAGTCAGGCACATGCTGTTTCCCAATCCCGATCCGAACCCGAAAACCCGATGGTTCTTCAAGATTTGGCATCAGAAAAGCGGTTTCTGGGACCGGAGTTGCTAGGATGGCGGCATCGGAGACATGTCCCCATCCAAAGTCCAATGCATGGAATGGGAATTTCATCCAGTCAGTGACTATGGTGAGTTCTCGCATGGAAGGGAAGAACTTGTCGGGAGACTCAAGCGCCTTGGTGTATAACCTCACGTATTCATCTGTTATGACTTCTTTTGCTGCTTGAATCTTCTGAATTGTGATGTGAAGAGGCTCTTCTAGTAGGGTTTTTACCAAGCATGACACTGAGGCAAGAACAAAGGCATTTCCTGTGAAGTTTTTGCCAAGTTGGGGTTGGAATCTGCTACGGGAGTTCACCGGGAATTGTAGACATATGTTGGTGTCTGGATTCAGAAGAAGAGATTTCACTCTGGCCTGCATATAGAGATATGCATTAATTAATGTTACAATATATCAACAAGATGATAATGAAATTTAAATTAATTGATATTTGTACGGCTAATGACTTACAAGCTATAACAAGAGCTTGTTTCCTTTGAAAATCCATGTCTTATACAGGAAAAACTTAAATATTTTTTATCTATGTACTATCAAGCTCCCCAATAGAGTAATTATAAGTGAAAATTTTTTACAATATAAAATGTTTCATGTTATGTTTTAATTTATTTAAGTCTAATCCGTCATATTTTTAAGATAAAGCTAATCATGGAATGAAGACAATTCAAACTCAAATTTTGATAAAGGTTTATATATTAAAACCCAATACACGATTGTCAAGTTTAGTTTTAGATAAGAAAATAAACAATAACTAACAAATAATTAAGATATCTCACAATTAGTAGAGACTTCTTTTTAATCGGCTGGGACGTGAGAAACTTTCTAAACTTCTAAGCGGCTAAATACATGGTCTGAAGCACTCATGATTGATAGACTTTTTAAATGGATATAGGAATATGTTAAAATATAAGATATTGTCTCGGTATTTTTCCTTACATAATTTTATATCCTCTTTCTTTATCTAAGCAATGTGCACGTCCACTTGATTTGCTTAATCAAATTATAAACATTTCCCAATCAGTTGTCCACGTACCTTCCAAATATGTGCGCATAGAACATCGAAAGTGGAGCACCTAGACAGCTTGCCTCTTTCAATGGCTATTCTCTTCCATTCCTCTGTAGTTTCTTTCTTCACACAAAATGTGAGAAGTTCAATCCCACCTTGAGGATCACGGTGGCTTAATTTTCCCATCGAAGTTCCCCAGCACTTGTCATCTGAGGCCACCGCTTGCATTGGGATGCCATACAGATCTTGAATAGCCACAATGTGACTTTGTTCATAAATTGAAGCAGCAGCAGAAGCAGTAGTGGGAAAACCCATGGCACCCAAAAGTGCTTCTCTTGAATGATTGGGGGGAATGAGCTCAGATTCATCTTTTCCACTTGATATGTGAGCCCATGATGCCAGAAAGTTGAATGCTCCAAATCCATCAAACAGAGCATGGTTGCTTCCATATCCAACTGAGTATCCTCCACAGCTGAACCTTGTTATCTGCCAGCATAAATGTTTGATCAATTAAATGTGATTTTGAAAGGAAAAATGCATGAATATCAATGTTCCGAACTTTTGTGGCTGAATTAATGAAACCAGCCTTCCGCATATTGAAATGCTTAAAGTTAAGAATAATAGATCTCATTATGGATTGGGCTGCAGGTCTGACTTTTGCTTATTTTTGAAGTGTTTGAACCCGATTTATCTGATCTAATTACGACATTGTAAGTAGATAAACTAGAAAAACGATTATGTCTAAAATAGAATTATATTATAATTTCATTTATCTCTTCAAGTCAATTTTGTCAAGCCTGAAGGAAAAGAGAAGCTAGCTAGTCATTTGTACATATTTTAACGATGGTAGATTTGTGAAAGTAATAGTCTTTAATTACTTACAAATATATTTGATTTGTATCCAATGAATAGAGAGACACCGAAAACAGAAGAAACGATCCCTAGGGTTAGGGTTTTACTATTTATATGGACACAGAAGCTAAATATTAATGAAATACACGCAGAAAGATTAACTTTGGGGTTTATTTAGATGAGAACCTAGCTAGGAGAGAAATTAGGACATGAGCACAAAGATTAAACTAATTTCATCTCAATAAACAAAACATATATATGGCGATAGATGCATGGATGATTGATATGTTCATCCTCATCAGTTTCAAAAAAACTTTTGATTTCATAGAGACAGAAACCTTACTCTTGAAAGTTTAAGACAACAGAAAAAATAAAAATAAAAATCTAAATTAAGAAAAAAATAAATCGGAGCTAACTATATCAGCAGACACCGAAGTTTAAGACAACAGAAAGAAAAAATGGAATAATTTAATTTGGTGAAAGTGCAGGTGTCATATTCACACACACACACACACACACACACATATATATACACTTAAACCTGCACAACAAGGAGTGGATTTTTGGACATATCATGTGCTTCAGGAAGCCGAGGAACGAGCTTTTCATAGAAGGGTTTGTATTCGTTAAGCCTCCCAAGGTCTTCAAGCTTGGAATTACACGCCGCAGAGGCCATGGTGACACCTTCATTATTGCAAACAATCTCAAGTTTCCCTGTGATCTCATTTATCCTTAACCTCCCAGCAGCCGGATACCACGAAACAAGCACCTTTAGAAGTGCTTGTTTCGCTTTCTCAACAGCATCTTCTTCCACAAAGTGCTTATAAAAGAACACTGTATAGAGCATTGCGGGGGACATCCTGTCCAAACCTGAAAGCTCAATAATAATGGGCTTTGTTTTGGACTGTTCACTAGGTCTGAGACATGTTGTTTCCTTCAAAAGAACATTTAGCTCCATCTCTTAGAAAGATAATGGTTGATAAAGCTCAAATGAAATTTTTGCAGAAGTTAAGAAAGCTGTCTCGGTTTCATACCTAACGAGCAAAACCTTAATTTATAGGACTTAAAAAAACCAAGAATATATCCCCAAAAGTATCGTTTTAGTGAAGAGGGCAAACATGTGCTATGTGGTTAAATGCACTTCACAAATTTGAATCTTGGCTACGTTAATTTTTCACACTAGATCGCAAGGAATTTTTCTATGACTTTCTAATGGCTTGCCTTTCATTGGATCAAGAGAGGTAAATTAGTTGAAATGTGCGTTATATTGGCTTTAATGTACACTTTCAGACCATAGTACCAAAACGAAAAAAAAAAAGAAAACCAAGAATTTTAATCCCTCGTAAAGGGGAGGGAAAGTATGCCATCTATAATTATTGATAAGTACAAACTAATATTAATTACTTCACAGGACAGCTGAGTTGTCCCTTGTCACATACTCTGAAAAAAGATAAAGAAAGATCAAAGAACAAAGGTTGCCAATTTAGAAGAAAAATAGCAGGCTGGCCAATGTGTATTGAAGCTTTATGGTTTAAGATGGATGTTGATTAGGCATGCATGGAATTAGGTTTTGTTGCTTTCTGAAGTGATTGCCATTAATTCTTTTAAAAATAAATGGTTCTGTAGCCTTTTGTTTTTTTGCAATGGCTGTCGGTCATGTTGTCTCTGAAGATCGGAAAAGTCAGATGCATAGTGGTGACATAGCGGATCTATTAATTTCTTATACTAACATCCTAGCTAGTTAATTTGTACTAGAGCAAAGTTTAAAATTGTGATTATGATAATAATACAAATATGCAATAAAATATGGAAAACTACAATCATTATAGATTAAATATTAAGGTACTCTCCCCTCTCTAGAAAAATATTCAAACTATACAACTTTTTTTTTCTATTGTAAAAATATATATAACTTTTTTAAAGTAAAAAATTGATTAAAATATCATCTTTCAAAACAGAGGGAAGAGCCTTATGATTTTGACATTTTAATGTAATTACAGAAGTTATTAATTAATTACGACATTAATATTGCAAACGCAATTAATTACAGCTACAAACCGTAAAACTCTACCCAACAAATGTAAAATGGCGAGAGGGATAAGAAAACTTGTGATGATTACCTTAATCAGTTATGTGATTTAGACATTCAGTAAATATAGCACATACATATATATCATCTCTCTTTCTCTAGTTCTAAACTTTCCTATTTGCTATATATTCGATCGTGGTTTGTTGGTACCGTACGTGAATAAATGGATAAATATGTATGTCTATTAGAGGCTTAGTGTTCCCGTTAGGTTGTGCCTTTCAGCAGTTAGACGTATCACTCCGTTTGGTAATATGTGGTTGAGGGAGAAGCAAAATGAATTATGAATTTTTTTTAATATTTTGTTTAGTAATTAAATATTGTCTACAAGTCAAAAGAGATGAAATCTATATCTTTTAAATAGTCACATGAATCGATAATTATTATTATATCTAATTTATGTAAAATCTAGTGCATCATTGCCATCATTATTTTTTCTTAAGTATGAATATAATTGTTATTTTCTGTAATTTTTTTTCATTTTAATACTTTTTTCATTTAACCAAATATAAATAGAATAATATTCACATTACTTTTTATATTATACTAAATATAATTATTCTATTCTACTTACATCTTTATTTTCTTTTTATTTTTATCTCTAACAATTTTATATATCAAAGTAAGTGTAATTAATTTTATGTAAGCGTTCAATGATCGTCTCTTTGGCCAAAAGGTCTCTAATATTCATATAAAGGATGTAAGAAAAGAGGTATAAGTAACTTCCTAATACACCAAAAAGAGATATAATTAGGCATATTGAATTCTCACAAATAGACATCATGCCTAACTGTAATTATTATTATATATATAAAATCTACGTCAACTTTTAATATGTTATGCATCTTTTTGTATTTAATCAAACAATTAATAGTTTTTGGCCAAAAAAGTTAATAACTATTTTATATTTTAAAAAATTGAATGTTCATATTAAGATGAAACAAAAATCCATTATTTTTTCCTTGTGAAATTTTATGAAATTACTCAATTCTCTATAGTAGATTTTAATTCGTGAATACTTAGTATTTTAAAAAAAATAATATATTAATTTTTTAAATTGATATTTATGAGTGTGTATTTTGTAAAATAAAACCAAAAAGCAATAAATTACAAGGGTCAAAATTTGGTATAGCAGATTTACAGTAAGTAGCATATATATATATATATATATATATATACATATATATCAATATGTGAGAATGGACCCACTTTCATCCACCTCTCTATTTTACACGGAAAAGAATTTGGATTGTTCAGTTTTTTTTTCTTATTTTTTTAAAAGTAGCAAATGTAAAATAAAAATAATTCTTTAATTGTGAACTTCAAATAAAATGATAATTACAAAAAATTTAAAGAAAAATTAGATTTGTACAATTTAGATCTTCCCAATTCGTTAATATATATATATATATATATATATATATATATATATATATACATGAATTAATATGTCAAAAAGCATCTTCATACAAGCCAACCTGACAGGAATGCAGAAAACATGCACCTGGTCTCCATACTTTTTGCGCCCATAACTTGTTTCTTGCTTTTGAAAAGTCATATTTTTACATTAAAAACAAATAAATAAATAAATAACAAGACCTTTTGCATTTCTTTATTCGACCTTTTTATTATAAAATCATATATAGATCAAGTAGCGGCTATATATCCTTCTTTTACAGGTCTTTAACTAATCACAAGTTATGCAGAAAAATTTGATGTAAAATCAGAATTTTCTACAAGTACATTGAGCCAATATGGATACTAACTCAATTATAATGGTACAAAGATATGAATGAACTAATAGTGTACAAACAAAAAATCAATGATCCAAAAGCAAATATTTTGAAAGGAATTTTCTTTTCAACTTATCATTGACTCCAGTCTCTAAATGGAGTATCCTGACATGAATACAAGCCTACATAATGATCATAGAATGTCATAGTGCTGTCAAATGATTAACGATATTTGGTAGTTGGACAGTATAGTACAAGCGTTCTTGTTATTATTATTATTATTATTATATCATGATTTCTTGACACTTTTTTATGAGAGGAGTTTTAGTAATTTGTTAACTAAATCTTTTTTTTTTTTTTAAGGTATGCACCAAGGATATCTTTAGTTGGCAGCTAGAGACTAATCCTTCTCGAGGCTACTCAGATCATTGAGATGGGCAAGCTTTTTTCAATAAAATCTTTTTCATACACACGGCTAAGAATCGAATCCTAGACAACATACTTAACATACTTAAGGAGTTTAACTATTTGCCAACTGTGACAAGCTTTGTTGATAACCAAGTTTTTTCCCTATTTATATGTCCTTGTAAGGATGGGGAGTCTAAACTTTTCATTGTAGGATTTTCTTGAAATCTGTATGGATGGCAATAAAATATTATTTACTATAGATCTGGAGATTATATCATTGGTTTGGTACATAGAATAGAATAGAATAGGAAAAAGTAATACAAATACAATTTGGAAGATAGAGAATGATATTTGTATCTCTACTTTAAAAGATAATAAAAAAAAAAAGATAAAAATTGTTAAGTGATGATGAAAAGAATATAATAGGTATTACGAAGGCAAGAAATAAAATTTCATTCCTTTTCCCAGGCATCAATGAAAAGTTCCAACTCTCAATATTGTCTTAAATCTATAATAGTATGTTATATATATGATATATGAGTGCAACGAGTGCATGCGTTCTTAAGATTATTTAGGTAGGGATTTAATCCCAATTGATGCAACTCAAAAATATTTTTACGGCACAATCGATATATATATATATATATATAAACACAAATACCTTCCTAATGTGTCTTGCTCTTGGTTTTAAGAATTTAGATGATATAGGTATTTTGTTTTATTTTTCATTTAGAAAATATGGTGGCCCAACGGCATCATGATTCTAGAATGTGCATGGGAGTCAAGTGAAATGAGCAAAAGGTTAGGCAGATGGCCGAACCAAAAGCAGTGGCTTTGATTAAAGTTTTGTGCATCAGTGTCAAAGGCTTCACCATGGAATAGTGAAGACCACTAATAATGTTTGCATGCAAGAATAAAATGATGTATTATTTTTTTTCTAACCACGTTAGGTGTTATAGCTCTTCTTACCTATCAGCTTGCCCTATGTCCAGTAACAGACACCATTATGCAGATCCCACTACTTATGCAAGACAGCAACCCTGACGAAATCGATTATATAATATTATATCTTTTTGTTATGTAATAAATATTTTGGTTTTTAAAGTGAGTGCACATTTTATATATCTTTCAATATTTTAACTTTTGGATTTGGAATTCTCTGCACTTGTCAGACTGATAAATTAATTCGTGACTCGCTACACATTTTTTTTTTGGGTTAGTGTCTTAATGAGAAGCTACTACGCTTAATTGACTGAGGGATTAATATGTGAAGAATTAAAAAATTGTAAAAGTTTATTTATATAAAGAACTAAATTTAAGGACTAAAACATTGTGAAATATATATTTTAAGAATCAATTTGTATATTTAGTTCATTTAATAATGCAAAGAAAATATTCATTTAAAATATTAATAAAACTACTCCTGAATTATAATTGATGTCTACATACTCATTATCATCAAATTAATATTTTTTAAATTAGATTTTTATTTCTGAGCGTATGATGTGTAAAACATCCCACAAGTATTTTTCTTTTTAAAGTCAGTGTGCAATTTTTAATCGAATCAAGAAATGAAATAATTAAAGTACACACCGATTGCAATACCACAAAAACAAAAAGTAAATAAATAAATACATAAACAAAACAAGAAAGTTGGGAGACCGCAGGAGAAAACCTAGTGAGCATTTTGTGTCTCAATGACTTTGTTTGAACATCAGGGCCACTGCCGGCCGGGCCCAGCTTTTTGGGAAGCCCATATCTATTTAAAAATTGAAAGTAATTATTATACTTTACACAAATAGAGTCTGGGGGTATGTAAATTTGGATGGTCTAAGTTTAATTTTTTTTTAAATATCAAATATTATTTTTTAAAAAATATTTTATGGTCCTTATGTATAATTTTTCCTAATCTTTATTTGTTGAGAATATTAATATTTCAAAGATTTGAAAACTTATATTTAAGATATTTAAATATATATATATATATATATATATATATATAAAAGAAATATGAAAAAGATTTGCATGTGTCCTATTTAGTATATAAGAATACTATATCTCTAAGTGGTTATATATAGTAAAGCACCATATTTTATAATCCACATGACTAAGTTAAACCCAACTTCAGCACAAGAAAATGATCAAACCCTATGCCAACTAATGGCCGAGAATAATTATTTCCTCACACGCAAATGCCTCTCGATCTTGCTCGATCAGAGACTTCACACACAACAGGAAATTATTAAATATTGAAAATCTCTGAGTGGTTATCACTCAAAGTTGATCCTTCCAGCAGTGAGGTGTGCAATGGAGGCAAAGGCATTCCTCGACAAGTCGACAATGGTGCCACCACAAATGTTCTTGTTTCGCTTACAGGGATATGAAGCTCTTCTGTTTGTGACTCCTAAACACCTCACTCTCTACTTCTTCCCACATTCTGCTCTTCTCTTAAACACTGCACTGCCTGCTGCATGCACCATGCACCACATACAAAGTTTATAATGCATGTAAGATTGTCTATGACATCCCTAGGAAGTAGCCTGGTACACTGATATTTGGTATTTTGAATATTATACGGTATAAGACAACTTGATATATTTGATATGACAATAGAAAATTCGTTATCAAAAGAATACAATTGATAATTTATAAACATTAACAAAATTAAACTGTGAACGGTCATCGAAATCCTCCTAATCACGCTTCCCAAAATGAGGTTTCATAAAATAATAATAATAATAATAGTAATGAGGTATAACTATAAAGCCAATGCAAGGTGGATCGTAGTAGGTTGCTTATACTGTTGTGGCAGCAACCAATGCGGGGAAAAAAAAAAGATAATAGAAAAATACCATGGAAATGAACAAGTGTTTCAAGGCTGCCAACTAGTACTCAGAAATGCTTGTGCATATGCATATAGCATACACACCCCATTTATAGATATTTCAGCAACTTTATTCAATATTTTCACCTAGCTATAGTATAATATTGCAACATGATGTGACAATTTGTTGATTTATATATAGAATCAAATTTTCTTTATCATATTTAAAAAATAATAATTGGCAAACAATGTTCATCGATCCGTTCACTCATTTGTCGGGATTCCAAGGTATTATAAGTAATAGGAAACATATAAACATTAAAAATAACAGTATATATTCGAAGAATTTTTTTTTTTTCTGAATATGTTCTTTGATATGTCTAGAAGATCAAGGATTATATAAATTATACAAAGTTTTAGCTAGTTAATTAGATTAAAACGGTGTGAATAATTTAACTTTGTTGAAAGAGCATTTCAAGCGTTTAATTATGTAAAGTGAAATTCAATTCAATTATATTTGTTTTAAAGTGCCCAGTAATATTGAAACATCTAAAGGGTATATGAAAAGTGCAATTCTATTTCTAGTCAATTCAACAAGGAAAGGCAATTGACAAAGGCCAAAAGAGTATTGTGTATGTATGTGGTATTCCTGAGGAGGATTAGTATACTAAACATATATACAAGTGTAATGCGAGTTTAGGCTGATTATAAAATTAAGGTTTTGTATAGATGGAGAATTTTAAAATTTCCTCAAATTCAAAATGCGAGTAATTTAAAATTTCACTTAAAATTCTGTGTCACAAAATAATTCCATGATTAATTAAAATATTTAAATATTATAAAATTTTTATTAGCTAGCCATACATTATTTATTCCTTAAATTACTTCATACAAAAACATAAATTACTTCATTCAAAAGCATAATATTTTCTACAAATTAAAAACAGTCAGATAACAATAAGAAGTTGAGAAAACCAATTTTCTTTTGATTGTCTCATAAGCAATCACCTACTTGCACTTTACTTTATGCATTCAAATTACCATGCATGAAATAGACAAATAAAATGAAAATAGTAATCCCCGAATGAATCCGCGGGGGTGCTAAATGCAGCAAAACCACATTGATCTTAGAGCCATCGTAAGATTGTCACACTTCGATATTGCCATTTCACCGTAAGAAAATAAAAAATCTGTTACGTATTTTATAGAGGAAAAATTTTCATCTTTAATCTGTATTAAATTCATTAAAAAAAGTATAATAAAAAATTATTAAAAAATATTAAATTTTGAAACGGATTTTGAGATGAATTTTTTCTGTTTCAAAATATTCCATCTTAACAATTCCATTCCTAAACATTTTCCTGCCAAGTTTTTTGAACAATTTAAAAATATAAAACCTAAAAAAGCTGGTGTTTGTTTGCAACTACAAAAGGAGTGGGAGTATAAAATTATAGTTACAATCATATACAGTTATACAATTGACTCTAGAAAAATTTTAAATAAAACACTTAAATTATTCGTGTTAAATTAACGTTAGCAGCACAATTTTATAGTCTCAATTGAATCCAAATAACTCAAATGATTTCATTTTTTTATATAAAATTCAAATGCTAGCACGAGTAGTTGTGCTAAATTTGAAATCCATTTACGTGAACAGTATTATCCTTTAACCCTGATTCACGTGCACCTGTGATAACAGATGCTGTCTAAAATTATTGCAGTTAATGTGCCAATATAACCATCAAGGTTATATATATATGTTGAGTAGCACAAAATTAGAATTAAAAAAGTTAAATGACTCTTCTCTCCTTAACAGATGGCTTAATTATACCACCCTTCTCTCTATTTTTAAAAATTACTCTTTCTTTTCATAAAACCAAAAAATAACGTACAATTATATCTATTTGATCAAACTTCAATAACATTGTTAGGCTTCTCTTGAGTTTTTCTCTTTGTTGGTGCCCTCATCTGGCCAAGAGGAGCGAGAGGCAAGTCGCACACACTTGCACTAGTGGGATTCCCACTTTATCTTCTAGACTTAAAATTTTTCAAAATGGTACTTAGAATTTTGTGTTCAAATAGCTATTTTTGAGGCTTTGTATCTTATTTATTTCTTGTCCAAACTAAACAAAATTGGTTGGTTGCATTAAAAAGCTTATTTTAAAAACTTTCCAATCATATATAATTTGCATTGTTTGGTGGGTTGTGAAGAGAATGCCAACTTTCGAAAGTAGGTTGTTCAATCACTTTTTTTAAAACATAAATTTTGCAATTTCTCATTTACGGGTTATCAATTTAACACCAAACTTGAACCCCATATATTTACATATTATAGGCTTCATTCATTATGAAAGTCGTAGCCTAAGATAGTCTCTATCATCATATGTTATTAAAAGGTGTCAGATGTCCATACTTGAACATGCATACAATTATGATGTTCTTTGTATAATCTCACAAAATTAAACGTGAATAAGACACATTTAACGTAAGGGAATAGACAATTTGAGTAAATTAAGATCTGATACTAATGAAGAGAACTTCGATACATACTTGCATAATAGATAAAATCTTCAAAATCACTATCCCACGCAATTTCAATTGAAGTTACAAGGCAAACTTTGATCTAATTTTCACAGTAGATACACAAAAGTTTGAAGGATGAAGAAGATGGGAAGTTATCTTCTCCTTTTTTTACTTTTCTTGAAGAAGAAAAAGGTGTTGTCTTGTGTTGTTCAATGATTAAAAAATAAATAAACAGTTTATTTCTCTTTGTAACCCACAAAACAAACTGACCAATCTTCAATTTTTAAATTAATTAATTTGAATATTAATTAATTTAATTTAATTAATTAGTTACTAATTTATTAATTAATTGAATTTAAGTTTGATTTTGGGTTATTGACTATTGACACCTATTATAGGCAGCCCAAATATTCCAACCAGTAGGATGCGTAGAGCACAAATTTTTTGTTTAAGTTCATCATCATTGGAACACTTTAAGATTTATATGTATGATAATAAAAAAAAATTATACAAATCTAAAATATATCCTACAATAAAAGTCCTGAACTCCCTATAGCATTGCCCTTGGAAGTTACTACATCATTGCACTGAATTCCACTCTTCTGTTTTCTCAAATGAGCTAGATACTATTTTATACAAGTCATTAAACCAAACAAAATACACATTTAACATTACTATAGAAAATTAATGAGACACATAAAATGGGTGTAATTTTTTATCGCCTAAATTGTTATTTGACTAACAATATTCTTTAGTTAGACATCAAACCTGTTAGAATCAGGTCAGCCCTTTCGTCCCTTCTAAATTACTGCCTACTATTAATTTATTTAATAATCTGTGTTATTATTCACTTATTCCTCTCTCTCCTCAAGGTATAATTTTATTGACAAAAGTAGATAATAAGAGCACTTAAATCAAATGTTTACTAAAATTGTAGAGAGAGAGAGAATCATTGATCAAGATATTATTCAATTAATTAAATAAGTGATCTTTTAGCAACCACTTTTCTCACTTTTTGACAAACTTAGGATTCTTACCACATAGTTTGACGGTAAAAAGGAAAATGGAAAAAGACTGTTTAAATTTTTTCAAATCATTTTTCTCCCCTTTTTGAGAGGTATTAAATAAGCCAAGTTGCAAAATGAGAGGATGAGATTACAAATTCAGTCCCACCTTTTTAGAGGAGAGGCTTTCATCAACGACTTAAACAAAGAAAAGTCTTAATAACCAAGCATAAGTAGGCGGAACTACTATTATGATATCACTATAAGCTGTGTCCAAATAGTACTCTACTTGACATTGATTGCACTCATTAAATATTTAACTTAATCTCTACACCTTATTTTAAAGTTCATTTCGACAGAATACATAATTCGTTGATTGGCCTCGAACCTCAGATCCAGTTAAACCTTATACAAGAGACAAATGATCTCCCTAACCGTTAATTGCTTTTCCCTCAGTAAATGATATTGGAACTGGAGTCATAACCAGCAAGTGGTTCTCTAGATTCGTGGTCCAAATTCAGTGTGCCCCATGAAATTTGAATGTATCATAGGGATTATGACAAGCATTATGGTCAGCATCCCTAGATTTCACTGCCTCTCCATGCAAAGAAAAGATCTACACGTAAGCACCAACATGTCTTTTGAACGTAGTGATTAGATATTGTAACAGACAATTTTACAAATCCAACTATTTAAAAACCCACTGGCCAAAACTATTGAAAAACCCTATTGTGGATGGGAAGTATATATAGTGATGCAAAAGAAATATATAGAATTTACATCATTCCCCCCATCCCCTCCTGAAAAACTGTACAAAAGTGGGGATAATGGAGGGTTATGAGGTATACATTTACTCCAATTCTAATCATGTCATACTTAAGCTGGTTAGAAATGAATACTGATTACGTGGTGCAGCGAGAATCCTTGAATATCTCTCGATCCCCAATTGTTGCTCTCTGCATCGAAGCACAACTAGCCAGCAAAAATGGAAAATGCCGGTGGCCAACTCTAAATATGTCTCCAACTTGGTTGTTTGCCCAGTTCAACATAGAAATGGCTGGGTGTCATGAGTCTGAGATGGGCTTGGATTTGAAAAACTTTGCTACTGCTTGATAGAGATTCTCTTCCTCAAAGGGCTTCGAGACATATCCATCCATCCCACATTTCAGGCACTCATCGTAGGTAGCATGAATCACGTCAGCTGTCATGGCTAGTATTGGCAAATGCCACTCACTTTTCAAAGCATTTCCTTCATTAGATCTACCATTTGTCTGCTCATTTGCCTTGCTTTCCATCATCCGGATTCGACGTGTCACTTCAAACCTGCAAACCTCAAAATATTTAGATAATGTAACGAAGCCCATGCATATCTCAGAAAAGTTTTCCTGAAAAGAGTGGCAGCATTCTACATAAATTAGTGTGCTGTCCTCCACTTCGCACTCCCACATTCCAAATAGTTTGTGTGGACGGAGAGACGAAATAAAATTGAGGTTCCATTGATATGGCATGTTAAAAAACTCTTGTATTTTACAAATCATAAGGATTTGATCAAAGGATCAATATGTATATAAGCATTGAGAAAGAAGCTGGAAATCTTTACTAGTCTTGCGAACTCGGTTTTTTTGTCTATAGTAGACCCTAATTTTCTCTGTGACATCTCTTTTCCTTCTTATTTCTCCTGCCAAAGTTCAATTGAGGAACCTAAATTCCATGCTGTAGCCAAGATTATTAATATAATGAGGCCTAAATTGTGGAGAACTGTTCTAGTAAGAACTTTTGAATACAATGTATTCTTTCAAAACTATGGTTGTGGATTGTATCTTGCAGTACAATGTCGAGGAAATATTTAAAAGCCTACTTCCAACTTTCTGACATGGGTTTATCGCCGATGATTCCTGCTCAAGTTATCTTGTCATAAACTCAATTTAAATCTTACAATAAATAAGAGAACTAGGAATATAGAGCTAAATTCTCAATTGCCATTGAAGGACAGATTCTCTACGGAATGATGCTTCCACATAAAGGTAAAAAATTATACAGCTAACTGATTTGACATACTCTAGTTTATGTTTAAAATTATACAGCTACCATTTCTAATAGTAATGTATACAGTAGTAATGTGAATGGCAAGGCGTAGTACTCAAAAGTATTATAAAAGGGACAAAATAAAAGAGCTACTAGTAAACACAAGCATCCATACCCGTCCATTTCTGGCATTTGGATGTCCATGAAGCAGGCATCAAAACTGTGAGGCAATTGGAGCATTTCAAGTGCAGCTTTGCCACTTTCAACACACTTCACATCAGCCCCAAACTTTTTTAATGCACCTGCAGCAACCCTCCGGTTTACCCCATTGTCATCAACCACCAAAATTTTCTTTCCACAAAGAAGGCTTCGAAGAAAAGTGGAACCGTTAGGTGTGTCTTTTCCTTGTTGCCTCTTCTTGCCCACCCCAAGAACTTGCTGAAGACAAGCAGCTACCATACTAGCTCTCAGAGGTTTCATGATCACAGTATCAGCAAAACCAGCAGCCTTAGCTTTATCAAACTCGGTATTACTAATATTGGTCGCCAGAAGGATTAATTTAGGCAACTTAAATGTATGTCCATTCTGTTTCCAGTCTAGTTGCCAAATGTTGAAGCTCCTATCCTCTCCAAAAATCCACGAGTCCTTCTCAACCAAAATTATATCTGGCGGGAATACTCTGCCATATCCAATTAGATAAACTCAGTGAATGAACAGAATTACATGACTCAAACAAGAGAGTAATATAATTGCATATCTTCTTCAAATGTTATATTTCAAATTATCGAAATATTCGCTGTTATTCCTCAACCAACATGTCTAAACAGACATTAGACAACCTATATTCATCGTAAACAAAAGCATTGAGAAATAACTGTCCCAAAAGGAGAAGAAAGACAAACCCAAGAATGAAATGGCAGGATTTGTTTCCAAATAGGAGATGTCTGTCCCAGAACATCACCCAAAACCAATAAGGAGAATCAAACCAATGCTTATCAAATTCAAGTTTTATTCCTTAAGCAATTACAACTTGCAAAACCACCCAGAGAGAAGAAATCATAGGCCCGCTTAGAATTTTAGGAACACATGACTAAGCCATATATGCTTTGTTTATAAATAGATAAACAATGAAATCTGGTGGGACATTAGTGCAGTATACACAGATACTGCAGAAAACGTTTTCCAATGAAAAATAGGGTTCTCTGTTTCAAGGGGGTGAAAATCCACCCTAAAAAATATAGTTTAAAAAAAAAAGGATAATACAAACTTACCCGGATATCAAGGAGCCATTTTTTCCGCATAAAGCAACAGCCTTGTTAATGCTATCTGCAACATCAACTAGTATCCCTAGCCTCTTCAAATGGTATTGGGTCACAGCAGCTCTAACAGGTTTTCCATCAACCACTATGGCTTTCAGTCCTCTAAAACTAGAAGGAAGATCTTCCACATTATGTTTCTTCACATCACTGACTGAATTTTTCTTATATGTTCCAAAAACTGCAGTGAAGGAAAATGTGCTCCCAACCTGGGGTCGGCTTATGAAGTTTATTTGACCACCCATTAGTTCAACCAGACACTTACTGATGCTCAAGCCAATACCAGTTCCACCATAGTTTCTAGAGGTTGAGCTGTCTGCCTGCACAAAAGGCATGAAAATCCTATCCTGCGCAGAGAAAGGAATCCCAATTCCAGTATCCTCCACAGAGACCATCAGAGTGACTTGCCCAGAAGCTTGAATAGTGGTCAAGTTTTCACTTGATGCATCAAAGAAAAATTCTTCATCAGCAATATCCCAGCTGTTCCGTTCATCAGCTGCTTCACATCCACTAAGGGTTCTGAACTGATAACCACCGGACATATGCACAACATCATCTGATCCTCCATTTAGATAAGTCTCAGATTTTCCATTCATTGTGGCATTTCTATTTTCGGCCAGATGGACCTTAACAAATATATGTCCCCGTTCAGTGAACTGCAAAACGTCTAGGTTAGTTATATTTATAATCAAGAAGTACATTGCAATTTGCGAAGTTTAAACTGAGATTTTATACAGTTTCAATGATATTTCCTCCACACAGCTTCAAATGAGTAAATAATAAATATATTATATAAATGCAAATGCAAATAGCATCAGACAAATAAACTTTGAAAGCACCACTTACTTTAACAGAGTTGCCAACAAGATTTGTTATTATTTGTCTGAATCTCCCAGGATCCCCCATAACAATATCTGGAACTTTATCAGAAACAAAGACTGCCAACTTTATTTCCCCAATCAACAATATAAGTTCAGGTTGGAGAATTGACAATTGGGAACGCATCAGGAACAACAGCATCCAGTGACATCAAACCCAGAAAAATGAAACAGAGGAAAGAACTATGTTAAGTTTATCGGAAAAAATATATAATAATAAAATTATGCGACTTGGATGATGAAATACAATCTTCAAGCCACCACACTAGGTTAACAACAATATGACATACCTCTAAACCTTTGTGTCTAGACTTCTCAGAAAATAAAGAAAGGACATCATCAAGTATGGATCGCAGGTCAAATGGAACTGCTTCTAGCTCTAACTTGCCAGCTTCAATTTTAGCTCGATCAAGCACCTCATTTATTAATGCTATCAGTGCCTTTCCACAAGCTTGAGCAGTCTGAGCATAATCCCGTTGAGTTGAGCTCAATTCTGTATCTAGAAGTAGAGCAAGCATTCCTACACAACATTATAAAGTTTAATAATCACACTACTAATGAGAAAGTGCAAGTAATAGAAGTTTAGGCTACTTTATAATAAAAAGAAAGAGAGATAAGATAAGTCACCTAGGATGCCATTCATTGGCGTTCTAATTTCATGAGAGACAGTTGCTAAAAACTGAAATTTAAAAAAAAAAAAGTCAGATATTGAAATCACAAAGTAATCCTTGGAAATCATTATGAACCATGTTAATGAAATGCCAGGAACAATACCTGTGATTTGGCAACATCAGCAGCTTCTGCTCGAACTTTTAGTTCCTGCATTTCATGGAAATCATCCTCAACTTTGACAATATGAATCGCAGCACCATATAATATGTATCCCACTAACAAACCAATCACAAAGAATAAAAATGCTGTGGTAAGCGCTGTCCATGATGTTGGTGCCTTCTGATGATACCTGTTCAACAGTACAATGATAAGCATCTGCTGACAAAACATTAAAGATACTCATTTGGTGTTGCATAAAATTAAAAAAATGATCTAAAGCCAGATACACCTACCTACATATCATCTGATGTTTCCTGTAAGGATCTCCAAAATCAAGCTTGCTTTTATGTACAAGAGACCTATCACCTTCTTCATATTGGTTACCATACATGATTAGCGGGTTAGTAGAGTTTGTGATATCATACACGTGCACCAAAATTGCTTGGTTACCAGCAAGTTGCCCAAGTAAATTCTCCACAAGGGATTCAACATCAAAGGATCCTCCAACATAACTGCTTGCAATTAAAAATTCATTGTATACATTATGTCATCATAAACTTACAGTAAACATAAAGCTAACAGCATAAACAAAGGCTAGAAGACTTAATAAAAAAATTTAGCCTACATATTACAGAGCATGCGAATATGTGAACACAGAAATCAATTCAACCATTAAAAAAAGCCTGATTGATAGTGGCAGTAGGTTGCATCAAACTTGCTGATAATGATTGTGCCTAAGGGGGCATAGGTGAAAACAAAACTGGTTGTGCTGAGAAAATTATAAAGTGGCAGGGATTGTTGTAACCATTGATTTAGACAATTGCAATCAGAATGGCAACATGGTCTGGTAGATTATGTAAGCTACAGTACTTGTCACAGCTTTTGCTCATAAGTCGAATTCTAAGTGACACAATGCCACAATGGCCACAGCCAGTGAGGTATAGTTTACCTAGCATTGACACTTGACATCAGTATAATCATCAGATTTATTATAAGAGAATAATACTAATAATTCATCCCTATGTTGTCCCTTACATCCTAGACAAAGTGATGAGTAACTATCCAATGACAACAGTAAAATACATTCTTGATGCAATAACATAGGATTTTACCCAGCCATATCATCTTAACTTGCTTACACATACTTCAATGGGTTTATAACAAGCTATAGAGGAACAAATTATATGAACAAGAAAAGAAACTTTCTGTCACTGGACCCATACTAGCCCCAATGAAATCCGATGGGCATGATTCTATTCTTGCGAATGAAGGAAAGAAGCCCAATGAATGTAAGGGAAATAGATAGCCTGTAAAACTAAACACTTCGATGCCATATAGCCAGTAAAACCAACCACAAAAATAATTTTCCAAACAAGCCCGACAAGGTTTGTATAAAGTGATATGAGGGGCTTACCCTGCAGTTGCCTCAACACGTTCTTCCACAGTTGGCTCTGGAGAGAGCTTAGATTTGTAAACAGGGAACGTCAACACCACACCAAGATGGTGAGAACCCAACAGCCTGAACGGGCTAGTCAGAACAGCTTTCCCAGTGGCCCTAGCCCTCAGAATGTTTTCCCGGTCCTCCTGCATCATGCCAAATACAATTTTCTAAGGATATTTTACCCAAGATAAGCAGAGACATATCCGCACCTCACAGATGTTGTAGTTTACCTCCCCTGACATCATATCAAGAGATTCAAGATAAGAGATAGTTTCTTGGGCAAATATCACCGGTGCATACTCATCTCGAACCAGGGAAGGCTCTCTTTCCATTGTCTTTATCACCCATCCATGTTGCCTCTCAAAGTTTTCTCTTTCAGAGTCAACTACCATTTGTGCATAGGCCACCCCATTCAGTAAAGGCCGCTCAAATGCTGTTCTCGCAGTATACTCCGCAAAGGTTTCCTGATTGTATTTTGGGCAATGAGAAAAAATCAACAAATAGAAAACATAAAATAACCAGTACCGTCAACCATGAACAGATTTGTGAAAACCACAAATAGCCTTTCATTGATGCTTCACTAGTTACAAATCAAAATACAAGTTCTAGATCAAGCACAGACCTGGTCAATTGCAGATGGGTTTCTGTAGTAATGGAAGGTTGAAACCAGAATGGCTAGGGCATGGACATGGTTAACGCTAACACTAAATTGATCTTGCAACATTCTGGCCCTTTGCTCACAGAGACTACCCAGAACCTCTCTCCTCCTAACTTTATTATCAGCATCCATACCATTGTAGATGGACCCACTGAATAGCATCATCAGCATGATCCACAGCAGTAGAAACTTTGGGAGCCAAGCTCTTTTAGCCTGAATGAAAGTGTATTTTCTTTTACTCCCCGTTTGTTCATGGGGCCTCAAAGCCACAGCGTGGTGCTGGTGCTGGCTCTGCATCTTCATACCCATCAGCCCCAAACCTTCTCTGCTTAGTTTCCTTCTTCCCCTCTTGCCCTCTTCATCTCTATGCTTAAAGAAGGACCAAAAAAACTAGTAAGTGCTTTTATAGGAGCAAACTTTTCATAATACTGGCAAAATCTCAGACACTTTTCTCTGATGGTTGAGGGGGAGAAGTTACGGAACAGAACTCAAAGTAAAGCATCATTACAGCATTGATTTGCGTGATTCAAACCTAAGAAAGGAGAAGCACAAGCACACCAAGCATGATGAAGGATTTGCACAAATTCTTCTGACTCTCAGTGTTTCTCACCCTTTTTTAAGAAGCAAAGCGCATTTCAATATTGACAAAGAGAGAAAAGAAAGACATCTCAGACAAGAGACCCACAATTTAAAAGAAAGAAATTCTCAAAGCTCAGAGAGACAAGCATGGGTCTCGAAAGATGGAAAACAGCTCAAATTTCAAAGAGCCACCTATACCCACATATTGGCTTGTTGTTTCAGACTTTTTGAGTGTAAAGGGTCATATTAAAAAACTAAGGCAAACTCTAATCATGCTGTGTAAGCGTGAAATTGGTCTTGGTTGGCTCGAGCACAAGGAACAGCCACGTTCATCCTCTTTCTTCCATATAATAATCAAAACCGGAGATTGACCCCAAAAACAAACACACAACAGCGAAGCACTCACTCAACCCACAGAGAGAGAGAGAAAGAGAGAGCGCCGTTGAGAGAAACAATGTTTTACCTGTACAGAAAAGAGGAGGCGATACAATGAACAATAGGAACCAGTTTGGTTCGTCCTGATCTGAGGCTCTCTCGCTGTACAAGTAGTATTTTTTATGCGCTTTTATGCTATGCTTTCCTGTTTTCTACTTTATTTTAAGCAGATAAGGAAACTAAATCGAATTTTTAGGATTTTCCTTGATACGCTCGTGTCTCCCTCCTACATCACAAAACTAGTAGAGCAGCCTACTCTCTCTCACGCATACACATATGCGTCAAAGTCTCTCTCTTTTGAAGTCTCGCCCTCTTTCTCTCTCTGCAGCGCCTTCTTTGCAATATACTAATGCATTCGCACCAACACTATCTCCTCCTCTTTCACTTTTTGAAATTAGCCATTTTCAGAGCTCAAATTCAACTTGAGAATTTGAGACTTCCTTCAAAGAAAGAGGTTCCAAAAAAAAAAAGACTGGGTCACTGACTGCTCAAAACTGAAAAAAATCCTTCCTTTTTTCATTTCTCACTTTCATTATGAATCTGCAAAATTTCCCACTACTATGCAATCTGAATCGTTTTCTCACCTAGGTCTTTCTCACACCCTCGTCTCCCCTGGGCTCTCTTTTTTCTCTCTTTTGAAATTCAAGAATCAGAAGTCTGGAGCAGAGTAGAGAGAGGAAGTGAGCGAGAAAATTGAAAAACTGGAAATCGCAATCACAAATCTCTCCGATAACGACATGGCGACAAGGCGCGGATCTTATTCCCACTTGAATTATCAAAAGACCCATTTTTACTTCTGAAATTCCATTAATATCCCCGTGAGATAATTAATTTATTGCCAGCTTTTATTAGTTAAGCAATTGGTTAGTAGGCATGGCTTTGCTTTTGTTGAGATTCTCATTTAAACTAATCTGCCTTTAATCAATGCCACATGGAGGCATTCTAAATATCCCCAAAAAATTACTGTTCAAACAGTTAATTTAGTTTTTCTTTTGTTTTCTTGCCAAATAGTTAGTTATATTAGTTAAGTTAACTTCTTCCATTAGGCCAAATTAACCTATAACT
This sequence comes from Erythrophleum ivorense, assembly GCA_026724425.1. Taxonomy (NCBI): domain Eukaryota; kingdom Viridiplantae; phylum Streptophyta; class Magnoliopsida; order Fabales; family Fabaceae; genus Erythrophleum; species Erythrophleum ivorense. The sequence continues at coordinate 50,519,730 of JAIUCV010000009.1, forward strand.
TGCAATGAATATTTGGATTGGTTCCTGTATAGTTTTAGACAATAAGCAGTGGAAAAATAAAAGATAGAAATTGAATATGAAACAGTAAATCCACTTTAATTTTTAATAATTAAAAATTAATGTTATGGGAGTTATTAACTGATCACTAAAATATATACAGTATTTTATAAGATATTTTAAAAATTTGTAATATTCTCTTATCATAAATAATATTATTAAAAATTCAAATTTCTATGAAATTTTATTCATTTTTATTAAACTAATAAGTAAAAGTTGCCCAATTATGGATGTATAACATGTTAAATAAAACTTTGTGAATGAAAACACAATTACATCTTGTGGTCTAGTTTATTAGAATTTTAGGATAGACATCACTATCTTTTTTATCTTTTTTTTAATTATGGATATTGTAGATCTTTCATGATAATGTAAGTTATTTAGTATACAGAATATTAAATATATAAACAATAAATAAAATAGATAAAAAGGACTCATATTTTTATTTTAAAATAATAGTAAACATAAATAAATTCCGATAAATAATTATAACAAAAATATAAGAGATATCCCATGATAATACAATTGATTTTGACAATATGAAAGTATTTTGATGTCTAATAAGAAGATTAAAAATAAACAGAAGAAAATATATTTAATTTTAGAATGCCTAAAATGAGAGAATAGTAGCCCGTGAGCATGGGTTCAATGGATTGGTACAATGGTACTTCTTCATCAAATTCAAGGTCAACTTTCTTCTGTTTACTAGTGCTTCATGTCCATAATTAAATGCAGGAATAAGATTTCTTTGTATCTTGTTTGTCTTTTCATTTCGGAATTTGTATTTTATTTGTCTAAGTACACGTGATGAGATACAGATGTTTTTCGCAGAATTTCGAAAAATTACATGACAGATCACAGCAAGGAAAAATTATACTTTAAATTATAAGTAAGAAATATATTAGAAAAATTTTAAATTCTAAAATTATTTTAAGGTTTTAAGAGATTAAAAATTTTAGTTACAAAAAAATTATATTTCATATTATAAAATTCATAAACCTTTTTTACTATTTATTTTTTTAACTGCTATTTAAGAAATAATTTTTTTACCATTAAAATTTTTTATCTTTTAAATTTTTAAAATGATTTTAAGATTTTTTACAATGAATATTTTTAAAATCTGTGTGTGTGTGTTGTGTTCTAAGAACAATGAGCCTTTTTATTACCAAACTTGTCATTTTTTTATCAATTATAAAAGAGAAAGGAAGTAGGAGCAAATATTATTGTCAGTAATTATTTTATTGTATCATACATAGTAACACTATTTTAGTTTTTTTTAATAGATGAAAAATAATGTAAGATATTTAAAAATTATAATTAGAATGACAAAAATTTGAACTATAACTAAAAGTTATATTTTAAAACTTTTAACACAGTTTAAAAAATGTCAAAAAGGCAAAACTCCATAAGTTATAATAAAATCTTCTAAGACAAAGAAAGTAAAAGAAGAGAGACTGATCAAAGACGTGTTGTCTTAATGGCATCAAAATCCTTCTCGCAAAAGGAAGGTCACAGGTTCAAGCTGCGGAGTGTGTGTCCTCTTATAATAAAAAAAAGCAAGAAGAGAGACTGAAAAAATATTGTGTGGAGGTCATTAAATAGATTTTATCTACCCTTTATATCTTCTTTTTTTTCATAATTAATAAACATATTGACGGGACAAAAAAAAAATTGAGATAAAACAACATAGATAAAACTTGCCCATGTTGTAACCGGTAACGCAAGTGGTTCCAAATTTCATTCAAATAAAATAAAGAAGAAATAATACAATTGTAATAAGCTTTGCTTCGGTCCTATTGGATGACCAAAGTTTGACATAAAAAGTTTTGAAGTCAAAAAAAGAAAAAGAAAACGAAAAAGGAGAGAGGAGGAATATTTTAAATATGGATCAAACTTCGAACCCTATTAAACATAGCAAATGCAGCTGTTCGTAAAAAAACAAAAAAAAAAGCTTAAGTTTTAACTTTTTATTATTTGGCTAAACTATATTTAAACTTGAAATAAAATAATTCAATTCTTCTCACATTATGTATATGTTTATATCAAAACTGTTAATGCGATGTACTTTTTGTTAATAAAGTTAATTCTTTACATATTATATATTTTTTAAAATAAAATTATTTAGATATTTTTATTTTTATATTAAGAATAAAATTATAATATCATATTCAATTAAAAATTATAACACTTTGGAATAGGAAAAAGGAGAAAAGTGTTCTCATAGTTTGAATGGAACACATTTTGCATAAAAAATTAATTTCGTTGATAAAAAGTAAACAATTAAAAAAAAGTTGTTGTAATATACATTAAATATTAAAAATTCAAAATGATAATTTTGAAATAATAAAAATATCGGGTGTAATTAATCAAACTTCAATAAAAGATAATATAATGCCCTAAAAAAATTGCATAGATTTATCATTTTTTAGTGCAAATTGACTTAAACATCATATTATTGTAAAATAAAAGGTATTAATTTTAGATAAATGAACTAACTAAGTTAATAGAAAATATAATTCTCAGTGTATTTACTTTTGACATGTATAAATGGCTGTTCTTTTTGGATTTATTGGTAAATTAGGTCTCAATAAAAATATTCTTGTTTAATAATGAAATATTACACCAATAATTTTTTAAAAAATAAAATAGATCACATTCATTAATTTTTTTTATAGAAAATTAATTATTTGTACTCAACAACTTCTCTTGCATGTGGGTTTAATTAATATATATTCCTTTGATTTTATCGCGTTTCCATTGGATCAACACATGTGGATCACCATATAGAAGCTGAGAAATTAGCATAAGCTCAATTACTAATTATTTCATAGTACTGCTTCCATGTCATTGATTAAGCATTCATAAAAAATATAAAAAAATAACAAAAAGATAATTAGTGTATAAAGTTATAAATCAGGACTTCAATCGTTACAAGTCCTTCTCATTTCTCACTGCCTATGTCAAATGGGTTGATTGTAAATTACATAATTTTTTTAAGAAGTTATGTTAAATTATATATATTTTAAAAAAATTATAATATACTTTGGTCTAATTTGTATCTTTTAAACTAAAGTATCCTCTACTTATCTAAATATGTTTTAAAAAATAAAAATTTTTAAATTGAGAATATTTTAATAACAAATTTTAAAGTTAAACTAAAGTATAGGATAATTTTTTATTTTAAAAATAACTTTTATATACTTTAAAAATAAATAAATAAAATGTGTGTAATTTTAGTAAAATTCATAAAATACTGCATAATTTACTATTTCTTTTTCTTTTTCTTCAATTTTTTATTAGTTATTGTCTGGGTTTTCGTTTTCGTAGAGTTAAAAAGTGTTATTTGTGGCAATTGATGATAGTTTGCTTTTGAATTGGGTATGATTTTGACTTATTTGTTGTCTTCCGTTCTTTGTCTCATCCCAACTGAAAAGGGAAAACCGATAGTTTTGTTAACAATTTATAAAGTAATTTGTGTGAGGAGTTAATTAAAAGTTTAGATTAACACATTATGTAAAAAAAGATAATAATAATAATAATAATAATAATAATAATAATAATAATAATAATAATAATAAGGAACTTACAAAGATGATTTGATTTGTACATAAAGGATTCACAGATCAAGTGTGAAAATAAATTCTAATCATTATATATATATATATGTATATATATAATATTAAAATTAAGAATTATTCTTGTGAAGCGATAAAACATTTTAAATAAATTCAAAAAAATTTCAAGTCTGAACCTAAAAAACAGCATAGAAAAATTAATAATAACATTAATTACATAAGTTTAAACTATAGTTGATTATGAGTTCAAGTTTTATTAAATTTTTTAAATTAAATTGCATATAACTCTTTGAATTTTATGTTATATAAAGATAATCTCTTTATCTTTTAAAACTTGATAATTAAATTTCATAATTTTTTAAATTCGTATAAATAATTATCTTACCATGTGTTACTTTATTAACAGAGCATCATATGTTAAGAGATTATTTGCATATAACATAAAATTTAATAAAATTATTTTCACATAACTCAATTTTTAAAGAGATTATTTAGACAAAAAATAGAGTTTGAAGTGATTTATTATCACTAACATATTATACATCATTAATAAAATAATAAATTAACTATTAATATAAAAATTATCTTCACATTTTTTTAAAATTTAAAAAATTCATCTTCAAATTTTAAAAGTGAGGGCGATATATACTTATGACTTAAAAGTTTAAGCAAGTTCTATGTAATTGAGTGATTTTTGTTAATAATTTACCTAAAAATTGATATATTATTTTTTAAAAAAATAGATTCTGAAACATGACTTACCATCAACCTTAATTAAAGTGATAAAATTTCCAATTGACGTGGTGACGATAGATAAGGATAATAAAGATCATCCTCATCCCGACAGGGACAGAGGCAAAAAGAAAATGCTTGCATTCGATGGATGGAATCAAATCTCATGGAAAAATGTTACCAGAAAAGTTTGAGATTTATAATATGCAGATGTTAATTTCACAAATTATGATTTAAAAAAGGACAAATCGAAGTGGCAACATTGTAGCCCCAGAAATTTTTCTTCCAGTTTGTTTTTTTTTTTTTCTAAGTAAAGAAAATAAAGAATCCATGTTTGATTGATTGAAAAGAATGACTTTCTTTCACGTACGGGGCATTGTCTTCGGCTAATTTCTCCGCTGAGTGGTTTTCGATGTGTTCATGAATGCGTCTTCACCCAATTATCAAGATGTAGGATGAAGCATTTTCTATTGGCTCCAGAGTTACAGTGATTAGTTAATTTTATGTAACTTTATTTTTTTTTTTATTTAAAAAGATAAATTATGAACTTAGTCAGTGAAAAAGTCTATAATAAATGCAGCTAAAACAATTCCTCCAAAAAAAACGTAGCTAAATTAATGAATTATTAATTTCAACACAATTTTACAAATAGTTCAATCCTAGTTTGATGACTTAACATAATTGGTTTCACAAATTCAGATAAAACTCTTTATAAAACCATTTACAGTCATGAGTGTAAGAATTTATGCAAATAATTACTTACGTATCATAAAGAAATTCACTATTTCTAGTCCTATAAAATAAGGGGAAAAAAGGGGTTTGAATAAAAAAAAGTAGAATAAAAGGGTCAGCGTTTTGATGGGTTAGTTGGTGGGATAGATGAATACATAAAAAACAAAGGTTTGTAATAAGATATGAAAGAGAAAATGGGGTTGGGTACCCTTTGAAAAAGGAATATCTTGTGATGGAATATGGGGAAGATTGCATGGGGACCATTATTTTCTCTTTTTTTGTTTAAAGTGATTAATATTTATAACATCACCAAACGCAAAAGGACTACACTAACCTGTGCGAACTGTGAAACGAAACGAACCCATAGGTTTGTCCTTTACAAAAATCGGCGTAATCAAAGAGGTCACATCCTTTAATTTTTATTATCACAAACTATTAGTTATAAATAATCTAATAAGAGATAAATAAAGAGAGGGAAAAAAAAAGAATAAATATAAAGAAAAGAACTGAACTCTTTATACGTTATTGTCTCTTTATCTTAGGTTATCTTATTATACAACTGTAAAAATTTTAATTTCGTCTCTTGGATCGATCCAATCATCTTCTTCATCTTCATTTCAAATTTTCTGCCACTCAAAGTGTGTTTTCTGTGGGGAGTGTCGGCCATGTGAGTGTGCTTCTGAAAAAAAACAAGAGGACTTTCTCCCCATCGCTTTCCAAACCATAATCATGTCCCTCTATTTTCCTCCATAAGTTTGTACATGCACTTTTTTATTTCTTTAAAATAGATCTAACATGATATTAGATTTAGATTAAGTTAATTATCAATACATGGACCAGCATATTGACATATGCTTTGAAAATTTTTTTATGACTCAGTTTATTACAGTTTTATAACCAACTCAATAATAAAAAATATAAAGTCATATTTAGACATTTTTTAACATATGTTTAGCATGCTTGCAAGTTGTCTGGTTCACTGTATATAATTTTTTCTTACAAATTAAATTTATTTTAGAAGATATTAACTCAATTTTATTTTGGCTTTGGGAGTAGAGGGTGAGGTAAGGAATAGGGCGACATAGAACCTATAACAAATGACTTTTTGAAGTTAGGAAAATTAGAATTGAAGGTTTTAAATTGAAAGTATGTGTATTAGAAAATTTTAAATTTTGAAATATTTTAAAAGATTCAAATATCAAAAAGTTTGACTTTAAATTTTAAAATAGAATTTTCTTGCACAATTTAAAGTTGTTGTCCTTAAATCTTGTAAAATAATTTTAAAATTAAAAGTTTTTCAATATAAATATTTTTAACTTAAAATCTTTAATTATAATTTTTCTTTTTAAGTTGGTAAAATACAAGAAGTCTAAAAGAATGGTCTATCAATTATAAATAATCATAACTTTTAATTGGGGAGAAATTTTGAATCTTATTACATATTAAACTAAAAACTCTCTTCATGTTCATTGTTATTGCAACTTGAGTTTAGCCAAGTAAAGCTATTTTCAAGATCAAAATTCTTAAGCGTGTTTCATGAATGTTTTAATTATTTTTAAAATTTAGTTGTATTTTCTTTTTTATAATTTTGCTAATTTTCTTGTCTAATTATAAGGTTTATTAGAGTTAACTGTCACCAATTATAAATAAAAATTGTTATCTTTTCTTGAAAACATCATTAAATAAAGAACCAACTTATATACTTCAAGGCCCTCTCACACTTGTGTCTTGAAAAAATTATTACTTGAGTCAAATTAATGGACAACTCAATTTAAAAAATAATAATAAATCCCACCACCTTAAAATATTTATATTTATTTTAATTGAAAAAAAAAGTATGAAGTGGCCAATGAGAATGGTTGATGCTCCAGGGTTCACCTATCACATGGGGTAGGCGCCTGTTTGGACAGACGTGAATGTCCTGAGGACAAAGGACTTGCCCCCCAATAAGAAGGGTACTGCCCTTTGCATGCCCTCTCTCGTGGTCCCCTAATGTGCCATGTGAACCCCGCTTTCTGCTCTCCCTAGATTCAATGCTTCCATATGCCTCATGGATACTTTTTCTTCATTAGCATGAGCCATGCATTTTGATCAATTCAAAATTTTAAAATACCATAAATCATAGGGGGAAATTTAAAAAAACATAAATGCACAGTAATTGCCGTTATGGTAAAATTAACAGTTTTGTTTTTAAAATAAAATTCATACATCTTGATATCAATATATGATTTGAGAAATAAACTCTTTTGGATTTCTTGTTTAACCATATTCACCTGCATTCCACATTTTTAGAAGTGTGGATTGTACTTTGTCCAATTTTTTGGATTGCTCAAAGCTCCGACCGGCAACCAAAGACTAAGTGCGTATTTAGATTCTCGTTCGTAACCTTCCAAATTACATTTTAAAAACAGCAAAGGCTAAAAGTTTTTGCATAAATATGATTTTGCCCAAACATGTACTAATCCTTTTTTAAGTTACAAAAATTACCAAAATGGACATGCTTTTTCCATATACATAACCAAAAATCGAACCCTGAACATCATGCTTAAGGGACCCAATTATCTATCAACTGTGCTGAATTTTATTGCTACACTTTATCCATTTAGTTCCTCTATTAATAATTTACATCTCATTACCCATTTATTACTTACATCTCATTATGTGTTTATATAAGTTTATACACACTTCAATTAATCTATTTTTTATTTAGTTTAATAAATGTAAAATAAATAATTTATTGTTGTGGGTACCTTATAAATTTTAAAATTTTACAAGCTAAAAAATAGTTTAATCCACGTTAGCAAAGCTTAAAAACTTATAATTACTGAATCTTATATCCCATCAAATTAAATTGAGACGGTAAGTTATTTTAACAATGCAATTTTACCAATAATAAATTATTCTGAATAATATGATTCAGTCAAAGGAAACAGACTAACTTGACCCAAATTATAAATAATTTATCTTTCTCTTAGAATAAATACAATCCCTTTGGCATTATAAAAGACACACTATATATTCACAACCTGTATTCTCTCTCAGCACTTTGATTCTGGCAATACTTTTGTAATACTCACATCCATCAATAATACCATTATCATTCAAAGCCATCAATTTTCTTGTTTTCGCTATTCTACACCCTCAACATTCACAGAAACAAATTTTTTACAATCTAGTCCTAAAAAATTATCATAATTAAGATATAAATTTGTAACAGTACATTTACTTATACATTACGTATTCATTTCAGTCATTAGACGGACCACTTAGGTTGAATTCATACATTTTAATTGTCATGTGTAATATCATCTTCTTTCATTTATGTCAAAAAGTTGTCATTACATATCTTACTTTTTTAAATCTTATTTTTATTCGAATGTCCACTCAAATGATCTTCGTGAAGCCTTAGAGATTGATAACATCACCAAAAAGTGATAAATATTACAGGATGTAGAATATTCTTCGCGGGAATCAATTATGGCCTAAATCCTATCGTAATTCAAGTGGGTATGACTAGGCAAAGAAACCTTTTTTTTTTCTTTTTATTTTACAAAGCATTTTCATTCAACCACAACAATTTCATGCAAAATAAATAAAACATAATAGGATCACTCTAAATTTTCATTTTGTGAAATTGAGATAAATAAACACACATGCAGTTAGATACACATATATATAGGTGTATATATATATATATATATATAATGGTTGACAGGTCTAATTAATGTAATTAACAAGGAACCTGTGTAAATCCCACGACACGTTAGTAGAAGAATACATAATAGAGAACAATGCAATTTAGGTCTTCATCTGGAAGTTTCAATTAATTCATCAGTCGTAATCAGATCTTCGATGAAATCAATCTGAATCAGTCTTTTAATATTATTCCAATTTTAATTTTGGGTATATTCTTTATCATAAGCAAAGGCATCTTTCTTATTCAAATACTCCATCCACTATGTTTATATATTGAATCTGGTTCTCTGCTACTCATTTATTCCATTTGTCCAGTATTTGGCTTAAAATATATACCATACCTTGATATCATTCATTACCAGATTTTCTCTGCTTGCTATAGCAGTACTGCATTCCATGTGTTCAAAATATAGGTTAATACTATTGGGTTAGATTAATTTTAAGAATAACTGTCATTAATAACTCAAGAACTCGACATGTGACAAAATATTAGAATGGGCCAAGTCATGATCAATTTTAAAATTTTTTTTATTATAGTATAAATAGTTGTAAATTTATTTATCAACGTCTTATTTGATTAACAACATTTATATCTATTTTCATTAGCAATATATAACAACTCTTTTTATTTACCCTTTACGTACCTTTATGATGAACATAGAGAGCAATCTCTAAAATTGACGTGAGTTTGTTGTCAAGGATTTGATTTATAAGTAGTGATGGGAAAAATTTTGAGGATTTCTTGGAGATTGTCTCATTTGAATTATTTTATTTTATGGAGACAGAGGTTTAGGGGAGAAAACACTTCTAAGGTTAGTTTGAGGATGAAGACGGAAATTATACTTCCCACTAGGGTATTCATCTTTATCAACTTTACATAAATATTCCAAAATTTTTATCTACATGTATAATTAACATTTGTCTTTCTTAATTATTTCACTATTTATTTATATTTATATTGATTTAAAACCAAAAAGAAAAAAAATCAATCTAACCCACAAACTATTCCTCAGTTACACACTCCTTTTCCATGGGAACTCGCGAAATAAGGGTGGGAGAAAATCCCTCTTGTGACAGGAATTAGAGACAGAGTGAGAAGACACTATCCATTCTCGTTCTCTAAAGTTGCCATTCCTATTTATACTTATCGATTTCGTTTTTTCCACTCCTTCATCAAATGCTTTGAGTCTCCTTTTACGTAACCAAACAAGTTTTTATAACTACGTTTTATTATGTCTCCAAACAATTATATAAATAATTTAATCTAAATAACTAATGCCATCTACATTAATTTTAATTTTTCATGTATGCCAAATAGATAAAGATAATAAAAATATTTTTTTTTGAAAAAAAAGCAAATAATTGTTTTCTCTTTCGCCTCACGGTCATACATGTAGTAGTATAGTAAGTCTACTAGGATAAGAAATATGAATAACTTAATTATAATAAATTTTAAATTCAAGATTTCTCGTTAGGTCATATAATAAAATAAGCATTTATCCAAATGTAAAAAATATTTATATAATTATAACTTCGAAATTATTACATTTATAATATTGGGAGATTGTAGGGTGTGAACCTTAAGTATATAAATTGTGGCATCAAAACCACATGATGTTAGAAAAATTACAGGTGTACGTACCTAATGATTATGGAAATGAGGGACCTAATTAATGTGACCTTCCGAGTTCCAATACAGCCATATTCTTATGAGAAGAAGAAAAAAAAAATCAAGATTCAAATAATTGAATCCATCTAAAGCTAGTACTCTTGCTTTTTCCTGAGTCAAGCCATTGAAACATATCTTCTCAGACCCAACAAAAAGCAAAGATGATCCCCACAATATATTTCAAGATATTATAATTTTTTTAAGTATAGGAAGAGGGTACCTAGGATTCTTTTTCTTCTTCACTTTTTCTGATTATTTTAAAGGTTTTATTTTCTTTAAGTTTTCTTGCTTGAAGAGACCTTGAAAGTGCTGCAACAGTAAAAGGAAAAATTTCAGCTAAAATTAATTGGTGTTAGACAAAATTTATAATGGAAATGGTTCAATCACAGAAAGAGTGATTATAAAATTAAAAGTTCTTTTGTAATATGTTAATATGAAAAGAAAGAGTCTTTGGGGTGATGTTACATATAAAGAATTGTTAAGGATATTTCGAGAGATCATGCATCCACCAGCCAAAGTTTTCAATGATTTGTAGAAAGAGGTAGTACTTTTGATAAGATACATACTTTTATTTATTTTTTTCAATATTTACTATTGGAAGAACAATTGTCCCTTAAAATTTCAAAGATCCACACAATGATTTTTAATTATTCTTTATTTATTGAGAAGAAATAATCATGCATGCATGCATGATGGAATAATATGTTTAAGGAGCTTAATTAAGTTCCAAGGGACAGGACAAATAGTCGTCATATTATTTCAGAAATGTTAATTACATTAACTTAGGTACAAATGTTATATGGAAAAATTGTAAAAAAAATGTTAAAAATAGATTTTCATTTTTATACATCTATAATTGGAATTTATGTTCACAATATTTTAAATAATTATAAAAGTTATCATCATATTGATGTAGTCACTTTTAAATAGTGTTACATTGATAAACTTGAATAAACATTATAAAAAGAAAATAAACTTGAAATTATTGATCAGTGGTGACCGATGATTTCATCTTTTTTTCTTTGAATTCATATGGAAGTGTATTTGTAGACTACAAATTATTTTACATTATAAAATTTTCTGGTACTTTTCATTCATCTTTTATTGCAAAAATATCCTAATCAATATATATATATATACACACACACACACACACACAGAGTCAGCACTTTCCCAAAATCGTAAACAGTACCAGCTCACCTTGAGCTCAATGCTAATCTCTCTTTTTTTTCGTGAAACCTATTGCAATTTTAAAAACCACCGATGCAAATGCAGAGACAGCCTACACACACACACACACACACACAGACACACACACATATATATGTATGTATATATATTATAAATGCAAAATTTTTATAAATAAATACCTAAGTAATTAAATTAAAATTGAAATACTAAACGTTACATAAAACAAATTTATATAGGCAAAATTTCTCTCCACACACAAACAATAGAAGACTGTTTGTACAATAGTAGAAATTATTGCTACACATATGGGGAAGATAAAAGGGGACCCTTTTCACCTTTTCCTCCACTTTATTATTATTACTACTACTATGGACATGATGGTAGGCAGCACTTGGAAATATATTATAGTTTGTAAATTGCCAATTTTTGGGTCAAATCCTTGCTATAAAAAATGGTAAAAGAAAAAGAAGGGAAAAAGAAGCACTAGCAAATTGGGTCAAGAGAGTATGAAAGCATCAATGACTTAGAGAAGCTAAAAGGGAATGGGTCCCATCTACAATTGCCTGCCTTTCAGACAAATGTGAGAACCAACATACACTGCTTGTTATGCTCTCTGGATGGCAACACTGACCACCATGTCCTCACAATTGCCCCCACCTTTCACAATGGTAAACAAAGAATGTTTGTTTCTCTTTTTATCTCTCTTTCGTTGTTGTTGTTATTATTATTATACAAAGAATGCATAAGATCTAAGGAATTAAGAGAAAATAAAAATCAAGCCTATCTATATCAGATTTCTTTAATCTTAAACATAAATAATATTACTTAAGTCAAGACTTTTAAATATATTTTTTGGGGTAATTAGAACTGTGCATTGATTGAATTAGGTTGATTTAAGAATACAATTCAACCTAAACCACACACAGTTGTGTAGATTGAATTGAAACATAAATTTGTTTTTTCATTTGACTTAATGCGGTTTGAGTTGGATCTGGTTGATCCGGTCGTGTTATTTTGTTTGTATTCACATTTTTTTGGGGATAAATATTAATTTTTTAATGAACCTAAAGTGTTTTACAATTAAAATGAATTGAAATAATAAAAAATGAAAATGAAATGAAATTTTGTTTTTGTATTTAAAATGGTTTATCCTAAGACATAAGTATAAGATATAGATGTTGTGAATTTGATACATATGAATGTAAAATTATAGTTTCTTTTTTTGTACTTAGGGCTTGATCAATAATATTGAAATAACATGCTTTTATTTTCATTTTTTTTTTGAAAAATATTGAGTTTGTAAGTTGGGTAAGATTTGTGTGGGATAGAGTTTAAAATTGAACGGTCAAGAATCTAAGTTCAAAGTGACAATTTTTTTTTTCAAAAAAATATATAAGTGCTAAGAGAATTATAAAGTACAGAACTTCAATTACTACGTGGTGGTTTCTCCACTCTTTATTTGGATTCGCAGGATGACTCAACACAAAGAACACAATATATTCTATATCATGTGCTTGCACACATTTCCACATGTTTATTTTATTTCACTTTGATCGAGAGGCAAGTCATTCATAATAAATTTTATACTCTGATATTGAAAAATTGACAAAGTTAACTTCAAATTTAAAATATTCATGTATTTATATTAAAAGAAGAAAAAAAAAAAGAATCTTTTTGGACACTGGAGGGGAACATCGTTGTGGGACATGAACAGTTTGAGTACGAAGAATCCAACCTCCATCGCATTATGACATATTGGTATGGTACTTTTATTGTCTCTAAACTTGCTTTAAAAGTGTTAGCATAACAAAAGGTTGAGGCACTTACTCATCGTGGAAGAGAAAAAAAGATATATAAAAGGGAGACAGTGAAAAGGGAAATTAGAAATCTCTCTCTCTCTAAAGAGACGGGTAAGAATCAAACACACACACACACACACACACACAGACGGGTAAGAATCAAACTCAAATACAATATTAATATTTATATTTAAATCAAGGCTGTTGAATACTTATATCCTCTACTAGTGATTTGACATGCACAATTTTTTTAAATTTATTTTTAAATACAAAAATAAAATTTTTTACCTTTTATAAATGAAGTAGTAAAAAGTTATTTAGAAGAAGAAAGTAAGAAATTAAATAACTTTTCACTTTCTTCTCATATAAATAATTATATACTACCCCTGATCTTTTTTATTAGAAACAAACAACTGTTTCATTAGTATTAAGAAAAATAATTAATATCAATTTAATTCATTGAGTATGTTTAAATTTGATAATTCTTTCTTATTTTATCCATCTTCATTTTACATGGGAAAACGTTATGCATTGTTAAGTGTATTTGGTGTAATAATAAATGAAGGAAAAAATTATTATTTAATAAAATAAAAAAAATATACCATATTTTTTATATTTTGAGATCAAAAAAATCTCTTTAGATTTTTTTATAAAAAGAACCCGAAGACATAATTCTTTTTCACTTTCTATTGATATATATGGTTTTGGGACTGATGATAGGAGGTCCCAAAGTCATATATATATATATATATATATATATATAGATTAATTTGAATGTTGAAATGAAATTAGTGTTTGTCTCAAAATTAAACCAAAAAAAAAATCTAGAATCCTTTATTGCAATAACCAGTGATATGCAAAGTTAAGAAATAATATTTATACAATTTGATTCTAATTAAAAATAAGTTACAAATTTTCACCCAAAAAAGAGAAAATTAAAAATTTCAGACACCCTTTGTTTTTTCAAAGGTTTAAAAAAGTTGATCTTGGAAGAAAAAATATTTTAAAGTTAAATAGGTAATTTCAATTTCAAATTAAAACGTAGTGCAATTAGTTATTACTTACAAATAAAGGATCACTACCAAACATGCAAATGAAATACATGAGTAAGTGAATTTATCCCAAATTAACGTAAATTAAGGAAATAATAATAATTATAAAGGTAGAAGCGATTCAGAGTATCTTTAAAATATAATGATATAGATTTGATAAAATCATATTATCCAAAAAACGAGAAAGAAAAAAAAAACACTCCAGATAAAAAAAAAGCTGTAACTTTTGTTGGGTCAGAAATAAAAATTTAACAAAGGCTCTCCACACTCCACAGTCATTAAAACAGGCTAAAGAGATTAGATGGGCTCAGCCAAGCCCATAAAGTTTCAAGTTTAAAACAAACAGTAATATATTGGCAATTGGATGATTTTGTTTTTTGGATGTAGTAAATTAGATTGTTGACTATGTCTTATTCTATTCAAATATTTCATTAATATTTTTGCAATAGGATAATCATAATTAAAATATATATATATTATATATTTTAAGATTGAATATAATATTACTTAAATTCATTGATATCATCCTTAAAAAAATTAATCTTAATTGTTAGAATTACATTATAGTTTAAACATATACAAAAGCAATCACTTCATTGGCGGGAATGCTTTTAAATTATTTTGTCATTTGAGTGAAAATAAGTTTCTGAGATAAATAAATGCTTGTTCTCAAATTCTCTGTGAAAGCGCAAAGACCTTACCGTCGTTTGAAGCAATCCGATCCTCTCCTTTAGGATGTGTTTGGATGGGTTCTCCCCTCCAAATTGAGAGATTTAAATTTTTTTTTAATTTATAATTTATTTTATTATTTTTAATTTTTTTAATATATTAATCTTTAATAAAAATTAAGATATTTTTTTATTAAAAATTAAAAATTAAAAATTAAAAATCATAATTTTTTTTTAAAAAATATTAATATAAATATTTTTTATAAAAAAATTTAAAATAATATAAAAATAAATTTATCCAAATATAACTAATTCTCTTCCTTTTCCCTCCCTCTCCTCTCAGCCAAACAATAATCAACTATGCCATCCTTGCCTTGTTACCAAATAGAAACTTATTAAACCCCTCCCGCGGTTAACCTCGCCCGTTTGAACCAAACATAACCTTAAGGTTTAGGAAGCAATGCAGCAGCAGCAGCAGCAGCATGGTCCATTGTTCAACACTCATGTGAAGCTTCTCGCCTTCGATCTTCTCTCCCTCACCCAAACCCCTTCTTCTTCTTCCTCTTCCTCTTTCTCTCGCAGAGGCATCCCCCTTTCTCGCGCCGAAGCCGTCGGCACCGTCACCTCTCGCGAACTCAAACCTAACAAATTTCTCAAATTCAACATCGACGACGGCACTGGCTGCGTCAATTGCATCCTCTGGCTCAACCAACTCTCCCCTCCTTACTTCACGCGGGGCCCTATCTCACCAGATGTTCCACTGATTGCCGCCTCCGTGGCTCGCTTCGCCGATCTCGTCCAGCTCGGGAAGGTAGCTAGAGTGCGAGGCAAGATCACCAGCTTCAAGGGCGTAGTGCAGATCACGGTGTCCGATGTTGTGATCGAGAGGGACCCCAATGCAGAGATCCTTCATTGGTTGGATTGCCTTAATTTGGCTCGCAAGTGTTACGACGTTTTGCCTGCACCGCCTTCTAAACGCAGCTAAAATCAATGGGTTTATATGGAAAGGTAGGTTTTTTTTTTGGGTGAAATAGAAATTTAATAAAGAAACAGAAGCAGTAGAAGCTGTGGCCCTTTTCATTTCCTTGTGGCGTGCCAATGTTAAAGGATAACGTGATGAATTTGATGTTTGTTTTTATGTTAGCTAGCCTAATTGCCGTTTGTTTTGAGAACAAAAAATAAGAAGGTAAATAAAATGGATAAAAAATAAATCAGTACTCTTACTTAAAAAAATAATAAAATATAAATACACTTAAGTAATAATAATAACATAATAAATATTACCCCCAAAAAAAAAAAACTTTGTCCCTCTCTTTCCGTCAACCAACCAAATGGCTCCTTCTAGCCATTGATTGTAAGATTCTTAAGCTAAGGTTACAGTGAGTCTATTACAAATTTATGGATTGTTTGGTGTGACAAAGCTCAAATTTTAAAACGAGGGATTTTGTGTTATTTTTTAGCATTTACATTCACTAATTAATGCCCAAAAAAAAAAAAGACATAAAATACATATATACCAAGGCCTTGACTAGACCGTAGTGGTTTATAGAGAAGTTTCAGAAAAGAGACCTCTTATTCAAAATATTTTTTTTATACATAAATATATAATTTATGAAAGCAATTATAAAAACATAGATAGGAAATTAAAACAAATTCAAACATGATTTTGCTGCGTAAAATAATCTAGATGACATATCAAAGTTTATATGACCTAACAAAGTTTGACTAAGTAAATTTTATTGTTTTACAAGATCATATGACTGGAGTTCTAAAATTTAGGAAAATTCTTAGATATATTTAATGTGTTACCCTATTTATACTACCTCATTAATCTTAATAAAAAAAGAAAAAGAATGCAATTAAAAAAAACGTGTATCTTGAACGTTTACTGAGAGTAATTAACCCATTTTTTCGTATTACTCCTTAAAAGAGACATCGATAACCACTAAAACTTTTTCGCCGTTTTTCATAAAAAATGCATGTACAATATATTATTGATGGGAAAAAGTTAAATACCACATCGTCCATTCATTTATTCAAATATCTCGAGATGGTTATTACTCATTAATAAAACAAACAATAATAGTTATAGAAATTAGAAAAAGGAAAAGAAAATTGTGCATCTTTTTGCTAACAATATTTTTTTAAGAAAAAGTAATAAAAGTTGTGCATATCTCTCTGCTAGAGCCAATAAATTTCAATATACCAGTCAACATTTTACATACAAATTTGCATGAGTTCAGAGCTACTAGTAGATATAATCAAGTAAACCTCAGATGAGCTGCCATTTCCAAGGTGAAGTGGACATCAATCGCTGGAAAAATTAGTAGAATTAACTAATAATAAACAGACATATATACGAGTGTATCAAAAATAAATCTCATCAAAGAAATATTTTAATACACTTCATATCTATTAACGATTGATTTGATGTTACGAAGAATCTCTAATCAATCCCAGATGTGTATCAACAATAAGGACAAGTTGAATAAGGTGTTCGTGCGGAATAAGTTGTAAAGCTCCCACAAGACTCGCAAGGGGAAAATGGGGGAAAAGGGAAGATGGAATTCATGATCAAAATTGCTATACATAAAATATGTGAAATTTATACTCGAAAAAGAAAAAACAAAAGATGGTAATCTATTTGTAACATTCATACGCGCTTACAATTATAATGAATAATCTAACTCCTTTTAATAGTGGTAATCAAATTTTGAAAAATAAAAAAAGGTAGGAAGTTTTGCCTGCATGATCACCATTGCCCATTTCTTACCCTGTTCTCCATAACCATGATTTTCTTTATGATCACTGTGATATCAAGCATGGCTTTATAAGCCTAATGGACTTCGAAGGTCAGAGTAAGACACACCTTGGCATTTTATATACCTCATCATGGTGTGGCAGGGAAGGTGCACTCTAAACATTAAATCCACTTTGCCTTTGCTTATTGTTTAAGCCTAACCTGGAGAATTAGATGCACTTCCTTCTTGAAAATGGACCTTAGCTCTTCATTAGCTTCAATTCCTATTCTCCTATATTAAAGAAACACAAACAAATCAGAAGTTTGCAATTTCCAAAATAAGGATCCAGAAATAACTGCCCAAATTTTGGAAGCAGGGAAGAGAAATTAATCTAAGAGAAATTCTTGGGTAAACTTGATTTACAAAAAGTTAATAGACCAAACTAATAATGAATTTACACGAAAGCTGGTCGGAAGTAGATCCAACTTAAAAGTCTTCTGAGATACTTATATGTTCACCCGTGACTCGAAGAAGACTCATCAATAAGGGCCCTATACTAAGATGAAGAAAAGCCAAGCCTATTGAATATGGAATGTTTCATAACGGGAAAGGGCACTGAAATATCTCAACTCTCGAAAGTTTGGGCAGACTAAATAATGGGCTCCACTGTGCATGTCAAGCTTCAAACAAAATAAAATCATTGTTTGAATAGATTGAGCATCACCTTGTCATAACCAACTCAGATGGTTATGGTTTCAGTTTGGGACTGTTATATTTTCATCTTAGTTTAGGTTTCACTGGTAACTGGGATTGGATGTAATGGTTGAGGGACTTAACTTACAAACAAGACTTGACCATGAAAGATCGTGAACTCATTGGAGTATTATGCTTTGATACCACAAAGGTTTAAATAAAGATAAACAGGAAAGCTTGTTTAATAGATCATGAGTCTGTATATTTATACCAACCAGCACATACACTTATTGAGATAACATGAAGAATTCAAACATTTGAACCTAAAATAACAATCCCAAACTGATATGACAGCCATCTGATTTGGTTATGATAACATGATACTCGATCTTTTCTAACAAATAAAAGAACAAAAGATGGAGATATGATTCACTTTTGCTAAATGCTTATACTGAACTCAAAAGCTTCCAAGCTTCTGTCCTTAAAAAAAAAAAAAAGAACCAGTTACAAAATCTGTAAAGCTATGAAAAATATAAAAATAAAGCAAAGACTTAAAATAGAAGTAGTTACCCAATTTTGGAGCCATTCTTCCCCACAAGAATCTTGCGTTGGCTTAATTTGCCAGTGACAAAATGTTGCTCAACTCTAAGAGAACCATCTCTTAATTCCTTCCAGTCAATCAAACGATGCTCAATTTCATATGGAATTTCCTGAATTAAGAAAGCTGTTAGCCATCATCAAAATCATAACATTCATCATCTGATCCTACAATATACTGCTGGCAGATTCTAGCTATAGATTTGAGGTTGAATTGAACTGCTACCTGATGTACATGGTCCAACAACCTTTCACGCACAACTTCCATTGCTATCATCTTCATAACTTCTTCACTCATCACGAATGGATCTTCTTCCCAGGGTCGTTGAACTGCCTAAGTATTAGAAGCAATTAAAAATCCAGAGTTAGGTCTTGGAATGTCTAACATAAGAGTTCTGGACATATATAAGAAAAATATGTAGTTGACTAGTTTTAAAAGGAAGTAGTTTCATGAGTACAGGGGCTTTACACTTAAAAAGGAAAAAAATATTTTCCACCAATTATTAAAATTTTGTGCCAAGAGGCAGGCCCTAAAGCTATTAGATTGTCAGAAAGATCTCATTTTTCCTTATCCAAAAAATAGTTGACAAAGCAAATCCATAGCACACAGATATGCCAACATAAGAACTACTGATATTTTGGTTATTCTCTCTGCTATTTGATATAAAATGTTTCTATCCCCCCAAAAATAAATATAAAATGTTTCTAGAAATATATAAGTTTCTAATATACATACTTATTTATATATACACAAACATATTGTGTTGGGTATGAAATGGGTATCAGATGGCACACTATGCCTCATTCAGGTTTTCACTCATAGTAATCAGCTTTAAATATAAAATTCAGAATATTGGCAAAAGAAAAGCAATAAGACTCTATGGCATCAATTGATCTATGTAGCTGACCCTACTTAGTGGGAAAAAGCTTTGTTGTTGTTGTTATTGTTATTGTATTGGCAAAAGAAAAGCAATCTTATCTTTGCTCATGCATTATCAAAGTGCACTAGTGAGTGAGAGAGAATACTCATTCTGTTCCACCCAAGAACAAATAGACATACACCATATAGTATAGACTATTATACAAGAAAATGTGGCCAGAAATCATTTATTAGTCAATGAATGTAAAAGAAACTTAAAACTCTAGTACTCAACAAAAACAAGATGTGTCTAAAAGTCACGTTCATCATTTAGGACCACTGTTTTATGGAATCAAATAAGACATTCCAGGTCCTTATCAAAGGAACAACAAAACATTTGGATAGGCCGAATAGACTGCAAAATTAGAAAAGGTACATGCCTGCTCCATCAAGTACTGAGTCAGATCTTTTACCCCAGCCCCCTTCAGTCCTGATATCATGAAAAACCTACACAATAATAACAGGCAATTATCAGCTAGCTTAGGCACTAGAGTTGATCCACAGAAAGGTTACAATTCATACTGCAAATTGGCCCTTTATCCAGTCTCTTTGCAAGAAAACCATACCTTTCATATCCAGGAAGGTGTTTGAATTCTTCAGAAACCTTCATCAAGTCTTTCTTTTTCTTTACTAAATCAATCTTATTCATACATAAAACTCTCCTCTGATTTGGTTGGGTTCGAGCTCCCATACGTTTAATTAATTGTATGACTCTCGCGTCAGGTCTATATTGATTGAATGTTAAAACATGAGTGACTGAGAGGAAAATATAAAAAAGAAAAAAATAAGAGCATGCATGCGGTTAAGATATGAACTGTGCAACATGAATATAATTATATCAGATTGAGTTTGCATCATATTTAATTTGCCAAAGCAATTATCTACATAAGTCTTCGAGGGTCCAGAGGAGTTTGCGACGGAGTTGGCACACAAGCAGTGTAATCATGACCTACCAGCATGCCAATATATTATAGTATTGACTATACTTAGAAATTCAGAGTCCATGAGACTTCCTAGCCATACAAAATTATCAAAATTAAACCTCCCGGCTTAATCTTCACCTCTAGCCAGGCATATTTGCTCAGATAAATAAAAGAAGAATATGTTTTAAAATTCTTAACACAGAAAAATAAATAAGTTAACATTGAATTAAAGCGTGAGATTACTCCCCAGTGCCCATTTCAAATAATAATACACTAACCTGGTAAGATGTCTATGGACATCAAAAATAACTAGGAGCACTTCATAGAGATTGACTGAACTCCAAGCACTTTCAACACGACTCTTGACATCCCTATAAGGATATCCTTTGCAATTTAACATGAGCCCTGGCGTATCAAAAAAGCACTGCATGG
This sequence comes from Erythrophleum ivorense, assembly GCA_026724425.1. Classification (NCBI taxonomy): domain Eukaryota; kingdom Viridiplantae; phylum Streptophyta; class Magnoliopsida; order Fabales; family Fabaceae; genus Erythrophleum; species Erythrophleum ivorense. The sequence goes on from JAIUCV010000009.1 coordinate 50,541,206, forward strand.
AGAATTTTGACAGGGGTGTAAATATGGATAGTTCAATTTCAATTTAAAATATAAGTAAATGCTACATATTAAATAAAAAATTTACCAAAAAACAACACAATGAAAAAGCAGGACCGTGGATAAATATTTTAAGCTCTTGCATGCTGGATAGCATCACCCAAAAAAAAAAAAACAACAAAAAGTGAGAAAATGCAAAAAAAAAGTACCATGTTGAGCAAAACTTTAAGCATGGGAAAGCTGTGAGGAGGAAAACAATTACAGGCTTCTAGATAAATCCTAGCGTTCAAGTTTTGCCTTTTTATCCATATCTCTATGATTTTACAAACTTGCAGCAGTTGGGGCATCCATAATATATAACCTCTAAATCACCTTTTCTTCTGATTAACTCATCACTAAACCTAACATTGAATTATAAGCTCTTGTGCCAAGCATGCACTTCAAATTGCTAACTCATTTAGGTCAAAAGCTACCTCATCCATGCAAAGCATATAACAAAAACTTTCAAGCTAGTTTAAAACATAAGGAAAAAAGACATTTTCTGATTGATTTAATTACTAGCATCCAGCAAATATTATTATTATATTTGGCAATTGATAGTATGACGTGTGAGAAGGGTCTATGATAGGACCTAAGGAGGCATAGGAAATCCAACTTTCAAAGTGTGGTGTCAATGGAGAATAACCACTCTCTTTAAGTACCACACCAAGTATCTCATACTATTTGATGAGGGACTTAGGCATCCAATACTACTCAGTCTCTATCATAGCACAGCCCTTGAAGAGTTGATGTCCCAGCAGCTGCACTCTATTACATTTCATTTGGCCCTCTTGCTGGTCAAAACTCTCTGCAGATAGCTCTGTTTGTGCCATTGGCCAACCAACTTTATTACCAAATGATAGGACATAAGGAGGCATAAGGAACCCACCCTTAAAAAATGCGTTGTTAAGGGAGAAGAACCACTCTCTTTAAGAATCACACGAACCATTTTATACTACTCGATGTGAGACTTAGACATCCCAAACTATCTAGCTCCTATTAATCTATAACTGGTACTAGTTCTGTATAAAACTAAGCCTAATTCTTCCTAGCTGACATACATAAGCAAGATAATCTCACATTTGCGATTTAACCTTTTCCTCACCTTTCAGAATTAAATCTGTGTAAAATTTACATAAAGCATAAATGTAATTAATCAAATATATATATATCAACAGTATGATGACAATTTGTCCACTACTATTACTATTTAAACACTTTACCAACTTAATTATAATTATTATAGGCCAAGTGATTGTGTGTGGATTGATTTCCACGCCTTGAAGCATTAAGAAATTATTTCCTAAAGAGAAGAATATCCCTATTTCATGAAGCATTTAGGAATTACTCATCATCAGAATGATAAAATTAATTAGTTCATTACAAGTACTTATGTTCTAAGGCATAATAGTGCATGCCTCTAATGCAATACAATCTAATTGAAACTTCACTCAACATTCTGTTTTGCTAAGGTAGAAGTAAAGTAACGACACAAGTTACTCACAATTTGAGTGTCTCCTTTTGTCATTACTCCTAAAACTTCATTAGTTGTGGTGTTTGTCTTCCGTGAAACAGCTGCTACCTTTGTCCCAGCCTATGACAAAAGAGTAAACATGTAACAGAGTACAAAAAATCATCTGATTATCTTGCTAACAACAGAAGAAGTTAGAAGCATTTCTGAATGTATCCTGACATATCAATAACTTTTATATAAGATAATACTTCAAATTTAGAAAACAAAGTATATATCACAATCACATGTAAAGGCTAACTTATCCGAATGATTGGGAAAAAAAAAACAGCAGCTTTGTAGCAAATTCAGTCATGTAACATCTTTCAAAAGAGGAGTTACAGAGAACATAATTAAATTAAAATTGCATCACCAAAATTAAAAAGAATACTTACTCAAGCTTTCCCTCTTATTAAACAAATTCATGCATTGCATAATGGTGCAAAGAAGCAGAGGTTTAAGTCACGGATAGTGTCATCTAGGTGTTTCAACAGTATTGAACAACTGCACTAAAAATACATAAAATAAATTAATTGATATTGAACATGAAGGCTTATTCTTCATTTCACCTCCTCCGTACCAGTTAAAATAAACTTTTAAGGGATGATATACTATACCACTAATCGGATATAGAAACTCATCTCCTGTAAATGTTTCAAGACATTAGAAGCAGAACTTTGTTATATAAATTAAGACGGAAAGCAGAAACATGATCCATTGGGGGGAGGGGGGAAATGAAGCTTGTAACCAGCATTTAGCTACTCCACAGTCCAGGAATGAATTTTTATTTTTTTAAACAATTTACACAACATCAATAATTATCTTCGGAAGTGAAATTTTACAGAAGAAAAATTATTGAAACTAAAACAGGAATGAAGATATAAAGTAAGAAAATGAAACCATTCTCTTGCACACTCAACCAAGTGAAAGTCAGACACCTCAAAAAAGGATTTTGTCACGTCGGGACCAAGTAACAAAGAGAACCAACCATATAATTAGTCAGTGCAGACTTTCCAGCATTAGGAGCACCGATTATTCCAACGGCCAATGATTTCTGGTCCTCCTCCTTCACCACACTTTCAGCCTCACCCTCCTCATCCTCGCTATCCCCTTTCTCCAGTGATGCCTCGAGCAAAGCCTTGGCCAACACTCTCCGCCTATTCTCCCCCTCCTCCTCTTCCGTAAGTCTCAATTTCCCTTTAGGGATTTCCTTTCCAAAGATCAATTCATCAGCTCTTGCCCTGTATTTTTGGTCCCAGGTGGGTTGTTGCTGTTGCTGATAGGTGTGAGCACTGGCGTCTGAAATATTGGGTATTGCGTAATGGGTACTATCGAAAACTGAATCTGAATCATTTTCAGACTCTGGGTAGGTTGTGGGTTGCGTTAAGTCCTCTTGCTCTGGCTCAGCAGAGTAAAACCTGCGCAGAATGCAAGGCTTAAGGGGATATAGATTCTTGCGTGGAGTGGAATAGAGGGTCCTGAGTATTCTGAATGATCTCAAAGCTTTCATCGTGGCCCCTATAGAGCAAACATGGAGGGAGAAGCGTCTTCCTCAGTCTATGCGCTGCTTTTGGGTTTCGAGGTAATAAGCTGCTGAACAAGGCTTTGGGTTTTTAGGGGTCAAGGGTTGGCAGCGGCACCGTTAGCTGTTTTTTTTTTTTTTAAATGATGACAGTGTGCTTTCAACTTTATCTGATATTAGAGATTTTTTAATTCTCCCAATTATTTTAAGGATAGTCACATGGCACAAGTAACGATTTTTTTTCTTATATAACTTTTAAAATTTTTAAAAACATTTATTTATTTTTATTAAAAAAATTATTTATTTTATCATTTATGGGCGACAAACATTGGTGGAATTTTTTCTTAAGAAAAAAAAAAAGAATTTGAGACAGCTTAGATGTTTAAGTTGTAAAAAATAAATACAGGAACATTTTTTGAAATATAAATTAAAAATAATTTTTTCTTCCCTTTTTAATCCTTTCATACTTTTATATGCAAAATAATTATATTTTAGAATCGAATCATATTCAAAGTTATTTAAGTTACAGACTTTAATTTAGACATTTTTTAAATCTAAATTTACTTTTTATTTATTCTTATTAATCTAAAGATATTCAAAAGAAAAAAAAAACTTATTTACTATTCCTGATATCTTTTTGATATCAGGCTCCTATTCAAAACATAATAAATATACGATTTTTCAATAATAACATGCATAATTTTTACAAACAAGTATATAATTATTTAATTAAATTATACATTTATCATAATTTAATTAAAAAATTATACATTTATTACATTTTAGTTAAAGAATCTAAGAGTAAAAGATATAAGTAATTATATCTAAATCTTATCTTATTCTAAAATATCTCAATATATTTATAAATATTATCTTACACTTTTATATAAAGTGAAACGCATTTAGAATATATTTGAATTAGAAGAATAAAAGAAAAGAAAAAGCAAGAAAAATGTTATTATTGATATACAAATTTTCAAACAAAATTAATAATCGAATTTATTGATGTCCACTTTGTTTAGCTGCAGACAGAGTCCAAAACATTCACTGCATATGGTGCGCACCATAAGGACTGTCCTTTACACTAAAGCCTCTGCATTGATAGATTTACCAATATACTTCATAAAGGCACCCATGACGTATGCTATATAACTAATTAACCATAATTATTTATAACACATTTCATATGCCTAAAATCACCCCCTAGCCACCCAACCATGTCAAGTTTACACCGCCAGGCCAATAGAAGACTCCCGTAAATAAGTCTCTGGCTTTCCTTCGTGGGTTTAGGTTGATTTTCGAAGAACTGGTCTCAAAACAAAGTAATCCAGGTTCAAACCAACCAAAAGTAAAATTTCTCACGCCGTACAACTAATGTCCTCTCTTCCCCTAGCATACCCGCAACTACAAAAGTTTTCTATGCTCCCAAAGAACGATGCATTCACCCCCATAAAAATGAAACTTTTCGATGCATTTAATATGAAGGAGCAGATAATAACAAGCAGTAATGATTGTGCCAAAATCCATTTCCAAGTTTGGACCAAACAATTTTTACACTTAATGGCAGGCATATTATTGATATTGAAGGATCCTATAACTAAATTTGATCCCCACAACACTCTTTAGCATCAACATGCGAGAGCCACCGTTACGTCCAGCCAGATACAAACTGTCGAAACAGCATAAAAAATGAAGCGTACATGAGGACAAAGAAATGTTAATTTCAAACAACTTTGATTACACCAAATCTGTGGCCATTTGTACCAAAAAGTATCATTTTCCTAAGACCAGAAAAAGAAAAGGTTATAATAAGACAATTGAAGTTCGGCAACTTCCTATGAGATCCCATTTTAACTAACCCCGCCCCCTCCGCTGGACAAAAGGGCCCCCAAATCATTTTTCTGCGAAGAATAGCACCACTAGGTTGGTTGATAGACAACTCAAATCAAAGAATGTTGAACACTGCATCAGAAGCTCGGAAAAAAATGTCTAATGTTCTAACCCAATCATCAAGGGAGAAATTTGACAACACATGGCTGAGATTGTTCTAAAATGCCATTCGACCAGCTAGCCTGCTTTCAAGTATCCTCTTGTCTATGGCTGCATCAATGGAGCTCATCTGAAAAATAACCATAAAAATGATCGGCACATAATCACAGATTGCTAATCACTACAACAAAACCAAATATTTTGCAGCCTGGTCCTAAGCGAGAGATTCCAAACTCTGCGAAAGAAGCTGACCTGGCCAAGTCTGAATTCACTTGTTCCATAAAATAAATTGTAATGATGCTACGGATGGGCAAAAATCAGTTGTGTAAGATCTTATTCATCCCAAAACCCAACACTTGAAAACCAAACATAGGGAGAAGGAATAACAATAGTAAAACCAAACCTTAAAAAAATTGTACATACATACTCTTTTTATTACAAATGCAGGGTGATGGATCATAGAGTTGGTTGTTTGCAGCATACTTCACATATTATATTGCAACAATTAATTACCAAAGAGAAATTAGTAACAAGTACGTACTTGATTCTTTTGATGCCCACAAATTTGGGAGGCATAGCTTGCAGCCAAAGTGGCAGTTAAAAATAAAACAGAATGCACTACTCATTAAGGTTGTGAGCCAAAAGAAGGGGAAAAAATTAAATATACCATTCAACTTCTTTTTAGAAAGAGGATTAAATATTATACAGAATGTACCTCTATCAATAGCAAACAATGCGTAAACAACCGAATCTGAAAATAAGAAGCATAAAGCCTACCCATCTGGTTAGATGTGAAAGCAACTCCTTCTATTAAAGAGGTAGTATGACTTACCTGGCTAGTTTCATCATGCACCTGGTATTTTGGCAAGGACATTCTTCTTTCCTCCTGCAGATACCAAAGCAACATAATATCACCAAACAACAAGTTACCAGTAAACAAATATATTTCACAAGCAGATAACTCACCATGGACATTGCCTCATCATCCCAAACTAAATAGACCTCATTGGTGGCAGGTTGAGTCGCAGGAGCTTTGTTTGCAATTACAGGGGGTGGACCAATGGAAGGACCACCAGTATTTGGACCAGAAGCATAAGAATGCGAGTTACTTGATGTCCCTCCTACAGTAATCCAAGTGAGTCAAATTAAAATCACTACAATACATAAAATCAGCCCAATGACACTGTGATGTCCTTTCTACTGTAAAGAAAGTGAGAAAAATCAATAAATTATACAAGATCAGCCCACCGACAAAAACACTGATGACATTTTGGAGCAAACTTCAGTATCTAATCCTTCACAATAACCGTGAAATTCCTAAGATGTAATAATGTTGGACAGAATTAAATTTGAACCAATAGGAAGAGTAACACTACATAAAATAGCTATCAGCAGTATTTACTGTGTCATAGGAGCATTCAAGTGGTCACTTCTATGTGAACAAATTAAGCAGGAATTTAGATGCATTGCATGTCTCATCATCACATAGGAAAGGACCATTAAACATTAGTGACTAAACATTATTCATGAATTATAACCAATCAATATCATAAGCAAGAGAGGCTAATTCAACCCATGCATTGGAAAACCAGAGATATCTCACTTGTTATAAGGAAATCCAAAACCTTGATGTCATTTTATTAATAACTGTATCCCAAGGTTGCCAGTTTGTTGTTACTGTGACTTAATTATTCTTATTTATCTACCAGATGGGGCAATCATATCCATATGCACCTTGACCAATCTACTAGGGAGAAGAATAGAAACATACATTGCTGCCAATTAGAACAAAAGAGAATTACCACAATTGTGATGTAAGCATATCATAATACAATACCACTCGAATAGCTTCCAGTTAAATTACATAGAAAATATGTGGCAAAGTTGAAATTTAACAAAAAGGCAGACTAACTGTTAGGGTGATAAACGTTGGCATAGAATATACAATATGACATCTAGTGCTAGCATTATTACCCAATGATATTGGGAGCATGTGATTATAAAATAAAAAGCTCATTGGAAGTTTGGAATATTGTGTCACTTAAAATACTTTCAAAAAACTGAAGTGATGGCATATAAACTGAAATCATAAAACAATTCAGGAATTGTTCAATTAAAAAAGGTAAACATTTGATTACCTGGAATGCCTAGTGTTTGATAACTATTCGTCAGAGATGTATTGGCACCTGAATATGCATCAACAGGGACACTTGTAGACAAGGCAGATGGAACACTTGTAGATAGTGATGGGGCAGAAAATGTTGGACTTTGGGAAGTTGTATGGTTATTTCCAACAACAGGAAACAAAGGTTGTGAAACTGGAACAGGTGTCGATGGTGACAATCCAGGAGGAGTAACCTGAGAAGTTGAAAGTGCAGGAGAAGCAGTTGATGGTAGGGGTGGCCTCACATTCTGAACAGGAAATAATGGCTGCTGTACATATGGGGCAGGAGGAGGGATGGAAACGGATGGAGGTTGTGGATACCAAGGCTGAGGTCGAGGTGGAACCGCCCAAGCTGCAGGCGGCACAGGTACTGCCGGATTATAACTGGTTACCAAGAGGTGGGGAAAAAAAGTCAATGATCTTTGTGCCACTTGAAGATAAATAAACAGATTACCACTTTCATTATATGCCAAATACAACATGAATACAACAAGGAGAAATAAGATATACAATAATTTAGGGAAACATACATAGGTGGCATTGCACCCAAGGTTGATTGAGGAGGATATCCCACGCCTAATGATGCTGGAACCACTCCACCTACAAGCTGAGTTGATGGGATATCCACTTTGGCTGCTTTTGATGGAACTTCATCCTCTGCATTCAATAGAAGTTTGTCAGAAAAAGAAATTCAAATGTTTTCTCTTATGCAACAATTTCAATCTGGCTACTAATATTGTATATATCCTTGACTATAAGGGCTTCTACAACAAATTCAGGTATCAGATAAAACCAAATCAGAAAAGGATAGTTAAATAGGCATAGGGCATTTTGGATGTGAATATCGTATAAAAGAATGTAAATAATTGGGGCCAGTTGTAATTAATATTTTGTATAGTGTCAAGAACTCAAAATAAAAGAAACAAAACCAAATTAATAAATCAACTTAAACAGAAAGGACAAGATGCCTTCCCCGTTGACCTTCCATTATAGAATTCAGCATGCATAAAAAAAACATAAATAAATCCAAAGATATAAATATTAAAATAGTTGAATGTAGAGAACTATGTATTCCTCACTTATTTTATGAGGATCTCGAAAGACTAGGTTTGGCTAATTTAATATATATTTTTTAAAAGAAAAACTACAAACAATTAAAGTAGAAAATTACTATAGCGTTTCGAAAGACTAGGTTTGGTTCAGCATGCCTCATTTAGTTCGCTGTTGTTGGAAAGTTATTATACTTTTATAATTATTACTCTATTCATCAAATCATTATTTTAACCATCAAATCACATTTTTTAAAATAAAAGCATAAAAATCATTTTTTATCCTACCTACTTATTTTTTATATTTCCTTTCCTTTTACATAATCCAACCACACAGGCTGTTAGGTAAAATTCTTTAGATGTTCACCATGAGGTTCTCTAATAGAATTATTACTCCTACCTCTTCTTTTTTTTAACAAGCAGTCATATAATGGTTAGTTGGAAAATTTATCTACATACTAAGTTTTCATTCAAGAACCTCATAGCAAATACCTAAAGTGCTTCACCTAAGTCTTGTCCTTCTAATAAACCAACAAATACAAACATTCTAACTTGTATTATACATATGAGAATAGTTTTGAATGAGACAGTTAGATATAGCAACTTATTCAAGGCCATAATCAAATATAGGCACAGAGAACCCCATTTTTTTTCCGCCAAACCTCAAAGCAATATATGCCATGCCCCCCCCCCCCCCCTCTTCTCCAATTAATGCTCTGCTAATTGGCTTTCACCAAAATAAAAAAAACACAAAACAAAAGAATGGGGCAAAATCTATGATTTAAACAACCCTAAGACAACATTATAAATCAGGCATTTGAAAAGGTTCCAAACGATTTTTTTTTTTGGTGAGAACAGTTTTGAACGAAACAGTTAGATGTAGGGACTTCTTCGAGGCTATAATCAAAACGACATAAAAAAAATTTGACAGGCACGGAGAGTCTCCATATATTGTTTTCACCAACCTTCAATGCAAAATATGCCATATTTTTTTACTGACGCTCTTGCTCTGCTAATCAACAACAATCACAAAACAGAGGCCAATTCCAACACAACCTTGATGATTTCTCAGCTCAGATATATTACAGTAACACACAATGACAAAATTCAACCTATGTAACCCCGATTATTAACTTATTTGCATCATCACAACCCATTACAACAATAGGTTGTACATCAAACTTTTCTGTCCAAATATGTCTGTATCATAATACTTAAATTGAATCGAGATGTGCCAAACCTTCCCACTTGAACTTCAATTACAAGACTCAACATAAGACAGCATAACATATATCCAAAAATACAAATAGTATTGTGTTTGAGTATAAAGAACTAAGCATTCCCTACAAATAAATCAGGGTTTTGAAAAGCTAGGTTTAGCCTATATAATTTTTTTAAAAAAATAATAAAGTAACTACACACTTCAGCAATTTAATATATCTACAAATACATACAATCTTTTTTTTTTGGGTTAGAACAGTTTTGAAAGAGACACAGCAATTGGTCAACCTTCAATGCAATATACCATCTTTTTCTTTCTTGACGCTCTTGCTCTGCCATTTGCTTTCACCCAAAATAAAACCACACAAAACACAGGCCAAGATAATCTACAATTCAACCGGCCTAACACAACCTTTATGATGCAATTCTCAGCTTGCATAAATACAATTACACAATGACATAATAAAACCTATGTAACCCAGTTTATGAACTCATCAGCACTGGTCTTCTGCTGTCTGCATCGTAATCTATTACAGCAATAGCTTTTATATAAACCTTGTTCAGTCCAAATTGAGTATTATAATACTCAATCTCAAACTTAACAAACCTTCCCACTTGAACTTCAATTACCAGATTCAACATAACACAGCATAACATACATCCAAACATACAAACAGTACTGGGTTTTGAAAAGCTAGGTTTGGCCGTGTAATCTAAAAAAGGACTTTACCATTACAATATACCAACAAATACAGACAGTCATAACTTTTGTTTTTGTAAGAAAAGTTTTGAACGGGACAATAAGATGTAGTGACTTGTTCAAGGCCATTATCAAAACAAAATAAAATCAATTCGATAGGCATGGAGAATCATCATGTATTTTTGTGCCAATCTTCAATGCAATATACCCCATCTATATTTTTTTAATGATGCTCTTGCTCTGCTAATCGGCTTTCTCCCAAAATAAAGCTACACACAAAAACACAGGCCAAGATAATCACAATCAAAACAACCCTAACACAACCTTCATGACGCAATTCTCAGCTCAGATATATCACAATCGCACACAATGACAAAATTAAACCTATATAACCCGGTTTAACAACTGAGTTCCACTGGTCCTCCGCCATCTGCATCCACTCTGATCTTCTAAAACATGTATTCCAATCAAGAAGCCCAACATTGACTAAATTTAGCGATTAGCTCTTTATTATTCCGTTGCTCTTCCCCCAAAGGGGAAAGGGGGGAATACTCAATCTAAAACAAACTGTATAAAAGAGATATATAAACAAATTTTTCTCAGAAAATTTTATTTCAAATAGCAGGATTACTTCTCTACCAAAAACAATTAAACTTAAAAGATTTAGAGGATTAAAAAATTGAGATGAGCAGTTACCTTCATCTCCATAATGAGCAGCCAAAACATCTGGCGGGATCCCTTGCATTCCATATATTTCAATATCTGTGGACTCTCTGCCAGGTTTGGCATTGGGCACCCTGAAAGGAAATGAACAGGAAAGCTCAACAACAATTGGCAGAATAGAAATGTTTCTTGTAAACATCACAAATGCTAGGAACAAAATTATGATTTTAGAATTTAGCAATATCACGGACTATATGGTATTTGTGCTCCATACAGAAATTGTTTTGTTACAATGAGGTTGACAAAGAAAGATCAAAGAAGAAAGATGCATAAGCAACATATAAAGAGTTAGTTTAATTAAAACGAGAACAATTCTCTGTAAATATGGCGTGAAACCCAAAAAAATGCATTTTCTCTATTTAAGCAGGCCCTACATTCAGAATGCATGGTCTCTTGCCTGCACACAGATCTTAACAAGTACGAATTTTTCATTTGAAAAATCTTAATTATAGTCAGACATTCTCTTTCTTTGAGACTTCACCAAGCTAAGATAACTATTTTCCTAGTACTCGCATCAAACTATTAGGGCCCAAGGATAGTTTTACTATTTCTAGCAAAAATCTATGGAAAGTCATCAACATGATGCATACATAACAATGCCAACACTTGATTACATCATATTTAGCTAGGAAGTCCTAAGTTTCAATCCAACATTTAGCTTTTTGTTTTCTTAAATAAATCACGCTCCATGACCGGTGTATGAAACATTGAACTATAATAATCTCCTTTCTTTTTCAAACCCGTGAATCCAAAATCTAAACGAACTATCAGATCGCAAAATTGCTAATCGAGAAGGCGAATCAAGCAAAAGGGTGCGAAGAATAAAGATTGAGCAAGACATCGGAGCTTACTTGGTGACGCTTTCTTTGTGGACCTGGAGCACGTGGATGGCCATGCCGCCAGCAGTGGAGAGCTTCTTGTGGCAGACATGGCATTTGAAATGCTTAGCTTTCTGATGCTGAACCAAAATCTTCTCGTCATCGAATTCCCGATCGCAATAGTAGCACCACACCTTCGAAGAAACCCTCTTCTTCTTTTTCCCCATTCACCTCAACAGTACTATTCCCTTTTCTTCAATTCGGACCCTAACCTCCTTCACGCTTCCTTCCTTCTGAATCTTCTTCACTGATAATACAACTAGGGTTTATCCCAGATCTCGGCGCTTGAGGTATCGATGACGGCGGCGGAGGAGGAGCTAGGGCTACAATTGCTACGTTGATCCTAGAAAGTTTTGGTACGAAGTAACGGAGGGTAGGATGATGGCCACTAGTTACGCTATTTTTTCTTCATATAAAAATTATTTATGAGTTTTTAAATTAATTTGATTTCAACTAAAATTTAATTTCAAAGTTTTTAATTTCGTAGATTATTTTAATGTTATTTATTTATAGGTTAAACTTAGGTATAATATTTTATATTTTTATTATTAAATTTTTTAGTTAAAATATAACAAATATATAACTTTTTAATAGTAATATAATACCTATTATATTATAATTAAAAATTATTTAAAAATTATATATTTATTATTATATTATTAAAAACATATGTTTTAATTAAAAAACTTGATTATAAAAATATAAAAAATTGTATATAAATATTTTCTTTATTTTAACATATAAATTTATGCTATCTTTGTATTATTTATCCAAGTTTCATAGGTTGATGGCTAATACTATGCTATTTTTTATCATAAAATAATATTTGTGCTATCTTTATATGATTGGTATACAAGTTTTATAAGGTTGAGTCTTATTTTTTATCGCTGATTTTCAATTTTCATATTTAACCAAAATTATAAGAATTTATAAGTTGATGGCTAACACTATGCTATTTTTTATCATCAAATAATATTTACGCTATCTTTATATGATTGGTATACAAGTGAGTCTTATTTTTTATCACTGATTTTCAATTTTCATATTCAACCAAAATTATAAGAATTTTGAATATCAATAATTATGCTGTTTTTTCATGTATAAAACAATTTTCATGCTGTTTTTTAATTAATTTAATTAAAATTAAAATTAAAATTTGAATTCTTTTGCTCTAAAACAGATTGGTATAAACTTTTATACCAAAGTTTATAAGATTGAGCTTTTATTTTGTATCACTGATTTTCAATATTCATATTCAACCAAAATTATAAGAATTTCGGGTATCAAAATTGACAATGAGATTACTCCCTACTAATAAAGAATTTTAAATTTTTTTTGGGTTATCAAAATTTTGAAATAATTTTGAAATTAAAAATAGACTCTTAAACTATTTCATATCATGGAATTAGGCTAATGTTAAACTTAAATATCGTATTTTTCTTTGTATGACAAAACAATCTTTTTTTTCAAGAAGTTCAAAATGCCTAACTCCTAAAAAAATTCAAAATCTCCAAATCTCAATATTAGTTATCACAAAAACAATACATTTTTTAAATAAATTTTAAACAAAATTAAAATTCACCTCAAAATTAAACAATCAAAAGTATATTTTAGTCTCAAAATAATAACAACAACATGGTGTTTCATAATTTACCTATCTTTCTAGGGATTTTTTTGGGCCAAGATGAGAAATGTGGGCCTCAGCCTTATAGTTTAATTTAGGGCTTGTCTCAAATACTACATTGAAGCCCATTTTCTAATTACATGATTTTTTTTCCTTTCAACAAACGAGTGTAAGCCCAAAACAAGGGGATAAGAGCCCCATTTTCGTACAAAAGGATGAAAAAGAGGGGTACGAACCCATAAACATCAGCAAGATCTTGAAGACTATCGAACCCATTCGCCAACCCCCCCCCCCCCTTCCCCCTTCCCAAAAAAAGAAAAGAATAAAGGAAGCATATAAACCCCCCAAAAAATAACAAAGATCTTAAAAATAATATTTTAAAAATTAGATCAATTATTAAATTGAGATAAAAAGTGATTCATGATTTAATAATATAATTGCAATTGAATGGATTTTAAATTATTTTTTAAAAAAATATGCATATAAAGTATAAATATATATAATATTTTACAATTAAATAAATACATATATTATAAAATAATATTTAAAAATTAATATAAATATTTGAAAATATAAAAGTTAGATAAAATATTTATATATAATAACAGACTTATATGGAATAAGTTAAATAGAGTCTAATAAATAATATAAATTTTTGTTGTAAAATGTCAAATTTTTTATTTAAATTAAGAAAAACCAAAAATTAGTTTTTACTCTATTCAATGTCAAATTGTTTTATTTTTTATTGATTTTTTGTCTAATTAAATTTTAAGATCAATTAAACTAAATCTAAGACTAATTCATTAAGTTTTTAATTTAATTAACTAAATTGGTCTAATTTTATCCCCAGGCACCACCAAACCAATAATATCTAGGCTATAATTAGCCATGGATTTATGAAACAAAATCATTTTGTATGTAAATACATACCGTTTAATGTTCAAGTTGATATACAAACATGAAAAACAGTTGCGTTATGTGAAAATGACGCATGAGGGCTTTTAATTGGGTGGAGGACCCGCGGCAATGCCAAGAGATTATGACAAACTCTATTCCTTTGTTTCCTGTCATCCACTTCAAGTTTTCAAACGTGAAACTACAACAGTCTCACGCACTTCATTTTGCAATCATCAAATTTATTTTTGGGATAATTATGTATCAAGTTGAATATGTGTATATATATATATATATATATATAATATTGAAATTTTTAAATTTTGATATTATTTTTAAAAAAATGTAAAGACCAAAAATTATAATTTGAAATCTTAAATTATAAAATTTTGATACAATTTAAATTTTTGGTTTTTACATATTTTAAAATAACCTTAAAATTTAAAATCTTTTAATATAAAAAATTTTAATCTAAAATTGTTAACTATAATTTTCTTCCTCTGTTTTCTTTTTCATCTTTTTTTTTATTTCCAAAATGATCGTGATATCCAACTTATATACATTCTTTCATGCTTCAGAACATGCATGTTTATAATATATTCCAATAAAATTTATATAAAGGTTAGAGAAAAAGAATTCTTTTGTAATAATTTTAACATCTATCTAAAATATAAAAAAAATTAAGTACATCATAAAACACAACTATAAAATACAATCTCATTAATGGCATTAAAATAAATTGGTTAAATTGTTCTTTTTAATTCTTATAATTTCACAAAATTTTTAATTTAATTCTCATAGTTTAAAATTTTGTAATTAAGTTCTTCCTTATAATTTTAAAAACTTTTAATTTAGTTTCTTATGTTAAACTTTTGACAATATTCTATTAATTTTTAATGACCTGACTATTATGTGTTATTTTAATATTTAATTAAAATAGGTATGATTTATAACAAAATTAACTTACATATAGATACATGATACAACACACACAAAGGTAATTAGGTTAAGTAGTATAAATAATATATATTCAGAATGTCAGGATAAATTATAATTAATTATATAGATAATATTTAAAAGAATCTTAATGAAAATTTAATAGCAAAAGCTAAATTAATGTTTTAAACTATAAGAGTTTAATCACATTTTTTTTAAGCATAGGGGACCAAATTCAAAACTGAGTAAACAATTAAAGATCAAAAGAATAGTTTTCCAAATAAATTTCTTTAAAGCTTAGAAACCTTAAATTAGACATAACATATCAAATAAAAATAACGTCTTAAGTTATGAACAAAATAAAGTAAAATCGTACTAAAAAACATTTGAAGAAAAAAAATTAAAGTTTAAGTCAACAGTTGAATTCACTCGTGTGTTGAATAAAAAATTAAATCTAAATAAAAGGAGGAAATGACTCATGAGTCACAAAGAAGGATCTAGGCACAAAACCACCCCATCATCGTCAAAGGAATTAATCAATGGGATTATGATAATTACTGTATATTAGCATTTGTCAGCATCAATCACACAAGGTAGTGGATGATTTAAAGGAGAATGAAAGCTAAAAGCAATAAAAATAAAGAGCATTTTCCATCCACTAACTCTCCATTTGGAAGCAGCCAAACAGCTAAAAGTCTTAATAAAAAGGATTAGTGAAAGGGAAAGTATAAGCTAGAGATAAGAAAATTAACAGACAATGTTATTGTTTTGAGGATTTTGAAAGAGATTTAGCGTAGCTAGTAGTAATAGTGACTAATAGGCATGATTATCTTCCTTACCTAACTTTCATTACCTGACAAGTGAAGGGGTCAATTTGCTATAAGCTCAATCAAGATTTGAGCACTCTAGGGACATTTGCAATTAGATCAAGGACAGGAAGTCCCTCATGATGTGACACGTGTCTATCATCACATGCTAAAATAGATTAAATATTTTAATTAAACATTTTATATCTAATGTAATTATGCTAAATTAATGATGAGTGCTTGGGCTTGACTTCCCATGAGATGTACTTCAATATTGATATATAAATTTTTAATTTTTAATTTAATATAATAAATAATAAAATATGCTAATTTTTTAAAATTTGGTTAAATAATATATAATACTCCTCGTATAATAAAATATTATTCAATTCTTTTAATATTTACTATATGTTACAAAAATTTTGTCTTTAATTCACTTTTTATCAATAAAATTATATATATATATATATACACAATATGAGATTATGATTTTATTCTTATATAAAATTGTAATTTTGTTTTTTTTATGAGAATAAAAACTGAGTAAATTTATTTTTGAAAAAAATATATTGTGTAAAAAATAAATTTCAATAACAAACAATAAAATGAAAAATAATTTATTTTTAACTTATTTACTTGAGTTCTTTTTAATACATTTATCTTAAATAAACATAATATATCAAAAAAAAATTCGTTAACTTATTTATTTATTTTTTGGGTTTAGTTTCAATATATTTATGAATTGTGTATAGTCAGCATATTAATTATTGCCATCACCATATGTAGGATATGATGTATCAAGTCATAGTGATGGTAGGGCAAGATGTGAACCGTGAACATGAATTCTTGGGCTTAATTGCGGGGACGACGTAACTCACTGATACTCCAAAAGGGACACGTTCCAATTTCTCCATTATCAAAATAGCCATGTGTTTCACTCTTGGCTGTAGTTCTGCCATTTGGGTTCGTTTACATCTGTTTGATGCTCAAATAAAACAGTTTTAAATGAAAGTACTATAGGACTTCATTCAATACCCATGTTTAGCAAATAAATAAATAACATTTTTTAAATATAGAAATTTCTTCTTATGATATATAGAATGAAAATAGGTATGTCATCATGTGATTCTTTATATATATATATATATATATATATATATATGCTGAAAGTAAATTAAATAAGAGAGCTATTCTATATGAAGAATAATATCCATTGTCCATTATAGATAATTATAAACCTTCAACAAATTTTACATTTTTTTCTAAAATTTTGTTTTGTTAAGAATAGTACACTTCAATTTACAACCTCCCCCATAATAAAAGAAAATTCTTATAAAAATTAAGAGAGAGAGAGAGAGAGAGAGAGAGAGAGAGGTGTAAGATCTACTGAATCCTATCTGACCAACTTATTGCGTTTTGAATTTTAATTTTCTTGCTTTTAGTCTTTTTTGTTTTAATGTTTATTCCCTCCTTCTAGAAGACCTCTAAAGCTACTCTTTTCTAATGAAATTGATGATAATATTTCTGGGAAGGAATGATGATGTGCATGTTTAATGGTTTTATTCTCTTTTAAAAGTCATTGCTTTTACGGTCATCGTTGACCACATTCATGCATGGCTTTTCCTATTTATGTTTTTAGAATCTTATAGCCATATCCGCGGAAACTTCCTGCCTTTCCTTTTGATCTGTGTTCACGTTTCCTTGCCTCTTTTTTCTTCCATATGCAAACGGCATTTATGTTTTAATTTTATATCTCTTGAATTATAGCTCATTTATAATTAAAAAAAAACCAATAAACTCCAATTCCCAGGTAATTCTTCGTAAATCTCAATGAATTGGATTCACAAGTTAGATCGAAATTAAATTTTCTTCCGTTAGTATATTTTTCTGCTTTTTTGAAATGATATTAATTAATTGGTCTAGATCACTTGACTTGTTATTAACTCTTAAAACCAAATATCAATCCTTATTTAACGACTCAAATAAAGAGATGGGGCAACATACTTTTAGAAGAAGCGCCTCCCTAAATCCTAAATATAGTTAAACTTAGGAATAGAGTTTCAAATATGCTTAAATGACATAGCCAAAGAATTTATAAATGAAATGATTGTTTAATTCAATAGTAATGAGCAATTGTTATGAGTCCCACGTCAAGAAACCTTATAAGTAAAGTGAAGTTTATAAATTTAAAGGACTATTTCTTTTAATAAGTTGATCTTTTAGAATGGACTTTCGTTTTAAATTTGTATTCGTTATATTGATACTTTCATTAAGAGTATGATCATGAAGAGAGTTATCTACGAAGGATTCTGATTGACCTCTGATTGGCAGGAGGGCGAGTAAAGTGTTATGGAGGAGGGTTGTTAAAAATATTCACTATCAAATGGGAGTGCATTGTTATGACTCCTACATCCGAAAACCTCATAAGTGGAGTGAGTTTTATAAGTTTAAAAGATTCTTTTTTCTAATAGGCTAATCTTTTAGAATGGACTTTCTCTTTGATCTTATATTCCTTAAAGTAATATAAACACTGAATTAAAAATCGTTGATAATAAAAAGATTGTAAATGAAATTAACTATAGTTTAATTGAAAATTTAGTTGAAGATAATAAATAAAACAATAGATAAAGTTATAAACAAAACAAGTGAATAACTACAAAATAAAGTTGTAATATGAGTTTTTTTTTTTTAAGGTCTCTATGTGTTCTTTACATGGTGCTCCTTACTTCCATTTAAAGCTTCCTCAACAACCATGCATGCTCTCCACTTGGCCATGCCTTTGTTCTTCATGTTTGTGTCCACGTAGTGGCCTAATACTGAGGATCATGGTATCTATTTATCCTTAGAGGTCCCTGCTTGGTAGGCTCACGTTTTCCTATTTTATTGGCATTTCATTACATAGAACATAAGACTTTCACTAACGATTGGATTTTGGCTAGCATCTATGTCAATTGCCACTTGTCGATTATTATTTTTGGGCTAAATTTTTCAACTGGTCTAGCTTTTAAACATTACAAATAGCCTATAATTTTTTGTACTAATACTTTCAAACTTCAATTTGCGAATTGGCTTGTGGATTAAATTTTTTCAACTTCCAACAACTTGGACCAATGAGCTCATGAACTATATATATAAAGAGTTTGATTTGAAATGTATGTGATATTTATGTAATTTTGGATAATTTTAAATTTTTTTGGTTATTTTGGATAATTTTAATTTGTTCTTTTGGACATTAGATGATTCTAGGCTTAATAACTCCAATTTGTAAATAAAAATAACACAATTTACATATATAACTGAGTTTTTTGCCCCTAATAAACAAGAGTAAAACTCCAATTCTTTAACCTGAAACGCACATCATCTCATCTAGTGTCATATGAATTATCAACCCATTGGCATATATACGATTTGCCTTGATTCGAATCAATTAAAATTGTTTATTTCCATCCTATCAATCCTATACAATAGTTTACAGACTGTACTAAAAATTCTTCTTGACCTAACTGGACCTATGTACAATCCTAAACTCGCCTGTGGTCTATAAATTCTTCTTAGCTCTGATCTAACTTGACGTGTATACATCCCTACCCTCAGCCTCACATGTGGTCCTGTATATAATCCTATTGATGTGCAGGCAGAAAGCAATGTTCAAGTTAAGATCGCTCACATGTGGACATTGGCTTTCACACTAAATTAGGAATATCATACAATGGAGATAACTCATAGCTTTGAAGAAGGTGCTTTATAGTTTTACTATAGAGAAGTCATTTGTCAACTATATCTTTTATAACACTTTAGGACAAATCACAACAAGTGGCTCTTGGACTGATTAACATTGTTGCCAACACCCACAAATTTCAACCGAGAAAAAGTGGGTTCGCCAGCAACCACATGAGGAATTTTGATTATCAAAGTCAAAAAGCAAAAAAGCATTTGTTGGCACAAAAGCTTCTTCTGGCAACACCTAACTTAGAACGAATCAATAAAGTGATGTTATATATCTATATATATGACGTATTTAGATTTATAACTTATCTAATAATTAATTGTATACATTTATATAAGAATTGGACAAAAAACAATTTAGATGGAGTTAATTATAACATAGACACTCTCAGACATAACTGAGAGAAAATAAGCATATTTGATTATATGACCTTAATACTGTCGAACAAGTTGTCACAAACTAATTATAAAATGAGTCAGGTTAAATTGACCCATATATTAAACAAGTTATATTTTTTGAACTTAAATTCATTTTAATGGGTATTCAAGCGTTTGTTTTATATTATAAATTTTTAATCGAATTTTTTAATCAAAAAATTAAATAAAATTATAATTAACATAAAAAATAATTATTACATAAAAAGCTTAATCCAATATAAATTTTTAATCGTGATTAATTTAAACGTGCATCATCAACCCAAAAAAAAAACTTGTTTACTTTTTTTTTTTTGTTTCTTGGATGTTTACCTCTGTTTGTTGTAATTTTTTTTCTATTATTATCTAAATTCATTGTGCCCTCTAATGACTGCAAGTTGCTAAAATGGATAAGATATTTTGTTTTTGGTAAGAATATGGATATGATAATATTTATTTTTTTGGAGTAAGAATATAATAACGATAGGATAGTTTAAAGTTTACAAACTCATGAGGAAGTGATTTCAATTATAGCTTCTAAATGGGGACCAGAGGCGTGCCCTTACGTTGTGGCCAAAGGTCGCATAGATCCTGTGTTAACTCCCTTGGTTCAAATTTTAAATTTTAACTATTTATTTTTTGATGTTGAAAACAGTTTTTCAAATTTTATCAGACAAATTTTTAATAGAAATTAAAAGATTATTTTCATCTTATATTTTGTCTTTTTTTAAATAAAAAATATCAAAAGAAAACAAATTATTGATATTAACAAAAATTAATTAATCAGCTAAAATTTGAATTATCCAAATTTGTATAAACAACGTAGATATGTTGCACTCGATCCATATTCCGTTCGGCCAAACGTCTGTGCCTGCGTATCAGATACCCTGGAAATATTCCTCTGACCTGTGGCGATGTCACACCCTCTCTTCCACGTCAAAAAGCTTATCAATTTTAGTACAATTAATTAATTATAAACAAATTTATTTAGAATGATTTTTCTCATTTCTATAAATGAATTGCTTCAATAAAATCAGTAGTTTTAACTCCTTAATAACGAGAGATTTAGATAGTTTCAATGACATTTTAAATAATTTAATTCCATATATTACTAGAGTTAACTCCAGCTTCAAACTTTATACATATATATATATATATATATATGGACCATTTATAATAATAATGAAATATAAGTTTGAGCTCCTTTAATTTACGCTAGCTTGGAAGTCAACAAGTTAATAATTTTATAATTTGGGATCAATTAGATTAATTTGTGAGTTGAAATTTAACTCAATATAAATACTCCCAGAAGATGTTTCCCTCGTTTTCTTCTTTCAAACAGTAATTACTAGTTTTTATTTCTTTTTCTGATTGTCATTTTCGTCATATCCAATCAAAGATATATCGAACTTTTTGAATTATATATTGCAAATACTAAAAATTATTATTATTTAATTATTGTGAATGATCAAAACTTATCCAATGCTCCAATTACTAGATTTTTCATGTTAGTTGTTTTCAAGGTCTTCATTATCATCCTGAGAAAATTAATCTATGGACACGATCTATTTTCTTACAGAACTACAAATTTAAATACTTTCAAGTGTTTGACTCTTTCCATTGCCACGGGTTCGTATAAGGATTTTTTTGATTCATCTTATTTTTTATAATGTTTATTATAATTATATTATTATTATGTAATATCTATTTTTTATTATTTTTAAATAAAAGCACCAAATTTATTTTTTATTTATAAAAATTATCTTTTTTTAATTTCTTTTTTCATTCTTTTTTTATACTATGCCCCAAATAATACCCAAAAATATTTTCTTGTGTCTGTGAACTTGTGGTGTCATTGTTGGGAATAATTGTTGGCCTATCACTGGACTGTACCTTGCTTTTGTGTAAAATTATTATAATTTTATAGGCTCATAGGTTTGAGTGGTAGATCTTAATTTCAAACTTTCACTCTTTTCGTATACTCTTTGAATATTTTAAAATTTTCATTTTATTAATAAACAAATTTTAATAAGAAATTTAAAATAAAGTTAATAATAAAAATACTCAATCTTTTAAAAGAGTTGTTTTTAATAGAATTTTCATTAATTTATTTTATTTCAAGTTATAAATGAAACATAAAGTTCTGTAAATTATTAAAAAAAATGAAAAAAAAAGAAGAAGAAAAGACAAGGTGCAAGTGGAGATGGGGAAGTTATGGGAGGAGAACAAATATCAAAGTAGTAGCTGGATTTAATAATAATATAGAAAAAGATCCTTCTCTTATCTCCTCTTGCACTGAGAGAGTCTCATTGTAGAAAAATTATTATAAATTGAAAAACAAAAAGGAAAAAAGAATGGGACCGTTCTTTTTTATGGTGGAAGCAGAATGAGCATTGGGGGGATATGTCTTCTTGTGCTGTTATTGTGGGTCTTCACAGAAAGCACCCATTGCTCTTCTTGTCTCTCTGTTTCCTCCTTTTCTTTGTTTTTTTTTTTAATCTTCTCTCACTAAGACATTCACACTCACTGATTACAACAAGAATCAGCTAGCAAATTATATCACTCCGAAAATAAAACCTCAAATTCGACAAATGAAGTGGTTCGAGTGTAGGACATGTTATGTTATCTGACTTCCTCTGACTTTCCCCCATCCTTCTTTCCCATGGTTTCTCTTAATTTTTCAGCATCCCTTTCTCTCTCTTCCTCTCTCTGTAATCTTATCTCCTTTTATTTTTTTGTCACCCACCCTTTATAGTGCTGTTTACTAAAAAAAGAGCCTACAAACGCAAATCCCTCTTGTTGTTGCTGGTACTGAGACTCTTCCCTGCACTGAAGGAAGCAACCTGCGGTTTTTATCGTACAGTACTATGTAAGTACTCTCCTTTCACCCATCTCATCACCTAAAGATTTTGCTTTTGATTCATGCTCTCTTCTAGTTCTTCCATGCATTTTAAGGTTTTCTCCTGCCTCAACTCTCTGCTTCGGTCCTTTTAAGATTTTCCTTTTTCTGTGCTCTGGGGTTCCACTCTGGTTTGCAAGTAAAATTTTCTTCTTTGATTTTGAGGATTTTGTGATGATTTGATGGATAATTTTGAAAACTCCAACGACTAATAAGACGAATTATGCTAGTTACTTGTAGTTGAGTATCAAAGTTTAGATCTAAGTAGTAAATATAAAGGGGAATTCTCTAATTTTCCCCCTCTCTTCTCTGATAATTTCAGTGGCTCATATTCCTTACTGTTCTTCAACTTCTTTCTTCTACCTAACTGGTCAAAACCATAACTTCAGGAAAGATTTTTGCATTCTTTCCTTTGAGTGTGGACAATTACTAATTACTTGTTTGATTTTATTATAGTGAGTCATCAGAAATGTGCTTGAGAATGAAAGTATCTCAAATGACTGATAAGTGATGTAAGAATCATTTAATTATACTGATAAGTGATGTAAGAATCATTTAATTACGTCTTGAGGTGATATAGTTTAGCTATGCTAGCACGGAAGAGAGATTAGTTTCTCCTAACTCCCTCTGAGGGTCCAGTTAATTCTGGTTGGTATTAAATAGTCATAAAATTTTGAGATTTTCCCCCAATTTTTTCTTTTGAATCCTAGAGTGACTTATCAAAATTTCATTCCATCAGTGTTTTCATCTCACTATAGTTAAAATTATATCTTCCTTTGGCAGTAAAAAAATGTTTTTTTTTTCCACAAGAAAATTTTAGCTCTTGAAAAAGCCAAAAGCATTGGAATTTAATTAGAATATTAAACTTTTAACCTTTTTGAAGAAGTTTTGTTTATACCAAAAGCATTGGAATTCAATCAGAATAGCCCATCCAAAAGTGCACTATGTATCTCATTAACAACAGCTAAAAAATTGGAAATTTG
Organism: Erythrophleum ivorense; assembly: GCA_026724425.1. Taxonomy (NCBI): domain Eukaryota; kingdom Viridiplantae; phylum Streptophyta; class Magnoliopsida; order Fabales; family Fabaceae; genus Erythrophleum; species Erythrophleum ivorense. The sequence continues at coordinate 50,565,280 of JAIUCV010000009.1, forward strand.
AATTCTTTGTTGTTTCAAGCAATAGAATGCTGCAAGTTGAAACCAACTTAATAGGCCATAAAATTGTTATCTCATGTCTGCATGTAATGTATACACAAGACTAGGAGACAGGCTGGGTTCTACTTACAAGAGATTAAGAGATTAATTAAGTTGTTCAGTGTGATAAATAAAATTGGTAATTTAGGTCTTTTCATGTTATAAGGTACATGTTCTACTGCCTATTTGGTAATTTCAACTATATCATTATTGTTAAAATAAATCAAAATTTGGTCAAATGAATTTCTGCATTAATATTATAGCTGCTTTATTTCTAGATGTGGAGGGAGACCTTGATTATGCAGTTCAGCTCAGTAGTTGTCTCTATTCCAGTTACAGATCAAGGTTATTATGCTGAAACCGTTTTCATAAAGGATCAATCTTGCTTTAATGGTCATGGATGGCTAAAATAGGTATATGCTTTATGGTGTCATTCTATGAAATGGGATTTGCCACAAGAACAAATCTTATTCTTCCACAGAGGGTTTCTTTATTGACTGAATTAAAATTTTCCTGCAACCACTAGGTTTTTCTTAGAAATCTATTTCCCATGAAAGAAATGGAGCTTCAGATTCTCTACCCTCATTTCCTATAGTGTGGAAACTAGGTAATATTTTCTGTTTAATTGGAAGTTTTGCAATAGTAGAAGGGATAGTCTAGAGGGGAAGAAAGGAAAAGACAGATTCACAAAGGTTGCCTTTCTATTATTTGTGTTGACATGCCTTACTCCTATAGACATATCCTATTAGCTTAAGAATTGAATAGAACAGCTTGAAATAGGCAAAACACATTGTTATCTGGTTTGCTTGAGCCTATCAGGTTGGAAGAAAAATATGAGATAAACAGATATCTGGGTTAATGCAGGTTAACATGACATTGGTTATCTTGTTCCTTCTATATGATAAAAAGAATATTATAAGAAAAAAAATATATTTATCTAGAACTCTGAAGTATAAGGATCCATTAGTGTATCTTGCTAACAGCTGTTATATCTCTCTTGGAAAGCCCAGAGGATTTAATTTAATTCACAAGACCATTGCTTTACACTAGCTTACACAAAAGACAAAAGTTAGCAACAACATTATTTTCAGTGTGCATACTGCACTTTGCATTCATCAGTCTTGCTTAACTCTCCAAGGGTCAGTAGTCCCGGGAAGAATATCAGCAGGTGGATTAGAATCTAGGATGCATAAACACTAAAGTAGACATGAACATGGACATTGTGGCACAGAAAATCTCAAGAGTCCAGGCATTCTATTGAAGTGTCCCCAGTGTCTAAGACGAGTGGTTGACACATGACAAGACTCTTTGTTTGAAGCGAATGTGCTTCATAGATTTGATTTCATGGCTGCTCTAATTTCAATCTCACCCTGTAGCTTATATTTCTCTTGCATGAAAATATTTATTGATAGTCTGGCGTGGGCAACAATAAGGATAGCCTTATCTTTGATATTTGTTTGGCATGCAGCATGCTGAATATCCTGTTATTTGATTACCTGTTGTAGGTGCCAGTATTGCTTTCATATTATTGGCTCACCTCCATGCGCCTTGACTTGGCATGTATAGTAAGAGCATGGTTTTAACTTGCATATCAGGAATATTATATCACTAAACAGAATTCGTTTGGTTATAAGATAATACATTTTTAATTAAATAATTGATCTGAATTCAAGATCATGCCTGGAACTGCAATAATTGGTGTTGCTAACTTTAAACAGGTCCTAAAGGCATAGCAATAGTCATAAAAAAAAGAGACACAAATATACCTGCGTGCAAACTTACATATAAATGCACCAGAATAACAAATGAAACTTATAAGAAATCAAAGATCACATACCTTTTTGGTTTGTAATTTTGAATGTGATTTTAGATGAAAGATCATTTTATAATCAACATGATGCCAAATAACTGATTTATCTGGGAACTCATATTGCATTTGAAAACTACATCAAACTTCTATTTCATAGATTAGCTACTTAACTGTCTATGAGTAATCTGAATTTCGGCAAATAGAGGAAGATAGAAGTTCATGATTCTAGAAATGAGCTACTTACTATGAAGGGTTCTGCTGCCCTTTCCTTTTTTTTTTTTGGGTGGGTAGATGACAACATGGATGTTGGAACCTAAGACTTCGTGCAAACCACCCACAACCTTCACCACTAGGCCAAATCTAGTAGCTTAAGGAGGGTTCCATCTTAAGCTGGTGTATGAGTAGCTAATTACACTCTTCTGTTTCTACATAGGTTTAATCTCTCATTAGATCTTCTACTTCGAAATAAATTCTGTGTCTTAACTAATTGAAATATGACATTGAATTGGAAGCTTGTTAATATTCAATAGAGCTGAAAGTTGCATTGATGATATGTATGATCAAAAAGCTTAGGATCTAAAATGTGATGGTGAAATATCAGAAAGAAAATGCTGCAGAAAGTAATTGAAAGATGTAGAATTGCAATTATTCCTTGAAATTCACTCACTTTTCCTTTTAACAAAACTAAAACTAGTTGCTTTTGGCCCTTTTTTCTTTTCTTGACAAGCGTTTGATAAAGAAATATTAGAAGTTAAAGGTATGTTGGCTTTGCAACATGTAAATAACTCAATTTGTATCATACATGGCAGTACATCAGATAAATATTCATTTTAAGTGCCAATAAATGAGAAATTTGTTGGAAGATAGAGACTCCATCTTTTTGGTTTCTTGATCTGAGTGATCAGTGGGTTTAATAACTTATAAGATTGACAAGCATGAGAGAAATAAGTCAATCACATGAAATATGCCTTTCCCTCTTGACACTTTTAGGAGAAACAACCAGTCAAGAAACACGATATAAACTATAGTCCCAGAAACCTTGGGTCAGCTACTTTGTCCCCTCCTTTGCACTGATATCTTTTTTTGTTGCTTCCAATATGCTATTCCATGTCTTATTTTACTTCTTATTCCATTTCCTTATCTTTTCTTTATCACTCACCATTATTGCATCTTTACATCCTACATGACTGTATTTTTCTGCTCTAGTTTTGGTGTTCTTATGAGCAATGTTTGAAATAGTGAATTACATTGACTTGTCTACTGGAACTATTGTAAAAAGAATATCAAGACATTAATCAAATGTCTTGGAGGCCACAGACTGAAGGAAAAAGAATTGAGTAATTGTCATTTACTTGTGCCTGCCAATAGAATTAATTTTTTGGAATTTGGATTTGACAAAGGCTCGTGTGAACGAATGGCTTGGACATGCTTTTCTCAGAACTTTGTGTATTATGATGATATAAATACCTGCCTTTTGTGAGTTATATATAAAGTGATACATGGTGAATAATTTATCTTATCATTTACGTAGGTGATTATGTTATGGTAAGCTGATCGAAGTAAGGAATTTGCTCCATCTTAAGTGCTTGCTGGGAAAGAAGTTAGCAGATTCATTTAAACATGATGACACCAAATTTGAACTTGGAACCTGAAAATCATTCAGAAGTCAGAAGCCAAGTAGCTTCCAATATATCCTTGCCAGAAACATCCCACGATCTTACCAAGGACAGCACCACTTCTTCCTGTCTTACAAATCTCACAAAACCTGAACCTGATCCAGGGTCTGTTTCCCTTGACTTGACACTTAACTTCAACTCCAGCGATGGTGAGTTGAAGCGCACAAGTGATGCCAGCAGTGAAGTGGGAGCTGAAGCTCAACCTTCAGGATCAGCAATTCCAAGGGTTTTCTCTTGTAATTACTGTAGGAGGAAGTTCTTCAGCTCGCAGGCATTGGGTGGCCATCAAAATGCTCATAAAAGGGAGAGGACAATTGCGAAACGTGCAATGCGAATGGGGATGTTCACTGAGAGGTATACAAGCCTGGCATCTCTGCCCCTTCATGGTTCTGCTTTTCGATCTCTTGGTATCGAAGCTCATGCTGCGATGCACCAAAGACCTATGCCATCACCGGGGGCTCCCAATCTAAGAGCTGGGGCAAAATTTGAGAAAGACTATTTTGGATCACCGATGTTCATGGAAGATGATGATAATACGGGTCTGTTTTGGCCTGGGAGTTTCCGGCAGGTGGAGGGGGGAGCCAATGTTAATTTGGGACATGAACATGATCAAAATTCAAATACTAATTTTGTAGCAATTGCACCACCAGCACCACTACCACCCCCACAACCACAAACATCCACGTCTCCTGATCTCACTCTGAAGCTCTAAGATTTTTCCAGCTTTTATTTAATTCTCTTAAGACATGAAATTATTGATCATTAGGGCGTGCATTGTACAGTATGTACCTCCAATGGATTTTTTTTTAAAGCTTACTTGAGGTCTTTATTAATTGTTTCTTCTCAACTATATTCTGCTTCATGATTTATCTATTGTTGTAGCTACTGAAGTAAAAAAATTTTATGTCTGCAATGTGTTTGTGATAGCCTTTGTTTGATAGGAATCCTTAGGAACCATGCCCTCTATTTGCTTACATGAATAGTTGTTGTGATAGCCTGTGTTTCATAGTCCCTTGTTTTGCATATTTAAGTAGTTAGTGTTCGAGAGAAGTTACAGAACCAATCAGTGGTAATAGTAGTAGGTATTGCAAAAGTCATTGCATGGCTAGTGTTCCCTCTATTTCTGATCTTTATATTTCCTTACATTTTACCACAAACTTCCTAAGTAGGCCCTAGCTCCATTGCAACAGAAGTGCAACTGAGTGTACTGCTTGTATATGAAAATAGTCAATCAAAACTCTGACTGGCTTAATGGTCAAAGAAATGTTGGTGGTGGTGAGTGAGCAAAGCTTATCGGCTCATTTGATTCACTGTGTGATGAACATAATATATTTATGTAATTTGTGTAATTTTATTATACTCTTATACTTATTATTTTATCTATTAAATTATTATTTTAATTATCAAATCATCTTTTTAAAGTCATTTTTTATTCTACTTATTTATTTTTTATTTTCACTTTTATATATCATCAAACCAAATTGGCTTTAAGAGTAACATTTTTATACAATATCTTACATTTTTTTTTTGAAAATTTCAGAATAATGCAAGAATTTGGAAATTGTGAAACTCCAATGGAGATGGAAAAGTTTAGATTTTAAGGAAATTTAGAGAAATTAAAGCAATTAAGAATTTAAAGGGGGTGAAGTTGATTTGAAAAGAGAAAGATTGGAGAAGGATTAGAGATTAGGTAATAAAACAAGGCAAGTAAATATGATTTACTTAAGATAAATAAATTAAATTAATAAAAATAATAGTAATAGTAAATGGAGATTTTGGAATTGGAATCCTCCCACAACCGCAGGGCCCCAGTTTCTTTCCTTAAACCGTGTGCTAACCGTCCTGTGAGATGGCACAAAATGGAAGGCCGCCTTTCTCTATGTCATTGCCATTCATTTGCATTTTGGAAATAACAGTTAGGGTTTAAATTGTGTATTTACTTTTGGTATAGCTGTTTATGTGATTAGAAATAATATTTTTATTGTATCAAAAAAAAGAAACAATATTTTTACTTGTTCATTTACAAAAAATTTATTATTACTATTATTATTATAGTGCATGAAATTCATTACAATAAAATAATGTGTGAACAACTGTTCCAATTTGTTCCTAAATAATATTTCTTATCAAATTTTGGCTTTAGCTAATCTCCATTTTCAAGTAGCATGCTCCTTTAGATTTGAATTTTTTTAGGTAATAAATGATAAAGTGCCTTTCAAGTGAAAAAAAAAAGAAGGCCAATAAATAAAAAAGAAATAAATTCCATATACTTTTACTTTTTGCATTATTCTTTCTTTACTTAAGAGATATTTTATATCTATTCAATTGAGGGAATCCAAATTTTATTCGATCTTTAGTTTTCTTTTTCTCTTTGGTTTAAATATGAAATTCAATTTTATCCATGCCTCAAGTCATTATCTGCGTCAGAAATTTAATTTTTGGTTTATATATTCATTTCTAGCTTTCTTTTGTAACTAATTTTTGTATAGCATAGTGCAAATTATTTTAAAATTTTTCATATATATTCCTCTAATCTAAATCTCTTTCCTTTGTGTTCATATTTCTCATAGTTAGATTTGACATCCACATTAGACTAATCATTTTTGCTTAAAAATATGAGCATTCATGAACTTCAATTATATATATATATATATATATATATTTATGATCTCCTATTTTTGTTTTTTTAACCTTTTTTTTTAATTTTTCACTTACTGGTTTAAACTCTTCTCATAATGCTATCATAGGAGATATTTGCTTTTAGGAACAAAGTTTTTATTAATTAGTTGAATATATATGATTTTTCATATCAACTTTGTTCTAATTAGGTAAGGGAGATGGCTGACTATGTTCATTCAGAAATTGGCATTTAAGGGCTAAAATAACATAGGCAATCTGTCTATGACTATATGCAAATTAAGAAATGGTGTGTAGTTTGATGAAATAAAATAAAGCCTCTGTTATGATATTCCTGCAAATAAATACTACAAACAAAGAAAGTTTGAATAATACAGTGAAGGTCTTATTATTTAAATAAAAATTTGATACATTCAGGAAAGAATAGCATAATTTAAAGGAAGAAATACAAGAACACTCAGGGAGAGAATAATGCAAAAAGAGGAACCACATAACACCCATCATAACCCTTCTCTATGTGTGTGCATGTGTGTGTGCACCTATCATAACTTCATATTCCTTAAGATCATTAACATTGGGAGCATTTGACACGTCATTGCATAGAGGTTGACTGCCCACGTGTCTTAGCATAACATTTCATCTCTCTTCAAAAATGACCTTGTCCTCAAGGTCAAAGAGAGGATATAATTTAGCAAACTGAGATAATAGCTCCTAGGTGGGATCAATGGGACCATCCCAAGCAACCAAAACCTTATGTCGAAATCCATTAGAATGTAAAGTTCAATGGACCTTCAAAATTTCCCGAAGTTGATAAAAAGGACTAACGTTCAAACTGAGCAAAGGTAATGGAATATATTGTTGTGTAAGATCTCTAATGCATTTCTTCAAGAGAGAAACATAGAATATAGGGTGAATTCGAGCTTTAGGGGTAATGAAAGTTTATATGCAACTAAACCAATCCATGCAATTACTTGAAATGGACCAAAGTAACGCATCCTAAGCTTCTGTGATTTCTGTAATTGCACTGAATGTTGTCTGTAAGGCTAGAGTTTAACAAAAACCTAATCACCTTTATTAAAAATAACTTCAATGCATTGTTTATCAGCAAAATACTTCATATGTTCTTGAGCACATAATAAATTAGCTTTAAGTTTGCCTAGAATACTATCTCAATCTTATAATTATTGGAACAACTTTAGAAGAGAATCATCAGAAACTAAAATTGGAATAATCGATGGAGGATCTCTACCATAAACCATTTTAAATGGTGTCATTCCAATATATGTATGGAAAGAAGAATTATACTAGAATTCTGCCTATGAAAAATACTGCAACTAAAGATGAGGATGTTCATGTACAAAGCATCGTAAATACATTTTGATGCATTTGTTGAGGGCCTCAACTTATCTGTTGCTTTGAGGATGATATGTTGAACTCATGGATAATGTAGTTCCCTACAACTAAAACAGATGCTGCCAAAAAGCACTGGTGAAAGCTCAATCTCTATCCGTAACAATTGAAAAAGGAACATCATGGAGCTTGACAACAATTTGAGCAAAAGCCTTTGCAACTTAGGAACAGGTATAAGAGCCACTTAGTGGAGCTAGATGATCATATTTGGAGAGACAGTCAATAACCACCATGATCACTAAATATCCTCTTACCATTGGAAGATTAGTTATAAAATCCATAGCCACATCTTCCAAAATTTGATTAGGAATAAATAAAAGACTAAGTAAACCTACAGGATGTAATTGTGAAACTTTTGCTTGCTAACATGTTTGGCACTGCTAGACAAAAGCTTGAACATCATCTTTCATGTTCTTCCAAAAGAATTGATTAGAAATTCTTGCAAAAGTTCGAAGGAATCCTGAATGCCCCCCAATTGTAGAAGAATGGAATTCCGATAAAATTTTCAAAATGAGAGAACGAGTTGTTTGAGGAATAACAACTCTTCCCTTCTAATATAACAACCTATTTTGACAGAAATAATGAAGCATGGCTGCAGGATCTTGATGAAATTTATGTACAAGTTCCTGTGACTCAAAAGAACTTTTAAGCTCTAAATAAATATCATAAACAAGTGAAGTATGAGGCATTGATAAAGCAAATAAGTAATAACGAGACAAAGTATCTACAACTTGGTTTTATACACCTGGTTTATACTCAATGGTATAGCGGAAGCCCAACAATTTTGGAAGCCATTCTTGCTGTTCAAGAGTCTGTATGACTTGATCAGAAAGATGTTTAAGGCATTTCTAATATGTTCTAATTATAAAAGAATGGCCGAGGAGATAATGCTAAAATTTTGCTATTGCCTCAATAATTGCATAAAGTTCCTGTACATAGGCTGATTGAGCACTCATTCTAGCTGAAAGTTTCTTTGAAAAATAAGAAATTGGATGCCTATTCTGACTTAAAATTGCACCAATATTGTGCCTAGAAGCATTTGTTTTAATGACAAATGGCTATGAAAAAATTAATAAAGCAAGAATTGGTGCTATAGATAATGCATGCTTTAGCTGTTGAAATGCATATTATGCCTTTAATGACCAGGAAAATTTATCTTTCTAAAGTAGTTGTGTGAGGGATGTGGTAATCGTGTCATACTGACATTCAAAATATCAATAATACTCTATCAACCCAAGGAAACCATGTGACTAAGTAATAATATGTGGAACAGGCCAGTTCATTACTGCTTGAACTTTACAAGCATCCATTTCTACTCTATTTGTTGAAACTATATAGCCAAGATAATTAATACACAACTGACCAAATGAACACTTTGAAAGTTTAGCATATAATTTATTCTATAACAGCTGTTTAAGGACCATAGAAAGATGTTCAAGATGAAACTCTAAGAAGAACTATATATAAGTATGTCATCAAAGAAAATCAAAACAACCCACCGAAGGAACAAATGAAAAATGTCAGCTATGAGAGCTTGAAAAGTTGTAGGAGTATTAGTAAGACCAAAAGGCATCACTAACCACTTATAATAGCCATGATGAGTTTGAAATGCTATCTTCTCTCGATCTTCATGAAGTAAGACTTGATGATACCCAAACCATAAATCTAACTTTGAATACACAGTAGAGCCATGTAACTTATCTAATATTCATCAACAGTTGAAATGGGAAATGAGTCTTTAATGGTAATTACATTGAGTGTGCTTGATAATCAATAAAAAAATGCCAAGTATCATCTTTCTTTTTAACCAACAATGCGAGAGCAGAATAAGAACTTAAGCTTGGTTGAATTAATCCTTCATTCAACATATCAGTCACCATCTTTTCAATTGTAGTTTTCTGACTAAAAGAATATCCATACAATTGTACCTTCATAAGTGCAGTTCCATGCTCTAAAACAATGGAGTGATCACGACTCCAAAATGGTGGTAACCCATGCGGCACTGAAAAGACCATATGAAATTGCCTTAAAATTGTAACTAAATCCTTAAGTAAATTGTCTGGCAAAGAAATAGACTCTAAGGATTCTTGTTGCACCATAGTTGTAGACATAATGAACATTTCTTGAATGGCATCAATAGATTGAAGTCTCTTTAAATAATGAAATTGAGTAGTTGTAGGCAAGGAAGACTTGGATCCTTGTAAAGTAATAAATTAATCATTTTGATAAAACTTAATAACTAAAGCATTGTAATCTGCAACATGAGGTCCAAGAGTGGCCAATCAAGATGCACCAAGAATAACATCTGAACTGGCTACTCATAACACATAAGCTAAAAAAATTAAGGAATGTCCTTATACCACTAAGTGTAATGCTTGAACAATACCTTGGCTCTCAAGATAATTACCATTTCCCACAAGCACCTTGAAAGTTAGAGCAGGTTCAATTGGCAATTGCAGATGTTGAGCAATACGAGGAGTAATAAAATTGTCAGAACTACCCCTATCTAACAACATTTAAACTTCAATACCATCAATGGAACCCTTGAACTTGATTGTAGCAACCCCAGAAAGGCCTTGATAAGCATGCAATGAAAGATGAGGAACCATTGCAAAATTTTTTGTAGTAGTACCTTGCTTTTCATTAGACTCCACTTGGTCTGGACTAAGAGTTGAGCCTTTATTTTCATTAGGGTCTAATAACATCAACATATATTACTTATTGCGAACTTGTGTGATGCAGAAAACTTCTCATCACAATTATAACCAATCCTTTTTCTCATATAATATGTATTTCAGCTAGAGAAATATGTTTAATAAGTGGTGTTGATCTCACAGCAGGCATCGGTAGTAATGGTAGAGCATTTGATTTTCTGGGTGGTGGAAATAATTGTAATGACCTCGAGCCAGAGCCAGAAGACAAATTAAAATTCAAAGACCAAGAAGAAACATTGACCATTTTAGATCGGATTGAATATGGTGTCGCATTATCTTTCTTATCAACTAATCTAGCTAAATCAACAACCTTTAAAAGAGAAGAAGGAGATTGAGCCATAACATCTTATCAAATGTGAGGTTTCAACCTATTCACAAAACAATCTAAGAGAGCTTCATTTGATAACCCAGTTGCTTTGTTTACCAAAATAGTAAATTTTTGATAATAAGAAGCAATCGAATCAGTCTGGGAAAGTTTAAATAACTATGCTTGGGGACAGTCAAACTGCAAAGGATCATATTCAATTGCTTAAGCTAACGTAGCCTATGAAAAAATTTGTCGAGATCACTGTAGCATTTGAAACTAGGGAACAACTGATCCCTCCATATGTATAGTAGCAATAACCAAACATTAAGGATATGGTGTATCATAATAAGAGAAAAACTATTCTGCATGGAAAATCCAATTAAGAAGGTATGAACCATCAAATCTCAAAAAATCTAACTTTACTTGACTCATTTGAATTGTCGAAGAAGAATACAGAGTTGAAGAAGCATTGGTCTTAAAACTAGAATTAATGTTACTCTAAGATGGTTGAAGTTGATCCATGCTTCTCGTTAGAGCATCCATAGACCGTATGAGTGCATCCAAAGTAGTCTCCATTTAATCCACCCAACTTGTTGTATTCTCAAATTTGTCTAGACGTCCAACACTCACTTGATTAGAGTGCTCCATCATGTAAGAAAGTCGCTTCAACTCAGAAGATGATGTATTGAGGCGTGTGTTTTCGGCCATGTAAACTTTCAATGAAAGCACCAAATATGTTATGATATTCCTGCCAATAAATACTACAAGTAGAGAAAGTTTGAATAATACAATTGAGGTCTTATTATTTAAATAAAAGTCTAATACATCCAAAAAAGAAGAGAATGATTCAGAGGAAAAAATACAAGAACACTCAAGGAGAGAATAATGCAGAAAGAGGAACCACATAACACCTATCATAACCCATCTCTTTCTCTTTATGTAATATTATAATTGTCACTCTCGTAACTTCCATAGCAACTTCCTTCTTCATTTACTTTTTTGGAATCCATCTATCATAACCTCATCTTCCTTGAGATCATTAGCATTGGGATCATTTAACACATCATTGCATGGAGGTTGACTACCCATATGTCTTAACATAACAACCTCCCTTATTGTTACGTGGCAATTCTATTAAAATTATATTAAGAGAGAGTTAGGAGTCTGTCAAAAAGGTTAGATGACTTATATTAGCCTATAGATAGGAAATGGTCCAATGTAATAAGAGGAATTTGAATAGATTATGTTGTTTTGGATTTCTATATACCAATTGGTATCCGAGCCATTTTGTTCCCTTCGCATGGAAGAAGATCTATGGATTAGCAAAGTCCAACAACAGACAAAGATGATGGCAATAGAGGTTGCTAGAATACAGAGGCTCATGATGCAAATGAAGGAGGAATTGAAGAAGATGAAAGCAAGCATTTTAAGGATAGAGATTAAAAATGAAAATCAGACGCCAACCACTCTTTAAGATTCTCAGATAGAAAAAGTCTTGGAAAAGGAGAAAGATTCTCTAATCAAGGCAGTTCAAGAAAAGGAGGAATCATCTAAAGTTAAGTTTGATATTGAAGGAAAGTCTTAGGAGATCATTAATCACGTTGATGATAAAGACACGAACAAGGAAGTAAAGGAGTAGGATGATAAAGTGAGGCAGGAACATCCTAACTAAATTCATGAGACACTGATAAACATAAAAATTAAAGCTAAGGATGAGGTGAATCATGCCAAAGTAGAGAAGATTGAATTTGACAAAGGCAAACAAGAAGATGAATTGATCAATGATGAAGAAGATGAAGGAGCCACTAATGAAGAAGCAAAGAAGGATAAAGACGAGATAGATTAAGAACATCCTGGCCAAATCAAGGATGTCATAATCAAAAAAGAGTATGACTTACCAAAGTATCAACAAATCATGTTCATAAATGGCCTTGTTTTGACATAGAGAAACTATAATTCTTTAATGACCACCTTTACTACAAATGATGTGATAAAATTTCCTACTCGAGTCAGTAATGCATTCATCTAAAGGGATACAACAATAAAGGAATGGGTGGATGATGACAAGGCAAAATAGATGAGGAATACCATGACCACCACGACCATTCACGAGCTCGCAGATGACAAAATGACAGTGAAGCTCCATAGCCTTTAAATTTTTGCTACAATAGAGGATAAGTTTGAATCAGAAGCACCAGAGTTTCCTAGTATTGCTAGTGTCATCATTTGCTCTAATAAAGGCATTTCCAATGCTCACATCTCCATCTCCTTTGTTAGCTCAAAATCTGTGATATTAAACTTACTTCATGCACCATTTCTCCTTTTTTTTACATAACAAATGTGAGATTATGAAACTATGAGGTGTTTAGGGATGTAAGAAAAAGGTAGTAATGACAGCGAATCTGATGATACTAGTGGAACTGTTTGTGAGGGATTTTCTCGTCATAAAAAAGGTGTTAGGAATAGAGACTAAGCTAAATCCGATGATGAAGAAGGTTACGGGTTTCATGAATAAGCCTACTGTGCTGGTAAGGAAGCTAAAAAAGCTCATGATCCTAAAAGAGTTTAATGATGAGTCACCTGACATTAGGATTAAAGATTGCGAATTAGAACACAACTACTTAGTGTAGTGCCTATACCCACCCAATGCTATCCTCACCTACTTATGGCTTCCATTCAGCTTTATCTTCTCCCTCATCCATGTTTACTTTAACCTCCCTCTCCCAGAATGCATCATCTGTTACACCTACGAACTGTTCAGCATAAAGCTCGTCTTCCTCCTCTTTATTAGCATTTTGAATGGAAGGTTTCCCCAATTGGCTAGGGTAGCTTTATTTATATCAGTAGGTTGGTTTCATTCAAAAACAATTATGGGCTTTGTGTAATATGAAAATAGGCCTTGTGGTGTTTAGGCAGCCATACAACCATATAGGATTAGGTATATTACTTTTCGTGGTATAGAAGCTATTTGAGGAAGGCCAACTCCAAAGACCTATTAAGAAAGAGAGAAGGTGTAACACCATAAATTCTAACTCATTTCATAACATTCATAAGCTTCACATCATCATTTCCATGAGAGCACATGAAAAAGGGACAAAAAATAATAGGTTTATTTGCATTACGTCATACTTAAAAATTGCAATCGGTGTCACGTGGACTGTATGGGCTCATGCTATGCATCCTCATGTTTAAATATATCATTACAACTCATTTGCATCACAAAATCATGCTTATAACTCATGAAAACCGAGATGAAGCATGAAATGGGCTTGTTTAATTTCGGCCAGATTTGATCCATTTTTTTACCAAACTTTAAAAAATCATAACTAAATCTTGAAAAATCTAAATCATGAAATTGATCATTTTAGAAATATTAGGATGTCTACTTTATAATAAAAATATACCCAGATCATAAAATCTATCACAGATGGCGTTTGACATCCTAAATGATCCAAAGGTCCGACTAAATTCTGGAACTGTTACAAAATTCTGCAGAGAATTTTAAAAATATCCAATTAATTCCAAAAAAATTCAAACCATACAAATGATACCAATCTGGAAAACTGTGAATGTTAACTAGAGAGAAAAAATATCTCTAGATCAGTTCATCAAGCCCAAACCTCAGAATTTGATGTAACAGTACCTCTGGTCGAGCAAGATTACTGATACTGGATAGAAACTTCAAAAATTCATATCTCCCTCTCTAGGCCTTCAAATGAGGTGCTTCCAGCTGATATGAGTCACTGTGAATATTTAGTTTATGTGTATAAAATTTCGTGGCAATTGGATATCATTTGAACTTTGTGTGATAGAAAATAATTTCGGACCAAATGAATAGTGCAGCAACTAGAAACTATAAAAATTGTCAATTTTAAAAAAATATCAAATATTTTGTAGACTTCTGAAAATTATGATCTTTAGCTTCTCAAAAAGTGCTTAATGAGACCTAATTGCATGCCAAATTTCAGATCAAGACTAACTCATTTGGCTAAAAAGTGATATAGGATTCTATTATAATCAAATTTAGCTCCTTATAGGGTACCAAATTTGCCAAATGGCTTTCCCTTGATTGTGGCACCTTTTGGGCAAGTCTAAAAGTACATTTAAAACTTGTGTGAGTTGTCCAAATGGTCCCAAACCTCATGCATCTCATTTTGGCCTTTCAACCTACACTTATGCACATTTCTATCAAACTTCCAATTTGCATAACTTGGCATTACTTACCCAAATTCATTTCTAAAGTTCATACATCATATCCATACATGTATACATAACATAATATCATATTTATATGTGTCTCAAGGGTCATGTGCCATTTACAATAATCATATACATCATTGAACATCATTATGGTTCAAAAATGATAAAAACTAGACATATGAATGTCAATCTCTCTTCTTCAATGTTGTTGGCTCCTATTGCCATAATTACTTGGTTCACCTAGCATGTTAGAACATTGGAGAGAAGGGGATGAGATTCAAAGAATCCCAATAGCTCATCTCCCATTCAATCATACATAATATATGCAAAGTAAGCTTTACAAATACATGCATAGAGAAAATGGAAATCATAGACACTTTTAATACAAGTTTGGCATGTGAATCACTCATACAAGACATTCAAGAGTTCACCAAGTGCTTGGATTGGCTTCACACTTCTCCTCATGGATTTTGGACTTGCCTTACCTATTCTTTGAACATTTTGGACTCAACCATACTCTTGGGAGCCCACTTTGCTTTTGAAAGACTCTTTACTTTATCTCAACTAAGTTCAAGGGTTGTTGGCTCATCCTCATCATAGTGAAGAGTTCTTGGCCTCTCCACACTCAAGCAAACTCAAGAAATATCATACATTCACTTGAAAACATAACATGACATCATGAAATTATGGCAAACAAGATCATGCTAGCATACTTTTTATGGCTTGAAAATACACATACACACATTTTAAAACAAGTAAACACAAATCCATGCATGAGAGAAGGTGGAGAGAGCTACCTTACTTGCATTCACACACTTTTTCCTTAAGCCTTGACTCCTCTCCCTTGATCTCACACACCTAAGAAGGTAGAGACCATTTCTCTTAGCCTAGACACATCAAAAGAAACATGAATTACTTATGGGAATAAGCCTTAGCATTATACACACTTTACATGATACTACTTTGGTTTATGGCTCTATTATGCTTCCATAAGGTACTCAATGAAGAAACTTTAAGAATTCATGATCTTGGCTCCCTTCTCTCCTTTAATCTATGATTCTTGACTCCATTTAGACTCCTTGGAGTCATCACACAATTATTTTAAAGAGCCTAACTAGGAGTTGCTTCATTATGTTACATTATGGAGCCTACACTTCCATCTCACTATCTATGGCTTCTAAAAATTTTTTAAGGCTTCCTCTCATCCTCTTCCATCTTACATGACTCAAAAATAAGCTTGAAACAAATTAAAACTTTCCATTGGTATTCTTTCTAGCCTAGGCCGACATTATGGAAGCATTTAGGGTTCAAGAGGTTTCTAATTTTTCTTTGATGGAAGAGTCACTTGAGAGGCTTCCTAGAGGTTTTAGAAGCTCAATTAAACACTTACATAGTCTAAGAAATTCATGAATCGAAACAGATTTTATAAACTCTTTAAGAACCCTATACTTTGCTAACTTGAAATTTAATGGCTTTTACTTAGTTTCCTTTGCATATTCTAAATTCTCACACCCTAATTCATGTGATTCATTCTTGGTTTGGCCAGAAATTTAATCCCTCATAGCTGGTCTTACATGGGAGGAATTGAAGATAAAAGGAGCAAGGAGACCTAAGCTTAAGAAGTAGCAAAATACCTTGGATTCTTAGTTTTCTTGGTTTGTTCTTCACTTGGCTAGCCTCCCCTTGCCAAATCCAAAAATTTCACCTTTATTCTGCCTTCAAAATAGCACCAAATTAAATGCCAAAACTATGAGAAGGAAGAGGAAGAAGAGGGGAAGAAGTTTAACAAGGCAATGAGTAGGAAAAAGTGGTTAAAACTTACACTTTTCAAAGCTTCTTCTTCCTTCCTTGGCCTCCCTTCTTGTGCGCCACTCTCAGCCCTTCTTAATTCTGTTTTAATGTGTGAGAGAGAGTGGGTGAGGAGATCTGAGCAGAGGAGGGACGTTTTTATAAGCTAGGGATTCATTTAAGCAACTTTCAAAATTTGTAATTTAGTCCCTCTTCGTAGTTTTATTCGTTTGGGCTCATTTCTACTCCTTTTTGAAATCTATCTTTTCCATCATATTCCTAAGGCTCTTAATCATAAAAATTGCTTTTGGAATCACTCAAAAAGGATCTAAAATTATTTTGAACCGTTCGGTCAAAGTTTCAGTAAATCGACAGCTGAAATCGCTCATTGGATAGGTTTCAATTGTTCTAGGGGTTCTCATGGTATTCAGGGCCTCTGAAAACCCCGAAAAGCTAAAAATTTTCATTTAAAAAATCCTCCTATGAGTTTTCTAAATTTTTCAAAAATTAAAAAAATGCCCTTACTTTCTTCGGCAAATTTTTTAAGCTTTTCTGGCTCTAGTTTTTGGGCATCTTAAACTTTAAATCCTCATTTTTTTAATATTTAAAATTTTATCATAATTTTAGTTAGCCCCAATTCCTTTTATTTCGAGAACTTCTTTTTATATTTGGCCCATTTCTGACGTTTATAGAGAAACCGAATATCGTGTTTCTCACGTTTACAGAGGGACCGGATGTTACAAAAGGCCCAAGAGTTGGCAAGATTGAGAACTTCTAAAACATTGATACCAATCAAGTTTTTGATGAATTTTTACTTTTGTCAAGATCCTTAAGGACAAGGATCATTTTTAGGGGGGGAAAGTATGTTACATTGCAATTCTATTAGAATTCTGTTAAAAGAGAGTTAGGAGTCTATTAAAAAGGTTAAATGACTTGGATTAGCCTATAAATAGCAAATGGTCTAATGTAATAAGAGGAATTTAAATAGATTGTATAAGGAAGAGATGATTATCACTGCCAAAATAGTAATCCTTCAGAAAGACCAACTGGCAAAGTGCCTCTCATTAATTAACCTTTTTCCTCTTAATTGTAGCACTTAGAATTCTTGACAAATGTGCCTCTCAAGCCATGGTCTTTATATGATGCCATATAGTATATCTTACATATATAGCTAAGTGTCTCTGATAGCTTTAGTTGAGGAATAGAGTTTGTCCACATTCTTATAAGGGATGTCAATTTAGTATTTTTATCGTGTCTTAAATTTATATATGGAAGAGTTAAGAGTCCTTGCAAAATATTATACATAATATTTCATGATATATATATATATATATATATTCTTTTGATCCTTGAAGTGCTTTCATGATATATACATAATAGAAAATTTCTTTATTAGCATCGCTTTAATATGATGTTAAATGATGTTAAGTAATATCGTTTACTTCTTAAAGGCTACTATAATAAGATATTTTTTAAAAGAGCAAAAGCTAATTTATACTATAATGAATTTTGGTAGACAATGTTTGTTCTAAAAAAGTGTTGAAAACTTCCAGTTAGTGGGACGTCATGCAATGCATTTAGTGTAATTCATAATGATCAATGAGATTGTAGGAGAGACTAACAAATCAGAGAATTAAAGTGCTTTGCCAAGGAAACAAAAATGTAAGAAAATTTAGGAGAATGAAGAAATTGACTTGTTATTTGATCAAATAGGAAGTGGCTATTTATAAGCTTATATAGGAAAAAGAAAGCTAAAAATCAATACAAAATCAGCCTACATATGGTAACTAAAAAATAAAAGAAAAATACTACAAACTAACTAAAAAAAATGTAAAAAAAAAGCTTAGCTGTAAATTTGAATTAATCTTCAAACATTCCTTCTGTGATTCAAAATTACATAACCCAAATTATGATCCAAATTAAACATGCTTCTCATAGGAAAGGGCTTCGGGTAGAATGTCAACCACCTACTCATTTGTATTGCAAAATTTGACAGTGATTTTAGCACTTGTAATCAAATCTCAAATGAAATGATAACACAAGTGTATGCTACGATTAGTAAGTGGCACTATAGATTGAAATGTAAAGGTTTTTTAAAATTTTGAAATATATCCATTATATCCTTATAATTATTATTCATCAATACTTATTCATTTTTATTATTTTTTTAAATAAGGACACAAGTGTCATTTCCTATCCCATTGTAACACCTTAATTAAAGGGAGGTGACTGATATAGAGAGCAAGATAAAGCTCAAGTCCATAAGCCTTACAGATGCTACCATTGTTGAAAAGGTCCTTTTAATGGCATAACACATAACATTACATCATACAATTATCACATTGTCTCATTACATCATTATAAGTATCATTAGCTTTCTGTAAAAATTTCGGTAGAGTTTTTTCTAAAATTTGAAATTTTAAAATTTTTACAAATAGCTAGAACCCAGCAACATCAACAAGGGAGAGCTCCACTCTCAACCACCAACAATTAAAATATCAAAAAAATAAAAAAAAAATTCAAGGGAAGGGGAGGATCTTGCCTATGTCAAGTGGAGTTATATCTAGAATAATTTATAATCATCAAATTAAAATCGTTTATAATAAGACAATTTCACCCTCGTGGTTCAAAGACGAGGCTTACTACTACACGTCTCTGAATTTAGGATGATGGAGGTTGGTTGGATCTAACACCACTATCTAAAACATTAAAGTTAAAGGAATGAGTTGAAATTTCAATGAGTAGTTAACATGTTATAATAATTGAAAATAGTTAGTGATGACCAAGATAAGACTAAACATTATAATTACTCCCATATGACATAAATCTTTAATTAATTATTTTGACATGGAAATTGATAAGTGCATATTTTATAATTAAATAAGTGTAGATTTTGGGATATATTAGATTAAATTTATAAATATACCTATTTAATCTATTTTATATATTTTCTTTCTAAATTTAATTCTTAAACAAAAATGGAATTTGGAGAGAAAATTTACTTATATTCTTTTTTTTTGTGTTAGGAAAAATAATAAATGAAGAAAAAAGAAAGAAAGAAAGAAAGGAATAGTATTTTGTTCATAAGGACAAAGTTAGAGTTTTTAAGAGAATAGTAGAGAATGGAAAAATAATAAAAAAATTTATTATTAATTATTTATAAATTATGGGTTAAAGATAAATATAAAAAATAATATTTCATTAGAATTAGTATTAAAAATAATATTTAAATCATTTTATTTTGTTAGGATTAGGTTTTAATAATTATCTTTTTGTTAGGATTAAAATTTAATATTATCTTTTATTATTAGAAATTATCTTTTATTAGAATTAAGATTTGTTATCAGTAGTTATCTTATAGACTATATATATAAAATCCATAGGAATTAGATTTATGGACCTTACTATTGATTGAATAATATTAGGATTAGGCTTTAATAATTATCTTTTTGTTAAGATTAAAATTTAATATTATCTTTTATTATTAGAAATTATCTTTTATTAGAATTAAGATTTGTTATCAGTAGTTATCTTATAAACTATATATATAATCCATAGGAATTAGGTTTATGGACCTTACTATTGATTAAATAATAAAAAGTATTTTTATATTCTAAAAACAAAGAGAGAGGCATCTAATCACTATTTTGAGTACCTCAAGAATTCTCTTCGAGATATTTAGAGCTTGTGGAAGCATCTTAAACTTGAGTGCAAGAATTTTTGAAAATATTGAGGCTAAATTAATTTCTCTTCTCTATTTTTTTCTTGTGATTGATTTTTCAGGATTAGAGATTTTAGAATGATGTTATTTGTAAATTCTTCAATTAATTGTTTCTAAATTCCTAGCTGGGGATAAGGATGTAGTTCAATTCAAAACTAGTTTATACTATTTCTTTTGACTTTTTATAGATTTTTATTTATGAATATATTTTCAAATTTCAATTATATCTATTTCTCTCATATTTAATACTGACTTTATAATTGGTCGCCATTAAATCAAATATATGGGTGATCTTTATACACTAGGAAGTGAAGAGAAAACTTAGATTTAGAGAAATAGATATAAATATTTAGGCCAAGGATGAGTTTAAAGATTTATGGTGACTTAAAACTGTTGTTTCATGATTTAATTGATTGTTTGGATATCGTGAAAAATAATTTAACTTTAATTAAATACAAATTAGTAATTCGGGAGAATATTAAAATACTTTAGAAATAGTTATCACTATAATTGCTTAAGAGTCAATCCAACGAGTAGAAACTAATAACCTATAGGATAAATCTTGAATTCCAACACTTTTAGTGATTGTGTTCTTCTCATAATTAATTCTCGCTTGCTTTTATTTTTATAATTTCTACATACTCTCATCAATCAATTTATTTTATATCAACTATTAATTATTTGGATTAGTAAAAACGTAACCTCTTTGTGGGTTCAACCCCATAGTACTTTGAAAATTTTTTACTACATCGATTCTGTACATTTGCTTTAGTGATCAAGTTTTTGGCACCGTTGCCGGAGAGGTTACGGATTAACTAATTCTTTAATTTTTTTTCCGTTTAATGCAATTATGGAGTTCTTGTGACTTAAATTTGACTCCTATTAATTTAGAAATTGAATGATTTTGCAGAAAAAATAGAACTCAAAGAAGAAGATAGATGGTTAACAATGAAAATAATCGAAATGACGATACTGTTATTGTTGTTGCAGAGCTACATATTATGTTCTAGGATATTCAATGCCCCTTCATCACTTCCAATCCATCATGCATTCAACTAAGCCTTATTGCGCTTAATTATGAATTCAAAAATATTCATTTAAACGCGCTACCTACTTTCAATGGGCATCAAACTGAAGATGCTTTGGATTTTATACAGAAGTTTTAAGCAATAATTGACACATTGCCGTTGAATGACCTATCAGATGATGATTTAAACCTATGTTGCTTCCTATACTATCTAAAGGGAAAAGCTTGTCAATGGCTTCTATGCTTGCTAGAAGCTTCTATAAGATCTTGGACTAAGATATATGAGCAATTTATATTAAAATATTACTTTTCTCAGAAGACTTTGGAATTAAGGGACAAGATCCACTTATTCACCTAACAAAATGGTGAATTGTTTCATGAAGCATAGGAGCGTTATAATCTCCTCATAAGCCAATGTCCCCATGATGGGCTCAATTTTAAATACCAATTAAAAGTTGATAATGCAGCCTATGGTGATCCAAGTAACATGGTTGTTGAAGAAAGGGAGGAGATTTATAAAATGTTATCAACTAATTTAACGCAAAAGGCGATTTGAGGAAGGAGGGCAATGGCTAACGAAGTTACTACATCTGATGTTTTTCATGAACTATGGGATTTAACAAGAAGTTTAAATTTATTATTAAAAATTTTCAATTTTGTTAATTATCTTTCTTCTTTTGCTACTAATAATTCTCTTCATGTAAGTTATGATGGTGACTATGTGGATAAGGCTAATTATATAGGAGTTGGAGCTGATAAAGTTAATCCCAAGAATGACCTATGCTCCAGCACATATAACCCGAGGTGGAAGAATCATCCAAATTTCTCTTGAAAAAATTTTACCCTTCAGAGGCAATAAGTACCACTACACTTCCAACAACAAAGAAACACAATTGAGGATCGTACAGCAAAGTTAGAGGAGGTTTTTGCTCAAATGGTGACTCACTAAGTAAACAATATGAAGAGAATGAATCAAGAGATTGACCAACTCAAACAAGCAGTTACTTCAACTCAAGCTTTTATAAAGAATATGGAATCATAGATGGGCAATTCTATGAAAAATATGGAAACTTAAATAAGCAATTTGGCTAACTTATTCACTGTAAAGAGTCAAAATAAGTTCCAGAGCAATACTAAAGTTAACCCATGGGAAGGAGTCATGACAGTCACCTTACGAAATGGCACAGAACTCCAAGTTAATAATGAAGCTAAAAAGATATTTAAAAAAGTAAGTGAGCAGAAAAAGGATGAAGATTAAGAGATAATTGAGGTACCTAAAGCTAATATTGTGACTCAGAGTGCCTCTTCTCCTTTTGAAGTCAAACCTTATGTACCTCCTATTCCATATCTCAAACGTCTTTAAAAGAAAGATCTAGATTTAGGCTTTCAAAGATTTCTTAAGATGTTCAAGAAAATTCAAATCAATATTCCCTTTATAAAGATGTTAGCAAAAATGTCTACTTATGCCAAATACATCAAGGAGTTAATTTCAAATAAGAAAGGTTAGAAGAATATGCCATGGTAACACTTACAGAGGAGTATAGTGCAATTATATAGAAAAAGCTACCACTTAAATTGAAAGATCCAGGGAGTTTCACTATTCCTTGTGATATTGGTTCTAATATTATTGAAATTTGTTTATATGATTTAGGTGCCAATGTTTACTTAGGGATGACAAATATCAAGCTAATCAATGTGATTCTCCAAATCATAGATAGATCACTCAAATATCCATGAGGTGTAGTTGAGGATGTCATAGTTAAAGTTGATAAACTTCATATTCCTACAGATTTTATTATTTTAGACATTGAGGATAATTGGAATACCTCTCTAATTTTAGGAAGACCATTTTTATTAACTAGTTGAGCTTTAATTGATGTACCTACGAGAAAATTAATTTTTAGAGTTGGTAATGAAAGGGAGGTGTTTCCAATATCTAAGGCTGCTAAATTTCCCTATTTTGATGAAACTATTTTTAGGATTGATATTATTGATACACTTGCCCAAGAATATTTTAATAGATACTCATAGAGTAACCCCCTTAAGGCTTGTATGGCATTGAGCTTGAGTAAAAAAGAAGAGGGTGAGAATGATTTTATAAAAACAATAATGAGTTTAGAAGCTTTTGAAATTGAAAATAAACATTATAGAAAGTAATATGAGGATTTAGGATTAAGCAAATTATTGCCCATACCTTCCCCAAACTCACCACCTTCTATTGAATTAAAACCTATTCCTTCCCATTTTAAATATGCATTTTTGGGTGATTCTAACACTTTTCTTGTTATAATTTATTCTACTTCAACTTTTGAATAGGAAGATAAGTTGCTAAGGGTCCTAAAGGGGTTTAGGCCAACCATTGGATAATCTATTATTGGCATAAAGGACATTAGTCCCTTTATTTGTATGCATACGATCCTTATGGAGGAAAATTATACGCTCAAAGTGTAACCACAAATAAGACTCAACCCCATATGAAGGAAGTAGTTAGAGCATAAGTCTTAAAATTGATCAATTTAGGAATTATTTATCCTATTTATGATAGTCCTTGGGTAAGTTTTGTGCAAGTAGTTCCAAAGAAGGGAGGTACAACTGTGGTAAAAAAATGATAAGAATGAGCTTATCCCCACATGAGTGGTCATTGAGTTGCGTGTATGTATAGATTATAGAAAATTAAATGAAGCAGCACGCAAAAACTACTTCCCTATTCTATTTGTGGATAGTATGTTGAAAAGGATAGCAGTGCACGCTTATTATTATTTTCTAGATGGTTACTTTGGGTATTTTCAAATACCAATAGCACTAGAAGATTAAGAGAAAATAACTTTTACTTGCCTTTATGGCACATTTGCTTACCGTAGGATGCTCTTTAGGCTCTCTAATGCTCCTACTACTTTCTAAAGATGTATGATAGCTATATTCTTTGATATGGTAGAAGATATAATTAAAATTTTTATGAATGATTTCTCAATATTTGGTGATACTTTTGATTTATATTTGACTAATCTTTTTAAAGTTTTACAAAGATGTCAAAAGACTAACTTTATGCTTAATTAGGAAAAATGTCACTTTATGGTGACTAAAGGTATAGTCTTAGACTATAAAGTTTTTGAAAAAGGAATTAAGGTGGATAAGGCAAAGGTTGAAAATATTGAAAATATGCCTTTACCCACCTCAGTGAGAGGTATAAGGAGTTTCATGGGTCATGCAGGCTTCTATAAGAGGTTCATTAAAGATTTTGTTAAAATTGCTAAACATCTTACTAACCTGATAGTATAGGATACTCCTTATTTTTAATAAAGTTTGCTTGAATGCATTTAATAAATTAAAATCTACTTTAATTTCTTCCCCCATAGTTGTTCCCTCTGATTGGAGTCCCTTCTTTGAAGTCATATATGATGTTAATGATTTTATTATAGGGACTGTTTTAAGACAATGAAAGAATAAGAGTTTACATGTCATATATTATACTAGTAGGGTCTTAGATGGAGCACAACTTAATCATACTCCCACTGAAAAAGAATTTCTAGCTGTGATTTTTGCATTTAAAAAATTTAGATGCTATCTTTCTTATTCTAAAGTGATTGTTTATATTGATCACCAAGCTTTAAAATATTTAATGAATAAAAAAGATACTAAAGCTAGGTTGATTAGATGGGTGCTTCTTTTATAAGAATTTGATATTGAAATTAGAGATAAAAATAGTGTAAAAAATCAAGTTGCCAATTATCTCTCTCGATTATAGCATTTGTCCCAAAATAATATTCTTGTAAATGAAGAGTTCCCAGATGAAAATCATGGGAAACAAAATAAGATTAACTCCTATCGGTGGTGACTACACTTGGTTGGTAGCTTTTTATCCTATAACAAATGGCTATATCTAATGGGTAGCTTCTTCTTCACCTACCATTTACACATTGTATCATATAATCCTAAGGGTAGTTTCACCTCATTGGTAACTCCTTACCTTATAACGGGTGGTTTCACCTAACGAATAGCTCCTTCTCCACCCAAACTTACTTTCACTTATCTAAGGGCATTTAGGTCATAATCTTAGTTTGTATTTGTGAAATCCATTATGAATCCACATTAAGTAATGAAAGTCAGGTGGAAACATCAACAAATTAGTTACATATTATATGCTCATAACGATTAAGCTATCACACATTTATTAAAGTACTAAATAAGGAATTTATTAATAATTAAAACCAAATAATTAAGTAAAAAGATAGGTGAGTAATTAATTAGTACTTGAATGATTAAGAAAATAAGTAAATAAATAAATAACTAATTACATAATAAATAAATTAATTAATAAAATTAATAAAAATTCAATTTTAATCCACTAGAATAAGGATATCAAGAGATTTAACTTATAAATGAAAGAAAAATAAAATCGATTTCTAACGAATAGGATTACAATTAGTTTAATTTAGGGAATACGTGACTCGTATAGAACTCACATTATTATGGTTGTAATTTTTATTGCATAATATTTAACTTTAATCGACAAATACAATAATTCTCTATATTTATTCAAATTTCTCATATTGTTGTCAGCCCATACAATATATAAGTCTCAATATAATGCCTTGACAATATAAACAAAAATAATTATCATAATTAAATTAACACATGGAGTTACTCCTTACTTTAACTCATTTCATCATAATATTCAACCAACATACCTTGATTGTGTAAAAAAAAACCTATTTCACTGGGGTTTACACAAATTAATCAAATTGGGATTCAAACCATTGTCATAATATACTTACAATCATAAAGAAATATCGTATAACATATTGTAACTATTATCTATTCACTGACGATGCTGAACGTTAAGATAACACTTATCTTTCTTTGCAGGCTTAACTTCTTCTCCTATCAGTGCTCACAAGGCTTCTTAGCAACACCATAATTTACCAAATTATTATATAGGCTCACACAAATAATTTTTAACATTCACCTAGCTCAATAACAGCTAATTAACTAATTAATTAAGAGTTCTACTTCTAAGCCTTTTTCCTTATCCTTATGATAAACTCATGGCCTAGGATTTTCTCATTTAACTACTAATCTATAATTTGAACTTAAAATTTACCTTAAGGGATCAATAATTAAAGATTAGTGCATAGATAACACAATTGGAAGCTTCCTTTCAAAAAACCCTAAATTTTATAGCTATACACAGCCTACATGAAGAGGAGGAGAAAAAGCAATATTCCAAGCCTCATTTAAGATAAGATGAACCAAAATTGGGAGAAGGAAGGCAAGAGTCTAGAAATTAACCAATAAAAATGAAGAAAGATCGAGGTAAAATAGTGGAGAGGCTTACTACAACTAACGACATGACACAACCACTTCCACGGACCACTAGCAATTGAAAGAATGAGGAAGAGGCTTGGGGAGGGTTAAACACGATGGCGAAATGACAGTGAAAATAAAGGGAGAAGCATGGATGAAGCTAATGGGAAAAGAATGAATGCAGCACATATTAAGAACATGAAGAATGGAAAACAAGAAGAATGAAGAATAATAAAAAAAGATTTTGTTTTATTTTATTTTGGTTTTTTTAATATGTGTGTGTGTGTGCAATGTTGGGTTATTACACCTATCTACTCAT
Organism: Erythrophleum ivorense; assembly: GCA_026724425.1. Classification (NCBI taxonomy): domain Eukaryota; kingdom Viridiplantae; phylum Streptophyta; class Magnoliopsida; order Fabales; family Fabaceae; genus Erythrophleum; species Erythrophleum ivorense. The sequence continues at coordinate 50,592,229 of JAIUCV010000009.1, forward strand.
TTTTCCTTTTTACATTCCATTCTAGTTCTTTCTTGCGTACCAAACGTGACCTATATGTTTTATTATTCCATGGAATGCTAGGTTCTTGGCTATTGCAATTGTAGCATTATTGTCACAAAAAATTTTGACTTCACTCTTTTTTTTTAGCCCAAATCTACAAATAGTTGTTGCAGCTAAACTGCTTAATATGTTGAAGAAATGGTTGTTGTATATTCTACCTTTGATAAAGAAAGAGCAATAATTGCATGCTTCTTTGAACTCCATAAGACAACGCCATCTAAGGTATAAGTGCGAGTGAAAAAACCTTGCATTTGATAGAATTAGATTAGGGAAGGGGTATATAAATGGAAATAGCTTATAGACCTAATACCTTGAAGTTTTGGATTGACACCTATTGGTTGTGGAAATTAAGATATGTACACAATGTAGTCTTAGGCGTGGCTAAAAAGCTCTAGTTTAAAGTGAGTTTAAGCCACACTTGTAGATTATGGAGATCATGGATGCACACACTAAAGGTGAAAGAAAGCTCTTCTAAGGGAGAGTACTGGCAAACTCAAGGTAAATAGTAGGTTGTAAAAATGGGAGCATATATATGTGATGGACTCACACTGGTGTTACAATATGTGATCTAGCTTATGGATGATAGAGATATGGCATGGCTTTAGTTTAAGATGGGTATGACCCATAACCCCTGGTTGTAGAGGTTACCATGTGCATGCTTAGGTGATGAGATAGAATTAGACTAGAAAAGGAATATATAAGTGAGAAAGGCCCACAAACTTAATGTTTTAAGGTTCTAGGTTAAGATGTGGTGCCAAGCTCATTTATATCTCTTTAAAATCCAATGATGAAGTCCAGTTGAATATTTCCTTAATAACTTGATCTCCCTTGAATCGGCTTGCAAATTTAACACCTGATACCTTAGAAAAAACACATTTCCTAAAGTACTTTTTTGTCATATAAACAATCTTCCTAATCACTAGCTATGTACTTAAGCAAGTTGCATTCTGATTTTTGTAAATACCAAATCCCATACTCTATAGTTCTAGCAATGTAGCGTAGGATCTTGTTTATTTTCCAAAGTAATACTTTGTAAAAGAGTGTATAAACTTAGAAGTAACACCAACAAGAAATGCTATATTTGGTTTAATGTGAGTTAAATAAATTAATCCTCCTATTAGACTTCTATAGTAACTGGAATTTCCTTTTTAGTTTCATCTTCAACTTGTAACTTTTCATTCATATTTATATGTGTGTATGTTACTTTACAATCAATTATACCAAAATTTATAAGAAGGTCAGTAGTAAACTTTCTTTATGAAATGAAATTTTCACTTTTATGTTAATGCACTTATAACTCAAGAAAATATTGTAATAAACCTAAATCAATCATTTCAAATCTCCTCATCATACAATCTTTAAATTCATCTATGAGAGATTGGCATGACCCCATATATTTTATATCATCAACATAAAGGCACACTATAATAGGCTCACTTATACCTTTCTTATTTAAATAGAGAGTTGGCTCATTTTTGCTTCTCTTAAAGCCATTTTAATGAAAATAAAAGTTGATTTTGCTATACCACACTTGAAGGGCCTACTTTAGTACATAGAGGGTTTTTCTTCAACTTGTACACATTCTCTTCCTTGGCACTAATTATAAAATGTTTAGGCTATGTGATATAAGCTTCTTCCTTTAACTAATCAATTAAATTAAGTAGATAAAGGTAAGAAAATTCCCACAGCTTTAAATTAAGTAACAAGAATATTTAAATTAAGCAATAAGAAAAAAAATGTATGTTCAAAGTCTATACCTTGTTGATGTGAATATCCCTTTGCCATAAGTCTCACCTTGTGTTTTTAAATGCTTCCATTAGCATGATACTCTTAAATACCCATTTAAGATCAATTGTGTGTTTCCCATATGGCAAGTTTATTAACTCCCATGAATTGTTTCAAGTTCTCACCCTTTCTTTTTTGTTACTTCTTCAAAGTTGGTTGGCTTGGCTATAAACAAGGCATATGTGGAGTTGCAAATTTCTTTAAGGGACTTAAATTTTGTTTGTGGACTTTCGTTAAAAGATTTACTAGAAGATGGCAATCCTCTTCTACTTGAAGATGAAATAAAGAACTACAAGTGCTTGGTGTCAATGGAGTAGAAGTTGTAGGAGTTACACCTATTGTTACGATTGGAAAATCTTCACTTTGCAATGGTATTATAGCTACTAGAGTTTTTGCATCTTTTGCCCTAATTCTGACTTAAATTTTCATTAAACATCATATTTCCACTAATAATTACTTTACCACTTGTATGATTACATAACATTTATGCTTTGGATTGTAGTGAATAACCAATAAAAATGCATATTTCATATTTTCTTTCCAATTTTTTTGACAATTTTGAAAGTCAAACAAAGCATAGGGAATACAACCAAAAATTTCTAAGTGGCTTACTTAAGGTTTCTTACCTGTCCAAACTTTATATGATGTCTGATTTGGAATAATTTTTATAGGTGAAACATTGAGCAAATACACTAACGTTGTGACTACTTCTACCCAGAAATCATTTGGTAGTCCTTTTACTTGCAACAAGCTTCTACATTTCAACAATAGTGTGATTTTTTTCATTTAGTAACACCATTTTGCTTCAATGTATAAAGAGTTATTAAGTGCATACAAATGCCATGTTTAGTGCTAGTAGTAATAGTAACTATGCATTTGCCTTCAGCTGGAAGTGTCTTATTATCTCTAAGCTTTACTTTTGTCTTATAAGACTCATTAGACTTCTTGAACATTGATTTCATGCCCATCATATGGCTTGAATAGCCATTGTCCAAGTATCAAACTTCATTTGCACTTGGTACATCATACTCAGCTTCATGAGCCATAAATAACATATCTTTTTGTTTATCTTCCATAACATAACTTGTTTACTTTTCTTATTTCTAGCAATCTACCTTCACCTGTCCAAACTTCTTGCAATAATAGCATTGAATACCACATTTATGGCTCTTTTGTTCACCAAAAAGTTGCCTTTAATTAGTTTGCTCATTGAATCTGGCACTGCTTCTTCCTCTACCATGGCCTTTACTATGATATCTACCTTTATTTCTTAGTTCTCTTGACTCATCATTATGTCAAGTTGCCTTACCTTTCACATGAAATGCCTTCTCTTCACTCTTTTCAAGTGATTTATTCATCCTACCTTCATGTGCTTGTAAAGAATCCTTTAGTTTGTCAAATGAAAAACTAGAAAGATCCTTTAATTCCTCAATAGTAGTGAATACATGATCAAATTTAAAAGTCAAACTGTTTAAAACTTTTTCAACAACAGTTTAATCATAGAGCTTCTCACCATAGGATCTCATTTGACTTACAATTTTTATTGCTTTAAATAGAAAATCTTACACAAACTCATTATTTTTCTTAAACAAAGTTTCAAAATCATGGTGTGGAGATTGAAGTTCCACTATAATCATCTTTGTTGAACTTTAAAATTCTTTCTTCAATGTCCCCCTTGCTTCTTTTGGTGTAATGGCTATTAGAATCCTTGAAAAAGGTGTGTCATGAACAGTTTGCTAATAAATAATAATGCCTTTAAGTCGATCTCCCTATTTTCCCTCAACTTGTTCTCTTATCTAGGTTAACATACTTATTCTTCGTAAGATCCCAAACATCTTGAGATTTGAACAACATCATCATTTTGATGATTTAGAACACATAATAATTTCCTTTAAAGATAAGAATAAGAGGTTAAGTAACATTCATGCTAGTCCCAGTTGTAGCCATGGAAACTTTTTCATAGAACTTTTATTGAACACTTGGTAAGCAATGAAACCAAGCTCTAATATCAAAATTGTAAGAGAAAACAATGTTTTTAAAATCGAACTAATCATTGAATTAGTAAAGGTATCGGTTTGTGGTTTATTAGTTGAATCGTAGTTGAACTGGTAATTATTAAATATATTTTTAAAATTTTTACATATTAAAGATTGTAATGTAACAAAAAAATATTAGTAAATTTTAAATATTTAATTACTAATTTAATATTTCTTAAGATATTAAAGAAATTATTTTTTAATTGAAAAACAAAAACTACCTATAATTAAAAGTTAAGAATGTTTAATATTAAATTTTTAGAGTTTCTAAATTATATTAAAATTCTTTCACTTATTATTAAGAAATAAAAAAATAAAAAGTAAATACTAATTTTAGTTAAATACATTGATATTTAAGAGAAATGCAGGAGATGGAATATAATGTAGAGCAAACATAAAAAATAGCCAAGTATACACCATTTATTTCTCTTATATTCTTTTTTTTTAACCCAAAAAAATCTATATATTTCAATTCTCCCTTTTTTTTAGTATCTTTTATTTTTAATGTGTCAAATTTATTGATGATGAATTATTTTATTATATTAGAAAAAAATGTCACTAATAGGTTTAAATTGGTTTGTGACTTATTCAACTAGTTTTTAACCTATTTGACCGATTTTGATTTATTCTTTGGGTAACTAATTTTTTGGGTTAACCGAACCATATTTAAAATTAGTTTTCGGTCGAATCAGCTGGTCTGGTCTAATTTTTAAAATCATAAGATAAAGTAACAAAATAGATAATTAAAGTGCTTTGCCAAGGAAATAAAGACATAGAAAAATTAAGAAAATGAATAAATTAACTTATTGTTTAATTTGAAAGGAAGTGCTTATTTATAGGCTTACATAGAAACAAAAATGTTAAAAATCATTACATAATCAAGCCACTATCAAATATGGTAACTAAAAAATAGGGAAAAAAAAGAAAAAAATAAGACACTTATAAATTGACTAAAAGACTGAGTCAACTTAGTTGTGATTTTGAATTATTCTTTAATAGAGATGGCTTTAATTGTTTAAATCAAGTTATGTATAATTTATGTATCCTAAGTTTGTGGCCCTACACCGCCAAACCAAGTATAGAAAACCTATGCTGAAAAATAACTTATGTATAATTTACGACAATATGTGAAAGCAAGAAGAGGCTTATTTTGGTCGAAATCATGGCATAAGACTAAAAAGAACTCTTAGAGTGAGAGAAACTTCATTAAGGATAAAAGTTCTAAATCCTCCTTTAGTATTGGGAGCTTTTGTTTACATTCTTTTTAAAAGTAAAGTAATAACAATTTCAGATCAAATAATCTAATAAGATTATAGAAGTTATATTATCAAGATACATTGTTGTATAAATACATTGTATAAAGTATGTAGATTTTGAATTATTATTTTTAAAAATTTTAATAGAATAGATTAGACTATTTTTTAGATTTATGAGAATTTTATGCTCATAGACCATACTCATATTGTGCCCTTGGTGTATCCTTTGATACTTTTAATAATAATGGACCCAAACTCTTATGCTAGAGAATTATCCAAATGTACAAGGAAGATCATAATAAATATTAAACGTAAGAAAATCATCCAATGAGTCAGGAAAACTTCATTCCTTTCAAACAATTAAAATATGTAAACTTCTTTTCTTTTCTTCGGTATATCTTCTTCCATATAAATTTAGGTTGCGTTTGGTTGCTAGAATGTCACCCCAAGGAATGGAAAAATTGCTGACATTCTAATGACCGCATGCATTTGGTTAGAAGGAAGGCAGCAAAAGACTTTCCATGGAAGGGCCAGTTTTCCTCCATGTGACAGAAATCATTATCATCCTATTTTGTGAAGAAAACATACTACTATACACTGGAATGCAATATGCTAAAACCAAAATACCTCCATTGTACACTAGAAATTATATTTTTTATAATTATTATTTATTCATAAGGTTATTTTGTTCTTTTTATCAACATACATTTTTACTCCTATCTTATTTTAAATATAACCAAATAAAAAAATTATAATATTTTTATTCCTTTCCTTATCATACCAAACACGTTTTATACATCATAATATTCTTTTCCATTTTTTTCCACTCATTTCTATTCCTTTCCATTCCATTTAATTTTTGCAACCAAATAGAACCTTAGGGTGTTATGTGATTTTAGTAACTTTTAATTGTAATTTCAACATGTATACATGCAAATAATATTATATTTCAAAATTTAAATATACATTTAAAAGAATTATGGTGGATACAAAATTAGTATTATATTAAAAGAGCTTTACCTTTTTAAAATGATAACAAGTGAAGCTATTCGAATTTTTCTACTATATTCTCCTTTTAAATTTGATTTTTTTCATTTGAATTTAAACTAATAATTATAACATTAATTATATTTACATTGAATAATTTCTTGATTTAAAATTGTAGTACTAATATATAGAGTTATTATATATATATTACATTAATTAGTGTAACATAAATATAACATTATTGAAATTTTTTACTTTTACATATACAGTAGTCATAAATAATTTAATGGTTAAATTACGCATAGTTTTAATGGACTTTAAATTATATGCAAATAGCCTTTTTAATTTTTAAAGCTTGATAACAAATACTCTTAAATTTTTAAAATTGTACAGATAATTCTTTTGTTGGTAATTAGTTAGTTATTTCATTAATAAAGCGGGGCATATCATATGATTATTTGCTCATATCTTAAAATTTAAAAAAATTATTTACATATAATCTAAATTTTAAAGAGATTATTTATATAAAAATAAATATTAATATCAATTATTCTACACAAACTCGAGCTTGACTTATTTGCACATAATTAAAATTATTCTACCATAATTTATTTGTTGACATCATAGATTTAAAATTTTATTAATATCAATATTTTGTATTTTATAAGTATTATTTGTTTCCATTTGCATATAATTTTATCTTGCTAAAATTTAGCAGTGCATTGACTGAGTGCAAATATAGTCATATTATAAGTGAGATCATATTTTTTGAAAAAGCAAATTTTAGTCAAATTATTTTTGTAGAATCTAAACGCCCTAAAATTTAGCCCAAAAGTGAAGTAAGAAAATGGCTTAAAAGAAGAAAAATGTCATAACGTAATGTTGACTTTGTTGTTCCTGCTGCATTAATTGTATCGTCATAGGTGGTGTACTCTATTCATGACAAATTTATTGTCTTATTATATTTCTTATTTGGGCCACCATTTTGACTTGGAGGATGGGATACTTTGTTCACTTGTAAATTGTGTCACCCCTGTATTAAAAAGAAAAACATTTTCTTGCATATAAATTAGACCCACCTAGTCTCACCGAAAAAAGAAAAAAAAAACTGAATGAATTTTGTCAATAATTAAGCTTAAAGCTAATATCGAATCAGATTTTGTCTAAAATTTAAATGAATTTAATGTATTGACCTCATTTATATCTGAAAAAAACTGAATTTCTTTTTTAGAACTCAAAATATACATTATATCAAGAACAAGCAATTATACACACACACTAGAAGTGATTGGTAATAAAAAGAAAAAAACTAATTTTGTAAAAGAAAAAATTTTGTATCCCTATTTTAACTTGAATTTAAAAAGGATATATATTGTTAAATAATAATAAGTAATAATTATAAAAAATATAATAGATATTTCACACAACTATATAAAAGAAATCCCTCTATTTTATATAAAACCAAATGAATTATTGTAAGATTTGATATTTTTCACTTTTCAATATTGTATTATAAGATGAAATTTTTATTACTTTAACTGTTGGATTATAATTAATTATTATGTTTGTCTTTCATGTCAAATTTTATAAAAATCAGATAATTATAAGCATTTTAAAATTTTGTTATATAAGTAAATAACTCAAGCTGAAGTTTGAGTTCTCAACTGTTTAATAAAGTTTGATCATTTTTTAAATTTATATATAACATAGGAATATTATTTATTATAAATTATACTTAAATTAAATAGTAAACAATTTAAACTTTCAAACATAGTAGTCATAATAATACGTAAATGACATTATTTTATTTAGCATTTTCACAATTATTGTTTAAGAACTTGTAACTATAAAATATTGTATTATTAAGTCATCAATCTGCCGTCCGTGGACTTTTTCATCCACCTAGACCACACGTCTAGAGCTCAAGAAAAAAAATAAATAAAAGTGTATAGCTCAAAACTCTCAAAGCATCTTTTTTCAAAGGAATTTGAACTTTCATTATGCCAAATTGAAAAAGAAAATGTTATTTACATGGTTAAGCGTCCTTTTTTTTATATATATATATAATTAGTATTGGTGTTATATCTGAATTCAATTAGTTCTAACTTCTAATAACTATATCTTTATTTTTTTTCCAAGATAGGTAAAATAAGTTTGACACAAATAAGATGTACCATATGTCAATTCATAAACATTATAAACAAATATTGTTAAATTATTTAGACATCTTAAATTGCGATATAAATTATATAACGTAATACATTTTAGCAATTCAATTAAAAATTAAAAGTATAATAAGTATGTAACAGAAGTTAAAAAATACATTATATATTTTTTGATGAAAATATTTTAAAATTTTTAAGCAAAGTAATAAAGACAGATATTTGATACTTGAAATGTTTTAAATATAAATTAATCATCTCAAAAATATTTTAAATACTAAATTAAATGAGAGGACGAAATGCATGAATTTTTCCAGCTAAATTGCATTTTACATTTCCAGACAGAGAAAAAAAGAAAAAGGAAAAAAGTATGATGCAAGTAAGTAGAGGAAGACGAGGATTGAGGAAAAGGTGGTAGACCCGGTCATTCTGTGGGCTGGTGAAGGGGAAAAGTTACAGTCAAAGTAGGTTCACTAGTAATTCTGTCCATTTCAAAGGGCTAAGACTGTAAACGCAAATATGCTGAAAAAAGCATCGCCTATTTTGTTTTTGGCGTGGAAACGCTTGAAAATCCTGCCGTTGCAGAACGGAGCTATGGCGTGCTGAGGAATCGAAACCCCAAAGCTGAAAAAAAAGAAAAAACAGATTCTCCGTTCGTTTTCTGAATTATCCTTCGGTTCTTTGTCTGTCTGTCTGTGGTAAGCTTCTTTCTCTCTCTCTCTCTGTGGTTGGTTGCTTCAGCCATGATTGGTGGGAAAGATCTCCCTAATGGTCTTGACTCTGACGGGGAGAACTCTCGGAGCAAGCTGTCAAAGCCCAATTTTGACCATAGTAAGGAGAACCATGAAGAGAAATTAGGTTATCCAGAAAAAGGTACATATTTTCTTAAAGATTCAGAGGAGGGGGGTGATGGGATTCTATTGAAACCCTCAAAAGTTGGGACTTCGGGCTTACAAGAGCTGACCCTCAGCTACCTTTGTGATAAGGAGATTCCTGGTAAAAGCTTATTGAATTCCTTGGAAAAAGTCAGTTGCAAAGGTAAAGAAGTTATCACTTCAGAGAATTCAAATCAGGATGAGAAATGGGTCGAAAGGGATTTTCTGAATTTGAGCGAAACCAGGGAGAATTCTTCAAAACGATCGGTTGAAGAAGAGGTTGAAAGGGAAAATAAGGACAAGAAGCCGAAGCTGGAGACGCTTAATCTCTCTCTTGCTTTGCCTGATGTCTCGCTTTCTCTCACAGCGTCAAACGCCCTGCAAAACGGTGATCAGCCAGTAAGGCCAAAGCCTAGCAGACCGTCAACGACTACGTATTCGAATGATTATACAACGGCTTCTCTATCATACTCGTATTCTCATCCCTTCTCGCACAACCCAAGTTGCTCGCTTACCCGTAATTCTACAGATAATTTTGATTATTCAGTTAGCAAAGATGATCATATTTGGAACTGCGGAGAGGGGACAAATGGGTCAGTTCATAGTCGGTTCAAGCCAGTCGGAGATGGGGTTGCCTTGTCTAATCATGGTGGTGGTGGGCTTAATTCGATTATGCAGGGTAATAATAGTCAGTATAAAACTACAAGTTCAGATAACCATTCTTTTTTTCCGTCAGAATTGCCTGCCAAGCCAAGATTTGAAGCTCAGTCAGGGGACTCAAGAGGAAGGAATTCTGAGAATCTGAGAGGATTGGAAGGTTTAGATAGTACGAAAATAAGGAAGCTTTCTAGACCAGAGAGAATTCTCAGAGAGATTGTGTTGGACTCTATCCCAACCATGGCTTTGACATTTCAGGAGCTTACTGATGAAGTAATTGCATCGACTAAGGAATACTTAAAGAATCTCATTGAAATGCCCGAGAAGAAAGAGGAATTGGTCAGCCTTCAAAATCGGCTCGAGCGAAGATCTGACCTTACCAAGGAGACTCTTTCAAAGTGCCACAAGGGGCAACTAGAGATTTTAGTTGCTGTCAAGATGGGGCTTGCAAGCTTCTTATCTGGCAAAGCTCACTTCTCTGAGATGGTAGAGATTTTCTTGTATGCGAGATGTAGAAATGTGAATTGCAAGAGCTTGCTGCCTGTTGATGACTGTGACTGCAAGATTTGCTCTGGAAATAAGGGATTTTGCAGTTCTTGCATGTGTCCTGTCTGTTTGAACTTTGATTGTGCAAACAACACATGCAGTTGGGTTGGTTGTGATGTTTGTTCCCACTGGTGCCATGCTGCCTGTGGCATTAAGAGGAATCTTATCAAACCTGGGCCTAGCTTAAAAGGGCCGTCAGGGACCACTGAGATGCAGTTTCATTGCATTGGTTGTGGACATCCTTCGGAAATGTTTGGCTTTGTTAGAGAGGTGTTCATGTTTTGTGCAAAGGATTGGGGTCTAGAAACCCTGGTGAAAGAGCTTGACTGTGTAAGGAGGATTTTCAAAGGAAGTGAAGATCGCAAAGGGAAGGAATTGCATGTCAAAACTGATGACATGCACTTTAAGCTTCAAACTAAAATGGTATCTCCTTTGGATGCCTGCAATTACATCCTACAATTTTTCAACTGTAAGTCCCTAGACTACTGTTCTTCCTTTTTCGTATTTAATTTATGTAGTGTTTATTTAATTATTGTGTCATTTGCCCCATACAGCATTTTAATGGGAATCACGCACTTTGAATATGTCATGATCTGCTTAGTCTCATCAATGAGTAAAGACAGATCCATTTTATTCTATGGATCTGAATCTTGTGTAAAAATCACTTGATATGTTGACATCTAGGATTTTGAAATTGTTGAATTAGTTGCATGAAAACATATGATTTCACCGCATGATACTAAGGGATTGACACATTTTTAATTCTTTGATGTGACTTATAAATAGTGGCCTATTTTATTGTCTTTTGGTGAATTTATACAGAAGGGAGTAGGTGTTTGCGCTGGTAAAGGGAAAGCAATACTGTTGATAAATAGATTGCTTTTTTGAATATAGTAGGACAAGGATTAGTAGAATGAGAAAATTGATATTAGCTGTGGTAATGGAACTCCCAGGTTGGTTTGGTTTGATGACTAGACTGGCAGGAAAATAGTAAAAAACATTATAAACTAAAAGGTTTCTGTGATCCAGAGAGATCTCTACTTGGGTTTGGTAAGATAGATTTTCCACACTCATGATTATATGAGCAATGGGGCCATTGTATACTACTGCATTTTATGTTGAATGTTGTTTGGATTTTGATTGGGAGAGACTGGTAAAGCTTAAGCTTGTGACTGGGCACTGGAGTGAGCAGGATATGATATTCATAAGAAGCAATTTAGATGAGCATATAGAGCTTTCTGTTATATGCACGTCTGTAAGATTATATAAATTCATTGATCTGTCTTCTACATGTGATTAAGAGCGTTCCTGAATTTTAATATGATCAAAGCAGAAAGGTCAAGTCCTCTTTATCCTGACAGACTTTTCTTTTAATTAAAATGAATATATGGATTTGAAATTTGCTTAACAGGGACAAAATCCTTAATGTCCTTTTGGGAAACCAGATTTTGATACCTGTATGACCTGTCAAGAAGTAGGTTTTTCTTGTAAGGAAAGAAGGATGGGGAGAACAACTATGAATGACTAAAGGATAATTGCTGCGTTATCTTTTTCACTTTGATGGAAAACTAAGGGTAGCCCTCCGAAGACCTAGTAAATCCTCCAATAGTCAGGACTGGAAAAAATCAGGCTTAACTCCATTTGGCTAATGCAGAATTAACTGGGACTATAGTCATGAAACTTGGGTTGATTTGCCGGTGGAGCACTTTTTCTTATTGCTGATTGAAAGCAAGGCACAAAACAAAGATTAAATGTGAACAAGTGTTTATAGGAATGAGTTAGTCTGTTATCAGCTACTTATATCTGTTTGCTAATTTTAGACTGGGAAATATGAAGCCCACTCTTTTTCACCATCAGAGAATTTAAATTAAAGAGCTTGCCTTACCTAGCATGGCCATGGCCTCTCATCACCAACCATTGTTAAGACTTGACCTTTCTTCTTGTGATAAGCATACTGAGGTGTTGATAATCTCTTAATACCTTTTCATTTGTCAAATACTCTCTCTTAGGAAAACAGAGCAAATGATCAATTATTATCAATGGTGATCAGTATTATCATAACTAATCAATGAAACTTTGGTAATAGATTTTTATTTTGGTAAGATTTGGTGGTAGAATTTTGAACATGAGCTTGAATATCATTACTTAAAAATAACAATAACAGAGAAAAAAAATTAAGAGGAAAATGGAAGGAAAATTAACTAGGTGGTTTGGTTGTTAAAGGTGAAATTCCTAAGAATACTTGTGTTACATAGCATTGCTATATGCAATTGAAGTGCTTCATTCAGAAAGGTAAGCCTGGGACTGTTAATTTTCTCAAAAAACTGCAATTATCGTCATTGTTACTATCATCCTCTCCATTGTTTTTATTTTTATTTTTTCTCTCCACTTGGGAGAGGAATGGTTCGAGAAGGGTTTAAAATAATTAAAAATAATTAACCTTGGTTGCTTTCAAGGCACAGCTGCTATAATCTCTTTTATTTTGTTTGATGAAATGACTTAAACTACAGGTGATCCTATGCTTTTTCTATCAGATGTCCTTGTTAAATAAGTGCATAGAAGGCCTTTTTCTACTTTCTGTTAGGCCATGCTTAGAAGTTAGGAAGCGGAGGGGATGACATGTGAAGGGAAGGGATGTAATGGAAAGGAACTACCTTCCCTTTGTTTGGATGCATAATGATAGAAGGAAGGTGAAAGGAAAAAGTTGCAAGTCTAAAATTCCAATCTAACCTTTTTAAACTTGTTTTGATTCAATTTGATGGTAAATTAGTAAATTAAAAGTTTTCATACAAGGGAAACTATTTTCTCTTCATCCCTTCCCCTTCCACCCCCGCCATTAGCTCCCATCCAAACTCATTATTCTTGCTAAGGTTTACGTGACAAAAATGCCTGTTTTACTTAGATAATATCCGACATTTAACTGTTTGAAGAAATTTCTGATTATACAGATGCAGATGGCATGTCAGACTCTCCTGCTTCTGGTATATCTTCAAAGGATTTGGCAGCATCACAAGCTAATCTTAGGAAGGAAGCAACATCTCTTTCACAATCTAATTCTCTAATGTCAAAATATACTTATAACTCGAACTATTCTAGGTCACAATGTGATGTTCGGTCAAATGATGTTCATCCGAAAGATTTCAAAGCCTCTCTCTTAAGTGAACTGAAAAATGAGAATGATCTCCAGTTGGGGGCTTTGTTAAGAAAAGGCGGTCTTGATAGCTTGGAGAGCGTTGTGAGGATAAAGGAAGCCGAAGCCAGAATGTTCCAAACCAAGGCAGATGAAGCACGGAGAGAAGCTGAAGGGTTCCAGAGGATGATAAGGACAAAAACTGTGCAGATTGAAGAAGAGTATGCTGAAAGGCGTGCCAAGCTCTCTCTGCAAGAGACCGAGGAAACTCGGAGGAAGAAATTGGAGGAAGTGAAGGTCTTAGAAAATTCCCATTGTGACTACTTTAAAATGAAAATGAGAATGCGGGATGAGATTGATGGTTTGTTGAGGAGAATGGAGGCAACAAAGCAGCAATGGGTTTAACCTCTTTTTTATGTTTGCTTTTCTATTTCTATTGCCCTTTCTAAGAATGTGCTAAAATGTGTGTAATTTATTGATCTGCTGTTATCGGAATTATGTTTGTTGCTTACTAGAATAAGTTATTTTTAGTTGATAAATTTGAATGTTGGCAGCCTTTAATCCTTCAGTTTTCTTCACAAATTGAGAGCCTCAATGTTAAACTAGCCGTGTGAGTTTTGCGCTTCTTGTTTGTAATGTAAGGAAGCCTAAATGTTAAACTAGTGGAAGTGTGCTGTAATATGATATTTTACAGTTGCTTATTGGTTTGCCTTCTTCCTCTTGGACTCATATCTCATTTAGTATTAACTGCTATGAATTGGTATTTATTTGCAAAGGATGGCAATGGCGCGAGGCGGGAGGCTTTCCTTGTTCATCGTTGCCGTGAACATGTTTTAATCAGGAGAAAATTTACTCCCACCCTAATTTTATACGGAGAAGTTCTCTTCTCTCCTGAACCCATTTGAGGTAATCAAAGGAATTTCTGCAAACGGAACAAACTTGTCATCCTTAGTTCTTAATATATGATAAACCCGGTTTGACTATCCAGCATCCATAATTGCAGGGATGGACCCACTTATAAGGAAATAGGGGCAGTTGTCCCCTATGCAATTTGATCTTTGATAGATCATATCATATTTGAGTATTTATATACATAAATTTAACAACAAATATATATATGCATATATGTATAATATTATTGTTTTTCTGAAATTCTTAATTTGTCTTTTTAATTCTTGAAAGTTTTCAACACGTCCAAATCTGTCTCTTAAAAGTTTGCCTCTGGCATGCTATTTTTACGTATTCCGTCCCTACATAATTGCTTAGAACTTCGGTAAAGCGTCCAGGGTCCTGTTAGCTTGAAGTAGCACTGCCATTTGAGTAATTTTGAAGATTTGTGTTTCTAATCTGTACTAGAGGTGGAGAGAGAAACTGTTTGACAAAATTTGTTTTATGACTTTGTGAATGGAGCATAAAAGGGAAAGATAATGCTCACTATTGGGGATTTATTTATTTTAGTGCCTTTTGAAACTGTGTAAGCATTTTCTTTCCACTTGCTACATAGGGACTATCCCCAAGATGATAACGAGAGCGAATCCTAGATATTGCAATTCTTTTTTGTATGTGAGTGGACATCTAACGAATCAGCTCAAATTGGGTTCCTTATAGTTTATTCTTTATATGTTATACGGTAATTTTTTTTTCTTGATCCTTAATCGGTTCTGATGTAGTGACTTTTTACACATTGTTTATTTATGTCAACAAGGCACTTAAATTTTGATATTGCATTAAAGTAACACCTATTCACTAGTTGTAATCCTAGTATGAAATCCACTTTGCATCATGGTTAAAAAACAATGTAATTGTTATGCTTCTTTTGGATTTTTTTCTAGTATTACATCTTTAAAAAAATTTATTTTATCAAAATACTCAGTTTAGTAAAAAAAAAAAAATTATAACAACAAATTTTAATGGTGTTAAAATTCTAATTAATAGTCTTATTATACATTGACCTTATCGACCATTTTTTAATTAATTATTCTTATATTGAAAATATTTTTAACAAATATTCTTATTTCCTTTCTTTTATCCATGTGAATTATACAAACAAAATGAATCTGTTTTCCTTTGGTGAAAATTTTATTTTGATTCTTACGAATTGATGTATTTCTCCATTTAATACTCTACTTCATATTGTTTCAAATGCAAAATATTTAATGCTCAAAAAATTGAATAGTATCATTTTAATACTTCTAAAGTGAAAAACTAAAATTAAACAAAAAATATTATACTTTATTACCAAATAATAAATTGATGCAAAAAAAATTTTCATTGACAATAGCACCAACTTTTGAAGGCCAAAATAAGGTTTTTGGCTTCTCCTTTCAAATCCCTACAATCATGAAAACACATTTGGCAAACCAGACCAACAAGCAATGACTCAAATTTGGTATGGAAAAGAATCAAACAAACAGGAATTTTGTAGAGCATGATAGGGTAATAAAATGTCTATGGTAATGTGCAGATTGAAACAATATTAGGGGATGAAACACATTATTCAATTTTTGTTAATTAACAATAGGAAAAATTATACCTTTGGTCTTTATAATTTTATTTAATTTTTAATTTAATTACTATAGTTTAAAAACTTATAATTAGGTCTTTACAGTTTGTAAATTTGTTAATTTAGTCCCTACTCTTAAAATTTTGTTAATATTTTATTAATGCAACTATTTATTATTTTAACATTCTAAATATGTATAATTTATGCTAATAAAATATGTAAAGATATAGATAATAAAGTAAAATCAATTTATATATATGGCAAAAAATTGACAAAAATATAAAGACAATGACTAAATTAAAATTATTTAAACTATAAGGATTTAATTATGAATTTTTAAATTAAAAGTAATAAATTAAAAATTGAATAAAACTATAAAAATCAAAAGTATACTTTTCTGTTAATAGGAGCCATTTAGTACACAGGATGTCAAAATAGAAATGGAATATAAAGAAAAAAGTGAATGAAATTAATGGAAAATAACCAACGTAATTTTATTTTAAAAAAGTAATAAAAATAGATAAAAAGTGTTAAGGAATGATTATAAATACATGATAAACGATTGTTCAAAATGGAAGAAAAGGGGATTCCAAATGGGTTAATATCTGGGAAGAATGACAGAGAGGCCAACACTGACAGCAAATAGAAAGAGCAAGAGAGCAGTGAAATTGATGATGAGTGCCTCTTGGTTGTGAATTAGTTTTAGAATGTGAAAACGCTCAACAATCCCTGTCTCTGCTGTGCACACTGCAAGCAGGAATATAACCATCCCAATGAGCCTGTGCCATGGCTTAAGTGAAGCTCTTGTTGACATTTCTGCCCCTGGGAAGAAATAAGCAAAGAACGCCAAAATATACTGACACAAAAATAATAATAATAATAATGGGTTAGTTTGCTTTAGATTCATCAACAAGCAATTAATAAAATAATAAGACTTTTAATTTAATTGATTCACCCCCCCCCCCTCCAACAACAAAAGACACACATATGGAATTTGACTAGCAAGTTTTACATATTCTATTTACAACGGCAAATATTTTGATCAACTCTAACTATACCAACATCGAGGTAGTTTCTTTCATATTTTTGTGCATTTCCCTTTCTCTTTTTTTTGTTCCATCAGTATTTGCATTTGAAAAACATGAAGCGATGATTAAGAATGAAAAGCTGCGAATCTTTAAGTATTTAATAATTTATTTATAGATGTGAGTATAACAAATATGCAAATTTTAAAATTGATGTGCTACATATATGTATGTAAATAATATAATGTTATATATCTTATGCTTAAATTTTTAAGTATTTGAAAAATTCCTACAATTTGTTTTAAGTAGATATTATCTATAAAAAATTGATAAATTAAACCAACTATAAATAAATATGTAAATATAATATATCAACATTTTAAAGTGAAAGTCACATTTGGCACGCAGTATACTTATTTTGGTCTAGCTAATTTATCTAAAAATTTCTAATAGGATAATCAAATGCCACCTCAAACGCCTTGGTCAATTAATTACCCATGATTAAATTAAATTGTGCCATGCTATGTCACAATTGCAGAGAAAATAATACTGATGTGCATGAAGCCACAGTAATTATACTGCGAAGGTAATTAAAAAACGAAACAGAAATCAAAGAGGTGAAGTGAGTTATGGAAATACCTGTAAACCAAATGAGCAGATGGCAATCATGCCGAGCCAAGAGTGTAAGGTATACATATGAGGAAGATGCAACTCATCCTTAAATTTAAAAACTGTAATAACTCCCAAAATTCCAGATCCTAGAGCTAGCAGATGCAATAGCAGGTGTACCACCATTACTGAGCTTCGTTTTGCTGCGACAGCCTTATGTGCTATTATAGCTGTTTCAAGTCATATTGTTGCACACATTGTTAGAGAGAGAGAGAGAGAGAGAGAGATATATATATATATATATATTATGTGTTTATTCTCTTCTCCATTATTTGTTTTTCAGTGCATCTTGATGCTATCTATCTATTTTCAAGGATGAAAGTTACAAAAGAAGAGATCCCTTTAGAAATCTAAATTAAGTGGTTGAGATGCTGCCAAATCTGCTTCATGCAATATATAAACATGGCCAAATGATCAACTATTTGTATCATTGAAAAAATCACCATTAAATACTCTAAATTAAAAATATTTATATTAAAAATCTTAAATTTTAAAATTATTTTAAAGAACTCAAAGACTAAAAGTTTAAATTATGCAAAAAATATATATATTTTATGATCCTGAATTAAAATTTTTTATCTTTAAATATTGTAAGATAATTTTAAATTTTAAAAATTTTTAATATAAATACTATTAACTTGAAATTCTTAACTGTAATTTTTTTATATAAATTTGACCAATTAATCAAACTTGCTTAACCCCGCATTAATTGAAATGAATCCCTGTTTATTCATGTAATTAAGGTTGGTGACTTTACATGTTGAATATCACCACTTATCAAAAGAGTGCGCGCGCGCGCGCACACATATATATATATATATATATACATATATATATTCGCACAATTAGCTAACACAAAAGTATTTTGGTTAATATTTGTGATTTGCTCACAATTAATTTACCCCCATATGGCTAGTGTGTGATTCAACATCTAGTAGACTTCTATTCCTACTCAATATGTATAAGTGAAACAATTTTTAACAATTGAACTATTTATTATTTTAACATTCATATGATTATTTTTGTTAAAATTAAGATTGCAATATCAAAGGGACGGAGGTAAAACCACAAGATTGAATCACACACCTCAAATGAAAGAAGGCAAACAATACAGTGGAGTCAAAGCATAGGGATAAATTGTAATTTAGCATTTTGAGAGTTATAACATAATGAATTGATGATGAGGGAGGATGAAGCTTACCTTCTCCTCCAACTAAAATAAACCCAATCACCATCAAAAGAGGATGAAGCTGCAGAAAAAGAGGAACAGAGAAGAAAGAGTAAGCAAGACGACGTGTCAAACAAAAGTCACACAACATGAAGAGAATATCACATTGAAAATCTTGAATTTGTTGGAAGAATTGAAAGCCACGCCTTCGCGGAATTTCAGAAGCCAAATTAGCACAAGAGTTGTAACTGCTATGAACAACAAATGGGCAAATATGTTGACTGGAAATGCTGTTAATTGGTACCCACGAGGCATTTTTGTTCTCTTCAAGGAAGTGAGTTTTTGATTAAGGGAAGAAGTGGGAGTTTCTGCTTACTGAGATGCAGTATAAATAAATCAATAGTAAAATGCCGAAGGAATCGAAATCTCCATGTTTGCTTTAAAAGGACACAAACAAATAGGAGGCTGGAAGAACCGACGTCCGGGCCGCAGGAATAGAGTGGTGACAAGTACTATGAAACGAAGGATTTATAGTCTAATATATTTTGCTGCCTATAAATATTTTTTGAATGAATCAATAGTTAAAAACTAGGTTAAATTATTGTCTTATAGTTTTATTTAATTTTTAATTTAATTCATATGATTTACCAATTTGTAATTGAATTTTAGTTTTAAAATTTTTAATTTAATCATGGTCGTAAAACTTTTGATAATATACGGTTAAAGTTTGATAAAGCGGTCATTATGTATTAGTTTAATATATTAAATGTGCATGATTTACAGAAAAAAAAAAGAATAAAAAGAAAAAAGAAGTGAAATCAACTCACTTGCATGATATGTGGTGCAATAAATATTAAGTTATTTAGACCAATTACTTTAAATTATGTATATTTAATTTAGAGTGTTAAAATAATATATAATTAATCACATTAGTATAATTCAATAGAACATAAAATGGAAATTTAAAAATTGAGTCTAAATGTAGGGATCAAAAGAGTAATTTTTCCTAAAAATTAAAAACATGGAAATTTTGTCTAGGCAAGTCTATATCTGAAATAATTATTTGTTCTTAATGTTCCTTTGGTTTTATGTAAGGAAAAGAGATTTTTTTAACATAGCTATATATAATGTTTATTATACTTTTTTAATAATTACTCATTATTACTTAATAATATATTTCTTTTCAAATTTAAATTAAAATAGAAGTATAAAAATTTTTATTCATTGATAAAATTATTATTTTTTATATTTCTCTCTTCATTCTATATATCAAATGAGTCGTAACTTTTCATTTTTTTTCTTACATTAAGAATAAATAAACAAGTAACAAAGAAAGAAATTGTAGAAGTATTGTGCAACAAGTGGGAGGCCAAGATGAGCTGGTCTAAGTTTGTATCTGGGCTGATATCTAGCTTTGGTTATGCCATTTTTTTGTTAAATTTTTTAATAAAAATTTAAAAATAATCCTTTAATTATATATATATATATAACGGATATTCAACTTAATCTGATTTTTTTTTTCTTTCAACTTAACATAATGTAATGTGATATAACCAAGTGAGATCAAGCTATCGTCCAAGCCCACTGGACTAATCGCGCACCCTTAATGTTTATCATCATTATTTCTGTCGAAAGTTCTATGAACATGACGCATCATAAAATGAAAGTTTGTCCTATTATATTATTTTAGTTATTTTTATTTTAAAGGAACATGACAAACTATAAATTACATGATCTTTGATGCTTCGGATGGCCAAACCTGCCTAATAAGAATTGTCCCTTTGACATTTTCAAAAGTGTTTTCATTAGATGTACAGGCACGTCTCCTCGTATATTCAATTGGATTAATTTTATATGCATTTTTTATATTTTTATTATTCAAAATTTTAATTAAAATATGATAAATGCATACTTTTTTAATTAAGATATAATAAATATATAATTTATAGTTTTCCAATAAAAATATAATGAATATATAGTTTAATTAAAAAATTATATAATTTTTATAACAATTATCTACTTATCATATTTAATTTAAAAAAATTATATGCTTATTATATTTTAATTAAAAAATTCAATAATAAGGATATAAATAATTATATATAAGTTAATTTCTATTCCATTTTTTATCCTCTGTTCCATATTAATAGTTCACAGTATGAGATTTTTCTGCAAATTTATGAATTTATCAAAAAGTGCATTCAAGGTGCTTTTTTTATGCATACAAGCTTTAGAAAAAGGAAAACCATCTTTTACTCCTTTAGCGATGCTTTTCTTTCAGCCAATCCC
Source organism: Erythrophleum ivorense (assembly GCA_026724425.1). Lineage (NCBI taxonomy): Eukaryota > Viridiplantae > Streptophyta > Magnoliopsida > Fabales > Fabaceae > Erythrophleum > Erythrophleum ivorense. The sequence goes on from JAIUCV010000009.1 coordinate 50,613,377, forward strand.
TTCAGCTCATGCTTTACAGTTCACGCAATCAGATGACACCCAGTTTTTAAAATTTGGCTAACAGTTTTCAAGTAATTTGATTTTATTATTATTATTTTAAAAAAATTAATCCTGGGTCAGCGAGCTTTTCAAGTTTTTGTGATTTTTCTTAACATAGACTAACCTATAGCGCAAAAGTATCGACTTGGGTCAGATCATTTTTTAATTATCGGAAAAATATAATTTATTTGGACTCAATGCTTATTTTGTCTTTTTCTTCTATTCTTTTTAACTCTTAAGGCTGTGTCTTTATTATAATTTTTTTAAAACCTTTTAATAAGAACTCTTTCATATATTATAAATATTGAAACAAAAGATTCATATACAATTCAATTCATAGTTTAAAAACAAACCTCTTTAATCAACACATAATCCCATCATTAGTCGTGGAGGAAAAATATATATATTTATACACACCATTATTTCCAGCGAATGAATATTAGAATTATTACAAGACTAATTTAAAAAATTAAAAGGGGAAAAAAAACGTATCAATCCAAATTGTGGTGAGATGAAAGAAAAGCATTGGCGTTCAAACATAATGGGCAAGACCAACAGAAAGATCCACAAAAACACCAAACAAGAGAATTGCTAGACCCGTGAAGTTGATCAAACGTCCTTCTCCATATCTCAAGATATGATTAAGTCTTAAGAAAGTATACTTCTCCATTAAACCTGTTAATGCAGCACATACTGCCATGTACAATAGTGCTCTCCCACCAGATATGTGCCATGGAGCCACTCTTATCCTTGTTGATTCTGGAGCTCTTCCCATGAATGTGAAGAATCCAAAAAGCCACTGCATTCCAAGCAACAGAAGCATCCCATTTGGGTTTACGCTTTCAGATAAATCTTATCATGGTTCGGGCTTTATTTTACTTATAATTTTGTTCAAAATTTGTCAAAAATTAAACATGTAACAAAGTCCAAGCAACGATCTGTGTTAGTATCAATATCTTGATAACTAGATGGCCAAGAATGCGTGTTTTAAGCTTAGACATCTTTCAAATAAAGAGGCAAATTACAGATAAAAACAATTCTCGAGTCTTGTTTTAGATAAAAGCGTAAGCTTTTGGAAACAATTCTCGACATGGTATCACGTAGACTTCCTCAGGTTAAGTTTTGAATTTTGTTTTATATAAAAATTTGTTGGATTTTAACTTCAAACATTTTAACAATTGGTAAGAACCAAAGACACGGTCTGGCCCAATTCATTATTAGTTCTAATATCAAAAACTTCTGTAACTAGATACTCAAGATTGCATGCTACAAGCTAAGAGATCTGTTAATTGCATGACGAGGTAGTTAAAGTAAAAGCTCATGGATCTCCATCTAAAATCTTTTTATAATGAAATTTGTAACTAAGCTGAGAATTAATGAGTGGGATCAAAATATATATGTACCTGCAAGCCAAACAAGCAGAAAGTGCCGATGCCAATCCAGGAATGGAGGCTGAAAACATTCTCCAAGTTGGCCATGTCATGGAACTTGAAGACAGCGCATAAACCAACAATACCCAAAACAAAAGCAGTCATGTGAAGTAACATGTGCATGAACTTCTGGGTTGACCTTTCAGTTGGTATCGTATGGTATGCCATTATTGCTGCTCACAATATAACATACACAAATGTTACATGTACTCATTATCAACTTGTACATATTATGTATATGGTATCATTCGTGGAAAATGTTTATCATTATGTTCATGGTAAAGCATTGTCCACTAAAATTAATAAATTACTGAGTCTTTAAATTATATTATTTATTAATTTAACGAACAAAATTTTGTCACGTACCAAGAGTGATATATTCACAAGTGAAACTATAAAATTGTCCTAAGATATACACTTTTAAGAAAGAGAACATGTAATGGACATTATAAAGTTGTACCACACACGACACTACAAATATCCTCTTTTATACGCAAGTATAACACGATCACTCCAAACAGTAGTGGTATTTATGTCCAAAATATGCTCTAGCTATCATACACATGCAACATGACACTTTAGCTTTGGTCATATTGGTGTTTATATTCTACCAATGTCAGTGCCGATGCTTATTAAACATGTATAAGCCAATTCAAGGTTATGATATTGGTGTTCATATATATTTGCAAACAAGATGCTGATGACGGGTGTGAAAGTTAGTTAGATAGATATACCTTGACCCGAAATGAAAATATACCCCATGAACATCATAAGAGGGTGAACCTGCGTAAGAGTGAGGAACAAATAAGATTTGATGAAGCAGCATTGAGTTAAAGAAGAAGAGTACGTATAAGAGCATAAGGATGAGTTATAATTACATTGAAGACTCGGTATCCATCGCTAGAATCATACTCAATCCCCTCACGATAATGCAGCAACCAAATAAGCAAGAGGATGATGGCAATGATCCCAAACAAGTGAGCAAAAACGGTAATGCGAGAGGCACGCTTGTAGAAGACCCTATCAGTACTATACGTTTCCATTAGCAAGAGAGAGCCAATAGAGATTGTGGAAATAATATTAAGACTTCAAAGTTTATGTGTCTTTTGATCCTCACATGGTGGTGTGGTGTTAAGGTGGGTAAGGTTCTTATAGAGTGTTTTTTTGCTTTACAAAAGGAGGGAGAATTGCTTGATCGGTTGGTTTTGGAATTTTGAACAAAGAAAACTTTGAGCTTTAGCAAGCATCTTCCTTAATCATTGTACCTAAAGTATAACCAAACCAAAAAAAAAAAAGGTATATATTCTTAATTATATAAGGAAGCATGCGAGTGTACCCCATTTGTAGAATCCAATTAAACCCAACTCTATCAGTTTTAAAGTGGCCCACATGATCTGTCGTTGCTCTTAACAATGAGGATTGGGAAATTTGAATACAAAGCGTATGTTGCTTAACATTATTCGAGTTCTAACTGGCTCATAAATCTGAAAGTAAGGAATGTGTCAGATAATTCAGATGATAAAGCTGCCTTTGTAATAAGCCTATAAATAAGAATTTGGAAATAATGAATAGGGTTAATTCTCGTTGCTTAATTTACATTATTAAATCGTGAAAATATTTGAAAATGAATATATATATATATATATATATATTTGTTAGGTGTACTTCTTAATATTATAAATATTCAAATTATTATTTTAATATAAAATATAGAAGAAGTTTGAAATGAAATGTGAGAGAGAGAGAGAGAGATTGAGAGGAAAGTGGAAAAAGAATGGAGATGTGCATCTTTAACAAGAAAAGTATTTTTCACAAATAAAATATGCGTACTGCCGACTTAAATCATTGACTTGTGGGACCTGTCTGGCCAAATTTTGGTAAGTAATGATAATAAAAATTTGGAAACATAAACTTTAATTATGACAAAATAATTATTTACTATAAAATAATAATTTATTTATTTTATTAGATTTATTATTATGATTAGGCTCATTAATTACATAAAAATTAAATTAACATATTAAAAGCTATTAATTATTAAGTAAGTTAATATTTTATTTAATTAAACATGAAATATTTAATAAAATATTATTTTATACTTGATAATTATTTTACTATGATAAGAGTTCACAATATACTCAAATTCTTGATATCATCGCTCAATTTTAGCTTAAAAAAACTGTTTATTTTTGTTAAGTTCTTCCAAGACATGAATGTTTTCTTTTAAATGATAGTAATAACAAAAGAAAATTGAAAAGTGAAAAAAAAAATTTTGGACAAAAATAAATACAATGTAAAAGTACAAATATTATCCAAACCTTATCATTCTTTCAAATATGTCATTTTCTTTACTTAGATAGGAAAAAAAAATACATGTCTAAAAGACGGACCAAATATTGATAAAGAAGTTGGGAGATAATTTGGTGTCTGAAAATAGATAGAGTGGACTTTTTTTTTTTTGACTTAGCTCTCAAACATGCGATTAGAGATAGTAAAAATGTGGGCTTGCTGATTTGCTTCTGATGGGTGTGTCCATCTAGAATGAGATCTGGCAGCGTTGGACCATCTCTCCTGCAGACATATCACATTTGGACCTTTGACCAAAAAAAGCCCAATAGACACTTTCTCCATTATTCAACACAGGGAGACTGGTATGAGAATTTTAACTTCAAATGTTTTACAAGTTAAACTGTAAATTAGTTTCTGAAAATGGTTTTTTAAATTTTAAATTCTTTTCAAATTCTAGTATTTTGCTGTTATGCACAATGTTTAAGAGATGAATTTGGAATTTAAAGAATTATTTTAAAACATTTTAAATTAAAAGAATCAGTTTAAAATAATAAATAAATTTAAGAAATCAGAATATTATGACAATTTTGGGCTTTAGAGGAAAAATCAACTTTGAGCTTATAGAGCCAAAAACAAATATTTGAGTTGAAAACAAGTTTTGAGCCGAAGAGATAAAAAGAACATTGAAACTTTCTTTTGCTAGTTTTGGCCACACTAGATGGGGTTGAGCCGTTCCCACTATTTTCTTGGATCATCTCCAAATCTAGCTAGCCCAGCAAACGTGTCCATGAGACTGCATTCATCCACTAGGCTAGACCAGGACCACACTCTAAAGTTCAAGGTTCTTCCCCCATTGGAAGCCCCAGTGTAATTATGTCTCATCATGATTCCAGTTAAGACATTGATCTCTTTTTTGTTAATTATGAAACAAATTCAATTCTAGAACTTATTGAATTCTTATAGGCCAAAATACGAATAAGTATTTTATAATTTATTTTCCCTCAATTCCAAGGTTGACCATAAGCGTTTTAAACTTTTAATTTTGTGAACATATTCCTCCATTAATATTTTTGTACAAACAAAATCCTAATCACACTTACTCACAAAATTATGTTAATCCATTTCAAAACAAGGCAAACAGAAATCGAATTAAAAGTTGTTGAGTGAGAATGCACGTGGCTATGATTGATTAAAAAAAAATAGGTTTTAAGTTTTTTATTCTATTTTCAATAATTTAATTCTCGTAAATATATTGATATCTTTGGTCATCATTGCTGGATTTCATTTTTATTATTTGATATTCATGGGATTAGCAAATGAAATCATGGAGGCAGATACTCTACATAATGCTTGTCAGATAAGCATAACTACTCTGATGGAGACATTTGCTTCAATTAACTACTGGCTTTTTCCTCGTTAAATAATTCTCTTAGTTTTGTGCCATGTTCTATATTTAACCTATTGGGATTTTACTTTTTGCCATAGATATATGTTTTCTAGGTTAATTTGTTCATTTAGATCTAGACTTAGCTTTGTATATAAACTTCTAGTCTACGTAATTATATTTTTTTCATACTACATATGATGCAAAGCATTTTTAAAGAATTTAATTTTTGTAATATAAAATTGTCTGAGAACCATTCCCTAAATTTTGTAAAATGTGAACCATGTGAACAACCATCAAAAGACCACAAGAGAATTGAAGTTGTTGCAATGGTGAGAAATTCTTACCGCAATTACAACATTGTTTGCATAAAAGTTATTGGCGACATCTAAAATTTTATCACGATATGTAAAATTTTTATATTTTAAACGAAAATTAAAATTTATAAAAAAATGATGCTAATTTTTGTTATAAAGATGAAATTTAAAGACAATTTTTAAGTACCTATTATATGATTTTTTTTAAAAAAATAAAAACATAACATGCATGTTCTTTCAGAAGAATTTTCTCATATTTCATAATTTTATTAAAAATTTTGATTTAAAAAACTAGAGAATTACATCTTTCTTTTTTTAATTTATAGAAGTAGACAAAGTTCAACATTATCTGAGGTAGCCAGGAAGGCCTCAGTTTGGTTCATATGAAATGTCATTAAACACATATATCTTCAACGTGTATATAAAGATAAAAACCTAGAGAAGTGGTAGGGCCCAGATCATGTATATATGTAACCAACAAAAGCAAGCAAATGAGTGTGCATTGTGCTCTTCGGTGGCAGTTTACTTAATATCACCATGCATATATCAACCATCTCTGTCCATGTTCATAAAGCGCCAGGGTTTAGTCACATCCCACATTTGAGTTATAAAGCTTGGATGATATTCATCTCCTTCTCTTCCTTATCTGACAGTTGTGTCAGAAAAAGACTTCCCATGCATGTATATCTTCAATTAACTGATTAATATGACTTACATGTGAACCACCACTTGTATGCTATCTTTTCGGCATTTCAGTGGATGAAATAAATAAACATGTCGAAGCATCGCAGTTTTAAATGGATGTCGTTTAAGTTCTTATTTTTTATCATATTTTTGTTAAATAATATTTTAATGAAAATTATGTAGAATGATATGATAAATATTTGATAAAATTATTATCATTATTTCATTTTAAGAGAAATTAAGTGGTATATTTGAAATATACAAGCCACAACTTTTACGTATGCCTTTTCACGATTTTAGTGGATGAAGAAACATGTTCCAATATCTATGCCTGTAAAAGATGGAAAGGGTCTTGGAATGATGTGTCAAGCTCGGGTTGATCTGTACAGGGATAGATTAGAATTATCCCCAACCCCAGTAGACAAAATATGTGTGCTTAAATAAAAGAACAAAAGTTTTTTCTCTTTCGCTTTTTAACTTCAAGGTGGATTTTAATTTGTCTAAAATATTTATTTGATATAACTTTTCTTTAGTTGTCATAAAAAGTTAAAAATTTTACTATAGAAATTTATGAGTTGAAAATCACATGACAATCAAACTTCTACGTGAATCTTACAGATTTTGTTTTTAAAAAAATCCCAAAATTTGTACCTTAGCTATTATAAAAACTCAATGTACGTAACTCCATTAAAAATTACATAAATTGCTTGATATAGAAATTATGCAATTACTATTTAGAAAAAAATGTTAATTATTTGTGACTCATTATTCATTGAACTTAATTTACTCATCAATTACCATGGCAATAACGATGTAAGAGTCTGTTGCGACCTTTTGTATATGCGTGTGGAGACCATTAGCTAGTGCCAATTTGTCTACACCACTTTACTTTAATGGAATGTTACGCCAGTTAAAGTGGGCATATACTTTGCATACATTCATGCAAAGAGAAGCCATTATTATTCTATATTCTAACTCTAAGGAGCCTTCTCATTTTAAAAGCTTTATATTATACGAAGTCCAAACCGCCCTATTTGTCTGTATCTCTGACCCCAAAAACCACCCATTTTTCTAGTACCATATATATCTTGTCTTCATCTAAATACCACAATCTCTTTGATACATGATAAAGAAAATGTTGTTTATTTTCCTTTCCTAATCTCATCTCTCTTTGTAAATCTATGGTACTAGGTATATTAGGCTCCAGCACATGTACAGCACTATAAGGACTTTCTGTATATACAAGTCTACAAATGTGTACACACAAGTTGGTAGCAAATTTTGAACTTTGCGTAAGAGATTGAATTTAAAATCTTTCTACTAGCTCTCTCGTAGGTAGAAGTCAGTGCTATTAGAGTATGGATGCATGAGGTCTAATTAAGTATTATATAACTTAAAAAGAGGTTAATTTTGTAATGAAAACGAACATACGTGTGATTATTAGAAGTACTGCTTTTATCAATTTTTTTTGAACTAGTTTGGCTAGTTATAACATTGATGAATCTTTGTTATTAGCACTCAAAATCACTCTCTGCCTTACACACCCCACACACCCTCACACGAAGGAAGACTGTAGTGCTATGCCTTTTAGACTTATCTGGAAGACTACATATATATATATATATATATATATATATATTATTGGTGAATAAAAATATGATTAAAGTACATAAAGCTATCCACCCGTGCAACTTTTTTCTCAATGCATTATAGACATACTGAACAAAATTCTTTCATCACATTTGTATTTTCAGCTATTTCTCTACTTGAATTACAGATCCTGTGGCCTGCTACCTTGGTGAGATGGGCTTCTTGTCTATTGCGCGTGGAAATAATTGTTATTGGTGTAACTTGTTGTCTTTCATTTCATAGTTGTCTTTAATAAAGCAAACTCTTGTCTTAGGGTGGCTTGTCAGGTCACTCCCTAAACAAAATCGTCCTAATGTTATGATCCCTTTACAACAATTTCTAGCCTTTATTGCATAGCCTGTCTCTGTTTCTCTCTACTGTAACATTTAAACTCATTTCTTAATATTGATGAAAGCTTAATAATATATCCTTTAAGTATGGACAAGGTACGTATAACCAGTATAAAACCAGGGTATTAGCCTACTAGTATATAAAATTAGATTCATATAATTGCAATCATCATATTTAAGCTTGAACAAACATGCAGACCCAACTCTTATAGAGTTCCTCAAGCTGAGAGAATTGCATCATATAGTCTAATAAGTTTTCGTAGCAGGCTGGTCAGTGAAAAAATATATGCTGATCTTAGCACAAAAACGAACTTTCATACTTACCCTATATATAACTTCATTTGTAGAGCTTACTTCGGGCAAAATTGGCACCATCGTCTATGCTTGTATGTAGGTAGTTGATAATTAATTTGGTTTCCTAACTTTGATCATGTTCGCTTGCATTATCTATCTTGTTTGTTAGATTTTTTTTTTTTGGGGGGACAGTGTCTTGATTGTAAGATGAAACTGGTAGATTGTTGAATATTGACTTACTCTTATACCCTTGCCATACAATGTAGCATATATGATGATATTGCTTTATTTTATTTTACCTTTTTCAATATATAGATCCGATGTTTGCTAATAATATAAGAATCCTTTTCATCCTACTGGTCCTTGAAGCTACCATTTGCTTTCTTTTCATTCTCCACAATTATAATTGTCATCCCTGGTAAATTTCACTGTTTATTTGATTCTTAGTTGTGTTGAAACACTTCTTCACTTGCAGTTGGTTGTGGCTGTGGGTTTAGATTTGGGGTTTGGAAAAGGTAAAATAAGTTTCAATATTGAGGAGAATGAAATAATTTGTAAAATGTAGGGTAGATCGATTCTTGTTGTTTAGCAATGCAATAAATGATGAATTTGTATGAATTAGCTTTTATACATATCAAAATAAATTTTCTTCAATGGCAATAATAACATGATCAATTCTGTATTGCTAAGTGAATTTTGTCAAAATCTATTGTTGTTTGCATGTTTTATATATGATTGTATTCTCAATAAATATGTATATATATTTTCTTCGCAATTGAAAAAGCTACCACGTGTTTTATTTATACTTCCAAATATTTATATTGTGTGATAACACTTATGATTGTCACAAAAAATTAAATTTGCTAGCAGTTACTATATGGCAGCACTTATGAATATCACAAAAATAAGCTTTATTATTAGCAGTTTTTTATTAACTCTGTAAACTCTGTGGTATAGTTGTGGTAATAAGTAGGCATTAGCAAAAAATATACAGCTAGTAAGACTAATGTTATCACTAAATAAATATATACTGGCTGTTAGCCATGTTTACCACTATAACTTATCCCAACGGTGATATAGCAGCGGCTCTAGAGTTAATAGTAGCAATTAGGAAAACTGCTGGTATGACGTTTGTTATTTTTAGCAGCAACTTTGACCGCTGCTATATCCCATTTTTCTGGTAATCACTTTAATTTCCATTTTTGAAAGATACAAGATATATATATATATATATATTTGTAATTAAAAAAAATATGCTTGATCACAAATATCTTAAATACTAAGTTATAATTTTATTTTTTTAATACTAAACCTAGAGACCATTATCTCACTATTTGAGAGGGGTCCTTTCTTTTATATATAAAGTTTTAGATCATATCAAAAGATAATAAGCTCCATTAAAATCTCAATGATTTAGCTTGGGATATAAGCAAAGGATACATATTAATTGTCTTAAAATATGAACCTACCATATGCATGATGGCTCAGAAAGAGAGAAAGGAGCAGGGGGCAGGGTTATGAGTTGGAGCTGTCTTATGTGTTTGACATGCATGTCGGGAATAAATGATGTGAAAAGGGCCTACAAATACAAATAGTATTTGTGAAAACTTATAAAGTGAAAGTGGTGGGAAGAGAAATTGAGGAACAGAAAGAGAAAGCAAGCTCTTGTTGAAGAAGATGGTGTTGTGGAACCCCACCATGCATGCTCCCACACATTGCACAGAGATTGTTATGTCTTTTCCTTTGACCTCATTCGTTATTTGTTGGATACCAAGAATCTAAACATGTGTATCATATCATCAACATATTATATACTATTATATATAATTTTTTCTATAACATCGCACACTGTTATTTTCCCTCTACTTTTGTAGTTTCCATATATAACAACTACTAATTCACAACGTTAATATTGTTTGTCTCTTATTGTTAATTTTCCATATATAACAGGAGTAAACTGCGTCAGTGTTGTTAATTTTTCGTGATGTGTTATTAATTAAGATGTGTTGTGATAAAACTGAAACAAGTTATTTGTTTTCTAATTTTTTTTGAGTTTTAAGGGAAAAAATACATTTTAAATCATGAAAAGTTTTCATTAAAATATTCGTCGCCATTTCCCCTCTTCAGTTTGCAGCCTCGATATTCTCATTTTCTTAGTTAATGCTTCATATTAGTTATATCTAAGTATGTAATTTTTTATCAATATGGGAAGCTTTCCCCTGATTATTATAAAACTTGTTATTACATTTTTACAGAAAAATTCAATATTCATTTGTTCTAGTTATTGTTATATATAAAGGGTCTTCCTCATTTTATTTTTCCCATATTTTTGTTCTTAATTAGGGTTTCTCGCTTACCTTCATGTATATCTCTCTCTTCTCCTTTTGCTTTAAATCTATCACTACATTTGAGGAGTACATGCACTCCAAATTCCCAATGTCGAGCGATAAAATAATTATGTTTATAGTGTTAGTTCACAAATTTTGACTTAAGTAGTATTGCACCGAAAGGTACTTAATTAAATTGTATATTACGAGCAGGTCAGCTACCTTTATCATGTATTCTATCTTTCTCTCTCTCTCTCTCTCTCTTGGCAGTTTATGGTTTTATAATTTTCTTGGATGCTTGGGTGGGTTTGTTTGTTAGTTAGGAGAGAGGGGAGCATTCGGTGACCATAATTGTATAATCTCTCTCTCTCTCTCTCTCTCAAGTGCTTATAATTTTTGGAGCAAAGCAACAACAAAAAAAGAACAAGAAAGATCATTTTTATTGTTTCCCTTTGTTAGGGTTAATTGTATTACGTAAAACGACAGCAATTGACAAAAAGCAAAAATCATAAATTAAGTGAGGGAAGCACTATGTGAGTGAACAATAATAATAATAATAATAATAATAATAATATTATTATTATTATTATTATTATTATTATTATTATTATTATTAACCTCTCACCAAAATGATATAATAACAATATGAATCAAATAATGGATATGGTATATGGTGTGCAAAATGGGACTGTTGGGAAAGTAGGAGGCAACTTCAGTTTTAGATAATTCATATTATCTGAAACAATATGCCTTAATCATGCATATCTCTTTGTATGATAATAATTGAACCAAAAAAAAAAAAGGAGGGATACCATGGCCATTCAAAGCTTTAACTTGAAGGTTTTAGCTAGAAGTTCTTTTTCTTTTTTTCTTTTCTGTTTTCCAGGTTCACAGAATGGTTTTATAGATGTAGACTTTGCTTAATATCGAGAAAGAGAATAACAAAGTTAGAACAAAGAGACTAACTCACGTAATAAAAAAAAAGTATATTTTTAATAAACTTAAGTTTGATTTTCTGGAAAGTATTTAAAAAAAAGAATTTTAAATGTATCAGACTAATTTTATTTCTAAAAAAATATTTTAAAAATAAAAAAAAATATACATGGCTTCAATCGCGGCCATACTATGTGATGCCGCGAACACCTCTGAACAATCAACTCCTCGTGAACTCCCAAAGGCTTAAAGTTCACGAGCCTTACTTTGACTTCTTGAAATCGTATGGTCGTTTTTAAATGCATAAAGTAAAGCAACATTTTATAATACTCAAATCTATTTATTTAACGATATAATTTTTCAAATCATAATGAAGTAATGCTGACATGTAATATGTTGTCAAAATTTATATACTATGCGCTTATTTTATCCCATGCGAGGAAGCACACACTAAGAACGTGGCCTTTGAATTTACCTCACTCCAACGTTGGACATACTTTAATATTGGTAAATATATATTTTTGATCTTTTATTTTTATTTAATTCTAATTTAATTTTTTTTATTTTTATTTTATATTTCACTTTCTTTTTTAATTTTATTTAGTTCTAATTTAGTATTTTAATTTTATCTTGGATTTCAATTATATCCCTTAATTTTATTTAATTCCAATTTAATCATTTAACTTTATCTTAAATTTCACTTTTGTTTATTAATTTTATTAGCAATCAATTTAGTTTGTAGAATAATAAGACATAAAATTGAAATATAAAATAAAGTTAAAAGATTAAATTGAGACCAAATGAAATAAAGGACAAAAGTGAAACATAAAAATAAATTACTGAACAAAATTAAAATCAAACAAAATTAAAGAATGAAAGTAAAATTCAAAACAAAGTTAAAAATATAAAATTAAAACTAAATAAAATTAAGAGATAAAAATAAAATTTAAAATAAAGTTAAGAGATAAAAAATATAATATTAATTTTCCCTTTAACATTTAGGCTATTGAATATGATTTTTAATTAAAATTAAGCATGAGCATATTGTAGGAAACTACATAACATTTAAAATCAAAACAAGTTGATAAAATGCATATGAGAAATATCCACAAAAACACACATATTATAGATTAATTTTATTTAACGACCAAAAAAATAAAATTAAACCAATATATATATATATGTGTGTGTGTGTGAGAGAGAGTTTAGTGATTTTCTTTTAATCTTAAATATCAATAATTTGATCGATGTCAAAAATTTGATCTTCAATTTCAACCTTAAATTTTTAATGCATAACACATTTTTATAATATAAAAATGAACTAAACTTAAGTTCTTCATAGATCACACTTAATGTCTCACAAATCTAACGTGATGGATAATTATATGTCCATTAAGTATAGATGCTATTTTCACATGCATTTTTAAGGGAGTTATAGGGCATGTCACAAGTTGATTCTTGTGCTGTGGACGCAACGTCATGCGGTGGGGCTTGGAGCGTAAGAAATGGATAAACTTCATTTTCTTTTTTTTCTTTTTTTTTCTTTTTGTCGATGAGTGATAGAATACATCCAAGACCACAAAAGAATACGCCGATCGTGAAAGACAGAGAAGATGCCGCGGTCCGCAGGAAGATTACGTGGCAGTGCATGTATGCTCAAATCTTTAAGCCCGACACGTGGTCGAGATTCACTGGATGAACCCCATGTTCTAATTAATGGGTCAGCCTCAGCCAACCCGATTTCTTAGACGGCAGGCAAACATCCCCTTTCGAGCTAAGAATTAAAATAATTTATTTTGCTAGTTTTACGAATTATTATAAGAGCTACATATTTTTTTGGGGTGTTGGCGTTTGTCTTCATGGTTCTGAACCCGGACTCCCCAAAAAGACAGCAATGTCCTTCCCCATTAATTGGTATTACCGTTGTGCCGGAATTGCCCCTCTCTCTCTCTCAATTTTATAAAGAAATTATACTTAGTTCTTATAAATTTATTTAATTAGATTATTACAGTTTAAATAAATTTTAATTTAATCATTTTTTTATTTTTTATTTTATATTTTGACTTATATGTAAGTTAATCTTATTTTATTATTTATATTTTTTATCTTTTTTGTTAACCTAAACTATACATATTTAGAGTGTTAAAATAATATATAATTAATTATATTAATAAAATTATATCAAAATGTTGATAAAATTTTAATAATAGAAATTAAATTAAAAATTTTATAAATTATAAGGATTTAATTATAAATTTTAAATTATAAAAATTTAATTAAAAATTAAATAAAACAATAAAGACTAAAAATATAAATTTTTTATTATTTTATGATGGCAAATTACGGTTTTTCTATTGACTATTAGGGATTGTCCCTTCAAAAAAAAATGAAAGTTTGTCCCTTCTAGAGTTTCACTTTCATTATATTGTGAATTTAAAAAAATAATATTAATTTCTTGGTGTTTTTATATAGAATCCATAATAAGATTGAGTTGTGTTGGAGCAAATTTTATTCTGTTTCAAACATCAATAATAAGAAGTTTATAATTTTCTATTAAAGCCTTAATTTTTTGAGAACCAAATGTTCCCTTAACAGATTCATTTATAAGAATTTGTATAATGATGTAAAAGCCCTTTATTATTATTATTATTATTATTATTATTATTATTATTATTATTATCTCAGTAATTGAAGCAAATGTCGAGCTAGCTAGGATGGACTCAGGTTTAGCTGAAGATAATCAAAATAACACAACTAAAATTTAAGGAAATAAAATAAAATAAATAAATAAGATAAATATAATTAAACCAAATATATAATATGTGGCAAATAGTTTTATTAAATTGTTCTCTAACGGTTCAATTGTGAATTGAGGGGAGATGCACGCTCCAAACGATCACTTATTTGTTGAAAAAAAAAAAGGTTTATGTTCCATTAATTTCTTCAACAAATTACCTAGTTTTCCAAACTAACAATCGTGGCCGTCGGATGGGGGACCATGAGCAGCACAGAAGAGAAGAGAAACAAGGTTTAAAAGATCAAGGAAAGAAAATCAACGGCTGAGATTGGCTAGATGGCCTAAACCTCGGAAAGTGCACCGTAAGTCACGTGTTCTTTATCCACCCAATACAGCATCAGCATCAACCTTTATGCACCTCGGGATCCCGCGTGAGATCCCTTTCCCTATCCCCTTGTCTCCTCATTAGGTGGTGTTCACTCTGGGTATAGGTTATGGTACGCTTGTTGTTGTCGTCTAACATGCGCCGAGACGAAAATGGTGGACGACTCCATTCGGTCCTTTCCCATGCAAGTGCTCGTTTTCCAATATAGAGGGAAAAAAAAAGGAATAAAAGAACAAATTACGAAGAAAATTACAGTGTTTTCTTCTTATTATGAGATGATGAAATTTGAAAAGAAATTTAATTGATAAAAAATATCTTTTAAGGATAAAAATAATTTTATTTAAAGTATTATTAAGCAAGATTTATTTTTAACCTACTTATTTATCCAGTTATAAATAATGAACTTATTTTTAACTTTGTTAATTAAATGTATCTAGAAAAATATGAAACAAAATGTTTACTTTTGTATAATTAATAGTTTCAAATAAAAACAATAAAGATTTTTTTATTTCTGAGCGTGAGGACCGGATGAGGAAGGATTGCGTGAAGAGGTGACGGCGGTATTAACAGACGTTGTGATGGTAATGGAGAGCGGCACCGATTGGAGTCCGTGAGTCACGGCGTTAATGTTGGGGGTGTTTGGGATCGCGGGAATTGAGGGTGGTCTCTTTTTGTCCGTGAGGAAAGTTTCCGCCGTTTGGGATTCTCGCTCTGATTAGTCAACTACCATCTGAGTGGGCTCCACGTCCCCAACGGCTACTTGCTCGTGACGTGGAGAGCCACGCATGTCACGTCACCTGTCATCCACCGTCGCATAAATGGATTGTGAATCTCTCTACATCTGATAAATAAATATCTAAAAAAAAATTTTAATTCAGCACTTCAAGTTAATAAAATTAACACTTAAATTTTTTATACCTTAATTTTTCAAAAATTACAACTAAATTTTTTAAAGTTATAACCAGATATTTTTTTAAAAAAATTCAATTTTAAGATCTCTAATTAGAATTTTTCAAATGTACAATGTAAGATAAATAGAATTTTTTTTATTTACATGTAATATATTACAGTATTCATAAATAAAATAGAATTCAATTACATAATTAAGTTTTATATAATATTTTATTTATATAATAATTTTATAATGAGTAATAAAACATGAGTCTTGCATGATACTTTATTTATTGACAATGCTAAAATAAATAATAAAATATAAGATCTAATTATATAATTTAACTCTATTTTATTAGATAATATATAAATAACATAGTACACCATATGCAGCTAAACAATTTTCAAAAAAAATATATAATGGATGATAGGAGAGAAGTAAGCCCCCTATGCATATTATTTCTTTATGTTCCTTTTCCTCTTAAGTCATGTATACAATAATGAATGTCAAGAGAAAAGAAGAGGTCGAGAAATTTCATAAAATTATTGTTTGGTTGGATTATTAGTGTTTCTATTCCCATGGCTATGGAATGTCCATTTTCACATCTGTGATAATCGGCATTTCATATGAAATTAACTGGAATGGATTGATATTTCAGAAATGGCGATGCAAAATATGTAAATGCCATTCGAACAATACCTTCTGTGCCTTCTATTTTCAAAATTGAATGCCCCTATGCCATCCAAATTAGTTTGCCTAAGTAACTCGTGCAGGAGAGGCAAGCAAAATATTTTAATATTTTTATTAAGATGTCTAAAATTATTTTATGCAAATTAAAAATATATAAAAGAATATTATAATAAATTTATTAATAGTATTTAAAATTATTTTGTAGGATAAAAAATATTAAAAAATTATTTCAGTTTTCTATGAGTATTTAAAAATGTTTTTTACATATTAAAATAATAATTATGAATAACTTAATATTTTTTACCATATGGCACAATTAATACGTAAAATGTTAAGAATAAAAACAGAATTTAAAAAAATATAATTTTGTGACTAGAAAATGACTATCACGTTTATACTTCAAAAAAATTATAAAAAAGAATAAATATTATTAAGTAATAATTATAATAGCATAATAAATATTTTTTATTTTTTTTTTCTTTTCCTTTCTTCTCCTCCTATCAAACATACCTTTTCAAGTGATATGATCATCTATCTAGCTATTCTCTCTACTTTTTATTATTATTTTTATCTAACTAAACATATAAATAAAAAAGACATTTTTATTAATTTTTATATCATATTAAAGATATGAGTTACAAGATTTCATTTCATCAAAACTTATTCCCATTCCCAATTTTATTTCCATTTCCTTCAAAATTTGTTTAGATCCAAACAAATATTGTACATAGCATAGTATTGCATATGATTTAAGGGTGAATAGTATAGATATGTAATATTTTTATATTTAATAATAAATAATTTAAAATTTAAAAAATAAAAACGATTCATAATTCATTAAATTTTAAAATTCAAGTGAGGAGGAGGTCCTCACCAAAGTTAAAGTATTTTATATTTTATGGCATGAAGTATTTAAAGTCTTATATGTATATGGTAAAATAAAATTGTAAAATGAAAAATCTTTTGGCTACAATGAAATAAATTAATGTATTTAAAATGATAAATTTAAATTTAAAAAATAATTTTTTATTGTTTTTAAATGGTATATACCATAAGATATAATAAAAATAAGGGTGTCTTATATTTTTAATACATGTGTATTTTGAATTTTTTTTTGGGCTAAGAATGTATCTTGACTATTTTTTAAATGTGTTAAATAGTTGACCGATCATCAATGGCTCTGTACTTTGAGGTGGTAACGTAGGATATATATATATATAAAAGATATCCTAGTATTATTATACTAATGGTTTGGTATGTATTAAAATGTAACTGAATTATTTTATTTTATTTTTTGATCAAATATAATTTTTCATTTGAAAAAATAAAGCAGTAAAAAGTTAAATTTAACTTCTCAGTGTCATATGATATCAATAATTATATAAATTTTTAAAAAATAAATAAAATAATAGGATATTAAATAATTTCTTACATCCTTCGTATATCAATAATTATAATTTTTTTATTTTATCTATACTAATTTATAAATTTTGAGACCAAATACCAAAAACCTCAAATTCATATAGATTAATATTAATATTTGGAATGACTTTTAATATTTAAATTACACAAATGAATATAATAATATACTAAACATTTTGTATGAAGTATAACATTTAAAATGTGTGTGTCTTCTACTAGATAATAAATTTATTGATGGTTTAAAATAAAAATTACATGTCCCAGTAAAAAAAATTACTTACAACATTAATAGATTAATACCCATCATACTTTTTGATCTATAGCTAGCATGCTAACAAGTCTATATGTTATCATCAATCAAAGTCCATGATAACTCTTTGCTCTAATATTATAACATTTTGGTCATGCTATTCTTTTGAAAATGGGTTTGGATTATTTGTCTTGTCAAACTAAAATAATAATTTTCTTTTAGCCAATTTGTCTTGCATTATATTTTATTTACAGATAGAAACCCATTATCAATCTTTATATTTACCTAATATATCATTTGTCATCGACAAAATCTTAACGTCGACTCTTGCAAACTCAGTATCTATTTTTAGTCAAAGTTTTTCACCAAGATATTTAATTTTTGTCGTCTAAGTTTTTCTTTATTATAGATACTTTAGATTGTAGGTTTCTCTCTTAATTATGAGGTGATGTCTTGGCGTATTTCCTTTTGAAAGTTAACGTTTCATTATTATCAAAAAAAGAAAAAATCATTCGAAATTTATTATTTACTACATAAAATAAATAAATAATTTTTTTATTACTTATGGTTTAAATGGAACTCTACATTTCTTGGCTTGGCTCTGAATCAAATTAGCTTTCATCTTTACAACTAAAAAGAAGATTAAATAATGATTATGAGTGATTATTACGACAAGATCAATCGCATTATGAAAAATCATTGCCTTTGGAATTTGTTTTCAACTTGCTCAAATCCCACGTCCCCAAGTCCCAACCATATATGCGTTTTTATTGGTTGTCAAATATATTTTTAAGTAAATATGATTCAATTGATCAAGTGAATTGAATTGACAAAATATTTTATTTAATTTATTCAAAATCAAACAATCTATTTCAAAATATAAACAAAAATTAATTTCCACGTGTTACGACGTGGCAAAATGAGGAGGCGCCGAATATTTGAACGTTGGCGCACGCCATGCTATGCTCGTTGATCATTGATTGATGGAGAGCGTTAAGACTTAAAATTTCATTTAATGACCTTGGAACATCCAACTTATTTACGAATTTGCCACACCTAGGTCGTTGTTTGGGGCAGATTCGTAGATTTGTGGGACCCAGAGGGTATTCTTGGAATTTCATTTTCTGAATAAACTTTAACGGGGACGGCCTGATCGAGGACGCAACTACCTGCATGAATTTCCATTTTTTATCCTTATTTTTAAATTTTTTTTTAATAATCATGGGCTTTGATGTGTTAGAACAATGGTAATAATAAAATAATTAAAGGGGTTCCCCTTTCTGCCCCAAAAGTTTTGTAGAATATGATTATTTTAGCTCTAATCATTCATACTTTTCTTGTATTGGGGTTGGTTTGTTCCACTGTCATCCTCTACTTTATTTCTTCATTCTGGCTTTT
Source organism: Erythrophleum ivorense (assembly GCA_026724425.1). Lineage (NCBI taxonomy): Eukaryota > Viridiplantae > Streptophyta > Magnoliopsida > Fabales > Fabaceae > Erythrophleum > Erythrophleum ivorense. The sequence continues at coordinate 50,632,827 of JAIUCV010000009.1, forward strand.
GTTATTATTATGGTTTTGACACTTTATCCTTCTCTCAAGTCTCCAAAAACATTCAAAGTTTGATCTTCAAGCTTTTCATTTTACAATTAATTTTTTTAATGGCAATGTGTTGATGAAGGGATTAGGTGCCAAGAACCATATTCACTACAAGCTTTTGGTTAACCACTTTCTTTTTATTAGACTGTTGAGTTGTTCTAATTAAAAAAAAAAAAAACACATAGTAACATGGTGGATGTTTACTAAGTCAAACTTATTAGGTTGTGTTTGGTAGTGTAAAAAGATTTTTAAGGAAATAAAAAAGAATAATGGAAATAAAAATAAAATAAAATTTTATGACTTAAAATAATATTTTATATGATATAGAAAATAGTGAGAATATCTTTTTTATTTTGATATTTGGTAAAGTGAAAAATAATACAATATAAATGAAAGGTGAACAAATAACCAAAACATCTATTGAGCAAAAATATCTTAAAATTTTAATTTTTGTTAAATAACATAAAACAAAAAAAAAAGTACAGTTGAGAATCTCAAATTAAAGATATTTATAATTTTATACTAAACAATTTTAAATTTTAAAATTATTTTAAAGAATTTAAAAACAACAAATTTTAACTACATAAAAAATTACAATTTAAAATTTTAAGTTAAGATTTTTAGTCTTTGGATTCTTTAAAATAATTTCAAAATTTAAGGTCTTTTAATATAAAATATTATTATCATTTTGGGCAAAATAATATTTTTCCTTATCTTTACATTTCTTTCAAAATTTGAATGGAATGGTTAGAGTGCGCCAATAATAATTTTAGAATTTGTCAAATTTTATATTTCTAACATACCAATCAACATTTTTTCACTTTTCTTCTCCTTTTTTCTTTTTTGATATTTCTCTTTCAACCTGCCAACACATGCCTATTGATCTTTTACTCATTTTGAATTTATACTAAATTGAAATAAAAAAAAACTGAAAAACAAATAAAGATGTTGGAGAAAGATATAGCTTGCACTTATGATCATGTGCTCCCCTAAAAGAAATTAAACCTTTTCCTAACAATGATTGGCTATCTGATTTTATCTCATATAATTAGAGTTCATGGAGATAAAAAATGTATATTTATATTTTTAAGTTATAGCAATGACTCATAAAATTAAACAATTATTTTATTGTAATATATTGTGCAACTTAATTGAAGAATAATTTCAATGAATTTTATAAAAAAAATTATTATATTATTAAATTTAATATAAATTATGCCTTATACAAAAGGTAAATTTGTATTAAGTCATTGAAAAATCTATTAATAGGTCAAAAGTAACCGTCTGGACATAGAAATTTCAGGTCTTTGTAATATAGATTATTAGATCATGTAAATCCAAAATATCTTATCTATGGCTCAAAATTTTAAACTTGTAATTAACTTTCTCCCTTTTAAGGAGAAATACCCTCAAAATGCAAAACCTTCATACTTGATCTCATATCAATTTCTCCTTAACAATTAAAGCCTATAGAGTTTAATGATTAAGTGCACATGAAAGTTTTATTCCCATTTCCTATAATGAAAAGTTGAGAAAAGAAAAGTCCCTTATTAATGTATTATAACTATATATGTTACAATTGGTTTCTAATGTTCATACAAGACTCTAATTAGAGCCTATTTAGGACAGGAGGAGTGAGTGGGAATGCAAACTCATTATATAAGGACTCTTTAAGGCTTATATTCAAAAAGGGTAATACTTTGAATTAAAGTGTTTGGACTATTTTTTTATTACTTATATGCTTAATTTATTTAATAATTCATATGAAACTATATTGGTATTTATAAAATCAACAAATTTTTGAAAGATAAGTTTGTTTTGACATGTTTTCCATTTTTAACAAAATAAGAGCATAGTAATTCCAAAAAAAAAAAAAGATGTTATCAAGTTGCACTCAAAAAGTGGAAAATGAGGATAGTTTTAGGTTGATAGCACAATTACATCGCTCCAATTTCATTGCATGTCATGTCCCTCAAGGGACAATTTTCTAACAAAAGTCAAATATAATATGAAGTATCGTTGCTTTTGTTTTTTTTTTTTTTTTGGGTTTTGGTTCTAAAATTTAGTTTGTGTAAGATTGGGTTTAGGATTAAGGATATCTATTATTTATGTAAAATATCAGTATGATATATAAAAAAACATAAACCGAATATTTTAAAATTTCTGAAGAGAAATATTTATTAAAAAGAATGTTGTATTTATGTACTCTTACTAACACAAGTTTTTTTTTTCCCTCCAAATTTTCCTTTTGGGCAAAAGGCGTTAAATTAATTAATGTGGATAATATTATGGACAAAACAGGGCAAAGGTGGGAGATTAACGTTGGGGCGATGAAGATTCGGAGACATGTAGACATCAGAAACAGAGCCGCGTGTTGTAGCCTCTTGTCAACAGGTCTTTGTTCCCATTAAAAAGTAAGAGAGAAAAATCTGAGAGAGAGAGGAAGGGGGCTAGACTTGTATGTGTGTATTTCAGGATTTCTCGTCTCTTCTTTTCCATATTTCTTAATTGCTAATCAACGAGAATGAGAGGCGCATTTAATTAGATTAGTTAAAGAAACTTTTTGACAGAAGAAAAAAAAAGGAAAGAAATTTTAAAATTGTCTACACATGAACAGCTCAATCCTCAACACTGTACACTTGCTTGCACTCACCAATAAGATGACCTTCTCTTGGCGTTGTCTTTCTCTCTAATCAGCTCTATTCGGCTCTCTCTATCGCTCATAGCTGTAGAGAATAGAGATATTCCGGACCCCTCTCTCCATCTTCTTCTATCTCTCTATTTCTGTCTCTCTCCTTCTTCTGCACCCTTCTTCTCTGATCTCGCTTCTTATATATTACACATACAAAGTAGAAAAAAAAAAAAACCCACAACAGAAGAAACCCTTTTGGTCTGAAAATCAACGTTTAAAAAGAAAAGGAAGAAAATGGGAGGATTTCAATTTCATCTGGGTTTGCTCTTGTTTTGCGCTCTGCTTTTTGTTCTTGCTTCTGGGTCATCCAGAAATTTGCCCATCATAGCCTTTGATGAAGGCTACACGCCCTTGTTTGGGGACAATAATTTGGTCATCCATAGGGATGGGAAATCGGTTCATCTTACTTTGGATGAGCGAACAGGTGTTTTTTTTTTCCTCCCTTCTTTTAAATCCTTGGCTTAAAAAAATCTATATGGGGTTTTCTGTGGATTTTCTGCCTGAAGTTTCAATTTTTCTTATTGGATTATTTCTGTGTTCTGTTTTCAGGTTCTGGGTTTGTGTCTCATGATCTTTACCTTAACGGGTATTTCAGTGCTTCGATTAAGTTGCCTGCTGATTACACTGCTGGAGTTGTGGTTGCCTTTTATGTGAGTAATCGGGTCCTATGTCCGATTAAAATTTAAATATAGAAATACTCTTTTATTAGTGAATCCTTTTATTATATTTCTATATCCCGTTTGAGAAATTTAATCATCAGAAATTGTACCTGCTTTTTCACCATGCTTCTTAACTGAGCTAATCTGGTCAATCCGACTCTGTGAACCTGACACCACTATGCTTTCAATTTCATCCATTTCCAAGCATAATAAGACGAAACTATGGCACCCATATCAATTTTCTATCTTTTTAAAAATTATTTTCCTCCTTTTTTCTTCATTACCTGAGATATAAACTGGAGAATATAATACAACCAAGTCTCAGGATTTTACGGAGATAATGTTTTGAAGCATGCTTTATAATTTTCCTTCCGCAAGATATAATAAGCCTCGTAATTTTAAATTTCATTTTCTTTACTTTGATAGTCACATGATCACAATATACCAGGTGAAATTCTTGTCTCTCTATTTTTTAAACGGTTTTTCTTGTTGGAAGTTTAGTTTTACTATTTAACTTATGTGCAAGGAACAAGAAGAAAAAAAAATCATTTAATGATTTTCGGCTGCAGATGTCAAATGGTGACATGTACCAGAAGAACCATGATGAAATAGACTTTGAGTTTCTGGGAAACATTAGAGGGAAAGACTGGAGGATTCAGACTAATGTTTATGGTAATGGAAGCACCAGCATTGGCAGAGAGGAAAGATTTGGTCTCTGGTTTGATCCTGCAGAGGATTTCCACCAGTACAGTATTCTCTGGACAGATTCTCAGATCATGTAAGCATAATTCACAACCCCACTTACCATATTTGGTTCTCTGAGTTTTTAACATTAAGGTGAAAAAGTCCTTTCATCAGTATTTTTGTTGCCACTTATATGTAATCTCATGCCTTGTGGTTCTGAGGATGCCTTCTGTTTTAAGATTAATTGGGTTGTCTGTGTTTTCACGCACCCTGTTTGATCCAAAACCAGGTTGTTTTTTCACTTGTTTGTTTGTTTGTTTGTAAGAGGATAACCATTTACAGCTGATGCTTTGGTTACTTTGTGAGAATACTTGTAAAACCTAATGCTTAATTGTAAATACTTCTGTGTAGAGGAACCCACCAGAGAAAATCTTGGTGGGATTGACCCACAAGCTGGTCACATTACAAACTTGGTTGTTGTGGGATGTTCCTTGTCTTCCTGAATTCATGAATTAGTTTTTTTTTGTTGTTGTTGTCTTAGTTATACTTCAGCAACCAAATTGAGTTTTATATGGTTCTAAAATACAAAAGAGAGAGAAGAAAGTTCTAAAATATAAGAGAGAGATAAGAAAAGTTCCTTCAGGAAATTATTAAACCTTGTCATTTTTCAATTTTATTTTTTCTTGTTCTGCTTATTTTGTGTTTTTTCCCCCTCCTGCAGATTTTATGTAGACAATGTTCCTATTAGAGAAATTAAGAGGACAGAGTCTATGGGAGGTGATTTCCCCTCAAAGCCAATGACTTTGTATGCCACAATATGGGATGGATCTGATTGGGCTACCAATGGAGGCAAATACAGAGTGAACTACAAGTATGCACCCTATGTTGCTGAGTTCTCTAACCTTGTCCTGCATGGTTGTGCGGTTGATCCCATGGAGCACACTACCAGGTGTGACATTGCTCCAAGTTCTGAAGCAGTTCCCTCCGGTGTCACACCAACACAAAGACTCAAGATGGAGAATATCAGGAAGAAGCACATGACATACTCTTACTGCTATGACAGAGTCAGATACAAAGTCCCTCCCCCAGAGTGTGTGATCAATCCCCAAGAAGCTGAAAGACTCAGGAAATTTGATCCTGTCACATTTGGTAATGGCCGGCACCACCATGGAAAGCGACACCGCCATCAGAGCAGAGGAAGCCACGCGGATGCTGCTTCCTTCTAAGATATGTTTCGATTCAAGGATTTCATGGTGATAAAAGCACAATATCTTCCGATGTTATTCTGATTCAGTTTGATTTGCCTGGGTCAGCATTTTCTTTTATTGTTCTTTTCTGGTGTATAGAGAGAGAGAGAGAGAGGGGGGGGGCATAGAATTCCTGAATATGATCGCTTTGATATGGTTGTTGCTGGCGGTGGGTGGGTATGTGTATAGTCCCATACCTTTAGGGCTTCCCAGGTTGTCATTGATGATGTCTTGTGCTTTACAAAATTGAATCTTGTGATGATTTCTGTACTTAGACACACCTCAGGGTTTCAATAAATTATTTAACAGATGGAGTTGTTTTATGAATGTCTGGTGTGGATTTTCTGTTGGTATTGCTGTTTTGGTAGAAATTTCTGGTAAATCCGGTCTATGAAATGTTGTTGTATGCCACTCCGCTAGTTTTGAAGAGACATCTAGGCATGTTATATATATATATATATACATTTTCTAGTGGGATTTGTTTTTACATGCTTGTATGTCTATCCATATTCGGCTTAATTTTTCTGTTGCTATTGTTGTTTAGATAGAAAAATTCGTTGTAGAGTTAACTTAGGAAGTATAGGTAAGTAAAAATCATGTTTATTCAATTATCTTTAATAAATTTATTTTAATCTATAGTTTTATTCCCCCACTTAAATTGTTTATTTTTCTTAGTTCATGAATGCAGAGGTACATGTTGGAGTGTGATAATTTATATGGCTAGATTTGTCAGCTTCAGGTCGTAAGTATGGGGCAAAATTTTCAATCGAAATTGGAACCTAAGTGATCTGAATATGACAAATTCTGCAGCAGCAGTATGAACAAGGATCATAAATTTCTTTCTTTGTTTATTATGGAGTGCGTTTGTCTTGTGGTGTGAAGATGATGAAGTTGTGATCTCTATGGACGCAACATGCTGTGGAGTAGTAGTTGTTGACTTGCTATCTTCGTGCAGTGTCACTGTTCCTAGAAGGCAAAAGCCAAAATGAAACAGCTTTTTGTTCTTTTTTTTAAATTTTTTTAATAAAATTATGGACAGAGAATCAAACTTGAAAATTTTCCTCCACAATGGTGGCTTCTACAGAGTAGACACTGAACTGAAAATTGGGAAATGAGTCTTTTTTTTTTTTGTATTGGTAATAAAAATGTTACTTCAAAATTATCAGTTAAAATACCATGTCTGTGATGATAGAATTATTATTATTTTTGGGTACACAATTAAGTTTTGATCTAGTTATGGTAAAGAAATAGTAACAACAATTTAGATATTCATAAAATCGCGTGCTGTATATCTAATTTTAAAAGTGTATTTAATATTTCAGAATGTGTTACACAATAACTTTAAAATAGATTAGTTAAAATGTGTGTAAATTTATATATTTATAATCCCTCTTATAAAAAATCCTACAGCTTATCTAATTTTAATTTTTTATATATAAAAAAATTACTAGCTGACATGCTTAACGGTTTTGAAAATGTCATTTCATCATTAATTCACCATCAATTTGATGAGACATGTCATATCACCAAGCCTTAATGATCATTTTTGTATCACGTAATCAACCGGTGAATCTGGTCCAGAGTATTTAAAAGCATTTTGGAAAAGCAAAAGCCCTAATTTGTCAAAAGATTAACAAAAGCTTTCCTTGTAAAGCAAGAATTCTGTAAATTATATGTCACAAACTCAATCAATGACCTATATATTAAAAAAAAAAAAAAAGCTTACATCAAAATGTCTTGTAATTGAAGCAGTATGTCTGCTCCATCTCTTTAATCAGATTGACTATTTCTAAACTAATCACTCTCAAAGTAATTATGATCACAATAATCAATCCCATTTTGACTTTTACTATCATGTATCAACATGTGAAATCATCAAATCCCATTTATATCCTTTTCCATCAACATTTTAAAGCTAATCTTGTCCCAGAAGCAAGAAAAGCTTGGTTAACAGCTTAAAAGATAGAGGTTGCTTTATGCAATTACCTTTTATAAATTTAGGCGATAGAGTGGCATGCTTTTTATAATCACAAGACATGTTTCCTCCTCTTACTCTTTTTTTTTTTTGTCAATGATCAATCTTCCTTGATTAAGATTCATATTATTTAAGAAAAATGTAAATTAATTTTTTGGAACAGGATTTTCTCTTGTAATGTATGAAGAGTATCTTATAGGAAAAAGAAAGAAAAAAAAAGAAAAGACTGTAAGAAATCTACTCAAATAAGTTTTATACACCTTTTTCTTTTTCTTTTTAAATCTGTTTTCTTTTAAATTAGTTCTCTTAATTTACTTAATAAATTGAGAGAATTCTGATTTTAACCTTTTATTTAATAATATATTAAAAAAATTCTCAAAATTTTTTTAAATATAAAAGAAATATAACATTTATAAGCTTTCTATAAAATCAGCCAAAATTGTAACTTCATCATCTTTCATGGCAAACCTTAAGCAAATTTTCAGAAGCATAACAAGTTAACAACTTGTCAAAATAGAATACCAACTTCAAACAATTATTTGTTCTTGTTTGTGGTTAGTACAAGTCCCATCCACTTGCATTAAAGTACACAGTGGAAAATAAAGCAAACTTGTATTTTCTCACTTTGACACATTCTGCAGGGAAGCTTGGATAACATTAATATAAGAAAGGGACCCAAAAAAAAAAAAATCTAATTTTGCAGAAAAGGACATACTTACTGAGTCAAGAGTCAGGACCGACCAATTCAGCTGGGAATTAGGTGATAGGTGCATGTTTTGTAACAGATAAATTTAATGTTAAATATTGACTGTCTTGGGGGTTTAGGTTGGCATGTCTTGACTATGAAGCATGCCTCTGACACAACTTGAACAGGACTCCATTGTCGTTCTGGTTAACAGTTTATGAAGCACAACGTTCTTTTATTGAAAGAAATATTTCAGTTGCTGAACGTTACATAAATAAAATAAGAAATAATTGAGACCGATGGACTTTGTTGCTTGGATGGTTTCATAATCTGAGTATCTGAAAGGGCTCTTTTAAACAATTGAGAGCTCGAGCTTTTTTATGTCCAAACTTCGTAAGAAATAATAAATTGAACAAATAAATAATTTATGTTTAAGATAATATTTATCATTCAAAATATGCAAATATTTTGTAGTATTTTGTTTAATTGATATTATAATTAGTCATTATATTATTATTTAATAATTAATATCATTGTTAATTAAACAAAATATCAATATAAATACAGAACTTTTTTTCTTAAAAAAAATAATTATTTGTGATCTCTCTTTCTCTCGCTTAAAGATCATTTAATACATAAAATGTTAAATATGAAAAGATAAAAGAAATAAAAAATAAATGATAAATGACAATTATATCTTTAGATTAAAAATAATAATAATAAAGATAAATGTTATTAAATAATAATAACATAAATAAGACGGACAAAAAATAACTTGTTTTTCTTGCATTAGAAAAGAAATCTATTTCCCTTTATATACCAACTAGCCATAAGAGTAGACGGCTTCAAAAGTATCTAAGTTTCTTGAACTAGTAGTACTTTAAATTAAGTGGTCACATGATTTTTTGTTAAAAAATATCTTCAAGAGACATTAGTGTACCGTAAGCTTATATAAGTTCATTAATCAAATGTGTATATAAAATTTGTAATAATTTTTATTGTTAATTCTTGTTTATTCATGAGTAGGAATTAATAGCGTGGTATATTGAGAAAAAAAAAATCCTCTTTTTAAGTCCAACTAAAGGGAGAAAAAAAGAAGGAAACAACAACAATTATGAGCTTAGTTGATTTTGTTTTTTTTTTGTTATTTTTAAAACAGATGTTTTTTAGAATAAATTTTGAGAACAAAAAAATTAAAAAATTTATTTGAATCATTATTTTAAAAAGTAACTATTTTTTTTAATTTTACAAAATAAAAGTTACAAAACACTTAAAAAATATTCTGATTTTTTTGTTTTTAAAAATAAAATTCTATTTTTTTATTTTACAAAATATTTTATTAAAAACATGTTATCAAATAAATTTTTTTATTTTTAAAAATAAAAAACTATTTTAAAAATAAGATACCAAACAGACTCTATTTTTCTCGCCTAAGACCTAAGCAGTTCTGTGGGTAGGTACTGAGTGCATGCGGAATAAGAATTATAGAGATATGAGTGGGTGCCAACCAGGTTTGAACTGGAGCTACAAGCAGTAGTCAACTCCAGAAAAAGAGACGTTATCATCTTATGCTTCACGTCTCACCACACACATCCACACACATAATTATCCCATAGCCACCTCTCATTATCATTCAAATCTTGTGTGGTGCCTATTTTTTTTTCTCGTTTCATTTAATCTGTCAAGGGATTAAAGGCTCAACTACTACTCTCTTCCAAGTTGCAACCACTTCCAAATATCCCAAATGGAAACAGATTCTATACGTTTCTGAGAAGTTTAAACTATCAGTTTCACTTACATCATATTTTTATTGAGAAATGTTTGTTTAGTTTGGTATGTAAACATTTGAAATGACTTGGATTTTAACCCTGTCACTTTTTATAGGATATTAACTGTATATATTTTTTTGATGACTTCCAAATGTCATAATAGATATGGTAATCTTAAATATCATATACTTGAATATATTAGAAAAGCAAAAATTATAATATGTTATTATTGTACCAAACAATCCCTTAAATGTAATAACAAGAAAAAAAAATTTGGTCGAATGGGCACACTAACCAGGGAAGACTTCAGGGAAAATTACATTTTAAGAGTCTAAGAAAAATATTGTTTAGTTTTCTGTTTTCTTTTCCTTAGTTTGCATTTTTCAATATGAAATCAATTATGAGTCCTCGTTTTGAACCTTATTATTTTGTGTTGTCCTTCAAATGATTCCCACTTCCTTGTAAACTATATGATTTAAGACATTCTCTAATAATATTTATAAAAAAACAGGTAAATTAAATCAATCATAAAAAATATGTATAAATTCGTTAGAGGTCAATCTTACTCAAATATATACCTAAGATACTCAAAAATATTTTGGTGATTGAAGTAGTCTATATTTTGCAAATGGAGAGACTACCTAAATTTTGCATAGGATTTAAGTCTAAAGGTGACTTCCTTTCTCTCTCTCTCTTCCGTTTGTTTGGCCGTTGTAATAAATTGACTGCATTTCACAATATCTCAAGCCTTTAACTCTGATCCTAGTTCCTACATTCCATGCAGTGTTCTTTTCTGTCTACATATAATGACAGCTTGCATGTATACATAGATATAAAAGAAAATAGGATATATAGTATAAAGATAATTGACAACTTAGAATGGCCATTACATAAATATGAAAGATAAAATACATTCTGTGCCATTTCTGAACTATACTAGGCACTCACATAAAACACTGAAGCAGATTCAAGACTTCAGGAAGCCAAGAACATTAACTCTCCTCAGCCATCTATGTGATTTATTGTCACACTACAGTAAACATATAAGATTCAACAATTATGAAACACTGTTTTATGAACCACCAGCCTCCTTTTTCCCTATTAGCTTGACAAAGTTACGGACAATTGCCTTGCCTTCAGTGGTTATAATGCTCTCTGGATGAAACTGAACCCCCTGCAGTTTTGAAGAAATGATAGTTTAACAACACCCATTATGTAAAGAAAGGAAAGGATACGAGCAATTCACATTTGGGTAGGCAGGTAGGTTGTTCCAACTTTAAGCCAACTTGCATTGCAGTTGGCGGATGCCTAACAAGAAGAAATCACTAGCAAGATTCAAGCTGAGGACTCTTTAGTTCGGTCTAGCCAACGGAGCCAACCCTTGTTGGTTGAAACTAGCAAATTTTAAAATAAAGACATGAAGAACCCACGGCTGCTAACTAGAAGGACTGTTTAAGGTGCAGGTTTCAATTTGTTCTTAAATCACTAAAGTAGCCAAATTTCAATCTAACCAGAGTATTCAAATTCTAACAGCTTTAGTTTAGGTAGGATGCTAGCTTTTATGCATTGATAATGGCAATATAATGAACCTGACAGTAGTCTTTAAATAGTATAGGTATTTCTATTTTTGACAAAAGAATATGACAATACTCCTCATGAGAATTTACCTCCTCTCCCATATTAGGAAAATGTAATGAAGCAAGAGAGAGAGAGAGAGAGAGAGAGAGGAGGGGAGACTAATTTGAAACTGAATAAAACTATACCAATCAGATAGTTTCAACCTTTAACGTCCCTTTAACATCCTTTGCTTGATTAATGGAGAGCTCCACCAGCAGAGCTTTTCAAGCTTGTACAGTTACATGAAAACAGAGTTTTTCAAGTTGTACAGTTCTGTGCGGGCATGTTGTAGCCGGACTACGCCATAATATTAGCACATCAAGTGTGTTTCATATGATTTATAGTTGTTCTTATGTGCATTAATATTTTAAGCACATGCGATCCTGATGATGAGGAATTCCAACTGGTACTCATTCCTAGCCACATAAATTAAGAATGAAGGGACTGTTCAAAAAACCTTAAACTAACACTACTGAATTTTCAATAATTTACACTAGATCTTCAGCATTAAATAGCAGTAACAGAATAAAGGAGTCAATGTGAGGAAGTGATTGCATATTATAAGAAGATAGCATGAGAGATGTAATGCCAACATTAAGGGAAAAGATGCCAGAGATGGTGTCTGGGTGATATTACGTAACCAGCAATGGTGCTAACATCAAGTGTAGCATAAGCATATACCGCAGTACAAAAGTGACAGAGAAAGTGAGTATTGAAATTTAGGTTGCACGACATTTTACATAAGACAACATCTAGAAACATTGAGAAAGGTGGTTCACAAGATAAATAGGTTGACAACCTTTGGATTTAAGGCGTAGTGAGCAAATTACTTGAAGAAGTGGATTTAATTTGATCAAACAGGAAATTGAATCACATATAGTCTGGAAATATTACTGACAAGAAGCAGAAGTTATACTCGCAAATAAAGCTAGATGACAAAAGTACCAAAGGTTTTGAAGGCACAGTGAACAACTACATATGAATAGTATAAATGTAACCTGCTATGAGTAAGATGCTACCTGCAGATGCTTATATCTCTTGTGACGAGCAGCCATTATAAGACCATCCTCTGTCCAGGCTGTTACCTCAAGTTCTTCATGAGGAAAACTCTCCTTTTCAATCACAAGGCTGTGATATCTACCAGCAGTGAAAGGGCTGAAAAAGATATGAAGGTGACAGAATAATTACGTTGGAAATTTTAAAACTGTTGAGACTGAAGAGAAATTAAAAGCAGTTATGTAAACAATAGTGAATTCTGTGACTGTATATCTTCAAATTGCTATTGCTGGATAGCTTAAAGATAGAAACAGAAAACCATCTAAAAGAAATGAAAGTAATATTTTATATCATAATATTGCTTCTTTTCCTTTTGATTGACATGAACGTTGCAAAAGATTATTGATTCATGTTTCGTAAACCTTAATATTTTATACTTGGACATAATTAATATAGATGTTGTCTTCAACAACCAACCAATTTGCTTAAGCCTTCATTGATTAGAAGTCATGATTTATGTAACCTTCAAAAGTTGCTCTTGTTTTTAAAGGAAGTTATCAGGTAGTATGGTGGCAAATCATCAAATGAAACAAGTCTATAAGATCAGGGTGCCTATTTACAAAATATCATACTAGTCTACAACGAACAATAGCTTAACTCATCTAACAGGTCAATGTTAGACAATATAACTTTTATAAGATAAAACTAAACAATCAAGTTTCAAGATTATTTGAATAATCTGATAACAACATCTTTTAAAAAGTATAAAGTAATAAAACCATACTTTGGTAACCCAGAAAGTAATCCATCTTCTCCCTTCTCATCATAATACACCAAAGAGCTTTTTCCATGCATGACGCCAAAAGGAGAACGCACAATTTTCCCTGCACAGCACACAGGCAAAAAGTCTTAATCCAGGTATAATGTCCAAGCCAATGGAAAGAACTAACACACACACACACAGATCAAAATGATAATGATTAGAATGTATGGGATTCTTTCCATTAAAAATTGGAAGTTGGGAATCCACAAAAACATGAAGATAAATGATATATGAAATATCAAGGAAACCTTACATACGTTAAATGCACCAAATCCTAATACAAAAGTAGCTTCAAGGCTTAAAAGGAATATTTGGAGGCTCACCTCCAAAAGCCTCTCCAATGCATTGCAAACCCATGCACACACCAAACAAAGGCACAGTTGGCCCAAGTTCCAAGACTGTTTGCAAGGATATTCCAGAATCTTGAGGTGTGCCTGTAACAAAGGAATGCAGTATATAGCAGTGTCGTGAGTATATTCTATTCTTTCTTCTTCTTTAATATCAAAGCCTTGTTCATTTATAATAATATTTGATACAGCTTAAGAAATGAAAAAGAAATTAAAATTGCCCGACAAGGCTTACCAGGCCCAGGTGATATTAGCACTCCTCTAGGATTTTTCCTATCAGAAGGGGAAAAAAAAAAGAATTTAAACAACATTTAGCTGATTATGTCAGACACATTAAAAAACTTGTATGTTCTCACATAATGCTTCATCAATAATAATGTGTCAAATAATATTCATAACAAACACAAAATTCTTACCTCTTTAACTCCTCAACTGTCAACTCGTCATTCCGGTAGACCTCAAAGTGAAATCCCAGCTCTCCCATATACTTTAAGATATAACAAATCCAATATTAGAATAATCATTCTTTAGAGAAACTAGTAAAAGAAAAAAGATGTGAATAAGAGATTCTATATGAAGCAAAACCCCACCACACTCCTGACCAAGTTAACAATATCTACAGCACCCATCACCCATCCAACCTCAAATTGATTGCTGTTGGCTGCATCCATAGAAGGGTGAAAAGGTTGAGATGTCAAAAGCTTTTTGGCTAAACCTATTTCCTTTCAGTCAATCAATAATTTGATTAATTTGGTTCCTATAAAGACAATTATATGATTGTTTGAACTGAATCTTATGTACATCTTTATCATCATATTCACATTTGTCCCCTGAATTGAGATGACATCACAGTCCATGACGCCATGAACTCAGAACCTAGTAGGAGTGCAAGAAATGAATAATTATGCTGCATATCTACTAAAGCTATGACCAAAGTAGAATTCCAATTGAACCTGTAAAAATATTTTAAACTAATATAGTTTGGGGCCAAAATAGTAAACTACAAGTTTCAGAATAAAAGAAAACTCGTTTCCCCTTCTTACACCCAATTTGGAGGGCAACAATATGTAAGGGTTTTGAGAGGAAGAAGGGAAATTCTTCCCCTAATATCCCCATCATTCCCTCAAATTTTACAATTTACCATTTCCTTTCCATTCCTTTCTGTTCAATGCCCATATCATCCCTCATCCAAAGATCAAACATACAGTAAAGAAGCAATTCTCCTCAACATTTTGTTCACTTCAAAATCAAGAGGAAAGCGTACATGCTTAACAAATGAAAAACCCTTTTAATGAACTCTGTAAGGAAAAGAGTTAGAAAACAATTAAAATCAAAAAATTCATACAAACTCTTTCTTTTCCATTCCTTATATATTTCCAGACATGCATACGTTACTACTACTTCTTTCCTTAAGCTAAAAGGTACAGAAAAAGAACCTGGCAAAGATTATAGGTAAAACTGTCATAGTTGTCAATGACAATAATCGGACTAGTGGCCGATGTAACAGAAACTGGAGAGTTGGAATTCGATTCCAAGACACTCGCCGACGCTTTTGGGACGAATCCATTCTCCATTTTAGACACAAACCGTACATCTGAGAGAAGAAATACATCACATTTACATCAAAATTTCACGCGAAAATTCAAGAGCGAGGTATCAGGAAAGAAGCAAGAAGATGAAGTACTTGAGGAAGGAGGCAGAATTCGGAGTTTCTGAGCTACGCGAGAAAGTTGCTGGGGTCTGAGATTCACAGAATGATTGGGTTGAAGCAGCGAAGCCTGAGAGAGCAAAGTAACTGCCATATTGGGATGATACAACGAAATCACTAGATTCTGGAATTCGAGCGCTGATCCGCCGAATAGTCAGCAAACTGTTTGGAGAAAGTGAAGGATCTTGGGTATAAGGCCCGAAGGGAAGTCAAACGACATAAATACCACCGGTCTTTATGCAAGAGATTTTTGTCGAGTTTGATTTAAAATAGAAGAAATAAATTATTAATATTTAATATATTAATTATAGTATTTTAATAATATTTTTTATTAAATATATTTTTTAAATTATGAGAAATAGTTATTTTTTATTTTAAAGAGAAAGTAAATAAAAATATTTTTTAAAAATAATTTTTATTTTAAACAAAATTATAAAAAATTAATTACTTTTATAATTTAGTTATTTATTTTTTTTATATAAAATCGAAAGTAATATAAAATAATATATATTATTTTAATTTACTGTTTATAATCTGACATGAAATGTGTTTGTTTTTTTTCTCATTGTAAGACCTACCAAATTTTGATGAGCCCACCATTAGCTTCTTTGATATTTTTAATTAAAAAATATTTTTGATTGGTAAGAGGTGTTTTAGGAAAATAATATCAAGATAAAAATAAAATTTAAGCATATTTATATATATTTAGACATTTTTTGTTGATGTACAGTGCATATATGTAATTTAGGTTCATCATTTTTTTATATTTTTGTTATTATATTTTTAAATAATATTATAATATGTATATATAGTTCCTAAAAATATTTAATTATATGATATTAACTTTTAAAAATTATATAAGTAATATTAGAAATTATACCTTCATTACGTTATTATTAAAAAGTTATATATTTATTATATTTTAGTTAAGAAAATTTGATAACCAATGTATAAACAATTGGATATAAAATTCTTTCAAGAATAAATTTATGAGTAATTTTTTATTTTTTATTATTAATTTTTTGAATTAAAATATAATAAATATATTATAATTTAATAAAAATATGATAAGTATGTGATTTAATTAAAAAATTATACTATAATTATATAATTATTATATTTTAATTAAGTAATTATCATATTTTAATTAGAAAACTTAATAATACAGATATAAATAAATGTATATGAAGTTTTTTTTTTATTACTACTAAATGGGAACAAAGATGATATGGTAATCTCAGCTATCAAAGTGATTCATTGAACAATTGAACAATTGCAAGTATGTGATTCATTGAACAATTAACAAGACATTTATGGTTGTTAATTGTATATGCATGCATGAGACCTATTATACATTTTTATGTCTCAATACTTTGCATTACAATAACTTTCTCATAAAGTTTGAGCAAATCAGACATGTAAAATTATTAAGCTTACATTTTAGATTTCGAATTAATTTATTCATTATAAAATAAGGAAAATAAAATAATTTATTTATTGGGATTATGCTAGTTAACAATCAGCATTGTATTTATTAGATTTTGTATCTCTAGATTTATGTTTAATGTTTTTATCCAACACATGTGCTAAGTTCAATTATTTATAACAATTTTAAAATATTTAATAAGTAATTGTTAAAATATATATATATATATATATATCTTGTTAATAAAAAATAATTACAACAATAACAAAAAGAGATAATTAAATATAGTATCCAAAGTCTTTAAAATGTTGACCAACATCAACTTTCTTGGTCTTTCCTCCTACTTCAATTTTCCCATATATATTTGGATAAGACTTATCTAGATTTTTTTTTAAAGATATTTGATATAAGATATCATTAAAACATAACCTCATCTCTTGCATATAAAGGTATGAGACATTGTACTATCAGACAATATAATAATTCTAATATCTACAATATATAAATATAACAATTAATGATATTTTACATCAAGAATGTAAGTTATTTATATTTACTTACATATATTAATCAATATTATTCATTGTTTAAAGTTTTAAATATATCATTTTAAATTTAAATAAATTATATGTTATAAATTTATAAATCTAATTCTATCTAGGGTTGAAGTTTCAAGCATGAGAATGTAAAAAAGTAAAAAGGAAAAAATATATGAAAAAATTCAATTTGCAGCAAAAGTGTCAAGCCATATAAATACGAAGCGAAATGTAGATTGAAAGACATATTTAACTAAAAATTGAATGGGCATTCCATTGTATATAGATCAAATAATACACATAATTTAAAGGAGAAATCTTTTCTTTAGTATTTCAAAAGAAATACATTTATATATAATTTCTTATATTTTAATCGTTACATTTTCTAATAAAAAAATTAGTATATGATTCTCTAGTTAAAATAAATCTGACTTCCCTCATGTCCTTGGTGCAAACATAAGATGCAATCAAGTTATTTTGGCCTTTTTTTCAATAAGAAAAATAAAGAAGGCTAAAATTTGGCCTGACTGAACCCTTTTCAATTATCGTACAACCAGATAAAACCTAAAATAAATTAGAATAAAACAAGTGTTGATTTTTGTAAGTAATTATATAATTATTTAATTAAATTATATATTTGTTATCATTTAATTAAAAAATTTAATAATAAAAATATAGCAAATTATATATAAATTTAGTTCATATTTTTCCGAAATAATAAGAAGAATTAAGGCAACATGCTTACCTTATCTCTTTGGCTGAATTGATCCGGCAAACTCAGATTGATTTGTGAATTTGATAGAGGGCTAAGCCTTAATTTGCTACTCCTTTCTCAGGAATACAAGGAGCTGGAGATGAAGATGTGTTGTTAAAGGCAGTATTTATTTGTCATGAGTTTTCGGAATGTGATATTAGAGTATTACTTTTTGTTATTATGTAACAGTATAATAAACTGAAAATGACCATTATAGAAAATTGACGTTGTCTAATTTTAGCCATTAATGTATTTTTTTGTTATTAAGGTCAGGTATCCTCAACAAAACAAATTATGATTGTTGCAAACTATCTAAGCAGACATGAGATTAGAGCCTAACAGAACAAGTATAACAAAAATTTAGCTGGTTTTAGCTCAATGGTTTTTAACAAGTTTTTATTTTGATGATAATAAAATTATTGACTTAGAATAAATTGTTAATTATTATTTTTTAAAAATATTAAATATAAATGTGATGGTTTGAATATAAATTTAATAGTACTAATTTAAAATGAGATTTGTAGCTATTACTTCTCTCTTTAATTACGTCAAAAATATTTTTTTTAAGCAAGTCAGATATTACTCATGGAAGAAAAATATTTAGGTAAATTAAAGCTACTAGAAGGCAAAATTTGATGAGTCACTACTCTCCTGGGAAGTAAGCAGATTCTTTCTTGTGTTGCACAACACAGCTATTGTGCAGCACAGCAAAAATATTTTAAAAAATAAAAATTAAAAAATAAAACAAAAAAATAAAAATAACAAACAAACAAATCTTTGTTTAGAGGGTACTGTATCCTCTAAACAAAAGTTTGTTTGTTTGTAAAGAATTCAAATGACCACAGGACACTTACTCCGACGGTTATAAATTAACAAGCTCTGATTGTGTTTGAAAAAATAGTGAGAAATCTTAAAAGTATTTTTGCCTACTCATTTTTGTCTAAAACAACATTCTATTGTTTTATTCAAACTATAATTTTAAAAATCAAAATATTTTTCTAAATATGCACTCCCTTGTACCATTATTTTTGGATTGTACTTTTCAATGCATTAGTCTCCCAAGTGTACCTAGGGCGCATAAGGTGATAAATATATTAATGTCATTAGAAGAAAATTAAATAAAAAGTATTTATTGAATTGTAAAATTTTAAGAAGCTAATTTTTTATTTTAAAAATTTAAAAAACTACTTCTAAGTAATTCAAAATTTAATGATTTTCAGTGATAATAACTTTTGTAAATATATTTATAATTATAATTATAATTATATAGGAAAATATATAAATGAATAAATATTTATTTGTTTATAGTTAAAACTTTATTATTTTTGGTCATTAATTAAAATGATTGAGTCAATTTATCCGTAACCCAATAATTTGTTTGATTTGTTATTAAGGTAGAGCTGGTGATACGTACCGGTTTTTTTTTTTTTTGGAAGAAGATTATAAAGGAATTTCGATTATATTTTTGACAATGACACATTCAATTGAGTAACGAGGACTGGCTTACTAACAAAGGCCTTTCTCATTCGACTGGCCAAATAATCTTCGAACAAGTTAGCAGTACATAAAACTATAATTTGAAGACAGATCAAGTTTCTTAATCATTCATTTATGGATAGTTATCATCTTTTAAAGTTTTTTATATTTTGGGAACACCCATTAATCCACCAATCTCATACATATATATATATATATATATATATATTCAATAGTATTCTCTATGTTTCTGTTCCTCCCTCTTTCCTCTATGCATCTTTGTTTCTGCGCTGCAAAATAATTAAATGCCCAACACTGTGGGAGGGGTACTGGTTAAGCTTAGGTCTTGGAGAAAAAAACAAGAGAAGATGCAGCAATTCGTTGTTTCTCATTTTCTCTTATTTCCACCACTGTTTCTCGTCCCCATTTCTTCTACTTATCCCATCACCTTTTTCCCTTCTTCCCCTCTTCTTTCGCGTCTTTCATTCAAAGATGGAGAAGAAATTTTCCTTCTTTCGCGTCACCAGTTAGACAGCTGAAGAAAAGATTCATTCCAGGGCAAGAGAGAGACGGTACTGCATTCATATGCATCCTTGGCCAACTCTGACCTTCATATGCCCCTGCATTCAAAGAAGAAGCTGCGAAAATCAAACGAGTGCACCATGATTTGGGTATATTATACGAAGTTTAATCCGTTGATTATTCTTAGTATGAAGAGAATGTTATATTTGATTAATTTGTAGTCTTATCTTAAGGCTGGCTTTAGAGGAATTGCTTTATAAATTATAAATCAATGAATTTAGAAATTAGCTTTATAGTCTTATCTTAAGGATGGCCTTTGAAGACGTGCTTTATAATTAATAAAACGATGAATTTTGAAATTAGATATTATTGCCTATACTTAGACTGCAACCTATTATATCAGTATGTCACACAAAGTTTGTTTCGTAGCGCCTTTGTTTTCTCTCTATATCTTCAATGTTTTCTTGCATAAAAATTGTTTTATTTTTAGCAACTTCCTCTTATGATTGTAAGACAGTGGATAGTCTATATTAATGGTTAACAGCTTTGCAGAGCATAGAAAGTATTGTTTAATTTTTGAAAAAAGCCTTACACTTTCTATCCTGCTTCTTCCTTTCGTTACTTTTTCTGTGAAGCTTTTCCTTATTGAACCTTCTTTTGCAAAAGTTGTTTGAAAGAAGAAATTGAAGGATGAGCAAATACCGAAGTTGCTCTGTCAACGTTTAAGGTAGCACTCAATAAATTTGTGTTTACATTATATTTTTGGGTATTCCATTTTACACGCTTCCTGAGTATTCTTTTTTTCCTACACTTTATGTTGCAATATGTCACTCAGAGGAGGTCCCTTGAAATTTCACCCTTCCCAGTTATACCTCCATATTTACCCTTATATGATGATTTAGCATTCTTTTCAGCTCTTTAATATGCTATAGGCATGAAGGAGTTTTATACTATGTACCCTTTTGGTGATGATTTTTCATTTCTCTTTAATATCCTCTCTCAAATGAATGGCTTTAATACTATGTAAACAACGTCCTGTAGCCGTGGTTTTTTTTTTTTGGCCCTAGCATTAATATGGTCTTTTAAGCATGTTTTCATCTATATGCCTTTTGCGTTGCTACTGTGATACGACCTGGTTATCCTGTTTCCATCCGTGAGTCTTTTGCATAGCTACTATAAATTGGATCCTTACAACTCTGTAAACCACATTTTTGTGCGTTTTCTCCCCTTGGAGGCTTCATAGGTAAATTCCTATGGTATACTTTTTAAGACTCCTGGACATATGATTCTACTTTGTTTAAGATTGTTCAAGAGGAACTGGTTAGCGAGAGTTGATCCTAACGAATGAGTTCTGCAATTAGAGAGGTGACAGGTTGAATTCTTATCTTCTCTGTATGGTCTTACCATAGGTAAACCCAATATATTATTAATTTCGTGATAGCTTTACTTTTTCCATTCATTATATACCCATATGCTTTTAATGCATTGGCTTGATTTGAAACTTAATAATATCTACAAATCAGGAAAACATTTCTTCTGCATAATCTATTAGTCTATATTTAGTGTCTTACTTTTTAAGTAGTTTGAAAGGCCATTTAGTTTCTAGATGGTAGAATCAATATGGTATGATGATGAGACTATACAATTGTGCAAGAACATGTTTTCTGTCATTCTTCATGGTTTTTCATTCTTTCTAGAAGACATTGTAGCCGTAAAATTTAAAAATGCAAGGAAGAGTTCAAGATCCTTGGCCATTGATCGAATGTCAGCACAGATGCCTATGACTTATGGTTAATTCTTTATCATAGAGAAGATTTCTTCCAATTCACTGTTATTGTCAACCGATTTTATGTAGGATTAGGATGTAGTGGTTCAGGCCAAACTGGATATTTTGCAGAAAATTCACTTTCATTCCATAATCAACCTAAGACAACTATCGCTCATTCTGACAATTTATCTTAGATTACATATATAGATATAGCGACTGGCCTTTGTAGTTCTTCAGAAAATCTCTGTCCTTCTCAACAAGGTGTGAGTGGAAGTGATGGTATATCTTATCAACTACACCAACACTCGTAATGGATATTACCAACATGCCTATCAATCTGCAGAGGCAATTTGATCATGTTCCCTCTAATGGTATGCCTTTTGGTGAATAATGAAGTTCTGTGATTTGCTGCTATTTATAAATGCTTTATTTTTATCTGATACTTCTTTACATATGTCAGTGGATTATCAATAGAGTTTACTTGGAAGAGCAATTCAACTGACGGTACCAAAAAAAAAAAAAAAGGAAAGGGGACTTTTAGGGGTTCAGAATTCCATTCATGATAAATTT
The DNA here is from genome assembly GCA_026724425.1 of Erythrophleum ivorense. Taxonomy (NCBI): domain Eukaryota; kingdom Viridiplantae; phylum Streptophyta; class Magnoliopsida; order Fabales; family Fabaceae; genus Erythrophleum; species Erythrophleum ivorense. Next base: position 50,655,117 of record JAIUCV010000009.1, read on the forward strand.
CATCTTCGAATTGAGTTCCATTTTTTTATGATTTACTAATTGGTATCATGATTTTGCCTTTCTTTGTTTATGTTTTTTTACTACAGTTTGATGTTGTCCGTCTTATTTCTTTTTTGTAGAAATTTCATGAGTCTCATGCTTTAACATACTTTTTTCCTTTTCATAATGGAAATTTCATCTTTCTGTTCTTTCTGCCAAGATATCATACACTTCATGATAAGACTAAATCATTCATCAACCTCATAAAAAAGTTCCTCATTTTTTTTCTCAGGCGTTGTATTAGGCTTTTACTTCAGAAATTGTATGTGTATTGCTATTTGTGGTTTTTCGGATTGTATCTTTTTAATTTCCAAGCCAGATCCGAAAATCTCAAATGGGCACGCAAGTTTAGGCTTATTGTCTCTCTACGGAATGAATATCCTTCCTTGATATAGTCACAACTTCTGTAGTTTTGTTCACAATTTATTCTATTCTTTAACTTAGCACTTTGGTAACAATACGATTCTTAGATCATTTTTTTTCCCAGTCACTGTACCGCACAATAGCAGATACATAACAAGAAGGTCTCCTGTCCCCACATCCAATTCTAGAAATGGATTTCAGTCTTTTGGTTACAGCTGAAAAATATAAATAGTCTTTTTCTTTCCGTTAAAAGTTAATTCTAGGAACAGATTTCAGTCTTTTAGAAAAAAATTGCAGTTTATTTTCCTCAGTTCTATGAAATTCATACTGATGGTAATTGAAAGTATACACTTCATGCTCATAACACATAATTATCAAATCATGTCCTTCCAGGCAAGCCAAATACATCCGGCAAAACCATGTTTAACATTATCCAATGATTTCAGACTTAGAATGCACTTAACCAAATGAATTCTTATGGTTTATTAATATTCTCTTTACAGACAAGCCAAATACCTCTATCAAGGCCATGTCCTTCACTATAAACATAATTATTAAAACAAACCAAAAGAGGGCCACCTCCATCAGTTTTGGCCTTTGTTTTATGACATAATTAGTCAGGTAGATAAACCAAGATTCAAATTGAATGCTTGAATATTTCGTACAAGTACACAACTTCTGCTTTAATGGCTACATACTTGATGAATATGCTTCTTCAATGTAGTTACAATGCCATGGAACAAGCTCCAACATTGATATTGTCTAGTTAGTGGTTTGGAATAAATGGCTTAACTCCTAGGCTACACATCCTCCATCCAAATACCTTCACGTCTGAGTTAAATGTCCCTAACAGTGAACCAAAGGAGACTTTTCAGACTTTTGTTACCTCTGCAAATGGTTTACCTGTGTCAAAAATAAGTTTATCAGATTTTTCAATCTTCCTCAGTGTGTTCAATCCAAAAAAAAAAAAAACCAAACCTATAGAGTAGCCGAACCTGGAAATCAAATAGAGACAGGTAAATACTTAATTGATCTGCTTGCATTTTTTGATGATTGTCTGTCATTTTTTCCCTCATTGCTTATCTCTTTCTGTCTTTCTTAACTTTTTTAGAGTTCATCCTCTATGCATTCTCATACAGCCCTGTGAGACAGGACCATTTCATCTTTATGCTTTTCATTGGGCTACATGATGATAACAGCAACGTATGGCAAACCACCCTTCATCTAAAGCAGAAAAAATGGTAAGTTCCTCAACTTTGCCGTCTCAACAAAGGCATTGTTTTCAGTCGCACATTAACTCTTGACAATTTACTAGCCTGGCCCCCGGAAGTTGATGCTCAAGGCATTTGTGCTGTTGATTCAATTGTCATTTACGATTCCTTGGGTGATTCCTTCAAAAGAAAAAAAATCAAGATACCTAGCTTCCCACATCGAGTTAAATACACACTGGTAAATCACAATAGCGGCGTAGGTGTCATATTTTACAACATTGACCCTCACCCAGCTTATACAATGCAACTGGGGATTTTTTATGCCTCAACTTGTGACTGCACTTCTTGGTCAATGCTATCCTAGATCGATAATCTTTCATCTACTTTTACTCCTTTGCCTATTACAAGAGACTCTATAATTCTGACTTTGGATGAAAAAAGCCATGGCCTCTACTCTTCCAATGTGACCCTGAAAAAATTGGGAGTTGTGAAATCTTTTAAATCTGAAGACGAATTTTTCTGGTTCCAATCTGTCTGTCCATACATAGAAAGCTCTATCCATCCTGACGACTGATCTTCTAGCATTATAGTTGGATCTTGAATTTCATCATATATTACTATGACTTACGTCTCTACTTAAATTTAATCTATTTTGAACTCTCAAGACTTTTGTCATCGTAGTGTTAATCATGGGTTTTTCATGCATGTTCTATGTTGATTTAGTAACGTTTTGTTTACAAGTTTCATACAAATGTTTCATTTCTACTACTTATATCATTAGTTAGAATTATAAGGATGTGATTCATTGGAAGAAAATTTTTACATCCAATGCATTGCACGGGTTAAACATTAGTAATAATCTAAAACACGTCCACCTCCTCCTCCAATAGCTGACACATCTCTCTATCTCATTTCTCTAACAGATACAAACATCTCTTTATTTCTTACCTTCACTGACTAATCCTCCAGGATGCTGTAAATTTCAACTTAATCAACAGGTGGCTGGCAAACATCCTTTACTGAAAAAACATCCATGTTTATATAGCTGAACCCATTCCAAGTTCTCGCTTCTTGCAGCATGCAAAATTTACATTGGCTGACTCCATATGCTTATTATTATCATCGGGATGCAGATTATATTAGTTTTTAGAATTCAAACTTCAAATTCAAGAATATACTTCAACACTTGCACCAACATCTATATAAAAGAGAAGCCTATCCATTCTTGCTGCGAGTAATTACTCCGTCTCCAAGCTCTTCATTCTTTGCATCTACCTTTATAACTTGTGTTTTAAATCTGTTGTCTAGCATACGTCGCTCTTGCTCTCTATTTTGCAAGCCTTGCTCATTGAACTCATCGACAGGTAGTTCCTCCTAATACATTTATTCATTCTTATTTTCTACTATATTTTAATATTAATATAGTGCAATTCATGAAGTGCCTACTTCTGAGTCAAACTGTTTCACGTCACTAGACTAGAGCGGCCAAGCTTCATGAAATTGAATGTTGATGGTGCAGTTTTTTTAGGATGGCTCTGGAGCCGTTAAGGTATTTTTGGATGAGAAAGGGTCTTTTAGGGAAGATTTTGTGAAGCTGTTGGGTGTTAATTAACCATGTGGCCTTATATGTTGATTATTGTGTATTAAAAGCTATTAATATTATATTAAGCCCAATTAATGTGATTTAATAAGGTTTTGGATAATTTTAGACTTTAATATATCTAATTAAAGTGTGGGCTTTTATGTGTTGAGACTAAATTATTATTTTTAATTTTATGATGAGTCAAATTAGGAATAATAAATGTTAACGTAATTAACTTATATATGGTTATGGTCAATCGTACATGTGTGCTTTTCTTTTTTATACCTATCATTAGAGAGAAATAAAGTGAATTCTAAGAAAAAAAACTCAAAGGATTATGTATAGATTTAGAAGACGAACTAAAGGAATTGTGATTTCTCTTTCATTATAGTTGATTCAAGTACATTTTTGCTTTAGTTCATAAATTCTTGGTAATTTAACATGAATGATATAGTACTTTCATGAAGTTTTTCACTCAAAGGATATTTGCTATCGAAGTTTCACACTTTTGCATTGATTTGTATCTGTTGAAGATTGTGCTGCTATTAAGGGTATCTTATTTGCCCACATAGAGTCACAATATGGTATTCATCGTTTGCCTTGATTTTACTCAATAAAATGAGCAAAGTTTATGTTCATAAAACCAAAGATCTAAATTTTGACATATATGTTTTCACTATTTTTGTCAAATTGTACTAAGAAAAATGTATGTTGTATTTATCCAAAAATTTTCTCTTGAAAATGAAAAGATTCAGGGCACATTTGGTTCACATGGGTTGGGAGAATGTGTAATACATTCCATTGCATTGGGGTGTTTGGTTGCTCACATTTGAAGCCTTGGATTGCTGGCTTTGGAATTGGATTGGCGACCAAAAGTATGAGATAAAGGCTAATTTTTGGAGCCAAAATGCAAAAACCCAAAATTGCCCTTGAGATCTAAAAATGTTGAGACCCATCTAAGGCTCAATAGAGAAGTGTATCAACAAAGAACCCAAACCCATGTTCCACCTGTTGCAATTTGATAAACACTTCTAGAGGGGGTAAAGAGGTGTGATGTACATAAAATAAAATTTTCACTTTTACTAAAGTGGAGGATCAACTTGCCTTCAAACGTAAACATTTAAAAACTAGATGATGTGAACAATGTCTGATACAAGATCAATGAATTCAATAAAGTGCAATAGATAAGTATCTAAATTGACAATTTTCACTAAGATTAAATGATATAAATAATAATGTAGAGTAACATATTGAAAGGTGAAAGTGGAGTGAGTAAGATCAACATATATGCAAATAGACAGTTTATATTAGGTCCTCCAAAGATGGAGGAGCCCGGTTTAGGATACTAAAAAGATATAAAAAAGAGAAAGCATGCAAAAAAATTTCTTGGTTTAACCTCTTGGCCTACATTTAGTCCCCTTAAAACTTTTAAAGAATTTTTTTTTTTCACTAAAAACAATAAACTTATAAAGATGATGGTTCTACTTTGCATTCACCACTAACACAAACTTCCACGTTCACCATAAACTTTTCAATAGGGTTTTATACAGTTAGTTTTCAACTATATCACTTAGGATTTGTACACAAAATTGGTAAAATGACTTTATCTCTATTTGAGATACTTTTAATGCTCAAGAAATTTATGTTTCTAGTAAACAAATGTACTAGACACTAGGCTTAATAATTTTACCAAGATTTCAAATGCACTTTGTTTCATTTTTTCTACAATTGTTTTACACCTCCTAGCTATTAGAGATAATCTTGATGTTCAATGTTCTTTTTAGTTGGAGCATTTTCATTTTATTTCTAATGTTCAAAAACTTTTAGTGTTGCAGTTACTGTCGCCAATGATGCTCTTCCCATGCCACTCATATGGTCAACTCATCATAAATGCTATTACAAGGCTAGAAACATATGTTAGAGAAACAATTCATCTTTACATGATAATTAGAGACAGCTGCAATAGAAAGTATTTCTGTTTTATCCTTAGTTTACACAAAAGCCATAACTCCTTTGTCATTTATACATTAATTATTTTGTCATTTAGTTCATTTGCATAGCTGGACTAATCAGATACATTATGGGTTGAAGCAAAACATAGAGTCACATAAAATTTATACAATAGGCCAGAGAATTTAAATGGGCTTTTACATATGGGTTTTATTATCATCAAAGTCTTGGGCCTATAACCTTGGACTAACAATCTTCCCCTTTTGATGACAACAAAACACTATGCAAAAGATTTAAAAATTTATGTAAAAGTTTATTTTATACTCCTCTTGAATCTATGCATGAGAAAAATATTAATAAGGTTAAGTGGAGTCACAAAACAGCCACTTAAACTGTCTAAGCACAAAACAAGCAATAAGCACAGAATTTAGACAAATAACTCATTTTGCATATTGATCTCCCTTTTTTGTCAATAATAAAAGGGGATGGAAGACAGAAATATCAAAGCAATTAATCAAAGATAAAACAATGACATAGTTAAGCAATACATTAACAAATCCATAAATTAATATGCATTAATGCAAAAATAAATTTAATGCCATCATTAGTAACTATCATAGGCTTACAGAAGTGTTCTCAAAATTAAAGAGCATCCCTAAGTTGCTGACTCAGGTGGCAAAAGGCTTAAGACATCTAATCAGTAAGGTGTATAATCGTAGAGTCAATATCTTGGAGGCGCTATAGGAATTCATTTTGGTGAGTTTGAAAAGCCTACTTTATATCGTGTAGTTTGACAGTCACAAAATCTAATTATTGCTGAATTACTCTTTAACTACTAATCATGTGTTGGATGATGCCAACATTTGTTGCTAAAGGGTTAAAATCATCACGAAGGGATTGGACATTATTGTTTAAAAAATGGAGAAGCTGAGGGATTTATTTATTGGATTGTTGAGCAGAGACAATAGGAGACGTAAAGGAGAATGAGGTGGAAAATGATGGTGATCTGCAGGAGATAGAGGAGGAGAAGCAAGTAGAGGTGGGGAGTGCGAGACAATTGTAGGTGGTGGAGGAAGAGAGGTCGGTGGAGGCATAAGAGGAACAGGATAAGAAATAAAAGGAAGGATAGAAGGAATGGAGGATGATGGAAGGAGTGAAGGATCAGAAGAAGAAGATGAGAGGTAGGTGGAGGAACAAGTCCTGAAAGGGGAAGAAAAAAAGGACAAGGAGGTGGAGGAAGGAAAGTCTGGTGGAAGAGGTGGTGTGAGAGGACAAGTGTTTATTGGTGGAGGAGGAGGAGAAGTTGGAATAGGAGGAGTAAAAGAGGGTGTACATAGAGAAGTTAGAGGGGAAAATGGAAAAGATGGAGGAGTTGGTGAAGGAGAGAGAGATAGAGGAAGAAAGTTAAAAGTTTATTTCTTCAGAGATAAAAGAATTAAAGGTGGAGAAGGAGGAAGGTCTTCGTCAAAAGTGGACAGAGGGCTTGAGTTAAGGATTTTTCTTTTCTTGTAAGATGGAGGAGGAGGAGGTGGAGGACGTGTGTATATAGGTGAAGAAGTTAGAGAACAAATTTGGCAAGGTGAAGAAGATGTAGGATTTACTTGGCTAGGTGAAGGTGGAAGATTTGGTTGATTAGGTAAGGGTGAAAGATTGGTTTCACTAGGTGAAGGAAGTGGAGGATACACCAGAGAGAGGTTGTTTAGAGGATCAAGGGATGCATGATCAGGGGGTCCTCAATCAAAGATGCAGCAACATTGCTAAAACTTGAGGACTTTTTTGTTCTCGATGGCATAGGTTTCTTCTTGCTCTTGGAAGAGGAAGGCTTGATAGTCTTTTTCATAATTTGTTCAATAGGAGAGAGAGGAATTTGTTAAATGTTAAGGGCTCGATTGTATTGATGTCGAAAGACTTCATGATCAGCTTTGTGTTCCTCAACATCATAATATCTGATCCATTCTATCCCTATTGGAGTACATTTCATGTAACATGTGGTGGTAGTATCATATGTTATAGAAACCACCCGAGAAGCATAGCCTTCCAAATTCACTACCTGCCACTTAAAGATTTGCATAAGAAGCATTCCATAAGGAAGGCTTATTACGTGAGAGGAACTCCTTGGTACTTCCTCCATGTACTTGATCATCTAGTAATATATATCCACGCATTGTTGTGCCATCAAATTATACACCTAAAAGATGTATATACAAGACATCACATCCAAGGTTCGATTTCAAAGAAACATGGTTGTCCCAATACTGTGTGTAGCAACCTAGTAAGAAAACACAAGTGCTTGGGCAGTGATTTTTCTTCCATGAAAGTCCTCGCACTTAACCACAACCTCAAATGCATCCTAATAAGTTACTTGCATCTCAACAGGCCAAGAATACCCAGTGAAATAATAGGGGAGTTCTTTGTTGAAGGATACCCTAAAACTTCTCTAACATGCTTATCTCCACAATAATTAATTTTCTATTCACTAGAGAACTTAAGGCTTTTCCTTCTTTAACCATAACTAGATTATATTAAAATTGTTGAACCAAATCCTCATAAACTGGTTTGTCTATGGTCACCAATATAGTCCAGCTTATGGACTTAAAGTCTGATTCCAATAAAGAGTTCATCTGAGTTAACTTATTGAATTTACACATTTACCAATACTAGTGGGTCTGTGTTGAAAGTCAACAAGGTATCTATCTAAATGTTCATTGGTATGGAACCTAGGCAAAAGATGAGAGTAATCTTTAGGGCTGGCGTTTACTTTATCCATCTTTTTCTTCCCTTTCCCTTCTTATCTGGTTATTTTCTTTGTTGGGGTTTCCTGAATGGAAATCCCTTTTGATTTTTTATAAAAACTTCTCAATTGTTTTAGTTTATTCCCATTCTAGGTTTTCATTAAAGACCCTCTTTCCTTTTGATTGTTGACTCGGTGATGTCGTCTTTTTCATTTATTTCTTCCTTTCTAGTTCTATTTTCTCTTCTTGAAGTTTTTGTAATGCACATTCTCTCTTTGTGTCTTCTTCCTCAATGTCTATAATGCTTTCAACAAGATGAATTTTTCCTGCTACTGTGATCTTCGAAGATGAAATGTAAAGCGGTTTATATGTTAGTCTGTCTGCCATATTAGGGTGAGGGCGAAATAGGTTTATGAGAGAGAAAGGGAATAGGTTATAAAAAGATGTTTCGTATCTGCCATTGAGCGGTTTTGAAAAAAAGCTTTTTTGTAACTGCCTCTTTTTGGCCCAAAATCATTATTAGCCATCAAGAATGCTCCTTTTCAAGAACACATTAATGTTATGACAGACACCTTAATACACGTGGTGAATAATGCCAAAAGAATTCATTACCCCAAAATTAATCACTTTACATGTGTCATTATAAGGATAAACAGCAAAAAAAATCATACTAATAAAAGACAAAACGTGTAATTTTTCAGAATAAATAATAAATTAACAATAACATGTGATAAATTAAGTTACGGAGATGAGATGACATATTAGATAGTGGAGGAGGCAGTGCGCTCCACTTTAAACAGGCATCGTATCAGATCAATCACACCAAGTTTATTTTTTAAATGCACAAATCTATTTTCAATCAAAGGTTTTATAAATATGTCTGCAAGTTAGTTCTCAGTATGGATATATGTTACTTCCACATTTTCTTATTGAACATGATCTCTGATAAGATTGTGTTTTAGTTTAATGGCTTAGTCCGATAGTGATATACAGGATTCTTGATGAGACAGATGGCACTCGTATTGTCATCGAAATAGGAACATTGTTGAAATTGAGTGAGTAATTTTTAAGTTAATGCTTCTTCCATAGCAATTGAGTGTAGCAACTTCTAAATGCCATGTGCTCAGCTTCAATAGTAAAGAAAGCCACAAAACTTTACTTCTTACTATACCAAGACACTAATAATTTTTTAAGGAATTGGCAGCAATCACTAGTGCTTTTTTTGTCCAATTTGTCTTTGGTAAAGTCTGTATTTGCGTATCCAACTATATTAAAAGTATTATTTCTGGGATACCATAAACTATAATTTTGTGTTCTCACTAGATATCTAAATATTTTTTAACAGTTGTAAAGTGTGATTCTTTAGCATTAGCTTGAAATCTTGCACATTTGCATATACTAAATATAATGTCAGGTCTACTAGTTGTTAAATATAATAATAAGCCAATCATACTTCAATATTTCTTTTGATCAAAATTTTTACCATTCTCATTTTTATCCAAAATGAAGAAGAGACATATTGGAGTCATCATAAATTCAGCATTTTAGAATCCATAGTTATTAATCAATTTTTTAGTGTACTTTACTTGACTGATAAAGTTTTCTTCATTTGTTTGTTTTGTTTTTTTTTTTTTTGGGTAGTTCGAAAAAAAAGTTCATCCCCTTTATAATACTCATTTTGAGCTCTCTTTTCATTAATTCAGTAAACTCTTTGCAAAGATAGTCATTAGTATTGCTAAAATTAATATTATCTACATAAATTTGCATAAGTAGAGATTCGTCATTATTTTTCTTAATGAAAAGGGTAGTATCAATTTTTCCTCTTAAGAACCATTTTCTAAGAAAAGGTACTTAACCTTTCATACCAAAATTTGGGAGCTTGTTTTAAATCATAAAGAGCTTTTGACAGCTTGTACATATGGTTGGGCAGTTTTTCATCTTCGAAGCCGGAGGGTTACTTGACATATATCTCTTCAATTATATACCCATTCAGAAATGCACTTTTAACATCCATTTGATATAATTTAAAATTCATGTAGAAAGCATATGCAAGCAGCATTCTAATAGATTCTAATATAGCAATAACAGTGTAGATTTTATTAAAGTTTATACTTTCTTGTTAAGTGAAATCTTGGGCCAATAATCTGCCTTATTTTTAATTACATTACCTTGTTCATTAAGTTTGTTGCGAAATACCTACTTTGTTCCAATTATGGATACTCTTTTAGGTTGCTCCACTAAGTTCCACACTTTATTTCTCTCAAATTTATGCAATTCTTTTTCCATGACAATTATCCATTTTTCATCTCCTAATACTTCTATAGTTTTGGGTTCAATTTAAGATGACAACATGAGATTATTTCTACTAGTTCAAAAAGATGATATGGTGTACATCCTTTCATTTGGATCTCCAATAATGTACTGAGATAGATAAGTAAAGGAGTGTTTCCACTCTCTTGGCAATTTGATTTCTCTTGGTACAGATTCTAGTGGATTAGATCTTTGACTGTTCATTGATTCCTCACCATTCCTAAGATATTGTCCTTGCTCACTTTTATTATTTCCTTCAAGTTGTTGATGATAGTCTTTGTTTTTGTTATCTTTGCTCCACTTCTGAATCTCTTTGTTGGAAGTTTGAGCTCGCTTCAACTTTTGTCTGTGATTTTGAGAAGACTTGTGCAGTTTTCCTGCATCCTTCATTTGCTTTATTTGTTGAGCTAGGATTTAGTTGTTGAAACGATTGATTCCTTCTTGCAATATTCTCATCTTTATCTATATACACTACTCTTCTTGTAAAGGGATTAGTATCATTAAAAATAATATGCATAGATTCTTCAACTACCATTGTTCTTTTATTATAAACTCTATATGCTTTACTAATTGTTGAGTAGCCTAAAAAAATTCTTTCATCACTTATAATATCATATTTTTTTAAATTGTCTATTTTATTATTATGAATGAAACATTTACATCTGAATGCATGAAAATAACTAACATTAGATTTTTTACCTTTCTACAATTCATATGGAGCCTTTTTAAGAATTAGTCTTATGAGATAATGATTCAAAATATAATTAGTGTTTATAATTTTAGCCCAAAAGTATTTGAAAAGATTATTTTTTATGAGCATGATTCTAGCCATATTTTGAAGGATGCGATTTTTCTTTTCAACTACTTCATTTTGTCGTGGAGTTCTTGGTACAGAAAAGTTATGGCTAACGCCCTATTCATCACAAAAATCTTTAAACAACTTGTTTTCGAATTCCCCATCATGATTACTTTGAATATTTTAGATTAAAAATAACAAAATTCTTAAACACTTTATCCTTGTAAGAAAAGAAGAAAACCCATGTGAACCTAAAATTGTCATCAATGATTATAAAAACATAGCTTTTACTACCAAAGTTTCAAGTTTGCACAGGGCTAAAGAGATCCATATGTAATAATTGGAGTGGCCGAGAGGAAGAGACAAATTCATTCGATTTGAAGAAGGATCTTCCTTGTTTTCCCAATAATGCATGCATAACAAAAATGATCATTTTCAAAGTTCAGTTTTGGTAGACCTTTTACAAGATCTAACTTGAAGAATTTGAATATAGCATACATGCTTGTATGGCTAAGCTTTTGATGCCACACCTAAAAATCATTACATATAAAAGAAAGACAAGTAATATTCTTTGAGTTAAGATGATTTGAACTCAAAATATATATGTTTTTAAATTTTTGACCTACAAATAAGGTCTTGTCCTCATTGAAGACAGTGCAATGCATATGACCAAAAATTACTTTATATCCTTTATAACATAGTTAACTAATACTAAGTAAATTATGTTTTAATCTAACAATAAGGCAAACATTATCAAAACAACAATTTTCTATGAGTTCTACTTTGCTTATACATATGATCTTACCCTTTCCTCCATCACCAAACATGATAGATCCTCCATCTTTTCTAAAGAAGGATAAAAATTGAGATTGGTCTCTATTCATATGTCTAGAACAACTACTATTTAGAAACTATTATTATTTCGAAATCCTCCCCTTCAAGCACATTTGAAAAAGTTTCAACATTTCTTAGGTACCTAAACTTTTTTAGGTCATTTCTCATTAATGTTAGATACAACTGTTCCTTTTAGTACCCACACAAGCTTTCTCTTTTTGTTTTTACATTTATAACATACATGTCCAATTTTATTGTAAGATAAACACGAACTGGAGGAAGTTATTTTAATGAAGAAATTTTTATATATTTTGATATTTATTTTTCTATCGTATTTTATTCCCAATTTGTCAAACATATATTTCTATTTTCCTAGAAGCAAATTTAAAATTTGTTTTACCTTTTACAAAATTAACCAAATCTTTTGTTAGAGTTATTGCCTATTGTTTTAAATATTTATTTTCTTCCTAGCTGATTCTAAGTTAAGCTTAAGTTTTTGAACATTTTCTTCTAATTTTGAATTTATTTGAAATTGTTTCTCATATTTAGTAAATAGATTCTTAAAATCAACAAGTAATTTATTAAATATTTCATCTAACTCCTTATAAGATAAAAAGGTTTTTATGTTACCTTTTTTTCTTTAAAAGCTACAAAGCATATGTTGGCAATCTCTTGTTCGAGTTCTTCCTCTTCCTTTTCATCATCACTCCAAGCAACCATGACTTTCTTTTTGTTGGCAGATTTCTTTTTTAAATATGGACATTCTGATATGATATGTCCATTTTTCTTACATTCAAAGCAAATAATGGTTGTTTTCATTGGTTCCTTTTTATTTTTTTGTTTCCTTTAGATGTATTTCCTTTAATCTTCCAGAGGTCTTTCTTCTTTTTTGCGTATTTATCTAACTTTTTGGAGAAAAAGGCTATGTCATGATCATCTTGCTTACCTTCATCTCCCTTAGTAAAAGGTTCTTCCAACGCATCAACTTTTAAAGCCATCATCTTTCTTTTATATTTCAACTCATACATTTTAAGATGATTTTTCTTATAAGCAATGAGTATTTCCTAGAGTTTATTATACAAAAGGGTTTGTAGATTTTCATTCTCAATGGAGTCTATCTTGGAATGCCACTTTTGTGGTAGACTTCTAAAATTTTTTTAGTTAAACTCATAATTTATGTACTTACGATCCTAGGCTTTTAAATCTCCAACTAGTTTGGCAAACCAGTCGTACATTTCTTCAACATCTTCTCTCTCTTTTATATGAAAGAGTTCATATTCGTACACAAGCACATTAAAATTGCTTTCTTCAACCTTTGATGTTTCTTCGTGTGTGACGAGAAGTTTTTCCTACATCTCTTTGGTTGTCGCACAACTCAAAATTTTGTCATATTCTAGTTTGTTGATGGCATACACCAAGATATTTCTAGCATGGTAATTGCACTATACCAGTTTAATGTCACCCTTTGTCCATTCATTTTTGGGTTTGTCTACAATAGCTCCTATTGTCAGGTTTACCATTTTTAGTATCTTTGGTCCTTTCTTAATAATTTCATACACAAGATAATTAGTGGAGCATATACATATCTTTATTCTTTTTTTCAGTGTGAGAAGTACTTTCTTGTGAAATAAAGTGATCTGATCATTAAATTTTTTTTTTTAGAAATATGCTCTTTCAAGCATGTTGATAGTCATTTTCTGCACTAAAAACAATAGACTTTTTCTTTAGGCCATTAGGCACAAAATCAACAGAGACTGACTTTAATACCAATTGGTAAACACACTTAGAATAGGTGAATATGTGTGATGTATAGAGAATAAAGTTTTTGCTTTTACTAAGATAGAGGACCAATTGACCCCCAAAAGTAAATGTTTAGAAAGTGGAGGATGTAAACAATGTTTAACACAATATCAATGAATTCAATAAAGCATAATGATAAGTATATAAATTTACAATCTTCACTGAGATTAAATCATGTGAATAATAATGTAAAGCGACAGATTGGAATGTGAAAGTGAAGTGAGCAAGATTACCACATACGCAAATAGACACTTTATATCAAGCCCTCTAACGGTAGAGGAAGCTGGCTTAGCAAACTAAAAAAAGGTCAAAGAGATAAAACATGCAGACATTTATCATGGTTCAGTCCCTTGGCCTATGTCTAGTTTCCTTAAAACTTTAAGAGATTTTTTTCACTAAAAACAACAGACTTATAGAGATGATGGTTTTACTTCGTGCTCACCACTAGCACAAACTTCCATGTTTACCATAAACTTTTCAGCAAGATTCTATACAACTAGCCCTTAACTATATCACTTAAAATTTTTACGCAAAATCACTAAAACAACTTTATCTCTTTTTAAGAAACTTTTAATGCTCAAGGAACTTATGCTTTTAGTAAGTAAATGTACCAAATACTACGTATAGTAATTTTACAAGGATTTTAAACGCACTTTGTCTCATTTTCTCTATAATTGTTCCACACTTGCACTTGAACTTGCTCGTATAGATAGGCTTTCTGCATCTCCTAGCCATTAAAGATAATCTTAATATTCAACATTCATTGTGGCTGAAACATTCTCGTTTTCATTTTTAACGTTAAAAAATTTTAGTGTTGCAGTTGCTGTCATTGATGATGCTTTTCCTATGCCGCTCATATGGTTAACTCATCATAAATGCTATTACAAGGCTTAAAACATGGGTTAAAGAAATAATTCATTTTTATGTAATAATTAGAGACAAACGTTACAGAAAGCATTTCTATTTTATCCTCAGTTTATGCAAAAGTCATAACTCTTTTATTGTTTATCCATTAATTATTTTGTTGTTTAGTTCATTTGCATAGCTGGACTAATCAGATACATTGTGGGTTGAAGCAAAACATATTAAGTCACATAAAATTCACACAATGGACCAAAGAATTCAAATAAGCTTTTACATAAATATTGATTGGATTTTGTTATCATCAAAGTCTTGGGCTTGTAACCTTAGGCCAACACAACCCACTTTCATTACTAGATCTTTTATTTCACCTGTTGTAACCCACTTACATTATTGATTCACATTGCAACGATAACCCACCATAGCCATTGTTTTTGTCAATGGAAGGAGATAGGTTGCTTCCAATTATCCTTGTACTGTAACCCCCCTCTCTTGCAAGTTTGAATTGGAGGTGCCCAAGGAGTGTCTAAGAAGTGCGGTGGATAGAATAACAGCTTCAAAAGAAGTGGTTAGAGATGGAGTGATTGAAAAGTGGTGAGTTGTCCACGGTAGCATTGGGTGGATAAGAAGGCTATGGGTTTGAAGTATAGTGATGGATTATCTTTGTAGCCAGAGAAAAAAATAGTACAAATAATTTAATTTTTTTTAAGTAGAGGCATTTTTGTTATTTGTTTAATCTTGCATTCCATTCCTTCATTATTTTTATTTAACCAACATGCAAATGTGAAAGCATTCTTATTTCATTCAATATCATATCAAACATAAATAATGTGATTCGTAAATAAAATTTTTTCACTTGCAATTGTTGAATTAGTCAAAATTAATGATTTTTCGCTAGTTTATAATATAATGCTCACCGGGTCTTCTCCCAAGTAACTCTTAATCAAAATAATTAGTTTAAGAATCCATGAAACAAAAATTAAAATAAATGAGAATTGAATATGAAATTGTAGAAACAAGAAATTAATTAACGAAATTAAAGCAATCAAATGAAATGTAACCAATTTAAAATTATTCCCCTAATATTTTCCTATCTTTGTCCTCTAAAAATTTCTCTCTGGTTTGACTTTAACCCTTTGGTTATCAATGTTTAATGTTATTAAACTATTGCTTAGGAATTTAATTAGTCTATATCATTAATCTTAATGCAATTGCACTTAAACTAATTATATAAAGCAACTCTATTTTGCACACAATTAGAGAATACACACTGAAGTCTCAACGTGGTTTAGAATGAATTTTGTTTATTTAATCAATTGATTAAATCAAATTGGATTCTCAGATAACATTAACAATTTAGTAATCATGCAAACATAATCATCTAATAGAATAATACAGATTGCATGAAAATATAGAGAATTGAAACAAATTTCATCTGAAATTAAAACCAAACCAGTATTCAATACAATGATGGACTCAAGTTCAATTTCTAAATTGATTACAGAAGGGAAATTAGAAAGCCATTACAAAATGTTCGTCCAAAAGCATATGTCTGTATAATCGCATAAGAACCTTTAGAATGATGCTACCCTCTAATAATCATTTAACTAACATGACCTAAAGAGAATCTAATGACTCAGATGGATTGGGTACATCTAATGGTTTAAAAAATTTTGTTTAAAAGGAATATAATATTGATTTTGAGATAAAACAGAAATACAACTCAATTCTGAAATAAAATAAGCTTGCATACTCAACCCAATAGGAAAAATGTCCAATTTTTCTGTTGGTTCATCTAATTTACAAAACAAAAAATGCAAATAATTGGGCCTCTGTTGAAAAAAATTATAATGACAACAATTTAAGCTAAATTTTAATAATAATACAATTAAACCCATTAATTCAAATTTAATCCACTTAATATGAAATGCATTTAAAGTCATCAAATGAGTCTCAACAAATTATTATAAAAACTAAATATGAGAAATATAAAATATAATAATGTTGAATTATCAAAATCCCTTGCACCTTAGTATTCCCTTTATAATTACATCACTTACAATCCACTAAATCAAATAGGTCCTTATTATGTGCATTTTTATTTTAGTAAACCTCTTTTTGTAAATTTGAAATTTTAAAGTATTTTATCTTCTAATTAAATTCTAATAAATTTTCTCAAATAAATTGTAGCTTTGGTTTTATTCTCATGGGTCCCTATTTAATTAAAAACACTTACAAGATCCAGTATTCAAGTAATAATTATCCTTTTATAAATGGCTAATGTAGGTAGGCTATTAACATTTATCTTTCTTCCATTCAATAATAAATTTATGATGATTTCCAATATTTTTTAACTATATAATTCTGTTTTTGATATTTTCTACATGATAATAATATAATTTATAATTATTGTTGATTATTAAAAAAGTAAACTATTGTTTTTCTCCTTTAAAGATAACTAATAATTTTATTTTATTTTCCAAAGTGTAATCCTCTTTATTAGTATTTCAATATTTTTTTTATTTTGAAAAATCAAATTAAGAAGTTAAAAACTTAAAATTTAATACATAAAAGTACAAAGAGTTACAACACCTTGACGATGGGTTGTGTAGTCGTGGCGCCAAGCCATCTTTAATTGAAAAACACTTTATGTTCTTCCATGTGCGACTCACTTGGAAGGGGTTGTCCTTAGGTTGTTGTTTCCCACATGCTTAGCAAGGTAGATAAATTTTTATATACTTTTAGTGTATCACATTATTTATACATTAATTAGCAAAATAAATTCAAATCATATAATGAATCCCTTATAATAGTAGTGTTATAGTGGTAAGTGTGTAAATTCCATATAATACTCCATATATGTAATAATAAAATAGTTGGTAATTGAATATGAGACTTAATCATATAATTTGACATTATTTTTATTAGTAGGTGAATCTTATTTTCTTTGATTTAAAATTTTTTTATTGAAAATAATATAAATAATGTAACACTCTAAAAATACCGAAAAATTTCTCAACAAGGTATATGGGCTTAGGATGGCTAGTTTTCAACTTTCTACATGCATTATAAGTTCAAATGGATGAAGTGCAAGAATAGGTTGTAGTTGACTAAATTAGTTAGGTTGGAATATGTGTTTGGTAGGTAGGAGAAGCATTCTTAAACAAATTCCTTTTTTGGTGAATCAAAACATTAGCCTTTCCATTTATTTTTGGATGAAATATTATATCCCTTCACATAGAGCTCACAACCTTTCATTTAACTAAACTGAGTAAAGGAGGCATCTAGTTAGATCTTCTCACAATGTTATATTGTCAATCGTCATTTAAGCAGAGCATTTGTCATTGATAGTGGTACAGGTGTGAATCGATTTTCTTTCCTCATCCAATATGCCTAGTTAGGGTTAGGTTATGACTTGATGAACTTTAATGTCATCAATCGTTGAACTCTTGCTGCCAAGTTGAAAGGTCAACGATATAGAAAATAAGGTGATGACAAGGATGAAAGAAGGAGGCTCATGAATTGTACTTGATTTTTTTGTTTAGTTTTTATTGATAAAATTAGTTTTTTATTTTATTTTTTTTCCTTACAAGGGCACTTTGGTCTTTTACTTTCATTTCTTTTCCATTCTACCCTATTTCCACTTTATCAAACAATAAATGGACAATTTTTTTTATTACTTTTCATATCACAGCAAATGTGATTTTAATCAACACGATTTCACCTTTTTTTTATTTCTACTTTTGCTATCATTCCTTAAAAAATTATTCAAATCTACTATATGAATCACTAATATTTAGTGGTGTAAACTGAGAACTTAGCTATCTAAAATACAACTTAGTTAATTAAAAATGTTAGGTAGCCTTAAGGAAGTTCTTAATTGATCTTAGTTAATTAAATATGATGTAATACAAAAAGAAGAAAAAAAAGGGTTAGGAGGGGGAAAGGCAAGGTAACTCCACTTTTAATAACCAAGTGCGGAACTTATTCACTAATGATAATCTACTTAAAATAATATTATATAAGAGTTAAGTTTGGCATTTTTAGTAATTGAAAAAAGTTATTGAGATACTAAATTAAAAAGATTATATTTTAAAAGATTAAATTAAGAAGCTAATCATTTTGAAAGGTAAAATTAATATTTCTCTTATATGAATTATATAACCCATTTTGTCATGCTCCACATGAGTAAATAACTAGGAGATATGAAAATACTTTTATTCTATGTAGAGCAAATTAATAATTTTTCTTAAAACCATTAAACATTGCACTTAAAAATTATTTAACAAATTTGAGATTTTTAGATCTATATTCATTTGACATAATTGAACAAAATTTTGTTACATGTTAAAAGTATTGCTCATAGGTTTTTTTTCACCTATTTTGTAGTTAAATCTATAAATAAAATAAGAGTAAATTATAAAGATATTTTATAAGTTTTGTTAAAATTGTACAGACTTTCTCTTTATTTTTAAAATATATATAAACTTTCACTAAAATAAAAAATTATATTACACTTTGATTTAATTTAAATTTTTAACTAAATACTTTCAATTAACACAAATACATATTTTTCTTACTAAACAATTAAATGAAGGATATTTTGATTTAAAAAAAAATTAAAATTAAACTAAAGTTTGAAACAATTTTTTTTCCAAAAAAAATGTATGTATATTTTAAAAATAAAGAGAAGTTTGTATGATTTATTCATAAAATGATATAAATAATAATAATAATAATAATAATAATAATAATAATAATAATAATAATAATAATAATAATAATGACAATGACAATGATGATGATGATTATGATAAAATAGAATAATAATATAAATATGTAAAAAATTGATATGAGTATTTTTGAAAAAAAATTCAACAACTTTTAATGAGAATATTATATTTCTAAAAATGTAGTAAAATATTCTTAGAAATATTTATGGTGCACTAAATGTGAGAATATAATATTCTTGATAATATAATTCCTAAGAATCACATTCCTATGAATATGATCATTTTTAAGAATGTAATATAAGAGTTTGTCACTATCAAAGTAGGATCGTCTAGTTTTTATAGAACCTATCATTGAAACACTCTTTGGGGATTGAGCTAAGTTGAATGAAAAAACCCATGAAATGAAAAACTATATATTTATTTGCCCTTTTGTTGAATGAGATACATATTGCTTTCATTATTAAAATCCTTTGATAGCTACAGCCATTCGTTAATGATATTTATTATAACAAGTAAGGGTGTTATGCATCACCCATTTTGACCTTACTAAATTTAAAAAAAATAATTGATTTTGATTGGGTTTAGATGGGTTAATGAGTTCATATAGGTGAAATTTTGTAGAACAAAAAAAAATTATTGTTCAATTTCCTTAGGTAGAGTGGCTAAAATAAAAGTCACAGGAGAGAGGTTAATATAAAACATAATTTACGACTTAACTTGCTCAAATTTGACTTATTTAAAGATTATGAATTGACATAAAAATTAATTAATTTTTAGATTGAATTTTTTTCACTTGAACGATAATTGGTCGAGCTGATCACTTAGTCTAATGCGATTAATGCTCCCCCTTAATAACAAGGAGAGAAAGTTACCGATATTTTCCTTCAACTTTCTTTATTTACACATATCCATTGAATTCTTAAAATCAAAGAATACCTCATAAACTATCATTTTTTAAGATTTAAATCATTCTCTCATTAATTGTTAACCCCATCAATTGTGATGTCACTTCAAACTTTTTGGTCATATAACACAATTTGAAAATAATGAAACTAATTTTGGCACTTCAAATTACTTTAAGTAGGTGAGTTCTTCGTACAAATGCACAGGAGTTCAGTTTTTTTTTTGGTGGAGCATGCGAAATAATATTTAAAAAAATACATAGAGAAAAAACTATGCATGGAACTCAAAATGGAGCCGCCCTATTAATGGTTTATCAACAGTGTGATTTGATTCAACTATTATATATATGTGTGTGTTTCAACTATTATATATATGTGTGTGTATGTAATCATACATATATATATATACATACATATATATATATATATATATTGGCCAGCTATATAAGATTATATTGGATTTCAAAACCCATTATTCGAACATTCTTTGAAAAAACATTGGAGGCATGACAACTGAGTTGCAAGCAGTAAAAGCTTAGTACATGACAATTAAAAGTATTTAAAGGGGCTTATTAGTCAATAGCAGTAGCGAGTTATTGGTAGAAGTATTTAAATTTTAACGGATGATAGTTTAAGGGAGTAATTTTTTATTTAGAAAGTTGATGGAAATATTTACCAATGATTTAAGGAGAAAATATTTACATTTTTTCCCTAAAAATATCTAATGAATGTTACATAAAACCAAGAAATGTCAAGCATACTATTTTTGTCACTTAAATTAATGGAGTTATTGATTAAAAAAACATTTAAAAACTTCTAAAAATAGTGTATGACAAAATTGAATTGTATAAAATAGTTGGGGTTGAAGTCAAAACTGGGCTCAACTTTTAAGGACGCTTTAGCCTTATATTTTAGTGCATAAATTTTAACTTGAAGCTATTAACATTTTTTGGAGATTTAAGTTGACAATTACGAATCTATCAATTATTTTTGGCAAATGAATAAACTATTTAAAAAAAAACAAATACTAAACAAATATTCTATTCTGTCACATTTCAAAACTTTTTTAAAGAATTTTTTAAATATTTTTTTTGACTTTTCAAAAATCATTACTCTTTAACGTAGAAGGTTTAATTTTAATTTGTCAGATTGATAAATTGAGTGATTTAATATTATTTTTAAAATTATTAGAATTAAATATACAACTAATCGATACTCAAAAGATATCTACTTTATCTAATTAACACTTTCGCAATTTCTAAATGAGTTTAAACAGTTTTATCATTGCTGTTATTTTTTGGGGCCAAAATTTAATTAGTGTCAATTAAATGATATCATAAGTAAAGTTTAGTAACTAAACTAAAATAAAATTACTAAAACCACCTTAATTTCAAGAATATTCTTCCTTGATCCGATCCAGATACAGATCCAGATATAGAGCAACAAATAGGAGAGTGAGGGCAGAGGAAGAGGAGGGAAGAGAGAGAGAGAGAGAGAGTTTACAGCCACCATTTAAGACCATACACATGCGTGCTGAATAAGCCATTCCCCTAATTCACCTTCAATTCGTGTACACGCGCATACGCACGGCAAGTCTCCTCCTTAACCCTAGATCTTACATTCTTACCCTTGAAGCTCCTTCCTTTGCGTCACTCTAACTCAACAATCTCATACTCGCTCCCTCACGAAGAAACCCTTTTGCTCTTGCTCCCCTGTTCTTCGAACCCCATTGTCAGATCTGAGCAATCTACATGGTTGTATGCTATCCCAATTTCACAACTTTTCTGCCTCTCCAACTTGGCTATTAACCCGGTTCAGCAATCTTGGCTGATCTTTCTGATTAATTTAAGACTAACACATTATACGCTTTCCAATTGTCTAGTTTAATCCGCCCGAATTTCGCTCTATTTACTGTTGGGGTAGTCGTAATTTGAAGAATTTTGCTGCTTTTAAGTTTAATTGTTCTGAATTTTGTGTTTGATTCTCTGGGATTCACTTGAATTGTTCTGAATTTAAACCATAGACGTCCTTTCTCTGCCTAGATCTACTTGTTTTGGGTATGCTTTATATGTGGTTGTAGTGGTTTCTTGGTAGTGAGTACTTATGGCAATGCCATCGGGAAATGTGGTAATACCGGACAAAATGCAGTTTCCAGGCGGTGGCGGTGGTGGGGCTGGCAGTGGAGGCAGTGAGATCCACCAGCATCACTACCGCCAACAATGGTTTGTGGATGAGCGGGATGGGTTTATCAATTGGCTGCGCAGCGAATTCGCTGCTGCAAATGCAATTATAGATTCTCTTTGTCATCATTTACGCGCAGTTGGTGAGCCGGGTGAGTATGACATGGTCATTGGGACCATTCAGCAAAGGCGGTGTAATTGGAATCAGGTGCTTCTTATGCAGCAATACTTTTCGGTGGCGGAAGTGGTATATGCACTCCAGCAAGTGGCATGGAGGAGGCAACAGAGATATCTGGATCCCGTGAAAGTGGGTGCGAAAGAATATAAGAAATCTGGTCCTGGATATAATAAGCAAGGGCAGAGGTTTGAGGCAGCAAAGGAAGGGCATAATTCCAATGCGGAATCTTTTAGTCATGAAGACAATTCTGTGGTTAGTGGAGGCACAGAGAAAGGGGCTTCATTAACTGACAAACAAGAAGAACATAAATCAGGTGGCAAGTCTGGGAAGATGGATGATAAGAGTTTAGCGTCTTCTGAGGAAAAGAAAGGTAATTGATGGGGCTAGATGCTTTATGCTTCACAATGGGAATCTTGGATCTGAGTGTATATTTCAGCTTTTTGAGATGATTAAAACATTTTTGTGACAGTACAAAGTTGGAACCTGTCTTGCTTGAAATGTGATTTATAATACAGATATAACGGATTGAGTTTTGATGCATTCAGAGTCATTTATTTGACGTAATAGTAGGTAAAATAATTAAGTTAGCCTTGTATTTATATTGAATGTAGGTATTATAATTTGAGTGCAACATTGTGATCCAAGATAGACGTTGTTCGATTCACTTTCTCTTCTTTTGTCCTTTTCATCTTTGGCCTTTCAGATTTTAGTTTATTTAATGTAATGGATATATCAATAGTGATTGCTAAGCTTGATGGCTACTTTTTGTAGATAGTTGATTGGAGATTATCTGATCACTTTTTGCATGTGTTAACATGTAACTAAATAGCAGGTACTGATGTGGATTGGATTACAGAGGAAAGTGAAGAAAAAACTTACTTAGTAGATTAGATATTAGGGAAACATGAGTCAAAGTAGAAAGGCTAGTAAGACGTGACTTCATAGAGGCTGTTATGGTAAAATGAAAGACAATTCATGGAATATCTCAATTGTTTAAGAGGATAAACTTACATGGTTGATCTTGGTTACCGAAATTAAATATGCTTCTTCTTTTTACTGTTTTATAGAATCTTGTGGCTCCGTCTGCTCAATTAGGTTGAATTTGAAATAATAGTTTCCTTGAAGAGATTATAAGGAAAAAGAGAAGACATATTGTGCTTATGAGCCTACTATTACATTTAAGATGACTGGGATATGAGAGCAGGGCTTGGGAGAGGATTATACACATCTTGTTACTATTATTATCATCTAAAAGGATATTCCCCTTCCACTGTTCTGTTTGTTTTCCTTTGAAGCACATGGATTAACCCTCCTCCCTTTTTGACTTGCTAAAAATTGGACCACATTTAAGAGCTGCTGACCTTATGAATGCATTTTACATTGAGAATAATGTTGTATATTTGTATTTCCCTGTGGGAATGTTGACTATTTTGCAATTCTGGTGTGAGCAGATGCTATAGCAAAGCTTCAAAATGATGAAAACTTGAAAAGCTCAGGGAATTCTACAGGATCTCTGTCTAACTCAGAGTCTGAAGCCGTGGTTGTAAATGATGGATTTGTATCGAATTCTAAAGGTTTTCTTCCTTCTGACTATGATTAAAGAGAAAATATATTGGTCAGTTTGTTTCACTTTGAGAGGAGAGGGAAGCCAACCACGCTAATTGTATGCGTGAATTTTACAAACTGTACATAAAGTACAGCTCTATTCCCTTCCCCTTTCTGTTTGTCTCACGCATAGCATGTAGCAGCAAACTTGCATGCCAAATAAAAAGATGTAAACACTCGCTCACTCAAGAACATAAACAGACAGAGTCACAGGCAATTGTAGGATCATAGTTAGCTTATATACTCAAAATTTTAGTATGTAGATTTTCTTAAAAAATATTTATAATGGTTAATGTTATACTTAAAGTTCATTTTGTTTCCAGAGGATGACTCATGTTCTATGCAAAATCATCATCAGAACCAAGCAAAGACTTTTGTGGGCAATGAGATGTTTGATGGGAAGAGGGTATTGTCCTTTCAAACGTTTCTTTGTTTTTCTTTTTGTCATTTTCTCTGTATATATATTTGTACTCATAGATTTTCTTGTATTTCCCTCTCAACCTTTTATATTTGAATTTTAAGGTGAACATGTTTTTCATTTTTAGGTGAATGTGGTTGATGGGCTGAAGTTGTATGAAGATTTATGTGATGGCACTGAAGTGTCAAAACTTTTTTCACTGGTAAATGAACTGAGGGCTGCTGGAAAAAGAGGACAATATCAAGGTAAGCGTTTTGTGTCCTCTTCATGCTGAGGGAGTCTATTGTTGCTTCTCATTTTGATTTTCTTTGTTTGCTATCTAATATGTGTTGCCAACTTGCCATACACTTGGTGGGTTTTCTAATCGGTTGTTTCTGAAGTTAGAGATGTCTGTGTACAAAAGGAGTTGGCTTGTATCTATTTCTGAATCTTTCTTTCTTCTTAGTAGTTGGCAAGTGGTAGAACAAATAATCAGCTGGAATTATTTTTTGGCTACTAATAATAGCATGACATTTATTTCAGTCAAATGAAATACTTATTGTAATGTGAATTTTCTGTTTCCAAGATATTTGTGAATGTTTATATATTTTCCATTTGTGTCATGTGATGTGATTTATTATCAAAGGGCCCCAAAATCTTAGGCATTAAGGTGCTATATTAGGAGCTTGCCTGAAAAGAACATTGTGAAATTTGTCTCCCTCTTTGGATGAAACAAAAATTTATTAAGAAAGATGACAAATTACAGAACAGGTGGATAAGGAATCCCCATAGAGCTAATAAATAAAAGGAGGAAATGATATAGATAAAAAAACACATCAAATTAAGGGATCTTTAATCCCAATACGTATTTAAACCTTAGGCAGAAACCCACAAAGGCAAAAATGCTATATTATCCCAGAGATGAGGAGTGAGGACTTCTCGCTGAAATTTGTAGCATTACATTCTAATTATATGCATAACGTGCTGGCAAACAGGGCACAATTTTATAGCATCTTTGCGTGCTTTCTTTTCTCAAAACCTTGAAGGTAGGTGGAGAAATAATGCTCTAGAGTAGGCGTACATATTGAATGTTTATCTGTAAATCAAAACAGCTGTATCCACTGTGGCCAAGCAGCCTTATGTAGCCAAGAGGTTATGCTGTTACTGAACTCGGGTCGCACATAGGGGGGGCTTAAATGGCCTACACACTTGTAACAGAGCACTGTGTCAATCATGCTAAGTACTAAAGTACAAACAAAAGCCTTACCTTAGAGGATGCTTGCAGTAAGGGCTAATTAAATGTGTAAGTTTTGAAACTAACTCTGCCCTATCTAATTATTATGATTTGGAAGTTTCACAACCACCCTTTTGGGTTTGGAAATGCATGGAGCTTTGCTTACTAGCTCAAGCTTTTGAATTGAATTAGTTTTTAACATGGTATTAGAGCTTTTACAACCAAGTGGTCAGGAGTTTGATCCTTGTCACCCTCCCTTTCTGCTAATCTAAGTTTCTACACAAGGTATAGTATGCTTGTGCTTTGTTTACACTTCAACTCCAAGGAGCTTTCGTTTGAGGGGGCATGTTCAAGATTATAATAAAACTACTTATAGGCATTCATTTAATGATTTAAGCATTTGAAATGAATTGATTTATGACATTTATGAATGCGGAAATTTTATTCTTCATATTTATATTGAAGTCTTTCTGTGAATTCCATATCTAAAAGCATAATAATTTGACTAATTTTCTCTAACATGGTATCAATTCTCAAAGCCTTTTTTTATTTGCGTTTTTGTTGGCTTTATTTATGTTATTAAAATTTCAGCACTAGGCGGTGATGGACCTATGTTTTATTTACACATGAAGCACAATGCCATTTTGTGTAATTGTATAGGCAGGTGTGCTAGCAATAAGCCATTCATTTAATTGTCTAAGATTTTTTTGAAAGTTTGAAAATGTTAGCAATCAATTTATAAAAATGACCAAAAGTGCATATTTTTTTTATATAGGGTCAACTACACTTCACCTCCTTCTGGTTTGACCAGAAATAATTTTGTCCTCCTCTGGTTTAAAGTATCTCATTTGATTCTCCTGTGGTTTGTTTTGTTACCACTTAACTACCCTATGGTATTTTTTGTCATGTTAATGTTAATATGATTAACAATTTCATTGTTGAAAGTATATTTCACTTATACCTTGAACAGTTTTGTTGTATTTTAAGGCTATAATTGGGATTAAACCTGCATTTCAAAATTGAAACTCCCAGCAATAGCCTTAGAACAATGTAAATTTGTTTAACATATAAGTGAAATAGACATTTAACAATGAAACTGTTCATTGTTTTAACATTCCCATGATTATTTTGTTAAAATATGAATGTAAAATACCACAGAATGGCTAAGTGGTAATTAAATAAACCACAGTGGGGTTAAATGACACCTTCAAACTATAAGGGGCAAATTGATTTCAAGCCAAACCACTGGCAGATGAACTGTAATTTACCCTTTTATATATGTATCCTAACTCTAGATTTTTGTGCATGATGGAAATTCAGTATCTACTTATGCACGAGTTTTTATTTCTATAACAATCTTTATTTTGGCTTTTAATGAGGTATATTTATTCTGGGTATTACCTCATTCTCAATTTGCGTTCTCAATTTGTTTGAAGGGGGGTCCTTTGTATTAGCATTTTTGTACTTGGTTGATGAGGTGGGCATTTGTTGGAATTATGTGATGCAGTACAGTGTCATTTGTATCTCAGAAATCAACTTGAGGAATTTGATAATTTTACTATGACAGCCACTGGTAATGTTATTAAACTTTTTTTTTTTTCATTTTTGATGAATAATAGTTTATTGGATAGTCCCTGAGGATGCATTAGAATACATAGAAATTCGATAAGTTTCACTAGGTTTGGACAAAAAGGAGGGAGTGATGGAAAGAGAGCAGTCAGAAGACATCCCCCCACTGACATTTGCATATTGCTTTCAAACCTCAAGTGAAATAGCTCTGTCTTCTTAAACATTTATGTTGATGCTCAATCTCATTGTTATATTTTATAGCTTCCTGCTAGGAAATCATCTCTGCATTGTCAGCATTTCATGGATTATATACATAGATTAGGTTTTTGGCACATATCTATTAGTTACTAATTATATTTTATAAGCAGGAAGTCAGACATATGTGGTTTCAAAAAGGCCCATGAAAGGTCATGGAAGAGAGATGATTCAATTGGGTGTCCCTATTGCTGATGCACCATCAGATGGGGAAAATCTGACAGGAGCTTCCAAAGGCATGTTAGCTGATGTGATTTTCTTTCAATGCTGAACGATGCTATAATTTTCATTATTTATGCGATATTCCACCCTTATAATAATTATTGATGAAGTTCCAACAATTGAATTTGGCAGATAAAAAAGTAGAATCTATCCCTGCCTTGTTTCAAGATATTATAGAGCGATTGGTAGCCTCACAAGTTATGACTCTGAAGCCTGATGCTTGTATTGTGGATTTTTATAATGAGGTTGGTTCCTTTTTTTTCTTTTTGGTTTTTGTTTTTCATGGGATTTTTGTATTAGGATGCAATTTGCTAAAGCAACCTGGTATCACAATTGTCTATAGGGTGATCACTCGCAGCCTAACAATTGGCCGCCTTGGTTTGGAAGGCCTGTTTATGTGCTTTTCCTGACAGAATGTGACATGACATTTGGGAGAGTTATTGGCTCAGACCATCCTGGGGATTATAGAGGCACTTTCAAGCTTTCTCTTGTACCTGGGTAATTTTTGTCAACCTAGTCTATTTTCTGTTGTTTGTAAGTAGGGAGTTCATGGTTTGATCTAGTTGAGTTCATAGTAGGTAGAGTAGATGCATCCAGAGGAAATTTCCTTCGTTGGAGCTGTTTTTCCCAAGAGTTTTTTTAATAATTAACTGCAATAAAAATGCAAATTAAAAGATATGTGTCAAATTTGGTAGTTGAAGGCCCCCATCTTTCTTGAACATGGCCTGAGGCATTATGTTTCGTCATGCATGAATTTTTTATATTTCATGTATTAGCAATCTTCAGTTCCATGGAAAACACCATATAGATGATTTGTATTCAAAGGAATTGTACTTCTCTCTTGTCTTGGAGATGATATCTGTTTTTTTTTTAAAATTAATATCATGTTTGGCTATGAAAAACAATTCATATATAAACTTCATACTTGATATTCACATGAGAATTTTCAATTTTTTTAAAGTGATGGTGAGGTAGCAACCTTCCTAAATTGTGTTGTGCCAATAAAATTAGAAGCCTATTAGTCGTTCCTTATTTGAGTGAGGAGTCTTCTTCTTTATTCTCCTGTGGGTCTTAAAAGTCGTGGCATTCTGTTCATGGGGGTTATAGGCTGACTAATACATTGCTTATGGCTATTAAGGTTGGAAACCCCACATAGGCATGCTGTGATTTTATATTTTGAGAGATTAGGATCATGCAGAACAATATTGCTTGTGCTACATGATTCCTGATGCTTGGAATTCATTGGATATGTGTGTGTGTGTGTGTCTGAGAGAGAGAGAGAGAGAGAGAGAGTGGGGCAAGCTGTGATCTATTGCCCCTTATTGTAAAATTCATCTTTTATGATTTTCGTTTATATACCAGACAACTGATGTAAATCTTACTTTGGCAACTATAGGTCCCTCCTGGTGATGCAGGGAAAATCTGCCGATTTTGCTAGACATGCCATTCCTTCTATTCGCAAACAACGCGTACTAGTTACTTTCGCAAAGTCTCAACCAAAAAGATCACTGCCTGGTGATGCTCAGCGTCTTGCTTCACCTGCAGCATCTTCTCATTGGGGTCCACCACCCAGCAGATCTCCCAATCATATACGTCATCATTTAGGCCCCAAGCATTATGCGCCGGCTCCAACAACGGGAGTATTGCCAGCCCCACCCATTCGCCCACAAATTCCGCCTCCAAATGGTATGCAGCCATTGTTTGTGCCTGCACCGGTTGCACCTCCCATGCCATTTCCTGCACCAGTTCCTATCCCACCTGGTTCTACTGGTTGGACAGCAGCTCCTCCAAGGCATCCTCCTCCCCGAATTCCTGTTCCTGGCACTGGAGTCTTCCTCCCTCCACCAGGCTCAGGTAATTCATCTCAGCCGTTACCAGGTACCTCGACTGAGATGAACTCAAGTGTGGAGACTGCGACTGTTCCAGAAAAAGATAACGGCAAGTCTAATCATAACAATATGAGTGCTTCACCAACAGTAAAAATCGATGGACAGATGCAAAGGCAAGAATGCAATGACAATGGCAATGCGGGTGAAACCGAAGGTGAGCAAGCTGTTGAGAAAGAGCAGGAAAGCAATGGCAAAGTTGTGGTAAGCCATTAATGTGGACCAGGTTAGAGAGAAACAGAGAGAGTGAGAGAGAGAGAAATAGGGAGGAAAAGCTTATCAAAGGAAATGGGTAGGCTGCGAACTTACTATGAGTTTGAAGCAAATGTAAAGAGCGGCAACATTCAAGGTGTCACCATACGGCAGAGGAGAACAAGGGAAGGAGGAAGAACATTTTGGTTCTCTTCAAAATCCTTGTATGCTCCAGTGCTTTTTTGTTGTCTCATTATATTAACTCTTAACAGCAAGGGAAACGCCATTCTTAATTCTGATTTTGACCTTTCTACGTTTAAAATTTTCTCAACGATTTTGCTCTTAATTTCGGTTTTTCCCATTACATTTTCTTCAAGCTGTGGGTTTTTGTAGCTTCACTCTATTAATGCACCAAAAGTTAAATGCTCGGATAATTTTATGGACAGTCTTACCTTGTAAGATGTTGAGCTTTTTTAATTATTAGATGTGTTTTGAGATTTTTTCTGGCGATTTAATTAGTTAAAAGAGAATTTCAAAGTGCATCTAATGGTGAAAAATTTTACCCTTTTGATGGGTAAAACTGATTATAGAATTACCCAAAATGTTAATAGAGAATCTGTAAACCTTTGAAAACCATTAAGCCAAAATGAGCCAATTAGCCTTTTGATAGGCTCAGGTCTCATCTGAAAATGTCAGTTGGATAAGTAGCTGTATGACAAGGTATTTCATGTTTGGAAAATCTAAAATTTGGGGCCAATTATCCAGAGATACATTAAACACCTCTTGCTTCTCTGCACTCTGTTTATGAACGTTAGGCGTTGTTCGTGTTCCTTGCAAGGTTGGACTAGATAATATAAGTCGGGCTAATTATTATTTATATTATATTTGGTATGCATGACAGACTATATGAGCTAATCCAATTGAGCTTTATAAAGTATTAAATAAAACAGGTGCAAAGAAAAATAAAAATCTTCTCTCGCCTTCCTTAGTCATATATCTTGATAATGAACCTGAATTCTTTATTGTACTACATAGCCCACTCAGTGACACAGCAGAGGGAAAAAAAATAAAGTTATATAAAAGAAAAAAAAGAAAAAACGACTCCCTTGTTTGAGGGGCGCCAGAGCCTTTATTGTGTTCTAGCAAAACAGAGGATCGGGCCTCCTTGATAACACCATTGTTATTATTGGTGTTGAGGAGATTTAAAAAAAAGAAAAAACTTAGTCAAGTGAGGAGATAATGTATCAGAATATTGGGGATTAAAATTTTGTTTTAGTTACTTATAGATGGAATATTTTTAATTTAGTCTCTTATAATATTATCTTCTCAATTTATATTTTTATAGATATAGTATTTTTAATTTAATCTATCATAAAATTATTTTTTTAATTTGATTCATCATATATAAATTTTTAAAATTTAATTTCTCATAAATAGAACTGTTATTAATAACATTATTAATCTAAATCCTTTCATTTATTCTATTGACTCCTTTTTTTAATAAAAATATTTTATTATAATAAATGGTGAGTACATTAATTTACAAAAAAATAAAACTTAAAAAATAAATATAAATATAAATATAAATATCAACTAACACAATAAAAATTAGACTAGAATAAGAGTGGACAATAAATGCCCCGATGGATATGGTGAAGCCCAATTAACGCCCCTCTATTTGCCAGTAAATTGTTTTTAGGATATTTTAAGGTTAGTTTGGATGGATGATAAGAAGTAAAATTGTAAGGAATAAAATGATTAATATAGGATAAATCATTGTTTGAGATTTTTTTTCCCTAAGATGGAGTAAAATGACAAATGAAGGACCATCCAAAATCCAAATTTTTTTGTTCTTTTAAATGGAAAGGTTTGAGATAGAATGAAATAGGCATGTGATACAATTATATCTTCTATAATTAAAAATTTATTAATATCACGTTCTAGCAATAAGGGTAGTATTGAAAAATTAATTTATAAAACATTCCATTTCATTAGTGACTCTCCCCAGGCTAAACTTTCAAACAATAAAAATTAGATGACTTATCATTTTAATCTTTACTTTTTTATTTCATTCCATTTTCTAATAAACATTATTAAATTAGTTTTAAATTGTTATAAATAATATAATTATATAGATGTCTATAACCCCTAATGAATAACATTTTAAGATCCTTTCTCATATTTAATGGTATATATCTTATAATTCTTAAAAGATTTATATTGTACAATTATGTAAATTAATTTTTTTATTTATGTTATTATAACTCATAAATTTATCTCTATAGTTGAATGCTTATAAATTAAAGCTGTATTTTAAGTATGAAGCTTCCAAGTGAAATGAGAATTATTTTCTCTTTTTTTCTTTTAATTTTCTCTCTTGTTCTTGTTATATTTCTTAATATTTTTAAAATCAGATTAGTTATTGAATTAATAAAGATATTAGTTCAAGGTTTATTAATTTGATCATAATTAAACTATGATTGAATTGATGATAATATACATACACATACATACATATTTAATATAATTTTTGTTTTATTTTATAAGCATATTTATATAAAAGTTTGCATGCATTCACTTCCAAACACCTGATGCAAGAGACTTGGCTACAGTGCTACTTACACTTCTCATGGTTTAGGGTTCGAATCCCTTAATTCATTTACAAATTTTGAAAGAAATAATTAATATCAATATCTACATATAGTGTGTGTGTATATCTATCTATCTATATATATATATATAAACCTTTGCATATATATGTTAAGAAGCTCTTGCGAGTGAAGTGACGTTAGTTGCTCCTAGAGGCTTGAGGGATGGAGATTCGAGTGGTTCAAGTCTGACAAAAGCAATTTTGTCTAATTTAATAAAGAGGACCGATTCAACCCACAAAAATGCATTGGTTTTCACCAAAATTGGTTAGTTAAACTTGATTTTTAACAAGTGTTGACCAATTCTTAGAGTTCCTAGTTTTCAAACTTTTATGAACTAGACCATGGTCCACTTCATAGGTTTATCAATTGAATTGACTAGTCTAATCTAATTTTTATTATCATGATATTTGTTATATTTTCATTAATTTTATAACATATTATTAATATGAGTTTTTGGCAAATTGGTGTGAGATATCAGTCTTCACCACATAAAGGTATAAAGACCATTGGTTTTCATTTTATATTATTTGTAGATCTAGTACTTTTTTTTGTTTAATAGCATATATCCTATAACCAAATTCAAGGTTTATTTATATTCATAATATAACTATTAATTTGATATCGGCAAATATTTTAAAAATCAAAAGACTAAACATGATTACATTGCTAACAATTATATCAATTTTAGTTTTAATTATTTTATAACCATGGTTTTATTTTCTCAATGAATAATGCATACATATAGAAAAATTCAAGGCATATTTTGATAAATTAGTGGTTATAACATTTTTTTTAATTATAACTCTGAGAACTAATAATTTATGTACTTCAAGCCATCAAAAGGCTTTAAAAACTCCTCAATTTCAATATGTTTATAAACAAGTTAATAATTACTTATGATGTACAAATTAGCCATTAAAAGTCAACAATGACTTATCATGATGATTGAAATGATATAAAATTATGATCTAGTATAACTGGAAGGTATCAAAACAAATAACCATAAATTCTTTGAACTTAAAAATATCAAAAGTAACTATAAAACTTAGAAAACAAAAAATGTTAAATGAACATGTTATGATAATAAAGTATTTTATTACAGTAATTTATATTAAAAATTTTAAAATCCTAGGAGAGAGAACCAATTGCAGCTTCTTTCTTATATACATGTGTATCATCTATTATGTTAAAAAAAAAAGAAAATTTATTCATATTTATTTTTTGCTTACAATTAAATTTTGTATATGTAACACTTGAAAAAAAATTATATACATGTGCCACTTTAATTAAGAAAATGTATGTATTTTTATTATTTAAGATTTTGTTATTTTCCTTTTAATTTAAATATTTTCTTTCTTATATTGGCTATATAATATAAAAAATTACAAAGTTTAAATTTATTTTGCTTATTTTTTTGAGAAAAATATTTGTTACAAGTAGTTGATGTTGAGTTTATTTTATAGTTATCAATCTTGGGAATCTTTTAAAGAAAAAAAATTAAGCATTCTTGCAAAATGTATAAAATATTTTTATTTGTAGCCAATTTCATAGAGAATTGGATAAAAAAATGTTCTAAATGAACTCGCAGTTCTTAAAATGATTTGAAGCGAGAATATATATATTAGAAATGATGAATTTCATTTAAAGGATAAGTATTATTAAAATATGTGCAAAGAAACTTAATTACTTTATATTTCATATTTTAAATATGCTATCATAGCAATAATAATAATGTTGTTGATACTATACTATTAAGAAATAAAATGAATGTATAATAATAATATATATGAAAATATAAAGTGTGTTAGTCTTTGAAGGATTACAAATAATAGAATATGGTTTAATTCTTGAAGATTTAATATGGATATTCTCCATTCTACTGTTAAACACATTATTTATAGTAAATGTATATGTCTTGCAAATAGTATTTAAAGATGAAAAATATTTTTTTATTTGATAATAGATGATGTCAATGTCAATATTATGTCGGATAATACAAAACTAATTAAAAGGTTTTAAAAGAATTATTATATTATTATCTAGAGAGACAAAATTGATCATTGATAATACATTATTTCTACTAAATCTCACAAAAATTTATTAAGTTTCAAATATATCTAATGCAATAGATATTACATTGAAACTATAAATGAGAAAATATTGAATATTTGCATATCATAGCTCTTATGTTTAGAAAGAAATGTGTTTTGAAAAAATTATTTGCCTCATTTTCTAGTTTGCTAAATATTAATACAGTTGAGAGATACTCTTTCTGGTTTCATATATAGGAAACAAATAATTAACTTACGAGAATTAAAATAGTTGGTTAAAAGTAATTAATCTTCTTAATTTTGTTTTAAATAAAAATTATTTTTCAGAAATGTCCCTATTTAATATGTATACTTTTTCTTTGAAATTAATGATAACTACTACTCATAATTTAAAGGACTCATTTAATAGAGAGTATAATTGAAATACTATAATTAATATATTATATATTAGTGGTTTATTTTTTATATTTTAGATCAAATCAAATTTTAAAAAAGCTTATTATATATGAGACCAAAGGTAGTATGTTACAATAAATAAAAAGCTTATTGATTCAAATACATTTATTATTTGGCATAAGCGGATAGACCATCTCAAATTAATTATCATGAAAAAATTATTAAAAATTTACATGGATATCTATTAAAGAACCACAAGATTTTTTAATTAATTTTTTTTTATATATTGCTTATTCTCAAAACAATTAATTATTAAACTATCACTAATTAAAATTGAGACTGAATCCCCTACATTTCTTGAATGTAGACAAAATGATATGATATATGTGTACCTATTCATCTATCATGTGAATCATTAAAATATTATATGATTTTAATAAACATATTTACAAAATAATTATATGTATATTTATTATCAATTTGTAATTTGGTGTTTGCGAGATTGTTTACTTAAATAATTAGATTAAAAGCATAATTTTTAAATTATATAATCAAGGACAATTCATTTTAATAATGTTGATGAGTTTATATTTTATGTTTTTAACAGTTATTGTATACCAATTGGAATAACCATTTAAAAACTAGTTGCTTATATTCACACATAAAATAATTTTGTAAAATCTATTCATTAAATGTCTTCAATTAATAGTTAAACCAATACTTTTGAAAACAAAACTTTTTGTTTTAACATGGGAATATGTAATTTTACAAGCATCAACATTTATATGCACCAACCTAATAAATTATCATAAATTCTATTTATCACAATTAATTTTTGGTTAAGAGACAAATATTTTTTATCTTTAAATTTTTTATATACAATATATGTTCAAATGGATCCATTGCCATGCATAAAAATAGAATCTCAAAGAAGATAAAGAATATATATTAGTTATGAGTCTCTTACATGATTTGTTAGTAATCATTTTGACAAAATAAATTTTTTAATATTAGGAGAAGATAATAAATAATTAAAAATATTATACAAAATGTATTATTATTATCGATCTTCAAATATAACAATATGAACTAAAGTCTACAAAATAATGCAAATATATTAATCTAAAGATAATTATCAAATCCCATATATAAAAAAAAAATCCTCCCATCTATATCGATGTCCCAATAAGAACAACGTTCAATAGACCAATCGACTCTAGAAATAAATTTTTTTTAAAACAATAACAAATAACCAAAATAATTATATAGAGGAGGCAGATACTAAAAAAAGGAAACTGGTTACGCATCCAATCATAAGGTTATACTTACCTTTATTTTACGAGGTACATAATTCTTTCATTTCATTTTCCTTTATTTTACCCAACTCCAAAACCCCAGTGCGTAGATGCGAAGCAGGAGCAACTAGCTGAGTAGCGAAACTTGCTTGTCCGCGAGGGTAAACAGTCATGGCACACCTTGAACATCCACGTCTGATCATTCGCAATTTCCTCTCCATTGATGAATGCAAGGTCTGTGTCTGCTTTTTAATCTTTCTAATTACTTTTTCTTGTTCTGTTGACTTTGTGGGTGGATTTGATCTATGAAGGAGCTGGAATTCATCCACAAGAGTTGCAGCACTTTGGGCTATAGACCAAACGTGTTCTCAACTACTCTCTCCCATCTCATTGCTACGAATTCGTCTCACTTGATCATGCCTTTCATACCCATTCGAGGTATTTTTTTATTCGATATCGTTAATCCTGACATAACCCGTTTTGTTTAAAGTTCTTAATTGTCCTTCCTCTCCCTCGTTCTGAGTTTTTACTATTGTATATCGAATTCTCAACTATCGTGACCGCCGTTTCATTATTCTTCTGCTCTTGGGACAATTCAGGAAGATAAACTACATATATAACTTGTAGCGAAGAGCTCGTAATAGAACATGCTTGCTTTTTATTTTTTAGACTTTACATGGTTGAATTTGATTACTGGGAGAATCGCTGAATAAGGATTTGTTTGCTCAATGTTTCTAATTTCTATTATAGAAACATAGCTGTGGGAAGGTTTTCTTTTATAACCACGTTAAAGGAAATTTCCTTTCTTTTGTTAAAGTTTCTATAATAGAAATATGATATAAGTGTTGGCCTTGGCTAATTAGCTTATCTCTTCCCGGTGGCAATCAGAGTTTTGTGAAAATTTTGTCCTTTTAGACTACCAATGAAAGTTGCCTCTAGAAGGTGATAAATTTGATTTTTACCTGTGATGTTATTTGACTATGCTAATGACTAGAACCTTTACTTATCCAAGGGTGATAAATATGCAAATATGAACGGATAATTTCTCAGTTTCTATGTCCGTTTATATTGACAGCATGGCATCTGATTCCCACTGGCCAAACAATAAAATAAGATGCATTCTTTTTGTTATGAAATACATTGTTGTTTGTAGCGTGTATGTTTCTTTGGCCATTAAAAACAGAAGCATAGATAAAAACCCTAAAGATTTCACAATTTAGAAGTTATTTAGCAAATCGGTGTTTCCTATTTGTTTTGAGTCTATCGACTACTTTTTCAGTCTGATTTATTTATTTATTTTAATTTTATGACAGAAAGGTTGAAAGATAAGCTAGAGGAGTTCTTTGGATGTGAGTATGAACTCTTTATTGAGTTCACGGGTTTAATCAGGTTCGTTAGCTCACTGAAATATTGTGAGAGTTAGGTGGTTTGGTGCCTTCTATTGTTGCTAGGAAACTGATAATAGCATTTTTCCGTCATATTAATTCCAGATGCATACATGTAGCCCTAATTTTTGAAGGATTGCTTCAAAAAACTACTAGAAGTTTAAACGAAGGCCAAAGAATGTTATTCATGTGGACAATGAACCAGCTCTTAACTTCCACGTGCTTAAAATTCAATACACTTTGTAATGGATGTTTATAATTATATGACTGGCAGATGACAACAATCAATCTCTAACAACTAAAAAGTTTAAAGTAACATGTAGAACTGAGGGCCAAAAAATAGCTTTTGGCTCAAGGAGTGACTCATCATTGATGTTGAAAACTATGAAAATGCTGTCTTGAGATATTGCCAACATTAAAAGAAAACAAAAAGACTGAGTTATTGGCTGCTTACAATTGGCTGTCTACCTAAATTTTCACAAAGATGAGGAACTATGATATGCTTGTCTTTTGGGAAATATCATAGGGCACTTATTCAAATAATTCCAGCAGACTACTCCGGGCTAAAATGATTGCATCTCTATTACCTGAGTGTTATACTATTATTAAGAAATTTCAATCTTGTTCTAGCTGCGGCCAGTAGTTCTTTTGAATTGGGCATTGGCTTATTTATGACTGATCATGTAAATCTCTGAACAGGGACTATTTGTTTGTCATAAAATGCACTTGAAGGAGATTCATTGTTCCTGAATGAATTTAAAATAAAAGAATGAAGTTGGTTATTTTTGTTGAGGTTGTTTATTGTTTTCTATGACCTTAAGATTGGGCTGTGGGAAGTAAACTTGGCGTGTCAAGTTTATTGCACAGGAATATCATTGATGTTATGTTGTAGCCGGAAGCTACTTTTTATTTCATCTCCCCCCCCCCCCCTCCTGAGGATTGCCTCTTTCTTTTTTGTGTCATTTTTTATATTTCTTGGAGCATTTTTCTTAATGCATACCTTGTTGGAGCAGTTCCTCCCATGTCATAATTGAAGCAATATATTCTTTTTATTTATTTTTCAATAGAAGTAGAAAAGAATGATTTCATCTTTCCGTTGGTTGATGCTAGATGAAGAGAGAAGAGCTAGAAATCAGTTCTGAATCTATTGATTTTATTCTGACCACTTCACAATTTTTTCAGAACATGACATTTTTATTTTCTAAAATTATGCTCACTAGATTGCAAACATTGGGAAGGTTGAGTTGGGTTAACACTCTTTTAACTCCAACTTGGTGTCGTGATTAATGGTTCCAATTTCTCAAAATAGTATGAACTGCTCTTGAAATCTTGTTCATTAAGCATCTTAGCCATCTTCTCTAATAATACTATATAATGAACCAGCTGGAGCAGAGGAGCGAGTATTGGTTGGCATAGTGATGATAACAGGCCCTACCTCAAACAACGTGACTATACAGTGAGTGTGCAACAAGTTGTCCAATTTAATTCACTTTCGAAGTAAATACTATTTGTCCAGTTTGCTCTCACTGATGACTGACAGCTTTTTGTCTGTTGGCAATGCCATGAAAGGCAGTGTGCTATTTAAGTAGTTATGGGACGGATTTCACTGGTGGACTCTTTCACTTCCAGGATGGTGAACCAATATCAATTATGCCTATGGCTGGAGTGAGTGAAATTCTTTGGTGGTTTCTTATGAAAATTTATCTGCTTCTCACTTTCACATAAATTCTCTCAATAGCTATACAAATTCATGATTAAATTAACTGTTAATCATGTGTTAGTTTATAATTCGAATAAGACACAATAAGTCTTCCTCTTTGTTTATTTTTCTTAAACTAGAGAAAGATGGAATTTCTAACGTCTATTTTTTTTTTCTTTTTTTGGTCTCAGGATGTTGTTATGTACACAGCTGACAACCGCAACATTCATTCTGTTGATGAGGTAACCACAGTGTCACTGTCCTTCTCTTGAACCTACTCACCAATACATGTAATCAGCTTTGTTACTTCCCACATAGTAATTTTAATAAAGCCCAAATCTCCTTGACTCTCCTGCCCCTGGGGGAAAATGTGAGAAATAAAAGCAAATAGGATAAAAAGAATAGCACATATTTTCTTGCGGAGGCTCACATATGATTTGCCTTGTACAGTTTCACCACTTCTTGCATCAGAAATTTCAATTAATAGTTCGACTTAATTAATGTCTTTCCAACACTTTATTTTTCCTAATGGAATAAATTTTAAATGGTGATTACAAGTCTTAACATTA
This sequence comes from Erythrophleum ivorense, assembly GCA_026724425.1. NCBI lineage: Eukaryota > Viridiplantae > Streptophyta > Magnoliopsida > Fabales > Fabaceae > Erythrophleum > Erythrophleum ivorense. Next base: position 50,694,994 of record JAIUCV010000009.1, read on the forward strand.
TGCATTAAATCCATAATTTTCAATTGATTGATTTTTTTTTTTGGAGGGGGGGGGGGGGGGGAGATGGGTGTGAAGTTCAATTATTATTTTAGCTTTTCTGTAACAAATTTCGTTGGGTTTAGCAATATCTGCTTGTTTTAATAATGCTTTTCACCAGTGTCATTGAAGCCTTGAATACCTAATCATCAGAAATGGTAAAGAATTTATGCTGTTCCTTATTCAAAATCCAAAATCACCAAAAATTGAAGGTTCTCTTGAACTTGACATTCGACTTTCCTTTAGTTGATGGATCACCATCCAAGATTTCGCAATTCTGAGGTTCAGCTAATGCCTGACAGAGTACTCTAGATTCAAATAACATATGTTGGCATTTATATTTTCCCCTCATTTTTATACTTTGCTTTAGCTTAGAACCATTCTTGCTCCTAGTTTGGTCCTTGATATAAAAGGAATGCTCAGAGTGGGATCGTCTATGTTCATGCAGTCTCTCGATCTCTTGCATTCTGAGGCATATCATGGTACAAGCAAATGGATGACAAACTTTGATTCGATGGTTTTTTGTGCATCGAGAGATCAATCAGTGCTGACTGAATATAAGATTATTGAACTTTCAGTGACTTATAATAATTAGGACAGGCAAAAAAGAACCTCAGTTGTTAAAAATTAATGAGTTGTTACTTTGACATTTTGATTCTCATGTCTACACCATAGTAGTGGTTATCTTTTCACATATTCTCTTACAAAATGGTAGAATATATAAATGTGCATCTTAATGTTTTCTGATATGAATTTATCTTTGACAGATCATTGATGGAGAAAGACTTACACTTACTTTATGGTTCAGCCGTGATGGTTCTCATGATGAGGATGCAAAGCTTATTTCTCTTCTTTCACAGAACCTATTACATGACAAAACGGCTGATTCCTGCCTACCCTTGCCTGCATCCAGTAATATGTACTGGTTTTCAGTGGAACAAGCTTCCAATCAACAGTTGGGTTTCAATATATGTTGGGCGAGACTGCAAGTTCTTGGATATGACATATACATTTCTCAAGACGGTGACTGTGATTTTGATGTCTCAGAATTATTGATGAAGCCAGTACGATTAGTGAGGGGAAATGAGATGTTAGAGCAGGAATTTGTCAACATCTTGCATGCGCTTCAGGTACTTCACTTAATCTGATATAGGTTCATGTTGTTAATATTAACTTAAAAATATATAACAAATGGACAGAAGTGACTGTGAATTTGGTCTTCTTCCTCACTTACCAAAATAGGATTTTTAAGACACTACTCGTGCTCATACAGTGCTGGGCAACACAATGTTAACTGGAAATGTAGTTTGCCAAAATGGAGAATCCTTCCCGTTGAGTGATAGGTTTTGATATATATTGCTGAGAAAATAGTTAGAGGTGTTAGGAGTGCTCCCTTTATATCATTATAAAAATTAGTAAAAGAAAGTCTTATAGGTGGCTTCCACAGTACTATTTTTTGAGTTTATAGAATTCATATGAATTTCTATGCCTTAATTCTTAATCTCTTTTTCTCTTTATGCATTAAAATGCTAATGCATGAATCAATTTGCCATTATAATATCAATATGGTGGGTATAGCTGTCCAGGTAGTTGCTCAGTATAAAACAAGTAGTGCCTCTCTGTCGCCTAGACTGTTTGCCTATTTGGAACATCTGAACTGTTGTTGCCTATTTGGAACATCTAAACTGTTGTTGACATAATACTAGCATATCCTTATCTCGTTCATAGGAAACTGCTAGCGGTTCTACATTTCTGCTAACATATCCAATTGAAAATTTAGATTCTTTAAAACAAATAACATTAGGCAGATCCATGAAATGATGGGCATAGATTTGGGGAACCATTTATCCATATTCCTTGTGATGAGCACTCATACATATAGTTAATTGTTCCTTGTCCTAATTTGTTCATTTACCACATTCCTAATTTGTTCATTTACCACATTTACTATAGGTGTTTGCGGTATTTTTCTTGATATCTTACAATTATAACAGCAGGTTTTGTGTGAAATTTTCTCCGTAAGTACTCTGGTCTCAGTTCTTCTGCTAAACAGGTTGTACATTTCTATCGTTGGAAAGCATCTCCCTTACAGACTAGAGAAGTAACTATAGACACCAAGGTAGTAAAACTATCAGACATGCAAAAGCAGAAAATCAATGACCTGAAATCTGTGGTTCTAAACGATCATGGTTTGGCAGCAAGGGTTTTCTGTCGCATTCCTTCCAAAGAGAGTGCGTGCATTCACTTTCGCTGGACAGGAATTGTGGCTGCAGTTAACGCATGGGGGGATTATACCTCGAACTTAATCAAACAAATTCATATGCAGTTACCTTACTGGAGAACTCATCAATCCATATATAATGTGCAAGTGGGTAAATAGTGTTCATGATCAATATTTTGTGAATGGATGTGGAATGCTAATGCTAACTATCTGGGCTGCATGGGTAATTTATCTGTTTGTCTTAATTTTTACTTTATTTTATTTTATCTTTTTTTTTTGGGGTGACAATGGTAGATCTGCTCCTACTGTATTAACTGATTAATTGGAGCTTACTGATGATCACCTAGAGTTGATGACAAATAAACATAAAAAATAAGTATCGAAGTATATAATAAGCAGTCTAGCTGGCTAGCAAAGTGAAATTTGCTTGACTTGGAGAACGTGCTTTGATTCTTCAAAATTCGATTTTAGTTCTGGGTCTCGGGTTGCAACTTGCAACATTAAAGAAGAACAACTAGGGTTGGTGAGAAAACTCCAGTGGAAGTTTGCTAGCGCCCCAGTAACCAGTCAATACTCAATAGGTAAAAGCTATCGATATTGAGTCAGTGACACAAGCTAACATTCACACACAATACACAAACCTAATCTTTTGAAGAGAAGTAAGACAAAATTCCTGTTTTGATCATCAAAAGATAGTGCCATTATCAATTTGATACTCTGCAAATTTTTATATCCCTTTAGTAATTTTGAAAAATAATTTACGAGATAGCATCACTATATTAAAGGGGCTTCTTTCGAGAGATATGAAACAAGTTTCTTACAAGACGAAGAGAGCAACTCAACAATATCTCCTAAGATTTTATTAATTATTAAAACAAATAAAATGTTGTGCATACGGATTGATGGCAAATACTCCTATGATGTCCAGTGAATGTCTTGCAGTTTCACATTTCTGTAGCACTTGACATGGGGTGCTAGATTACAATAACTGTAAGCTCATTTAAGTTTTTCCAAATAGCTTTCTCTCTTGCTTTTTGATACCAAGTTACATCGTAGCATGCAAGCCAAAGTGATCTTTGTTTATAATAGAACTGTTATTTGTTTGTTTCTAGCTTATGAGTATCTCTAAGCTGTTTGGTCAAGGTCTTTGGAGATGCTCCATTTGTGTAAGACCTTGCCAAAAACGTCATAGAATACAAGATCTGCCTTGCTTTGGGTGATCCGCACAGACAAGAATCCTTGTCCATCATAATAAAGCTTCAATTCCTCAAGGTTCCAAGGCTTGACATCACCCCTCCATGCTTTTGACCCACCTCCACTGGTTACATATTGAATTCCACTGCATTTATATATAAACCACGTGAGCTTTGATTTTCAGAACAATGATTGTGATAATGTTTAAGTTACCACTTGTGCTTAACTATACTTACCTTTTTGAGTCAATTATATGTTCCAAGCAATGGTCATGTCCATTTATGTATGCATCAACATCATTTGCCTGGACAATCATACAAGGAATGTTAAAAACATGTCATTCTTTCTGTAACTTTTTTATCCCTTTATAAGGGAGCTGAAGTTTTAGCATGGATTAGGCTAGTTAATCGGTGAAAAATCTGGTCTGCAGTCAGGCTTTTTGTCTTCAATGTTTTTATGGATTTGGATTCTCTGAATTTCTTAAAAAATGATAGGAGAAAGAGAGATACAATCTTTGGGGCCACATGATTAGTGGATTCCTCTTGGTTCCTGAATCGTGAGTTCTGTACACTGTCTCTCATGACAGTGTCAATTTCTTCAAGAAATACTGAGGATCCAAATCCAAGTCTTGTTTGTAGTTTAATTAAAATATGAATAAATTACCTCAAGGATTGGAACAAGCTGCTCCTCAAGCTCTTGGGTATTTCCATGATGCCCAGCACTTTTGATTGTATGATGACCAACCACCAGCTTCCACGTAGCCTTAGATTCCTTCAAAGCTGAATCCACTTCCTACAGGAAAAATCCCAAGATCATAATCAACTATTGTTGCGAGGAAAAGGCAGATCCATTACTTGCTGCTAACTTGTATTTTTAATATCTAAATTTAAATTCCATAAAACTTTATTTAAGTTATTTAATATTTTCAGTTCAATTAAATTTTCTTGCAACTTTCTACACACATGTTTTCAAGTGGCATTTAAGAAGGATATAGTACTTTTATCATAAGAGAAATTTGAAATTTCAATTAACCTTCAAGAGTTTAGAAAGGTAAGCTTGGCGAGGAAGCACGCCACTCCAGTCATAGGTCTGCTCTTCTGGGTGTGTAAAGTAGGCATCTTTAAACGGAGTTGTGTCCACAAAGAAAAAGTCCACAATTTCTGCAAAATAAAGAAAATGATTATGTTATATTTCATTCATATTATCATATAAAGTAAAAAATGCATCGATATTGAGAGAAAATTGCTTGAATTTTTAATATGTTTTGATTATTTCCCTCAATTTTCAGAGAGTCGTCTCCCATTTTAAAGATTTAATAAATGGGAATTCATGCAAATTTCAAAAATAGAAGAGATGCATATTTTTTTTTCCTAAAGAAAATAGAAGGAAATTCGAGGTAGTTTTCTATGAGATTTATAAGTTTTACCTGCATTAAGAATGAAAGATCTCATGCAAATCCATCTGTTATCTTTTTCTCTAAGAATGGGACTCAATTGTGCCTCAACATCACCTCTGTAGTCATGGTTGCCCAAAACTGCGAAAAAAAACAAAGGAAAAATAAAATAAAATTAATGTGCTACGAGAAAAAATATAATTACATTTCGTTTTGTAAAGATTAATGAAAATTATAGCAAGCTTACCATTGTACCATGGCTTCTGCAAGCTTGGGGCTGTGTAGATGTCCACAAATGACTCATAGAATGCTGGATCAGACACTCCTTTCAGACCATCTTCGTAGAAGTTATCACCAGTGGATATCACAAAATCTATGTCTAATTTCTCCCCCACTATGCCCATCTAAACACAGACAGATTTGAGAACATCATCATCGACAACAGCAGCAGCAGCAATAATAATAATTCATATATTATGTGTTACCATTCCAATTAGTACAATTACATCTAATATTTAAACAAATATAGTCACATTCATGCCCTTTTTTTTTAACCCCAATCATTACAGCATAGTGAAGACTATATATATATATATATATATATATATGCCTCATTAGTAATTCATCAAAAGATTTTATTGTTGTTATTTGTTAAGAATGTTCACAAATAGGGTTAATGTGAAAGATGAAAAATTTCACATATCATTTTTTCTTTTCAAAATATTAAAAACTTGGTTGATCACATCTTTTATTTGACATTTTTCTCAAGTCAAACTTCTAACTTACTTTAAAATTAACATTGTTGGTTAAAAAAAAAACACTTTTTTCACTACTAAAAAACTTAAAAAAATAAGAGAGGTTATTATCATGAGTGAATGTTGCTTTGAAAGCAAGGTGTGTTGAGAAAGATTCCTTACTCCTCCCTGTGCTGAGGAAGAATAGACCTGTTTGGAATGTGCTGAGAACTATACCCTTCAAAACATCTCAATGGATATCTCATGGCATATGCTTTAGAATATGTCTTCAAAAGATAAATAAAGTAGGATGGAGATTGATTGTTACTTGACCGATGTGCATGTGACTTTAATACCCATTTGCCTAATGACTCATCGGTCAATACCTAAAAGGCCCTATAGTTATATTACTGTGGGCTCATGAATGTTCTTATTTGTACAATAATTTTTTGTTTTACGCTAAATAAATTCTTTGCTGTTCCTTTCTTAAGTAATTTAGATTAATTAGATTTTATTTTTAAAATATTTTTATTTTAAAAAAGAAACACATATATAGAATGAAGAGGGTCTCTATAATGATAGATAAAAGATGGTTTTTATCCTATATTTCGCTTCTTTTAAAATTAAAAAAATCAAAATAAAAAATAAAAAAATTAAGATTTAAAAAATATGAAATCTAAACAATTCAAATTACCCCAAAAGAAACATCATAGCGCGAGAGAATTCAAATGAGTTTATAATCAATATATATATATATATATATAGTTGGACGTGTAACCACTTGTAAATAATTTATAAATATTGTAGAACATTTTTTTGCCTAAGGAGAGACACTAAATGGTAAAGTAAATATAATTTAATCTTCTAAATGGAAGGTTCCAAATTAAAATTTTGTTAAGAATGAGAAAAGATTGAAAAAAGCAGTGATAAGCAAATCACGATGTATCTAAATTTCAATAGAACAGAGAGAGAAATATTAGTTGAATGATAACTCTGCAACCTGCGTACACTAAACTAATTTCTTGTATTGATCGTTGTGAGTGGACTTATGTTGCTGTGATGGAATATGCGTTCTCCTTAAAAGCTTTCCTACCTTTTGTCTCTCTTTTCTCAGTGTCCTGCCAACGGAATAAAGCTGTGGATTGGGTTGTAGCAACTGCCGCAAAAGCAAAAGAGGATGTACCCTCTTATGGTGTGTTTGAAAAGGCATTAATACTCTCCAAAATCACGTTTTATACAAAGTAAGATTTTGAAACTTCATACAAAGTAAGATTTTAAAGCTTCTTCTTTAACGTGATTTCCCAACGTGTTGCCAAACTGGCACTTACTACTGTGGAAGGTGTTAGTTACTTGAGTTTTTTAGTTGCCTGGTGACATCGTTCTGGTTGTTTGCTGTGTTTTTCTTTTTGTCTTGTGTTGTTGTTTTTCGTGTAATATGAATTGTTTTGGCCAATAAAAAAAAAAAAACTAATTGCTCACTTTTTTTTTTTCGCCTTTAATAATGTACTAGTTCAAAGTGGTCCTGATCTCAAGAATTATGTTAATTAAAAGTTGTTGGGCATCTAAAGCATTCTTACTTGGAAGATTCAGCAATTTTAAATAATAAAGATTCCGTTGTCTTTCATAACATCATCATCCAAATAGGAACCTTTTTCTTAAGCTTTCTTTGACATTAGAAAGAGTTGATCTGGGGAAGGTGAAAAGAGAGGTAAGAGGCTACAACTATTAATTTAATAGCGAATGATAATGACACCAAAGTCGTGTCTTACCATTCTTTTATTAAGTATGTATGCTTAGCATCTTTTTGGAATATTCCCAAGTATGCCTTCAAAAGGAGCTTTGAGTGCAAGAATAGAAAAACAAATACCCACTGGTAATATTAACCAGGTGGGGCGTTGACGTAGATCACTGACTAATAAATAAAATAAAGTAACTATTTACTCTTATTTTATTAAAAGATCAATACGAAACAATACTTTAAGGGGGAAAGAATTTTTTACAATAAGAAATGTTACTATGCCTTTTAATGTAATTCTCAACAGAATTTATCGTGAACTAAATTAAAATTTTATTCTACACTAAAATTATTAAATTTTTGGCCCATACCCTTTGAAAATAATAGAAGTTAAATCCATAATTTTGATTCATGGTCGGTCCAATCATACATCGAAACTTGGTGGTCAGTGAGGCTCATGTATATAAAGAGTTCTTGCCCACATTTGAATGGTAGATAGGGATCGCCTAAATAATTTTAACTGATGGTGACGTTCAGACAACCCAGAATGGCACCACACACACACACACACACACACATATATATATATATATATTATAAAACATGAAAAATTTTAATTTTGATTTGTAGAAACAATTAGCTTGGGAAAGCAAAGGACAATTCTTTGATTTCAACAAATCCAATGGAAATTTCAAATTTAAACTTTAACATTTTTAAATTAATCGATGCTTCTTTTTATATAAATAGGGACAAGTACTTCGCTTTTGTGTTTGTCAAGAAAATGCTCTGATTACAATATAATTAATTTTTAAGTAGTAAGTAACTAATCACTTAGTTATCTCAAAGCTCTATGTGCACATGTAATGAAATCACATGTTGTGTACAATAATATATTAAAATAAATTATTGATTTAACTCTTAAAAATTATTATTTTTTACAAATTTAGTTTTCTTTTAGAGATAAATTTTTTTAAATTATATTCTAAAGACTTTTTTGTTTTTCCAATTCAAATTAGTCTCTTTATTAGACAAAATTATAGTCATTTAATAAATTTACTAATAATGCGACATAAACATGAGCCAATGTGATTTCTAACTCATAATTTAGACTTGTCTAAGTAACATGTTTCTCTAAAACAACATCATTTAGGCATTTTTTTTTTCAAAAGGTATTGTTTTAACAATTATTTTGATTTTGTAAAATTTTCTCTATATTTTAGGGGGAAATGAATGCTGGTTCTAATTAACTATCATAATATATATAGAATTATTAAATTTTTAAACTGAAAAAAAAAAGCAAGAAGAGGGTGTTGGAGAACCTGATGGGCGACCACAGATTGATTGTAGAGTCCTCTTCTTCCCCAGTCTCCGACGACCAGAAAGCTAAGAGAGTTGTCAGGTTTCGGCAGGTGCTCGAGCCGGTGAAGCTCGGCTATGGAAGGAGTTGCCCATAAGCAGAAGACACAAGCTGTGAAGACAAGAGAAAAGAGCATGCGTTGGTTGAAAGAAGAAGCCATGGCTTTATGAAGCTTCAAGTTTCCAAAGAAGGATACAGTGAGAGAAAGAAAAGGAGTTTTATAGTTGAAGCTAACAGGTTTGGTATCGCTTGGATTCAAATTGAGAAATTTAATAATGGGGAAAACTCGGATTCCATCATTCCAAGGATATTTATTGGAGGCTGAATGGCAGATGGAACAGTCATGGCTACGAAAGGAATTTCCGTGCAAGTTTCACTCATCTGTCCACGCGTATATTTATAACGAATAGGATTTTTTTCGTAAATTTTTTCCTTAAATCTTTTTGTATTAATATTTTTATATTTTATTTATTTAATTAATAAGATAGCTATAAATTTATCACATATATAATAATTAATGTTATTTTCAATCAAAAAGAAAATTAACATGTTTCGAAGGACAAACCAACAAAATTAACATATTATTATTATGATGGCCATAATATTATTTTTTAATCGTCATCTGCTTTACTTTTTGTCCCACTTTTAAGGTATATTTAAAGCGGAGCTTCGTTAACCCTTTAAATAACTATTTTTTTTTTCACTTTTGATATTTTGAAGTGATTAATTATATATTTAATTCATGACACTATATATATATATATATATAATTGGTTAATTAAATAGTTTATATATAGTTATTTTTATAATTTATTTTTAACCAAAGATGTATGGTGAGATTTTATTTGCTAATCACCTATCATGAATAATTAGAAAACAAGTCATTAGGTATGATTTAGTGGTGAGGATAATTTGAATAGTTAACAAGATGTTTTAAATTTAAACTGTTATTTCATCACATGAAAAAAAAAAAGATAAAGCATTAATGGGGTATATATGAATATGTCAATTTAAGAAAAAAGAGATTTTTATTATCAAAAGCTACATGCCTTACAATTTTGTAAAACAAGAGGTCTCTATGATGAATAAATATAAAAGTTTTCAATATCAACAATCCCCCAAAATGTCATATATTTTCAGTATATATTTGTCATTCCTGAAATAGTCTATACTCAGTTCAGACACACAAATAGAGCAATATAAATGTGAAAAAAAAATTCGGAGAGTTCAAAGTTAATGATGTATAAATAACTATTCCTTAATTATATTTAAAACTTAGTTACTTGCACGTAAAAATAATCTTTGATTTTCGACATATTCTACTATGACTAATTCAATATTAAAATTAAAAATTAATCACATAAAGTTATCTTCAATATGAACATTATATAATTACTATATAACTTTCTATCTTTCTGATCCATGACGTAGGAGTTAGAGAGTTGCATGGATTACTATTTTAACTTTGTTTTTTATTTAAAAATAAGATATTACTATTTAAACTTTTTTCTTAATACAAAGAATAACACCTTTATTAGCAAAACTCCAATACATCAGACAAATGCGCGGAACCAGATCCTCTACAGTCGAAGAATCTTTGCAGTCACATGCAGTCAGCGCGTGAATCTGGTCATCCGTTTGATCAAATCATGTCGCCCACTTTTCTCCCCCCTAATGAAAACGGTGCAAAACGCACCGTTTCACCGTTTCCATTTTTGACTCTGCAAATAGCCAAAACGGTGACTAGAGTGAGATGGATTCGAGAGAGAGTGAGCGAGCTCCCCTTGATTTCTCTCCTGCTGCGCGTGTGAAGGTCCAGCTGTCATAAAAGTTTCGCCATTCTTCCGTGTTCCTCCATTCTCATCGAGCTCAAGCATTCACCAATGAGGAAGAGAAGAAGCAAGTTCTGTCTCTTGTTTTTTGTCCCTTCCTTCCCCATTTCCAATGCTTCTTTCCTATGCTCACTGCTCGAGCTGCCATTCCCTTCAATTGCAGCTGCCTCTTTGCTCAAGCCCAGCCGCAATGTTGCATCATGGTCCAGCTTTGCAACTAGCTCTATCTCTCTGCCAAATTGAGCAACTGAAGATAATGATAAATGGGTGGTAAGTAAAGCTTCAATTTTTCGTTGCTTGTGCCTTGTGAAGCTGCCTCTATTTGGGGTTGTCAATTTTATTCCTGGTTTAAATTTATTTTTGTGTCATTTTGCATAGGTCACCATATCTCTGAAGGAATTCTAAAGGGGACCTACTGGGTTATAGTGTTATAAGTGATACATTATCACTCTTTCTACTTTTCTCTTCTTCTGCGATTGTGATTTCAAGAATTAAGATGATGAAGATAAAGATTGGATTCTTGATCCGAATTCATCAATTAAAATTTTGTGAGATTATCTGATAATTAATTGTTGGAAATTCATGAATGTAAAAATATTGAATTTATCCTACACTGGATGCTCCTGAATACCCATTACCCTGCAAACAAACAAGTGCAGTGTAATCTGCCGGTGCATCTACACCCACAGTAATAAGGTCCAGAAGGAGTCCGAGCAATGTTAAGAAAGAACAGTGAGAAGAGATTGTTAATATGTATAATATAATCCAGCAAGAAAGGATTAAATCATTTTTTGGCTGCAAGAAGTTCAGGCGACAGTAGGGTAGGGGTATCTTAGTGATTACTGCTGATACTTTCCCTAAAAATTTCCCCCATATACAGATTATTGACTATATGTATTAGAAGAGAAAACGCTGCAGCCACCATAAGTACCACCCCAAAAAGCTAGAGCACACAGCCATGGAAAAGAGAAGTTTTGGGGAACGATTCAACGAGCAATTGTGCTTGAAGGAAAATTCTGAGAATGAACATGATGATATAGAGGATGTGTGATTGGTTGTGAAACCTGATCATTAGTATATCCATGTAAAATTTTTCTTTTCAAAGATTCTAAATTCTGAATTTTATTGGAGTAGCAATGAGTTTTACTTTTATCCCCTTTATATCCTTTGATATGCAGCGTTTTGAAAGGGAAGATAGGAAGATTTTATGACATTACCCTATACCATTTTCTATTATTTGTGGTGCCAACCCGTGATATGTTGGCATTAATTCCACTTTGTTATAACTAACTCCTGAACCTTTGCTTATATATGCAGTTATATCCACCATATATCGCTAGACATTTTTTGCTAAAGAAAATGATATTGTGAAGCTTGTTGCAAGCTCTCTTTTTGTACTTTTATGGTTCTTCTTTGGTGTTTTTGTTTAGAACTCTGCTTATCTTTAACTCTTTGATTGGTACTTTGGTAGATTCAACTTGTCTTCCACCCATGCAGTAAAAATAAGCATGAAGTGTTCTATTTTTTTATAAAGTCAATTAAATGGAAAGAAGTATAGTATTACTAAAAAAAAAAGGGAAAGAAAATTCTAAATATGGATACTTTTTGGGCTAGTGATCTGGTTTAAACCAAAAGTCCTATTCTTCCCCTGTTTTTGGCCTTATCCATTCATACTTGATTCTGTTCTTTAGGTTTGTTGATCAGTTATTAGATAACAGTATACTTTCAAATCCGCATTAGTTATCATATTTTATTTTGTGAAATTAGAAAAAAAAAATGCTTAATACAAATAACCTGCCACATCTTCATGTGATACTCTTTAAACAAAATGAGCAGGTTCACCAAGCAAACTTTCTCTTATTGCTTTACTCTATCTGTGTTTTTCTTTTAGTGAAGTATTTGCTATACTTTGTATCTTTAATCCGCACGAATGGAGAAGGTGGGAAGGTTGAGCAATCATATGGAGAGGAAGCAGTAGCACCAGAAAGACTATTTCTCAGTACTTCTATATATATGCCCACTATACAAAGCAGGCAGGGAGCTTAAGGGGGATCTGATTTTTTTAATCAGTATCTAATTTTTATGCATATATTATAGCTACAATAGGTTAGACCTTCAAGGAAATCATATACAGATGCAGAAGGCTTTTGTGCTTCACATGCCTCTCATGCAATGTATGGGTTGTGCAAATGTGACAAATATGCTCCAACTTGGCATGACATGTTCACTTCCATTAACCAAATCAATCAATCAACTATAAGGATCTATTTATCCTGTGCGTCTTTCCTTTTTTAACTAATTCCTTGCGCCTTATGGCTTGTTATAACAAAAAGGAAAAAAATCTGCCCACGGACATTGAAGGGTTAGTTATCAAATTCTTGAACTAGAACTCAATTGAGATTCTGCTACAGAAGCTTTCTACCGAGGCCTTTGACCCTGTTTGCACCACTCTGTATCACAAAAACCGGAATCATCCCATTACAGAACTCCCTGGATGCCAACATATCCCCAAAAAGTCTCGACATATCAGCATTATCCAAGAAATTCAACAATGCTTCTCGTCGTTGAAACCTTCAATCTCAATCTTATGATTCCTCCCCACCATCACAAGGTCGTAGTTCCCTTCTAATCTCCGAATCATGTGGAACACCTTCTCCGACCCCTCCACGTTTATCTCATGGTACTCCGCTTGTCCTTTTCCAAACTTCATCGCCGTGAACTCATCTATCAAACTCTCATCCATCCTCCTCTCTTCGTGCTTTTCCTCTAACTCCTCTTTCTCTTTCTCCTGATTCTGCAGAACAAACCTGAAAACCACGATGCTCGTGTTCTCGCGCTCCGCCATTCTCATGCCTAGTGCAAATGCTTCTCTATCATCAGGGCCACCAATGAAGAAGATACCAACATGGAGTGAGATGAAGGAGCTGTTCCTGACTCCTAGATGGGAGTGTCGGTCTACAAGTATCCCCACCGTGGACGCTGCGTAGGCTTGGAAGTTCGTGTTGAGGTTTCGGATGGTGAAGGCGAGGCCCCCCGACCTGGGTTTGATCGTTTTGGTGGAAAGGGATGATGATGAGAGGTACTGATTTGTCTTGGGCGAAGTAGCAGACGGACTCGTGCACGCTCTTGTAAGGGGCGACGTTGATGCACGGCACCACGGTGACGGAGCCGTCGTCGGAGTTTCGGGCGTAGTTATCGAATGCTCGCATGATTTAGCTTGTGGTGGGGTAAGTTAGGGATTTTCTCTTGCTGATGTCTACACGACGGAGCAGAGGTGTGCTTTGGCCTGAGAGCTCGATGAGCTGGATGACGTAGACACAAATGGGGTTTGCACGGGTTGAAGGCTTCCAAGAAGGCGATGATGCTGCGTACTTCTCCTTCCTTATGCACACATGACACAATGCAAAACTCGAGTTTCTTGGGGTGTTCTGGATTATCCTTGCTCTTAATCACGTAAATGATTCTAGTCTGGTAAGAGGCTTATATAGGATATGAATCAATGACGCAATTGAAGTGGACCCCATCACAGAAAACACCAAGTGAGCGAAAAGTTGATCGTCCACTATCTGGAAAACAAGGCACAAAATCACTAATTTGAGTTATAATATAAACACTTACTAGCTTGTTTTGTTTTGGTGTACTCTGTAAAATAAGACTTGATAGTATATAAGAAGCAGGGGAGAGTCTTATATAAATTATATATCCAGGTATAACTAAGTCTATTCATATTATCATATGTTAGTTGCATCTTCATATAACATATGTAAGTTGCATCTTCATAGTACGAGTGTCAATGACAACGGCAATGATGTCAACATTGGTGATAACGGAATAATGTGTTTGCTAATAAAGGTGAGAGTTATATTTTTAAAAAAAATGTTACACAAAATTTCTTTACAAGACTTATTTTACTCCTTTATTGTATGATAAGGTAATAATGATATAACCGGACCTAACAATATAAGCATTTACAATTTTTCTCGTGTACCAGAACGAATTATATTATAATGTGTATATATATATATATATAATTTTATTTGGTCTTAATTATATGGTGTGTCAAACAAAGCTTTAAGAGAAAAGAGTGAGAGAGTTAAAGAGAAATATTCAAATCTCGAGTCCTCTCATTCAAATGAAAATGATGAGATCAATGATGCCCTTGAAATTCAACATGAGCCCAAGCACAAGGCCATGTTTAAGCCTGATGTTGCAGGATAGTGAGATCAACATGCAGGCTATGACCTTGGTGACGAACCCCACAATTATGATGAGTTGAATCCTGACAATCACACCTTAACTTTGAAGGGCAAGCACATTTCTACTCAATCCTATATATCAAAAGTACAAAGGTAGAAGAAAGTGCGATATTATGCCCTCACTCCTCTCCATTATCGTTGTGGCTAATAGGAGCCCATGGGGCATAATCAAGCCCATAAGAAATGGACCCTAAGTGAAAGACAACCCAAGAACCCCAATTTCTATGAAAACAATGTAAGCCTGTCTTAACGGGGCACAACTTCTCTCAAGTCCTGGTGCAAACTGGATGGCGCAGTCATGAGGGAGAGAAGCTGCTTTATTTGATTGTTCTTTCATTTTTTTTTCAAAGTTATATTATCATTATCTCAAGACTACACTATCCAATCCTCGACAAAATTGGAGACAAGACGCTCGTGTCTTAACGGCTTCCCAAGAGATTTGCTCCTAGCAATCATCAATAGGGCTGGCTTTATCACAAAAATGCAGAAACATATAAAGGCAATGTAAGAACACAAGAACCTAATGAATGCTTCCCCTCCTTGTTGTTTATAACTATTGAGATAGCTATGAAAGTCTAGTGAGCAATCTTGTTGAGGATGGCTGCAGAGGAAGCAATCTGGCCTAACTAGGAAGTTATGAGGTTTAATTCGAGCAAGTTTTCGAAGATGACAGGGAAAGTGCTGATTGAGGTTGTCATGCACAGCATGATGCATATGGGTTGCATGGTGTCCATTTCGGAAGATTTACTAAGGAAGAGGAAGAAGAAGAGGCCTGACATGACCTAAAAATTGCACAAAAAGGGTATTGTGTTGGGAAGAGGAAGAAGAAAATAATAAAGTAGAAAACAGAGGCAAGGTTCGATGAATAAAATTTGCTCTTATTTTCTAGCTTGAATTAGAAAATAGATGCCTAATATATAGGCTACAACTGTAACAAGATAAAGCGAAAAAATAGCAACTAAAATATTGAAATGGAGATCATGGCCCACTTTGCTAAAATAGAAAATAACACGTTGAAACAAAAATGACACATGGAAATTTGACTAATTCAAACTTCTTGCAACTAATAATGAAAAATAATAAAAATATTTTGAGACATATTACTCAACACTCCCCCTTCCTTCAAAGTTTGTTACTCCCATTTGTAATATGAAATACTCATGTTTTGCTTGCGACAGTGACTTTTTGAGTATATATGCAACTTGCTCATTTGTTCCACAATACTTCAAATCAATTGTTCCTTCTGCCACAAGATCTCTAATGAGATGATGACGAAGGTCGATGTGCTTCACTCTACCATGAAAAATTGGGTTCTTTGTCATAGCGATTGTTGCTTTGTTATCACAAAAAATTTCTATTGCACTGGTTTCTTGTTGTTGAAAATCAGCTAATACTCTTCTCAATGATATTGCTTGAAGAGATGATGCAGTTGCAGTTACATGTTTAGCTTCTGATGATGACAAAGCAATTGTGTCCTGCTTCTTTGAACATCATGAAACAACACCTGAGCTAAAAGAAAATATATATCCCGAATTGCTTTTTTTATTATCTAAACAACCTGCTCAATCACTATCAGTAAATCCAAACAATTTGAAATTTGATATTTTTGAATACCAAATTTCAAAGTGTGGAGTTCTAGCAACATAACATAATATCTGTTTTGTTGCACCAAGATGATGCTTGCTTGGCTTATGCATAAACATTGAAATTACACTAACTGAAAATACAATGTCAGGCCTCGATTGAGTCAAGTAATTCAAACCACCAACAATTCTTCTATAGATTTTTGCATCAGTCATACAAATACCATCATCAAGGACAAGTTTCTCATTCAAATTCATGGGAGTTAGGGCTGGTTTACAATTCAGGATATGAAACTTTTTCAACAGATCAGTAGCATATTTGTGTTGAGAAATAAAAATTCCATCTTCACTTTGATTCACCTCAAGCACAAGAAAATAAGTTAGCAAGCCTAAATCTGACATTTCAAATTTTTCATCATAGAAGTTTTAAATTCCTCAATAAGAGACTCACAAGACCCCATATAAATTATATCATCAACATACAGACACACCACAAATAAATCAGATTTACCTCTCTTCTTTATGTAAAGTGCTTGCTCATTTTTACTTCTTTCAAATCCACTTTCTTGAAAGTAAGAATCAATCTTGCAATATCAAACTCGTGTAGCTTGTTTAAGGCCATAAAAGGCCTTTTTTAACTTGTAAACTTTGTTGCCATCATTATTAACAAAACTTTCAGGTTGAGAAACATACACCTCTTCTTCAATCTCGCCATTTAAGAAGGCAGATTTAACATCAAATCGATAAACAAGGCATTGAAATTGTGCAGCTAAGGCTAGAAAAATTCTTACTATTTCAAGGTGAGCCACATGAGAGAATGTTTCTTTAAAATCAATACCTTGATAGTGTAAGTAACTTTTTGCAACCAAGTGGGCTTTATGCTTATGAATGGTACCATCAGCATGATACTTTGTATGATATGCCCATTTTAGGCCAATTACATTCTTCCCTTCTGGTGCCTCAACCAACTCCCAAATTTCATTTCTTTCAATAGCCACCATTTCCTCTTTCATTGCATCCACCCAAATCTGATCTTTTATAGCATCTTCATAAAAAATGGGGGTCAGCAGCATATAAAGCAAAACTACATGAAGCATAGATCTCTTGGAGACACCTAAATTTCTTTGGAGGTGTTTCAGAGGAGTTTGAAGATGGTGAGCTTGCTATTGTAGGGGAACCGTTGTTGGGAGATGAGTGAGTTGATGATGAGATACTGCTGTTCGGACGAACATTTGGGCTTCTTGGTGTTGCTTGTCCAGTAGCAAGAGTTTCTTGAGTATCTTCAAAAATGTGAGTTATAGTTGGCGCTTGTTTATTCTTGTTCCAACTCCAAAATTCTTTTTCATTGAACTTTGCATCCCTGCTAATAATCACTTTGCCACTAACTGGGTTATAAAGCCTATATGCTTTAGATTGAGGACTATAGCCAATGAAAATGCATTTTTTCTAATTTTTTGTCAAGTTTTCGATGAGAAGAAGAAGTATTTAAAGCATTGGCTACACAACCAAAAATTTTCAAGTGGCTTACCCGAGGCTTTTTACCTTTCCAATCTTCATATGGTGTGCGATTTCGAACTGCTTTTGTGGGAGAGATATTCAACAAATAAACTGTTGTTGCCGCACCTTTTGCCTAAAAATCTTTAGGAAGGCCACTTGCTGTCATCATACTTCATGCCATTTTAATCACGGTGCCATTCTTTCGTTCAACCACTCCATTCTGCTCTAGTGTGTGTGGTGTGGTAAATTCCCTGCAAATTCCATTTTTCTCACAAAAAACAACAAATTCATTAGAGGTAAATTCATCACCTCTATTTGAATGAAGAGTTTTTATGCTACAATCACTTTGCTTTTCCACAAGTGCCTTAAGTTTTTTAAAATTTTCAAAAGTTTCTATTTTGTGCTTCATGAAGTATACCTAACACATGCGACTATAATTATCAATAAATAGAAGAAAATATTTACTTCCACTAAAGGATTCAACACTCATTGGTGTATGTACTAATTCAAGACAAGTAGAAGCTCTCCAAGACTTATTTATAGGAAAGGAATTTTTAGTTTGCTTCCCATAAACAAACCCTTCACAAAAATCAAGAGCATCAATTTTTGGCAACCCAACAACCATATTTTTTTTAGTCAACCATTTCAGCCTATTTACATTCAACTGCCCATAACGCAAATGCCATATTTTTGCATCATTCTTTTCAGTAATCAAAGCATATCTTTCTATATCAGAAACATCTAGTGGAAACATTCTATTTTGTGTCATAGGAACATAAACAACCACTTGCCCTGATTTCTTATCTCTAACAGTACAACAATTATCATCAAATAAGGTTGCATATCCAGTATCCATAAGAAGCCCAACACTAATTAGATTATGAGCTAAATTGGGAACATATTGCACATCATTAAGAATTTTTACATTACCCTGTGAAGCATTGATGGAAATTGTACCTCTCCCTTTTACTTGCATATGCTTGTTGTCTCCAATTCGAATTTTACCTTTCTTTGACACGTCAAGTGCTTTGAATATTGGTTTGGTCCTAGACATATGATTAGAGCATCCACTGTCTATAAACCAAACTCTATTGGGAGAATCATTAATAGAAGAATGAGCCATGAATAGCTTACCTTCATCTTCAAATTTCTCAATAAAATTTGCTTGCTTATGCTAATCTCTTTGCTTGGCCTAACAATTTTTCTTACAATATCGACATTGAATGTTGCTTTTGTGTTGTCTTTGATCACTAAATTGATCTCTTCTTCTTCCACCGCGACCTCTACCATGAAAGCCACCTCTACCACGTCATTTGCCTCCTGAATTTTCTAACTTTACTTGGGATGCAAACTCCCTTTTTGCTTGAAAAGCTTTCTCTTCTACTTTTTCATGTGTTTTGTAGAGTCTTGCTTCATGGGCTAACAAAGAACTCATCAATTCATCAAAAGTATAAGTAGACAAGTCCTTAGACTTTTCAAGGCAGCAACAACATAATTAAAATTTGGAGTTAAACTCCTCAAAATCTTGCTCACAATAGTTTCTGTATTTATTTTTTCACCATATGACTTCATATGATTAACAATGCTAGACACTCTAGACAAAAATGCTTACACAGACTCTACTCTTTCATGGCCAGTGTTTCAAATTCATGATGAAGGATTTAGAGTTTTACTGTGATCACCTTTTTGTCACCCAAATACTCTTGTTTCAAAATCTCCCATACTTCAGTAGAGGTACTTGCTGCTGCAATCTTAGGAAAAATTTCATTATCAAGGGCTTGTTGAATGAGAAACAGGGCTTTTGCATCCTTCTTATGATTCTCCCGTAAGTATTGATTAGGTTCGTCAGTTTGGGTGTCTTCAAATTCCTTCTCTACCAACTCCCATAACTCTTGAAACTTAAACATCGTCTGCATCTTGAGACTCCAAAAATGGTAATTTGTGCTGTTGAAGATGGGAATGAGAGATTCACAGAAGTAGTGGCAATGCCTGCGTTACTTGCCATGGATGAAAAGAACACTTGCTATCGCAATGAACTTTCTGCAGTGTTGGACTTTGAATTTGGTTCACCCTAAACACTTGTCCTTTTTTTTTTGGCTTTTTTGGATAGAGCTTGACGAAAGTGGAGAGATGGTTTAGGTTTTGGCTCTAATACCAAAACTTGTTGGGAAGAAGAAGAAGAAAATAATAAAGTAGAAATCAGAGACAAGTTTCAGTGAATAAAATTTGGTCTTATTTTCTAGCTTGAATAAGAAAATAGATGCCTAATATATAGGCTATAGCTGTAACAAGATAAAGCGAAAAAACACAACTAAAATAATGAAGTGGAGATCGTGGCCCACTATGCTAATACAAAAAAATAACACGTTGAAACAAAAATGACACATGGCAATTTGACTAATTCAAACTTCCTACAACTAATAATGAAAAATAATAAAAATATTTTGAGATATATTACTCAACATATTGTGCCAAATTTCCAGGTTCTTAGGGCGTTTTTAGGTTCGCAACTGCCTCCATTTTCATTGTGATGATGAAGATGGAATATGCCACGGACATTAATGCCGTGAACATTAAAACCTTGGCTTGGATTGGCGGGAACAGTAGCTTCTTCAGTTTCTTGTTGTGCCCTAGAATTGAAGGTCCTAGAAGAATCCCAGCCTATAAGTTTTCAGAACCAAAAGTTTAGTTCCAGTAGAACCACAAGCATGCATTCTCAACTACACCTTTAAAAATAGTATCTTGTTGGAAGGAGCTCAACCTCAAAATCTGTGTATAAGGGGATTGAGAAAAAAGTGTTGATTTAGTTTGTTGAATATTAAATTACATATAGAGTCATATTTAAAGTTATACTATACATAATACGATTTAAAACGAGTTATAATGTCAAATTTGATTGTCAAATGCCTGAAACATTTTATCAATAATATTTGAAATTTTAACAAGTATTTTTAAAAATTTAGAAATTAAATACGTGCAACATTACTCTCAGTCTCAATCAGATACAAACATATTTTATGTTAAATACAAGAAAAAATTATTAATTTTAGCGTTACCAATAAATCAAAATTCTAGCCTTTTACAGGGTGATCAAAATGCAGAACATATTAAAGATTGTGAAGAAACATACCATAACTGAGCAGACGAACTTGGGAGTTCTAAGAGGCCTGAGAAGAAAGTAAATAAGTCTAGAGGCAATGAGGAACAAAAAGATTTGGAGCAACGTGACAGGAACCACATAGGGGAATGGGTTATCCCCATACCACACACCATGGGAGAATCTGTAGTGTATGACGTCCTTTCTTAAACAAACTTCATACTTCGAATAAATGTCAAAATCAAGAGAAACGGTTCCATTAACTCGTATTTCAGCATTTTCCATTATTGTATAGAGGTGATTGAAGAGAGAGAAGGAGAGAAAAAAGAAGAAACCAAATGTTTCTCTCTAGGGTTCAATATTTAAAGGCTTTGTGAGATACTCAATCGGGGCATTGCTAGATGAATTAATGACCTTGAAAGAAGAGGCTACCTTGCACGGAGCAAAGTAGAGATAATTTGAAAGACTGAAGTAAGAGATGGATTTTCGAGGTGGCATAATCAATTTTAGGTATACGAATACAACGTTGAAGAAAAGCTTATATGGTCACTTTGTATCTAAAATTGACAAATGGTATAATTGGACAAGTTTCAAGAGACCATAAAAGCAATAATGCTCAAAAGAGAAGCAAAAATCAGCAGTGACAGGATGCATGGGCAAAGCTAAAACAAACTTCAAGGTATATCTGTAACTAAAATTTGAACTGTAATCCTATGCATACATTGACAAGTCAGAAATAAAAATCAGAGGAAGCAGTGTGTAACGGCTAAATAAGCTAGAAATAAGCTTCAAGGTATCCAGGTCAGGTATATAAAGTATAAATTCTAAAATTAGAAGAATCTGTTAGCTTGTTTAGCTGAAAAATTATTTTAGTCAAGGATTTGGATTTTAATGTTTTAAGAGAAGGGTTAAGGAAAGAAAGAATGGTATCTTATTTTGTGTAACCAATTCCAATTAATAAATAAAAAAAGCTTAATTAGTTGTAGAATAAAGTATAATTTGGAATAAAAAATAGTATCACTACGAACATAGCATTTACAATTCATTACTTTCATATGATAATTCTTTATTTTATAAAATCCTAGATGAAGATATAATTTTTTTTCTACCAAAATTACCCTACCTATAATTTTTTTAAAAAATTACTCTACATATAATGTCACACCTTGCTCTTATGTGCATGTCTCTATCCGGGTGTATATGTTTCATATTTTTCATGTCTACATATCTAATAAAACCCGATCAATAAAACTTTGAAAACATGTTTAAAGGATTTTCTGAAACTTTCATTTCAGTTATGTGGAATTGAAAAATTCTATGTTTATACATTCTTAAACCAGCATAAATTATGTCAAATATGCTAGACTATTTAACTTGCTAATATCACAGTCAATTCCATTTGTATTTGTATTTGTCCTTATTCATTTCTCACTTTGTCATTTAAGTCAAACACATCCTTACCCGCAAATAGTCTAATCAATTCATTGTGTATTTGTTTCCATCACTTATTAGCAGTTCTTTTATACAATTTATAGTTTTGGATCATGCTAGTCCTATATGCATATCTATACTTGGCTTTTGCAATGTGTTTTTTTTTATTTCTTCTACCAGAGTGATTTCTTAATGATGGACAAGAAGTTTATTGATAAGTCAAGGGTGAGCCATAATTATTTGGATGGGAAAAAAAGTTTAATTAATTGGGCACTTGAAAATCTGAAGGTGGTCTTGTGCCCGTGAAAATCTTGCGGGTGCAAGTTGTTCCAACTTTTCACTTAATTTCTAGCAACATTTAACAAAGGCATGTAATCTGATATATTTGTGTTTAGTATTTTGGGCTTCTGTTTTGTGAGTTTTTGTTGTACATTGAACTTATGGAATTGGCAGCACAGCAGATATTGATGGATTTCTTTTATTGGTGATGCTTCTTTGAAGGCGATTATTTTCTTTAAGCTGCTGTCATATTTAATGGTTCTAAACATATTAATAACTGATCAAACTTGATCAAGGTAATGGTATTCATGTTCTCCCCCCCCCCCAAAAAGTATTCATTTAAATTGCTTAATTTTCTTGTATGTTATTGTGTTATTTGTCGAATTTGAACTAATGTACTATGTGGTGCCGCACTCTGCAACAAATAGATAGATCACCACAAAGGATAATGCTTCTGGCCATGTTAACATGTGGTGTGACTGTATGCTCAGTTAATGATTCCTAGCCTTTGGCCTATATTCTTCTTATGTATTTTTTAACACTACACGACACTTCCCTTTCTAGTTTGAGATCCAAATTAATGTTGTTTTCAATTTTTATTGCCTAATTAACAGTTTGAAAATGTGCTCATTTGAAATGATGTTGTCCTATCTGGTCTTCTTCCAAATCCAAAGTTGGAAATATAAGTACTCTCATCGATCTGGTTAGCTTCGTTTTGAATTTATTTGAAATACTCTTCATAATCTTATATTAGTTATTAACAATTCATATTGATTTCCATTACAACAAGGGTGAGAACAAGTCATATAGAAATAAAAAATAAGAATGGATTATTTTATTGTGAAAAATCTAGTTTGATTTTCTCCTGATCCCAATATTGACTTATTACTTTTAAGAAACCTTATAATAGGAAAATATTTTTGCTTTCCTTTTCGCTTGATTGAAAGCAAAGTAAGAAAAAGTATAAGACTACTTAGTAGCTAAGTGCAATATGAGTTGGGAAGTTTAAAAATGAATTTATCATCAAGTATTGTTCCATTATAAGCTGGAGGACTCAATTGCCAACTCTACATTTAGCCTTTTAATTCCTTTTCTTATCTTTTATCCAGCTGCGGATTTTTTGGTTTAAAGGAAAAATTGCTGCAACTTTTTTCAAAATAGAGTCAAGTTATCTCATTAAATTTTAGTTTCAAAAGTTGTTCTCCTCGTCTACTTGTTTTTCAATTCTACACTTATAATTTATGCTAACAAACTTTGATATATGCATATATTTTGATATTGCATTGTTTTAACGTTTTAAATTTCTACAAATTTCAAGATTCCTACAAATCCCATATCCCTTATGTGGTATTGTATTGTTTTAATATTTTAAATTTCTTCTAAAGAGCAATCCTCCCTGATAACTCAACTATTCCCACCTAATTCCTAACAACCCCTAAACTCTGAGCCAAAACTTAAATCTTTCCTATAACATCTAGTCACTCTCTTTCCTCCACATTGTACCACCAACACTAGAATCATCCCATTATAGAACTTTGATGATGCCAACATGTCCCCTATACTCTGTTTGGTTGGAGGGTGTAATGACGAAAAAAATATAAGATGTAGTTAGGTGAGGATAGGTGAGATAAGAAATGATTATTTTATCTCTACTTTTAGAAAAATGTGATTTGATAGATAGAATAATAAATATAAAAGCATAATAAACATTACACAAATTATGTAAAGGGATTACGTTCACATTGTTGTGAACTAAACAGAGCCATAATATTCCTAACATCCCTGCTTTATCCATGAAATTTGACATTTCCTCATCCTTAAACCCCCATCTTATGATTTCTTCCCACTATCACAAGATCATAGTTCCCTTCCAAGCTCCTAATTGTATCGAACACTGTTGTCGACAACCCTTCCACCGCCATCACCGGGAACGCCATCTGGTTGTTCCCAAATTTCATTGCCCTGAACTCATCAATCAGACTCTTGTCCAACCTCCTCTCATCTTCATCATTATCATCAATTATTATCTCACTTATCTTAGGACTCCCACTTAATTTCTCTTTCTGAAGAACAAACCTAAACAACACAATGCTCATATTCTCAAGCCTCGACATTCTCGTCCCTAGGGCGAGAGCCTCTTTATCATTAGGTCCACCCACAAAGAAGATACCAACATGGAATGAGACAAAGGAGGTGCTACTTAATCCAAGCCATGAGTATTTGTCCATTAGCATCCCGACCATGCACGACGAGTAATCTTGGAAGTTAGCGTTGATGCCAGCCACAGCGCTGTGACTACTATCAACATTTTGGTGGAAAGGAAGGATGATAAAGGGGATTAGCTATTCATAGGCGATGTTGTAGATGGACTTGTGCATGCTCTTGTAAGGGGCGACGTTGATGCATGGCATGACAGTGACGGAGTCATTATCGTCATCGCCTTCACCAAAGCTTTGGATCAAGTTATCGAAAGCTTGCATGATTTGGTTGGTGTTGTGGTAATTGACATGCTAGGATTTTTTCTTGTGTATATCTACTTGACAAAAGAGAGGTGTGTTTTTGCCTAGGAGCTCGATGAGTTAGATGATGTAGACATAAATGGGGTTTGCGTGGGATGTGTTGAAGGCTTCTAGAAGGGCGATGATGCTACGAACTTCTCCTTCCTTGTGGACGCAAGAAACAATGCGGAACTCTGAGTTTCAAGGAGTGTTTTGGATGGTCTTCATGATCTTTCTTGAAAATCTAGTGAATTTTTCCATACTAGTTTCAGGGTTGTATAAGATTTCAACCAATCGCGAGGTAATTGAAGTGAACCCCATTACTTATAACATCAAGTGAGTGAAATTTTGATCATCTATCATTTGTAAAGAAAAATAAGAAAACATAGTTAATTATTAGGATACATACAATCTAAAAAGTCAAAACCAAGAGAGAAGAGAGGGATAAATCTCAAGTTTGGATAAGAGGGGTCTGTGAGGGAAAAAATAACTAAATGAGTGAGATTTCATAAGTCTTTTTTTGTATAGGTCTCACTTTCTTTTTTATAGGACGCTAAACATCTTTCACAAAAAAAATCTTTTTTTTAATAATTGACAAGTAAATAAAAAAATCAATGAAAAATATTTTAATTATTATATTATTTTTTAAATTTATCTTTCATGGAATGATTTATTAAAATCATTTAACATATGAATATAAAAATTATAAATATATCACAATCCTTTTTTTTTTGCCAAAAATATATCACATAGTACTCAATTCATCTAAAACTAAACCAATTAATTTAAAAATATAAAGATTGGAGGAACATTTTGAAGAACTAGTAATTTATGTTGAGGGATTCCTGTATATAATTATCATATCATGTTACTTATGTATTATCCAATAATATCAAATCAAATCAATTCATTTGATCCATAATTCAACATTTGTCAAACAAAATTATCAAATTTATGATTATTAACCATCATTTCCTTTATTGCATTGTGAGTTGTGATAATGTGTAAATTATTTTTTATTATATATATATATATATATGTATATATATATGTATATAAACACTTTATAAAGAGAGGGGAGAGGGGGAGGGAAATTCAAACCTCTAATCTCCTCGAGCCAAAATGATGAGATCAATGATGCCATGTTCAACATAAGGCCTAGCACAGTCCCATATTTGAGCCTGATTTGGTGCGATAATGAGGTCAACATGCGCATTATCACCTTAATCACGAATCTTGCAATTATAATAATTTGAATCTTCATAATCATCTCCAGTTTTGAATGTTATACACATCTATTCTCATCCTTATACAAAAAAAGATCAATGGCAGAAGAAAGTACGATACTATAACCTCAATCCTCTCCTTCACCGTCGTAGCCTTTCCCTCATTGTAGTAGCCAATAAGGGCCCATTTGGCATAACCAAGCCCACAATCAATGGGCCCTAAATGAAAGCCAGGCCCAAAATGTCACTTATAAAATCGATCACCAAAACCCCAACTTACATCATCACAATGTAAGACTGTTTCACTGGTGGTGTGCTCTTAGGCCTTAGCAATCATCAACATTGCTGGCCTTATGATGTAAATGTAGTGTTGGAACACAAAAAATAATATATATAAAGAGCACTATCATTATATTATATGGAAGAGAGATACACAAACTACACTTTATATTATCTTGTGAATTGATTTATTAATCAATTCTTCTATCTCACATGCTAACATTTACTTTCTATTAATACTAATGTTTTAAGACTCTTAAATTCACTTTATTAATCATTATATTTATAAAACACACATTTTCATTTACATGAATCACATACCTCAAGATAATAACTCGTGACACCTAATACTAAAGATTTTCACTTATTCGTAAACACACAGACACCTAAAAGACTCACAACACTAAGAGACAGTCTTTAAGTTTACTTATTTCCAACCTCTCCTCTTAAACTTAATCTTTCTTTTGCAATGAATGATGTTGGTTTCAACCACATTCGGGAAGAAAATCGCAAACAGCAAAAACTACATTTCTTATTCCTTGCCTTGCAATAACCTTTTCATTGTTTCTGGATCCCCCAACTTCTCTTTCTATTGTAAGAGCTAGCAACTCTTCTTTGGCTTTCTTATAAGCTTGTCTTAAATCTCTATAAGCCTCTTTCAAATCTTCCAAATTCATATTTGACATTATACATTTCCCTTGAATTCACATCTTCAATCACAATATCATAGAAATACTTCAGGTGTCATATTATTCAAAGTGCGGCTTCATTTTCTACCTCCTTTTTTATAAATGCCTTGTATCTATATATCTCCTTCACACCATGCTTATCTGTAAATATTACTTTGGCCAAAAACCACAGTTCATAATTTGGATCCTATTTTGCACTTGAATAGTTTATTAGAGATAAATTTAGTTTTTTCAATAACTTTTTCAGGATCACCTTGAATTGAATAGTTATTATGACTTGTTCTTCTTCCTTTATGATAACCTGTACTTCTTTGTTCTTCGTGACTACTATTGGCTAGTGCACAAACCTTCAAAGGTTTTATAATTGTAACCTTTTTATATCTTCACAACTTCTTTATCTTTCTTTGTGGCATCGCCTCTCATGACCCATACTCTCAAGATCATCTTAACCTAGAGACTTTACACTTTTCTCTATGGATTCTCTCAATTCGAAGATATCACTGCAATAGCCTTTGTCTTTCTTAACCTATACTCAAGTTTACACAATTAAGGCTTGGATACCACTTTGTTGGAAGACATAAAACAATAAATATGAGGAGCACTATCACTATATTACATGGAAGAGGGATACACAAACCACACTTTATATTATATCGTGAACTGATTTACTAATCTACTCTTCTATCTCACACCTTAACATTCACTTCCTATTTATACTAATATTTCAAGACTCATAAACTTATTCTATTAATCATTATATTTATGAAGCACATATTTCTATATACAAGAACCCCATACTTCAAAATAATAACTCATGACACATAACATTAAAGATCTTCACTTATTCCTAAACATATTAATACATAAAACACTCACAACTAAAGAGACAATATTTATGTTTATTTATTTCCAACATTCCTCCTAAATTTAAATATTGAATAATGTTGGCTTAGACCATATCTAGGAGGAAAATCATGAACAACATATATTACATTTTTTGTTCCTTGCCTTACAACAGTCTCTATTATTTTCGAATCCCTCAGCTTCTCTTTCTATTGTAAGAGCTAATAGTTCTTCTTTGGCTTTCTCATAAGCTTATTTTAATTCTTTATGAGCCTCTTTCAAACCTTCCAATTTATATTTCACATTATGCAATTCACGTGGATTCATATCTTCAATCACAATATTGTAAAAACACTTCAAGTGTTGTATTACTCAAAGTGTAGCTTCATTTTTTGCCTCCTTTTTTTTTTTTGGTAAATGCCTTATATTCGTATATCTCCTTCATACCATGCTTACCTATAAATATTACTATGTCTAGAAACTACGACTCATGATCTAAACTATATTTTGCACATGAATAGTTCATTAGAGGTAAATTTATTTTTTCTAGTAGCCCATTTAAAATCACTTTGAACTAAACAATTACTACAACTTCTTCTTTTTCCTCTATGACAACCTATGTTCCTTGATTCTCCGTTACCACTATTGGCTACTGCACAAATCTTCAGAGGTTTTATATTCATAGCCTTTTTATATCTTCACAACTTCTTTATCTTCCTTTGTGGCATTGCCTTTCACCACCCACACTTTCAACAGGTCTTCTCAACCTAGAGACTTCACACATTTCTCAACAGATTTTCTTAATCTAAAATATCATTATAATAGCTTTTGTCTTCCTTAGCCTATACTCTGGTTTGCATAACCAAGGATTTGATACCATTTTGTTGGAAGACATAAAATAAGATATATGAGGAGAACTATCACTATATTATATGAAAGAGGGATACACAAACTATACTTTATATTATATTATGAACTGATTTATTAATCCATTATTCTATCTCATACGCTAACACTCATTTTCTACTTATACTAGTGTTTCAAGACTCTTAAATTCATTCCATTAACTATTATATTTATGAAACACATATTTTCATATATATGAATCATATACTTCAAAATAATAACTCATGACACATAATATTAAAGGTTTTCATTTACTCCTAAGTACACAAACACTTAAATGACTCATAACACTAGGAGATAATATTTAAATTTACCTATTTCCAACATGCAAAAAAATATAAACCCACAGTAACTAAACATGAACGCCAATGAGTACTTTGTGTTTTTGTTCTTAGGTATTGTGGAGACGGCAATAATAATCCGATGCGTGATCTTGTTGAGCATGGAGGAGGACAAGGCAATCTGGCTCAACTCCAAGTTTATGAGGTTTAATTCGAGCAAGCTTTCGGAGATGACAGGGAAAGTGGAAACCGAGGTTGTCACGTAGAGCATGATGCAGATGGGGTTTGTGTGGATGACGCGCACCGGAGGAGTGAGCAGAGAAGCTATCGAGGATGAGGAGATAGAAGAGGCCTGACATGACCCAGAAAGCTGGAAAGTAAGGAATTAAAGCCAAATCTCTAGGTTGTTTTGACGAATCTTAGATTCATGCCTACGTCCATTTTCGTGGCAATGAGGAAGATGGAATATGCGACGGCCATTGAAGATGTTAAGAATAATATGCAGGTACATGAGCTTCTTGAATGTCTTGTCTTGCCTTAAAGCTAAAGGACCTAGGAGAATCTCACGAATAAGTTAAGTTTCGGCCCTAGAGCTCGACATGCGTGCATATTTTAGCATGTAATTATGACTTTAAAAATTCTGCAAATATATGCTACAAATTATTAGACTATGAAAATCAGATCTTTTATATATATATATATATGATTTTTTAATATTTTTATATTTATTACAGTAGCGTTATTTTTAGAAATATATGCTTGATATAATCATGAATTAAGATGAACAAAATGAAATAAAATGCAAAATTTGATTATTAAATGTCTAAACCATATTTGATTAACAATGTTTTTTATACGAGAACTTTAAGCTTATCAATTGTTATAGTCTCGAAATTTGTATATTACAATAAAATATTATTTTGATATAATTAAGTTCTCTGCAAAGTAATCCTTAAAATTTTACAAAAAAAAAATTGCTTACAAATTAAGAAAATATGTATGGCTTAACTATCAAACTTCTTGAAAAGAAATGTAACAACAAATTAGGATTGTTTTTGACATTTGACTAAAAAGTATACCCCCTTGATGGGCGTTTAATGAGTCAATTAACGATTCTGTTATCACTAAAAAAACACTAAAATGATAGTTAATTGTTAAAATATGAACCAGGTCACACTAAATTTAAGAGAGGTAAAATTTATTTTACTAAAAAAAAAGCGATGCTGTTGATTTCGTTGAATGAAATGCACAACAGATCGATTATAGTCAAGACTTTACATACGAAACATGTACCAGGAGGCTGCAGACGAACTTGGGAGTTCTTATAGGCCTGAGAAGAAAGTGAATGACTCTTGAAGCTATAATGAACAAGAAGATTTGGACCAACATCACAGGAAGCACAAAGTCGAATGGATTATCCCCATTCCACATCCCACGTGACAGTACATAGTCCATATCATTTTTCACACAAACTTCAACAATGTCATTAAAGTCAAAATCAACAGTGCCTGTTCCATTGCGTCCTACTCGTGCTGCACTTCCCATTCTATTAATATAGTTGATAACTGCAAACAAATGTTAGCTTAATTGGATGGATTGAATTGCATAGACTAAAAAGTCTTCAGTTCAATTTCTGCCGATGATCCTTGTTTCGAGTTAGAATAACCTATCTAACTCTTCGATTATTTATTTGTTAACCAGAAAAAAAAATATATAGTTGATGTTCTTCTCTGTTCTTCCCTTGAACTCTCTCTAGCCTTCGAATAACGCCTAGTGAGAGAATTCAAGGGCATTGCTAGATGAATATTTTGAAAGAAGAGGGGTATGTATTGCATGAACAAAACACTAGAGGAAAAAAAACTGAATTGAGAGAAGTATGGGTTTTCAAGGTGGCGTAATCAGTTTTTGGTATAAGAATACGACGGCGAAGAAAATCCGTTATGGCCACTTGGTTTATCTAAAGCTGGCCGATAAATGTTAAATATATTAGTTTTAAGAGAACATACATAAACAACTCAGTGGCCAGCACCCCATTGTTTCAAACATCTATATAAATACATATACTTTATACTATTGGCAAAGCAATAATGTTAAGAGAAGCAAGCAGTTACAGGATGTAATTATGGACAATGCTAAAAATAAAGTTATATATGTAACCCATCTCTAATTAAAATTAGCAGGTTAAGTAAACTCTGATTCTCTATGCATACCATTGCTAACCCCTGTCCAAAGCACATAAATATCAGAAGTGTCGACAGAGCGTAATGGCTAGGCTAAAAGCAAACTTCAAAGAATACATGTCATGTATAACTGACGCTAAAAGCAGGGGTTGGATTTTTTTTTTTTGGTATATATGTTATTTCAAACCCTATTCGTGAAGACAAAAAATTATAATTTCATATAGTCAAGATATTGGTTGGTATAAGTCAATGTTTCTAATGTGTTAGCTATACTCTGGATTTTACAAATTTAGACTGTTTAAATTTAATTTAAATTTGATATTTTATTTTTTAATTTTTTTAAATTTAAATTGTTATTATTTTTAAAATTGATAGTTAGAAGATTATTTTTATTATATATTTTTTATTTTTTAAATTAAAATTTTAAAAATTTAAAAATTTAAAATATTAAATTTAAATTATTCAAATTTAATTTAAATAGTTTAAATTAAAATGAGTAAAGGATAAATAGGGAAAAGAGTACGGAATCGTGGTTTGTGTGAGCTAGTTTAATAAGCTGATAGAAAGGACTTTTATAGGTTTAAATTCTGCAGTCACCAAGGCGGATAAGGTTTGAGAAAAGAAGAATTATGGGATCTTCTGCAACCCGTTGATTCCGAAAAGCAAAATCCGAAATAATTAGCAGGTAAAATAAAGTATATTTTTGAAATAAAAATACAATAAATTCTAACATGTAGATTCATAAGTTTCATATCTTAAATTTTTATTTTATAAAGTTCCAGAGAAAGAAATTAGTATCATATGCCTCAATTGGAGAAGTATAAGTGGATTATGATATTAACGGCATAAGCATAGTGTCCGCAATATACGTTAATTAAATACATTTAAAATATTATTTTTGAAAAATTATTCCACCTTGATATATTGGCCTTGATAGAACAATATATCGATTAGCTTTGAAAATATTTATAAATATTCTTCATTTTTAAAAGTTTGTAATTTATTTTCCTATAGATTTATAATTAGTTCCGTGTCATTATAGCCCGTGCCATGAGATACTTAAATAAAAGAATAAACATATTTGTTGAAATTACACAATTTTTTTCTATTTTCAAAAATATTTAAGTCTCTTTTAAAACAAAAAATTATTTTATATTTTAATGTAATTAATTTTTTTTATCAAAATACCTTCTTACTTGAAAAAATATGTATTTAGATTTAATAGAGGATATTTTAATAAAAAATTTTAAATTAAATTAAAGTGTAAGGTTTTTTTTAGGGAAAGCTTGTATATTTTGAAAATTAAAAGAAGGTATATATAATTTCAGCAAAATTTAAAGAAAATTTGTGTAATTTATTCTAAATAAAATTGATAAAAATATATTTTTTAAGTTTGTGATAAGTTTCAATTGCGTCATAAATATTTTGAGCAAGATAACATTGCTTTCTATGAACCCTGTCTCTAGACTGAGTCAGTGCATGTTTAAAAAAATGTTTTGATTTCTAAAATCATGGTTTGAATAAAATAATAGAATGTTGCTTCAGGCAAAAATGGATAGGTAAAAGTACTTTTAAGGTTTGTCACCATTTTTCTAAATATACCATTAATATTGCTTTCTGAGATTGACAAATTCCGAACCAAAACGTAAATAAATGAATTCCAAAAAGCAACCACAACCAATTTCAAAACTTTGATTATAATCCCTTTGAAAAGCACGCTTAAGAACTTGAGCCACTGGAGCAACTATACCCAACAATAAGCTCATACCCCTTGATAAAGGAAGCCCCTACCTCCAATCAGGTTAATAAAGTCTACAGTTGCTAGCTTCCATAATAATAATAATAATAATAATAAGAACTCGGGCATCATGTGCCTTAAGTTTGGCATCCTCCTCTACACTGTGGAACAAAAAATTCTCCGATTTGAGGTCTATGTTCATGACTCCGAGAGAGTGACGAGCTTCTACAACCTCAACAATGGGACTTTAAAGGTTACACAGCGGTGGAGGAATTTTTTTCACTAACGCCAGGATTGGTAGATCAGAGAAGTCCTGCCCAAGTCATTGGAAGAAGGAGGTCGGCGATCTTACGAAGAAGACAAGATAATGACATGGACAAGGGGTCTCAAATATTTGAGTAATGTAGGATACTACATAAGATCCCTGCTCTGCCATATGAGCATTTTTGGTTATTGATTTAATTAAAGGTAGCCATTAGGACAACATTGAAACATTTTAGAAAGATGTAAAATGTAATTGAATAAAATAAAATATTTAGAATGCAATTGATCCTCACCCTAAACTTAAGGGGGCAAAAAGACTACACGTTTGTCAATAAAATTTTAAAGAATACTCAATTTCAACAGATACCTAACTGTAGGTTCTGGGATGAGTATAATTTTACCACATAATGGCTCCTTCCCTGGAATGATGAAAATTTTTACATACATGTACTCCGATATTTAATTGGAATACAGTAATTGAATAAAATAATTGACATAGCCTGACTTAGGTAGCTCATTACAACAGAGGAATTTGCCTTGCATTCGTTTGATCCCTCATTCGCCATCAACAAAGCTCTTAAATTCTTGTGTCAGAAACCTTCTGTAAGTGCATAAGTTCGACCGGCTAATGGTGGAGGCAATGCAGCTATGGCTTGCTGAATTTCCTGAATATCATAAACGCCACCACCTGCATTAGCTATGCCAAAACAGAACGGAGAAGAGGAGCATCATGGGACAAAATATGAGCAGCCTACATGCTAATAAACCGGCTCAACAAGCAGCCACCACATACAAGTTTTTCAAAATACAATCACTTTGAAATTCTTTCAAACTGGAAGAACCATGTTTCATATCAAACAGGAAGAAACTTCCTATGAGTCAACATAGGAAGTTTTTCCAACGTCGCTACTCGTTAAAACTCCTCATAGGGAGGAAGGCGTTGAGATGGTGTGGATGTAAAATTCATTTGCTAAGGGGCATTATCATACCTCTTCAGTGTAGCGCGCTGAAAAGTGAATTAGAAGGATTGCTCGGTTTTGCAACTTCCCAGCATGACTAATTATCTGGAGAACATTGATTAGCAGAAGATTTTTTTTCTTTTGGTTATTTTTTTGGGAGGGGGGAGAGAAAAAACACGGTGATATGAATGAGTGCCACTGACTGCAGCTGATTGTGAATACTAATGGATTATAGAGCTTACCTCAGATAGATGAGTGTGTCCATAATCCCTGGCATGCTTCACTGTAATTGAATCGCTTACAAAGGTGCACTGAATATACAGAGGAGACAAAATAAGAGTTGTTGTAAAATTATATCATTAACCATCATTCTAATCCACATTATGTAGGAGCAATGACTAGAAACTATGTAGAGAACCTGAAGTTGGAAGTGCAATAAAAAGCACTGAGGTAATGTAGATATTGCATATGGATTTTTTTAATAGTATCTTTTAAATTTTCTACTTATAGTTTTAAAATTAATAATAAGCAAACCAATTATATGAATAATGAATTAGCTAGTCACGGTTTTAAATATTGGGCAACTCAATCAATTGATTAATCACTCTTGGTGAGGAAAATCTGGTACTGAGATTGGATGGAGGAAAAAAGTATGCTGGAAGTCAGTCAAAAGTCAGTATATAAATGACTTAAAGAGTCCAGTGACTACAGTCTGCTCAAGAACTCTGAAAGGTCTATCATTCAGACTGGGTACAGTCTTAGGGGATGATGAAGGGTGATGCTTCCTATATGTTCTTTGGTTAATTTCCAGAAAATTAGAAAGTGCTTCCTCCATATCAAGAACTATGTTTATTAATTTTAGCTCTATCTAATAGTAGAAGAGTGGACTGTTTTCATCCCTAAACACCTTCAACCTAATATTCCTACCCGTCTGTCAAATAAATTTTTTATTGGATAAATTACAGTTTACCCTCACTGGTTTGGCCAAAAATCAGTTTTCCTCCATGCATTTTAAAGTATATCATATAACCCCTTGAAAAATGTTATGGTATCACATAACCATCCTGTAGTATTATCCATCCAAGTTTAGAATAAATAATCATGTGAGTTTTAAGACCATGAACAATTTTATAGTAAAAAGTTTGTTTCACTTGAACAATTTCATGTTGCTTTAGGGCTATTACTGAGATTAAGCTGACAAATTTGTAATCATAGCAAACAGCTTCAGAAGACTATGGAAATTGTTGAAAGTAAAAGTGAAACATAATATCAAATATCAACAATGAAATAGTTCCTTGTTTTAATCCACATGATGTTTTCCCTTACAATTAGGTCCGAAAATACCAGTGTCCAGTGGTAGCAAAACAAGCCATATGGGAGTGAATTACACATTTTAAACCACAAGGGAGACAAACTAATTTCGAGCCAAACCACGAGGAATAAACTGCTATTCACCCTTATTTTTTGAAAAAATTCCATGACATCACTGAACCCAAATGTTGAACATGTAAAAGATGTATAATTAAAAAAATTATTACCTATGTCTCACTTGCTCACCACCTCATTTTGCATTATAAGAAGATTAAAAGGAAGTTGTGAGAAAGAAAATATACAAAATTAAATAAAATGTAAAAATGTACATGTGGAAATGTCAAAGAATTCTCAACAGAACCTCAAATCTCATATCTATACCAATCCATTTCATCAACATGAGCAAAATGTGTGGATTTTGAATCAAGGGAAGACCATTAAGGGTCAGTTCCAATAATGCAAAACTAACCAACTTGAATCAATAATTTAGATCCGCAACAAAGTTGGAAATAAATTATTAGATAAAGTAGGGCACCTCCATGACAAGAATCCTGGCCCGCAAGACATCAACGTTACTATCATCAACTATGAAATCTGCCATAGTGTCTCCTGTGAAAGCAATCTCTGGTTGTTCCAAAGTGTATGTTATCTGCCCACAACCCAATCTGGTTGAGCATACCCAGTGAAGTCAAAACAAAAAGAAGATACACTAGCAAACTTCTATACCAAACTAGCTAAAATATTAGATCCGTTAAGCACAATAACCAATCAATTAATTGCAATTTATAGCTAGCTCAATTTGAAAAAGATAATCTAATATTAAATCAAATAATTATGAGAAGAAGAAACAATCAGCAACATATATAACTTCTTTGTCTACAGCTAGCATGAGGACAACTTTACATGTGTTCAATTTTTCCAAATTATATTAGATAGATCTTGAGTTTGAAGAGGGGGGACAAAGGCAATCAAATCATAAAGTGGTCACCTACAGAACACTGATTCAGAAAAAATGTTCAGTTAAGTGTTTTAATTCTCCTTCATTGTCATAGTCAATTTTTCTTTTTAAATTAAAAATAGTCTATATTATATATCTTGCTGCACCTTCATTACTTTTTTTTGTTATCAAAGGCAAAGGAACATAAGAAATGCAAGGAACTCATGGCAGCAAGCGGTAAAATTAGTTGAAAGAAAGTAGTTACAACTGCCCAGATATCAATTTCATAAAACATTTATTAATACAATAGTCAAGACTGACCTCCACACCTGACAACTTCAAATTCTTAATCTCATTTCCAGGAAGGCCAAGGTACTCGTGTTTAAGCTTCTTTCTTACAGAGTAAAGTATATAACCCTACCAAAAGCATGCATAAAAGTCAGTCTATAGTATTAATGAGTATAAAATCAAGATTAAAAATCAAAAGAGATGCATAATTGCTAGTTGGTAACCTGGCTAGGTATTACATGGTAAGTCTTAAAAGCTTTTACTTTAACATCGTTTCTCAAATAAAACTCTTCTCCTGCAAAAATAAGCTAGGTGTAAGCAACAAATATATATGAGGGGCCAAAGTTAACATTGCAGAATTTCAATTCAAAATTGGCATTACCTACATCCAATCCAACCAGATTGTGCTTTAGTTCCGAGTGGTCCAATTTCCTATGCACATCAAAGAGCTTCTCTACATCCTCTTTTACAGATGTTGGTACAATAATTGTTGGGGGCTTCATACGGTATAAGCCTCTTGTTGCAACATACATGGGCAGTCCTCCCTGTCCAAAGAAAAGATATATCAGACATACAATCATTGTATAACTGACCTAAAAATATTTCACTACGAGAGATGTGATTCAAAATTCATAATAATAATAATAATAATAATAACAATAACAATCTTGGGTATAAATTTGTATGGAAGAAACAGACTAACAATGTGGTCCATATGAGAATGGGAGATAAGAAGGAAGTCTTGGCAAACAGCACGCGGAGGGCAGCGACCAATATCAAAAGCTAAATTAAGTGAGGGAAAAATTATGCAGGTTTCTTGGCCTCCAATGGACAAACCCTGAATAGGGTACCCCTCAATTATCAGATCCTTTGCTTTCTTCAAAAAAGAATCTGGGCCTCGAATTTCTTCTTTCTCTGACATTGAATCTTCAACTTTTTGCCGCATCCAGGACAGCCGGAAATAACAAGGAACAAAGGAGGTAATAACATGAGGAAGCAACAGTAGGTTTAAAACAAAAAATTGATTTGTACAGAGGAAAATCCTTGCACATATTAAAAGTTGGGACTGTCATGTTTGGTTGAGCGTTGGTAAGCACCGATAAGTGCAAAAGGTCCAAGTATTCGACACCGATAATATCAAATCGATTTTTTTAAAAAATAAAATAGCACAGATACAGTTTGGAGACGGCTGGAATACGACTGCTATGGGGTTGATAACCCAAAAAAAAAAATGGCATTGAAAGCTTACGGCATTTGGGATTGGGCAAGACAAATAGTTGCTTAGCCTCCGATTTCCGTCGCTGAAGGAAGGAAGCTGCCCAGTGGTCAGTAGTGCCTCTTCAGGGCTTTGGGATTGAGTCCCATGGAGTGAAGCTCCCAAACTGCCCAGTCACCTAAAACTCCGCTATGCGTTTCGGACTTACAAGGCTAGTGTGTGTGTGTGTGTGTTGGTGTGTATATATAGCACCTTAGAATATTAAAAATTAATGAATGAGATTAAAAATCACAAACAAAAATCCAACGAATTATTTATTACATATTTATAATAATTTTTACACTAATATTAAACCAACATTTTTTTATTTAAAAATAATTAATTTTTTATCTCTCATATAAAATAATTATTATTTATATATATAGCTATGTACGAGAAGAGTGATAAAAAATAATTATTCGTGGAGCTTAGGTATATTGAGAGATGTTGTTCTTCAATTTTTAAAAACCTATGTGTAAGTGTATATATATATAATATTAAATTTTGATAATTATATTCTTATTTTTTTTAAGTTTTAAACTTATTGAATCCATTAAATTAAACTAAACTTATATATATTTATTATTTATTTAATATTTTAATTTGAACCAATTCAACTTATGCATGTATTTTTTTTTAACTATTTTCCTTTATTTTGTTGCTTTTCTTTCTTCTTTCCTTTTTTTTTAATTTTTATTTTTCTTAGCTTTCTTCCCCTTTTGTTATTACCCCTTCCTTTTTCTCTCCTTTTCTCAATTGTTTTATATTTAATATATATATATATATATATATTTCTTTGATACATTTTTGTAAATAGTAATTATACAATAATTAAATATAATATAACAAAGTTTAAATATTAGTATATTATTTTCAGTTAGGCCTAGAACAATTGTTTTTGCAAAAATTTTAAAAATCTTATAAGATAAAATTGTATTTATAGTTCTGTATAAATATAATTTTTTTATAAATTGACAGTTATAAATTTTTATGTTTTATCAAATAAATTTTTTTCATTCAAAATATTCTTTTAAGCTCTTCATTGAATTATTATGATATTGGATAGTGGTATATATATTTTTAGTGTATTTTTATTATGTATTACATGAGTATTGAATAAATACAAAATTATAATCTTATGAAAATTCAGATAATGAAATTGTTCATATTAATATGAATAGTAATTACTGGTATATTGCTGATTTTTCAGACTTGTCTTATTAGTAAGTTAATCTTGTTTAATTTAATTTAAAATTTAAAGGAAAGCATTTTATTTAAATAATATACTACAAAATAATTTTTTAAGATAAGAAATAAAGAATTTTTGGATAATTTTTTTTTACCCCCATTGTGTTAGAGTTCTAGTTTTGTCATTGAAAAGAGTATTTTTTTTTTCAAAAATTAGATGATTGTAGTTTATAGATTTATTCAATTGTTTTGAACTTTTATCTCTACATTATTGTAGGAGGAGGAGGAGAAGAGAGATGGGAAATAAAAGAACTGAATTTTTGGTGCAAACTTATTTGAGAATCTTAAACTTGGAATTTATCAACCAAAGGGGTTGAGAAGTGTTAGAAATATAATTCAAAATTTA
This sequence comes from Erythrophleum ivorense, assembly GCA_026724425.1. NCBI lineage: Eukaryota > Viridiplantae > Streptophyta > Magnoliopsida > Fabales > Fabaceae > Erythrophleum > Erythrophleum ivorense. The sequence goes on from JAIUCV010000009.1 coordinate 50,734,887, forward strand.
ATTGACAGTCAAAAGGTGCTAGCTGAATTAATAACTGCTAATGAGGCTAATTTAGTTATGTTTAGTACAAATAAATAAAATAATATATGTATTTCACATAATATGTTAGTTAATAATCTCTATGCTTATCTCTTACAAAGATTAAAAGTAAAAATCAGCTTGCATTTTAAGTCATTATTCTCATAATTTATGTAAAAGATCTTATCCTCCAAAAGAAAAGGAAAAGCAATCGCTTAGTCTTATGGCCTGTTTGGTTTGACATTTAAGAGGGGGAACGGGATGCATTACGTCGCTATTTTACATTTGGTTGCTGTTTTGCAATGCCCGAATATGGGGGCGCTATAATCTACAGTGTGCATTGAACTGTGAGAATAGAGACGAGTTTTAGAGCCAAAAAAATGCAAATATCATTTTGTCCTTGGAGTATGGAGCTTGTCAATTTTAGAATACTCACTCGGCCATACAATAATTGAACACGAAGCTTCCATATTTTGTGTGAGTCGCCATAGCCACTGTGGACTCCGGTGCTGAAGAGCTCAGGCAACCCAGAGCCTCCACCATCGTTCTCATTGTCAGAATTAGGCTAGTTCCACCAATTTGAGCCCTTGCTCTTAATCACTTATCGGGTCAAGATGGTAGATCTGAAAGTCTGAGGGTTGACGATTGAACTCGACAAAAACACTGAGGAAGAAAATCCTAAGGCCACCCCTGCATGTTGGTTATTCGAACTTGGTGGATGCCAATTCAATTTTTTTTTTTGCCATTTTTATTCTCAAGCAAGAGCATTTGTGTCTTTTTACCTATATTCCTTTCCATTCCTCACATGTTCTTTTTTTTTTTTTTCCAAACCAAACAGATAAATGTCAAGGTATTCATTTTCATTTCAACATCAAACCGAATACAATGGAAGTAAAACCATTTAACTACACATTCCCTTTCTTATTACATAGTCTCAGATTCTATGAATCAAACAGTCCTTATAGTTTTATTATGTGATTAATTTGCTAAGGCTCTTTATATGTAGGGTTCAAGATAAGTGAAGTGAATTTTTAACAATAAAATTGTTTAAAGTGTTAATTCAACATTTATATAATTATTTTAGATAAAATTTGGATAGAAGAATATCACATGGCAGTTAAAAGTTAACAAAAAACTAAGGAGTTAATTTGAATGCCATAATGGGATAAATTGATTTTGAGTGATCCGCAATTTAACCAAAAGAAAATGAAAACTGCAAAAGAGAGGGAATATGATATTGGTACTTTAGTTTCGATCAGCTGGCAATGAGGCCATTATGTTGTTAATTTGTTAGGGTTTCATAATTTAACTGCACTTTTTTTTTGGTGGTTTTAATGGATGGGGAAGGAAAGAGACTAGTAATATAGGGTATAAATATTAAGCACATAAGAAATATGTCCAAAGGAAACAAAACACAGATGAATCATGAGTATAAAAGTTGTTCATGTGTAAATTCTGCCAAATTCAACACCACACAATTCTCCTATCAGGTGTGATTACCGAAATGTGTTTGTTATCATATTTTTTTAATGTAAATATCACATGAAGATACTTTTTATATTTTAGTATTACAATATTGACTCGTTAATAATATTATTTTAGATGTCAACAGGCTTGATGGTAAGTACCTAAAAATTGTTAAATTTTACATGCCATTGTTCATAGGCCTCTTGTTCCCATCTAATAGTCACTGCCTATAAGAGATAGAAGAAAGTCCTTATAATGGCCTGATGTGTCTGAACGAACAGTATTAGTTAATGTTTTCCCATATCTGGTGAAGTATGCTGCTTTTATTTGGCACATATCAACCTCAGTTCTTGTCACAATTACCCTTATTAGTCTACTATCATCAGTTCCTAAACCCTTCATTGATTTGCGCAGGATCTGCAAAAAAAATCATAGAGTAGTCATTTTTACTGCAAGCAGTTCTGCAATGTGACCACATAAGGAATTTCAGAATAACTGAGCCAAACCTTATCTACAACAGAACTTGACATATATATATATGAAACTTTCATGAACCATTCTAAATTAAGGTAAATTTATATCAGCATGTTAAAGAATTGTGGATGCAGAGAGAATGTGTCAATCATTGAAAGGTTTATGGGGTAAGTTTAGCCGAGTTGCATATGGTGTACTATTAAGAAGTGACTTCTAAAAGGGAAGGAGTAAACTTGATCATTGGACAGATTTTGGGCTTTATAAAAACCCAAAAACGGGTTTCGAGCTCAAACCCTATAAGAATTGACAAAAATTAGACTCACCATGATCAGGTCTAGGAAGAAGAATATAATAGGGAAGAGAAGGAAAAAATAACCTCCCCCCTCCCCCATCATACTCACCCAAACATCAAGAGAATAAATGGAAAGCAACAAGGTAAACATTGCACAAAAATGATATCTCTATACCAACTACATCCACATCTTTCCTCATATATTTCTGTTTGAGATTGAAATAGGAGCATATTATAGCTTGAAAGCTACAAAAATGGTGTTGAAGAAAGTATGAAATTGTATAAAATCCCAAGTGAATGCAGAAAAAGTGCATGAGGTCTCTGGACATGTCAGAATGAAAAGCCAGAGAAAAGGAACCAAAGGTAACTGCTCCTCCATCAGACTCAAAGATAATGAAAAAAAGACACACAAACTTCTGGTGATGATACTATGAGAACAAGAAAATACCTTGGCAAAATACAGTGCAGGGTTAGTAGCACATCGTAGTATGGCCAAGAGGCCCCTCTCAAAATAGCCATGTGTTTCTTTCTTTATTGCCTGCAGGGCATGAAAAGGATGAGTTGGATTGTGTACAATAATAAAGATAAAGAACAGTATTGAACAGAAAGCAGCTCATTGATGATTTGCATGTACACCTTTTCCAGTGAGTGGCCATGGTTTTTTTCATATGCTTTGGCAATAGCAGCCAAATGTGTCCTGCTTCTGTCACTAAAAATCCTTATGAAAGTCTTCTCATCAGTTCCTAACATCTTCCTCTCCCCCGCTTTATACAGATCTTTAGCATCCTTCTCTACTTTCTCTTGATCAAATTCTGGGCCTTCATAACGCGGTATGTTTATATATTCATGCAACAGCTATTAAGAGAAAGTTTGATTCAAGTTACTCAATTATTTAGCTACCAGAATCTGTGGTCGATATGACAAGATTTGAAAGAAGTACTAATAAGGCTGACAGTATTAAAAAAAAATTATAGGAAAATAATTGTACTTTAACTGCCAAATTCCAAACCTCTTTCAAATTGCAGTTTTCTTCACAGCTGATAAAAAGGAATTTATCCAGTTTAATAAAGTCTAATTATTTAACTTTATTTCTTATAATAAATCAATGGCTACTAATGTGAAATTAACTGCCAATTCCAAGTAGAAAAATCTACATATTTTCCACATTATTTCATAACTTTATCCTCAGATTTCACAAATCTAAAATCAGGATTATACCTGATGTCTCTCATCCACATTAAATTGTATCCGGGAGCAGATGTTATGAAACAAGGGAAGATAACTTAAAATTACTTGATATTCTAAACTATATGAAAGCAAGTTATTGTAGATTGACCTAGCTGTGTGTTTGAAGCAACTAGTCTAGTTATTTGGAACATGTCTCTCCAAATTACAGTAGTTTTCATCCACTATCCCATTTTAATAAAAACACAGAAAAAATCTGACAATTTATCAGAAGAGAGGATGCAGAATATTCAAGCACCTTCTTGAGATCTCCAGATAGATGGTCTTCAATGTCCCTCTCTAAATGAATATGGTATATTTTCAGATAAACTTCTTTAAAGCGCCTTATTTGTGATGGGGTGCGAGAACATATCACTTCAGTTATAGCTTGGTAGTCAACAAGAGATGAAGTCAAGGCTTGCCTTGCTATGGTAGCATCCCTAGTGGCAGGTTCATCCATCCAAAGAAGCACTGCTTTCTGAAGTCAAAAAGATGAATTGTTTTCCCTTGTATTCAATGATCAAAAGGCAATAATTCTTATGATAAAAGGAAAACAAAAACTATGTTAATTTTTCTTTGTGTGTATATATATATACACCTTGAGATTCCCATGAAGCTCTGAACTTATATGTTTGGTAAGCGGCTCAGAATGTGCAGTTTCATATTCTTGTAGAATGAGGTCTCGCTGCGCTGAATCTCTGTGAGCAAGGATGTCAATAACTACTGAAGTTTTGCAGCGAATTCCTGTAATGAGAATTGAGGAGAACATTATAGGGAAAACCAAAAGTGCATCAAATGTATTCCTTCTTTCTTACGAATAATAGTTTCTTAGTTATTTGTAAACATGCTTGCTCATGTCCTCATTTACCTGCATCTAATATCATTCTTCTGCACTAAAATATTTAAGATGGCAAGTAGAACTATCCATTATAACTCCCAAACTTGAAAGCCCTTATTTTGTCGAAACAACAGAACTCATACAATTTGATATAGGAAAATGGAGAAGAAGGAGACGAAGAAGAAAGAGCACACATAGTTTCATAGAGTTAGGAAACTTACACTCCTTATTTATTCATCATATTAGGTTGTGATACAATCACACTAATTAATATGTTCATCTTTATATCTAGTAAAACACAACACTTACTTTTTGGTCATTCTGGCTATGAATGGACAGGTACTCGAATTCTTTAGTATTGGAGACGACTCCAATATTACTGAGTCAAAGTGCTTATAGATAAAATACCATATTTATAGTTGAATAATGTCAAATACACGAATTAGGATATGACTAATGGGACTTAAAGTTTTAAATTGCGAATAGTGATAGGCAATTTGCTTCAATTCGTGGGTATATCAACCTTATTTTCGCACAATTATCTAATATTAGAGCTAAGGATAAAGTTTAGGAGAAGGGCACATGAAAGAATGATAAAAAGGTGATAATATATTAATAAGGAGAGAGGCAAGGAGAGGAACACACAAAGCAAAACGAGATTCTCTTTTGCTTCTTTATTGGCAATAGCAACCACAATTTTAAACAAATATACTAAAAAATTTTCTTCTCTAGTCATCAATTCCTTCTATTTTCATCTTTACCAACCAAACTCGAACAGGGCATTAACTTCATCATCCTAATAATTGATTATGGATGTAAGGCACCTTTGAGTAGCGGTTGTTAACTCTTTGCAAGGGTTCGAGCTCAAAAGCTTTAGTGGAGAGAGATAGTCATGAACTTTAAACGAGATTAATCGTACACTTAAGAAGTGTGGGAATACTCACGAGAATATGCATATATATATATATATATATATAAACTCCTTTTACAGCTATATATCTATTATAAAGAATATTCTTCAACCTTCAATAGAATTGAATATAACAGGACTTTCAATATCGTTCCACGAAGGTGAATAACATTATCATATATCAGATTGTGCACTTCTATATGCATTAACAAATAAAAACAGGAAAAAAAAAAAGTAACCTTTTTTTAAAGCTTTGTGGAGGCGGGCAACATCATCACGAGCCGAAACTGTACCAGGAGGAGGCGCGGTCAAGGTTGACATAGGTAATCTTGTTCTTTTCTGAAACTATTTCAATCACAGTAAAAACGGTATGCAATGGGAAAATGGGAGAAGAAGCGTAAAGAAAAATTAAAGGAGACATTGGTACTATAAATGGAGAACAATAAACCCAACTCAAGGTTCGATTTGCAACATTCTAATATTGGGCATTTGGTGTGAACTGAAATTTTAGAACATGCAGAATGCAATAGCTAATTTCAAACGGTTCAAATGGCTGAAAATGGATAATCCCACATAAGTTTCTCTTCTTCCCTCCCTTTTTTCCCCATAACCTCTTGAAAATAGGTGTTCACAAATAGAAAATGAGTTGCAATTGCAAGAGAAGACAATGAAGGGGGAAAAAAAGTAAATATTAGTTTGTTTTTTAACATAATTTATTAAGTTTGTTCAATTAAATAAACTGTTTAAAAATTTAATATTTACTCTTTAAACTAGTAAACAATTTACATATTAAAAAAAATAAAATTTTAAAAAAATTTAATCACATAACTTTATTTAAAATTTAAAATTAGTTTCTCAAATTTATAACCTATTAAAAAAAGGTCTTTTCTTTTATTTCATTATATAAATTTTATAAATTACTAAGTCTATTAATCGAATCACTACTGAAATAGTTCTAGTTTTACAGAAAACATTCTACGTGGCTGTTAGTTGGGATAATTTATCATATGACATTTTATCATAAATTTTTTTTCTTATGACATTCATAGGCAACAGGTACTTTTTGGGCCAAAATAGCCGGCCCCTTCATTGCTAATCCTTAGGCCCCTAAAATGTCCATAAAACATTGTTATTATTAAATGTCCATAAAACAAATAGGCCTATCATTGGATTGTCCCTACGCTATAAGAAGCAAACTGAGGTTTGGAATGATATCAATACAATTATTGGACCTCCAAAAACAAAACAAAAAAGAGGGAATTACTTCAGTTATTTGGGATACTAAACAAAGTTAGATTTATTATTCAAATTTTCATTTTATTATAGATGATTTTATATAGTGAAAATATATATTCCAACTCTGAAATATTTTCATTCTCAGTCATGCTTTTAGCTATTTGATATCTATAGTGTTCAATAATTTTATGATTGGTTAATGTTTTTGGGTGGATCTATGCATATAGTGGACAAATATGTTTGTTATCTCTTTTTGAACAATCTTAAAGGCATATGAGTTTGGTGCATCTAAAATTTTGCTTTCAAAATATTTATCAGAAAAATAAAACTCAAATGACTAAATAAAAATACTCGGATAATTATATTTAATATCTACATTGTTATTCAATTTTTGGCTACTTCAATTAATTTTAATCAGATTTATCGAGCACTTTGGATTCGATTATTGAAAATTTGTTTTTTTTTTTAATTCTTTTCAATTTGGATTAGATTTCATATATAAACGATTTCCATCTGTTTCACGTAAATCAATGTGAGAGAGCAGGAATAGTTTAGAGCTAGTAGGGGCCACAAAAGGTTGAGATTTATGAAGGGTTGATGAAGAATTTTGAGATGGTGGGGAAGACGACCAAGAAATTAGAGATCAACAGCTATTCCAATATTTTCATTTATATCTAATAATTGTGATAGGCAAGTAATTAATAATACATAAAAAGACATGCGTTTATAGTTTATTTGATTGGATTGATTAATTTGTAGGGAGGGAAGTAGAGAACAACTATGTATTGATTTTTCATGTATACTTGATCATGCTTGAGATTAAATTCAATATTTCTCACAAATTACTCGAACTTCTTATTCCCAAGCTCAACCCAAATCTTGTAGAAATATTTCCTTTAATCATATCGAGTTACATTGTGACTAACTAAATTATATAAAGAAAATAATTTTATATCAGAAAACATAATAGCGATAATAATTGATAGGAAAAAAAACTGATATGTTTGATTAGTTTAATCTAACCAGTTAAATTAGAAAAAAAAAACAAAATATAATTTACCAAAGAAAGAATTTGAATACTTTTTAATGGCATACAAAAAATTAGATGAAATATAAAATGTGGGATACATTAAACGGGCAATAAGAAAAAGAGATATATGCGCATGCATGTGTATATGTTTTTTGGTATAATTAACCTAAGGGAAACTATATTTTATTCTTTTAAAATATTTTTTAATTATAAAATTGATATCAAAAATTTAAAATGTAACAATATTTTTTAAATTTTCAAATTTAACAAAATATTTCATAAATATCAAATATTAAACACCGCTTAATTACGAAGAATGTTTTATTATATTTTAAAAAGAATTCATTGTTTTGTTATATTCTAAAGTTTAGAAAGGCGTTTTGTTATGTCTTAAAATTTACATACCAAATCTATAATCTAGATATTTTAAAAACTAACTCTAATTTTCTCTTTAATTAAGAATTGAGATTCATTGAATTGACTTAGTTTAAGGTTTCACTTTGGCCAAAGTTCTTGTAAGACCTGGCACTGAACTGGAACAACCAATCGTTCAGAAGAAACCAAACTAAGACCGTGTTTTCGGATTTATCTCATCAGTTTAAAATATCTAAGTGGTTGCCCTTTTTCTTTTTTTGGGTTATTCCTAGATGTTTAATATCTGTGTCTAAACAGGCAAGAAACAAGCTGAGTATTACATCATTATTGTTCTTGGGGTTATTATTACCGACGCAATTATTTATTCATCAAAATGCTTCCCAATAAATAAACATCCATTCTTTAATTTGTAATCTTATCTTCATAAAGTTAGTCATATAAGTAAAGTAAATTTGAAATTGTCAACCCCTCATCTTTATGTGTGGGGGGTATAATTAGAAATGGTTTTTCATCATATTGACAATGATTTTTTTAGGTGTGCTTAATTTTTTAATATATGCTACATAATTTATTATATTTGTGTGTATATACTTTTTTTGTTTAAATCTAAAAAAAAATGACTTATGGAGTCAGGTTGAAACTTTAATATTTGATTTAAAAAAAATAAGAGAGACAATGATCCTTATCATCATATTATAATTATGTAGCAAGTGGTAGAAAAGATATGGATACTGGCTGAAATATCCAAATAATTACAAAATTTTGATAGAGACCAATAGCATTTTGAACCTAAGGATTAGTGTTGAAGATGCTCAGTCATTGGCTGCTTTCCAAATCACAATATAAACTTATAATAAAAAATACTCTGTCACCTTTATTTTGGGGTTCTAATTGCACTTTCCTGCCATTATGTTTTTTCTTTTAATAAATGACATATTTCACTCTAATTAATTAACATTGTGGCAATTTTCACTTAATCATCCAAATTGAACAAGGGAAATTAAATTTTAATGATTGTTGGTGATATCACGTGATATTTGGACCTTGGATTGGACATCAAACCAATTGACAAGCATCCAATTTAAGGGTCCATTGTACTTTTGAAAAAGATTTAAATTATAAAAATAATTTCTTTTCAAAAATTGATTAACAGAGTATTTGATACAATATTTCAAAAATTGATTATGAACACATAAAATGAATGTGGATTGCTAAAAAAATTATGAGAACTTATTCATGATAAATGATATCTGATAATATTTCTGCATTTTAATATCAAATTAAAATTAATTACACAATTTGTTAATGAAAGTTGAAGTATTATCAATAATTTTATATATTTTTAGGAAAATATAATTAATTTTATGTCATGAGTAAAGGAGATATTCGAAATTTGCATACAATAATCCTATGCACTTAGGAGTCAGGTTGAAACTTTGACTTGAAATTTGTAATCAAATTCCTATAACATTCACATTCTCAAAACGCTTACCTTTATAATGGAAAAATCAATTTCATGCAAAAGCAGTATGTCAATTTCTACACATAAATTATACTTATTTAATTTTTTGCAACTTGCAGTTAATAACATTTTATCCATTGAACAATAACAATCCTTTTAACAAATATACTTTTATTGTCAATTGCCATATCTATTTTGCCGTCCATCCAATCCCTACAGCCTTTTGTTTTGAATCTTCTACGATGTTCCCACAAAACAGAAGTGTTCATTATCTACAACCTCCATCTTAATTTATTATTTTCCGTTTGATTATGGGAAGAGTTTGAAAATTAATGGCTTTTTAATTTGATGCGTTGGCTTCATGTGAAATTCCAAGACGTTGGGATATCAGTAATGGTAACCAGCTAGCAAATTGAATTAAGAAATTGGATTAAGTGTCTTATAACCTTTCATGGACTCTAAGTCAGTGCTTAATTAAAAAATTTGGAACCTTATGCAAGGTAGAAATTCTTTAAAAAATAAAAGTCTCCCAAATTGTGATCGTGATGAGGGGAAATATTTATCATACTTTTATGGTTTATTTTAATATTATTGTCATTTATAAGCAAATAGTTTTTTCTAAGTTAAATTTAGAACTATATTATATGGTTTTTGTAAAAAAAAAATTATGTGATAAAATATAAGTGACAGTAATATTGAATGCTTATTACTATATGAGTACGAATGTAAACTCCATTCACTTGCTATATCTGATACTTCCTGACTTAATTAACATTCACATTGATAAACATATAGAATTTTGGTGTATTAAAGAACTATAAATTGAACTAATTAAGATATTAATTTACAATTTACTCAAAAAATAAAAAGATTGGCTTTGTTAATAAGAAAATATTCGCTAAAAAGACGAAGTTGTTAAAAATATATGTAGCTTTTGTACCTTTTGCAATATATATTACTATTTTATAGCCATTTCTTAAATGGCCTTTAGATATCTAAATACCTTCTGATTTTCGTGATAACATAAGATGGATTATAAGCTGTGAAGCACTAACCCTCCAGTGAAGCTGCCATGCAATGCAGTGGTGAGGACATGGACACTTAACATAATATGCTCGTAATAATTTAAGCAAGAAAGGCTATTAAATATTAATGAGACATCTTTTGACACTTCTGGAACCATCTTTTTTATAACCTTTTCAATATTTTAAAAGGCATCAAAGTTTAGACATGTTAATGTTTGTTGGTACGAGTTATAAAACGAAATTCTTGTTTCTAGCCAAGCATGATTCATGGTTTTAAATTGTGACTCTTTACAATAATATAGCGTAAAACTATTGTTACATTTGCAAATACATCAAATTTGCAATTGCAGTCTACAAGAATAGTATTATTATTACTATTTTATCATGTATCCTGAATGACTGCAGTCACAATATTACATTAGCAACCATGAGGACAATCACAATTTAAAGTATATAAATTAATTTCTACTGCTTCTTTTAGTTTGGTTAGAATTCAATGGAGGCATATAATTTCTTAGAGTAAATTACATTTATATTATCTTAGATTTGATTAAATTATGTTTAATATTCTTTTTGTTTAAAAAATTATACTTGGTTTTTGTAACATTCACATATATATAACTAGCAAAAATTTCTCTCAAATTTATTTTTCTTTTAAAAATTTAATTTTTTGTATAACATGAAAATGATTTTACTTTTAGTATAATAATAAAGGCAGTTAAGTTGATAATAAATTTTAATATGAAACCGTGATTTTAATTAATAAAAACTAAGTAATTTTATTTTTGAAAGAAATATATACTGATAGAAAATTAACTTTATTAACCAAATGCAAATTAGAGGGAAGCTTAATATAAATTTTGAAATAAGAGGGACAATAAATGTAATTTCACTATACCTTAAAAAAAGATATTTACGTAATTTATTCATTTCCTTGTTGCGGGAAACCCAAATCTAGAGTACGGTCATCAGCCTTATAGTGCATCCTCATCTATTTGGCTACCGTCATTACTAACTTTAGAAATATCAGGCAGAGCATCGCCTGCAGTGAGAAATATTTGACCTAAAAGTTGAATCTAGTGTCCTTTCTGTAATTAATTTTAATTTCAGCATAAAAGATTAATCAAGAAAAACTATTAAAAAAATAAGATTTTATGATGTTGATTGATTCATGTAGTCAATTTCTCTTAATGAACAAAAGATTTTATTGTTATTGTTGTATAAAAGATTAATCAAGGGATACTAATTAATATTTAATCAACGCTTAAAAGTTAAAACTCAAAAGATTCATCTCTTTGCCTTCGCTGATTACTGATTAGTTATCTCCCATTGAAGTGGAGTCTTCGGTATTTGGTGCCACACTTTATGAATTATTCTGTTTATCAAATAAAACATGTATGATAAGACATTCTCATTCAATTTGCCAAGAGAGCTTTTGGATTTGTCCCGGTGACCATAACTTCAATTTTTAAGATTATGGTAAATTTAATGTGTTAAATTTGATCGATCTAGCATGCATGGTTTTATTCTCTCATTCTACTCAGGATTTGAAAACTAGTTTGGTAACCAAAAAAAAAGAAAGAAAAGTTTCCTTGGGACAAAAACACATGATTCTAACGATTGAAGGACCTTCGTATTGTTAGGAGTTCAAGGTGCTGCTGAAAAATACTGATGAGAAAAGATAACCATAAACCTCGAACAAAATTAGTCTTATATTCAAAGGGCGTGAAAATAATCATAGAAAAAAAAATCTATAGTGGCCCAGAAATTAAAATTCATTTTTTAGATAAAATTTTTTCTTAGATTTAATTTGGACCAAAACCCTTTAAAATAAATATTGCAAAAAGAATAAATAATTATTAAACACAGGCAAACAAATAGGTTAGTAGCTAAGTGACATTTTTCACATGAAGCAAGAAAACATAAGACACACAGCCAAGGAATAGGCTAACCTAATATTCTTTAAGCATTAGCATAGGATGGGAGAACCATCAAATGCTTATGCAGGGCATCTTACACGCGTAGGTCTATCTATTCGACTTTTAATTGTATGCCTTTCTGTTAAACTCCTTTTTGTTTTCTCTATTCATGCCAATTGGAAAAGAACAAAAACATTATTGTACCCACAACAATGGTTTCTTTGTTTTTTGGCCACGTTATTTGAACCAAACGTGCACTGATCGAGCCCAAGTTTAATCAAAGAAAAAAAATGAACGTGCCATTTTTGTCCATTCTTCATGCACTTTTGCGAGAATAACTATTGTGTACATAATATCATTCTCAAGCTCTTTTTGAACTTTTCTGCTTGTTTATGTGAAGATGAAACTCATCATGCCCCGTTATGCACTTTGAAAGCTAGTTAGCTAACAACAGCGCTTTTTGGATCTTTCAATTGAAAAACGATTAATAAATTTTCAGTGCTATTATTAATTAATAGATATGGAAATAACTTGACCTTTATTTCGCTATCAGAGAGGGATTTAAATGGATGTTTCGAGCAATGAAAATTAAATATTAAATTAAGATAAGAGAGAAAATAAGAGCCAAACACTTGTTCCAATTACTTTGCAGCAATTTGGCTTCAGTTTTAGAATCTCAAACACTCAAAAAAGATAGTGATTTGTGACTATTGATGGCGATGGGCAAACAGCTTCTATCTATATCACATTTTACTTGCTATTCGAGGTTATTTTAATGGACAGATTTGTTTTGATGGGTGGAATTGTAGTGGAGAAATATTGATTTATTATATGTTGTGATATAATATTGGGAAAAAAAGGTTCAATTCAAACAATATGTTTTTCTTATTCTACACATATTTCTCAAGTTTTATTTTATTTCAAAAGCTTAAATTATAAATATATATATCTTTGTATATATATATAATTTATATATGTATAAATTATAAAAAGACATATATATATATATATATAGTTTAATTATAATTTAAGCTTTTGAAATAAAATAAAACTTGAGAAATATGTGTAGAATAAGAAAAACATATTGTTTGAATTGAACCTTTTTTTCTCAATATTATATATATATATATATATATCCATTCTTTGGTGCGCATGAATTAAAAAAAAAATGAAACGTGATCAAAATACATATTTAGCATATATCTTGTGTTTGACTTGACGTCCAGAGGTTGATACTATGTCAAAAGGATTTCATTCTAATTAGACTATATAATAAGAAAACTCACAATATATATATATATATATAATGTTTAATCTTTTCATTAATAAATCTTAAAATATTCACATATCAATTAAAACACCATCTAAAATTTTTTTAGTATATCATATTAAATTGTCCCTTTAAAAGAGTAACATATATTGGCATAATTAAACTATATGAGTATTAAGCCCAATGTATAAGTACTACCTTTATAGTTCTGCGTTTCTCTTCTTTTGAATTTCAAAAAACCATGAATTAACCTAGCCATAAGCTACAAAGGTCTTCATGTGTCTGCTTACTATTCTACGTCTCTATTTTTTTTTTTCTGGTGACCTTGCATGCATGATGTGTGAAAGAATATAATTTTTTCTTATTGGTTTTGTAAAATCTTGTGTGATAAATAAGCTATTGGTCATTCAACTCTTTCAATCTTACCAAGTTGAAAGTACTATTTTTGGTTGTTCAGCTACTTTGGGTTTGTAGTAATTAAACCCTGAGCGGGTAATCTTTCATCTGACAAAGCCTAGTTAATTAGCGAATGTGGTCCTGCATCCTCTTAGTGATCATTGCGTACTAACTAAGATAACTTCACTATATCTCCATACTTGTGATAGCAACTTGTGCAAGTGGTCCCTGTGAGACAAGAAGGAGAAGCTAACCCATTATTGATGTAATGAAAATTTAATTTTCAATGTTTAATTTCACACCACTAGTTAACTACAATCTCTCTCCTTTGTTTTTTGTTTTAAATAAAATATCTCTGCGTTGGCTTGTTCGTCAAACGAAAATATATCACTCTCCTCACTATTTTACGGGTGCACTCCCAAGTATTGACTATATATAGGTACATATTCAGAGAAACAAATTATCCTAAGTGCTGACTCCAAAGTCTGAAGCTTCTCAATCTCTTTTCCAATTTCCGTTAAGATGTCTTAGGTTACCTCACGGTATATTTTAAAGGGATGGAAATGAGAATAAAATTAAATTTGGAGTCTTAAATTATGTTTGATATAGTATAAAAATAAATGAGAATATCTTTTTATTTATATGATTGGTTGAATATAATGTAGAGATAGAACGGAAAGGTATATAAATTAAATAACTAAACACCTCTAATGTAATATATATATATATATATATATATATTAAGATATCCATTTTTTGGGTATAAAATAATAAAATATTCTTTTTATTTTTTAATGTAAAAGAGTTTTTTCATTTACCAATAATAGAAAAAATAATAAAATATATTTTTTATTATTTAATCATAATAAAATATTATCTTAGATATATGACCTGAGGGCAACCCATCCACCATTTTATCATTCTATTCCATTGGTAAGTGAAAGATTGCTCATTCCCTCGCATGCTAAAAAAATTGATTCTTTCAACAAGACAATGTCAACCTACCAAATATGCACAATCATTGAATCCATTTTCCTCTCTCTTTCTTCACCTTCCTTTGCAGCCTACCAAACAAGTTGTTAGTGCCTTTTCAAATGATAGTTTATTGGATTTATTTTCGTTTTAATGCTTTACAACAATTCTATAATAGTATCTTAAAATGTATAAATTAAATGTAGAATCTCATGAAGTATCATTGCGGAATGCATATATTTTTGGATATAAAAAAAGAAATTAATTTTTTATCTAAAAATGTTACATCTGAAAATGTCATTAGAAGGGATTTACTCTCTCTCTCTCAAACGTCAATTGGTTTATTTTGTGCGACAAATTACTTAGAATATGTGTCTCAGTAGCTTTCCAATAAATTAATAGAATGTTTACTTTATAGTAAAGAATATCTCTCAACTTGTATTAATTAAAATTTTAAAATTATTCAAGACCTATTTGAATTTAGAAAAATAAAATAAAAATTTACTGTTTTCTAATTTTTCAAGTTGTGTATATATATATATATATATATTAAATGTCAAGCACAACATACGTTTCTTTTTTAGCCTTTTTCTTTTTCGGGTAATATATCAGGTTGTCTTTTTTGTTTTTGTTTTTGGAACATGTGTGATGACGTTCCTGCCATTCTTTGACTGTAAAGTAACGGAGATAGTTGGCTAAGTTGTCAGTATCATCGGAAGTATGTGACAAATGCCTTGTGTATAATTATGAAATGAATCCCCTGGAGTTCAGCACAAGATGCAATAAAAGAGATAAAGAGGGGAAGTGAGAAATAATAGGTCTCGATCTTTCTCCTTTTTTTTTTCCTTAAATTTATCGTGTGCATTTGGACCAAAAATACAGAGATCCAAGTTACAATTAACTTTATTCCTGTTTTCATTCCCCTTGAAATTTAATTAACCTCATTTCTGATATTATTCATTCTCTGTTCCCACATTTATATGTTACTCCAACATGTTTAAGGTGATCTGGAAGAAATTGTGGGGGAAATATTCATTTGGTTAGGCACTGGTTAATTTTGAGTGGCTATAGGGATAGTGTTAACAGTAGGATCGAAGGTGGAGTTCCTCCATGTTGAAAGAAATGGGGTCACGACCAGGGAGTGTTGGAGCGAGGTAGAAAAAGGAAGTGAGGGCCATGAATAAATTTATTAGAGAAAGAGGAGGATTAAAAAGATGTTAAATAATAGAACAAGTACTTTAATAATTTTATATAGTTAAAATTTTAAAATTTAAATGATAAAAAGTTTATTAGAATGAAACCAATAAACCAAAGGGTCAATTGCAATTTTTTTCAGATTAAGGTAACATTGCAATTAGAGAAAAAGATTAGAGTGAGTAAATGAAATTTCTCCAAAAGTTTAAGATATTAGTAAAGTAAAAAATTCCTTAATTAATTTAAGATCTAGGAAATGATAATTCAGGGTACTTTCAAACCCAAAAAAAAAAAAAAGGCAAAAGTATCTTTTTTGTCCCAAAAGTTTTGGGTTAGATTTATTATGTCTTAAATGTTTATTTTGCATCAATTTCATCCTATATATATATATATATATATATGCAAAACTTGTAAACTTATTAATATCTTCTTAAATACTAACAATATCGTCCATTCTTTAATAGAATAAGTTGATTTGTTAATGGATACTAGAATGTCTATATAAATATTACACTATGTAATGTCATCACCTAACCCCTAAACGATGTGTTAATTTTAGTTTTTCCATCCCTAACCTAATCTGGTTAAGCATACCATTCTGTGTCATGTAAGCAATGTAGTATTCACGTTTACATCAATCGTTTAATAATCGTTTGATCACATTTCGCTATGCAATTGAATGCAGTTAACATTTAAAAAGACATTAAAAAATTTTATAAACATATAATACAAAATTGGCATTAAAAAACATATTTGGACAGAATAAAAACTAACCTAGTTTTTTAGAACATAAAAATTACTTGCCTTTTATATTATCTTTGATTTGAACTTAGGATATATCAATTTATATGGTTTTTGTTATCCATATAGTTCACATATAAAATTTCATCACAGAAACTAACCCCAATCTAATTGAAAATAAAACATTGGTTATGAAGGCAAAAGTTAAAATGAAAAAGAAAAGCAAAACAGATTAGTAATTTTTCATTAAATAATTTCAGATATTAATATAATTGTACATGAGTTAGTTATCTTATTAAAGGAGCCTAATTATATATTTCAAAAAGGCGTTTAATTAAATAACCTTACAAAAATATCATTATTTAAAGTATAAACTTTTTATGTGTAGAAACTCGATAATACCTCAGTCATAATTTATGGGCTCATAATTAAAAGTGTTTAACCCAAAATATATTAAGGTTATGGTCTTTAAATTAGATATAATAATCATTTTATTTTTGTCTCATCTCAAAGGAATTCTAAGATAAACTATCTAAGCTTATAAGTTCTTAACTCCAAGTTTTGCTTTCACCATAAATCAAAGTGTTTTTTACTACATTTCCTTCAGTATTATTGCTTAATACATTTACATGAGATCCTATATTATTTAATTGTGAAAACCATTAATTAAAGATTTTTAATTATGAGTGTTTTTTAATGGATCAAGAGAATTTTTTCCCTTTCAAGTGATATCATGACTTATGGAGAATTAAGGTTTGATTAGCATAATGAAAATTACCAAATTAGGATTTGATTTGCATAATTAAAGAGTTAATTTTCTATGAAGTGATATTAGAGCAAGTACTATTAGATTTATGTATTTTAGTTTATTTTTCCGCCATTGAAGAACGTTTAGGGTAGAAATTTTGACCTAGAACTTTATCATGTGTTTGGTTATGAATTTCTACAATTTTGAACATTTTGGAATGATTTGTGATGTGGTTCATGAATTTTAAGCCTTGTTTAAAGTTATTTAAGAATGAAGGGCCATATAGTCTCAACTTAGAGTGGAAAATTGCTCCATTTAGTTTTGGGTCGATTTTCTCATCTAATAATAATAATAATAATAATAAGGCTAATGTCAAAGCGTCAATTATCATGATTATTATTATTTAATTAAATTGAACTAATATGTTGCCAAAGTAATCTCTATTAGGTAAAATTTATCATTTTTAGGATAAGGAGATGTGTGTTATCTATGCAAAATAATCAACCGAAAGAAGATTATTTTAGCAAGGTAATGAATAGTCATAGATATATGATAAAGCATATTTTATTCATACGAAGTAATTAGTTCAAAAAGAAAAGATAGTTATGGATGTGTGATACATTATGGATTACCATGTTGGTAATATGTTAGCCCATAGAAAGGCATATTGCTAGGCCATTTTAGTTATCAATATTCATGAACTATATCTAAGACTATGAGTGCAACTTGAAAATTGTTATTCATGTCCAAAAATTGAATAACAATGCTGTGATAGGTATATTGAAATGGACGCACTTGCATGCATATGTGTCTTACAAGTTTGATTATCATATCAAGTTGTAAGCTCCTAATATATGTTTTATATGGTTAATTAATTGTGAGCATTATGTGTTTTCTTTTAAAGTGTCTTTTATATTAACTAACACAAACAAGACTCTTATGCTTAATGGTATAAATTTCAAGAAATGTAAAGAGCACTTTATAATTATGCTTAGCCACATGAATCTTAACTATGCATTAAGATTTGATCACCTTGTGGCTCTAACCAAAAGTAGCATTAGTGAACAGAGAATCATATACTAGAAGTGAGAGCGATCAAACCACATGAGTCTAATGATCATGCAATATTCAATTTTATCCTTAAGGGTTGGTATATTAGAGGAGGAAAATGTTAAAGGTTTTCTCAAATAGATTGTAAAATAATTTATTACTAACAAAAAGGTTGAAACGAGCATTAATGTTAGTAAACTTGTGTCAATTTAGTATAAAGGTAAAGGAAACATAAGGGAGTACATAATGGAAATGCCCAATATTTGTGACAAAATTGAGAGCCTTAAAGCTTAAATTGTTTAAAGGCATATTGGTGCACTTGGTCTTGATCTCCCTTCCTGTACAATTTAGTCCTTTCAAAATATCATATAATACTTCAAAGGAGAAATGGACATTAAATGAGCATATATCAATGTATGTAAGAAAAGGAGACACTAAAATAAAAGAAAACTAAAAATGAAAATTTGGCAATGACTTTTTAAGATAAGGCCACTTATAAGAAGCAAACAAAGAATAAGGATAAAAAAATTGTAGACCATGAAACATTGCAGCCTAAGGTGCAAAAGAAATAGGATTTGATAATGACCTATTACTTTTGCAAGAAAGCTGGTTATATAAAAAAATAAATTGTTCTAAGCATGCCAATTGGCATGAAAAGAAAGGATTGCCAAAACAGCTAAATGCTAATTGATGCTAAGAGATACATTTATTTGTGAAATATCAATAAGGTTGTTGTGGAGGTTATTTATGCCTTTAGGATTCTATTATATACTAATTTTTATTTGGAATTAAGGGAAACTTTTGTTGTACCATCATTTGGATGAAATTTAGTTTTTGTTTCTTGTTTCGACAAATTAGGATATACTTGTTCTTTTGAAAATGGAATTTACAATATTTTTTAAATTCAAATGTTGTTGAAACAAAAAACACTAAATTTATTGAGGATGTTGATTACAGTAGGAGTGATAAAAGCGAGAAAACTATGTTTGAAGAGGAATGTCTTAACATTTTCACTATAGTTATAGCTGAAAGTAATTGGGTAATTTTTCTTAACACTTTTCAACTTATCAATCAAGATAATATAGAAAAAATATAGTCATACCTATGATACCTTCTTATTCAGTTTAAGAACCATTATTTATTCAAGTTGATGGATCACAACAACCTTAATTTGAAGTGCTTATAAGGAGATCTACTAAAGAAAGGAGAAAGTTGATTACAGATGTCTATGTTGTTTATTTCCTTGAACATGAATTTGATATGGGATTGGAAGATGATCTTCCATCTTTCAATCAACCAAATTATGTTTAAACTTTAATAAATGGATTGAAACCATAAAGGATTAGATGAAATCTATGGAGGATAAAGGTATCTATTTAAATACTTGAAAGGTTTCCTTTAAACTGTCAAGTTACCACAAAAAGTGAAATCAATTGGTTGTAAATAGGTTTTCAAAACCAAATAAGTTTCAAATGGTAACATTAAAAGATATAAAGCATGCTTAATCACTAAGGATTTACTCAAAAAAAAGGCATACATTTTAAAGAGACTTTCTTGCCAGTTTTGATCAAAGACTTTTAGAATCATTATGATACATATAGCTCATTATGACTTAGAGCTATATCAAATGGACATAAAACAATGTTTCTCAATAGAGACATTGATGAAACCATATACATCATGCAACCATAGAACTTTGAGTCTAAAGATTCAAAACACCTTGTATGTGAGCTCAAAAAGTCAATTTATGGTTTAAAGTAAGTGTCTCATTAATGGTATCAGAGTTTGATTAGGTGATAATCTCTTTTAATTTTAAGGAAAAAACAATTGATCAGTGCATATATCTCAATATCAATAGGAACAAATTTATTATCTTAGTGCTATATATAGATGATATTCTACCAGCAAGTAATGATATAGACCTCTTGCATGAAACCAAAATGTTTTTATTTTAAATTTGAAATGAAAGATCTTAGTGAAGTATCTTTTATCTAGGTATATAAATTCATCAAGATCATGTTGAAGGTACACTTGGACTACTACAAAAGCCTTATATTGATAAGGTACTTTGTCGATCTAACATGTAGAATTATGCACCAGAAGAGACAACCATGGCAAGGGATGATAAGTCTAGCTTGCTCCAATGTCCAAAGATTGATTTAGAGAAAAGATAGATAGAGGAAATCCCATATATGTCTACAGTAGGGAGTCTTATGTATGCTTAAATGTGTACGCATCTGGATATAGCATACATAATGGGAATATTAAGCAAATATTTAAGTAACCAAGGTGGATAATTTGAAGTAGCAAAAATGGGTTATAAGGTATCTATAAAGAACTAAGGATTCTATGCTCACTTATTGGAGATCAAATCACTTAGAGATTAAAGGATATTCTAATTCAAATTTTGCTAGATGCCTTGATATTAAAAGATCTACATCAAGTTAAGTCTTCATGATTGAAGGAGTTGTTTTCTTAAAAAAGTGTAACTAAATCGATAAAGTTGCTAGTTTACAATTCAATGGTCTAATTGTAATTAAATTATAGTCGAACTATGGTTGCACTAATAATAATTAAATATATTTTTTAAAATTTTAATACAATAAATAATAATAAGCAAATTTTAAAAGAAATTTACTCTAAAAATTAATTAAAATTTGTTATATTAGATAATTTTTAGTTATTGCTAGCTTTCAAATAATTACTTGTTATTATTTTTTTAATGTTCAACTAGTTAGTTTCAACTCAACTTATCTCTTAATTAAATTGAAGTAATGTATTGGGACTTGAACTTTTTTGCCTCACCTTTTTAATTCAATTAAATATTATGTCAAACACTTAATTTCTTTTTTCCCTCACATTTTTAATTCAATTCAATTAAATTTTGTGTCAGGAAGATGAGATTTACGAAGCAACTCCCATCTCAATTGATTTTTTTTTAGTCTTATCTTTTGAATTCAAATAAATGCTATGTCAAAGACTTAGCTTTTCCTTTTAGCTTACCTTATCAATTCAATGCTCTATGTCAGGAAGATAAGATAAACAAAGCAACTCTCTTCCTTCATATCTCTTTCTTGTTCATCATCTTTTTAGAAGCCAATTGTGAATCCAAATACTTTTTCTCCTTCAACATCTTCCTTCTCCCTCATTCTTTCTCTTTCATCATCTTTTTCGAAACCTTTTGTGGATGCAAACACTCTTTCTCCTTTAATGTATTTCCTCTTCTTTGTTGTCTCTGTCAATACTAGTAAGAAATAGCAAGTGAAAGTAAGACCACTTTTCCTTTCTCTCCCCCTCCCCCACACACACACTTATATTTTCCTTTCTTTCTTTCTTTCTTTCTTTCTTTCTTTTTCTTGGCCTCTTTTGCCAAAATTTTTTGGATTAAAAATTTGAAAAAAAGAAAAAAATTTACAAGTCATCCAAACCATTAGCCTAATTGTTTTAAGATGTTCTATTAGTTCTATGCCTATGTAGTTTTATAGGTTGATTAGATAGAACTAGGGTTTGATTCTCGATCGAATCATCCAATTCGATTTGATTTTAATTACCATGGAATTTGTAGCCTACTATGAAGTATTGAATCAAGGAATATGATTGTGAAATTTTATCATTGAGCTATAAGTGGTTGATGACATAAAGAGATCATTGAGAATTAATTGTGACAATAAAGTTGTTGAGTTGTATTCAAAGAATAACTGGAGTTCGTTGAAATCAAACCATATAGGTATTAAATTTCTAGTTGTAAAAGAAAAAGTATAAAGTCTTAAAGTGTTAAAAGAACATATTAATACAAACTTGATGATTATGGATCTGCTCCCTAAGGGCTTACCACCTAAGGTGTTTCATGAACATGTGGCTCATATAGATATTGTTAGGCTAAATAATATGCCATTTTAGTAAGAGTTTGTAATTTGTTTTCATGCTTTTAACATGTTTATGTTATGTACATACTAAAATTTTTTGAAATAAATGAATTTCATGTTTGATTGAATACGCTGAAATTAAAGATATTGCCTTTTTATTGTGTTATTATGTTTTAACAAAAAATATTTGAAAGTGTTTTGGACTGTTTAAGTTATAATATAGGGCCAATTGGAAATAGGTATGACTAAGAACACATTACATGTAAATTTCTTGCTACACATTCATACATGATATATGTCATTAATTTTGCTAGTATTGTGACCATTGATGGGTTTAATAATGAATATTTGTGATAAAAACTGATTTGATCCTATATTAGTATAGTTGATGAATTATATTGTTTTGGAATATTTGATCTGAGATAGTGCAATTTTGTGTCCACTCAAGTTTTAATCATGTACAACTTTTGGAAACATATGTGAACTAAGTGAGAGATTGTTAGTAATTCTTTATTGTATGGTCTCATGTATTAATATAATTGTACATGGGTCAACTATCTTGTTAAATGGGCCTAATCATATGCTCTAATAAGATGTTTAATTAAATAGACTGATAAAAATATCATTGTTTAAGATATGGATCTTTTATGTGTTGAAGCTCGGTGGCAACTTAGTTATAACTGATGGGCTCATAATTGAAAGTGTCTACTTTAAGGATATATTAGAGTTACAGTCTCTAAGTTAGATACAATAATTGTCATAATTTCTTTACCCATCTCAAGATTTGAAAAACAAAGGATTCAAGTTCAGAAGTTTTTAACCCCAAATTTTGTTTTCATCATGGATTAAGGTTAGTGTTTTTTTAGTATTACTGTCTAATACATTTACATGAGATCTTATATTTTTTATTTGTGAGAATTATAAATTAAAATTTTTTATTATGAGTTCTTTTATTGATCAATAATATCTTTTCCCTTTCAAATGGTATTATGATTTATGTAAAATTAGGATTTGATCTACATAATAAAAATTACCAAATCAAGATTTGGTTTGCATAATAAAAAAACTTAATTTTCTATCAAAATATACTTCCATATATATATATATATATAGGATTTGTTGTATACTACCAATATATATATATATATATATTAACCGATGTCCCCAGTTATGCTAGTTATAATTCTTGAAGAAAACACATTGGAGCATTTCAATAAGGGGAGAAGAGAAAATGATTGGAGAATTGAAGATATATTTTGCAAGGCACAAGACGACCTTCTAAATTAATTATTAGGTCCATGCATGTCTAATCTTTTTTTTTTCTTAAGTTGGATTACAATATACAGAGTTCAATCTTTTAAAATAGAAATTTTTTTATCATTCCACCATGCTCTGAAATATGTGCAAAAGATTATTTTAAAAAAAATTATTATAAATTATAAATAATCAATAATAAAATAATAAAAATTTGACTTCTTAGAAAATCGAAGACTTGTTAAAACAACCATTATAAGTTTGATATACGATGAAAATTTAATAACCACTTTGATCTTCAATGATCAACCTGAAATGAAGGTAAGGTTAGACACCAATCCAAGCACCCATGACTTTAATTTTCTGCCGAAAATCCCACAAAACGACGCGTGTACTTATAGCAGTGAGGGCCAATCAAAATGTGCCAGCGCCTCTGGGCCACCACCATGGCTTTCTTCGTATGATGTAGCCAATATATCAGTTATAATAATTAACGTACTGCATTCAATTGACAAGTCAAAAATAACATTTTCCAACCGCATATGTACCTATAAATATGTTCATTTTTATTGTTGTTTCTTAATTTAGATATTTAAGAGAGAGAGAGAAGGAGAGCTAGAATTATAACAATGCTTGTATTAAAAAAATGATATATTCATAAATACAGCACTTTGCCAATATATATATGTACATATATAATTATAATTTTAAATTACGGTCTGTATCATGTGATGTGGTCGCAATATTATTGTTGTGGTGTCGACTGCATCTACATCAATTAGTCGCAACGTTCACAATCTTTTTTATACTATCCGCAATGCATGCAATCGCAATTGTAACGTAATCACAACCGCAATTTAAAATCATGTATATAATTAACGCATCAAGTAATCTTAAATGATGAGAAGAGTAAATGGTTGAAACTTATAAAAAAATTAATGCAAAAATTAATGAAAATATTATTAAGTATTTATAATAACTTCTGTATTCATTTTGACTATTAATTTATGATTAAATATTATTTCTTTCATTTTTCATTTGACACACTTACGTGTGTATATATATATTTGTATTTTTATTTATGAAGTTTTGTATGTATACACACTGTATATATACACACACATCAGACATGACTGTGTCATAGACTCTTGCTTTAATCAGCCCATAAACAACAGTGAGAAATTATGGATGGTTCAAAATTAATAGAATGAGTACTAGAAGTAGTTTGTTTATATGACTCTACCTTGTCCCCGAAATGGATAAAGGCTAGTATGATCTTTGAAGGAGGCAGCAAAAGATAATTAAAGATTAGCAAGATATATATGATTTCTTTTGCTTATTAATGAGTATGGATCCGTCCGTTTTCACACAAAAACAAATGAACAATTAGTTGTAAGTACAAATCTCCCTTTTTGGGGGGGGGGGATGTTAAGTGATATGATATTAGTAGGCATGCCCATTAGAGTACTACAAGTTCGAGAAGCCCTCATCCATCAAGAAATCCAAATCATTCAAAAGCCTATGATTCAGACCCAAATGGCTCATGAAAGGATGGCCTATACTCAAGAGGCCCAAATTGAGCTAGTATATGTTCAAAAATTTCAAAGAGGTCAAAATAATATCTATGTTGGACGTCGGCCCAAGTTTAGAGCCCAAAATCCATATTTGATCAATTTAAAATATGCTGAATTGGACTTTAGACATGAAATCTCTTTAAAGATACAAAAGTGGAAGTCCAAGTGGAAGCCCAATGTCCTAAGAAGGTCCATGGAGATGTTGAAGGCCCAATGTAGTTATACACATACAAGAGGAGTGTCAAGGCCCAATTGGAGTCTAATTGCAAGAGATTAAAAATCATGTGTCAATCATGTGATTTTTAATGAAGCATGAGCATTCCATGTGGACTATTTAAAAGAGCTAATTAGTTTTGACTAGGAATCTTTTTGAATTTCGTTTTTTATTATTTTATTATTATTTTTGGACTTGGTCAAGGAGTTTATCTAGGAGATTAAGTTAAAATTAATATCCTAATCTTGTTCCTTGATTTTAGGCATTATTTAAAATATTTCTAATCAGATTTTAGAGTTTTAGTTTTATTAGGATTTTAAGTCTTTTAGAAATTTTGCCTATAAAAGGCCCCCTATTGTACTCTATTTTAAAAAGATCATGAATGAATAAATTTGAGTATTATTCAATACTTTGTGAGGCTTTTTACTTCTTTGTGTTCTCTGAAAGCACACGTGACTTATCAAAGGATTGGTCTTCCTTTGTGGCGTCTTGAGGCTAGGGTTCTAAAAGACAAGTTCTTTTAAGGTCTTTCCCTTGACCAACATTCTTATTTCTAGCCGATCCCAGGCAAAGTTTCGAATTGTTGAAGGTTCTCTAGGGCATGTTCCTAGTGAGTCTCGCATCATTTGGTATCAGAGTTTTAGTTCGCTAGTACAAGGTATATCTTTGTGTTTCTCTTCCGCTGTTCTTCATACCTTCTCTCCTTCCGTTTGTGTTATCTTTTCATCTTCACCTTTGTCTTCCATCTTCTTCTTTATTCCATTGTTGTGTACCTCCATCTTTATTCAAAAAAAAATTAAAAAAAAAATTCAAAAAAGAAAATTTCAAAAAAAGAATTCGAAAAAAAGTGAAAAAAAGAAAGAGTGAAAGAAAAAAAAAGAAAAAAAGAGAGGAAATTGCAAGTTATGCAAATTCAAAAGCTTGGAGTTAATTTTCTAATTAGAGTTAGTTTTCTAATTGGAATCAATTTCCTAATTGGAGTTAGTTTCCTAATTGGAGTCAATTTCCTAATTTTAGTTAATTTCCTAATTGGAGTTAGTTTCTTAATTTTCAGATTTTCTTAAAAGTTGGTTTCCTAATTTCCCAAGTAGTTTCCTATTTTTTTTAGATTTCTCCTTTTCTTCTCCTTCCTTCCAAGCCATCCAAACCTCCCCTTCCTCCTTTTTTTTTTCTCTTTCCTCCTTCCCTTTTTGTTACACACCTTTTTTTCTTCTTTGTTTGCTACTTTGAGAATTTGCATTTTAGGATTCTAGTCTTTTTTTATTGCCACTAGTTTGATCTTTTCTTTTGATTTGCTTATGACTTGCTCAGAACACTTGTAAGAAGCAAATTGTTGAGTGATAAAAGGCAAGAGTGCAATTAACATTAAAGAAAAAGCCAAAAAAGAGAGTTAAACACGAGTGAACTTATCATCTTTTGAGTGTAAACACGTGAGAAGAGTGTGTGAGGTCCTATTTCTTCGTTGACTAACTTTTCAAGTGACAAGATGTCTAGTGAATACAAATTTCTTGAAAGGGCTAACAAAGAGCGATTCAAGCAATCTTGTGCATGGTTAGATGCATTCCAATCCAATACCAACTCTACAGGACAAGATAAGGAAAATGCATCTCCTGATTTCCATACTAAATACCTTATCAAAGAGAAAGTCTGCAACATGGCTATTGATAATAGTAGCTATGTAAATGTTGCTAGTACCTTACTTGTTGAGAAGTTAAACTTGCCTACTATAAAGCATCCTAGGCCCTATACGTTGTTGAAGGGTAGTGTTGAATTTAGGGTTAATAAGCAAGTTTTGATTTCTTTCTCCATTGATAAATATCATGATAAAGTGCTATGTGATGTGGCTCCTATGTATGAGGGACATATTATGCTTGGTAAACCATGGAAACATGTGAGAAAAGCTAAATATGTTAAGCATAAGCACAAATATTGTTATTGCTATTCATTTATATTCAATGAAAAACATCATGTATTGGTACCTCTTAATCCTATGGATATTTATGAGGATCAAATGAGAATAGCACAAACATATAAAATGAAAGAAAAAGAGAGAGAAAAAGAAAAAGAGAGAGCAAGAGAAAAAGAGAGAGAACATGAGTTAAAGAGAGAAAAAGAAGAGATTGAAAAAGAAAAGAGTGTGAGTGAAACGAAAGAGCAAGAGAGTTGTGAGAAAAGTGAGAAAGGCATGAGTGTGAGCAAGTTTGATGAAAAAAGAGAGGTTGAGAGCTTGTGTAAGGATGTTTGTTTATCTACTAACAATCTTAACCTATCTTTATCTATTGTTGGTTCTAACTTCTTGCAAGTATGTGGAGATTTGTTTTCAAAGAAGCTATCCAATGGACCCTCATCTTCAACTAGCATTGAAAAGAGTTGTGATTGCCTAGTTTTGCTTCCTATGAAACCACCTGATGGCGAAGATTCGAGGACGAATCTTTTCAAAGAGGGAGGGAATGATACGATATTAGTAGGCATGCCCATTAGAGTACTACAAGTTTGAGAAGCCCTCATCCATCAAGAAACCCAAATCATTCAAAAGCCTATGATTCAGACCCAAATGGCTCATGAAAGGATGGCCTGTGCTCAAGAGGCCCAAATTGTGCTAATATATGTCCAAAAATTTCAAAGAGTTCAAAATAATATCTATGTTGGACGTCGGCCCAAGTTTAGAGCCCAAGATCCATATTTGATCAATTCAAAATATGCTGAATTGGACTTTAGACATGAAATCTCTTTAAAGATGCAAAAGTGGAAGTCCAAGTGGAAGCCCAATGTCCTAAGAAGGTCCATGGAGATGTTGAAGGCCCAATGTAGTTATACACATACAAGAGGAGTGTCAAGGCCCAATTGGAGTCCAATTGCAAGAGATTAAAAATCATGTGTCAATCATGTGAATTTTAATAAAGCATGAGCATTCCATGTGGACTATTTAAAAGAGTTAATTAGTTTTGACTAGGAATCTTTTTGAATTTCGTTTTTTATTATTTTATTATTTTTTTTGGACTTGGTCAAGGAGTTTATCTAGGAGATTAAGTTAAAATTAATATCCTAATCTTGTTCCTTGATTTTAGTCATTATTTAAAATATTTCTAATCAGATTTTAGAGTTTTAGTTTTATTAGAATTTTAAGTCTTTTAGAAATTTTGCCTATAAAAGGCCCCCTATTGTACTATATTTTAAAAAGATCATGAATGAATAAATTTGAGTATTATTCAATACTTTGTGAGGCTTTTTGCTTCTTTGTGTTTTTTGAGAGTACACGTGACTTATCAAAGGATTGGTTTTCTTTTGTGGTGTCTTGAGGCTAAAAGACAAGTTCTCTTAGAGTCTTTCCTTTGACCAACAATCTTGTTTTTAGCTGGTCCCGAGCATAGTTTCGAATTGTTGAAGGTTCTCTAGGACATGTTCCTAGTGGGTCTTGCATCGTTAAGTCTCATTAATTTTACAAAAGAAATGATATGCAAGAAAATGAATGGATCTGCACTCCTTATTAATTAATTAGTAGCAAATAGAAACTTCCAAAACATTAGGCTTGGTGGATTCAGAGATCTAAGACAACTTTTACTCCTTGGCTTGTTTGTGTGCTAGAGAATATTAAAAGAAACGAGTTAATTTAATCAGTTTTTTTTAGATCTATTGTAAACAGTTTGTGTCAGGGTACGTCTTAACCCATGTGGGAATATCATACATTCTTGGAGATAAGCTAAGAATATGATTATTGAATCGAATAATTTAATTGAAAATGTAGATTTGTAACTTGTTTTTTACAACATCCAAAAAAAGGATTAGTTACTATATATGAATTGTCTGAATAAATTGAGTGTAGAGATTATATTTCTTTAACTAAAACTACAAAACCTTTATAATTAAGGATAATAGGAAGACCCAAAAGTACAATTAATTAAGCTACAAATTTTAAAGTATATCTTCATTTGATCAAGCCTAAAAAATACGCAATCTAAACGGGGTTTATGTAGGAATGAAAGCAAATTAATGAAGCAATCTTCCCTAGTTCACAATGAAGCAACAATCATTTTCATTTTCGTCATTCATCATGTCATTATTTTCTGTTGCTTCTTCCTCAAAGACCCATGGGGTCATAAACTGCGTAGGGAAGACATTTATTGAGTCCTCTAATGAAACTGCGCTTGATTTAAGCATATACAAAACTTTCAAGTTGAACATCCCCTCGATAGTCAATATATTTAATCTTGGGAAGATATCTCCAGAACCATGTATACCTTTACCGGATGGAAGCATTTTTTATCATAGTGAGGGAGTTTTATGTAAACTCAATTTATAAAAAATAAGTAGACGTAAATCGATTATAAACCTAAACATGTTAAAAATGATTTTGTTAAAAAATATATATACATATACTTAACATATTAATATATTTATTCACAATTAGTTTTTCCTATTTACATTTTTATAGATTGGGTTTATAAATTGCGATCATCTTTCTGTGGGTTTGATTCCGTAGAGACTAAAATTATTACTCGGAAACGTGTCAACATAATGACTGCTATCTGTAGAATATCCCGCTTTAGTTGGGACCATAGTTAACTAAAAGGTAGTTGAACAACAATGGGAAGGATGAAACTTGGCTAACATTGTTTGGATGGTAAACCCCACTGCTGAAAAAGTCCCCTTCTTTTTATTCCCATGTCAGCAAAAAGCTTGGCTAGCTAGGGACCGGGATCCTCTGCAGTAGCTGCCTCCTGATGAGGCAATATGTTAGTCTCATGTCACTTTTTCCAATTAATTTGTCTATCTAGTCGTGGACCACACTCCACTTGCGCGCACTTCTTCACCAATTTCAATTTAAATATAAGTTAAATTAACGATTTAATCTTAAAAGATTACTCGTTTATCTTACTATAGTATTTTAAATTTTTTTTAATTTAGTCTTTAAAAAAATTATTTTTTAATTTGATTTTTAAAAAATAAAAATTTTTAATTTAATTTTTTTAATATTTTTTTCTAATTAAAATGATCTTTTTATTAGGCAAAATTGAAACTCCATGTGCTTACCCAAGTGTCTTTAGGCCCCTAGAACAACGTTATTTTATATTAGAGTTAGATTTTAGTGCATTAAGAGCCCATAAATGCTTCTTAAAGGGATCATTTTAATTGGGGTAAAATGTTTAGAAACTAAATTGAGAGATTTTACTTTTGGATAATCTAATTGAAAAAAGAATTATCTTTTAAAAACTAAATTAAAATGTTTTGTTTTTAGAAAACAAATTAAAAGAAAAGTAATTTTTTAAGAAGAAAAAAAATTATTATTAAGATATATATATATATATATATATATACTTCAAAATGATCTCAACAAACAGAAGAATTCAAATCTGCTATAAGACCCATGTTTTCTGCTCTCTCCCTTCCCTTGCTGAGACAAAATGTTTCCGAGCTATATTGATTTATATATATGAGTCAATTGGATTAATGTAGCCAAAGATGCATCAACTTTTACGTCACATTAAAAGCATTAAGCTTTCCTTCTTCTCAAGTTGCAGAAATCCTTCCTCAGCATGATCATCATCTCTTCTGTTTTCTATCTAATCGTCATCCTTTCATTTTACACTTCCGGTACTGTTATTTCTTACCATGCGGGGAAAGCAAGGAGAAGTACGAAGCTCATGCCCTCTCTATTATTCCTCTCTCTTTCTCTCTATCTTATTCATTATTGTCTTGCTCTTCTGAACTTTGATCTCATCTATATGATTTAGTAACGTGAATTTGTATATGTGTATGGCGCTTCTCTATAGGTCATGTGGCCTAGATTAGTGGCTAGTAAGATACTGAAGAAGCGATTGGGAAGCAACAACTTCGTGGCCGATTATTCAAGTAACTTAGAACCATTACTGGGTATCGCAAGCATTGATGATCAGTCAACTTTGAACTCTAAGACCAATCTTAACGATCTCGAGGACATACGAAAGTACAAGTAAGAACCAAAATATATACCCTCATCTCAATTCAATAATACAATCCTATTCCTAGCTACATGATAATCGGATACAGCATATTCAGAAAAGCCAGTGCTATCAAATCTATTCTGGGCTGACTCCAAAGGGCTTAGCTCTATTAATAAAAGGATATAGTATTTCACTTTATCAGCCTAGATTTGGTTTCTCTAGAAATCACACTGGGAATGATATCCTAAATGCACCAAGCAGATGTGGAGAAGTGCACCCTTAATATTATCAAGGAGGGCTTTGACTATGTCTGGGTTATTGCTTTTGCTGTTGTACTTTATTCCAATTCTCATATCTTCTGATATCATTTTGTTTGGATGATTTTCATAGGGTTTTTGTTAGTACATGGAACGTAGGTGGGATTGCACCGGATGAAGATTTGAACTTAGAGGATTTGTTGGAGACAAAAGGCAACTCTTGTGACATCTACGTACTTGGGTATGTCAAAAGCTTTCTAGGATCCATGGGATGTAAATGAAAAACTATGAAAAGATTGTTCTGAAATTATTATATTAATGTCTTGATTCCTTTTGTTTTTAATATCCAGGTTTCAAGAAATAGTGCCTCTGAAAGCATCAAACGTGTTAGGATCCGAGAACAGTAAGATCTCCATGAAATGGAACTCCTTGATCAGAGAAGCTTTGAACAAGAGAAGGGATCAAAGGGACAAAGATGATATTGGGTATATTGGTGAGAATAATAATAATAATGAGGAGGAGGAGGAGGTGGACAATCCAGCTCAGTACAGCAAAATAGCCCCACAAGATTTCCAGTGTATCATTAGCAAGCAAATGGTTGGTATCTTAATATCTGTGTGGGTTAGGAGACATCTCCGTCCATTCATTCAGCATCCAAGTGTCTCATGCATAGGCTGTGGCATCATGGGCTGCTTAGGAAACAAGGTGACCTCACAAACAATAACCCCCACTTCCCCAAAGTGATAATACCACCTAGTTTTAGACTTAAAAATACGTATAGTGAAATTAATACAGGACAAAAAATGATACATCTGACACAAAGTATTAAGGGTTTTGATGTAATTTAAGGTTAATTTCATGTTATGTTTGATATGAGTGTTAATTAGACATACATCAAACATGATTTAGCTCTATTTTTTTAAATATACCTACTTCATACCGTATTAATTTTTCTTGTATATAGTATATGCTGCATCAGTCACCACCACTGTCTGCATCAACGGCGCTAAGTAGTTGCCAATTAAATAGAAATCTGAATTTTTATCGGTTATCTCTAATTAGGAATCCTAGTAATTGTAATTTACTAATTAAATTTCTCCTTTTCTAATTAAAATTTTTTTTGCAGGGTTCTGTGTCCGTGAGATTTCAGTTACACAAAACAAGCTTCTGCTTTGTGTGCAGTCATCTGGCTTCTGGAGGGAGAGAAGGAGACGAGAAGCATAGGAACTCTAATGTGTCTGAAATCTTTTCCAGGACAAGCTTTCCTAGAGGCCCTTTGCTTGATTTGCCTAGAAAGATTCTTGATCATGAGTGAGTAAATTAAAATCGTTTGAAACCGTCCAAACTAATTCTTAATAATTCTTTTTCTTTTCTGTTGTTTTCTTTTTTAATTTTTTTTTTATTAATTAGGTTCCTTTCCCAACAAATCATGAATAACAAGGTAGGAATAATGAATAATATTATTTTCTTTCTTTTTTGGCCAGATGGAATATCTAATTAATTTGCTTAATTAACCATCATTATTGCGCTAGCTCTCCAACTTTGAAGTTGTCCTATATAATAGATTTATAAGGCCGCCGAGACATTAAAATATTTATTCTTGGTTGGTTGTTTTGTTTGTAACTAACCTTTAACTTAAATTATTTATTTTTAAGAAGTTGTTAGGAAATTGAACTGTTATGTATAGTGGGTCAGTGAATTAAAAACAAGTTGCCAAGGCAGCCAAATAGATTAGCTAAACCGCCATATAAGGAGATAGTTTTCCACTAGCAAACCTCTTGCAGTTAATATTCATTATGTAGTTTAAGTCAGTTGACCTCTTAATCACTTAATTCACCTTTACTTTAAAGGCCACTTGCCCTTTACTTTTTACTTTAATGCACATCTTGCATATATTTTGGCATATAGTTAATTAACCTAATCATTCCTTGTCTTTTGCAGTTTAGTAATATTGCTTGGAGATCTAAATTATAGAATTTCTCTACCAGAAGAAACGACACGCTTACTTGTCGAAAGAAAACACTGGGCCTCCTTAATAGAAAATGATCAGGTAATAAATATATGTCAATGAGGAAAGTTAAACCCTTCCTATGAAGCACGCACACTTCTATGCATGTTTGGCATATTTCAGATATTGATATTAGATATGATATGACACTTTAAATTTTGTTGTATCTGAATCTTTTCCATACTTGTGTGTCTATGCTTCTTAAGTTTTCAAATTCTCTGACTTTTATGATTTGCAAATGAAGCTAAGGATGGAGCTACTGAGTGGGAGCATGATAAGAGGGTGGCATGAAGGAGCAATCAAATTTGCCCCAACCTACAAGTACTGTCCCAACTCAGACGTGTACTATGGATGTTGTTACCAAGGAAAAGGGGCAGAAAAAAGAAGAGCACCAGCATGGTGAGAGACACACTGTACAAACCTTAATTAATTTAGGATCACATGATATGCAGTTTAATTAGAACATTTACATAAAGTCTAATACTAAAAATGACTTAATTTGTCTGTTTTTTTGCGTTCTTCATTAATTTATAGGTGCGATCGAATAATATGGTTCGGTAAGGGTTTGAAGCAACTTCAGTACACAAGAAGTGAATCGAAGTTATCAGACCACAGGCCTGTGAAGGCAATGTTTACAGCAGAAGTGAGGGTTTTACAAGCACTGAAGAACTTGCAAAGCTTGTTTCTGTCAGAGAGATTTGAGCAGCTTAAATCCCACTTTGAAGTTTCCTCCACTGATGAGTTCTTAAGCAAAAAGCAATCAAGCTTCCGGCTATAAACCAGTAATTATGTGATTATGTACATAACTAAATGTTTAATATTATATGTTATGAAAAACTGAAAAAGAGAAAGAGAACAGAAAAAGACAGAGAGAGAGAGAGAGTGAGAGAGTGAGAGAGGGAAATTGTCATTGGGAAACTTCTAGCAGATGACAGATGATAATTAGTTTTTTGCTGATGATCAGTATACAGTGAAGTTTGGTTGCTTCATTATTTTATCTAGTTTTTATGATGTTATCTGATTAAAGATGGGGAATGCGTAGCCAATTAAAAAACTAACATTTTTATATAACTTGCTTATTTTTTGAAGCTTAATTCCACCCTGGATTCTTGCATGCTAACCTCCAAGCATGCAGGCATGGATGACGGCCGAGCCACTCTCCAAGGTCCAAATTAATAAGTAATCAAAATTTCCTCTGTAGATTTGCAACCTGAGAACCTCTATATATATATATATATATATATATAAGAGTTTGGGCAATATATATATATATATATATAATCTTTGTACGTGTGTAATTAGTGCATATATGACATTTGTTTCAATCTTTCTAATTGAAATCAACTTGATGTCTTGGATTGGATTCTTTCTTTTCAGATCATGGACCTCTTTTGTAACCAAATTAAAAATAAAACAAAATAAAAGTTTGATAAGCTATAATTTAAATTTCTAAATTTAATATCTTGGGGTTCGACTTTTCCATTTTCAAGTCATGAATGTATCTAAAAGAATAATTAAAAAAAAAAGTTTGATAAGCAATTATTCTTCAAAAAAGGGGTACAAACTACAGAAAATATAATATAAGCAATTATTGAGCAAGTTGGGGAAGGGCACAGGTGAGTACGGGTGAGGCCACACAAATTTTAATGCATGAGAGCAAGTGGGAACATCGCCTTCTAATCCTCTGCATGGAAAGGGCAAAGTTACATAGTTTTTCTTTTCTTTTCTTTTTTAAATGATGTATGAGATCGATGATAATGATAAATCTATTGAATTCTTTAACCAAAAAATATAAATAAATATTAATGGATTGAAGTTGAAGATATCATATTATAAATACAACTTGTGAGAAGAAAATAAGCTAGCGAGTTTTGTATGCCCAATAGTATGTTAAGGCGTGCAGTCCTTGAAGACAAAAACAAATATAAAAGGCTGCAAAATGAGGTGTGAATTACTATGATCGATGCTACATTTCCATCAAAGAAGGATTTTGAATCGTATATATTCTGAAAGCTAATATATCCTCACCTTGCCTTTATTGCTGTTATCCAGTTGCAACTTGCTTCACAACATCAGCATCATCTTCGGAGTCCTTCAATCAATGCACAACTTGAGAATGAACTGTAATGTAAAATTTGCAATTATTGTATATAAATATTATGCCTGCAGGCTTTATTTATGTGTCACTGCAAAAGGTTATCTTCCTCATTTGATTTTGGTTGGGTGTGGATGTTTGAATGTTAATTAAAAGACAGATTCGATCGGATGCAAGATTTCATTTTGTACCCCACCCATGAATTAGCATCTTATAAATACGAAACTCCAATATATATTGGATATGCCGGTGGTATATTTTTTTAGAGCAAAGTATCGTTTACATTTTTGCAATTTAACCAAAAATCAATTTGTCCTCGACTAATTTATAGTGTATCCCTTCAGCATGTGTGATTTAATCCCAAAAAAATGACAATTAGACTTTTTATTCGGTAGATAAGACAAAATTAAAAGTTGAACTTATATCGAAATTTCAAATTATTCAACAGCTTATTTATTAAACATATAAAATAATTAAAATAAATTTTAATTTTTTTTAACTAGATCTTGCTAATACATATATAAGATATTAAGGAATCTTGCTACTCTAAAATTCTTTATTATAAAGTTTTTATAAAATTTGAAGAGAGAGAGAGACAATATATATATATATGGGAGTTTTTTTTTCTCCTACGAGTTTTTTGCTCCCTTTTCTTTCTAATTCTATAAAAACTTTACAATACAAAATTCTAAAAATCCTAAACTCCAATTATAAAACATTAAGCCATAAAAGAAATTTACTTGTCACATCCTTTTTTTTTTCCTTAAAAACTTCACCCCAAAAAACATCTTAAAATTGAATGACTAAGAAAATGTGCACATTTTTTTTTTAAAAAACTCTGCTCAAATTAAACTACACTTAATGGCTTCATTAGCATATTAACTATATATATAAAGTCCCTCCAAATTTTTTTAATATATATTATAATTTGATTTTATTCCCTTAAAAAATATAAATTTACATATGATTCCCATAAAACAAATTGCAATAGCTCTCACATTATATTGTGAAAAGA
Organism: Erythrophleum ivorense; assembly: GCA_026724425.1. Lineage (NCBI taxonomy): Eukaryota > Viridiplantae > Streptophyta > Magnoliopsida > Fabales > Fabaceae > Erythrophleum > Erythrophleum ivorense. Next base: position 50,771,732 of record JAIUCV010000009.1, read on the forward strand.
ATTAGTTGATCATAATATAGGATATAATATTTCTGCTACTTACTTATACGAACAAGTAGTTAATTTAACATTTCAAAATTGAGAATAATAAAACTGGAAAAAGACAAAAAAAAATTTTACTTCTTAGCCATATGCAAATTTAAGAATTGCAAAGTGAAAAAGCTTCTTCTTCCACTTCCATATTTATAAATTAAGATAAGAAAGAATAAGGATAATTAGGTCTACCATTATCTCTTAATCTTCTTTTTAGTTTATTTTCTTTTCATTCTCTCGTTCTTTCTTAATTTCATCGGATATTCACTATTCTTAATTATTATCAAGGTATTTTTAATTTCCTCTTTTGTTTTTCAATATTTTTTAACTTGTCTTTTGCATTGTAATGTCTCTTAAGTTCCCCACATTTGATAAATGACCTAATTTTATTATTTTTATCAAATTATTTGCAAATTTTATTTATTTTGCCACTTGAAATTAATCTTACAATTCATATTAAAATAAACAATGAGAGAGATAAAATAAAATAAGACGTATTTAAGACATATGCCTAATTCATATTGGATTTTGTGCCCGCACCACAAGCGTGCCACCACTCATTTAATTTTAAAGTAATGTACCTTTGTTAATAGTATATACCATACACAATTATATTAACTGTTAATTAAATCTCAAATTTCATATAAAATCTGTTTTTTGAAAATACTATTACTGTGTATCATAAGATATAGTCTGGGCCATTTCTTGTGGGAAAAGAAAATTTTATTCAAAGAATACCATATGATAAGATTCAACATCATACACCATATTAAACCATTAAGAAGTTAAAATCAACGGAAGCATATCTGAATTCATAAGTGAGATTAAGATGTCTTCTTTGGCTTGGGGGTTTTTTGGATCTTTCAAATCAATAAATTAGTTATTGTATACACATTCTTTAAAGATGGAATCTCAAGTATATTGAATATTATTATTATGCGTATAAATTGAGCACCTTAACTTTTTCATACTTAATATTCCTAATTACACCCATTATATAATTAGAAATAAAATTTTTAGGATTTCTACATATTAAGTTTATGCTTCAGAGATATCTAATAAACTCAATAACTGAAATCTCATTAAACTATTTAAGTAGGCTAACTTTTAAGATAACATATAACATATAATTTTAATGATATATATAAGTCCATTAATTAGATAATTATCTAACATTTGCCTCCGCCTTTGGATATTTCCAAACCAGCAGATATTTTATTTTGTCCTCACGAAACCTTGTTTGGCATTAGGAATAGTTATTCTAAGTTTTCGTGCTTTGTTGTTTGGCTACCATGTAACAGAACCCTTAAATTTGCTCTGCCGTTAACAGGGAGGGTAATTATTAAAAAATGAAAGAATGGGCATCTAGCCGCCATTGGAGTGTTCTCTCCAGTCGAACGAGTTATTCCCCTTTCATTTTAGCCAACTGAATTTAAGTTACAGTTTCTCCCTCGCACTATTTCAGTTGGCTAATTCTCTAGCCCAGCTCCTAACAGAGGAGGAAGAGGATTATAATATATACATGCATGACAGGTTGTGGTGGAATTCAAAAATTAGACTTGCAGGTCCTCATCAAGCATATAATGGCGTGGCTGTAGTATGCATTAATGACGTCCCTCGGTTAAATTGAGTAAATTTCTAATCGAACGGTTTCAGGTTCTTAATTATATTGCTCCTGGTGTTTGCCATGATTGGAAAAATGAATACTATCAGGTTTAGGGGCCGCGCTACGTTTGTTTGAGGGTGGCCACATGCTGCTTTGATTTTTTAAAATTAGTGTGCATATAATATTAAATTTTGATAGTATATTTTTTATATTTTTTAAAAAATGTAAACTTATATTAAATCTATACATATATTTTTATTATTATCAAATATTTTATTTTAAATCCAATGTACCCACACATGTGTGTGTGTATATATATATATATATTCCTTTCTCCATTTCTTTTATTTTTTTTTTTCTTTTTTTTCTTTTTCATTTTTTTTTCTCAAATTTCCCTTGACATTCAAAATTGTAACTTCCCTCCTCTGCCAAAATTTGCAGCAGTGGTGTTGGGATCTAAGGAGTCTCAAACATCGAAAAAATCTCTATGGAACCTTTATCATTGGACTTTGTTAAAAAGTATACTTTTAGACTTAATACATTACATCTTGTCTTAAAACCTTATAACATTAGATTTATAATTTTTCTTACTTATATACTTCTATCAAAATCCAAATTTTCCGATGTTGGACTTTTCCACTTATACTTGATTCCAAAAATCCTCCTCTTCCCCCTGCCCCACCCCCACAGAAACAAAAAAAAACAGAAAAAGAAGTAAGAATCTGTTGCATGGATATGCTCCCTTTTTCTTCCGTTTAGCCCACGAGCCCAAGATTACTCAAAAGAGCCCACTACTTTGGATGTGCACCTCTCAATCACTACCGTGTCCTTATTGAATCATTAGATGTGATACCATTCGTAAGATTTATTGTGATTAACACAGATAATAGCAGATCCCATGTATGATATTTAAAATATTAAATTAAAATCAATCAACAAGGAAAAAATGTACTTTCCATTGCAATGAAATACGATTGACTGCACAAAACAGTGTGATCTATCTGGGTTCTTCTCTCTAAGACCCTGGAGCAGAATGTATAGTTGCTTTCAATGAGATAAACACATATATTAGAGTTAGAGAGGAGACTTAATATTGCTTTATGTGATTTTACTGGATTCTCCTATTATAAATTTTAATAAAATCTAATAACTTACATTTTTAATTACTAATTAAATTCATTTATTTAATATGTGTTAGGCTTAATTATTATATAATCATTTATATAAAAATTGGACCTATAATAAATATCTCAATGAATCATTAATCAACTTGTATTTAAAATAATAAAAATAAAATTAATATAAACTCACATATAAAATTTTACAACAGCCAGTGAGCTTAAAATTGGAGCTTTTGAGTAAACTTTCAAAGTGATTTCCAACACTTTCAATCTTTAATTTTCAACTTTTTGAGATAATCTTTAAGTTCAATTTAAAAATTCAAAGTTCAATTAGATCACTTTAATATTGAATAATAAATTGTTAACTAATTAATTATTTTAAATTGTTGTCAAAGTAGGTTGTACTATAATTTTATTATCTACTTTTAATATAGAAATAAAGAAATAAATTTGAAATTTTAGCTTATAACACTTCATTTAAACAATAATATATTATAAAAGTATAGATCTTTTTGAATAGGATATGAAAAATTTTTTGAAAAAAAAATTGACATCAGAGTATCAGGCTTCACTAGACTTCATAAATTTAATCTTTAGTAACAATAAATTGAGATTAATTTAAAAGATTTGTCACCAAATCCTTAAAAAAATTAAAATTTTAATTTATTATCCTAATAATCAAGATAAAATACAAAGATTGCGAAAGAGACTATGTCAACTTACGTTGCATAATTTTCTACCCTGACTAACCTAGAGTTTTGGCTACCAGTATTAGAACCCGAATCAGGGGAAGATGATGAGTAAGGATTTTTCTTAAAGTGTTATCTCATTTTGTGTTTAGTTACGTTCAAAAGTTGATTAAGTAATAATATTATACAATTGAGAACACTATGTACCTCGTTACAATACAATAATTACTAAATATAAAATAATATGTTATTATATAATTGGTTTAAAATATTAATTATTTAATAATTAACAGTTTTTAACAGGATTAATTTGATTTCTGTGTAATTATTAAATATAATCACAGTAATAAATCTAATAAAATAGGCAAATATTATTCTAAATATATTCATTCTTATTTAATTATTATTATATTATAACTTAAATACATGGTATTCCCAAATTTATAATATCATCATTCATTTAATTATGGAGCTTCTTGATAACTCATTTTGATATAATTGTTTATTATATAAGAAATTATCCAGTTATTTTTACCATCTTTATGTGTGTAGTCCAGTCCATGTATGTGGCCTTTATATATTTTCAACTTAAAATTTTTAACTTAGAATTCAGTACAAAAAATTCTACATTTCAAAATTATTAGCTTTCATTATGGAATTAAAATTGTCATTACTATGTGATCATAATAAGTTTAGTTCTACATCGATCAAAATGACTTTTAGGCGCAGCAGTTTGTTCTTTTTTGTGGTCATGAAAAATACTTTAATCTTGATAATTAACCTCTTAAATGTTTTCTTAATTATTTTTTTATAGCTGACTTATACTGAATAAATTAAGATTATATAATTAGCCGTGGCAGAAGAGATCAAGACATTAGCTTATTGCTTTGCAATATAAATGGTCATGTTGTGAGAAGTATGCCGAGATCAATGTCTGAAAATTAAGAGGGGTAGGAAAATTAGCAATCTTGAAATGTTCTTTCAGAGAAATCTTTTTAATTAGTTACAACTTACCAGTTAATTGAACTCAGTTAGTACATTAATTCAGGGTTTGAATTTGATTATATAATCAGAAGCTTGCACTGAGAAGATTTATGTTAGCCTGTTGTAGGTGATGATTGTAAGCCAAAGTGAGGAGCCAGGATTGTTGTGCATCTTTGGCCACATTTCGTTGTATCAACAACATCTCATACTCTATAAGTGCAGCATCACTAGGCAATCTGGTAGGTCCATTGCTTGGAAATCCAAACTCTTCTTCAGCCATTCTGAACAGCTCTTAAAATATTTCACTTTTTAGATACTCCAAGGAAATCCCAAACCTGCTCTCATCATTGCTGTGGAGAACAAGGTATCCCTTCTCTGTGCTTCTTTTAAAACCAATTCCCTTCTTTTGTTTCGTCGCCCATCTTCGCCATTTTCGTGATATTTTGATGAGCTTGTTGATGTTAATCATGCCGATCACTCTCACTAATTATGCATATTGGTTGTTGCTTAAACAAATAATGGAGGATACTGATGAAAACCCTATAACTGTGATTAGTGGATATGGATGTGGTAGGTTTGGTTTGTTATTTGTATACATATGTTAATTGGTAGGTAAGAGAGATCTTTGAATATTGTGATTCTTGTGCCCTGTTCATAAAGAGGATCATATGTACAGCCGGAGGGAGTTGCTCATAGATTAATTACTGGCTGTACATTCTAGGCCCAACTCATAATTAACCTGGCATGGTTGGCATAGTGAGGGTAACGCCTCTATTTCTTGTTGCTCATTCGTGCTTGAGTTGATGAGTTAAAATAAACACTTCCACTTATTAAACTTTAGACTAGAGTAAAAGAATGTTAAAGTTCAGTTGATTTTTTGAACTAGCTGGAAAGGAACTTGAGGAAGTCCAAACATTGAACTAAGTATATATTGTTTTTACAGTCAAAATCATGTGTCCTTATTCTGTTAATTTTAAATTAGGATTTAACTTTTTATTTTAAGGTGTGTTTTGTCATCTTTTCATATCAATTTTGCTACTAGACCTAATTAGTTCAAATAGTTTTTTCTTTAGATTTTCTAGATCAATAGACTAAATTAATTTGAAAAATATATATTTAAAATTTTATTATAAAAAGTTAAAGATATATATAATAAAAACTAAGAGAAATTGCAGTTATCCACCCAGATCTTAGCATTCAATTACAATGTCTCCCCTAATTTAAAAAATCACAATTGACTTATGATTTATTGACCCAATTACAACAAGCACGTTCCCAATGATCTAAAATTACAAAAATTAATACTTTTAATATTATTTAATATTTCTTTCGCTCTCCTCTTCAACCGTAAGAAAAAATGAAAAGCAAAAAAAAAAAAAACAAAAATAAAAGTTTCAGCTCTAGAGGCTGTTGGAAAACAGACACAAAAGCTAAGGGTTGACGACAGAAACCACATACGCACAAGACTTGTCAAATCCTTTAACCCAGAAAACTCATTAGCCAATATTGAGCTTAGATTTATAACACAGTATTGCAAGTGAAGGCGCTTTTAGACAGCATTACCAATAGAAAACTCATGTTTTGCAATGGATTTCCAATTAGATTCAAGAGATCAATGCCTCATTAATTGATGGATGAACCTGTGGTGCAGTCGTCAAGGGAGTTCAACGACGGCTTCAACTTCTCGATTACGATTTTTTTTTTTAAAGCTTAGGAAGAACAAAAATTTTATAAAAAAATTTAAGGTGGGTAAATGTATTTTCCTCTAAAATGATATTCTATATTGAATATATAGATATGTATGTATGTATGTATGTATGAAGTATCAAATAAACAAATACAACAACCTTTAATGTTTTGTTTTTTGTATATCTTAAATCTAAATGAATAACTTATAAATAGATTTTCAAGTATTAAAAATTAATTAGATATCAAAATACCAAATTCTACTTAAATATTCCTCAAGAGGAGAGAGATAAAAGGTAAACAAGAAAGATTCCAAATTTTCCTTCCTTTGTAATGAAATAAAAAAATGAGAAATGAAATTCGAGTCTTTATTTTAAAAGAAATAATAAAATTATATATATTATTGAATAATAATTATAAAAATATATTAAATTTTGTTTAATTTTTTCTTTAAAATTTCTACCAACAACTGCCACGAACCAATCATGGCTTATGAAAATAGAGAACTTCAAAAAGAGGGCCATGGTCAGCAAATGTAGTTCAGCCCATGAATTACTTGGCATAGACTTGGGCCTATGAAGCCTAAAACACTGCGAGTCAGTGCAACCAAATAGCATTTTAGGTGCGAGTCCATGTCAAGTACTCTATTTTATTGAGCACTCAGTATCATTGGTTTTCCTTTTAGAAGTTACATAATTTAAAATAGACTTCTCACCCCTCTCCTCTGTAAATAGACTTCTCCCTATAGTCTCTTTAAAACCCAAAAAAAAAATTAAAATTAGAATTAAAAAAATTTGAATTTCCATAGATTAGGCATTTTCCACTGAGATCACAAGTTATATAATAGTAGAACAAGGTGGGGTATTGCAGAGGGAGAAACTGAGAAACAGTGTTGACTGTGTGAAAGAAAGAAGACATGTTTGAAGTTGTTAACTTGGCAAAATGTACGTCACACAAAAGTTATCGATATTATGTAAAAGGGGTTAATTATTAAGATTCCTTTGAAAATTTATAAATTTATTAAAAAAATACTTTACAATCAAAAAAATTTTTTTAAATAAATCAAAATAGAGTTTTAACCTTAAAAAAATATTATTTACATTAATTCAGTTATCTTTGAAATGATATTTATGTATTAATTTTATAATCTAACCTTATTTATTCTAGTTCAACTAGGGGTTGATGGAAGCGACTTCAGGTCGAGGGTCGAAATTCAATCATTCTCATATATTAATAAAAAACTATCATGTGATTAATTAATATAATTATTCTCTAAAGTACAATAATTGGCATAAAAATATATATTTCAAAAACTAAAATAATATTTATTTATCAAATAAATCTCATCCCAAAACACCCAAATAATATACTAACCCCATGTTTATCACATTTAATTGGCCTATCCCAATTTGAGCGATAAACCTAATTGGTGTTTGGAAGCAGTAGGGCCACCATCACCATGCTACCAAATCTCTTAACACGGAAGAAACTCGCTTGGGGTCAAGCACTGCATTCAACCTTTGATCGCTCTTTCTTCACGTACCTTTTTTTTTTTTTTTATTCTTCTTCAACGAAAGCATCCACTTTATTTATTTATTTATTTATTTTTTATGGCCACATCCGAAAGCATCCACTCATACGCGCAGTCATACCAGCGACTTTGCTTTTCTCACTTTTCTTCCTTTTCTTTTTAAATGAAAAATCTTTGCTTGTAACAACTTTTTGTCAATCAATTTACATCAAACACTAAATATAATGTTCACCTGTACGATATGATAACCGTAAGTTGCAATTTGTTCTTATATGAATTAACTCAATTAATTTATCTCTTTTGAAAGCGTGTCATTCCCTTGGTAATTTATTTTGCTATCATTTACTATTTGTTTGTGATATATTTTTTGAGTAGATTATTCTCTCTTATTTAAAGAGATATTTAAATTACACTGCTCCTTCTATTATAATAAAAAAATATACCCAACTCTTTTCTCAAAGCCAAAATATCCAAAATAACTTTAGGGATTTTATTAATTTTTTATTAAAAATATAACTTTCTGAAAAATATTTTTTAAAAACTTTTATTTAATAATATTTAATTTGTATCAAAAATCATAAATTTAATTTACTTTAAATTTAAAAGGTATTTATTTTCTATTGATTAAATATACACTTAATATGTGTTACATTATACATAAATAATAAATATAAAGATATTGTGGTCAAAATATATATTATTATAACTTATTTTTTATTACAAAAAAGGTTAATGTATAGAACATTTTTTGACTTTAGGGAAAGTAAATATAATTTTTTTAAAATAAAAAATTATGTAATTTAAACATCACTTAAAGAACAAAAAAGTAATTTACTCTTATTTTTATATAAATTTTAATAAAAATAATTAGTTAAATATTAAAACAATAAATATTTTTGTTGTTAAAAGTTCTGTAACGTGAACAATTTTCTAGTGTTATGAAGTTTTGTGGTATTAAAAACTTATTCCTAAAATATATGTTCTTAAAAATCTATAAACAGTTCAAAATATATGTGAAGTATATTATATATTATTCATCATGTCCGTATTGTGCTGAACTTCGAAGAAATTCACCTCCTCTTCCCATTACTTCGCATTTCATATATGTCAGGTGCAATAAACTAAAGAGATCAACTGATATAAATATATATATATATTGCAGAAACGACAAGCGACATAAATATCTTCAATGACTTATCAACTCTCATGAACTTTACTATAAAATGGCATCTTTTAATTACTGTACCAAGAAAAAGACATCTTTAAATCTCTATAATCTGAATCTTCACTTGATAACAACCATATGTTAGCTCATATTATTGCTAATCAATTGATCGTACAAGTATCTCTCAAACAGAAAAATCAAAAGGCATCAAATAATTCACTAGAGAATATCAACAGACGATAAATTTAACGCGGTTCATCAATGGCATACCCACATAAAAACAAAAACAGCGATGGTTGTAAAAAACTCGAGTTACGACGTAGAAGCGTCTGTGTTCACATTTGCACGTATAGAAAATTGGTTAGATGGCTTTCAAACACGGAAATTAGCAGACACGGAGCAAACTCGGATGAAAAAGTAAACTAATAGCAAACTTGTGATTTCACTTGTGCGTGTGCATTTTCCATCTCAGCAGCAAAAATGATAATAAAGCCAAGTGAGTGGGTCCAGCCGTCTAGCCTTCATTACTTTGCTTGGCTTTTATTGGCACTGGAGCTAAGTGAGTGGGTTTTATATGAGGGAGAAGTGGCTCCACTCTAGTTTTAGCTTAAGTATTTAAAATTTATTTATTGAATGTTTGAATTTAATAAATATAAAAATTTTAAAATTCATGTTATATATATCTTAAATAATATAGTAAGATATTAATTTATATATATATATATATATTGTGTTTGAATTTTGCATCTATAAATTTTTAAATAAATGTCAATTGCCAAAAAACTATGCATACTCCATTTTGACTTATTTAATATCATTTAATAGTCTTCAAATAATTTTTGCCCACAAAAATTTGTATAACGTCAGAGTTTAGAAAGGTAAATATTATTTTTTAATGATTATTTATGTATGAGTTTTATTGAAATTTTTACATTAAGTATTATGGTTCATAGATAAATTTTTTTGATTGACTTAATATAATTTGAATTGTATTTAAATTTCTTACTTTGTATTGTACTATTATGTATGTAATTTAATACTTTAATGATTATTTATAAATAAAAATAAGTTTTTATGAATTTACGTAACAATTTTTTTTTTACTAAGTTTACCTAAACTTATGAATCTAATAACATTGCTATAAAGAGTTTTGATCAGACAATGCGTTTTTTCATAATTAAATGCACATCAAGATTATCTTCATAATTCATTGAATGAATTATATATTGAAATTCTCATTCCAAGGCGCATTTTGTGGTGAGATGCTAGGTATTAATGTGAAGAGAAACATGTAATATGTAGTTAGATGTATTATCACAAACATAAATTTTAACACTATATATTATTATAGAACGTTTGGGACCTTTGGTCTCCCAACTTATTATAAAAAATATATATAGTATTTTAAAAATAATATAAATTATGATTACAATTAAAAAAAGAAGTTATAATATATATGAGGATAATAACAAGTTATTTAATTTCTCACTATTTTTCTTTGTTGTTTTTAAAATTTTAAAATATTATATTTTTCATTTAAAGATATTAAAAATTAATTTGAAAAACATTGATATGCACAGGACAATGTCAAGCAACTAGTCCATTTTATTTCTTTGCAAAAGTATTTTTGTAATGCATGAATCACTTGCAATGCTTAACTCTCTTATCTTGCCACTGAAAATGTTTCCTCATGGATGTCCACGCAACACTCACAAGGAAGGGCTGCATGCTTATAATATAATATTCACAATTTTCATCTGATTTTTCCTTGACTCTTACCAACGAACTTTCAAACCCATCAAGAGGCTACATGCTTATAATATTCACAATTTTCACCAACTCTGACTCTGCTTTATGTCTCTTCGCTATTTACCTTTCTTTTCATCACTTTTTTGTTTTTTCCTCTGTCCCCTCCTTTTCGTTCAGTAACTCACACGCAGGGTAAAATCAATTACTCCTCTCTTTAGCCTTTCTTCCATCATATTTTTCTTCCTCTTTTCTTCACAACATTTTTTTTTTGTCTTTTCAATTTTGCTATAAAACCACCAACAGTCTCCAAGCTGCTTAGTGCGAATTAAATGGCGTCACATTGTCACTAATCATGTTTTGGGCACCGGCCGGGTTGGTCTGGATTTATACCAGCAAAAAATATTTAGTATATCTGGAAGTCTAGTTGCAGACAACTTATATGAAGGTTTTGTAATACTAGTTACATAATTATTGTAGTTAGCTTTAAGAGTTTAAGTTCGATCAATTAATTAAACATATATGCAATTAGTCTTATATTTAGTTGTGAGCGTTGTTAGAGAAAATGGTTGTGCAAAGTAGTGTTGTTGTATTTAATTGCTGGAGGGTTTTTTTAATCAAAATTTTTGTTGGCTAATCGATCAGGGCAGATAATTGTACGAAGGTATTTCGGATAACTCCTTTCAGTTCCTTTTTTATGAGTTGATTGTAAAGACGGGATATGACTTCTTTAAATAATTTCTTATATGGTTTGATTATATGTTATGATGTGTTCTTTCTCTCCCATTTATACAGACTTCTCGATTGGTAACATCTTTTTATAATAGGTTATTATTGATATTTTATGCTTCCTCTAACTTCAAGATCTCTATTTTGCTTAATCGCACGCTTCCTATAGAGGGGCTATTATTCATATTTTATGTCTCTACTAACTAATTTATTACTTCCCGTAACAGGGCACTTAAATAAAATGTTTTAAGTGAAGAATATGCTAAAATCATATTGTCCATATTTTCCTTTTCTCTAGCTACTAGATCATCAAATTCTTGACTAATTTAGTCAAAATCTCAACTAGACAATGAATAATTTTGACAAAACTTTCAGTTAATTAGTAAGTTATGGCCTCAACTAAATCATTATTTTTTACTACTAACATTAATAAACCCAAATACATTCTAGTCATGTGTGCATAGCTCGTGTGCAACTATGATCCCATAGCCGTATGAATACTAAAAATCATTATTCTAGAAGGTCATGTTGTCTTATATGTAGTAAGCATTGGCTGGCCTGCTTAATTTCCCTAGATTTTCCAAAACTTTATTTGTAAAATATTATAGGATTTTAGCTACTGTAGAAATTGAGAGCTTTGAAATCTAAGCCATGCAGTGACTAGTAAATGTGAAATGATTGAATCACATAGAGATGCCTCTTTCAAAACACCGAAGGTCCAAAACTATTAATTAAAAGATAGCAAACATACAGAGCCCCACAAAGTATCAATTGATTGATCCTCCTTATATGCTCCTAGTTTATTTGTCAAATAATAATAATAAAACCTACAATTTGTCTTCATCAATTCTTAACAAAAACTTTGACAAGATATTCCATAGTAAACCACTAAACACTAAACTTCATGTCACATAGCTGTCATCCTTTATAATGAGAAAACGTCTATAATTAAGTAACCTCCCCCTCCATAATTTTTGTGACTTTGGGACTCTAAGAAGCAAGAAAAACTTAGGATGATCTGTTTAGCACTGAAACTTTTCACCATGGGAAGGAAATGGAACAACAAATTAATTAACTTCGGAAGGAAAAGGGCAAGTATTTTTGCAGACAAAGGCAAGTTTGTAATATACACTAGTGATCAAACTCGGTTTTTGATACCAATAGAGTACCTATGCCATGAGATCTTCCAAGAGCTCTTGAAAAAGTCTGAAGAGAAATATGGAAACTCAATTAAAGGGCCAATAAGATTGCCTTGTGATGCGGTGTTCATGGAGTATGCCATCTTGCTCATCCAAAGAGGTGTGGCCAAAGGTTTAGACAAAGCTTTGCTGAGTTCAATAGCCACAGCGAGCTGTTCACTATCATAATGATCTTTTTCCAGCCAAAATTTGATACTCACAAATTAGAATATGGCATTAGGATATTATATGGTTTGTGTAAATTTATGTAAGCATAACTTTGCCTGAATTAGTTTTATGTGGAGGAAGAGTCTTCTTCTGCCTCTGGACTTGTTATGTGAAAATGTATGATTATAGTTTTTGAAAGCGATGCAAAGATTAGTGAGCTGTGAAGTGGAATGATAATGTCAGAATGATTTGAGAAACACAATTCCACAGGAAAATCATTTAGTCTATGTTTGATATGTGAGAAAGGAAATTGAGAGAATGAAAAAAAAAGAGAAAAAAGTGAGTAAATAGAATGTAAAATGACATTTATCTTTTTATTTTAAAATAATAATAAAAAATATTGTTAAATAATGTTAAGAAAAATATATTATATATTTATTATTATTATTTTAGTAGTGCACAGATCTCTGCAGAGTAGATTGCAGGCACCAAAAGTACCCAATTAGAACTTGTCAGCGTTACGTTATCTTTAGTTTCCCGTTTGTGAAGACAACTAAAGACCAATTCACGATTTTTCCAGTTCAATATTTTTAAGAGTAATAATAAGTCATATTTACTTTATCCGTTGATCTTCTTAGCTCATCAATATATACTATGATGTGAGAGTAATTATATCATATTGATAATTACTTTATATCAAATTTTAAATTAAATAACTGAGTTTTTTATTTGCTCAAAACTTTTCAGAAAAATTATTGTTATTTCCACAATATTTCCAATTTTTATTCGAGAGATTTTTTTTCTTTGTTATGTGATACCTTGCCTCAATAAGATACATAGTTACTCGATTTAGATAATTTATAATCCATCCCACAGTTTTTTTTTCTTTTGGCAGGGAATCCGGATAGGGGCAGGACAAAAACACACTAAAAGTGGAATATTCCCGCTTGCGTCTTTGTCTCTCTTCATTGTGTTCAATTTTTGTTGAATTTCATTTTCCTAACAACTAATTAATTTCTTTTAGAAAAATTCAACTTTTAAATGGACGGTGAAGGGGGGGGGGAGGAAAAAAAAAGCTGAACGCCAGTCTAGAACTCTTGAAAACTAAATGGCTTATTGTTAACAAATTGCGCTACAAAGAATGCAATACAGAATAATCTGATAGATTTTTTTTTGTTATAGTAAAATATTCAAAAGACCACTCCAAGTCTAAGTCAAGCACCCCAATCCCAACATAATCAAATTATCATAAAGAAAAGCAGTTATTAAAGCAGTTTCCTCGTCAGTCAGCTTTTTTGACTATGAATAGAAGAAGAACGAGAAAAATAAAGAGCAGCTTCAACATGAGAAAGCAAAAGGATAAGAAGCAGCCTGCCTTCAATAATTTATCTTGACATAGACACTCTCTCTTTGCTAGAACTCCTGCGAGCTGCAAGTGCAGCAACCATGGTAAACTTAAGAAAGATTGAAGAAGAACCAACCATCCGCTTCTCTCTGTTTATCTTCTTGTTTCACTTTCAACATCTGTTCACTATCCCAGTCACTTCCTACACTCCTTTAGAAAAGTTTGCCATTAATTGTGGCTTCTCAGGCACCTCGGACACTACTTTAGATCACAGAATATGGACACCAGATGATGGTACCGAACTATTTTCTCTTGGTCAAAACAGCGAGACCTCAATCACCGCCAAAGCAGTGCCGATTTCTTCATCATTGCAGAAAGCTCCTTACGCCACGGCACGCCTGTCTCGTTCTGAATTCACTTACTCCTTTCAGGTCACTGACGGCCAAAAGTTTGTTCGCCTTTTCTTTTACCCAGCTTCCTATGCCAGCTTTGATCGTTCCAATGCTCTCTTCTCCGTTAAAGCTGGTCACCACTCCCTTCTTAAGGACTTCAATGCTTCACTGACTGCTGACGACGATGATGATCCGGCGGATATAGTGTTCAGAGAGTACTGTATCAACGTGGAACCCGGTCACAGGCTAAACATCACCTTCACTCCCAGCACCACACATCCACAGGCCTATGCGTTTATCAATGGGATTGAGGTCGTGTCCATGCCCACCAATCTTTATTACAAAAGGGCAGATGAGCCAGCGATCAAGCTAGTTGGCCAAAGTAGTCAGATTCGAGTTGACAACAACACTGCCCTGGAGATGAGATACAGAATCAATGTTGGAGGGGATGAGATTCCGGCCGACCAAGACACGGGTATGTTTCGTTATTGGGATGATGATACTGGCTATGGCTACGTGATGATGCAGAACCCCCAAAAACTAAAAGCTGGGTTTGATTCAAACCTTATATACGCAGACGATCTTCAGAAAGACGCCGCACCTAAGGAAGTCTACTTAAGTGCACAGACCTCTAAATATAATATGACTTGGGAGTTTGAAGTGGACTCCAAGTTTGTGTATATGATCAGACTGCACTTTTGTGAGTTGGATCAGCGAGTCCAGCAGAAAGATAGAGTTTTTCGGATACTCATAGCTGACGCTTTGGCTGAGCCTCAGGTCGATGTGCTTGATTGGCAAGGAAGTAGCCTAGTTCCTGTTTATAAGGACCATGCTGTTTTGTTGAACGATGGAAGCTTGAAGAAGCTGAACCTTTCAATCAAGTTGCAGAAACTCCCACAAAGCAAATATGACGATGTCATATTGAATGGGATTGAAATTTTCAAGGTCAGTGACAGTAGCGACAATCTCGGAGGACACAACCCAGACGCACACTTTTCACCAAGCAAACCATCAAAAAACTCGAAGAAAAGTACAAAAACTCCCATGGTGGTTGCCTTTGTGTGTGCTGCTTTAGGTGTGATTGTACTATCTGTCATCAGTTTCTTAATTTTCCGACGAATGACCAGAGCTCCAGTGAACAGGACACCCAGGAAATCGTCAGATTTGTGCCGTTACTTTTCCATCACAGAGATCAGAGCCGCCACCAATGACTTTGATAATCTTTCAATCATTGGAGTTGGAGGCTTTGGCAATGTGTATAAAGGATACATTGACATGGGTAAGGCAACCCCTGTAGCCATCAAACGGCTCAAACCAGATTCAAAACAAGGGGTCAATGAGTTTCAGACAGAGATCAAGATGCTGTCTCAGCTTCGCCATCCTCACTTGGTCCCTCTCATTGGCTACTGCAATGATGACAACGAGATGATCCTGGTGTATGAATTCATGGCCCGTGGGACCCTTCGCGACCATCTTTGCAACTCTGATAACCAGCCACTTTCATGGAAGCGAAGGCTTGAGATCTGCGTAGGAGCAGCAAGGGGGCTACTCTATCTTCACACCAATACTGGTGAGAACAAGCAAAGCGTGATCCACCGTGACGTGAAGAGTACAAACATTTTGTTAGACGAGAATTGGGTAGCAAAGGTTTCAGATTTCGGATTGTCCAAGATTGGACCTACTGGGTTGTCTAGGTCGCACATTACGACAGACGCCAAAGGTAGCTTTGGTTATATCGACCCCGAATACTACATGAGTATGAGGTTGACCCAGAAATCTGATGTTTACTCTTTTGGTGTGGTGTTGCTTGAGGTTTTATGTGGAAGGCCACCAATACTTTGGAGGGTGGAGAAGCAGGAGGGATACCTAGTGGAGTGGGTTCGGAAATGCTATGAGAAAGGGGAGATTGATGAAGTAATTGATCCATTCTTGAAGGGGATCATCTCACCTCGGCGTCTGAATAAGTTTGTTCAAATGGCATTGGATTGTCTGCATGATAATGGGAAGTGCCGGCCATCAATGACAGATGTAGTGAGGGGCCTAGAAACTGCGGTGCAGAGGCATGGGAGCTTGGAGGATGAGATCCTGATAGACGGAAAGGCAAAGAGTGAAGCGACAACAACTTTGACCAGATTTAAAAGTGATGAAGAAAGTGATGTGCAGTTCTCGACTTCAGATGGATCCATGACTGAGTCCAAGGGCAGCAGTAAGGTAACCATAACAAGTAGTGACTAGGAGCAAGCCTTTGTTCAAACGAAGCTGTTCTCCGAGCTTGCAAATCCGAGTGCACGATGAAGGACCTGTGAACAGGCTATAAATTATGATGTTTTAACCCAAAACCTGAGGATATATATGGTTCGTGAGTATTGGATTAAAGCATTAAACTAACTGATGAGGTTCTAATAAAAAATAAAGAACCACTTCATGTTTGCCACTTCCAGTAATTTAGATCAGAGTTTGGATCTTTTAGGATCTTTATTATAAATATTTTATAGAGTTTGAAAATAAAAGAGAAAAATATAGAAATCAAAAGAAAAAAAAAAAACTATACACACATTTTTATTCTCTGTGTCACTTTTTTTTAAAGAAATTTTATAATAAAAGACTTTAAAAAATTCGTCCACTTTATATAAGAAATTACATTATATTTTCTTGAACTAAAGCTTAATTACAAGTCGATACATGAATTTTAAAACATAACAAAATATTTTATTAAACTTTAGACTAAAACAAAAATGTAAAATTTCAGTTGATTTTTTAAACTAACTAGAAAGAAACTCTAGTCCAAGCACTGAACCAAGTATTTTCCTTACAATCAAAATCATGTGGTCTCTCTTACTGTTAATTTTAATTAGGATTTAACTTTACATTTTACGTCCTGTTTTGTCACATTTTAAAATTTTCATACTAATTTTATTATTAAACCTTAGTTCAAATAGTTTTTCCTTCAAATTAATTAGATCAATGGACTAAATTAATCTGGAAAATATATAAACAATCTTAAGTATTTTAAAATTTATCATAAAAAGTTAAACATATACAGGAGAAATTACTCGTATCCATCTTGATCTTTGTATTTAATTACAATGTGTCTTCTAGTTTAAAAAAATCACAATTGACTACGCTTCCCAATTACAACAAGCCTCCAGTTGTCTAAAATTAAAAACTTTAACCGTATCAAATTACTAAAATTAATACTCTTTGTATTATTTAATACTTCTTTAATGGCATGTTTGGTTTGTTATGGGAAAGGAAAAAGAAAAGTAAAAATTTTATGAAATGTTAATTTTGTCCCAATAATCATTATTCAATTATTATTTAATACTATCTATTAACCATTATTCAATGATTAAAAATAAAAATATTATAAATATTTTTTATGTATAAAATCATATTTATTTTTATTTTTATATTTAACCTTTTGTGTATAAATTAGCCAATCACAATGTATGGATGCAGCAGCATTCAAATTCCCTTATAATAAGCTTTAAATGTTGAACTTGAGAATATTTTGAAACTAACTGAAGTAGATAAACGAGAATTTTGTAAGTATGCACCAAGAGCTAAAGCTTGCACATGACTTTGTATAAAGTTTGTCTCTCTGGTTTCAATTCTTGAATTTATCTATTTCGACAGTTCCCATTCATGCAGGTAGCTAGCTGAATCATTATCCATTCACGCTAATCAATTTGCTACAATGTGCCAACTTTAATTTGAAGGTCATAATATGGCATAATATTATTTTATTAATTATAGAAGTAGTTATTAAATGACAAATTGTGAAATCAAAACCAATGGTATAAAAAACAAAATTTCCAATTTTCCCATGTTATGTCTAATTGCTAATTGTATAATTACATGCCGTGGTTTTCAGAAAAACGATTGAAGAGCTCTCAAATTCTCCGAAACTCAAGTTTCCTATTGTCGTATGGTGTCTCAAGATCCGTACAAATTTATAAAATATTACAAGCCGCAAATTTTAAAATAATAGCACGAATTGTGAGACAAACTCTCCATAACCGAACCTTGTTGATTGAATAAAGAAGTCCAAAACAGGGCCATGGTGGGCAACTTTAATTCGGCCCATGAATAACGGTCATAGACTTAGGCCTAAACAAAGCCCAAAGACTGCAAGTTATTGCAATTCAATAGCATGTTACCTACTAAATTTAAGCCTTTATGTTTTATCTGACATTTAGTATTACTGTTATTAATATCTTATCATGTAATTTAATTTATTTTTTGATAAAATTTATGTTATTTAATTTTAAATTATAATTGAGTTTAACTTTAGGCTTTATGAAAAATTATTATCATAATATAAATAACATTAATATTGAATTATATTATTACCACAGAAACATAATAAATATTCAATTTCTCTTTATCTCTATCGCAATTGACTAAATTAAAAGAATTGAAATCCCTCAAAAAGACATGGGCATGCTAAAGTGGATAGTGTATGGCTGTATAAACGAAATTAGTTTTCCATGCCCAACACCCTGGATTAGTGTTAATTCTACTGGACATAAACATCAAGAGATCCTACTTCATGTTCAACGGCATGAAAATGAAAAGGGACAGGAGTATTCTAAATGGATGAGAAATTCTTATACATACTCAATATATTATATTATTTATACACTAATTAATAAAATCAAATCAAATCATATAATAAATCTCATATAATAGCAATGATATAATGAATAATAGTATGGGAATTTCATATAATACTCTATTTATGCAATAATAAAGAGAGTAATTAAATGTGAGATTCAATTATATAATTTGATATTATTTTATTAATAAATAAGTTATAATTTGTTTGATTTAAACCTTTTTTATTTAAAAAAAAATATAAATGATATGCTATTGTGAGAATATCAAAAAAATTCCTTAAAATGGATAGTCTAACACTATGTTTGATATATGAAATCATTTTCAAGAAAATAGAAATGAGAAGAGTAATGAAAATAAAATAAAATTTTGTGACTCAAAATTATATTTAGTATAATATAAAAAGGAATAAAAATATTATTTTATTATATTATTTCATTCGTTAAAATTAATACAAGAATAGAAAGAAATGTTAATTAAAAGATTATAATACCCCTTAAAAAATATAACAATGAATTTTGTTTTTCTCTTAACAAAAAATCACTTTGCTTCCTTCTTGCTTTTTTTTTCATTTTCTCGTTTCTCTTTTAGTTATTTTTTCTTTTAAAAAGCACATTAGAGAAAGAAGGGGAGGATGACGCAGGTCCCACTATCTATTATGTAATTGTTCCGATTAGGAGAAAAGAATTTTTTTTTAGGTGTATTTGATGTACCATGCTCCAAGTGTAATTAATGGCTAAGATTTAATTTGTACAGGTGGAGTTCATGTGTAATATAAGTAGAATCCACGTACAGAATAAATCTTAACTATTGAGTGTATAAATAACGTGACGCTCTCGATGCATCTAAGAATTGCTCAAGAGAGAGTACATACTGATGTGGAAGGATTTGATAAACAAAAGATATAGAATTTTTTTAAATAAATCTGACCCTAGGTCATGATCTACGTGATACGCAACATGACGTGTTACACAATAGAGAAAGCGAATTCCATATTGACATAGTGTATGTTTGGATTTACAACTGAAGAATCTAAATTGTGTTTGTTACAAAGCAACAAATAGTTGCTTCTATTTATTCGTGGCAAAGAAATGTGATTCTTGATCTTCTCATTGCCAAACCAAACACACTAATACACTGATGCTAACATCCACCTTGATTGTTCCCTTGAAAATTCCCTTAATAGATTTGACTTTACACTCTTCCTTTCCCCACGTGAATAGACTTCTTTGTATAATCTCTTTTAAATCGAAAAAGAAAGGAAAAAAATTATTTTATACGATTTATTACCACTAGATATCATTAATCATTAATTTTAATTAAAATTAGTAATAATTTATTTTAAAATAATAATATTATTATTACAAACTAATTTTTTTAAACTATAAATCCTTATTTGTAATTCTTTTAAAAAAGACACTAGCTTTCCGTGAATTTAATATTTTCCACTAAAATCACGAGTTACATGACATAGTAGGAGAAACGAGGGGCATTTTGGTGCTAGTAAACCAGTTTGGATGGCAAAGGTGCATTTCACCTTTCTCTTTGGTTGAATACCAGAGTCCAAAATTTTGGGCGCCCACTGTCTTCTCTATTCATATTCATGCCTCTGAGATCTTTACTAATTTTTCAACAGTGGTTCAACGGTTGAATATTGCAGAGGGAGAACCTGAAAAGCAGTGTGGCTGTGTGAGACAAAGAAGAGATGTTGGTTGTTAACTCGAAAAAATGAATGTCGCACAAAAGTTATGGATATTATTTAAATGGAGTTAATTTTTAAGATTCATTTGAAAATTTATGACTTTATTTAAAGAAATACTTTACAATCAAAGCAAAACTTTAAATAATTCAAAATAGAATTTTAACCTTAAAAAAAATTATTCACCTCGATTTAGTCTCTTAAATGTTAATTAATTTTACAATTTAACTCTGTTTATTCTAGTTCAACTAGTGATTGATGGGAATTCAAGTGCTGTGCATATCCTTGAGATACAATTTAGATAGTCCAAATTTTATATTTATGTTTTTTTATTTTTTTAATTAAAAATGGGTGCCGCTTTAGGTGAATGGTGGAAAATTCAATCCTTCTCATATATTTATAAAAAAAAATTATATTGTGATTAATTAATATAAATATTCCTTAAAGCACAATAATTGGATATAAAATATATATTTCAATAACTCAAATAAAATTTTACCTATAAAAAAAACATCTTGTCCCAAAACACTCAAATAATATATTAATCCCATGATTATCAATTTTAATTAGCAGATCACAATTTGAATGATAAGCCTAATTGGCATTAGGTAGCGGTAAGGCCACCATGCTACCAAATTTCTTAACAAGGCGAAAAATTCACCTAACATGGATCATATTTGATGATAAAAATTATTGCTGACAGTGTAGTAATTAAGTTTTTTTTAAAGGCTAAAAAAATAAAATATTTAAAAATTATAATTAGAAAAATAAAAATTTTAAATATGAGAAAAAATTATAATTTAAAATTTTTAACCGCTCCAACTATAGTAATTTTTAGATTTTTTTTTTAGTCTCTGAAAAACACATTTTTAAACGACACCATCTGCGATATTTTTTTTATTACTGAAGTCGATCCACATTCAAAACCCTGGGAAAGCATCCCCTCACACAGAGTCAAACCTGTGACCTTGCTTTTCTCGCTTTTCGTCATTTTTTTGTTTTTAAATCTTTTCTTTTGTAACAACTTTTGTCAATTAATTTACATCAAACATTACATATAATTGTTGGTGAGCTTTTTTTTTTTTTTGTTGGGGGAAAGGGGTTCAACTAAATAGTTGATACGACCTAGCCATGCAATTAATCTTGAAAAACTAACTTTTGTTTCTCATTTTATGAGTCAAAAGAGGAAAAAGGACACAATTGTCTACGAAAAAGAATTTTAAGTCTTAATCTTAGCTAAATTTTGGATAAAAATATCAGCAATGCATAAAATTAGAAATATAAAGTTTATAAATAAAAATAGTGATTAAATCAAATTGCAATAAAACTGTATAAATTCTAAAATTAATAATAGAAATATTTTTAAAAAATTGAATACAACTTAATTAAAATTTTAGTTGAAAAAAGGTAATAAATAAAGCTGATAAATAACTAAAAAAAACTATAAAACAAGTTTTTTAAAAGATTTTTTATGTGTCTTACATGGTATTCTTTACTCTTAATTTATATCATTCTCTGTTTCGTATATTCTTTCACCAAATTATGTCTTTGTTTATGATATTCGTGTTTATTTTATTACTTTTAAAGCTATTTTATTTTATTTTATTAGATTCATGCCTTCTTATTTTCTCAATATTCTATGAGTCTTCCATTGGCTCATGTTACGGGCTAATGCTAAAGTTCCTTAACTTTTATTGGCTAATCCTATTCCTACCAACCATAGATGTCAGGTTAATGATTTTTTATGCTAACAATAATGTTCACCTATATAATGTTAAAGCCTTAAGTCACAGTTTGTTCTTATGTGAATTAACTCAAAATTGATTTATCTCTGTTTAATAGTTATTTGTGATTTGTTTTTTAAGTAAATTACTTTCTCATATTTAAAGAAATGTTCAAATTATATATCTTTCCTCTTTATCATGAAGGTATACACAAATCTCCCCTTAAAGCCAAAAAAATAAAAATATCCTCAAGAATACTATTAATTTCTTTTATAAAAATATAATTTATTAGAGAATATGTTTCTTAAAATTTTTATTTTGATGTTATTTATTTTGTATTAAAAATCATAAATTTAATTTATTTTAAAATTTTAAAATTTATTATTTTACATTGGTCAAAATACATATTTAATACTTGTTATATTATATAAATAATAAATATTTTAGTCAAAATAGATGTACTTATATATAGCTTATCTTTTATTTTAAGAAAAAAAAAATGAATGTAACACATCTTTTGATTTCAAAAAAAGTGGATGTAATTTTTTAAAATAAAAAAAATTATATAATTTAAATCTCACAAAAGATAGAAAAGTGATTTACCCTTATTTTTTATATAAAGTTTAGAAAAAAGAATTATCTAAATATTAAAACAATGAATATTTTTATAATTAAAAATCTGGATCACTTAAGCTTGAACAATTTTATAGTGCTATGAATTATACGGTCTTAAACATTTAAACAGTTCAAAAAATATACGTGAAGTATATTATATATCATTCATAATGTCTGTATTGTGCTTAAACTTAAAGAAATTCACCTCCTCTTCTCATCCTTTCCTGTTTCATATCTTTCAGATGTAACAAACGTTTTTTTGATACATATGAAAGACCTAAAAAATTAACATATCATATTTTAAGATCCAGAATCGAAAAACATGAACTCGAACGTTGCTTGTTAATCCAGGTTGTCATGTGATGCCTTTGGAATCATTACAACCTTTTTTAAAGCAAATGGATTTGTTAGATTCCAAAAATTATCTTGAAATAAAATATTTATTCCAGAAACAACAAGTGACATGAATACCTTGAATGATCCATCAATTCTCATTAACTTTACTTTAAAATACTATCTTTTAATGTCCCCCCAAAAAAAACCATCTATAAATCTTTATCATCTGGATCTTAACTTGATAATAACCATATGTTAGCTATTGCTAGTTAACTGTCGGTAAAAGTATCTCTCAAATGGAAAAATCGAAACGCATCAAATAATTACTAAAGAAAATTAATAGACAATAAATTTAATGTGGTTCATCAATAATGGCATAACCACATAAAAACAAAAACAGCGATTCAATAAAGAGTTTTGATCTGAGGATGCGTTTTTTTTATCATTAAATGCACATCAAGATTTATCTTCATAATTCGTTAAATGAATTATATATCGAGATTTTCATTTTAAAGTGCATCTTAATTATGGTGAGATGCTAAATGTATTAAGAACTCAAGTTCTTCGTGGAATCCAAATGATCACCGATAAGATTTGAAAACATAACAATCTCTCACAAACGGCAATTAATTTCTTTGAAAAAGAAAAAACAAAAATCTCCCATGAACCTAGAGGGATGGTTTAATGCGAGGACAAATGCGAAGTGTTTTTAGTTGATGTGCGTTTGGAAACTTTAGTTTCCTATACGATATTTTTCTAAATACAAATATAAATTATGATAAAAATTAAATAATACATGAAAATTTTATAAAGTTATTTAGCTTTTCATAATTTTTTTTTATTTTTTAAAATTAAAAAATATTATAATTTAATTTTTATTTAAAGATTATAAAAAATTAATTTTAAAAAATATTGACGTCCACAAGACCATGTCAAGCAACAAGTCCATTTTATTCCTTTGCAAAAGCACTATGTAATGGTTCAATCCCTTTGTATTACTCAAGTCTCTGTCTTGCCACTAAAAATGTTTCTTCATGGATGTCCACGCGACACCCAAACAGTTTTCATGTAATTTTTCCTTTGACTCTTTCCATCGAACTTTCAAACCCATCAAGCGCTGCATGCTTATAATATTCACAAATTTTCACCGACTCTGACTCTGCTTTCTCTCCTCTTCGCTATATACCTTTCTTTTTTCTTCCAAACAACTCACGCAGCAGGATCTCCTGTCCTGAGAGAAATATGGGATGGGTCCTGGAATTGGTGAACTGGCTATAAGTTTGGTCCAATTGAATTTTAAAACTGACTGAATCAGTAAAAATTAAACGGTCCAGCTAGTTGGACGGTTTTTTTTTTTTTTTTTAGTTTCTTCTTCAAAGTGAAGAACCGAAAAAAAAAATCTGAAAAGCTTTGAAATTTTGATCAAGTCAAGAACAGAAACAGAAACAAAGAGCACAATAAAGTGGCATCAGCGGGGGTTGGTAGACCTTGGAAATATAAACCTGAAAAGCAAGTATTCGGAAGAGAAAAGAAAATGGGGGGAGGAAGGGTTGGTAAATCAGTAAGTAATAAATGCATATTGGAGATAGCAATTAATGATATCGTTTCTTATGCGGAAATAATTTGAAATATGCTCCTATTAGTGGAGAAATGTCAAATATATAATATATTTTTAATTATCATTAATTTTATTTTTTTCACTTATTATATGAGATTTTTAGTTATATATATATATATATATATATATATTTAATTACTAATAATTCAATTACAATCAAATCAATAAACCATCAATTATTACTTCCGTCAGTTTAATAAGTGATTTAATTTTTAAAACATTAATCTATTGTTTCGTTTATTAGAAGATGCAGTGTTTAGTTCTATACTAACAAATAGAAAAATTGTATAGGAAAAGGGGAACAGATTATTTATACCACTTTACTCATTTTAGTTTTTAGATGAAGGTAATCAAATAATGCGATTACTTTAAACATAACACTTAAAAGAATAGACCAAAATAAATAAATGAGCCAACTCATGTGTTATTTGGGTTGGCTTGCTAATTGATAGATTAAGTGAGTTAAGTTAATTTTAAATATAATATTTATAGGTTTATAAAATTTAAATCCTATTTGTCAAAACGGTGGATTAAACAGATTGATCTGGTAAGTTCAACCCATGGCTCCAAAGGAAAAAAAAAATTGATCAATTTTTTTGGTATAATATTTTGAAGAGTGATAATAAGTCATGTTCTTATTATCCGTGGATCTTCTCAGCTCATCAATATATGGTATGATGGGAGAGTATTTATATCATATTGATAATTAATATGAAAATTTGAAACAAATAATTGAGTTTTTAATTTGCTCAAAACGTTTTAGAAAAATTATTATTATTTTCACAATATTTCCAATTTGTATTTGACAGATTTTTTTTTTTGCTTCGTTATCTGATACGCTACATCAGTAAGATACCTAGTTACTTGATTTAGATAATTTATAATTCATGCCACCTTCGTTTTTTTGGCAGGGAATGCACATAGGGGAAGGACAAATACATTTTGAGGTTGAATATTCCCACCTGCGTCTTCATCTCTCTTTATTGTGTTCAACTTTTGTTGAATTTCATTTTCCTAACAACTAATTAATTTCTTTTAGAACAATTCAACTTTTAAGTGGATGGTAGGAGGGACCCAAAAAAAAAAAGGCTGAAGGCTAGCCTAAAACTCTTGTCAACTAAATGGCTTATTATTGTTAACAAATTGCACAACAAGAATGAAATTTTGCAGTGCAAAGTAGTCTGATTGATTTTTCTGGTTATAATAAAAGATTTGAAGACCATCCAAGTCCAAGTCAAGCATGTCAATCCCCACATAATTTGTAAAGAAAAACGAAATTTTTTTATGTACACTTAGAGAATAAAGTATAATACACTTTAAAAAATCAAGGGTTAAAATTGAATTTGCACAGGAGTCTACGTACAATATAAATGGGGTCACATTCAAAATAAATCTTAATTATTGGTACATAAATAATATGGCGCGGTGAATATATAAAAAAATTGCTCAAGAAAAGCAAGTATTAAAGCGGTTTCCTCGTCAGTCATCTTTATTTAACCATGAATAGAAAAAGAACAAGAAAAACTGAAAAAAGCATCTTTAACCTTAGAAAGCAACAAGAGAAGAAGCAGCCTACCTTCAATAATTTATCTTTAACAGTTTCTTTGTTCTTGGTCTTAGGCCTCCGCGGAAAAGAACGAGAAAAAGAAAAAGCTGCTTTAACATGAGAAAGCAAAAGGAAAAGAAGCAACATACCTTCAATAATTATGTTAGTTTCTTTGTTCTTGGCCTTGAGCTTCCATAGTCCCCCCCTTCCCCCAACAAAAGCCAAAAAAAAAAAAAATCTTGACATAGACATTCTCTCCTTGCTAGAACTCCTGCAAGCTGCAAGTGCAACAACCATGGTAAACTTCAGAAAGATTGAAGAAGAACCAACCATCTGCTTCTCTCTGTTTATCCTGTTTCATTTTCAACATCTGTTCATTATCCCGGTCACTTCCTACACTCCTGTAGAAAAGTTTGCCGTTAATTGTGGCTTCTCAGGCACCTCGGTCACTACTTTAGACCACAGAATATGGAAACCAGATGATGGTACAAAACTATTTTCTCTTGGTCAAAACAGCCAGACCTCGATCACCGCCACAGCAGTGCCGATTTCTTCATCATTGCAGAAAGCTCCTTACGCCACGGCACGCCTGTCTCATTCTGAATTCACTTACTCCTTTCAGGTCACTGACGGCCAAAAGTTTGTTCGCCTTTTCTTTTACCCAGCTTCCTATGCCAACTTTCATCGTTCCAATGCTCTCTTCTCCGTTAAAGCCGGCCACCACACCCTTCTTAAGGACTTCAATGCTTCACTGACTGCTGACAACGATGATGATCCGGCGGATATAGTGTTCAGAGAGTACTGTATCAACGTGGAACCTGGTCACAGGCTGAACATCACCTTCACTCCCAGCACAACACATCCAGAGGCCTATGCGTTTATCAATGGGATTGAGGTCGTGTCCATGCCCACCAATCTTTATTACAAAAAAGCAGATGAGCCAACGATCAAGCTAGTTGGTCAAAGTAATCAGATTCGAGTTGACAACAACACTGCCCTGGAGATGATATACAGAATCGATGTTGGAGGGGATGAGATTCCGGCCGACCAAGACACTGGTATGCTTCGTTATTGGGATGACGATACTGGCTTTGGCTACGCGATGATGCAGAACCCCCAAAAGCTAAGAGCTGGGTTTGATTCAAACCTTATATACCCAGATGATCTTCAGAAAGACGCTGCACCTAAGGAAGTCTACTTAAGTGCACAGACCTCTAAATATAATATGACTTGGGAGTTTGAAGTGGACACAAAGTTTGTGTATATGATCAGACTGCACTTTTGTGAGTTGGATCAGCGAGTCCAGCAGAAAGATAGAGTTTTTCGGATACTCATAGCTGACGCTTTGGCTGAGCCTCAGGTCGATGTGCTTGATTGGCAAGGAAGTAGCCTAGTTCCTGTTTATAAGGACTATGCTGTTTTGTTGAACCAAGGAAGCTTGAAGAAGCTGAACCTTTCAATCAAGTTGCAGAAACTCCCACAAAGCAAATACGACGATGTCATATTGAATGGGATTGAAATTTTCAAGGTCAGTGATAGTAGTGACAATCTCGGAGGACCCAACCCAGACACATACTCTTCACCAGGCAAACCATTAAAAAACTCGAAGAGAAGCACAAAAACCCCCATGGTGGTTGCCTTTGTGTGTACAGCTTTAGGTGTGATTGTACTATCTGTCATCAGTTTCTTAATTTTCCGACGAATGACCAGAGCTCCAGTGAACAGGACACCCAGGAAATCGTCAGATTTGTGCCGTTACTTTTCCATCACAGAGATCAGAGCCGCCACCGACGACTTTGATAATCTTTCAGTCATTGGAGTTGGAGGCTTTGGTGTTGTATATAAAGGACACATTGACAAGGGTAAGGCATCAATCCCTGTAGCCATCAAACGGCTCAAACCGGATTCACAACAAGGGGCCAATGAGTTTCAGACAGAGATCAAGATGCTGTCTCAGTTTCGCCATCCTCACTTGGTCCCTCTCATTGGCTACTGCAATGATGGCAAGGAGATGATCCTGGTGTATGAATTCATGCCCCGTGGGACCCTCGGCGACCATCTTTACAACTCTGATAACCAGCCACTTTCATGGAAGCGAAGGCTTGAGATCTGCGTAGGAGCAGCAAGGGGGCTGCTCTATCTTCATACCAACACTGGTGAGAACAAGCAAAGTGTGATCCACCGTGATGTGAAAAGCACAAACATTTTGTTAGACGAGGATTGGGTAGCAAAGGTTTCAGATTTCGGATTGTCCAAGATTGGACCTACTGGATTGTCTAGGTCGCACATTACCACAGATGTCAAAGGCAGCATTGGATATATAGACCCAGAATACTATGTAAGTCAACAGTTGACCCAAAAATCTGATGTTTATTCTTTTGGTGTGGTGTTGCTTGAGGTTTTGTGTGGAAAGCCACCAATACTTCGAAGGGTGGAGAAGCAGGAGGGATGCCTAGTGGAGTGGGTTCGGAAATGCTATGAGAAGGGGGAGATTGATGAGGTGGTTGATCCATTTTTGAAGGGAATCATCACACCTCGGTGTCTGAATAAGTTTGTTCAAATGGCATTGGCTTGTCTGCGTGATAATGGGAAACTCCGGCCATCAATGAGAGATGTAGTGAGGGGACTAGAGACTGCGCTGCAGATGCAAGGGAGCATGGAGGATGAGATCCTGATAGACGGAAAGGCAAAGAGCGAGGACACAGCAACTTTGACCAGATTTAAAAGTGATGAAGAAAGTGATGTGCAGTTCTCTACTTCAGATGGATCCACGACTGAGTCCAAGTGCAGCAGTAAGGTAACCATCACAAGTAGTGAGGAGGCGCAAGCTTTGGTTCCTGCAGGGGTGTTCTCCGAGCTTGCAAATCCAACAGCACGATGAAGAACCTGTGAACAGGTTACAAATAATCGTAAATGAAATTGTTTGTCTCATGCATCGGTACACTATTCAGGTGATGGTTTTATTGACTGTTGGATTCTGCATTGGATTCATCAACAAGTCAATAATATACTGTCAGCTAAACAGGGCATTGATATCTCTTGAATATGAATGGGTTTCCCTTTAAATGATTAACTTTCCTTCCCTTAGCCTTTGCTACTGGTTTTAATGGCAAATATCATAGTTTCAAGATCAATTATATATTTGATTTGTAAATTAAGAAATTTCATGACTAGAGGTGACTATATGGCCATAAAGACAAATAGTATGTATAGAATGTTGACAAACTTATCCAAAGTGGGACTCCCAAAGGATTAGGAGTTTATTATTATTTTGGAATGTTAAGAGTTTATAGTGAAGGAGTCTTATAGTTATCTCTTATCATTTATTCAAGAATTTACATTGTAGTTAAACTCTATTTTCAAAGTAATATAAATAAAGAAATGAAGGGGCTGCCATAGTGCATCTGTGTGTGTGAGAGCATGTGCAAGCTAAGCCTTCCCAATTGTTATAATTTTGTTTTACCCTAAACATATAACATGGTATCAAAACCTTTACATCCACCATAGTTCAAGCTTTCATTTCAGTTTGGTTTAGACGTTATTTGTGTTGTTAAAGTTTCTCCCTTTTTTCCCCCTCGTCATCATGCATCCTACAAACAATGTTCTTATCTGGAGGTTGTGTCTTATTCCAACCACAAATCCGGTTGTTTTTCAGGCTTGTGCGAAATTCTCCGGTGGCATTGTTGGGTGTTTTCCAATTGTTGTGTTTCACTACGGCCTTTGTGCAAATTGGTTTCTCAGTACACCGCCCACAAGACTCCTTTTTCGGTTTTTCCCTAGCATTTTGGGGTTTTTTTTTGGGCCTTATCTATTGACCGCATGTCTTTCCAAGCATTGGGCACTCGATCCTAAGCTGTTGTTTGCACCTATTCAATCTCCTTGGTGAAGATCCATTTTAAGTCTTTGCGTTTCACACCTTTCTAGATTTTTGCGGCACGTCTTACCAGGGGAACCTTCTTCATGGCGCGCAATTCTCCGGCCACTGCTCAAGCGACCCTTCAGAAAAGCATGTGGTGACTTTTTGTGCATTCCGATCATTTCAGACCTGTGTTCTTTATTCCAAGTCATCTTGACACATGATAGGAGATTTGGGAGAATCACATCCCAAAAGTTAGCTCATTAGATTGGAGAGTCCATAATCTTTAGAAATCTCACATTATAATCCCAAACTTGCAATGTAAAACTTGAGTCCCATACCTTACAATTGGATTCCAACATTCCATCATGCTCTGCAGTCCTAACGCCAATACAAGCCCTTCGCTAACATTGCAATATCATGTCACTACCTGCACAGCACAATTGCAATCGGACAAAGTGGAAGGGCTTTGATATCGATTGATGGAAATTTTTGGGAGCACCACACCTCAAAAATTAACTCATGAAGTTACCAAGGTCCTCGTAAATCTCACATTAGGATCCCACCCTTCTAATTTGAAACTCAAGTCCCATAACTTGCAATTGGGTACGAACAACGCCTCTTAGGGCTGCCTTCTATCTAAAAAGTCAACATGCTGGTCGTAGAGTTCTATCGTCATGGTTAGTTTCTTATATTGAGTTGGTTGTTCTTTATTTTTACCATCAATTGTGTTTTACTTGTGACAAACTAGCATTTGTATAATCTTCACTTCAGTTCGAGGGGAGTGTTGAGAAATCTGTTAAAGTGGGACTTCCAAAGGATTAGAAGTTTGTTATTATTGAGTGTTGGGGTTTATAATTATCTAAGAGGCTTCAAATTATCTCACTTCTCACCATTATATTTTGGAGTTTATATTGTAGTTAAACTATATTTTCGAAGGATTATTATAAATAAAAGAAAGGAGGGGGCTGCCATATTGTGCCTGTGTGCGCATCATCATATTTCTGTTTTACTCTAAATTTCAACTTAGAACAAGTCCTACCTTGAAGATTATTTTATCTGGGTTCTAATCTAATATACACTTACATCTAACCCCACAATCCGTACGGCTTCCAATGAGCTCATAGCTCATTTGAAATGATTGTTGAAGATAAAGTAAGAGATATTTGGCAGCTAGCCAGACGCCAAAGCTGCAATGGAGCTCATAGAGGCGGAGCAACACCTGTCCATCCACAAAATGCATCACGTGATTTCCTTCAGTCGTTTCTTATAATGTAACACTTTCCACGTCACAATGGGACGCACCTGTCTTCTATATATCTCCCTTTCATAATCTTGAAATCAAATTATTAACCATAACAGACACCCACATATTATGGATAAGTATAAATAATATCACCGAATGAATATGATAATTTCTTGATTATCATAATTACATATCAAGTAATTTATTTTTAAAGCAAAATTTTTTGAATTTCTTAAAGAGAAGGAAATTAGTAAAGATATATTTATTAACAAAGAAATATTTTAAATATTATCAAACCGAAAAGAGAAAAATTAATCAAAGTGGCTGTTGTTAGAAACAAAATTCAAAACTAGATTTTCACTGGATCAATCTCTTGACCTGCGCAGATTTTTCAATTCCAATTTATTGGCAACTTTTCTGCATACACATACTGAAGTTTACATTTATTGTATAATATATTACATTTTACATGTAATGCTTTGGCCTCATGCCTTATCATCTAGTTTCTTCATAAGGGTATTAAATATATTATTATTTTTATTTAAATTTTATAATTTTTTTATTACCCTAAATGTGAGTTGTATTCGGTATTTTCATACACTGATATAGAATTATAACACCAGCAAACAAAATATCTCTAGACATATAATTCCTTCAAATTACAATGACAGGTTTCTCATATATGCTTCCTAAATATGAGAATTTAACGTCCAAGTAAAAAATGTTGACTACTTGTCTTATTTTATAACTTACCAATTGTATGTTTGTGTGTATATATATATATAGAATGACTTAAAATATCAAAGTAAACATGAGAATCTTGCTTATCATAATATGCTGGTATTTTATAATAAGAATTTAAAATAACTGAAAAACTAATATAATTACGTGCCACCCTCTTTAATTGAGATTGACATAACTAGTTTTGGAGTATCTGCAGTTGCACGAGACCTAAAGCATATTTAAAAAATGATTTCAAAAGAAAAGGGAAAAAGATAGGCAACCCCAGATAAACAGTTGCATTATTCATACCTTATAAATAATGCAGATCTATATATATAATTTTTGTTGGAAGCTCCGTCACTGTTTATCAGCTTCAGAACAGTGACGATTTCCTCCCCCTCTTTAAAGCACAGGTGAGACGTAGAGTATCTTGCCCTGTGTTTAAACATTATTTTTATTAAAAAAATTAATTGGAACACGAAGAATAATCTTTTGCATTCCTATTAAAAAAAATGTGTATCAAAAATGAATTTTGGCAGCTATGCTTTTTAATTATTTGTTTTTTGTTTTATAGTGCGTGAGTTAAAATGCCTAAATTCTTGTCCTTAGCTAGGAGGGTCACTCCTGTTAACTCACTTACCTCTTCCATTTCTGAATATTACTCACTCTACTTTCCAAAATCTTTGTTCAGGAACTTTCTCTTTATGGGAAGGAATTAAAAAAAATTATAATTAAAGATATTTATATTGAATAACCTTAAGTTTTAAAATTATTATAGATAATTTTAGAATCAAAATTTTTAACTTGAAATTATGAATTATAATTTTTTATACAATTTAAATTTTTATTCTAAAATATTTTAGAATAAATTTAAATTTTAAAATCATTTAATATAAATATCTTTAATTCGAAATCTTAAATTATAATATTAATTTCTTGAATTGTAATTTTTTCAAACAGTTTAAATTTTTAATTCTCAGATTTATTATAATAATTTAAATTTTTTTTTAATATAAACAGTTTAAGTTTAGAGTTTTAAACTATAATTTTTTCAAATCAAAATATAATCTTGATTTTATCCTACATCCTACTACTAGACTCATATAATGATGTTTACAGGCCGTTACGAGCAAGTTCAATCAAATAAACATCCCTCAGACCCTCACTGTTATAAATTAACAGGAAGTCTAAAATTTGTAGGAACTAAATATTATATTTTTAAGAGATATAAATTAAATAATTGAAAATTAAATATTATATTTTTAAAATTAAAAATAAAATAATTAAAATTTGTATTTTAAAAAACAAAAAATATATATTTCGCTAATAAAATTGTGTGAGTAACGTGAAACTAATATATATATAAAAAAGACATATAAGAACATTCAAAGATTGATGGTATATATATTAATTAATTAAACAAGGTAAAACTTAAATAACTCCATATCAGTTGTTAAGGAAAAAAAAAAAGAGAAAAGAAGAAAGAAAAAATAAGAATACATTGAAGATTAATGAACAAGAATCTGGAATGGTGATAGTAGCTCATCACAAGATCTTTATGCTAGAGTTCCCATAATTGATAATAAAAAGGAAAATACAAGAATGCAAGAAAAGAAGATTAGAGTCTCTTCAAAACTTCGCTCATTAAATTAGGATTAGCTTGTTGAAACTCAATTAACTGCTCCAGAGAAAAATAGCCATTCCCCTTCTTATCGATCTCTGCCATTCGACTTTGAATTTCTTCAGGCGATGTTGAGCCTAACGCTTTGAGAGCATCTGCAAACTCCGTCAATGAAATTTGTTGATCGTTATTCACATCAAAACGTTTGAATACACGCTCGCACTCTGCTCTAATATTCGATGCACCATCATTAGCCATAGTAATTTTGTAATAAAGTTAATAAATTTATGAAGTATTCCTGAAGAAACTGATCGATTGGGAAAGATTTCAAGGATGGACTCAGATACTTAAGATGTTCAAAGCCTCTTGACTCGGTCTTATTCCTTCATGATCGGATCTCCTATCAGGTTTTGATGGTCGTGGAAATATTTCGTCTAAATTGACATAGGCAAGAAAATTTGTGGTCCGGCCTTTTTGTTTTTGGTAGTTAACAAAAATCAAATTATTTTTAATCTGTATTTTATATTTTTAAGTAAAAAATTATATATATATATATATATATATATATATATACTTGCGCATCCTTCCTATACACACCAGGTCTAGTCCGGTTATAAGGAACATTTGAATGCTTAATTACTTTCTATTAAAAAATGTATGATATCCAATTATCAAACATAAACACATTTTTACTATTTGTAAACTTAAATGGGTTCTCTAACTTATTACATGAGTTGTATAGTGAATCAACCTAACCTTAGTACACGATAAACTGGATGTTAGGATTATTTCTTGTGATTAGATTGGGTTATGATCAAGCTATTTAATAAGCCAAATCAACTCTTCTTAACAAGTCGATCGTACTTCAACTTTTACCATATCGGATAACTGCCCCATCTAATCTCACTGATAAATAACTTGATTCCAATACCAAGTTATCGCCGTTGGCATAGACTATTGTCCTTGCATTCCAAAATACCACCAGAATTACAACTTAAACAGTTATTAATCACCAATACATTATCCAACAATTTGATTTTTTTTTTATGAATTATATGCCATGTTTAATCAAATTACAATTAACTCATTCTTTTACAAACATCTCACTTCAATTTCCCTGCTACTCACACTGCGCTGCTCCACGATGAAAAAATTTCAGCTCTCCAAACGCAGAGCCATACCATTTGATTTTTTTTTTTTTAAATAATAAAACTCTATTGCACGTTAGAGAATTCATCTTTTAAGGGTTTGATTGTGATTTTTCTCACATGGCTTACAAATGTAATTTGGTTTGAAAAAAAAAACACGGCTCAACTCACAAGGGCCAAAGTCTCTACTTGAGGAAGCGAAATGGGCATGGCTTCCCTTCCCGCTTCTTCCAGTTTCACTTGCCAAAACCTATCTCCGTTTGTATCCTCTGCAGATCAGCGTCTTCGTTTGGTTGAGTTCCTCATCCAATCTGCTCAGGTAAACTGTTCTCTCTCTCTCTCTCTCCCTCTCCACCCCCCCTTTTGGTGTGATTGGTTCCAAATTTCTCTTCTCTGTGTAGCAACTGGAAGCCGCTTCCATTGTTAAATACTCGGCATTGTCATTGTTCGTTGATCGGTTCTTTATTTCTTTGCCCCGGTGATCTTGCTCTTCCTGTTTCTCTGAATTTTGATCACTGATTTGGATTATTTCGTAATTACTCCATTGTATAGTTTTCCATTCGCTCATTGATTTTGTTGCATTATACTTGCGAGTCCTGAAGTTTCATGGAAGCTGGTAACTTGAGAGTCTGGCTCTTGCATCCTGTGACAGAGAGCAACTTGCAGTTATTTGGGCTGATTTCTATATGGATCTCAAGCAAAGTAGGTTTTTACGCTCTCATTTCATCGATTTTTTCTTCTTAATTAATTTCCTTGATCGTTTTATGACACAAAATGAGTTATCTAGATACATGATTCTCATCCACTTTCTGCGAGACGTTTGAAGTCCTTGGCTAACAATACCATCAAGGATCAACACTTTGCAACGCGAGATTTCCTGGAAGCAGTAAGTTCATTGTTTTTTATGATGATTAAGAAACTCTTGACTATGTATTATCTCAAATTTTTGGTGGTTGATACTTGATATTGATATCTGCAGGAGGTGCTCTTCCTGCAGGTATAAATTGAGAAACCTACCAGGTATTTTGTTCTCAATTGGTTGGCTAATATGATTTGGTACTTCCAAAGGTGTTGAATTTTGAGATTGGCACAGCAAATATTGCCGTTTTGTTCCTTGAAGATCTTTGGATTCAGATCAAGTGAGTCATATAAATTATACACACACACACATCAAATGATTTATTGTGTCTATTGATTCTCTTCTTTTCGAGTGAAGGGGGGCGGCCAAAGTTGGTGATCTCATCAACTTTGAAGCATGTATGGAAATTATGGATCTTCTCTATGAAAAGGAGGAGACATCATTTCTTTATAAGTCTCCTCGCTCTCTCGCTGCATCAATCTTGGTATTTTCTTTGTTGGTTATTTCCTAATTCCAGGTATTTGTAGTAACAACTTTTACTTTTGGCAAGTTTTTCTCTACTTTTGCAGGTTGCGTCTTATGTAATCACAGTCCCTAAACAGAAATGGGAGTTTCCACTTCTTCCATGGGGTAAGAAAGGTGCATCTAGATGTTATTGGCTGATTTTGACCTAATATATATATTATTTTTAATAATTATTAGTTAATATTTACGAATGCCCACCAGTCCTGCTTATAGAACTTCTAGTTCTACACGAGTCTTGTGTACACATGTTATTGCTCATGAAAATTGCAATCACTTAGAAAAGTCCAATTTTCTAGATGTGAAGTTTCCTATTGTTTAATGGTTGTCTATGGCATTGATTTTAACAGATAGATTTTGAATTTCTCTACCTGCTAATGATACAAGATGCATAAATGTATCTGCTAACCACTAACCCCACTTTCAGAATTGTTACTGCAATTTGTACTTTCTCTTCTTTACAATGCTTTTGTCATTACATTCATAACTTTTACTTGACATCTCCAGTAATTGATATGTGTATCTGGAAAACCCATGGCCATGCCATGGATTATATTATTTTGCAGAACTTATTATCTTTCTTCATTGATAAATGACCTTACAAATTACAACTAATGGTAGATGTTTAAAGAAGGGGCTTCCATTTTGTTTTGTTTATAGCAGGGTCATATATGCTGGATTCTTCCTGTGATTGTTATATTCCTGAAATATATAAAATATTAAAACATTTGATTTTTAATCTAATACCTGTAGAACAATTTTACTTCGAAGCTATAAAATTCTACTATTATCTCAATCCAGATAATGCAATCCAGCAAAAAAATTCTAATCATCATACTTTCTACAATAACACATGACTTAAACTTGGAACTGTTTTTTAATAGTAATGTTCTATAATTCTACAATTCCACATGGCATTATTGTTTCATATCATTATTGTGTACTTTTCACCGCCAGTTTCCATCTTAAGGAATTTAAAACATGCTTATTTTGAGTCTTTTATAGGGAAGATATATATGGACTATTAAGCTCTGTATCATGCATCTGCATCTGTCTCCATGTGCATCTGCCCATCCAGCGGCAGCAGCATTGAGGGTGGGAAGGGGTTTTGTAGCATTATTCCTTCCTTGAGCCACTTCTTTTTCTTTCTTGAGCAGCATCATTCCGACTTTGATGTGGCAGCAGCTAGATTCTAAATTACATTGATATTTATGAAGACACGGTCCAAGAATGCTCCTGGAAAAAGAATAAGAATAATTAGCCTTTTAGGGATATAAGTTTGTTGGCCTGGG
The DNA here is from genome assembly GCA_026724425.1 of Erythrophleum ivorense. NCBI lineage: Eukaryota > Viridiplantae > Streptophyta > Magnoliopsida > Fabales > Fabaceae > Erythrophleum > Erythrophleum ivorense. Next base: position 50,809,527 of record JAIUCV010000009.1, read on the forward strand.
AAAATTTAGTCACATTGGTCTTGGCAGGCTTTCAGTAATCTAGTTATTGTTAGCAGCTTATACCTCTGTCATTGAAGATTTGACTGATTTGTAATCTCGGCTGTTGGCCTCAATATAAGTGGTGTATGAGCTGGCTTATAAAATTTAAATGAGTAGAAAACCATCTTTATCTGTTAAAACCCTTGGTGCTTGATGCATGATGCTTTTTTTTTTTTAAGCTCTGATGCCTGATGCCCCTGGAGTAATTCCTGGGTTTTCAATTTTAGTTTTTCCCTCATTTCATGTGTCCCTTTAAGATCTTCAGGCATATACTTAGTAGTGTATGGACTATTGTTATTTTCATCAAATTGTTCTTAGCTTTATGATAATCCCTTGCTCTCACATCTAAGAAACCAATTCCTCTGATCTTATTGCATTTCGGGGACTGAATTAGAATATATTGCACAAAATGAAATTAGGTTATTAATTTCTACATTGTACTTTACATAATCTATGGAATTCATAGGGTGAAATTGAACTATTTATTACCTTCATAGTTATATAGACAGACTCCAAATACCAAGGAACTAATGAGAGTATTTTGTTGTCAGTGAAGTTTGTAACTTCATATAGAGAAGAGGATATCATAAAAATTGTGAGGGACATTCTCAAGCATGTACTTGATCCATCCTCTGACCTACAAGGTTAGTGAAATTCGAAAGATTGAAACACTTGGACTTCTTGAACTTTAGTTCAGTCAATCCATAATATCTCAACCATTAGAGTGTTGGAAGCTGCTGAATTTGATTAACGGATCAATGATTGACTGTAAAAGTGACAGATAATCCAAAACAAGAATTAGATGAGACGATTGGCCCCCCACCATTGCTACAAAGTACCTTTTGCATTATTATGTTCTTTGTGGTTGTCCCATACCACGTCGCTTATTAGACTCTGTTGGTATATTTTCCTTTTTTCTTCTGTTTCCTTTTTCTGAAAAACATTTCAGAGTGAAGAATGGCGCCCAAGGATGTAGCAGATACACATAATGCATTGAGAATATGTATTAGGTATCTTAATTCCGTTTGCTGTTTTCTCTTGCCCTGAAAATGCATATAATACATCTCAAATTACTTTTTCCCTCGTTGCATATTGTCAAATTTCAAGCACAGGTTCTGGGATGGAACAAGTGAGCTTCTATTTTTGTTTTGTTTTTGTTTTATTGTTTTTCCTTCTCTTTATTGGGAACCCTTAATGCCTTTAAAATTCGAAGGTTTTTTCTTTTTTTGGTCCTGTTCTTTTCTATTTTGATTGTTCTTTTGTCATTTTTGGTTGAAAGGCCATGGATCACTGTCCTGAGGCCCAATTATTAATATCCTGGTCACACAAACATTATCTATATAAATCTCTGGGCTAGGTTCTACATGTACGTTAGACGAAAGAAGCCAAAGCTTGTATACCAACAGGTAGAATAAAAAATAGTGTTAATTAATTATTTATTTTTATCTTGTGACTTTTTGTGAGTCAAAGATTTTTTTTCCCTCTATATTTTAATATTCAAAGTTTAAATTCATTGACCCAATAATATTTGAAATTAAACTACTTCAACACTAAGACAACCTTTTATGATTTGAAACAGTTCATAAAGTTTTAAAGCCGATATCCTTAAAATTGAAGGGTTTTGCATATTTTTTGAAAAAATATTTCGAAGATAAGTATTATGAAAGTTTGAAAGCACTAGACCGAGAGCTCTCAATATATTGATTTGTCTTGCAATCATTTTCCATGACATGGACATTTTATGCCAAAGCATGGGCACAATATGAGGCGCACGCACAAGAGAATGACCTGTTGACTTTCTCTATGTTCTGTTCTTTGTTAAAGCTTTTTACAATTCCCATTCAGATTAGGAGCAAGATTGAACTACGGGAATTAAAATTTTTCCGCTTTAGATCTTTTTTTTTTAATGAACTCAGTGTACATCATATATATATATATATATATAGACTACATTTATTATATACATATAACAACGTTAGACATATTTGATTTTTGTTAATAACCTTTATTGATAAACATTTATTAATTACGATTTATTTTATCTATGAGGCTAGAAGTCTTGAACAACCTGTAATGCTTCTTAATTTTTTTTTTAAATGTGGTCAATGGCTAAAATCCATCTACAGCCATCTATGCTGACTATTTGAACGCTACCCAAATAATGAATGAATCGAGTGGTCCACCCAGAAGAGGGAATAGCTCATCCGTTTCCATCACCGCATCTGTTCATGAAATACGCACAATCGCTGATGACACCATCCTTTGAACTCGAGTCCTCACTCTCGAATGTGAAATTCAGACACAGCTCATCCCTTTCCCTCTATAGTAACTCACTCACTCGTTTGGATTCCCCTGTCGGTGGCCTATGCACTCTCACCACAAAAACCCTCTCTCAAGGCCCCACCCTTCCTTATTCTTGTTAGGAATACGACTTCTGTTAGAGCTGGCAATGAGCAAGAAAGCGAAAGACAAAATCCAATTTGAACTCCTGATTTTTAGTTTAAAAAATGTGAGTTAATTATATCAATGTAATTGATTTTCACTTTTATATCGTTAACTTCCAATATATATATATATATATATATTTGTTTGTTTATTTATAGTACCATAGAAATATCTCATATTTTGGCCGAATTTAGACCCCAAGAGTGACCTACAGATTCAAAGTACAGGTATATCTCCACTTGTGAGACTAATTATTTTGTAAACCATTACTCGTCATTTTTAATATGAGGATGCCAAGTAGAGATTTGATGAATACCAAATCATTCTTATGCGTATACGTATCTATTTTTCAATTTTTTTTGGGTACCAAAAAGTGGCTGAATAAATAAATAATAACGTTTCTCTTAATTTAAATCTTAACATTGCAGATATAAAAATTACAATAAATAACACACCCAAGCAGAAGAAATCAAGCTACTATAGTGGAAGGTAAGTAGCAACTATCCTTCATAATGCGTTCTTATAGAAAATTGCTGCTTCTTAAAAAGAAAAGAATTAGTGCAAATAATAATAAGTTAACAAAAACAATCATGCTATTGTTCTTTGTGTTGACCATAGTTTTTTATAACAAAGTAAGGGATATTCTACGTACGGCCAAGTGGAACGCAAAAAGATCTTTCTTGTAAGTTTCTCCCTTCAACTCTTTCTCACGGAAATTTTATGGTACTGATCCAGTTCAAATGTACCGAGAATCAATAAAGGAGTGATGAAAACCACTTGATGCCATATATAGAGGTCGTATCTTTATACCTTTGATCTCATTTATACAAATTTAAGGTGTATATGATTATGTACGTATAAGATATACCTTCTATACCAAAGCTGGGTTAGCTATAGATGTAGCTTAGGCTTGTTTCGATCGTTTCATGTGGATCTCAGATTGATGAAAAATGTTATTTTCACATTTCTTATTCAAGACATATCTTACACTTCACTTTTTCACTAGTGAGTTTAATATAAATAAATAATGAATATGATCGATGAATGATGGATAAATAAAAAAAATATTATAGTAAAAAAGGCGAAAGAATAAGCATGAAAATAATATTAGTCTTCAAAGGTTGAATAATCTATATTTACTATATATAATTCAAATATTTCAACATATTAAAGTTTTAATTTTTATGACTGATTCTCATTCATCAAGTAGACTTCATAAATAATGTGATAAGCTCAATTTACTTAAATAAAAATGAGACTAAAAGAAATTATGAAAGACTTTTAATACGTGTTTGGATGAGTAATTGAGTTTTTTAAATTATGTTTTGGATAAAATAATAATTTATTATTTTTACATACTATAATTCATCAAATGTGATTTTAAATTTTTTTACCACCAAACTAAACACACTCTTACTTGGTGATGGGAGGAGGGGATTCCCGCAGCCACCACAGGCAGTAAAATGTAATTAAGCAGCTAGTTAACTAGCTTTGCAATTTGCATACGTTGGTCCAAGGAGAAGCATAGTACAGTGATTGAACCATTTATGATGAGAGAGAAGGCCAAAACCCAAAAGGAAGAAGGTGTGATCATCATTTATTAGAGGAGCTGGGTCCATTAATTAATTTCAAACTCATCATCCTCCACGTTTGGTTAGTTTACTTTGAAGGAAGATTGATAAGCCTTCCCGCCACTATGTCTACCTACCATGCCATCTTTGTAAGCTCATCTATATCATAAATGCTTTTATACTTAACAGACTCTCTCCCGCCATTTCCTCTTCCTTTCTTTTTTGCCTAATTCCACCCCTCAGCTTCTCAAGCTTATCAATGGTTTCATACTTTATTATATATAAAAACAACGGTAGTTAGTGGCAGTTTCAGCTTTGTGTTCAGCAAATCTATGGCACACTCTCTCTCTCTACCCCCCCCCCCCCCCCCAAAAAAAACACACACACACACACACTCGCGTGGTACAATTGGCTCTGGTCAACACTTAAAAGATCCTAGGCAGTCTGATTTTGTGCAACCAAACACCGTAGTTAGAGTACTTGCCTCTCACAGGATTGATTGATACACAAAATATTAAATATGGAATAGAAAATTAAAAAAACTAAATGAAATAGGTAAAAAATAATTTTCATATTCTTATTTTAAAAAAATATTAAAAATAAACAAATAATATTAGATAATTATAATAAAGATATGATGGATATTGTACCAAAACTTTTTTTATTTTTTTTATTTAGATGCTAAACATGCTGTTAAAAAATCATATTGATAAGAGAACTTATATTCTCTAAAGCACTGCATGGCGTCTTGTAGAAGAAAAATATCGAGGAAGAGTGGAACTTATTCAAACGAGTCACATCTAAACCCTCTCTCACTCTCTCTCTCACACGCCCTTTTACAACACTGACTGCAGAATTCAATTCATTTTTACATTTAAGACGTTTACATGAATATATCTGAAACAGTTTTTGAAATGAGGAAGCTAATATTGTTTGATTAACTTCATTTTGTCTACAATAATAGCACAAGAATCTTACGTACAATTGAATAGTTTTCTGTGAAATCACGTTTTATATAGAAAATTATAAGGGTGTGATGTTAGAGAGTGTATTAGTAGTTTAATGTTGGGTTGATGAAAGAGATAAATATCTATGGGGTTTGAACAATATTGTGGTACAGGTTGATTACTTAATGTGAATTATGATGCAAGTCCTTCTTTTCATAGGATTCCAAACATTTACTGAACTTATCCAAACTACAAACACATTCGGAAGTTTGGCAAAGTGCGAGTGTTGGTTGCCCGACATACGCAATAATAGAAGTCCCAATTTGATTATAATTGGAGCAGAAAGGACATTTTGATCCCGGATTCATTGTTTTGGAATTTCTTTATATTCATCAAATGCAAAAGTTGGACATCAAGTTACTTATAGTGATTAAATAGTGAAAAATGTGAGCAGGTAGCAAAAAGTCTCTTATATTTAAAGATAATTATTTTCTTTTTTTCATAGATATTTAAATTATACAATTCTTCCATTTATTTTAAAAAATTATACTCTCTCTTCTAAAATTAAAAGACATACTACTTTGATATTTTTGGTAATAAAAATGAATTAAAATTATATTTATTTTAATCAAAATATTCTTATATTTTTTTACTCATATAATGATATAATAAGTATTTGACTTACTTTATTAATTTAGAATAATTTAAATTTGTAATTTTCAACACAAAGCAGATAACTTTGAAATAAAAGTTTAAAAATATTTTTTTTAATAATTTATAATATTTTTAATAAAAGAATAATATAATATTTAAGGATATTTTGGTAATATTTTAACTTAAAAAAAGATTTGTTGATTTTCATAATAGAAAGGAGATTAATGTATAATTTAAACATATTTTTTTAAAAAAAATAATTTGCTCCATATCTAAACTACATCTGCTTCATCGTGGAGGATTGACTTGACCTTCTATTTATGGAACAAATGGATCAATTACACGATTAAATATAATTCTGTATATCTTTTTAGTTTCGCTAGAATCAAGACTTATCATGAGGCTAAAGGTTAATTATAGTCATTAGTTGGGAAATAGTTTTATTTCTTTAAATTAACGTAAATCAGATATGTCAAGGACATATCTCAAATACAACAAGAGTTGATGAATATAACTAAGTTTCAACGAGCTAATAATGTTAAAACTTCTAACTGACTTCGTGTACGATTGTAAAGGGCATATTATTAACTGAATTCAAACCGTCTAAAATTACATAATTTATAATTATAGAAGATGACATTTTTTGTTTGTATACAATAGTTCTTGCAAATAACATGAATAAATCAAAATTTGTCATCCTATGTTGACATTTAAGTAATAATATTATTCGCGTGCGAGTGTAAATGATTAAATATTGAAACTTTACTGAAATATAGCGATTAAATGGTATAGATATCAAGAGCATACCAGGAAGAAATTTTGGGAAGATTAATTAGATGGACCCATTCATGCATTTAAGGGCAGAAAGTACTTTCCGACTCCTATAATACGTGGGTTCTACCACACGGCCACTTGATATACAGCTATATATATATATATATATATATATATATATTGGTGTAGTGTAGGCCACTTGGGGTCCTATATATATTAATTAGTTGAAGAGATATGCCAATATTGTAGCCATAGGAAGTACTATATAATATTAGGCATTTAATATATGAATATGTCCTGTTCTTTGTTTGATTTTACTGCCATTAATTTGGTTCTTTTCTCTCTTGGGATCGATATATCCAAAACGCGAAACATTTTGCAGAAAATCATGTGATATTGTGACACTAACAAATAATGCTTAGGATAAATAAGACGAGTGCCCAAGCATCATCGATCAAATATGACACTTACAAATGACAAATCTTAGGTATATATATAAGCTTATTTACCCATAAAAATCATTAAAAGAGGCTAAAATTTGGTATTTTAGCTAACTTACCAAAACTGACAATTAGCAAATAAAATCTCAGAAATAATGGTTGCTGATAATGTTAATTTTGATAAGTTAAATTATATGATTTAGTTTGATTCATGGAAAAAATAAAATTGTTATCAGAAGATTGAGTTATGTTTCAATTTGAATATCAGTGTGGCCTTTATATTAACTAATGATAAGATATATACGTCTTTATTTTGACATAATTAAAATAGTGCAAAATTTAAGAAAATTCAAGAAAAAAAATAAATCGCAGGTTGAAAGTTGAAATCAAACCAAATCGAATGGATGATTCAGTTTGGTTCGATACCATGCTCTAGTGATTGATTTTTGTTTAATTTGAACGTAACTGATATACCTAAAATTCCAAACCAAAGCCATATGAACATTGTAGTTAATAAATATCCACCATTAGTTATAAAGTGTTAGTAAAATGCATATTGAGGGGACTATGAGCTCGAGTACATGTCATTGAGGTATCTTACTAATATTACCTTATTTCAATTATATTCGCTAATCATTGTCTTAACAACAATTTTGTTGACATGAGTGTCCCTCAATGACCAAGCAAGGTGTATACTTATATCAGAATGGCAAGGCTTAGATGTTTTTACAGTACCGGACATACTGCACAAATATATTTATATATACTTCTCTCATTAAGCTTTTAAGTTTTGCATAAACTTCCTATAATCTAGTTTTAATTTTTTTTTTTTTGTGAATTTTGAACTCAATCTTATACATCTAAGAAGAATGTACAGAGGGGGTAATAAGGACGTGAAGAAATTTTACAAAAGAATCTTTCTTCAATTCTTATTATTGTCTCTTTTTGTATAAAAAGAGAACCAAAGGGAATATTTATGTAATAGTTGAAGACCTCAGGAAAGTATATATAATTACTCAAGGTATAGTGCTTTTAATTTTTTTTATATTTTTATAAATGTATATTTTTAATAAATAGGTATTTTGCCTCATAAATTAATTCATATTTGAAGGAAAACGATCCACTGTAAGAGACATTCATATAAAATGATTTGTTAAGGACTTACCTTGAAACAATCAGACATTAGTTTTTTTTTTTTTTGGTATGATATACCCGATGTAGTATTTGACCCAATTCATCGATGATCATCTGTTTGATCTGCAAGCATACATGATTAGTTTTAAATATTTAAATCTAAGAAACCCCCAAATTGCTTAGGGCTAATATAACTAATTGAGTTATTAATTTTGATCATAGAAAGTTGTTGGCATGTCTAACTCCTTCACTAAATAAAAAATTGAATGATACAAAAAAAATCTTAATCAGAGAAAAAAAAGAAGAAGCTATTTTCTGTGATGCACGAGCACCCAAAGAATGAGGCGCCAATGGTAAGGAGTGATGTGGCTACAAAGGACCCATGCATGGGCCATGCTTAGGAGGTTACTGTAGTGAGAAGAAGCTCCAGAATTAGAAAGGCCACGTGGAAGGTGAGAGAAACCTTATAAAAGGGTGGTTAGACGTGCAAGGAAGGCAGGCTGGATTGAGGGAAGTCTTCCCTCTATTTCTCTGTTGGCATATAACAGATTTCTCTCTCTCTTTTCTGTTGCTCATCTTTTTTTTTTTTTTTCTGCATCCCAATTCCCTTTTCGTTCCTCTAAACTTGTAATCCTGGAAGGACCGATTTTCATCTATAATCAAAACCCATCATTGATAGCTTAATTGCCAACCTTATTGCATTCTTAAATACTAAGCGTGATCATAACAGATTTGATGCTCTCGTTAAGAGATGATGGTTGAGGGAACTCGATTGAAGGAGATGGCAGCAGATATGAAAAAAATGAATGATTATGTGGAGCAGGTGGAAGTAACAGCCAGCGTGAGGATGGAACGATTGGAAAAAATGATCGAAGTTATGACTCGGTCACCGAATGTGCGAATGGATCGGATTGAGACGACCATTGAGAATGTGACTCATACAGTGGAAGCCATTATGTCGAATAACTAGCATCATTGTAGTATTATTAATGAAATCCAAACTTCTGCTTCTGCGACAGCTTCAATACATTACCAACCTTTCCAAATTTGACAGGTAAAACTTGATTTCCCGAGATTTGATGAAAGCGACCCGTTAAACTGGTTATTTAGAGCAGAATAATTCTTCAATTACTATGAGACACCAGATACTCAGAGGGTCACGATTGTAGCAGTGGACATGGAAGGAAAAGCAATCCCGTGGTTTCAACTGATGCAGAAGACCCACCAGATTCCCTCTTGGCAATCTTTGGCTACAGCAATCAAGAATCAATTCGGACCAACTCGGTTCGAAAGCCCCCATGCCCAACTGCTAAAATTGGTCTAGAAGGACTCTATCATCGATTACTATCAACAATTCACAGTGCTAGCCAACAGAGTAGAGGAAATGTCGGACGATGCTATTATGGACTGTTTCATTAGTGGATTGAAACTAGAGATTAGACTGGAGGTCATCGCCCGAGTACCTTCGAATCTAGTGGAGGTAGCTTCACTAGCTCGGTTATATGATGAGAAGCAATCACTATCGGTAGTTCTGCGAGCATGGAACTTCAGTTCTTCTATTTAGATCAGCAAATCACTTATCAATAACGCTGTGTTGTGCCAACTACGATGATGACAGGGACTTCAGGCGTCAAGTCCTTGCCACCATTACTACCCACACCTCCGATGAAACCAAGACCACCCATCAGGAAGATGTCGCCGTCTGAGTTACAACTCCGATGAGAGAAAGGCCTGTGTTTCACTTGCGAGGAGAAATTCACACCAAGTCATCGATGCCCAAACAAACATTACATGATGCTGCAATGTGATGAGGGAGAAAGTGAGCCAGAAGAACCCAAGAAAACGGAAGAAATTAATGAGGATTCCACCACACTTCACCACTTATCCCTACATGCGTACCAAGGATCAACAAGGCCTGCGACCATTAGGTTTGATGGAACCATCATGGAATAGCCAATGCAAGTGTTCTTGGATGGGGGTAGTTCGGACAGCTTTATCTAACCCAGAGTGGCTAGACATTTGAAATTACCTCTGCTACCTACACCACTGACTAACGTGGTTGTGGGGAATGGAGAATGCATGCCATGTGAAGGAATGGTAAAGGAGCTCAAGGTAGTCATTAGAGGCCATCAATTAGTTTTTCTAACCTATACATTGGCCGTAACAGGGTCTGATGTGGTCATTGGGGCTTCATGGCTAGAAACGTTGGGAGCCCATATAACTGATTATAGTCGGTCCTTAATCAGATATTGGGAAAATGGTCATATTACAAGGACATAAAATCTGCACAAGTGAATTAAGTACAGTACCACCAACTGACTTGATTACAATCCATAGAGGCCATCGCGGAATTATATCTCTTACATATAGCAAAAACTGAGGACAGTGAACCAGAAATTGTTATATTACCTGTTAATATACATCTAAAGATTAAAGAAGTGTTGGTTCAATATTAACAAATGTTCTATAAACCGAAAGGATTATCACCAGAGAGGGAACACAATTATCGAATCAACTTGGAAATTGGAACAGGACCAGTGAAAATGAGAGCATATTGGTACCCTTTTAGTCAAAAGTTAGAAATCGAGAAACAGGTGGCAGAAATATTACATGAGGGGATTATTCAACTAAGTTCCAGCCCCTACTTTGCTCCTGTACTATTGGTTCGCAAGAAGGACGAGACTTGGAGATTCTGCGTGGACTATAGAGCTTTGAATGCAGTCATAGGGAAGGACTCATTTTCAATGCCTACAGTGGATGAATTGCAAGATGAATTATGAGGATCAGAGTATTATTTGAAGCTAGATCTTCATTCTGGATATCATCAGATATTGATGCAACCAAAGGACCATGAGAAGATTGCTTTTCAGACCCACCAAGGCCACTACGAATGGAAGGTAATGCCATTTGTCTTACAAACGCCCCTGCCACATTTCAGTCGATGATGAATTCAATCTTTCAAGCCTATATGCAGAAGTTTGTATTGATATTCTTCGATGACATCCTTATATATAGTGCTACACTGCCTCTGCATTTACAGCATCTTCGCTATGTGTTTGAGAAACTAGCGCAACATTATTTATATGTTAAGCTATCTAAATGCTCATTTGGACAAAAACGGATTGAATACTTGGGACACGTTGTGTCAGGGCGAGGGATAGAAATGGATGCTCAAAAGGTTCAAGCTATGCAAGAGTGGCCTACACCAGCAAATGTGCATCAACTATGGGCTTTCTTGGGATTAGCTGGTTACTATCACCAGTTCATAAAATTGTGTGTACAAATAGCCAGTCCACTGACACAACTCCTGCAAAAAGACGGGTTCAAGTGGAATGTGAAAACTCAACAAGCATTTGATTAGTTAAAAGCTGCTTTAACCTCAGCACCAATCTTAGCTCTACCGGATTTTATGTAACCTTTCATTTTGAAGAAGCTATCACCTAGGATACAAGCTAAATCGGTTTATGCCTGGGAATTATAGGGCATTATGGATGCGGTTACTAAATTTAGACATTACCTGTTTAGGCATTTTTTTTATTATTAGAATTGATCATGAAAGCCTCAAACATTTGAATGAACAGGTGATTCATACACCAGAACAAGAAGCATACTTGCCAAAATTGATGGGCTACCATTACAAAGTAGAATATAAACCAAGGTGGGCAAATTAAGTAGCGGACTCATTGTCCCAAAGCTATATGGCCATCACCATAGTTCATAACTCACTTTTACAGAATGTCCAGCATTCTTTGAGAACCAATCTAGCGATGCAATCACTTGTTCATAAAGTGCAGGAAGACCTGGAAGCAAAGAAGTCATTCTGTGTAAAAGAAGGACTAGTTTACTAGAACAACAGATTAGTGATTCAACAAGAATGCAATGATATTACCTAATCTATTATTCGTAACATTCACTCCTCCATTATTGGAAGTCATGTTGGGACTCTGAGAACTTTTCATCGAGTTGCTGCAAGCTTCTATTGGTCAAACATGCGTAAAGATATCCGAGAATTCATCAAACGTTGTGAGGTGTGCCAACGAACCAAAGCTTCTCAACTGCACCTTGTTGGATTGTTAAGCCCATTCCCTATTCCAAATCGCATATGGGAAGATATCGCGATGGATTACATTACTGTCTTACCTGTTTCTAAAGGTTATTCAGTGATCCTTATGGTTATTGACCGTCTATCGAAATATGGTCACTTTATACCCTTATAGGCAAACTTTAACAGCCAATAAGTGACTAAGGCTTTTCTTCTCAATGTGATCAAGTTACATGGCATGCCTTGAACCATTGTGTCAGACAGAGACCCAATTTTTACTGGTGCATTTTGGCGACATTTATCTAAGTTACAAGGGATTGAGCTTCATTTCAACTCTTTTTATCATCCTCAAAGCGACGGCCAGACAGAGGCTCTTAACAAGTGTCATGAGTTGTACCTTCGCTGTTTTGTCTTTGATCGACCTCACTGTTGGGTAGACTTCTTACCATGGGCAGAATTATGGTACAACACATCCTTCCAAACATCTATTGGGATGACTCCTTTTAAGGTAGTATATGGTAGGGACTCTCCTACTCTCATTTGGGCTACTGATGATGACACTTCCTCAACCGACATGCTTACTCGTCTAAAAGAAAGGGATGAAGTGTTAGTCCAATTGAAACACAACATCGCCAAGGTCCAACAGAAAATGAAATATTATGTAGACAAACTACGCACTAATATGGAATTTCATATTAGTGATCTTATGCTGGTTAAGCTTCAACCGTACCGGCAACACTTAATTCACCTACAGAAACATCATAAGTTGGGATGCAAATATTTTGGTCCCTTTCCTGTCCTTAAGAAAATTGACACTGTCGCTTATTGATTAAGCTTACCATCCGAAGCCTGAATCCACCTAGTATTCCATGTATCATTGCTGAAGCGCTTTCATGGTGAAACTTTTCAATCTTACATTCAACTACCATTACTTACCATACCGAAAGGGCCAATTATACAACCCCAACACGTGATAGATGTCCATAAAAAATGGATCAATAACACAGCCCATACCCACGTGTTAATTGATTGGGGTCCAGCACCGCAACCTACATGGGAACCTCTGGACAGACACTATTATTCACCACTATCCTACTTTTGACCTTGGGGACAAGGTCAAACCTTATGGGGAGGGGTATGTGATGCACGAGCACCCAAAGAATGAGGTGCCAACGGTAAGGAGTGATGTACCCATGCATGGGCCATGCTCAGGAGGTTACTGGAGTGAGAAGAAGCTCCAGAATTAGAAAGGCCACGTGGAAGGTGAGAGAGGCCTTATAAAAGGGTGGTTAGATGTGCAAGGAAGGCAGGCTGGATTGAAGGAAGTCTTCCCTCTGTTTTTCTGCTGGCGTATAACGGATTTCTCTCTCTCTTTTCTATTGCTCATCTTTTTTTTTTTTTGCATCCCAATTCCCTTTTCGTTTCTCTGAAACTTGTAATCTTGGAATGACTGATTTTCATCAATAATCAAAACCCATCGTTGATAGCTTAATTGCCAACCTTATTGCATTCTTAAATACAAAGCGTGATCATAACATTTTCTCTGTCATAACCTTTCATCAATTAATAAACACTTGAGAAGTTAAATACACAATTTCAGCTGGTTTTCTAGTGCTTTTCTTAGAACTAATTAAATCGAAAATATAAAATTTCTTTTAGGGAGTGGCTGTCCTTAAATCATGAAAGGTAAGTCTGTACCTAATTGCTAGTTATTAAATATTAGTTATAGTTAAGTGCATAAGAATTTAGATAAAAGTTCATAAAATAATTCTTTTTATATAAAAAAAGCACACAATTAACGATCAATGTATTCTATCATCAATCCAAATTAATGTGAAATATGAATTGGCAAAACTTGATCTTTCATATTAGAAGCCATGCAACAAATAGATAACTTGCATTAATCATAGGCAAATTTTTGCTGTTGGCTAAGAAAGCGATAATTCTAAATGATGCTCTTTCTTTAATAAACTTCTTTTTTTCAGTTTACAATGATGCTTGCTATTTGGTGACTAATTATATCTAATTGAACTTGTCAACTCCTCAACCGTCCATAATTTTCTCCTTTTTATTGATTTTGTCGGCTAATAATTCCAATAAGTAGCCCACACTGCCTTCTTTTGTATCTTTTTTCACTTGGGATTGAGAATCATAGAACCCCACGATCCACATGAGTGCAAAAAAGGTACAAATGTCACCCTTTCTTTAATGGAAAAGTAGGCACAAAATGTTTTCTTATCTTCTAGTCATATTTCTTAATGTATGTGGACAAAACTCAAAAGTGAGTGAAATTTCCCTGCTACGTAAAGCTCCATTCTTTACCTTTCTGCCACTATAGTTCTCTCTCTACATCTCTCTCTCTCTCTCTCTCTCTCTCACACACACACACACACACAAGTGTAGTCTTATCTTCTAGTCATCTTTCAACAGTGAAGCTGAGATGATAGCAAAACCCCCAAAAAAAATTGTTATGAATTGCAGTGACAAATTCAATACAAGAACGAGTATTAAGTAAAAGTATTTTGAGCGTTTGTTAATAAATTTGTCAATATAAATATAGAACATATATATTTTTTACAATTCAACATTATATTATTAATTTTCTCTTATAGAAAATTTCCGTATACATTTCATATTTCTGCATCTCTCTTTATAGCCTATACTGTTGTTAAATTGGTTGTTCTGTGTCCTTGTCCCCCTGTTCTCGTAAATCGAAAGTGCTTTGAAAGGGTGATATATGATCTGTCAACTTGAATATCTATGATGCAATGTATCACTAAAGTGATTTAAAAAAAAAAAAAGAAGAAAAAAAGTACAAACAAAGTATGTTAATTTTGTTCTGTTTTTTACTTTTTTAATTTGAAAAAAAAAAACTAGTCTGGGAGGACTGGAGCTTGCTTTTCTTATATATGTTTACTTTGTGTAGCAGCAATGCTTGGATAACGTTGCTCTGAAGACCCCAATTATGTGTCTCGTGACAACATATGAACAATAAATTCAATGATGACCCAAAAAGAGGAACAATTTCGGTTGTGGCACATCCTAAGGCCCAAAATATCATAATTATTATTAAAATTGTTTGTGAACATTGAGAGAATTTGAGTCACTTTCAAATAGGAATGATGGATCCAAGAAAAAGAAGATAATTGTTATTACTTTTGGATAAGGGGAAGTAGAGCATTATTGGTTCTTGTAACTAGTATCTAATATTCTAATAGGGGGGAAAATCCAACATTCCATTTCCTCGTTTGATGAAGAACCAAAAGACTGAAATTTAAAAGTCATTTGTAAGAGATCAAATAGTCTAAATCTAATACAAGTATCTTTCATTACTTGTGTTGATTCCATTGTCTAGCGGGGAGAGGAAAAGCCAAAGAAAAAGAAAGCCACATGATTTCTCTTCCTAAGGTAAATATTATGAATATATATATACTTTATTGCACATGCCTTCGTCTATATATTATGCAAGCAAGACAAGGGGAAAATTAAAAAGAAAAAAAGTTAATCAAGTTAAAATATTGAACTCATTGACACAAAGAGAGGATATATGTAAAGGGAATTTATTTTGAAGGGAAAGAGTTTGAATATCACTAAAATGTATAGAGTAAATTACATCAATTATTTTTTATGTTTGGTTAAATTAAACATGATATTTATTTTGTTACAAAAATTACACTCAGACTCTCTTGGTATTTGATGCATATTGCAAAAATCTTTATTTTAATTTATATTTTGTGAATAAAATTAACTTTTTATATAATATAAGATTGATTTTATTTTTAATATTATAGTAAAGATAATTAAATACTTTTATTTTTGAAAAGAACTAATTTTGTAGAAAACATTAACTGGTTTTTGTATTATATATCAAGTATTAAAGGAGTCAAACGTAATTTTAAAAGCAAGATAAGTGTTAAGTACAATTCAGCCATTTTTTTTTAATTTTAATGTAATTTACTCTAGTGTTATATTAGAATTGGCCAGAGATAGTCTTGAAATTTATGTCATTTCAAATAGTGAAAAAAAAGAACAATAATATATGGTTATCATAGTTACTTTACAACCTGATCAAGAGAGAGAGATTAATCAATGAATATAAATAACTATGTGGGTGTGTGTGTTGCTTTATATACTTTAAAATATAAATTGGGAACTTTAGTGGGGCAAATGACCAGCAAATTTTTAATGGTTCAATGAAGATAGCTAAATATTAAAGATGACATCTTCTTTTGTATGATTGTTGTGATTAGTGTAAGAAAACAGCGGGAAGGGAAAGAGGAGAAAGAGGGGAGAGGGGTCCATTACTCTTATATTTTGGAAGGCCAGCTATAGTTCCTTTGTCTTTGTCTTTCATTCTTATCACTTTAGGTTTCTTCAACCAATAGAGGTAGTTAACCCACGTCTCTCTCTCTCTCTCTCTCTCTCCCCCTCTCTCTCTATACCATCCATGAATTATTGCCTTATGTCATATACTATATATACATGAACTCATTTAGGATTAAAATAAAAGAGGGATGATGATACTACTAATTAATAATATGTTTATGATAATATATTGTCATTATTATTGACCAATCAATTGATGTGAAACCTAATCCAACAAACCCATAATTACATCATTATGAGAGAATAACTGATATATTTATGTTAGTTAGATATACGTCAACCATTTCCGTGTGAGATATGCTATGCAACAATTAGGTCAAGTTGCCTCTTCAATAGGCACTCCATGAATCAATAATTTGTTATTTGCTTTGTGTCAACTTTTTGGGTGCTAGAAGTAATTAAGGTATACCTTTTGGAGAATTTTCTGAGTTTTGGCTTGAATGATTAATTAGAGCAACATTTTAATATATCAGAAAGTTACAGGTATTACACATTCTCCAGGATATCATCTTTATTCTTGTTATATGATGTTACTTGAGACATGTAGCTTGATTCCAAAATTTATCTTACTTCATTAATAGCAAGAATGATCTAGTTATTTAACGACTTAAGTTCTTGAAATATAATCAAGTTCAAAGCCATATATAGACGCATGGCAGCGAATATATAGCTTTGAATTTTCAAATCTATCTCAAGTGATTTCCCTTACCATGGTCTAATCTCGGAGTTCTTTCTGGTTACTTATGCAGTAACTCACTATTATTATCATTTTTATTTTGTCATTGAACTTTCTTTTTAAATAAATTACATAATCTTATTTTGATTTATAATTGAGTTAGATCATAAATTTAAACAAGAATAACTTAATTTGTCAAAATGTAAATGATAATAATAAAAAATTAATACTACGAAAATATGTTAAATACTTTTCCTAGCATTGATAAGTACATTGAAGATCATATATGTAGTCCATAATTAAGGAGCAACTTATATTTATCTCTGTCCATTTTTTTCTATATATTAAAAAAAGACGTCCAAGCGGATTTATTTATAGGGAGTAATCATTAATTATAGTGACCCATACCCAAACTATAATTTATCACCTTGTCCTGGCAAAATTACAAAAAAACAATTAGCTATGGGTGCTCTAGCTAGACACATGTGATCATCTAGAAAATCTCCCCCATTTTGTTCTATCATAATGGGTGAAAAAGTAAATATAGTGCCTTTACATCCTATATTTAGGCATAAACCAAGGGTTAAAGATCATGATATTGAGCCAAAAATGGATTAATTGTAACAGTAGTTAAGGTCATATATATGTGGTATTCTTTTTCCATCATTGAAGAACCAAAAAGCAATTTTTAATTATGAAAGAAACCAGTTGAAGGACTTCTTGTCTTGCTACTGTTATATGGTCTTGTCATCTCTATACAACAGCACTGCACCTAATTTTTAGGGTTGATAATGGGTAAAAAAAAAAAAAATGATGGCATAGATTGATAAAAATGATGGAATAGATGGTAAGCTTTATGGTGTTGAAGACCCAAGATTAAAGCTCCTTTTCTACCAACTTTAACATGAGATTTATGCTAAACTTGTTCCCACACACTTCCACTAAATCTACGAGAATATTCTCACTTGATAAAAGAAGTGAAAAAAGATGGTAGACTTAATTAATTATTTGCCAGTAAAACATTTTAATTTTGTGCAATGAAGAGCAACTAAAAAGAAATGATAGATCTACTAATGAATATCTCATGTGATATATAAAATTGTTAAATATGAAGATGAAAAGATAATGAGAATGTGAATCAAATAAAATAATTACATTTGATATAATATAATAAAAAAATAAGAATATCATTCCATTTGTATGTTTGATTAGATAAAATTAACAAATGAATAAAAAATTATAAAAAAATAACTTTTGTATCTTTATTTAAAAAATAGAATTGAAATTCAAATAAATAATAAACATTAGATACATAATAACTATTTTCCATTCACGTATTTATAGAATGAAAATTGATTCATTTTCTGCAAAATGTGAACCAAACTAAATTATTTAGTAAATTTTTTTTAATATATCTCTTTTTATCAAATGAGACATATATGAATAGAAAGATGACCTTTCAAATATATTGTATGATGATATATAGAACTAAAAATATTTATTCACACAACATGAGTAAGATAAAAGAAGGAAAAATATCGTTAAAAAAGGTGAATTAAAATGAAAAGGGGAGGGATCATAATTTATATAAAGGGCCGATCAAAATACGCCGCATAAAATCAGCAAAAACAATAAACAGGAAGCTCTAAATTATAGAAAGTTTTAGTGTGTATGTGTTCAAGTTTCAATTTGTTTAGATTTTAATTGATTACTTTTTTTTAATTCAGTTATGCACATCTTGTAATTACAAAAATCATAATTCATCTGCACCCCACAACTAAATTAAGAACCATAGAAATTTTGCAAGAAAAATTCGTTACAATCTACCTATAAATTACAAAACCATAACTCGTCTTCACCACACACTTCGATCTAAACACAACATTTACTGATGGGATGTCTTTACCAATTATGATATCTCAGCTTTACAAAAGTTACACCCTGCTGACAGTACTTATGAAGAAAATTATCGTGCAATTGAGAATTCAATACTTATGAAGAAAATGAAGAAAACTCAGAATTGGAAATTATTCACCTGTAGATACCAACCTTTTTTTTTTCTTGGCGAATGACTTGTAGATATCAACTTAATCATAAACAGAAAAAACACTTGAAACAAATTTCATGTCATCCTATAAATTTTGACTTTCATGTCATCCTACGCAAAGGGGATGAAGAAAAAGAAGATAGGAAATGATGGGCTTGTAATTTAATATAGAGCTCAATCCTATGCAATTAGGTTGGAGGTTATGAGTATAGGTATTGAAAAAACTAAACCAAATTTCCATGTCCAGGAGATTAGTTAGATGGTTTTAATGGAGTACTTGTCAATTTCATGATATTTAAGAAAGGGCAACAAAATTAGGCAACTCTGACGATAATATAAGGCTTCCACAAGTTGGTAAACCTAATGTACCATTTAGGTTTTTTTTAAAGATAAAAATTAGAAATATTCATTTTTAAGATTAAAAAATAAAATAAAATAAAATACAACATGAAATTCTATAATAGTGATAAAATGTTTAATTCCTCTAGAAAAATTTTACTTAATTATAGTTTGAATTTATTTTTGGGGCTAGTCTGCTTTGTTTCCTAAGATGCATGAAATATAGGCGTGACGACTTTTATTCCACAGAATAGACCGTTAACCAAATTGGGAACTATTTTACCCTTGAAAACTCTTCTTCTAAATTGATCAATGATGAGGACATATATATATATATATATATATATATGTACTTTGCACTATAATTAAAAAGAGAGATAAATCATAAAATAAACCTCAATTTTTATTTTATTAATATTTAGAAAGAAATGAAAAAGATGCACTTTATTGTCAATGACCCCTCATCTTTCATAGAGGAAACTAGTATTTCAAATAATTAACTCATCTAATTTTATCTATCTTCACTTTGGCTCTCCCATTCATAATAATAAATTTGTTTATTAAATTTTAACTTAAAAAAATTACATCTTTTCCAGATGTAAGTGTCATGTGATTTTAATATACGTAAATTTGATTCCTATTTTGTCACTTTCTTCGCTCTTTATTCATTTGACTTTGTGCATCATTTATGATAAATAAATTATATAATTTGTTTTATAAATTATACAAAACAAAAATTCAAATATCTCAAAGTATCTTCAATGACATATCGCATTTACGCACAGCTATTTCCTTTAAAAAGAAAAAACTCTTACCTCATGAAATAATAAATTGTTAGAAGCTACTAAATAATTGTAAACACATAATTGTTAACTTCTGACGAGACAATTGTTATGAAGAATTCAATATCTTACTTTTTATTATATTTTAATTTAATTTAGAGTAAATTATGTATATATACATTTTAAATTTTTGATTAAATTATAACTGATGATCTTTATATTTTAAAAATATCGTTCTGCTCTCCTAACTTTTGATTCATATTGTAGAAATTTTTATTTTAATTTATTTTTTTAAGGAAGTTAATTTTTTTCATAATATGCATTTACTCTAAAATTAAAATTACTTATTTGTTCTTATTGATACATTAAAAATAAAGTTTTAGTTTTATTTAGAACTTAATATTAATTAATCTTACTTGTCTTTATTATTATATTAAAAATAAAATCCTTGTCTAATATTATATAGAAAGCTAATTTAATCAAATTAAGAATAAATTAAATGAAAAATTGTTATTATATATATTATATTAAATAAGTCGAATAATGTTGTTAAAATAAAAACACAATCAAATATAATCTGATGGCTCATTAAAAAAAATACATATATAACTTATTCTTTAACTTTATCACTCAAAAGAGTAAAATTGACATGGAAAAGCACTATTACACCTTTCTTCCTCCTCAAAATCCCTCTCCAAAACTCTGAAGTGAAAAAGATCCACTTTTAGAAAAATTCATTTGTTGCACTTACACATGGTGAGAAAATTACAAAGGTCTTCTACTAAGCTGCACCTGAAAGATTTTACGGTGAAGGATCCCACCCAACAACTATTTTTTTTCCTTTCCTTCCTTTCCTTGTCTTTTTACGAACACTTCAACATCAGAACAGCTACTTGAGTCACTGCAATATCAAAATCAGATATTTATTCACGCGCTTCTATTAGTGACAGACAAAAATCCTACTGTTATTGGGCGGTGGAAGCCACGCTCCGTATTGAGGATAAGGAGAACGTATATCTCCATTTTGAAACAACAAATGCTTGGTATCTTCTGCAAATTTTCTCACTCTGCATTTTCTCACACTGCCATGAGAGAAACTGAGAGAAAATTAAAATACCCACCAAAAATCATTGGCCAATGTGCGCAGATCCAACAATTCCCAGGAGCAAAACTCTCTCTTTAGTCCTTACCTGCTACATTGGCGCATTTTAGCCAACCACCAAACCCTAATAAAGCATTATCCTTCTTCTTTGCCTCTTGGCTTTGCATAAGTGTCTCCTTTTTTCTTACTAGCCCAATCCAACAATAACAATAATCATGACAATCATTTTCTCCACCTGAAAGACTTTACCCCCGTATTCTCTCTTCCTCGCTTTCTTTACAGATCCTCTTAAATCTTTTCTGAATTTTCTTTTTATGTTAAAATAATTTGAAGAGAGAGAGAGTTTGTTCGAGCTTTAGATCTGGGTAAGCTGAGCTTGTTTGAAGCAATGGAGACACCAAATGTTTCTTGGTCTTTTGGTCTCTCTTTGACTTAAAATACCCACCGAGTTTCTTGCTTCTTCTTGGGGTTTCTGTAGGCTCTTCCTTATTAGCCTCTGTTTCTGGGAACTTGTCGTTCGGTCTTGCGTTGCCTGCTTTGGCGTTTACGTGGGTTTAGTACTAACTAGAGGCTTCCCCTCATATTCAGCACTACTTGCATAGATTAAAAGAGAGAGAAGCTGAGATTGCTGAATAATGCTAGCGATTGGAAGTCCTACCACCGGTCTCCGTAACAGCACCACCTGCACTGCTTTGCTTAGAGAACTCGAGGTCTTTCTCTCCTCCTTTTCTTCTATCGTTTCACCTCCTTGACTTTACGTTTTGCCCAGACAACTCCAGGTCTTCCAAATTGCTGGGTTTTGGGTTTAAAAGAAGATATGGGGTTTTGCTGATGTTCTTCTCGCTGAAGAATTGGCTTCTAATTATTTGTTTCTGATGCCGATTCTTTTACTCCTTCGTGGCAATTCTCTCCCCAATGATGTCTTATTTCTCTTCTGTACAAAATAAAGCATAATTTCTTATAAAGAAGCTATACATTTGGGTTTCTGTTGGTTATTTTTATACAGGGGACAGAAGGCTTTGTCTTTTTTTTTTTTGGTTCATGATATAAACAAGATTAAAAACGCTTCTTTCCGCTTGTTTTTAAACTAGTCTTGATGATCAATGGTTTCTCTGGTAAAATTTATTTGAATGAATGAAATTGGTTGATTTTCTACAATTGGGTTACTTGCAATTTTTATAATTTAGCTGACTGGGTTTTCATCTAAATTCTTGGTTTACTTTCTTCTTTTGCAGTTCGCCTTTTAAAAGATATTTTCTTTTTTACATCTGTGTGTTTCGACCCTTTTCCTTAGATGATGACTAGAAGTATTTATATTGCAGTTAATATTGAGTTTGAAGTGCGCCGTTTCGCTTTTTTCTTATCATTTTTACTAAATGTAATTAGTGGTCTATAGAATGAGTGGCTAGTCAGGTTTTGGGATTGGTAGGACATTTCTGCTTGTGCTTAGCCGAAAATGACAACCCAAAAAAAAAAGGAGAACGAAACAAATTAATAAATAGGACATCTTAAAGTCTTTTTATTTACTTATTTATTTATTTTTTATGTTTTCATTTTCTCTGCTATTCTTTTTTCCATTTGTTCCTTCTTCTGTTCTTTCTTTCTAATTTTTCATCTTCGGGTTGACTGGGTGCATTGTGTCTGCAGCAAATATGGAACGATATTGGAGAGACTGAAGTGGACAGAGATCGCATGCTGTTGGAGCTTGAGAGAGAATGCTTAGAAGTATACAGGAGAAAGGTCGATGAGGCTGCCAACACCAAAGCACGCCTTCATCAGACTGTTGCAGCCAAGGAAGCAGAGCTTGCAACACTAATGGCTGCTCTTGGAGAACTTAATATTCATTCGCCGGTAAAAAATGACCATTCATGACTCTCTCCTATCCATTAATCAAAAATTCACTTCATTTCTGACATTTTAGTAATTGGCTGTCTGGCTGTCAAAAAGCATATTTCTGGAAGGAAAAAGATACCAGAAAATGGTGTTCTTCTAAATATGGTGGTGCAAAATGTAAAATTTCAGGAATTGTGGATTCTGGAGAAAAATAAATAAATAAATAAATGGAGTAGCATCTTTTACAGCAGTCACAAAATATGCATCAAGCATATTCCTTATAATGAATGTAGGCTTGCAATTGCTTTCATGTATTCAAATCCATATATGTTGAGCAAGTAGATCTTTGTTGTTATTAGTATTTCCTTTACTTTTCCTTTTAAGGTGTAAGGGGAAACAGAAAATATAAACAGAAGAAAAATGGGCATAAATAAGAATTCTAGTTTTCCTGATAATTGTTTCATAATGTTTCACTATGTATGTATTCCAATACCTTTAAAATAGATATTTGGGCTGGGCTGTGTGAAAGTATTGTAAATTAAACCAGTAGTAGTTAGAGTTTGGTGTTAATTTTAGGGTAATTTAAAGTATACATTATTAGAGATGCATCTTAGATAGTGTAACATATTATTTTAGGTATAAGTTTTCTTGAATTTTACTTGAGAGGGTAAAAAATGTCTTTGTGTGATCTGACTTATATATCTGGCCGTCTTATGAAATTTATAGATTAAGATGGAGAAGAGATCTTCATCCCTGAAGGATAAACTTGCATCAGTCACACCATTGGTTGAAGATTTGAAGATGAAAAAAGAGGAAAGATTGATACAATTTGCTGATGTAAAGGCTCAAATAGAAAAGATAAGTGGAGAAATTTCTGGATACCATCCTGTAATCGGCACATTAGTTCTGCATGAACAGGACTTATCACTTAGAAGACTTAATGAATTTCAAACACATCTTCGCAATCTTCAAAAGGAGAAGGTATGTATTGTGAGAAGAATAGACCCTTGAAACTCCTTGAGATAGTTTTTACGAATCATGATTCAAAGAAATAATCTCAGATGGTGTTAACATTCACTTATGACCCCCCTTTTATCTCCCTTTCTTCCCCCCTTTGCAGAGCTGTGTCATGTGACTTGATATTGCTTTGATTTGCTGAGCAGCCATTGGACATAATGCTATCTGAGAATTTTATTTATATCTAATTTTGTCCTAAATGCCCCTTTGACAGCATAAAATTGTGAAAGAATATACAAGTGAAAGAGAAGTTTTTCTTTTTTTTGGGGGGGGGGGGGTTTGAATTGGGTGGAAGATTTTGCATGTTCAAAGATCAAGCCTCATATCAATTACTATGCTGTTCCTCTTTTAATTCCTTTGTGCATTTACTGTACTTGTTCTTTGCAGTCTGACCGCCTTAATAAGGTCTTGCAATATGTGAATGAGGTGCATTCTCTATGTGGTGTGCTTGGATTAGATTTTGGCCAGACAGTGGGTGATGTGGATCCAAACTTGCATGGGACTGATGTGGAACAATCGACTAATATTAGCAATAGCACGTTGGAAGGTCTAGAGCATACCATTCTGAGGTTAAAAACAGAAAGGAAAGCTCGAATCCAGAAGGTATTGTATATACACCATTCTCAATTGTTTTCTCATTTCTTTCTAACTTATTCCTCCCCCCCCCCCCCCTTCCTTTTTGTCTTTTTCCTTTTCTCCTTCTGTATCTTTGATTTTTGAAGTATATATCTTTGAAAATGCAGCTGAAGGATATTGTAACTAAATTATTTGAACTTTGGAATTTGATGGACTCATCAAAAGAAGAGAGGAATAGTTTCTTGAGTATTACTTCTATTCTTAGATCTTCAGAATCAGAAATCACTGATCGAGGTGCTCTTTCCACAGAAATGATAGAAAAGGTCTCAAAGCTTCTCTCCCTTCCCTCCCCATTTATTTTAATTCATTTTTTGGCATTTAATCTTGAGATGTAGAGGACCAAGATTGAGATGTCATTTTGCAGGCATCAGCAGAAGTGGAGAGGCTAGCAAAGCTGAAAGCAAGCCGAATGAAGGAACTTGTTTTGAAGAGGAGGTCGGGGTTAGAGGAAATATGTAGATTGGCTCATATTCAACCTGATACAAGCACTGCTGCTGAAAAATCTAGTGCATTAATAGATTCTGGTTTGTTTCCCAGTTCCTACTGTGATTATTTACCTATTACCTTTCTTAGTTAGTTACCTATCTAATCTGTTTATTCAGATTTATTTGAAACAGAACAGACATTTTTGAAGTTTTCCTTTTTGTACAGGCCTAGTTGATCCTTCTGAACTATTAGCAAATATTGAAGCACAGATTACAAAGGTAAAAGATGAAGCTTTGAGCAGAAAAGAAGTAACAGATAGGATAGATAAGTGGCTTTCTGCTTGTGAAGAGGAGAATTGGCTTGAGGACTATAATCAAGTAAGCTAAAATTTCATTTTGTTTAACTTACAAGTATGCTGGTAGGACTTAGACAGCCAGGGTTTTGTTTTCTTTCTTCTGTTAGTTTTCTCTCTCTGCCCAAAATTTTTTTGTTTATTGTTTTTTTCATTATATGGTATAAGTATTGCAGTTCAAATAAATATTATTGGAATGGATATAATTTACAAATCAAAGCTACTGTTAGATCATCTAGCTTGTTCTCTGAAGGATATCAATGAATTCCAGGATGAGAATCGGTACAATGCTGGAAGAGGTGCTCACATTAATCTTAAACGTGCAGAACGAGCAAGAGTGACTGTAAGCAAAATACCAGGTAAGCTTTCATCATGGCCTTTTTGTTGTTGATGACATCATTTGGAGCTATGATAACAGTACATTCTGTTTCCAGCAATGGTTGACAATCTTATCTACAAAACGCTAGCCTGGGAAGATGAAAAGAAGACATATTTTCTATACGATGGGGTGAGTTCTGGAGTGTAAATATTTATGGTTGTTTTCCCTGTGGAACTTATTTTAAGCTGGTCAACATGAATGCCAACAATATCTGTAGGTACGATTGGTGTCTATACTGGAGGATTACAAGCTGACCAGACAACAGAAAGAAGAAGAAAAGAGAAGATCCAGGGTAAAGTGCTAATTTATCTACAATTGACATATCACATAAACATTTGTTCATCCACAATCTAATCTCTGAACATAGTGATCAGTTGGTGAGTTGGTATGTAATTTAGATTGATTTAACCGACTTACCTATCATAAATAAATGGGATATTATCTAATTCTCGGAGAAATGCTCTTATGTGTTTAATGTTGCGTCTTTCCGCATCATATAGTTGATTGGTGCGAATGTTCTTGAATCTCACAGGACCAAAAGAAGCTGCAAGATCTTCTCTTGAATCAGAAGGAAGCCATGTATGGGTCCAAGCCTAGTCCAAGAAAAAGTAACAGCTTTAAGAAGACAAATGGGTACCGGGCAAATGGCAATGGATCTATGACTCCCACACCTCGACGTAACTCAGTTGGTGGGGGATCATCTGAACTACTTACACCACGTTCATACTCTGGGCGCCAAAATGGATATTTTGAGATGAGAAGATTGTCTACTGCACCTCTAAACTTTGTGGCTATCTCTAAAGACGATACAATGTCTTACGCTTCTCTTTGTGGTTCGGAGCCTGGATCCCCTCCCCAGGGTTAACTTAAGAAAACAGAAAGGTATTTCAGGCTTCAATTTTCATTGATTGAACCCTTATATTGCTTGTTATTCATGATGACTTACCAATAGATCTGAAATTTAATATTTATAATATTTTTGCTTGCCCCAGGGATCGCCTACTATCTTCTTGGCCATGCCTAGCGTAAACCTTGTGAATATGAGAAGGATTGTATACTATTATGTGCTTGTAATAAGCCAAGATATACCGAGCAATGATTACTGGCATTTGAGGACACAAATTTGGATGTTTGCTTTGAAGAACATCATCAAGCTTCTGGGAAGCGTTGATTGATGCCTGTAGGGACAGTTCACAACTCGTCTTGCCATCTGAGATAGGGTAAACGGTGGAGTTCTGATAACTTTACTGACCATGTATGTTGTGGGTTTTGTTTGTGTTCCATCATCCATGTATCGACCTGTATATATGTTTTTCCTGTGTGATGGTAAGAATTTCATGTAGGAACCGAGATTTATTAGGATTCAAATTGTAGGAAAAGTCATGTTATATACCTCATGCAAAGTGTCTTGTTATCTTTGATCTTCAAACGTTATGCTGTTCAAAGCAACCTTACTGACGATTCCACCTTGCACCAGGTTTGTTGGGTTGGGAATTGGGAAGTTCTTTTGGTGAAATTATTTATTATGGTCTCCGTATCACATGCAGCTGAAAAGTTCTTGGATAAACTTGGGTTATAATAGATAAGTAGATCAAGCTAATCTTGAAGGAACTCTAATGATGTACGCTTTTCGGAAGCTTTTGAGTGGGATCTGTTTCTGATATATTTTATGATTGGGGTGGTATTTTATTTTTATTTTGTTATTTTTTTGTATATTGGATTTCTGAGAGAATCTCCTCATGCTTGGAGGGTCTGATTAAGAGGGGTCCAAATATGGAAGGGGAAGACAACTGATGTTACTGATGAATGAATGACTTTGTCATCTTCTATGTATCATATTTTTTTGGGCTTGGAGCAATTGTTTTTCTGTCTGTACCACGTGCTACTGTGGATAAGAATCTCCTTGGGCACGTGATGACAAAATATTGGATTGATGATTGGATTTTGGTGCTTGTCATCAAGACTTCGGAAAATAGTAATATATACACGCACGCTTTGTGGATACAGTATATTCCTAACGGTGAAATTGAAAATTTGGAATGTGTTTCATGTAGTAATTGTTAAATTTTATATTGGCAGTGGTAAAATTGAAGGGTGCTGCATGTATGCACAAGAATCATTCCTTAGAGTCAACTGATCAATTATCACTGTCGTTTAGCAGATTTGTTATCTCTAATGACCCGTTTGGTGTAGGGCTTTTATAATTATTATTTAATAATTTTTATTTCAATTTTCATTTTATTTATTTCTATTTTACGTACTAAATGAGTTTTTATATCCCATTTGAAATCCAAAATCCATGACCTAAAATAATAGCCTTCTTGGTTCGTTCATATATATATATATATATATATATTGAATAAATTATGCAGAACTGTTATAAGTTTTATTAAAATTATATAGGTTTTTCTAAAAATAAAAATTGTTATATTTTAATTTAATTTTAAAATTTTAAATTAAAAGATTCTCAGTTAACTAGTTAAATATCTTTTTATGAAAGGTATTTTAATAAAAAAAGTTCTAAATTAGATTAAAGTGTATTTTTAAAAAAATAAATGGAGAATTTATATAATTTTAATAAAGTTTAAGAAAATTTTGTATATTTTATTTTATTTTTTGCTATAAATAAAATATAAGTGCGACACATCTATGTTGGCGGTACTCAAAATAATACAGAAATATGCACGCCACCCATCAAAGAAAACTAGATCTGCAAATCTTCAATCAACTCCACCACGCGAGGAATCGTCCGAAGGCAGAGTTAAAAGGAGATTCTTCGCACGTCCAAAAGAAAGAAAAAAGACTTGTTTGGCGTAATCAGTGATGATGGTCGGGGTTGAATTTGTGTTGGCCTCTTGTGCTTAAGGGAGAAGGCTCCGTTTTTTTTCAATTGTATGTAATATATATTATATCTTTATAATTATAATTTAATAATTATTTTTTATTATTTTTAAAATAAAAATACAAAAATCATTTTCTATTTATAAAATTACTTTTTTATTTTAATTTCTCTTTTCATTTCATATATCGGATGGGGTGTGACTATTTTTTTAATTTCTTATTCTTTTTATTTTCTTTTCTCACTTTAAGTCTTCTTTTTCCTTTCTGTTAGAAGGCATACGTAATCTTTTTTTATGATAGGAACGAGAAAGGAATTAGTTAGAGTTGCAGAAATTGGAGTAATTCAAGATCAACGGTCTATCTTAATGTCTAAGCCTTGTGTTTCTTTGTGTTTTTCCTTCATACCAGATGGTATTGTATGTAGTTGTCGGTATTGAATTTCATATAGAGATTATGAGATTTTGACTTCACACTGAATTAGGGTTGATATTGGAATATAAGAGAGGTGACAGGTTTCGATTTAGAAAGATGGGATGGACAAGGGTTATATAATTTGGTCATTAGAAATTATGACAACTTTACCGAATCTAAAATGAAGGGGGTAATGTTGGCAAAAAAAAAAAAAAAAAGAAGGAAAAATATATATACAGTTTCTTATATTCTTATTATTAAATTTTGTAATTAAAATATATGTGTATAATTTTTCAATAATTAAAATAATAGGTATATGATTTTTATAATTTCCAATTAAACCAAATAGATGTTATGTTATTATTAAAAAAATCATAAATTTGTTAAATTTTGATGTTTTGATTAGAAAATCTAATAATAAGAATAAAAAAATTGTATATAAGTATGGTAAAAAAAATGAAGGGATAACTATTGTTAGTTGTTATTTTTTTTTAAAAAAAAATAGAGGGATGTTGCAATTGGATGCAAAGTTAAAGTTGAATATGTGCACTTTT
This sequence comes from Erythrophleum ivorense, assembly GCA_026724425.1. Classification (NCBI taxonomy): domain Eukaryota; kingdom Viridiplantae; phylum Streptophyta; class Magnoliopsida; order Fabales; family Fabaceae; genus Erythrophleum; species Erythrophleum ivorense. The sequence continues at coordinate 50,839,354 of JAIUCV010000009.1, forward strand.
TTTTTTTTTTAAAGAAACGACCATAAATTGTGAAGATAGCTATTTACTTTGGTTTTCATTACAACAAAGCTTAATAATGCATATAACGGCTTGATTTCAATTTCATGATGATTTTAACGTTGACAAATAGGTTTGTCCACCGCAAATCAATATTGTTAATTAAGAAGCACATTATGGTTGTTTCAAGTGTAAATGAGAGTAATAAGTTTTACTACATTTGCCACGTGGTATGCTCGATGATTAACAGGGTTTGGAATTTTAACAAGTTGTTCTGAAGTCAAATGGTTTGAAATTATATTGTAGATTGAATTAATAGTATTTTAAACATTATGATTATTGAAAATGACTTTTGATTTTTTTTTTAATGTCAGTTAAGCATCAATTTAGACAAAATAAGTAATTACATTTTTTTGGTGAAGAAGCAGGACTCTAAAGTCCAATAAAAAAGAAAAATTAACAAAAATCCTATTAGATACTTGCGTTTTGAAACATCAAAATAAAATAAAGACATTAAATTACTAAAAAAAGAGATCCAAATGTGATGTACATCCACATTTGGGAGAAAACCAAATTAGCAAGAAAATCAGTATAAACATTTCCATTTTTATAAGTGATTGAAATGCACCTTCTACTATCTGCATAACAAGGTTAAGATAATAGAAATTAATTGGTTCTAATGAGAAGAAGACTTCAAAGAATTATTGAAAGGTTGCACCAAGCTAAAAGAGTCATTTTGAATTTCGATTAAACCCAAACTTCAAGCAAAACTTAGATAATCCAAAATATCTTATAATCCTGCAATAAAAGATGAACAAAAGGCCAAATGCCTAATAAAACCTACAACCTACCTCCCATCACTATCATATCTAAGGCTGGCACAATTGACATAACCAGGATTTTCTTTATTAAGAGATACAATAAAGCGGCACAACAAAACAAAGCATCAATTTAGCATTTTTACCCTCTTAAGATTTAGAAAAATAAAATAGAATAAAAAAAGGGTTGAAAATGTAAGTGTGTGAGCCCATGATAGTGAAAATTTATAAAGTGAGTAAACTAATGGATACACATATTCACCCCATAACATCAAGTAGCCGAGGTTATCATCCTTTAGTAGAAAAGGCCCACTAATATATATATATATATATATATAACAAATTTATAATACTTTACAATATTAACCTAAAAATGAGGGGAAGTGTTTGCTTCCCCACTTTTGATTCTCATTTTCTCCAAATGGGATTTACCATTGAGATTTTGAGAGAAGAAGTCTTTGAAGTAATCTTCCATGAGCATCCTTTTGAACAAGGGAGGATTTTCAGGGCTTATCAAGCTTTTCGCAGGTCCAATCTCCGCCTCAAACTTGGGGTTGAAAAACATGGCAACGGAGATTCTCTCTTTTTCTTTGTTCACTGCTGCCCTGTGCTCTATGCTGGTGTAGGCCCCATTGCTTAGAATCTGCAGACTCTCCCAAAAGCATCACCATCATGTATAGGTAGGAAGATAAGGATTGACACATGGACCATTTAAAAGAGTAAGCAAAAATTACAAGCAACAAAAAAGGACACGTGCTTTAATTCTTTCAATTTTCTCAAAAAGGTAATGTTAATATTCGTTGCTTTTTAGAGTATGTAAATTTGTTGTGTTTTCAACTAATAGGAAATTAGTGAGGGGTGAAGAATACTTTTTTTATTTTCCCCATCAATTTGATTATATAATCTAAGTGTCCATCAATTTTGAAGATATTTAGAGATTACTTGAGCTATTAATTCATTTAATGACTTTGCTAAGAATTGATGATGAACACTGAATTCAAAAGATGTGAAAATAAATGGGAATGTTGTTTTATTTTATTTTATATATATATATATATATATATAAATGGAAGTTGTGGTGGTTCTTTATTCAATCCTTCACCCTCTCAGTTACGAGCTAGGTGACAATACTGCACCATACATATATTAGATATAAACAAAACTCAAAAATTTAATCTTTTAAAAAGTTTTTGTATTATTTAAATACTCAAAACTGTGAATTCGTTCTGATTTTCATCTTTTTAAAAATCTTAAAATAATATTATACAATTTTTTAAAGAACAAATGAAGTCATATTCTCATATATAAAAATAATACAAAAATTTTGAAAAGATATCAAATTGATACTCGCATCATTTTTTTTACACTAAAATATAATTTTTGGCTATTCAATTGAACTTAATGGCCTCCAAAAGAAATAAGAAAATGTCATCATTGACATCACGATGAAGTGGACGGATATCGTGGATTCTGCATTATGAATGCATCAATGGGAAAAGCATGATTACCAATATTGAAAATGATCGGGGTCAGATGTAACACTCTAGAAAAATCAAAACTGATAGCCTAGGACTAAATTCAATACACCACGTGCTTTTCATTTTATTAAATTTCAGAGAGAGAGAGAGAGAGGGACAAGGAGCAATGACAAACCTCCATGATGTCCCCAACGTTAACTACAAAGGCTTCTGGGAGAAAGCTCACAGGGATCCAAACCCCATCTTTCTTTATCTCCAGACCTTCCACTCCATTCACCTGATGAAGTATTGTTATCCCTGTGGCATCTGAGTGTGGTGTGAGCCCTACAACTTTCTCTGGCTCTGGACATGGAGGATAGTATGTCATCCTTATAGATTGCATTCCATCCTCGAACAGTTCCTCCACCTCCTTCATCTCCATCTTTATGGCTTCTCCCAATAGTCCAAGAAGTTCCATAGCAAGTTTCCTCACTTCCGTGAAGTATGATTCCAAGGTATCCCTGTGCACACAGATATAGGATATGACATGCTGTGACATAATAAAATATTTTAGGTGTTGAGCTACAGTTTGAAATGTTGTGTTGTATCTGGTACAAGTGTTGAATAAACCTGAGTGATGGAGGTAGTTCTGGTAACAGATATGGTTTCCTTCGATGAAGAGGGTTGATCACCGCATAGAATCTGTCGCCCCAATCGAGCTTTTGTTCTTTACATCTGATCACAGTTCCATAACCTTGAACATCTCCTGGTCTGATTTGGTATTTCTTCTTCTCTGCACTTGGAAGCTGGAAGAAATTCTCAATTTCGATTTTCAGTTTCCCTAGCAGCTCAGTGCTCACTCCATGGTTTACCACCTGCACACATAACAACAGGCACTTCCAAAATGTTTATTACAAGGAAAGCTTCTAGCTGCATCTCAGGAAAGCATATAAACCAAAAGGCTTGCTAATTTAGATATAAGGAAATTTCAACCTCTTTAGAGACTGAGCTGCCTGTAAGATGCATCGATAAAAGGGGATGCAAATTGGTTGAATAGTAACCCTTTGAATGGTTAATGACTATCAATACTGACCCATCTTTGCTCAGAATCAATGAGTTGATGTGAGAACGGAAAATGGAAGACAAACTTAGAAAACTATAGAAACCCAACGCTTAATTTTAGATTTTGAATGGTGGATGAATATCAATATTGATCAAATTAACAAACCTGAAAGAAACCCCAGTCTTTGCATGTTGAGAACAAATTCTGAAGTTGAGGGTCTCTGGCATTTCCACAAACCAAAAGGTTTTTCAAGTCAACTATGGGAATAGTTGGCAAAGGAGTGGTTTGATCGAATTGAAGTAAAGGTTCTCGTTCAGGGCGAATATACTTTTGGGGTATTCTATTAATGGGTATCCTTGCCATGTCGTCCATGACCCCAAGAACTGAACCAGTGCTCCTAAAGACATTAGCCATTGGTAAAAGCGACTAATTGAAGCTAGCTAGCACATATATGATCAATAGGTAGAAGATGTGATTGGTATTTATGCAGTGTGTGTGTGAGAGTGTTCATTTTGGACCCAGCCAAATACAGATGGTTAAAAAATTAATAAAAGCGGCTCGTGGATTGACTAATATTTGAACAATATGTCAGGCGTTAATGGATATTTTCTGTACGTAGCAGTATCATGTGAACATTTGTTTAGTAAAGTTGCATACATAGGTGCGGATGATTCATACGGTATCCAAGTTTATGGAGAATTTGTATTTGAACTCTTGCATGTTTATCATAGTTCTCTAATTTATCCCGTCAAAATGCAAGCTACTTTTTAGGGAGTTGTGTGATTTAATTTATCTTAGCTTTAAAGGTTTGACCAAAGGTTCTTTAAACTTTAATTTTGTATAATATAATTCTTTCATTAAGATCTTTACACTATTTATTTGTGTCGGTTAAATTAGTAGAAGGTACATTTAACTTGTCATTTCAAGTGATAAACAAGGTTTTTTTTTTGTTTTTTTTTACATTTTTCTTTATATATGAACATGACAATAAAATAACTCTTGTTTTGTCACTTAGGATGACAAGTTAAGTATATTCTTTATTAAGCTGGCCACTCTTAGCCTAGATAAACAAGTATTGAGGGAAAAAAAAAAGCTATATGGACAAATAACGTAAGGGTTTGAATAGAAAAATTAGCAAAAAAAAAATTATGTTGCACAACATTAAAAATTTAAGAAGTATTAAGAAGTCTATGATCAGTTCATTCAAGTGTAGAAGATAAATTACACAATTTCCTGGGGGGTTCTTTGCATTTAGCCTTTATTCAAACTTTGTCAAAATATTAAAAAAATAATACTTTTAGAACTCAATATATATATATATATATATTCATGTAAAGCAATTTGCTATGTTCTTGAATTCTTTTAACTCCAGTCCAAAGATCTCCTTGAGTGCCCATGGGGAAAAAGGAAGTCACATTTAGTAGTTTATTATAGTCCACATCCTTTTTTTTTTTTTTTTGATATATTTTAAGTTGAAGTTTAATAAGAAAAACTACCTTTTTTCCTTTTGGGCTAACGTTGGAGTTTGTTAGAAGTTCATTTAGTTGCTAGCTCTTGATTGATCAGTTCGGCCTCATAAATTTTAAGTAGAAATAATTATTTTTTCAGCGACTTGATCTCTTTGAAACTGCTACTTGCAGCCACTTTTATAACATCTCATTTTTAATGTTGTTATGGTTTTCGCTATCGTTAGTATCACTGTTTAATTTGAACTGCATCATTGTCACCCCCACATTTTTCATAATTTTAATGTTCAACCGCAGCATAAAGCAACATATAAGGTTTCTTGAATGTGAATTAGTCATTCCTAATGTTTATTCAAATTAAGCTATGTCTGTTGTTAACGACTATGGACGTAAAAGGAGAGGGACGACGCAGTGAGAAAAAGAGAAGGCATAGAATTTCTTAGGACATTTTTTGTTTTTTACTTTTGCTACTAAGCCCTTGTAGAGCTAAGATTAAAATTTCAGGCCTTTTATAATTATACTTTCTGATGGATTTAAATCATACCAATTAATAAAATATTTTTTCTTATTTGAGATAGCACAAAAATGTTAGATGGGTGTTGTTAAGTCAACCACTTAACATTCTAATTTTAATTAAGTAAATATTGGGTTTGGGAGGGGCGGTGGATGGCACCCTCCAATCCCCTTCCCCCAACATGGGAAATGTATCCCCTCATGTTTGAATTGCTCATTTTTCCTCATGTTACTAACAAAATTTGTTTTTTTTTTTAATCTTTTTTCTGTTTTTTTTTTTGGTTTGAATGCATTCCTTCCTAGAGACAAAATGAGCCAACATGAGCATATGGAACATGAAGGAATCCGGGCTCCCCAACATGTGTGTAGATATATTATATATATCCTTTAAAAAATTATGATACGAAGTGTATCAAAAAATAGAATTTACATGTGTATAAAAAAATATGATAATATAAATAATGATTTAATATATGTTATACTTTAAATAACAAAATATTATTGATTCTTATTCAGTTTTTAGAAATAATTTACTTTAATAATTATATAAATCTTCTAAAATTTTAAAATTGAGAATAGCAATCTTTGAAGACAATATCTTATCAAAATCTAGAAAATTAAAAGTAAAAGGGCTTCTTTTTATATTTTTATGTTAGTAGACTAAAATTTGAAACAGTAAAAATTATCATTTTTCTCTCCATATTTTTTTTATTTTTATTTTTTCATTTTTTAACTCTATTTAAGGTCACTCTTCCTTTTAAAAAAAATATTTTTCTTCATTTGTTTTCCCTAATGTTTTTTTATCTTACCTTGTACATTTACATTATCTCTAACTCTCCAACCTCTCCTCATCTACAAATTTGATAAATTAGTTTTATTATTATTATCATCAAATTATCAATACAACTTACATGCATACACACATGCGCCCACATACATCCACACACACACACACACACACACACATATATATATATTTGTATATTTATATTCCTCATTTATTTTTTCTAATATTTTTACATTTACATTGTCTCTAACCTTTTAATTTCTTCTCATCTGTAGATTTAATAAATTGACTTATTATTACTATCATCAAATTATTAATACAACATATATATATTATAATTCATGAAAAGTTAGTCAATAAGATGAATCATATAAAATATGACTTATTTAAAAAGCATGTTCTCTTTGCATGTATGTTTTATATTGTGATATTGTACAAACAATTGTAGCAATGTAGGCCACAACGTGCTATTTACTTATTTGAATTTAATATGAGATATTATCTCTCACATATAATGTGTGCGTGTATATATATATATATATATTGTAGAGTAATTATATTTTTTTTTAACAAAACATATTATATATCATAACTTATAATCTTGGCCCCTTGAAAAGAAATTGTTTTTTTCTTCTGCCCCGGATAACTCCACTAGCATTTAGTTAATAGAGTTAATATTAAGGTCTATTTAATGTACTTTTACAGTATGAGAATTCATAATTAACTTTTAAGATCAAAATTGATCACAGTGATATTTTTCAAGATCAATATAGAGTAATTGACTTCTTATAACACAGTCAACAAAAAACAAATTACCCATGTTTTAAAAATGAAAAAAAGCTTATATGTGGTTTTATATTTTTATTATAAAATTTTTTTAATTAAAATATGACAAATATATAAATTTTTGGTTAAAAAATAATAAATATATAATTTTTTAATTAAAATATGGTAAGTGCATAATTTTTACAGACAACTATATAATTCTCTAATTAAACCATATGCTTGTCATATTTTTATCATAAAACTATATAATTGTCATATTTTAATTAAGAAACTTGATAGTAGAGATATAAAAAATTATACCTAAATTTAATCTTTTAAATAATGGTTTGGTGATTGAACTAAAACACAAAATAATTTATTGCTTAATGATTTGATTCAACTGAAGTCAAATTGTTTTTAATATGTATATATATATATATATATAAAGTATAAACATAAAATAAATATAAATATTTAAAAACATAAAAATTAGTTAAAATATTTTGCATAAGAAAACACATTTATGTAAAATAAATAGATAAAGCTCATTAAATCTTTACTTTAAAATGTCAAAACTCTTATTCAAACAAAAAAATCAAAAATAAATTTTTAATTGCTTCAATGTCAAACCAACTAATTATTATTAATTTTTAATTAATTCAGTTAATTCTTGACCTATTTTTTTGCACCAATTTTGAAGATAGGTTGAAACTAAATTGATTTACTAATTTTTCAATTCAATTAACTGATTGATTGGATTTTCATAACCATACAAATTACACCTTACGCGATTCCAATTGATGTCAAATTCCTCATGCTGACCATAATTATGGTGATTTTGAATAAAAAAATAATTAACTTAAGATCACTACTTCATCATTTGCAGAAATTAATTGCCCATGATTTATGTGTAATTCATAATAAAAGATTTGTGAATATCTCACGAAATTTACTTGCAGTGCACAAATTGATTCAGACATCACATGATGGCTATAAACAAAATATGATATCATTATGTGTTGCTTTGGATCAATAGGAATATTATAATTTAACTAATTACATAATTTACCCTCAAGGCATGGAATACGAGCAAACTATAAACATCAATATGTTAATATTTTAGGCTTTTCAAACCATATAGTTTTCGTGGCGAAAATACACACACTTGTGATTCATGAATATTGAATATTTTAACATTATTTCCGTTAAAGTAGCACAAACCAAGACTAAAAAAAACCTTGGAAGTTGAGGCACGACACATAAGTTGTATCGATCCAATGTCACATTAGCATTCCAAAAGTCATATAAGGAATTATATCATTAGGTATTTGTGGGGTGGTAAACTTAAGGGGGAAAAAGCACAAAATAATATCATTTCAATTTCATGACTTAAATTACAATTTTTTTATGAACTTAAATTATAATTGTTAGAACTAGGTATTTATGACATTAATATATCTTAATTTGTCGGTTTTTTAGATGTTTAGATATAAAATCTCATGATAGGAGAGGATAGGATATTTAAAATATTATATTTTAAGTGATAACTGAATTTTTTTTAAATGATATAACTGGTTATTAACAAAAGCGGACATGTCGATCTACTTTTTTTTTAATAAATTAAAATGTTTGGATTGTTAAAACTATTCATATTTCCATTCCATGGATACCCCCAGGTAGCTGAAATGCAGGTTTAGGAGATATAAGAGATATTGATAATTTATAGAAATCATATTCTTTTAAACATTTTAAATTATAGTGTTATCTTGAATCCATGTACGAAAAATAATAAAAATTTATATATAATTTTTTATATTTTTATTATTAAAATTTTTAATTAAAATATAATAAATGTATAATTTTTAAGATAATTGCATGATTATCTAATTAAATCATATACTTGTTATATTTTTATATGATGATTATATATTTGCCATGTTTTAATTGGAGAATCTAACAATAAAGATATAAAGAATTGCGTCTAAACTTAGTTTTTCAAAAATTAACAAATTCTCGTTTTATTATTATTATTAGAATGAATTACAGAAACATTTTTTAAATTTTGCTAAAATTTTATAGATTTCATCTTTTTTTTTTAAATATAACTTTGATTCAATTTTAAAATTTTTAACTAAAGTACCCTTTATACAAAATTGTAAGAGAATATTTTGTTTAAAAATTATGTAAAAAGGTAAATAAAAAGTATTTTAGTTAAAAAATTTAAATTTGAATTCAAAAATATATTTTACAAATAAAAAGAAAATATGTATAATTTTAATAAAATTCAAATGAAATTTGTGTAATTTATTATTATTATTATTATTATTATTATTATTATTATTAGCTTTTCAAATTTATCCAAACTTAAAATTAAGACAATGAAGTATTAAATATTTAATTTTTTGGTCAAATTATCCACATAAAATAATGAATTGGAATGTATTTAAATACTATTTAAACGTTGCCCTCTTCCAGCGTGGCCGCCGCTTGGGCTACTGTATATCTTGCGGAGGTCTTCCTTTCCCTTTTTTTTTTTTTAAACAGTAGATATCATTTTCTATTTCAACTGTCATTAACATTGTCACTTATAAAAGATAGGATTAAAAGGCCTAATAATATAAATTAATATAATATATTATAAATTTATTATTTATTTGATATAAGTAATTTATTACATAAATTTATGCATTAAATTTTTTTTATATATTAAAATAATATATAATCTAATCAATCTTTATGATTAAGCTTTATTAAATTTAGATGTGTAAGACTTTATTAATAATTTTTTATTCTAACCTTCACCCGTTGGGGTAGTCATAGGATGGATTAAGTTGGATTTTAGACTAATTTAGTACTTGTGCTTGGGCTAAGCTTGTTTCTCAACTTTTGATTTAGTAAAAATTAAATGATATTTGAATAAAATAAATTTTTTATATAAATTATTATAAAATTATATTTTATTCCTGAAAAAGAAATTTTTATAAAATAATTTTTAAAAAATATTAATAAGATTAGATTAAGTTGGTCCAAATTAACCAATATGTCTAAGTTAGGCACTCATGTGGCTTAGTTTGGTATGTCTATTTTTCTTTTTATTCATTTATTTTATTGTTTTAATTTTTTTTTCTTTAAATGTTAGAATGATATTTATTTATCCAAAAATTAATATAACATAATAAATTTATACAAATATTATTAAAATAATCAATTTTTATTCTATACGATATTATATAATGCATCATTAAATATAAATAGTATTATATTATACGATACATTATCATATATATTGTTATATTAGACATTATATAGTATTAAAATTTTATTAAATCTTATTCTATCTGACATTATATTATTAGTATTTATCATATATAATGTAACGAACGAGCTTATAAATGTATAAAATTTACATATTATAAAATTAATCATTCAAATGAAACTAGTTACTCCAATGAATCTTACTTTTTTTTTTTTTGGTTTATATCTATTTTCACATAAGGTCGGTGACTGGCATGAAAGAATTCAAACTCCACATTCAGACTACATTTGATACGATGAAAATGGATGGAATCAAAAGAAAAAGGAAGCAGGTAAAATTAATGAAAAATCATATTTGTGTCTCTATTATAAAAAATAAAAAATAAAAAAGATGAGTATTATTGAATAATTATAATAAAGATATAATGGATATTTTCTAATTTCCCTTAAATTTCTTATATTTCTGGATGCATCGCCCCATACCAAATGGGGCATATCCCAAAATGGTTTCCCATACCATACGCTATATATGGGGCTTTGGACCATCCTTGTAGGCTCGTATGAGCCCCACGCTGTGCATTGCGTGTTTTGTGTGGAACCAGTAGTTCTCTTTCAATTATAAGGGTTTGGGTTTCACAATTATACCCAAGCATACCTCACCTTTTCCGTTTTTCTTTCTTAAGCAAGGTATTGGGTAACTTCTGCATATGAGAGGGCACGCCGCAATTCCCACCGAGTTTAATTTTCCTCTTCTATTTCATTTTTCAATAAGATTAAATGAATAAAATAGAAACTAAATTTAAGTATAAACTTTCATATTTTTATTATTATATTTTTTTAATCAAAATATAATAAATATATTTTTTAATTAAAAAAGTATATAATTATTTATAAAAATTATATATTTATCATATTTTAATTAAACAACTATCATTTCTCATATTTTAATTAAGAAACATGACAATACAGACATAAGGAATATTATATATATATATATTAGTAAAATAATTACCCACCAAATTTTCACCAATTTTAATGTGAAAAAATGATAATTTTAATTAAAACATAATTTTATTACGGAAAATAAATAAAAGGATCCGTGTACAATTAGAATTTAATTGTTTGAAATGTATAAGGATTTTAAACTGAATTATTAAACAAAAAAAATTAATTGTTTTAAAATAGAGTTTTAGTTAAAAGAAAGGATTTACTTAATCAAAATCATTAATATTTTTGAGATCTGTCAAGTGAAAATTTTTATTTGCCAGTGCAAAATTGGATTAACATTAATGAGAAATCTTTCGCCAATAAAAAATCAGTTGCAAATTTTAATTTTGTTACAACACTTTACAATAAATATGTTTGAAACATTTGCTGTTCCAAAGACACGTTAGAAGTGAAAAGATAAAGATAGAACAGATGAAATTTTTGGAACACATCGATCATCATGGAGTAATTTTATTGACTTGAAAATTATTCTTTTCATATGTACCAAAATTACAGTCAAACAAAATTTTCCCTTAGGATGAAGTGGTAAAGGGAAAAGGAAGCGCCCACAAACCATTTTTCGGTGAATGGATAGAAACATCCGCAAACTAAAAACGTGCTTAATTATATATCCATATTATTTTATGGGAATTTAGAAATAAAGATGCTCAGGTATTTTATTATTATTTTTGACCAGGTATTCAAACACACACATCACGTTTGTGATAGAGACACACCAAAGTGCTTTTCCACCACATAAAACACATATGGTCGTAAATAATGATTGATCGGGAAACCTTCAGTATTGGCTACGTTGTCCTTGTCTCACTGCCACCAATCTCGTCTATTATGCAAATGATCAAGAGACTTCAAAAACTATTTCATTTTGTTTAGTGAAAAATACTTCTAACTCCTGAACTTTATTATTTTACCAATTTTTTTTCATGAAAAAGTTTTTATCTTTTAATTTTTTGTGTCACTTTTTCATCCAATTTTTATAAGTGGAATCATTTTTATCCATCTTTAGTTTAGAAATTCTTAATACTCTTGAAGTAAAATATTATTGATATATATATGTCTTTTGGTGAACAATAATTTGACCCTCTATAATTAATCTTCTTATCTAATTTTAGGGAAAGTATCTTTAGGCAGATTCTATTAAAGAGAGATTTGTGAATGTTTATAAAGTAAGGATATTTTTAAAACTTTAAAAGAAAAATCCAAATTGCCAAAGCATATACTTTCACCTTTTATTTTAAAACTTATATTTGCCTTATTTGTGTCTTTTATCTTTTAAAATATTGTCTCTGTCTTTCTTATATCCCATAAGCATTGCTAACGAAAACATCCTATGTGTAAATTTTATTTCATTTGAGTTTCTTTAAAAATAAAAAGAAAACGTTTATAATAATATTTTAAAAAATAAATATGATGATCAAACTAATTTTAAAAATGTTAAAAAAAATAAAAAAATTTAAGTAAAATTAATTGACAAACATGTTTAAAATTATTTTTTTTAATCTTCTTTATTGTCCCTTCAATTAATAAGACATTGACAAGACATGCATAAAGATATAATTTATTAGTGGGGTCTATTGCATTGGAGTCCGTGCAACATTGGAAAAAAAACACAAAATGAAAAGAATCGACATTGTTTACGGAGAAAAAAGTGAAAAAAAGAAGGGAAAGAGAAAAAATAAAAAAACTTTTTACTTGACTTAAATTTTTTTTAAAATATAGTGAATTTTATTAATTTTTTTTAAATATGAAGAGATTTAAAATATATATATACACGCTGTTGTAAGAATGAATAAAAATATATATATAATTAACAAATTTTTTAAATATTATAATTATTAATTTTATTATAAAATTAATTAGTAATAAATATATTTTTTAAAATAATAATTTTTAATATTAAAATCAATAAGTTATATATAATTTAAAAAAATATTACATATATGAAAAAAAATATTGTCCGATTACAATGTTGCAATCAATATTCAGTTGGATATATATGTCCGACTCTATATACAATGCATTGCCCAATGAGTAATACATTATATATATATATATATTAATGAGAAATTTTTTTTATCTTTTTCAAAAATAATTTTTTTATTATTTAAATATTTTCTTAAATTAGTTTTTATTCATTTTATTATTCTTATTTTTTAAATAAATAAATACTTATATACAAAAAGTTAAAATAATAACAATATTATTATTATATTAAATTAACATATTTTTTTCTTTTTACATTTTATCTCTCTTCATCCAAAAGCATAGGAAGAAAATATTTTTTTTTAATTTTCTCCTCTCACATTTCTCCACACATTTCTCTCCCTTTCAAACAACATAAATTAGTGTTGGCTTCTACTATATATATATATATATATATATATATGTTTATAGAGATGTTCAAATAACTCCAATTATTTTTTACCATAACTAATCACAATTTGCATTTTATCTATTAATTAAAACATTAGAGATATAAGTTTGAAAGGGGAAAAGGGAATGGGAGAAGAGTATTGTATTCTTTCAAACAAATCCAAATTAAGTGCAAAATATAGAACACGCATGATATTAAAAGGGAAATAGATCTATAGCAAATACAAAATTTTGAAACTCATGTTAGTCACAAGAAATTTTGTCTACCCAACCAACATTTATACACCTTGATTTTGTTTTTAATTGCAATATTTCTTCTAATCTATAAAAAATTATAATTGACTTCATATCATTAGCCATATTGCAATAAACTTCATACTATGTAAATTGGACATTAAATCTAACTATAGTTGGATAAAAGTACTAAAATATCATTTTCATTGTAATTAATACATATTTTGTTCTTATCTTCATCTCCTCAACAAACTTTTGCCCATCAATTTAAAGTCTAGTTTGCTACATAGATCAGAAAAAGAAATGAAATAAAAAAATTATGAATAAGAAAAGACTCTCTTGTCTCTATTATAAATAAATAATTATTATTAAATAATAATAATAATAACATAATAAACATTACAAAAAAAAAAACACACATGCAAGTAAATGAGGCCCAAATCTTCCTGGCCATGGCAATTCAAAATCTAAAACGTAAAAAGAGACAACCGAGAGAGAGAAAAAATAAATTCTATACATATTTTTACGCTTTCATGTCACTGCGTGCATCAGCTCTACCAGAGAGGAGTCCAGTTTTGACCGCTTATGAAGCTTAGAACTGGCAAAAAGATGCCTAAAACTCTTCATACCATTCATTGAGCATATACCCATTCAACACTTCAACACCACAATTAGTCAAATATGATACATACAAAGTAGCCTAGCTGCCCACCATCCGAAGATGAAGTCAAGGGCTGCACGACGATCTAGAAGGACACAAACCAGTTCGAATATAAGACAATGAACGTGTTTGAAAACGTGATGTATATTCCTGAAACCGTGTTTGATATGAAGCAAAACAATAAAACTTTTACACTAACGTGATTTTTTACCGCGTTTCCAAACTAGCGCAATGCCTATTAATTCTTTTTATGACATCTACTCTCATTCAATTTAATGACAGCCATAAGAAAAATCGTCAATTTGATTGATATTGAAATGTTAGTATTAAGTTAAAATTCAAAGACTTTTCCCAGTGAAATGTTCACGACTGAACAAGAATGAATGGGTGTATATGCTTGTTGAATGGGATGAAGGGTTTTTTGTTTAGTGGGCTTCGGAGGTATTTTATTTGTCAATCCCAGGCTTGGGTTGCTGTGGCATGGAGAATTTGAGAGAGTGGTGGAAGATGTAGGAGATGAGGGCAAAATGGATATTAATTACAACGAAAAGGATGTTTTAGTACTTTTACATGGCTTTAGTTAGATTTAACATCCAATTTAAACAGTAGGGGCTTATTGTAATGAACTAATCGTTTCATAGTTTAATGGGTTAACTGTAATTTTTTATAAATTAAAGATAATATTGTAATTGGAAACAAATATGAGAATATGTAAGTGAAATTCTTTTTAATACTAATTATAGGTAAGTATATAATGAGTTAAACTATTATGTACATTAATCAAATTCTATTCTTCCTACCGTGAGAGATGACATTGAAATTTTAACAACCAATTCAATTCAAAAAAAAAAAAAAAACCAAACAAACAAACAAATAAACCTCTCCATTAACTTGAGAGTTATATGACAGCAAAATCTCATTTTATTCCTTCATACATGAAAAGTTTTTAATTTAACCTTTCATAAAATTATTATTTTTATTTAGTCCCTTTCATATTAGTGTTTCTCGACTTAGTCCATCATAAATACAATTATTATCAATAATATTTTTTTATCAATCCACTATTAATTTCATTTATAATATATTGATAAAAGGATATTATTAATAATGTTTTTATTTATAAGGGACTAAATAAAAAAATATATTATATATGAGTGACTAAATTCAGAAGGTATGTACGAAACTAAATAAAAAATACTTTATTTATAAAAAATCAAAATAAAATTTTAGTCGAGTTATGATTGATAGAGTTATGAACCATAGAAAATAAGATATTACAAGAAATCAATAGACGAATCTAAAGAAAAAAGGGGCTGCGGGAGAGAGGAGCTTTAGGAAGACAGTGTGATTGCCCTAATTGGCAATGTTGAAGTGCGTTAATTAAATCTTTTTTTGTTGGTAAGTATATATGTTAATTACTATATCTCATATCTTAAAACTTGAACAATTTACCTAATTCTCAAAATTACGGGAAATGCCAGTAACCATAATGCTCCATCATCTAGAATTATGAGAGCAATGTGTCCCACAATTTTTTTACCCAAAAAAAACAAAAGATTAGGAATAACTTACGGTAGGGTGGTAGAGATGGTTATTTAAGGATTATATTTCTGGTAGTGTTATTTAAGGATTTTTTTTTCTTTTTTTGGGTATAATTAATTAAGGATATTTGACCACTTCTAATATAGTTGAGGAGGGACCATTCTCCCTGGGGAATTTAATTTTACTTTGGAAAGCTGCCTCGTTGGTGGTCCTAAAAATTTGTGTGCCAATTGTTAGTTTTCCGAGAAGGCCTCTGATAACTCCTAAAGATACTACATTTTTAAAATTTGGTCGATTTATTTATTTATTTATTTTTATTTTTTAAACTTGAATCATTGATTGATTTAATCATTGCAACTCCGTAAGATTGAAAAGTAGTAAACAACCAAATTGTTAGCAAATGAAAAGATTAGAATATTAATTGAGAATATTAAAAGAAAATGGCGCCAATTGAAAACACTATATCTTGAATATCTATTATTTTGTTAAAATGATATCTTTTTTTTTTTTTTGGCTTCTATAGAATTACTATCAAATTCTTATATTCTCTTCTCTTCAAAGGAGCATCTCAAACAAATATTTTCAAAGAGGATTTGTCTCGTCAATTTCATAAATTGTTTTCTATTGCGTGGTGCAGCATAGTCATTTTGTTCCGGGGGTGATTTGCATGTGCATAGTCACCGATCTCGCAAAAAGTTTTGGAATTTTCTTGTTTGAAAGTGCAGGTTATAGTTTATAAAAAGTATAATGCAAGGTTGTATTTTTTTTCCCCTTTAAATCTACTTTTCATTTTATAAGCTTTTATTCCGCTCAAATTTTAGTGCTTTAAATTCAAGTGCTTTTTCAACCCCCCCCCCCCCCCCCAAAAAATGCGTTTGATCAACAACAAAAATTCAGGCGCTTTTGTTTGGAAAAAAAATAAAAATAAATAAAGTGCTTGTTGTTTTTGGATTTGTAAAAACTCATTTTCTTTGGAATAAGAATATAGATAGCGTCAAAGTTCAATTCTTCAAATGTAATATCAAAACAAAAAATAAATAACTCATAAGCAAATGGATTCACCTCTAATATATATAACTATGTTTCGGGCCAATTATTTGTTCCCAGATCCAGAGAGAAAGGGCCCAAATTGTTGTTACCAGCGGCACATCTGATTTGTTATATGAGGAATGCGAATCTTAATAATTTGGATTCATAAGAAAAAAGCACGCTGTGTAATTGGAGGAGTATAGAATGAAAAGTGGGGAGCCAATTAATTTTTAACGTTAGAGGATGGAAAGAAAAATTTTTAATATTAGAAACTTTTTAATTTTTTTTCCTAACTGCAATATATGCATTATTGTAGAAAATTCATTTTGGATATTAGTCTAAAAAATAATAATAAAAGGAATGAGGATGTATTATTTATAAAAAAAGATAATAAAAAAAATAAAACAAAGAAAAAAAAAACAAAAAGAGGATGTTAATGCCCATCAATTTCTTGTTTTGTAAAGAAAAACAAAAAAAAAAATCAAAAGGCAGCATATATTGTAAGGTCCTTAATTAAAGACATATCTCATCCCACGTCCGTTATTGTTGTTTGTCTAATTTTAGAGCCGATTTTACCATACATTTTCCAAACAATACCTAACATTTTGCTGAATTTCATAGCGCAAAGAGCCAAGACAAAGATAAGAGAAGAAGACCAAAACAAATACGGAAGAAATTTCTTCACACTTCATTGAACATTCTGACTTCTGTATGCTTCAACTTACGTGAAATGATTGGTCACTCCATTAATTAATTCACCATGCATGTATAACCTCTAACTCATATTAAATTCCACGCTAGCTAGCAGCCTCCACACGAATTCAAAATTGATCATGATTAGGTATATTGTTGCAAGTCTTACATTATGGGAAAATTTATTTTATTGGATTGGAATTAAGTAAAATTCTTTTGAATGCTTACAATATTCTCTAATAAAAATATGATATGTAACTAAAATTTTTGAAAGACTCAAAGATATGTTGTGAAGTTAAAAAAATATATAATTATCATGTTTTTATTATAAAATTTATAATAAAAATATAAGAACTATAGTTAAAATTTTCCCTTCTTAATATCTGCTCTCAAGTATTTTAATCTTGGATAGATTTATGTCATGGGCGGAACAAAGCTTAGATTTTGTTAAATTTTAGAAAGTTCTGAGCTGATCCTAAAGCCAACAGCTTCTTATCAGAAAAGAAAAAAAAAATGTAAACTCGTCCAGAGGTAAAGTATACTCCGGCAGCACAGCCAATTTAATGCCATCCATATTGAATTCAATTTTTTTTTTTAATAAAACGCCATTCATTCAATATATGTTCTGGAGTAATATACATCAAAAAAGAAAAAAAAAAGGCAGAGCCAGTAAAAAAAATTCCAAAAATTGTTCTAAAAGGGGCATATTTTAAATAACCTGGTAGTCTAAAAATTATTTCCCTGTCATAAACCAAACTAGAATCCAAGAAAGATTCATCTAAAGTTTCACGGAAAGTTTATGTAATTTTTTTTTTTGGTTGAAATTTTGAATGACATATTTTGTATAGTTTTTGGAAAAAAAAAAAAGAGGATATGTCAAATGATTTGATGACATATTTGATGTTGTAGCAAATTTAATCCTAATGAAAATGATTTTTGCCGTTGGGTATGTGTGTGTGAATATATATATATATATATATATATATATATATATGAGATAGGCAGCAAAGTTTAATTTTGTGGGAGCGCTATTGGGTTGGAGTCATGGAAGAAAAAGAAATAACAAAGCTAGGAACCTCTCTTCTGGTACCTTCAGTTCAAGAATTGGCAAACGAGTCCTTAAGCAGAGTTCCTCCAAGATATGTGCATCCTCACGAATATCCTCCATTCTTATCCAACACCAATCCCACACTGCAAGTTCCCATAATCGACCTCACTAGGTTATCTTCTCCAGATTTCAAGGGCCCTGAGCTGCAGAAATTGCACTATGCATGCCAAGAATGGGGTTTCTTCCAGGTTTTCTATATCTTTATTTCTTCTTCCCCACATCATATTTCCACATGTCTTTCACAAAACCCTAATTCCAGATGCTATATGTGCAACATGTCAAGCAGAATTATACATATTCATCCTGATATTGGCCTCCAATTGTAATATCCCTTTTAATTTATAAAAAATCGCAATTAATCCACTGATCTATTGGTCTTATTGCAGTACTTCTAAAGCAAACATTAAATCGATTTGAATACATGTGCATTGTACATGCCTCTTCCTTGTCTTGTCAAACCATGCAACAAGTCTCTTTTTTTGGCAAAGAGTGAGGTATATATACAATGCATATATAGTGTTTAACTTAATTAGATTTAGCGTCTGATTTAGATAATAGGAGATTACTGCAACGAGGCTTCAGCAAATCAATGGATCAATTGTCAATTTTTTTTTCAAATAGATTTAAAAAAACATTGCAAATTAGGTGAATAATTACAAATTTGCGGCATATAAACCTATTTGGAAAGTTAATGGATTACTTTTTGTTTTTCTGCTGAAACAGTTAATAAACCATGGAGTGGATGATTCACTGGTGGAGAAAGTGAAGAAGGGAATCCAAGAATTCTTTAATCTCCCAAAGGAAGAAAAGAAGAAATTTTGGCAGACACCTGCCGATATGGAAGGATTTGGTCAGGCCTTTGTAGTTTCTGAGGAGCAGAAGCTAGACTGGGCAGATATTTTCTATATGGTCACTCTTCCACCTTCTTTGAGAAAACCCCACCTCTTCCCCAATCTTCCCCTCCCATTCAAGTACGTATACTCTGTAGATTACTTTTACGTAAAATTTATTAGGCAGTTGTGGACTTGGATTCTCTAAATTGCGAGATCCTCAATTGCGCTTGCAGTGCAGCAATGTCCACTGCCTGTCTTTGGATCCTCTCCCATGCTCTCTCCCTTGCTCTCTCCAGTGTTAGATCTGGATCGTTCAAATTAATTTGGACAGTTCAGATCTAATTAATTTTTTTATTTATTTTCAAAACAATAATTTTTTGAAAGAGAGTAAAATGTAAAATGAAATTATTTTTTTAACTGTGAAATTCAAAAAAAATATTATTTAGACCAAAAAAATTAAAAATTTTTTTTGGACTGTTCAGATTAAAATCTGAACGGTCCAGATCTTATAAGAGAGGTAAGGGAGAGAGAAGCATGGGAGAGGATTTTTTTTCATCTTATCGTGTGGCTGCCAAGCAAGAATGAAATAATAAGAAAACCAAGAAGTAACTGCCAACTTGTACCACGACAAATGACTTTGGCTACAATGTTTTAAACTTGTTTTTATTGTTCTCTTTCTGTTAAAATATTATTTTATCTTAGATATTATTATTGTGAATCTCTCCCACTTTCTAGCTGCCAAATACCTATTTTGTTCATTCTCTTACAGCCAAAATCTCAGCCAGCTTTTACACGTAAATTCTAGTTTAAACAAAACATTAAAAAAATATATTGAAAATTTTTAAATTGTAAAGTATTATAAATAAAAATTTTTAATAATTTAACTATTTAAGAGTCCAATTTTGTCGGTTAATGTTTCCTCTCAGTGAACCAAATCAGTTTTGGGTACCTAATATCTAAGCAAAAGTTATAAATTTGATCACGTAGTTTTATTTAATTTTTAATTTGATTTTTATAATTTAAAAATTTATAATTGAGTTGTTATAATTTAAAATTTTTTAATTTAATTTTTATTATCAAAATTTACTTTATATTTTTAAATTTTATTGATATAATTAATTATATGTTATATTAATACTTTAAATATATATAATTTATATTAATAAAAAAATAAAATATAAAATATAAAATAAAATAAATTCAAGATAAAATATAAAAAAAATATAATAGCAATGATTAAATTTAAAATTATTTAAATTATAAAGACTTAATTATAAATTTTTAAATGGTATAAAATAGCTAAAAAATTAAAAAATTTATACCAAAAGTATTATTTTTCCAATATCAAATATATATATAAATTATATAAAACTACGTTGTTCATATGCGCTTCTCTTCTTCGAGATGCATGTATGTCATTTTTTTTTACTTTTTAGTTTCTTTTTTATTTAAATTTAATTTTGATAGCACAGTTCCGTTGTGCTGACACAGGAAGCTTACTCTAGTTAAATGTAAAACTTGAATTTTAACTGAGGTTGTTACATTGGTGGATTTTTAATTTAATCTTTTATATATTATTTTTTATTATAAATAAAATATAAAATTTTTACAATTTAATGTTAAATAGTTAAATTATTAAAAAAAATTATTTATAATACTTTACAATTTAAAATTTTTTAATATATATTTTTTTAACGTTTTGTTTAAACTAGAATTTACATATAAAAGCTGGCTGAGATTTTAGCTGTGACTATATGGGAGAATAAACAAAATAAGTATTTGGCAGCTAGAAAGTGAGAGAGATTCATAATAATAATATCTAAGATAAAATAATATTTTAGCAGAAAGAGAGTCATGAAAAAAAGTTTAAAACACTAGCCAAAGTCATTTGTCGTGGTAAGTCGGCAATCACTTTTTAGTTTTTCTATTATTTCATTCTTGCTTGGCAACCACACGATGAGATAGGCGATGGAGATTGCTGCACTGCAGGCGCAATTGACCATCGTCGCAATTTAGAAGATCCAAGTCCAGCAGTTGTTATATATCAGCTTTTTCAATAAATAAACAAATATATATATGCGTGTGTGTATACGTGTGAGCGTGAGAAGTTACTTTTTCAAAATCTGTGATATTAAGTAATACAAATATTAATTTATCATGTATTTATTATAAAATTTGATATATGACATAAACTCAAAAATTTATTTTATATATATAAAAACCGCGGTCAGATTACTGTTTATTTGTATTGTTTGTAATATTATTTGTAAAGACGCGTTGTGTACACTGTTTGTACTCTTTATCAGTGTTTATCCATTTTTTATTTTTTATTTTATTTTTATTTATTTATTTTATTATAGGGCCCACATTTCTTTGGCAACCCCTAAAGGTACTGCTAATTACACTTAAATTTTATTCATACTAGCAGTTTTTTCCGTGCATTCACGGGTAAGTTAAAAATTTTTGTGGGACCCATATTGAAAAAACAATTTCAAAAAAAATTTGGAAAAAAACAAAAGAAGTAACAGTGTAAATAAACAGTTATGAATTAGATACTGTGAAGTACTAAAAACAGTAATGATCTGTAAATGCCCCACCGGATTTTATATAAAAAGTAGATTCTCTCAGCAAAAAGTATATAATCTATTATTTATCTATTGAATGTATAAGATGAATTCTCCTATGTAGCAAGGGTATTACAAACTAGTAATAATAGATTAAAAAGAATAAAAAATAAAAAAACATAATTAGCTTCCGAGAGAGGCTAATCCCTTCCACTCACAATTTCCAATTTCCTTCTTATCTCAGGTTCATGCACCCCATCCCCTACCATCCTCATTTCTCTCACACATTCTCTCTCCTTGGACTGTTTGGTTCCCACTAGAATTTGTTAGGCTGCTGCTACCCCTTAATTTCCCGTTTTGCCCTTGTGAGATCACCACATTAGCAGTCTTCTTTCTTCTAAAGTAAGTGTGCTACAGTGTCGGTGCTCGGGGGACCCATCAGCATGGCAGTGACAACAATTAATTAATTAAAGCGTACGACTTTTGAATTCTTAATTTATCTACAACTACATGGTATACTAATCATCGATATATAGGCTAAGGCTAAGCCACTAAGCAATGATATTAAAAATTTTGTTTAGTGAATACCAATTAATTGGATTCCAATATGCAGGGATGACTTAGAAGCATATAGTGCAGAAATGAAAAAGCTTGCTTTAAAGATCCTTGAGGTAATGGTGGAAGCACTTGAAATGGAGCCAAAAGAAATGAAAGAGTTATTTGAAGAAGGGTGGCAAGGGATGAGGATGAACTATTATCCGCCATGCCCTCAGCCAGAGCTTGTGATTGGGCTCAGTCCTCATTCAGATGCAGTTGGCCTCACCATCCTCCTCCAAGTCAATGAAGTGGAAGGCCTTCAGATCAGAAAGGATGGCATGTGGATCTCTCTTACTCCTCTCCCTAATGCTTTCATTATCAACATTGGAGATATCTTGGAGGTAATTACGTGTTAGAGATGAATATATACAATCATTCAAAAATCTTTAATGAAATATATTACTGACATTGAAAGGTCGCTTGAAATAGTTAAAAAAAAAAAAACCTCTATGATCAATTAGAGATGAGGATTATGTGCTCCATGTTGCTCTCTACCATTCAAATCTAATTTGAATAATATATATTTCAATTTTTGTTATTATAATCTTGAATTTTAATTAATTATTTTTGTTATTTTGATATTTTTTTATTATGAATGAAGCAAATGTAAGATAAAGATAGTCTGTTTGATCAAAATTAAAAGATTATATTTATTTTGCATATATTTCTTATAAAAGAAAAAAATTAGATGGTTGGAATAATAAATAAATAAATAAATAAGACTAAAAATAAATAAAAAAGACTAGATTGTCTGTTTGAGGGTTATGGGCTCGTTTGAAATTATCTTTACTAATGAAAGTGATATAAAATTGATATATAAGTTAATTTTTTTAGATGAAAATGTTATTTATTTGTAAAAGTATTCAAATTCAGTCAGAGATGTTTATTTTTCAATTTTAAGCAATATCATAAACATGGTCTAGCTCGAGTTTTATTTATACAAATTCAGAGTAAGTACGTGCTACATTACTTTTAATGATGAACCCAAGTTAAAGTGGGCTTAGATATGAACTGAAGCTCAACATTTAAAACTCTAATTAATTTTGAATCAAGCCCGGTCCACGAACAAGGGTAATTAATAGCTAAATGATTGTAAGTTTGGTTGTTGCATTCATTGATGTGAGAAATTTGTACGAACTTTTTTTTTAATAAGAACCCTTCTATTTAATCCTTTTGGATTACTAAACTTATGCATTAATTTCTCTTTTACAAAACCATATATTAAATTCAAGAGAATGGTATAAGTGATGATAGCCATACATCCTAAGATGATAATTTGGGTGCAGGTTGTGACAAATGGAATTTACAAGAGCATAGAACATAGAGCAACAGTGAACTCAGAGAAAGAGAGGATCTCTATAGCCACATTCTACAGCCCTAAGTTGGATGGAGATATGGGTCCAGCACAAAGCCTCGTTAGTCCAGAAAGACCAGCATTGTTTAGAAGAATTGGCGTTGCAGAATTTTTCAGAGGTTATTTCTCACGCCAGCTCACTGGAAAATCTTTTCTTGATACCATAAGGATACAAAAAAATTGAGAATAGAGGATGCATGCTGTTTAGATTTATATACTATTGCTTAATAAACACTATGAGAATGGGTTTAGTCATGGTTAGAACAAGCAAATAATACTCCTCTTTTTCTCTTCTTTTATACATCATCAGCTCGAGATGACTATTGGTATAATGTGTAACTAATCTTAAGGTAAACTCTCTTAAAATCTTGGCTTTCAACAAATGGTACATGACTAATATGTCCCACATTAGATAGCAATTAAGACTTAAATGATAATTTAAGCCTTGTGGATATTCTTCCATAGAGTGAGCCGTCATAAATTCTGTGATCTCTATTCCACATTGAAGAATAATTAGACATAATGCAGACTTCAAATTGCACCTGGACACTATGTACTTAATATTTTAAGGTGCAAGAACATAGATACTTGGATTAGATTCAAATGCAATCACTTGTGCATTTAGTGTGTATTCATTTTGTTCGTTATAAGATAAACTGAACTGAAAATGTGAACCCTTTCATTGGTGGAAAATAAGAAGAAAGGTGTTGATGTATTGCTCAATCTTCCAATGTAAAGAAAAAGATTAAGTTATGGCGCGGAGAACCCAGAAGATAGAGAGAGAGAGGTCAGCAATTTGTGGCGCGTGAGGAACAGAAGCTAGCATGGGCTGATTTGTTGGTATTGTGATCCACAGGAGGCAAGGAATCCCCACTTATTCTAATATACCCCTCCATTTCAGCTACACTTCTCTCCAAAATTAATTTATATATATATATATTATTTGCAATTTTTATCTCTCATCTTATTCAAACTTTTTCCTCTTTCTGGGAGATGATAATTTACATTCTTCTTAGATCCGTCTGTTTGTTTGAAAACATAAAATTTTTCCATTAATATAAGTTTTAATAAGCAACAAACCATTTTCATGTTTATTTTAACCCATTGTTATAAGCTTAGTCACTATCACCTACATCATGGTTCAACATCATCATCAAAACTTATCATAGATCAAGTTTGGTTTCAAATAAAAAATTTCTATAGAAATTTTTTAAGAAATAAACAATAAAAAAAATTTATTAAAAACATTTTCAAGAAAAAAATTTATTTATTTTCTAAGCATAAGGTTTCTTTGGAAATACTAGAATTAATTAGAACTTGGGACAGTCTGATCAACAAGGACTTAGTTAATCGCGAGCGGCTTCTCTCTCGTCTTCTCTCTCCTTTCAATCCGTCTAGTTGTGTGTTTGCTTCTTCTTTCTTTCTGTTCTGTTTTTGATTATTCAAAGAGTAAAAAAAAAAAAAAACTAAACCCAATTGGACGACTGGAGAGAGAGATGGTGAACTACAGACAATCTGAACCCTAGTTAATCAGCAATGTGGTCTTGACTCCAGAGATAATTTTCATTGCAGTTAACACACCCTTTTCAATAATATTCAGCTTTGTTTTTCTAGTCACATCACGCGTGCTAGTACAAGAAGTTAAATATATATTTTTATGGTAAATTCTCCAATCGATGCTTGAAGGGTATTAATGGCATTTTGACTTATCGACTAAATTGTTAATTATCAGATTAAAAAAATATATATGTACTTTTACACAAATATTTATACAGTCGCCCAACATGAGATTTAATTTGAACTCGACACTCTACTTGGTTTTAAATCTAACCCATGGTTTCAATCATACACTAGAAGTCATTTCTTACAAACAAATTAAAAAAACGTGGTAGATCACGTGTGTATATATTTTCCTCCCATCTCCCTCAAATTGAATTGAGTTACGAAGCAGTTTATTATGAGCTGAACTTTTAGAGATCATATGTCTATTTTATAATTTGGACCCATCCTCTGGAATTTAAATACAAAGTAGTTTATAATATTTACGCATTCAACAACTAGGCAAGAGAGACATGAAGTTAGATTTCCTGTGAATCCAGGGGTGCCTATAAAGATTGTTTAGATTAAATTTAAATGATTTAGATTTTATAAATTTTTTTATTTTTTAATATGAATCATAATCTTTTTTTATAATTGATAGTTATAAAACTATCTAGTTATAAAACTATCTTTATTTTGTGTTTTGCATGTTTTAAAGTGAAATAAATTTAAAATAAAAAAATGAAATTTAAATTATCCGAATCAAATTAAGGTGCACCTACTTATGCATACTAAATCCACATGTAAAGAGACATATAAGAATCACCCACCTTTTTCTTTTGGGGGAAAACTTGAGAGTCCAAAGAAATGAGAAATTTTTTAATACATCCATATCATTTATATTTTAAAAATAAATTATCATCATATAAAATGGGATTTTCATTTTTCTATATTTTTTTGACATTTCTCTCTCTGAATTCAAGTGCAGCCAATCAAATCTGATAACTATGCTAAAATTTCAAACCCATTTACATGTACACATACACCGAAATATTTTTCATGAAGCGTCTTTGTTATTAAAGGCATAAACTACATTTAAAATTTTTGAAGGATTATAAACATTTTTTATATATTTATATCATTTTATTATTATATCCATGCACTCAAGATTTAGCGTGAATTTTGGTTGGTGGAACATTTTCCTTTTTTTTTTTTAAGAAAGCAAAGTGGCCAAAGCCAAGAAAGAAAATAACAAAACTACACTATAGGGGTGGGCACAAGTTGAGACGGGCCGTGATTTGCTTCAACTCGAGTCTCGACTCGATTTCAACTTTGAGACTAAAAATTCACCTCGGGTCTGGCTCATAATTCGGCCAGGTTCAGACCAATCTGACTAACGAGCCAATTTTTTTTAATTATTTAAAAAAATTAATTTTAAAAATTTATATTTTTATATTTACTCAATTGTTTTGGGCATATAATTATTTTTTTAATATATTTTTTAAAGTTTATGCAATAAACATAAAAAACATGAACTCAATGGAGAAAATAAAAAAATACAAATATAGTAGTTAAAACTTAAAAAAATATGTATTTTTTAATTTTATTTTTCTTATATAAATGTGATAATTATATTTAGGAGAGCTCTAACATACATTTTGACCCCTCTAGTTATTTATAATTTATAAAATATGTTAAAAAAATTTTGGTTAAAATTATAAAAATATCTTTAAAAAAATTCTTTTCAATTTAGTCTCTATTTTTTTATATATAAATAAATAAATAAATATATATATATATATATAGATTTCGGGGCAGACCCGATATGGTCAAAAGGTTATCCCGAAACCCGCCCTGATTCGAAGTATTATCCCAACTTGATCTTATTTCAATTTTTTTTTAAAAAAAATATCTACCCATCCCAACCCGATTGTACATCAGGCCAGGATGGGCCAACTGGGTTGAAACAATTTTGTACACCCTTATTACAGTATAACAATAAAACTAAGGGAATTAACCCCAGTAACATCACTAGCTAACAATTGATTCAACTTATTAGGAGGGTCATTCCACGTTCAGTAATGCACCATTTGACTCGTGGCCAACTTCACCATAAAGTCAGTGCAAGAATTTACCTCGCTACCTCTGCAGCCGATGCTCACCTACCATGATCTCTTTAGCCACAATAAAATTTGGCAAACGAGGTGGTTATGAGAAGCACCCAGCATTCTAAACAAATTAATTAAATTAACAACTCCCGCAGCATTAACTTCCACCTCCACCCTTTAATAGCCCACTCCTAAACCAACTCAAGTCCCTTACATATACCTTAAAGTTTAGTAGAAGTAAAATAGGTGGCTGTAAGTTTATAGCTAAAACCTTTAAACTAATTCCTATTGGCATCTCTTATAATTCCACCACAACTTGCCTAATGTCTTCTATATCCAATTGTATTGTCCATATTTAGTTTAACCTAACCCAGAAAATGCACCATTCACTTGACCATACCAGTGGCACGACCACAATGAAAAATGAACTTCTGGATTCGATTGAAGATTTTAAAGGAGTCCCTAACCTTACCCTAACCTTAGAAATAGCCAAAACAAGGTTCTCAATATCCATACTTCCATTGCCAAAGATTTTGTCATTCCTCCACTACCATGGCAACCAACCTTTAATACTTCATTTGATCACCCATGAAGACCTCTCTTACTACCAAGATTACTACTAAGGTTGTAATAAAACCAGTCTCTCAAGTTCCATATGAAGACACATGCACGACAATTAAGACTTATTAGGTTACATCAATTTTTCTTAGTATAATCTCTTAAAACATGAATTATATCTTCATTCACTCCATCACACCATGGGTATAATAGGCTATCGCCACCCCATTTGTTTTGGCATTTATTGGTAAATAGACTATTCTGGCATGCAATCCAGAGAAAGATCTTAATTCATTCAAGGCCTTTCAACTTCCAAATGAGATACCAAACAGATTTTCTATGAGTATCATTAAATCCCATAAGAAAATTATAACCATTGTGAATCGTAAGAGTCCTAAAAGGTTCAAAGGGCCAACTCAACAAATCATAACTAACTTTTGAAATGGGAGGATGAATAGACCAAAATTTCATAACAACTTCATTACCAAACAGATAGTATAAATGCTCAAAATCCTAAGCACCTAAAGGATCAACCCAATTACTAACATTTGATAAAAGTAAATCATTAAGGACAAAGATTTTAGCATGATCAGAGAGGATAATGTTTAAGTCTAGCCATTTGTCATAGAAAAAACTAGTACTTAAACCATCATGGATTTGAAAAATTGCCCTTCAAGAATCTAGTCTCTTTGTTTGTACATAGCTTTCCAAAGAGAAGAATCAGAGTTATACCAGTAGAGGGAAAAAGAGTCTACTCATTTACCAGCACACTTATTTTTAAGAAGTCACAGTACAAATCCCCTTACCTCACCATAAATATCTAAGTAAGCTTGGCTGTGCAAGCATTATTCATGGTCTCAATATTGCGAAATCCCAAACCACCTCTACTCCTAAGGAGACAAATGGTCTTCTAGTTAATTAAATAACACTTCTTAGATCTATCATCATGTCCCCAAATAAAGTTCCTAGTTAGCTTTTCAATATCATGACAAATCATAGAGGGAAAGATCGTCACCTTTATGGTATAAATAGGGATAACACTAATCGTAGGTTTTGCAAGAGTTACTTTTCTTGCAAAAGAAAGACTATGAGTCTTCCATCTTGATAAATGCCCTTGAATCTTCTCAAGAATAAAATTAAAGATGGCATGAGAACTTCTTCCCCTAAAGAGTAGGACATCGTAATAACATTCTAAATCACAAGAATTTTTTAAAGCCTAACACCAAAGAAAGAGACTGTATCAAGGTAAGTGAAACGTTCTTCAATAAGAAAATAGAAGACTTGCTCTTATTAACTTTTTGACCAAACAACTTGCAAAAAACATCCAAGCAATTGATAATGCAATTCATCTAATCAGGAGATGCTTCCTTAAAAAGTAAAAAATCATCTGCAAACATGAGATAAGAAATATGAGGTCTTGTATGCCCAACACTAAATGGAATCCAATTTCCTTTGTTAACTTCATCATTTATAAGGTGAGAAAGCCTATCATTACAAAGCACAAATATATAAGGAGAGATAGAGTTGCCTTGTCTGATCTCCCTTGATAGGGAGAAAAAAATTAGTTTGATCCCCATTCCAAAAGGATGTTCATGGATGAAGATTGAATGAAATTCATAATCAAAGTAATCAAATTATGCTTGAAAGCCACTTCCTTCAAAACATTGCTAACAAAACTCCATTCAAGACTATCATATGCTTTTTCAAGGTTAATCTTTATAGCAAAGAAGCCTTTTTTGCCTCGCATCCTCCTCATCTAGTAAATAATTTCTTCCCTAATGATTATGTTATCCTGAATACACCTTCTAAAAATAAAATTAGCTTAGAAAGGTGAAATCAAGTCATCAAGAGTAAGCTTAATTTTCTTAGCAAACACCTTCGTTAATAATTTATAAGAGACATTGCATAGAGATATTGACTAGGAAATAAACTTAGGCCTATCCACCTTAGGAATTAGAGTGATAAGAGTCCTGTTAACTTCATTTAAGGAAACATCCCTTAAAAAAACCTTCATAACAAAGCCAATAAGGCGCTTACGCACAATATCCCGCTGGGATTGAAAGAAGATAGGAGAGGAGCCATCTATTCCAAGAGCTTTCAATGCTCCTATAAAAAAAAGTTGCCTATTTAATTTCCAATAACGTAATCATAGAAGTCATATTCTTTAAGATCTTAACTCTAACAATAGGAAAGGAAATAGGAGTTAAGAAATAATCTATCTCATTATCTTCCTTAGTAAATATGAAAGTACTTGACTACATGTGCATGAAGAGTTTTATGTTCCTCAATCTAATCCTGTGCTCTCATAATTCCCATTTTGGATTCTGATAAAATCAAGGTGGGATTTCTCGAGGAGCTCGCTTAAGGTATTTCTTGTAGATTTCAAACAAAGCAATTATTTTGAAGGTGGTATTTATGGAGTTGCAAGGCTGGGTGATGGCCTTTTATTCCCATCCGACTTTGCTGAAAAAATGTGGCTATGGAGTTCCTTTCCTTCTCTGAGTTTACCGTTACTCTATGCTCCACGCTTCATTTCATTGACTTGGAGAAGTATGGTTAGGGTACTAATATCAGGGTGAGGATTGAAGTAAATCACCCTGTGTGGTTTAGGACATGAAGGATAGTAAGTCAATCCTAATAGTTTGGCGTCTGTCTTCGAATGACCTGGTAATCTCATTGGGTTTCATTTGAAGAGCTTCAACCATAAGTCGAAATATTTTAATGCCAAGCTTTCTCAATTCTTTACAATAGGCGTCCAAAATTATGTCTGCAATCATTATGTTTATTTATTGAAGGTTGTAATGTACTAAAACAGTTGAAGGACCAAAAGAAAAGGGCCCTTGACTGATTGTTTAAGTTTCTTTCCTTTCATTGTTTAGTCCAATTTATGTTATATAAATCTAAACAAGATGCATATACATGCATTGCACAAACCGAAGTACACACAAGTGATTTTGAACTTGCACTTTAAAATGATAAGTACAGATAATGTAATATAATATACACACACATATGTGTGTGCAATGTTTATGTGTAATTTGTTTGTAGTTACATCATGTTTAATTATTGTTCAATGTAAGATATATCATCACATAGCTCTTTGTAAGAGAGATACATGATGGCCCATTCCAATCGGGTTGCCCACTCTGGACATGAGATCTGAAGCCCTTTAAGCACCATGTAATTAGTCTTTTCCTAAATTACCATACGACTTGATAGCGCTTTACCCAGAAAAATCTCAAGACTTAATTATGTATCTTCTCAAATTTTGATTGCTGAGACATATGACATGTTACTATATTAGTCATGCACCAAAAGGGTAAAAATGGAGGAGAAGATACCAAACCTAGAAGAAGCCCCATTCTATACTAGCACGGTCAAGCTTCTATAGCTCCATCCATGAAGTTGTGTAGACAGCAGCTTACTCATATATATCAATGATAGAAACTTGTTTGGAAGAAGAGGAAGTGTCAAGATCGGGACGTAAATATCTCTCTCAAACTTTTATCAATGGTTGTTGAGCTGGCTTCTTTCCAGAAGGCACAGAGAGGTTCCAACCTTGTTCAATTTTGCATCGACATTACTATCCATGGATGGATGCTCGTATTCTTCTCTCTCTCTCTCTCTCTCTCTCTCTCTCTGTGCTTCTTTGGTCTCTTTATTTACCACTTGGAAATTGAAATATTGAAGAAAAAAAAAGATGAAAGTATGAGACAAGAGTGTCATGATCTTTATTACATTTTAATGACAGATAAAGAGAACACTACTTTTAAAAATCTAAATAAATAATTAAAAGCATGTTACTCCTTTGCCTTATAATGCTTTGTATTTATTTGCAAGTGGCGAAGCAGACTCAGGCATTTCTTTCTTGTTGTTCGTACTTATAATTAATTCGGATATTGGGAATGGGAAAGTCGATAAATTAACTGTGGGTTGAGTAATTTGTTGTATTTTGTTTTCACTTTAATTGGAAATAAAAAATATACTTGGTACAGAAAATATACTTTTTGATTTTTTTTAAATAAGCTAAAAATTAGAAGTCATCTAAAAGACATTTTTAGCATTTTCACATAATGACCAATGACATTTTTAAAGATCAACAAAAAAAAACAAATAATTATTTAAAAAATTAAAATAATTTTACAAGAATTGTTGATAATTAAACTCAAAAGTCAAATAATATTTGTGTCTATTTATCTAAATTTGATTTAAAAACAAAACAAACAAATATTTAATTTCACAAAATAAACATATTTAAAAAAAAATTAAAAAAAATAGCAAATGAAAATAAAATTTAAGGAATGGAAATAGAGAATTAAAATTAAAATAAATTTTAATTTCAAAGCACTGGAATCTCAATTATAGGGTATGTGAGCTAAAAGTAGAGTGTTAAACATTGACTTGGGAAATGTGTTTTTTCCTGTGAATTTCACCAATAGTGAGGGTCGTGAGTTTGCCCTTTCTAGTGGTCCTTGGATGATCTTTGATCATTACCTGATCATGAGAAGATGGACACTGAATTTTAATCCTTCCATAGCTACGATTGACAAAGTGTCAGTATATATTAGGATTCTTAATATGCCAATTGAATATTACCATTCAGAGGTGCTTAGTTTCATGAGTAATCAATTTGGAAGTACTGTGAAGGTTGATTTCAATACTTCTTCTTAAGTGAGGGGGAGATATGCTTGGTTATGCATTGAAGTGTATTTGAATAGGCCTTCTATCCCTGCTTTCTATCTTGGTGATAAAATCTATAAAATTAAGTATGAAGGGTTGCATTTGCAATGTTTGAATTGTGGTCATTTTAGCCATTATCTTGAAGGTTGTATGACCAAGCCAATTCAAAAAGATAGTGATATGATGGAAGGCCAAGTTGCAAGGTCAAAAAGTGGTAATCGAAGGGATTTCGACGGTTGTATGATATTGGTGTCTAAGGGCTCAGGGTTTTAGATGGTAGAGTAGAAACCCCATCGATTTAGGAAACAGAAGGAAAAGGAGATGACAACTTTGGTGAAGCACTTTTCGGGATCTAAATTTTGTGTGCTAACAATTATTGTGAAAGAGAATCTGAGTATTCCAATTGTTATGAATGGTGATGTTAATATAGGAAATAATGAAAGTAAAAAAGTTGCCAATCAAGAGCAAAGAGTGCATGGGAGTTCTGCTAAACCAACATGGAATGAAAATTGGGTAAGATAAATAATGGGCCCAAATTGAAGCATCAAGTGGTTGGTAAGAATAAGGGCCTTAGGCTGAAAGATGCCCAAAACATGATTATCTTCAATATTTATAATAGCCCAACAACTCATGGCCTAGGTAAGGAAAACATAGCGGAGGATTTGGTAATGTTTAATAGAGATGTTTTAACTGTCAATAAGAAGGGGCCTAATTATTTTAAGGAAGCTGATATGAGAGTGCAAGAAAGTGTTAGAATGGTTTCAGTAGCGGTGCTCGTAGGTTTTTCGATGCTATGTCGATTAAGCCTCTTAACTGCATTGTGAAAGGAAGTCATGGTTTGGAAATAGAGAATTTTGTCTATGATGAAGAGGAAATGGCTTTGCTGGTGGAGGAATCACCTTTGGCCCATGAAACTATCTCCATGGAACATTAATGAGCCTTCTTTTCTCCCAAAATTTTTCTATGAATGTTTATTTTTGGAACATTAAAGGGGCATGCAATAATGCTTTCTTTAGATATGCTAAGCAACTTTGTAAATCTTATAACTCAAGATTTGTCACTTTTCTTGAAATCCATGGTAAAGAGGATCATGCTCTAACTTTGTTGTCAAGATTGGGTTTTGATAACCATTTTGTGGTCTCGTGTACTAGTAAGTTATGAGGTTTGTGGGTAGCGTGGAAGTTGTCTTAAGGTACACTTCGTGTTGTTACTCATATAAATCAGTTGGTTCATCTCCAAGGTAGTGATAATAATAATAGCGGGTACTTTATTATAGTAGTTTATGTTAACCTTCATGAAGCTTCAAAGAGGGAGCTTTGGAATGACCTTAAAGATATTGCTAAATTCATGCAAAATCTTTGGATGGTAGGGGGTGATATGAATGATATTAGTTGTTCCTTTGAGAAGAAGGGAGGGGCTCCTTTTAATAATACCAAAAGTAATATTTTCCATCACATAATGGATAATTGTAGCCTTCTTGACTTGGGTTGCATGGGTTCCAGATTTATATGGGTTATCCTAAAACCTAAGGCAAAGATAGAATTTTTAAATGCTTAGACCGTGCCCTTGAGAATGGTTTATGGTCGACCCACTTTTCCAATTGCTTGGTATGTACTCTTTCTAGAGTTCAATTTTCATATCATCATCCTATTATATTGGAACCTTGGGGAATCTCATCTAGCATGCCAAACAAGCAACCTTTTAGGTTTAAAGCTATTTGGTTAAGTCACAAAGATTTTGGTAGTTTTAGGACCTTATTATGGAGGAAGGATTTGTTAATCAATGATGCTCTTCGTTCTTTTAAACTTGATGTCATGAATTGGAATAGAGAGGCTTTTGGCCATATTAGGAAGCAAAATAATCATATTCTTGCTTAGCTAGGTGGCATTCAATGTAGTCTTTTTTTTTTTATCACTCTTCTACCTTTACAAAACTTGAGAAACAATTGCAAAAAGAACTTGATGAGGTGCTTTGTTAGGAGGAGATCTTATGGTTTCAAAAGGCTAGAACCTAGTGGGTAGAGCAAAGTGATAGAAATACCAAGTATTATCACATCAAAACTTCAGGTAAAAGGAGAAGAAATTAAATCCTTATGCTCTGGAATGATGTAATTAGTATGCATTGAATTTAATTACCAAAAATTAAATAATCATAAACGATATGTATGCCTTGGCACTATGGTCAAGGGTATCATGACATGTTCAAAAACATGCCAATAAGCTTAATTTTATTGTTTTTATCAGTATTAAAAAAAATTAGACTACCATTCAACTGGTAAACTTGTTGATATAGATTGGTTTCATGTTATAACTGAACTCTTTATTTCGAAAACCAATCAACCATTACACCAAACTTGTTTTTAATTATATAACGTGCGCATATAGTGTAATATATATTCCTATCGACGTACAAATGCAATTTTTTTTAAAGAAGTATCATAAAGATTATAATAATTGATTGTAATTATAGTAAAATAAATTTTAACATCATTATACATTGAATTAATTAATGTATTATAGTTTTAATAATAATATTTTTTTTATTTTTAATTGAACTGCAGTTGAATTATTAAATCGTGAATTGCTCACATTTTTTATTTTAAATACTTATCCAATCTTTAAAATATAATATTTTACTATTATAATTAAAAACAAATTAGGCCACGTTTGATATAGTGAAAAGAAATGGAATAGAATGTAAAAAAAAATTAATAAAATAAAAAATAACACTCATATTCTTATTTTAAAATAAAAAGTAATAAAATAAAATAAGTATTGTTAAATAATAAGAATATAATGAATATTTTTTTAATTTTTTTGATTTCTCATTCCCTTAATACCATGTGATCTTTTACCTTACTTGATTATGTATTTATGACATATTATAATTATTCTTTGGTAGAGTAGTGTCACATGACAGAAATTTTAGAATGTTATAGAATAAATAAATATTTTATATTAAAATTATTTATCAATTTAATGTTAATAGGATTATCTTATTAAAATTTAAATAAAAATATCATTAAATTATTAAAGATAACATATAACAAATTACAAAAAGTTGAATATCATACTTTAAAATTTAAATTACTAGAGCAATTTATATAATTTGTGTTTTTTATCAAAACAATTTAATTTCAAGTCAAATGAAAGTAGAATTAATTATAAATTAACATTTTTTATAATAGACTTAGATGCAATGTTACATATTTTTGCCATAGAGTTTAGATCCTTTAAATTTTGTTCTTGTAAATTTCTTATATAGTTTGAGAAAGATAAATACAAAATGTGAGACTCACATTTTAAAAAGTAACTTTTATCCATACAATTGACTTTTAATGTTAAAATTTTTGTATTTATTTTTCTCTAACTTTACAATAAATTTATAATTCTGAACTTTAGAGGATTCAAAGTGAAAATTATAATATATGTAAAAAATTTAAACTCAATTATGTAATATTAAGTTGTAAAAATCATACAATTATTTATAAAAAATTATACTTATGTTGTGATTATCAAAAAATTACATGCTTATATTTGAATTAAAAAAATTTGACAATAAAGAAAATTTTTCCCATTTCATAATTGCGCACACTGGAAACAACTACTAAACTACCCGACAACCAAAATGGGTAACAACGAAATTAAGAATCCATAGGACATGGCAGCAGGTTTGGAGGTACGCAACCAGAATTCAATGGAAAGAAGAAAATTTTGCGCCAGAAATTAAGCAGCAGCTAGCCCCCAGCTAAGCCACGTGTGCTTGGGATCTAAATAATGCATTTATTTATAATTCATTGTCAACGGATAGCAATAATGACTCAAATCGTTGTTAATGATATATATACATATAACTGATCTTAAAGAGAATAATTAAAACGTCGACCATGGACGCAGAAGTGGGTAAGGTGATTGGAAGCTCTCCGGTGAGGGTGGCTTGTGTGAAAGAGCTAGCAGAGGAGGCATTAAGCAGAGTTCCAGAGAGATATATTCATCCAGATATAGACCCTCCATTTGTGTCTAACACTGCCTCTTTACCTCAAGTCCCTGTAATTGACCTTGCTAAGTTGTCATCTGAAGATGTAAAAGGACCTGAGCTGCAGAAATTACATCTTGCTTCCCAGCAATGGGGCTTTTTCCAGGTTTGTCTAGCTTTCACCCTCTCCGCCTTCTATACTGCACTTGCATGTAATGATTTGAGATTGATTCATGTTCATTAATAGCACATGTATGAAAAGATATAGATGGTTAATTTGTACATATATATATGGAGATTTGCGACAGGTGATTAACCATGGAGTGAGCCTGGAATTGGTGGAAAACATGAAGAAAGGAGCTGAAGAATTGTTTGATCTTCCAATGGAAGAGAAGAACAAGTTATGGCAGAGACCAGGAGACATGGAAGGCTTTGGTCAGATGTTTGAAGTGTCTGAGCAACAGAAACTAAATTGGGTGGATGTGTTCTACATCTTCACACTTCCATCACACTTAAGGAAGACCCACTTATTCCCTAATATCCCCCTACCATTTAGGTACTTCATTTTCATCTCCGCCCTTAATTTAAATTCTCCTTATTTTTCTATTCCAAAGGAAAAAAAATGAAAAAAAAAAGGTTAAATTAGTCCTTAGTTTAAAATTTGATTTTTATATTTCACTCAACTATTGATTTAATCCATGTAGTTTAAAAAATTTATAATTTAATCATTGTAGTCCTAAAAAATTTTAATTTAGTTTCTATCAATATTCCACCATTGAATTTTGTTGAAGTAATTGACTATAGATGTGTTTTAAATATACAAGATTTATGTCAACAAAATAAATAAAAGTGAATAATAAAAGAAAATTAACTCAATGATATGACATATGGTGCAATCTTATGTTAGGAAATTTGGGCGAAAGTTAAATCATAAATATATCCAATGTACTGAATTTATATATGATTCGTTAAATTAGCATAATTCACCAGTTTATTAATGAAAATTTGACGATAAGGCTAAATTAAAATTTTTAAAATTATAAATTTCTAAACCATAAAGGAAGAATTGAAAATTGAATGAAAGTGCAAGGACAAAAAAATAATAATAACCAAAACCACAATATTTGAAGCTGGAATGTAACTAGTGCCTTCTCTACTTACCAAAAGTCATATTGATTGATTATCTCCATAAACTTTATTTGAATGCTGCAGAGACAATTTAGAGGATTATTGTGTAAAAGTGAGAGAACTTGCGAACACGATTCTTGAACTTATGGCAGAAGCTCTTACAATGGATGCTCATGACATAAAAGATTCATTCAAAGAAGGAGGCCAATCAATGAGGATCAATTACTATCCTCCATGTCCCCAACCAGAAGATGTCATAGGCATCAATGCTCACACTGATGGTACTGCCCTCACCATACTTCTCCAAGTCAGTGAAATAGAAGGCCTCCAAATCAAAAAGGACGGCATGTGGATTCCTGTTAAGCCTCTTCCTAACTCTTTTGTTGTCAACATCGGAGATGTTTTGGAGGTATTAATCAAAATTCATCTTTAACTCTAACTTTCGTCTTTCAAAATGAAAGTTTTTATAAATAATTAAGGTTAAATAACATTTTAGTCCTTTAAATATATTTGTTATTTCAATTTGATCAATTAAATTTATTTGGCAAAAGTCTAGTTTTAGTTTTTGAAGTTTCACTCAAATTTTGGGTTAGTCTCAAAAGTTGAAATTTTCAAAAATTGTTTATTATTATTCTTTTATCTACTTTATTAATAAAAGTATTCGACGTTGCTCACATATAATAAGTTGAATGAAGACATCAATGTAACAACTCTAATACAATCCAAACTTTAACTATATTATCTTGCCTCTTCTAATGAGTCTAATGCTTAAATATTTGACTTATGCCTAATTATTAGAAGCAAAACGGTGTACTTTAAGTCTCAGTTGAATTTATAGTGTTTTCATTCAATTTATTAAGTCATGGGTAAGTCATGTCAAACACTTTTATTAATGATGTTAATGTCATTTGAAAAAAAAGATTGAACATTTTCTTTTTAAATTTTAAGAATTATATTACATTAAAATAAATATATAAAACTAAATTCAAAGTCAAATGAAATTTCAAGGTTCGAAAAAATGGAGTTCTGCCAATTTATTCTGTGCCAACTTTTGAGACATAATTAATTATCGAGTCTTGATAGTAAATACATACATATATATATATATATATATATATATTGATTTAACAGATAATAGCAAATGGGTTGTACCGGAGCGTTGAACATCGAGCAACAATTAACGCAAAAAAAGAAAGAATTTCCATAGCTACATTTTATGGTCCAGGAAGGGATGGATATATAGGTCCAGCACCCAGCCTTGTGACCCCAGAAAAGCCTGCATTGTTCAAGACGGTGAGTGTGGCAGATTACTACAAGGGATTCATTTCAAAGGAAGGTGCTAAAAAATCATACATTGATGTTATGAGGATCCGAAATGAGGATCACAAGATACTGTAAAGGAATGACTGAGTTTTCTTGAAACTTGTTTTAGTATATATTCACTTTTATTCTTGTTTTTTGCTTTTTGTCTTTTATTGTGTTATTGTCTATTGGTTTTTGCGGCAAATAATATTTTAAGATTACTGTTCTTATCGCACAGTTCACAAGTTATTAGACTCAATTTCTATCTTATCCTGTGCATTAACTTTTGTAAAGATAATGACTAGAGATGAGTTTAATTTAGATAATTAACGACATCTGCTCTTACACGAGTTCTAAATCGTTAGAAACGTAGCATAGATGCTAAGAAAATCAAACATATTCATTTATCATGTTCATGGTAATAAAACTTTCATCCCAATAATATCAGGATTGCCAAAAGTATCCCCATTAACATTAATTTTTAAAGAAACCATGGCTAGGTGTTTCCTACTTCCCTCTGTGTCCGTTTAGATTGTAGTGGAAAGCCCTTCTGCAAACCGTAGCCGTCTATCTAAAAAAGCTTGCAATTTTATGAAAGGCGATATAATGTAGAGAAGATTAGATGAAGGGAAACTTGATGATAAAGAAATATCGGATGAATCTGGAGGTCATGGATAGGATAATCCTAATTTTACTGGCATGCTCTCATAGTTCAGTTTCCTCTAATACCTCTAATGAATCAATGATATCTCTTAAACACTCATTCCATCATGATTTTATTTTATAGATAATGGTCACAAAGATAACATGAATGTTGTGATTCATGGGATGTGAAATAACTTAATTTGAGAATTTAATCGGAATAATCCAAACTTGGCTTTTACTAAAGAAAAGCAACGTACACAAAACTTGATATAATTTAAAAATGCAAAGGTATATTTGTTTACTGTGAATTAACTCGAGAAAAGAAAGCATTTCCATGGCTACATTTTATGGGCCTGGAGGGGATGGATATTAGGTCCAGCACTAAGCCTTGAGACCGCAAATAAGCCTACCTTGTTCAAGAGTGCATGTGTTTAATCGAAAGATATAATAGTAAAGGAAATATAAAATATAAATAAAAAGAAATAGATGAAATAAAAAATAATTATTTTTTTATTTAAATAATAATAATTTAATAAATAAAATAATAAATATAATAAATATAATAAATATTATATAAGTTATATAGAGAGATTACATTGTAATGCAACGAATCAAATAGAGTTTAAGAGTGTCAAATTACTGCTAGGGATTCATTTCAAAGTTCTGGGCCACAAATTTCAGAAGAAGGTACTGAAAAATCAAACATTGGTGTAATCAGGATCCAAAATGAGAATCACAGTATACTGTAAAGTAATCATTATGGGCTTTCTTGACACTTGATTGAGTACATATTTACTTTGCTTTTTGCTTTTTGTCTTTTATTGTGTTATTATCTATTGGTTCAGTTATTAAAGTATTTGTGGCAAATAATATTTTAAGATTACTGTTTTTAAAGTTCACAAGTTGCTAAACTTGATTTCTATATTATCCTTTTCATCATACTTTGTAAAAATAATGACTAACTGAGTTCAATTTACATAATCAAATTTATTTTGTACCAAATTAATCTTTTAACTACTAATTCATATTATTTCTATATTAAACAGTTAGCTAGTTAATATACACATCAAATAACAATAATTTGACTATGTTTGTTAATTTGGTAAACTAAGCTAACAGTTCAAAATACGTATAATGAGTGTTAGAAAGAGAGACTAATTTGTCGCCAAAAAATTTAAGGGACAAAAATATTAATATAAATAATAATTAATTTTTGACATTAAAAATTTGATTTGACAAATAGTGATAAACAGGCTTTACCAAAGAGTTGAACATCATGCAACAATTAACTCGCAAAAGAGAAGGTCCTCAAATCATCCATCGATGTTATGAGTATCATAAATCCTCTTAATTAGAACTTAAGCAATATTATTTTAATCTAATGATGACAATAATACTGTAAACTATTGAATTACTATGAGTCTTCTTGAGAATTTTTTGTTTAAGCTATATGGGACCATTTTTGTGTTCTAGGTTTTTGGCATTCATTTTGTTATTGCCTATTAGTTTAGTCAATAATACGTTCATGATGAAGTAGATTTTAAGATTACTGCACTTATTGCAAAGTTCACAAGATTACTGTGCTTGTCGAGTGTGTGGCTCTATGCTAATAAGCACAAGCCCAAGAATAGAAAGTCATCATTAGACAATTTTGATTATCTAATTAGATAAGTTAGACTCAAGATATTTCCAAAAAGTGCTATGCAATAAAATCAAGTGGTGGTGAATTCTAATTTTAGTGGTGTTTTCTCATAGTTTAATTTCCTTATTGCCTCAAATAAATTAAATTTGTTCAAGCGATATATCTCAAGCATTCAATTTAATAGATAACTGTCACAAAGATAACGTGGATGTTGCCATACAGCTGGTGTGAAACAACTTATTTGAGAATTTAATTAATTAGTATGGTTCAAACATTCACATCCACAAAAGAAAAACACAAACTTTATATTTTAAGAAATGAAAATATGTGTTTACTATGATACTGTAATGTCCAATTCTAAAGGTGAAGTATGAGATCGTACGGGCAAGAATCAGTATATACTGAAACCCAAATAGTTCAGTGGCCCTAAAATGGAGTGTCAATATGTATAGTTTTAAGGGTTTAAATATTTCAGTATACTAAAAAGAAATGGAAGATGAATCTTATGACCATAGACGACTGCCCATTGAAAAATTAGCAAGAAAAAGAATATTTTGTGATATATATATATATATATTATAAATTAATACAGTATATTTGTGACCCAATAAGGGTGTGTACGTGTGTGTGTGTAACGATTTTTTAATTAAAATATTTTAAAGGAATTTTTATATAATTTCAATAAATAAACAAATAGTTTTGGAAAAAAAAATTGGTCAGAAAATTATTTTTCTTTTTTATAAAAATTTCCCTTTGAATTTATTTGGCTAAAAGTAGGGATGTATAAATCCTTATTAACCTAGCTGAATCATTTTTACTTGATTAATGTTAAGCAGGGATGAGTTGAAATTTTATTTTTTTAAAATTGAATAAGATTACATTGGAATAGGCTTTGGGCTGATCTAATCAAGTTTGATCTAACCTCATATTTTAAATTAAAATGATTTTTTTTTAGAATTTTAACTAAAAATTTTTAAATATTTTTTATAAATTATAAATAATTAAAGAAGTCAGTATCTTATTAAGACTTTTGCGAGTGTGATTATCACATTTAGATTTAAAAAAATTGATTAAAAAAACATAATTTTTTTTAAGTTGTATTTGCTATATTTGCATTTTGTTCTTTTTTTTTTCTCGGAGTCCCTTTTTTTAATGTTTATTACAAAATTATAAAAAAAAACATAAAAAAAGTAGTCATATATTTAAAATGATTAAGTATATATAAAAATATAAAAAAAATTTAAAATAAAAAATATTTGTGGCTTGATTTGGCATAGTTGGCGTTGGCTTGATAATAACGGGTTAAATTTGGGCGGGGTCAAGTCTTAGGATAAAAATTTTTTCTTAAATTTAAATCAGGTCAAAATTCAAATTCAGACGATTCTTGCCCCGTGCACATAGAAACCTTACTTTACTTATTTGCATTTATATATTCCTAACACAGTCCATGTTGCTTATAGTAAAACAAGTTCTACTAAACTATTATCACTTGAAATTAAAGTACGGGAACTGGTCGTGATTAAACTGCACTTTTTTATATTTATAACGGTACTCAACATGTAGAGGAAAAAAATAAAACTAAAATATCTTGGTTATATGAAGAAATGCATTTAAACTCAGATTTATTTTTTTGGGGTTAATTTTATTTTCCATAAAAATGGGTTTAAGTTTAAATGTAAGTCCATGAGTTAGTTTTATTTTTTTATATAACAAAATATATGTATTAGAGAATAAAGATATAAGAAGAATTAGTTTTCTTTATTTAAAATATATTAATCTTTTTTATAAATAATATCATAAAACTTCGACTCATTCAACCGGGTTAAGTTTTCCATATATATATATATATATATATTCAAAAATTGAAAAAAAAAAAAACTTCTACCTAGTTGTTTCATAAACCTAATCTAAACTCTATTTATGCTTGTGTTTGAAAAAGTGGTCAGGCATCTCAAAACCACGTTTCATATGAAGTAAAAAGTTTGAGCTTATACTAAAATGTGATTTCCTAACGTGTTTTTAAACACGCACTTAGTGGTCTAACAATTCAACTAGACTCGTGAAATTTCACACTAAAATTGATGTCAGTGAGCAATAGCATGTACAAATTTCGTCAAATTATTGCTAGAGAAATAATGCCAAATATTGTTTGTCTCATTGGCCAAGAAAAAGAAAAAACAGAATTCAAAAGTTTACAAGAAAATGAAATGTAGGGCTTAGTATATTGGTATTCGGTAGTCGGTAATTGGGAGTGCACATGGAGGGCGAAGGGAGCAGTGGAGAGAAATTATGCATTGGGATTGAGACTTTCAGACAAGCTCTGGTCCTCATCCTTAGACTTCGATTAAAGGAAATAGGAAAGAGGAAAGAGGAAAGAGAACTTTGGAACCAAAATTTTCACATTTAAATAAAAATACTTAAATAAATTCTTCAAAATATCCATCTGTCCTAAATATGGATGTCGTAACTTTCGGAATCATAGTTGCCATTATCATTCTCTTCCTACTAGCAGTCTGCTACATCACCATCGAAGGCACTTGTAGGAGTCGTTCTTAGCTCAGCTCCTAGTTCCACTTCCATCGCCGAGACTCCCTTGGATTCAAGCACTGATTTCACCTCAGAATCCAATTGGGTTTTGTGGGGGCGCACTGATTTCATGGCATTGTGTAGAAAGCTGATTGAATGGGCATTGCTTGCGGTTTTGGTTCTTGGGTTTTGTTTGGATCTGGGTATTGGGCACGAGGGTCACCATTCTGGGTCCTGCACATCGCAGGTCCATGAGTCCCAGGATCATCATCATCACCAGCACCAGTGTGAACATAGTCATCACCATCATCATCAAGAGGAGAAACTGGTCACTGGGTCGAAGCTTCCGGAGGAATTAGCGGAGGAGGAAGATATGAAATTATATGGATTCGGGTTCGTACATAACCATGAGCAAGATCATGGCCACCACGGTCATCGGCACGGGGGTAGCACTGAACTATCGGGCTTAGGTATTTACCGATTCCTGCCGATACGATTTGATTAACCATTTTTGTAGTTTGGTATTGTGGTTTAGGTGTTTTTGTGCTGGAAAATGGGTAGTGTATATTGACTTGGGGCATTGAACTGTTCAAGTGAAAATGTTTTGAAACGAAAATAACTTGATTCTACGAT
This sequence comes from Erythrophleum ivorense, assembly GCA_026724425.1. Lineage (NCBI taxonomy): Eukaryota > Viridiplantae > Streptophyta > Magnoliopsida > Fabales > Fabaceae > Erythrophleum > Erythrophleum ivorense. The sequence goes on from JAIUCV010000009.1 coordinate 50,884,207, forward strand.
CTCAGGATTTCATATCTGGGAAACAAAGGTGTATAACTCTATTCTTCAGTGGATTAGTGAATCAAATATTGTTGTGACTTCGGGAATAACCGAATGAGTATTTATGCTGTGCAAATTGTTCTTGATTGTCATATATACGGCTATAAGTGAAAATTAGATTACCATGGAATGCTTTCATGCTAGGTGGATTAGAGGATTAGTTTGAAACGTGAAATGGTGGTATGAGGCACTGTTTGCCCCATATTAGCAGGAGTTCCAGTATTCGTAAGATTTTGCTTTTTAATTGATGCCTTCTGGGCAGATCATGCCAGAGATTTTCCTTGTCTAACAGTGTCGCAACCAGTGTGATACAAATTAAAACATACACTTCTTTTTCAACTCTTCTTTAATTTACATGCTCTTGTTCCCCACTAAGCTTGTGTAGACTTCTGTCTATCAGATATTTGAACAACCCTCTAAACATAATCTACATTAAATTTTAGTAATAGAAGAACAGACAAGCGTGATACATGCTTACTACTTTGCATCAAGTGATGGCATACAATATCATAAGATGTGATCTTTTATTTATTGTTTGATTAATTCAATTTTAACTTATTTATTTTTAATGTAATTTTAGGACTTTGGCTGAGTGCGTTGGGCTGTTCATTTCTGGTTAGCATGGCTTCCCTTATTTGTCTGATTATCTTGCCTCTAATTTTTGGTAAGTAATGTGCTTTTCATTGCATTCAATTTCTATACAAATTGTTCTTTTCTCAATACCTATTTATAGTTTGCAAAGCTGAACGGTCATAGTTATTCACTTGCAGTACAAGGAAAACCATCCAAGGCAATTGTTGATTCATTGGCTTTATTTGGGGTCAGGTTTCTTTTAGTTCCTTTATTGCCCATTTCTGGGTTTTAAATTCTTTTTTTGATTGCTTTGTTTTCACTTTGCTTGCATGTTACATGCTCACTGTTGTTTATGAAATGCCCATGAGTTATGTGAAGTGAGATCTGGTTGCTACTTTTAGTTGAATGTCTGGTTTGTACCTTCTACTTGCAATACCTCAATCTTTACTTGTTTTTTGCTGTTTTTCTCTTGGCATAAGCTGTATCATCTAAATTATTATCTTTCCTTCTGTGGATACTTTGCTAAAACAGAAAAGCATTGGTGCCTCCTACTTGTTGGATTCCTAAAATGCCAAATCAAGTTTGAAATCTTTTCAACACATGGGTGACTGGTGGGAGTTATTATAATGATTATTCTTTCACCACCAAGATTCTGTTATTCTTCTTCTCCTCTAGTCATGTACCCACTTTGGGAAAATCATTAGGTGTAAGTGCAATTTTACTAATACACATAATTAAAATGATGATCAAGTGTTCTAGAAATTATAACTTCAAAATGATACTCGAATGTTCTAGGTACAAATTACATGATATATACTTAAATTACCTTCCACCACTGTGCAGGTTTACTTTTACTTTTTTCACTCTCATCACAGGAATTTTTGTCTATTAACTTTTTCATGTAACTTCAATTTTTACTGTCATAATTTTAGTTCAAAATGATTACATTGTACCCAACTAAATAAAAGTATACTGTAAGTTGTAGGTCAATCTGCTGCTAGCTAGAGAAGGTTATTCATGTAATACTTGAAATTATAAAAAATTTTATTAGTTGGTGTGGCACTTTTAAGTTGTTTTCGACATTATGGGCGTCATACACTTTATGATCACTCATAGATTCTGGCATCCTGCTAACTAGTGAATCTTACAAAGGCTCAGGAAATGACAGATAAAATATCTTCATCTTTTAATTCCTTTGTTTCTGTTTCACAGTTTTTGCTTCATCCTTATCAAATATGCCTTTTGCAGGCAGGTGCTATGTTGGGGGATGCTTTTCTTCACCAATTACCTCATGCTTTTGGTATGAGATACAACCTATCTTCAGTACGGTTTGATGTATTTATTGATCATTATTATTTTTTTATAAATGGGTTCATGCCAGCTATTTTTTTTTTTTAATATAAAATAGCTTTACTGCTCAGAGTCATAGACTCGCAGTGCATTCTGATCTCTCTTATTTAGGCTGTGTTGGTGCATAAATGTCTCATGATGTTTGGGCACAATTAAAGTTTTATACTTTACACATTGGATTGGAGGAATTTAGCTCTCCCTCTCTCTCCCTTTGCCCCCATTTCCACTTATATGAGATGTATTGATGTAAAAGAAAAGTCCACTCTCAATGGCCAGGCTGATAAGAGGGGAGAGCCTGAATTCCATGTCTCATTCCCAGCCAATATGGAACTCATAATCCTGCATCAACCCCATCTCTGGGAAAAAGAGGCCCATCTATGTTGTGAGGTGGACAAGCTGGGCTTTGATACTAGAGGATATGGAGGAGAGCCTACTCCTAAAAATCAGGCTGATAAGAAAGGAGAGTGAGCACATTAAATGGGAGTTCCATGTCTCACATGCGGCCAATAAGGGGCTAATGCACCCACATCTTGTGTGTTTGTGCCTTTTCTTTGATCAATATTGAACTTAGAAGGGCTAACAGTTATGTTAGTTTGATGCTTTGAAACTGTTAAAAACTTGTAGTTTTGCAACCTCAAAAATGCTGTCAGTCCTTGAGTGAAGCATATGTAAAATTTGCATAAATATGATTCTCTCTTCCTGCAGGTGGTGAACATTCCCATTCGCATGGTAACCATGTAGACCATGACCATGATCATGATGCTGGCATTGGACATGGGCATTCTCATTCTTTTGCAGATCTTTCTACAGGAATATCCATCCTAGGTTAGTGGTGATGTTATGATGGTGTCTTACTAACTGTATTGACCATTCACCTCTTACAAATATGTTGGATTATTGGCTTCTATTTCTTCTACTGATTAATTTCTTGGGAGTTTATATCATCTTAATTTCAATTTAATCAACAAGTATACTAACCTAGGTATCAGGAAGTTCATTATTGTGTTCTTTTACTGGTCAAGTTAGGATAGAATGCTCTCTTTCTTGAAGAGTAGACAGTGGTATGGAATAAATCTGTTTTTCATATCAGTTTATGAGCCTTTCCTATTTATTATTCTGCTTCCTAAATTACCTCCTAGAGTTACAGAGTCGGACTGTTTGTCAAATTTTAAAATGCTGTTGCCTTTCATCTTAGAGGAAAGAAGTTTCTCAGGGAATGGTAAATATTTCACTTACTCGTAATTAAATTTTTAGATGCTAACTTTCATCATTTTTCCACTTGGGCACATATTAACTTGCTCCAAGAATAGAGCTAAGACTTTAACTTAACAGTTGTTGGTTGGGACTGCTGCTTATTGTTAAGATTTTATCTCAAGGCCAAAAATGTTTTCTTCTCTAGCAGAAATGAAAGAGAGAAATAAGGCATGGATTATTGAGTTGATCATAAGTGATGCTTTGCCACACAAAGGGAAAAGAGCAAAATAATGTTCAAGATAGTTTATTTTTAAATCCAAATATTTCTATGTTAAACCTGTAAATTGTTCCAATGACGAAGTTTTACAATATCTGGATGCTATCTGCATGACTACTATTCAGTTACACAATTCTCTCAATGAATGACAGGTTTTTGCATGGCTAATGAAAATAAATTTATTATTTTACGTTTTGTTTTGAACTATTATTTACTACTGACTAAAATTTGGAACGTAAAGAATTTATTCTGTACTAATGGAAATGGTGGTTAACAGTTGGAACTTGTGATAATTATTTAACACCCCTTCAGATTTTTCATTGATCAAAAAGTACATAAATGGCTTAAATTGTAATATCTTAAATTCCTTTTTCATCAGGTTAGTCTGTAAAGTGTAATATCTTAAATTCCTCTTCAGTTTTCTTTGGTCCTATTCATTATAATCTATTTTCTTATTCAGATAGGATCATGTAACCATGATTATTACTCTCTTTTTTTTGGTTCTTGCAGCTGGAATTGTACTTTTCCTTCTTGTAGAGAAGGTGGTTAGGTATGTTGAAGAAAACTCTCGAGGAGCTAATTCATGGATGCATGGACACCACCACCATCACCACAGCAGCAAGAAGAAACTGAAAGATGATGCAAAAGATGGTAAATTGCTGGATGAGGGAAGAGATTCAGATGGAGTATCACATGACTCTACAAAGGGCAACGATCCAACTCAATCTGGCTCCTTGCTTAGAAAGGTATGACAAACACCGGTGCTTGTTGATGAGTTTGGAATCACTGCTATATATTTGTTGTCACTAGGCATTGGTTTAATTTGAAACAGCGATGATGTCACATTTTGCTAGCATTTTTTAGTAGACATTGTTCAGGAGAACTTGGGCCAGCCATCAAATGTTAAAGATAAACAAGACATGTATGAAGTGTTTATATAAGGCTTGTTGCTTTCCTTGTAGGTAGCTACATCCAGCATTGGGTGGTTCCACAGGTTATAGAATGCAGATATTGGAAATATACTACTGCTTTAACTTATTTGTATTATGCTGTAGAGCCAAAATCTGAACAGCATATTTTCTTAATGAGAATTGAATTAACTTTAATAGAGTATTGGATGTGATAATAGAATTTATCTTATATGTATATTGAAATTAAAAAAAATGTCTAATATTTGATATTTCTTTACAGAGAATTAATAGTAACAGGGCTAGAGACGATAATGTGGATGCTGTTGCTGCAGATAGCTCTGTAGATGATGTCAAATCCTTAAATGAGAAGGAACCAGTTCAATCATCAAGTCTTGTGTTCGGTTATCTTAATCTTTTCTCTGATGGAGTTGTAAGTAGAATTGACAAATTTGTTTTCTGGTTTGGGTTGAATGAAATGAAAACTTCCATGTAATCATGCAACATGTGGTAATATTGCAGCACAATTTCACTGACGGAATGGCATTAGGAAGTGCATTCTTGCTTTATGGATCTGTTGGGGGCTGGTCTAGAACTCTGTTTTTGCTTGCACATGAGCTTCCTCAAGAGGTTCAAATTCATCCTTTTTCAATTTGTGTGGATAATATTGTGCCTATTTCTGAAACATCAAACGTTTTAATGCACGAACCCATTTATTCATAGCATAATTCAAATTGTTGTATATGATTGACTAAAGGCCCAAAAATGTATTTGTTCGAATATGGCATACTATATAGCAAGATGTAATACTTGTACTACAGATTATATTTATTGCTATCCCTCCTGAGGTATATGTTTCATACTCTGTATCCTTAACTTGATACTGTAGAAGAGTGCAACTCTGTTTTGCTGTTTTCCTGACTTATTGAAGTGTGAGCTCAACTTATTAAAATGCAGAGATTTATTGACTTTTAATCTTTTATTCAGCAAAGTTAGCACTAATTAGGGAAACGCTGCAAAATTTTAGTATCAGTAAAGCCTTGAAACTTGTGACTTGGCTGAGGAGACTGGCGTAAATGCTTAATATAATCTTTGTTGTTATGCAATTATAATGTGGAAAAGAATAAGGGACTATAAAACTTCTTGAAGAATATTATATATAGATATTATTTATTCTCTGGACTTCTGGAGAATTGTATTCAATATATGTCTGCGAATATGCATTCTACATTCTTTGAATAATTTAGAAAAGCAGTACTTGGTTTTATAACCTGTTTTCCTTGTCAAATGAAGTTTTTTTCCCCCCTTAACGCACCTATATAAAACCCTAGATCTGAGTCTAACTAGCTATTTTTGTGATTATAAGATTCTTTTAAACTCATGCTGTTGGAAATTAGTGTATATGAGCCTTAAAGGCTTTTGGAGTCATGATACAAGTGCATGGACAGCACGTCCTGAGCAAACTCTGGTGTATTTCTTTAAAATAAATGTTTAGTAATTATTATGAGGAATATAACATATGATCATAAAAAATAAGAAAGCATAATTTTACTCCTAATTGTTAAAAACTGCTATAATACTGTTTAGGAGTGAGTTTTGCATCATTGCCATGGAGGCATAGTCCTTATCTTCCTTTTTAATCTTATTATCTCATTAGAGCAGTTGCATTTTGATCTCATGTTAGCTTGTTCTTCAGTTCCAGATACATCAGCTTCTGTGTCATCTTTTAGAAAAGGGCTGTAAAGGAAAGTTTTTCTGTTTGAAAATTCCCTGCTAAATAGTAACCACTTTTTCTTCATTTTGGGTTTCCATCATATGTAATTGGCGGTTTTATGATGCCATTTGCTCTTAGTATTTTGTTTCTTTTGCTAGTTATCTTTATTCATTTTAGTTATTGATACTCTCATGTGTAATGCATTAATTATATCAGTTACAATTTTCTTTTCCCACTCAAAATTTTATCCTATTTGTCTGTTCCATACACAGATTGGTGATTTTGGCATTCTGATAAGGTCTGGTTTCAGTACATCAAAAGCTCTATTCTTCAACTTTCTATCAGCACTTGTGGCACTTGCGGGAACTGCATTGGTGAGTGTTGTCTTCATTGAATGGTCACTTATTTAGTGGATCCACGAATAGCAGATATGCACACATTATGAACAAGCAAAAATAAAAGTGTGAATATGTACAATAATATGTTAGCATATTACTTTGTAGTTAAGACGAATTATAGATTAGATATTATTGAATACTGGCCACATTGATGGTAAGAAGAGCATATTATGTAAATGCGAATAGGAAAAAGGAAAATGGAATCAACTTTCACATGTTCAAATCAGAGTAATTTAAAGTGAGAAAGATCAAAAGCTAGATCATCATCGTTCCAAAGTTTCAAACCTTTACTTACAAAGCTTTTACCCTGCTTTTTTATGCAAACAATTACCTTAGCTACTGTTCATTTTCTATTAGTATATCCAAAAGTGAAAATAAAATGAAAGAGTAAATCGCTGTTTTTGGCACAGGCTCTGCTTTGGGGGAAAGATCCTGGACAGTCATCTCTAATTGAGGTGAGGATTGTTCCATAAGGAATCTTTTGGCTGAGATTTATGTCGATTTTGGCAATGACAAATCTTCCCTTTTGACAGGGTTTTACTGCTGGTGGATTTATATACATTGCAATTGCCGGAGTGCTGGCCGAGATAAACAACAGTGGAAGAACAACAGTGAGAAGTACAGCAATCCATATAATCTCACTGACGCTTGGCATGGCTATTGCCCTTGGTATTTCCCTTGTAGAATGAATGGAGATGTGCTCTCTTAGGAGTCCCATGTCTAAAACAAATTGTTTCACATCAGTATAGGACTTGTCTAGAAATCTTTTCAATATTCTTGCTTACAGCGAAGTGGTGGACCCAGAAAAAACTAAATGGGGAACTGGGAGAAAGCGATAGATCAAACGGAATGGTCAGGCTTAAACTTGCAATGATTCCTTACTCCCCACCAGAAAGTAAACTTGTACAGTAATTCTCTCTTGACATCGTTGGTTAGCCATTTGTCAGATTGTGTATGTTGCAGCATTTTTCTCCCTTTTTAGCTGTATACCAATCAAATTGGTTCTTTCTGAACTCTGATGCAGGGAGATGTAAACTTTTTTTTTTTTCAAGGAGAGAGATGTTAGCGTTGTGTCTTTGATTGTTGCTAGGCATCTCTCTCTCTCTTCTCTCTCCCTCCCTGCCCCGCCCCCCCCCCCCCCTTCTCTTCTTTTTTAATGGAATGTGAGGCTGCAATGCAATCGGCCAAAGGTGGTTAATCCCCAAAATTTTCTGTCCATACAAATTCTTGGGATGTGGGTTTAGAACCTATGAGTTGGGGCATTTAGCATTTAATCATTCAGTAGGTGTCTGAGGAGAAATTCTTATATATATTTCTTGCATACCAGTGCTAGCAGTCCATAGAAGTTTTTTTAAAATGGGTGTTAATGACCCACCATCTAAGTAACATCTATTTTGATGAGTTTATATTAACATTTTGCTCAATTAACTGTTCAATAATATCTATGTAAGAATTTATCGGTGCCTTGGACTTAAATTTGTCTTGATTTTTCGCCAACCGATCTGGGAGCCGCTCATCAAGTGTGTAGTCTACATATCTGAAAACTTTTATAGTATAATATTGTCTGAATTGAACAGAAAACATCAAAGATATATATAGTGAATGAAGAATACTTGTTCTAGCTACTCCTATGCTTATCATGTCTTGTTCTACTGAAGCTATCAAGCTAACCCAGCTTATAATCACAGTGATTTACTCATTACAAATTGTTGGCACTGAATTGATTTCTTGCTTAAGACTCAAACTTGTCAACCTGCTGAAGCATTTGAAAGATGGTGACATTCTGGTCTGGTAGTGGAGGAAGTGGTGGCATTCTCACGAACGGAGTTATCTCAAGGTCTCCGTGTGTGAGGGTGTGATGCCGCTTTCGAACTGCTCGAGCCGGATCTGGAGGCTCTGCATCCTCGGCTGCTGTTCTTTCTCTCTCTCTTTCTGCCATCGCTGCAGATGCCTCTGCTCTCTTCCTTAAGCTCTCTGCAAACCTTTTTTCACGCATCCCTCCATCCTGTAGAAGCCAAATTAGTTAGGAGTTTCTGTCTCGAAACTTATGAGCTCGATAACACATTAAGGTATGTTTGGAGGTAAAAGAGGGAGGGAAAGAAAGTGAAATTTAATTTAGTCATTTTCTTTGATTTAGTTTTAGATAGATATTTTTTGTCTTTCTCATTCATTCTGTTTAGTCCAAACATATACTAAGAGAAAAAAATTGTTATATTTAAATTTAAATCAAAGAAAATGTCAAAAATCAAATTTTATTTTTTTCCATTTTCTTCCATTCTCCTCAATTTGGACATACTTTAAACTTAGATGTAGTTTTTAGATTTTTGTAATTAAGTTTTTTCATAAAAATATGACATAATTTTTTTAAAAAATATAATTCAATACCACATGATTGATTTTTTAAAAAAAAATCTTTTTCATGTTATATATTTATTAGATAATCTTATAACAAACCCTAATCAACTTTATTTAATTCTAGTCCTCTCTTCTATTTCCAATAATCTACTGAGTGGCTGCTGCTACAACCTTGCATTTTCAGAGCGAACCAATATATGGTTTTCTTGAGTGCCAAACCCAGATGAAATGTATATCTTTGAAGGTATAGCTTATTTATTTCTTTTGTACTTTTGTCTTCTTTTTTCTAGTTTCAAAGCATAGTACTTCCCTATTCTTTCAAAGACATCCCTCTTGATCTGTGTGATTTTCTTATGCTACAGCACACTGAAAAGTCTCCCTCCATTCCTATAATTTAAGATGTAGAAATCGAAAAAATGTGAAGGAAGTATCTCTCCCCCAAAAGTCCCAAATCCCAGAATGTGGTTGGTTGATTGAATTCATAGGTTGCTCAGAGAATACAAAAGATTGAAAGGATTGGCAAGACATATTAATTATTAAGTGAACAGATTCTCACAATTTAGAAGTGGGCTTATGTCCAATTATATCACACCAATCCTAATTTTCTTAAAGCAAAAATCAAAATTAGTCTCGAATGAATAGATCCATACGCATACACTAAGGTGATTAAACTGGAAGTTAAAGCATATGCTTACATTGATGACAGAAGATTCAGGCATTGGGCATTTCACAGGACGGTCTTCATCTCGTGGCTCCAAAGGGTGTTCTACTGGCCAGAAATCGGCTTCGTTTTCAACCCCTTGTTGATGATGATGCACTTCCATTAGAGTAAGACTCCTTTGTTGGGTTGCTATTGTCTCATCTATCAGGGGAATTTCACTCTGTTTCTCGTCCTATAAAATGTGCAAAACATGTTTCACCAAATCTCTCATTAGCATAAAAGTAGAAGAAACCCAGAAGAATTCTTCACCATTGTCACATTCTCCAACCACCCATTTTGTCAATGAATGATTTTGAGAGACAGAGTGAAAGAAAATGAGGTTAGGAACACTTACTAAAACATCCTCGCATGAAAATCCCATGAACAAACCAGGAAGCTGAGAAAACGTTGATTTGTCTGGCTGTGTGTGTGTGTGTGTGTCTGAGGAAGAGTACAGAGAGAGAGAGAGACAGGGAAGAAAAGATAGGAAAAGAGAAAGAGAGCATAAAAAGAAGGGAGGTGGCGATGTGGGATCGCTTGCACAGTGGAAGACGAAGAAGAAGAAGCAAGATTCCCATTGGGATTTTGTTTTGTTTTAGTGCTTTCAATTTTCAACCTTTCGCTTTCTTTTTGAATGGGTCCTTGTCCCTCTCCGCTCACCCAATCGCAGCTCGCCTTTTTTCTGCTTTTCAAAACGCTACCACTGTTGTTCTGGGGCTGAGAAATCTAGCATTCTCCTCTCTCTCTCTCTCTCTCTCTCACACACACACACTTTTCAAGCAGGAATATATTAATATATACACATAGAAGACATGACACATGACACGAACATCACCATAAGACAAAATACTTCACGTTTATACACAATTTAAAAATATTATGTTGTATCTAACACATATCACATATCCTGCTTCTGAGGTATTGATATTTCATACCTTTCTCCTTATTTGTTGTTTGCTATTTGGTTATTGGATTTTGCAGAAACGCAGAAAAACTATTCTGGCTGACAATACTGTGCAAAAAATACAAGAATAGCCCACGCGTATCATGATTGTTTTGTGTATGTATATATAATACACACACCAAGGAATTGTTCGGTAAAAGAAATGACTGAACGAGGTGTGGAAAGAGAAAGCAAAGCCGAAAGGCAAAGTGTATAGCGTCATGGCATGACTTTAGTCTTCACGCTTTTGAAGTAGCTGTTCGCTTCTTTCGATGTAAAGTTCGTAAAGTAGGGGCCACTCTTACGTACGTACGTACTTAGTATGCATGTATAGTTGTAAGCTTCTACTTCAATAACAACGGTACTACGTACATACACAACATCCCACTTTTTTCATGTAATTCTAGCACTAGTAATAATCATGCGGGAATTCATTTTTTCCCGTCAAAATGTATCGGCCAGTTATAAGCTTTTACGAGAGTTTGAGTATGTTCATCAAATAGCCAATGATAATTAACGTCGATTAGATACGAGAAAAAAGATGGTCGTAATTATTTTTTTTCTATATCTTTTCTTTTTTAATTTCATTTTATTTAAATTTAGTTTTTAATAAAATATTATATTTTACTTTTATCTCCTAATGGTCCAATTTAATTCCTTGATTTTGTTTTAAGTGCCTTTCAATTTTATTTAGTTTTAAGTTGATCTTTTAAGCTTATTTTACTAAAATAAAAGTATCAAATTGAAACAAAATAAATTAAAATTAAAATTAAAATTAAAAAACTAAAAATATATTTTTGTCATATTTTTAAATAGACTTAATCTATTGAAAATAAGAAAATTTAATAAACATCTAAAAGTCTCGTTTAAAGTGACACTTTTTCAAAATGTAATGCATGTGATTTCAATTATTAATTCACCCACTTTTTCTATCTCTTATTCCAAAAGTTTTGTACTACCTCCAATTCTATATATATAAAATAATTAATTAATTTATAAAAATTACGAAAGTTGGTTAAAATAATTAATTTTTTTTAATTTTATCCTAAATAAAAATTATTTTTTAATAATATTCCTATTTAATATGTATATTTTCTCCTTAAAATTAATGACAGCTACTATTTATAATTTAAAAAACTCATTTAATGAAAAATATATTTAAAATACTATAATTAATATGTCAAACATTAGTGGCCTATTTTTTATATTTTAGACCAAATCAAATCTTAAAAAAAATTATATATAAAATTGGAGGTAATATCTTTTTTGTAACTAAAAAATCAATTTAATTAATTCATTCATTCATAGTTAAAGCTTTTAGTGAAACTCATTTATGATATACGTATATTGTTTATAATTAATATAGTGATCAATTTATACATAATTAGTTGAATTCTTACTATCCCTTTGTAGCAGGACAGAGGCATTATGAGTTGGAATCCAGCCTTGCATGAGTGCAGGGGATTCAAAGAGAAAGAGAAAGGTTATCTAGATATGGATGGGGAGATAATTAAATAATTTGTATAAGGCCTTAAATTTTTATCTAAAAATACTCTCTTTTATATAACACTTCAATATTTAAGTATTAATACTCCATGATGTGGATGGATCACGCTAATGAGCAAAATTAAGGTAAAATTATTTAAATATTTGATATGAAATCTTTTAATAAAATTATAACACATAGATATTTTTGTAATTTAATATTTTTATTATTAACACTTTTTAAAAAAACACATATATAAAAATTTATTAATAATAAGTATTTAAAAATTACACCTGAAACTATCAACATGTGAATGGGCTATAAATGCTTCATAAGCAGACATTCACACCAAATTGGATAAAACCTCAACAATTCTTAGGTTGGAAATTTTACCTTATAAATATAGGTCTAATTTTATGTTTTTGGTAGAAACAACGCTACTTTGTAATAGATTGTTTGTCAGATTATCTAGTTCTAGGTATATGCCCAATCTTATGGTGTTGATCCTATAGGAAATAAATGTTTTTCTGTTTTTTTTAGCATGGAAGTCCAATTTTGTTTATAATGTGGATGATGCAACTCACAACTGGATCCATATATCAACTTACTCTTTAGAGGGTCAACTTTATTATGTCTCTTTTGTCTATAGCTTCCTTGATCTTCAGTCCCATCATATATTGTGGAATTAGATCATGTCTATATCTTCAAATACAAGATGTCCTTGGTTGATAACTAGGGACTTGAATCAAAGTCATGATTTTAAGGATAAGCCTAATGCAACTTCTTTGCCTCTAGTGCTTTCTCTTTCCAGACTATGCTTGATGCATGTGGTTTAATATATATCCATCTAAATAACTAATGGTGTCACATGGAGTAACAAGTGAACTGAAGTTGATGAATTATGTGAAAGGCTTGCTAAGGTGTTATGCAATTGTGATTGATGGACTCTTTTTTCTATGTACTAAATTAACCAACTTACAAGTTGCTTCCTCAAACTATTCTTCTCTTTTGCTATCTACCAAGTTAAGCACCCCCGTTCCAAAAAAAGACCATTAAAGTTCAAAAACTTTTGGTATAATTTTGATGATTGCCTAATTATTGTTCAAGACACTTGGTCTTAGGAATTTTCTAATTCTCTTGCTTTTAAGGTGTATTGCAAACTTTTAGCAGTTATAAAGGCACTAAGTCTTCATAATAAACATTTTGTGGATAATATTCATCACAAGTTCAATAATCTTGAATTTGTTTTTAGTTCTATCCAAATGGACATATTCTCCTCTATTGAGTGGCCCTCGAAAAATAGTATTTGTTTTCAATTGGAATTTCTATATGATTATGAAGAATCTTGATGGGCACAGAAAGCCAAACAAACTTGGATGGTCTAAGGTGATAGAAACACCAAATACTTTCATAATCTAGTTAAGGCAAAGAGGTTGAAAAATAGCCTATTAAAGCTTCATAATGAGTGGGGTGATGGGTTGATGATTTTGTCCAGATGGGAGCATTAATAATTGATTATTTCTTTTATATTTTCTTAATAAGGGAGGAGCTATTGAGTCATGAAATCCTTGATACATTGGTGGATGTGGATATCCCTTCTCTAAAAGACTTTCACATCAATTTTCCCCTTCTTAATTTTAACAAAGAAGAGAGTAAGCAAATAGTCTTTCAAATGGACCTAAATGGTATGTCAAGACCTGATGGCTTTAATGCTAGGCTCTATCAACATTTTTTGAATTCAATTGATGGGGAGGTAATTAATTTGGTAACCTTATTCAAAGATAAGGATTTTCTTTTTAAAACTTTGAATAAAACTTTCATAACTCTTATTCTTAAGTGTGATCACCCCAATCTCTAAAGGATTTGAAACCCATTAATCTTTGTAATGGTATCTATAAAATCATTTAAAAGATTCTAACAATAGACTCAAAGGGATTTTGGAAGATTATACTGCTCCTAGTCAAGAGGCCTTTGTCCAAGGGAAGCTAATTTTAAATAATATTTTATTGGTGGTTGAGATTATGCAATAAATCCATAAGAGTAAAAAGCTTTGAAAAAGATAGGCTGCTTTGAAAATGAATATTTCCAAAACACATGATAGGCTCTCAAAGAACTTTTTATATGCTGTTTTGCTTTTAGATTAATTTTCCTCCTATTTGGATTAACATGATTATGCAATATGTACCCATAGTCTCTTACTCGGTTCTTTTTAAGGGCACTCTTTTAATTGGTTTCCTTTTAAAGAGAGGCCTTAAATAAGGTAACTTTTTTTTTTAGTCTTTTCATCACTTACTCGAATGTGCTCTCACGTCTAATTTCTAAAGTGGAACAGTTAGGTTTGTATAAGGGCATTAAAATCAACAACGGTTCTAAGGCTATTTCTCATCTTATGTATACAAATGATATTATATTCTTCTTTAAAGGAATTGCTAATTCTTGTAATAGGGTCCAAAAGATTTGGTCTTTGTATAATCATTTGTTAAGATGAGAAATCAACAAAGCAAAATCAAAGTTGTTATTTAGCCTTAATACTCCCCATAAATTTAAAAGAATCTTTTTTGGGTTTTACAAAATCAAATAGTCTTCCAAATTGGCAAGTACTTAGGTGCCTAAATAGATATAAGGGGCAACAAGTCACAAATCTACAATGATTTGATTAGAGAAATTAATTCTAAACTCCAATTTTGGAAAGTCATTCTTCTATCTCAAGAAGCAAAGCTCACTTTGACAAAGATTCTCCTGAGTTCTTATCTTATTTATCATCTCACATATCATCATCTCCTTCAGTATGTCTGTGCTCGCATTGATAGTAGGTTATCTAACTTTTTCTAGGGCTTTAGTAGTGAATACCCTAGAATGTACCTTGCCAATTAAAAGAAACTGTACTCTCCATACACAAAAGGGGGTTTGAGTCTAAGGCCTACTCACTTGATGAACAAAGCTTTACTAGCTAAGCAAGTTTGGAAGATAGTTTATTCTCAACAAAATTCTCCCCTCACCAGAATCATCAAACTTAAATATTGAAAGCAATTGGTCCTTGGTCTTCTTTACCAACACTCGAATTCCTTCTAGATGTGGAAGGGTATCTCTAAAGCAAGTGACATTATTTTGTAGAAGTTGTGATGGTATGTTGGCTTAGGCAAATATATTCCTATTAACCACCTTCTTTGGTGGCCTATGTAGCTCTTTTCAACCTTGTAAGATGTTTGATTTTATTCTGCATAACTCCCTATAGGGGAATTCGCCAATCTTGAAAAATTGTTACTATGAGGAAGTTAGCAACATCATTGCCAACATACCCATTTGTGCTTCTGATAAAATAGATTGTCTTGTTTGAACAAATGACTTTTCATGTACTTACAAGGTTAAAGATGACTTTAGATTCTTACAAACCTTATTTAAGTACCTACATGGTGAATTGGAAATTTCTTTGTCAATTCAACATCTTTATGAGAATCATTCTCTCTAGTTGGAAATTAAATAAGAAGGCTCTTCCTGACACCCTTAAAGACCATTACCTATATACTAATTAGGATTGTCCCTTTTACTTGAGTCATCTAGAGTCTTTCAATCACATTTTCATTCAATGCAATTTTGCAAGCATAGTTTGGTTTGGCTCCCCCCTTGCCTTAAGAGTTGATTGCTTTGAAGATTAGGACATAGTCCTATGGCTTTGCAAATGGTTTGCTCAAGATAAGAAGGTCCTCAAGCAGATGTTTTTCTACATAATCCCTTTGATTACCACTCTTTATACCATTTGGTCTTTTAAGAAAAACATTATTTACAAAGGTGTTCAAGCAAACCTTGTTAAATTCATTCATTATTCCAAATCTTTGGTCCATCTAAACTTATTAGCATGGAATTATCACAAGGAATCACTAAAAAGAAAAACGAGACTGATCAATCTTCTTTCACCTAATGGCTATCCTTAATAGATTCAACAAGAATGGTTGCTAATTGCGGGATTTTTTTCCAATAGTTGAGAAGAAAAGGAGACTCAAAATCTTTTGCAGAGTTTACTTTAATAATTCTTTTATTATAAATTAGAATTAGGATTACTTGATCCCCTCAAACAAAAGAAAGAGATGGCAGGATGCCATTAGAAACATATTCACATAGATCTCTTTAATGGATTTAGTCTCTCTGTTGAAGTCCCATTAAATCAAACTTAACTTTTTCAAATCAAAAGATCACAACCTCGTGATGCAAAATAAAGGTAGTGACAAATACTCTCCGTTGTTAGCCCATGGCATAAACTTGCTCTTTATGAATTTTTTCAATTTTCCTTTGGAACTCATTCCTGGAGACACAATGTATTGGAGAAAGTTGCTTTTGCTTTCTCCTTCTCTTGTAGATGTAGTCAATAACTATGTTTTCTCGTTAGATTTTTCTTCCTATTGCTCTAGTATTAAAAAAAAGGAAAAAAAATTAAACATGAAGTCATTTGGTGGAGCAAGATGGCTCACATGTGGCCCGGCCCCCACATAAATGGCATTAGGTGCTTCAATGCCAATGGCTTCATTATAGAATTTTTGGGATAGACATAATCTATTAAAAATAAATATATTAAATAATTAAAAAAAATCACACGTGAATGGATCAAGTTGGATGTACTTAAGTTGAATTAAAAAATAAAATTGTCGCAGCATACACCAAGTCTCCAAACTTTTTGAATATAATATGTGCTATTTTAAATAGTAATATATTAAATACTAGCATTTTAAATATCTGCTCACATTTCAAATATCAGAAGAGAAACTACAAATTTGCTATTTATATGTCAGCCTCCGAATATAATTCCAATATTCAATGTTCACGTCTCTGACGAATCCTAACTAATATTCTAAGAAGTCAAACAAAGCGTGCCAAAGTCATGGAACCCACTAAGTATATGGGTTTGTCCGTGGGTTTAAAATGGCAATCCCTCTAAAGAAATCTTAGAAATATATATAGAAGTATATATTTTTACTATTACAATTTATAATTAACTAAATATTATTATAAAAATCTTAAAGATGCATTCAATAGTTAAAATTTTAATTTCTAAAAGAGATGGAGCTATTTATGGAACTTTCTATATATATAACTGCCTTGCTGGGTGACAGATTATCTTTTTTTTTTTTTTTGATCAACTGGGTGACAGATTATCTTAGCACACATAACTACCTTGACAAATTCCAAAGACCATATTTTGTGTATTTTAGGATCAGATCTTCTTGATGACACAACAACAATAACAAACTTTGTTTTCTGTTGCTTCCACCTTCCTCAACTACAAAATCCAAGTCGTCAACAAATTCAAAGAATTCAAGCTTTGCCTAAAAATACTTCCGCATAAACCAACATCAAACAAAAAACAAAGAGACAGACCTTTGCCGGGTAAAAAAAAAAAAAAATCATTCAAATCACTTTCTGAAGTTTTCACAATTTTGCACTTCAAAGTAAAGACTAGAAAATTTTGGCAAAGTAGAGATTTCAATCATAACATTGATATTTAAAAAAAAAGGGTAATATTTGAGTCATGATTCTTGAACTTATTAAACCTCAATATATCATATCGCTAGGCATTTAAATTTTTTTAAAAAATGTGACTTGAATTAAGGCTATTCCGGCTCACTATCTAGTCCTATCATATGATTATTAAAAATAAATATGTATTACCAAAAATAGATTTTTTTTTTAAACTTTATTTCAAATAAACAGATAATTTGAGGGGAAAAACAAAGAAGGGGAATGAAATAACAAGAAGGAGTGGGTGTCGTGAATTGGTGCTTTGTCTGACTGCAAATCGCGAAGAAGAGGTTAGCGGAGGAGGAAATGAGACTATGGCAGAGAGTTGCCGGAGCTTTGAAAGATAGAAACAGCATCTGGGTGGCTCAGCTCTGTCGCCGCACCTCCTTCCGCAATCCTGATCTGGAAGCTGCCATCATCAAAGCCACAAGCCACGATCAACATCGCATCGATTGCAAGAACGTTCAACGAGTCTTCCAATGGGTTCGTACCTCTCCTTTATATCTCAAACCCCTCATTTGGGCTCTTGCTATGAGAATGGAAAAGACTCGAAGCTGGGTCGTGGCTCTTAAGGGCTTGATGCTCATGCACGGCATTTATTGCTGTGATATTGCGAATATTCAAAAGATGGGTCGATTGCCGTTTGATTTGTCCAGTTTCAGCGATGAGCATATGAACCCAGAAACGGTTTGGGCTTATAATGCATTTATTCGTTCGTATTTTGCATATTTGGACCAGAAATCAGCCTTTGTCTCTGTGGAATTTAAAAAACAGAACAAACAGGGGAAAAAAACAGAGGAGACATTGATGGAAGAATTGGAGAAATTGCAGGCAATGCAGGATTTGATTAATATGCTGCTTCAGATTAAACCTGAGTATTTGAATTCGCATATGGGTCTTGTTCTTGAAGCCATGGATTGCGTTATTGTTGAGCTTTTCGATGTGTATAGTAAATTTTGCAAAGGGATTGCTCGAGCTCTCTTGAGGATATATGATATTGGTGGGAAGATGGAAGCCAGTGTTGGGCTTAAGGTTCTTCAGAAAGCAGCAATCCAAAGCGATCAGCTCTCTATATACTTTGATTTCTGTAGGGAAATTGGCGTCCTCAATGCCTCTCAGTGCCCCAAAATGGAGCGATTCCCTGAAGGGTATACGCAAGATCTCGAGAGAATCATCAATGGGGTTTATGAGAAGGAAAGCTTGAAGGGTGATGATGATGACAAGGCCATTGTGGTGAGGAATTGCAATGTTAATGCCATTGCCTGCATGGCTGAACACAGGGAATCGGGGAATGGTATGAAGACAGTAATTACAGAAAAATGGGAGGTGTTTGATGATGAAATGGTGCTTGATGATAGAGCAAAAGCCTTTGGTGGTGCAAAAGCTACTCTCTCAACCAACCCTTTTGAAGAATCATATAGCATCGTTCCTTATCAGGCAGTCCATAACCAAGTTCTTCCGGATTTAATTAGTTTTTAGCGTTGAGATATGATACTTATCTCAAAAGTCTTATTATACCATACGTGTATCTATTCATTTGCTAAAAAGGAAATACAGAGAAGCATAAACAAAACAAAAAAAAGGGGAATGTTCTGACTTCTGATTTCTTTTCTATAGCAGAATATTGTGACTCTTCTCTGTTCTTTTCTCCTTCTGTGTTAGGAAAATTCCCAACATGTAATTTCTGTTGTTATTGTTAATGAAGTTAAACGATGATTAGATATATAACTTAAAGGGATTTTTTTTTTCTTGCACGTTGGCCTATTTTCAACATTTTGAAAAGTTGTTATCTAGATAGTAAAAACTATTTCAAAGTTATGGTTTTCCTACAAAATGTGATGAATAATCTATATATTATATAAAAATACAGAAAGTTATTATTCTGAATCTCTTATCATGTAGGGTCCATACAATGGCACGAGATACTAGACTAGTTTTGGGGTCATTATTGGATTAGGGATTTGGATCTTATCAATTTATTAAGAGATTGGTAATATTAATTTTAAAAAGAGAAAGAGATAGATATATTGTGTATGAAATCCACTTGATCAATAAATCTCACTTGAATGTTGCATCTTATGATGTATCACAATATGTTTTTCTCTTTTAGAAATTTAAAAATGTCAATTTTTTAAGAAATTGAAGGGGCTTAAAATCCATACTAAATGCATCTTATATGTATAATGGAGATTGTCCGGAAAATTTAATCTTCAGCTGCAACAAAAATGAACATTATATTGTAGGTAACCAGATTCCATGAGACAAGGGAGCTTTTGAGGAACCAGTTATGGGCTTCTTAGCTATGAAACATAAACAGACATCATAGCTAACGATCGACATATTACTATCAATCCTTCTGTCTTGAATATTACCATGAAAGATTGTATATCCTTACTGATTTTTTTAAAATTTGCATGAAGAAACTCTATCCTTGCAATATTTCCCAATTTCTGTGCTTAATTTTTACCATAACGTTTAAATCTTGAATTGTTATCTTGTTCTTTACCATTCTAGAGTGGCAATCAGCAATTGTCTTAGCTTATTATAGCTCATGAATTGGTGTCTCAGTTGTGCTTGAGTTCTGCATTGCTCTCGTTGAAGCTCTCTTCTAAATTTTGGTTAAACAAATTTTACATTTCAATAACTTTTAACACCAAATATATAACAAGTAACAGTTGCAGAAGATCCACGACAAAGGTCTATAAATCAGTATTGTTCTAATTTCTAAACATACCTCCTCATCCTTTCATTTTAGTTTAGGGGATTGCAATTTTATGTGACTTGATTTCAAATTTACAAAATGGAGCAATTATCCACAGGGGTGTATCTACAAGAAACCTGACCCTCTGCTGTGCTAAAACCGCAGTAGAGGCTGTGGTGTCCCCCAAATAGGGGTTTGCTCTTTTATTTTTTTGTGAATTCTTTTTACCTCTGCTGGTATATATACAGTGGACAGACAAGATTAGTTTCCTACATGAAAGACTCACGTATGAGTCCAATACGTGCACCCCTTTTTGCGCAAGAGAATTTTCAGATGAGTATTACAGAACAAAACTTTGTTTATTCAAATACATCAATAAAATTATGTGGGTTTAGTTTCTACATATAATGGCTTTGTCTTAACTTAGAACCATTTTGATCAACACAAGAAAGAGAGAAGCAACATTCTTTGTCATTTGTTAGGACAATCTGCTCCTTGGTCTCGCCTTCTTCTCAGGTACAGGACTCTTTTTATTTATATAAACAAATTAAGCCAATGAGAAGTAATTATGTAGATACGTTGGGTAATTTTTTAGCAAGACATACATTTTTAGCATATTTAGATATGTATTTTTTATTGATTTATTTTTTTCTATTTTATTATATCAAGTTTACTAAAAAAAATTTAAGAAAAATTATGTTTAAAGACCAAAAAGTGAAAAAAAAATTATTTTTAAGAACTTTTATCACTAAGTTCAACTGATTGTTGCTAAACTCAATGGTAATCATCTTAAAACAAATGGTAACAGATTATTAAGAATATTTTTTTTTTGGTCTTTTATTATAATTCTTTCAAAATTTTACCCCATAGATATTCTTGGTTCTAGTTTTTCCCTTTTTTTGCTTTTACATTTTTTTTTTAATCTTTTCCGTTTGTTTTGCAGTTCTGATTTTAGATGGCTAATATATATATATATATATATATCATAACCACTTCATATATTTGATTTATTTCCTCTTGGTTATTAATTTAGTCAAAATTGTAATGGACTATATCTTATCAAGAGATTTGAGTTTTCCAAGTAGATATGAAATATTCCAAGTCTACAAAAGGGTTTAGTTAGTGGAGAAGACTTTGGTTAACTTTGTACCAAATTATATATCGGAATCTATGAAATACACCAAAACGTAAAAAACTTTGAAAGGGGAATATTACTAACACAATAGAAAATTAATAATAATTAAAAAAATTGAACGACAGTGCTTATGTTTTTTTTTTTAATGGAGTGACAGTAATCTAAAGGCAAAGAGAAGATATAGATGCTTTTTGTATTTAATGTTAGTTATGCAACCGTCTTAACAAGTCAAGATTGGAATCTCATATCTTCATATTCATCCACTCAAAAGAAAGTTTGGAAAAAAAAAAAAAAGAACTGAAAAAAAAGTGTAAGTTTCTTTGTTCTATAATGTTCGATTATTTTGCACTTTCATATTTTTTGAATTCAACACATTATTCTCTAATCATTTTACATTGATAATAATATCCATCTTATTAGTACAGCCACAGTTCCATTTGGGAGTTAGCTTTTAAAGTAGTCCTTGAAAAGTAGTAAATTGATTACTAACGTTTTATATTTTCCCTAAAGTTAGTGTTTAATGGATCATAATTCCATGTGTGTCAAAAATTCATGCAATGTAAGTAATATAAGTAGGACATTATAGTCTTTAAGTATTTTGAGATTTTTTATTAGTATGTTTAGTCTAATATTACATTAATTTAAAAGATTAGACTTAAAAACAATTTTTTTTATATCTTAGTTATTAAATTTTTTAATTAAAATATGATAAGTATATAATTTTTTAATAATATTATATCAAAAAATTATATTATTATTTGCAAAAACTATACATTTATTCTGGTATTATTAAACGACTATACATCTATCATACTTTAATTAAAAAAATTTGATAATAATGATATAAATAATTATATATAAATTGTTTTTCTATTTTAAATTGTCTTACTATTATTTTGCTATTACTAGAGAAATTGCTGAGATTGTTAATAGAATAAAAAAGGCAAATTTTCAACTTAAAAGATCAAAATAATATTATTATAACTGTCCTGATAAATTAGTAAAGATGAAAAGTTGCAGTTAGCACTAAAAATTGATACTTACCCAAGTTTAAATTGGAAATCACCTAGCAAAGAAGTTGGTGTTTTACCATCTACATTCTAACATCCTCTTCATATTCTCCCAAATTTCCAAATAAAAGTAATTTTAAAAATTTAACTAAAATATTCTTGTTATTTCATCCCCCTTTGTTATTTCCCATACAAGTTATACTCCTTTAATATTGAATTTTCACCGCTCTTAATATAAATGTCTGATTTTATCCATTCCAAACAAAGTGTAAAACCATCCAATTATTCTTCATTATTTTTTTTTTCCATTTCATTGCAAATTAAGCAAATAGATGCACCTTAACTCTTTAACCATGATTAAAATTTAGAAGCGTCGACCAAAAGCGTTGTCTCAGATGACATCCTCTTTGGACATAGACAAAGTTCGCTCCAAGGTATTTTGATCCATACGAAATTTGTAAGAATAAAATGGCTAATCAAGAATCCCAAATGATGCCAACCCTGATTAGGAAGGAGAAATACAAACAAAGCAAAAGCTAAAAGATTAAAAAAAAAAAAACTTGAGAATCTCCTTGGCTTCAAATTACTAGGGACAATTTCGTGGCCCTTCTAGTAATTCATGATATTGACCCTTTGTTGTGCCTAACAAAGTAAAATGATTTAACCGTGTTGGGATTTAAAAAAAATAGAATACCCCTTTTACAGAATTTTCATTTGATACACTTGATTTTAAATAGAAATTTATCCGCTTTCAAATTCAATTTTTTTTTAAAATATTAACAAAAGACAAATCTACAACCTAACCCAAGACAAAGAGAAATTGTTTGTTAGACCAATTTTAAACACATAGACCAAACCCATTATAGAAAATACATACAAACAGAGTTTGCATTTCACCCAAAAGAAAATAAACGTTTGATATGATTATATATATTTTTATAATTGACTTAATCTGCTTGTATAAGTCGAGTTTAGATATATCTATCCTATTTATATATCTCTATAATTAACTACATCTATTTATTTATAGGCTGAGTCCACCTGAAAATAGTATAAGAGCAAAAAATTTCAACTCGGTGTAAAAGTTCACTAGGGCCTCATGTTGTATACATCTCTTGTTAACTATTCTTTTAACTTTAAACCATTTAGGTGAGAGAAAACACACTCATTGGACATCAAAAATTCCAACCCATCCTAGAGGCTATTGACAGGCTTCCCAGCGGTTAAACTAGACCTCCCCCTGTAACAAAATAAAATGTAGCTCAACCAATATTTCGTTTGGAGTATTTTGGGGGAGAAGCGAGGCATTGTTCATTCAGTTATTCTTAATCGTGCCTCACGCCTGAGACCACGTTCCCAATCCAACTAAATGAAAAAAAAAAAAAAAAAAGAGTACCAAGCCAACAAAAGACAGCTCATAATCCCTTGTTAATAAGTATGCACCTGTTGTGGTGTCTACCTTGGAGCTAAATCAACACTGGATACAATCATGAAGATACATAATGCACACAAGTAACTAACAGTTAATCAGACCATCGCAATAATAGATAAATTAAAAACATTATAAATTAACCAAATTTTCAGATGTGAAACCCCATAGGGAAATCCTAAGAACTACACGGGGTATTCTGTCTTACCCAAAATTGAGTCCACGAGCACGAGGGATTGGGTGGGATGGGAGGAAGGAAGGGAGATAGGCTTGTCTCTGTTATGTAGCCTCTCAAGGACTCAAAAGGAAATCTCAGGACAAATAATGGTCTCCTAGAACTCAACTGGACAATTAGGCAAACCCAGTGAAGCACACACTCAAGCAGCATCCACTGATGGTACTGTTATTATGACTCATCCAAATGCATGCAATGCAAATCCATTTGCTCAATTATGATTTCACGAAAATATCTGTATAAATATGCAACCCCTTAGTAACTTCAGACTAAACTAATGATGCATATTTTAACTGAACAATGATTATATCCTACCATTCTTTAAAAATCAATTATATGGTTGCCTTGCAATGATCATATCATATAACTCAGGTTTCAATCTCAAATGTTTTGCAATGAGCAATTCAAAAGGCACAGAAATCATTTCCACAGGAAGCAGTCCTGAAATACAAATTCGGATAGAGATCACAGCAGCTAGATTCAGAAATGAATTCATGTCTCAGTCTCACGCCAAAGAACATCATAATGCATATGCATTATTAGTATTTGCCATGATAGCCTAGTTTCCATATTTTATATTCGGGGCAGTTCCAAAAGTTAAGCAGTAGATAAATAACAGAATCTAGTCATTCTTTTGCCATTTATAATATTGTAAGAATTAGCAACAAACCCCACATAGGATAACAAAATGACATGAAAGAACTAACCCTCTTCAACCAAAGAAACACATTACACTTATAACTGATGAACCTTTAAAATCCAGAGAATAGATGAAAAGAAAATTGGTTATCATTAGAAGCACAAATGAATAAAAGATCATTGCATTGCAATATCTTGACAAAATTAAATTAAACGGTGAATGAGCATTATCCAAAAAATAGTCTATCTAGTAATAACTCATCCACATAAATCCCGGTGCCATAAAACAATGGCATCCCTTATCACATAAGCCGAGAGAAAAAAGGAACAAAAGAACCCATGTCCAAATTTAAGGTAGACGGATGACAAAAGAAAATTCATGGATAACAAAGTACTCAACATCTGTGTGAAAGGCCACACAAGTGTATGTACAACTGAAACAGAGCAAATGCCTTGTGTGATGTGTCCAAGCAGCAACAGTCTACCTGATAGTGACAAACTTGTTGGTGCCATGTCTAGCCCAGTGAGTCCGCAGATCAATTGGATTAGCAAAATTATAACCTTCAGCTGCAAGTTTTTCCAAAACCTTCTTAAAAGCACCTTGGCTCATTTTCCGTCCAGCTATCCTTGCACCACGCCTTTTAGTGCTCATTGGCAAAGGATACATTGACACATTTGTGGTACAACAAGCTGATTGCCAACCACCACAGCCCCATCGATAACACTGCTGAGGAGCCCCAGTACATGAGCAAACTGGAATGGGTAAACCAGAAATATCCATATCAATTCCATTTATTACAACCTCCATAGCCTTCCTCACTGGCTTCTCACGTTGAACTAAATTATTGCTATTATCCTTAGGCTTCCTTGGTTTTTTTGCTTTTGGAGTCTTGGGAGCACCCCCACTCTGCCTTTTCTTCAATTGGCCACCTTCCTTTTTAACAGGAGGATCTTCAATTTGATTCACCCTATCATCTCTCGATGTATCAGTTGGCTGTATAATTTGCAAGGAGGGAGCTCCTGATGTTTCTGGAAGAACAGCATAATTAGGATTTGTGGGCAACATATTGAGAAACCTATCTCTCTGGCTTATCCAACTCTCTCTAACATAGTTAATTGGAATTGGCGCTTCTGAAACAACACAATCCCGGGGGTGAAAGGTTCCATTTGGACTAACTAACATAGTAGGATCACGGCCTGGCATAAATGGCTTGGTGTCTCGATCTGTCATACTTGACATAAGCTGCAGACCAAGATGTCCCCCTTTGAAGGGTTCATAATAACCCCAATTGCGCATGTTCAACGCATCATCGTCCATGAGAACTACAGAACAGAAAAGATAACATAATAAAGACTCAAACTTAGTTCTTTTTATTTCAGTTCTCATCTTTCAAAATGGTAACAGGCCTTCAAACCACTAAGGAGAGAAAATGTCCAAATACATCAAAAATTAATAGGCCGTACAGTAATTCCCAGTTGAACGAAACATCAAAACAAGCGATTAAATGCTGAGAAAACAACGGCAAAAGGTAAGATCTATTAAATCTTCTACATTCCATAAGCTCACATTCAAAAAGGAAAAGCCTAAAATTCATCCAAGCCAAATCAGGGTCAAATAGATCTAGATTTACCATTCTCGTGTCACAAAAACGGAACTTTCTCGATTTAATCACCAAAAAGCGGAAAGTTCACGATCTGAAATTCCTTATGATTCCTACATTTTCCTAGCAACCAAACAGACAAAACAGAAAAGGAAAGCGGCGCGTACGGATCGACAACCCCCATTTAGCAATTAGCAAACAAGCAAGGCAGGGTTCCAAAATCTGAGAACTTTAATAGCAGATCTCAGTTATAATGGGAACGAAAAACAAATCCATAAAACAGAAATATATATAAGAATCCAAATAAAAGGTCTAACGGTAGAAGGACCCATCTATTCAAATTTTAAAGGAGAGAGAGAGAAAGAGAAAGAGATGAGAGAGGAGAGAGAAAACTTACTTGGGTGGGTGTAAACGGCTCTTTAGGGTTTTGCCCTTCTGGAGAGAGAGGAGAGAGAGACCTGAAAGAGAGAGAGAGAAAGAGAAAGAGAGAGAAGGTGGAGGAGAGAGGAGAGAGAATGCACCCAACAATGTCAATGTGAGAGAGAAAGAGAAAGAGAGAAGAGGGGTATCTCTATATCTATCTATCAACGCTTTGCCAACTTGCCAGATTCAAAATTAAAAATAATAGAAAATCCAAATGATATCTATCTATTTGAGAAGGGTGTGTGGATATATATAGAAAAAAACTAATTAATTAGAAAACTAAAGAGCATAGAGAGAGACAGAGACAAGGGAGGGTCCAACTCCAAACGCCTTTTTACATATGGAGACTATAGATGGGAGGGATTTCAATAACAGGAAGGAGGCCAACCAAAGGTGTTTCAAGGCCATTTTGTCTCAATCTCAAAAACACAATACCAAATTAAATAGATTTTTTTTTCAAGTTATATGGTGTTAAAATTATGCCAAAAATTACTTACGGCATTATAGTAAAAAATAATCAGTGAAAATAATTTTTTTAAATCAACGTGTAGCTTATAGCAACCGGATCGCATGTAGTAAAATTTTTTATTGCATGTTGTGCAGTTGATCTTTTTAAGCTCTCTTTTTAAGATCTAAAAAATAATGTAAGGTATAGAAAATGGCAATTATGAGAATAAAAATTTTAATTGTGAACAAATTATATTTTAAAATTTTTAAAACGCTAAAAAAAAAGTTTAAAAGGCCACGATTCAAGTTGATAGCTTATATAATTATTTTATTATTATAATTAATATGCGTGAATTCTTGTATACAATAAATATATATACACCTAATAATTAAGATGCGTTCTATATATATGAAATATCTTGATCATTGAGTGTACTTGCATCTAATGCACTTCAGAATTTTTCTAATGTTAATTGATTAGGTAACAATAATTTAGACTAAATTAGTTATTTAGTTTATAAAAGTACATTTCATGAATTAATCTTTTCAAATTTAAATATTTTATTTAATCTTTCAAAAATATATTTTATCTTTAATATCATTTTCATATCAAGCTTGTTTAATAAACAATTAACAAATAAAAATAATGTGATCTAATAAGAAATCAATATGATCCTTAAATGCCCTATTGTCATTTAAGGTGGACATAATCACAGTTGAACAAAACTTAATTCAATTAATAACACTTATTATTGAAATCTAAGTTGGCCCTAACAATATTTGAAATTTAGAGTGTGAGTTCAAAGTCTCTATGTCTCGTATAGACTATCCAGATATAAGCGGGGTAGCTCAAATTTCATATATATATATATATAATTTAAACTTTTTTATTTTATAAGATATAAAATGTAGAATAAAAATAATGTTATAACTGATAACTAAAAAAATGATATTTTGTACCAACAAAAAATATATATATATATATATATATATATAATATAGAAAAATTAAATTTAGACGATCTAATTAATTTTCAATTTTGCTTGAATTGGTTAGTCCTATTTTATAAAATTTAATAAATAAAATTTAGTTTAATTCAAATAACTTTAAATAACTAAACTAAATTTAATACACATATTAAAAAAGGGCTCAAAACTAGGTAAGTTCTTTTAAAAATATATATATAAGAAGCTAAATATTATGTTATATATAATTGGCAGTGGGATCCTTAGCTGCGTGCAATAGTAATTTTTCATATGTTTTTAAATTTTAAAATTTTTTGTATAGTTAAAATTTTTAAAATATAATTTTTTTATAATTAAAATTTTTATTCTCAATGTTATAATTTTTTATTTTTCATATTAACCTCTAAACCCCAAAAAAAGTAATAAGTAAATAAAAACACATGAAAATTTGTCATTGCACTCCCTTACAATAAGTTACTCTACTGCAAGAAATTCTAGTTCATATAATTAGGTTAAGTCAAAATTTGTTTGTAAAATTAAAGGTCAAACCCAACCTTATTTTGAAAATTAAGTTTAATTTTTGTTCAAGTTTAACGGGCTTAAACATAGAGTCCAAAAGTAAATGAGTCAAGGCTGTCATTGAAACACACTTGGAGTCAATGATAAAACGGTATAATGCTATAATAGTTATTTCAAGCTGTATAATGTTTTACGATAATATTCTTTCAATGGTAATTAAATACTTAACAACCACATCAACTTTATATTGCATCATGCTATCCATTTTATATTAAGTATTAACAGGTTTAATAATATTGTTTGATAAATTAAAATGGGATATCCAAGTTTTGATAAAAAAAAAAATCAATGGCCAAAATATAACTTTACTAAATAATCTGGTCTATATAATATTCTTTTTTGAAAAAAAAATTCAATTTATCTTCATGTTTTAGACAATACTCAACTCGTTTATATGGACAAAAAATCCAATTCCACCAATTTGAAAAATTTTCTCCCCATTTTTTGTTGAGCTTTGCAAATTACAATATATCTATCTATCTATGTAGACTCTAAACGAAAAAAAAATTTAAATTATATAAACCTTATTTAGTTCTTTTTGAAATTACATAAATCTCTCTTTTATTTTTAAATATTTTTAAAATATGCACAAACCTCTTCCACAATAAAAAGATACCTTACACTAGTTCAGATATAATTTTTTACTAAAATATCCTCCATTTAAATTTTTTTAAAGTTAAAAATATATATGTTTAAATTAATAGAGAGTATTTTAATTAAAAAAATTAAAATTGGATTAAATTATAAAGTAATTTTTTATTTTAAAAGAAATTTATATATATTTAAAAATAAATAGGAAGTTTGTATAATTTCAACAAAATTCAAAAGGAAAATTTTGTATAATTTACCCAAATATATAATGCTACTTTTAAATGTATTTTATACAACAAAATTTAAATATACCGATAAATAATGACACCATATGTTCATCCAAAAAAATAGCAAAGATATGATTACTGCAAGCTTGCCAATCTTATTGGAATGTTTATAGGATTTAAATTAGAAAGGATGTCTTATTATACGATTTCCCATTTAGCTCCTAGTATGGAACCTGTTATGCAAGCTTGCCAATCTTATCGGAATGTTTATAGGATTTAAATTAAAAGGGATGTTTTATTATACAATTTCCCATTTAGCTCTTAAGATAAAGCCTATTCCACAATTCTGATTGTTAGTCAAACAAATATGATATATATATATATATATATATATATATATAGCTTCTATGCACTTTCATCAGTCCCATTTTGGATCCTAATGGAATCAAGGTGTGATTTTCCACGGAGCTCACGTGTGAAAAACCCCTTGAAGTAATCAAACACACCTATTCTCTTGAATAATGTTGGCCTTTTTGGAGTCACAAGGTTTGGTGATGGACCAATAATTGCATCCAATTTAGGACCAAAGAAAGTGGCCATGGACATCCTCTCCTTCTTTGAGTTCACTGTTGCTCTATGCTCTATGCTCTTGTATATCCCATTACTTAATATCTGTCATATCATCATTTAGCAGCAAACTCATATTGAATTAATTTTTCACTAAATCTTATCTATATGTAAGAGTTGTGCTTAGTTTGTAGCTCACTTACTTACCTCCAAAATGTCTCCAAGGTTGACGAGAAAGGCGTTAGGGAGAGGGTTGATGGGAACCCAGCTTCCATCCTTTTTGACTTGAAGGCCTTCCATTTCATTGACTTGGACAAGTATTGTGAGGCCACCGACATCAGAGTGAGGGTTGAGGCCAATCACCTTCTCTGGTTGTGGACATGGAGGATAGTAATTCATCCTTATTGATTGGCGTCCTTCTTTAAATAACTCTGTCATCTCTTTGGTTTCCATATTTAGAGCTTCAGCCATAAGTAGAATGAGTTTGATGGCTAGCTTTCTCAGTTCTATACAATAGGCATCCAAATTATCTCTGCAATATTTAATCAGATTATTGAAAATTTTAATTGGGAATATGCATTCTATTTATATATGATTAATGGAGTAATTAAGAGTACCTGAATGGGAGGGGGAGTTTAGGGAATAAGTGGGGTTTCCTTGCTTCTTGTGGAAGTGTGACAAAATGGAACATATCACCCCACTCTAACTTTTGTTCCTCAGACACAACAAACAGCTGACCAAATCCCTCTGTTTCTCCTACTTTCTTCCAAAACTTACTTTTCTCAACCATTGGAAGATTAAACAACTCTTCAATACCTTTCTTCACATCTTCCACCAATGAAAGGCTCACTCCATGATTAATCAACTGCATTCAATATTCAAGTTACTCTAAAACATTCTAGTGTAATGTTCAAAGGCTGAATTATTATGCCTTGACATAAAAATACATATAAAAATAAAACTTAAAATAGTTAACTCAACTGGTAAAAGATAGCATCTTTCGTCAACAATATGAGTTCAATTCCTTCATCGAGTAATTTGAAATTAAAATACTAAATGTGAGGGAAGGTGTTTTTAAAATTGCTTAAAAAATAGAATAATTTGAGCAAAATTTGAAAATAGCCCAACTTTAATGACAAACAAAAAATATTTGAATATAAATACCTATAGGTACATGACTATGTACCAATTGCTACTTTTTTTATTTCTTTGGTTTATGAAAAAAATATAATTAAATAGATTTAGTCTAACAAAAGTATGTAAACCAAGCTAATCATCAAGAAAAAAATATACTTCACATACTTACATTTTCATTCACAATCAACTTATTTACTTATTGTTTGTAAAGGGAGTAATTGAGAATTTTTGTATATGAAATTGGAGGAGAAGATGGCAAACCTGAAAGAAACCCCAATGTTTGCAGGCATAATCAAGCTTATGAAGCTCATAACGATGGAAATCTGGAGACAACAACTTAGTCATATCTATGATAGGGGCTTGTGGTGGTGAAGAAGAGGCAGTGTGAAGGTGGAGCTCAGGACGCACATATTTTTCTGGAACAGTGGTCAATGGTTGCTTGGCTAGCTCCTGAACACATGGCACCTCAACATAGCATCCAACCTTACTCAAATTTGTTTCCATAGCTTCCATGGATGGATGTCTTGTTTCTCTCTCTACACTTCTTTGTGCAGCAAAAGGTCCTCGACCAGTTCAATTATGGAATATAAACATGAGATGTACAGAAGTTCTTTCAAACTCTTTAATGATTAAAAAAGAAATAAAACAAAATAAAGGATAACCACATAAACTTGATTCAATTGGCAAATGAGATAAGTGAAAACAACATCTTTAGAAAATGGTTAAATGAGTACGTGGATGGACCACACCAATTTAGCTTGCGTGTGTGGCTTTCTTTTCTCCATATTATATTTTTGACCCTTCATTGTTGTTAAAAGTAAAAATATCAACATCTACACAATAAAAATAGAATAAGCACTATTGCAAGTTTCGTATAATTTTAAAATAAAAGAGATGTGTAAAAGTTATCTATCATATTTATCATATTGATCTTTGAAAAAATTCAATTACATCAATTTAATTCTTGAAAGTTTATTGTCATCAATTTAATTGGTTCTATTATTATCAATTTATTTCTTAAAAATTTCTTATGGTTAATTTAATCCTAAATCAAGACTAAAATGATGTACCTTTAAAAATATCAGGAATAAATTGTTATCATCAAGTTTTTAAAGACTAAATTAATGATGATAATATCTTTCAAAGACCAAAATAGTGAATTTTTTTTTTATAAATATGACCAATTCAGAACATTAACTTAATTTATCAAAAAGTTTAATTACTTCTGTTAAAGCTTTTTTTTTTTTGTAATCAAATATTATTACATCTAGAATAGTCATATATTAAAATTTAATATTATTGTAATTATTATTGATTCTCTCTCTCTCTCTCTCTCTCTCTCTCTCTCTCTCTGTATATATATATATATAACACATAATTTAACCTAATTATTATATTATATAAATGACTATTATAAGAAGTATGTTTTGAAAATTGTTTAAATCTTTTGCATTCCATAAGCTTACATTTAAAAAGGAGTAGTCTAAATTCATCAGATCCAAATTATTAATAAAGGGTCAAATAAATCTAGATATACCATTTTCCAACTCAGAATTTTTTTTTGAAGTTTGTTGTAAATTTTTGTTTATTTTAAAATTTTTTTTAGAAAGAATTTTATAACATGTGAGAAAGTAATTGTATTTAGCAAAATTATTTTATAGTATTTTTATCAATATTTGATAAACAATTTGTATTTAACAAATCTTTCTAAAAAGTGTTTTTTATTATCAAATTACTTAAAAAAATGCATTTAAGAAGTAAGTAAAAATGATTAGAGGTAACTATGATAATGAATAATTTTGCATGAGAATATTTTTATCTTCAAAAAATGATTTTTGACTTTTACTTTAAAAAATTTAATTTTTTACTTACGATTTAAAAAAAAGCACTTTTACAACTACTGAAAAACAGTTGCTAGACACTTCGTTTAAGTAAAGTAAATTTTTTATTTCAAGATAAACAACTTATTTTCTCCCAATAGCTTGATCAAACACACTATAATCACCAAAACCGGAAAGCTCACAACCAGACTTTCCTAATGTTTCCCACATTTTCCCAGCAACCAAATGGACAACAAACAAAAGGAAACAAGCGCGTACAGATCCTTAACTTAAATAGGGACGTCCAGAACTTTTATGGTCCATCTTTTATTTTTTGGTCATTGTTTGTTGTCCATCATCTACTTAACAATGTTTTCATGTCCATTGAAACCAAAAGCCCAGTCCCACTAGTTTGTCTTCTTGGGCTTGGTTCTCTCCACCGCTGAAACAGCTTAGCAATTAATTCTAGTTATGACCCAACTTGCTCTGAATTTCTTACATTTAGTAAGTATATATATAATATATAATTTAAGAGAGATAAAGAGAAAATAAAGAATAAATGAAAAGAGAAAAGGTGAATTTTACGTGCACTTTCTCTTTTCTTTTCTTTTCTTTTTTCATTTTTTCTCTTAAATGTATATTGTATTATTGTAGAGGATTACAATCTGACCTAACAAAAAAAAAAAAATGCTAGTTTCTTGTAAGTTTTTAACTATTTTTACATTGATTTAAAAAACTAAAAAAAATCTTTTTATGCCCAAGCTTTTTTTGTGTGCATAATAACACGAGGAAAATATATGAACATGTCTTCAATGGTATGGGATGTGTTTCAATTTTCGACCTCTGAAATTAGGAAGAAATGACAATTTTACGCAGCCTTTTATACATATTCCTTTATTCTTCAATTAATATAAAATAAAAAATTTTAATAAATAATTTATATAAATTTAATAATATAAAAATAACACAACTTAAAATTTAACTAATGACTTCAAAACCAAATTACACCACAAATAGTTAGTCCCTTAATTATTTTGTGGTAGTAATTTCCTTGTTTTCCTTCTCTTTCTCTCTCCTTCCCTATTCTCCCTCACCAGAATTTTGCTTTTTTCTCTCTCTATCATTTTTTTCTCTCTTCTCTCTCACTTTCACATTCACACTCTCTCATTCTCAGGCTTGTTCACACATATAGTCTCAAAATTCTTTAATTTTCATTTTGTATTTTCTCATTCTTAATTCATCCCTCACTCCCATGCATATCCAAGAAAAAATGGAGCTTAATTAATCCAACTAGTAGCAGCTGATGGAGCTAATTGACACGTTGGATAATGATTATAGTTGAATTGAAGTTATTTCTTATTGGATAATTACTGTGAAAAAGAAAAGATGCCTGTCCTTTTTGAGTTGGAAAGGATGAGAAAAGATGATAATGGCACATGGATTCTAATCACATATTCATATATGCTCCCTATTTTATTAAACAGAAAAAGCAGCATAGGTCATCATCTCCCCCAACCCCAAATGTCTTGGATTCCAAATCTAACGATGTATTACTTTACTAATCTGGTAATTTAAAAAATCATCACTTTGCATTAAAATTTCTGTTGACCTTGGCAGAAATAACTTATGACACATGATTTCAATTAACATGGCCCCAACTTCCCTTTTTAAAAGATAAGGTTCCTCACTAAAGCAAAAGTGTGTCAAAGCTTGCTATTCCCTCTGGAACTCTTACTATATTTAAATCTTTCTCGTGCACTATAAACAACAGGACACTTTAGCCACGTCTGATCGAAATTAATTGAAGTCTGTCTCTTTGTCTCCGCAATATCAATGTAAAGCAATTCACTTCAACAATATATATTTTGAATTTATTATTGGCTTGCTTAATTTCTTCATACAATGAGAGAACGTGAAAAATAATTTAGCAGTTAAAGGGGAAAAAGAAAACAAATTAAAGAGACTGAAATAGGGAGATTTGGATTCTCTCCCCTAAATTTTTTATCCTCTGCTTCTCTACCAAAATTTTAACTCTTAGATTTATCAGCAACTAATCATTAATGATAAAAATTTTAAAAGACATAATCTAAAGGTTAAGATTTTGGTGGAGAGATAGAGAATAGAAAATTTGGAGGAAAGAATCTAAATCTGAAATAGAGTGGACATCAATGTATGGCTCAATATTAATTAAACAAAATATCGCAGTTTCTTCTGAGACCTAAGTTATATTCTGTAGAGAAGGCGAGGAAAAAAAGAGAGTGAATATATAGTGAAATAGACGTGTTTTATTTTTTTATTTTTTAGATGGTAGAGGGGATCATTTAGTTTAATTTTATTTGCTTGGAAGGAGTGAAAAGTAGAAAGGAAAAACATATAATGTTTGGAGATATCTGAGATAATTGAGAGTGAGTGAGTGGGAATCAAATCTTCTGCAGTGGCCTCTCCTATGACTTCTGCAGTGGGACATCTGGACCGTCCAGATTATTTTAGACGGCTCAAATTTATTATTATTATTTTTAAGTTTTGAAAATAATTTTTTTTATAAAATACAGAATATAAAATAAAAATAATTTTTTAACTGTAAGTTTAAAAAAATATTTTAATATAAAAAAAAAAAAATTTAAACCATCCAAATTTGGTTTTAAATGATTCAGATTTTATTGGAGAGGGAATTAAGAGAGTGATAATGGAGAGGATTTGAATGCGTGTGAGCCATATACCAGTATATCAAATGCCTCTTCAACATTGTTAAAAGGGAGATTGTTCTCTCTCGTTGTCAACATTTCAAAGGGAACCTTATAATGAAATGATGCAAGTTCTCGTATGCAGCTGACAATGATGGAAGCTCTTCGTTTAGGGGGAAGTCAGAAGAATCAACCAGAAAAATCTGAAAATTACGTACCTTAGCTAGGTACAAGTATATATTATCATCATGGAGGGGATTGAAAGAATAATAATTTCTCGCCGTAACATCGTTATCTTATCTAGGGTTTGTATAATCCAACGCAGATAGATGGATATATGAGAGAAACGATTGTTTGAATGGTGAAAGTGTTTGGCTTAGCTTCAATAATGTCATGACGTCATTGCAGAGATCAATGGCCCCATGTGTTCATCGCAATAAAGATTCAGAGGGCTTTTGTCTGGTTTAGTTTTGTTGGTATCCAAAGCAGTGAACCTAAATTTTGGCATCTAAATATTTCACACGGCCATTTAAAATAAAAATTAAAATGGGGTGAAAATTAGGTTAATGTGTGGTTGGCCACACAATTTGATATATATATCATCAAGGTCAAGCTTCCTCCAAACATGGGTTCACTTTTAAAAAGCAAGGCGATAGATTTGTTTTTGTTTCCTATCGTTTGTTTGTTTCTTACTACTGGAACTAATTGATTTTGGCCCTTGTTTCCATTCAAAGCACTCGTCTTTGGGGGACCCAGATTACTGTTTTGGGGATAATATTGTCACTGTATGATACTGAAAAGGCAACGGGGCTTGCGTAATAATTTAAGATACAATTCTTTACTCTTTGAATTATTATAAAAAATAAAAACATTACATATTAATTGAAAATTAATTATCTATAAGTAATGCGGTTGTCAAAACATAAAATATCATGTGATTTTGAATACTGAGTATAACATTTTTGCTTTTTATGATGATTTAGAAGATGAAAATATTACTTTTTGAAGTCTACATATTAAAATTATAGTGATACAAAAGTTATATATAATTTTTTTCTTAATAATACGCAAATAACATTTTAAAACTTTTTTACAAATGACCCTGACAAGACCCGCCCACCAGGTGTATTCGGCTAATTAATAATATATAGCACATAATAATTCAAAATGATGATTATTTTTTGCCTGACAAGTGATTAATTAAATAATTTCCTTAAATCATTTACTTATCCAATCTAGAGTTAAATTCTTATCTGTAGCTCTAACCTAAGTGTACACGTGAAGAACACCTTTAACTTTAACCTAAATGTACCTATGTAAATGTATGGTAATTTGGGTTCTTTTAATTCCTTCTTGAAATAAATATAATCAATTTTTTAAGAAAAATAAACATAAAATATATCGGGTTCACTTGAACTGTGAGTTCCACTTAAATAATAAGTTTCATATATTTTGTATTTATTTCTTTTTGAAATTAACACTATCAATTTATGAAAAAATAAAATAAAGTGATTCATTTTCCATGCGCTGTGACCCACAAGCGTTTGCGCAATTAATAAGAGGAGATAATATCAAAGAGTGTGTTGCCAAGATCATTCCTAGAGAAATTAAACTTGAAATTTACATTGCTAATGTAAGATAAAAAAATACCTA
Organism: Erythrophleum ivorense; assembly: GCA_026724425.1. Classification (NCBI taxonomy): domain Eukaryota; kingdom Viridiplantae; phylum Streptophyta; class Magnoliopsida; order Fabales; family Fabaceae; genus Erythrophleum; species Erythrophleum ivorense. Next base: position 50,921,498 of record JAIUCV010000009.1, read on the forward strand.
AAGAAAAGAACTCACAGAGTGTGAGTGATGCTTCGAATTTGTATATTTCTCGTTAAGGAATGTATTGAAGGGATGAAAACCTGATCTATCCTATATTTTCTTTTTGAAAAACTGTTTTTGTTATGGAAAAGAAAAAGTTACCCAAAAAGGATTAAGAAAGAGAGAAAAAGAATAGCAAGACATAAAAGTGTGACAGAAAATAGGGTGTAGCTAGCCATGAAGTTAATGAATTAAAATAGAATGGACAAGAAAGTCAATAAAGTGGCCTTGAAAGTTTGGCCTCAGGCAGAGACAAATATTCCTGCTTTACTCTGATGTTCTGAAGAAACACATGCCCATGCACAGAGTCTCAGAGGGCAAATTAAACTGCGTAACAAAATTTGGCAGTTACTCTTCTATGTGCTCAAACTAATGGTGATGATTTTTCGTAAGAGACATGCATACTCATGCCATGAAATTTTTTTACCAACGGTTCAAAACTCCCCCCCCCTCTCTCTCTCTCTACTTTCTTTTTCATGCGCAGTAATTCAATGATTAAAAGTTCGTTTAAGATTATTGTGAATTTTTATCTATTTTAATATATTTCTTAAAATAGAGTTTTAGAAAAAGTATTGTGAAAAAGAAGTATTGTGTATTTGACAAAATTATTTGACAAGTGTATCAATATTATTGTGTCTGACAAATATTTAAAAAAATTATTTCACTGTCAAATTACTAAAAAATATATATGTATAGATTTGGCTTGGCAATTAATATTATTTAAATAGATAAATGATTTTAAATATTTATGATAGTTAATTTTAGTTAATTTTATTATTTTTATTTAATTAAAATGTAATAAATATATAAAATATTGTAACCACAATAATAAATATATACAAAATACATCAAAATAAATATATAAGATAAGAGAATATGGGAATGAAAAAAGATGAGACTATAAATAGAACAAGATTAATAGGTAATATGATATTTACTAATTTTGAATAAAAGTACTTTTATCTTATTAAAAAAATTTCCTGCTTTTGGTTCAAAGGAGAAGCTTTAATTTTTTGCCTCCTTCCCACAATAAAAAAAAAAAAAATTGTTTCTCTTATCACTCTGAAGTGGTTTTATTTTTTTAGGAGCTTAGCTAAACAGTTCTAACATTAATTAAAAACGAGAGCAAGTACTTATTGAAGAAACAAACAGTTTATTCTTCTACAGCTCCAAAAAAAAAAAATTGGCCGAATAAGCTATAATTCTAAAAGTCATATATAAATACCAATTCTGTAAGAAATAAGAGAGAGTTAGTCCTAGTCTTGTCACTAACAATAGGTACAATTAATTAACCTTGCCATCACCAAATGTTTCTGATATATAGAATGAACCAATTCAACAGCGACTTAATAATAATGATGTTCGCCAAAAAAAAAAAATCGCAACAATGTCTTAGTGGGATGGCTGAATAATATATGGACGATCTTTCCATTTCACCTAAGAGGAGAACTTCATTTGACTTGATCATGCCTTTAAGGTACGTTATTTCAAGTACTGTAACTCTTTCTTGGGGCAACACATTAAGTATGTAGTTGAAGCTGACGGAGTATCGTAGCAAGGGAGTTACCATTAAATTTCTGGAAAAGGGGCAGAATCAAAATATATATGTGGCGTCAGATTTAATGACCTTCATACCATTGGAATTTTAGATGAAAGTAGCGCTAGAAAACCAACAATATAAACCTAGAAACTTGAACCAAACAAGATTATGCAATTTAAAATGGAAAAAATGGTATTATATATATATATATATATATATATAAAAGAGATATAGATTTACTTTAGAGAAGAGTAGGCACAACAAGAAAATATAACCTCCTGTGGAGGCTAGCTAGTCAGTGTGATTTACATTTCGTTTTATTTATCCCATGGATGTCTGAGCTCATGCATAGATGAGAGTGTGGCCAGCATTTAGTCATGCAAATAACAGTGTGTTCAATAATGAATATTTGTTTTCTTATGAGGAGGATGTTTTCTTTGTCCAAATCCTTTGTGTGGGTCTTAAAGTTTCAAGCAAATGTGACTGGGTACCAACCAAGGACACCCCCTTTCTCTCTTTCACCAGAGAGTAAATGCACTAACACACTTTAATTTTAGATAATTTACATTTGATATTTCTGGTATTTCAAAAATTATATCCAATCCCTATAACATTTAAATATATATCACAAAAATCTCTCTTTTAATTTATTTTTTGTTAAACAAATTAACTTTTTATTTAATATGAAAATGTGATTTTATTCTTAATATAAAAGTAATAAAGATAATTAAAATCAATGTTAAGTTTTAACATAATATTGTGGTTTTATTCTTAATATAAAAGTAATAAAGATAATTAAAATCAATGTTAAGTTTTAACATAACATTGTGGTTTTATTCTTAATATCATAGTAAAACTAGTCAAATAATTTTATTTTTAAAAGAACACGTATTATACAAAAATTAATTTCATTGACATAGAAAGTATATTGAAGGGGAGCTGGGTATAATTTTTAGAACAAGAGAGATATCAAGTGTAATTTAGTCAAACTTTAAGGATAGTTAGTATTATTTATTCAAATATTTTTAAAGAGGTGCTTAATCATAAAATTGAGAGTAATTAGGCTAACCTCCTTAAACTTTGGTAAAATTATTATGGATACCTTTTATTTTAAAAAATTACATTGAGCCCCCTGATATTTTGATATATATTGTAGAAAACTCTTTTCTAATTTATTTACTCTAAAATTACTTACATACAAACTCATCAAATAATAAATAAATCAAAATTACTGGAATAAATATAAATTTAGTACAATAATGAGTGAACTTATAATTAGATATGGCAATGGGACATATCAGAGCACGCTTTTCACTAATTGTTTTCGTCCTGTTAACTTATAACATGCCCCATCCTGCACCATGACTTTGTGGTTCTTTTTATTCTTTCCCCATGTTCGAACTCTACAAGGATCAAGGCGAAGAGAAGCAAAACATTTGTTTACAGTAAATTCAATAGAAAAAAAAAAAAAGATACCTACAATATGTAGCATTGAAGTGGACAAATAGAAGGATGAAGTAGACTAGTCTACTTCTATATAATATTATGTTAAAATTTAATTTCTATTAGGTTATCGGCGAACTTTTCTTGATACCTAGTCAACTATTGAACTATCCATCCTAAACATGTCAAATTGAAGAAAATCGAGTTGAAATTGCCATCCCTACTTATAATTTGATCCTAGAATTATGAGATCTATTTAGCTTTAATCTCTAAGGTTACTGAATGTTAAAGTTAATATTTGAAAATGACAAACCCATTGCAATTTAGTCTTTTTAACATTAATAAGTTACTAAACAAGAAAAATTATTATGCAATAAGTTAGTTATTTTTTAAAATTGACTCGTGAATTCATTAATTTTCAGGAGTTAAACCTTAATGAGCATAATCATTCAACAACTGATTTGTTAATTTACTCCAAAACTATATAACATGATTTGATCAGGAATTTTGGTTTGAGAATGAATGATGATGCACATTTGCATACTACAGAATAGACACTGTAGAGGGTAGCTTTATAAACAAACTTGCTTCAACCTTACCTTCTCGAGGTGAGGTGAGGGGTCAATGAAACAACAACAAAAGCAGAGCAAGAAAGCTCGTGTGGGAAAGAAAAAAGCTAAAAAGCCTTAAACAAAGCTATTTCAGAAGCCAACAAGCGCTTTTTCGTCCTCTCTCTCTCTCAATCAAAGCTCTTTCTTTTCTTTCTTTCTTCCTTTCCCTGAGTAAAGCTGAAACCCACTATTCCTCCAACTTCTCTAACTTTAGCCTGTAGTAGTACTGGTTGATTTTGAGGATTGATCAGAGTTAACATAAAAATCTCACCATGCTAGACAATAGTGCTAATTCTTCTGATGCTGCTTCCTCAGAAAATAATGGAGTGATCCTTCCCAAAAGAAAAAGAAGACCCCCAGGCACACCAGGTAATTAATTAATTAACATTTATTTAATTAACAATAACCAAATTACTTTAGTTTTTCTTATTGTGGTTTTTTTCCTTATACAGATCCAGACGCTGAGGTTGTGTGTTTGTCACCGAAGACCTTGTTGGAATCAGACAGATATGTCTGTGAGATCTGTAATCAAGGGTTTCAAAGAGACCAGAATCTTCAGATGCATAGGCGAAGGCATAAGGTGCCTTGGAAATTGCTGAAGAGGGAGACTGCTAGTACGCTAGAGGTGAAGAAGAAGGTGTTCGTGTGCCCTGAGCCTAGTTGTTTGCACCATAATCCTTGCCATGCTCTTGGAGATCTTGTGGGCATCAAGAAGCATTTTAGAAGGAAGCATAGTAATCACAAGCAGTGGGTCTGTGAGAAGTGCTCTAAAGGATATGCTGTTCAGTCTGATTACAAAGCCCACCTCAAAACCTGTGGTACCCGAGGCCATTCCTGTGACTGTGGCCGTGTTTTTTCCAGGTAATCTCGTATCAGATACAAACATACATAACATTTCAAATTCTACTTTAAAATATTAAGTCATGTCTTGTATCTGTAACAATATTTTAACTTCTGAGACAACTATTTTTTATTTTACAAGTTAATTTCTCTCTCTTTTTCTCTAGCTCACCTTGACTCAGTTCTATAAAGGAAACAAAAATTCATTGCAAAGTTAAGCCCTAAATTCTGTGTTACTAGGTTGGTACAGAGAAGCAGAAATTGTAGCTGAAATTTGACCAGATGTATGTTGAATAGTTTCAAATGCAGAATCAGAAGCATTATCGCCCGGGAACCCTTTAAGGACACAGTATAATTAATATCTCCACTTTCAGTAACAGTACTTAATTATAATTAAAATAATCGACACCCAAAATAAACCATGTGAGGGTAATAGCTATAATTCTGTGCACGCATGGAGAGACCCCATTCTATCTCTTTGGCTTATTTTTTAAATACTACTAAGTTGGAACTTAACCACATACAATCCACTAACTAGACATCCTTGATTATACTGGAATTTTTTATTTGCTTTGTTTGTTTTCAAGCTTCTGCATGTATTTCTTGACCCAATTATAGTACCTATTCGCCACCTTGGTTTTTGTGATTATTAGAGACAACATGCAGCCAAATCATATTCGCATTAAAATTTGAATTATACAAATATTTTAAGAAGTAGACGTAGGTAGTGTTCTATAAGTGTTTTTTTACTAGTTTCTTTAATCAATCTAAGGGGGAAAAAATCTTTTAAAACACCCAGCCACATAATGTTGAGGTGAAAAAATATTAAACTTGAATATTTGATAACAAACTTTTAAAAAGTGTGTCTAAGTTTTTTTTTTTCCTCATGTTGTAATATATAGTTTTGTGGTTTCAGGGTAGAGAGTTTCATAGAACATCAAGATGCCTGCGCTGTTCGAACAGCTTCAAGCACTAGTCCATCCAGTGAGGCCAATTTAGTCCCACTGATGCAAGGAATGCCCATGCCAAAACCACCTGCTTTGTTAACCTCGGACCTACAAAACAATAAGCCTTCCTTCACCACTTCTAGGAAACATAATCTAGAAGAACTTCAGCTCCTACGTTGTTCTTCTTCAGATGCTCGAAGAAACCGAAGTTCTGATCATGAGGAGGACAACAACTTTGAAACTGATCAAACCCATTTGAAGCTTTCAATAGGGTCATGCAGTAATAACAATAATAACACTAATAATGTTGTAAATGAAGCAGAAGCAGAAGCAGCACCGAGATTAATGGAAGTGGGGTGGTTGAAAGAGTTTGCAAGTGAAGAGCTGAAGTTGGCGATGGCTGAAAAGGCTTATGCAGAAGAGGCTAGAAGAGAGGCTAAGCGTGAGATAGAGATGGCTGAGGTTGAGTTTGGGAAAGCAAAGAGAATAAGGAAGGAAGCTCAGGAGGAGCTTGAGAAGGCTGAGGCTTTGAGGAAGCAAGCCATGATGAAGATGAGTTCTACTCTTTTGCAAATTACTTGTCAGGCTTGCAAGCAACAATTCCAATCCTCCATAGTTGGGGTTCCATCAGAAGAGACATCTCTTGTGATGAGCTACATGTCCTCACCCACCACTGAAGGGGAAGGGGAACAATAACATTAGGTACAGTTTTCAAATGTTTGTTATGAGGTTCCCAACAACACTTTGAATCAAATGAAAATTTTTCTACATGTTATGTTTTTTTAATTAAAAAACCTGATGATAAACATACGAAAAATTTTACCTGAATTTTCTTTATAACTAAAACCCTGAAAAAAAAAAATCTTCAGAAACAAAGAGAAGAAAAATATTGCAGGAAAATTAAGTTAACAAGAAGAAGAATGGTTCTTTTGTTGTTTGCTTTTGCGTTTTCTCTTGACTGGATGAGTTCTTAATTATTCTTTATTGTTGTCATATTAATTAGTTGTCAAGATGCAATATCTATGTGTTTCTGAGTCTGACAATTAATTGCTGGAGGTTTGATTGAAGAAGAGATGTAACTTGTTTTGTTAATTTTACAGATATATCTCTTCCTTTGTTATAGTCATAGAATATTAGCTTACGTTCCATGCATGTTTAGAATACTTTGCTCTTTTATTTCTGTTATATTTTGTTCGTTTAATGATTGATTGGATACCACTTTTAGGTGTGGCTAAAATAAAAAAGGAGTACGTAGTGATAATTATGGTTAAAACTTAGACTTCGATTCCTAATGAATTAATTAAACAAAGATGAAAAAAAAAAGGGAAAAGAACTAGTTGGATTCCATTGCAGATTTTGTATCCGTTGCCCTTAAAAATTGGATTTGATCTAATATACAAATAAGCTTCAAAGTCTCGGTAATGGAATAAACATTGTAAGCACCTTGAGTAGGTCACAAATTACGTCAGTGTTTGGGTTCTGGAAGGTTTCTGGAACTCCCTTCAAGTGTAAGAACCTTCATCAAAACCTAATAATCTAGTATGTCAGAATACTGCTTCGTGATTGTGATTACAGTTTAATTTGTCTGTGATGTTTGTAAAAGAAATACTGGAAAAAATGCACATAATTAATTACAACATATATATTGCGGACCACAATCACAAGATCAAATAATACGATTGTGAAGAATACAATAACAGTATATTGCAAGAACTATTCCAATATATCTATCATAAATATATCGAAGTATATGAATGATATATTACCTGCAAAGAATAATACATATGTGGACAGTAAGAAATTAAAGAGAAGCGGTTGTATTTGTATATAGATATATATATCAGAAGTGACTAAATATTTTACTTGGATAGTTTATATCTAGCTAAAATTTGTTGCATTCAAAGGGATTGGGATATCTGAGACGAGGGTGAGGAAAAAAACAGAGAAATGGGGAAAGATAGAAAGTCGTTTTCTTTGAATTTGAATTTGTGTTATTTCAAACCCATAGAGAGAGAGAGAGAGAGAGCATGTTTTTCAGTGCCACACAGTTGAAAGGGTTGTGCCCAGCCATTCGTCCCTCTCACCATAAACACACACAAATATAAGGCTCTCACACAACACAGGCAGGAAGAGCGAGAGTGAGATTCTCTCACGCACCACTTTATCAGATGAGGGTGCACAGTCAGCAGCAAAGTGGCTCAGTGCTTTTTTCATCATTTTAGGGCCATATACCATGGACTGCATTCATTAAAGGATAGAAGAAGAATCGTGCATGTCATTCTTAATAACAAAAAAAAAAATATATTGCTAATAAAAGATTTGCCATTATTCAATTGAAATTTTTGAAGGTAACTTTGGTGTTACGGAATCAAAAAAAATTAACAATTGAAAACATTTAAGCAAAGGCAAACACAGAATAGTTTCGGTGTAAGCTTTTGTTTAGGGACCACGTGCACCTCTTTCCCCACCTTTTAATGCAGCCTACCCTTTTTGTCTCTGTAGAGTGCAGATAACTATAATGGTCCACGAATCCTTTTGCTTTGGATTTGCGGGGAGGGCAATTTGGACCAGACCTCGGGGCTCCCGACCAGATTAGATTAAGTCAATAGTTGATTGTGTTAGAGCGAGTTCGAGGACTTTGGGTTGGCGGCAGCGCTGAGGCAGCCTTGATCTGTTACCCATTCTTTAACTTTGTAGAATGTTAAAATATAAACTTAATCGTGATAAAATTCAAATTAAATAAATACTTATATATATTATACTATTTAATCATTTATAATTATATATGGAACATTTGTTATTTTATTTTCATGAATAATTAGATTTAATATACTTTAAATAAATTAGTTCATTTCACATGCGAGTTAGTCCGAAATTATCTTTACAGTGTGACAAAAAATAAAATTAAAAAATAATATATCTTTTTCAAACCAAATTAACAATTACTTAAATTTTTATATAGTTCCAAGTACCCAACATAATCCAATCATGATACAAAATAGTCGTCGCCAGACTACATGTTGTTTGGTATAGTGAAATTGTGGATAAAAATAATCAAATAAGATAATAATTTAATCATGTCATTTCTCTTAACCATTCATTTTCTTTCTCATTAATTCAAGTAAAATTAATAATAATCTTATTTGTTTTCTTGTTACTTAAAAAATTTATGTAATCTAAATACATAGATGTATAATGTTTAATTGCATATATTTATTTATTTATATCATAAATCTATTTAAGTTGCATATAATACATTCCTACAAACTACTAAGTCATATATGTCAATTAAATTTATTTAGGTTAAAATGAAATGCATGTCATATATCTATTTAGATTACATGTTATATATGCCTACAAAATATTAAGTTACATATACTAATTAAATTTATTTTCGTTAAAATGAGATGACTGTTATACATTTATTTATGTTGCATGTTATATATTCTTATAAACCATTAAGTCACATATATCAAATTTATTTAGGTTAAAATGAGATGCATATCATATATGTATTTATATTACATGTCATATATCCTTACAAACTATAAAGTCATATATATATATATATATACATTTTTCAACTAATTGCCAACTGTCTATTATTATTTTTATGGATTTTCCAATAGCAATAAGTTGGTTTATTTTTAATTTAACTTTTTATATTTCGTGAGACATATTAGTACCAAAATTTAAACTAATTGTATTTCAAACATAGATTTTTTATTTAAAATGTTACCAAATAATTGAAAAAAGTCTAATTAAAACAATAAATTGAAACTGGTTAGAAGTTTGAAGATTGCAATTTACTGGAGTGTAAAGATATATGAAAATATAATATAACAATTTCATGCTAATCTTCCGCTTAATCAAATAACTTAATTGGTAAAGTCTCATATATCTATTTTAATTGTGCTTGTTTCTCGCCAAAAGGATTTCCATCAGCCGCACCCATTACTAAGGACAAGGGAAACATAACTATATGAAATTAATATTTTATTCGTATTATATGACATTAATATGTCATATAATATTTTATTATTATTATTTTTCTCACCAAAACGCATGAGGCCCCGCGTTTCCTCAGTTTGAAAGCACCCAGTCACCAACAGCAAAATAGCCTTGCTTCATCTGCGCCTTACTTTCAGGAACGAGACCCAGCGACAGCGTGAGTGTGAAGCGTCCTCCCTCCCGCGACTTCTCTTCCTTCTTCTTCGGTGGCTTCTTTCTTCTGCTTGTTGGGTTAGCAACTTGAATTTCTTCTGCTATTATGGGTCACATAAGGAACAAAGTAGGAAAAACCGCGCAGGAACCCATTCTATTGCCGTCATCCTTATGAATTTGTTTAAAAATGTAATTAATTATTTATTTCAATACCCGACAAGATAGACATTAATTGTAAAATTCTTGTATATTTGTACCAGTTAAATTTGTACAAATATTTGTTTTGCTTCATATTTTTCTTTGCATTATTTATTTGTACGTATACGTTCTTTTTTTTTCATTATTTTCAATTTGTATCAATTTATAAGCAGTAAAATGAATACTAACATTTAAATTTTGGAATAAAATTCTAATGACAATGACGATATTTATATTAAACAGGTTAGCGATATGATTGTACAATGATTATGCCAAATATAATTTCTTTTGTAATTTTGTAATTATTTCATAAAGCTAATGCGTTTATATGCTTTGATTTATCTCAAGTGTTAGTTATTAGTTTCTTTTGTATTTCTTATTTATTTAATCATATGGAGGTTGGTGATACGACTGCATAATGATCACGCCAAATAAATTTTTTCTTATAATTTTTGTAACTGTCTAATCAAACGTCAACATTTATATGTTTTGATTTATTTTATCTTTTATTTATCTAATTGTATTTTAATTTACATATATTTTATATATGCTATTTATTGTTCTTAATCTTAATAAGAAGATAAATTATATTATCATTTTTTAATTTTTAATTTTTTTTATTTTTAAATAAAAAAAATCTCCATACACTTGCCTTGAAAAACCTGTTCTCAAAAAAAAAAAAAAATCGACATGCAGTGCAATATTCAGATGTTTACCAATTGATAAATATTCAAATGTTGAGCCAATAGCCTTTCTCTATAATATTTTCAACGTTGGTTTTAAATGCATTTTGGGTAAAACAATTTATTTCTCTTTAGTATTTTTTTCGATTTTATATATAAGAGGTTTTTTTAACATTTGATTTAATTTTATATATAAAAAATAAATTACTTATATCTGATATATTAATTATAATATTTTAATTATATCTTTTATTAAATAAATCATTCAAATTTTAAATAGTTGCTGTCATTAATTTTAAGAAGAAGTACAAATATTAAATAAGAATATTTTTAAAAAATAATTTTTATTAAAAAAAATTAAAAAATTAATTTTAACTAACTTTGTTATGACTTAGTTATTAAGAAAGTTAGTTAATCTTTTTCATTTCACTTCATTAATTGGCGTTGCTTTGTCAGTCTTTTTTATTCTTCATCGTCCCTTAAATCCATTATTTATTTCGTGCTGCGTCTGATACATACACATCTCATCCTTTGTCTGTAACGATAACTATTTGAATTTTTTTTTGGGGAATAAACTCACCTTATTTGTTTTTCTTTTACTCATGGAAGTTAATTATTTTTCAAGTAAACCGTTATATATGAAATTGTACACGGATTCCAAGAGTCATTAAATGTTCTTAGACTTCTCCAATACATGAATATTAGTTATTTTATATCTGGTATACTCTATAATTCATGAAATTTAAATACCCATCTTAATTATTTTTATTATTTATGAAAATTAATTTTTTTTCATATAGCCATTGTACATGAAAGTTTACACTGATTTTAGGAGTAATTAAATTTTTATAGACTTTTTCAATTCATTAATACTCCTTTCGATCCTTTTTATAAGATCTTTTCAACTGAATTACATAAATTAAGAAAAGATATTAAAATTAGTTAATGTATTAGTTTTTGAAAAAATTATCACAACATTCCAAGTTTGCCCCTAATTAAAGTTAATCTCTACCATTATATTAATTGTGTCACTTTGAAGTCATTAAACCCTCTATTTAATTCCAATGCCAAAAATTTAATTTTGAAATTGAAATTTTCAATTGAAAAATTTGGCTCCCACCAAATTAAATTTTGAAAAAAAAAATTCTTAGTGCTTCCAAACTCTTTAAATAAAAACAAGTCTTAAACAAGCAAGGACACCAAATGCCACTAGAAATAGATTTAAACGTTACAATAACACATTCAGACATTGATGAAAAATGCAACCAATTGCCACAACCAATTGACTTAAACAAGCTACCATACTCGAAAGGCTTCAAAGTAGAACCAATAGTAGAGTGTTTGAATGTTCACGAGACAAAGGAAGAGATGGAGAGAGACACAAACGATGCAGAAGCAAAGTCGCATTTTGTACAAATAGATGCAGAAGACCATATTGAAGTACAAGGAAAGTCAATTGTAAACATTAATGGTACTCCATTTGCTAACGTTGTTCCTTTTTCTTCATTTTTTTTACAATGTATTGCACACTTTTTAATGTTTATTTCTCTGAAGCATATGGTCCTAAACATGTATTGAATAGGTGATACAAGTGAAGCACCAACTCATGGAAGATGCAGCTAATGTACATTCCTTAACAATGAGCAACGCACATTAATATCTCGTCTCTTGTTGCAGTCTACTCATAATGGAAAACTGAAGAAAGGTACCAAAACAATGTTGGCTTTATTATATTCAGTTTCTCCTAGCATCATTAAATGCATTTGGCGACAAACAAGGGAAATGGGTGATGCATCTCATAGAAAGACCAAAAAGTGTGGACACAAGAGAGTTGACTTGGACCATGCTCGATTTTGTGAGGTTCCATTATCGAAGCATACTTTTTTCGATCTTTAGCCTATGCGTTGAATATTAACAAGACATCACTGATTAGACTTCAAAAGGATGGAGCCATACGACACCACTCAAATGCCATCAAGCCATTTTTGAAAGAAGAAAATAGGATAGCTCAATTGAAGTTTTGTTTGTCAATGTTGGAAAAAGGTAACATACCACATGATCCAACTTTCAAAAGTATGCATAACATTGTTCATATCGATGAAAAATGGTTTTATATGACAAAAAGCATCTGTCAAATATTATTTGGGAAGGTAATGTTTTTAGTTGTTGTGGCTCGTCCAAGATTTGATGCACAAGGGAATGAACTTTTCTCTGGAAAATTTGGTGTATTCCCCTTTGTGACCAATGAGGCAGCGAAAAGAAGCAGCATAAATAGAGCTACAGGGACATTAGAAATGAAACCTATAACTTCAGTGACCAAGGAAGTTAGCAAAATGTTTCTCATTGAAAAAGTTGTGCCTACCATCAAAGCGAAGTGGCCAAGACATGAGGTACAGGAACCAATTTACATTCAGCAAGATAATGCAAGAAGTCACATTGATCACAATGATGTCAAATTTTGTCGAGTGGCTAAGGAAGATGGGTTTGACATTCATTTGATGTGTCAGCCAACAAATTCTCCAAATTTAAATGTATTGGACCTTGATTTTTTCAGCGCCATTCAATCACTACAACATAAAGAAGCACCTAAGACTATTGAAGACCTTGTTGGTGCTGTGGTGAAAGCCTTTGAAACTTTTTCCTCTGTCGAATCTAACAAGATTTTCTTAACACTACAAACATGCATGATAGAAGTCATGAAGGTAAAAGGTTCGAACAAGTATAAAATCCCCCATATTAAAAAAGCAGTGATACAACAAGAAGGTCAATTGTCTACTCAAATGAAATGCGATCCCTCATTAGTAGAAGAAGTCACTGAGTACTTGAGAAATGATCATGGTTCATGTCCATTTTAAGGTCCTAATTGTAGAGTTGTTTTATGTTTTACCTTTCCCTATATCTTAACTTTGCTTAAAAGGTTTGTGATGAAGGAAAATGTTTGACCATTCTTTGTCGTGCTTGCCAAAAACTAATGTCTCAGTTTATGTGTTTCTGTGTTTGCCAAACACTAAATATAGAAGTGGCCTTTATTTTTGCAAGCTCAGAACAAGGGCATTGGAGTTAGAAGGAAAAAAAGCTAACACTGGTCATGAATGCCATTTTATGCAAATGAAGCTTCTTACTACATTATCCAAAACACATGATGCTTACAAACATGCCATTTTTCAAACTACTTAAAGTTTTAATAAAACCTCTGAAGATAAATTTTTAACATACTCCTCACAACTTCCTTAAGTTTTTTTGCCTTATCATCATCAACTGTATCGTCATCAGTAAGGAACTTGTTCAAATTGAAGTCTGCAACTATGTTCTTCCCTAACACAGTTTTCAGGAGCCTTTGCACTTAGTTCTTTAAAAGGGTCAAATTGCACTTCGTTATCCTCAAGAACTCTATTTAAATCTATCCATGTGACTGCTTCAGCACCATCTACTGAATTTTCAACAATCTCTATCTCCATTAATTGTGAAAAAAGGACAAAGTTGCACAAAAATGAAAGAGTTGAGCTTTGCATAAATTTTTACACAACGTTGCACCATCAAAGACCAAACGCCAGAGAATCCGCAGAGGTTTGGCTCAGCATGTGTGGAAGAATGTATTAATTCTCCACATTAATCAAAACGTAGGAATCAGAGAAGGTCAATAGTCATGCAAGGCAAATATGAAAAAAAATAATAAATTCTTCTAAAACTTTGTGAAAAGTCTTATAAAAAGGACCATCAAAAATTTCTGGAAGGGGTCTTGTAAAAAGGATTGGAGGGAGTATTAGTTAATTTTATTCTCTTTTTCATTTATTGAGTATAAATTAGTCTATGGTGAAATTATATTTTGAAAAAGAAGATTTTGGATCAGAAAACCATCTATCTTAAAATTCACTAGGTTGAGAAAAGTAAAAATCTTTTAAAATGAAACTTTTTGCAGTTTATTTTTCCACACTTTGTACTTTGATATTCGATTCTTATTTTTCCATCCTTGTACATATAATACTTTGAGTCTTATTTCTCCATACACTTGCATTGAAAAACCTATTCCAAAATTGATAAACAACTAAATTGATAATTGTTGATAAAAAGATAATTGTTAATTTAACTTAAACATTAAATATAATTTTTTCTATAAATGCTTTATATACCTATATAGGTCAAGACAAGCTCCAGCCAATCGTTACAGGTTAGATTTGTATGAATATTTGTTTTGCTTCATATTTTTCTTTGCACTATTTATTTGTAGTGTTTTTTTTTGTTTTCCATTATTTTCAATTTGTATCAATTTATAAGCATTAAAATGAATACTAACATTTACTTTTTGGAATAAAATTCTAATAACAATGACCATATTTATATTAAACAGGTTAGTGATATGATTGTACAGTGATTATGCCAAATTTCATTTTGGTAATTTTGTAATTATTTCGTAAAGCATTAACGTTTATATGCTTTGATTTATCTCAAGTGTTAGTTATTTGTTTCTTTTGTATTTTGTATTTAATTATTTAATCATATAGAAGTTGGTGATACGACTGCACAATGATCACGCCAAATAAATTTTTTCTTTTGATTTTTGTAACTGTCTAATTCAAACGTCAACATTTATATGTTTTGATTTATTTTATCTTTTGTTTATCTAATTGTATTTTAATTTACATATATTTTATATATGTTATTTATTGTTCTTAATCTTAATAAGAAGATAAATTTTGCCATCATTCTATAATTTTTAATTTTCTCATTTTTTAAATTTAGGAAATCTCGATAAACTTGCATTGAAAAACCTATTCCCAAAAAAAAAAAATCAACTTTTAGTATAACATTCAAATGGTTACCAGTTGGCCCAAAAAAAAAAAAGAATCAGATAGTTACCAATTGATAAATATTCAAACGTTGAGCCAATAGTTTTTTTCCTCAGTATTCCCAACATTGGTTTTAAATGCATTTTGGGTAAAGCAATTTATTTCTCTTTAGTATTTCACTTTATTAATTGGCGTTGCTTTGTGAGTGTTTTTCTATTCTTCATCTTCCCTTGATTCCATTCTTTATCGTGCTTTGTTACGTATAATTTGATTCTTCAGGCATCATCCTCTGTTTGTAAGTGTTTATTTGCATCTGCTCACTGTTTTGTCTACATTATATTCTACATGGTTTTGAAATGATAGTCTTTTAATAATTATTTGTTTTGCTCCTATCCTTTTGTTATTTTAAATATTATTTGAATTGTACTTCATCATCTTCGCTGGATTCCACTATGTACGTTTGCTTTTTCATTACGTTGTTTTATCATATAATTTTAATGTTTTATTTGCCCCATATACTCAACCTTATTCTAATATCATCCTTTCTAAGGGCAAAGGTAAAGTGGGTAGGGTTGGGTTGGTTTAGGTTTTGACTTAATCCAATATATTGTTGCTTTAACCTATCTTAGTTAAGAATCATTACTTTGGTTTAGTTTGATTTTTTTTTAAATTTATTGTAAAAATTATAAAATAATTTTTTTAAAAAAACTTTATATAAATTCTTATAAAATTATATTTTATCTCAAAAGATAAAATTTTTATATAAATTTTTATAAAAAATATTTAAATTGTTTTAATTTAAATTTAAAACTGAGCTGGGCTAATATGACCCTTAAGGCAGGCCTGGTGCCAGGCCCGACTCAATTTTATGGCTTGTGTTGTTCCTTTTTTTGGGTTCTTGATCTAATATGACCCAATTTATCCAAACAAGACTAGGTACACTGGGCTATCGAGTCCGATGTTCCCTTAATCTTTTCATATCATTTCCTTTGTTTGTTGGATTTCTACTCAACCAAGTTCAGTTACTCTACATGGCTTCAAGTATATGCTATAAGATATAATACCGTTGAAAGAAAATTGGGGGATTAAGGCAAGGGTTGTTCCCTTATGGATTGTGCCTGGATTTCATCTTCAAGAAGAAATATATTGTATTGACATGGCACTTCAAGATTACATGGTGTGTGTTTGTTTAATGATTCAACTAATTATGGATTTTTGTTTAGCATTTTAGATTTCACACAACTTTGAAGAAATATTTTGTAAACAAGTTTAAGAGCCTTATTTAGGAGGGTAAAGTCTCTGTCATAAATCAGTTTGTTGTTGGACAGAATAGTGGTTCTTACATGACCACCACTCACCCATGTAAGATTTGCTTTCAATACTCCACCATGGTTCGCCTGGTTGAAGATGATGCTTCTATATCAAGATATGATTTTTGGTTCAAGACATTTGTTGAATATCACATTTGATGATAACTACTTTGTTGGTAAGTAAAATGTTATAGTTATTTGGATGTTGAAGATAGATAATTGTTCTAATTATATTTTTTACTAATATATGTTATTGGAAAGTTGTTTGCCATTGGTGATGTAAAAGAGAACACCAAGGATGAGGGAAAAAAACAAAACAAAAAAGAATGGAGATAGAGCTTGAAGATTCAGAGTAATATCATGTCTTTATTTTGTATTTGATATTTATATTTCACTCTTCATTGATCAAAATTTAAATATGGTTGTTTATAAATGCAACAAGATCCCTTGTGCTCTGTGATATAGTTTTGCTGAAGATATTGTTCACTTTGTGAATATAAATTTAAAGAATCTTATAGTGGTCATTGTTCAATGGTGTAGGATAAAAGACTAATCTGGTATGTGGTTTAACATATTGACATTGTCAAATGAACTTTTTCTTTTTAACCTACATTTCATTATGCAGTCGTCTTTTGCTATTCTAACTATTGTAATACTATTACTATTTTTCTTAATATAATATGTTTATTTTATCTCGATAAAGATTTATGAACATTTAAATATATACCATATATATATGGTATGTTTATTTATTTATTATATATAGTGTTTTTTGGTATTTTTCATCTTTTGTTATATATTCTGTCAGTTTGAAGCTTGCTGAGTTCACGTTGTCACAACAACCCAATCAGATTAGTAGTCATTCAAATCTAGAAACTTTAGAAGATTTATTGCAAGTTCATGACGAGAAAACATCGGAAGAAATAAAGGACTGTTGCATTGTTTGTTTTTCAAATTAATATTCAGTATTTTTTTTGTTTGTCCATTGTTTTTATCCTTTTTAACTGTTGTTAACTTCTTTTGTTAAGGAAAATACATGCGTAACAATCGCAACTGTAATGAGCATTGACACTTACAGAGGACGGTTTTATAACTAATGTAAGAAATGCATTAAGGAGGTTGTTCCAAATGGCTCTGGTTTTTACTGTGAAAAATACAATAGAATTGTTAAAATTGTTATACCTAGGTAATGTGTATACTATTTATATATACATTTTACTTTGTACAAACAAACTATTTATGCTAACATGTTATACCATGTCAAGTGTATAACATGTCTATATTGATTTTATTTTTTACAAAACTAATTCTTTATAATAATATGTTTTATTCTATATATATAGGTTTAAGATTGAGTTGAGAGTTATTGATGATACAGAAAATGCTGCTTTTATTGTCTTTGATAAAGAAACTTTCAGATTTCTTCAATACTTCACTGCTGAATTAAGAGATTTTGTATGTTTGATACATCCATGTTGTGTTACATTCTTCACTGCATAATGTATAATGTATAATCATTGCTTCCACACATACACACACATATTTACTTTTTTCTGTAGAATTCTAGTGATATTAATTAAATTTCTGATTTTTTGGACCAAGTTTTTGAGAAGAAGTTTGTTTTTAAGCTACAGATTACTGAAAAGAAGATACATGACTGTAATAATGTGTACCTTATCATGTATATGGTTGACGATCGAGATCTGACTGAAGCATATTATAGAAACAATTGCCTTCCCAATATTTATGTGATGATGACAGCAACTGACAAGGAGTTGACATCCTCAATGGTTGATTTTGAAGTGGGCAACATTTCCGAAGGAATAACACCTGTTAATTCTTCAATTGCAAACAAAAATGCCTATCTGGATGAAATTCCCCTATCAATTTAGAGAGGTCCTCAAATGATGTCTTAGTTGATGCTATCATACCTGTGAAGCATAGATGTGAAGATAAAGGAACGGATTATGATGATTACGGTGAATTAGTCATGCATCTGTCTTCCAATGCCAAGAAAGTCATTAAAGTTGAAATGTAGTTTTCTTTCCTAACTAATTGAACAGACAATTATAATTAATTCTAAGTAAGTTATAATGGATTTTATGTTTTGTCAATCCGTGATATTGTTCGTCTTAATTTAAGTATGCCACTTTATCATTTGAATCCTTTTGGTTAATATAATGAATGGATATGTTGGTGGTTGTTTGATGTAATTGTTTTATATCTTTTCGTTTTTCTAATATCATCTGACATATTTAATATATATTAATTTAAATAATAGCAATATGTTAGTGTTAGTAAAATCATATATATATATATACACACACACACAAATACACACATATAAAAGGAGAATGAATTGTGCTCTATAATATTATTCTTAAATTGTTTATGAATCTCACTTTTTTTTTTTTCAAAATTTTTTTTAATTTTTTCTATTTCTTTTTTTTTTAATTTCAACTAAGTCGTATAATTAACATGCGTCCCATGCAATTGCATGGGCCACGTCTATTTTTTAGTCAAATGTATTGTAAATTTTTTCTTGTTAATTAAATTAATGCTTAATTGCAATAAATTATTAAATAAAAGAGATCAAAAGGATTAAAAATAAAAAAGAAAATATAAAGTTGAGCTTACAATTATAGTCCGTAAAATATTCTTTCAATTAACATTATTGTTTTAATATTTTTTTAAATAAACGTGATTAAAATATTTTAAAAAAAGTCATTGCATTGAAATATGCATATACTGTAATTTCACATATTGTAAAAATTTATTCATTAAAGGCCCTTAAATTTCACATACGTTTTAAAAAAATCAATTTTACATATTTTTAATGTTAAAAAAGTTCATATTTATAGTACTAAATATTTATACTCTATTATACATTATAAATAGATACCAATGATAAAAAATATATATTATATTATTATACATTAAATATTTATCTGACTGAATTTTTACATTATATTATTATACATTAAAATAGATGAATGCTTCATAAGTTTAGGCATTATATTGTTATACATTAAGTTTTATACATGATATTATTATCCACTAAAAAAATATTATACTATTATACTTTATTATTATTACGTAAAAATTGACACTTTTTGAGTCACGGAAGAAATTCACACTTTTCTAGATTTGTTTAGTTTGCCTTTTGAGCAACTCTCAAGAACTTCCAAACTTAGCATCTACATAGACCATATCAATTCAACCCTCATTTAGTGTTTTGGATAAAAAATTAAACCTTCCTTGTTATCACTGGCATTGTTGTGACAATGTTACAATTTATGACAACGTTACTTTATATTATGTTGTTTAAATGAGATAAATTATTTGTTTCACATTTATCTTATTAGAGTTTTATTATTTCATACATTCTTGTAAACTTCATAGTTAACTATTACATAAATTGTCGTTCGTATTTTGTAAATTTTAATTATTGTGATTATATTAAGGTAATGATTTTCAATAGAAATAAGGGTATTTAATTTCTTTTTAATATTTTCACATACTTTACTTACCCTCACCATGAATTTTATTTTGTTATGTGCATTAAACAGTTCAACAAAATCAATTTTCTAAATTAACATGAATTATTTTCCCCACAAAATCAGTTCAATTATATCTGTTAAAATAATTCAAAAATTAATAAAGTGTTACCCTTCCATTCTAATACGTTGAAAAGGATATGATAAAATTAAATAAAGCTGTACGGAAAACGTAATATGAAGGCATGCGAAAAACCAAGATAATCTTCCTCTCGGAGGAAATGTTATAGTTTTTGGAGGTGAATTTAGATAAGTTTTATCAATTATTTCAAAGGGAACAAGACAAGATATAATTTTTGCCACAATAAATTCTTCATATATATGGGATTATTGTAAATTACTAAAGCTGACAAAAAATATAAGACTTCAAATATCTTTGTAGGTATTGTGAATCAGAAAGTTAAAGGATTTTTGAGTTGGATAACTACACTAGGTGAAGGATCTACAAAAGAAGAAAATGATGGTGAAGCCAATCTTACCATTCAAAATGACCTTTTTGTGAAGGCAATTGTCCACAATATTTATCCTAATCAATTAAATCATCTTGATGGCTCAATTATTTTCAAGAAAGAGCTACCTGTTCCCTTCATTATTAAACATTGATGCTGTTAATGATCACATGCTTTCTATGATTCCAGGAGAAGAGAAGATATACTCAAGTTTGGATAGTGTTTACAAAGTAGATAATGTTGACTCCATTAATATTATCTTTGCACTACTAAATTCTTAAATTTTATCAAGTTATCTGGATTGCCAAATCATATCTTAAAGCTAAAGATTAGTGTTCTTGAAATGTAACTCATAAATATTAATGGTACAAAATGATTATCAATCAATTGTAAAAGCAAGTTGCAGAAGTAAAAGTAATTTCTATAACTAATGTTGGTCAAAAGATTATTATTCCAAAAATGGTTATAACACCTTTTGATTTTAAGCTTCCTTTTAATTTATGTAGGGAACAATTCTCTTTGGTATTATGTTTCACAATGACTATAAATAAAAATCAAGGTCAGTCTCTATCAAATGTTGATTTATATCTATAAAGGCTTCTCATTTACTCATGGTCTGTTTTATGTTGCTACTTCAAGAGTTCATAGTAAAAGTGGTTTAAATTTTTTTATTATTGACAAATTTAAAAATTCAACAAATCATATACCTATAATGTTGTTTACAAAGAAATATTCAACAATTTGTCTTGGGTAATTCTTTGTTTATCATAATCTTTTCTCATTATAATATCTCTATAACTTTATTATTATACTAATTTGTTTTATCTATTCCAAACACAACTACATATTTGATGGCCAATTCAACAATATTTTTTTGTAACATTATGGTTTTAGGTACCGTGTTTTGATATTATTATTTAAATAATGTTATAATAGAATTGTGATAAATAATATTTCAGAAATAACTTGGTATATATATAGTTTATGTGTTTTGTTATTATTATTTCAATTATATTGAAATAGTTTATTATTATGTTACATACAATTTTTCTACGATAGTATCATATCTTATTGGTCTCTGGTACTAAAAGGCATGCAAATCAGTAAGATCATTATGTTGGCATTGTACGATCATTATGTTACATACAATTTTTTTCTTATAATAATATCACATCTTATTGGTCTCTAGTACTAAAAAATATGTTATTTTTTAAAATGTTGTTCATGATTTTTATACAACAAAATTTGCCATTAAAAATTATACTATTTGTTTTCTATTACATAACAGTTATTTAAACGTAAATTTATTACTCTCATTTCTTATTTGCTATTCATAGAAAACTTATTTAAACGTAAATTTATATTATATGTACACCCCGTGCAATACACTGGTGAATTACTAGTTAGTGATTAATATTAAAGGGCTAGAGTTAGTTTCACCAAAGGAAATTAGACCTAAGTAAAGCTTTTTTTAAAAATATTTATTATTAAATTGTTCAAACATCTAGAGAATTTTTTTTTAAATTAAATCATGCAATATTGAATTGGAAAAATATATGCTTATTATATTTTTATTGAAAAACATAATAACGAAAGTCTAAAAACTATATTTAAATTTTATCAAGATATTAAACTATCATAATTATATAATTACATCATTTTTATTACGCATCAATAGTCTAGGTCCACGAATCAATATTCAATTAGATGAAGTTTTTGGTTTGGTCATATTTTTAAACTTCAAAACCTTTATGCAACTAGAAAATTTGATGGATTTGATGTGTAAATAGAACGAAAATATTTGCCCTGTTGATATATTTTAATCCCAAAAAATGGATCAACAGGGCTTTTGTCTGTCCTTAATATAACAAGAACGAATATTTTACTTTAATATCAAATCTGTAAATTGTATAATTATTGTAATTATTATTAGGCTTTATTGAATATATTTATGAAAAAAGAAAAGTTTTTAGTTTCAAGTTTTGCATTCTCTCTATAGCTGGCGTGAGAAACGTGGTGGTCAAAAACAATTTAATAATGAGTGAATGACCCCAGGGGCTAGGCGTTTTTGGGTTTACTCTCAGGAAAGGCACATTGGGTCTTATGCCTGTATTTATGGATTATTAAATATATAAAATATTAGATATGAAAATAAAAATAAATAAAAAATAATTTTTATGTTTTTATTTAAAAAATAATAAAAAATAATGTTACATAATGATAATAAACATATAATAAATAAAAGAAAGTATTTATCCTTTTCCACCGTCCATCCTCCAATCAAAGATGTCTTAATCTATAAATTAACAGTACTTCATTAAATTGCGTCACATTATCAGTCTCTTCAATATCCCAAACGTTTTCTCCAACATTAATTTCTCTGCCCAAAATCATTGGAGTTTCTTTCTTAACTTCACTTTTCATCTCGGATTTCGAATCTGCTTTCATAATTAGGTAATTATACCCTTTCCAATACTCTATAACCTCAAACTTGTATTTACGATTGTATCAGACATTATATTATATTTTGATTAACTTAAATTACAAAATTATGTATAAATTGAAAATAAATCTGAACGTCACTAATACACTAATTAATAGCATTAGAGTAATATATTCACGTCACTGCTTCCAAACATAAAAAAAAAAATTATTAGGAGTTTGTATTGCTAATCATCCATCTTCAGGCACATCCCTTGATTTGCAATTTTTGGGCAGGTTTTTGTTCACGCTTTGAAAGATCCCACTCTTATGTCGATTCCTACTCTAAAAGTGTTAGAACATCATGGGATTGACAATATGAGTACGGGGATGAAAAGGAGTCCAAACAGGCTGCTAATGTCATGACTAATAGCATTGGAATAAGTTTATTATTTTGAAAAAAATTACTTTTTTCTTTAATTTAGAAGTAGTCGAAGAGGGGGTCAATCACAATGAATTTGAAAAACCTTGAATTCACTCCAAAAAAAAAAGCATTATTTAATGTTTAACAATATATTAATTATTGGTTGTATATACTTGATAATGAAATTGTAGGGCAACTTGTAAGATTTAAATTGAGAAAATGGGAGAGAATGAAGGGAAGCACATGTGGTGATGTTGGGCTTTCCTAGGTATGGCCACATAACTCTATTGATACAATTTGCAAGGTATTTGGCGTGGAAAGGGATCAAAGTCACCTTCGTTACCTTACTTTCCGGCACTAATATCCACTCAAACTAAGAATGACTTAATCTCTCTCCTATCCATCCACAATGATATCACAGAGGGTGGGCTCAGAGGCCTAGGTGGGTTTCCAGGCTATTTTAAAAGGTTCCAAAATAACATCATGAAGATCGTAGTTATTCTCATCGAACAGATCATGTAGGACTCAGATGAGAAAAAGGTTTAAGTGCTTGATCTATGATTGTGATCTTCAATGGGCTTTGGATATGGCAAAGCAGATGGATATTCAGAGTGCTGCATTTCTTGCTCAAACATTGGGTTCCACTGCAGCTTATTATATGCTGAATATGAAGGTGCATGCTGAGAAATTGAAGGTGCCACCTTTGGATATACCAGATTTCTCAAACATGGGAGTGTCAGGTGTAGTAGATGGTTCATGGTTAAATAAGATTTCCCCTAATCTCATAGAAGTGTTGAGCAAGTTTGATAACATTGGTAAAGCAGATTGAGTTTTTTCTCACACCTTTGATAAGATGGAACCTAAGGTCAGTTTGGTAACTTTAGGATTTTTTCCTTTTGAATTTATTAGATTCTAAGTGAAGTTGCTAATTAATACTCTTAATACATAAATCACTAACTTAGATACATGAATTTCAACATTCTCAATACATAACCAAACATTGGTGAATGTGTAGGTATTGGAATGGATGAAGAACATCAACCCCAACATTGCAACAATAGGTCCAACAATACCATCAGCTTACCTAGACAACAAAATGGAAGACAACATAGACTATAGTTTCAACATGAACAAACCAGATAGCAAGACATGTTTGGAATGCCTAAACACCAAGGAACTAAACTTTGTAGTTTATGTTGCATTTGGGAGTGGCACTAACTTAAACCCAAAACAGATGAAGGAAATAGCAATAGCATT
Source organism: Erythrophleum ivorense (assembly GCA_026724425.1). Classification (NCBI taxonomy): domain Eukaryota; kingdom Viridiplantae; phylum Streptophyta; class Magnoliopsida; order Fabales; family Fabaceae; genus Erythrophleum; species Erythrophleum ivorense. Next base: position 50,946,168 of record JAIUCV010000009.1, read on the forward strand.
GAAGAACCTAAGCTGCAATTTCTTGTGGGTGATTGAGTAAACTGAAATGCTAAACCTTCCATTGAACTTCATAGAGGAAACATTAGAGAAGGGGATGTTTGTGACCTGGTGCCCTCAGTTGTAGGTGCTATCTCACATTGCTGTAGGGTACACAATAACACATTGTGGGGCTAATTCCCTAATGGAGGCAAATAGTCTTTGAAGTTCCAATGGTAGAAATGCCTAAGTTCGTTGACCAAATACACAATTCATATTTTGTTGATAAGGTTTGGAAAGTGGGTGTTAATCCTAAGGAGAATAAGGAAGGTGTGTGCAGTAAGGAAGAAATTGAAAGATGTTTGAAGGAGTTGAAGTATGAGGAGACAGGGAATGAAATGAAGAATATAAGTGGAAGAAGTTTGCTAAGGAGGCTGTGAGTGATGGTTGAAGTTCTGATAAGCACATTGATTACTTGATCTCTAGGCTTGTATCTGGAGCTCCTCGACCTTGAGTTCACGCAAATTGTTTTTGAAATTTGGATATGATTATAAATATTATGCATTATTTAAGATATTCTAATAATTAAAAGTTCAAGTTTTGTCTTTGAAAGAATTTCAAAATACTTACTTGCGTAGAAGTAAATTTTATAAATTTTCCTGTCTCATGATTTAGACTGGAATTACTACAAAGACTCTAGTCTCTTACTCACAGTAAAAACACCATAGTCTTAGAGCATGGTTGTAATGTAATTTATCTAAGAAAGACTCTTTTCTCTATGGCTTCTAATTGAGGAATGCAATTTTTTTTTTATCTATCATTTTCTCTCATTTTTTCCCTTAATCCTTCTTATCAAACAATGTATAAGAATTGGAGCTTTCAATTTTACACTAATTTTTCTTTGGATATGTTATATATGTATTATTTTAAAATTTTTTATATTACATATATTATATAAAATTAGTTACACACCCGTGGATTGTACAAGTACTTAAATCAGGAAACTACTTACTAATGGCGTTGGCGTCACACCTCACCGAGTCAAGAACTCTTTACCTATGGTAAAATGAGACATGAAATCAAATAACTTGCACATGAGGTATTCTTTCAGAAACCTCAAGATTATGTTAAGAAACGAATACAAATGTAAATATCTTAACCACCAAGGAAAGATCCTATCTTCTATTCACTCCAGTCTCTGGATGCTACAGTATTTGCTACAATATAACAGACGCACTTGTTCTGCTTTGCTTCACTTCCTACTTTCTTCCCTGTCTCAAGAGAAGAGGACTGAAAGTCAGTAAGGATCAGATAAAGCGCCAAAACAAAATTAACTTCAACATTTGAAACAGAACTGCAAGTTTGATAACTGTATTTGTCAATGCTCAGTGGGAGAGCAGTAGGGTGCGGTTTTGGCTTCTCTGAAAAACATCTAGCACTTTAAGTATAGTGCACTTTAATTACTGGAAATGGAAAATGTGAGGGAAATGTTTTCTAAGAGAGTCAATATATAGGACTATTACTCACAATCTGATCTTTCTGCTTTCCTACTTTTATCAAGGTAAAAAAACAAAAGGTCATAGGATTAGATAAAGTCACCAAATCGAACTAACCCCAAAATTTGATAAAAATACTCCTGCAATTTGAATTTGTATTTCAAGCAAACAGTTGGTGTGAGAGGTTTCCCTCAAACCCAAAATAAAAGGTTTGATAATTGCACTAGAACAGATAATATTCTGAAAGATATAAGAAGCCTGCAGTGCAGATTTCTCTGAAGAGCGCTTTGCACTTTCTAATGTAAAATGCGATATTAACTGTTGATTGAAATGTTCTCAAAGAGAGTTAAGCTACTGGATTCTTTTGGAAAACCCATCGACAAATGGTCTTTTCACAAATGAATGGTCTTTGCATTAAAGATGCTATTTAATATAAAAAAGTATATTAGCGGAGCCAAATCCAGCAGTAATGCAACTTGGTTTTAACACAAAATATAAGAAATAGAATTTATAAAAGCTTGTTTTGCTATTGCCACTGAAAAATAACTTCAAACTTACTCCAGTAAAACTTAAAAAGAATCTTCCTCTCTTGAAACTGTTTATCCAAGTATAGCAGACAAATATTTGGCATATCTTGGAAAGAAATATTAGACCTTTCTCCACAATCGGCGTTGGCACAACCACATGCATTGTTGTAACTCCCCTGGGAATATCACATAATGGGCCCTGGTATACCCGGCCTGTTCTGTTGTTTTCCAGTATTTTTCCCGCGCTAATTAACTTCACATCTTCTATAGTCCTTGAACCATTCTCCTTGTCTTCAAAAGAGAAACACAAAGTTATAGTCTTCATATATAACCAAAAACCATGGCAAAAAGTTTAAGGAAGGCCTCATAAAGTTAACCATATCAAGAAATGACCTTGTCTAGTTGAAAAATCACTACTTGATATGACTGTCTAATGCAAGGTGATATATCCATGTCATTCTGCCAGATTCATTATGCCTTGTACATCAGTAAGTCACAGAGAATATGGCGACTGATAAGCTTAGTTTTCATGCTTATTCCCCTTCTTAGATAAGAAGCTATATCGGGCTTTTGACCAAAGCCATGGACACTTAACTACAAACGTATACTTCAAAATTGCTAAGGAATAAAGTCACAAATAATTTTAAAACTTCAGATTTTGTTTTCAGTATAATACTGTGGCATATATCTCACTGTGAGTGTACAAACTCGGACAACGCAAGGAGGAAGAGGAAGACTTGATGGGAATTAGTAAAAAGTTAAATTTTTTGAAACTACTAATTCGTATATTCAATGTAACAAAGTATTTTTCATATTTATAGTTTGAGGCTAAATCCAGATCATATAACCTTAGATTCTTGACACAATTTATGAGCTCCTAAAGATCTCAGTCGTATGATTTATGAAGTGAATTCTGCTATTAATACAAAGTCTCCTAAATTTCTAAAGGAATGCCATCTTCAATGAAAGGAAGCAGCAAAGAATACCGTGGCACAAATACATGTTTAATATACCTGTGCACAAGGATATGCAGGATAGCATATTATTGGCAGTTTGACACATTTAGAGTCACATGATTACGTGATATAGCCGGCACATAGTTCATTCTCTGCTCTGATCATTAGCGAGCTTAGTCTAACTGGTTGCCTCTATAAAATCACAAGGCTGCACTGTTTCCATAGTTTTTCATCACTTTGGTGATGGGCAAAACATCTGCAATTGCTCCAGAAGCAACAACTGTACTTAAATTAAAGGAAATCATGACTTTTCTTCCCGTCAATATTTCTCTTCTGTAAATCCATACATTTTCACTAATGATTCCAGCCATGGTCACCGTGTATCACTCGATCCAACCACCAACCTTTCTTAATTTATAGTACCGAATATATAACAAACAGGAATTAAATAACAGTCTAACATATTGATAATTTAGTTCATATGCCCTGTAATAAACAATTTATAAGGGCATAAGAAATGTAGGCCTTAAATGTATCATTGACAGAGATTTGGAAAGAAAAATTTCAAACCAATTCTTCACTTAAATAGCCTAATAGTGTAATTAAAAAAAATGAAAAGTAGTAAAAAGCTTCCAAATCCTCTTTCTGAACCTCTTCAATCTTTCCTATTCTGTTATCCTTCAAGCTTGACGCAAGCAATTGGACTCAACTGTCATTTTGACTTCTTCTTGCAAACCAAACCTTACAGGTCCGCTCCTCTGAAGCTGAAATTGTAATTGCATTGCATCCGCCATAACCAATTACACTGTCAGTTACTGGTACCTGCTTCTGCCTTTTTTAAATCATCAAATGTCCTGAACCATAGAGTCAAGAGAGAGTGGTATATATGGCAACATTACTCCCAAAAAATGCTAAAATGGAGAAGAGGGAGAGAAAAGATGAGAATCCTTTAGTAAAGAAACAAGCTTAACTTTAGTAGGTAAACCTAATAAAGTTAAGCTTGGTTGAATCCTTTTGTATAAGACAATTTACAAAATGATTTTACTTGCGGCCTTAATTATATGGTAATTTGAATGACAAGCTATCCATCTATTTACATCATCAGTCTACATACTCAAATTAAACAAACAAAAACCAATTATGTCAATAGCAATTAATTTCACGACGCCTAAACAGAGCTAAATAATGGAAAAGATTAATTATATCCAAATTCATAACAGGAAAGAACTCTTGTCCCCACAAGCTCAGCATATCTTTCCATCAATAGTCTAAATACCCGAATCGCAACCATGGTATGCTGTGTCAGTCCCTGAGGCAGTGACTGTGGGCGTGACTGAGGCTGCAGTTCCAATTGCGGATGTTCCGGCAAAGCCACAGCCCCGGACATCGCACCAAAACCCGTAAAATCGAGCTGCCTCGCCAGCTTCTTCGCGGGAACATCCAAGGGCAACGTTGCTGCAGCAAAATCCGATAATAGGTACTTCACGGTGAGAGGAGTAGGATGTGGTGGAGAGAGTGGCGGAGAAGGGAAGAGCCGCGGAGGTGAAGAGAGGAAGGGTTTAAGGATCAAGGAGAAGAAAAATACAACATACCCACTGCTTATCTTGTGACACTACCTCAGAAGGAGAAGAAGATCGGAAGATTTATTGCTGGGATCGTGTGACCCTGCCTCTGATCTTATTGATGAAGGAGAAAGGAGGAAGGAGGAAGGAGGAGATTTGAAGCACATGCAGGTAAAGGGGGACTTAAATTTTAAAAAATTGAATCATATCATTAAGTTTTGATATTATGTCTCTCATTTTTTATAATTTAATTTATTGACATTAGATATATATATATATATATATATATGATTTAAATATATGTTTTTAGAAGAAATTAATAAATTTATATACATGTATTATTTATATAATTTTTATAAAAATATTATTATTGTTATTTTCTTTTCTCCAAATTTTTTTTATTAAATTATTAATATTTTTGTATTTAATTTATTTTTTAAATGTTACACCATTTAATATTAATATTATAAATTTTAATTCATTTTTTATGATACATTTGTTTAATGTTTAATTATGATTTGTGATATTTTTGGTTATTTTTAATTGTAGTTTTTGTTATATTAAAATATAATTTATAGTAAGCAAGTTTGTAAATTTTTTGGATTGTGAATAGGAAATAGAAAATTTTTTAAAGAGAAATTTGTTATTAGAGTAACAATCTTCATTTAGAACTCTATTATCCAACAATTAAAAGATTAATTTAAAAAATTTGTTATCAAACTCAAAAAATAAATGAAAAGTTCATCTTATTATTCTAATGATAAAGATAAGATATGAAGAGGACTATCCCTAATATAAGGTCTTGACTCTACCATTGGAGGCATGAATGTTTGACATTGAAAGAGAGGGAGAGAGAAAGAAAAAACAAAAAAAGAGACAAGTAGAACACACAACCCAAAAAAGCATACCGCACTGTTCACAACATGTGAATAGTGTAGCTAAAAGAAATTTATAAGATATATATTAAATATATTATATTAGATTAGATTATTTAAAATTGTAATATTCAACACATAAAAATATGAATAAAACTATAAATAAATATCTAAAAAATGGTAGTGTCATCTCACGACTAAAATTTTAGCTCATCAGGACCTCATTTTTAAAATATAGTGGGGGACATGTGGTTCATACAGAATCGTTCATTCATAAAAAGTATTATTATCCCAATTCATCATTTCAACAATCACTTTCAACTTCTCTTAAACTATTAGAGTCTCCTTTTTGCTTTATTTTCTATCTTGAATTTTGAATATGATTTGATTAGTTACATTAAGTAATAAGTATTATTTTTGATTGATTACTTTCTTAATATTTGATTTTAATTTCCACCCTTTAAATTAAGAACTAGTATAAAAGGAGTTGTGAGATAGGTCAATCATAATTAATCTAAAAAGCTTTTTACTTATAAAAGTAGTACATTAAAGGAAAAATTGCATCTAAGGATCATATCATATAAAATTTACGATGAAGAACTTTAAAAATCAAAATTATTTTCAAGGACTATTATTACCATCATGTTTCAGAGGATTTACTGCTGAGTGTAGAAAAGTTCAACACTTTATTATATCCAATAATAAATCTTTTAAAACTGCTAATAAATTCTCTAAAACTTGATGGTAATAATGGTCCTTCATGATAGTTTTAATTTTTAAAGTTATTTATTTTAAATTTTATATGATATGGGTTCTTAAATGTAATTTTCTCTATATTAAAGATTTAACAATAATATACTTAAGTTGAAATAATAAGGCAATTGTGAGAAAGAAAATGGAAGAGAATGAAAAGAAAGCCCATGTAATTATGCTTGGCTTTCTTGGTATGGCCACATATGTCCTATGATACAATTTGCAAGACATTTGATAAGGAAAGGGATCAAAGTCATCTTTGCTACCTCACTTTCTACTATCAATTCCATTTTAACTGAGAGTGACCTAATCTCTCTCTTATCAACTTATAATGACATCACAAAGAGGTGAGAGCTGAGGTCTAAGTAGGTTCGTGGCCTTTCTTGAAAGGTTCCAAAACAACACCATAAAGATCTTAATTAATGTGATCAGGAAGAGCTTGGAAGAAGCACATGAGAGAAGGAAGGTCAAGTGTCTAGTGTCTTATTCTAGGCTTCAATTGGCTTTGAATATTGTGAGAGATATAGGTATTTAGAGTGTTGTGATTGTTACACAACCACTGGGTTTTTCTGTGTAACATTCTCTTCAAAATACAATTTAATTAGACCAATTAAATTAAGTTAATTAAATTTAAACCTATTAAATTAGTAAAATTAGGTCTTAATATAAAAACTTAGGGGTTTATTAATTTTGGAAAGAAAACAAATGTTTTTTGGAGTTGTTAAGAATTTAATTGGAATTTTTAAGAATTTATAATATTTTTTTATAATAAAAATAATTCATTAAATAATAGTAAGTTAAAGAATAAATTCTTAGCAAATAAAGTTTTAGGAAATTCTTGAGCCATTGGGGCCTTAAAATTATAAAATAAATATTTAAAAAAAATATTTAGAAAAAAATTTGAGAGCTAAAACACAATTAGTAAAAGTTTAAATTCCAAAATGCAATTTTAGTTGAGACCAAAGTGCAATTTTCCTAAGGCTAAAATATAATTTTCTTAAAATGAAGTTTGATAGAGTTTAGACAATTAGATCAATTAAAAATGATCATAATAATCACATGAATAACTTTTATAAATATCACTTCTATTAAATTCCAAAGCTATAGAAAAGTTGTGTAGAGAAAGAAAAGATGCAACAGAAGCGTTGCCTTTTAGTCCTCCTTTACATATACAATCCTTAGCCTTCTACAACAACTCACTTATTCATAAAAACACCCTTTACACCCCAAAACTATGTTGTTTTGATAATTAGGGAGAAAGTGTGTGAGAAGATGAAAAGGAGAGCAAGAGACAAGTAGGAGTAAGGAGGAAGAAAAAGACTCTTGAATCAACTTTTAAGTAAGACAAAAACCCTTGTTTTGTTGAGAAATTGTACTCTATCTTCCACTTCTTCTTCATCTTTTCCATCTTTATCCTCGTCTCATTTTCTCCTCGTTCTTCATGTAGAAAGCTTTAGGATAATTCTTAGGAAGTGACCATTCAACTTTTTAAAGCTTAACATTATTGTTACTAAATGTTTGTTTAGGTGTTGATATGCTAATTGGAGAAGCTTGAGTATTGTGTTTGTTACATTCTTCATATTTTCCTTAAAGGTTGGTTAAGATAGAAAAAATCTGAGTTATGTTGATAAAGGGTTTGGGAAAGTAAAAATCATTGGGTTTGTGAAGATTTAGTTCATTTTAATTGTTTAAATGTTGATTTGAGTATTTACATGAGTTTGGTTGAAGGAATTCATGAAAAAGATGGTGAATAGTGTAATTTTTGTGAAACAATGGTGTTGGAAATGGGTAGGCCATATGCAATAGCATAACCCATGTCCAGTTTTATGTTGCTAAAATTCTACATGACTAAGCCATGTGGATTCTAGTTCCCACATGGCCAAGGTGTGTTGGGCTCTGTCCAAGCTCAAAATATACCATTTCTCTCATTCAAAAGATGCATTTATGGAGTTTTATGCACTTTATGTGTTATAAGCATGAGATATATGGTTGACTTCATGAAAAACTATTTATATAGATGCTTGCTTTGTAAATTCTTCTAAAACCTTATAATTGTCAATTCAAATAATTTGTCACTTATTCCTTGAGCAAGGATGTTTGTTGGACCCTATGCATAGATGATTGAACATGAAATGATGTTTATGCATGAATGACCGTGACAAATGGAATACCTTGATTAAAATTTAATTCCTATCCATGGATGATTACATCTCAAACTATTCCTATGCTTGGATGTCATTATCTATGAAATACCTTGACATGGATCAATAATTAGTCTTTTAAGATATTGAAGATATTTAAAAGACATGTTAATAAGAAAAGAGTTCCATTAGAATTTATTTAAGCAAATTATTAGTTAATCTCATGACTTGTTTGGTATGCCTTGTATGTAATTTACTGTTAATGCCTACAGCTCTTAAGAATTATTTGCATAGATGGCATTTACCCATTAATTGGTAAACTAGACAATTATAAGCTATTGTTATGTCATTGGTGTTAATGCATAATCAAGGGTTAGAGTTCCTTGCTATTAGTATTATATTTTATAGGATGGTCTTGAGAGTTAAAGTTCCACTTGAATTTTAGATTGTATGCAAGATGTGGATTCACATTAAAGGATGCCCTAGTTTGCAATTATGATATGAAGGTCTATTAATATTGATCATACTAACATATTTTATGAGACACAAGATTAAGGAAAATAGTTATTCAGTCTTAAAGATGATGAAAAATTAGGTTTTATATTAAGTTATATAGGATACTTGATGTGACACCTTCAAATTTAAAATCCTTGGTCTGAGTCAAATAGTATATGATACTTAATAAAGTATCTATGGAATTTTCTCTAATTTTAACTAGCATTTTTGGATTTGTTTAACTTGGTTCTTTAATTAGATTATCTAGTCAATTTGTCAATGTATATGAGTTGTTTATCTAATCATGACATTATGTTATGGTTTATAGTCAAACAAGTTATGTTGTTAAAAGTTTTATATTATTAAATTCATTCCTATTTGTTATTGTTTGATTTTTCTTGAGTTAATTTTTTAGGTAGACAAGGGATTTAAATAAAAATATTTTTTACATATAAGGTAGTTGAACCATTACTTGTTTTCAAAATTTTTATTATGTTTTAATGAGAATTATTGAATTCTCACCTATTTGGATAATGTGTTTAGATAATAAAAATGTCAGTGACGCATTATATAGTTAAAGTTGAGTGGGTTTACATAGACATACTGGAAGTAGGTAGGGTATAAGTGATAGTAAACATGAAGTTTATGATTATGACAAAAGACTCCTAATCAATTCCTCATTTTCCTTCAACCTTGCCAATGACTTATTTATGTAGGGACAGATGTAGTGTACTAAGTAATATAGTTCTACTCTATGGAGCCTTTATGACTATATATAAATGTAAAAATTAACTCTATGATTAAATAGTGTTTTGATCTTAAGACTGTTTAATATGATTGTGATTAGCAGGAACTTTGACTGACAACTAGTGTGACACTTACCAAGACAATCTAAGATATATCAAATAGTAGAAAGTATAAGATATTATATTATGAATGCATGTGATCTCTTTACTTCAATGCTCTAATGTTTGTTATGCATACCACCTATTAGGTTAATTAACATTAGTAAAAGGGTTATACATTACAACTTATTATATGTTGAATCCAAATGTGCATGGGCAAAAATCGAAAGTGCCAGCTTTGGATACACCAGATTTCTCAATTACTAGGGTTTCACATCCAATGGAAGGTCTAGGGTTAGATAAGATCTTCCTTATTCTCAAGACTATGTTGAGATAGTTTCATTATTTAGGCTTAGTTAATTAGGAGTTTTCACTCACTTTTGATAAGACGAAACATGAGGTCAAAATTCATTCAATTTCCTTGCTTTGTTTTTTAACAAGATTTGTTTTCAAGTTTTTTTTTTCTTTTGATGAATTACATTAACTTGTTCTTTAAAAAATGATTAAATTATTTTTTATTTAAAAAATTATAATCCTAAACTTTGAATATTCTATATATAACTAAACATTGATCTTTAACACTTACAAATCTAAAACGTTATGAACTTAAACCCCTAAAAATTTACTAATTAACGCTAGTGAATGTGCAAGTATTGGCATGAATAAAGAACATATGCCCCACCATTGTAGCAACTAGTCCAACAATTCTATTAGCTTACCTTGAAAAAAGAGTGAAAGACAATGTAGACTATAGTTTCAACATGAGCAAACTAGACAACAAGACATGTCTAGAATGGCTTAACACTAGGAACCTAACTCTGTAGTTTATGTTACATTTAGGGGTGTCATTTACATAAACCCAAAATAGTTTAAGGAAATGACAATAGCACTAAAGAACCTAAGTTTTAATATCCTATGGGTGATGAAGGAAGCTAGAATGCCAAACCTTCCATTGAACTTCATGAAGGGAACATTAAAGAAGGGGATATTTGTGACGTGGTGCCCTTAATTGTAGTTGTTGTCATACCCTGCGATAATGTATTTTGTAACCCATTGTGGAGCTAATTCCCTAATGGAGGCAATAATCTTCCATGTTCCAATGGTGGGAATACCTAAGTTCATTAACCAAATACCCAATTTGTATTTTGTTGAGAAGCTTTGGAAAATGGGTGTTAATCCTAAGGAGGACGAGGAGGGTGTGTGTAGCAAGGAAGAAATTGAAAGAAGTTTGAGGGAATTAATGTATAAGGAGGAAGGGAATGAATTAAAGAAGAATATGATGGAGTTAAAGAAGTACGCTGAAGAGGTTATAAGTGCATATGGAAGTTTTGATAAGCATATTGATGAATTCATCACTAAACTTAAATATAAAACTCTTCAATCCTGAGTTCAAAGGTGGAAACTCTTGTTTTTGAAGTTTATGTATGACTATAAAATATTATTTATTACAAATTTTGATTTTATTTAATAATTGAAAGATCCTTTAGCTTCATGCTTAATTTATTTTGCTAGCTTTCTTTAATTTTGTTTATTAGATGTACTAGCTGAGGGATGAATTGCATTCCAAGATGAATATTGAAAGAAGTGTCAATTTCCACTAAATAAACTACAAAGATTAATGAGTTGATCTCTAGACTTTTAAGTGAGGCTCCTCAATCTAAGTTCCAAGCTCTGGATATTGCGATGACATCTTTTTTTTCCTTTAATTTTCAAGAATTTGGTCTCATAAGAAAAATAAAAATTGGTGTTTAGGTGAAACTCTAAGGTCCATTTAGTTGGATAAGAGAAATGCAAACATAAATGGATTCCTTTGCTCAAGGCGTTTGGTACATGAGTTGAGTGAAATGAAGGTTAGGAATCTCGCTTGAAAAAGGATAATGGCCACAATAGTCTACAAAAAGAAATCTTCATTAGAGCCAAAATGTTAGAATGTTAAACATGCTCTTGGTTTTTTTGACATAACTCGAGCTCCCTTCTTTTACTAGTTCCTTGGACTAGAATGTCTTGTCCTCCACTATTTTTCACTTCTTTCCATTGTTCGGCCTCATTGCAAGCCCTGCTTGTTGAATATACTATTATTTGGATTTAATTGGCTTGATCTGGAGGTCACATGCATTGTTATGGCTGAGACAAAGAGCTTTAGGGACAAACATCATTGAATGCCATCAAAGGTACAAGAAGAAGACAAAGGTGTAAGAAGAAGAGATTTGGAAGTCAGAAGAAAAAGAAATAGATTAATAGAAGGAGTAAAAAGCCATAAAAATAAAAAATAAACTTGTTTGTTAAATTATTTTATTTTTTTAAAGGCATTTTGGTCATTTGCACAACTTTGTTTTCCATTCCTCCAACATTTTTATCTAACCAAACATATAAAAGTAAAATGTATTCTCATTTAATTCGATGACATACCAAATATAATAAGAGTAATTTTATTCAATTACATGATTGACATTTTTGTGAACCAAGTGAGCCCTAATTGTGAGAAAATAAATGCAACTAATTGCTAAACAGGGTACACATGATGGGGGTGATTGAAACTCATTTCCTTGTAATGGAAAACTAGAATGTATAAATAACAATGAGATCCTTGAAATCATTTGCCTAACCTGATCAACATAATCAACTCTAATTATTTATTTGTTAGTAACGCATAATTAGGTCTTTCGGGTATCAACTTGAGAAAATATTTAATGGATCTGTGCCATAGAAAAATGAGAATGACAGTTTTACAACTACGTATATTGATATTTTAGGTAGACCATTCAATGGATCCATGCCATACTAAGTAAATCCAATTTATAAAAGATATAGAGACCAAATCAATAATAAAAAACATGCAAATATTTCAGGTAGGCTTTTCAATGGAACCTATATTTGTCACACTTACATATATATTCATATGCGCAATGGAGAAAATAAGTGTAATTGTTGCTACCAAGATTAAAAATAGTCCTACAACAAAGGAAACCTGATATTTTTTAAGTACTATTTGGTAACGGCTACCAATTCAACCCCCTCCCTTCGCAAAAAAAAAAAAAAAGAAGAAGCAAAAATAAGAAAAAAAAAAGATTAGAGCATATCAATTAAAGGACCCAAACAAATCCACATAATGGATTAGACTGACATTAACTTAAAGCTTTGGTCAAAACCAAACATTTAGTGGCCATAAAATCCATGATTCCAATTCAATTCACAGAAGTCAAGAGTGCAAATATATAAAACATAAATATCCACAACCCTATGTAAGTTGCAACCATAAAGTAACTCATTAAACTTTTAAGGCTTTCAACCCTCTACAGAATACCAATAGATATGCATTACTAAAAGTAAGGCATAGAGCCATAGATGCATGGTAGCAACTTAATAGTCTTATAACACCCTACAAATTTCTTGTTCTAGAATTTACATCATCCTGGAGATATGTCCTGCTCAATAGGATCCAGGCCCATGAGATGAAAAAATGCAACCTAAACCGCATAAGGAAGATTCCTTCTTCACGTACACTATATGCCTTTGACTTTTCCCCCCTTCTTCTATTTCTAGTTGGGCCATTTCCTTCAACCTAAACTACAGCCCATGTCAAAAGTACTTGAACTACTGATTCAACTATATACAATGTTATATGTAGTTAAATTAGTAATGTAAGTGATACAAAAGTAGAAGGCAATGCAAGATATGTTATGTACCTCCACCGCCATGATCTTCAACAACAAGTTGAAAGCGAGTTAAAGCCACAATGATAAATGCAGTGACAAGCAACAGAATGATAAAGACAATGAAAAGGATGTTGTAGATCTTATAAATCCTGTGGCCCCATACACTAACAAAATTGTAGTAAAGCTCTATGTAAGTGGCACTGAAAGGAAGAAATCCAGCCATTGTAAAGAAAATACTTGGACTCACTAGGGTCAGTTTTGCCTTCTTTGTCAACCTTTCCTATAAGTCCCCAAATTGGCAAGTCATCATAATACATTTGAAAGTAATAGTCCTTTTTATTGCATCGGAACCAAGCAACTTCCTCCTTTGTGAGCCTCTTCTTGGACACAACCTCAGAGCCTTTCTACATTTTGAAATCAAGTGTCTAAGGAGCATTTACTAGGCGATCTCCATTCAACACCTCACCAGGAGCTTCACTTTTCTCTCTCTCATGACCTGACATGTAGATGTACTTATGGGTGTCGAAACCACCAAAAATAAATTCCTACTCTCAAAATAATATTTCTTGCAAATAAGGTGAGTAGGGTCATACTCCACAGGAACTAGTCAAATTATTCAACCCAAAAATAGTAAAATAAAATAAAGGGGATTTTTCTTGATAAAAAAAATTAAAAATAAATAAATTCAAAAAATATTTTTGATAGAAAAAACTTTAATGTAAATAACTCCTAGCCAAGGTTTATTTCAGATCTAACTCAACCAATTTAATTATTGAGTACAAAAAAAAAATTTCTCTTCTAAAATAAACTAGTTATGAACATCAACAAGCTCTGATATTCTGCTCTTCCTTAAAAATATTTAAAAGAAACAAACTCTCCAATTAAACCTCATTCATAAATCAATCCCAAATAAGTTTTTGGAATTTAAACCTTGAATAGCATTAAGAAAAAGAAAAGCAACTAATCACCGTTCAACAGTACATAAGCTCGTATGTTTAAAACGGAAGAAATATTTTCTTCAACACACAAACAATTTTAATTTATTAAAGGTATTGAATTATTACTCTACCGAATCAAATGAACAATTATGAATTCAAAAAAATTGGATAGCAATAATTACTCAGCTAAAATAAAGTTCCAATTAAATTAACTGAATAATAATATCAGAATAATAGAAAATATTTCAATATTCAAAAAAAGAAACAATTAAATCAAACCTCTCATAAATTATTTAGAGTTAAATTTCAATAATTTTGACTAGGAAACAAAGAGATTGGCCACTCATGGCTTTGATACACTCAAAGAATTTTCCTCAAAAATTCTGAGAAGATGAAAAAAATAGAAAAAGAATGCAGAGAAAATAACGAAGGAGAGAAGCCTCGGATCTCTGTCTGTCTTTCTGGTTCTTCATCCCTCCTTTTATAAACTTCCTCCGTATGAATCTGAGTAAATCTGTATTAAAAAAAAATCTGCGTAAATTCTCTTGATAATTTTTTCACGATAAATATCATTTTATCTGATCCTGCAGATAAACATGAGAGAAGATATAAGATCAATTAAATAGATATATAATATCTATAAATTATATTAGTTAAAATCTCAAAATCACAACCATTTAAGTAATTAAAATATACTTATCATGTACTCACTCATTTTGAAATCAAATTAATAAATTAAGAACCCACTAATTACATGGAGGGAAAAAAATAATAATAAAGAAAGCTACAAAGCATCATTTTCTTTTTAGAGATGGTTCAAAACATAGGACTTGCACTAAAACAGAAAAAAGTGTAGCCAATTGTTTGGATAGATTAGAAAGACAACTGAGTGCTCTCTCCATTCTAAAATAATTTTCTTCAAAGCTTAAACATTTTGAGTTGTTAGTTTACATATAAAACAGAGAAATGCGTATGAATAAAGTAAATGAAAGTATTATGTAAGCCAAAATCCGCAAACGTCAAAGCTTGAATTCAGATACTGACTTGTTGAGCAGAAGGGCAGATTAGCACAAAAAAAAAGGGGTTAAGACCAACATATTTTGTATTTCACAAGTTCATGTATTTATCATGTATCTTTCATGAAGTTTTATTACATGAAAGTTGTAATTTTTTGTTATTAATTTTTATTTATTTGTGAGTAAAATGCAAAAATTATGCGATAAGCTGAAAAAAACAAAATTTAAGTCTAATGTCACTTGAACCAAATCTCGACATACATGATTTGAAGGCACTTGGGTGGGAGAAGTAGCATATATATAGAAGAGGTTGAAATGTGGCAAAAATAGGACATTCCTAATGGGGAAAGTTGCCCGGTGAATACCGAATTAAGAGTCGTGAGTTGGGAAATCATGATGATCCATTAGAGAAAAACTTGAAAACTATATGTTTGCCATGACCTAATTTTCACTATGGCTTTGGAATTGGAATTGGAAGGGCCTTTACTTGTTGGTATCAGTGAAATAAGTAAAGAGAGAAGAAGAGAAGAAAATAGGGGTGTCAGAAATGTGCACCCTTTCGTGAAGAGGAAGGGAATCAATAACATTAGGTATGGTTTTTAAGTATTCGATATCAGGTATCCAACAACAATTAAATCAAAGTTTTTTTACATGCTATATATATATATATATATATATATTTAATTGAAGAACCTAAAAACAAATGTATGAAATAAAAATTCATCTGAATTTTTTCTATGAATAAAACCTTGAAAAAAATCTTTAAAAAAAAAGAGAAAAAAATATTGCAGGAAAATTAAGTTAACAAGAACAAAATGGTTCTTTTGTTGTTTGCTTTTGCTTTTCTCTTGAATGGAAGATTTCTTAATTATTCTTTATTGTTGTCATATTAACTAGTTGTCAAGATGCAATATCTAGGTGTTTCTGATTTTGACAATTAATTGATGGATGCAAGAAATTAAAGAGAAGCACAAGCAGTAGACTTATGTCAAAAGTGACTAAATATTTTACTTAGATAAGGTAGAAGAGCGAGAGCTTGTTTGGTACCTAAAAAATTAGGTATAAAAATAAATAAATAAATAAGTAATTTTGTAAATAAAAATTATTTATAATATCATTATTTTTAATGATTAAATAATAATTAATAGATAATATTAAATAATTATTATAAAATTAAAATTAAAATTTTTTTCAACTTTCAATTTCCTTTTCTTTTTTCATAGGCATACCAAACATGCTTGTCCACGAGTGTAGGTAACTATAATTGTCCACGAGTACTTTTGCTTTGGATTTGTTTTAGAATGGAATTAATTATTCAATTCAAAACCCAACGAGATTTCTATTTAACTGATAGATTTTATAGAATATGTAGATCTAATATTTTTTGTCTTTATTTCTTCTCTTTCACATGACTTTCTCATATTATCTCCTTACATGAGAATCAGAGAACCGATGAAATCCACTTATCTTAATGATTAATAAACATTCTGTCTTTACCCATCATCAAAGAAACTCTCATGGTCAGTGAAAGAATGACGATATTTTGAATTTTTAAAATATCATGTTTTTAGTTATAATGCAATAATTATTAAATATACAATAATATTTTTTATTTGATTAGATTAAATACTATACTTATACTCATTATTACAAAAAAATTAAATTAACCTCATTTAGAGTTATTAATTATTAAATAAGTTAATATTTAAGTTATTAAACATAAAATAATTAATAAAACATTGTTTCATATATAATAATTATTGCATCATAATAAAAATATATGATATTCCCAGGTTCTCCAACAAACCCAATATCACACCAGGATTTATAATTAGTGATTAATATTAAGGGATTAGATGTTCGTTTCACCAAAAGAAATTAGACTTAAATAAAGCACTTTAAATATTTATTATTAAATTCTCTAAATATTTAAAAAAATTTAAAAAATCAAATTATGTAATATTAAAGTATTAAAAAAACATATACTTATTATGTTTTTATTATAAAACATAATAACGAAGACCTAAAAGCTATACTTAAATTTTATCAATATATTTAACTATTATAATTATAAAATTATAAACTTCAAAAAATAATAAAATAAATAATAATCTTTTTATTTTTATTATGCAGCAACGTCTAATTATTGTAAATTGTGTAATTATCGTAAATATTATTAGACTTTATTGAATATATTTATGAAAAAAGAAAAGTCTAAATTTCAAGTTTCATGCTCTGTCTACTATATTATTTTATTAATAGTGAGGGCGGTGTGAGAAACGTGGTGATGCCAAAAGTATGCATGAGGGCCTCGCGGCTTTTGGGTTTTACCCTCGGAAAAAGCATGGGGGGTAGTATGCCACTACTTAGTCTATAAATTTAACATCATCAGTCCCTTCGTATCCCAAACGTCTTCTCTAACATAAATTTCTCAGCCCAAAATCATTGGAGTTTCTATTTTGCGTCACTTTTTCATCTCGGATTTCAAATCTGCTCTCATTAATTAGGTAATTGTCCCCTTTTCGTTACTTTATGTCTTCAAAATTGTCTTTATGCTTGTATCAGACATTGTATTATATTTTGATTGATTTAAAATACCAAATTACGTATAAATTGAAAATAAATCTCACATATCACTAATACTTTAATTAATAATATTATAAGAATTTATCCTCATTACTGTTTTCACAAATGAAAAAACAAAATGTTATCAGGATATTGTGACGAGAGTCATCCATTCTCAGTCACATCCTTTGCCTCGCAATTCTTGGACAGGTTTTTGCTCACTCTTCAATAAATTTCATTCTTATGTCGATCCTTACTCTAAACGGGCCGAAGATTGATATCGTGGAATTGACAATATGAGTACGGCATGAAAAGAGGTCCATATATGTGTCATGACTAATAATAATATTGGAATAAGTTTATTCTTTGAAAAGAAAAATCACTTTTTTTAAAGTTAGAAGTAGTCGCAAAGGGAGTCAATTTCAATGAATTTGAAAAACGATGAATCCATTCCAAAGAAAGAAAACCATGATTTAATGTTTAACAATCTAATATTTATATGTTGTATATACTTGATAAAGAAATTGCAGGGCTACTTGTAAGATTTCAGTTGAGAAAATGGGAGAGAATGAAGGGAAAGCACATGTGGTGGTGCTAGCCTTTCCTGGGTACGGCCACATAACTCCATTGATACAATTTGCAAGGCGTTTGGCATGGAAAGGGATCAAAGTCACCTTCGCTACCTCACTTTCCGCAACAAAATCCATTCAAACTGGGAATGACTTAATCTTTCTCTTATCCATCTACGATGATATCACAGAAGGGGGGCTCAAAGGCCCAGGTGGGCTTCTAGGCTATCTTGAAAGGTTCCAAAATAGCACCACGAAAATCTTAGTTGATCTTATCAAAAAGAGCATGCAGGACTCAGATGAGAGGAGAAAGGTGAAGTGCTTGATTTATGATTCTGATCTTCAATGGGCTTTGGATATTGCAAACCAGATGGGTATTCAGAGTGCTACGTTTCTTGCTCAGACATTAGGTTCTACTGCAGCTTATTATATGCTAAATCTGAAGGTGCATGGTGAGAAATTGAAGGTGCCACCTTTGGATATACCAGATTTCTCAAACACTGGAATCTCAAGTGTAGTAGATGGTCCAGGATTAGATAAGATTTCCCCCATTCTCAAAGATGTGTTGAGCAAGTTTGGTAACTTTGGCAAAGCAAATTGGGTTTTTTCTCACACCTTTGATAAGATGGAACCTGAGGTCAGTTTGATAACTTTCAGGTTTTTTCCCCATGAATCTATTAGACTCTTTGTGAAGCACTAATTAATACTCTTAATAAATAAATCACTAGCTTAGGTACTTGGATTTCAACATTCTCAATACTTAACCAAACATTGGTGAATATGCAGGTATTGGAATGGATGAAGAACATCTGCCCCAACATTGCAACAATAGGTCCAACAATACCATCAGCTTACTTAGACAACAGAATGAAAGAGAACACAGACTATGGTTTCAACATGAACAAACCAGACAGCAAGACATGTCTAGAATGGCTTAACACTAAGGATCCAAACTCTGTAGTTTATGTTGCATTTGGAAGTGTCACTGGCGTAAACCCAAAACAAATGAAGGAAATGGCAATAGCACTGAAGAACCTAAGTTGCAATTTCCTATGGGTGATGAAGGAAACTGAAATGCCAAACCTTCCATTGAACTTCATAGAGGAAACATCAGAGAAGGGGATGTTCGTGGCTTGGTGCCCTCAATTGCAAGTGCTGTCTCACCCTGCAGTAGGGTACACAATAACGCATTGTGGAGCTAATTCCCTAATGGAGGCAATAATTTTTGAAGTTCCAATGGTGGGAATGCCTAAGTTCGTTGACCAAATACCCAATTCGTATTTTATTGAGAAGGTTTGGAAAGTTGGTGTCAATCCTAAGGAGGATGAGGAAGGTGTGTGTAGTAAAGAAGAAATTGAAAGATGTCTGAGGGAATTGATGTATGAGGAGAAAGGGAATGAAATAAAGAAGAATATAATGGAGTTAAAGAAGCTTGCTAAGGAGGCTGTGAATGAAGGTGGAAGTTCTGATAAGCACATTGATGACTTCATCTCTAGGCTTGTATCGGAAGCCCTTCGACCCTAAGTTTAAGCCGTTGAATTATTTTTTAAATTTGGATATGATTATCAAGTATTGTGTTTATTTAAGACATTCTAATAATTGAAAGCTCGAGTTTTGCTTTTCAATGATTTTCAAGGTATTTATTTGTACGGAAGTAGATTTTGTAGATTTTTTTAATCCCACACAGTTTAGAGCATAATCATTAGAAGGAGTCCAAACTCTTGTTCACAACAAAAACACCATAGTACCAAAAGCATGGTTGTGACGTAATTTATCAGAAAGAAACTCTTTCCTTTCTAGGTCTTGTATTTGTATTTTATATTTTGTATATTTTCTTTTTTCTAAAAGATAAGACTTTTATGGTACATTAAAAATTAGTTGTTGTCAAATTTTTTCTCACATTTAAAAAAAAACTTTAATAACCAACCCATATAGTGACAACCATTTGAATTTGAAATTCAAAATCAAAATATTTAATTATTAATTAATTAATAAAAATAATAATTAATTACTTAATTAATTTAATCAAACTAATAAGGATGAAGGCCGGGCTGTACAAGCATGCAAGATCAGAAGATGACATCTAGTTAACTGTATAATTTCAGGGTAAGATTCCATCATCATGTGACATGGAGAGACCATCTCTTCACCTTTCTTATATAAATGCAAAATATTATATATAAAACTATAAATTAAATAATATATTTCTTCAAAACGCATGCAACCTGTGTTTCATCACTTTCAAAACACCAACAGCAAAATAGCTTATGGTTCATCTGCGCCTCTGTTCTTCATCTGTGCTGGAGTACCTTGAGTAGCTTCCGTTGAAGCAAACCCTAAGCCTTCTTCTGCTTCGATTCTTCCATTCTTAAGTGAGCTCCTTCTCCTTCTACTTTGATACTTTCAATGTACCCTTTTTGTCATTTTGTGGCCGAAGTTTTCACTATCAATCAGCGTCCTCCCTAGAGGAACGAGTTTCTCTTCTTTCTCCAGCGACTTCTCTTCCTTCTCCGGTGGCTTCTTTCTTCTGCTTGTTTGGTCAGCAACTTGAGTTTCTTCTGCTCATATTTTTTGTCCCCATCAAATTTACAGTGGTTCAAATTCCTTCCACCATAGAGTTGCTCTGTTTTAGCCTT
Source organism: Erythrophleum ivorense (assembly GCA_026724425.1). NCBI lineage: Eukaryota > Viridiplantae > Streptophyta > Magnoliopsida > Fabales > Fabaceae > Erythrophleum > Erythrophleum ivorense. The sequence continues at coordinate 50,967,174 of JAIUCV010000009.1, forward strand.
GATCTGTTCAGGTCAGTTCTAAGGAACTAGACCCCTCATCCAGGGGGTCTGCATCCTCGGCTGTCCCGGCCGCCCCACTTTTTTTTTTTTTTTTTAAGGTTTAAATATTCTTGCTAAGACAGCAAGTGTTTGTCCCAAACAGAGAAATGTCCACCATTCTAAGACCCTTCAAGGTCAGCTGATATGACTTACGTTAGTGTGGGAGAAGGTTTAGCAAATTTTTTATTATTTTTATTTTGAAAAAATAAATATAAGATAAATTTAATCTTTTAATTTTCATCAAATAAAGTGTTTATACGATAGAAATTGAAAAATTTTATCTTATATTTTATTTTCTATAAAATAATAAATATATATATCAAAATTAAAAAAATAGATAATTGAAGATAAAAAAAATAACAAGATTCTGAAATATAGAATAGACCACATAGATTTGCTCCCTTGGAGCAACACACTGTCTTGAACAGAGAATCTAAGTGGCAGCTGATAACATGCCCTACAGTCGTATGGTTAAACATTGAAAAGCCTGAATAGTACTTGGTGCTCGGATTCTTTGTCGTTCTAAGGAATGCAGATCTAAATTGTCTAAATTTTAAATTTCTTTGTCTTTTATTTTCAATCGTGCAATTTTTTATTTTGATTTTTTTATCTTAAAAAAAATGCAAGATAAGGATAATCTTCAAAATTTTTTATCAAGCAGATTTGTTAACCTATATTTTTTTCTTAAAAATTTTAAAAAAATCAAAATAAAAGAATAAAAATTTAAATTTAAATTAACCAAATCAAATCAAAACGATTCAAATTGATTTCTTTTGAAGCAGCACGCAACAGAGAATTCAAGTTGGTAGTATTTGGCCCATTTCTCCATCAGATCCGCTCAAGCATTCATTGGCTTCTGTGTAAATATTCGTGAGACTGTGAGATCAAGGGAGAGTGAGATACAGAGAGAGAGATATCGGGAAATTAGAATTATTACGATGAAGAGATCAAGTTCTTGCTCACTAGACATGTCCATGCTTTGCTTCTTCATCGCTTGCTTCTGATCTATCTTCTGCTTTCTGTCCAAGTTGGAAATTTCACTTACCCGAACAAAAGAGAAACTACTAATTAATCTGTCTTCACGCTCTTGTTAAGTGGATTAGCTATTAGATACAATGAAGTTAAATAATTTATGGAGTCCCCAGTTCATTTTCCTTTAGTACTGATTATTCTTTGGAGCCATTAATTAATTTGCATAACTTACAATGAAACGCATATCGTACATAGATTATAACATAAATGCCAAGTTTTGAGCTTCAGCTTTCACTTTCAGTGCCTTTGCTTTTTTCTGATCTTTGAATATATAATCCAATCTGCAGGATAATCTCGCGGATTTCTTGATGAGTGTGAGATTTTAAGAAAAGTTCAGAAAGATAAGCACTTTTCCCTGGGAGGGGCAGAATATATAATTAGAGAGGATTATTTACGAGATAATGAAGCTTCATTGTAAAATGATTAAACATTGATTGAGTTGGATGGCTAGTGAAATGAAGTAGATCAATATTTGAAATGAAAAAATAGCATGATTAAGGATTGATTGAGTTGGATGGCCAGTGAGTTGGATGTTATGTTTAAAGAACTTTGATTTGGTTTTTAAGATAATTGTATATTATTTCTATGTTATTTTTTGTTGTATGCTTCTTAATTATGTGTTTGGATAATCGTGTTAATTGATTTCATAGATATTGTTAAATGTTTTAAAAATAATTTATGCTATGAAGTTTTAGTGGTTTGTTGTCTAATTAATAGATATAAAGCAATATAATACCTGCAAGTTCAAATACAGGACAAAAAGAAAAAACCGGTAAAGTTATAAAGCAAATATGAGGCAAAATAGAAAAAAATGAGACAGAGATGGATACTAACAAATCCATCCCGTCTTGTCCCATTGCCATCCCCATTTTTAGATATGGCTAAAATGTATGAAAGAGGAACGTAGTATTAATTTTGGCTAAAACTTTTAAACTTCAATTCCTAATCAATTAATTAAAAAAAAAAAAGATGAAGGAAAAAAAAGGGAAAGAAACTAGTTCGATTCCGTTGCAAATTTTGTATCTGTTGCCCTAAAAAATTAGATTTGATCTAATATACAAATAGGCTTCAAAGTCTCAGTAATGGAATAAAGTTAATAAACATTGTGAGCACCTTGAGTAAGTTACAAATTACGTCAGTGTTTGGGCTCTAGAAGTGATTGTGATTACAGTTTAATTTGTTTGTGATGTCTGTAAAAAAACAAAATACAGACAAAAATGCACGGTGTTAATTACATCATATATATATATATATATATAGCAGACCACAATCACAAGGTTAAATAATACCATTGCGAAGCTTACAACAGCAGTATACTGCAAAAGCTACTGCAATATATCTATCATAAATATATCAAGGTATATGAATGATATATTACCTGTGAAAGAATAATACATATGGCAGAAATTAAAGAGAAGCAGCTGTATTTGTATATAGATATATATGTCAAAAGTCGCTAAATATTTTACTTAGATAGTTTATATCTAGCTAAAATTTGTTGCATTCAAAGGGATTGCGATATCTGAGATGAGGGTGAGGAAAAAAGAGAGAAATGGAGAAAGATAGAAAGTCGTTTTCTTTGAATTTGAATTTGTTTTCAAACCCATATACATATATACATGTATATATATATATATATATAGCATGTTTTCCAGTGCCACATAGTTGAAAGGATTGTCCACAGCCATTCGTCCCTCTCACCATAAACACACGTAAATATAAAGCTCTCACATCACACAACACAAGCAGGAAGAGCGAAAGTGAGATTCTCTCACAATCCACTTTATCAGATGATGGGTGCAGAGGATCAATTTCGTGGGTTTTTGTTTTCTCTTCAGTAAATCCCACTTTTACGTCAATCTTTATTTTAAAAGTGCTGAACATTGATGTCGCGGGATTCATAAAATGAGTACGGGGATGAAAAGAGGTCCAAACATGCCACTAGTGTCATGACTAATAATATTGGAATAAGTGTATTTAAAAAAAAAATCACTTTTTTTTTTTAAAATTTAGAAGTAGTCAAAGAGGGGGATCAATCACAATAAATTTGAAAAACCTTGAATTCACTAAGAAAACATGATTTAATGTTTAAAAGTATATTAATTATTTGTTTTAGATACTTGATAATGAAATTGCAGGGCAACTTGTAAGATTTAAGTTGAGATCATGGGAGAGAATGAAGGAAAAGCCCATGTGGTGATGCTGAGCTTTCCTGGGTATGGCCACATATGTCCTATGATACAATTTGCAAGGCGTTCGGCATGGAAAGGGATCAAAGTCACCTTCGCTACCTCACTTTCTGCCATCAATTCTATTCAATCTGGAAGTAACCTAATCTCTCTCTTATCAACTTATGATGACATCACAAAGTGTGGGAGCATGGGACCAGGTAGGTTTGTGGGCTTTCTTGAAAGGTTTCAAAATGACGCCACGAAAATCCTAATTATTGAGAAGAGCTTGGAGGAAGCAGATGAGAGGAGGAAGGTGAAGTGCTTGGTGTATGATTCTGGGCTTCAATGGGCTCTAGATACTGCAAAGGAGTTTATTACTCAACCGTTAGGTTCCACTGCAACTTATTATTTGTTGAATTTGAAGGTGTATGGGCAAAAATTGGAGGTGCCAGCTTTGGATATACTAGATTTCTCAATTACTAAGGCTTCGCCTTAAGATCACCTCTATTCTTAAGACTGTGTTGAAACACTTTGATAACTTTGGCTCAATTAATTGGATGTTTTCTCTCACTTTTTTTGATAATATTTTCTCTCACTTTTAATAAGATGGAACATAAGGTTAGAATTCATTCAACTTCCTTGCTTTTTTATTTTTTCTTCCGTTGAATTACATTAACTTGTTCTTTAAAGAATTATTAATTATATTTTATTTAAAATTATTTTTTGACTTCTTCAATATTTGATAAATACTGTGAAAATATGTTTATTAATTTATTTTCTGTCAATAAAATCAACTTTCTACATACTATATGCTTGTTTAAAAAAATAAAATTGCTTAGTTATTTTTATTATTATATTAGTAATAAAATTATAATACCACATTATGCAAAAAGTTAACTTCATTAACATAAAATAAATTTAAATGATGATTATACAATATATATCAAATATTATGAGAAGCAAATGAATGTAATTTAATCAAAATATAATGACTTTTTCAATTATGTAAGAGCGCATTCTTATTTACAAATTGAAAGGTATAGTGATTGCATGATGCTAGTTGGTACATCTAATACAAGATGGAGAGTGTGTATACAAAAGGTAACTAGACTAATGAATGTGTGGCATGCCCAGTTGCTTGATATTTTTTTATTTGGGTAGAAATCTCATAAATGAGTTGAGCAAGTTTGATACCTTTGACAAAGCAGATTGGGATTCTCCTCACACCTTTGATAAGATGTGTTAGAGAAGTTAAATAGTTATAACAGAACCTATACTCGGTTATAACTACCTAACGCAGCTCCTAGGATATAAAGGTGGTGTACATCCTTCTTGATTGTTGAGTAATTCATTTTCCGTCTCCATAATATAAACCTTCTTCTCTCTGATTACCTTAACATGGTATCAGACCCATAATCTTGAAGATCTAAGCTCTTCAAGTTCCTAGTTCGCACAGAAGACAAAGTTGGTATCTTTCACCCACACCATCTCTATTAAACTCGATGACAATAATTATCTACTATGGAAGCAACAAGTTTGTTCTACGATATATGGCTATGAGCTTCAGAAATATATTGATTCAACAACTAAATCTCTACCAAAATTCTCTTTTAAGGAAGATAAGCTAAAAGGTGTTTACAATCTAGAATTTCTCCTATGGAATCGCCAAGATCAATTACTAATGTCTTGGATGCTTTCTTCTATGTCTGAGGGAGTTCTTACTAGAATAGTTGGATATGAATCTTTAGCTCAAGTTTGGGACAGAATACAAACTTTCTTTGCCTCACAAACACGCGCCAAGATCAAACAACTGAAGACTCAACTCAAGAACACCAAGAAAGGGTCCACTCCCATGAATAATTACTTGTTGCAAATTAAAACCTCAGTCAATGCATTAATAGCCATTGGATATCCAGTGTCAATGTCTGACCATATAGACTTTATTTTTTAAGGACTCTCTGAAGAATACGACTCTTTCATCACCTCAGTCTCCATAAGACTTGATCCTTACACAATGGTTGACATTGAGTCTCTACTTCTTGCTCAAAAGGCTAGAATTGAGAGAATTACAAAGATCATTGAAAACACTAACATCACAGCAAATCTTGGTTACACTTAACGAGGTGGTAGAACTCACTTTACTAAGAGTTTGGTTCCTAAATAGTAAACATGATCATGGATCTAGAATGAATACCAATAGATATCGAATTACTTGCCAACTATGTGGTAAGGTTGGCCATCTCGCAGGATCATGCTGGTATTGTTTTGATCAAACATTTCAGGCATTATCAGTTATAGATCACACAGATCCACACTCTCATTCGAAGTCTCATAACAAAGAACACTCAGTAGCTTTACTTACCTCCTCTGACACAGTAGCAAACCCTGCTTAGTACCTTAATTCTAAAGCCACTGATCATATAACTTTTGATAACACTACTGTCCAAAACAAAACATCCTTTAATGGACTAGAACGTGTCAATATTGGGGATAGATCAAGTTTAGCAATTTCTACCTCTAGACATTCTTATTTTCACTTTGTAATTTCAAATCGCCCCTTATTCCTCTCTAATACTCTTCTTGTACCTCAGATTAGTAAAAACATGTTAAATATCTCCAAGTTGTGTCTTGATAATGCTGCTTATGTTGAATTTAACTCTACCTTTTGTTGTGTCAAGGATCGAGCCACTAAACAAACTCTATTCAAAGGAGAGCTTCACAAAGGTCTCTATGCTGTCACCAATGTCCAGTTCACTCATTTCCAATAGCTCACTCATGTTGCATCAGTTATGCACTTACCTTTAATTACAAGCTCATGTTATTTCACTCCTGCACAACAACCACACCCTATGTTTACATTGTGGCACAATAGATTGGGCCATCCTTATGCTTTTGTTGTAAATAAAGTTTTTTTTCTTTGTAACCTTTCACAATGTAATAAAAATACTTTTCAATTCCACAAAGCTTGTAGTTTAGGCAAACTTCATAAACAACCCTTTCCTTCTTCTAATACACAATATACAAAACCTCTCCAACTTATCTACTTTGACATTTGGGGACCTTCATCAACTAAATCTCATGACAAATACTATTATTACATTCACTTCACTGATGCTTTCACTCAATTCACCTGGATATACCTACTTCAAACTAAATCCGATGCATATAATGCCTTTTAACTTTCAAAATTATGGCTGAATTACAATTTAAGACAAACATTAAAGCTCTTTAGTCAGATTGGGAAGGAGAATTTCGTAAAATTTCTCAATACCTCACTACTATTGGCATCCTTCACCAAAGAAGTTATCCTTATGTTCATGAACAAAATGGTGTTGTTGAACGTAAACATAGACATATAATTGAAATGGGTCTCACACTTTTTACAAAATGCTTTACTTCCTCTAACATTTTGTTCTGATACCTTTCTAACTGCAGTATATCTGATCAATAGGTTACCTTCTACAGCATTAGGAGGAATTTCTCCATTCGAAAAACTCTACCATAAACAGCCTAGCTACCATCATCTCAGAAACTTTGGTTGTGCTTATTACCCCCTCACACGCCCTTATAATCAACACAAAGTGGAGTTTCAATCTATTAAATGTTTCTTTTTTGGGATATAGTTCTTCTCACAAAGGATTTAAATGTTGGTCTCCTAATGGTCGAATTTTCCTTCGCTTTTAATGAAACTGTGTTCCCTTATTCTTCCATGAGAACCACTCACTTTACTAATCCTCCCAGCCATCCTTCCTATTATGTTCCTTCTCAACCTTATATGAATGTTCTGGATATTGCTATTGCTCCTTTTAACAATGCAGGTCAAACAGTCTCACAAGCCACTTTTATCTCTAGTCCTCCCTCTTCCACTTAAGCTCCTCCCAGTAGTTCCATTCCTCCTAATCCTTCTGGCTCTCATCCAACAGAAGTCAACGTTAATGATCTGTACATTGATCTCCCTTGTGATCTATTGCTACCCTCTCCACCGTAGGTCTCTACACATAGAATGATCACCCGGTCCAAAAATGGTATTGTGAAGCCTAAGGTTCTCCTCACTTGAACAGAGTCCAATGCCACAGAAAACTATGAGACCAAACCCTCATCTGTTGCTGAAGCTTTACTCTCCCTATAATGGAAGCAGTCCATGTAAGAGGAATATACTACACTCTTACGAAACTAGACATGGTAGTTAATTGAGCTACCCTCAAATAGAACTATTATTGGCTACAAATGGGATTACAAAGTCAAACAGAATCCAGATGGCTCTGTGTTGAAACATAAAGTGCACCTTGTAGCTAAAGGCTTTCATCAACAAGAAGGATGTGACTTCCATGAAACCTTTAGCCCGGTTATCAAACCAATCACCATTAGAATTATTCTTTCTTGGCTACCTCCCATGATTGGCCTATCTATCAAATTGATGTGAACAATGCTTTTCTCAATGAAGTTCTCTAAAAAGAGGTTTATATGCAGCAACCAGAGGGATTTAAGCACCATAACAAGTAGTTGGTGTGCAAGTTAAACAAAACTCTCTATGGACTCAAACAGGCACCGAGAGCTTGGTTTGATAAATTGGCCTCTGCCCTTTTTCAACTTGGATTTACTTCTAACAAATGTAATCATTCTCTCTTCATCAAAACTTAAAAGCAATATACCTTCTATTTACTTATTTATGTGGATGATATCTTGATTATTGGTACCTCAAGTAAAAAAATCTCAACTCTCATAAGAACTTTGAACAAGGAATTCTCACTTAAGGATCTTGGATTGCAAAGTTATTTTCTTGGCATCGAAGCGAAAGTCTCACCTAGTGGTTCCCTTCACTTGTCATAGGGCAAATATATATGAGATATACTAACCAGAGCAAAAATGTCATTCTCTAAAGAAAGGCATATGCCTATGACTACTAGTCTCAAACTTTACAGGGATGGTAATGATAAAATGGAAGATCCTTCTCTCTATAGATCAGTAGTGGTTGCCCTACAATATGCTACCAATAAAGTGTGTTAATTCATGTAGTCACTGAAGACTCATTGAAAGACAGTCAAGAGAGAATTCTTCGTTACCTAGTTGGCACCCTTGATCATGGTCTCACGATTAAACCATGCAAAAATGAAGTCATCACGGCATATTGTGATGCAGATTGGGCCTCTGATTGCAATGACAAGAAAAGTACAAGTGGTTTCTGTGTCTTTTTTGGAAATAACCTTATGTCCTAGTCATCCAAGAAACAGGCCACAGTAGCTTAGTCCAGCATAGAAGCAGAATATCGAAGCATGGTAGCAGTGGTTGTAGAAGCATCTTGGCTCAAATTTTTACTATCTGAGCTTCAAATTCAGCTTACTAATCTACCATATATTCTCTGTGATAATTAGGGTGCTATCATGATGACTACTAACCCAATTCTATATGCTCGAACTAAGCACATAAAGTTGGATATTCATTTTGTTCGTGAGAAGGCCATTGCAAAGGAAATAATAGTGAAACATATTCCTACATCCAATCAAGTTGCAGATGGTTTGACCAAAGCTGTGTCTAGTTCTGTTTTCTCAAATTTTAAGAAAAGCATTGGTGTAGATAGGTACATCGATTTAAGGAAGCATGTTAGAGAAATAGTTATAACATAACCTATACTCGATTATAACTACCTAACACAACTCTTAGGTTATAAAGGTGGTGTACATCCTTCTTGATTGTTGAGTAATTCATTTTCCATCTCCATAATACAAACCTTTTTTTCTCTGGTTACCTTAACAAGATAGAACCTGAGGAAATCAGTTTAATAACTTCAAGTTTTTTCCCTATTAATTTATTTGATTCTATGTGAAGCACTAATTCGTACTCTTAATACATAAATCACTAACTTGGGTACACAAACATTCTTAGTATATAACCAAACATTGGTGAATATGCAAGTATTGGAATGGATGAAAAACATTTGCCCCAACATTGCAACAATAGGTCTAATAGTACCATCAACTTACTCAAACAACAGAATGGAAGACAAGATAGACTATGGTTTTAACATGAACAAACCAAATAGCAAGACATGTTTAGAATGGTTTAACATTAAGGAACCTAATTTTGTAGTTGTCTATGTTGCATTTAAGAGTGTTATTTACATAAACCCAAAACAGATTAAGGAAATAACAATAGCACTAATGAATCTAAGCTGCAATTTCCTCTAAGTGATAAAGGAAGCTGAAATGCCAAAACTTCCATTGAACTTCATAAAGGAAACATGAGAGAAGGAGATGTTTGTGACGTGGTGCCCTTAATTATAAGTGTTATCTCACATTGTAGTATGGTATTTTATAATGCATTGTAGAGCTAATTCCCTAATGGAGACAATAGTTTCTGAAGTTCCCAGGGTGGGAATGCCCAAGTTTATTGACCAAATAACCAATTTGTATTTTGTTAAGAAGGTTTGGAAAGTGGGAATTATTCTTTAGGAGGACAATGAGGCTGTGTGTAGTAAGGAAGAAATTGAAAGATGTATAAAGGCATTGATGTATGAAGAGAAAGGGAGTGAAATAAAGAAGAATATAACGGAGTTGAATAAGTTTGATAAGGAGGCTGTGAGTGAAGGTGGGAGTTCTGATAAGCACATTGATTACTTCATCTCTAGACTTATATATGGAGCTCCTCAACCTTAAGTTTAAGCTGTTAAATTGTTTTTGAAATTTGGATATGATTATAAAAGATTATGCAATATTTAAGAGATTCTAATAATTGAAAACTCGACTTTTGTTTTTTAAAATATTTCAAGCTACTTACATGTGTGAAAACAAATTTTGTGAAATTTTCCTATCCTACATGGTTTAGGCCTAAATTACTAGAAGGACTTTGGCCTCTTGTTCATAACAGAAACAACATGATCCTGAGGGCATGGTTGTAATGTAATGTATTAGAAAGAGACTCCTTTCTCTTTGGATTCTATATCAATATTTTGTACTCTATATATTTTATTTTGTTCAAAAAAGAAAACTTTAATAGTACATTAAATGTCAATTCTTGTGTTTTTTTCTCACTTAAAGAAAAAAAGCTTAACAACCCACCCATATAAATTGACAACTATTTGAATTTAAAATTTGAAATCAAATTATTTAATTATCAATTAATAAAAATAATTTTTAATTAATTAATTAACTAATTTAATTTAATTTAATTATCAAATTGAGTTATAAGTCAACCTATTATAAACGGCCTAAATTCAAATAGTTTTCCTGCTTAATATCTTTGTTATCTTCCTTTGATCTTGTTGGTTGAATGTACTAGTTGAGGATGAAAATTTTTAATTATGTCTACCATTTTTCTTTTTTCTTTTTCCTCCTTAATCCTCTTTTATCAAACAATGTCTAAGAGTTAGAGCTTTCAATTTTACCTTAATTTTAATTTGGATACATCATATATGTATTATTTTAAATTTTTTTACATCACATATATAAAATTATTTGAAGTTATACTATTCAATATATAAAAATATAAATAAAAAAATAATTATTTCAGAGATGACAGTGTCATTGTATGACAACTCAATATGACCCCAATTTAAAAAAAAAATTATAGTTGAAAACCCTATATTAAATATATTTACAAGAAATGACATTGAGTTTTAACATTATTCTAAAAGATCTAAAGATCACAAAATTAAATTAATGCCAAAAAAAATAAAGTTGAAGATCTCAACTTAAAATTTTTTGTCACAATTTATAAAAGGCATTATTATCACAATTCATTACATCAGCATTCACTTTCAACTTCTCCCAAACCATTAGAATCTCTTCTTTATGCACTCTTCGACTTAAATTTTGAATTTGGTCTCCCAAACCTTTGTCTTTAGCTTCAACCAAAACCATTAGGGTCCCCTCTTTGCTTCACTTTCCATCTCGGATGTTGAATCTAGTCTGATTAGTTACGTTAAGTAATAAGTATCCTTATTTACTGATTACTTTCTTAATATTTGATTTCAATTTCCATCTTTTAAATTAAGAACTAATGGAGGAAGGATTGTGAGAGGTCAATCATAATGAATCTGGAAAACCTTTTATTGACTTAACAAGACTTAATTTAATGTTGAATAGTACATTAAAGATTTAACAGTGATATACTTGTGTTGAAATTACGGGACAATTGTGAGGAGGAAAATTAAATAGAATGAAGGGAAAGCCTATATGGTGATGCTGGGCTTTCCTGGGTATGGCCACATATATCCTATGACACAATTTGCAAGTTGTTTGGCATAGAAAAGGATCTCACTTTCTGCCATCAATTCCATTCAACATGGGAGTGACCTAATATCTCTCTTATTAAACAACAAAGACATCGCAAAAATGTAGGAGCAGAGGCTTGGGTAGATTTATGGGCTTTCTTGAAAAGTTCCAAAACAGCACCACAAATATCTCTCTTATTATATGTTGAATTTGAAGGTAGATGGGCAGATATTATAAGTGCCAACTTTGGATATACCAAATTTCTCAGTTACCAAGGTTTCTCCGGCAGTGGAAGGTTCAAGGTTAGGTAAGATCTCTCCTATTCTTAGGACTATGTTGAGACAATTTGATAACTTTCGACTCAGCTGATTGAGTGTTTTCTTTCAATTTTAATAAGATGGAATATGAGATCAAAATTCTTTCAACTTCCTTGCTTTTTTATTTAAATAATATTTTTTCAAGTTTTTTTTTTTTTGCTTGGTTACATTAACTTGTTCTTTAAAGAATGATCAAGTTATATTTTATTTAAAAAATTATTTTTTAACTTCTTTGATATTTGATAAATATTGTAAAAATGTGTTTTAGTTTATTTTCTATTAATAAAATTAATTTTTTTTACTTATTAAGCATTCTTTTAAAAATAAAATTATTTAATTATTTTTCTAGTCATATTAGAAATAAAATTATAATATCATATTTTATAAAAAATAATCTCATTAACATAAAATAAATTTAAAAAAATGATTATACAATATATATCATATGTTAACAGAAACAAATAAATGTAAATCAAAATATAATGACATTTTCAATGATGTAAGAGTGCAGTCTTATTTACAAATTTAAAGGTATTTGAATCATATTATGTGTCATCTAGCGATTGGATGTTGCTAATTGATAGATCTAGTACAAGATGGAGAATCTGTATTACAAAAGGGAACTAGATTGATGAATATGTGGCATGCCTAGTTACATGATATTTTAATATGATCAGAAACCTCACTCACCAACGTAAACGACAGCCTAACTTGGTTGGTTCTTTTTGGGACACAGATCCTCTAAAGTGAAAATTCGTGAATTATCTCTAAAGTGAGAGGCTGTAGAGACAATTTTGTTATTAAAAAATATAAATAAATAAAATAAAAGAAGTGTGAGATACTTCAAAGACACGTTATCTCTCCACACTTCAGAGGATTCAAACTCTTCTTCTTGAGGAGATTACTCAAAGGTGCAGCGCCACCTAAATCTACATTTTCAATCCATCTCTCGGTACCGAGTTGAAGGGAACCTTAGTCTCGAGTTGAGCAGATTTGAATCTTTTGGGTAAAACTAAAATAAATGCTCTATATATATTAGTTTATAAAGATTTGGACCGTCTCAATTTTTATTTTATAATTGTTTGTTAATTTAAAAAGAAGAAAAAAGAGTTTGAAATGAGAGTCAATAAAAAGACTCTATACACTTTTTCTTCTTTTTATTGAATGAATTTATATCTTTTTATTTTTTAGCGTTAACAATAACACTATTATGTTGAAAATAAATAAATTAAAAAATGTAAATCTTATACACTCTTCCTTTCCCTTTTCCAATTGTAATATTTACTAAAAAATAAAATAAAATAACAATGTTATACTAATAAGAATTTAAATAGTAATGAAAACTTAACTAATAAGATTTTAAAATAATAATAACAATAATAATTAAATTGAATAAAAATTTGTGAAAAACATTAACTTAATTGAGAAAAACTCAAACATAAGGTTTCCATTTGTTTTTCGATTGTCAATTGTAGCTTCGTCCAAGGGCCAAGATGCAAATCTTTATTGTTTTCAGCCCCCTCTCTTTCATCAAATTGCTCACATGTCCCTAGATGACACGTGTCATCCTCTGAGTTGCCTCGTCCCGCTTATGCTCACACTGTTCTGTCATCATGCTCTCTGTCTTGTGTCTCTATGTCTTTCGTCCATTGTATCACTCTAGGGCTGCTTCTTCATGGGTTGTCAGATACCGAGAGCCTCCCCATTCCTTCGGATGCTGATCCTTTAAATTGTAGTTTGGTAAATTGCCCAGTCAAGTGCATCAATATCCACCGTTCAGCGCATCAAATGGCCAGCATTTTGAGTGGGCAATTTGGAACCCCCTGAGCTTGACGCAACGCATCAATTTTGACACCCCCAAAGCGGTGCATTTAGAGAGGACAGATTTCAAGTACTGGACAGGTGTGATACGCATCGTTTTGGAGGAAAATTAGGGAAGAATATAATTGTTTGATGCTCTACTCATTTTTTGGCTTCATTTTTCTTGGTTAGCCCCATTTTTGTCTCTGACTTTAGCTTGGAGGATAGCTTGGAAGATAATAAAGTTGAAAGAGTTGAAGATAATCACCATTTTCTCTCTTGGAAAAAAAAGTTTTTTGTAAGCTTGTTTCTCAATTTAAAGGATTGATTTTTTTATGAGCTATGTTAAGGAATTTAGCTTTCTTCAACTGCATTTAATAATTAAATTACATTAAGTTTAGGTGGTATCATATAAAACTAATTGAAATTTTTATTGAAACCTTTTAGTTAAACCTGTCTACCATTTCTAAAATGCCTAAAGTCATAATACAATAAACTACTTATATTTGCAAAGCCACAATATTCCTTGCCATCAATGTGGTTTGGTTTAGGCACAAGTAGCATGTAAGAACTAAGAAACAAAACAATGGCTTAAGATATGCATAAAGAAAGAATAATATAATCCCATAAAGACAAAAAATAGCCAAAAGAAATCAGCATCTAATTAATGGAAAACAATTCACCCAAATTACATGAGCTCATTCAAGCAAATATATGCTACAAATCAAAGCAAAATTAAGAATAAACAAAGGAGATGCTTACCCAAAGGAGAAATCAGAGGAGAATCAAGAAAAATTTAAGAAAAATTGCATACAAATGGATCTAAATATCAAAAATGCCGTAAGGATTCCTCCACTGTGTGATGAACTAATGACAGGCAATGATTACTAGAGCTATTGCAATGGCTTGCAGACAAGGTCTTGATGACTGTAAGGGAAGAGGGCAGCGCTAGTCTTGGTGGAGGGTGGCCATTTGCAAAATGTTTCAGTGAGGATGAAGATAAAGCTTCAGTGGTGGTCGAAGCTGCTGCAACAGACAGACGCCGAAGGGCCTTCGACAGCTGACAAAGTGACTGATGATGTGCTGATAGTGGTCTATGTGCACAAAGGAGAAAAGAGGAGTGGAGGAGATGACCAAGATGGCTGAGAATTTTCGAGTCTGCTGCTTCATACATCAGCCTTCCAAAATGCAAGTTTTACAAATTGAAAACTTGTTTGAAAAGTTGGGTGACATGTCACAAGAATAGTCATCAAATGAGATTAACGGACCAAATCAAGGCAATTGACAGCGCACTTGACCAAGCACACTTTAAAGGATCCGATTCGGATGGAAAGGCTGACACTTACACCGTTTAGCTTTCATTATATGCAAATTATAAAATATGATATATTTTAACTTTCCTTTTTATTTTTATTCTTTCAGTTTCCTATTTGTATTCTATGTGTTCGTAGGATGGGCATCATAAGTAGTATCCTACTATATGCTAGTATATCACAATATGTTAAACTTATTTATGTTGTTAATTTGAATATTAAAAGTATATGAATTTATTATTTTGAGTTTAAAAAAAGCCAAAATGATAATGATATCTGTAAGCAATTATAAAAGATGTTAATAACTTAATTATATAAAAGGAAATGGTCTATAAATAATGATGTATCGAAACCTACCTATTCTATTTAATGTTGAATAATCAATATAAAATTTATGAACCACATATTAATGTCTACAGTAACAATTACGAAAAATATTCAAATAAGCTTTGTATACGTATTTTGACTATGACATCTAGAGGTTTTACATGGATGAATTATATTGCACTATATGATATTATATATGTGTGTGTGCACATCCGTGTATTTAGTAAAATTGTATAGAACGCTAATTGTTAACAATAATTTTATTAATCCTTATTATACCTTATATTTTATCATGTGGTATCTATGATAGAATATCAAAAGGGCATTGAATTAGATTCCCTTTGCTAGATTATGGGCCAAGTATTTATATTTAGATATATGGTTATTTATCGTCTTAAGTTATGTGCTCATATTATAATATATATATATATATATATATAATTAAAACTTTACACAAACCTTCTAATAAAAATGTTTTTATACAATTATTTTTTAAATGATATTTAATCATTTTTTAGTACTTAATTTCAAAATGGGTTATTTGATCCTATTTAACTTCACTTGATAGTTTTTAATATATAGGTTTGTATTATATATTTATTTCTTATTACAATTGGTTTAACTCTAGTCATAAATTTTCTTCATATGCTTTATATTTATTTCTTGACTTATTTCAATATCTTCATGTAAATCTTTTTCTTTTACTCTTTTTCAATTATAGTATCACTAACAATTTTTCAAAACAATATTTTTAAAGAGATCGTTGTGTTAATATTAAATTATTATTCTCATCTAAGTTAATTTCCTTCTTGAATCTCCTCTAAACTGTTGTTGCAGAATGCTCTAACAAAACTATTTTCATTAAAAAAACTCTATGTTTATTAGTCTTTTTAGTTATTATATTTTATCTTCTACTCATCAAATGCAACAACTCACTCTTTTATTTATCAATGCAGGTAGTAAAATAGTGTCAAAGCTGTTCCCTTCGAGTTAGCTTAGGAACAGTGATAGTGGTGAGTTCGTAGTTGATTCATTTGATGTCTATAGATCAATTGTTCTCTGTAGATATATATATATATATATATATTCTAAAGTCAGCTCCAAAGATTACAAACAAGATCATTGTCCTATTATTTATGTCTTGATGTTTATTAATGGCTGAGAGTGAAACTCTCTTGTTATGTCTAGCTAGACTAGTTTTAGGTAATTTAAAATATCTCAATTTCAAAAGAAATTTTGCCAAATTTCCTATAATAAGCTAATAGTGATTCTAATGTAAATTATAGTAAAATTGTGAAATTATAATCCTGAAATAGATCAAATAGACTTATGAAATTGTGTTCAAATTCATAAATGTTTTATGAAATTTGACCGTGCAGCAAAATTAAATATGGATTTATGTGCTTGTCAAGCTTATGAGTTTGAGATTTCCTTGTATTTTGTGTTGGTTGCGACTTAGCTTTTGAAGCTTGACACCAATGTTGGACTCCCTATCCTTAGTCTTTCTCTCCCCCGACACAATAGCATCATGTTAACACTGGATAACGAGGGGATTCATTCTCCTTTTGGATTTTCTCTCTCTTTCTCTCTAAATTGACATGAAATTAAGTGAGGAGAAATTGAGAGAATCCATTCTCGTGAAAGGGTAAAGGCTGCTTTTTTAAAAAAAAAAATTATGTTGAAAGAATAAATTATTTTGCCAAACGTTTATAAGAAAAATAAATAAATAATAAATTACTTTTGTGTAATAATAGTAATTTACTTGCTAAGAAAAGAAAGTAAAAAAAAATTATTTTTTTAAAGACAAAAGTACCCTAATTCAAAATAATTGAGTAAATTACATAAATTTTTCCTGAATTTTACTAAAACTACAAAGAGCTACCTTTTACTTTCAAATTTAGCACAAATTTTTCCTCAATTTTTATTTTTGAAATTACACATATTTCTTCTCTATTTTCAAAACCTTCTCTAAAACAAAATAAATTATATAAACTTTCTCTGAATCTATTAAAATTACACAAAACTATTCTCTATTTTCAAAAATAAAATTATGTGTATTTTGAAAATAAAAGAGATAAATAAGTGATTTCAACAAAACTTAGGAGATATTTATGTAATTTCAACAAAATTGAAAGTAAATTTATGTTAGTATTGAAAATAAAAAAAGGATCCATATAGTTTCAGCAAAATTAAGGGGTGATTTGTGTTGGTTTTGAAAATACAAAAAATATCTATATAATTTTAATAAAATTCAAAAGAAGTCTCTATAATTTACTCAAATAATTAATTTCCATAGTTACCTTTTATCTTTTTAACTTATCCTCTTAAATACGTGCCATCTAAGTAATTTAACTGGCAAAACCAACTCTTTTGAAAGGGTTGTCCAATACATAATATTGAGAAAAATGCTTATCAAATGATTTTATCAATTACAAATTACTTTTTTCTCACATTATTTATTTTGAAACTTCATTTGGAAAGAAACAGTTTCAAACTAAGTAGTAATCCACAGTAATCCCAAACTTTGAACATTCTACATATAACCAAATATTGAACTTCAACACTTAGAAATTTAAATAAGTTATGAACTTAGACACCTAAAACGTTACTAACCAACACTGGTGAACATAAGAGGCATTAGCATGGATGAAGAACATTAGCCCCACCATTGCAGCAATAGATCCAAAAATTCCATCGACATACCTTGACAATAAAGAATGAAAGACAACATTGACTATGGCTTCAACATAAAAAAACCAGACGGCAAGACATGTCTGGAACGGCTCAACACTAAGGAATCTAACACTGTAGTTTATGTTGATACAGCAAAATATATTAAGGAAACACTAAGGAACCTAAACCCAAATACATAGACCCAAAACAGATTAATGAAATAGCAATAGCACTAAAAAACCTAAGTTGCAATTTCCTGTTCATGATGAAGTTGAAATGCCAAACCTTCCATTGAACTTCGTAGAGGAAACATCAGAGAAGGGGATGTTTGTGACATAGTGCCCTCAGTTGCATGTGCTTCTCACCCTACGATAAGATATTTTTTAACACATTGTGGGGCTAATTTCCTAATGGAGGCAATAGTCTTTGAAGTTCCAATGGTAGGAATGCCCAAGTTCATTGACTAAATACCCAATTCATTTTTGTTGAGAATGCTTGGAAAGCGGGTGTTAATCCTAAGGAGAATGAGGAGGGAGGGCTTAATAAGGAAGACATTAAAAGATGTTTGATGGAATTGATGTATGAGGAGAAAGGGAATGAAATAACGAAGATTATGATGGAGTTAAAAAAGTATGCTAAGGAGGCTTTAAGGGAAGGTGGCAGTTTTGATAAGCGCATTGATGACTTCATCTCTAGGCTTGTATACGGGGCTCCTTAATCCCAGGTTCAGAAGGCCATACTCTTGTTTTTTAAGTGTATGTATGACTATAAAATATCATTTATTACAAATGTTTATTTAATTTAAAATAATTGAAAGCTTCGTCTTCATGCTTAATTTCCTTTGTTAGCTTTAGTTAAAAAAGTATGCTAAGGAGGCTTTAAGGGAAGGTGGCAGTTTTGATAAGCGCATTGATGACTTCATCTCTAGGCTTGTATACGGGGCTCTTCAATCCCAAGTTCAGAAGGCCATACTCTTGTTTTTTAAGTTTATGTATGACTTTAAAATATCATTTATTACAAATTTTTATTTAATTTAAAATCATTGAAAGCTTCGTCTTCATGCTTAATTTCTTTTGTTAGCTTTAGTTGAAAAAGTGTGCTAAAGAGGCTTTAAGGGAAGGTGGCAGTTTTGATAAGCGCATTGATGACTTCATCTCTAGGCTTGTATACGGGGCTCCCCAATCCCAAGTTCAGAAGGCCATACTCTTGTTTTTTAAGTTTATGTATGACTCTAAAATATCATTTATTACAAATGTTTATTTAATTTAAAATAATTGAAAACTTCGTCTTCATGCTTAATTTCTTTTGTTAGCTTTCTTTAATTTTGTTCACTGGATATACTGGCTGAGGAATGTATTGCATTCTATAATAATATTGAATGAAGTGTCAGTTTCCACTCAATAAACCTCCAAAGATTGATGAAGTTCATCTTCCGACTTCTATGTGAGGATCCTCAATCTGAGTTCTAAGCTCAGAATACTGTGACGACACGTTTTTTTCCCCTTAATTTTCAATAAGTCGGTCTCAGGAAAATAATAAAAATTGGTATTTAGGTGAAACTCTACTAAAGAGTATATACATGAGAGGGGCGATTGAAACGCAGCTCCCTGTATTGGAAGACGAGAATGTATAAATAGCCATGAGATCCCTGAAATCATTTGCCTAACCTGATCACCATAATCTACTCTAATTATTTATTTGTAACACATAATTAGGTCTTTGAGGTATCAACTTCAGAAAATATTTAATGAACCTGTACCATGGAAAATGAGAATGACACTTACAGCGAAATTTATTGATATATCAAAATATTCATCAACTCTAGTTATAATGTATAAGTAAATTCAATTTATAAATGATATGAAGACCAAATCAATAATAAAAAAAACATGCAAATCTTTCAGGCAAACTTTTCAATGAAACTTACATTTAAAATACTTACATACATACATACATACATATATATATATTCATAATCAACTTAATCTATTTACTTTATGAAAACCAAGTGTACGGAATATTTTCTCTCGTCTCTGCGGTCCTCCATTTTCTTTTATTAAAATTCAGATCACTGGCATGGAAGACAATGTATCTCTATATTACTAACACAAGCTCATACAAGGATATCCAGCTCAGTAAGACTTTAATTATATTAAAAACGTCATTCTCAGAGAGCAGACCAGCAGAGGTTAACTCACTGATACAAGCTACTTCAAATAAATTTCAGTAACTACAGTAATCAAAGATTAAATAAATCCCATTGGTTCCCAAAATCTTCCCCTAACCTAGGCAATGGAACAACAGATGTCACATAAACACCAATTCCAGGGAAGGAGTCAATGCTTTCTTTGTTTTCAGGTACACTGTATAACCTACCTTTCAAGGGGAAAAAAATTCCTAGACCCTTTTTCTCTCTTGAAGAAACAGAGAAAAAGGGTAAATTTGCCAGAAAGTTCAACCAGACAGCTACTCACACTTGATGGACTTGTATATATGACGCACAAAGAGTAGGGATGCACGAAAACCCACGGTTCCAAGCATGAGAAAGAATCCATAACAGATGCAAGCCATGTAACCAAAGAAGAACGAAGTTTGCATAAAACCAGACATATCTGATCGTGCATAGTAGTAATACAAGCAGTACCCATAGATAAATAAGCCAGTTGATCCACCACAAAGAAAAGACCTATTGAAACACAACAATATCAATATCAGAATGTGAGTATTTAAAATTAGTACCCCTATACTTAACAAGATTCAGAGCAAATTATACTTGAAAATAATTATAAAAAAATACAGAAGGAAAAAGTAATCATTATTGGTTAAAATTTTGACAATTTTGCAAAATTGTTATTGATAAAGAATGCTGTGGTTGGCCCATTGAAACAATTAGCAGCATGTGTTCCTGTTCAAGAGTCTAAATAGATCTAGAGCAGGAGAAGGCCTACTTGTCAAAGCTCCAGAGGAAAAACAAAGAAGTAAATTAAAAAAAAAAGGATATTTTCCACTATCTATGATGGGATCAAAATCTAGGTAACTGCATTAAAAAAAATGATAATGCCACACTCTAATCCGTGCATGCAACTGAGAAAACTAGTGTGACTTTAAAGATATTTTTTCAACAAAGGAAACCTGATATTTTTTAAGTAATGTTCAATCAAAGGACCCAAACAAACCCACATAGTGGGTTAGACCGACATTAACTTAAAGCTTTGGTCAAAACCAAACATTCAGTGGCCATAGAATCCATGATTCCAATTCAATTTACAGAAGTCAAAAGTGCAAATATATAAGACACAAATATCCACAACTCTATGTAAGTTGCAATCATAAAGTAACTCATGAATACTTTCAGGGCTTTCAAACCTCTGTAAAATACCAATAGATACACATTAGTAAGGCATAGGGCAATAGATGCATGGTAACAACTTAATAGTATTATAGCACCCTACAAATTTCTTGTTCTAGAATTTACATCATCCTGGAGATATGTCCAGCTCAATAGGATCTAGGCCCATAAGATGAAAAAATGCAACCTAAATTGCATAGCGAAGATTCCTTCTTCAAGTACACTACATGCCTTTATTTTTTTTTTTTCCCTTCTATTTCTAGCTTTTGACCATTTTCTTCAACCTAAACTACAGCCCATATCAAAAGTACTTAACTACTGAGTCAACTATATACAATGTTATATGTAGTGAAATTTGTAACATAAGTGATACAAACTCTACTAAAGTCGAAGGCAATGTAAGATATGTTACATACCTCCACCACCATTCATGATCTTCAGCAGCAAGTTGAAAGTAAGTTAAAGCCACAGTGATAAATGCAGTGACAATCAACAGAATGATAAAGACAATGAAAAGGATGCTGTAGATAGTATAAATCCTGTGGCCCCATACACTAGCAAAAATGTAGTACAGCTCTATGTAAATGGCACTGAAAGGAAGAAATCCAGCCATTGCCATCTGGGGAAGAGTACTCCTGTACCAAGGCAGAGGAGGAACCTCTCGGGGATACTTTGTAGTGCGGCAAGGTGCTTGAAACTCAGCTTTGCTATTTTTACCTGCAATACCACCCAGAACAAGTAATGGTGAAGTTACCAATGTCCATATGAGGACAATCACCACAATTGTACCAAAAGGAAGTGCTGCAGTTGCACTATAAGCTATTGCAACTGTGTTGAGGAAGCAGAACATGAGGAACAAAGGCCCACAAAAGAGGCATCCTGTGAGCAGTAGGTTTCTCACCTGTCAAAGAAGAAAACTAGTTTATAAACTATCTCATTTCACAAGCTTTATAGTAGCACTCACCAAACTCAGAAATATTCAATGAAAGGAATCCATATGTACCCAATTTGTCCCTTCCAGCTGAATATAGAATGAAGTAGCAGTGAAGCCAGCAATGCCTGATGTGAGTGCGTATATGACTACCAATGCAGTAAATAAAGCCCCACGGTTATATGGATAAAACACACCAACCAGTGCAAGAATAAAGATGAAGACCGTGCTGTACAAGCATACAGGATAACAAGATCAGAAGACGACATCTAGTGAAGCGTATAATTTCATTTTAAAAAAAAGGAAAAAAAAGTTTAAACTCAACACAGAAGAGAGGAGTAAACAAAAGGCAACAAAAGAAGATCCTTACAGAGCGAATAACTGAGTGCCAGAACCAAGTGCTGCAGCAAACAGAGATTTGTTCTTTGGAAACCGGAAAACATCACCATGAATGTACTTCCATCCTGTCTCCTCTTGATCATCAACTGCCTCCTCATCTTGTGCATATCTGGAGAAAAATTACATCAAATAAGAAAAATAAAAACAACAAAATGCTGTGGGTAAATTGGATGAACATCTGGTGATACATGCACAAGTAAATCTTACTTCATGAAATCATTCTTCAAGACTCGCATAAGAATGGTTGCCAGAAAACCAGTCAAAAGAAGAACTGTCACACAGGAGTTTATGATTGAGAACCAGTGAATCTCCAAGTGATGTGGCAAAGAAGAAGAGTGAGAGTACTTTTCCATTCTCTTCTCAAAAGGAGTATCAGTTTCCTTCCATTTTACAGTGTACATGAACTCAGCATCAACATCCTTATCCTCAGTCAGGTCTACCACAGAATGAGGATCCATCCGAGCACTGATTTCAATCACACGATCTTTGTTGTATAGAACATCAAACTGTATGTGCTTGTAAAGGAAATACTTGTACTCGCTAGGGTCAGTTTTGCCTTCTTTGTCAACCTTTCCTATAAATCCCCAAATTGGCAAGTCATCATAATACATTTGGAAGTAATAGTCCTTTCTTACTGCATCTCGGAACTGACCAACTTCCTCCTTTGTGAGCCTCTTCGTGCACACAACCTCAGAGTCTTTCTCCTTTTTGAAATCAAGTGTATAAGGAGCACTCACTAGGCGATCTCCATTCAAGACCTCACCAAGAGCTTCACTCTTCTCTCTCTCACGACCTGGCATGTAGAGGTACTCGCTCATTTTGAAATCAAATAAATTAAGAAGCCACTGATTACAATTCTTTACATGTGGGGGACAAAAAATAAGGAAAGCTACAAAGCATCGTTTTCTTTGTAGAGATAGTCCAAAACATAGGACTTGCATTAAAACAGAAAAAAGTTGAGCCAGTTGTTTGAATATATTAGAAAAACAACTGGGGGCTCTCTGCATTCCTAAAATCATTTTCTTCAAAGCTTAAGCATTTTGAGTTATTAGTCTATATATAAAACAGAGAAATGCATATGAATAAAGTAAATGAAAGTATTATGTAAGTCAAAATCCGCAAAGGTCAACGCTTGATTTCAGATACTGACCTGTTGAGCAGAAGGGCAGATCAAAAAACCGATACGTTTCACTGGAATCAAACCAAAAAAAAAATGAAAAATGAAAAAAAGAATGATCATAGCATTATACCCGTCTTCATTATTCCTACCAAGCTATAAAAACGGATTATAACACCCTCGTATATACTTCACTTGTTATGTCGCTATCTCATACTAACAATATGCAGAACAAAAGAATTAACACATATCATATGAATTTCCCAAAAAAAAAAAAAGATTTTGAACGTAACCTACCAACTCAAACATTCCAAAAACAGTAACCGAAGCCGCGCCACAAACCAGATACTTGGAACAATATTAACGACATGTTTAACTACATGATTAATTCATCACCCAGAAAACATAACTCTCCTTCCCAATTACATTTTTCCCATCACAATACACAACATGCCATAAAGAGTACATCCAAACAGGCCCTTGCTTAATCAAACCTCAATGAGTCAGATCCAAATCCAGATCCGTGAAAGAAAGAAAACTACAAAAATACCCAAATGTGAAACTTACGAGAAGAAGGGAAAATTCGATAGTTACCTGGGGTTATGAAATGGACCGACCTTATTGGCGTAGAGAGGAACGGAATCTCCATCCTTGTAACGATGATCAGAGGCGTCCGATCTCACATGGGTTCCGTAGCAGGAGATCAAAATCGCCAGAACGAGAACCACCGAAGAAGACCTCTCCATATCGCGATGCACTGACCCCCTCTCTCCGTTCAGATACAAAAGATAACCAGTAGATACCTGAGGTCAATGGGCAAATATATAATTAAAATAGCACTGTACGTCTAGTTTATTTTTATTTTTTGAATTTTATTTTGGGAAATAATTTAAATCTTCTTTACTTCTACATCATTTTTAACTTCTTCTATGATTTATGATTTTCGCTTTTGCAAAATTTGTGTTAGTATAATATGAATATTGAAATTGTTGTTGAAGTTTTAACTCTAGCTTTAACTTGTATGCATAATTAATAAAACCAATCATGCATTTTAAAAATTATCCTTTTATTTAAAAAAAAGGTTGGAATAGCATATTATCTATATATTATTACTTATATCTTTCAATTATGTCATTTCTATATGGTCATTTCTCAATTTAAAAAATTTAAAAATAAACTCAATAAATCATATATTTCGCTACATGTAATTTTTTTTAATGTTCATTATGAAAATGAATATTCCTACTGTCTTCTTATTGTTTGTCATCTTCCATTTACCACATTTGTTTTTAAATTTATTAAGGATAATATTTTTATAATATTAAAAATATTTGAAAATGTTAATAATTAAATTAAACTATGATACATACTGAATTCCTGCATAAATTTGATAAATAAATGTGTTATCGAAAGAAATTTGAGTTGAGTAATTGAGCAATAATTACATTTAGGGTGTTTTGTTTTGTTTTGTGTTTTTAGAAGAGATCCTTTGCAATAATTATTTATACTATATCATATGTAATAATTGATTTTAGGCCTTTTTTTATTTATATTGTTAAATTTTTTTAAGTATAATATTTTTTCACAACTAAACTTTTAATTATAATTTTTATATACCCTATATTATTTTTAATCCCTTAAAAAGAATTCTAAAATCAATTACTGTTGATAATGTAATAAAGAATTGTTTGATTTGCTGTTTTATGAACATATATTTAATGTCTATTATATCTTATATTTATTATTTTATTTATTAAATTATTATTATTATTATTAAATTATCTTTTTAAAAATATAAATATAAAAATTTGTTTTTATTTTACATATTTTTTTCTTTACATAATTTAACTAAATCAGGTAGATGTCACTATCAAATCTACTTTTAACATATCTGGATCTGATGAAAGCACAAAAGCGCATCCACTGCCCCTCTCGCCAGCTTCTTTAACTTATTTTTATTTTAATATATATAAAGGAGATATAAAACTTTTTTGTTAAGAATGAGAAAAAGTTGAGATAAAAATTGAATATATTTACATTATGATTTCTCAATATTTATCTATGAAAAAAGATGCCACCTAACCCAAAATTTTTTACTGTGTTCCAATAACTTAATAGACATTTTTTATCTTTTAATTTGCAATGAATTTTAGTTTGTTCTTAATTAATTTATTTATTTTAATTTAATTTTATATTTTCTAAAATCAAATAATATTTCACTTTTGACTTTTGGATTTTGCTGTTGTTACAAAAGTTGATCTCTTTATCTTTAAATTATTTAAAAATATATATGTATAATAATAAAAAAATTAGTTTATATAGATTTTAAAAATATTTAATATCCGAAAAACTCAATCCCTCAAAAAAAATCAAGTTCTTTCAAACATTATCCTTTTCATTTTGCTTCCTTATCTGGGTATGAAAATCATTTTAAAGTGGATAATAACAACTATGCATGGTGATTAAATCATATAATAAAACTTAGGCTTTTAAATACATAAAGACTAAATTGGCCGAAAAAAAAAGTCCATAAAGATTAGAACTTTGAATTGGTCCCTTCGCTTCTTCTAATACGCCACACATATATATCATCATCGTCATAAGATTAAGGGTGGAACCAAAAAAATTGAACTGTTTAATTAAATATAATTATATAATTTAATAGAAACGTAAATCACTATCTTGGTCCTTAAAGATATTGTCGACATCAATTTAGTTTTTAAGAGTTTATTACCACTCATTTAATCCCAATACTGTCAATTTAAGTTTGACTTAAAAATTTATTATCATTAATTTAGTCATAATTATGCTAAAGTAAGAATCAAAATAACATATTTTTAAAAATACTAGAATTAAATTAATAATACTAAAATTCTAAAAAACAAATTAATATTATTGAAATCTTTCACAAATTAATAAAATAAATAACTCTATTATTATTTGTAAAATATGGATGGAGTATTTGAATTGGAGATAATGAGGGAACATGTTGGGACTTATTGAGTTAACGCCAAATTTGGAAGACTCACAACATTAATTAACTCTGGTCTGCGAAATTGGTATCCTATCAAAAACAACAACATACGTAGGCAAAACGAAGTAGACATACACATCTGCAACCACAGATAAACAAATTTTTTATTTCTCATCTTGTTACGTATTGAAAGAAAAAAAAAATTGCAGAAACATCTTATATTTTGACCCATTTATAAACAGTCGTTATGTATTTTAAAATTTGCATTATAAATCCATATACTATAACATATTTGGAAGCATGTAGTTTCATTCATTTTCTGTTAAATATTTAAGGAAAATCTCACATGTACATATGTGGAATGATAGATGACATGTTTTGATTGGCTGGCGCTTATAATTATTTTTGTTCAGTCTTTTTTTCTAGTTCTTGTTCTAATTATTTTATTATTAATTGCAACTTATAAAGTATAAATATCATGCTAGAATATAAACAAGAAATATATATTAAAAATAAAAAAATTATATTTAAGAATTCAAATTTTATAAAATTTACAATAAAAAACTTTAAAAATTAAAATTATTCCTAAAAGTCAAAGTTATTACTAGGTTTTGAAAACCTTACTGCTAAAATTTAGAAAAATTATTATCAAAATTATTTAAATTATAACTTTCATAAATTCTTATAATAATTTTTCTAAATATTAGTAATAAGTCTCATTAATTTTGGTCATTGGAGATAATTTTAATTTTTAAAGTATTTTATTATAAATCTTTTAAAACCTAGGTCCTTGAATATAATTTTCTCTCAAAAATATTGGTTAATCAAGACATGTGATGTGTGCGTCCAAATACTGTATATAAATTTTTTCTTAAATATTTAACAAAAATTTAAATGCAATAATTTGCTTTCAAATATGTTAAAATATAAAAATTTATCATATAGATTTGAAAGTATATAGTAACTATTTGCAAATAATTTAAAATATAAAGAATGTCTATGTATTATTAAAACAAAAGCAGTTTGACTGTTTCAAAGTTGAAACTCCACTACAAGTTGCGAGATTCCTTTTGGCTATCCAAAATACTTCAACTTCAATCATGCATTCCCTCCATTTCCTTCCTATAACAAGGCGAAAAGCGCGTTTCGTGATGGTCAGCTCAATAGGTTATATGACATTGATTTTATTTTTCATAAGGAGTTGTTTAATATATTTACATTATCGTAGATTCGTTGAAGTTAAATTTATGGACTCTAATCAAAGTATATTTAGGTACATTATCGCAAATTTAAATTTTAATAAAAATAAAAATAAATTCATTTAAGTGCACATCAAATAAATTTTGACATTACCCAATCACAGTATTAACCAAAAAAGTTGACTCTTACATGATGGTTGGCTTTTCGCAGTGATGGTTCACAAATATATATATATATATATATATATCTGTGGCGCCTACCAGTAAGACAGTAATTAACAAAATGAAAATAAACACGTTATAACTCGTATGCATACTTAATACCTGCATGTGTAAATACGAATGAGCAATATTGAGGGAAGGTTTTCTAGAAGTGAGTGAAATTAGATTCCTAAATTGCTTTTGTTGACTGCTGGACTTCAAAGTATTGATCAGCCAAAAAGAAGGACCTATCGGTTGAGCCATGGATAGCACTGCATTTTGGTCCTTTGTTTTTTTTCAGTGAACAATTGATTGTATAGCACACAGATAAAGAAAAATGGGGAAAAAAATAAAGAATGAGTATTAAGAAGGAAAATAAGGTATAAGCCAATTTAATGTGAAAGCAAGTAGCTACAGCTACAGAGAGAAGAGGGTTGTATTTATGAAAACAATAGTAGATACTTCTTCTGCTAGTCTCTTGATGTGTTTTGGAATAGGTCTTCTTCTTTCTTTTATATTCGCCAAATTACCCAAAACCCCCCCGGTTCTGCCTCTTAAAACACGCGCCTCTTACACGCTTACGCGGTCTCTACACTCTCTTTATCATCCCTTCGTCGGCACTTCCTCCTTGTCTCATTTCCTCGCTCTTTCTCTCTCTCTAGAATCTCACCAATCATGAACATGGCTGCTGCTGCCCCCCAAATTGCCCACCATGTTTGGCGGCGCGGCCCTCCGCCACCGCCAGTGACCACCGGAGCACCACCGCGTTTGATCCCGATACGAGGTCAGGTTCTCAAAAGAATCCTGAAAATGATGGTTTCATGTGCCCTCTGTCTCCCTCCTGATCAAGATCTTCCACCTCCAAATAAAACCACCTCTTCTTTGGTTTTCCCAGCTTAGCGTCCCACGTAATACCCTCATTTTTTTGTCGTTTTTTTTTCTCACACGTGGTCCGAGTATTGCAGAACCAGAAACTTATATATAACCGCCAGATCTTTAGTTAATGTTGTAGTTAGCTAAGCTGATGGTTAGGTTCCATTCATTACTGTGTCTTGTATTCTTGTTAATTACAGAAAATAGCTCCTTTTCTGTGTTTTGATTCACGGCTAGCAAGAGGAAATGTCGTCAATTCAAATTTCTTACTGATGAGATTTTGAATTTTTTTCTCTTTCTTTTCTTTAAGCTAAGCTTGTGAATTTAATTGGTAAACGAATTCGCCAAGTGTTTGACGGTATATTCTCAGTACTTTCTTTCTATCTGCTTCTGCTACTCTGTTTCAATCCAGTCCCAATGGCGGCTCCTCTTGGACACAGCACGAACGACTTGAGTTTTAAAAAATAAAATAAAATAAGAGGAAAAAGGGGCAAAACTCTGTCGTTTATGGGTTTTTATTATTAACTATTGGCCAATCGATTCCGATAGGCCACACGTGCGACGGTAAGGATGAACTGATCGTTCATGATTGCGCCGCGGCTTAGCGGGCGGTGATGCTGATCATATATATTTTTTCAATACAAATTATGCGCTATGAGAATTAATTTTTGCGATTGTATTTAAACTAAAATTACATCATTTACCTTCTTATGTTAAATTTAGATTTAGATTTAGATGTAATTATATGTCGCTGTTTCAGAAAATTCAAAGTAAAGAATGCCTTCATGGGATCAATAATTGGCACATGGCTTATAATTATGGAAATCCCTCATTAAATTTTGGAGCAATGCAAGATGCATGAAACAGACTTTTGATTATTAATATATTGTCACCAGCATAATTTTTCTATTAAATAAATTTAAAAATTTTAAGACAAATATCGTGGTGACATATTTTAATTAGTAAAAATAATATTGTTTTTAGAGGACTGAAAGACAAATGTAATATTAAATATCTTTAAGGAGAATTAATTTTTATTAACTAAAATTTTTTTTATTCAATGCCAGGACTTTAAAGCTAGTGAAAGTAATATATTAAAAAAATTACATAATTCAATCATATGAGAGGTTTATACATAAATATTAAATGCTCAATATTATATATATATATATATATGTATTATAAAATCTTTAAAAAAGACATTTGTTCATCCTTATCAGTATGCGACTCCGTCACCGCTTATATATATATAGGTCATCCATATAAATGAAGGTAAGAATTTAATCAATAATAATCCATGTCAATTTATTTCAGTTTAAATTATTATTTGTTCTCGGTTTCATTCCTTTGTATCTTCTCAAAAATATTATATTTTTTGAAAATGTATGATTTCGGAAATTAAACTACGGAAAATTCAGTAATTTGTTTACTGAGTCAAAAGGAAAATAAAGGAGAAATATTTATGTGTCCAACGCGTGTGTGAGAGAGCAATGGGAGAATGCGGAAGAGAATACAGTACGAAAATAAAACCAGCAACCATAAGATCCCACGTCAGCAGCGTAAAAGGTCATATTTGCTTACGTGGCGAAGCTGAAAAGGTCTATACTGTACCGTACAGGAAAACTTTGACTTCTTTTAAGCGTCTTTATGGTTTGGTGAGGACTGACGAGTGAAGCAAAAACCCATTACCACCGACC
Organism: Erythrophleum ivorense; assembly: GCA_026724425.1. Classification (NCBI taxonomy): domain Eukaryota; kingdom Viridiplantae; phylum Streptophyta; class Magnoliopsida; order Fabales; family Fabaceae; genus Erythrophleum; species Erythrophleum ivorense. Next base: position 50,997,796 of record JAIUCV010000009.1, read on the forward strand.
AAATATTAATTTATTGCGATGAGCTAGACTGCTAACGCGCCTTTCCCAGCTTCACTTCTTGTTTGTTATTTTATAATAAAAATAATAATTTTAGTAAAAATTTTACTAAAAAATTTTAAAAATTAAAATTCATTTGAAGGGCCGAAAAAAATAAATTACCATTAGTGCTTTTTAAATTATTATTTATGTTTTCTAAAATTATAATATAAATTTTTTGATGTTATAAGAATATTTTTATTGGAGGATAATAACAAATTTAAAATACTCTTATAACATTGAAATGATTAAATTGTAATTTCAAAAAATATAAATAATAATTTTAAAATTTATAAATGATAATTTATTTATGTAGCTCTTAAAAAAATTTTAATTTTAAAAGTATTTTAATAAAAATTTTATCAAGTTTAATTATTAAGTGAAATTTTTTCACTTACATAAAAATTTTTATTTAGTACATAAGATATAAATTTATTTTAAAAAGATTTAATCATATAGCTGTTTACAATAAAAAATCCTTATGTATCATTTTTCAATTGAAGAATTTTATTATCATTCTTAAGATTTTTTAATAATTTTAAATTATGTTAATTAAAATAAAACAAGTTAATGAATAGGTAAAAGCGTGCATAATTAAATCCATAAACTCATAAGCCTTAATTTAGATTTTTATTTAATTCTCATGATACTTCTTTTTTTTTTAAAAGATAACTGGTGGGTTAAATTGGTCTTTTGAAATCTCTCGTTTTGAAAAAATATTGAAACAAGGCCTACCATTTTTATGAAACCTAATCGGATAAATTATGAACAACCTAATAATAAAAAAACTGAGACAAGGGTGATGAGAATAAGAGGGAAAAGGGAAAGTCAAGGGTCAAACACAACAATATATCCAACAAAAAATAATTGGGACATTAAACAAATCAAAGTATCTTACGATGCAGCGACCTTGACATTAATCTATTGGAATTTTTGTCCAATAGGTCCAACCATCTAATTAATTGAAGAGTGGTGATACTATGAATTTTAAGTCTCTTATAAATTTTAATTATGAAATAATAAATTATCAAATATATAATTTCTCATGTCAATTTTAATAGATTTATTATTATTATTATTATTATTATTATTATTATTATTATTATCTATGATATTTATAGAATTGATTTATGTAACTAACAAGCTATGATTGTTAGTGTTTATGGTACACCTTAGGTATAAAATAGATTCTATATGTAATAACTATTGCATTGTAATTAGAGTTTATGATAAATATGAATTTATTATATCATTGCTCTGCTTTTTTAAAACCTTGTTTAATACATTATTGGTGTCATAACTTTTTTCTAAAACAATTATAAAATGACAACAAAATTGCACGTTTTATCTCTTAATTTTATTAAAGATTTCATTTTCATCCTTTAACTTTATTAAGTTCTAATTTAGTTTTTTGATTTTAATTTTATTTAATTTCAATTTAACCTTTTATCTTTATTTTAAGTTTTATTTTCATTCTTTAATTTTATTTTATTCCAATTTACCCTTTAACTTTAAAAAACTACTAAAAATGTTTTTCTTTTCCCCATTTAACAACATCAAATTAAAATGCTTCACAAAAACAAATCTTGTGTGATTCATTAGTAACTTAACTTCAATAATTTTTGCCAACTTGAATTTACTTGTTATATAATACCCTTTTATCACCATTTACTATATTTTGTGTATCTGACATAATATTGGTATATTATCTACAAACATGGGCAATGGATTTGATCTCCCTAGGACAATACACAATAAAATTGAAAATAAAAATGAAATCATTAGTTAGACTATAATAAATTAGAATAGAATAAAATTAAAGGACAAAAATAAAATTTAAAATAAAATTAACAGATTAAATTAAATAAAAAAAATAAAAATAAAACTGAAAGTAAAATTAAGCACTATATTGGAACACAACATAATTAAGGGACAAAATAAAATTTGAAATAAAATTATGAAACTAAAATTGAAATAAAATAAATTCAAGAAAAAATAAGACATGAGTTATAAAGGATCAAAATTATATTTTAGGTTAAGTGATTCTAATATAAGACTTGCAATTTTTTCTTTCAAAGAAAAAACTAATGGTGCGTACGGCCATGTAATCATTAATTAAATAAAACTGTAACTACTATGGCATAAGACCTTGTAGACTAGAGAAAAAACATCATTAATCTTATGAACAATGTAAGACCTGTGCACAAAAGATATATCATAAATTAAATTTTCTATAAACATATAATAGTTATCTATTTATTAGTGAACATTTTAGTGTATGTGTTGTAAATTATAAGCATTAAAAAAAAAAAAGACAAGTAAACTATTGTTAACAATCCCTTTCCCTCCATTTCTTTCTACTTATGTCTTATACTTTGAGTTGCTCTCAAGTACTACTATGCATAGGAGGGGAATAAAGTTTTAGGTAGTGTTTTATACTAATAAAGGGCATTCTTTACCCCAAAAAAAAAAAAAGCTACAAGTAGTGAACTGTATATGCCAAAGGACAATTTAAATCGTTTAATTTGTAACTATATATGTACAGTCTCTCTCTTCTTTTTTATTTTTAATAGTATATTTTAAATTCTACCGTTGATCAATTAATTAAAAAAGAAAAGAAAGTTGTTTGCTTCTAATTTTCTTAGAGAGAAAATGTTATTAATTTCTGATTCCTTCTATCTTAGTAGAATATAAGTATTTCGTAGCTAATCAAGCACGACATTAGCTTTTTCTTCAATTTACCAATATATTTCTATATCTTCTCAATCCTCAACGAGAAAAAGAAACGGTTTTTGCAGAATAGAGTGCTGTCTCTTCTTGCGTCTTTGTCATAAAGACCAGAAGCCCTAAACAATGACAACCTTAGCTATCTTTTCCATTATTTTCTTCTTCTTCTTTTTCTTTTCCTTCCTATTCTTTTTACCTTTTTCTTTCTTCTCATCAATCCAGCTCAGATAACTTTTCCTGTTTGGACCTCAAAATTAAATCTGAGAACATACCACCTTTAAATAATATACAAGCATACATAATTATATATATGGCTTTCCATCTATACAATTGGAAGGTCTGACGAAAACAAACAAAGCATATATATATATATATATATATAGTTGAGGGCCAAAAAGCTGCTTCAATTCAAGTTTATGAAGTTGTTGTGATCAACCCTTGGTTCTGATAATAGTGATGGTGCCCCTTCTTCCTTGAGTGTGAATCCTAGTAAGGGCCACCACGGCTTTGCCTGAAAGGCCTGCGCCGTTGGCCGACACGCATGGCCGGCAAGCGAAGTCGCCGACAGGGTGCCTCACTGGCCTCGTGGGAGGCATTAAGATCCTCTCATTTATGTCATTCAAAGTCATTTCTCCTTCTCTGATCCCTCCTGGCTTCACCATTGCAAATGGATATACCACTCTTGTTACCACTCTCTTCCTCCTCTTCTCACTGCTACTTCCTATACATAAATTACAGACAAATTCATATATAATGGTTATAGGACTAGACTAAAGTTCATTAAATGTTTGTTAGATTCTCTTATTTATTAGAGAATCTCATAGCAAAGAAATGAAAATTATACACAAATTTTTTCTTAATAATTAATATTTTTACCTTGACCATACCTTAATAATGAAGTGAAAGTGTATATATACCTGCTGACATAGTTGTGGGGTCTATGCAGAATAAGTTCTCTGTGGTTGTGGATGTAACTGGGATTTTGTAGGAAGATGAGGATGAATCAGGAGATTCATAGGCTGATAATATTGTCTTTTCTTTACTTTTTGTCTCTGCCTGAATATTTGCTTCCTCTCTGATTCTACTCATGGACGTGCTTATATGCTCATCTAGAAATAAGCAGTAATAAGCATCTCAAAGTGGCATAGCAGGAACAGCAAAACTAGCAAAACTAACAAAAAGAGATGTCATAGCAATGGCATGTATGATTCAATATTCTTCATTCCTCCTTTTCTTTTTCTTTATAATTATGCTTTTGGTCCTCAATATGATTAACTACAACAATAAAAGCACTTTATAATTTGAATGCAATAGCAGTGTTTCGAAATTAATTGATTATCTCATGAATGTAACAAGCGGTACATAATTATTCCATGCAGTTCATGAATGCCTGGGAAAACACATATATACCTGAAAATCCCCCAATATTGCTTTCTATCTGGTTCATGCTTATACAATAGAAATTCTCTGCTGGCTGGTGCCATATGGGTTTAAAGTTCCAAAAGCTCTGAAGAGAATACATCAATTTAGTATCATTTAAAGAACAATTAAGAAGCAGAGATTCAAACTTAAAAAAAAAAAAGAGACAAAACAAAATATTCAGAGATGACATCTACCTTTTGAAGATCAATGACACTCATGCTTTGTTCATCTGTATAAGGCAGCAAGCGTCGACGTTTGGAGGTATATTCAATTAAAGCATCTTCCAAGTACCCAGATGAGAAATCAGACTCTAGAGGTGAGAAAGATGGTGCAGTATTATTCCCACCCATAACTGCATATTGAATATCAGCCATCATTGTAATGATACTATAAGCATTGCGTTACCCAAGAAGCATTATAGTCTATAGAGACCAGAACAGGAGAATATAAAGGGAAAAACAAAAGTGGTACCTAAAGGTATTTCAGTGTTGAGAACTCCAAGATTGTGATAATCCCAACCTAGGGAACACCCATGGAAGCTGCTAGCATAAGCTAGGGAGTGAAGCTCACTCATCTTGGAGTAGGGGTACAGTGTATGACTTCGTGTGCCTACCAATGATGAAAAATGGGTTGGGTCTGTTTATGTACAAGTTGTGGAAGAAAATAGAAAAGAAAAGAGAAAATTTTAGTGTTTTAGAAGCAGCAATAGTAAACGTCAGTCAAGGGGTAAGGAAAAAGAAGAAAAGTGGATCATGTTTCTTGGGATTCTGAAACTGGGTTCACTTTTTTATTTTTTTTCTATAGTTTGAATTAACTAATTTCCTTGGTTTTACATGTGGGGGAATAAATAATTAGAAAACTTATCATATCATACTGCTGCTGTTACATGTAATAAAGGCAAGTGTGTGTGAGTGTAAGGCAAAGACAATATGCCTCCAAAGAGACACATTTCAAATTTCAGCTTTTCCTTTTGTTGTTTCTCTTCCTGCTGTGGTTACCAACCGTTTCTCTTTTTGGGACTTTTGCTTTTGAATTTCTCAGGCACATTTTCTTAAGCATTTGTAGGGTCATATCAGTTATATCTTGCACCAAATGTAAAATCATCATGCATGGATGGGCATCATTTAGCAAGCAAGGAAGGGGTTCCACCAGATGGCATGTTGGTGAGTGGGTCCACGTGAAAAAAAATGGAGGAAGAAGAAGAAGAAAGAAATCATGGGTTTGGTGTGTGGGACCCCCTTTTTGATTCCAACAAGGGTTTGGAATTGGATGGTATAATCATATGGAATTTTATTCACCCAACATTGTAGTTTGTGTGAATACATGATCATCTGATGCACAATCTATGGCAGCTTGTGTGCCTCATGGATGGAGCTTTGAGCCAAAATTGATAAACTTTAAATTGGACTATGGAAAAAGAAAATGAAAAAGAGTTGCTCCGTTTTTGGAGTTTGGATCTTTTTTATTCAGTACAAGCATAAGGCTATTAGAGAAAATAAGAAATAGATAAAAAAATGAGTTTTATATATAATTTCCCTCATTTATATTAAACTTTTTCTTTCTCTTTTTAATAGAATAACGCATAGAATAAGAGATGATTTAAATTATTATTTTTTTGTAAAAAAACATAAAAATACTAGGTGAATAAATTGTTACATTATTTATTATCAGTTCAATTTAGTACATAATGTTTCACTTCAATGTAGCTAGTAAAAATTAACATGATTAAAAAATAAAGTGAGTAATGAATAACAAGGGGGGTAATGATTAAAAAACAAATTATTAATGAATTAATTCATGTAAAATAAATAAATTAGAAAAACTAAAGTGTTGATAAATATATATATATATATATATTTGTATTATAAAATAACTTAAAAGATAAAAAAGAGGATTTAGAAAAGATATAGAATAAGAGAAATGTTTCTTAAATTTTATTCATACCTTTTAATGCAAATGAGGTGCTTATTTATAGGTACAAGTTTGTAACTACAAATAATTTAAAATATCATATTCTAAATGTAAAATAATATATTATAAAGGAGGACATTATGTGGGAAATGAATATCTAAAGAGTTACAATTCTTGAAAAAATATGAGGAGGTAGTCATCTACATAATAAATGGAATTATAACATTCCTTTAATAAAATTGGGGATTAAGAAACTAAATAGACATTCACAATAATGGATAAATCTATAACACTCTTCCTTAGATATCCATTGTACAAAGAATATATCTCATTAAAACTTTATTAGAGAAAAAACTACTGAGAAAAAACTCTAATAAAGAAAAAAGAGTACACCATTGCTTGTACACTCTTCCTATTCACAATATTACTATAAATCTTTGAGCCAATGCATCTCAATTTTATGTACTAATATTTGAAATGTTGAAGTAGATAATGACTTGGTAAATAAGTCGCCTAGATTATCACTTGAACAAATTTGTTAAATATCAATATCATCATTCTTTTGAAGATCATGAATAAAAAAGAATTTTGGTAAAATATGCTTTATTCTATCTCTGTTGATATATCATTCCTTCAACTGAATTATACATGTTGTATTGTCTTTCATACAATACAGTCAGAGTTTTCTTGCAAAAAGATAACCTATATATTTCTCGAATATGTTAAGCCATAGATCTCAACCAAATATATTCTCAACTTATTTCATGAACTACTATAATTTCTCCATGATTTGAAGAAGTAGTTGCAAGTGTTTGTTTGGTAAAATGCCATAATACAGCTATATTTCTACTTATAAATATATAGTCTATTTAAGATTTAGCTTTGTATGAGTCAAATTAGTATCCAGTATCTGCATATCCTAAGAGTTTTGATCTAGATCTATTTGCATATAACAAGCCCATATCAACAGTATTTTAAACAACAACAACAACAACAAAGCCTTTTCCCACTAAGTGAGGTCAGTTACATGGATCAATCAACGCCATAAACACTTATCGTAAATCATATTTTTAGACAAACTATTTAAATCTAAATCTCTCTTAATAATTTCTCTTATAGTTTTTCTTAGTCTTCCTCTACCTTTAATTATTAGACTATTCTCCATCTCATCTACTCTCATAACTGGGGCTTCTATAGGTCTCCTCCTAACATGACCGAACCATCTAAGTTTTGATTCTATAATCTTTTCCACAATAGGTGTGACTTCCACCTTCTCTCTAATATATTCATTTCTAACCCAATCTCGTCTAGTGTATCCACTCATCCAACACAACATTCTCATCTCTGCAACATTGAACTTATTCTCTTGTTAACTTTTTATTGCCCAACACTCAGTTCCATATAACATTGTAAGTTTTATAACTGTACGATATAATTTATCCTTAAGTTTAAGTGGTACTCTTCTATCACAAATAACACCCAAAATACTCCTCAACTTTATCCACCCCGCTTGAATCCAATGTATTACGTCTTCTTCTATTTTCCCGTTATGTTGTATGACAGATCCAAGATATTTAAATCGTGTAACTTATGGTATAATATCTTCTCAAATTTTCACTTATGCGTTAGAAGTGGTGTGTCTCTTACTAAACTTACACTCCATATACTCCATTTTACTTCTACTTAAACGAAATCCATGAGTTTCCAAAGCTAATCTCCACCTCTCCAACTTCTCATTTATTTTCACTCTCGATTCGCCAACTAAGACAATATCGCTGCAAAAAGTATACACCGTGGCACCGGCTCTTGGATATGTTCAGTAAGTACATCCAATACTAGAGTAAAAAGATAAGGGCTCAGAGTTGACCCTTGATGTAGCCCAATAGTTATCGAAAAATCTTTTGTAGGTCTACCTTTTGTTACTACCCTAGTTGTAGCCTCATCATACATATCTTATATTGTTCGAATATAAGTTATACGAACTCCTTTTTTCTCCAGAGCCTTCCATAGAACCTCTCTTGGTATTCTATCATATGCTTTTTCTAAATCGATAAACACCATGTGTAAATCTCTTTGATTCTCTCGATATCACTCCATTAATCTTCGCAACAAATATATTGCTTCCATAGTTGACCTTCCTGGCATAAAACTAAATTGATTTTCTGTAACTTGGGTCTCTTTCCTTAATCGTTGCTCAATTACTCTTTCCCATAATTTTATAATGTGGCTCATGAGCTTAATTCTTCTATAATTTGCACAATTTTGAATGTCCCCCTTACTCTTATAAATAGGAATTGACGAATTTCTCCTCCACTCATTTGGCATTTTCTTAGATCTCATAATTTCATTAAATAACTTTGTAAGCCAACTTATACCTTTCACTCCTAAACCCTTCTATACTTTAATAGGTATATTATCCAGTCCAACTACTCTGTCATTTTTCATCCGCTTTAATGCTTCTTTTACCTCTGTCTCACAAATCCTATGATAAAAGGTATAATTTTGATCATCTTCTCTAATGTCTAATCTATTCGATTGCAATGAAATCTCGTGGCCTTTATTAAAAAGCATATGAAAATAACTCTTCTACCGTTCTCTGATATCTCATTCCGTGACTAAGACTTTCCCTTCTTCATCTTTGATGCATTTTACTTGGTCTACGTCTCTTGTCTTTCTTTCCCTACTTTTAGCTAACTTGTAAATCTTTCTTTCTCCAACTTTAGTATCTAAAGATTAGTATAACCCATCGAATGCCTTCGTTCTCACTTCGCTTACTGCCTTCTTAGTGTCTTTCTTAGCTCCTTTATATTTCTCCCAATTTTCATTACTCTTACATAATGACCATACTTTACAACATTCCCTTTTTACTTTAACCTTATCTTGCACGCTTACATCCCATCACTAAGATTCTTTATTTCTAAGTCCAAAATTTTTTGATTTACCTAATATTTCATTTGCCACTTTCCTAATCTCTTTAGCCATTCCATTCCATATATCGTTTGTATTTCCCAAGGTCCTTCCTCCACAATCCGTCTTTGCACATTCTTTTCTTTATCCCCCTTTAGTTGCCACCACTTAGTCCTTAACACCCTATTTTCGCCTTTGCTTTTTACTCTTCTCCTAACTCGTACATCCATAACCAAAACTCTATGTTGAGTAGTTAAATTCTCTCCAAATGTAACTTTGCAATCCATACAAAGTTTTCTATCTGATTTCCTTATAAGAAAGAAAGAAATCAACAGTATTTTGAAGATATCAAAAAATATGTTTAACTCTAGTTTAATATCTTCGTGTTGGAGCTAAACTAAACTTGGTTAACAAGCTTATATCAAAAGATATACCAGGTCTTGTATTGTTAGCACGATACATTAATGCATCAATTGCATTAAGATACAGTATTTCAAGATCAAGAAATTTTTCATTATCATCTTAAGGTTGAAAAATATTTTTTTTTATATCAAGTGATCGAACAACCATTGGGGTACTTAATAGATGTGCTTTATCTATGTAAAATCTTTTAAAAATTTTTTGTGTATAAGTTGATTGATGTATAAAAATTTCATTTTTTAAATGTTCGATTTGTAAGTTAAGACAAAATTTTATCTTTTCAAAATCTTTCATTTCAAATTCTTTTTTTAGAATTTCTTTAAAAGTTCCAATAATATTCAAATTATCAACATATATAACGATGATTGCAAATTTTGAATTTGCTCGTTTTATGAAAATACATGGACATATAAGGTCATTCTTATATTCTTCTTTTAACAAATATTCACTAAGACGATTATACCATATTCATCCAGACTGTTTTAGTCTATACAAAGATCTTTGCAATTTAAATGAATAAAGTTCTCGAAACCTTGAATTATATGTCTAAGGCATCTTAAATATTTATGGGATTTTTATATAGATGTCATGATCCAGTAAGCAATATAAATATACTATAACAACATCCATAAGATGTATGTTAAGTTTTCATGCATTGCCAGACTAATAAGATAACGACATATGATTGTATTTATCATAGGAGAATAAATGAATTCATAATTAATTCAAAGTCTTTGTGAGAATTCTTGTATGACAAGTTGTGCTTTATATTTCAAAATTATGTTTTATATTTCAAAACTTCATTTTTCTTATTTCATTTATGCACAAATATCCATTTTGTACCCAACAAATATTACACCTTCAGGTGTTCGGACTATAGGTCAAAAAACCTCACGTTTTTCAAATGAGTTCAATTATGCTTGAATTGCATCTTTCCATTTTAGTCAATCACATCTATGTTGACATTTATCAACGGATGTAGGTTTATGATTTTCATTATCATTTATAATATTAAGCGCTACAAAGTATGCAAAAGTACTGTCAACAACTATTTTTTTATGGTGGAATCTTTTTCTCATATAAATATAATTTATTGAGATCTCTTCATTTTTATCAGTCTTAGGCACTTGAATTTTTTAAAAAGTTATGTTACTTGTTATATTTCTAAATTCTTTAGGAGCATTTATTTCTTTAATGGGCTAATAATAAATAATTATTCTTTTCCTTTGGTGGGGATTTTTATCTTTTGAACTAATTGATCTACCACGCTTCTGGCATGCTTTGAACTCATTTGCTATTTTCACTTACAGATTATTCTTTAGGGACTTTAATTCTTATAGGAGCATTTGTAGCTGGTATACGTGACCTTATCACTCTTTTTATGTTAGAAAATGTATCTTGCAATTGATTTGCTACACTTTGTAAATGAGTTATCTTTTAAACTTCAAATTCACATTGTTTTGTGCTAGAATCAAGATATGTTAAAGTATTCCACATAATTCCTTTAACCAACCATTTACATTTTTCTCCCCTTAATGTTAGAAAAACTAGCTTATCAAAATGACATTTGATAAAATGTTATGTAAATACATCTCCTATCACTGGCTCAAGATATCTTATAATAGAAGGAGAATCGTACTCAACATATATTTTCAACTTTCTTTGAAATCTCATCTTAATATGTTGTAGTGGAGCTATTAAAACATATACTATACATCCAAAAATTCTAAGATAAAAAATATTTGCCTCATGACCATAAGCCAATTGTAAATGGGGTATTTATAGTAATTTGTTAATCTTATACATATAAGTGCCATTGCATACAAAATTACATGTCCCTAAATAAAAACAGAGAGATTGTTTTCATTAGTAAAGACTTAACAATTAATTGAAGTTATTTAATAAACGATTTAGTTAACTATTTTGTGCATGAACATGAGTTACAGAATGTTCAACATTTATTTCAATTGACATGTAATAATTATTAAAAGCTTGTGAAAAAAATTATCCAACATTATTAAATCAAATAGATTTAATGGTATAATTTAGAAATTGTACTCTTAATCAAATAATTTGAGCAAGTAATCTTGCAAATGTTAGGTTGCGAGATGACAACAAATATACATGAGATCATTTGTAAGATACGTCTATTAATACCATAAAATATCTAAATAATTTAGACGATAGGTAAATAGGCTCACAAATGTCTTCATATATATGTTCTATAAAAGTTAAAGATTCAGTTCCAACTATAATTAATGATGGCTTAATAATTAATTTATCTTGAGAACAAGTAGTACATGAGGATTCTTTAGATTAAAAAATATTCATGTTAATGGGTGCTCATGTGAATTCTTAATAATTTTTTGCATCATTATTCTTTTAGGATACCCCAACCATTCGTGGCAAATGATAAATATTTTTGAATCTATAAACTTTTGATTTATAGCTACATGTATCTCAATTATACTAATTCTTGTATAGTACAAATCGAAAAAGAAAGTTAGTAATTTTTTTTAGTATCTTTTTCTTACCAGAAATAATAATTGTGATATAAAAGTATTTATTATTTCTTTCACACATAGTCTTTATATAATATTAATTACAATGAATATCTTTAAAATTCAATAATTTTTTTGATATTTAAAAGAAAAATATAGCATTATTTATAATAAATCACGTTCCCTATAATAATATGATAATAACTATTTCAGATCCTTCAATTAATCTTGTACTACTAAAAATTATGGTAACATAAGCTTCACCCATGTTTATTTAAGAAAAATATTTTTTATCTTTTAAGATCGTATAGGTGCTTGTACTATCTGCGAGATATATATCTTTATTCATATTTTCTAAAATTAAACAAAACAAATATATAAGAAACATTATAAAATGCATACTTAAAATTTCATATAAACTTATAATTATAAATACAATTCTAAATACTTAAACTTATTTTAAGCATTACTATTTTTTTAATGGGTTGACAAAGAAATTTGACACATCTAAATGTGTAATATTTATAGAATTATTGGCAAAATTATCATATAAATTAATAAAATTGGTCTCAATACCTTACTCCTTTTCCTTTATTGATGCTTGATAAAGATCAACAAGTGTTTTGTTGTACGACATATACATGACCAATGTTCATTCATACTACAACGATAGCATAAATTTTTTGAATTTTTTATTGCTTCTTTTGTCCACTTGTGCTTCCTTGATTTTTTTTTGTCTCATTCCACTTTTGATAGTAAGCAACATTCTTATGGTAAAGAGCATTGCTTCTTCCTCGGCCTCAGCCACGACCATGACTACATCCTCGTCTATTATTATTAATTATAATCATATTGACTTTAAGGAATGAAGTAGAACTAGTTAGATGGGTTTCATTAACTCGTTATTTTGTTCAACAACGAGAAGTCATGAAATTAACTATGAGCATTTTTTAAAGCTTTTTTCTTTATATTGCTGCTACAAGAGCATATTAAAGGCATGAAAAGTAAAGAAAGTTTTCTCTAACATATCTTTTTTATTAATTATTTCTCCGCATGATTTTATTGAGAGCTAATACAAAATATTGCAGAGTTATACTTACTGACTAATTTAAAATCTTTAATTGTATATGATCCAATTATAACGAGCCTTTAGAAGAATAACAGTGTTCTGATGGTCATAACTTTTTTTTAAAACTATTATAGAATATAAGTGGATCTTTCATCATAAGATATTCAAATTTCAATCATTTATGCAGGTGATAATGAAGGAAAATTATTGTTTTAGTGTGATTTTGCATTAACTCTTTGTTTCCTTCCTTGACAGTATTTCCAAGACCCATTGCATTAAGGTGAATTTCAACATTTAAAATCCAATATAAATAATTCTTGCCTAAAAGATCAAGGGTTACAAATTTAAATTTTGTAAGATTTGATATAATAATTTAAATAGAATATAACTAATAAAAAAATTAACGAGTAAGATAGAAAGATCTTCCCTTTCTTACTCAAATGATCAAGAGCAAAATTGTGCTGATAATATATTATGAAATAACTTAAGAGATAGAAAAAAGATGATTTAAAAAATATATAAAATAAGATAAATGCTCCTCAAATTTTATTTATACCTTCAATGGAAATGAAGTACTTATTTATAGTAACAAATTTGTAATTATAAATAATCTAAAATGTCATATACTAAATTGAAATAATATACTATAAAGGAGAATATAAAAATAAAAAATAAATATCTAAAGAGTTATAATTCTTAAAGGAATATGAGAAGATAATCATCCACATAATAAATGGAATCATAACATATTTTTAATGAATTTGAAAGTTAATAAACTAAATGAATATCCACAATAATAGATAGATTCATAACAATTTGATATATATTTATTTGTTATATCTAATTATTGTTTGTGCTCTTAAACTAATAATGAGTCAAGGATCCCTGCCCTCCTTGTGATAAGGTTTGGTGGTGCAATAACTAATTTTTATGTGTTTTTAATTGTGCTTTTATTTTTTAGGATTTTGAAATTTAATAAAAAAAAGATAAAAACTACAACTGTGAAGATATGAATTTTAATTATAAGAAAAATTACACTTTTAAAATTTTAATTATATAACATAATTAAAAATTTTCAATTGTTAAAATTTTTAAATAATTGTGTCTCACAATCTTCATAGTTATTATTTTTATCTTTTATATTAAATTTTAAACTTTAAAAAACAAAAGGAAAAATAAAAATCTATAGAAATTCACTATTGCACGCGGTGCGGTCCTAGTGCCTTTATTGCTCAGTTCGAATAAATGAAATGAATCTATTTTATCCTTGTCTTAAAAAAATACACAAATGGAAGCTTAGGCGTTGGAAATAGCATTATCATTTTTTAACGTATTCATACCCAAAATCCGAACTGACCCGACCCAACGAGAATCGATTATTCTTCGGAAGACTGAAGCGGGTCGGCGCGGATGAAGGAGCAGGGTATAAATTTCTCCCTCTCCCCATTGTTGGCAGCAGAGGTGCCAAAGCCAACTCACAACCTGGAATCCTCTTTCGCCTCCTTCAACGTCCCACCCTCCGTCGACGGCACCGCCTACGTCCTCTCCAGACGCCATCTCCATAAGCAGGCACTTCAATGATCTTTCTCATGCATCAGTTATGAATTTCATTATGGATCACATTTTGTGTGAGACAAGCATTATTTTCTTTTTCCTTTCTTTTTTAATGGACTGTGGACTAGAAAACCAGGACATTATTAGAGAGAGATAGAGGGAGGGAAGGGGGTTTCGAAAATGTGTCAAAGAAGGGTGAGGAAGGCAAAGAAATTAATGACTCTTCAACTGCCGTGAGTTTTAAATATTAATATTGCTATATGTAATATACGGATTTACTTTGGTTTATGTTTAGATGAAGGGGATTGAATTAGTCTACGAGTAATTGGACTTTGAGTTCCAAATATGATCATTATATTGCCCATCCAAGGAATCCATTTTGAAATTTGTGGACCATAAACTCTGTTTCTTGCTGCCTTCCAGTTTATTCCATGCGCAAACATACTTAGTTGGGAAAAATCCTTGAATTTTCAATTTTCATTGGCGCTTATTTCTGGTGTAATAATCTTGAATAGAATGTTTTCTGTAACCCTGTTAATTCTTGTTGTATGCTGTGTAATACATGCTCAAGTTATTTTCTTTCTGAAAGACGCTAAAACTTAATTGTATAACATGTGCTGAAAGAATATTTTATGAAATGATGCTTTTGTTGTTGTGTAGAATGTCCTCTGGAGATCAATCCCTAGAGAGGGTTCAGGAATTTGATCAAATTAAGTGATGGAACAAGAAGCTTTGAACTTGTAATTGTACTTTGAATGTTATTGTACTATAAATTCTTGGAGTTGTTATACTTTTTTTTTTTTTAATTTGAAATTTAAGATTGTGTTCTTAAATTGATATTTCTGCTATTTTCCTAATTGTAGCGAACTTTACTTAAATCTTTTTTAGATTGTTTTTGCTAGTATTCAGGGTCCTCATGATCCTTGCAGGGAATGGGAACAATGAACAATTGTCCCCTGCCATGGGAATGGCCAAGGATGGGAAGACAGGGGGCGGCAGGGACAGAAGCAAGGAACCTCTCCCCACCTCCTAGCCACCCCTACTTTGGTATCAATAGCTATTTTTGAGGTACCCATGCTTTATCTAGCTCCCAGTTTCCTCTTTCATTCCAAAACTTTTCACCCAAGTAGTTTATCATTGTTTTAGGGTGTTGTGGATTTTGCTTTTCTTTTGTTTTTTTTTCCCTGATGGGATTGACAACTGCAGGTACAGAAGGTAACTATCTTGATGTAAATGACTAACACTTGCAGATGCACATGGAATCATTGGAATTTCTTGGTTCTTGTAAAACCTGGAAAATTTACTTTTGAAACTTGATTGCTAATTTATTTCTTTTGCTTGGACTTACCCATTTGGGGTTTTTTATGGTTAAAATGACATGACACTTTTTTTTTTCCTTATCCTTTGTAATAATGAACATGTAAATAGTGTTAAATACTTCACTTTCAGAAATTTAAGGAAAACTTTTAGTGAATAGAAAGGTAATAGAGAGTATTTGTTTGGGGATTTCAATGCTATTCCTTTAGGGGATGAGAAAAGTGGAGAGGCAAGCCCTTCATATCACAACATGGCAGACTGTAGGAAATGTGTTCAGCAGTGCAATCTAATTGACTTGGGCTTCAGTGGACCCAAGTATACTTGGGAGAATGGGCAGAACCAAGAGAGGCTTGATAGGTGTTTGAGCAATTTTTCTTGGCTATCTGATCATGACGAGGCAGCTTTTTTCATTTAAATTTCTTCAACTCAGATCACAGACCTTTGAAGCTTCAAATGCAACCAACAATGGAGAACACGGCTAGAAGAGGCCACCATTTTAACTTTAGGGTGGCTTGGTTATCTTATGAAGGTTTTTCTAAGCTTGTGAAAGATGCTTGGTATAAGGATAATTACTGGGGGAATGCTGTTGCAAATTTTACTACTAAGGCATGGAATGGAATAAAAACACTTTTGGGAGTATTGCTGGGAGGAAAAAGAGGTTGATGAGCAGAATGGAGGGTATTGACCAAAGGCTTGCCTTATACGAGGACAACCAACTTCGTCATTTATAGAGGAAATTACTTAAGGAATTTGAATAAATTCTTTTGGAGGAAGAAGTTATGTGGTACCAGTGCTCTCACTACAATTGGCTTAAGTTTTGGGGATCGTAATATGAGCTATTTTCATGCTTCAACCATTAAAGGCAGAGAAGAAACTGTATTAAGGCTATCAAAGATGATGTGGGGGAGCTGGTTACTGATGAGCAACTTATGAAAAGTATGGCAGTGAATTTCTTCAAAGACTTACATACAGAGGAGGAGGGCACCAGTGGTGGTGAATACCCACTTAAGGGCTTTTTCTCCATTATCAATGGAGAAGCTATCAAAGAAATTGAGTCCCCTTTTTCTGATCTTGAGATTGAACAGGTGGTTTTTAGTATGGGGGCACTTTCAAAGCCCCAGGCCCTGATGGTTTGGATGCACTTTTCTTCCAGAGTCAGTGGGATATTGTGGGAGAATCTGTTTGTGATTTTGTTAAATAATGCTATTTCAACCCCTCGCTTATTAATGGTATTAATGATACCACTTGAGTGCTTAATCCTAGAGTGGACAACCCAGAGAGTCTTAAGCAATTCTAATCCACTGCTTTGTGCAACGTCATCTATAAAATTATTACCAAGATCATAGTGAACCACTGGAAGATTTATATAAATCATCTTGTAGCTCCCAATCAATCTAGTTTTGTTCTGGGCTGCCATAGTTTTGATAATACTATTATCGCTTAAGAAGTGATTCATTCCATGAGCAATAAGAAAGGTTTGAAGGGGTGGTTTGTTGTCAAGGTTGACCTTGAAAAAGCCTATGATAGGCTTAATTGGAATTTCCTGTGTGATGCCCTTAAGGAGATTGGCCTCTCAGGCTTATTATTGGAGTTGATCATGTCCTACATCACGTCTTGTAACAAGAAGGTGATGTGGAATGGGGAACCAACTGATAGTTTCAATATGTCTAGGGGTATCCAACAAGGGGATCCCTTCTCCCCCTACCTGTTTGTTCTTTGAATGGAGAGGATGGGCCATCTACTTGAGGAGGCAGCTAGACAAAATATGTGGAAGAGCATTTTCCATAGCTTGCAATGGGTCAAAAATTTCTCATCTGTTTTTTGCAGATGATTTGATCCTGTTTGATGAAGCTTCAGTGACTCAAATTGAGGTGATGAAAAATTGCCCACATTTATTCATGGCTGGTTCTGGTGAGAAGGTAAGCAAGGAGAAAATAAGGCTTTTTTGTTCCAAAAATATTAACTATAATGTGGCAAAGCAGCTTAGTAAAGTTTCTGAATTTCCCCTGACACAAAACCTTGAAAAATACCTTGGGGTGTCTCTTCATCATGGTAGAGTGACTCACAATACTGGCAACTTCCTGATTGATAAGAGGAATGCCAAGCTGAGTTTCTGGAAGGCGCAAAGGCTTTCTCTTGTTGGTAGGATTACCCTGACTCAAGCTGTTTTGAATTCCATTCTGACTTATTATATGCGGACCTCTCTCCTTCCTGCTAGTACTTGTGAGGCCATGGAGAAGATAAGCTGTAATTTTTTGTGGGGTTCTTCTTATGATAGCAAAGGGCCACGCCTTATTGCTTGCAATAATGTTTAGATGCCAAAGTCAACAAAGGGTCTAGGCGTGTGAAATTTCAGATCAATGAATCAAGCCATGCTTATGAAATTGGGTTGGGGTCTTCTAGAGAAGAAAGAGAGCCTATGGGTGAAGGTTCTGAGAGCTGAATACAAATGTGGGAATGACTCTCTCCCACTTATTTGTTGGCATAATTCCTCCTCCAATACTTGGTGAGGAATTTGTCAAACTTGGCACCACACTCAAAATGGCATAGGGTGGAACGTTGTTACAGGAGAAAATGCCTGCTTCTGGTTGGATAGATGGGTCCCAAGGACTGACAAATTAATTACTTATGTTGATCAATCCTTGCTAGCTGAAGTTTTGGAGCTTCTGAAGCTTACATGCATGAGAGGGAGTGGAACTGGAGTGTCATCTCTAACCTTCTCCCTAACCACTTGTGCAAAAGAATTGCAGCTATTCTGGCCCCTGTTAGTAGCAATAATAATGATGCTTCGATTTGGATTCATTTCAAGGATAATCTGTTCAATGTAAAATCTGCTTGAGTCCATTATTTCGGAGGTTGCTGATTCGAAATCCTCTTATTGAAATAAGATCTGGAAATTACCAGGATCTTAGAGAGTTAGATCATTTAACTGGTTGACTGCCCATGGTAGGATTATGACAAATGAGTAAAGGATGCGATGCCACTTCACTGAAAATGACAGATGCCCGAGATGTCATTCACACACTGAGATGGTATTGCATGCATTGTGTGACTGTGATCAAGTTCAGGACCTCTGGCTCTCCTTTTTAAATCCCCACCACTGGCATTTTTTTTTCTCTACTGACCTACGTGATTGGATAGCTAGGAACCTCAGGCTGCAGCTGGGCAAACAAAGATCTCTCAATTGGTAAGCACTCTTCAGTATAGGGGTTTGGAAGATTTGGCTGAATAGGAACAATTTGGTTTTCAATAATAATCCTGAGAGTCTGAGCCAGCTGTTCATTAAAATTCTGTGGGGAGCTAGGGAGCTGTTTGAGACACAGAGCCTGCTTACCAATCTTGCTGCTGTGAAGAGGGAGTTCTTGATTGGATGGCATTTTCTAGGGGGGGATTGCATGAAGTTAAACTTCGACAGGTCAGTGAGGAATGGGGGTTTAGAATGTGGTTGTGGAGGAGTGATAAGGGATGCTTCTAGGAGCTGGGTCTATGGATATCTTTGTAACATTGGAACAAGAGGGGTCCTATGTTCGGAGCTTTGGGCCATTCTCTCAAGTTTGGATCTTGCTTGGCAGCTGGGTTTTAAAAAGCTGTGGATTGAAGCTGATTCGAAGAGTGCGATTTTGCTGATCAAGAAAGGTTGTTCTCCTTCTCACCCTCTTTATCACTCATCAACCACATTTGGGACCTGTTGTGCAAAGATTAGATCATTAAGCTCAGTCACACGCATAGAGAAGGAAATAAGTTGGCTGACTGGGTAGCCAACCAATCTCATGGTATTAAGAGGGGTCTTATGCTTCTTCTGAGACCCCTTAGAGGATGTTACAGGCTTTTGATGGATGATGTATCCGGTGTTTGTTTTCCTAGATTCCTTGGTAATTAGGCTTTTTTAGCTTCCCTTGCATTTCCACCAGAAAAAGAGAGAGAGAGAGAGAGAGAGAGAGGCAATAGAGAGGATAAATACAAGAATTCTGTTCAATTAACTTACAGTCTCTTTAAAATCTGTCGGATGATTTGAGAAATGTAGCATTATTAGTAAATTTGTTTCTTCATAATTAGGAAGGCAGATATCAAAGCTGCATAAGATATGTGGACACAAGGATATATTAATGCTGCAGGAGCTAAGGACAAGGGGAAGGGAATTATTGTACTCAAATCTCTATATAATTCTGTCTGGCATAAACTTCTAAGTTCTAATATAGTTAATTTAAAATTTCTCAGATGTTATCACCCATTTTGTATTATGTTTCAGCCTTTGCTGTAATCCTTCAAACTTATGAGTTTGAATAGCCCAAGTGTAGTTCTTTGATGGCAAAATTATTATGGAATGAAACCATATGCACATTAATAAAAGCTAAACATCATCATGAATTCATGATCATCCCCAAGTATGGTTCTTTTAAAATTTTATTCATCCACTTTGCAAATTATAATATTTGTCTAATTGATTACTATAGCTCTAGCTTACGTGTCATTACTCTTCCTTGGCAGTTGGAACTTGTTTCTTCATTCTCTGCTGCTCTTTGGCTGCCATGACACAAGCACAAAAATAGCTATTATACAAGTGCACCTTCTGCATTTCTGGCCAGTAAGAGAAACTATAGTAGCCAAACTCCAGTAGTAGATGGTGGAGGGTTTATTGCCAGTAGCCATATTTCTAATAATCCCTTCAGAGATTCAAGCCCAGTTGGTAAGTTGTTGCAATATGCATCTGATTAAACCTATCTAGTCCTTTAAGCAAGGGCTCTTCAGTACCACTTCAAAAACTGACAAGAACTTAGAAGGCACAAACTGACAGCTAGCACTTTTGCTGGGGCTATTGGATTTTGGCCTCGACAAAGGGTCCAACTTTGGTGCAATCACTACTCCCTTGAAACTTTGCTATCTTTTAGAGCAATATCAAAGAGGAGGAAGCACTTAAACGATACTAACTGATAACTGGAAATACTATCTTGTTTTCTGAAATTCAAGTCTATAATGGGAACCTGAAAGATGACTGCTTCACCAGATGGTATGGTTGACAGGATGTTGTATGAGTTGTCTTCTCATATAGTGCTGGAGATAAAATGTCCATGCAAAGCTTTTCCTTGGTCTCAAATTCCACTGCACTATTTTCCTAAGTTGAGGGTTTAATGGAAATTCTAGGAAGGGATTAGATGGACTTTTGTTTGGACTCATTATAGTAGTAGTGATTGAGCAACATGGTTATTTGTAAACCTTTCTGTCCTAATTAAAGTCGTAGTTTCTGGTATTGACCCAGACAGCAGGAAATCTTGAATATGCTGCATGGGGGTTTAAGTCAGTTCGGTCTGTTCAGGTTATATTTTGATGGAGATTATTGGGATCATGGGATGTAATTAAATTGGCAATATCCGAGTTCTGGTGGAAGTTTGTCCAGGCTGCAAGAGAATTGTACAATAGTAACATTATAATGATTCTGTTTTAAATTAAAATCATTGAGACCAGCTTCTAGGCATGAATTATGTGGTTAGATAGTTAATGAAAGCAAATGCATTGTTGATAATTTGAAGTTATTGATTCGAGATACTAATAGGAACATGTTTAATTGACGCCTCTAGCTGTTAGAGGGAAATCATGATTGAATTAACAAATTCTTGATTATGGAATTCATGACCTCTTGAGCGGTTAGCATAAATCTGTATGATTTATAAAGAAAATGATCTGGCCAAGGAAGGAAGATTGATAATGCTCCTAATAAGGAATGAAAGACCTATGCTAGACATAAATATAGCAGCAAAAATCATGCCTTCCATTAAATTTAATAGTAAAGATTCTTTCTATTGTTATTTCATTTCTTGTTCTAAGCATATCTATTATAGTTTCCTTTGTAAGTCATTGGCTGTAGAGTTTTTATTCAACTTTTGAAAATCAATAAAATATCAGAGTTTTCTTCTCCCTTTCTTCCTTCCTCGCTCAGTTTCTCTCTGTTTCTTCCCATTTCCCTTACTGGTTTTACATCAAAGATATTGTGAATTGGTGGTGTTGATAGTAGGACTGTCTTTGACTAGAGACACTAATTTACAATGTCAGTTGTCGGATAAGATTAATAGAACAAAGATATTGTTGGCTTAACTGGACCGGCATCACCCTTAGGATTCTTGGGTTTTACATCCCTACTTGTGGCGCCTGTAATGGGTGCAGCCCTTAATGCCAAATGTGATTTTGAAAAACTATAAGGAAATAAAGTTGCATCTTTACCATCAGTTCGAGTTTTTGGTGCAATGGTAGACGCTTGATCCAACAAAATTTGAGGATGTAGAGAGACAAGGGTGGCAAGATATTGAACTTTTCTATATTGAGACATTTATTGCAGCAAAGGGCAGTGGAGAGTTGCATTATAAGTAGAACTCTGATCAACCTCTCAGCTCTTAAACTTTTTCTACCTTGCATGCTCTCTCCTTGTGTTCATCAGCACATTGGATCTGTTGGCTCACTTCTTTCTTAGGAGTAATTGAATTATCATGCTTGAAGTAAGTTTTATGCGCATCGTATGATTTACTCACTCCTTGTTGTGAAGCCCAGTTTCCAAATGCAGGACTCCCTTCTTTTCCACTCCCTCTCAGTCTTGCCAGGGACTAACATTTTGTGTCCTCATATACAGAGTGATCTATGACCCATTTCTCTACCTAATGAACCTAAAGGTTTAGTTGTGTTTTTGATCTTGAAGTCTTGATTGTTAAGCTCATTTGCTCTGATCACAATTTTCTTTAGAATTGGGATGATATCTATGAAATTGTTTTGAAAGTATAGAGTTATTATTTGTGTGTAAAATATGAACTTGCAAGCTCCTTTGCCCTGATTGTTAGTAAGTATGTAAAACTTATAACATGACCCTTCCAGTTATGTTTAGTGTAGTCATGATACTAGATTAGCTTCCAAGGAAATAGCTCAAGGAGAGAAGAAGTGGATTACAAGCAGTAGCTGAAAGAAGGCATAATGCTGCTGTCTGTGCAGTATACTTTCACTTACCAGTCTTGATTGGCCCTTGTGGAAAGCTTTTCTACAGATGTAATCACTAATCAGTCTTGACTGGCCCTTGTGGAAAGCTTGATTGGCCCTCGTGGAATGCTTTTCTACAGGTGTACTCGCTATGAAGCACCAATACGGCAATTCTACAGGTGTGCTCACTAATCGTATCTGTATCAGCGTACTGTACATCGTCCTTCCTCCCAGGTAGTTATCAACGTATTTTTGTGCTTAAATCAAGGTTTTCGATGCTTGTATTGTATTTCGTTGATTGTGTCTGTTGGTATAAAATTCCATTCTGGAGTATTTTTTTTTCCCCTTATAATTTAATCCTAACACTATCTAGTATCTATCAATTTTGATGTAGAAGAGATATATTTTTCTAAATGTTTTAAATATTATACTCCCGCTGCACCTGTATTCTAGATTCTTAGGAATTTTCAGTATCTATATATCAAATCGTCTGGGAAATATTATGCATTATTGGTGCTCCATGGTTCTCCAGATTGTATGAGGAATAACTTTTACCGAAATTGACATTTGATTGTAAATTTTAACTAATAGGTTACCGCTGGTGGCCTGGTGCCATCTGTGACAAGGAAATGCCCAAAAACAAAAAAAAAACCAAAAAAATGAGGCTATCACTGCGGTATTCTGCCCATGTATGAAATGTACCTATACGACTGTTTGAGCAATGTGATTTGGTCATAGTACAATTTTTAACTTGGCTTCTGGTAATTAATAATAAAGAGCTGAATTTGAATTAGGCTAGTATTATTACTACTTTATCTCAGAAAGTACCAGGTCGACAACAGTCCTAGTTCCTAGGTTTTCTTGGTTGGTTGATGTCGTGTTAAGTTCCTGATGACCAGGAGCAATGTTCAGTTCTACCAGCTTAATTATTATTAAAATGACAGGTTGGATCAGGAAAATCATTATGAAAAAGTGTTGAGCCTAAATCAAAAGATATAACCAATGACATGATTTTCTCTCCATTAGAATATTTATTTGTTTAATTTAAAGTAGTTTTTGAGGTGATATTTTCATAATTGCTAATTCAAATCAGTGGCTTTTATGAATAAATCATTGTGACAATCTGTCTTAATGCTGCAACAGCTAGTGAAAAAAAAAAGAAAAAAGAAAAAAGAAAGTTATCACTTTAGATGATAGTGTGAATATATTCAATTCATACAAGCTAAAATTTCTGACTTCATCTTTGATATCTTCATTTTCTCAACGGTTAAACCTTGTTTGACAGAAATGCTCATCCCACAAATTGCTTAAATTTCTCAAACTACAGCCTGTCTGTCCCAGATAAAAGGTTCTACAGCAATTGGGATCACATGGTGAAGCCTCTTTTTGAAACATGAACGTTAGTGATTGTAAGTGGGAGGATAACAATAAAATGTAGGACCATTTTAAGTAAGAGGAAGCACAAGTTTGGACTATAATGTTAGCTTTTATGAAATTTGGGACCATGTCGTTCAAATCTTCAGCTTCAAAAGTCTACAAAATCCAAATTTCAGTTCAACAAACCATCATCCCACATGGACTTGTGTCCTTTTTTGCGCAATCAACGCAGCCTAACCAAATCCCATTAACTTCACCCATCCATTTTGAGTCACTTCTTGATAATCATAAACTAAACCCCAATACGAAGGAGCAAACAAAGTCGTTATATCACACTCGAACTCAATTTTCGGTATTATTACTAATTAAACATTATCATGTAATTTTTTTTTATCAAGATCTCATAATTTAATTTTAAATTATAATTAAATTGGATATTAAGTTGTAAACAAAAATTATTTATTTTTTAATATACAAATAATAATAATAATAGTACTCAATTTATGAGTGCTACAGAAATATATCTCCCATACACTCAGTTACATATGAGAATTTTATTTGTATGATTTTTTTTAATAACTTATCATGTTATCATTTAGATAAATTAGTAAATTTTAGCAGTAAAAATTATAAATTAACACTTAGTAAGAGAAATTTAATAGTACCCCCTTTTTTTCGGAAAGGTACATGCCTGATTTTGCCTTTTGCCAGGCACATTTGTAGATATTTTTCAAAAACTGATATAACTGTCAGTCATGTGAAATATCTAAAATTTGGTATTTAAATATTTGATAGATGTCTAATTTATTACTAATAGATATATGTTTTTATCTTTTAATATCAATCATTTATAATAAGAAATAATGTAACTTGCCATTACGTTATTAGTAGGACATTGGATGTTAACTCTTTCTTTTCATTCCGTATAATAACTACAAGTCTTTATTAATTGTTATCGAAGTTTTAAAGCACATTCAATTCAACTAGAGATTTTTTTTTTATTGGCTGACAATTCAACTAGAGATGTTTATCTATAGGAAAGGGGGCCTGACATATAAAATATGTGGATGTGAATTTATTTTTTTTAATTTTGAATATCTCTCTTTTGACAATTTGATTTTTTTCTTAAAATTGCTATGAGAGAAAATAGTCCAAATAAAGTTCGAGGATATCCTATTGACCAATAAAAATTGAGGATGCCCTTACAATAATAACTAAAAAAAAATTAAATAACTACTTATCTACTAATTATATTGCATTTTTCTAGTTAACTGCCTAAAGAAAAAAAAAATTAGCTTGTTATTATATTGCCCTTACAATATAAAATAAATAATTAGCTTTGTTAATTCAATCAATTCTACAATATAATGAAGTACGTACAACGTACCACAAATTATCCTATATTAATTGAAATTATTTTATTTGATTACACTGAACAATACGGAAAGGCCATATATACTGTATACTATAACAGACAGATAATACTAGAAAACTTTGGGTAGATATGTATTTGTCAGACTTAAGTAAACGAAATGCAGCAGTTATGTAACACTTTTTTGTTAAGTAGATTCAAGGTACTTAAATAGGGATTAAGCCGATGAGAAGTAGTCATTATAAACATATGAAGTAACTTTTTTTTTATGAAATAGATTCTGGTATATTTAGATGTCTATCTTTTTTACTTTAATTTATCTATCTTTAGAATGCTAAATGTCCTTAAGAGTTGTAACAAAAAATTAAATGTGAAGAATTTGTGGTCTTGTACCATGTAAGATGAAATTACTAAAAACTTTTCAGGCAAATCCACGTAACTTATTTTCATTACTTTATCTATTTATTTTGTAGAACAATTTATTAAAAATTTCTCAACAATTTATTATATTGTAAGAAATAGAACTTTTAATGACGATTCAAAAAATCATTGAAAGTTGACTTTTGGCGACAACTTTTTCAGTCGTTACCGAAACCTTAACTTTTAATAACCACTTTAAAAAATGTCATGGTTTTTGTTACGAATTATGGAGGCTCATCACTCTCAGCTAGCTGGTGTGAGAGACTAAACTGAGATTTTTGAACAACAGAAAAAACAAGTTACTGGTCCTAATAAGCTTTGACCTTAAATATGTAGATGGACCCATTGTTCCTAATAACTGAATGTGTAGGGTAGTGGGCACTACTGTGTCTTCCGTAATTTGAATTCAAAATAGTATAATTCACTTCATATTTGTTGATCTATATTTGAATGTAACAATTGTCATTAACCATTACAATATTGTTACTATTCCTATAATTCAAACACATTCCTAACCCAGTAACAAAAAACAAAACATTTACAATAAATTCTACTCTTATTTTAATTTCCAAAATGAATTTTATATGAAGAAACGTGTGTTTTTTCTTCTTTATATGTATATATATATATATGAGAATTATTGTTAACTATGTTATTAGTGGACATTAACAATATCCAAATTTATGTTTTAAATTAAAAGTCATATTAGATTTAAGTAAAGTTTCTTATATTTTTGTTAAGCAGTTTTCTAATAAAATTATAATATATATGTAAAATATTCTTTAGACAACTCAATCATAAAAATTATACATTTATTATTAAACAATCATACATTTATTATATTTTAATTGAAAAAATTTGATAACAAATATATAAATGCCTTTACATTAATTATGCATTTATAGTAAGATGATTTGAATATTTTTATATTTTTTATCTCTGGGTGTAAAAAAAAATGAAAGTTTTTTTAGTTTAAAATATAACTGGAAGTTAACAATTATATATATATATATATATATATTCATCCTTTTCCTTCCACATTGCCCGTATATATATGTATACACACACACACGACAGCTTCTTATCAGCACAGTAAAAAATTTGGGGTTCAAAGAGATAAGGGGGAATGGAGAAGTGCAAGATGTTGAGTAAAGGCGAATCAGAGGGGCCGGGAGGACGCCACCACTTGCACCGGCCACCAGGAAGAAAGTGGTTGGGGTTTTGTCTCCATAATGCAAAGTTAAAACGAAACCAATCATTCATTTGGATTTGCGATTAGTGGTTGGAGTGTGAGTAAGACAAATTGGGTATGTGATTAAGGAGTGATTTCAGTTTCTTATGGCTGCCCCCACACATCACACCTGCTCCCACTTTGTTCATTATCTTCTTCATCAACATTTTCCCACTTTCAATTTGGATCCTTCTAAACATTATCCAACTCACTTCCACTCCTTTCATTTTCACATGTCCAGAGTTTTTTCTCCCTTCTTGATACACCCCACCCCACCCCACATACACTTCTCTTTCTCTCTATTTTCATCTATGTTCGTTTTCTTTCATCCTCACACTAATTATTTCCCTATTTCTCTTACACACCACAAGCTTGTTTCTTTTTCTTTTTTAAATTATATGTATATATATAATTTTTAGTTCCAATTGTAGTGTATTAATTTTAGGTAAAAATTTATTTTTGATCATTTAATTTTATTTTATGTTTTATTTTTGTCTCTTAATTTTATTTTTTTAATTTAGTTCTTTTAATTTTATTTCACGTTTCATTTATATCTTTTAACTTTATTTTGTTCTATTTTAGTCTTTTAATTTTATGTTAAATTTCACTTTCATCTTTTTATTTTGTTTTATTTTAATTTGATATCTAAACTTATAAAAGCTCCTCCATATTTCCTTTACTCTTTCTGCAAGAAAATAAGGAATAGAACACAACATTTGAGTGATGATATAAAAGAATGTTATGATAGGGAAGATTTAAGTTAATAAATTGTCAAAATTTAGTCATCATAGAGCCACATAAACTTTCTTGTTAAGAATTTTGAAGGTGTTAGAGAAAAGGAAATATTTGAATAATTTTTGTAAATTAAAGTATTAAAATGGAAGAAAATAGAATTAAGGAATGAAAATGATACATAAGGTGAAGATAAAAAATTAAATTGAAACAAAAAATGAAATTGAACTATGAAATTCAAATTTAAGATAAAGTTAAGGATCCAAAAATAAATTTTTGCATTGATATATCAACATTTTGTTTTTTGAAAAAAAAGATGGGGGATCTTAGTTAAAATTTCAAAATTAAGTTGGTTGGTGATTATCAAAAGGTAATGCCGACCCGACAAGAAGGCTAGTTAATATTCGAAAAGATTAATTAAAGATAATTAATATCTAAAGAGAAAAAGAAAAAAGTCCCAGTCACTAAAAGAGGTGGGAAAAAGTGATAATGAATTTCCTTCTTTACATGCAAGCTCAAAAGTTCTGAAATTCATTCTTTACTCTGTATGGTGAATAGAAGATAAGAATATGATATTAAAATTTTCCTTTATGTACATAAATATTAAAATTTTCACATCTTTGATGCCTAGAAATATCTTATAAATTATTTTTTAAAATACTTATGAAATTAAAATACTCTAATACTAAACATCACTAACTGGAAAAAAAAAACTTATTACTACAAGATTATGACTTAAGGAGAGAGTAGTCCATGCCTGGCACATTCCAGATCAAAAAGCCAAAGTGAAAGCAGATCCATCCAATTAACTTTACTCCTCTCAAGTTTAGACTACAAAACTATTATAATTTTTTTTTAATAGGTAAAATGGCGAAGATACTAATAACATATATGAATTTTTTTTCATCATCACACTCACGTCTATATACATTGTACTTATGTCTAACATTCTTAATATAAAAGTCAATGTAGGAATGAAGAGAGGGACTCATTCAAAGACTTTTTTTATTGTTTTAAAAATATAGTAACAGTGATATTTACATTTTTGTGTAGGAAGCAAGCTGGCTGAGCATGCTTACCAATAAGGAAAAGTCAATAGTCATTCTGCTTTTAGAAAAATGAAAAAAAAAAAAAACTGTCTGGTAGTTCCTCCATGTCACTGAAAAGGAATGCAACAATAATCTACACAATTCTTTTTGCCATATAGCTATCAATATCAGCACTGTCCACCTCTTTTGTAGTCTCAAGAATCACACACAATGCTGCTAACAGTTGTCACATACACACCTCTTGGAACAGCCATAGGCTGCAGAAAACTCCTTTTTCTTTTCTGAGAAAAAAAATTTAAATAGAGATATGAGCCAAACATTATTGTCATGATTATTATTGTTATTACTGTTATTTGGTGTCCCTACTTAGGCCAATCACAGCAGACTTCTCACTTCTCACCTTGCTTTAAGCTTCCTGCTGTCCTGTAAATCATCCACCAGGACCCCTCTCAGAAAAGAAGTTGCACATTCCAAAACATCAGTGTAATGGTAAGATGTGCATTATGTTGTTTTGTAAATATATCATCATATGGGTTTTTTTCTTCTTAGAAAATGATACTTTCTCAAATTTTAAATCATGGGCAGATATTTCTCTTAACTTTTAATTAGAATTTTATAATAAATCTTTTTAAAATTTTAAATTTGTGCAAATAACTCTTGCCATTTATAAATCCATTAATTAATTAACAAAATGGTGACACATTAAATTAAATAAATCTTTAAACTTTTTTTACAAATAATTTTTTAAACTTTGAGTTATGTGTAAATAATTATTTAAATTTTAGGTCATATACAAATAATTCTTTTAATATGTCATACTTATATCTGAAATAACGAACTAACAATAAAAAATTGCACACATAATCCCAAATTTGGAGGGATCTATTTTAAAATTTTCAAAAGTTATTTATAAATTACTCAAAATTTAAGAAAATTTTGTATATTTTAACCTAAAAAATATTATAATTAAGTTCAAGTAATTTTAAGAATAAACTTAATTTGATACATTTAGAATATTATTCTTAAAATATTTTCTCAAGTTCCAAGTAATCCAAGTGCAAATTGTTAATTTTTAAAAAATTAACAGAATTAGTTTTTACAAACTCAAATTGCTCAGACATTATTACAAGTTAAATCAGTACTGCATTTTTAATTCTTTTAGATATTTAAAATAAAGGGTGAATTATTCTATTTCCTCAGAGTATCAATACCTCACTTGTATAATTGAAAATTTATTAATAATTACATTTTATTTAAATTAATTCAAGAGCAATATAATTTGTAATTTAATATTTTCTATAATATCTATTATATCTTTATAATTATTATGCAATAATATCTATTCTTTTTTATTATTTTTCTGAAAATAAAAATATAATAATCATTTTCCATCCATTTTATACATTTTTTTCATTCCCTTTTTCATTATATACCTAATATTACATCCTACCAAACATACTATATTTTCAAAATTAAACTAAACTTAATGAAGAGTGTTTCATCTCTATCCATTCCTCATTTCTTACCCCTTACTCTTAAGTAATAATAATAACAACAACAAAAATAGATAAATCTCAAGTTGGGCCTAGGCAGTAAAACAATAAAACTATTCAAATCTGTTATCGATGAAAATGACGTTAAAGTGAAGGTTCACCAGGGAAAAAAACTTGTGGTTGACCCATCATCCATATGTAAAAAGCGTTCATATTCTTCGAGCCAGACAACAAGAAATGATAATAGTACTCCTTCCTTGGCATGAAACTTGTGGAGGAGCATAGTGAGGTGAATTTTTTACAAAAGTTGAGGAACTGAGGGAAATTTGAATCTAGTGCGCTCCAACGTTCGAGTACTCTAAGCGATCCTCGTGATTCATCAAACGGTCACAAATTTCCATGTGAACTTCTTTAAACTCAGATGCGATACATAAAAATTCTCTTCCTTTCAACGAGAAGCTTTTATCTTCTGCAACTATAAATTGCTCAGTCTTGCATGCAGATCTCCAACAAAATCATCATTGTCACTCACATATCCTCATTTTTTTTTCTACCATCTTTATCATCATTATACCTTCCTGTCTACGCGAAAGAATAGAATAAACACATGTCGGGAGTGGTACTTTTTCCTACCGTTATCTCACTAATTTAATTTATTTTTGTAATTTTTTCAAAATTTCTCACTCAGAGCTTCTCTTGTCAGATCCCAACTTCACTGGAAAACTAGATTCTGCCAATACTTTTCAGCTTTAGCTCCAATCTGATCAAGACTTACCTTCCAAAATGCAATTTCGGAAATGGGTTTTCAACCTTGTGCTGATATCTTCAATATTCCTCTGTCATCTCTCAGAAAATGTTGCTCAGACAACATCGGAGTCTCCAATCTGTTCAGAAGAAGACAGGGCTTCTCTTCTGGGCTTCAAAGCAAGCATCTTGACGGACACAACAGATACCCTTTCTTCATGGACAGGCAAAGATTGCTGCGATGGTGGTTGGGAAGGAGTTGAGTGCAATCCATCCACAGGACGAGTCACTACATTGCAATTGCAGAGACCTGACAGTGATAGGAACAGTGGCCTTTACATGAAGGGCACTCTTTCTCCCTCACTGGGCAATTTGCGTTTCTTGGAGGTACTGCTAATAAGCGGCATGAAGCACATAACAGGACCAATTCCTGAGAGCTTCTCAAATTTAACCCACCTCACCCAACTGGCTTTGGAGGACAATTCCCTTGGAGGGACCATCCCTCCAAGTTTAGGCCGCTTACCCTTGCTCCAGACCCTTTCACTCAATGGGAACCATCTGAAAGGGCAGATTCCTCCAACACTAGGAAGTTTCAGAAACTTAGTCCAAATCAATTTGGCAAGAAATTCTCTGTCAGGTCCTATCCCTTTATCTTTCAAAACTCTTCAAAATCTGCAATACCTTGATCTTAGTTCCAATTTATTATCTGGGGCTATCCCAGATTTTGTAGGGCAGTTCCAAAATTTGACCTTTATTGATCTTTCTGATAACCAATTTACAGGGAGAATTCCCATTTCCTTATTCAGCCTAGCCAATCTTTTAGACTTGTCCTTGAGCCATAACAAGCTCACAGGGAACATCCCAGATCAGGTTGGAACTTTGAAATCCCTGACTAGTCTTCAGTTAAGTGGTAATCAGCTCACTGGTCATCTTCCACTGTCCATATCAAGATTACAGAACCTTTGGTACCTTAATTTATCTAGAAATGCACTCTCAAGTCCCTTACCAGTTATCCCTAGCAAGGGCATCCCTTCTCTTTTGTCAGTAGACTTGTCCTACAATAATCTCAGCTTAGGAAGTGTTCCTGATTGGATCAGAAGCAAGCCACTCAAAGATGTCAATTTAGCTGGGTGCAAATTGAAAGGAAATCTCCCAAAGTTCATCAAACCTGACTCTTTGAGCACCATAGACCTCTCGGATAACTACTTGGTTGGTGACATTTCGGGTTTCTTCACAAACATGTCAAACCTGCAAAAGGTCAAGCTCTCTAACAACCAGTTAAAATTTGATCTTTCTGAAATCAAATTGCTCACAGGGCCATCTTCCATTGATTTGCATGCAAATCTGCTTGTGGGTTCACTATCATCAGTCATAAACAACAGGACAAGCAGCTTTTTGGAGGTTTTAGACGTATCAGGAAATTCAATTTCAGGTCAAATTCCAGAATTCATTGTAGGCTCAAGTCTGAAGGTGCTAAATATAGGAGGCAACAAGATATCAGGTCAAATCCCCGTTTCAATCTCAAATTTGATTGAACTTGAGAGATTGGACATCTCAAGGAACCACATATTGGGAACCATCCCTCCAAGTTTAGGTATGTTGCTGAAGCTGGAATGGCTTGACCTGTCTATAAATGGACTCACAGGACAAATTCCAAGTACTTTTTCACAGCTTGTTGGCTTAAGGCATGCAAGCTTCAGGGCAAACAGACTATGTGGAGAAATACCACAGACTAGACCATTCAATATCTTTCCTGCAGTTGCTTATGCTCACAATCTTTGCTTATGTGGCAAACCCTTGCCACCATGTACGGGAAAGAAAGATGGGAAGATAGGTCAGTGAGGTGCTGACTCAATCAACTAGTAGAATGTTCATGCCTTGTGACCATTGTTATATGAGCATTAGGCTCCACACTGGGTTAAGGACTATCTAGTTATATTATTTTTAATTTTTTTCCTGAGTTAACCAAATTGGTAATGTTCCATTTTAAAGTACAATATTATTTTAATAAAAAATGCCCACACTTGTATCGTTTTAATTTCTTAATCAGACTAAGATGTTCCATTTTTCAGTGACATTATTTTAATAAAAAACGCCGACCTTATGCAGTATGCATTTTAGTTTATCGATCAGATTACAAAGCAAAAATCTGAATTTCAATTGTACAAGTAAATATAAGTGTACTTTCCCAAGGCCTCAATGCGTCTTATCCAAATAAGCATGACTCGAGCAATGGCAGAGAATTAAACAACACATTACTTGATGTCAAATCTCTTAGATCCAAAAGATGAAATAGCGCTCCAGCACCTATCCAACAATTTTAAGCCTTGAATGACTAAGAAAAAAGGAGATAACCTCTGTCATCGAACATAAAATCATGCACACCACCAAACAACATTATCAGTAGCTCCGACATAAATTCTAGTAAAGATTGAATGACGACAGGCAAAACCAAATCACCAGACCCTTCACTAGTGGAAAACTGTGAACCATGTTAACATTAATTACCATTTAAAAATTTTTCAATAGAGGACATCGCAAAAAGATTTTGCATTTAAAGTCTGCAAAACAGTAATACTAACATCTAAATGTAAACCTCCAACCACATGTTCCAAAATTTACAGCCCTAACAGCAAGCATGAGTAATCTTTCTAGTTTACACAGTAAGCAGCTTCTGCTACTCCTCATCAGTGATCTCTTCTACTTCCTTTGCTGTGTCATCCTTATCAGACCCCTCTTGATCCTGCACAAAAGAAGCCACATGTTTTCAGACAGAAGAATACACAATCAAATCAATGATGTCAACTCAAGCAAAGAAACCATACAGCTTCGTCTTCTGCAGCATTATAACTTTCTAAGGCCTTCTCATATTCTGCCTTGAGTTCAGCAGCTCTATCCAAGTAAGGCTTCTTCTCCTGCTCCAGATATGGCCATAAAAGGAGGTTTGATCAACATCACATTATTAAATAGTTATACAGTTTATACCAACGCAATAATCTTTCACTTACCTCATCAGACAAGGACTTCCACTTCTCACCTGCCTCTTTACCAACCTAGATTTTCATTCAAAAAGTATGCTAATTAGCAAATCCCAGAATGAGCTGACCTAATTAACCAGAAAGCTGATGTCCATTTAATAAGTTTCATTACCCTTTTGACATCCTTTGAATCAGGATTTGACTCCTTAAAAGATTTTCTAAACTCTTCCCTACAACAAAGGTTCCAAACTCAACAAACTACTCAAAGATATGAATGACATTGCCGACAATACAAACATAGGAAAGAGAGAACTGTACAGGAAGACAAAAAATGCTGTAGGAGGACGCTTGGGCTTGTTAGGATCCTTGCCCTTCTTCCCTTTCTCCACCTTGGCCTTTTTTGCCTTAGGTTCATTTGATTTAGGTTTCTTCCTACACAATTTCCAATTCAAACAACAGAGAGTTAATAGGGCAGATATTAAATGTTT
Organism: Erythrophleum ivorense; assembly: GCA_026724425.1. Taxonomy (NCBI): domain Eukaryota; kingdom Viridiplantae; phylum Streptophyta; class Magnoliopsida; order Fabales; family Fabaceae; genus Erythrophleum; species Erythrophleum ivorense. Next base: position 51,032,501 of record JAIUCV010000009.1, read on the forward strand.
CTAGACAAACTGAAGAGAGAACCAACAATTGCAAATTCACCTTTCTGCGGGCTTCTTGACTTCAGCAGGCTTTTCCACAACCTGAGCCTCTGAACAAGCATAAAATCAAAGCTATAAATATACAACTGACCAATAGGATAAAGTGTCCAACACAACGATATGTACTACCAGAACAAGAGAAAGAATCAATATAATACCCAGATTCATTTTAATTTTAGCTTCAAGGCTGCAACTGTGCATACTGATGAGCGCCACTGGAACATTCTTGTTGCAGTCGTCACTGGAGAGAACAGAGTACTTAAAATAAATCACTCGGCAAAAGACTTGGATTAATTTGACAGGACATCTTAAAGAATGCCACTAATTTTGATTCCCTTAGAATATGATGTCAACACAACTCACAATCCAATTAAGTTCCATGGCCATATCAATCTAACAGGATTACAAACTATATGATTTCTACAATAAGATCATCAAAGAACAGAAACAAAAGGATTTGAAATCACAGATTTCACGTTCTATAACACCCAACATTGACTTGACATTAAAAAAAAAAAAAACCGAAATTCATTACACTAGAAATGCACATAAAGGGAAACTTCAACCCGATAAGAAAATTAAAGTAAAAACACAAAAGAGAAATCGAAGTGAACTACAGGAGACAGAAATGCGTGAAAGAAAACCCAACCAAGCAATTTCTAAAGAGAGAAGAGACGCACAAAAGAAAACGTCACGCAATCCAACAACCCCAAGAGGCCTATTAAGAATACTGAAAGTAAAGAGAGAGAAACAAACCATTTGGCAAAAGCACTGCCATCTTTGGCGCGGACAAGAACAGAACCAGCCCGAGAATCGACCGCATCAACTCTCTTCCTAGCCTGTGATGGGTTCGACTTGGCTGATTTTTCACCCGCCATTTCCACTATTCTTGGCCTTCTTCACAATCCAAATCTCCAAGGAGAGAGTTTCAGTGACAGAGAGCAAATGTTGCGGGTGAAATGGGGTTTTGGGTATATATCAAAGGGAAAAATTGGAACTTCGGAAGAGGGAATTGCGAATCGTGACATTTTGGTTTTAGCGCCAAAGAAGCTTATATTCGTTTCCAAGACCCGCGCTCTGACTCTGAATTTTGACACGGATCCATGACCAGGCATTCCCATCGACCGTCCATTTCTACCCTAACTTGACATGGACGGTATAGATTTGATGGTTATCGACATGGTTTTTTGGGTCAATGATGGTCAATGTAGTATTTCTCAATTGGACTGTTGGGTTCTACACTTGTGCTTACAAATGCGGTTTCGAACGGCCCATGTCCAATTCCACGGTGTCATCAAAGTTGGTCCTTTTTTTCATTAATGAAAATCGGGCCACTTTAATCACCCCCCTCCGCTGATCACTATGGTATAAAATGTTATTAATTAAAACAAATATATTAAACATATTTTTCTTTAAAACTCATATCTAACTAATGGCTTGACATGCCCTGATGGATGTTAATTCACTCTTTTATTTATTATGTTTTATTTTCAACAATAATTTTATCTGACTCTCAGATTCACATTTTTGTAAACGCGGGAATGTTTCATGTTGTTGTTACATTAAACTGTAATAACTATTTTATATTTAAAAAATTATAAAGGAAGTTGTGGGAATTTCATTGCACGTGTATTTTCACTTTTGTATATTATAATTTATTTTTTATTAATATTAACATCAGTAATATTATTATTTTATTACTACTTTATGTCTATAATTGCAATATGCAACATCCTCTTTTTCTTATATTTTTTGGCAACAAGAAGGTCACCACGATGCCAATTAATTAAAATAATAGACTTATACGTTATTTTTTATATATTTATTATCACATTATTTAATTAAAAACAATAAATATATACTTTGTTAATAATATAATGAATATATGATTTAATTAAAAAATATACTTATCATGTTTTAATTAAAATATTTAATAACAAAGTTATAAAAATTTATATATAGGTGTTTTTCACACCTTCAAGTGATTAAGAGAGTAAGATGCTGACGAAAACTTGTAAGTTGGATACTTTATAGGTACCAAAATAATAACTTGTAACAAAGCTTTTTCCTACTATCTTCATAATATTTCTAGGGACCTCATAAGCAACCAAAAAAGTTTTTCCAAATATTGTACATCTTACCAACAATCAAGACTTGCAAAGCAAACAAAATAAAAATAGCTCAATGCTAAAAGTAATTTACTCATGAATTTCAATCGGGGTTGCATTGAGTAATTAAAAAAAAAAAAACAGTTATCATCAAATATTGTAATTACAATATTTTGCATTCAAGTTACATGATTTGTCTGAAATTCAAAACATTAATCCCACCTTTTTGTGCATCTTCATAATTTTATGTTTTATGAATATTCATGATTAATTATTGAAAATAAATTGATTTATTTAAATTAACCAGAAATAATGGCTAAGACTACAAAGACTGGGATAGACCATCTCTAGACTGATCAACTCTTTCCTTGTACTATATTTTCTTCAGCTGTTGATGATGTAAGCCCTTCTCATGCAATGAATGAGTAGGTCTTTATGCCTTATTTCTAAAAAAAAAAATAAAAGAGAAAAAAATCAATTATCTTTGGCTTAGTGGTATTGGATCTCTATAAAACTAAAGGATTTGAGTTTAAATATCAATCAAAAGCAAATTAACCACACACAGACAAATAGACAAACTAAGAGACAGCTAGAGTAGAGGAGTAAATGTAATTTTTCTCCAATATATATATATATATATATATAGACTCATTAACAGAAAGAGTTGTCAATTCACCCATTCCTTAATCAAACAACCAACTGTATAAATAAGAAAAAAAAAATGAAGAGTCCGTTTGGATCAAACACAATGGAAGAGAAGAAAAAGAAAAAAAAGATTCAACTTAAATCCAAAGCTTAAATCAAACTATTGTTTTCCTTTCCTTCTTATCTGTTATCCCCATCCATCCAAACATACCTTTAAGAAATCAAAGCACAAAGACATGATTGATGGATGTTCTAAATTATTCTAATTTCTCTTTCAATCTCATTAATGAAAATTCATAATTGCAGAAGCAAGCAAGCGAGAGGAAAGCCAAACGTATATCACAAGTGCAATTCTTCACACCACAAGCGATGAGGCTGAGGATGAGTGCAAATCCAAATGCATTCGTTGGGCCTAGCAAAGCTCAAAACAAGCAGAATGATAAGCTTCAGATACAAAACCAGGAACATGGAACTTGAAGCGAAGATATTCAATATGAATTGAAGTCGTGCAACTGCAAATGGCATCCATAACAATGAAGCATCATCAACAACACCATCAGCAGCTCCCAACACAGGCATGCACTCTACTCATAAACATTATTGATTGGCTTCCTCTCTTGCGTGCCTTTGCTTCCATGCATAACGAAAATGCTAGACGGAATCACAGAAGCACACCCTACTTGGTTTACTACTTTCCAGAGGAACATCCTACTTTGTTACGGAGAGAAAAGACTTTTTTATTTTATTTTTAGTGTTTGCCCAACACAAAAATAATTACTTTTAAATTAAATGGCAACATATTTTTTTTTTAATTTATGAGAAATAAACAAGAAATATTATCCAAACATTAATAGTATTTCTTAAAACACTTGTCAGAAGATTTGGACAACTGGTAATCTGCTTTTGTCACAACATTTTCAAAAAAAAAATTAAACTTAAGTAAAAGTTTTTAGATACTTATTGCCAGATTATTTAAAGTATGATATGTGGAGTATTTTTTTTTTTTTTTCCTTCTTAAAAGGACCCAATCATATGATCGATCTAACCGCAAGCATTAAAAATAAGAGATGGGAGTGGGAAAAATGTAGTTTCCTCCGGAGGGAAGGGCAGCCTGCCATATTCTTTATATATATATATATATATATATTCTTCATACCGTCTATAAATGCTACAACAAAGCCAAAATGTCCTCCAAGTAAGATCAACCTCCGTTGTCGTGACTCTTGTTATAATCAATTAAATATATAGATAGAAGTAAATTTTTAGGTGCAAATTTATGTTCTATGTATGTAATGGTGCAATTAGTGATAATATCTTTTTAAGGTGTTGATAACGTTTCTTCAATATGTTAATAATGAAGTACAATTCGCATTACTAACACATTGAAAAAACCTCATTAACTTTTTAAAGTGCTCGTAATTTTCTCTCAAAATACTAATAACAAGATGGTGGATTTCCAAAATTTATAATAGATTACCAACACATTGAAGAAATATTACCAACATCATAAGAAAATATTAGTAACACGCTAAGAAGACGTTACTAGCACAACAAATAGGTAATGTGTTGAGTTTTTAAATCAATAACTGATTATTAGCATATTTAAAAGTAAAAGTATTCAAAACCAAAATGAACCAATTAGAGTAAATTAAACCAAATCAAACTAAAAGAAAATATCAAAACCAAATAATAATATGTCCAAATTGGTATTTTGCTTCTCCAAATCACAATGTCAGTCAGTTTTTTTAAATTTGGTTTAGTTAAAAAATCCAACCAAACTAAACCCATCCATGCTTTTGTTATTATTATTTTTTTCTTCCCTATCCTAAACGGTGCATTGCATTTTCGTATCCTAGCTTCTTAAATGGATGTTTCATTTGGCAGCCAAGAGAGAAGAAGCCCATGATTTCAAGTTCGACCACCACGCACGCATCTTTGTCTACTATTGCTTCTGCCAGGGCTTGCATTCAAAGTTGTCGTCATCGTTGTTGAGGTGAGCTTCTTCAGTCCTTGCTATCGAGATCAAGTCTGCTATAACCTTGCTGTCAAGGAGAGCTTCTTCAATTGCATTTCAGTTAGCTACAGCTTACAGGTATAGCTTGGATTGTGTTACAAATTTCATTGAGATTGCATTGCTACGTCTCTTTTTTTTTTTTTTTTTCTTTCTCTTTTATTCTACCTTTCATTCACTTACTTATTCAAGAGTTGTGTTATTTGTTGTCCTAGAAGTAATATGAATCAAATTGAATAAAGACCAAACCAAGCCAGTTACAAAATAAAACCAAAAAATTTTATCATTTAAAAGAACCGATTATGTTAGTTTGATTTAATTTTAGTCTAAAATCAAACCAAATATTTAAACACCCTATTTAAAAGATTTTGCCAATACATTGAGAAAATATTACTAATACAATGAGAAGCCATTATCAACAATTGCACCGATAGGCATAAAATATAAATTTACATCATAAAATGCACCATAGATACATTGTTTGATATTATACATCTGTTTATTCCTTCGAAATACTAGATGTATAATTTATGTCAAATATTTCGCATTGTAAAACTAAAATAAACAATGTGATAATTTAGCGCTGGCCCGTTGCCCCATTAATTGCATTTTCCCATCAAATAATCATTCATCAATTCACAACTGAAATCACCTGATTTTCACCAATTTTCTGGTTAATTGACAAGCTCTTGGTGAACTGGTCGGTTCAACGACACCTTGATTTCTCAAGGATTTAACTGGACCAAAAACCAACCTGTTCACTGATTTTTAATTAAACTGACTGGTCCCACTTTTCACAACAACGCAAATACAATAGAAAGAACCAAGGTTTTAAACATCTTTTGCAGTTCTATTAGATATATAACCTCGGCATTATAAAATGTAAAGAACCCAACACACAAGTTATGCATTCTCTCATTCCCAATTTGTCTAAAAGCCATTTTACCTTGTACTTTGTTTCATAAAAAATCACATTTTCTTTAGGATAGAGAATGTTCAATTATTTATTTCTCTTCACAGACAATATAGATTTTGCTATGATTTATACATAATTTCACATGTTGAATAACTTAAATAAACGATTAACAAAATATTTGCTTCTAATTAAGTGCATTTTTATTTTGTTCAAAGTTGGGTTTAAACAAAATGAAGGGAGAGAGAGGCTATAGAAAATTTTATATTACCTAATTCCAATCTTAGCTATACATTTGGTTAGTAAACTCTTTGAGAATGAAGTTCTATGAAAAGAACCTCCACACACAGGCTAAGCCTATGTCAAAATCGTAACTCTGTCCTCCATACTGCACATGTAGACACTATTTATGAGATCAGGGAAGTGGAAGAATTTCAGTAACATGCTCTAATCGTAAGGAACTCCTCTTATTAAGTCATAAATCATCAACCATATTAAGCACTGCAATCTGAAAAGATTGGAACTTTCACCCACTGAATCCTCTGAGGTTATGAAACTGCTTCTATAAGGAATTTGTAAAGGGATCTTGTCATCTTTGACATGGGCCTTTTTGTGAAATGGGGATATGCTTAGAAGTTTCCAGAAATGTGTAATCTCCTCCGCAGATTTGCATTACGTTGCTGACGGTGTTCAAATATCTCTGAACAGTGTGCAAACATGACATTAATTCAACAAATAGTAAGGAAACGTACAATATAAACTCAAAAGGTCAAAGCATACATGAAGGAAGTTTTGTGATGAGGTGGGAAATTTCACGAGAGAATAGCTAGATTTATGAAGAAAAGATAATTTAAGTCATATCGTTTACATTAAAACGTAGAAAAGAGAATTGAAAATCCACTTTTGAGGAAACAAATACGCATGAGAGCAAGATTGCTCACCCCTGGGTTCTTGTTCTGAACACAAGCAACCAAGAATGGCCATATTTTAGTCATTGCAGGAAGCAGCCTGTTTTCATCAGTCCCTTCTTCAGCAGCATCCACAGAATCCTTCAGTTGATACAACCAATGTAACCGCAGGATTTCTTCCATAGCTTCCTTAGCTTCTACTTTTGCTAATGCCAACATGCCTCCTTAGGTCAGAAAAGATAAAATCAAACAAAACAGTTCAGAGAAATGTAATAAACTTTATAGTACAAAAATTTGAGCCAAAATTGTTCATCATTATCGCTATTGTATGAAATAAATAGTCTTATAATCAAACTGCCAGACAATTATATTTGACACACCAGATAAGTAAATAGTAAGCCACAAGCTTTCAAACACCTGCAATATGAACAGCTACACTTCTTAGAGTAATTTCAGTGAGAAACAATACGGCAACCTCGTTAGCTTGTGAAGAGAATGTAGAAATTAGATATTTTTGAAAACAGACAAATTTATATGGCTGCGTTGTGTTCCTACAGCATATCATACTTCCACGAGAAAACACTGATGATATTGATATATCATGTCGGTTGCCAAAATTCCATTTTTAGTGAGAAGTAGTTTATAATTAGAAGTAGGTAGTAAATGTAGCACGCAAGACAATTTAGGATGATAAAGAACCATATAATTTCACTGAATACACAATCTTTCTTTGTACCATACAGTTCTAACCTTTAATTTTTTTTAATGATAAAATGTTATCAACTCTTTCTTTTTGGTGATAAAATGTTGCAACCTTTAGTTACAATGTAAAAAGAAATTTCTTTTCAGGGGGAATAGTATCCAACCACCAAAAATGGAGGTAAAAGTAGGAGGGAAGAGTATAGTCATCTACTATAATGATTCAGCCCATCATAGAGGGTAATGAAATGAGCCTAGCAACCCAAGGACTCAGGAAGAGAAGAAGAAATCCTTAGGAATTTGTAGCTTTTCGTAATCAAACCAAGCTTCAGTTGAGTTGCATTATTGGCAGCATTACAAGTAAAAATCATGTTAGAGGTTCTGCAGAAATATCTTTAGGTCCAAAAGATGTTCCAATGTAGTGGTATGTGATCAGTCTAATGCAACCTTCTATTAGTCGAGGAAAAATAAATTCACAACTATATTATAGCAATTACATAGAGTAAATATATGTAAGAAATATTAATTTAGAATGTAACATAGATTAATATACAAGAGGGATAAGCTACACTTTATAATGTTTTCTTAAGTGCAGCCCTTGAGCAGGTTTTCAAATGTAGAATTGAATACAATTTATATATTATTCCCCACCTATGCACTCAAGGTTCTGTTATGGCACCTTCTTCACTGATTGGTGCCAAAGCCACCAAGCCTTACACATTAGTGCTTTTCACCACCACATCATGAGTTTGCAAGCTTATAGAGCAGCAAATTTATATACACAAAGATTTAGTGTTTCAAATGAATAACAATTTTAGTGGCCAAGTAGACAGGATTTTGCAGTACCAAATTCTATAAGCCTAAACCATGAAAAAGCATGTTCTCATTTCTCAGAAATACACAATTTCTCAAATATTCAAGCAAGGATAACAAAGCATACAGTTGTTGCTCCTGTTGCTGCACTAACACCAACTTCAATTATTGCAGCGTCAGCTTAACAGAGCAGGTGCTTCAACATTGACCACACTAAGCACAACAAAATAGCCTAAAATAAGAAGATGATAAAAAGGCAATTGAAGTTAACGAAAGAACTAATTGGACGAAAATTTAATAAATTCACAGGCTAAATTATTAGTTTACTCTTGATTAAATTTATTCGGTGTAACTTTATGAATTTAAATATTTAGTTTTAAAAATTACCAAAATTTCCTCCCAATATTTTAAAGATAACCATAAAAGGAAATACACTCAAAAATAGGCAATACTACATTTTTCCTCCCAAAAGTTTGGGTTTAGTTTCAATTTCATCCCAAATGTTTATTTTGACATGTTTGCAAAAAATTTGTATGTCTTATTAAATTCTAATGGCATCCAATTGCTTAATAAAATTAGCTGACTACATGTGATTAGATGGTCATTAAAAGATTTGCAAACAAGAACATTACACTACCAATATTATCACCCTAGCCCCTAAATGTCATCGTTTTAATTTTTCTACCCCTAACATATCCTAATCAAAACTTGGTTTCTAGTTGTAAATGCCTTTTTCTTAGCATTCCTAATTGGATTAGTCCATGTGGGTGCATCTGCAGGGCCACGTGTACAATGGATCAGCTAATTCCTTTAAGCAATTGGACACTGTTACCATTTAAGATGACATTAAAAATTTTTGCAAACATGTAAATCGAAATTGACACCAAAATAAACATAGACAAAATTAAAATTGACTGAAAACTTTCGGGACAAAAAGGGTTTTACCCAATTAAGTAAGTGCATAAATGAGAAGAACTAATGTATTTAAAAAACTTGATCCCTCAACTGAAATTCAAGCGATTCAAATATAAATCTGCAAAACTCACATCAGCTGCAAGGGTTGTAAATCAGAATAATTTGTTATTTCATTATGTTATCTGAAATTTATCAATGCTCACTTTTCTCCATAGCCTAAAAAGCAACTATAAAATGATAGCTAATTTGTTATCTCGTTATTTATCAATCTGTCACTACACAGAAAAATTATAATAATATCAGTGAATTGAAGAAATCTAACCTTAAATGTGTTTGCTTACAAAAATTTACAACTTCAGGTTTTGTCACCAAGAACCAACCACGGAGCATATTGTGCTGAGGGGTCACTTGTTGACTACCTTTTCAAATCTAGACTGAATACAAAACTCCTTGTATGAATCAAAACGTTCTTGCCATTTAGACATCTGCCTCTTTAATACATTGTATGCCTTTAAACCCCAAGGTTCAAATTTCCTACTAGGAGCATTAAACCTCAACTCAACCGGGCAAAGATCATTAAATATCTCTTGACCCACGGACTCAGACTTTCACTGGAAACAATCTTCTCCTCTGGAACGTGAAAAATTAATGTATCACAAATCTTATCCCGATAAATAGAGTTCCCATGAACAAGGTCTGTGGCAAAGCACTTGAATGCAACTGGACGGTATAGCAAGAAAGGTTGCATCATCAGCCAGGGATACTGCATGATCATCAAAGAACTCAGAACCAGAAGTTGAAACAGAAATCTCACCAGCCATCTTCATAACTTCTTTGAATTTGAGGCCAACCTCTGCTTCTACTGAAAATTTACCATCTTTCAAATCTGAACAACCATTGTAAAATTCGTGAAGCACAAGTAGAATAGGAAGAGGAAGAACAGGACCCACTATATCATCATTACACTGCACCTTATTAGACCACTTATTGCTGCGGGGTGATGATTTCCTTAAGAAGAATGGAGGCAATTCAAGAAGGGCTGGAACAGCTAAAAATTCCAAAGCTACCCTTTTTTGGTCAACAACTACATCGAGGGATTCAGAATACTTTGGAAAATGCCAATTGTAATAGATCCAAAGGCAGTTCAGCCCAGAATCTTCTTAGAGCAACCTCATGGAGGCTTGCCGATAGCTTTGCATCTTTAAAGAAAGCAGTAATCGAGGGAGATGATCTAAATGGGCCAACCCCACAAGCATTCAACTTCTCACACAAGACCTCATGCACTTCTGTGTCAAAGGATTCCTTTTCCCAAGCATCCATATAGGGCTCTTTCAGTTTTGTAACCGGGAGTTCGGTAAGGTTGCCTCTTTGATATGCATAGAGGTAGTTCAATTTCAGGAACTTAAAATTTTTGGGAAACTTATATTTCTTATCACCCACAGAAAACAATAAATATCTGTCCAAACGCAACCCTTGTTCATGGCAATCTTCTAACTTTCTATCAAGAACCCAGGAGGCTTGATATCTCTGCAATTCAAGTTTTCCTGATGACATTAGCCTTACTAATGTAAAACCACCATATTTATCTGGTTCACAAAGTAAAGAAGCAAGATCATTGTTCATAATGCCAAAGCCCAAAACCATCTCTTTCTTCATCTGCCAATCAATCCAATCAGGAAGAGCAACCTTTGACAACTCTTCCCTTAAGAGACAACGACACTCATGGCCAGATAACACAATCTCAGATGGAAGCATTTAAGTAAAGTATTAATTTATATTTCATTTGTAAATAAAATAAATATTCACCAGCTTACTTAAATAATAATTCCTTAATTTGAAATATAATTTAAAGTTTGAAAATATATATGGAAAAATGCACCATAAGGAAAAACAATCACCACCACCAACTACTATCATAGAATGAACATATCATAGTATCAAATCACAAAGCACCACTACGCTATATCACAATATGACTACTACCAAGTGCCACCACATGATAGACATATTATGATCAATGTTACAACACTTTTATCACATTATCTCACCAAGCCCACTTGGTGTACATATCATATCATAGATAGTACCACCACACATTTTGTCTCACATCATCTCACTGTTGAATGTCATCACATAGTGGATATATCACATTTCAACTTAGTGCATCTAGGGTTTTAATCGAATCTCCATTTATCACTTTTAAAGTATCATAAAATTAAATACCTAAGAGAAGTTAGGAAGGGATATTAGCAAAACACAACTTGAAGTTAACTAAAATCAATTTCAAGTCAACTATAAATTAGATTTATAAAAACGATTAAAGAAAAAAATGGGAGGAAACTAAAATAGAAACAATAAATCAATAAAACAAAAAAAAAAGAATCCTTACAAAAATAAAGATAGTTTAATAATGATATAAAATAACAAAATAAAGGTTTCACTATTCTTATCGCTTTGCTCTTGCACACACATATATAAACATCATGACTTTCTCTTCACAAGCCATACATTCTCATTTCACATGTTACATAGTTTCTACATCATGAGTACATAATTTCCACTTCAAATGTATCTCATACCACGTCTCTTATCAATAATTAGCCTTCGATTAATGATTTCATTCACCACATAATTACCATTATATATATACCCAACAAACCCCAAAGTTAAAGGTTTTAAAACAAGGATTTATTTTCCCAATAATGCAAAGCATGAAAATCTAAAAAATGAAAGTAGGCTACAAAAACCAATAGCATGAAATGAAATGAAAGTGACACTTTGTTATTTGTACACTCACCAATAAGGACTGATAGTAAAGGTCCCTTCTCTTACCACTTAAGATTGAACCCTAATTGAAGGAGTATCCTTAAAGTTACCTAAAATCATATTTAACATAAAATTTATAATTTTGTTACTTAATCAACATCTACTATTATCAATCTAACCAAATATATCCTTTAATATCTAAAGCCTTAATTTTTGTTTAAGTTTCCTATCCATACTATAAATCCTAAATCTAGGTTTTCTAATATAAACTTTCATAATTCAAATTAAGCTTAGATTTTACCTTATGAAACTTGATAGAGGAAAGGGGAAGTGTGAATTTAATACTTTGAAAGTTCAATCATAGAAGCCCTAGTCTGAGAGCTTAGTCATGGCAACAACGGAGGAAAAGGAAAGCCACATAACATTAAGCCTCAACCAAGGATGGGAAAGAAGATAAATACGAGGCAAGAAGATGAAGAAAGAAGAAGAAAATCTATCTTCATCAACATCCTAACTCTCATAGTTAAATAGCAAAGAAAAAGAGAAAGACAAAAGGTGTCATACTGAATACAGAGGACCTTTTGTGACCCACCACACCAAAGAAGGAAGATGACAGCAGCACATGGTAGAGGACAAGGACTCCCACAACTAAATGGAGCTTTGCTACACCTTGAAAGAAAAAGGCATAGAGCTTTTAAAATGAAAGAATGAAGTTTCATGAAATGAGTTAGAATGAGGCATGAATGAGAAGAAAAAGAAAGGGAGAAAGAAAAAAGAAAAAAAGGAAAAGTAATGAAAAATATAGGAATTTTTCTATTAAGATCAGAATGAGACACATGAAGAATTGGTTTTACACACCAGATGTAAAATAGGAACTTATATATTTTAGAGATTCTCATGGTCAACTAATTTAAGACATTGAGAAATAAAAGTATCCTAATATATACATGATAAGGTACCAAAGTAACCCTTTAAAGTAATTTCTAAGTTCTAAAATTATCTAATCCTTGTTTACTACACCAAAGTAATTTATTTTGCATTACTAAACATTGTCTTTAATTTTTTTACTTTTTTTATTACTCATTAAGGACTTAATTGTAAGTTTTACATTTTATTTTTAAGGTATTACATATATTGGTGTTTGAATTTAAAAAATAAAGGTTATTACTCTAAAAATAATCCAAGGGTTGAATTATATTTTAAAATTATTTCACCTTCTTTTATTATTTATAATTCTTTCAAATATTGTAAGGTTTCTAAGAAATGTGACCCTACTCCATAAGATAAAATATTTAAAATATAAAGTAAATAGAGTAATGAGAGAGAGAATCACATAATCAATTTATCCTTATTTGGACCAAAATGTCCTACGCTTAATTCCTAAGAGATTTTTATTAAGGATGGGTAATCACCAAAGATATAAGTAACCCTACAAGCACAAGTGCAACACTTTCTTTTACAACCTCTCCCAAAGCCACCTAATAGAGCTTAGCTTGTGGCTACCTCTCCCAAAGCCACCTAATAGAGCTTAGCTTGTGGCTTTTAAATTTTTTTTCTCTCCACACGATTTTTCACTTCCTAAGTTTTCCCACAAGAATCCTAAAAAATTCTCTCCAAGGTTTTTTCTATAAGATACCTCTAAACATATCTATAAGTTTTTCTCAAGACACCTAAGAACTTAAGATAGAAAAAGCATCAGGTTAAGCTCACAAACTCTCTAAAGTTTCTCTCAAAATGCAATAGTCAACTCATACAGAGTAATTACACATTAAAGTGCAGCTAGAATATCTTCAAAGAAAATTGATCAACATTTAGTTCTATCTTATTATCTTTATCTTCAAAATGATCTTCAAAATATATGGCAACCATGCAGCATATAGCCATTGAAGGTAGCTTCCTTGAATTGCACAGAGATGCTCGCTAATTAGGAATCTACTTTGAATGCATCCAATCAATCTATGATAAGAGCAATATATTTATTCCATAATAAGTAGTCTTTTAAATATAGAACGTTGTCTTCATGTTATGTAGCTTTACTTAAAATGTAGCTTCATTTTTGCTTCCTTCAATCCATCATTTTCCTTTTTTGCTTCTCGAAAACATGTATTTTCCTTTTTCACACATAAGCATAATTATTCCATTAATAATCCAAACTAATCAAATTATTCTAAAGTTAATAGAGAATATTTTTGTATTAATATCTTGACTTAATATTTTAAAGCTATTTGAAAACTTTCCATACAAGTATTTTCATTAATATGCAAGATATATTAATTCAAAAACATACCATATATGATTCCTAAGATTCTTTTCATTTGTATGCACAATCAAAAACTTTCCTTATGTAAAAACTCTCAAAACTCTCTTGTAATCATCGTGAATCTAAATGAAAACTTTTCTTATAAAATATTCCACTCAATTAATGCCTTTTTTTTAAAACTTATCATAAATAAGATATTCAATATAAAATTCAATCTTTGATAAATAAACATCAAGTATGCTCATTAAAATATATTGATCCAATAACCTAAGCCCATAAATCAAATTTTTCAAAACACATAATCGAATATGTTAGACATAATTCAAAATCAAAAAGTCCAAAGCCTTTGATCCAACAAATGTTGTAAACATAGTATTTTGTCTTGATATTTTTTAAAAAGTAATAATAAAACTAAATTGGTAAAATAACTAAAAAAATATAAAATGGAGGAGTTATTAGTCAATTTTAATTTAGTTTAAGTCGTTATTAATTTTTGAACCTTGACTAAAAAATACTAAAAATAAAAAGGAAAAGATTAAAAGAAATTTTAAATAAAAAGAATAAAAATAGAATAAGGAAGGAAACGATTTTAGAAGAAAAAACAAACAAATATAAAAACAAAAAAAGAAAAGAAAAAATTTTTAAGAAGAAGAGAAAACAAAATAAAGAAAAATAAAAATAAATAAATAAAAGTAAAAATAAAAAAAATAAAAAAAATTAAAGGAAAAAAAGATTTTGGACTCATTTCTAAAAGCTCAAATAACTCTAACTCAATCCATTTCCAAAAATCTAGACCCAAATGACCTAACATAATAAGAATTAGAATAACAAAAAAATATATAAATAACAATGAAAATATAAAAAATTAATAATAATAATAATAATAATAATAATAATAATAATAATAATAATAATAATAATAATAATAATAATAATAATAATAACTTAAAGTTAAAAAGGCTAATATTAAAGGAAAAAAAGAAAAGAGAAAAAGAAGAATAGGGGAGAAACGCACGGATGAGCCCAAGGCCGTTTTTGCTCCGTTTGTCCTCCTCCCTCTCGGGTTCTCTATCGGTTCTTCCAGAAGCACCAATGCAGGCACAGAGGCAACACGCACAGGGGAAGCCGTTTGAACGGCTGCACGAGCTACTTGAGGCGATGGTTGCCGTTATTCTCTGCAACGGCCTGGCACGAGCGACACACTCGAGAAGGGGAGTTGGAGTCACGCGCAAATTTGCTATAAGAGAGGTGCAAACCAGAAGCAGAGGGAATTTTTGGGGGGAAGGCTGACGGTTTTAGAGAGGGGTTTTTCGGTTCTTTTTTTTCCTTTTTGGTGGAAGCCGTGAGGAATAGGGAGAGAGAGGCTGAAGGTTTTTGAAATCAGAGGCAAGGGAGGGGGACGATGCCTTGAGAATTTATAATCGATAGAGAAAGAAGGAGGAGCAGAGGATGAGTGATCCGAAAACGATGAGAAGCTGAGGCCGAGAAGGGAAGCTCTGAAATCACTAACCTGAAACGCAGAGAGCGCGAAATGAGAGGAAGGTCTTCCTTCATACCATGCATTGCTTTGATTTTGTTTTCGGTTTTGCATCTTGTTGTGTGGCCTGAATTTGAAATTGATGTGCCACATTGTGTTAAAATCTCTTGACAAAGTGTGAATTTGTCTTGGGTTGAGAACTACTGCAAATGGCCAAGATCCTGTGCAAAAATTGTGCGTTTAAAATTCTGCCTATTGCCATTCTGTTTTGGGGCCAAAAGCTACTGCAAAAATGGCTATGTTTCTGTAGGAGATTTTTGTTAAAATTTATGAACATATTGCTCTCCTGTTTTAAGGTCCATTTCACTGCAAATGGCCATGTTTCTGCACTAATGCTGCACTAAAATTTCTGCACATGTTGGATTCTGTTTTGAGCTTAAAATACACTTCACAGCTTACACTGACCGAGTATCAGAGGAATTCGTGGAAGCGATTCTACATAAGTGTCCTACACTTTTTAAGAAGGTCAATGTCAAGGGTGAAACCATACTTCATATAGCAGCAAGGTATGGACATTCCCGAATGGTGAGTATACTCATTGAACGTGATAGAGAGCTTATAAGGGCCGTAAATGATAACAATGATACGGCCTTGCATGAGGCAGTGCGTTATCATCACGCTGAAATAGTGGACATCTTAACAAAGAAAGACCCAAATTACTCATATTTGGAGAATAAAGATAATGAGACTCCACTCTACATTGCTACGGAGAGAAAATACTTGGATGTGGTAGATAAAATATTAAATAATTGCAATTCGCCAAATCATAAGGGCCCCAATGGCAGAACAGCATTACATGCTGCAATCATTCGTCATAACAAAGGTATTGTATGATTTTACAATTCAACATTTATAATCATTAAATTTTGACTTATATATTAAGGATGTCTTATTTCTTGGTTATTAAACAATGACGACAACAATATGTAGAGATAACTAAACAATTATTTATTTTTATTTTCTCCTAACAACTCATATAAGCTTTTGAAATAATTAAAATGGTATGTACTTATTAAGGATACATTCAACTTGAAATTAAGTTTTAGATGAAATTAATGGTGGTTGATGTATTTGTGTTACAGAAATAGTGTCAAGGTTGTTGAAGAGCTCTCCAACCATAGAAGCAGATGAATTAGGTTTAGTTCCACTTCACTTGGCAGCACTTCATCAATCTCCTGATTTGGCAGAGGAGTTGCTGAAGTATGATAGAAATATGGGATACATGAGAGACAAAGGGGGAAGGACAGCTCTTCACTTTGCAGCACATTGTGGCAATGGAGATACCGTGGAAAAGATAATAAAATATTGTCCAGATTGTTCAGAATTGGTGGATGAGAACGGCTATAACGTGCTTCATTATAGTGTTATCAGAGGCGTATCTGCTGCAAACGTCACAGAAATGATCCTGAGTAATGCATCACTGAGCAACCTTTACAACGAGAAAGATAAAAAAGGAAACACACCCCTTCACCACATCGCCAGATTTTGTAAGGGTTATCATCATTTGCTAAAAGATTACAAAAGAGTGGACCCAATGGCATTCAATAAACAAAATCAGACTGCTATTGATATTGCTTATGATGAAGTGCGTGGTGCTTCATTTTCAGCTTCAGAGGTAACAAGTAACAACATCCAGTTACTACAAATTAAAGAATATAATATCTGAGTTTTCTGGATAAATTAATTTTGATATCTCACATGTGCATGCATTCCCTAGTTTATTGAATACCATAGTATGAAAAAGGAAAAAAAAACCGAGTTTCTTTCTATTTGTGAATGATAATAGTAAGTAGAATAATTAATTAATAGAGACCAAGCTAGGTACCATTCATGAAATAGGTCCTTCACTAGTTTAATTAGTTTTAATTCATGTAATTACATTTATACTGTGTATTAATGAATGCCTATATGTTGATTCATTCAATAAAAGATGATTCTCATTAATAAAGCAGATGTTAAAAGAGAATTGATAAGACTTCACCTGTTACATGCTGCAGCCATACCTGCTTTTGGACAAATTGAGAAGAATTGGTGCATGGTATGGTGGACGAATCATGAATAAGATTGATAGAAAGAAGAAACAAGAGAAGATACGTGATTCTGCGGTCGACAAAAAGAAGGGAGATGGGATGGATCCAATTGATAGACTTAGAGAAACCAACCTTCTATTGGCCACACTGATTGCAACTGTAACATTTGTGACAGGCACATACGCCGTTCTGAGTGCTTCCAAGGGCCGCTTTCATTTTGTCACTCTAATTGGATTGTCTTTTTTCTCTGTCCTTATTCTAGCCTTTTTTATGGCTTACAAGTTAGAAACGACGTGTAGAAAAAAGCAACAGTTATACTTCTCCAACAAACCTGATAGCTCTATACTGGATGCAGAAGAAATTCAACTATCCGAATCCGATAGTATATGAGATCCCCCAACATCTCAAATATTTTGTATTTCAATTAATGTCTATGGGGTTCTATTATTATTTTTACCAAATATATGTGTCCAATGCGTGTCCAGCATTTTTTTTTTTTGGGTGTAAAACATGTGCCAGCATTTTAATAAGACAGAATACAAGAAAATCCTTCGTTCGTAAGCAGTAAATTTTCTTCGACAATTATTTTGTTTATTTATGGAATTGTATTGTTTTTGGTCTGGTTTATAATTTTTTATCCTTTTTGGCTATTTAGACAGTCTCTTTCTACTGCAACTGTATTATTGGATATAAGGCTTAGTTGCCCCACTTAAATTTGGTCTACTAA
Source organism: Erythrophleum ivorense (assembly GCA_026724425.1). Lineage (NCBI taxonomy): Eukaryota > Viridiplantae > Streptophyta > Magnoliopsida > Fabales > Fabaceae > Erythrophleum > Erythrophleum ivorense. Next base: position 51,050,872 of record JAIUCV010000009.1, read on the forward strand.
TCTTTCATGTATAAGTTGCAGTTTGCAAAGAAAACAAAATAAAAATAGCTCAATCCTAAAAGTAATTTACTCATGAATTTCAATCAGGGTTGCATTGATTATTAAAAATAATGTTATTATTAAAGATTGTAATTATGATATTTTGCAATCAAGTTACATGATTTGGTCTGAAATTCAAAACACTAATCCCACCTTTTTGTGCATCTTCATAATTTTAAGTTTTATGAATATTCATGATTATTTAATGAAAATAAAATGATTTATTTAAATTAACCAGAAATAATGGCCAAGACTGGGATAGACTATTTCTGGATTGATCAACTCTTTCCCTTTGCTGTATTTTCTTTAGCTCTTGATGATATACTCCATTCTTGCCAAAAAATCACTTATCTTTGACTTAGTGGTACTAAAATCATCTTTATAAGATCAAAGGATTCAAGCTTAAATATCAATCGGAAACAAATTAATCAAAGAAAAAGAGAGAGAGAGAGGGAGGGATAAATGTAATTTTTCAAAGGGAAAAAAAAAACTATATTTTGACTCGTAAAGAGAAAGAGTTGCACATTTCACCCCTTCATTAATCAAAAAACCAACTGGATAAATAAGAGGGGAAAAAAATGAGTGTGTTTGGATCAAGCACAATGGAAGAGAAGAAAAGAAGGAAATGATTCGACTTAAATCCAAAGCCTAAATCAAACCTTTGTTTTACTTTCCTTCTTATCTATTATCCCCATCAATCCAAACATACCTTTAAAAAGATCAAAGCATAAAGACATGATTGATGGATGTTTTGAATTATTCTATTTCCTCTTTCTATCTCATTGATGAAAATCCATAATTACAGAAACAAGCAAGCAAGAGCAAAGCCAAACATATATCAAAAGTGCAACTCCTCACAACACAAGCGGGGAGGCTGAGGATGAGTGCTCCGCCTGAAAATGCTGTCTTTACAGAAATCTTCACAATCCAAATGCATTTCTTGGGCCTAGCAAAGCTCGAAACAAGCAGAATGATAAGCTTCAGATACAGACCCAGGAGCATGGAAAAATTTATAGCAATTGTATTCAATATGATGTTGCGCAGATGGCTTTCATAACAATGAAGCATTATCGACAACACAGCCATGCACTCTACTCACAAACACTCACTGCAATTGGCTTCCTCTCCCTTGCATGCCTCTGCTTCCATGCATAACGAAAATGCTACACGGAATCAGAGAAGCACACTCCATTTGGTTTTTTAGTGCTTTCTAGAGGAACATGCTACTTTATTAAGGAGAGAAAAGACGTTTTTTATTTTATTTTTAGTATGTGTTTGGCCAACACAAAAATAAATACTTTGAAGTTAAATGGCCACAGTTTTTTATTTATGAGAAATAAACAAGAATTTAAAACTTTTACTGTGAAACAGAATCAAAACAGAAACTAATTCTTTTAAAAGAAGAATACTCTCACTGAAAAAAGCAATGTGAAAAATATTATTCAAACCATTAATAGTATTTCTTAAAACACTTGTCAGATCTGCTTATGTCAAAACACTTTCAAAAAAAGAATTACATTTAAGTAAAAAATTTTAGATTTTTATTGCCAGATTATTCAATGATATATGAAGTATTTATTTTTTAAAAAATTTAGGACCCAATGTGAGTTATAATAAAAATTTTCCTTCTTATATTTTTATTGAAAAATATAATAATAAAAACTTAAGAAATTGTACTTAAGTTTTATCTTAAAGAAAAACAAGAAGGGCAAATAAGCCCTAGTTCTTCCACTATATCATTTCATGCTAATGTATGGAATATAAATTAGTTAAAAATGAACATGCTACTGGCTCAAAGGACATCGTTGATCTTATCTATAAATGTCTTTTGGGTTAACTAGCTATAAGATAGACTACATTGATATTGATCGATCTGACCGCAAGCATTGAAAATAAGAGATGGGAGGGGGATTCTTGCAGATGGTGGAATGGGCAGCCTGCCATATTCTTTACATAAGATGTGTGATTTTGTGTGTGTGTCTATTTATACATACATATATATATATATATATATATATATATATATATTCTTCGCATTGTCTATAAATGCTACAACAAAGCCAAAATATCTTCTAAATAAGATGAACATACCTTGTCGTGATTCTTAGTTATAATCAAATAAGTAATACTTGTAAATACATTTTTTAGATGCAAATTTATGTTTTATGTGTGTACTGATGTAATTGTTGGTAATGCTTTCTCAATGTGTTGATAACATCCCTTCAATATATTAAGTTAATATTGCCAATACATTGAAAATATATTATCAGCTTTTTAAGTTGCTCATAACTTCCTCTCAAAATTCCGGTAACAAGATGGCAGATTAATAACACCCGTACTAGATTACCAACACATTTAAGAAATATTACCAACACCTTAAAAAGGCATTAGCAGCACGTTTAAAAGATGTTACTAGCACAACCAATAAGTGATTTGTCAAGTGGTTATGTTAATAACTAGTTTTCAATAAGGTTTCACCAACATATTGAGAAAATGTTACTAATACAATAAGAAGACATCATAAACAATTACATCAATATACATAGAATATAAATTTGCATAACAGAATGCACCATACATACATTGACTGATATTTTACATTAGTTTTCTCTTTCAAAATACTAGAAGTATAATATATGTCAAACGTTTTGCTTTGTAAAACTAATTGAAACAGATGTGGTAATTTAGCATTGGCCCGTTGTCCCGATTAAATACATTTTCCCATCAAATAATCAATCATAATTTCACCATTGAAATCGGCTAATTTTCACCAATTTTTTGATTAATTGACAGGCCCTTGGTGAATTTCTCAAGTCTGAATTGTTTCTATAATGAGTTATTTTGAATAAATTTTAACTATTTAGATCGTTTGAAAAATAAACAAATTATATTCAAGAAAATAAACAATTTTTCTCAAATAATATAGACGATCAATATCTACTTCAAACGAGAGAATCCAATCTCAGATTTCTCAAGAATTCAACCGGACCAAAAACCAACTCATTCGCTGGCTTTTAATTGGAGTGACTGGTCCCGCATTTCACAACAATAAAAGAACTAATAAAAACCAGGGTTTTAAATATGTTTTGCAGTTCTATTAGATATATAATCTCAGCATTATAAAATGGAAAGAACGCATCACACACAAGTTATGCATTCTCTCATTCCCGATTTGTCTAAAAGTGATTTTACCTTGTATTGTGTTTCTTAAAAATCACTTTTCCTTTGGGATAGAGAAACTTCAATTATTTACTTCTCTCCAAAGACAACGTAGATTTTGCTATGATTTATATATAATTTCACATGTTGAATAACACTAGTAAACGATTAACATAGTATTTGTTTTCAATCAAGTGCATTTTTATTCTGTTCAAAGTCGGGTTTAAACAGAATGAAGGAAGAGAGAGGCTACAGAAATTTTATCTTAGCCAATTCGGATCTTAGCAATACATTGGGTTAGTAAACTCTCAGAATAAAGTTTGTGAAAACAACCACCTTACAGAAGCTAAGCCTATGTCAAAATCATAACTGTCCTCCATACTGCACATATAGAAACTCTTTAAAAGATGAGAGAAGTGGAAGAGTTTCAGAACATGCTCTAATGCTAAAGCACTCCTCTTATTAAGTCATAAATCACCAACCATATTGACCACTGCAATCTGAACTCTAAGATTGGAACTTTCAGCTATTGAATCCTCGAGTTATGAAACTCTTCTATAAGGAAGTTATAAAGTGATCTTCTCATTTTTGACACTGGCCTTTTTGTGAAATGGAGATATTGTTGGAAGTTTCTAGAAATGTGCAATCTCCTCGGCAGATCTGCATTATGTTACTGACGGTGTTCAAACATCTCTGAAGCGTCTGCCAACATGACATTGATTCAACAAATAGTAAGGAAATGTACCATATAAACTTAGAAGGTCAAAGCATACATGAAGGAAGTTTTATAGTGAGGTGGGAAATTTCATGAGAGAATAGCTAGATTCATGAAAATAAGATAATTTAAGTCATATCGTTTAGATTAAAACGTGGAAAAGAGAATTGAAAATTCACTTTTAAGGAAATAGATGAGCATGAGAGCAGGATTGCTCACCCCTGGGTTCTTGTTCTGAATACAAGCAACCAAGAATGGCCATATTTGATTCATTGCAGGAAGCAGCATGTTTTCATCAGTCCCTTCCAGAGTATCTTCAATTGATACAACCATTGTAACTGCAGGATTTCTTCCATAGCTTCTTTAGCTTCTACTTTTGCTAATGCCAACACGCCACCCTTAGGTCACAAGAGATAAAATCAAACAAAACAGTTCAGAGAAATGTAATAAACTTTCTAGTACAAAACTTGAGAAAAAAATCATTCATCATTAACGCTAACTATTGTATGAAATGAATATAGTTTTATAATCAAACTGTCAGAGAATTATATTCGACACACCAGATAAGTAAATAGTAAGCCACAAGCACTTTTCAAACACCTGCAATATAGAACAGCTATACTTTTTGGCGTCATTTCAGCGAGAAGCAATATGGCAACCCCGTTAGATTGTGAAGAGAAATAGAAATTAGATATTTCTGGAAAACAAAAACAAATGTATATGGCCGTATTGTGTTCCTACAGCATATCGTACTTACAAGGGAAAATACACTGATGATGTCCATATGTCGGTGCCCAACTTTCCTTTTTTAATGAGAAGTAGTTTATAATTAGAAGTAAAAAGTAGATAGTAAATGTAGCACGCAAGAAAATTTATTTTGATAAAGATCCATATAATTTCACTGAATACACAGTCTTTCTTTGCATCATACGGTTGTAAACTTTAATTTTTCTTTTTTTAATGATAAAATGTTATCAACTTTTTCTTTTTGGTGATAAAATGTTGTAACCTTTAACGACTAAGAGAGAAAAGTTTCTTTTCAGGGGGTAGTTCCCAAGCACCAAATATGGAGGTAAAAGTACAAGAAGCGAAGAACGTAGTCATCTACTATAATGATTCAGCCCATCATAGGGGTAATGGAATGAGCCTAGCAACCCAAGGACTCAGGAAGGGAAGAATAAATCCTTAGGAATTGGTGCCTTTTCCTGATCAAACCACGCTGCAGTTGAGTTGCATTATTGGTAGCATTTCAAGAGAAAAGTAAAAATCATGTTAGAAGTTCTGGCAAAAATATCTTTAGCCCCAAAAGAAGCCCCAACATAGTGCAATGTAATCAGTCTCATGCAACCTTCTATTGGTAAAAGAAATTCTCAATTATATTATAACAATTTACATAGAGTAAATATTTGTAAGAAATATTAATTTACAATGTAACATAGATTAATTCACAAGAGGGACAAGCTACCCCTTATAATGTTTTCTTAAGTGAAGCCCTTGAGCAGGTTTTCAAATGTAGAATTGAATACAGTTTATATATTGTTACCCACCTACGCACTCAAAGTTCAGTCATGGCACCTTCCTCACTGATTGGCGCCAACGCCGCCAAGCCTTACAAATGAAATGCCTTTTACCACCAGATCATGAGTTTGCAAAGCTTACAGAGCAGCAGATTTATATACACAAATTTAATATTTCAAACGAATAACAATTTTAGTGGCCAAGCAGACAGGATTTTACAGTACCAAATTCTATAGCCTAAACATGAAAAAGCATGTTCTCATTTCTTAGAAATACAAGATTTCTCAAATATGCAAATGAGGATAGTGAAGCAGACAGTAGCTGCTCCTGTTGCTGCACTAACACCTACTTCAAATATTGCAGTTTCAGCTTACCAGAGCAGGAGCTCCAATAGTGACCACACTGAGCACAACAAAATAGCCTAAAATAAGAAAGATGTTAAAAAGACATTATGAGTTAACAAAAGAACTAAATGGATGAAAATTTTAATAAATTCACAGGCTAAATTATTAGTTTACTCTTGATTAAATTTAATGGGGATAACTTTATGAATTTAAATATTTAGTTTTAAAAAATACCAAAATTTCCTCCTAATATTTAAAAGATGACCACAAAAGGAAATAAACTCAAAAAATAGGCAATACTACCTTTTTCATACCAAAAGTATGGGGTTAGTTTCAATTTCGTCCAAATTGTTTATTTTGACATGTTTTTTGCAAAAATTTTTAATGTCTTCCTAAATTCTAACAACATCCAATTGCTTAATGAAATTAGCTGACTACAAGTAATCAGACGGTCATTGAAAGATTTGCAAACATGAATATTACACTCCCTAATGTTATCACCTTATCCCTTAAATGTCGTCATTTTAATTTCTCTACCCCTAGCCTATCCTAATCAAAACTTGGTTTCTAGCTGTAAATGTCTTTTTCTTAGCATTCCTAACTGGATTAGTCCATAGAGGTGCATCTGCAGGGTCACGTGTACAATGGGTCAGCTAATTCCTTTAAGCAATTAGATGTCATTGGCATTTAAAAATGACATTAAAATTTTTTGCAAATACACAAAACGAAATTGACACAGTAAACATTTGAGATGAAATTAAAATTGACCACAAACTTTTAGGACAAAAGTGGTTTTACCCAAAAAAAATATGTACATAAACAAGATCTTATATATTTGAAAAAAACTTGTTCCCTCAACCGAAATTCGAGCAATTCAAATATAAATCTGCAAAACTCACATCAGTTACAAGCGTTGTAAACCAGAATAATTTGTTATTTCATTATGTTTTCTAAAATTTATCAATGTTCACTTTTCACCAGAGCCTAAAATGCAATTATAAAATGATAGCTAATTTGTTATCTCATTACTTATCAATCTGTCACTACACAGAAAAATTATAATAATATCAGTCAATTGAAGAAATCTGACCTTAAATGCTTACAAAAATTTACACCTTCAGGTTTTGATTTTGTCATCAAGAATCAACCATGGAGTATATTGTGCTGAGGGGTCACTTGTTGACTACCTTTTCAAATCTAGACTGAATACAAAACTCCTTGTATGAATCAAAACCTTCTTGCCATTTAGACATCTGCCTCTTTAATACATTATATGCCTTTAAACCCCTAGGTTCAAATTTCGTACTAGGAGCGTTAAACCTCAACTCAACTGGGCAAAGATCATCAAATATCTCTTGACCCACTGACTCAGACTTCTCACTGGAAACAATCTTATCCTCCAAAACATGAAAAATTAATGTATCATAAATCTTATCCCGATAAAGAGAGTTCCCATGAACAAGGTCTGTGGCAAAGCACTTGAATGCAACTGGATGGTATAGCAAGAAAGGTTTGGGTTTTAAAGAATCAACCCAGGTTTCTTCTGCATCATCAGCCAGGGATACTGCATGATCATCAAAGAACTCAGAACCAGAAGTTGAAACAGAAGTCTCACCAGCCATCTTCATAACTTCTTTGTATTTGAGGCCAACCTCTGCTTCTACTGAAAATTTACCATCTTTCAAATCAGAACACCCATTGTAAAATTCGTGAAGCACAAGTAGAATAGGAAGAGGAAGAACTGGACCCACTATATCATCATTACACTGCACCTTATTAGACCACTTATTGCTGCGGGGTGATGATTTCCTTAAGAAGAATGGAGGCAATTCAAGAAGGGCTGGCACAGCTAAAAATTCCAAAGCTACCCTTTTTTGGTCAACAACTACATCAAGGGATTCAGAATACTTAGAAAATGCCAACTGTAATAGATCTAAAGGCAGTTCAGCCCACAATCTTCTTAAAGCAACCTCGTGGAGACTTGCCGATAGCTTTACATCTTTAAAGAAAGCAGCAATTGTAGGAGATGATCTAAGTGGGCCAACCCCACAAGCATTCAACTTCTCACACAAGACCTCATGCACTTCTGTGTCAAAGGATTCCTTTTCCGAAGCATCCATAGAGGGCTCTTTAAGCTTTGTAACCAGGAGTTCGGTGAGGTTGCCTCTCTGATATGCATAGAGGTAGTTCAATTTCAGGAACTTAAAAATTTTGGGAAACTTATATTTCTCATCATCCACAGAAAACAATAAATATCTGTCCAAATGCAACCCTTGTTCATGGCAATCTTCTAACTTTCTATTAGGAACCCAGGAGGCTTGATATCTCTGCAATTCAAGCTTTCCAGATGTCATTAGCCTTACTAATGTAAAACCACCATATTTATCTGGTTCAGAAAGTAAGGAAGCAAGATCATTGTTCATAATGCCAAAGCCCCAAACCATCTCTTTCTTCATCTGCCAATCAATCCATTCAGGAAGAGCAACCTTTGACAACTCTTCCCTTAGTAGACAACTTCCACAATGACACTCACAGCCAGATAACACAATCTCAGATGGAAGCTCCCACGCACAGAAGGTCTTGTTAGTCTTTGAAAGCTTAGAAGCAATAGATCCCTTTTGAGATGGTAATGAAGACCCATAGCAGAAGAGATTGAACTCCCCATTCCAAAATGATCCGAGTATAATACAAAATCCAACTTCAGAAACTAACTTAAAAGTATCTTCCCTTGAATGTGACCTCAACGTAGACAAGTTTAACACATTTATGAAGCAAGGTCTGTCAAGACCGTGGGCCCATTGTATAATTGGCATCATATGCTTCCGCACATCACATAGAAGTAAAAAATTGTTGGAAGCCACAGTAAAGTAGAAGCCGTCAGGACCTGCCCTTGAAAGGGCTAGAAATCGTTCATTTTCAGCTGGCGTATACATATGCAACATCTCAACCTTCATTAGACAACTTACAACACATCTATCCAAACTCAAATCAACTAAGAAAACCGCATCAGAACAAGCCACAATCAAAATTCTAGGATGCCAACTAAATTCACAACTCAACCATACTTTGTCTTTAGAACAATCTGAATCATGCCACGGTACTCTCAACCTAGTTCCCTTAAAATTGGCATTTAAACTAGGAGCCTTCATATAATACTTCAAATCAAACAAGAATAGGTCACCATTTTCCAGCAAAACAAGACTTTCTTCAGGTATATGCGGACTCCAACAAGCATGGGCAACAGAGCAAGTCTTAAAAATTTTGCCGCCCAGATAAACTACACTGGGTCTATCCAAACTTGAATTACGTTGTACAGAAAACCAATGAACAGAGTAGAGTGTGGAAGCCAACAAATACCCAACAGTAGAAGAAGACTCACCCAAATCATCAACTGGGTTAACCGAAATCCTCAATATGCGGTACCTTGCTCCACTTACGGCTCGAAAGATGTCCCCATTGCCATCAAGCTGAACGCGTAAATCCGAACATTTAACATAAAGCAGCAAAAACCCAACTTGCTCAGAATTTACACCAGTTGGAAAGAAGAGAACAACACTGTTGCCATACTTGAGGAACTCAAGGCGGTTGTAACGGAAAGCGGAGGCAACGTCGTTTTGGAATTGGGGACCAGAAAGCGGGGCAATGGAGGATGCAGTGGAGGGAAGAACGGAGGAATCAGGTGAAGAGGTCACGAGAAATCGAGAAAGAGAGAGTTGAGGGAGAGGAAGAGGAGGGGGTAAGAGAGACGAGGAGGAGAAAAGATGGGTTAGGGTTCGAGGGATGGGGTTGAAGATGAGGGGACCCAAGATGGGTCGTGCAGAAGAGGCAGAAAGGATATGGGATGCACAAGATACAGAAACTGGGAAGAAGGACCTCCAGTCTTCTGAGAAGTCCATTATTGAGAAAAGTAAAACAACGAGAAGGAATCAGAATAGAGAGAATCGGAAAAAAGTTGGGAGTGAAGAGAAAGAGCCGCCGATGGAGGCTGGTTGGCCGGTGGCTGAGTGCAGTGAACGTTGTCGTAGGCGGGCGTGCGGCCCGGTTTTTGAGACACAGGTGGGCGAATGCGTCTGAAGTTGCGGGAGATGAAGCGTACCTGAAGTAACCATATCCAACGGCGCTGGCTTCGTCACGTGGAACGACTAGATGACACTCTGTTTTACGCCAAAAACGCACCGTCTCAATAATTGCAACGGTGCGTTTTGCGCAGCTGAAATTTGAGGCTAAACACGACGGACAAAACGGTGCGCTACAGTTGAATCAGTTGGATGCTTGTGCCGTTGATTTCGGCTGCAATGAACCCAGCTTTGTCCAGAAAACGGTGCGTTTCTCCCCTGTTAACTGTGCGTAAGTTTATGCAAAATTTCATCTTCATTGCTGCGTGTTTCTCTCATATCATGTAGAAGTATGGAATCAAAATGAAGGTTTCAGGGTAGCATTGGCTCAAGTTCGTCCAGATAGGCTACTTAGCGAGAGGGAAGAAACGCATATTTGTGCAAACTGAAAGATGTACAGAGAAGGCATAAGAGCTGTATTTTAGATCAAATATTACCCCCTTTTAGAGATTTGCATCAAAAAATATTTAGATTAAACAACAAATACTTACTCCGATTCTCTATATTTGCCTCCCCAAATATGACAAAGGTCTTAGACTTTGGATTTTTGAAGACATCAGGTTTTGAGATGAAAAACAGAGTCTGAAGCATAAAAGAAACTTTTGAGATGTCATCCATCTTCCAGATACATCACGTAGAGGAACGAATTAGACAACGACTCACGAAATCAGTACCGAAGCTGCCTTCGAAGATTGCTACCTCTTGCCCAGATCAGCGTCCGTTATCGATAGAGAAGGAAGGGTGTATGAAACAGAGAAGGAGGGTGCATAATATATTTAGGGAAAAAAAAAGATAAAAAAATTGAGAAAGAGAATAAATATAAATAGAGAAAGACTCTGACATACTTTTTTTAATATATAAATAGATAAATGTGGAGAATGTAAATTGATTTTATATCGATCAGATTCTCTAGGATTGATGAGGCTAAATGTAGCGTTTTCTAAGGCCAAATGATGGAAGTGGAATTCATTAATCAAAATGCATTGTTTCTATTAATAAAATAATGTGTTTCGATTAATAGGGAGACTTGGCGTCCCCTGGTCTATTGATTTGTTACGGTTAAGGTTTCTTCACTTTAGGCGAATTATCTAATCGTGGGCTCTTGGAATGAAAAATTCTTATGCAATTACTTATTTGTATTTGTATTTATTGGACTAATATATTACATAATTTTTTAATAATAATATAATAGGTGTATAATTTTTATAACTAATTATATAATTTTTAATTAAATTCTATATCTATTATATTATTAAATAATTATATATTCATTATATTTTAATTAAAAATTTTGATAAATATAAAAAATTGTATTTAACTTTAATTGTTTTGGAATTTGGAAAAATTTTCCTTTTTGCAAATAAATTTTTACTTTAAAAATCATTTGACATTATCTTGACACTAATAAACCATAAGAATAAATTTAGGTGTAACTCATTATATCTTACTATCAAATTTTTTTCAATCAAAATATGATAAATATATAATTTTTTAATAAAATTATATACAATAAAATATTTTAATTAAAGAATTACATATTTGTTATTAAAAAATCTAACAATAAAAATATAAAAAATTATATATAAATTTTTTAAAAATATATTCCTTGTTCAAAATCAAAATTAAATAAAAATATTTTATATTAATAAATAATACAACTCAAAAAATCAAATTAGTAGAGATTATCTAATATGTTTCATTTTTTTGTGGTGAATATGTTAATATTTTATATTCCTAATATTATAAACATTAAAATATAAGGCAAAATTTTATTTTAAATCCTCACAAATAGTATATTTATTTGTTTAATTTCTCATAAAATTATCTTTTTAATTTAATTCTTTAAAATTAAAATGCTTTTCAATTTTATTCTTTATAGAATTATTTTCTCATTTAAATTCTTATAAACACATATTTTTTTAATTTGACTTCTTTCAAATAAAATTATTATCTATAATATCCATTTTCCCTTTTCCGTACGTGTGTGTCTATATATATAAACATATATATATATATATACATCTCTAAAAATTAGTATATGAATTTATGATTCATGTTTTGATTTTAAAATTTATTTAACTTTTACAACATTTTACTTAATTTCTATAAAATTTTATAAATATGAAAATCTGGGGAAAAAAACTCTTGTATACTTATGACAAATAAATATGGGAAAAAAGCCCCCATATCATCCATAGCCATTAACATGGTTTGACCAGATCGGGCTTGAACTAGCCATCTGGCTTTTATACGTGCGTCGCCACAAAAAGAACCTTATGAATCAATGGCATTAAATGTGTGTGCTTCGGGTTTGCACCACTACATTTACCATAATTCTAAATAAGAACAAGCAGCAGAATGACTCATCAGAGAAAAAGACACACTTGCAGATGCAGGAAAAACAAAACGCTAACATTGAAAAACAGCGTAAACTGATGATCACGAAACTTTGTCTTAACCTTCTCAACGTACTTCAAAAACATAATAATAGCTGCCTATGGTTAAGTTCATGAATATTACATTAGAACGTCACAAACCAGAGTATCAGAAAAGTGTAAGACAAGCGAAGGCATTGAGTTCTTCCAAAAACCCATCTCATTCTATTGTTCAGAAAACACAGAACAAGTTTTTTTTTCCTGCTATAGTAGGGAGAGACAGAGTATACTAGTAGTACAGAAGGAAATCCAATCTCAATCTTCCCAATTCATACATCAAAGCATTTCTTAATTCCAAAAGGAAAAAAAAAGTGAAAAATTAAGAAAAACAGAAAGAAATTAGGGACACTTGACTCCTTGAGCTAATTAATCTTCATCACACTGTAACTGGTGCACCAGTGCTTGCTCTTCTTCTGACCCCATGTCCTTGTTGTTCCAAAAGTATTGTAGTGTGGTCAGCAAAAGAAGCCAAAATTGCCATTATCGAAGTTGAGGGAATAACTAAAAGGATCATAGTTGAAGTTGAAATTCTTCTTCTTGTTATTGGAGCTAGCCTTCATTTGCCTCTTAATCTCTGCTCTAACTTTCCAAAACAAGCTCCTCAGCCTTCTCTTCCCACGCACAAGCACCATGGGAGCTTCAAAGTAGCAGCAGCAACAGCAGTCCATCAATCCCTTCTCCTTCTTCTTCTTGACGCCCAAACTTTCAAATAAGCAGATGAAATGGCATATGGGCATGAGGCAAGGGAGAAGAACTTATATACTAGGAGGAAAAAGGAGCGAGCTTTTGGATGTACAAAATAGAAATGCACTGTGGATGGCTTGGAAAGGAAGGCTTTAGGGGTAGCCTTTTTCTTTTCGATTTTGTTTTGTTCGGATAGGTTATTATTGGAATTGGTGGAGGCGAAGAGTGAGAGTGATAGGGGTTAGGTGACAGCAGGAAATGAGGGATGCACGGTGCAGGGTGCAGCTAGCTTTGCTCTCTCCACTGTGTTGTCGCTGCTGTGGGGGCATACGGCGCTGAGAGAGAATGACTCAAAAAGAGGCATAAAGAGAGGGAGAGGGAATGGGTGTGTGTAGATAGTCACATGGGAATGGGACACCTTCCAAACACTTCTGACAGGGTCGAGACTTCAAAGTCAAATTTAGATAAAAGAGGGTTTCACCACAAAAATTTTTAGGTACTAGTCCATAAAATATGTAAATATTAAATATAGATAAGGAAATTTTATGCTAGCACAAAGTCGGATCTATTGAAAAAGGAAACTGATAGAATCCTCCAACGAGTTTTTTAATTATGTAATCCGTTCAAATCCGGCCTATGTTGGGTGGTTATTTCTTCCCATCCTTTGGATTATGTTTAGTAAAGCGAAAAAATTGTTAAAGAAATAAAAATTAAAATTAAAATTAAAATAAGAACAAAATTTAATTTGAAATTTTAAATTATATTTAATATGATATAAGATTATCTTTTTATTTATATGTTTGATAAAATAAAAATAATGTAAGAATAAAAAAATTATACAAATAACTATAATACTTTTAATGAAAAAAATTATTTTTAAATCAAAAAATATTTTTTAAATTTTTCGTTCAAACAATATTTTTTGATTTATCAACAATTAAAATATTTTTAAAAAAAATATTAAAATATTTAATAATTATGTTAGTTTAAGCAATTGAATAGTGGGGCAAAATAATATTTTGCTTTCTCTTCCCCGATACTGTGGCACATAATGCGATGGAAAGCAAAGCAAGCTGACTTGTTTGCTAATTCTTAATGCAAAAATTTTTTTTTAATGTTTATTATATTTTTATAATTATTATTTAATAATATTTTATTATTTTTTATTATATTTTTAAAATAAAGATACAAATATGATTTTTATTTTTTATTTTTTTAACAATCATATTCTTTTTATATTCTGCATTGATAGAATCATTTATTATGTAAATTTTATACAAGTCACACTGTAGGCTTATCTACTGCGTGGGAAAGATAGTAGTTAGTTTCAAATCTACCACACAAAATTTCAATTTTTTCCTTCACGTATTCTCTCATATCAAATATGATGATACTGTATACTACTTGGTTGAGAGTCTCAGTGCGCCTAATCCATAAACTTCACCTTTACATTGATTCTTATGTTAAGAAAATTAAATAGAGCAATACTTAAGTATACTGTAATAATTACAATTAAATATCTGAATTGAATTTGCATGTAGTGTTATATGTTCAAATTCAATCAAGACTTTTTATTATACAAATATTATAATATATCTACAAATATTTTGTCATAAGATTAATAAGTATGGCTGTAAAATTTTAAGTCTTTTTTTCACCAAAAACAATTTTTAAGTCTTTTATATAATAAATTTACTTGAAAATTTTCAAGTTCAACCCCCATCGTTTCCCCTCTCTTTAAAAGGCTGCAATGAAGCTGCGAAAGAACACCGATATGATTGCCTATATTCGGTGATTGGATTGATGGATTCTCTTGAAGTTTGATGGATGGACGGATAGAAGATTGGATCAAACTTGAATTTGATTTTTAGCAGTCCTCTTCTTTTTTTTTTTTTGTTAATTCTATTTTTCTTCAAATTTATGGTCTCACAAACACAAAATCTAATTACTTCAAAAAATTCATAATAATTTATATTATATTATTATATACAAAAATTGAAAAGTCCATGGAAGATTTAATTCTACTTGGGGATATCTTTATGGACATTGATCGAAGAGCCCGCTGATCCGATGGTCCACGTCCTACGACAACTCCTCTGTTCTGGGCCCCACTCCAGCCGTCACATTCTTCCTCTCAACTCTACTTACCTCCCTTTTGGATTTCCACGCCCCCTTTTGGCTCCAAAATTTATTTATTTTAAATTTTTACATTTATTATTATTCTATATATTATTTTTTAAATATTTTAATAATTTAATTTAATTTAGTAAACTAATTTACTAACCATGTACCTGAAACATAAAATTACCTTTTTATATAGTGAAAGAAAGGATATTAATAAAAGTTTAAGCTAATTTATTAATTTAGTATAACAGATGCATGGAGGCTCACAATAAAGCAGTGAGTTAGAATGTCTCCGTGTAAAAGAAATTATTTTTTTTATACAGTATATTTTATTTACATTTAAATTTTATCATATAAATAGGTAGTGAGATTTTTTTTCAATTGATTGAGTTTTATTTTCAAATGTGCACCCTAATAATAAGGACATCTATAAAAAGCATATGATTCAAATTTCAAACTAATGCCACTCTCTTGTACTGAAGAAGATTTAGTTTGAAAGAAAGTGTGTGGGTTTTTTTTTTTACCTACTAAATTAAAATTTTTAATTCTTTTAAAATTTTTCTTTTCCTGTTCGGCTGAAACTTCAAAGACCGAATGCTTTTATTAAAATTAGGAAAATTCATTTTGTTCACCCACTTCTCTGTTTTCTCTCCCACATTGATAATCTCAATTTATCCATTAAATAAAAGGATATTCTCCTAATGCAATTAATTGTCCAATTATATATATATATATATATATATACACACACACTCGTATATAAAAGTTTGGCTTTTATCAAAGAAAATTTTTTAAATTATTTTCTTAAAGTTGATATGTTTGGTATTCAAATAAAAAAATAAGTAGGAAGTTAAATGAAATGCATATTATAATTTTTTAAAATCATTATTTAATAATATATATATCTCTTTTTTTAAAAAAATATGAGTACAAAAATTATTTTTATTTACAAAGTTATATATATTTTTAATTTCTATTCTCATTCATAATTTTTTATATGCCAAATGACCCATTAACAATTAAGACTTTCTTATAACTTAACTAAGTAAGGAGTGTTAAAATAGAGGGTTTTGGTAACTATTAATTACTTTTGATTTTATAAATTAAAAATTTTTCTAATATAAATTTAAGATATTTGATAAAATGTATTAATTATGTTTGTCTCTATCCTTTATTGAAAAAATTATTTTTAATATTATTTATTTAGTTTTATTTAATTTTTAATTAACCAATTTCAACTGAAATTATTATAAATATTATTTTTTTTCATTCTTTATTTGATTCATATTTTAATTATCCATACAAAACTACCCTAATCATTGCTTGCTGCTGGCGTTATGGGAGCTATTAACCATTGTTTATTTTTTTTCCACAAAAATACATCATCATAATAAATAAATTAACTAATTAAAATCTTTAAAAAAATAGTATGAAATTGAATAATTCAAAAATATTTTTAAGTAAAATTAAATAAGTGACACTAAAAGTAATTTAGTTCTTATAAAATATAGATAAATGTCATTAATCCCCACAATTAGTTACCTTAACTTTTATTAAATTAAGAGTTGTTCTAATAAGTGCTTTAAAAGTAAAAATTAAGGAGTCATAAATGAGCTTTGTTTTGCCTACTTAATATTATTTTATTAAAAATGATTATGTTAGTTAATGAAAACAATAATGTTAGTTAACTTACAATTTTACAACAATAATGTTAGTTAACTTATATTTATTTTCATAAAAATAATATCAATGATTATGTTATTTTATTTATTTATTTTCCTTTTTAAGTTCTAAAATTCTAACCCTAAAACTCCAATTTTTAAATCATTAAAAAAATAAGCTAAAATAATTATTGATAATACCTGTTTGGAAAAAAGTAAAAGATACAAAATGCCTTTAAAGTTTTAAATGACAAATATATTTTAAAGGGTAATTTAATCCTTTATAATCATAAGTCAACTAATTGCGCAATAATTGGAGCGAAATAATATTATTTATACAAAACAAGACTCCTTTATTATTTCTTAACTAGCACTCTGGTGATAGAGTAATAAAACCTTTAAAATAATTTTTAATTTAAAAATTGAAAATTAATGTAAAATTCTTTTACATAGAATTCAACATCTTAACAAATTGAATTTTTCATCACTTGATGTTTTTCAAAATTTATATAAAAAACTTTTATTATCATATACACAAAATTTAAAGTGCTCCATCAACAAAAGGGCTAAACCTCTCATGAGGTCAGAGCAGTCCAAAACAAAATTTTGATTAATAAAAGTACTAAATAAATAAGCATTGAATTTTTGTACAAGAAATACTCATGAATTGTTAAAAATTAAAATCAATAGCATAATAAACCGCTTTAAATAAAAGGAATCAAACTCAGTAATCATTAAATATGAAGAGAAAATAAAGAGACACATTTATGAACACAAACAGACCGACCATAAATAATTGCTTAATTATATAAGGAATCAAGCATTTACTACCCATACCGTAACTTTTCAGTTGGTTGCTATTACCAACATACTGACAGAAGCGTCTTCCCACGTAGGAAGAATCCGAAGTTGCCGTTGCTGTTGTTTTTGTTATAGTGCACGTATAATGAAATATAAGTTTTTTTTTTAATTATTATTCAAATATTGATCAATAAATCAGATGTAGTGCCTTCAGTATAATTAAATTATATATTTTTTGGTCCTAATATCTCGAATTTATATATTATTAAAATTCTATAATTTTATGCTTTATTTTTTTAATAAAAGCATAATATAATTCATCTATTTAATAAGACAAATTAAATTGTGTGTTTTTAAAATAGACACAAAATTGGCATTAAGTTTGCTCCAAATCAATTTCTTTGAAGTTTCAAGAATGCATATGTAATAGTTCAATTGAAACTAACATGCAAGTATATATACAAAGTTCATGATTTAGTTCTATCTTTTTGTACGATACGATGCAGATATATTTTTTGAAAATTTTATTTAAAAAATGTTAAAATTCAGCCAATACATTTTAAAAACAAAATTTACAAGTTGTATCATACTTTAAAAATTAAAACTCATGAGAGTAGGAATTTTATTTCTATCACTAGGATTCTGGAAATTTTAATCATTTAAAGTTGATTAAAATATTATTTTGATTCTTGAAAAGAAAAGGAGTGATAGTTTAATTTGATACTTCATAAATTTTTGTATAAATTTAATTATTACATAAACAATATGATTTATTTTCATCCATGCGTAAAAATGATAGCCATACTAAGTAAACCATTACGTTGAGTTAGAATAAAATTATTATTATTTGGATACTAAACTCATATAAAATATTTAGATAAAAGTACCTTTTTATGAAATATCAACTTTCTTTTTCTTCCTAAAAAATTATTAGGTGAAAGAATAAGTTAGATATAATATCCATATTTATATCCTTTAATGGCCACGTAGCTAATTCCATTAATAATTACAAAAATATTTAAAATTTTATAAATATATAAGATAAAATTAATTAAAAAATTGAGACAAAATTAATACTAACCCAAAACTCAAATAACGAAAAAGAAATCACTTTTGCCAGATGTGTATAGTGAACATCAAACACTCAAATTGATAGATACTCAAGCTTTCAAAAATCAAAATAAGAATCGTGTGTTTAAGATTGGACCAAAGAGATGTATCTATAAAATTACCACAAACATTATTCCTTCTTGTCTGGTAACTCTGGTTTGTTTCTTAAAGCTTTGGGACAGAAAGGGAGGTTACAGTTAGAAGAAGACGGTCAAGTAATTGTCAACAAATTTAATGCAGCGACAGAGTAATGCAGAACCGTGTCCATAGGAGGATGAACTATCGCTTTAGGGGCCTGTCAGTTTTGAGTTTTGAAGAAAAAGCCTTTTTGTCTTTAGGGTTTTCCACTTTTTCTCAAGTTTCAGCCTTTCAAACGCAAAAAAAGTAATCCAAATAAGAAAAAAAACTGTTTTTTTTTTCTTTTCAACTTTTGAATCTGAAAAGAGCGTAAAGACAAACACTAACTTGGCAAATGTGGAAAGACAGAACATTGCAGCATTGGGTTGCCATGACTTGCAAAGCTGACCCTTAGACAAAGTAAAGTATATATGGGTGAAGTTATGGCTGGCCTTACATTTCACTATCACTTGGATTTGGAGTGACGGAGATGATGATATACTTTTAGATATCTTTAATAATTTTTGTTTTGGTCTTTAAGGTTGTTTGTCGCATTTTCATGCAGCACTAAAAGCAAAGGAATTGAATTTTACAGTTCCATTGATTTGCAAAAGATTTTGTTTAGACAATTAATCTCTGCATTGAAAAGTTCTCTTATACTTTTTTATTACATTCTTTTATGTTTAATAAAATTTGTTAAAAATTGTTTTGGGCTCATATATGGTAAAAGACAATAAGAAGAATCCTAGAGAGAGAGAGAGAGAGAGAGAGTGTGTGTTTTATTCCAATGTTAGAATAATACAAAAGTATAAACTTTAAAGGTGGAGTTTAAGTAAACTTGTAAGAAATTTAATTGTGCCTAATAGGTTAATTGCATAAGATCTTGAGTGTCTTAGTTGTTGTTGTCCTAGTCCTATTAGCATTAAAAGAACTTTTATTTATAATCTTTTTTAAAGACAAGCTAATAATAATAATTAGATCAAGTAACCAAATAGAGTTATAGAATCTATTTGTTCAAAGTAACTTGCTGTCTTAAACTATTCTAAGCTGCATTATCTAGATTAATTTGCTATATCAATTCATCATATGTGACTTATTAGATTATAGATGTAAAGTTCTTTAAGCCTTGGTGGCATAGATTGAACCATATTAAATCTATAAGGATTTTTAATTTGTAAGACATCTATAACAATAATATAATTTGCCATTAAGAAAAAGGGTTATAGGAATTTTTTTTGGGATTAAATGGAGTTTGTAATGTTAAAAGAAAATCTAAATTTCCCACTTTTTGAACCAAATGAAATGTGCCCCGATTAACATGCAATTTTTTGTCTTTTTTTTTTTGTTGGCACCTAATCAACTTAAATCGGAACCTATTTGATTTGTTTATAACCTTGTAAGGCCAATTTTGTTCTCTCAAAACAAGCAAAGTTATAAATAGAATCTAGTTTGTTAGTATGTAATTGATCATAATATATTAATAAAATAAATAAGGGATATGTAGTACATGACATATAAAGTGGCTTATGGGTCAAAATTGCAAGTGAGCTAGTACATGTGTCACATCCCAAAATCAAGGTATGATCGACATAAACTATAGGGTTAATCTCGTGCCTACAATATGAACTTAATGACTTAAACCTACTTTTGATACTTTGAATACAATATATCTATTTTAAGATGTAACCAAAACTGTGCATTTGAAATCTATCATATATCATACTAACTAATCAACTTTTCTTACATGTCCAACCTTTCTAGAAATTTTGGTAAAATTTATCCTAAAAGTTGTATCTCTTGTAAATCTTATAATAGTCCAAAACAACTATTTAAACAAAAGAGAAATTCTTTCTTAATTATTATCAATTATCCCAACTACATTAGGGTGGGTAACCTTACTTATGAATTAATGCAACCATAATTGAAGCACCAATTAGTTTATACAAACTAATCAACTTTTCTTACATGTCCAACCTTTCTATAAATTTTGGTAAATTTTATCCTAAAAATTGTATCTCTTGTAAATTTTATAATAGTCCAAAACAACTACTCCCTCTAGTAATTTTTATAAAGAAATTTAAAGAGATTTTTTTAGTCCCAAAATATAAGAAACATGGTATATTTTGTTACTTCATTAAATAATAAATTTCTTTTTTACCCTTCATTTATTATTACACCAAATACACTTAACAATGCATAACATTTTCTCATACAAAATGAAGATGGGTAAAATAAGAAAGAAATACCAAATTTGAATATAATCAATGAGTTAAACTGATATTAACTGTTTTTCTTAATACTGATAAAATAGTTTTTTGTTTCTAATAAAAAAGACCGGAGGTAGTATTTAAATAAAAGAAAACTCCGCTCTTAATTACTATCAGTTATTCCAACTACATTAAGGTAGGTAACCCTACTTATGAGTTAATGCAGCCATAATTGAAGCACCAATTAGTTTATACAAACTTAATCAAAACTAACACTACTTGAGCATATCAATGTAGAGCTTATCCAAGGGAATGCTAATCCTCACTCAAATTCTAGAAAATACTTTGACTTGGTTCTTTTATTTGAAAGATCAAATATATACTAAGTAAATAACATTCCACCAATGATTAAATATACAAGTAAATAAAAGTTTAAATATGTAAATAAATGATTTAAATTTAAATACTATAGAGGCATACCTTTAATGATTTTATATTTAAAATTCATGCTTGTCGGACTAATTAAAAAAAAATCTAAAAACATATGCTAAGATTTAACTATTATGATAAAATCATGAACCATTAAATTCATGATAACATTGATGATAATGAAATAAATATGCAATCTTTGAGATGTATTAAAACTTTTTTAAATCATGCTTAAAAAAAAAAAGATCCCTTTTTTATTATAAGAACTTCCTTCAAAACAAATAACCACATGCACACACAAGCACTCAATAGTTGTCTTTATATATATCACACTTTAGCTAAAGCTATCAAAATAGTTTGGCTAATTTAACCTGCCCATTCAGTGGTTAAATTTACTTATTATTTAGACTTGTTTAATAATATAATTATTTTTAACCCAATTCACTTAGCTCACGTATTATACAGCTAATATGCACAACTTGTAGGTTAGCCCTTTCAATATATATATATATATATATATATATTAAATTATCCTATATTATCTAATCTAATCTTAACCTAATTACCCAACCCTTTCCAAACTTGATTTCAACAATTCAATAGTTTAACTCATTCACACTTTAACTTCAAATCTACATTCACTCTCGTCTCAACATCTCTAACTTCATCTCATTGTCTCTATCTTTGTTGCATATAAATTTCAATGTCTTTGGCTTATCTTTGTCCTTTATAGTTGGTTCTCATCTTTGTCTTCATGGTAATGCCTTTATCTTCACCCATCGTCCTTCGCCCAATAACAGTAAGGATTCCAATTTGGACCACCATTGACATCATCCTTGAAGAGATGTATTTTTTTAGTTCTTCCCAAATCTAGCTTATGTAACTGTAAGAACCATTTTTCGTTTATTTCCATGGATAATTTTATAGTGTTGTGATATGCTTACTTCCTTGGATCTACACTTGGATTAAATCTTTGAGCTATTCCATATGGGTAGGGATGAGGTTAATATAGATTGTTAATGTAATGCTTCTCATGTGAAGGAATGACTTTAGAATCACAACATGGTTTCTAAATATGCCTATCAATATTTTATATTATAGGCCCAAAGACAGTATTATCAAAAAATTGGACTCTTATAAACTAGTATGATATGTGTATATATAGAAGTATAACATTAGAAACTCTTTTTTTGTGTGTGGTAAAAGTCCATTTTGATAGAACATTGTAGTGTTTCTAATAGGATTACAATTTGCTTTTTTAAAAAAATAAAAAAATTAGTGGATTAAAAGAGTTAATGAGCTAGGTTACGATTTTGAACTCGTTTAAATAATGTGAGTTAAATGGGTCAGTCTATTTAACCTGCAACTCATGGTGGGTCGGCTTGCTTTGATAGCTATACACATGGGGAGTAGAATGGTCATTTCACCATAACATATGAAATATGGTAGTGGGCCATGTATCAATCCCTACTAGTATACTATACAAAGATTGTTTAAGCATTCCAAAGTATTTAATCTGTACTTAAATTTAGATAATCTATACATGGTCCACCAAGGTGATGTTACTCTGTAGGTGTTTTTAACATAAGTTATGAGACTTCATGAGTTGATAAGGGTCAAACCATGTTCCTTGTTATGCACTTGAACTTATTGGGACTCATTAGGTCATATTGGTGGAGGCTAGAAATATCATAGGCCTTAAAACTATATAGCTAGATATGAATATAAATAATAAAAGGCTTTAAGTATAAAAAGTAATATGAAATATCTTATTTTCTTTTTGTTTTTTGTTTACATATTAGTATCATATTATCAATAATTCTTATTTATGATGGCAATGATAATGATAATAATTAATTTATATTGTAATTCAATAGAATATGATGATGATGATGATGATTATTATTATTATTATTAATTCATATTGTAATTTATTATAGTTTCATTAAATGATACATTTTTTAAATTTATTTATTTATTACATAAAAATAGTAGTAATATTCAATTTATTATGATTACATCAATATAATAAATATTTCCTTGAGACCCCGTTTGGTTTGATACATTTGTCACCATAGATAATAAAATGGAAATTAGGTTCCAATGCATTAGGATATCTTGTAGTAGTCCACAAACTATTGTAGGGGTGCTATAACATTTTGGAAGCATTTTTTTAGGGTTAAAAACGATGTAGGATATTTAAAAATTATAACCAATAAGGCAAAAATTGTAATTGTGATAAAAAATCACACTCTGAAAATCATGTGTAATATCTAATTTTAATTAACGACTAACTAATAGATTAAATCAAGAAATTTAGTTAATTTATTGTAAGAATAGTCTTAATGACTCCAAATAATGAGAACTAATTCAAACTTTCATTATAAATAAACCAATAAGCTTATTGTTCACTATACCATAATTGAGTAACTAAATTATCAAAGGTATAATTAACTCTCAAAATATCCCATTAAGACTTTAAGACATTAGTTAAAGACTCTAGATTAATAACTTAATCAACACTCTACCTAAAATCCTTTAAAGGAACTCCTAAAACTTCATAGTGCAATTGGCATTATGGCCTTAAAGGGCCATGCCATGGCGTGCCTCTGTTGTAGCAGCTAGATCACAAAATATTTGTGCAACATCGTAGTGTATTTGCCTCTGGTTGAACATTGCCATGGTGCTTAAAGGCCATTCTACAGCGTCCAACCCCTGATGCCATGCCATGACATTAAACAAGCCATGTTGCATTGTTGCAGCCTTTGTTTGAAGGTGCTGCAGAATCAAAGGGCCATGCCATAGTGTTGCCAAAATAGAAACCACCAAAACTAGCAAAACATAAATGCAAACCAACTATAAGCTTCCAACTTAATCAAGTGGACATGTGGCATCTCCAATAACCCAAATGTACATTCTAATTGTGTAGAAAATTAGGAATAAGTGACCAAACACCTACATACTCCTATAAGTGACAGATTTTAAAGAGAAATCCTAAAAAAAAAAAGTGAATGACCACGTTCCCAAACCATGATAATAAAGTGTGTAATTGGACCAACAACTCATATATGCAAAATTATCAATATACAACCATTTGATTCCAAACCAAGTTTCACAAATTTCAAATGCTAAAAGAAAGTAGTTCCAACCCTTAAGACCACAAAATATCTACAAACTCAAGATTTGACCATAGGACTTCCTTAAATCAACAATGCATAATTAATAACTATCATACCATAGCTTCCCAAATCAACAATAAAAACTAATCCTAAGAAATTCTAAATGACAAATATAATGATTAACACCATACAATGCCATTTAAGTTTAAAGTGTCCAACATACATATAGTCCAATATAAAACATAAACTTATATAAAGTAAACCATAATTACATATGAAATATTTTTATAAAATAAATTGGTATCATCTAAAATCCTATTTATCGTTCTTAAATCTACAACTTCCTAAAATATATACTCCTATACTTGGCATATCATATTACAAGTTGTAAGTCAGTTACAAATTACTAAAATATATGAACGAAACATAGGTTATCTTAAAAAGTCAGCCTAGCTTAATTAGTTAATTCTTTAGTTGTTTGTCTTTGCTAGAGCCTGAACCTTCATTTGTAAAATATTAGCTCATAATTAGAGTGAGATATAAGATTTCAATAACTAAAGGCAATTTTTATTCATATTCATGTAGGCAAGCAAGTATAAAGTTGTACACGATAAAATCATCATTTATTATGTTATATTCAACAAAATAAAAATAACAAGTTTGATAGCAAATATTACAATCATGAACTCATAACTCAAGTAGTAGATAGGACATACTTGGACGTCCACACATCCCAACAGTAGCCATAATATACCTGCAAGGTCCATGGCTTTATATTATACTAAAAGACAATTATGAGGTCCATAATAGTCTTTAAGGCATATTTGTGAGATCCACAGTGAAATATTCACAAGTAACCAAATTTGATTATGGCATCATATAAAACACAATCATACACATATAAGTGATAAGCATGGTTCCATAGCAAGTATGAATAGAATTAAACTTTAATTGTCTTAAACGATATTTTCCACTTTTAAATTAGTTACTAATAGCCACCAAATAGAAACACAAACTATATCAACTATCAACAACAAATAGATATTCATCAACCTAAAAAGAACCCTTACTTTAATTTAATAAAAAAAAAATCAAGAATCACTTGGGTTCAACTTACCTAAGTTTCCAAGAATCACAAGGCACCAAGTTAAGCTCATGAATTTAAGCTAACACAATATGTCACCACTTCCTTTAGAGTTTTCACATATACATATGGCCATACACAAAAATCAACTTTGAAAATGAAATTTGAGTAGAATAACATTATAAATAGATTGCATTTACTTATCTAATGGATGCTTAAGCCTATTCTTCCATTTCTTCACCAAAACCTCACCAAAAATTCCAAAATTTCTAAGTTAGGATTTCACAAACTATCACCAAATCAAAAATTGCTTGGTAAAAATGAAAAAGAAGAAGAAAAGAAACATTTTTCTTTTCACTCACCTTAGCAAAATCTTGTGTTTTCCTATTGTATTCAAGCTCCAAAACTAAGAAACCACCACTTTCTCTCTTCTATGCATTTTTATCCACTATTTACAACACCCCTCACTCTCTCTTTCACATTTCTAAAGTGGTTAGTTGGAAATGAAAGGATATTAGGGTTTTAGTGGGTGTTAGGTGAGATAAGTATTGAATTGTGGATCCAAGTCATCGAGGTTATAAGTTTATATTGATTTGAATTAGGCCTTCTCTAAATTATATTTTTGTGCAGTTTTTAATGGATTTTAATTATTTTTTTTAAGTCATATATTTATTTTTCACTTAATTAAACCAAATTTCTGTGAATAAAAATATATTCTTCTTAATAATTCATATTTTATTTATTTATTTTTCTTAAAAAATATTTAATTTAATTATTTTTCCAATAATCCTTTTAAAATATTTTTCCTTTCAAATTTATATTAGTTATTTCCAAAATGTCATATTCTACATCATTTTTTGACCTTAAACAAAAAGAGTTAAAATATCTTGCAGTACCCCTTGTAATAGTTTGGGATTCTAATTCAATTTCAATACTACACAAATTTAGTTGGTTCTTTCTACTAGTATTTCATTCCATTTGCAATCACTATTCCTTGTTTTGAATGAATCACGACTCCATCCAAAAAACTATGGAATCTAATGCATTCCAGGAAAGTGTGAAGTGAATGACTAAAATAAGCTTTACATGTGCTTCCTCCTCCTATTTGAATTATTTGTTTGAATTACAATCATGACTTCCTTTTCAACTATATATTCCAAAAAACTTTGGAATGTTGAATTATTTTGTTGAATTAGAAAAATATAATTTTAATATTTTATATTAGATTGGTGATTAAAAATAATTATTTTATTTTTATTTTTTTGAACAAAAATATTAATTTATATCTGTAATTTAAAAAATATTCTTAATATTTTTTTATTAAAAGTATGTAGAATTTTTTTTAAATTAAAGAAATTAATAATATATATATATATTTTATACTAGAGACATTATAATCATTTGATCATTTTTCCTTTGTACTTTTATAATCTTTTTATCCAATCAAAGACAAAAATGGCTTGATAATGTCATTCCTTTTTATTTCATACTAAATATAATTATTCTATTACATTAAAACTCATTTCCATATTTATTTTTATTTTTATTTTTACTTTTATAAAAATTACTCCTTCAACTAAACGAGGCCTAGAGTAGACATGTAACATATGCAATTATAATTTGTTGGGAATGGGAATGCACGATCTCACAAGTTGTTTTTCTTTTTAAAAGCATAGAAAAAACAAAACATCTTCAAAAGTGGAAGAAAATTATGAAAAAGCAAAAGGTCCTTTTTTTTTTTCAAGAAAACAATTATAATAGAGCACTAGTGGATTCACTCTTTTAATTTTTTATATAATATATGAATAAAAAACTTACATAAACTTTTCTTAAATTTTGTTAAAATTATATATCTCTTATTTATTTTTAAAAAATATATAAACCTCCTCTAAAATAAAAATTGTGTTATACTTTAGCATAGTTTTAATTTTTTATTAAAATATCATTTATTAATTTAAATACAAATTTTTTACAAAAATACTCTCATCCATACTAAGGCTTTGTTGAATTTAATGAAAACAAAATATATTATTTTTTATTTTTATTTGTGCATATTTGGATGGCCTTTAATTCTTGCCCGAAAAATAAAAGCCACCAAATATATATTTATGGTAATAGATGTTATTTTAATTAAAAAAAATTAAAATTAAACTAAAATGCATATTTTAAAAACAGGAAAAAAAGTCTATATAATTTTAATAAAATTTAAAAAAAGTCTATATAATTTACTTTAAAAATAAATAAATAAATAAATAATACTTGGACGAGTAAAAAGAAATTAATAATTAACAAATTTTTAGTGTATATTGATTTCAATATTTTGAATAAATGTATTTTTTTGTCTTAAAAGTTTTGGGCTATTATCAAATTTGTCTCATATGTTTGTCAAACTTTTTAATGTTATCCTAAATATTAACTTTGTCAATTAGGTTAACAAAAATTAATAACATGTCGTTATCATGTAAATTGGCATTTATTACGATATGCTAAAATAGTCTAAATATATATTACACTAACTAATCTATAACCTTGACCTCCAAAAGACGTTGATTCTTTTTTTTCCCCCATCTCTAACCATATGTAAATGAACAGTAACTTCTTCTTTAGGTTAAAAACCAAAATAGATAAAGTCTCTAATTCATAACATAGAATTTGTCCAATATATCTCACCTCCTAACTACATGTGTGGCTTGTGATTTTGCTAGGATAATGATATTTTTAAATTTGAAATAGAAGGCCTTTTTTTTTTTTTTTTAAATATGGTAATATAAACAATTTTAGCTTTTTTATTTTACTGACATTTACTAATATATAAGGTATTGGGACCAACAATAAGAAAGCCTAAAGCCATATTTATTATAAAGATGGGTGAGAACAAAAGAGTAAGAAAAAAAAGGATAATGGAAGTTAAACAAGTTGATTAATGAAAAGACCAAATTTCTAAACCACGTATGTTTTGTAAACTATCATCTTTTATTATGAGATATTTAAAATATTTGTACTTTTGTTTTTTTAAAGTACCATCACATTTTGGAGTGTGTAATTAGCCGCATAGATTCTCTAAAATATATTAGGAGATAAAGTGAAGAAAAAGAAAGAAAGAAGAAGATGAAACTTATATTTGTTTTGTGAGTCTCATATAAATGAATTTTACTTTTTTTTTTTCTCTTTATCTCATCTAAAATATTTTAGGTGATCTCATTAAGCGTGGTTAATCTTGCTCAAAGGATAAAAAATGTCCACTTTTATGCACCCTTAAACCCCTAACATATAAAATGCTTATATTATATTTGATATATTTATGTATAAAATATTTAGTGACATATAAAATGTCTCCAACATTATCTAAAGTGACATCTCTTACCAATTTCATATTTAAAATATTTTAAGCCTTGCTAATTGTAATATAAGTATTCAATTAATTATTTTTTGGTTGAATTATTTTTTTAGTTCCTTATAAACCACTTAGTTTTTATTTTGGTTTGTATATATTTTAAATTTATACTAAAGCCTTTGGTTTTAAAAAACTTTAGTTTAGTCTCTATCATTAAACATTTTATACATCAAATATAAAAACCAAAATACTAAAGTGGACAATAAAATATTATTTTGACACTTTTAAATATTTATAATTCAAGCCAACTTAATAACTAACCTTAAGTCACTTAACATAAATTGTATTATATGATATGAGAGAGAGACAGATAATCCCATTTTATTATTTATTATTTTTGTAGACATAGATAATATATATATATATATATATATATAAAGTGTTAGCGAAACTTAACAATACAATAATATAAATTTAATGATAAGAATTAAATTAAAAGTTTTAAAATCTATAAGAATTTAAATATAAAATTAAATTAAAAATAAAGTGAAATTATAATATTCAAAAGAATAATTTGACATTTTTGACAACTTTCAACTATTTCTTTTTAACATCTTTCATCTGTAATATTAAACAAGAAAATTTCAAATATCATAATATCTTATAAAGTAACATTTTACACCATAATATACAAAATATCACGGAATATAAAATATCCATATTAATATGGTAAACAACTCTTTGCAATAGAACAAGTGATACAAAAATGAAATAGCTTTTTTCTTAAGTACATATTTTTTATCCCAGAAGTTTAGGGTTACTATCAATTATGTCTTAAATATTTGCCAAAAGTCTCGATGACATCTTGAACATTAATTTTGTTAGTTAAATTAGTAGAAAATGATGACAAATTATTACATGTGCAGAAGTTAAACCCTAGTTTCGAATTAGAACTTTAACATCTTTGGTTTTCAGGCTAAAAAGAAGATTATTTGCTCAATATCATAAGGTTAAAACATAGAAAAATACTAACAAAATCTTTTACAGCCCATCAGGTACCTAGAAAAGGGGAAGGAAAAAGGGAAAGAAAAAAATTTTAATTTTATAATTATTATTCAATCATTATTTAATATTTTTTAATAATAATTATTTAATTATAAAAAATAAAGGTATTATAAGTATTTTGTATCTATAAAATTATTTTTTTCCTTTCATTTTCACTTCTTATTTTTTTTATGTACCAATAAAGCCCTTAAGGTTTAGAATTATTATTTTTTGATGAACTTTTTTTTTATGAACTGGGTTTAGAATTATGATATAATCTATTTTAATATAATATAATAACCGGTTTAGAATTATGATAATGTAATATTTATTTAAATGATATAATCTACTTTAACACAATATAATAATTCTTGGTTCATATGTGATCACCTGTTTTTAATTTTTATTAATCTAATTAAAAAATTCATATTTAAGATGATATTAAAATTTTAATAAATATGTTCGGTGAAAATGACATAAAATAATTATTTAAAATGATATTACCAATAATTACAAACTTTTGGACATTACCTTTCTTGGTCTTCAAACTTGCTAAACGACATCGCATCGATTAGGCAAAATACGAGGTAGAGAGAGAGGACAAAATACGAAAAGCGGCGGAAAACGGAGACTATTACGCTGCCTTCTGTTCAGTCATTCTGGCAACTGCTTCCTCGTTCACCCCGAAAGTTCAATCGTTATCTAAATTGCATAATACATTCAAAAACCAGATTTTGAACTCGACCAAGTGTTTGTCGTCTCCTCCTCCTCTGCTGTTCGGTGATTGCGTTTTGGTGGAAAAGTGGAGGGAACCCTAGTCTCAAGGGTTTGGTTTGGCGGTGCGTCTTTCCAATTACTCTCTTTAGAGGAACCTTTCTGTAACATTTGGTAAATCATAAGGTAACTCTCAACCATTAGCTGGAAATTCTTCATTCTCCCCCTTTTTTTCTTTTCTTTTTTTAAGGAACTACTTGAGTGACTGGTTGTGATTTGTGTTATTTCTATTACGCTGAGAACTATTTTTGTTGTTCTAGTTTCTTTTGTTTTTCACGACTGTAGCGTCCATTATCATTCATTCATTACTTTGGATTTGGTGCTTAAGAAGGATGATCAATTAGAGTTAACAACTTTGTTCTTTATTGGCATTGTCTCTACTCTCAACTGTCTAGTTCTCAAATAGCTTCTCTTCTGTCTCCACGAGGTTGAGAGTCTGCTGGGCAATATAATTTTAGTTTCATAGATCTTTTTTGTCTCTTGATATTAGATGCGGCCTTAGTAGCTTGTAAATCACTAAATCATTAAAGAATGTGACGAGGAGGAGAGGCAGCGATATGCTTTTTGACTTAGTTTTAGAGAAAACCTATGATTGTTGGAGGTAGAGTTTTATTAAAAGTGTTATTTCTTGGAGAGCGTTTGATGTTATATGAGAAAGCGAGTAATTTGAATATCATTTGCTTCGTTCAATATGAAGCACAAACACACCACTTCTGACCTTTGTCGGAGTCAGACACTCAGGCACGTACGGCATCCTTACAAAACATGTCGTGTCAGATTCAAAAAATTATTGTTGTGGCTTGTGCATGTGGCTCAGCTGCTTCTATTTAGTTTCTCTAATACTTTTGGTTATGTTTCTTTTTTGGGATGCTTTTCTGCTTCTTTTCTCTAATATTTTTGGTTATGTTTCTTAGCCTTTTCTTCTTTGTTTAATATTAATTGCTTGAAAACTTGTCTAAGCAACTAATAGGTAGTACAAAACTGGAGCTAACAATATACTGAAACACCAGATGATATGGCTTAAAGATGTGTTGAGAAAATATAGGAAAGTTTTGTTTGTTTAGGAAATAGTTACAGTGCACCCAAAGTAAAAGGTTTAAGTGTCTTTGCGTGGTCATAGTATAATAAATAGAGGTAGAGGTCAGTATTGTAAACTCACCATCATTCAGTCTTTCAATCATATATTTTGTTTGCTCCCATCCTTTCTTCCCTTTTGCCAACAGATTCTTCAGTTAAGGTAAAAATGGCTCATATTCCTTGTATTTATACTTGAATTTTTAGATGATATTTTCTTTCATTTTCATTTAATTTTTTCTCTTACCTATATTGATGACTAGTTTGCTTAATAAAGGAATTGGAATGTGGTTCAAGCTCCAAATCAATGCTTGACAATGTAGACCATGTTCGTGTTTTCATCAACTCAACTTGGAGAGTTTTTTCTCTTTTAGGTGGTTGGGTTTCCAGTTTAATATCAAAACCCTATAGAGACGTGGTGAGTAAGGACATTCTCCCCCCTTACCTTTTGTTGTCATGTCATGAGATATTCTTGATAGTTTTTGACAGCAGCTTGAATTAATATATAGTGGTTCTCTTTCCTGGCTGGCTAAGGAAAGAGAAGGTTATTCAGATTTCATGGCTCAGCTAGACTGTATATATATTAGTTCATCGGATGATGACCTGGAGCTGGAGGAGATAGAAACCTCTAATTATAGGAACCTCCCAGGATGGGCTGCTAGAGGAAGTAATGCTGGTGGGTGGATCTATAGTGAAAGTTGTCCTGTAATGAAATTTCTCAATAAATCTGTAGTTTTGATGGTGTATGTAATTTTATGTGTAGGTTATGGTGAAGGGCCTAAGCAGGATAGTTCTTCTAAATGGGAAAATACTTCAAATGCAAGCTCCTCTAGAGCTTATAATCATTCACAAGTCAAGCAGAGTACTCAACCTGGTTCCAGCAACAATGTGCTGAATGACAGAGTTGCACGAGGAGATGAGTCTTTCAACTTTTTAGGGAATGGAAACACAAATCAGCATCAGACAGTTAGTTCACGAATTGCTAATACTGATGCTGATTATGAAAAAATGCCATCTCAACAAGCTTCGAAGAGCACCCTTCCATCATCTCTTCAGCCATCTGTTGCAAGGACTCTTCCACATTCTCTTCAGTCATTTGCACCAGAGTCTAGGTTGAACAGCTTAAAAGATAACATGAGCAGAAGCCAGATTTATGATACCCATGGGAATCGTCATAATGTAGTAGGACCTAGCATGAACAGTGACAAGGGCTATAGGGGTGATAGTTATAGCAGGGGCAATGATGAACGTGCCATACATCAAAATGGTGGGATTAGGATTCTTCCTTCAACTTTGAGGCATGGAAAGGCCATCTCTGTTACACAATTAACTAGTTCGAATGAATCTACATATCTTTCTGGAGCAGGTGAAGAAAGGGCTTCTGGAAATGATGAGAGACTAATTTATCAGGCAGCATTGGAGGTATTTCTTGCTATTTGTTTTTGTTAATTTTATTTATTTGATACTAAGTTGTATTGGATATCTGGTCTGAAGTACAAGTAGAATTTGTATAATTATGACAATTTATCTGTTCTAGAAATGTGTAAACTTATTTAATTGTGGAGATGCATTTGGGTTCCGTATGTTATATGTGATGAACAATGGCTTCTTGGTAGATTGAAGATGATTAGGATGCTTGGATATAACAGAGGATAATGCTGATCTCGTTTTCTCTCTCTTGTCTCTTTTTTTTTTTTGTGTGTGCGCTTG
Source organism: Erythrophleum ivorense (assembly GCA_026724425.1). Classification (NCBI taxonomy): domain Eukaryota; kingdom Viridiplantae; phylum Streptophyta; class Magnoliopsida; order Fabales; family Fabaceae; genus Erythrophleum; species Erythrophleum ivorense. The sequence goes on from JAIUCV010000009.1 coordinate 51,084,469, forward strand.
GGCGCCTATGTGTTATCAGGTTTTAGAATTTTAGTTTTGGAATTGAGGGTCATTGACATTCTTCTATCTCTTTCATCGTGTTGGTGTTGTAGAAAATGTTTATTACTCTTATTCTCTTAAGTCTTCAGTAACCTGCTTTTGCAATTGGGTTATTGCTTTTGGTGTTTAGATTTTGAGGACCTGATCTGTTGTTGTGGTGGCACTTCTAGTAATAAAGAATTAGACATGCATAGATTTGATGCTTCTGATATATGGGGCTTAGCTTTCAAGTTGCATTTTGAGAAAGCATATGATCAAGTTAGTTGGGACTTGGGGTTTGTTTGATAAGATTCTTGGTTGAATGGTTTCTGGAGTTATATGGAGAACTTGGATTGAGGGTTGTTTGTCTTCCTCTACTTTTTTTGGTTGTTGTCAATGGGGTACCCAAATCCTGGTTTCCTGGACAGAGAGATTAGGAAGGGGGACCCTATGTTTCCTTTTTTGTTTACTTTAGTGGTTGACATGTTGATTTTTAGAGCTGTGGAGAGGGGTTCAATTAGAGGACTTTCTTTAGGTTCAGATTGGGTGAAGATTCCTCATCTTGAATTTGCTAATGACACCATTCTTTTCTTGGAGGAGGATAGAGTTTTTCTAATATATTTTTTCTTCTTCAGGCTTTTGAGGTTGTCTTTGGGCTTGATGTTAATTTGGCATGGAGTGGTGTGGCTGCTCTTTGTGTGTTTGATGAGGATCTTCTGTCTTTTGCTTCCACTGTGGGTTGTCAGATCCTTCAGTGGCTTCTTGTTTATTTGAGAATTTCTTTTGGTGGAAACCAAAACTATATTATTTGGGATCTTGTGATTCAGAAAGTCTCCAAACACTTGAATAATTGGAAGGGTGCTTTCTTTTCCTTGGGTGGTTGTATTACCCTTATTCAGTCTTGTTTGTCCAGCATCCCCCTTTATTACCTTTCCCTTTTTTTGTATCCTTGTTTGGGTGGCTCAGATGTGAGAGAGGATCATGCGGGATTTTCTTTGGTCAGGTCTTGGAGATTTGGAAAAGGATAATCTTGTTGGCTGTGAAACTTGTGGCTAAAAACCTTGCTTTGGCGGGGGGGGGGGGGGGGGGGTAAATGGCTGGGGCATTTTCCTCCAGATTTATTTAATATGACACCAAGTAATTTGCGGTAAGTTTGATAAACCAGGATGGGTAGAATGCCAACTTGGTGCTCAGTGTTATTCATGGGAGTCCATGAAATTTATTTGGGTGGGAGATATTTCTTTCAAGGAGTCACTTCTGTGCCTCTATTCTTTCTTCTTTGCATAGTGCAATTATTCAACACTTTTACATTCTACAGGGTTCTTAGTGTCTTGGAATTTCATATTTTCTCCCTTATGCTTCTACTTGAAGCCCTCAAATTTTCACCTAATCCAGATAGGAGGATGAATTAAATAAAATTCTTATTGCATTGACAACACAGAAGGGAGAGCATACAAAATAAACAGGCATAGGCTGAGGAGTTCGCTTATTTCCAGGAAGGAAATATTATGATAATCATGCCTGACTTATTAAAAAGAAAAGAAAATTTAGTAAAACAGAAAGATACTAACAGAAAATCCTAACAAAAGATATCTTATAAAATTAGGGATGGAGAGAGAAGCAAAAACAATTTATTATTTCTGTTGAGAAAACCTCCAATACTCCCCCTCAAGCTGGTGAATATACCTCGTGCATTCTCAGCTTGCAATTTAGATCATCAAATTTGGATCTTGTAAGGGCCTTTGTAAGAAGGTTAGCAACTTGAGAGTGGGTGTTCACATAGCTTAGAATAATGATCTCTTCTTGAATCTTCTCTTTAATAAGGTGTCTGTCTATCTCAACATGCTTAGTCCTATCATAATGAACAGGATTATGCACAATTTCTATTGTTGATTTGCTATCACACCATACCTGGGCTAGGGACTGAAATTTTATCTTCAACTCTTTAAGAAGTCTCATAAGCCAAATTCCCTCACAAATGCCTAGTGCTAAGGCTCTGTATTCAACCTCTGCACTACTTCTAGAGACAACTGTTTGCTTTTTGCTCCTCCAGGTTACCAAATTTTCCCATAAATAGGTACAATATCTGGTAATAGACCTTTTATCTATTATTGATCTGCCCAATCTGCTTCAGTATATAACTTTAATCCATGTGACTCATTCCTTTTGAAATATAGTCCCTTCCCTAGATTCAACTTCAAGTATTTTAAAATTCGGTATACTGTTTCCAAATGTTCTTCTTGTGGTTTGCTTATGAACTGACTCACCACACTTACTAGGTAACTAATATAAGCTGAGTGTGTGATAGGTAGATTAACTTTCCAACAAATCTTTGATATCTATCTTTATCAACTGAGATACCATCCTCCTTAAAACTCAATTTTGTATTAGAATCCATAGGAGTAGTAGTAGGCTTTGCACCAAGCATCCCTATCTCTTTCAATAAATCTAAAGTATACTCTCTTTGGGAGACAATAATACCCTTATGTGATCTTGCAATCTCCATGCCCAAGAAATATCTTAATTTACCTAAGTCCTTCACGTCAAATTCCTTTGCTAGAGAATTTTTTAGAATTTGAATTCCTTTAATGTCATTCTCTGTAATAATTATGTCGTCCATATAAACTATCAAAACTGTCATTTTTCCACCTACATGCCTAACAATTAAAGTATGATCAGTTTGGCATTGTAAGAAACCCAAGTGCATCACATACTTGGTGAATCTCTCAAACCAAGCATGCGGAGACTGCTTCAAACCATATAGTGATTTATTAAGCCTATAGACAACATTTGACCTTTCATACTCTTCTAATCATTGAGGAACATCCATGTACACTTCCTCTTCCAAATCACCATTAGGGAAGACATTTTTAACATTTAACTAATGTAAGGGTCGATCTAGATTAGCAGCAAGTGATAAGAGTACCTTAATAGTGTTTGATTTAGCAATCGGCGCAAAGGTCTTCTGATAGTTAATCCTATACGTCTGAGTGTAGCTTTTGGCCACTAAATGAGCCTGGTATCGACTAATACTACCATCTGGGTTGTATTTTATAATAAATACCCACCTACAACCCACGGTTGACTTTCCCTTAGGTAAGCTTGTTAGCTTCCGAGTTTGATTTTTCTCAAGAGCCTTCAGTACTTCACTAATAGCTTCTCCCCATTTTGGATTCTTAACAACTTCTTGATATGATTTTGGTAGCTGTTCACTGAAAACACTAGCAATGAAAGACTTCCAATTCACTGGCAATTTATCATAAGAGACAAACTTATATGATGCTTGGTACATGATCGTACACCCTTCTAGATAGCAATAGGCCAACTCAAATCATCAGAAACAGGGTTTGGCTTGGATTCTTGACTCTACCTCGGAATATCAAGGGTCACATCACCTCTTCCAGATTGCTGTTTGCTTATATTTTTTAATCTCCTTAAAACTGTTTCCTCTGCATGTTGATTAGGCATCTTAGTTTCCTGTAAATTCTCATCATTGTGACCAGAAAAATAAGGGTCGGGTTTAGTTTTATTAGGTTGAGGTACAGTAGGAACAAATTCTATTTCAGCAACCTCTGGAGCTATTTCAGGAGTAATGTTAATTTCAAAATCAAAAATATTAATTGGTTCTGGTGCAGAAATAGTTTCAGGTGTTAAGGTAGGTAAAAGAGTGGGTGTAGGCATGACATTAGGCGCTGTCTCAGGTGCATTTTGATTTGTTACAGAACTAGAAAAATCACTCAAAAATTCCCATTCCACATGATTCTCCCCCTGAATGGAATTTTTGGTGTAATAGGATTGATCTTTAGTAAAGGTAACATTCATAAAGACAAACATTTTCTTTAAAGTAGGAGAATAACATTTATATCCTTTTTGATTTGGAGAGTAACCCAAAAATATACATTTGAATCCTCTAGGATCAAGCTTACCCCCATGGTAATTATGCACATAGGCCACATACCCCAAAACCTTTTGAGAATAAGATGTAACAAGGTGATTGTCAGGGTAGGCCTTAGATAATTTCTGTACTGGTATTTGGAAATTGAGTGTTTTAGAAGGTAACCTATTAACAAGATATGTGGCTGTCAGAACAACTTCACCCCAGAAAAATTTAGGTATATTATGGCTAATAGAGACCCTCAATGCTGAGGTAATAGAGATCCTTAAATTTTTCAGCACTGCCAATCGTCCTCCCCGAGCCTAGTTCTTGGAAAACACAATGAGTGAAAAACATATTAACATTGCAATTTAGCATTTTGGTCACTTTTGTAACAGATAATAAATTGCATTTAAGACTAGGGGCGTAAAGCACATCAACCAGAATTATTTCCTCTATAATATAAACAGTACCAATCCCTAGCACCTTAGTGAACGTACCATTAGCAATTTTAATATTTATTCCACTGCAAGGTTTAATCTCTACAAACAAAGATATATTATCTGTCATATGATCAGTCGCACTAGAGTCTGCAATCCACGATTTTGGCTTTAATTCTTTAACTTTAAGAGCTTGAATATATTTACTTGATTTGGCTAAATTACCCATAGTCAACTGTTTTTTCAGGTATCATAGTTAAGGGTGTGCAAAGTTGTCCCGGTTCGATGGACAATCGGGCCGTAACGGGTCGGGAAAATTAAAAAAAAGATTGAAACAAGGTCAGATCAGAATAATATTTCGGGTCGGGACGGGATTCAGGATAACCTTTTGGCCCTATCAGGCTCGGCCTGGCCCGAGGTCTCTATATATATATATTTATATATAAAAAGATAGAGACTAAATTGAAAAGATTTTTTTTTATAATTTTAGCCAAAAATTTTTAAATATATTTTATAAATTATAAATAACTAGGGGGTTAAAATTTATGTTAGAATTCTCCTAAATATAATTATCATATGCATGTAAGAAAAATAAAATTAAAAAATGCATATTTTTTCAAATTTTAGCTACTATATTTGCATTTTTTATTTCTATTTTCTTCCTTGAGTTCATATTTTTTCATGTCCATTGCATAAATTTAAAAAAAAACATATTAAAAAAATGGTTATATGCCTAAAATAATTAAGTAAATATAAAAATATAAATTTTTAAAATTTTAAAATTTTTTCTTTAAAAAAATAATTGGCCCATTGGCTTGGCCCGTGATGAATTTTTCGTCCTAAAGTTGAAATCGGGCCAGGATTTGGGTTGAAACAAATCTCGGCCCGTGCCCACACCTAATCACAGTGCTTTGATTATATTTTTCCAATAGTTTCCTTAGTGATTCCACTTTCGAGTTACTTAAACCTCCTTGAATTGCTTCATTTTGTTCTTCATGAGTCACATCATACCCCCTGCTTTCGAATTTTTGTTTTACTATGCTGATGGGTGGTCTGCCATGTAGCTTCTAGTAATTGTCTCTAGTATGTCCCTATTTATTGCAGTAATCACACATGGGTTTATTGCCCTTCTTCAATCTGTTTTCGTGTTTGGCAATAAGAGCCATATAATTAAAATCACTTTGGCTCTGTCCTCTAAATAGAAGTTGCTTCTTGCTTTATTCTTCTTTGATAGTGAAAAATACCTCTTTCATGGTAGGAATTTTTTCTAGGCTCAATAATTCTCCTTTTGATATCATCAAAGATTGAGTTCAAGCCAAGCAGAAATTTATACATTATCCATTCCTCCTTAATTTTTTTGTAGTACTCTGTATCTGCTGTACAAGACCATGTGTAGCTTTCATAAAAATCTAGTTGTTGCCAATGCCTCATTAACGTGTTATAGTAATCGGTCACACTAAGTGAGTTTTGATGAAAATCATGGAGGAAGGATTCCAGATTTAGGATTGTTGCCTTATTCTTTTGAGAAGAAAAAGTCTCTCTTGCTATTACACCATACATCATGAGCACTTTCATATAGCATATAATTTAGACTAACTTCAGATGTCATCGAATTGACAAGCCAAGATTGTACCATACTGTTGTCCTCCACCCATTGTTGAAATTTTGGATCATTTGGGTGTGGTTGCATAGCCTCACTAGTCAGGTACTTAAGTTTGCCTTTGGCGGTAATGAATAGTTTCACGTTAGAACTCCACTGTAGATAATTTGTCCCATGTAAGCAATGAGGGGTAATGAGAACTGGTCTTGTATCATTTTTTGGTGGTGGCGCTTGAGGGATTCTAACTCGAATTCCCAATGAAAGTTGAGGGTTACTTTTTGTTGGCAAGTTCTGTCCCTCTGAGGCCGTGGTGTTCAAAGCCGCACCAAATCTGATCACCATGGATCAATTTGGGGCTCTGATACTATGAAGTAAATAAAATTCTTATTCCATTGACAACACAAAACGGAGAGCGTACAAAATAAATAGACACAAGTTGAAGAGATCACTTATTTCCAAGAAGGAAATATTACGATAATCATGCCTGACTTATTCAAAAAAAATAAAATTTAGTAATACATAAAGATATTTACAGAAAATCCTAACAAAAGATATCCTGTAAAATTAGGGTAGAGAGAGAAACAAAAATAATTTATTATTTCTGTTGAGAAAACCTCCAATAGAGGATTTGGACTCTTGATTCATCTTGTGTTTATTCATTGAAATTGTTCTTTCAATTTCTAACTCATTCTCCTATGGGGAAAAGTTTGTTTTAGATAAAAGCATTTGGAAATCTAAAATTTCACTCAAAGGTAAAATTTTTTGTCTGGACTGCAGAATTGAATATGATTAAAACTAATGATTTGTTGCATGTTTGTAGGCCCAAAAAAGCTATTTTTCCTTATGTGTGTTGTGTGAATGAATAGTTCAGAATCAGCTGCACATCTCTTTTCACCCTGTGGAGCAGTTGGATTTTTGGGAGTGAACTTTTTGGAGTTTTGGGGGAAAACTGAGTGTGCCATTGCTCACTTGAGGGTTTTCTTTTGACAAGGTTTAAATGGTTTGGAATGAAAAATGAGCCTAAAGCATTTTGGCGTTGCACAATATTTATAGTTGTGGAATTACTGATATAATTTTTTAATGTTATTATTAGGTTTAGGGAATATATTGTAAATAGCTTATTCTCAAGGAACTTATTGTAAATTTTCTTCAGCTATGTGAATCTTCTTCAGCTATAGGCCTATAAATAGCTGAGCTTATTGTATAGAAAACACTATAGAGAATATAGAAGTTCTTCATTGTATCAGAGCTCTTCAGAGCTTTTATTCCTTGATTTTTCCTCTTTGAAGTCATCTAAGAGAGGTTGCAGCTACATAAAGGCACACCATAAATTGTTGGTCACTGTGCCTTCACCTCCTTGACCCACGACCATGCTGGTTGGTCATTGCCTTTCACCAGAGCTCCAGTTGCCTTCACATGTGCTTTCACACGTTGAATCTCAAAACTGCCCTTGTCCCAATGCACCAGCTCATGGCAATGTATGGTGCCATATCTTTGGCCACCGTCTACCCAAAATGTGATTGTTGGCCAGTATACTGTCAAGCCCAGATCTTTTGCTTCTGTGGTTGGCACGTGTTCATGGAGTCCATCCCTCTTCAGTCCCTATTCTTTGTATTTTTCCTTTAAAACTTCAATCAGCTGTATTTAATTTATTTTATTCTATTGTAATCTAGCTTGTTGGGTAATTTCTGTTGTTATCTAGTTTGATTAGGCAGTTTTTCAAACTTTTGGAACCTTAGTTATCTGCTGTTGTTGTAAGTTACTTCTTGTTACAAAACTCTATTCTGTTTATTTCTAATCTGTCATGGCCTCTAAAGCAAGCTAGACTTAGAGCAGGCATTTTGGGCAAGAACTCTCCAACTAGGACAGGTTTCAGGGGTCTATTTGACTCATCACTGGGCACAAACTAACTGGCTACAATTATCTTCAATGGGCCAATTTATTAATGATGCTTGTCTTGAGCAAAGGGAAAGATGACTACCTCACTGGAGCAGCCATTCCTTTAGAGACAAAGGACCCAAAGTATAAAGTGTGGAAGGTAGAAAACAATAAGGTCATGTCTTGGTTAGTCAATACCATGGAGAATGACATTGGATAAGACCTTGTTTACAATATTGCCCATGAGATTTGGGTTGTTCTAAAGGAGATTTACTCCAAGAGAGACAATACTGTTGAACTTTTTGAGATCAAAGGCACCCTTTATGGTCTCAAACGAGATGAGTTACTTGTGACTTGATATTTACGAAGCTAACTTGCCTTTGGCAACAATTGGACGTCTTCGAGAATCCAAATTGGTCATATCTTAATGATGAAATAAAATATTGGGAAATTGTTGAAAAGGAGAGGATTTTTAGATTCTTAGCTGCTTAAATAAATCTTTGGAAGAATTTTTGGGAAGAATCCTTGGTACTAAGCCTTATTATCACTCAAAGAAGCTTTCTCGGAAGTTTGAAGGGAAGAGAGCATGAAAAAACTTATGGTAGGGACCTTCTCATCTATTGTTGCACCTGAAGGTTCAACTCTCTTATCACAGAATGTCAACTAGAACACTAAAAATAAACTGAAAAAGGGCAGAGATGGTGTGACCATTGCTGACATACATCTGTGAGGCGTCCTAGAAGTTACATGGCAAGTTAGAAGATTGGAAACCCACCAAAGAGAAATTTTGCAAGGGATATATTACCTTCTCAGAAGGAGTTGAAAAAACTTCTAATGGACCAGCATTGTTTAGCAAGGAGCAAGTGGAGTGGCTTCAAAAGATGATCAGCCTAGGTTCATCACCCACTTACATTGTTGCTTCTAGTGCCACGGCACAAAAGGGTACTTTCTTAAATGCACTTCATGCTCAAGTAGAAGATGTAGCCTTCTGGATACTTGATGCAGGTGCATTTGATCATATAACTGGAGATGTCTTATTATTTGATGAATGTAAGCCTGGCTATAATTATTATAAAGTGAGAATTGCTGATGGGTCTCTATCCATGGTAATAGGGATTGGAAGAGTAAAAATTTCTAAAGCCTTGACACTTGAATCTATTCTCTTCCAAATTTGTCTTGAAATCTAGTGTTAATCAGCAAACTTATGATTCAAAATGTGTTGCTGAATTCTCTTCCTTTAAATATGTGTTTCAAGATTTGGATTTGGGAAGGACAATTGGCAATGCTAATGAAAATGAAAGTTTGTATCAAATCAAGATCAACAATAGAATTGCTCATACCTATCATGTTAGCTCTCCTATAAACAATTATGATTCCATTGTTATGTTATGGCCCCAACACTTAGGTCACCTAAACTTCATGTACTTGGCAAAAAAATGTTTCCCTCTTTATTTATCAATAATAGTCCAAATTTTTTCCAAGGTAAGGTTTGTTATTTATCAAAACATTGCCATAATACCTATCTTACACATGATTATAAGCCATCTCACCCATTTTCTATTATTCATAGTAATATTTGGGGGCCATCTTAAGTCCAAAATGTAATAGGTGCTTGTTGGTTCTTATTTTTTATTGATGATTACACCTACATCACTTGGCTATTTCTTATGAAATTCAAGTTTGAAACTACCTTGATTGTCAAAATTTTCCATTCCGTGATTAAAGATTAATTTCAGACTCAAATTCAAATTTTTAGGACTTGTAATACTAGAGACTATTTTAATCCTATTTTTTGAAATTTTTTCCTTGAAAAAGGTATTATTTGTCGAAGTTCTTGTGCCTACACTTCTGAGCAAAGTGATATAGCCGAAAGAAAAAATAGGTACCTTCTTGAAATTGCTAGGTGTCTCATGTTCACAAATAATGTCCTTTAATTCTAGGGGAAAGTTGTTTTAATTGCAACCTATCTTATAACCAGATACCTTTAAGAACCCTCAAATTTAATTTTTAGTGCTAAGTTCTTCTCAAAGCCTTTCCTCAAATGCACATTAGTAACCTTCCACTAAAGGTATTTGTGTATGTTGCATATGTTCATATCCCTCTACATTAGAGAATTAAACTTGACCTAAAGTCTATCAAGATTATTTTTCTTGGATACTCCCCACATCAAAAAAGGTACCGGTGTTATTCTCCTCCCACTTGAAAATTCTATACCTCCATGATATTAAATTTGTTGAACACGTGCCATACTACTTTAAAAATCATACTTAGGTGGAGGCTTTGGCAAGTAAAGAAGAAGAACATAGGTTTCTGGCCCATATGTCTCCTATACTCGAGCTTATGCCAAGCTATTTACCTAAACTCGAGGCTCTTATAACTCTTAACCAAAGGGCTAGCAAGAATCTCAAGGTGTATTCAAAGCATAATAAGCAAGTTGAGAAGTAGTGCACTATCCAAGAGCATTGTCAATTTGACTAAGTCCAAGTCTAGTAGAAAGCACGCAAAGTAATCAAGGTAATGATGATTTTGAAATTTCTATTGATCTCCATCTCCCTATTGCATGGAGAAAAGGAACTAGATCATGTACCGATCATCCCATCTCTCACTTTGTATCCTATGAAAAATTATCTCTTAGTTACAGGGTGTTTACAACTAACTTGGATAGCATTAAACTTCCAAACAGTATAAAAGAAGCCTTCAAGCACCCAAAATGGAGAGAAGTCATGAATGAAGAGCTTTCGGCTCTTAAAAAGAATGGCCATGGTACCTCATTTGAAAACCTTTAGAGAAATAGCCTATGGGTTGTAAATAGGTATTCAATGTGAAATACAAGGCATATGGTTGTGTTGAAAGATATAAAGCGAGATTAGTTGCAAAAAGCTTTACTCAAGCATATGGGATACGCAGACAAGCTAAATGCAATCTGAGTGCTTTTGTCTTTAGCAGCTAATCTTGATCAGAAGCTTCTTCAGCTTGACGTCAAGAATGCATTTCTCAATGGGGACCTAGATGAAAAACTTTACATGGAGATAGCTCCGGGTTTGAAAAATATCAACACTGCCAACTTGGTATGCAAATTGCAAAAATCTCTGTATTGGCTTGAGCAATTCTCGAGAGCATGGTTGGAAAGGCTTACTAAGGTAATCAAGCAGCTTGAGTTCACACAGGGGTAGAAAAATTACACCTTTTTTATCAAAGCATCAGGTGGCAAGATCATTGTTCTCATTGTTTATGTAGACAATATCATTGTAATAGAAACCAATGATAAAGAAGTAACTTGCTTCATGAGAGTCCTAAGTATGGACTTCAAGATTAAAGACTTGGGAGTTTTGAAATACTTTTTGCATATGGAAGTAGCTTGGTCCAACAAAAAGATTTCAATATTCTAAAGGAAATATACTCTCGATTTGCTAGAAGAAACTGGTATGCTTGTTAGTAAGTCAGCTGATACTCGATAAGAGAAAATTTTGTCCTAGTTGATAAAAGGATGTACCAAAGATTGGTAGGGAAATTGTATTTTTTTCTCATACTAGATCAGATATAAGCTTTACTGTGAGTGTGACAAGCCAGTTTATGAATAATCTTATTGAAGAACACTTAGAAGCAATTAACCGAATACCTAGTATCTAAAAATGACCCTAGGAAAGGAGTTGTTTTTCAAGAAAGGAACCAATAGGAGCATAAAAGTGTTCTCTAATGCGGATTGCGCTAGATCTTTCACTGATAGGAGGTCAACCTCAAGGTATTATACCTATGTCTTGGGAAATCTTGTTACTTGGAGGAGTAAAAAGCAGTTATAGCTTGAAGTAGTGCTAAAGCCGAATCTAGGGCTATGACTCATGGAATTTGTGAAGGTATATGGTTAAAAAGGCTTTTTGAGGAACTTTAGGTCTCTACTTTAGCATCCATGAAGTTACTTTGTGACAACTAAGTAGTAATAAGCATTACAAAGAACCTGGTCCATCTTGATAGAACCAAGTATGTTAAAGTCGATCGGCACTTTATCAAAGAAAAAATAGAAAAGGGGATCATTGAGGTGATTTCTACACCAACACATCAATAAACAGCTAATATTCTGACCAAGGCTATTCCAAGAACCTAGATTGACATGCACTCATCCAAGCTAAGCATGATTGATATTTAAGCCCCCCCTTGAAGGGGAGTGTGGAATTACTAATATAATTTTTTTAAAATATTGTTAGGTTTATGGAGTATATTGTAAATGGCTAATTCTCAGGGAGCTTCTTGTAAATATTCTTCAACTATAGGCCTATAAATAGCTAAGCTCATTGTATAGAAAACACCACAAAATATTAGAAGTTTTCAAAGCTCTTTCTTCTTCAACAGTGTTATAGTGTATTTGGTTGGAGAGGAATGATAATTTTTTGAGGTGTTTCTTTGTTTTGGGAGATGTTGTGGGAAATTATAGTATTTATGTCTTCAGTTTAGGATTCTTCTCTTGGTTTTTTTTAAGGTGGTTGCAGTCTTAGATTTGCAAAAAGAAAAACAAAATGTTAGACTTTTTTTTTTCTTTTTTTTGGGAGGTGGGGTTTTTTGTGAATGTCATTTGATGATGCTTGAAAGATTATATTTCCATTGCTCTCTTATGGTTGTTCACATATATTTTTTGTGGCATCATGGTTTTTAATGTGGGATCAGATATTTTATTCAGTTTTATTGTAGCATTCATTTCTTTGTCTGGATAGTCAACTAGAGGTTTATTGTTCTTTATTAGGAGTTATTTTGTACATATTTTAGGATGATTGTGTCTTCAAAATCTTTTCTTTCTTGGCTAGCAGAGTATTGAGGGACTTAACTCTTTACTCGATTTTCTATGTATATTTAAGTACTCACTGTTTGTACATTATTGTATATTAATCAACAATATTTTCAAACAGTTCTACATGGTATTAGAGCAAAATCTTTGATCCAACCCTCTTATTTTTCCTTCTATGTGATTCATCCCTCTTCCCTAATCTTGTCCCCCTTTTGTTTTTCCAACCAGCAACATGTCTTTAGAGGTTAGCCAAAGTGCTTGCAAGTACTTTGGGAGAGACACCTTAAATTAGGTCACAGCAGATGCCACTCTTCAAATTATCATTGGTCATAAATTGAATGGCTAGAATTACTTTCAATGGCCCAAATCAGGATGATTTTGATCTTAAGCAAGGGGAAAGAATTATTTGATTGGAGCTATTGTTTCCTCTAGAAAGGACAGATCCCAAATACCAAACATGGCGATCATAGAATAGTATGGTTTAGTCCTTGTTGATCAACACCATTGATACGGACATAGACTGAACTTTTCTATTTTACAACATTGCTCATGAGGTTTGAGAGGCTGTGAAGGAAACTTACTTAGATCAAGACAATATTTCTGAGCTATTTGAGATCAAAGGCAAATTGGATGATCTCAAACAAGGTGATCTCTTTGTAACTCAATAATATTGTGCACTAACCTATTTGTGGTAGTAGTTGGACGTGTTTGAATACCCAAATTGGGACTGTCCTAGAGATGCCAAGAGGTATAGCGAAATTGTCGAGAAGTAGAGAATTTTTAAATTCCTCCTTGGCTTGAACAAGTCTTTGGATGAAGTAAGGGGAAGGATACTTGGTCTAAACCCCCCCCCCCCCCCCCCCCCCAAATCAATTGGAGTGGTCTTCTTAAAGGTTTGTAGAGAAGAAAGTTAGAGAAAGCTCATGCCACCACTGCTGGCATGATTGTTTCTAAAAGTCAGCCTTGCTATCTAAGGGCCCGTTTGGTTCACTGTAAGATGTACGTAATTCATTTATATAATTTGTATAATGTCTATTATACCCTTATACTTATTATTCCATTCATCAAATCATCATTTTAACTATCAAATCATTTTTTAAAAAACAGGGGCGTAAAATTCATTTCTTATTTTTTCTATTTATTTTTTACATTTCCTTTACTTTTACATCATTTAACCAAACGGGCCCAAAAAATATAAAACCAGCACAATGATAATAAACATGAGAAGGGAAAACCATGGTGTGACCATTGCTGACACCTAGGCCATACTTGTGACACTTGTTGAAAGATTTATGACAAACCCGCTGATTGGATGCGCAACAAAGAATGGGAGGTCAAGGGATATGTCACTTCTTTTGAAGGACTAGACGAAAATGCCACTAAACCGACTTTGTTCAGCAGAGAATAGATTGAACAGCTATAAAAATTAGTCAATCCAGGTTCCTCAACAGCCCCTGTTAGTGCTTCTGGTTTGCTGGAAAAGGTACTTTTTTGAGTGCATTCCATACTAGGGCAGGAGATACGAACATTTGGATAATAGATTCTGGAGCTTTCAACCATATAACAGGAGATACATCTTGATTTCATGAATATAATACATGTCCTAACAAATATAAAGTAAGAATTGCAGATGGCACCTTATCCAAAGTAATAGGGATTGGGAAGTGGTTGTTTCAGATAATTTGACTCTTTCAATCATTACTTTTAGTACCAAATTTGTCATATAATTTGCTGTCCCTTAGTAAGCTTACTTAAGACCTGAACTGCATTGCTAAAATTTCCCCTTCTAGGTGTTTATTATAGGATTTGGATTCAGGGAGAATGATTGGCAATGTTAGAGCTCATGAAGGGTTGTATTAGCTAAAATGCTGCAAGCATATTCAGACCTCCCATGCAAATGATGCAAAGACTTTGGAAGAAGATAATATGATGATGTTATGGCACCAACGTCTAGGTTATCCAAATTTTTTGTATTTGGAGAAGTTGTTCCCTTCTTTGTTCATTAATAAAACCTCAACGTATTTTCAATGTGAATTTTGTCATCTATCCAAACATTGTCGAAGCACCTATCTACCCCATGAGTCTAAGCCATCTCACCCTTTTTTGGTTGTTTAGGCCCTCTTGCATATCTAACATAATAGGTGCTAGATGGTTCTCATCCTTCATTGATAATCACAGTTGTACCATTTGGGTTTTTCTTATGAAAGATAAGTCTGAAACTGCTTTCGTTGTTAAAAATTTTTTTACTATGATTTACAATAAGTTTCGGACTCAAATGCAAAATTTTCAAATTGAGAATGCCCAAGACTATTTCAATTATATTCTTGGGGACTTCTTATAGTTTATGTGGATAATATAATTGTTATAGGAAATGATGATGATGAGGTAGTTCACCTCAAGAGGGTCTTGAACAAAGAATTTGAGGTCAAAGATCTTGGTGACCTTAAGTATTTCTTGGGAATGGAGGTGGTTAGGTCTAGCAAAGGGATTGTGGTATCCCAAAGGAAATACACCTTAGATTTATTGAAGGTTCTAGTATGCTAGGGTGTAAACTTGCTGATCCTATGAATATGGTTGGCACAAAGGGAGATTCAATTGTTGTTGATAAAGGTTTGTATTAGAAATTGATAGGAAAGTTGATATATCTTTCCCACACCAGACTAGACATTAGCTTCACAGTAAGTGTGGCTAGCCCGTTCATGAATAATCCTACAAAAGAATACCTTGGAGTAGTAAAGTAGGTAATGAGATACTTAAAATGACTCCAAGAAAAGGGCTCTTCTTTAAAAAGGGAACCGGTAGAAGCTTGGAGCTATTCTATAATGCGGATTGGGCTAGATCTCTTACTAATAGGAGATCTAGTTGAGGGTACTATATCTTTGTTTGGGCAAATCTTGTTACCTGGAGAAGCAAGAAATAGTTGGTTTTAACCCAAAGTAGTGTTTAAGTGGAATTTTGAGCCTTGGCTCATGGAATTTTTGAAGGGATTTGGCTGAAAAGGTTATTTGAAGAAATACAACTACGATCTTTGACATGCATGAAGCTATTTTGTGGCAATTAAGTTGTTATAAGCATTGCTAAGGACCTAGTTTATTATGATAAAACTAAGCACATTAAAATTGACTGTCATTTCGTCAAGGAGAAGATAGAGAATGATGTTATTGAGTTGGTTTATATATCCACTCATCATCAAATTGCTGATGTTTTGACCAAGTCCATCCCTAGAACCCAACTTGATATTCATTTGTTCAAGTTGGGTATGGTTAATATCTACTCCCAGCTTGAGGGAGGGTGTGGAATCATGTTTTTAATGTGGGATAAGAGATTTTATTCAGTTTTATTGTAGCATTCATTTCTTTGTCTAGATAGTCAACTAGAGTTCAATTGGTTTTTATTAGGAGTTATTTTGTATAGATTGTAGGATGATTGTATTTTCAAAATCTTTCCTTTCTTGGCTGGCCAAGTATGAAGGGACTCAAATCTCTGCTTGGTTTTCTCTGTGTATATAAGTACCTACTGTTTGTAAATTATTGATATATGAGTATACAATATTTTCAAACAGTTCTACGTTTTCTAATATCTGAGAGTCACTTGAGACACATTGTTTTTCTTAATAAGAATTTGGTTGTTGCAGGATCTCAATCAGCCAAAAGTTGAAGCTACTTTACCTGATGGTCTATTGTCTGTGTCACTTCTGAGACATCAGGTTATGTCTTGTCTATCATGATCCATTAGTTTGTCAGGCTGTTTGCATGTTGTCAAGCTTTAACTGTTATATGTTGCAGAAGATTGCATTGGCTTGGATGCTTCAGAAGGAAACCAGAAGTTTGCATTGCTTGGGGGGAATCCTGGCTGATGATCAGGTGAACCTTTTTATATCTTGTGTGCTTATATTATTTGTTTGATTAGTGGCACTTTATATTTATATCTGAGTGTTTTTGCCTTAACGTTAAAGCATTGTTCAAACAGGGCCTTGGAAAGACAATTTCAATGATTGCCCTCATACAAATGCAGAGGTCATTACAGTCAAAATCAAAAACAGATGAGATGTGCAATCATAAAGCTGAAGCATTAAATTTAGATGAGGATGATGATAATGGCGGTGATACTGTGGAAAAATCTAAAAAGAATGAAGAAATTGATGTAAAACCTATTCCTGAATCGTTTAGTTCGTCTTCGACACGGGTGCTAGGTAGGAAAAGGCCAGCTGCTGGTACACTGGTTGTCTGCCCTGCTAGTGTTCTCCGACAGTGGGCAAGGGAACTGGATGACAAAGTTGGAGATGATGCTAAGCTCTCTGTGTTGGTTTATCATGGGGGTAATAGGACAAAGGATCCTGTTGAACTTGCAAAATATGATGTTGTTCTCACAACGTATTCTATTGTGACAAATGAAGTTCCAAAGCAACCTTTAGTGGAAGAGGATGAAATTGATGAAAAAAATGTGGATAAATTTGGGTTATCCTCTGAGTTTGCTTTTGGTAAAAAGAGGAAAAAGGCTTATAATGAAAGTAAAAAGAGTAAAAAGGGTAAAAGGGGAATTGACAGTTCTTTTGATTGTGCTTCTGGTCCTCTTGCAAAAGTTGGTTGGTTCAGGGTTATTCTAGATGAAGCTCAAACGATAAAGAATCATAGAACTCAGGTGGCTAGAGCTTGCTGCAGCCTTCGAGCCAAAAGAAGGTGGTGCTTATCTGGAACACCTATTCAAAATGCTATTGACGATCTGTATAGCTACTTCAGATTCCTGAAGTATGATCCTTATGCTGTATACAAATCTTTCTACAATACAATAAAAGTTCCAATATCCAAAAATTCTATCCAGGGTTACAAGAAGCTCCAAGCGGTTCTGAGGGCTATAATGCTACGTCGTACAAAAGGTGAATGATCTTATCTCTGGTTTCTGATTTCATAGTTGGATAGATTTTATGCATAAATAGGTTCAGTGTCTTGGTAATATTCATGCTGATCTCCTCTTAACTAAAGTTCTCAATTTTGATTATCTTTCTTCATCTTGTTTTCTCATTTCTTGTTCGACCTTTATACAACCTTCCTACTAACTCTGAAGTATGTATGACCATTAGTGGAAAGTGGAAACTCATGCTTATACTAATAGAGACAAAATGGTCCAACTTGAATAAAGTAAACTATAATGTATTTTAGATATTAGGTCAGAAAAATTACTCTTCTCAGTTGTACTTGAACTTGGCTAAAAGTCTTGCTTTGCAATATTGTGCAGTTTTTGATGTTATTTGGAATATTTGGCTGGCGCAGAATAATCATATTTTCAAGGGTGTTTCCTTGTCTTTAGAATACCTGTGGGAAACGATTTTGTTTGGGGCTTCTTTGCAGTGTTCTGCTCAGGGCTTCTTCAAGCGAGTGTCTCTTTTATATATGCAGAGGGATTGGACAATTTTGTGAGATGTTTAATTTTCTTTTATACATTGGTTTTGTATTGATCATTTACCCTCTCCTCCACATTTATATCTTTCTTCTTTCTTATCATAATTTCCTTGTTGATTTAAAAAAAAAAAACTCTTCTTTTTGGAATAGAATTAGGCTAGGGTTGTGTTTATTGTTGACACCCATTGTTATTATAGTATATAAGTACCTATTTGCCTTTATTTTTCAGTGCCTTGTGTTTCTCCCACCCTCAATTTTCCGTGAAAATGCAAAGCAAAGGTTTTTCTTCATATATGTGTGTGTGTGTGTGTGTGTGTGTGTGTGTGTAGATATATTCTTATTTGATCATGTAGGAATTTAAGAATGATGAGATTACAGAGTGTGCTTTATCTCTTTTTTTAAATGACGAAATCATTCCAATAATTAAATGATTTCTTTTACCACTATCTTCATGTAGAATATAATTAATTAAACATTTTTTCTGTTCCAAATGTTTTTCCATGCATGTACTTTAACCTGAGGGAGTGGACAGAAGTACATTTTGGCCATTCAGGTTTTGATTTGTTGGCATGATCTGTATTTTCCATGAACTTGGAGTCACATATACCATAGGGTGGTGGATATTGTTCTCTTTTGTCTTATGAATTTAATTTCCTGCCTGTCTAGGAACATTGATTGATGGGGAGCCTATAATTAATTTGCCCCCTAAAACAATTCAGCTGAATAAGGTGGATTTCTCCATTGAGGAGCGGGCCTTCTACACCAAGTTGGAAGCAGATTCACGTACTCAATTTAAGGTTTATCTTTTCTAAATTATTTATCTTGAGATATAATTGTCTTTTTGCATAGCAACTGAAATGTTCTTTTGCTTATGAGATTTTAAATCCACTGTATTTTTTTTTTAAATTTTTGGTGGTCAGTCAAAATGTGCTCAATATTGTGTAATTTAATACAGTGAAGCATGCCTATATAATATTGCTTATCGCAAAATATTGAATTTACATGGGTTTTAAGCTTGTTTGTGAGTCTGATCCCCCTGCGCTGAAAGACTGAGATATCAGTAATCTGCAGCTTGTATAAATTTATATCTTATACAAAAATTTCAGACCTTAAGCTTAAGTGAAGGAATCCCTCACCTGATATCCTGACTCACCATGTACTTTTGTCTTACGTTTATGTCCTGAATTGCATCTTTTGTTTTACCCGAATATCTTCCAATGCCATTTCTTCATCTTAGTGCCACTGAGATTGTTTTGGAAGTCTCTTTGCTATGCCTTCATCAATCACAATTTGTGTTTGGATATTTTGTCCATAATATTTTGATTGGTCAGTCCTTTTTTTTGGCACATTTTCTTACTAAATTGTTTCTAAGATGTACAAAACTTGCAATTTTACATTTATTAAGCACTGCAGCTTTTTGGGTAAAGTCTCAAGGTTTTTTTCATTTGAACTCTGATCTAGTTTCATTGGTGAAATGTTTGTATCAGTTAATGCAATATTGTTTTTGAACGATGCTTCTGTGCTTGAACATAATTTTGAAATAACAAGCTTGTACATTGCAGGCATATGCTGCTGCTGGTACAGTCAATCAAAACTATGCAAATATTCTTTTAATGCTTTTACGTCTTCGTCAGGCTTGCAACCACCCGCTTCTTGTTAAAGATCATAGTTCTGATTTTGTTGGGAAAAATTCTGTGCAAATGGCAAAAATGCTTCCAAGGGAAATGCTGGTTAATCTCTTTAATTGTTTGGAAACATCCTTTGCCATATGTGGTGTTTGCAGTGTGAGTTTATTACAGAGATGAGATATTCTTATTGCCATCTTTATTACTTATTTGAACATTTTTGCTTTGTTTTCAGTTAATTTGTCATAGCTTAGTAAACAGTGTAAAAAAGAAACCTAGCTAATTCTTCTGGTACTGTGGTTTCTACAGGATCCACCTGAAGACCCGGTTATTACTATGTGTGGCCATGTTTTCTGTTATCAGTGTGTATCAGAAAATTTGACGGGTTATGATAATTTGTGCCCTGCAGTTGATTGTAAAGAACAAATTGGTGATGATGTTGTTTTCTCCAAGGCTACTCTAAGAAGTTGTATCTCTGGTGACCTTGGTGATGGTAGTTCTGCAAATTATCTACATGTTGATTATTCAGTAGTACAGCAGAGAAATTATAGTTCATCTAAAATCAAAGCGGTCCTTGAGATTCTGCAGTTATATTGTATATTAAAGAGTCCAGGTTCTGACCTACTGAGTTCCTCTGGATGCAGTAGAAATTCACCATCTTCTGAAACTTCAGATAATGAAAATTGCCATTCAGATGTTTGTGTTACAAAACACACAAGAAAATATTCAGAGTGCACAACTGAAGGACCAATAAAGGCTATTGTTTTTTCCCAGTGGACTAGCATGTTGGACTTGGTTGAACATGCACTGAAAGAGTCTTGTATTCCATACAGGAGACTTGATGGCACCATGACGCTGGTTGCAAGGGATAAAGCTGTTAAGGATTTCAATACTGATCCTAAGGTTTGCACTCTCCACCATTTTTTAAAGTTGTTAACTTTTTAAAGCAAATATCAAATGCCTGATAATGCTTGATGCACTTTGAAGTAGTATGTTGTATAGCCGCTTCTTAGCATTGCCTAATTACACCCTGTTCCTAGTGTTTCAATTAGGGCTGTCTTTGACTCTACGATGTCTGACTAACTGGAATTTGTTTCAGGTAACTGTTATGCTGATGTCATTAAAAGCAGGAAACCTTGGTTTAAACATGGTTGCTGCATGTCATGTTATTCTTTTGGATCTTTGGTGGAATCCGACAACTGAAGATCAAGCTGTTGATCGAGCTCATAGAATTGGACAGACCCGTCCTGTTACTGTGACCCGGCTCACTATAAAGGATACAGTTGAAGATAGAATATTGGCTCTCCAGGTATCAGTCTCTAGTTGTTAGTTGAATTTTGGTTTATTTTCCAAAAATGTGGCTATAATTTGTGTAAGAATTGGATTTTCTTGGGGGTGAATTGGGGATCATCAGAGTGAAGCTTAGAAGCCAGTGGGGAAATGGTGGTGATTTGAAGTTTGAGTTGTTTTCTCTTTTGCTTTTTTCTTTCCTCATTTTTTTTAACTTAGAACTTTATGGCGTCGTTTGATCCATGGTAGGCTCCACCTAATGGAAAAAAACTTATTGTTGTTGTTGTTGATTCTTTTTAACTCTTGCTTTCTTTTTATATCTATTGAATGGAATTATACAAAATGAAAGGTTTTTTGTGGCTGTAGTGGCCACCATATATGGAATATGCAACGGTCATTAAGAGCTGAGGACGATGTCTAACTAATTAGGATTATTAACTATGACAACTTGAATGCTCTTTAGGAGTCAAGTCAAACCATAGACTAATTTTATAAACATAGTCAACTCAATGGTTGCAATCACCTCTTTTGGCTTCCTTGTTAATGTCTTCTGGTATTTTTGTGAAAATATTCTTGTTTTTTTACCAACAAGTAAGAGGAAATCTAATTTATGACTTGGGATATATGAGATCAATGTAAGTTTTATTGTGGTCCAAGCAGGAGGGAACCATCTATAAGTAGAGGTTTTTAACTTGTACAAATCTGTATTGATTAGCGAGTGTCCTAGACACTAAAACCTGACAAGATGATGGCCGAGTGAGAACAAGATCATTGTGGCTTCTAGTATTTGCTAAAGCTTAACCAACTTAGCTCCACAGCACTGGAGACCTTATTGTATTGCCTGTCCCTTGTGGTGAAGCTCATATAATCTCGCACCTTTCTTCTGTTATTTCTTATATTCATTAGGAACGCATTTTTACAACTTGAACCTATGACCTATATTCAATTTCCCAACTACCTGAACCACTTTAGCTAAGCTGTGGTCGCAAGCTTTCTTTGCATGATGTCATCTAGGGATTTAAGGTGCTTATGTAACTCATTCTCTGATGGATCTTAGCTCACTTCATGTTGCTTATGGCATGAACTTATTATCATACAAATGCAGTCCATCTTGGATGCCTCTCCAATAAAATATGTGGTCCACAAGTTAGGTAGAATAAATTATGTTAGTTTCTCTTTTAATTATCTTTTAATCTTTAGTACTTTTGTGGGTGCTTTCCTCTAAAAGATAAAGTGGACCTTGGCACCTGAAGTGCATTTTTCCTGTTCGGCTTTAGTTAGTTATTATTATTATTATTTTTTTTTGGGGGGGGGGGGTGTTTGAAAACAAGGGAGCTTTCGCCCATAGAAACAAAAAGAACTAGGAGAAACTAGACGGGTATAGAGCTGGTGATAGAGAAAAAATTTAGGCTTAATTACTCTATTAAATGTTAGTGTTTTAAAAGTAGTTAGCATTTAGGATATATATATATATGTATATAAAAGAAGATGAAACAAACATTTAAATGGCTGAAATGGAACAAAAAATTTTACGGATGAAGGTGAAACAAAAAATAAAGGGACAGATAGTGTAATATGGAAAAAATTTGGAAGGTGATTAGGTTGCTCAATTCCAATGCAAGAAGCATGGATTTGGTAGATACGTACCTACAATTGATTACTAGTCATAATCGAGCCAAAGGCAAAGACCTTTTGCGTTGACTCAGCTTGATGCTACCAATTGGGCTAACCTTTGTTTGTGTTTATAGCATGCATCTCACTGGGCAGATAGAGGAATGATACATTCTGCTTATGTCTTTCTGTTTGATCATGTTTGACAGGAAGAAAAGAGAAAAATGGTTGCATCTGCTTTTGGTGAAGATCAAGCTGGTGGTTCTGCAACTCGCCTTACAGTGGATGATCTAAAATATCTTTTCATGGTCTAACATGCTGCTTACTTTTTTCTCTCATTTTGGATGATGCTAGTCACGCGAAGCTTTTATTTTGGGTGGTCCAGTATTGAGTCAAAGACGGACCATGACTGGTTGTTAAATTGGCAAGATATATGGCTGCATTTTTTTGTGCCCGCTGACATCTGTTGCTCATATTGGCTTGTGAGGGTTGGTTTATCTTAGTTGCATCTAATAGGTTATGAAGCCCACAAGGGCATTTTTGTCCCCTGCAACAGCTATATGTAGCATAAGGCTGCCTGTAAATATTCTAATTAATTCTATTGTTTGTGAAGTTTTTCCTTGAGCAACTGTCCTTTTCTTCTTTTAAATTATATTACGCTCTTTACCATCTTAAAGTTTGCATGAAAAACAAGGATTACAGGATGTTCAGGTGAACATTTACTAGATGACTAGTTTTTCAGGAAATTGTGTAGTGGCTATATTTTTAAGAAACAACATACAACCTCCTGAAGGTATGATGAATTTCTCAAATTTTTATCTTTGTTTAAGGTATCATGTGATAATCACATGTCTTTTAGACATAAATTTTAATTGATATGCTTGTTTTCATTTTTTTGGGATAATTTTTGGGGATAAAGTGTTACATTTAAAATTTCGTGTATCAAAATTGTAATTAGATTATTATATTTTTAAATAATCCATGTGATGGACCCACACCCATTGGGCCAAGACCTAATGGAGAGAAAATGGGGATGAGCTGGTAGAGAGAGAGAAAGTTAGTTAGAAAGAGGGGATATATGGTGAGAACTTGGTGAGGAGCAAAGAGGAAAAAACATGACTTGTGTTGGGAGAGAGTCTGGCTTCTCGAAAGCTAGGCAACAATGTTTTCTTTTCTTTTCTCTTCAGCTATTTTGTTTTTTTTTTTCATTTTTTTTGTAAATTTTAGAGTTGTTAATCTCCCATTTTCATTTGTTTGGAGAAGATTTTAGTTCTGATATTATATAAATAATACAGAAAAAGTTGGGTTTCATCAATTTGGCATCAAAGCTGTGACAATCTAGGAGGTGTTTGAGATGCTCAGTGAGAAAAGTGAAAGGCCGATTGCCAACTGGAGAAAGGAGATACAGGAAAAGAGAGATGGGAGAAATAAGAGAAACAATTGAAGAAGTGTTTATTAGATGGAAAAAAGAGATATAGGAAAAGAGAGATAGGGGAGAAATGAGGGAAACAACTGAACAAGTGTTAGACAAATGGAAGAGGGAGATATATGAGGAAAAATGGCGAAGAGACATGGCAGAGATGAAGGAAACTATGAAAGATATTGAAGAAATAATGAAGGAGTTATTGAAGCTTGTAAAATGGAAAGTAGGTGAGGAAGAAGTTGAGGAGGGGACCATCCTAGGCCATCATTAAAAAAACTCACCATTTTTAAAGGAAGACTTGCTAAACTTGAGGTAAAAGAGGTCGAAGTAGGAATAACTGACAGTGTACCAAGTCTAGAGACTTCAATTGGTCTGCATGTTTCCTAAAATAGCCTAAAAGAGGAGATAGAATCAAAATCAACCAAAGTTTTTAACTCATCAACAGTGAAAGCAGCTTATGGAGAGAAATTTGGAGCCAAATGCTAGAGGAATAATCTACGGCAAAAGAAATTATCGAAGGCAGAGGAGGGCAATGGCAACAGTAAAGTGATGACAAGTAGTTGGGTTTTGGATCGGGTAAGGGTAATTAAGTGGGGAAGGAGTCCAAAATTTAGTTGGGCAAAGAAAATATTCTGGGCTCTAGAAGAAGCTAAGGTTAGGTTATTCAAAAGAAACAGAGGCCTAGGGGTATTTGGAACCATTATAATGTTGGGCTTGGGCAACCATTGGACCTTGGTTACTCATTTTTCTGGCCTTGTAATATCCATTCAAAGGGTGAACCTTACTAAGCACGTCGAAAGGTAGTGTTATGTGATAAAGAGGCTTGCTTCATTCTCGTTGATAGCATTGAGCACTTTAGGGAACTTTTCTCACCTGTATGACACTGATGCAGCGAAAAGAGAAGGAATGTGGGTTGCTTGGGGTAAAGACCAAAAATAAGGTTGTTTTGGCTATTGTTAATGGCCAAAGATGGTGGTGAATTCAAAAAGGAAGCATTACTTGTGAAGAAAGTAGGGATTGAGGGGAATAGCGAGTTTCTTTCTTAGACACTATAGGTTTGACCTTCAATGGATAAGGTTGACATAAATATAAGTAGCCTAAAACAATTTTCAATATACCTGTACATTGGGCCTTATTGGAAGGAACCCAAACTTGTTACCTAGCCGGAGAGAAAATTGGATAAGGTAAGCACACACTTAGTGTCTTTGTGTGTGAACTTTGTAACGTTAGTGCAACTCTCATCTAGTGCAAAGGCAATAAGAAGGAAGGAATTGGAATTCTATTGGCACCAGGTGAACAAAGCTTCTGATCAGAAGATACAAGAAAAGGAAATAATATTGTGTTGTCTAGCATCAAGTTCGGTTCCAAACATTGTTCGAGAGATTTTGAATCTTTTGTTGTCTGATGGGATTTGAGATTAGGATAGTATTTATGCACTTGCCGTGGTTTTTGTTGATAGGCTTGGTTGAATTCAACCTGCTATGGGGTGGCATGGGAAATTTGATGAAGTAATTGTAATTGGCGTTTTAGATGATGCCAATGTTGTTTGTCAGGCTTATGAGCAGGTTGATTATGTCACTGTATCAAAATTCATCACTGTTATAATATTCTAAAAATCTGAAGTGGTACTAGGCCAAATTTAGTGAATGAGTTGAAACAATATTTTATCAACCTCTTTAAGTTTGCCACAAAACGATTAGGTTGGGATTCTAAAATTGGTGAAGACCAATTAAGTTCACTCTTAAAGGGAGAGGTATTTCATACTTTGGCATACATATACACAATAACAGGTTTCTGTCCTAAGGGTGAATTGTTTACATTGCTAGATGAGCAACCACATAAAGTTTTTGAATCAGCCATTCAAGTTGTACTTCTTATGGTAGTTAATGAAGGTTTATATGCTATTATTTCAGTAAAGGAAGTTAACGACAATGAGGTATCCCAAAGAGTGGTTGCCACCACTCAATTGAAATTTCATTTGGATAAGTTGCTTATTCTTCCTTGTGAAGTGGTTCACAATTCCTTGGATTTACAAGTTAAACATTAGACACACAAGGGTTTAGGAGACTTGAAATAGGGGACAAAACAAAAGACAAACATGTTGACTACTTTGAAACTGTGGAAGTTTTCAATGAAGAATGTGCTTTGATTGAAGATGGAGTTATTTTGTATCAGGTGTTCATGGTTGTTAAGCCAATAAATAAGCCTATGGTTGTTGAAGCAACAATTGTATCTAACCAGCAAAGGAGAATGATGCACCTAATTTGAGAAGTTATGCAAAAGGATATTCTTCACCTACACTTGGTGAAAATAATAATAAAGAAGCCAGAACTACTATGTGGGCCAATGGGTTTGCTAAAATATTCTTGCCATAAGCTATGTCTAGAGACAATGAAGTGTAATATATGTGTCATAACTTGGAAGGCGTTGGTGTCAAATTAAAGGGACAGAATAGTGTAGAATTAGAGGAATAAAATTATCTTTTAGAGTATTTCTTTGAGTATCTGGTTGTTCAAATTTTGGCATATGAATTGCATGAGGTTGGAGACAATGTGGAACATTGTGCTGATAGAGGTGTTGAACTTTTTGAAAGCATTGTTGTTGTGGGTTTCATAGGTAATAGAATAGAGATTTTGAGCTATGTGAATCCTCAATTGTGCTTTAGAAGTCCTTTTATTGACTTAAATCATGAAATGTTGTTTGTAGAGTTCCCACATTTCAAAGAAGATTGCAAAGAAAGATTACACACCAAGCTTGATTATGTTGTTTATGTTAGTGCCAAAGAAGATGTTGATTTATATGGTCAGAGGTACTATATAAAGACTTGGGATTACACTGATATTCATGGCATTGGGGGACTTAGTGATAGTGATAGACAACCATCTTTGGATATTGGTGATGATGTAGTGGTGTTCAGACATCAGGAGGGATCTATGATCTTATTAAACAAATTGGGAATGTGCTTTGTTCATGTCATTGTTACTGGTTTTTATGAGAGGGAAGGCAATTGTTTTGGTTCTTTGGTGAAACAAGTACAAGGTATTTTTGTAAAGAGTCTACCTATCCCAATTGCTAATTTTTACCAAGCAACAATATTTTATTTTTTTTTCTCTTCATCTATTTTGTTTTCTTTTTTTCTTTGTAAATTTTATAGCTATTAATCTTCCATTTTCACTTGTTCGGAAAAGGATTTTAGTTATGATATTATATAGATAATACAGAGAAAGTTGAGTTTCATCACCTTGATATCGTTTATTATTCCCATGAAATGTTGGTTGGAAGGTGTATGGAAGAAAGAGAGAAGACATCATAATACAATTTTCATTGTCGCTTGTCATGTTGCCTTAGTGTAGGTTTAATTTCCATTTCACATTGTCTTGCATACCATACCAAGCTATTGAATCCCAAAAAGAGGGTGGTGGAAAGAGTGAAATGGGCTTGATATGTTGTAGTTTTATTCGCTGAATGACTAATAATTATTTCCATTTGGATGAGTTTGGTAATGGGTTATCGGAATTTTTCTTTTTGTGCTTAAATGGGTTATTGGTGTTTATCTATTTTATTTTCTTCCAACAAGGAGTATTTTTACATATTATCCAAGGTAGCGTTAAATTTATTTTCATACAATTTTAAAAATGTATTCTCTCGTTAACAGTTTAGTATATTTGAGATTAGGCTTAGAGTGTTGCTTAAAAAAATTTAGTTAATGAAATAGAATATTATATTTTCTTAACAATTTAGTTTTAGTCTTGTCTACTCATTATATGTATTTTGGTTGGATTTTAAATCCTTTGTTGCGTTATAGAGTAGCTAAGCTATTTACCACAGCAAAAATCATTTTAAAAAAATTGTAATTTTTTTTTCATAAAAAAGTGCTGCCCCCCACCTTGTCCTCAAAGAATTCAGCCTCATTTTGGTGTTACTTTCTAATAAGTGCATATAATATGTCTAAGTTAATTTCACTTTATAAAGTCTACTTGAATTAAAGAGCACATCCGCAATTTAGGCCCAAACTATTTTATAATATATCAGATATTTTTTTTTCATTATTCATAAAATCTTTTTGAAATAATAGTACACAGTTGGCATTTCTGCATGGCACTTTTAATTATTGGAGCTTATTTGGAAAACTCTTTTTGAATAAGGTATCTAGTGCATGGTTAAATTGAGAGAATGGACAAAAGGAGAGAGAGTGTGCATTCTATTATTTAAAAGTAGGTGCCCCTATATGTCAATATTTATATGAAAAAAAGTATTTATATATAGTGAATTATATCCCTATTGTTAGGTTTTTTAATTAAAATATGATAAACATATGATTATTTAATAATAATATGACAAATGTATAATTTTTGTAAATAATTTGTAATTTTTTAATTAAATCATATACAAGTTATATTATTATTAAATTATTATATATTTATTATATTTTAATTGGAGAACCAAATAATAAAAATAAAAGTAAGAGTGTTTAAGTTTAGTCTTTTTCATTCATTCACATTTTTTTGTAATTTTAATATTTTCTCTAATCTAAAACAAATTATAATTAATCTCTTCATATATTAGTATCATTATTATCTAAACTTAAAGATCTTAACCATGTGAAATTTCTTATTACTTTCTCTCAGTGACACTTGAAAATTTTTAGGACTTTAGTATACCCATCACTCAGCTTAGTGGAATAAGAAGGGGTGTGGTTGCTATATGATGAATGGGGAAACGGCAACACCAAAAGCGAAGAGGTAGAAAGGGCAAGACTTTGACAAAATCGGAGAATGATCCAATCATAATATTACTATTCTCTACAAGGACATTGTTGAGGCATATGATTTGTTGGAGAGATAAAGATATGAAATAAGTTGTAATAAAATTTATTTACGTGGATCTCACTTTTTATATCTTTTCTCTTTCTCTCTTACAAGAGTCTCAGAAGAGAAGAGGATCCTGGTTCAGCAACAACATATTTTCTGGATATTGATCCTCCAATCTTCTTGATGTTGTTGCTGCTAAACATCATTGGAATCCTCTAAATTCGTCCTCTTGTGCTTCTTCTTTGGTCCCCATTCCCATTTTCTTGCGATTCGGCCCTTGGACTGCTATGTTATTGGTGAGACTGGTAAACCTCAGCTGATTGAGGGAGGGCCATGAGACTTGATGATTAGTTTAGCAATATTAAATAAGTATACAACATTTTAATAATTTTATGTAATTTAAAACTTTAAATTTAAATAATAGAGATTTATTACAACAAAACTAACAGATTAAAGAATCATTTTTTTAACCCGAGAAAATGGTAAATATGAATAAGCATTATTATTATTTTTTAAAGTTAAAGGGGATCGAACAATGAAAAAAACTACCGTATAGCGTCTTATAAAATTTTGAAAGATTGATTCATGTAAAAGACTATTTCCAAATTAATATATTAGATAACATTTAAGATATAACCAAAAAAAAAAAAAAAGACAAAATCTAAAAAATAGCGGACAACGGAAAATTGATGCATTCTGTTTAGTCCTTCTTGGTTCTGATTCGCCCTCATCGTTCTTTCCGAAAGATCAATCGTTTTCTTAATCGCTTAATTCCTTAAGAAAAGTCAGATTTTGCGTCAGTCAACTCGATCAAGCGCGGGTCTTATTTCCTCCTCTGTACATTGAGTGCGTTTTGAAGTAAAACTGGGGTGGAACCCTAGTCTCAAGTGTACCGGCTAATGATGCAGCCTACAAATTGTTCTCTAAAAGACAAACCTTTCTGTCACATTTGGTAAATCATAAGGTAATTCTCAACCATTCACTGGAAATTTTCTGTTTTACCCTTGTTTTTGCCAGTTCCATTATAGGCTGAATTTTCTTTTTTCCAACGTCAAATATGGGTGGTTCCATTGTAGACTGAATTTGTCTTTTTTTTTTTTTTTAAATGTTTTAGATCGGGTTTTCCCCCAGTGAAAGTGCTTGTGGTTTCTGTGTAATTTAAAGTACAGTATGATCTATATTTTTGTTTTAATGACTGCCATTGTCATTTGGAATATGAATGCCCTTCATTAGTGCAGATACATGTAGATAATTTATATAGTCATAATCATGTTTGTGCTTCTAGCGTGATTTGAGAACAATTAGTTATGTAGTTTTCACTGGAGTTGATGATAGATTAGCAGGTTGGTAACGAAGAAGAGGAAAAAAGAATTTGAACAAGGAGTTTGGTTGGGGAGTTTCAGGTGGATGTTGGGAGTGTTATCCAGGAACCTGGCCTTATTGCTGCGGAGGTTACCATAAGTGTTTTTTTTTGGGACTCTTTATCGGGAGGAGTGTTTCTGTAGGCCTTTTATCAGAAATTTGGATTGGAGCTCCACTTCTGAATTGAAATGCTAATTGGTTGGAAAAGGGCTTCTGAGGAGGATGACTTGATGAGATGAGTTGAGCATTTTAGCATAAAGAGGCGGAGGAGGCTCCAGGTATTGATGGTTTTAGTATTGCCTTTTGCCAATGTTATTGGGAAAATCTTAAGGGAGATCATATGTGGGTGTTTTCTAAGTTTTATCATTAAGGTAAGATGGCATGTAGAGTTAATAATCATCCATTACTTTGTGCCTTAGAAGGATCGATCAATTAAAGTTAACAAACTTTTCCCTGTTGGCCTTGTTTCAAGTATAAGGGTTCCCAATAAGCTTCTATACAGTCTCCCCGAGGTTGAGTAGTCTGCTGGGAAATGATTTTAGTTGCCTAGAGTGTTTTTATTATGTTTCAGATAAAATCAGATGTGGCCTTAGTGACATCTAAATCAGTTGAGGATGTTAGGAGGAGGAGAGACAGGGATATGTATTTTAAATTTTCTTTCTGGGAGAGTGTTTGATGTTGGATGTGGAAGCAAGTTTTCAAGTTGCATATCTTTTGCTTTCTTCAATATGAAGCCAAACACACGTGTCAAACACTCAGACATGTAAGATTTCTGTATCACTTGTATATGACACTCATCTATTGGTCTCAGATTAAACAAAATTATTATTGTGGCTTTTACATGTGAGTGCAGCACAGCAGAGCTGTTTCTTATTAGTCTTTCTTTTTCCCCCCTGCTCTGTTTCTCTAATTTTTTTGGTTGTGTTTCTTTGCCTTTCCTTTTTTGTTCATTATTAGTTCCTTGAAAACAAGTATAAGCAACCAAGTGACTAAAGAAGGTACAATGTAGTACAAACTAGAAATAACATGAACAGAACACCAAAGGGAAGCAAGCAAGAGACAAGACCCTTTTTCATAAGTCATTTTGACTTACTGTGGTATCTTTAGAATTTCTAGCATTCCCTTCTGACCAAATACACCAAATCACAGCAAAAACTGCACATTGTTACATAACTTTGCCATCTTTATTATGTAGTGTCTATCTCTGTCCTTATATGATCATCATGTCACAAGCAAGGATCCAAATCCTTTTGGAGATGCCTGGTGGCTTCCAAGATACTAGAAGGCTCGTGATGACACAATTAGTTACCACCTAAAAACTGTGGGGGACAAGAATCCCCTTATTTTTTGTTCTACTAACTTTTATAATATACCAATTGTACGTTTCTTTGACAATTTTGGTGTTTGTCATGCCAAAATGGGAATCTTAAATACAGTGGTATCTTATGCCTAGGTATCTTGTGCCATGGTATCCAAGATATGGGGAATGTAGGATATCGTTTGACCAAATGACTCCTAGAATAGAGTTATCTTGTGCAATGGTATCCAAGATATTAGGGAATGTAGGATATCAGTTAATCAATTGACTCTAGAATTTAGGAAAGCTAGGTATGTTAAGAATAGAGTTACCATGTTAGGAGTTATTAAAAATTTAGGAAAGTTTTTGAGGTTAAAGAAATAGTTACTTGTAATGCACCAAAGTAAAGGGTATCAATGTCTTTATGTTGTCATAGTATTAACATTTGTTTATGTTGTGAAACTTATCAATTATTTAGTGATACGTCTTGCAAATTAAGTGGGACTATATATTCAAAGTTTATTATTATATAGTAGTCTTGTAATTTATAGGAATTGTATAGTTATCTTTTATTATCATCTTTAGGAGTTTATCTTGTAATTAATCTCATTTCCAAAGTCCAAATTATTAATGTTACTGTTGGAGATCATGTTATCTAGACATGATTATACCCTTTTTTAATTAGCGTTAGTTATTAATTTGGAGATCATGTTCCTTATATTTTAGCTGGTTTGTCTAGGCTGTTTTTATATTATTTTATTTTTTAAACTTGTTTTCTAGATGATGCCTTAGGTGTTTTAGTTTGGATTTATCTCCTATGTTTCAACCTTTTGTTTTATTTTGTTTGGATAGGTTTTATTACTCAGTTATGTGAGAGCTTGGCTCTCCCTCTTATTTTCTATTTATGTACTCATTGCTATTCAATAAAATAAATTTAGAAGAAAATTAAATCTTGAATTTTTATAGTGTATAGTTTTTTCTTGGTTTTGGGAGGTTTTCTTGACCTCCATTTTTGTATTGTTTCCTCTTCTCTTCAATAAATTCTTTTTTCTATCAAAAAACAAATAAAAGAAAGGAATGTATAATCTTTAGCTTGAAGGGGTGTTGAGAAATATATCAATTGTCCAAGGATAAGTCTTGGTGAGATTTATAGGTTTGAACTTGGGAGTTTGTCATTATCTAGGAGTCTAATGTTTTCAAGGAGTTATTTAGTTATGGCTTGTCATTATCTTTAGGAGTTTATCCTGTAATTAATCTCTATGTCCAATTTATTATTTTTTTAATAGGAAAAGAAATTTTTTTTCAATGAGAAGAGAGAATAATATTGATGGGCATCCAAATAAGGTAGGAACCTTCTCCCAAAAGCTAGCTATTGACGTAGGAGAATTGCCCTATTTAAGTATTCCATTGAGCATCTCATACTATCTGGATCTCCATTAATTGTTTGCTCTTGGAAAATTGACGTTCTGATGGCTACACTTTATGGCACTTCTCTCGGCCTTCTACCAGTCAGAACCCTTCGTAGGTAATCTTTTTTGGAGCTGCCGACCACTAGTTCTGATACCAATTGATAAGCATCCAAGTAAGGTGGGGAATCTTTATCCAAAAGCTAGCTATTGAGGTGGGAGAACTACTTTACTTAAGTACTTCATTGAGTATATCATACTACTTAATGTGAGACTTTGGTATCCTATATTACCTTTGTCTCCATCAAATATATAAATAAAGTTCAAGAGATCCTCCTCAAACAAAAGAATAATACAAAGCTCTTTAACTCGAGAGCTTTCCAATCCTGTTGCATACCCATAAGGGATACCCCCCTAAAAGATCATTGGCTGAAACCTATAAAGAAGCCATAAAAATAATCCTTTCCCAAAGAAGATGTGAAGGAAGAAGCTTCTGGATAAAGACTCTCACATTCCATTCTAACCAAATACACCATAATCTTGCAAAAACAGCACACTGCCATAGCACTTTGTGGTCCTTTCTCTGCTAAAAACCTGCCAACTTAGAGGATAAAAACCCCTTTAATTCAGCTGGACAGACCCGACCCCCTCATTAACAATGCCGAACAACTTGTTCCAAACCTGCCAAGCCGCTTCACAGTGTAGAAACAAATGATTATTAGTCTCTGAACTTCTAAAACACATCACACAAACATCTGGTGAAATAGCTATATTGGGTCTTAGGGCTAGTAGTAGATCGTTTATATTAATTCTATTGAGTACCGCAGTCCAATCAAAAGCCTTTACCTTAGAGGGATACTTGGTTTTCCAGAAAGTAGTAGTCAAAGGAAGACAAAGTGCATTTGGACTCTGAATCAAAAAATTGAAAAAAAAAAAGAAGGCAAGTTTACTAACCCAAAGAATCCAAACACCAAATCCTCCAATTGGGCAGAGAAGAAACCCAGAATGGGGCAAGGATTTCCAACAACATGGCAAGATCATCAACAACACTATCATTAAGATTTCTAGAAAAGTGGAAATTCCAAGCAGAATCATTACTTTGATTGTTTAAAAAATCAGAGATTTGGTCATCATGCAAAGGAGATAACCAATAAAGATGAGGAAAAGGAAAGGAGTCTTGGTAGGACTCATTGTAAGGTGTGGGATTTGAGTCCCACATCATGTGTGTTTTATAAGAACTTGGGCCTCTAACCTTATGGGCTAGTTTTTGGAGTATGGCTCTCTCTAAGATTCCTATAATTGGTATCAAAGCCTTCCACTACCCTCCATTTCCCTCTCCTTTCCCTTCTCCTCTTCTTTATGCCCATGTGTTGATTTGGGTAACAAAGCCTCTTTTCTCCTCTGTCTCACCTGTGCATGTATACCAGATTGCACAGTGTGGTGGAATGTTAGGACCCATTGCAAGGCATGAGATTTGAGTTCCACATCAAAAATATGGGATTTTGATGTGAGGTTTATATGGACTTTGGGCTCTCCAACTTCATGAGCTAACTTTTGGGGGATGGCTCTTCCAAAAATTACTGTCAAGGTGGCTGCCATTTTGTGTGTGTGTGCATGCATGCGCGTGCACAAGCCTTCCCCTACATCATAATTCTGTTTTAACCCTAAGTTTTAACTGTATAAATAAAGGTTGAAAGGTCAGTTTTATAAATGCTGTTGTTGAGTCTTTCAATTGTATATTTTGTTTGCCCGCTTACTTTTCTCTCTAACTTTTGCTCTCCCTATTTCCTCTATCAATCTTAGTTAAGGAAAAAAACAGCATATAATCCTTTTATTTGTAGTTGAGTTTTTACATGAGATCTGCTTTCTTTTTTGTATGAGTTTTTCTCTTACCTTTACTGACGAATAGGTAGCTTAATAAGGGAGCTGGAGTTCAAGCTCCTAACAGGTGCTTGACAATGTGGACCTTGTTCATGATTGTATCAACTCAGCTTGGAGAGTTTCTTTTCTTTTAGGTGGTTAGGT
The DNA here is from genome assembly GCA_026724425.1 of Erythrophleum ivorense. Lineage (NCBI taxonomy): Eukaryota > Viridiplantae > Streptophyta > Magnoliopsida > Fabales > Fabaceae > Erythrophleum > Erythrophleum ivorense. Next base: position 51,119,305 of record JAIUCV010000009.1, read on the forward strand.
TTCCAGCCTAATATCAAAACCTAATAGAGACGTGTTGAGTTGTGAGTAAGTGCATTTTTGTTTGGAGAAGCTTTGCGGTCCTTTCGTTTTGTTGTCATTTCCAAAGATATTCTTGATGCTTTTTGACAGCTGGTTGAATTAGTGTTTAATGATTCTCTTTCTGATTGGCTAAGGAAACAAAAAGTTATTTAGATTTCATGGCTCAGCTGGAGTGTATATATATTAGTTCATCAGATGATGACCTGGAGCTGGAGGAGATAGAAAATCCAAATTATGGAAATCGTCCAGGATGGTCTGTTCATGAAAGTAATGCTGGTGGGTGGAACTCTAGTAAAAGCTCTCTGGTAATGAAATTTCTCTATAAATCATTAATTTTCATGGTGCATGTAATCTTATGTGCAGGTTATGGTGGAGGGCTTACACTTGATAGTTCTTCTAAATGGGCAAATACTTTGAATGCAAGCTCTTCAAGTGCTTATAATCATATACAATCTGAGCACTATACTGAACCTGGGTCCAGCAACTATATGCTGAACAGCAGAGTTGCACGAGGAGATGGAACTTTCAGTTTCTCCAAGAATGGAAACACAAGTCAGCTTCAGACAGTTAATTCCCGAATTGCTAATACTTCTGGTGCTGATTATGAGAAAATGCCATCCCAACAAGCCTTGAAGAGGACCCTTTCATCATCGCTTCAGCCATCTGCAACAAAGCCTCTTCCGTCTTCTATTCAGTCATTTGTGCCAGGTACTAGATTAAACAACTTAAAAGGATTCATGAGCAGAAGTCAGATATATGATGCTTATCAGAATCCTCATGATGTTGTAGGAAGTAGCATGAACAGTGACAAGGGCTATATGCGCGATAGTTATAGCAGGGGTAATGATGAACGTCTCATGTATCAAAATGGTGGGATTAGGATTTTTCCTCCACCTTCAATTCATGGAAAGTCTATCTCTACCACACAGTTAGCTAGTTTGAGTGAATCTGCATATCGTGCTGGGGCAGGGGAAGAAAGGGCTTCGGAAAATGATGAGAGACTAATTTATCAGGCAGCATTGGAGGTACTATTGCTGTTTGTTATTGTTAAATTTATTTATTTGATATTGATAATCTTAAGTTGTAATCTTAAGTTGTATGCAGATATTCCCACTCTTAAGTAGAAATATATAGTTTAAAACACTTTATCTCTTTTGAAGACGTGTTAACTGAACTTCTTTAATTATGGAGCTCCATTTGGGTACCATATGTCATACATGATCAAAGTTGACTTCTTGGCCTATTGAAGATGATTAAGATTTACTAAAGCGATACCCTGGATATAACAGTGGGTAATGCCCTTTGTTATGCGCTTTTGTCCCTTTCTTTTGATGTACAGAGCCACTTTTCTTGCTTAAAAGGTGTTGAAATCCTGATATACGCTGGACATCAGGTTGTCAGAGTTTAGCATTGAGGTCATCAAAATTCTTCTATATCTTCATTGTGATGGTATTTCAGGACACGTTTATGACTCTTGCTCTCTCAAGTGTTAAGTAACATGTTTTTACAAATCTTCTGGTGATTACTCTTGGTGTTGAGATTTTTGAGGACCTGATTTGTTTTCCTATGGTGGTACTTATTAGTTGGTACCTGGTGGGTAGTAGTAATAAAGAATCAAAGGCATGCATAAATATGGTGCTTTTGATATGTCAAGATGGACTTATGGGCCATATATCAAGATTGATGTTGTCAAAAGCCAAACATAAAAACTAAATGTTGACTCTATGTTTTTTTAATTAAAATAAATCATTTGGTTAAGATGCATCAGATATTATATTCCACTGTTCCCTTGTGAGTGTTCATATGTATTTTTTAACATCTGAGATTCACTTGACACACATTGTTTTTAGTAATGAATTTGGTTGTTGCAGGATCTCAATCAGCCGAAAGTTGAAGCTACCTTACCTGATGGTCTGTTGTCTGTCTGCCTTCTGAGACATCAGGTTTTATGGCTTGTCTATCTTGATTGAGTGGTTTGTCAGGGTGGCCTACATGTTTTCAAGCCTTAATCATTATATATTGCAGAAAATTGCATTGGCTTGGATGCTTCAGAAGGAAACCAGAAGTTTGCATTGCTTGGGGGGAATTCTGGCTGATGATCAGGTGAGCTTTTTAATATCTTGTGCTCATATTTTGTTTTGATTAGTGGCACTTGTTATTTATGTGATTTTTTTTTACCTTAACATCAAAGCATTATTCAAACAGGGCCTTGGAAAGACAATTTCGATGATTGCCCTCATACAAATGCAGAGGTCATTGCAGTCAAAATCAAAAACAGATGAGACATACAATCATAAAGCTGAAGCATTAAATTTGGATGAGGATGATGATAATGGTGGTGGTAATGCAGAAAAAACTAAAAAGAATGAAGAAGTTGATGATATAAAACCTATTCCTGAATCCTTTAGTTCATCTTCAACGGGGTTGCTGGGTAGGAAAAGGCCAGCTGCTGGTACACTGGTTGTCTGCCCTGCTAGTGTTCTCCGACAGTGGGCAAGGGAACTGGATGACAAAGTTGGAGATGATGCTAAGCTCTCTGTGTTGGTTTATCATGGGGGTAATAGGACAAAGGATCCTGTTGAACTTGCAAGATATGATGTTGTTCTCACAACGTATTCTATTGTGACAAATGAAGTTCCAAAGCAACCTTTAGTGGAAGAGGATGAAATTGATGAAAAAAATGTGGATAAATTTGGGTTATCCTCTGAGTTTGCTTTGGGTAAAAAGAGGAAAAAGACTTATAATGCAAGTAAAAAGAGTAAAAAGGGTAAAAAGGGAATTGACAGTTCTTTTGATTGTGCTTCTGGTCCTCTTGCAAAAGTTGGTTGGTTCAGGGTTATTCTAGATGAAGCTCAAACGATAAAGAATCATAGAACTCAGGTGGCTAGAGCTTGCTGCAGCCTTCGAGCCAAAAGAAGGTGGTGCTTATCTGGAACACCTATTCAAAATGCTATTGACGATCTGTATAGCTACTTCAGATTCCTGAAGTATGATCCTTATGCTGTATATAAATCCTTCTACAACACAATAAAAGTACCAATTTCCAAAAATTCTATTCAAGGTTACAAGAAGCTTCAAGCAGTTCTAAGGGCTATAATGCTACGCCGTACTAAAGGTAAATGATCTGTTCTGTGGTGTTTGATTTTCTAATTGGATAAATCATATGCATATATAGGTTTAGGTCCTTGATAATATTCTTGCTGATCTAGTCTTAACTAAAGTTCCCAATTTAAATTATTTTTCTTCAACTTTTTTTCTGATTTCTTCTTCAACCTTTGTACTGCCTCTCAGAGTATTGTTGTCTGTGGAAACTAATTCTTTTACAGGATGTCTTTTAATTAAGATAAAATGCTTCAGCTGAAATAAAGTAATTTATCATGAATTTTCAAAATTAGGTCACAAAAAAAATACTCCAATGAGTTGTAAATAAACTTGGATGGATATGTTGCATTGCAAATTTGGAAGGAAATGTTGCATTGCAAATTCTCTTCTTTCTGGAACCCTGACAGAATTAGTTGGGGTTTTGTGTTTATTGTTGATGCCCATTGTTATTAAATGTTAGAGTTTATAATAAAATGATTTATGGTCCTTTACTTTGACAGTTTTAGCCTTTGGGTTGAAATGGTCGTTGATTTGATATTATAGTCTTAATGACCAAGCGTTCAGGAGTCTAGTTCTTGCCACTCCCCATTCTCTTATTTTAAAATTGTATCAACAAGAGGTATCAGGGCCTGCACATTGCCCACATTTAAATCCCAAGGGGCTTTTGTGAAAGGGGCGTCATAGAGATATTAATAGAATTAATAGTTTAAACTTTATGGGTTGAAGTGGTCCTTGATATAATGACATTTGCTGTTGTTTTTCAGTTCCTTTCTTGTTTGTTTCTCCTGCCTATGTGTGTGTGTGTGTGTGTATTATTTGATCATCTTCTGCAGTTCAAAGATTCTTGAATGACAGAGTTAGTGAATTTATTAATGATGAGATTGCAGAGTGTGCTTTATCTCTTTTTGCTAGTATTTCATATCCACTTTAAATGATAGAATTTCCTACAATTCAATGATCTTTTTACCATGATCTTCATGTAGAATGTAATTAATTGCATACTAGTGGCTTGACATGCCCTAACGTGCATTTCAATTCATTTTTTTAATTTTATTTTAATATAAATATATATTTTTTGGAATCCCATATGAAAATGTCAGTTGTAATTTTAAGAAAGTGGAAGATAGGCGTGTGGCAAACATTATGCAGTTGGTGGATGATGTGTATTTTTTTTTAATTTAAAAATTAATTTGAGGAGGAGAATTTTTAGGGACCAATCGTCTGTTATTGTTGGAATTCAATGCTGTAACGGTGGGGCATATTGGGCTTTAAGTCAAGTCCCTTTTGTTTGCACCTAATGGCTACCTTCCTTTTATGGACTCCAATCATCTTTCATTTCCTGCTATTCTCTCCCTATTGTGTATTTCCCTTTTTCGTTCCTCTCTGTTTTTATTATTGTTGCGTCGGATGTGTATGTGTGTGCGCTTTATGTCCTATATGTTTGTACCGTCTTTTATCTCAGTATGAAGTGAAGCTCCTTTTCGCATCTGTCTGTGTCTTTCTGTGCATTCACGTTCATGGTATCAGAGCTATAGTGCTTGATCCACTTCCATGCCTAAATTCGGGCTTCAAACCACTAGAAGAGACGAGGAAGACAAATCCTCAAATGAAATGTCTTCCTCAGCCATCACCTAATCAAGAATGACTTAGCACACCACTATGTTTGAGTCCTAGCCTAATATGATTGCCACGCACAAACTAAATAGATTGAACTGCCTTCAATGGAGCCAATCAGCTATGGTGTTTGTGAGTGAAAGAGGCAAAGAGGACTATTTAATCGGTGAGGCTGTGCAACCTGCTAGAGGTGATCCCAAATTCAAGACATGGCATGCTGAGAACAATTTAGTCATGTCTTGGCTTATAAACTCCATGGTTACTGACATTGGAGAAAACTACATGTTCTACAAGATTGCTCAAGATATTTAGGAGAGTGCTTGTGAATCTTATTCTACCCAAGAAAGTGCAGTTGAGTCCTACGAGATCAAAAGCTTGATTCAGGAACTCAAGCAAGGAGATATGATGGTAAACTTGGTACTTTAATACTCTTCCAAAGTATTGGTAGCAACTAGATACATTGGAAACTATTTTTTGGCAATGCACCTTAGATGTGCCACTTATAAAAAGATTGTTGAAAATAAAATAAAAAATTATTAATTTTTGATGGGCATTAATCATAAATTTGATGAGGTTCAGTGGAGAGTTTTGGCCTGCACTACCCTTCCCCTTCTTAAGGAAGTATTTTCTAAAATAAGGTGTGAAGAACATCGGAAGAAAGTGGTACAAAGTTTTGGACCAGCACATAACCCACGTGAAGCGTCTGCCTTGGTATCTAAAAATATGACTACTTATGAAAGAGACAATAAATAGCCCAAACAAGGGAGAAGATGGTGTGATCACTACCACAAAAGTGGTCGCACTAAGGATACTATTTGGAAAATACATGGGAAGCCATCTAATGTGAAGAATAAATCAAAAGCTGACATTAAAGCCTTTATTGTTGGTACAGACACTTCATCTGCCCCTGAAACATCTCTGTTCAACTGTGACCAACTTGAGCTTCTATAGAAAATGTGTCCCAAAACTCCTCAACTAGTGAAAATAAGGGTACCAATATTACTGGTAATATTGCCCTCTCAGGTAACCTTTCTTTAACTTTAACCACTCAAATTTTATCAACACACACTTAGGTTGTTGATTTGGGTGCTTCTGATCACATGACAAGCAACCCATTGCTGTTTGACCAGTTCAGCCCATGTACCAAATTTATAGAAGTCAAAACAGCATATGGGTCTCTTGTCAATGTCACTGGTTTTGGGACAATTCACATTTCAAAAAATTGTGTCCTTAAGAAAGTTCTCTTAGTTCCTACTATTACTTGTAATTTGCCATCCACGAGCAAAGTCTTCAAAGATAATAATTGTATGGTTCATTTTACTAATGACAACTGTGTGTTTCAGGATGTGAAATCCAAGAAGATGATTGGCAATGTTAAAGAGGTGGATGGACTCTATCTCTTGTGCACCACTACCTATAATAAAATGGCCCTATTTGCTAGTAGCTCTAAGATCCTTCTATGGCACAATAGGCTTGGCCATCTTAATTTTCATTACATGCAAAAGATGTATCCCTCTTTATTGAGTAAAAATTCTACAATTCCCTATTGTGATTCATGTTAATTAGCCAAGCATATTAGAGCAACTTACCCTTCCACACCTTATAGACCATCCCATCCTTTCAACTTATCCATAGTGATGTGTGGGGTCCATCTAAAATTAATAGTCTCACATGAGTTGGGTGGTTTATGACCTTTGTTGATGACCACGCTAGAATCATGTGGGTTTATCTTATAAGGGAGAAATCTGAGGTTCTAAACATATTTAAAAGTTTTTACCAACTCATTTTAAATCAATTCCAAACTTCCATAAAAGTTCTTCATAGTGACAATAGGACTGAATATTTTAATACCAATCTTATCTCTTACCTGATCACCCATGGCCTTCACCCCTAAGGTACCTATGCTCATACCCCCCAACAAAATAGGATTGAAAAGGGGAAAAATAGGCATATCTTTGAAGTGCCTATTCACTTATGTTTACTATGAATGTTGTAAAGAGATTTTGGGGTGATGCTATTTTAACCTTGGCTTGCCTTATAAACCATATGCCCGCGAAAGCCCTTAACTTCCAAACCCCGTGCGACACCCTTCTCAACCACTACCCTCACACTTCCATTCTCACTACTGTACCTGTAAAAGTCTTTGGTTGCACTACTTATGTTCACTTCCACACCAGCTCTAAACTTGATCCCAAAGCCCTCAAGTGGATTTTCGTTGGATACTTCTCCTCCCAAAAGGGGTATATGCGCTATTTCCCCACATTACAAAAATATTTTGTCTCTATGGATGTGACATTTTTGGAAGACCAGCCATGCTTTCCCCAAGCCTCTATTTAGGGGAGAATTCTAGTAGCTCTCAAAGGGAATGGAGCCTTTGTATGGAAGAAGCTACTCCTAATACCCTTATCTTTGCCTCTACTCCTGCTCACACCATTGGCCTTGTTCACACTAGTGAACTTGACCAAACCAGTAATGGATTTGATTCTACTCCTAAAAGTGAACATAACCTGTCTAGAGTTACCAATATGCCTCAAAAAGAGCCTCTTGTCTATACTAAGGAAAAGAAGGTTTTAGAGGATGAAAACATTTCCCCACATGAGCTGATCAGTCCTTCCATTCTTAGGCTTGATTTGATTTCCCTTGAAGAGGAATGTTTAGACCTTCCTATTGCCTTAAGGAAAGGGATAAGAGCTTGTACTAAATATCCTATTAGTAATTTTGTTTGTTATAATAAGCTCTCACCCTCCCACCAAGTTTTTGTGGCTAATATATCGTTTGTAAAAATTTCTAACACTATTTATGAGACTTTGAAATAGGAAGTTTGGAGAATTGCAATCAATGAAGAGATGAGTGCACTCCAAAAGAATGGTACATGGGATTCTGTGGAGCTTCCTAAAGGGAAAAAGGCTGTGGGTTGCAAGTGGCTATGCAACATTAAGCATAATCCTGGTGGAAGCATAAGTAAATACAAGGTGAGACTTGTGGCAAAAGGCTTCACCCAGACCTATGAAATTGATTATTAGGAAACCTTTGCTCTTGTGGCCAAATTCAACTTTGTAAAAGTTATTCTATCTCTTGCTGCTAATTTGGATTGCCCACTCTACAAACTTGATATCAGAAATGCCTTCTTCAATGGAGATTTATAGGAAGAAGTTTATATGACCATTCCTCTTGGCTTTGAAGACCATGGTTGAGGAAAAGTTTGCAAGTTTAACAAATCTCTGTATGGCCTCAAGCAATCTCATGCTTGGCTTGAAAAATTCACTTTGGCTATGAAAAAACAAGGGTACACTTAGGGGGAAGTTGATCATACAATGTTCACTAAGTTCACTAATGGAAAGGTTGCTACTCTAATCGTGTATGTTGATGACATCATTATAATTAGAGACCATGCTGATGAAATCAAGACCCTGAAGGATGCCTTAGCCAAGGAATTTGACATAAAAGACCTTGGGACACTAAAGTACTTCCTTGATATGGAAGTAGCTAGAACTTCTAAAGGCATCATCATATCCTAGAAGAAGTACATCTTTGATCTCCTTAGTGTAATTGGAATGTTGGGATGTAAGCTTGTTGACACTCCTATAGAGGCCAACTACAAAAGCAAATTCTCACAAGAAAGCCTCCCTATGGACATTGAGAGGTTTCAAAAACTTGTTGGCAAACTCATCTATCTAACTCACGCTAGGCTAGATATAAGTTTTCTTGTGAATGTTATTAGTCAATATATAAGTAAGCCCACTGAGGCTCACCTTGAGGTTGCCCACAGAATTTTGAGGTACCTAAAAATGACTCGTGGAAAAGGGATATATTTTGAGAAAAGCAATAACCGTGGCATAGAATTTATTGTAATGCTAATTGGGCTGGCTATATCTCAAATAGGAGGTCCACTTCTGGCTACTGTACCTATGTGTGGAGGAGCATGATTACTTGGAGGAGTAAAAAAATAGTCTGTGGTTGCTAGAAGCAGTGTTGAGGCCGAGTATAGGGCTTTAACTCAAGGGATTTGCAAAGGCCTATGGCTAAGTAGGCTTCTCAATGAGTTAAGAATTAAGTGGAAGAATTCTATGCAAGTTTTATGTGATAACTTGGCTGCCCTTAGCATTGTAAGGAACCTAGTGCAACATGACTGAACCAAACACATTGAAATTGACCGACACTTCATTAAGGAAAAAAATTGATGCTGGTATCATTGAATTTAATCATACCCCATCCAAGTTACAAGTTGTTCATATTCTTACTAAAGCTTTGACTTGGGTCAGATTTGAAGAACTAGGAGTCAAGCTGCGGATGATTAACATCTAGTCCCCAACTTGAGGGGAAGTGTTGGAATTCAATGCTCTAACCATTGGGTCCGTGGGGCTTGAAGTCAAGATTCCTTGTTGTTTGGACCTAACGACTACCTTCCTTTTAGGGACTCCAATCTTCTTTCATTTCCTGTTATTTTCTCTTCCTATCATATATTTCCCTTTTTCGTTCCTCTCTGTTTTTATTACCATTGCATCGGACGTGTATGTGTGTGTGGCTTTGTGTCCTATGTATTTGTACCATTTTTTATCTTAATATGAAGTGAAGCTCCTTTTTGCATCTGTCTCTGTCTTTCTGTGCATTCACCTTCAGTTACAATGAGATTTTTTTTGTCCCAAACACATATTAGTATAGATATGTTCTTTTTTAAATGTTTTGCCTTATATATACTGTAGCCTGAGGGAGTGAAATCAAGTACATTTCAGCCATCAAGATTTTGATTTGTTGACTTGATCTGGATTTGCCATGAACTTGGAGTCACATATACTGTATGGTGGTAGACAGTGTCCTCTTTTTTGTTTTATAATTTTAATTTCCTGCCTGTCTAGGAACATTGATTGATGGGGAACCTATAATCAATTTGCCACCTAAAACTATTCAGCTGAATAAGGTGGATTTCTCCATTGAGGAGCGGGCCTTCTACACCAAGTTGGAAGCAGATTCACGTACTCAATTTAAGGTTGATTTTTTCTTATTAGTATTTATCTTAGCATACACAATTTGAGTTGAATTATTATTATTATTATTTCTTTTGCATAGCAACTGGTAAATTTTCTTTGGCTGATGAGATTTTAAGCCACTGGATATTTTTGGTTTCTGATGGTGAGTCAAAATGATCATCTTTCAAGTGAATGGCAGGTAGTCTATGCAGCCTCTAGAATGTGGGCAACAATGTGTAAACCATCACAGTGAAGCATGTTTGTAAATATTGCTTATGGAAAAATATTAAGGTTACATGGGTTTTAAGCTGACTTGTGAGTCCAATTCCCTTGGGTTGAAAGACTCGGATATCAATCATCCAAAGCTTTTATAAGTTTATATATTATACAACAATTTAAAACCTAAAGCTTTTCTGATGAAATCTCTCAACTGATATTGTGACTCACTATGCTTCTTTTGTCTTGCATTTGTGTCTTAAATTGCATCTTTTGTTTTACTTGTCATGTCTATTAGTGTCATTTCTTCATCTTATTGCCTTTGAGAGAGATAGTTTCTGGAGTCTATTAGCTATATCTTCATCAATTGCATTTTGCATTTGGATCTATAATATTTGAATTGGTCAGTCCTTGTTTTTATCTCACTTTCTTGCTAAATTCTTTCTAAGACATACAAAACTTGCAATTTTGCATATATTGAACAGTGCAGGCTCCCTTTTTTTCCCCCCTTGGTGGGTAAAGTTTGATATTCTGGTTTGTTCATTTGAATTCTGACCTAGTTTCATAGGTGAAATGTTTATATCAGTTAATGCAATATTGTTTGTGAATGATATTTCTGTGCTTGAACATCATAATCTTGAAATAACTAGCTTGTACATTGCAGGCATATGCTGCGGCTGGTACAGTCAATCAAAACTATGCAAATATTCTTTTAATGCTTTTACGTCTCCGTCAGGCTTGCGACCACCCGCTTCTTGTTAAAGATTATAGTTCTGATTTTGTTGGGGAAAATTCAGTGGAAATGGCAAAAACACTTCCAAGGGAGATGCTAGTTAATCTCTTTAATCGTTTGGAAACAACCTTTGCGATATGTAGTGTTTGCAATGTGAGTTTATTACAAATGTGAGATATTCTTATGCTTGTTTCCTTCGTCGTGAATATTCCCTAGAAGAACTTGATTGTACAGTTCCTTGTAATTATTTCATGAGTTTCACTGTTCCAATGGTATATGTAAGGTTTTAGGTGGAAAATATGATTTTTTTTTCCTTGGGTACACTGTATATTTCTTGTGGTCTGGAAAATGCTAAAATCTAACATTTTTAATGGAAATTTATAAGACTATGGTTGCACTGCTTGTTATTTTAAGAGTGTCTCACATTTATGTTTGTTGAATTTTTACTATTTCATTACACTCCCTGATGATTCGGTTCAGAAAATTGAGTAAAGGTTAACATCTTCAACAAAGAGAATGACTTGATTATGTTGAGAATGGGTCTTAAATGTTGAAGGTACAAGTGTATCAGGAAGTCTGAACAGGGTAGGCTCGAATACCCAGGGTATAAGTGTAATTTTGCTGTCCTCCCCCCCCCCCCCCCCTCTTCTCCTCCTCCCAAAAAAAAGAGTTTAGTCAAGTTTTACCTATTTACTAATCATAAGGAGTATCAGTGTACCAAAAAATGTAGGCTGAGTGTAAATCTGCAGGTTTTTTCCATTAACAGTGTTAAGTTTTACCCATTTACAAACCATATGGGGGTGGTGTAATGAAATCATTGTTTTTCTTGAAATTATTGTTTTTCTTCAAACATGAGTGTTAAATACATCAATAACCAAGTCATTTTTTGATATTTTCTCTTTAAAAAGTAATAAGAAACATGTATTCATTTTATCAAAAATTAAAGAAACATGTATTTAGGGGTGTTAGTTTTCAAGGTGAGCTTTTTGTAGCACAAGAGAATGTTCAAAACTCTCAGTAGTTGCTAATGCATGCATTAGGCATCTGAGTTTTGTTTGTTTGTTTGTTTGTTGTTTGTTTTGTTTTGTTTTGTTCTTTTTTAAAATTGCTTTCAAGGAAATGATCATCTTTGTTGATACTTTGGTTTTAATTTTCCATGGATGGATAGGCATGTATGTTTCTTAGTAGCTGATAGTTGCTTTAATAAAAATCTCTATCTTTCTATTGTCCTGTGTGTTTACTGTCTAAAAAGTTCAAGAGCTGGGTATTCTTGTTGCATCAATAAGCACGGCTTTTGTTTTGGGTGTGTTTATATGCTGTTAGATCCATGCATTTTATCTTAATGAATCATTTCTATAACAGTTTAGTACTTCTTGATTTCTTCCATTTTGGCATTATATCATCTATTTTTCTACCGTTTGATTGCCCAACTCATGCACCATCTTTATTACTAAAAACATTTTTAGTTTTGCTTTTCTAATTGATTTGTCATAGCTCAGTAAACAGTATAGATATGTTTTCAGTAAGAGACCTGGCTAATTCTTCTAGTACTGTGGTTTCTACAGGATCCACCTGAAGACCCTGTTGTTACTATGTGTGGTCATGTTTTCTGTTATCAGTGTGTATCAGAACATATGACAGGTTACGATAATATGTGCCCCGCAACTGATTGTAAAGGACAAATTGGTGATGATGTTGTTTTCTCCAAAGCTACTTTAAGAAGTTGCATCTCTGGTGATCTTGGTGATGGTAGTTCTTCAGATTCTCTTCTTGTTGATTATTCAGTAGTACAGCAGAGTAATTACAGTTCATCTAAAATCAGAGCGCTCCTTGAGATTCTGCAGCAACATTGTAAATTAAAGAGTCTGAGTTCCAGCCAACTGAGTTCCTCTGGATGCTATAGAAATTTATTGTCTTCTGAAACTTCAGATATTGAAAATTGTGATTCAGATGTTAGTGTTACAAGGCACACAAGAAAATATGCAGAGAGCACGACTGATGGACCAGTAAAGGCTATTGTTTTTTCCCAGTGGACTAGCATGTTGGACTTAGTTGAAGACTCAGTGAAGGAGTCTGGTATTCAATACAGGAGACTTGATGGTACCATGACACTGGTTGCAAGGGATAAATCTGTTAAGGATTTCAATACTGATCCTGAGGTCTGCCCTCCCCAAGAATTTTACAGCTGTTAACATTTTGAGCAAACCTTACAGCTGGTTAATGCGAAAACCTGTTTGTTAGTTACTGAAGTGCTGTGAAATGTAATGGCATTCCATGAACAACTCTTATTAATGCTCGATGCACTTTGAAGTAGGATGTTGTGTAACTGCTTGTTGACATTACCAAATGACACCTCAATTGTCGTGTTTCGATTAGGTTGTCTTTGACTCTGATATCTGACTAACTGAAATTTGTTTCAGGTAACTGTCATGCTGATGTCACTAAAAGCAGGAAACCTTGGTTTGAACTTGGTTGCTGCATGTCATGTTGTTCTTTTAGATCTTTGGTGGAATCCGACAACTGAAGACCAAGCTGTCGATCGAGCTCATAGAATTGGACAGATCCGTCCTGTTACGGTGACGCGGCTCACCATAAAAGATACAGTTGAAGATAGAATCTTGGCTCTCCAGGTATCAGTCTCTAGTTGTTAGTTGAATTTTAGTTTATTTTCCAAAATGTGGCTATACTTTGTGGTAAGATTGGAGGTTTCTGGGGGTGAATAGAGGATCACCTGAGTGAGGCTTAGAAGCCAGTGGAGAAAGTGGAGGTGATTTGAGGTTTAGAGTTGTATTCTTTTTTTCTTATTCTTTCCCCTTTCTATTTTAATATCGTTTTTTTTTTATATTTAGTGAAAGAAATTATACAGGATGAATGAAGGCTTATTGTGGCTGAAGTGGCCATCATATATGGAATATGCAATAGCAACCCAATGCCTGCAATCACCTTTTTTGGCATCCCTTTCATCATCTAGTGCCTTTTGGAGTTTTGCTATAGGACTTTTTTTTTCTTCTCCTTTCTCTACCAAAATATGAAAGAGGAATTCTAGTTTGTGACTTGGGATGAATGAGATCAATGTAAGTTCTATTGTCGTCCAGGTTGGAGGGGACCATTTATAAGTAGATGTTTTTAACATATAAATCTGAACTCATTAGTGAGTACTCTGAAGACTAAAAACTAACTTGATAATGGCTGAGTGAGAACTAGTTCTTTTGTGTCTTCTAGTCTCTGCTTCACAACACTGGAGATCTTTTATATTGCCCATCCGTTGGGGCAAAAACCCATATAGTCTTGCTTCTTTTTGCCCTACCTCATTGCTGTATTAAGGACTCATTTTTTTACAATTGACGTCCTTCTGTTCAATCATGTTTTCAGGAAGAAAAGAGAAAAATGGTTGCATCTGCTTTTGGTGAAGATCAAGCCGGTGGGTCTGCAACTCGCCTTACTGTGGACGACCTAAAATATCTTTTCATGGTCTAAAATGCTGCTTACTTTTTCTTCCCATGCTGGATGATCTAAATCACTCCAAGCTTTTGTTCTGGACAGTAAGGTATTTACTATCTAGTCAAAGATTGATCTCGGCGGGTTGTTCAGTTATATATGGCTGCATTTTTGGTACCCCCTGACATCTGTTGCTCATATTGGCTGGTGAAGGTTGGTTTATCTAAGTTGTACCTAATAGGTTTTGAAGCCCACAAGGGCATTTTTGTCCCCTGCAACAGCTATGTAGTATAAAGCTGCCTGTAAATATTGTAGTTAGTGATTTTGTTTGTGAAAAATTTCCTTGAGCAGCTGACCTTTTCTTCTTTTTTTATTTACAGAATTCTCTATACCATTTAAACTGTGCATGGATTGCAGGATGTTCGGGTGAACACTTCAATCACTTGTATATTTCCCAGGCGAAGCCATGTCGATAAAGTTCTTCAGGAATTAGGTATGCCAAGTGCATGCAATGTCTCTGAAGTTATTTTAGCTGAAGGTAAATTAAAATTTGTCAACCTAGAGATATATATTGGTCGAAAGATTTATATTTGTTTAGGCTCCTTTTGTAGACTCTTTTGTTTAAAATAGAAAAAAATTAAAATAGGCCCATGTGAAAGATGAAGAGAATTTGGAACCAATTTGTTTCTATAATAATTCGTGGTGGGTCTCATCATTTAAAAAAAATATCACATCAGTTATAATGTAAAAATAATATTTAAAAACTATATATATATATATAGATATTGATTTCAAGTAAAAATATTTTCCATTATTTTCTAACTATGTAAGCACATTTTGAAATATGTACTCAAGTATTGTTTTGGTTAACTAACTATTCAATTTCTGAAATTTCTTAAATATTGAGCAATAGAAAATACATTTTGAAACCATGTTTCTAAAACTTGGTTCAATTGATGTAACGATTGAAAATACTAAAAACAATTACAGATTTACTGAAATCAAGAATCCAGCGGGAGACATCACAAAATTGAATAGTTACATTAAGTACTACAGTGAACTAAAACTGGTTCTTCACCAGATTTGGATTTCCTGTTGTTTCATAAAAGTATATTTGAATCATCTAGATTTTAATTAATTTTTTGCTATTATTATTTTAATAGATTTTAATTAATTAATAATAATATTATTATTTTAATCTCAATCATTTATTTTTTTTATATTTTTAAATCAAATTTACTCTAGGAAAGTAGCAAGGGATGTAAATCCTTATCCAACTTTAGGTATACTAATAATCATCATAATTGTGCAAGATTTATCTGATAATATACATGTCATTTACCTTGATCACTGCACATTAAAAAAAAATCGAGATAATTTCTTCACGGTATGCATTGCTGTCTTTTGCTACATATGCACATCTACTTAGTACATAATTAAAACAGTAGAGTCGTTATGTCAACCAAAAAAGAAAGGGAAAGGATGAAGCTCCATCCCTAGCTGCTTTGAGCCATGAGCACTTTCTACTTTGGTTCTTAATTATTTTAATTTTACCGATCAAGAAAAGGTTAAAAATCATCACGGTCGATTAATTTGGAAAAAAGAGCTTCTTCCAGGATACATGAAAAGATTTCATAACAAATGGGACTTTTACTGTGGAGTCTTTGAATTCATGATCATATGTTCATATTAATTTGACCTCGAAATTAACAAAAGAAAAGGAAAGCACGAACGACAAGAAAGAAAATAAAATATTGATCCTACAAATTCCTGCTCAATGACTTCTTAGGATCCCTTAACTTATATCAGCCGATGGATAAGGACTAAAATTTTACTGTATTTTTTTTTTCTTAAACAATTGAAGCACTTTTTAAAAATTTTTTTATAGAAATATTTTTTTAATTTATTACGTTACATATAGAGTGTTTTTTAATTAATCTATTATAAAGTTGCTTTATTAATTTAGTTCTTCACAAATAAAATTGTTATTAATCTTTATGTTAATTTATTATAAATAAAATTAATAAAAATAATGACATAATATTTTTTGATAAGTTATCACTTTAGTCAACATTATATAAAATATATATGGATGGTTTAATTGCATTAATGGTAAATTAATAAAGACACATTAATGATAATAATTTTATTTGTAAAAAATTAAATTAAGAAATACTTATATTTAATGACCAAATTGAGAAGTTAATTTTATGATGAACCAAATTAAGAAATGTCTCATTTATGAAAAAAAATTAATTTTACAAAGAATTAAATTTAAAAAATAATTGTAATTCATAAATAAAATTAAAACCTTTGGGTAGTGAAGGGTTAAAATTTTTTAGAGTTTAAATTTTCTTTGTTTAATTATTTTGATATTGTAATAAATAATATTTTATTATACACAAATATCAAAATGAAATTCAACATTTGAGAGCCTGAATTTTCTATATTCTGGTTTAACATTGAGTCCAGATTGCAAAAATACTAGGTTAAGTAAACAGACCCAGATTCCTTACAATTAATTAGAAGGGATCAATTAGTGTGTGAAAAACTAGATGCTCTAAATAACTACCCAGGCAATCCATTTCTTAAGTAAATAGGAAGAATACAGCTAAGGTTTTGACGAAATGACAATGAGAGAGGATCTGCATTAAATTAAAGATGACTGTGAAAAGTGCTTTTCTCAGAGGCAGTGTTTGGTTTCCTGAAATCTAGTTAGAAATTTTGGAAAAGTATATCCTTAATGATGCTGATTTCTCCCATTAAACTTCAAAGCACACATGCACATACATACTGCTTTTCTTGATTCCCATCCTTTCTCATCAACAACTTTCTACTTTTTGGTGGGCCTCTAAAACCCTAGGACGACAAATTAAACAGAAATTTCACTGTTCAGACAACCCCACTTCTCCACTGTATTTTCACATCGCATATGTAAATGTGAATGGAAGTTCTTAGCGTTCATTCATGCTTCCTTTTTATAACAAACTACATAAGAAAATGAAAAAAAAAGGAGCGAAATTTATTTATTGGTTCTTTTTAATCTCAGATCTCTGAAAGAAAGAAAAAAAAAAGGGAAAAAAAGAAGCAGATGGTTGGCTTTGATTACTTGAATGCACACTCCACAATCAGGTCCCAACAAAGGTAGACCAGAAGCCCTAGTGATGCTTTCACATGTCCACAAATGGGGTGGCTTCCTTTCCCCCCGTCATTCAATTGCTGTAATATATAGCAGCTTAGAGAGAGAGAGAGAGAGAGAGAGGGGAATCTATAAATATTAAAGAGAACTCCGAACTCTTCACAATCCACCGCATATATCTGTGTCTGTGAGAAAGGAAGGAAAAAAAAATAGAAAAAGTAGTTGCAGGCAATGTGCAATGGGGTGTTGTCACCTTGTTCAGGGCCATGTCCAGCTCTCAATAGGGAGACTGAATCATTTCTAGCTACTAATTCTATACCCACTGGAATAAAAGGCTTCTCTTGGATCCTCCTTATCATCCCATAAAGATCACTTTTTCCATGATTCTTTTTGACTATTCTCATGTTACCCTAACAATCTTTGACTCCATCATATATATATATATATATATATATATAAATTTGCAGAAGATCACTATATAATCAAACCAGTTTCCCAAGATATTAGTTATTCCACATTTACTTTTAGCAGCTAATCAAAAGCAAGCTCATAGATCACTACAATAATTAATGGCCACATGCATGTCCCACCACACCTTAGTTACTCCTTTTATGTAGTATAATACAAATGTAGCATTAATTGGCAAAATTTAGATTGTTCATATTTTTAACAAACATTGGGTCCAAATCCAACAAACCCATTAGCTCCATCCACTGAAATCTGGATCCCTTCTTGCTGAATGTTCCCTATAATGGAAAGCCCTGAAGGAGAAGCAGCAAATGCAAAGCAGAATGTCCCTGCGTCATCTACTGGAATCAAAAAATTCCGGGCTGGCAGGGTCAGGATTGGCCCGCCCGAGAAGTAAAAGGATACGGTTGGTACCCGCACCGTTACAAACCCGTTTAAGTCGTAGCAAGTGTCAAATATGGATACACCGGATGACCGGGGCAAGTTTGTGGTTTGTGCAATGAAAGCATCGCGGAATGCATTGTAAGCCATTGTCGGCAGCCTTGTTACTGCCGTGCCGGTGTCCATGACAACCCCTCCATCGCCGTATTCAGTTAGCCGGAAGATGTCTTCGGATATGGGCACCCGCAAGCCTCCGACTCCAAGACCCGAAAGCCCGACATAGTAGAAACTCAAGGCCTGCGGGTTACGGATCAAAGGGACCCATGCAGCGCCTGCAGGCATGGCTTCACGTCCGAATTCAAGCGACCCGGATGATCCGGAGCCCCGAGTCACTAAACAATAACTAAATGCACCACCCGTTTGGCCACCTAGCTGGCCAACGAAAGACATGGATCCACCTCCAAGACCCAACAACCCGGCGGCTCCGACAAACATGCCTTGGTTCTTATGCCCGCACCCGATTGCGACGTTTCGGATCATGGTCCGTCCGACTGTAAGAGTTTCAAGGGCAAGTG
This sequence comes from Erythrophleum ivorense, assembly GCA_026724425.1. Taxonomy (NCBI): domain Eukaryota; kingdom Viridiplantae; phylum Streptophyta; class Magnoliopsida; order Fabales; family Fabaceae; genus Erythrophleum; species Erythrophleum ivorense. Next base: position 51,137,977 of record JAIUCV010000009.1, read on the forward strand.
TCCCTTTGGTATAGGACCCGTCCCCATAGGAAACCTCATAATGGCAGCTTCCTTCGTGGCATCCGGCATTCTCGAGGTGGTCGCAGACGGCGGAGCTGCAGGAAACTCCGGCGTAGGAAGCGGAATCAGCCGGGTTGAAAACCGGGTCGGATTGACGGTAACATTGGTTACAAGGCTGACATTGGACCCATATAATATCACTACCGGAATCAACAACTACGAATTGATTTCTAGGAGGGCTGCCAACTCCGATGGTAACAAAATACTCGCCACTCCCTTGATCCATTCCGGAAACCACATCCGACCCGAAAGCCTCAGCGTCGTAACTGGAAGCAAGGCGGCGAATGAGGGATTCGACCCTCATGGAATCGCGTTTGATGCGTGCGTTGAATCGGGTGCGATGGTCCTGATGGAAAGTTTTGTGTTGGGGAATTTTGTCTCTGTGAAGGAGGTTGAGCTTCCATTTTTTGGGGTCGCTTTGGTTGGAAGTGTTGGGGTGTTGCGGGATCTGAGTAAGTTTGGTGGCTGCGAGTGTTTCTTGTACGTGAAATTGTTGGAAATGAGGGAATGAGAGGTTAGGGGTCGCAGTGGAAGGGATGGAAGTGGTAGTTAGGCTTAGAAGGATCAACAACTTAAGCACCATCATCGTGTAGGGATTTTCAGCGTTGCAGGTGGGTGTGGAGAGGGTGCTGCTTGGCACGGCATCCATTTATTCGGTGGGGTTTTGTTGAATTAAGGATTTTAATTTTAAAAAAAGAGAGAGAGAGAGAGAGAGAGAAAGAGAAAATGTACTTTTCATGCAGATCTCAATTATTTAGTTTTTGGAATGAGTTATTACATAAAGTTGGAGAGAAATTAATATCATTATTAATTTGTTAAAAGAGGGTGATATATGGACAACAGAAAAGTGTGCGTGAAATAGGGATATGATGATTTCCAGCAAGATTATGAAAAGATAGCGTGGTGGCACTGGCACACGGCAATTGATCATGCTCCTCCTCACCTTTTGACGAGTCTGCATCCTTCGTTGTTTGTGTATTTGTTTGTTTTTTTTTTTTCTTTTTTCTTCTCCTTCTTTTTCTTCTTCTTATCTTAATATAAAAATATAGAGTCTAATCTTAAAAATAAAAAAATTATAAAATCTACACTCCTCAATCTATGTTTTTTTCAACAAATTGGCATTATTTTGACCAAAAAAATTAAAAAATTGAGATTCCCTTTGTCACTACTCAACTGTTCCTTTTTTTTTGTCTCTCTTTTCTTCTTTCTTTCATGTTTCCAAACCAACTAATCAAGACCGGCGATTTAGGTTAATTTTTATAAATTAACGTTTTCCCACTCAAGATATGTAGCTTTTCAATTAATTATTATTTAAAAATTAAATTATATTAAATTTTTAGAAGTGTAATTAAATTATACTTAATATTTTTATTTTAAAAATTACACTCAATTTCTTTTTAAATTACACCTCTTAACATAATTTATTAATTTATTTTTTCTATTTAATCCTTTTGATGTACTATTTCACAAAATTCATGAATCGCCAAAGTGACTTAGTTAGAAATTCCCCTTACGTGGACACCCTTCCTACCACTAGATGTACAAAGTAAAATTGCCCAAATATCTTGTACAATATGCTACAGATTTCAACCTTTTGTAAAAAAAAAAATTGAATATTCTGTACTGTTCTATATATATATATATATATGGTACAACTTAAAGAAAAGTCAGGTTTTAGAGAAATAGTGAGACCATGATGGCCCCCCAGGAAGGAAGCGAAGGTGTGGGGGACCGGGTAGGCATTGGGACCTTTTGGTAATTGTCAATCAATTTTAAATCTCCCTTTTTATGAGAGAATTGACAAGATAACAACATTATTCGCTTTCTGGCGCAAGAAACTAATATATATATATATATATATATATATATTTGTATAGAGAGAGAGTTTACACTTTGTATTAATTAAATTAACATTATCCAAGAATTTTGGTTTAAATGATAAATTTGTTTTGGACATAAGCTTCAGGAGAATCTTGTGGATGTATTTGTATTTGATCTTTATCCTACTCTTCATCTTTGTAATAATGATTTAAGAGAGAAAAAAAGCATCACACGGCAAAAATTGCATCAAATAAGTTAGGACAGAAAAGAAGGGCAAAAGATAATGAATAAATTAAGTAAGTAATGTGCACAAATCAGCTCAGCTACAAGAGAAAATTTACTCATATTATTATTATTATTATTTCTCGTTTTTCTCATCTATTTCTCAAAATATTTTCCAGGAAAGACGCAACTAAATTTATAAATGAAATAAACCATCTCAAAGATATATGGTGTACATACTACGTCTTGCCTTTACTGCATTCTATTAACTATCTTCTTAAAAGAAATAAAAGAAGCTACGTACTCTTCAATCATCCTCTAATATCCCACAGTGCAAGCCAGGCCATATCTATAAATGCAACTCCATATATGAAATGTCGATACCCATTAATTTCTATAATTTACCTATTAGAACTGGGTGAATATATTTCTAGTTGCATTAACCAAAAAAAAAAAAACTAAAAAGTAAAATATGGTGGTGGAGGTGCATGGTACAAATTTAACTTCTCCACCAATGGTTTAAAAAAAAATGCAAAGCTTGTGCAATTATTAATTTGTTAGGCACTGTTTCATTTTCATTATGAACAGACCTAATTATTGCAGACCCAATATTTATATCAAAACTATATATTTAGGTTTTAATCGTGGACTCATATCTCTTTAGTTTGTTTAATTTTACATTCTTAGAGGGAAGGGGAGAAGCATAATTAATATTGATTAAGATATGACCCAACTTTGAGGGTTTGGCTGCTTTCTAAAATAAAGACTAAAGACAAAGTCTCTTTCTCTTTAATCCAATAAGTTCCTTGAGTAGTGTGAAGCTTTAAAAGTGGAAGAGAGAGAGAGAGAGATATATATATATATATATAAAGCCATTCAAGCTTCTCGTTGAAAAGGCTAATTAATCTAACATTATACAATTTATAGTCCCTAACATTCCATTTACAAACTCATCAATATATATATAACCATATATAAGTGATTATTAGCATATGCAGTAGCCTTTTTACAGAGTTGTGGCTTATCTTTCTTCAAAGTAATGGAGGCTGTTCATGCATTTGTGCAATAAATAAAGTCCGCTTCTTCAACATATTTTTCTCATAATTAATACCTACCACTTTACTTTCTAAGTCAATTATTTAGCTTTCTTGCTTCAAAACAAAATACTTCACGCGTGACAAGTTTTGAATTTTTTTTAAATTTTCTTTTTGATAAATAATATTTCGTTTAGGTAGATGGAGAAATTCTCTTTTTTGTAAAGAACGTATTTAACACACAGCAATATATATCAAGCTTGAATATATATGGCTGTGTTGTATTTGTCTCTATTCTATTGTTTCTTAAAAGTTCTAAACTTTAATCGCCATTATTCCTCAATATATATAGTTTTTTTTAATTCAAATTCAATAATATAATTAAGATGTAGATTTCAAAAACTGATATAGATGTTTATATAGACAGTTTAAAGAAACTATCTAATTTAACTAAATCATTCAAACAATTCTAACTCAACTGAAATACAACTCAAGATGCTACTAATAATACGATACGTTGGGACCCAAACAATATTATTAGCAAGTAATTTTAAATTATCAATTACGTGCAAACTCTAAATTTTGAATTAATATTGACAAACTCATACAGTATAATTAAATAATAGAGTATTTAAAAAAAACTTGTTGGTAATGAAAGGTGGCTATTTTATATGATGAGATGAATTTTAATTTCTTTTTCGTACTTGAATATATATATAGTAATAGTAGTGGGGGTTGTATAAGACAATGCTTCAAAAAGAAAATAAGGCTTTGCGAAACATAATCTGTGAGGAGCATCAAAGTGATTGTGGGAAATTAGTGTTGGAGGTTAAAGACATTGAGGCGTGATGAGAGATAAAGGGGGAAATGGGGAAATGACAAGGCACATACGACACAAAGAAGACAATATGTACCACATGTAATGATTTGTGTATGTGCCTGCTCTCTCATTTTATACAATACAATAATAATTGCACAACATGGATGGATCTTGTGTATGTGCTTGCTAGCTTTTGATCAGCAAAAGCACTATCATATATCATTGCCATTGTTGTAGCTAGTGGCCGATGTCAAGAACATCAAAATCCATAGTGGAATTGTGGGACGACAGATCAAAACACGACAACAAGATGGGTTCATTCTTCTAAACCTCAAGACCCTAACCCTAACACTTCATCAACGAGGTAAAGTTAATACTTGTGCTAATCTGCTTGCAAATTATGGAAACATCAGAGTTATTCCCTTCACTTGCTTCACCTTCATTCTGTGTAATTCCCTACAAAGGTTTAGGAAGGAAAAAAGAAAAGTTTGGTATGATAGGATGGAGAGGAAGAAACATTTCTTTCCTCTTATTGGATTTCATGAAAGAAAGAAAAAATATATATATATATATATATATATAAGATATCAAATTGCTTTATTATTCTCTAACTAATTAAATATGTTGACCATAATATGATTTATCTTAATTTTTTTATTTATATTAAATATATTATTTTATTATCTTTATTACACTTTTCTTCCAAAAAGAAATATTGTAAAAAACATGAGTCCCACGATTATTCTTCATTCATTTCCTTTCTTTTTTTCAAAATGCAAATCAAACAAATAAAAGCTTCAATCTCTCCCATTTTCTTTCATTTCCTCCCTATTCCACCCAACAAACGTTGCATGAATCTCCCAAGCCTTCTCACAAGACAAAATTAAAATTAAAATTATATGCAATTCTTTATATTTTTTATATCAAATTTCTTAATTAAAACATAATAAGTATATAATTTTTATAAATTAAACCTATGGTTTTTATACTTGGGTTTAGCCCTTTATATATATATATATATATAATCCCCTTATTAGTTCCAACATCAATATATAACCTCTTTAATTTTTATCATATCAGAGATTAATTAGTTGAAACGTAACATTTAACTGGGACACCATGCACAAAAAGAGTATTTTGTGCTAAATATTGTTAGGAGGCATATACATATATGGGAGAATTTTGATTTGTCATTTAGTAGAAAAATTCCCAAAGTTGATAATCAATAAATTACAGTGAGTTATATATAATTGCTATAGGCATGGGGGGAATTAACTATAAGTTTCTAACTACCTACCCACGTTTAATTTCATATATGCATGCAATTCAAGCATTATTTCCTAGCAACAAGAAGGCCGTATTTATGTCTTCTAGTTCTTTTCCATTAATTATATGTTGGTTGGAAAAGTGATGTTTCTTTTTTCTTCCACAAACAAGGAAACCGAGCTTCCATTTTGATTGATTAATAAAATACAGGTTAAGTATTTGTTAATGTTCACATCATCACTTTTTTTTCTTTTCTTTTCTTTAATGTTCAGTGGATTCTTAGTTTAAAAGTGAATTGTTTCTTTTCTCATATATGATATTGTGATATATATACTCTATAATGGCGGCTGAGCTCATTCTTTGTCAAATTGTTTCACATTGTTAGTTTATATAATTAATATTCATTTGAGTGAGGGTCTTCGGTTCCAAATTAATATGTCTTTGTCTTAGAGTAAGAACAACTTATTCACCCCTAATTTTATTGCTCAAAAATATAAATAACATGGTTTTCGGCAAACCTTTCTCTTTTTTTTTTTTCCATTTATTTTTTTTAAAGGTTTAAATACGTAGGACTAATCGATCAAGCATGAAATACAAATCACGGGAGGTAGTGTGATCTTCTTGATTATTTTTGAAATACAAACGGTCTATTTCGGTCATCAAAAGATGATATCTTTATCAATTTATATGATTTATACGTTTTATATCGCTTTAATTATTAAGAATATATATGTTTATATTTCAGTTTCACATCTCCAATATATTAAAGTGACATAGACAGGCATATACACAAAATGATAAAAATTGAAATGAAATTATATTTTAAGAAGATTGAGGTGATGGAAAAAAGTTATAAAGCATTAAATCGAAAATAATGCGATCTTTCAATGACCAAACTGAATAGATTTTAAAAAAAATTGATTGAAACAGATATCAAACTTTAAAAAAGATTTTCTTTTTTGAAAGATAAACAGAGGTTGGGATATTTATTCAATAATTATTGTCATCTATACATATAGCACCCAAGTATAAAATTATGCAATTCAGACAGCAACCTTATGGCACACCCAAAGGATAAACAACCAAAGCACACTAACATTTAATATCTTATTAGTTTATTCTTATGGGGATTATGCTATGAAAAGAGTTTAAGCATGTTTCCACTCATCCCAATTAAATATCGAACCAAAAGAGAATAAAATGGAGTTATGATATAAGCAAAGCAAACAATGAAATATATTTATGTATGAGTGTGAGAAGGGGTCAATTACGATGAATATTATTCAAATGCATTAATGCTAATTTACGACAAGACCAACCATGAAAGATATTATTGAAAAATATGAGACAACAGAGAGAATGTCACAAACACTAAAGAATATATTAGAGTTAGGACGTGCACGATTTCTCAATAATTGAGCCATTATTACCTCCTAAAAGTTTCACTTATATTTTAAGACAACTATGAACCATATCTCTTCCCCTTTCTAATTGCATGCAATAGTTTGGAGAGAGAGAGAGATATAAACGCGTGATTTTGAGTTAAAGTTTAGTTATGAATGATTTGCCTCGATATACTTTGACGAATGGTTTTATTTTATATATAAGTCGCCTTGCCTATTATCATCTAGTAAAGTGATAAAAGAAAGTGAATAAAAAGGAGAGGGTATCAAGAGTGGAAAGTTTAGTGAAACTTAACCAAATGAATGTATATTTACGTAAATTTTTTCGTTTCATGAATTTTTGGTGATTTCATTTTTTTAGTTATATGACTTTTAGTTATATGACATGATTAATTCATAACATTTTTAGATAACACGTGTAATTGATCAAATATTGAAAGTTCAATGCGCAGACGGCGAGTTATTTACCAGACTATTAACGTCAGAATAGGTTATTTAAATTTCGCCCTCAAGTATATATATTCTCCTATTGGTTTGACAAACTTGGATCATTGTGGTTTTAGTTTGGATTCTAGCCAGCTAAAATTTTTATGAATGCTCATGTCTTCGGAGTCTTGAATAAATAGATATAAAGGGGATCAAATTTACAGTTTACTAATTTAACGTGACTCTTTCTCTTTTAATTTTCTATGCTGGTAAACTACCTGAATTCTAAAAATATGGTGGACTAAGAAAGCGTGGTTTTTGGAGTCTTCATGAGAGGGAGACAATAATAGGTTTTTGTGACATAAAATCATTTAGGAAACAATATTATTATATCATATAAAATGAATCAGCATTAACTTTCTACTCTATCATCAAACTCACCACAAGTGAATTATATAGATTCTTCCACTCTCTGTTTAAATAATACCAATTTGGTATGGTCCCATTAGAGACTCTTCTAGAGTGAATCCATACTTGGAGCAATACATTGTCTTTGAGGCTTCTCCCCCCATCAATGAGTAATTCTTGCGCATGATATTGTAATCCACGTTTCTATTCTGTGGCACATTCTTTTCGAAATCTATAAAAATCATATAATAAAGAACTCTAAAAAATATTTACATAATATTGTATGCGTCCCTACAAGTGGAGTCCTCGCATCATTGCAATCCTATCTATTGCATGTACAAGCAATATAGTGCACGCACAAATGTTTTTCCCATCAATTCACTGCAATCATAACCAAACTATTGTTAATTTTTCATAGTTCTTTCTTCTCTTCTCAGAAATGTATCATGTATACAGTATCCAAACTTCAAAATTGAATATCCTTTCAGCTAAATATGTTATAATCTGTCACAAAGCAAAATTTCTTCCATTAAACAAAAACAAGAGGGAAAAAAAATTAATAGCGTAAGCAGCAAATTGTGATGCTTATTTTTCTTAAATCTGGGATCAATAATAAACCACAATTCCACAATTGGATCAAATACATGATTTCAGAACCATCATGGCAATAGTTATAATCGTAGTCGAACTCCTCAGCAGATCGAAGAAAAAGGAATACTCTGTGGACATAATTTAGATGCATTTTTTAAATATTTGCTAGCAAGTTCTCTATTAAAAAAAATGACAAATGAAATTTTTTTATGGTTTAGCTTTAAATGATTGAATCATTCAGAAAAGTCTTTTCATAGTCCATATGTTAGGTATTTATTGGAGAAACTAACAATAAAAACCAATAGAACTTATATGTCTGATCCATACTCATTTTCTTCGTATCAACCCAGTAAAGCCTCATTTCTTTGCCTTGGCAAATCTGAGGCAACGGTATTTTTCACCACTCACTGTAATTTCAAGAGCTCCATCTTGATTATCCTGATTTGATGCAGTTCCCATTAATACACTTTTTTCCTTCTCAAGATTTTCTCTCTCCATCTTCAGCCTCGCTTCTTGGCGAGCAAGTTCTGCCTGCAACATAAATGATTTAGATTTTAGGGCATGCAGCAGCTATAATCTTCTGCTAAACTAGGCGCGGAATGATAGATGAAAACATTGTTAGAATGCTACATACTTCTCTCTGAAAGCATTAAGAAAGCATAACAGAATAACATTTGTCCTTTTGTTTCGACACAGGACAGTAGCATAATGAAAGCACAAGCTTAAGGATCAAATCATCCCAGTTATTTTGCTCTAGATTTTATTTTGGCCTGCTAGTGTTATTCCATAGCCTTACAAAATTAAAATTACTTAAGGGTTGTTAGCTTTAGTAGGAGAGAAGATGGAGGGGGTAATTTTGTCTCTTTAGAGAGAATAATTAGAAAGTGGAGTGGGAAAACTAAAATTCCATTGCCTACATTTTGTGGGTAACTAAATATCATGGAAACTAAAATTTCTGGGATACTTGAAAAAAATGTATACCAAAAAATGCCATCTTAGTTTCTTAGATGAAATTTCCTAGGAAACCATAAGAATCCCCCACCAAACACACCCTTCAGGATTAGGATTCAATTCCTCATTTCTGTGGGATAAGTTCCAAGAGATCAATCTATTTGAATTGCTGTAACGTTCTCTTCTAGAGAATGATTATTGCCCCAAATTGCTCTTATCCTGGTTGTGTGATGCAATCAAAAGCTACAGGTGACGTCTAGGTTTCTTCTCTTCTTCTACCCAATTTTCTTTTATCAACTTCCTAGGCCTAATTTCTTCAGCAGACATCATTAAAAGAACATTTTAACAAAACCGTACTTGCCTCTTAAATTTTTCATCAAAACCATCGAACCCAAAAATGAAAATCCTGATTTTGCAGTAACGGAGCTCACTGCACCAAACAGCCACAAAATGACCAAATTGACTCTTAAAACCCTTCCCATGGCTATCAAATCACTCTATCCCTCAATAACCCAATCAACCTCCGATCTACCTATTTTCTGCACTTAATTATTAGATGTGGGGAGAGCTACCTACTGATTTAAGGAAAGTATAAATTCATGCAGAGTTACTGCTATGCTCAACAGGCACAAGTGACGTGATGGGAGTTTTACCTTTAAAACCAAATAGTTTAAATTATTCTTTCGATCCTCATAATTTTATTCAATTTTCAATTTTGGATCCTATAGTTTAAAATTTTGTAATTGAATCCTTATTGTTTAAAAAAGTTTCAGTCCCTCTTATTAAACTTTCACTAGTGCTCTATTAAATTTTGCTGACATGGCCAATCATATGCCATCTTATCACTTTAGATATGCATGATTCAACAAAAGGAATAAAAGTAGATAATGAAATGAAATGAACTCACATATATGGCATGTGATGCAACATTTGTTAAGTGACTAGGATGAGTTAGCTTGAATCATTCGTATTTGGAATGTCAAGATTGTATATGGTTGGCAATGCTAGCAAAATTTAATGAAACATTAACTGAATTATAATGGTATGGACGAAATTAAAAAATTTTAAACTATAAGAACCAAATTAAAAATTGAATAAAACTATAAGAGCCCAAAAAAATAGTTAAAACCTATAAAATATGAACTTAACTGTTCTTATATCTCTGTTAATTGATAATTGTAAAAATTCTGCTAGCACCTTGCAACCACAGCAACGATAGAATGAAAAACTGGACTAGACTGACCATAGGATTGGTCCAATCCAATTAACCCTTACAATTGGCTTGCCAAAAAAATTGGTCAAAAACCAGCCAAAACATTCCAAAAATGTCTGAACCGGTTAAACACCATGACTTTTTTTGTGGGGCTTTTTCATCACTAAGAAGTCAAGAAAAACAAAGACCAAGCAAAATAAAGATCAAGAAAAATAAAGAGCCACTGAACAACCATTAAAGCCTATATTTATGAATGGTAGTAATATATATGTATACATTTTTTATATATAAAATTAAAAAATATGTATTTAATTATTATTGATTCAACTCCAATCAAATAGTGAACCATGCACTAATATCTCCAATGGTTCATTAACTAGTTTGGTTTTTAAACATTGACAGCAACATAACATAGAACTTTTTCTCCAAAAAATTGTTGGATTCAACTTTTCTCAGTAGTCTCTGCTTGTGAAGCCAAAATTTTATCTAGAAATGGTCAGAGGCAAAGCTAAGGGAACACAATCCAATAACTATTTTCAGTACACACATAAATGGTAAACAATCAATTCCAATTCATTATGCACTCTTCCTATATAATTAAAAAAAGGTAGATGCAAAATGCACATGATTAACTCTTAAAATGAAAATAATGAAAGCTAAAACCAAGATTTTGGTATGGAAAAAATCATAGCTATAATAACTCCTCAAAAAGTTGAAACATGTTTAACAGCACCAAGCATATCTAGCCACTTAAAGTGGGATCAAAATTATTGCAATTTTTATTATCTTCCTTTTGTGCTCCATAGAACAAAATTAAGAAGTTATGAGAAGTGGACACCTCACGGCGAGAAAGCTCAGCCTTCCAAGCAGCTTCGCGCTCAGCAACTTCGCGCTCACGCTCCTTAATATAGCTTTGCATCTCTCTCTCCTTCATGATCCTATCTTGTATATCAGCATCTAATGCTTCCTTCAATTCCTCCACAAACTTATCTACCACAGCCTTTATTCGAAGAGACATCCCCCTTCTTGCACCTTCTGTACTAAAACACCACAGCTGAGACTACAACCAAGATAAATTAATATGCAAATTCTAGATTTGAGAAAAAGAAATAAAGTCAAGCAATGCCTTCAGCTTCAATTTTTATGTTCAGTATGACCAAAAAGAATGATAGGGCTAAGACAAACTAATATGCAAATTCTTGATTTAAGAAAAAGAAATAAAGTCAAGCAATGTATTCAGCTTCAATTTTTATGTTCAGTATGACCAAAAAGAATGATTGGGGAACAACTTTACTTCTCCAGAGTTTTACATCTACCCTTGAGCATGAAAATAATATTCAATTACATTGAAGAAATGTTTTGTTGAATAAGCACAGGAAACTAAAATTAAAAGTTAGGTTCTGTTTGGTTGTTGGAAATGGGCTTTATAGAAAGGAATGGAAAACAACGGAAATGAATCCTTGCACTTACATTCCCATGTTTCTTTCTTTTTTCAATTTTTCTTTTTTTTTTTTTTCAATGACAACTGATGACAACTATTTAGATTTTATGTTGCTAATTTTGTTGCTTAATCTGGGAAAAGCCCTAACAACAGCCTGCTAAATTGTACTTCTACTAGATACTCCTGATCCACATTATCAAAATATTTGATTTAAACGTCATGACTGAAAATTCTGAATCAAAAGGAAATGATTCAGTTCCAGACCCAAAGATTGTAGTTCTCGAATAAGCAATCAAAAAGCACAAATACACAATGGAGATTTTTCAAGTACCTTGTACTAAATGGAAATACATTGATACAGTAAAATCAATCATCTTGTAGATTACATTAGTACACCGTTACATGGGTCACTGTTATCTACTGTTCTTTATCTTTAATAGAATAAAACATGTCATCAGATAAGAAAGTTACACAAGCAAATAATTACATATGATCCTACAAACAAAAAACAAAAAGCAAATACCACAGAAAACAAGGAAGGAATTGTCAAGCAGGGCTCCCCAATTACTTTGTATATACATCATAGTGAATCCTCTAAAAGAAAGTACACTGGCAAAGGATAAGATATCCTCAAATAAGAGGAGAAAACATGAAACCAAGAAGAAGTGGAAAGAACTGTCAACTAAGCAAGGCTTGCCAAATCTTCTTTGCATATCCACCATTTAGATACCTCTAAAGAGACCACTAACTCACCACCATAAAGAGGCCAAACAAAAACCCTCAATATGTCTCTTAACTCACCAAATTCATCAAAACATTGATGCTATCAATAAAGAACATTTTTCATACAATTAGGAAAATTTAACCATTTTTTTGTGCCTTCGATTAGGAAAATTTTCATTCAACTAAAATTCTAAATCTTAGAATAGTAAAGGAGTAAATGAAAATTGAAATTGGTAATGGGAGAAAACTTTTCTATGTTGGAATAACTGGCATCCTATTGGTCCAAGGACAATTGGCTGTAAGCCAAGTAATAAACCCTCCAGCTAGAGTAAGCTGTATGATTCAACATAATGAGCAGAAATTAGCTCCTGCTAAGTCAAATTTTTGGCTAGGTTCTCTTTGAGAATATTAGGCAATCATCTGTTTACTTGGCTAGAAATAAGAAAGAAACTTGCTAAAAAGGAAGAATACTGAGTTGAGGGATCAGGGATCCAAAAAATAAAATAAGAAACTTCAAGACATGTTTGTTCAGCGTTCATGGAGAACATAAGCAGCATGGACATGGAAAAAAAGCATTGATATTGACATGGACATAGGCATTGCAAGACAACAAAATATAAAGAATCTCACTTAATGTGTCACATATTGTATAACATTGAGTGTCCAACATGCGTCAGGCATGAACAAGGATTATTTTTAAGTATCTTTGCTTCATAGTGGAGAAGCATGATAGCATAACAATTTATTCACAATTACGAGAATTTACAATCTGCTGGATCTTAGCTTGGTTCCAAGAAGAGCAAGACAAACATAAGTAGGACAAGCTGCAGTGATTAGTAAGTCAGCTAACATTATCAAGTGCAACTTGTGTGTTTTCCTTCATTTTAGACAGAAAAATGAAATTCAGTAAATTGGAAGGAAAGAGAATTCTGACCACAAGGGAGAGGCCAATATATCCTCCAGAACTATGGACATCTACTTAAAATTTAGCCTTAATTTTGACAAAATCCCTAAACTGCAATAATCAAGAGATCCCCAAAAGTGCAAAAATAGACCCACACCTTCATACTTGTAGACAATAATTCAGCATGGTGAAAAACCTAACCTTTGAGTTCTTTTTCCACTCTCTTCTTTTTCCTGCTATAATTATTAGGGGAAATTGCACCCTCTACTGGTCTCCATCATCTAAAAAATTAACCAACTTCAACCCAAAAAATTAAGAACGGGTTGTGGGTCTTAGTCATCTACTCTGCATTGCCTAATGAATAAAAAATTATCAACATGATTTCTTCCTCTAAAAGATTCTCACTTCAACCAAAGACTGTAAGGTTGTTAGCATATGTCCTTGGTATCATCAAAGAACCAATTGATTAGGAAGCAAGAAATAGACATTCTCCGACTCGAATTTCAAGAGACTAAACTTAACAATATTCACAAGAATCAATTTTCATCTATACATGAAAAAATGAGCCCCCCCCCCCCCCCCCCCAACCAAAAAAAAAAAAAAATACATGCCCACAGAAAAGAAAAACTAAACGGGAAAAAAAATTTCTACAAGATATACAGCAAAAACATACCTCCTCCTGCAATCCAAAGGCCACTGTTTTCTGCTACGCTCAGGAGAGAGTAGTAGTTCAGTTCAACCAGAACCACACAGGAAGAAGCAAGTTACTGCTATCCACCCAATACTCGGTTCTTCTACCTTCCCGTAGAAGCAAAAGTAGAACGCTACAGTGGGTTACCCAGTCTCCAATGTCCTAACCAAAGATATGCAACAAGTGAAGTTCAGTTCAAATAAAGTTTTCGGAGCAAATAGTGAAATCAAGAGGGGAAAAAGGAGAAAAAACCTCAGAGATTCCATGAATCATATATAACCCAGAAGAAAATAGCATCAACATCATCCACCCAAATCCTAGCCTCGTTAATTTCAATACCCAAATTGGAAAAAAAGAAAAAAAGGAGCATGAGAAGGTGTACCTCAATCAAGGACGAACTTTTTGGAGAGACAGGGCTTGTATATCAGCTCTAAAGTGTGAAATGCCCATTGTTTTGTTTTCTGCTTTCCTCGTTAAATAGCAATTTGCAGTGTGAGGGAAAGTTTTAGCTTCAGTTACAATGATGCCAAGAAACCAATGATTAACCAGAACCCAGAGGGAACCACGCAAAGGCTCACAAAAGGAGAAAGTGTGAACGTGGATGAAACGAAACGAATCCGGGTCTCAAATTTCTTCTGGTTGCCGATTCAGGAATTTGGACTTACTTGGGCCCATCTCTGTCCCACTTGCTTTACCTTTTTCGGGGCCTAAATTACTGGTCCGCCTTCATTTCAGCCCATATTTCCCCTTAAACTAAATTGACAATTCAGCCTTAAAATCTTGGAAAATTTATATTTGTCCCTATGAACTAATGACTAATTACAAAATTGATACCTGAATTTTAAAATATAACAAAATATCTTGTGAACTTAAATCACAATTAAAATTAATGGTAATAGGTTACATGATTTTAATTGATGACAATATTTGCAAAAAATTCATTTCCAATTTCAAATATTAACTAAGATTTATGTTTTTCATTTTAGTTTAAAGTTCATAGAGAAGTTATATCATATTTTAAAGTAATGTACCAATTTTATAATTAAGTCTTACTTCAAAGATGTAAAATGTGATTTTCTTTAAAATCTTCCATATTTAGTCTTGGTATTTTTTTTTTTTGGATACCAGAATCAAACTAAGAGAGATAATATGACAACATTCTAAGTATTTAAAAAATGTAAACGTTAGGCTCCCTTCAAAAAATTCTCTTCCATCGTTCCTGCTCACTAGAGTGCAATAAGCCCAACTATGAAGGAGGAAAACAAGATATCATTTGCTTCTTTTACCTCTTTAATTTTTTTTTTAAGTTTCAAATACATGTTTTTAAGTTTATATCCATTTTTTATATTGATTATAAAAGTAAATTTTATAAAAAAAATTAAATATATTAAAATTTAACTAGGAAACTTCTTATCTCTATTCTAAAAAAAAAAAAGACTAATGATATATTCTCTACTGAAAATGAGGCTTTATAATGAAATAAAAAATAAATTTTTATAGCTAATTTAGCTATTTCTATTGAGAAAAGGATTACAAATAATTTCACTATATAAAGGAGATTATAAATAAATTTTATTTAATTAAAAAAATAAGAGAATATAATCTTAATGACTAATACATATTGTATCACTTTTCATATATATATATATATATTAAAATAGTTATATCTATTTTGATTTTATTATATTTCTTTAATTTTTTTAATTATTATGTATCTTTAATTTTTAATTTTAATAAATTTTATTACATTAATTTAATAGATATTTAAAATTATATTAATTATTAATTCTTATATTAAATAATATTTTCATCTCATTATTGGTGTGTCAACTGTTGAATATGCTTGACAGCCACAATAACATTAGCCTTATAGCCTTTTCTCCATTTCTCCTTTGCTATATAATATAAAGGGTTGTTTCAGTCATATCAGTGCGAACCTCTTCTAGCTTTAAATTTTTCCTTGTCAGGGAAAATCAAATTTGAAGTTGATCATGTCCTGTGCTTGAATAGAATCAACTTAAATGTTAGAGGAGAAACAAATCATAATACTTTGGCGAAAGGACATTCCAGAAATAGAAAATTCAGTGTCTTTGGATTCCAGAAACAAAAAGGGCATTGGTTTTCAACTGACAATGATGAGCTTCCAGCAGCAACAGTCAAAGCTTTATGATTTTAGTCTTGGAATTATAAACTCTGGAAAAAGACTTCGCTTTCAATTTGAAGGTTCGGAATAGGCCTACTTTTATTTCAATTTGAAGAACCACGATCCCCCTATTATTTCAAGAGTCGATCACATTAAGTTGCATCAATATCGAGTGTTCATAATTAACAGATTTATATAGGGTTCTGGAAAACATTAAGCTGTTCAATTATTTTACATAATAGCAAACTGCTTCAATAATTAAAATAGATTAATTGTACAAAATAAAATAAACTAATTATAGGAATATATATATATATATATATATAATTGCATAGAAGAGAATAAAAAGTCTTTGTTGAATAAGAGATGAACCGGCTCATCATTTTTTCATCTTTTATAAAATGCTAAATGTATTATTTCTTTAATATCATAAAAATGTTAAATATCTTACCATCTTGCATCCAAATATCCAATATATTTTGCTTTATTTTTGGATTCCATTGAAATTGGAACCCAAATCCTTTTACTCTAAAAAGTGATTTAGTATCACTAAATCAAAACTCATTGGCAAACACCCAATATATTCGAAACCGTAAGAACACATCAACACAAACTATTGCATCCTCATTTTCCTGGCAAGACCCATAAAACTAGCCACTCTCACTGTGGAAAGTTGCAGGGACAACCTATGACAATTGAGCTACACAAAAATGATTTTCTGTATATTTCATCACCATTCCATTATTCTCGTTTCCCTCAAGGAGTTGTTGATATAATACCATAAGCGCACAAATCAAACAAAAGGCTCAATCTATGAAGAAAGTTTCAATTTCTATATAAGCATATGAAAGTTAGGCACCTTGATTATGAACAAGGTTAAAAAAATAGCCATGTAGATAAGGACTCATGTAAAGGCTAAACTCTATTATCTTGTAAAGTAGAAGGACACTATTAAGAGTTTGAAGAAGGAAAGGCTGATCATCAATCTCTCAATCAGGAAGATTTTTGGAAAACAAACTAGAGTCTAAGACCGTGCATTATTAATATTCCAAGAGATTGGGTAAGGAGAGATAAGATGATTAATCCAAAACAAGGTTTAATTCATTTATTTGAATTCTCTAGTAGCAGAGATACAGTTGTCGCCCACCATGAGAAGAGACAGTTTTGGATTTCTCAAAGCGCAGAAGCCTCCAATGGAAAGAAGAGTGGCGCCCAATGCGCACACAAATCAAATTTGAACTTTAGTACAACAAAACCATTTAAACTATTTAATGCAACTTCTTGACTGGATTGAAACTACGGCATATTTCAAGGCCTTCTTCAGAGGGAACTAGTTCAGGGTATATTATTGCAGTGAAACAAACAATACGTTCCAACAGAGGGCACAGAGAGAAATTCAATTTATTCACAAGGCAGTTACACCAATGCAACTCGCCTTGCTATACAACGTAGGAAATCCTAATCAACCATTAATTTCTGGCTAGTCTACATGATACAACCTCGCTGTCTTTGTTTCCTTTTCGATTTTTTTATCATTTAGCCGGTAACGAAATAATCTACTTGAATAAATGGGCAAGATCAGGATCATCCAAATTCACATCCAACCATCCATTCAACTGCATGTATTCAACATAATGATCCGGAGGCTTCACAGCACGAATACCTTTAGGAGTAAAACCGTGAATTCTTGCAATATCTCTAGCAAGCCATCTTACATATGCCCGGTCCAAAGGAGGGGCAACCTTCAACAATATCACATCTTCCATTTCTTGTTTTGCTGGCTTGTTTCCCATGCCAAAATAACCTGATGAGCTTCATAGATGGACAACGTAAGAGTCAGTGTAATATAAAAAGAAGGAAAAATGTGTTACACGTCATGCAAAACTAAAATAGTCAGCATTCATTATGAGAGGCAAGCCCTCTACACAGTTATCCTAGCTGTAGTAACCCGAAATCCCACCCCTCCACATGTAAACCACATATATGCATGAATGAGGTTGTTTTCTTAGTAAAAGATATCAAATTCTTTGAATCTAAAACCTATTCCATACTCGTCCTCCCCTTCATATTGTTTAATTCCATGAGGTAAACGCTGAAATGGTAAGCACCAAAATTAAAACATGATAGATCATTGCAAAATAAACTTTGTAATGAAATCCCAAAGATAAATAGAGATATGTCAAAGCACAAACAAGATAATGGAAAAGAAGGAATATACTTTGGCCGAAATACCTTAAAATGGCATCATGTGTGAATCATACCTTCTCAAGTCTTAAACCGTATTCTAATATAACTGACTCCTTCATAATTATATGAGTGCAATTACCAGTGCTGACTTTTGTATACACTCCGAAACACAGAACACACACATAAGGGGAGAAGGGACTTAGGGATATGTATATAGGCAAGCATGGCACATTGAAATCCCCATAAATCAGTCCTACTAAACATTTTGCCTTATATCAATCTGCATGAGCTTTACCATGATTTCTGTTTGCAAATCCAAGAAGGACAGAGCCCCCCAAACTGACACAGAACCTTCAAATTTTGGGGGCTCATCATACTCCTAAAATTTAAATGGAGAAGTGTAGGGAACTCTGCCCCTACCCCTGCTACCCAAGCATATGGGTACCATGTCTGGTTTGTTTTCAAAAGTACTTTTGATTCTCTCCAGAGTTCCCTTTGGGCAGAAGTAACATTCACATTACTTTTGCGGTTTTGTCCAACTGTAACATACTACCACTCAACCATTCCGGCTTCTGCAAGGGTTCCAGTCCCTATCACCATATACCTGAATAATACATAACATGATACCACCCAAATAGCACCCAAATACCCATCTTTGTACCCATATATCAAAACAGATTACTGGCAACCTTCACTTAAGATTTTGAACACAATTTAATCAAAATGATCCACAGCAAATGCCGGAAATTTAATAACAATATCAAATGAAGGCCCAGAAGCAGTAATGAAAAAGATCTTGCAAAAGTATAATGAACAAGAAAAATAGACTGCAAATGAACTAACTACCAACACAGTACCCGAAATACAAATTGCTAGCCCTTTTGCTATCATTGTTTCACAATAACTAAAACATGACATAAAGTCCTTCAGATATAACAACATTATTAACACAAACAGCATGATATGTCAAGAATGCTAATCGCCTGTCATGTTACACTCCATAATTTTCGATTTATCATCCAAGCATGATATCAGAAAAAACCGTCTAATAATCCTCAACTATTATCAGAATGAAAAGAATATCACCATCAAAGATAATCAACGATACATTTCAAGGCAGAGAGGAAAATAACATAACGGGCAAACATATTTTTACGAATTTCTCTATTTTCCCACTTCCATCGAATTAAACTTGACCCACATATATAATTTTCTAAACTAGGAGGCATTTATCGACGGAATCGCTTGCTAATAATAACCCACCCTCAGAATCAATAAATGAAAGACGATTAGGTACATACCTCCACCACCAGAGCAAGCTCAAGGAAGCCGTACAAAAAGCTTCAAGTCGAGCGATTTCCGTAAGGATAACACGGTTCCCCTAAAACCAGAAGTTCATAACAGTACACCTTGGCAAAGAACGCGGCCCTTTATTTTTCGAGAAAATTAGGCTTGTTTGATTTAATTTTGTAGAGTAATTTTTTTATTTTTAAAAATAAAAAAATAAAAAAATTATTTAATAACATATTTTTAATGAAATATTTTATAAAATAAAAAAATAAAATTTTATTTTTAAAAATAAAAAATTTAGAATACATTTTGAATGTTCGGTAATTTTTATTTTATAGAATCAGATAAAAAATAAAAAATAATTACTTTTTAAAATAATAATTTAAACAAATTTTTTAATTTTTTAATTTTTAAAAATTTATTCTTAAAAACATATATTTTGAAAACATTAAAACAAAAATAATTTTAAACAAATCCTTATTTTCGTTTTAGTTTTTTTTTTAAATCATTCGGTCTTTGATAACAAAATTCACAGTTTGTTCTTCCGTAAAGCATAAGCCTCCATATTTCATTTCAATAATTTCTAATTATTAAATTAATGTAAATTTAACATCTAACATTCCAACTTAACAGAATGATTCACTGTTAAATCGATAAGCTGTCTATGCTTAGTCTCTAAAAAAGAGAAAAAAATGAGCATTATTGTTACTAAATTTACGGGCTTTCTATAATTTTTTGGGACACTAACTTATGAGGTGCTTAAGTTCGGTCTTTAGAAAATCAAAATTGGAGCACCATAATCACTAAATAAATAAATATATATATATATATATATATAGTAACTTCTTTATATACTAAATATAACCACTTCCATGCGACAAAATATATTATGATAAGTCATAAGTTTTTGTTGGCTAGAATGATAGGTCATATGTTAAATTCAGGTTAATTTACGAAATCAAACGACTAAATTAATTGAAAAAAATTATTAGAAAATGAAAATTGAATGGCTTAAATTTTAGAGAATCAAATTAAAAATTTTGTTTGAAAAATATAATTTATTCTTTTATTTTTATATTATTTTTGGTATAGGTTGATTTTCTTTAAATAAATTATACCAGTATCTCATAAGATTTAACTATATTACATTTAATATTTATCTTATTTTCAAAATTATATTCAATTTTTCTATAATTTATTTTTTATTAATGAAACTAACTTTTTATGTATATATTTCTTCCAAAAATAAAATTATTTATATTAAATGTAACATCAATTTAACTTAGTGCTTTTACTATCTTATTTAAAATAAAATCATAATCTTATATTATATAATAAGTTAATTTCTTTAAAAAAAATTATATGCTAAATATGATTACTTCCCATCCACAAAAATATTATGATAGGTCATAAGTTAAATTCAAGTTAATTTAATAAATCAAACAACTAAATTAATTTAAAAAATTATTGAAAAATGAAATTAAATGGCTTAAATTTCAGAAAATCAAATTTAAAATATTTATTTATTCGTTTGTTTTTATTCTTTATTTTTGGTACAGGTTGATTTTCTTTGAATAAATTATATTAACCTCTCATAAAATTTGATTAAATTACATTTGATATTTTTTTATTTTAAAATTTATTCTCAACTCATTATTTATTTATTTTTTATCAATAAATTAAATTTTTATATATGTATTTCTTTTAAAAATAAAATTATTTATATTAAAAATAAAATCACAATCTCTTATTATATATAAAAAAAACTTACATTACGTATCAAACTATTAAAAAAAGTCAGGTATAATTTATATATATATACATATATATATATATATATATATATATATAATCATCAAGTGAGCCACTCTAACCAAAAGTCAGCATAACGGATTAAGATCATCTAAGTCGTACGGCCCTGTAGATGATGTAGTCAAGAAGATCGGACCGTGCATATGATCAACGTTTCACAGTCTGCCACGTGTTGATGCTCCCTTTCTCGGTGAGTACTACTCAAAACGGTGCGTCGAACCTTTGGGCATCTGAAACCCTTTATCCGTCTCCTCCTTCGTTTCTCTGAAACCTAGGATGTAGATATGCAAAGTCCAAAACGGTGGAAGCTCTGAAAATCGGGCACGCGGAGGGTCCGTCGAAGCTCACCGTCGGCCATACGACACGTGGTATTCTTTAAGCATTAAAGCCTTGGTCCAGTGAAATTGGGATAACAAGCGCCCGAATCCATCCCGTTATTTCCTCGGTATTGAATTCTCCGGTCTCTGTTCTCCCTTCTCCGTGGTCTCTCCTCCCACAAACTCACAACCGCTTGGGTTTTCGGAATCCCCATCACTCCTTTGAACCACAGGCCCACTCGATTTGGCAACAAATTCTTCAAGCCCTAGCAAAAGGGATTTCCTCACCAGCTTAGAGGCAGCAGGTATGTAACGAATTGCAGTCGCAAGCAACCTGCCTTTGATTAAAATAAAGCCAAATGCTTTATTTGTTTTTCTAGATGAATTGATTCTGAGATGGGTTTTGTTATATTCTTGGTTTACTTTATATATGAAGATTTGGGGAAATGCTGTACTCTGGAGATATTTAGATGTTGCTTATAGATTTTGTTCTTGTGTCCAAATGTAGTATTATTTATTTGTGGTTGGTGCCTTCTTTTACTGGGAATTTGTGGTTGATTCTCTAGTTTGTTATGTACTTGTGGGCTCAATTCCTCGTTGCACAGCTGATGAATTTAGATTGTTCTTCGCATGCTATTGGTTTATTTATTTATTTTTTTAGTGTTCTGTGTTAATTATCTATCCTGTTTTCCTGTTGTTCCTGAGTTCTGATTTAGTTATTTGCACCCATCAAACCGTATATGTATGTTTCTTTTGATCATTCTGCAGTTTAGAAGGCAGAAGACATATTTGTGTTTGTTGGACTTATCCAATATTTCTATCCTAGTAAAACCTATTTATTCATAAGGTAACACTTTTATGGCAGAAACATGCTGCAAACGTTAAGAGTTATTGCTTTGGCTTGGAAAATAGGATACTCGCATTCGCAACTAGCTTCAGCATTTTATATGTTCACCTTTAGACACTTTTACTACGTGATGGATATCTTGTATTAATGGTTATCTTCCTTCAATGTTTTCATTTTTCCCTTACTGCTACTTAGAAATTTGATTCTCAGTTTCTCGCGCTACATTGGTACATAAATTCTGATTCTGATGCCTGAACACAGATGTCTTGCTAGTTGCTGGCTTGCAGCTGAAAATTTATTATAAATAGAACTTTTAATGAATAAAGCTTCTTGCTTCAGTACACTTAAAATTGTAGTAGTAAAAATAATGGTTGCTTCACTTTGTTTTCAAACTACAGTGGAGAAGAAGCTGAGTAAAATGAGCAAGTATGGCTTGAACCTTAGGCCTGCTCAGAAGAAGCAGCCAATAAGGTCTTCCCTTGCCACTCCTTTTGGCTTTAACAATGATGATGAGAATGATGTTGAGAAAGAAATTGCTCGCCAGGCTAGCAAAAATAAGGCTCTCAAGGAAGTAAGTTGACGTTGCTGAATAATAGTCTGGGTGTTTAATGTAGCCATGATAATGTGGTCAATATTACATACATAATATTTGTTTGTTTGGTTAATTACATTATAATCCTGCCTTCCTTTTGGATTTGCTATTTTTAAGATTGAGGAGCAGCAAAAGAAAGCATTGGAAGAGGATCCAACCATATTTGATTATGATGGAGTTTATGACAAAATGAAAGAAAAAATTACACGTCCACTGGTTCAAGACCGTGAAGAGAGAAAGGTACAACTACATCTTAATGCATGACAACTAACAAGTCCTTTATTTTATGGATGATGGAAATGATATGTTGAGACGGCCAATTTGATGTCCGAAGTTATGACCAACAGATTGACCTATTATTCAGTTACAGTCCACTAACCACTGTATTATGTTCATTACTTGTTGGAGAAGCTTATAGGAGAATATCTGCTAGTTTGCTAAATTACATTATGACTATAATGTTCTGCTACATACTCATATAATAAAATTATACTCTATTTTATCACAATATAACAACAATAAAGTCTTTTCCCACTAAGTGGGGTCTGTTATATGGATTAATTGACGCCATTAACTTTGCTTATACTGAACTTTGATGTAAATCATTTTACATAGCCGATCCCAAACTCGGAAAAAAGAGGAGGGTTATGTTAGGCAGTCGACAATTAACGTAAAATTGTATTGAATCTTTATGATATATATTTTATCATAATAATATATAATAATATTTTACTTATTTTATGGATGACAACTAACAAGTTTTAATGCATGACAATTTGATGTCTGAAGTTATGACCAACGGATTGACCTATTATTCAGTTACACTCCACTAACCACTGTATTATGTTCGTCACTTGTTGTAGAAGCATATAGGAGAATATCTGCCAGTTTGCTAAATTTCATTATGACTATATGTTCTGCTACATACTCACATAATAAAATTATACTCTATTTTATCATAATAATACTTTACTTATTTTATGGATGACAGCTAACAAGTCCTTTATTTTATGGATGATGGAGATGACATGTGAAGATGGCCAATTTGATGTCTGAATTTATGATCAGCAGATTGACCTATTATTCAGTTACACTCCACTAACCACTGTATTATGTTCATCACTTGTTAGAGAAGCATATAGGAGAATATCTGCTAGTTTGCTAAATTACATTATGACTATAATGTTCTGCGACATACTCACAAAATAAAATTATACTCTATTTTATCATAATAATATTTTACTTATTTGACTGATTTATTCATCAGTAGTTGGAAAACATAATGCCCTAATTTATATGAAAATTCAACACCCCAAGATGATATGTTTAATCCTTTAAGTAGAAGTACATTTTTTCCCTCATGCTTACTCTAATGCCTATCTGAAAAGAATGCTACTTGCCAATCAAATCTTTAGATGCACCGCTTGTAAAATCTTAAGTAGTCTCACAAGGTGCTCGCGTTCTAAAGCCAACACTTTTTTATTAGACTGGTAAAGATTGTTAAGACTGACTTTGAAGTGGATTATGTGCTTTTTGTTTTATTTTGGTTTGACTATAACCAAATTTTCTTGTTTTATTTTTGTAAGTGCTAAAGTAGTGAAGTTCATTCATTTTCGGTTGTATACCAGTTGCCAAATGACATTGATCAACCTGTAATTCTTGTGGTGCAGCCAAGATACATTCAAAATCTTATGAAAAAGGCAAAAGAGCGAGAGCAGAATCGTGATATTGTTTATGAGAGAAAGCTTGCTAAAGAGAGAAGCAAAGATGACCACCTCTATGCTGACAAGGACAAATTTGTTACAGAAGCTTACAGAAGAAAACTTGCTGAACAGGAGAAACAGATGGAGCTAGAACGTCTGCGTGAACTACAAGAGGAGAGAGATGATGTAAGTTATAGGATTTTTAGTCTTACATACTGATGGATTAATTTTTATACATTTGTCATCTGAATGATATTAGATATCTAACTAGTCTTTTGTGTGTGCGCGTGTGATAGTATTGTGTTCTTTAAATGATCTGTGCGTAGGGACTATGAGAAAGATGCACACTCTTTACTTCTTTTTGACCGAATTACAGAATAGAATGGGGATAACTGCAATATATGAATTCCATTTTGAGAACAAATGATAATTAATTAGATGAGTGCTTAACTAAGACAAGATATAGTTAATCCATCAAAATTTTGTAACACGATTAACCTGTAACTTAGTGATACAGTATTGTGTTTTTTAAGTTTTTACATGAGCATTATTGGGTTAGGAAAATTTTGTTATTTTCTATGCTAATATTGTAGTAAGCAGTAGTTTGATTGCAGCATTTGGTCCCAAATTGTGGGGAATAGATGGTTCAACTTGGTGGGGCGTTATGGATTTTCCTTTTCACTTGTTTCAACACCTATTATTCTCATTCAAAATTGCCAATAAAACTGTGCTGGCCTAGGCAGGCCTCAGCATGTTAACTTGTTAGGTGATGGGTGTTTTCTTTTCTTACATTCTCTTTGATTTGCGCATATCTGTTATTTTGAATCAAAATTGAAATGTTTGTTTATTTGTTAACTTTTATATCTGATTTAAATTACTGACAATTTATAATAGGTTACGAAGAAGAAGGACTTTTTGCTTGATTTTTACTCGAACCTCGATAAAAATGTTGCTTATGGTGCAAAAGATGCTCGGGGGAGGAAGCCTGAGGATCAAGCTGAGGTAAGAATTCCAGAGACACACAGGGGAGCGAATACTGATGCATTAAATCAACATCAGCATAATGATGCATCAGAAAGAGCACAGCAATCATTGAGTAACTCATCCTCTGGACAAAAGAATAGTGGCGAGGATGAAACTTCTACTCTTTCCGATAGAAGTATGAAGCCCTTGGATATGAAGCCGAATCACGAGGCTTCTGTCGAAGGAAGAACTTCTGCTGAGCAGTCATTGTCAGCTTCTGAGCCAAAGCCTGATCATCACAAAAGAAATCAAGATGCTCTTGCTGCGGCAAAAGAACGCTTTTTGGCACGGAAAAAAGCAAAGGAACAGTGAAATTCTTTGGGCTTGCGCTTTGTTCTGGCATCTGGTGCCCTATCATTTGGTCAGTAATCTGAATATCTTTTTAACTACATATCCATGATTATGTTACTTGTAATCATAGAGGGCTTTATCTGGGATAAGCGGTCATGGAATGAACGGATAGTAGTTTCTGGTATCAATATCATTCCTGTGTTATATATATAGTAATCAGCTTTTCATGGTGTCAGGTGCACAGCACTATTCATTCAATCTTTACTGAGTTATCCGTTTAAATGGATAGAGATATTAATAAAACTAATCATTGATCTTCACTTGATAGTTTAAATTTTTAAATTGAAATTATTGACATGGTGTGACACAACCTCTTTATAACCAAGTGATTAGGAGGGTAATCTTTGTTGTTCTTTTAATTCTCTTAATTTCTTATTTTTGGGTCATTCATTCATGTAAACGTGATGAATGGATTACAATCAAGCACTTGGGTTAGCAATAGGAGAAGACAAAGCAAGCATATAACCTAAGAATACAAGTAAAGCAAGCACGCGCCTATCAAATAAAGAACTAGAGATAAACAAAGAATTTAGGGACAACACACTCATTGAACACTATTTCTGAAACCTTGCAGAAAATTTTTCTTCTATAGTAATACAACTACATGAAAATATACAACCCCCCCCCCCCAAAAAAATTTCTTTTTTAAAGAAAGGTTTGATCTCTTAAAAAGTCATTTGCTTAGATTTGAAGAACACTATTGTAAATCTACTAACGTGAGTTGCAAATCTTAAGAAGCAAAAATTGAAAACCCAACAGTTCTCTCGTCACGAGGAGATGTTGCAGTGACACGGTGCTTTGGTTCACTTTAATCTAGTCTCTCGTTTTTTCCCCCTTTTCTTTCAAACTTTGACCCCATGCAATTACCCAAAAAAAATTGCACTAAAAAATTTGGATCAAACCAAGATCAAGCAAAGTGCAAGAAAGAAAATAATACAAAATTGGTGAATTATTGTGACCAAAATGGCAACGTCATACCTTACCATTGCGTTGGAGGCTGTTGACGTTACAGCAATTTATGAATTAAAGGCCATTGGTGTTCGTCCTATGGAACTTCCATTAAAAACAGAAGCATTTAAAAATTATTAAACTTACTACTACAGAGTCCATAGATTTTAGGAGAAATTACACTTATTACTCTAATATTTATGTTCAATTGCAATATTCTTTTTAACCTGAAAAAAAAATTACAATCAACCCCTGATATATTAATAAGCCCCTAATTATTTATATTTAAAAACTTAAGCTATGTAAAATTATTAAAATGCCTTTGTGACCCTCTTCGTCTTCTTAAGAGAATGTATCCATGGGCGTTTAGAAAACACAGTTGACATCTAAAGCAAGTCTCTATTACGGCGTAACGTATCTCAGGGTGCATGGCAGGTTTTGGGTTGATGGTGTTTCCATTTGGAGAGCAAGAGCCGCCACAGCCAGCCATTGAGAAGTTTCTTACAGCGCTGTAATTCCATCCAAACAGTACTATTTGACACTCATATCCAAACAATCTGAGTCATCTACTCCTTACCCACAAGTCCATGGTTTCTTTATTGGTTTTTAATTGTATAAAAATGGGTATGGCTCGGCATGGTGTATTATGTGAATGCTATGCAAATGGAGGAAGAGGGAACTGTTTCGAAGAAGGGAAGGCTTTGGAAATACTACACGTTGCTGCTTCTTAGATTGCCACTTGGTTACACTGTTCAGACCTTCACACCTACTCCTTCTCCTAGGAGGTGCGTAAAGATCACGAATGCATTATTTTAATCATTTCAACTTGTCTGGATCTTTCACTGCCTCTACAGCTGGATATGTTTATTTCAGCCCACTTGCATTGCTATGCCCTTCCTATCAGATCATGCCACCACGCCCTTCACTGTTCTTCCTTTCGGTTCATGTCGGTAGATCATAATCATTTTGCTGCCGACTTGCTAGCTTCAGTATGCGGTCATTAACTATCTTTAAAAGGAGAAAGATATTTCTAGATTAATTTTAAGATTCTTTCACCCGACACCAAAAACTAAATTTAAAGACGATGGATTAATTCTTTGAAAGAAATGGAGAGCAGAGTCAAAAGGGATTTACATAATAGGATAGATATTTCGGTAACGTTCATGGTGAAGTAAACTTTGGTTAGACTAAAAAATCAATGTCATGATTTATATAGTATGATAGATATCTTGGTTATCTTCATGGTTGAGCAAACTAGATCAAATGGGTCTGTTAGTTTGAAAAATCATTGAATTATCCGTGATTTCCGATTGGTTGATCTTGAAAGTTAATTGGCAAAAAATTATTAAAAAAATTAATTAAATTGATCAAAAACTATACAAATTGAGCAGTTTGGCACTTAATTAGTTAAAAATTAATTTTTGTTTTTTTAATAAATCAAAATTTTGATATTCTATAATAGATATTTATTAAATTTCACTTAACTTATTTTATATAAATTTGTTGTCATATATAAAGATTTTATCTAATTTTTTATTTTCAAACATTTATATTTTTTTAAAATATTTATCTATTTAATTATAAAATGTTATATACATTTAACTATACTTATATATATATGTATATTAAAAAATAATTTAATTTTCATTTAATTACAGTTAAATTATGAAATTTTAAACTACTTTTTATTTTAATTTAATGATTTTTTGAGTTTTTAAAACATTAACAATTTTTATAGTTTAAATTCTTAAATTTAGATTATTGGAGAGTTGATCGTAATTTTATTCTAAATGAAGGTAAATAAGTACAATTATTTTAAATTCTATTGTACGTGTGCTTGTCATATAACTACTGGTACAACACGACCTTTTCTGTTTTTGTTATCCAAGGGCAATATTTAATGATTTAATCTGAATTTTGAAAACGACATAAGAAAGCGACATCGAGGTCTTTCGCAATTATTTTTAACTAGTGATAGGTCCCATTAAAATTTGGCGAGCTCAACCGATCAAAATGAAAGCAACACATATAATTAAAAAACAGTCACATTAACTACATTTTTAGAAAAAAAATAACTTAAAATTTTACTTATATATATATACATATATATATATATATTAATTGTACTTAAATGATTATACAATAATCTTAAATCAGAATGAGTATTTAATAAGTCTCATAAAATATTTTATTAATTTCATCTAAAAGAATTAATACTTAAAAATTTGTTGTAAGTATATAGTTTGATGAAGCATGCAGATTATTACCCTAATACCATAAAATTATTTTAAAATATATTACATAATGAATGCAAAAAACGTAAAAAGGAGAAAAATTTACTTATTACTTCTAACTTTTATAGTGTTAGTTTTCAGAGTTAGATAGCACTTTTGGTCTTAATTAAATTTTAGAGGAAATTATGCTATCCTTTATTAAACTTTAACTTATACATGATATCATTTTTGTATTAAAATTTATACTTAGCTCTCTTGATATGTTGATATATATTGTAAAAAAAATTTCATTAATTCATTTTGTTATAAAGAAGTTAATTTTTTTATATAATATATAATTGTATTTTATTCTTAATATAATAGTATAAGCAATTAAATTGATGTGAATCTCCAATATTAACTATGACTTTATTTTTAATATGATAATAAAAAAAATTAAATAATTTTATTTTTAGAAGAAACGCATATTATATAAAAAGTTAATTTTATTGATCTAAAATTAATTAAATGAGAGTTGAATATAATTTTTAAAATAAAAGAAATATCGGGTATAATTTAGATAAATTTTAAAAAAATTAGTGTAATTTATTTTTAGACTAATTATGAATTACTTTTTTTTTAGAAAAATTAACGATAATTGCACAAATATATACAGAGAGCGTAATAATGTTTAAGATATATATCAAATTATACTTACTGTGTTGTTTTAAGTAGGGCAGGCTTTGTTTGACTGGCTTAGTCTTAAGTGCCATTACGAATATCTTCCCCATGGAAATACGTTAGGTAGCCAGCGCAGAGGCTGCTTACCCTTTATTTTAATATGAATATATTACAGATACTTTTTTAATTTTTAAAATACATGTAGATTCATTTTAAAGTAAAATGTTACATTATATTTTAATTCAATTTTAAATATTTTATTAAAATATCTCTCAATAACCCTCTTATATATTTTTATCATAGAAGGTATTTTAATTAAAAAAAATTAAAAAATTACATTGTAGTGTATATTTTAAAAATAAAAAATTTATATAATTTTAGTAAAATTTAGAAAAAGCATGTATAATTTACCGTTTTGATATTTATGATAATAACAAGCATTACTAGGTCATAAAAAAAATTCATAATTAATGTAAATTTATTCATTTTGGCATTGATGATATGCCTTTAATCATATTGAAAATTTGAATTAGTTCAGGCATACATAAAGCTTGATGCCATTTAGCTCATTGCAAAACTAAAAAAAAAAAAGAGAAAATTTTTATTTTGATTCTTAATATATAGGTAGGGTTTTAATTTAATCCTTTAGAAATTATTTTTTTAATTTAGGCAATCAATTATTAAAATACTTATAATATTAACTTGAATGTATTTGGCACTTATCAACTAAGCCCCCAATAACATTTAAGTCATTAGACTTTTGACATTAAATTTTAGATAAAAATAAATAGAATGACAACATTATAAACATTTTTAAAAATTCACCTATTTATCATTAGGGATCAAAATAAGATTTTTTTTTTTTCAAAAATCACAATCAAGATACAAATGCCTCGGAACTTCGTGGGAATTTTTGCGTATGAACTGAGCAATGACATCACATTTTTTTGGTCAAAATAGAATTGTCCTCAATAGAAATGAGATATATACAACCACGGAACTTTGCCTATGAGGTGGGCCATGACATCATATTTTGTTTCTGGTACTTCCCTCTATATATATGTGTGGCTTGGACATCTCAATTCAGATTGCGGAGCGTTTGAAGATCAAAGCAATGGCAGAAATTAAGGTTGAAGAGAAAGTGAACAACAAACAGGTGCTAGCTAAAGATTACATAACTGGAAATCCAAAAGAAACAGACATGTATTTCAGCAGTTCTACTATAAGCTTGCAGCTTCCTCCAGAGGCTTCAAATGCTGTGCTGGTCAAGAATCTCTACCTTTCTTGTGATCCTTACATGCGAGGCAGTAAGATACCACAAAAAGATCGTCAATTTGATACCTTTGTTCCTCATTCCGTATGTCCCTTTTCTTTCTCTCTTCTTTTCTCTTTAAATTTCTGCAAAAAACTTATTCTTTAGTTCTGTTTTATTCTCTTTCTCACTTACTCAAATCTGAAAGCATGAACCAAATTGTCCAGAACTTTGGCGAGGATTAGGCTAGGTATAGCTACTGTAAAAGCAGTGAAGTTTGAAAATTTTCTTTTAAAGCCAGTTCAGATATAATAAAATTATTCATATCGACATGCAAAGCTTTAAAAAACTTACCATAAATTTGACATGTGAATATATGACAAGGAGAAGCTAACTTGGGTGGGTTGAATTGTTATTTCAGGCAATAGTTGGATATGGAGTTTTTAAAGTATTGGACTCCAAACACCCAGACTTTAAAAGAGGAGACTTACTTTGGGGAGTCACCGAATGGGAAGAGTATAGTGTCCTCACCAACACTAACAGCTTCTTCAAAATTGAGCATACAGATGTGCCATTATCCTATTACACAGGACTTTTGGGTAAATACTCTAAACTTATGAATCATTTTAACAATAGGAATTGTATCTGTAACCAATTTATGTTTCACAGAGACATTTCGGATTTTATTGTGTTACAGTGTCTTGTATCAATGTTCATACTTCTTGGATCAAAATAATTATAACAATTAGTTCCTATCAATTTATGATTTTTTTTTTTTGTGACATGTAGGTATGCCTGGATTGAGTGCTTATGTAGGGTTCTATGAAATTGGTGCTCCTAAGAAAGGAGATTATGTTTTCATATCTTCAGCATTTGGAGCAATTGGTCAACTGGTTGGCCAATTGGCAAAATTGATGGGCTGCTATGTTGTTGGAAGTGCAGGAAGTAAAGAAAAGGTAGAGATATTTTTGGTTTGCAGAGAAAAGAAGATGAATTCATCTTTATTTATTTGTTTTGACCAAGAACACACCAATTAACTGTTCTGTTTTTTCTGAGAAAAGGTTGAAATTTTAAAGAACAAGTTTGGGTTTGATGGAGCTTTCAATTACAAGGAGGAGCATGACTTGGATGCGACTTTGAAAAGGTCAGTGCATAATTTGCATTTGGCAAACATATCAACGCTCCAAATTAATTTATAAAATGTTGTTGAAAAAAAGTTTTTTTGGGGGAGGGGGTTAAGAAGAAAAAGAAGGGGACACTAAATAAAATATTAATATTAAAGACTTAATAACATAGTGTATAACTTTAATCTCTCAATCTCTATTTATACTAATACTGCAACGGCTCAAAAAACATATATCCATTTACTTTAGGGGCATCACAAGATTTTTTTTTTTTTTAGGAAAAAAATCTAATACCTCTTAATTTTCCTTAACAAATATATACCAATGAAAAGTCACATATCTTGAGAAGAAAATATCTACTTTTCTCTTAATTCAAAGGGGAGCTCTTTTGTAGAAGGATATGTTTGGGAATTTAGAGAAAGAATCTTAAAAAAAATAAATGGAAGTGGCATGGGAAGGATGATTAAGTGAAATTTCTTTTTCTTTTGTTTAAAAAAAATTTGTCCTACAAAATTCTCCAAATTGGGCAAACTTAAATATGCAAAGGATGAGAAATTTTGATTGTTTAATTGAAAATCCTTTGTGACTCTCCTTTCTGTATTAATAACTCCTTAAAAAAAAGAAAGTTTCAAAGAAACATTCTGTTCTGTTCCCTTCTCATGCATTATCCTTCAATCAAAACATACCCTAAAACACAAACAGCTACTTGGATTCAAATAAGCCATTTTTCAAAATTGTTATAGATTTTGTAAGAAATTCTTGTTTTCCTTTATTGATCTGAAATTTTCATGTGGCTTGGCTTCAAATAGGTACTTCCCTGAAGGCATTGACATCTACTTTGAGAATGTTGGGGGCGACATGCTTGAGGCAGCACTTGTGAACATGAGAAGGCGTGGCAGAATTGTAGTGGCAGGAATGATCTCACAGTATGACCTTGAAGAGCCACAACCCATCAAGAATTTGCT
Organism: Erythrophleum ivorense; assembly: GCA_026724425.1. Classification (NCBI taxonomy): domain Eukaryota; kingdom Viridiplantae; phylum Streptophyta; class Magnoliopsida; order Fabales; family Fabaceae; genus Erythrophleum; species Erythrophleum ivorense. The sequence continues at coordinate 51,171,399 of JAIUCV010000009.1, forward strand.
GACTATTATATACAAGCAGGTCCGAATTGAAGCTTTCACAGTATTTGATTACTACCACCTCTATCCTAAGTTCTTGGACACCATGCTGCCCTATATCAGAGAGGGTAAGGTGTCCTATGTAGAGGCCATCGCTGAAGGCCTTGAGAATGGCCCTGCAGCTTTAGAAGCAATTTTCACTGGCCGTAATCCTGGCAAACAAGTCATTGTAGTTGCTCGTGAATGATTTAGTATTATCACTTGAGTTTCTAGGTTATAATCTTGCTTGAATAAATGTCACACTGTTAAAATTTGAAATACAGATCTATCTGGGTTCTTTCTGTAGTAAATTATTTGTTGTTTCATGTATTGAGAATATCAATAAAGATAATTATTACTTATTCATTATGATTTTTTATTAATCTAAATCTTTTGTCTATAATTTAAGAGTGATTATTTCCTTTAATTTATACAACAAAGCAATTTAGTCCCTTAAAGTTCATTTTGAGCAATATTGTGTCGTTAACCTCCTTAAAAGAATTTAGTTCTTCTAGGGCTGCCTAAAGGAAAATTATCACTCTAATTACATAATTAAAGTAGTCAAAAACAATAATTAGGAGGAACAGCAGCTAACATTTTGTAAGTCGCAAAAATGACGTTTAAATTTGTCTTTAATTATTTCTTTTTCTAGTGAGAAGGACAAAGTTACCCTAGTTAAAACTAAAGATTATATTACTAAAGGGTTAAAATTACTCTGATTGAGATCGTAGAAATAAATCGCTTTAGCCTATTTCTTGTCATGGAGAGTTTATAAACAATAGAACTTATAGGGGTTTCTGCATATATTTAAATGTTGATTGCTGGATGAAGATAGTCATCTAGCCTTAAACACAACAGTGAGATCCGCCACAACAATTTTATGCACAGCACATTTATTTATGAAAACATCCCGGCAAGTGTTCAGTTCCTTTGAGCACAGTTTGTGGTCCAAACCCTGGTTTCCTCCTTATTGTTGTTACACATCAGAAACTACTCAACGCCCGTATATTACAATGAGATAAAACAGACAGTAGGCATCTCAGAAGTGAGAAAAGAAAACGTGCCACATAACTTGCTCATAACTCGTCTTTGGATTCTCTATTTCCTCCATTATCCACATAAGATGCATAAGCCTTAATTATTGACTCATATATTTCAATTCCCTTCAAGTACTCGTCTTGGTTCAGAAACTGCAAAAAAGAGGAAAATTCAAACATGAAACTCTGACAGTAAATTCAGAGAGGACTGCTTGCAAAGGGGAAAAAAAAAAGGTGACAATTACCCCCCCAAAAAAAACTTCACTACTCAAACCAAACATAAACAGAGGTAGTCATTAATTTTTTTTTTTTTCACTCCTGCAAATCAGTGCTAAACATGTTTTCCTTTCCCTTAAGCTAATCTCTAAATTATACATGCATAGAATGCAAATAACTTGCTTTAACCCTACAGTAAATTACACTTGCGGCTTCAACTTCAGCAATTAGTGAATAACCCCTTCTATTTAATAAAATGTAAAAGAATGTAACAAAAGGGGTTATTGAATTGAGGATTTTGCGGACCTTGATTCAAACACAGTGCTTCTTAAGTAAATTTCTCTCAATTCTATGAATTTAGCCAATTGCATCTTTGGTAACATTTGAGATGGAAGGTGTTTTTTGGCAAATGCTCAAAGTTTGAATAGGTTACTTTACCAAAATGAAAACCATGGGAAGTTATTTATCAAAAGATTAAAGTTGAAGAGGGTTAACTGCGATTTGGCCATTATATATATTCCATAACTGAAAAACCTAATGTGAACCAGAGTCTTGTGAACGAGAGTTGTGCGAGTAGATAAATGGATATGAAAAAGGAGAGAGAAAAATTAGTCCAAAACAATTGACTTAGGTAGACCATCTGGACTGCTCTGCTTCAGCCACAAAGCTCCTCTCAATATAGCCTTATATTATTCAGAGTTTAATACAAGCTAACGTTTATGTATAAAATCAAATAGATGATTCTATTACTATTGCATGTACATGAGTATGCAAGCAAATGATCAGAGAGAATAAAAATTAGAGTTACCTCATTGTGGTCGTGAAGTAGAATAGGGGTGTTTGCCATGGGTGAGAATCCAATTGCAGGCAATCCTTGTTCCCGAAAGTAGCGAGAATCTGTTGAGGCAGGAAAGATCTCAGGCTTCCCAAGTTTCCCACCAGCCTTTCGGATAGCATCTTCAAGCAGGGGCCACCAGGGATTGGAACTGTCAGTCTTTGTGATGATTCGCTTCCCAGACTTATCATACACAGGTACTTTCTGCTTGAACTGTCCAAGGGACAAGGTAATTAGAGAATCTGGCAGTGGGGCAATTTCTACTTAGAAAAGGAAAAAGATAAGGAGTAGAAAGGCAGTGGAGACAACTCTGAAAAACCTAAGTTCATTACGTAATCAATCATCCTGTGTAATGATGTATATTTGAGGGAAAACAATAGTCTATGCTATCAATAAAGAAAACACAATGGCAGGTTACAATCATCTCAAAAGTTTCTTTTTATCCTTCCTTTAGTCATCATAAGTTTAGAAGGTGATAAGTAACATATGTGATATTAGATTTTAAATCCCACCATTTTCACTCCCAATTTTCTATTGCCTTCTTTCCCCTGTAAATAATTAAACTCATAATTCATAAGGCTCACTGCCTACGTCACATTTGAACACCCCCCCCCCCCCAAAAAAAAGAAAACCAAAAAAAAAAATCCCACAAGCTGGAAAAAGAAAAGCCCAAAATACCTCAAATGTCTAGTTTACAACCTTTCTTTAATAAATATGATGTTTTAAGTTATCAAGATTATGGTAAAGAAGCTCTAAGAGATCATTTCAAGTTTTGTTTTTATTCTGTTTCTATATTTCATGCACACAGTTAAATGCGATTAACAAAAGAGATATATGTGATTACAAACCCATGCTGTTATTTCAAACAAACACAAACATAAACTGAAGGCTCCAGGCAAAGACGTGAAGCATTCCAGATCTAGTGACCAGATTTAAATTGGCCAAAAGGACATAACCAAGCTTCTTAATCAGGACTTACAATGGACTGGTCACCCTAACTGAGACATGCAAAAAAAGGAATAGTTAAGCTAAGTTAGCTGACAATCCAAAGCAGTAAAAGAACTCCAATCCATCTATTTAAAAAAAAAAAACTCCAATCCTTCATACATATGTACTTCGTCGTGGGCAATGAAAATATTGCTTCATCTATAATTTGGAAAATAGCAAGTAGAACTGGTAAAGCCATACTATTAGATTGATGCAAAAAAAAAAAAAAAAAAGCCATAATACTATTAGAAGCCATTTTACTTTGTTACAAACTATTAATCCTACAAGGTATCTTCACCTGAGAATTGTCAATTCTTTAAACACTATTTATCATTCTTATAACCACTTTGTATTTTATGGCTGACATTTATTGTCACTAAAGCTTAGTAACTGGAAAATGATAATTTCAGTCCATTTTTTGTTATTCTGATGTCCATTTCATTGTTCTAGATCTAAACACACATCAGTATCACATGTGACATTAATTTCTGATCAAGAATGGTAAGAAAAGAAGAAGGTAATCAAAGCATTGCTATAATATTTTATACAATAATCTTAAGTTATTAACAATATAAACTTGGTTATTAGAATATCTCCTAGGCTTGCATTTGCAAGAAAGAGACAAGCAAAGCAATTGTCCGTTCTTGCATGTGTTTTAAATCAAAGATAAAGTTTAAACATTGAGCAGATAATAAGTTAATTACCCTGAATGTCATATTACGTGAAGCAGGTGCCCATTCTTCAGCAATGCGTCTCTCCAATGATTCTGGATCAGCAGTTGGTGGCACCCTAATATCAAACCCAGCTTCTGCTTCTGATGGTTGCAAGTTCATAACAAAACCCTAGGAGATGGCAAAAAGGGAAAAAGCATGCAACAGATCAAAAAAACAAAACTAGGTTGACGAGAGAAACTCAAATACCTAAACTGTGATATTTCAGAAATAGTTTTTAAACCAAAGTTGGCCATCCAATTCATCTGAACCTGGTGCACCGAGGGTGCCCCATTAACAACTTGAATTGGAGTACGCACATGTAAAAACTTTCAAGTGACTTGCAAGCATATCTTTTTACACTTTTATAGAGGATTCCACCTAAATAATTTACTTATATGATAAATATATTTATACAATAACAGCAGTGGCATTGTGGCGTTTGGCATACGCAAACTCAAGCATTTTTACATCATTTACCAGCCAAGAGCAACTCTATCTCTTTCAGAGTGCCCAATCATCGCATGTCCAATAAGGGGATCTATTATACGTTAACCTACCAAGTTGCTTTGCCAATCTTTAGTCACTTAATTTCCTTAAAAAACAGAATGCTTATGTTTGGCGGAACATAAATAATGTATATTTATATATAGAATCACATGTCTGTCATACTCATGCTATAAGTTTCATTGACTTACAGTTGGAGACGGTGTTCCAGCCTTTAAAAAGGCCATATTAACTGAAACAACCTCGCCTTCGGCCTTTAAACCTGCCTTGATCATATCAAATTGCGAGGCACGAAACCTTCTTATACTTTCAATACTCTTCAACAGATTCTCCATGGCAGTGTTATCATAAAGCTTTGCCCCATGCCCTGGTGCCCCAGTAGCCTTTATTATCAGCCACCACGGGCTCCTCTCAGCATAGAACACCCTGTAATTCTCATCCGGGGAAGCCAGCCCTGTAATTAGAATCAGGCAACGACCATTGGTTGTTGAAAAGGAAACAAAAGAAACTTCATTTAGTAAAAGTCAATGACTTATGCTATGATTCAATCCAAAAACAATAATCACATTCCACGTTTAATCACCTTCATCAAGCACTACGCCCACATTCAATTTCTCAAAAATCTCAGATTCAGCAAACTTCTCTGCACCATCCTGTCCACCAATCTCCTCATCAGGAGCAAACGACAAGTAGATAGAGCGAAGGGGCTGAAACCCAGAAGCCTTCAAGCGGCGAAGAGCTTCGAGGTACTGCATCCCAACGCACTTCATATCCTGAGACCCTCTGGCATATATATTGCCCTTCTGGTCAATATGAGCACTGAAGGGGTCGTACGTCCATTTGTGAGGCTCAGACGGAACAACATCCGTGTGGGAGTAAAGAAGAATGGCAGGAAGATCAGGGTTCGTGCCAGGCCATTTGAGCAATAGCAACGGCTTCCCTTTGACGAATTCGATGGTCTGGGATTCGAGGGAGAGAGATTTGGCCTGGGAGATGAGGAAATCGGCGGCCTCGTAGTAGTGTGGAGTAGGCTGCGCAGTGTTGATTTGAAGGTATTGCTGGAACCTCGATATGATTTCTGCTGCAGAAGATGATGAGGATGATGGGTCTGAAGCTTGAAGGGACGATGATGCTACGAGAACAAGCAACGATAGAAGGCGAAGACACAGGATTTTTGGGCTATTGAACTCCATGTCTTTGCTTCTCCACCTCAGTGGAATAAGAGAGGATTCCCAGCCTCCCCTTCTCGACGTTATAAGTTAAGGACTCGCTAGGCACAAAAACGAATAGGTTGGATTACTTGTCATCGGATTGGATACTCGTGTCTGCAGCGAGGATCGTCGTAAAGGCACCTCTTGACAAGGGAAATTTGAGGGGAGAATTATAATAAAGGAATTAGGGGTGGAAAAAATTATTTTTAAAAGTTTATTGTTATTTATTTTAAGATAATTATTATTGAGTTTAATAATAAATTGTTGAACTTAATGATAAAAATTTTTAAAAATAATTTTTTTTATTTTTTAATTCTTAAACATAATTTTTTTAAAATTAAAAAAGGAACACAAATTTTTGTATAATATTTATTTTATTTTTGTAATTATTATTTAATTATTTAAAATATAGGTACTAAATTTATTTTTATTTTTAAAATCATTTTTTAGTTTTTTTTTACATATCTAACATTTTAGTTATCAAATAAGTTATAAGAAAAAATATATAAACCCCCCCGGTCAATCAATGTGTAGTTTTTTTTTAATTTTAAAGTTATTATAAATTCTTTAAATTTTTAGTTTTTTACAGTCTAATATTTTATCTAAAATCCTAGTATTGTTCATATAGATTAAAAAAGTTAAGTTAGCAAAAAAAAATACATTTAACTTATTATCTCAAGTAATAAATAATGTTTCTTTACTATAAAAAATGTGAAAAAAAAAATTGAAGAAAAAAAGTTTTGTTTCTTAAAATGATATGTTAAATATATGTATACGTGTGTGCGTGTTCTTTTTTTTTATCCTCTAATTTGGCATTTTTTTAATTCATGTAACCAAGTATTGTAATGGTTTTAGACGAAAAAATTAATGGATATGTTATAGCGTATAAAATTAAAAGTTTTTGGTATCTCTAATCAACTTTTAAAACTGAGACTTAAAAGGATAAATTGCCCAATTTCTTAAATTGAAAAAAAAAAGATATTTGCATTTTGGCCATACATGATTATCTTAATTTTGATGTTTTGATGTAAAGTGATATTTAAAATATTTATATTTAGTATATGGGATGTTATTTAAGCATAATATAATATTAGTTTACGTGATATCCTTGAGCCAATTTGCGTGTTGGTGCACTAAAGTTTGAACACAAAGTAATATATATATATATATATATATATATGTGTGTGTGTGTGTGTGTAAAAGATATTGTGTTATTGTTTTTAAATCATTCATGAAATGGCCCTTTTTTTTTTTCCTTCCCAACTTATGTGTTGCTTTATATATATATATAGGCCTTATAACTTTTTGGTTGCCTGCGCATTTACAAGTCGCATGACTAGTTAAAATAAAGAGCATGAATGCGGATCCTTTGTGTATCCCTGTTTGACCCTTAAATTTTATAATTTTTTTGTTTTTCATTTTATAAAAAGTCTGTTAACTACATTTTAAAAAAAAATGATGATTTATGTTTAAAAAAATAAAATAAAAATATGGGCTGCCCAAATTTAAATCTAAGTGGCCAAAAAAAGATGTGCACCCTTTACGTATCCTTTGGATAAGTAAAGGATCTACGAGCACATTTCTTTAAAGTCAATTTGGTTAACTTTAATCAAATACAATATGTAAGGATGTCAAAAACTAAATCAAACCAATTAAATCAAACAAAATTCACAAAAATAGAACAAAACATATAAAAGAAATTGAAATCAATTTTTGGCATTCTAGGACTGATCAAATTGGTTTGATCCTTGATTCTTTCAACTTTGAAACTAAACTAAAGGTTAGTTGCTCAAAACATGCTTTCTATTATCCCTGGTCCAAAATGTGCTTCTCCCACCACTAAGCCTAAAACATGCTTTTTGACTAATCCCTGGGCTAAAATGTTAGTTGCTCTCTTACTTCTTCAGTCATGGGCTTTACTACTACCTTTAGTCATAAATCATAATCCCAAGCTTTATATGCGATGTGTTGTTGCTATTAGCTGCTAGGGCTTGCAAATTAAGACTAATTTAGTGCATTCAAACTAACAAACTCTTGCTTTAATGTGATTTCCCCCCAAAAACACCTTATGTGAATCACTGAAATTAGTGCACTTGAACCCCCTATTGATCTGAACCAAAAAAGGTGAGTCTCTTGTTGCCTTGTATGTTCATTTATTTTTCTTGCTTACTACATCTTGTGTTATGTTTTCTACATCTCCTTGTGTCTTTTGGTGTGTCTCATACTATCTGTTTTGAAATGGTTTAGGACTTGGGATAGGATATTAAGATTGTAAAAAAAAAGAAGTGGGTTTCTTGGTGCATCTTTTGCTATTTATTCTTTTGGTCTAAAATGTTAGTTGCTCTCTTGCTTCTTCAATTATGCACGATGGCATGAGCTTCATTGTTGCCTTCAGTCATAAATCACAATTCCAAGTTTCATATGCGATGCTTTGTCGCTGCTACTTGATAGGGTTGCAAATTGGGACTGATTCAATGCATTCAAACTAACAGACTCTTGCTTCAATGTTATTTCTCCTAAAAAAAAGCCCTGTGCAAGTCACTAAAATAAAATGTGCTTTAACCTTTTTTTAATCTAAACCAAAAGAGCCAAGTTTTCCATTGTGTTGTATGTTCATTTGCCTTTCTTACTTGCTATATGTAATAAATGATTTTCTAGAAATTGAACTAAAATTGATAAAATGAGATAGGATCAACATAAATCAAAGCAAATTGAGGCTAATTGAGAATAAAATGATAAGTAAAATATCTAAAAATGTGGTTAAGAGTATAAATATGATTAGAAAATAAAGCAAAAATGACTGAATGAATTAAATGAATAACATAGTGGCAAAATTGTAATTTTGAAAAAAATTTTAAAAATCAATGAGGGAGCTTTAAATGAAAAAATTGAGTTTTTTAAGATTCTCAGAGGTTCTAAAAATTATAAGAACCTTTAGAATAACTGAAACATCTCCAATATGCATTTTAGGTCATCAATTGATTGAAACTTTGATCAGATCATTCGAGACTATTTTGAATGCAAATAATGTGAAACTCAAGGCATTTTATAAATTAGAAAACCTAAATTTTATGAAAAAAAAAAATTGTTGTCAAAAAGAGGTTGAATTAAGCTCAAACGGAGGAACCAAAGTTTAAGTAATATAGTTAAATTTTTTAAATTGTTATTATTAGTCTTCCTTCTCCTATTTAGCATGCCAAGCCCTGCTCCCTATTTCCACTGACTTTATTCTATCCTAAAACAAAACTAAAACCAAGCTTGAGAGGTGCACAAAAGGGAGAAGAAATGAGGGAGAAAATCAAGCAAAAAAGGTAAGAATTCAAGCTCTTTTCATACTATTCCTTTCTTTAATGTTCCTTTCCTCCTTCTCCTTTCTTTCTCCATGGTTTTAAAGTTTTGAATGGTGGTGATTTATGGCTAGTTTAGTAAAGGGAAGAAAGAATTTCGAGAAAATCTTAAAAGCTTAAGAAAACTCACAAGACAAACTTTAAGAAAATATATGCTTCTCTTTAGAAAATTTATTTTTCTTAGTTCTTCCATGGAGTTCTCTATTCGACTAGCCTAAGGGGACCATGTAGGGAGTTTGATTTTTATCTAAACTTGATAGAAAATGGAGTTTTGAAGTATGGAGAATCATATGGAACTAATAAAACTCAAATAAACACTTGATAGTAAGTTATGGAAATTAGGATTTTGATTGCACCTAAAGAGATATGAGCCTTTAAAATGATATTTTGAACGATGTATGATTAAGTCAAGAAGAGGCTAAGGAACTCATATAGATGCCAATTTCCCAAGATGAATGAAAGAAATTCCATAGGTGCCAATCCATGTGGAAGTCTTGGGCAAGAGTGAGTTCATGCATCTAAGGAGAGTTTTCTTTGATTCTAATAATAGAAATAATCTATATATGAATTATGAATACCAAAAGAACTATTGGATTAAATTTAGAAGCCTTATTTTGTAAAGTGAAAGTTTAAGATTTCATTATACAAAAAGTAGTAACTTAATGCTAAGCTCATTAATTTGAGTTTGTGATAACTCTAATGAGTTTAAATAGAGTCATGTGACTTAGATTGAGTAAGAAATTGGACCCAAGATGATGAATTATATGAGTTCCTTTTATTATGCCTTTAAATATAACCATATAGAAGCTTAGAACTAGAATTGTCTTGTGTAAGGCTTGTGTGAAGCTAGAGATTGTTCCATTGATGCATTTGTATCTTATTTGATGTGTTTAGACTAAACAAATCAAGCTTCCCCCAAGTGCTGAGGCAAGGAAGTAAGAACTAAGGACGGAATTTTGTACTTCTTAAAAAAGATAGCTCTTCATCTATTCTTGTATGATTATCTTGGTTATTTTATTGTCATCAATTTCATATATGTGTGTTTGGACTATGAATTATGTCTATTACCATTGGTTTGATGATTTGATATCATTATATTTCTTAAAATGCAATTGGAATGTGAAATGGCTCTTAATGGATAAGGTTCTGCCAAAAGTCCCTTGTATTGGGTGAGGTGAAGACAAAAATCCATAAATAAAGATGAAACAAGGCTAAAAGTTTCATGGAATGAGTAAGGCTAAGTCAAAAGTCTCACATAAAAAGGTGAGATTACACCAAAAGTCCCTTGATGCAAGACCCTCTAGAAACCTTATCCTAAGAACTTTCAACAAGATGACACTTTGCCCGGGATCGGCTAGAAAATAAGAATGTTGGTCAAAGAAAAGACCCTAAGAGAACTTCTCTCTTAGACCCTAGCCTCAAGACGTCACAAAGAAAGACCAATCCTTTGATAAGTCACGTGAACTCTCAGAGAACACAAAGAAGCAAAAGCCTCACACAGTATTGAATAACACTCAAATTCATTCATGATCTTTTTAATAGAGTACAATAGAAAGCCTTTTATAGGCAAAGTTTCTAAAAATCTAAAATCCTAATAAAAGTTAAATTCTAAAATCTAATTAAAAATATTTTAAATGGTGCCTAAAATCAAAGAACTAGATTAAGATACTAATTTTAACTCAATCTCCAAAATAAGCTTTTTGACTAAGTTCAAAAAAATAATAAAATAATAATAAACAAAATTTATAAAAAATTTTAGTCAAAACTAATCAGCTTCTTTAAGTAATCATATGGGATGCATATGCTTCATTAAAAATTATATGGTGAACATATGATTCTTAATCTCTTGCAATTGGACTCCAATTGGGCCTTGACACTCCTCTTGTATGTGTATAATTGCATTGGGCATTTGACATATTGAATATTGACTTTAGTTGCTCTATGAACTCTTCTTAGAAAATTGGGCTTCCACTTGGACTTTCACTTTTGCATCTTTAAAGAGATATTGATCAAATATGGATCTTGGACTCTAAACTTAGGCTGACGTCCAACATAGATATTATCTTGAGCTCTTTGAAATTTTTGGTCATATACTAGCACAATTTGGGCCTCTTGAGTATAGGCCATCCCTTCATGAGCCATTTGGACTTGAATCATGCGCTTTTGAATGATTTGGATTTCTTGATGGATGAGGGCTTCTCGAACTTGTAGTGCTCTGATAGGCATGCCTACTGGTATTGTATCATCCCTAAAGTTTGATTTTAACTTTTATGGATCCATATGATTTCATAAATGAAATTATGTTGACGTTTAAATGTATATAATGTATGCTTACTTTTTTTTGACATGATAACATGCCATATAAGTGTACTTAAAGGATGAATGAGTTATTTGAATCCTTGGAATCTCACTCTCCCCCATATTATCTCTAACCATGTCTAGGGAACTCTCAAGGAGTCCAGGATTGAAGCCAACAAGCTTGAATTAGGTTACTATGATAATGGATTAGCATTTGGTGTAATATAGTATCAATGAGAATTTGTAATTGATATTTTTGTAATATAAATGCTCCAACATATATAAAAGTATGAGATTATATTGTAAACGTCAATTTTAGTTGTGTAAATGCAAAAACATGTATTTTTGGTATATATGTGTTATAGAAAGTGTATGTATATTGGTAAGTAAATGAGTCATTTTGAGTTACATGGTGGTTGAGACTTGATAAGATGGTCTTATATGCTGTGTTTCATGTTTGGGACATGCTTAAATAGTCACATTCATAAAAGAAGCTCATTTGGAATCATTTAATACTATGAATGTGCCATTTTATATCATTTTCTACCCAAAATTTGACTAAATAAACAAGTTTTTAGATGAAATTTGGCAGGCATATAAATCTAATTTAAAATTTTTCACAAAGTCAAAGAACATAATTTTTGAAACTTTATAAAATTTCTTATGATTTTTTAAAGTTGGCTGAAAAATGCAGATTTGCCTATGTACTACTCATATGGTCAATTTTGATTTTTTGTGTATTTAAGGGGTCAAATGGAATCCAACACTCATAAAATTTTATAGGCATATATTAGCATTATAAGCTTTTTATAACCATCGAAATCACTTAATTTGGAGTTGTGTAGTTCAAGATATACATACTCAAAATTTTATTTCTGCATATGCACAAAATCCTAACAGTGTTACTATTCATGTAGTTTGTGTAATGAGCTTTCCATAGAGTCTTAATTTGCATGATTTAGAGCTCTCTAGGTTAAGATATGAATTTTTGAAGTTAGTGATAGAATTATGGACATGCATGGAATGATTCAATTATACTAATTTGCGATGCATGGCTTAAACCCAAATTCTTTGCTTCTTTTTGTGATGTTTTTTATTGAGCAAATATGTTATGGATAAATTCTGAATTATATATGCAAAGGCCATGTATCTAAGCTTAAATAGAGAGTTTAGACCTTTAATGTCAATTATTTAAGTTGTTAAAAGTGTTGAATTAAAAGAAATGGATGTTATAAGCATCTTGACATTTAAATTATGGGATATTAAATTATGGTATGACACTACATCTCATGTTATGTTTTCTACATCTCGTGTCTCTTGGTGTGTCTCTTACTATCTATTCTAAAATGATATAGGACATGGGATGGGATATTGAGATTGCAAGAAAAAGGAAATGCATCTCTTGGTGCATCTCCTACTATCTATTCACTATGGAAGTATTATCTGATCTATTGTGTAATGCGAAGATAAATAATTGAGTTGGGATTTGGGATATGGGACCATGTTGACTATTTGTGAAGAGGGACCACATTCATAGTGAAATGTTAAATTATTCTGATAATGCTTTATTGTTTGTGAAAAGGGACCACATTGACTACTTTATTATTGTATTGAATTTCACTTTCTACATTGCTGCCAAATGCTAATGCCAGTACATATTATGTAAATCTTTTAAAAAATTGGTAGGAAAAGAGTGGACTCATGTAACAATGAAAGAGTTTATTTTTATTTTATTTTCATAATTGAAATTTACTAATGATTTGCATATTTTTCCACAAAGATTATTTATTGCAAGACACAATTTTGAAAGAAAAAAAATTTGTGATACTTTTCTTAATTTAGTTTAAATTTAAGGTAATTTTTTTTTAAATTATATGATTTTTTTGGGTTTAATTGTGATATATTTTTTCAATATGGTGACTTTTTTTGTTGTAAATAAATTATAGTAAGAAAGATATATGGAGTTAATAGATGTTGTTGATAATGAGCAATTTAATACTAATAAGTTAAAATTAGTTCATGAGCATTTTGTAATTGATGATTTGTTGCATCTAATGATTCTACACCTTTTGTTTCCCTTAAGCCTTCCAAAAATAAAAAAGTGAAAAGAAGTCAAGTAAAGGAGAAAGAGAATGAGAAACAAAAAGAGAAAAAAAAAAAGCAAATAGAGAAAGAGAAAGAGCAAGATAAGGAAGAAGACTCTAACAAAGAAATGGAATTGGTGTGATATAGACTATACATGCCATAAAAAAGAAATGGAACTTCTAACATTGCATATCACTTAGAGTACAAATGTAGAAATTTTTTTTTATGGAAATCGAGCTCCAGAACAACCCATGCTTTCCTTTTAACCAAACAAAAAAGAAGATGGGAAAGGGCTTGAAACTAAGATGAAGGGAATTACTTTCGATCTTACTGCATATAGGGAAGCTTTTGTAAAAATGGTAATTATGGATGAGTTGCCATTTGAACATGTAAAGGGGGAACTATTTCATTATTTTATAAGTGTTGTGCAATATTTATTGTTTATTCCATCATGCATTATAGTTGTTAGAGATTATTGGAACCTTTTCTTATCTAAAAAAACTAAGTTGAGAAGTGCATTGTATAAGACATGTTAAAGTGTTTGTTTAACCACTTATTGTTGGTCTTCTATACAAAATTTGAATTATTTATCTCTCATTGCACATTTCATTGATGCTAAGTGGAAATTGCATAAGCAAATTTTGAATTTTTGTTGAATCTTTGATTATAAGGGTGAGACCATTGGCTCCAAAACATAGCATTGTTTGTTAAGTTAGAGGATTGATAAGGCTTTCACCATTATAGTTAATAATGTTAGCTTTAATGACATTGTTGTAACTTATATAGAAGGTAGAATACTTGATTGGAATGGATATATAATAAAGAGAGAATACTTGCATGTAAGATGTTGTGCTCTCATTATAGAGATGGTGGTCAATCATAGTTTGAAAGATATGCATGAATCCATAGTTAGGATAAGAAATGCAGTTAGATATGTTCATGCTTTGCTTGCTCGTTTATAAAAATTTAGTTGAGTAGAACAAGCAATAATTTAAGAGAAAAGCATTGTATAATTAGATATTCCTATAAGATGGAACTCTACATATCTCATGCTTAAGTTTGTTTTGAAATTTCAAAAGGTGTTTAAGAGGTTAGAAGAAAGGAATATTCAATTTGTCTTTGGATAGAGTAGGTCCTTCAATAAATGAAGATTAAGATAATACACGTGTTTTTGTGAAATTCTTGAAAATATTTTATGATATCACTAAAAATGTATCTAGTTCATTATATGTTACATCATCTCAATATTTTTTTGAATTTTGCTTGGTATTGAACACCTTGAACAATCGTTTAAAAATGATGATCTATTACTTAGTTAGATGATTGAAAAAATGAAAATAAAGCATGACAAATATTAGGGAGATGTTGAAAATGTTAACATGATGATCTTTGTAATTATGGTTCTTAATCCAAGCTACAAGTTAAAATTTATGGAATGGAACTTTAAAAAAACTCTATAGTAAAGACTTATACACTATCAAGAAATGTATTTAATTGATATATTAATATAATTTATTTTATTTTCATGTACAAATGTACATTTTTTGGAAGATGAAGCAGTAATAATATGTTTGGTGATTAAATACTTTTGTAAATCACATATTTTTGGAAGATGATGTAGTAGTAAATGATATGTTTGGCGATTAAACACTTTTGTACATCACTTTTTTTTTTAATGAAGTGACAGTTATATGTAAAAATTCATGTTTTACTTAGTTGGATTCCTTTGTATCTTGCAATTGGTACATTAGTTTAAAAATCAAATCTATCATTTTTATCAATCATACTATTGGTATTGATATGATAGCCTTTAGAATTTTGCCTTCACAGATCTAAGCATTGAAAATCACTTGAAAGTTGACGATGACTATGCATCATAAAGTCCATACATGTGAATTTAGTCTCATTCTTTAATTACTTAGCTCACTTTTTTTATTAAGTTGATTTAATTTTTTAAAGAATATTTTTAAAATAAAAATTTTAATACAATATGTTGATGTGAAAAAGAAGTACTCAAAATTGTTCAAGAAGAAGACTTGGTGCAAATAAAATGCAACAAAAAAAAATCTCTAAACCTACAAAATAGTACTCATTTATGACTTTTTCAAGTTATTTTTTAGATCAGTTTCTTTTGAATTTAAACACTAATACAATATCAACTTTTTAAATTTAAATTTCTTTTGAATGTTAAAAAATGCATGATATTAGAAGTCAAATCCTACATATTACAAGAAAAATCAAATCACTTTAAAAAAAACAAAAGCAAGAACCAAACTATACTAAACTAAATAAAAACTAAACCAAACAGATTAAAAGTCAAAATCAATAAAGTTTAATAAAATGCTAAATTGACAAACTCAGTTTGATTTAATTTTGATTTAAAACTGAATTGAACTAAACTTATGAATATTTCTAACAATTTGTATTTTTCTACACTGTATTTTTAAAGGTTATATCAAATATAAATATTTTAAATATCTTATATTTTGATATTTTATATGGCAATATCATAAAATATGAAATAATAATGTATCAAAAACTAGCATAATTGCATCTTATCATTTATTTATAATTAGAATACACTAAACTAGGTTTAACATATGAAAGAGCAAGAAGCTTCTTCTTCTCTCTACCTATTTCCTTCCACTTTGATAGAATATCACTTGGGGTCTTAATTAGGACCTAAATCTGGTGCCTTTAATTTTTCTTATTTGATATTTTCGGCCCACCCATGGTTGAAAAATTCCAAAAGCATAATTAGAATATTCCAAAAGTTTCAACCAATGACTTTTGATGATGATGAAAAAGAAAATCTAGAGCTTATAAGAAGGAGATCTCAAGTATGAACATAAATTTCGCATAATTGAGGTAGATCTAGTCCTTGGTTAGCTTTTTTTAGCTTTTTATTTTCTTTCACTATGGTTTGGGTTGAGATCCAAACCATATTTAGCTCAAGAAAATTCCTATACGAAATTCCAAACAATCATTTGTTTTTTAGTTTTTTTTTTCGATTTTGATTTAGTCTTGTATATTTTGATTTCCCATTCTTGTCTGTAATTTTGCTTTATAATTCTCTTTTCATTAATGATTTGCTTATGTAATGTTGAATGCATTTTTGAATAATTAAAAGTCTATCCCACCATTATAATTGGAGCGTACCTAAACTTCATCAAATGAATCAGATCCGTAGAAAAAATTAATAAAAATAAAAAGTAGGGCCCAACATCAATCTAGTAGTGTTCATTCTAAAATAGCCTCTGGAGCTCGGCCCGTTAAAGTAAGTTGCAACAAATTAAAGCAGTTTCAAGCTTATGTCATTGTATGATTTTTTGTTAATGAATTCTCTCGTTTCTTTGTGAATCTCTTATCTTTGATCGAAGATAAGTCAAGAAATTCCCAATTCTTATTAAAAGAATTTAGTACTTTAGACACTTCTTCTCCAAGTCGAATGCATGAGTCTTTGTACAGGGCACAAATGGTCCTTGGTGTCTTAAACAAGTGCATGTTAGTTAATTTGATCAATTTTAACAATAAATTACATTTAATCCCAAAAATTATAGTTTTGATATATAAATTTTAAAATATAACACTTTATTTATCCTAAAAAGGTAAAAATAATATCTATCATTTAAAATAAATGTCTTAAAACTTAGAAATTTGGGAAAAATTATGGGTAAAAAATGATGTGAAAAAAAAAGTAAGAAAGATGATAAAACATGAAAGTAAAACGCTGCTTATTTTTAAATGTTAGCTTCAATTTTTTATTTTTTATAATAGTTTAAAGAATTAAAATGTTATATTTTAAAATTTGTATATCATAATTATAATTAAGTTATAATTTAAGGGCTATATGTAATTTTTTTTATACTGAATTTAAGTTGTCGCGTGATAAACATAACAAAAAGTTGAAAATTGTTTTTCTTTCTTAGTGAATAGACATGACAAACAAGTATTTTAAGAGTATGTAGCATAATCACGAATAATATTTGGTTCATAGAATTTAAAAAGGGATTAATATATTTCAAAGTAACTATTTTCGATGTGATACCAATTAATAACACGGCAGGTAATAAAGGAATGCAGTGAGACATGGACAGACATTATTAAAGCAAGTGGAAGCCATTTTGTGGGGGAAAAAACAAGGGATACTTAATGCATATTAATTAAGTGGGTCCTTTATTACTAGCCGCATTCATATGATTTGACTCTCTTTAAATTTATCAAAGGATACACCTTAAGATCAGAAATGGGGGAGGTCCCAATTAATGCATATCATGAAACTTCCCATTATTCAGATATGTACATGCTTAAAAAACATCTGATAGCATTAATTTGCCACGGGTGTTGGATGTTTGATGAGCACAACAATAAAATTGAACACAATACGGACGCTTCCCCCTTCTTAAAAATATCTGTCCTTTGTAGCTCATTTGTAAATAATAATAATAATACAGAAGTTTATTTTCTCTCTTTTTCCTTTATAATTAAGAACATTCTACTGAGTTTTATTAACATTTTTTTAAATTTTTAATTGTGCAAGGATTGTCTTTTTTAACCCAAAAAAAAAAATTCTTATCACAAGAATAGTCTCATTTTGCTTCAAAATTGAACTTTCATTTAAAACAAAAAAATTGATTGTGTCAATCTAAAAGGAAGACAAACATAGACTGGGTAAACCTGTACATATTGTGATATCTTTGAGATCTCATTTTACTAATAAACCCCATAATACATATATGTCTCACATATTTATTGTTAATCTTTTTTTAAAAAAATTAACAATATTTATTTTAAAAATAAATTAAGAGGATTGATTTCCTTTGGATATATATATATATATATATATGACTCTTTTTCTATTTTAAATTATCTAAACTAAGTTGATTAAGTTTATATAAAGTAACTTAATTTCAGTCAACAGGCATCCATGAAGTGCCACAACAGTGTAACTAAACTGGTGAAGAGAGGCTCCTACCTTTACATACTGCTGCCAGGGAATTCTATGGCAATGTCTTGCATATCTAGGCTCCCAGCTTGCTTGTAATGCCTATCAGCTCCACATAACAAGTCCATATAACATCTGCTTGTAAAAAAATATGTACTTCTTTTTTTAATATGTTTCAATAGATATAGTCTTACTAATGTTTCATCAACAGATTTGGAGTCCAACATAACCTTGTACCCTTTGTATATGGGATCCTCCTCATATGACTTGTCATCTTCTTCAGTTGCTTCTTTTTTAGAATCAGAATCAGAAAAATATTTGATCACACAAGCTGCATAATTTCTTTCACCATCATTCATCTTGCTTGATGCAATAGAACCAAACTATCCATTTTCATATTATTATGGAGCACTAGTCTCAATAGTTCTATGTTTTCACTACTTTCTTAATTTTATTATCACAATAAGGGTGACCTTGGGCTATTTTTTCAAAACAAAGTATCCTTTTAAAAGTGTATTCTTTGATATCAACTTCATATGAAGTGCTCAATATTTTCTTTAAGTGATCTCAAAGTATATTCTTTTACATTAATCTAGTACATCAATCTAATGTATTTAAGATTTTATTCTTAGAATACTCTTTACACCCAATATATTTAAGATTTTATTCCTAATAAGCTTCCTAAAAATATCAAACGTAAGTTGATAAAAAGAGACGTCATCCTTTCTTATTGACTAAACTAATTATTTCTGAGTGATTACAATTTTTTAACATAAAATAATAGAGAGTTGACATTCTATTTGAAAATTACCCTTACTTTGAATAGACTTGGCTATTTGTTTGAAGCTAAATTTCCTTTTCAAATTATCATAAAAGAACATCCTTTACATTAACTTAATGCATTTAGAATTTTACGTTTTAGACCACTCTCCATAAACATTGAACCTAAGTGAAAAAAAATAATGTCATCTTTTTTTCACCAATTAGGCTAATTTACTTTTGATGTATATAGATCTTCTTTTAATATAAGGTAGCTGAGAGGGCAAGCATTTTATGTGAAAGTTGAGTATACCTTTAATACTGTTGGCTAGGCCTTCAAGCTTTGAAATGGTAGAATTATGGAGGTCTTCCCCTGACCAATTTGGAAATACCAATAGGCTTAAAAGAAGACATAGCCTATGGCCTATGGCAATGGTGGTTATGCGATCCTTTGCAATCTGCCAGACATCGTCTATGCGATAACTTGACACAATTATTAAATTGAAGGTCAAGAGAAATATCAGAACTCCATAGTCATAATTCTTTTTTACATAGGGAATGAACCTCACATAAGTTGTTGTAACTCTTGCAAACCAAAAGTGAAGCAAAAGCAATTCAGGAAAGCATCTTGCAAATTAAGCTACATCACTAAAAAATGATTTAAATTACAAACTTAGGCCAAAAAGTAGCAACATTCTCATTATTAAAAGATGGGTTTCATGAGCAATGAAAGCAAGTGATTTTTTTTTTAACATTTCAACAAATAGTTGTGTTCGACATTGATGATCTCATTAAGAGGTATTCATTAATTGCCTATTGAGGTGAAATGATCTATCTGCCTTCTAAAATTCTTCTCATCATCAAAATATTATATAGCCTCATTTAATATCCTTGTTTCATATAGAAAAGGCTACCTCTAATGTCATTTATTCTCCAATACCCTTTCAGATTATGAAATCAAAAATTCTATCTTTCATGACTGAAAACAAGCTCATGCTTGCTTACCTAAGAAAAACACTGCAGCTCCAATGAAAACAACTCAAAAAATCCTACTAGAAGCATCTCCAACATACTCAATAAAAAATGCCAAAGAACTAGCTAATAAAGTCCCCAATCCTCTGTTCAGTCCTTTGCATAAAGTTGCCCCTAAAAACCAAGACAAGAAACCAAATTAAAAAGATATATATATATATATATATATGAATGAAACAACAATCTGTTTATTCAATAATAAATAAGGATACATAGAACTTGAACTTTCCAAATAGTTGGATATTGCAACTAATAAAATATTATTTATCATACTTTCAAAAAGGATATGAGAAGAACTCAGATATCCCTAGTCAAAATTAGAGAATCTTTCTAAGCCATACCTACAGTGAACTCCATGACAACAACGACGGTCATGACAACCCACATAGCATTCTTCCCAACCCATTTGAACAAGGGCTCTATGGAATACAGCAAGAAAACCAGAGTCAAAGCTACACCAACTTTCAAAGAATGAACCACCCTTTTTGGGTCTTCCTTTCCCACTCTCCACATCATCCTTCATCCCATGCCTTACAATTTCTTCACTTTCTCACTAAATCTATACATGCATTTTTTTCCCTTGCCTTGAGCTCTGCATATGATGAATTTCACTTTCAGCCATTGATATTTTCAAAACCTAAATTTTCTCCATAGGAACAATCATAAATTGTTTCTATTACGAGAATGGGTACTTGGGTTCTTCTAGTTTTTAGCTAAAAAGGCAAAAAGCATGTTCAAGGTAATGAGGAAAAAATATAAATAATAATAGTAATAAAGAAATTGATTTTCTTTATGAGGGAGATTTTTAAAATGTGTACATATAGTTCCAGTCATTTTCACTAGTGGAATCCATTTGTGATTACATAATGAAAATGAAGGAGGTAGCTTTCACAATTACTGATACTTAGAGTCAATGTTTAAGTTTAGTAGAGAAACTAGTCTCATCAAAACTAGTCATTATTATATTGGTGAAAGGAGATGGCTTGAATTGTTATTAGTTAGTCAAATAGCTAGAAAAATGAAAATAAAGCATGATAAATATTAGGGAGATGTAAAAAATGTTAACATAATGATCTTTATAGCTATGGTTCTTGATCCAAGCTACAAGTTAAAATTTGTGAAATGGAGCTTGAAAAAACTCTATCATAAAGACTTATACCTGTCATGGAATTTATTCAATTGATATATTAATATAATTTGTTTTCTTTTCATGTAAGGATTTACATTTTTTGGAAGATGAAGTAGTAGTAATATGTTTGGTAATTAAATACTTTTGTAAATCACATTTTTTTTTTGGGAAGATGATGTAGTAGTAAATGATATATTTGGTGATTGAACATTTTTGTACATCACTTTTTTTTAAAAAAAATAAAGTGACAGTCATATGTAGAAATTCATGTTTTACTTTATTGAATTCTTTTATAATTTGTAATTGGTACAATAGTTTAAAACCAACTATATCATTTTCATCAATAATAGTGTTGGTATTGATATGATAGCCTTTAGAATTTTGCCTCCATTGATCCAAGAATTGAGAATCACTTGGATGTTGATGACAACTATGCATCATAAAGTTAATGCATACGAATTTAGTCTCATTCTTTAATTAATTTGTTCACTTTTTTTAATTAAGTTGATTTGATTTTTTAAAGAATATTTTTAAAATAAAATTTTTAATACAATATATTGATGTGAAAAAGAAGTACTCAAAATTGTTCAAGAAGAAGACTTGGTGAACATAAAATGTGACCAAAAAAAAAATTCCAAACTTACAAAATAGTGCTCATTCATGACTTTTTCAAATCCTATAATCTTGTTCTAGATTAGTTTCTTTTGAGTTTAAATACCAATACAATATTAACTTTTTAAATTTAAATTTCATTTGAACATTGTGAGATGCATGATATTCAAAATCAAATTCTACATATTATAAAAAATAAAATATTAAAAAAATAAAAAAAATCAAATCATTTTTGGACAAAAAACAAAAGCAACAATCAAACTGGACCAAACTAAACAAAAATCAAATCAAATTAATTAAAAGTTAAAATTGACAAAGTTTAACAAAATGCTAAACTGACAAGCTCAATCAATTTGATTTTGGTGCAAAATTGAATTGAACTGAGCCTATAAATGCCTCTAACAACTCATGTTTTTTCTACACCATATTTTAAAATGTTATGCAAATATAAATATTTTAAATATCTTATATTTTGATACTTTATATGGTGGTATCATAAAATATGAAATAATAATGTATAACTACAATAATTGCATCTTACCATTTATTTATAATTAGAATACACTAAACTAGGTTTAACAAATTACCTTGCTGTGGTGAAGAGAGGAGGAGCAAGAAGCTTCTTCTTCTCTCTACCTATTTCCTCCCACTTTGATAGAATATCACTTGGGGTCTTAGTTAGGACCTAAATGTGATGCCTTTAATTTTTCTTGTTTGATATTTTTGGCTCTCCCATGGTTGAAAATTTCCAAAAGCACAATCAGAATATTCCAAAAGCTTCAACCAATGACTTTTGATGATAAAAAAGAAGAAAATCTAGAGCTTATAAGAAGGAGATCTCAAGTATGAAAATAAATTTCGCATAATTGAGGTAGATCTAGTCCTTGGTCAGCTTCTTTTAGCTTTTCATTTTCTTTCACTATGGTTTGGGTTGAGATCCAAACCATATTTAGCTCAAGAAATTCTCAATTCCTGTTAAAAGAAGTAAAAGTATAGGTCAATAAGGGGGGTGGCAACATGCAAGATCTTCTCAAAATGCTACTCATTTAGACAGCAAAGGAATTAATTCAAATCTATTGAAAGATTACAACTCCACATGCTACGCTGCAACTTGGTATTTTAAAAACATTAATGTTGGTCTCTTAAGAAATGTTGATGTCCTTGCGAGTCAATCATATGAGGCTCTCCAAATTACATGTGGAAGGACTATACATATGCCAAAACAAAAGGGTCCCTCTTTCTATTGATGGGAACACTGAAACAGAGCACGAAGATGGAAAAGGGGTCCCCGTTCCATCTGCCAAAAGGGTCCTTGTTCATTCACACTTTCTCCATAGTTACCAGTTACCACCGAAACAGAGCATGAAGATGGAAAAAGGGAAGACAAAATTCTTGAAGAAGAAGAGAGAAGCACGATTCACGAACTCTGAATCTGCTCGAGCTCGACGTCCAAACTCCTCCACCTCAGAGCCCTGCTCTCAGCGCTGTCCACTCGGTCAGGGAGTGTTAACTGTGAATTAACGGCCCTTTTGGTGCCTTGAGGCAAAAATGCAAAAGAGAAAGAGTTATTTTTACTTTAATTTAAAATAAAAATAAATATTATTAAATAATTATGAATAATAATTATAAGAATATAATAAATATTATTTATAATTTTATAAAAAAATTATTATTTTTTACACAAAACTAAACATTCTTTGAATATTTGACATTTGAAAACATTCTAGCTAGATGGGTAAAGTGAAAAATGATAAAAATTTATTTCTAATTAGCAATATATATATATATATATATATTATAGTATTTCAAATTCAAATCTGGCTCATTTTTATTTAATCTTTTATTAAAACTGATCCTTTTTTTCATCTCATTTAATACACATAATGAAATAAAATGGAATGAAACAGAAAACAAAAAAAAAAAGATTTTAAAATAAAAAATAATTATTATGTTCTTATTTTTTAAAAAATATTAAATAATAATTATAAAAATATAATAAATATTATTAAAAAAAAAGATAAATAGAATTCTATTCCTTCCCCCCAATCAAACGGGCTGTAGGTGTAAAACTTCATCTTGAATGAATAAATCAATTTATTTTTAGATGTAAAAAGAAAAAAGACATCAAATTTTAATTAAAAGCATTAAAAAGATATCACTATTTGTCATCTGAATTTATTTTAGTTAAAAAATAAATCATAAAATACAACTAAAATCACAAAAGAAAAAGATCCTTTCCTTGTGATCCAAACTTCTTTAATTTTCGATGAGTATCTGGAACACAACTATAATATCGAATGCTCATACTTCTTTTTTTGCATTTTTCTTTTATCTCTTTTTCACTGAGGAGATGTATGACTTGGATTACTAAGGTGTTTTATAATTAATCTCATTAGAAGATGAAACAAACCAACTCAAATCCAATAAAAATTAAAAGGAACAAGTAATTTAGGCTTAAGCGATAGTAAAATTTAATCTTCAAAATTAACTATTGTTCTTTCATTTTAAAATTCATTGTTATGATCCTCTCCTCGGTACTCTTAACCATAAAATAGTTTTTATTATTTATTTATGTAATTTTTTTAATATAACAAGAGAATCAAAACCTGATTATAGAGTAATATTATAACTAGCATGATAATAAAACTAGAAATCTCGGCTAATTTGGGTTCTCCATTGCTTCTCATTCGGACTCCTTAAATTTGTATCTAATACATGTAAAATTAGGAAGATTTTGGATCCTTTTACTTGAGTAACACAAAGAAATAGTAAGTACAAAGGCCAATTCTCTCTTTTTTTTAAAATTTTTATCTATTTCTTCTTTTTATTTTAATATTTATTATTTAAGGACAGTAGTAATAAATAGTGAGCTCCTTCTCATGTCTGAAACAACATCCCAAATCTAACGAAGAAGCTATGTCATAAAAGAACCTAACCCTAACCCAACTGATGTGATGAGATGTACAGCAAACCGAGGAAGAATGCAACACTGCCATGTATACACTCCCCATAAAATAGATATTGCTAATTAATTACTCTGCTCCATTAATATTGTGAGTCACACCCATTTGTGGCCTCTCAGTCACTGTCACAACTTCTTCATCATCATCACCATCTCCATCTCTGAACTTGCTGAAGTGTGCCATTCTCCCCAGTTGTTCAACTTCATCCATAACATGATCAAGCTTTGCCACCATCTCCACCAGCGATGAAGTGAAAGCAGCAAAGGGTAGTGCTTCTGACAACTCAATGCTATTCATTGCTATCTTGCTCAGTTGTGGCCTTAACACCTTCTTCTCTCCTCCTTCTTCTTCTGCATGATGCTCTTTGTTAGGAGTATTAATGGTGGTTCGCCCATTTCTGGAGCCCAGAAAAGGTTGGGGTTGGGATTTCAAGGCAGAGTTGAGGTTTTGTAAGGCTTCATGGAGAGTATTGCAGAGTTTTTCACGCGAGAAGTGACGATTTCTCCTCATGCTGTTGGCCACTTCCCTTAGTACTTTAGACACCTCTTCTCCAAGTCGGATGCATGAGTCTTTGTACAGGGCACGAATGGTCCTTGGTGTCTTAAACAAGTGCATGTTAGTTAATTTGATCAATTTTAACAATAAATCACATTTAATCCCAAAAATTATAGTTTTGATATATAAAATTTAAAATATAACACTTTATTTATCCTAAAA
The DNA here is from genome assembly GCA_026724425.1 of Erythrophleum ivorense. Classification (NCBI taxonomy): domain Eukaryota; kingdom Viridiplantae; phylum Streptophyta; class Magnoliopsida; order Fabales; family Fabaceae; genus Erythrophleum; species Erythrophleum ivorense. The sequence goes on from JAIUCV010000009.1 coordinate 51,196,804, forward strand.
AGGTAAACATAATATCTATCATTTAAAATTAATGTCTTAAAACTTAGAAATTTGGGAGAAATTATGGGTAAAAAATGATGTGAAAAAAAAAATTAAGAAAGATGATAAAACATGAAAGTAAAACGCTACTTATTTTTAAATGTTAGCTTCAATTTTTTATTTTTTATAATAGTTTAAAGAATTAAAATGTTATAGTTTAAAATTTGTATATCATAATTATAATTAAGTTATAATTTAAGGGCTATATGTAATTTTTTTTATACTGAGTTTAAGTTGTGGCGTGATAAACATAACAAAAAGTTGAAAATTCTTTTTCTTTCTTAGCTGATAGACATGACAAAAAAGTATTTAAGAGTATTTAGCTTAATCACGAATAATATTTGGTTCATAGAATTTAAAAAGGGATTAATATATTTCAAAGTAATTGTTTTCGATGTAATACCAATTAATAACACGACAGGTAATAAAGGAATGCAATGAGACACGGACAGACATTATTAAAGCAAGTGGAAGCTATTTTGTAGGGAAAAAAAGTTGGGGTACTTAATGCGTATTAATTAAGTGGGTCCTTTATTACCATCCGCGTTCAAGTGATTTGACTCTCTTAAAATTTATCAAATGATGCACCATAAGATCAGAAATGGGAGGTACCAATTAATGCATATAATGAAACTTCCCATTATTAAGATGGGTACATGCTTAAAAAAATCTGATAGCATTAATTTGTCACAAGTGTTGGATGTTTAATGAGCACAACAATATAATTGAACACAGTACGCCTCCCCCCCCCCCTTAAAGTATCTGTGCTTTGTAGCTCATTTGTAAAAAAATAATAATAATAACAATTGAAAAGTTTATTTTCTCTTTTTTTCTTTTATAATTAAGAACATTTTACTGAGTTTTATTAACATTTTTTCAAACTTTTAATTGGGTAAGGATAGTCTTTTTTAACCCCAAAAAAAAATTCTTACAAGAATAGTCTCATTTTGCTTCAAATGTGAACTTTCATTTTAAAAAAAATTGATTGTGTCAATCTAAAAGGAAGATAGACATAAAGTGGGTAAACCTGTACATATTGTAAGATCTTTAAGATCTCATTTTACTGATAAACTCCATAATACATATATGTCTCACATATTTATTGTTCATCTTTTTTAAAAAAATTGACAATATTTATTTTAATAATAAATTGAGAGGATTGAATTCCTTTGGTTTTATATATATATGACTTTTTTTTACTTTAAATTATCTGAACTAAGTTAATTAAGTCTGTATAAAATACCTTAATTTCAGTCAAAAGGCATCCATGAAGTGCCACAACCGTGTAACTAAAATGGCGAAGAGAGGCTCCCACCTTTACATACTGCTGCCATCTAATTCTATGGCAATGTCTTGCATATTTGGGCTCCCAGCTTGCTTGTAATGCCTATAAACTCCACATAACAAGTTCATATAACATCTACTTGTAAAACAAAATGTACTTTTTTTAATATGTTTCATTAGATATAGTCTTACCAGTGTTTCATCAACAATTTTGGAGTCCAACACAGCCTTGTACCCGTTGTATATGGGATCCTCCTCAGATGACTTGTCATCCTTTTCAGTTGCTTCTTTTTCAGAATCAAAAAAATATTTGATCACACAAGCTGCATAATTTCTTTCCCCATCACTCATATTGCTTGATGCAATAGAACCAAATTATCCATTTTCATATTATTATAGAGTACCAGTCTCAGTAGTCTTATGTTTTCACTACTTTCTTAATTTTCGTATTACAATAAAGGTAACATTGGGCTATTTTTTCAAAAATAAGTCTCCTTTTAAAAGTGTATCATTTTATATCAACTTCATATATTTAAGACTTTATTTATTAAGTGCTCAATATTTCCTTTAAGTGATATCAAGGTATATTCTCTTACATTAATCTAGTACATCAATCTAATGTATTTAAGATTTTATTCTTAGAATACTCTTTATACCCAATATATTTAAGATTTTATTCCTAATAAGCTTCCTAAAAATATCGAGCTTAAGTTGATAAAAAGAGACATCATCCTTTCTTATTGACTAAACTAATTATTTTTAAGTGATTACAATTTTTTAACATAAAATAATAAAGAGTTAACATTCTATTTAAAAATTACCCTTACTTTGAATAGACTTGGCTATTTGTTTGAAGCTAAATTTCCTTTTCAAATTATTGTAAAAGCACATCCTTTACATTAACTTAATGCATTTAGAATTTTACTTTTTAAAGCACTCTCCATAAAAAAATGTTATATTTTTTTCACCAATTAGACTAATTTACTTTTGATGTATACAAATCTTCTTTTAATATAAGGTAGCTGAGAGGGCAGGCATTTTATGTGAAAGTTAAGTATACCTTCAATACTGTTGGCTAGGCATTCAAGCTTTGAAATGGTAGAATTATGGAGGTCTTCCCCTGACCAATTTGGAAATACCAATAGGCTCAATAGAAGGCATAGCCCACAGCCTATGGCAAAGGTGGTTATGCGATCTTTTGCAATCTTCCAGACATTGTCTATGCGATAGCTTGACACAGTTATTAAATTGAAGGTTAAGAGAAATATCAGAACTCCATAGTCATAATTCTTCTTCACATAGGGAATGAACCTCACATACGTTGTTGTAGCTCCTGCAAACCGAAAGTGAAGCAAAAGCAATTTAGGATAGCATCTTACAAATCAAGTTACAGCACTGAAAGGATGATTTAGATTACAAACTTAGGCCAAAAAGTAGCAACATTCCCATTACCAAAAGATGGGTTTCATGAGCAACAAAAGTAAGTGTTTTTTTTTTAACATTTCAACAAATAGTTGTGTTCGACATTGGTGATCTTATTAGGAGGTATTCATTAATTTCCTATTGAGTTGAAATGATCTATCTACCTTTTAAAATTATTCTTATCATTAATATACTATATAGCCTCATTTAATATCCTTGTTTCACATAGAAAAGGCTACCTCTATTCTCTAATACCCTTTTAGATTATGAAATAAAAAATTCTATCTTTCATGTCTAAAAAAAGCTCATGCTTGCTTACCTAGGAGAAACACTACAGCTCCAATGAAAATTGCTCGAAAAACCCTACCAGAAGCATCTCCAACATACTCAATCAAAAATGCCAAAGAACCAGCTAATAGAGTCCCCAATCCTCTGTTTAGTCCTTTGCATAAAGTTGCCCCTAAAAACCAAGACAAGAAACCAAATTAAAAAGATATATATATATATATATATGAATGAAACAACAATTTGTTTATTCAATAATAAATAAGGATACATAGAACTTGAACTTTCCAAATAGTTGGATATTGTAACTAATAAAATATTATTTCACACTTTCAAAAAGGATTTGAGAAGAACTCAAATATCCCTAGTCAAAATTAGAGAATCTTTCTGAGCCATACCTACAGTGAACTCCAAGACAACAACGACGATCATGACAGCCCACATAGCATTCTTCCCAACCCATTTGAACAAGGGCTCTATGAAATACAACAAAGAAACCAAAGTCAAAGCTACACCAACTTTCAAAGAATGAAACACCCTTCTTGGGTCATCTTTCCCCACTCTCCACATCATTCTCCATCCTATGCCTAACAATTTCTTCACTTTCTCACCAAATCTATACATGCATTTTTTCCCTTGCCTTGAGCTTTGCATATGATGAATTTCACTTTTAGCCATTGAGATTTTCAAAACCTGGATTGTCTTTGTGGGAACAATTATAAATTGTTTCTATTATGAGAATGGGTACTTAGGTTCTTCTGGTTTTTAGCTAAAAAGGCAAAAAGCATGTTCAAGGTGATGAGGAAAGAGTATAAATAATAGTAGTAATAAAGAAACTGATTTGTTTTATGATGGAGATTTTTAAAATGTGTACATATAGTTCCAATTGTTTTTACTAGTGGAATCCATTTGTGATTACATAATGAAAATCAATGAGGTAGCTTTCACAATTACTGATACTTAGAGTCAATGTTTAAGTTTAGTAGAGAAACCAATCTCATCAAAATTAGTCGTTATTATATTGGTGAAAGGAGATGGCTTGAGTTGTTATTAGTTAGTCGAATGGTTGAAAAAATGAAAATAAAGCATGACAAATATTAGGGAGATGTTAAAAATGTTAACATGATGATCTTTGTAACTTTGGTTCTTGATCCAAGCTACAAGTTAAAATTTGTGGAATGGAGCTTGAAAAAACTTTATAGTAAAGACTTATACTTGTCATGGAATTCATTCAATTGATATATTAATATAATTTGTTTTCTTTTCATGTAGGGATTTACATTTTTTGGAAGATGAAGTAGCAGTAATATGTTTGGTGATTAAATGTAAATCACATTTTTTTAGAAGATGATGTAGTAGTAAATGATATATTTGATGATTGAACACTTTTGTGCATCACATTTTTTTTGGAAAATAAAGTGACAATAATATGTAGAAATTCATGTTTTACTTTATTGAATTCTTTTATAGTTTGTAATTGGTACATCAGTTTAAAACCAAATCTATCATTTTCATCAATAATAGTGTTGGCATTGATATGATAACCTTTAGAATTTTGCCTCCACTGATCCAAGCATTGAAAGTCACTTGGATGTTGACAACAACTATGCATCATAAAATTAATGCATATGAATTTAGTCTCATTCTTTGATAAATTTGTTCACTTTTTTTAATTAAGTTGATTTGATTTTTTTAAAGATTACTTTTAAAATAATTTTTTTAATACAATATGTTGATGTGAAAAAGAAGTACTAACAATTGTTCAAAAAGAAAACTTGGTGAACATAAAATGTGACCAAAAAAAATTTTCCAAACTTACAAAATAGTGCTCATTCATGACTTTTTCAAGTCCTGTAATCCTGTTCTAGATTAGTTTCTTTTGAGTTTAAATACCAATACAATGTCAACTTTTTAAATTTAAATTTCTTTTGAATGTTAAGAGATACATGATATTAAAAATCAAATTCTACATAATATAAGAAATAAAATATTAAAAATAAAAAAAATTAAATCACTTTTGTGCAAAAAAACAAAAACAAGAATCAAATTGGAGCAAACTAAGAAAAAATCAATTCAAATCAAATTAATTAGAAGTCAAAACTAACAAAGTTTAACAAAATGCTAAACTGACAAACTCAGTTCAATTTGATTTTGGTGTAAAATTAAATTAAACTAAGCCTATAAATGCTTCTAACAACTCATGTTTTTTTTTTTACACCATATTTTTAAAGTTATGCAAATATAAATATTTTAAATATCTTGTATTTTGATACTTTATATGGTGATATCATAAAATATGAAATAATAATGTATCAGAAACTACAATAATTGCATCTTACCATTTATTTATAATTAGAATACACTAAACTAGGTTTAACAAATTACCTTGCTGTGGTGAAGAGAGGAGGAGCAAGAAGCTTCTTCTTCTCTCTACCTATTTCCTCCCATTTTGATAGAATACCACTTGGGGTCTTAATTAGGACCTAAATGTGATGCCTTTAATTTTTCTTGTTTGATATTTTCAGCTCTTCCCTGTGGTCTAAAAATTCCAAAAGCATAATCAAAATATTCCAAAAGCTTTAACTAATGACTTTTGATGACGAAGAAGAAGAAAATCTAGAGCCTATAAGAAGGAGATCTTAAGTATGAAAATAAATTTTGCATAATTTTAAATATAACACTTTATTTATTCTAAAAGGTAAAAATATTATCTATCAATCAAAATTAATATCTTAAAACTTAGAAATTATGGGTAAAAAATGATGTGAAAGGAAAATTAAGATGATAAAACATAAAAGTAAAACGCAGCTTTTTTTAAATGTTAGCTTTAATCTTTTATTTTTTATAATAGTTTAAAGAATTAAAATGTTATATTTTAAAATTTGTATATCATAATTATAAATTATAATTAAGTTATAATTTAAGGGCTATATGTAATTTTTTTAATACTGAGTTTAAGTTGTCGCATGATAAACATGACAAAAAGTTGAAAATTCTTTTTCTTTCTTAGTTGATAGACATGACAAAAAGGTATTTTAAGAGTATGCAGCTTAATCACGAATAATATTCAGTTTATAAAATTTAAAAAGGGATTAATATATTTCAAAGTAATTGTTTTCGATGTGATACCAATTAATAACACGACAAGTAATAAAGGAGTGCATTGAGACACGGACAGACATTATTAAAGCAAGTGGAAGCCATTTTGTGGGGAAAAAAATTGGGATACTTAATGCGTAGTAATTAAGTGGGCCCTTTATTACTATCCGCATTCATGGGATTTGACTCTCTTGAAATTTATCAAAGGATACAACATAAGATCCGAAATGGGAGGTACCAATTAATGCATATCATGAAACTTCCCATTATTAAGATGGGTCCATGCTTAAAAACAATCTGATAGCATTAATTTGCCAGAAGTGTTGGATGTTTAATGAGCACAACAATATAATTGAACACTATACGTATGCCCTTGTTTGTTATCTTAACCTATCCGTGCTTTGCAGCTCAATTGTAAAAAAAAAAATAATAATTAAGAAGTTTATTTTTCTCTTTTTTTCCTTTGTAATTACGAACATTTTACTGAGTTTTATTAACATTTTTTAAAATTTCTAATTGGACAAGGATAGTCTTTTTAACCCAAAAAAAATTCTTATCACAAGAATAGTCTCATTTTGCTTCAAATTTGAACTTTCATTTAAAAAAAAACAAAAGAAAATTGATTGTGTCAATATAAAAGGAAGATAAACATAGAGTGGGTAAACCTGTACATATTGTGAGATCTTTGAGATCTCATTTTACTGATAAACCACATAACATAACTTTATCTTAAATTTACTTTTATTTTTAATTTCATTTTGTTCTAATATAATTCTTTAACTTTACTTCAGATTTCAGTTTTATCCCTTAGTTTTTTTTTATTCTAGGTTGGTCCTCAAATTTTCAAAAACTATTCAAATGCTTTTTTTTATTTCATTTTCTTATTTTTTTTCATTTGTTTATTGATATGAATAAGCTTCATGAAATGAAGTAATTTTTATTTGAAGATTCAATTCTATTTCTTTTTCTCCCACAACTTAAATTGATTGGTAATAAAATTAAAAGATGGAAATAAAATCTAAAGTAAAATTAAAGAATCAAATTGGAACCAAATAAAATTTAAGGATAAAATTAAAACTTAAGGTAAAGTTAAGAGAATAAATTAGAACAAATAAAATTAAAAAATGAAAATGAAACATAAGATAAAGTTAAAGGATTAAATTAAAAATAAATAAATTTAAGAAATAAAAATAAAATTTTAAATAAAATTAAAAGATTAAAAAATATGTTTTTATCTAAAATTTAATATCACACTTAACAATATTCCAATTCAAACGTTATTTGTCTCCCATTCCTTAGGTTACATTTGTGATACGAAGACATCTAAGTCAAATTGATATTATGTTTTGGATGAAAATAAAATGAAAGGATAACATTGTAAACATGTAATAATTGAAAAACTAAATTAAAAAATCACATATCTAAACCAAAATAAAATTTTCCTTCACATCTAAAAACTACGCTTAATTTCTTCCAGGGAGCCTCATGACTAGTTTTAACATGCGGGCACATGATTGAGCTTCATTTTTCTCAGACAAAATCCCCACAATAATTTGTCGGACACAAGAAATCGAATAAAATAATGTTGTCTCTCGATCCTTCTCTTGTCTGCCCTGTTGTGGCCAAAAATTTTGGCTAAGGGCGCATTTCAAGCTTAGTGTTTGGTTTTGTTTGACCTGTAATTGAGAATTTGTGATATCTGCATTTGATTTGTAAATCATCACTATTTTATAAAGTATTTTAGAAACGTCTCACTGCCCTCTCTCTCTAGTAAGCTCTCTTGTCATTTCTTGCGATAATGATGGCATCAATAACTCCCCATGACATTTTTATTTCTTTTCTATTGAAAAAATCTGGATCACTTATTCAATGAGATAACCTAAAGAAAGGTAACCTACTTATTTATGACACAAAGTTGGCTCATTAGGGTCGCAATTAATATTTAATCAATTAGTACTGTGAATATTGTATTTTCTTCAGATTTTTTTTTATTTGTTACTTTAGTTATAATAAGTAACGAAAAAAAAACACATACAAAATTTATTGTGGGGAAAAACCAAAAGTACTACTCTTAGTCTTGTTTTTGCATATGGGTAAAATATGTGAAATAAATAAATATTTAAAAATGAGTAAGAAGTAAACACAGAAGAGAAGATTCTTTGGATTAAATTTCTTGGGTTAGGTCATCACAAATTGGATCTAGCCCAAAGTGTTTTGAAGCCCACTAAAACAAGTCTTTCTATCCTAAAAATAAAAGAGAATTACATCAACAAGATACAAAATACAAAATATTTTTCCCCACCTTCCAAAAAGCTTCTTAATGAGAAGATAATCCCACACACTCTTCAGGCCCAAAAAAAATCCCACACACTCTTCACAACAGAAGAAAATGATAAAAGGGAATGAGAACCCATTTTTCTTGCTCTCATTTTTACTCCCAGACATTGGCTCTCTCATGGATTGAGGCGTTGAGATATTTATCTTTAAAAATAAAATTTGAAAAGATCAAACAAAGTTACAGGGTGATTTAAACTTAGTAAAATGTTGGATTCTATTTCAAAATAGATGAAGCCTTTTTAAAATTATTTGTTCACATTTTATAATATTTTAAATATCAAAATCTAAGATATTTAAAATATTTATATTTGATATTACCATTAAAAAAACCTTATAGAAAGAAATCAAATTATATTTTATTCAAGCTGACCAAATTAGCCTAAGCGGTTGACTTAGTTGATGAGGTGTGCTCCTTATCTTAATTATTCAAATTCAAACTTAAAGTCACATAGACAAGTTTGCTTGAAGATATCACTTAAAATAATATTATTTTACTCTCTCAATTTAAAAAATTGATCATAGATTTTATAGACTTTTAATTTTGTGCAACATAATTCCTTTATTAATTTTTCTGTTCGAAATCATTGCACTACTTATTTAAATAAACTGAGAAAAGCCATATCAAATATATATATATATATATATATATATGTATGTATATATGCGCCTTTTTCTGACATTTTGGAGGCTGAGTCACAGTTGCAACTTGCTAATTCTGTGTGTCTCTGGTCCATAGGGATAATGTTATTTGTAGTTTAGTCTGAACAGAGAAGTTGGAGTATGCTAATGCTAATATTGATTACAATTCCTTGGAACAGAAGTCGCAGTGGAAAATGGAAAAGGTAACAGCAAGTGGGAAAAAGAAGAAGAAGGTAGATTTATGAAGAGACAACTGCTATTGGGCGAAAAGCATGTGCAATCATATAATGAAGGCATTATGTGGATTATGGTTATAATGGAAGCTAGTTCACTTGTCATACATTTCCTTTAGTCTTGAAATTCACAACATTTAACTGGGTTCAAACGTTTTCGAAACTTCCTGGCTACATATTCTCTGGTATCTGACTGTGGATGGCAAATCGGTCATGGAGTATTTGAGATTGTCAAGTGTCTTTATTATGTCTTGTCGCATGCTACAAAAAATTGTTCAATTTATATTGTACCATATAAGTGCATCATGTTACTATTTCAATTTTCCTTTCTTTCTAAGTATAATATATGAAATTTTCTTAATTAATCTTCTCCGCTTCCTCTCATTTTATATCATGTGCTATAATCTCTCTAGGATGCAATAAAAGAGGCAAAAAGAGAAAGAGTAAGGCCTGCAAGGGATTTAGTTCTATTGTCAGAAATATGTCATGTAACAAATTAGTTTATCGAATTTGTATCCTCTAAAATTTCTTACTATAATTTTTTTTACAAAGTTGAAAAGAAATAGACATATAACGTACGACTCATGCATTTTAACTCTTTCTTCTAATGTTTTATTCTATACTCTATATCTATCTCTCTCTAATTTTACAATAAAAAACTTTTAAGGATTTATACACTAGTTAATCTATTTATAGATAAAATAAAATTTTCTCAGTTTATCAAGTAAATTGATAGCGTCAATTTATGAGGAGGAAAAAAAAAGTGAGATGCACTTAAGTAGTCCTTAAACATTTTCTCTTTCTCTTTTTTTCTTTTTTCTACAAGAGAGGATCTTGTTGCATTCATACAGACTTACAATCACCAATGCTTATTCTTCTAATCACGTGACTCATTCTCAGTATTAGATTGCATAACACTTGATGCCTTTGTCATCTACTTGATGGCAGTGAATTACTAAGATTATGTGGATGGAAACTAATACTTATTTGTCAGAATAGTCAATGATAGAGCATTAAAGTGAAGCGTGTCCTGGGTGGGGTTGAGCTCACGCATGGCATAAAAGATAAAGGGTAAAATCATAGAGTTTGAAGGTTCTGCTTCTAACGTGTGCTCCTGCACCTCTCTATGAACAAATGCACATTTTACTATAATTTTTCTTAATCTATCAAAATTTTTCATATTTCAGGACATCATATATAGACCTTTTTTTTTTAAAAAGAAACATGGTAAACGAAAAGTTGGGTGCAATCTGCAATGTACACATGGTGCATGCTGATTAGCAGCAACAGCCGTTGACTTCCCAAAGTCAGCGAAGCTTGTAACAATGCCTCATCATTTGAAAACTTTGTAACAATGCCTCATCATTTGAAAACTAACCTACACCCTAATTTTATGGGGAAAGCACAGCTCCAGACATGCAAGTCCATGAAAATCCTGGGTAGGCTTTATAGACAAATAGAGAATGCTTATCATGAAGGTAACAAGGCAGCTGGTTCAAGCTATGTGACAAGCAAGATACCTTTTGATACTGATCTTGAGGTGCCAGTATCTGCTGATTTTGTTGCTGATGCATGGGAGCAGAAGTGCTTATATGATTGCCAGTTGAATGTATCATTATGTCAATACAAAGTAAAAAGGGCGAGATATGGTAACGGAACAAATATGGTCCATCCCGAAGGGCACTAGTAGAAAACAAGGTGAATTAAAGGAGAGGGTAAAGGACTCTCAGTGCAGGGGATCTGGAAAATTTTCAACCAAGCCAGTTAATTCTCTAGCAAAGTACCTATTTGAGGGGTTGTAAGTCTTTGTTATATTCATGAAGTTTCACAGCGAAGTACCTATGGTTATTCTCTACAAAATGAATGTTATCCTGACTAATGTGCTAGTTGACTCATATTTTTGGCTTTTTTCGGTGCAAAAATTCCATGTTGACGAATTAAGACTGACACGTGTTTTAGTTAAAGAAATCATACAAGAAATGTTGATCCTTCTGTTCCCTTTTCCATGATCAAATATATTTCACCTCTAACTGTTTCTTCTGCAGATTCAGAGATTGTAAATATAATACTGTGCTTTATTTAGCCAATTATCTTATATAGTTATTTGCATCATGTTAATAAATTAAGACTGACTCGTGTTTTAGTTAAAGACAGCAAGATGTTGATATTTCGGTTCTCCTTTCAAAGGTCAAATACAATTTTATTCTTTTTTAAGTGTTGCTTTTTCTGCATGAATGTGTTCGAAGGTGATCTTGTATCCAACCAAAAGACATCAAGAAACAGGCTTACAGTATTAAAGCTAAGGAGAAAAGGAGGGACCAAACAAAATATTGATTTACTTTGAATTGATAAATCTTCTTATGACTTTTGTCTTTGTTAGAAAAGATTTTTTTCCTTTTCAGAGTTATTTTCTACAGGTAAATATTCTGCATTGATTGGTGTGCCAGCAAAAAGTAAACAAATATCAATAAATTGGTTATGATTGTGCATCTTGCGCTTGCTTGACATCATAAGCAGAGACAAAACAGAATAAAAACATTTCAAGTTAAATTACTTCTAAATTGTAACAAGTGGGATATCACCGCATTTTTTACATGGGAGAAATATATATATATATATATATATATATAATGTATTAGATACTGAGGGAAGCTGATGAGCGTATTGAATTGTGATACATTGATACGTATGGCAATATAACTTAAACAGAAAGTAAGAGTATCCAAATCAACAGTAACAGCCATTTCTGTCAAACTGAACTAAAATTAAGATCACAAAACAGCCAGTGTAGGATAGCCCATTTCTTGAACTAGGTTTATGAAACAGCAGTGGATATATCTCCCCACAACTGGGGGCAATACTTAATCCGTAAAATTTGTATTGAAAAATCTGAAAGTAATCCTTTTATTTTTTGGCTGAATTGCTACCTAAAGCAAAAAAAGTAAAAAAAAAAAAAATGATATTGCTAGCTGGATAATGAAGGTCACTGCGGTTACATAGTACATATATTATCCATTGACAATTGATATGTGTTGTACGTAACTGTCTATGATTATCTAACTGATCCAGATGTGGCTCTACCACAAGCCATGGTGATGCAAACCAGCAAATAAGAGCTCGTTGAAGATAAGAATGAGAAGAAGCAATAATGTTGTTGCATAGAATCCCATTAGAGATTTGAGACTAGAAAAGGGTCAAAACATTTAATTCTGTCTTCTCATACTAAGTCCTTATAAAAAGAAAAATTTGAATTTTACCTAGTTTTTCTGTGTATCCTGCAAATGATGATTATAATTTATAAACCATGGGAAAAGAAAAAATCTTAGTTAAAGGTAAGAGAAAGGGGCACTAACAAGGCAGATAGTAGAGCTGACCTTACTTAAAATGAATTTAACGGAACTCATCATGGTAATCATATTCATCTTCATCATCATTGAAAATAGAACTGTAAAATACATATGGGTTCTCAATCATCTCAGTCAATGTTAGGCGCCCATCTTTGTCAACATCTGCCTGTCATAACATTACTACGTTGTTTAATGATGAAGTTCTTGTAAGAGTTACACTTGTAAGTAATCATAAAAGATTTTAAAGCAACAAAAGGGAAAATAGAAGCAGCAGTTACTAACTTTTGTCATTATCATCTTATTTTTTATTAGTAAATGCAGCAGCCAGTGTTTTAACCACCATCACAAGGACCATGAATTGCAGCTACCAAACTACAACACTACATTTATATTACTGTTATCAACTGGGGATATTATAATGTTGTGCATGCACCAGCTTGTACATGTCTGAGAAAGAGAAACTCCTAATATGAGAATCTAAGCCACTACAGACCAAGTCATTATGTTGGATCGGATATCGTTATCACATCAAAAATTAGTTCTTCGGTTGATCTACATATACGCAATTGAAAGCATACATAAATAGGCAAATGATATAAAAATGAAGGAATATATTGGCAAGTTAATAAGCATAAGGAATATATTAGCAAGTTAATAAGCATAAAACACCAAAATACACACAGACAGAAGCAAAATTGATAGACTCGCTCAAGACTTGTCTCATGGACCAAATGATGCCTTAAGACAGTGAGGCACATATAAATGATAGAAGAGGTGTCATTTCAATGACAATGACAGAGCAGGCGAGGTGATGGAATAAACGCCTTCAGAACCAACAAGTAATGTTGGCTATATAGAAAACTTAAAGCAAGACATTATTAAAATTTTCATCTCAAGGTAAATACACCAAAATTTAGTAAGAACATACACCTTGAAAAACACTAACAGATATAAATCATGTAATTCCATATCAATAGAACAAAAATTCATTTGCATGTCCAAGCAAGACAGGATGGACAGTTTTTCTGCAATAAGAGTATAATTATCTACAAATTAAATTCCATACCTGTGAAATGATGTAATCTGCTTGCTGCTTTGCATAATAACGCTCAGATGGATGGATTTTCCCAATTATAGGTAGTAGTTCATCATCTGACAAGTGTCTGGAAAAGTTGACATAAAATATCAATGACGATTGACAGTACAAAGAGGCTATCATAATCTTCTAAACAAAACCTGCTGATGATGAAAATAACAAGAACCAAATACCCGTCACCATCTTTGTCAAGCTGACCGAAGAGCATTCTAGCTGGAGCATCAATTGAATTATCAGAATGATGTGAACCATTGTGATTTTCTTCATCATAGTTTCTTACCAAATCAAATAGCCCATGGGAAAATTCCTTGAAGTTGATCTTCCCATCTTTGTCTGTATCTCTTTCCCTAAAGAGGAAAAAGGAGGAAAAGAAATCAGGAATAAGGCAAGACAAAGATACAATAAGGCAATAAGAAATTCAATTGAAGATTTCTAAATTGCTTCAGGTAAAAAAGGTTAACTACAAATATTTCCACATTACCAATCTTTGGAACAAACATAATCAGGAAAATTAATGTCATTATGGAAAATAATCATCCAAAAGGAGTCAAAAAAATGGAGGGCAATAGTCATTATTAGGAACAAACTAATCATACATTTACCATTTATCAGCAATCATGCTAGTTAGTATAGCTCACCAACAACAGAAAAATTCATTTTTAATGCTTAGAGATTGCATGAATTTGGGTTGCCACGAGAAATCATGGTCTCAGGTGCATGAGTTAGAACTTAAAGAGTTATGTGGACATCAAAAGGCCTACAAATTAGAAAGCCTTAAGGCTTGGATATAGGCTATGGCTGCTTTGGAAACAAAAGGAGGGAAAACTAAGAAAAAAATCAAGGGTATATTATTGTCAAGACAGTACCATAACAGCTACACTACAAATTTTGATGTTTCAGAAGTTAATTGATGAATAAATTATTTATTCCTTTTGAGGTATAATGAATTAGGGTTAAGGAAGCCGGAAAAAAAAAACAGAAAAAAATCAATCTTATTGTTGATTGCTAGAATTAAGACTTAACTGATTACTCCAAAAGTCATTTTGATGAGCACGAGATGAAGGAGCAATAATGAGTTGATTGATGAAATATTCTGGTGTACATTTGTAGGGTTCTCCCTAACGTTTTGCATAAATAGAAGTGTAACACAGGATCTAAAGTATGCTTCAAGCTTACAACTTTTTGCATCACTCACTTGTCTTTTTGCACTTTTCTCTCTCTCTATGACTCTACAATTACCTTCTCTCTCTATAATTTCTGCTCTTCAACTCTTCCCACTAAAATCACATGAGGGGAGTGTTCATTATGAGGGATGCAAGGGACAAGTCTGGACAATTGGATCTCTCATGAAAGTTCAATATTTACTCCCCTCGTAAAAATGTCACTTCAAGAGGTAAAATAGAGGAGGAATTTTTGTGACCATATCATATCCCGATGACTTAGATTTGTAACATAGAAAACACAGAGGTCCACTAATTGACCATGATAAATACAATCAAAGACCTATGAACAAATAGCAAAAAGTCTGCTCCACAAAAGAGAAAATATGGTGGAGAGAAATACATTGGCAATCACTCATTCAGATTCTATGTTAATTTTTGGTGCAATGGAAAAGTAAGAAAAGACAACTTAAAATGGAAAATGAGGGGGAAGAAGGAAGAAAATAATCTGTATGTTGTGACATGTTCGGGGAACATAACTTCAACAAAGAGAAATTAAATATATGACCAGAACGATAGATGCAAAAGCAGATGCCTCCAAAGAAACTGATATAAAAGCTGTCACAGGTATTTATGAGATTTAAGTCACCTTACTTCCTCCCTGCACAACCATTGAAGTAGCTTTGGGTTTTTGCTGTCAGCTGGGTGCAGAAAGCTAGAAGATAATGAAAATAAAATTTAAGGAAAAGCATTAGCATTGAGGGAAGAGGATCATCAAGTTGCATAAAGCAATGTTTCCAAACAAGTAGGAGCTCACTCATTGTATTCAGTTGAGTTTAGAAGACCATCTCCATCGGCATCTGACGCGTTAAAATGCTCTTCTTTCCACCAGCCCATATTGTAACCGAAAGAATCATTATCTGGTAAAGTACAAAAAACAGCATTCAAGACAAAAGCATAAAGGACCAAAATCACAACAGTTCACCACTATGGAGCAATTACATGTAAGAAATAGTCAACATTAACATTAGCAAATTTATTAGCTAGAGAACTAACCGTCATGAATTGTTAAGAACTAATATCACAACAGTTTAAAGGAAAACAAGTATAGTTCTAAGTATAAAAGTCAAAATTAAAAACAGAACCTGCAATACGAACCCAACTGGGAGGTTCGTACTCGGAAAATGAAACAAACCCATCATGGCTCTTATCGTGAACCTCCATCTCTCTTTGGGTCCTATGCAAAATCTCCCTCTGGGCCTGCTGCAAGTTCCACTCAGTGAACTCGTGTTCACTGACGAACCCATCAGTCGGGTCTACATCAATCTTCGGGAAGAGCAAAATCAACCTATCGGTAACATTGAACTTCTCCTCGTCATTCAAATAGTCTTCAGCATCAATGAAATCCTCCCACTCGGGCTGCGACTCCTCCCCGGGGGCAGAGTCGTGGGCAGCGAATTCTTTGTGAGAATGCTCAAAGTAGTGTTTTTCCCATTGCCTCTCTTCACGGCGGCGTTCGATCTCGGCGACGAGTGGGTCGAAAGCCACAGGGTCATGGTGGCGGGAGGGATGATGAGATGTGGTGACAGTGAAGTTGGAACGAAGCTTGAGGCGGCGGTGGCGATGGGCAGGGTGTTTCTTTGGGGAGTGGGAGAGAAACAATAGGAGTAACACTGCTGCAGTGAGATAGAGGATGATCGATGCTTTGCCCATTGCATTGATCCCACCATAACAAAGCAAGGGGCGAGAGAGAGAGAGAGAGAGAGAGAGAGGGAATACTTGAGAGAACACCCAGTTGGGTAGAGAGAGAGAGAGAGAGGGAAGAAGACGAAGAGGGATTGACGATTAGGAGTGAGCAGAAGGCCAAGATGGCCAGATGCCCAGATCTGTCACAACTTACACCATTTAATGCCGCGGAAGCAGCTTCTCCTCGGCGCAATTTTTTTTTTGATGACAAATCCTCGGCGCAATTTTTATATTGCATTGCATGCAGCCAAATTTACGACCACTATATATATATATATATATATATATATATGTTTATTATTTTTTTATTTTAAATATAATAAATATATAATTTTTATATATAATTAATGTAAAAATTATATATCTGTCATGATATTATTAAAAAATTATATTTTATTTATTTTAATTAAAAAATCTTATAACACAAGATATAATAATTATCAGTATTATAATTTAGGTGGAAATACATTGAATTAATTTTGTAGATAAAATTTAAAGTATGTAACAAAATATCGTATTTGATATTGAAGGAATATCTTCTTACAATTTTCTTATGTTTTAAAATTTATATACTAAACTATAATTCCTGAGATAAAATATACCTTTATTTTTTTAAAACAAAGGTGTAAAAGGTAAATGAGAATTTATCCCCAAAAAAAAAGAGTTATAAATAAGAAAAAAATTATCATGATAAATGTAGATATTAAATTGTTATAAATTTGGATTACTTTTAAAAAATTCGTAAAAATGCATGATTATCCTTTCGAAGCATAATTAGATAAAATAATAAGAACGTAATTAAAACCTAATTCGATATATAAAAAAAAATGAAAAAAGTAAATATAACTAAAATATACTAAAAGCTCATAATTAAAAAATAAATAAAGTGTAACAAATAATTAGATAAAGATTCAGCATTGTTATAAATCTTCAGTTATTTATAATATAATTCTACGTCCTTTGCATGCTATTTATTTCTTCATTAATAATGAGATAGTTTGTAATATAGTTAAAATTCATTTTTACGAAAAAATTACCTTGCACAAAAAAAAAATCAAAAAAAGAATTCACGTTCACGGATCTTCAGAGTCATTATAATTTTTTTCATATAATCAACTTTTTTTTTTGATATTTCATATAATCAACTTTTATAATATTGAATTATTTAAAAAATGGTAAAATGATTTTTTTTTGAACTAGATAGTAAAATGAAATTTAATTATCCTTTCAAAGCACAAATTAAGAAAATAATAAATTAAAAAAACAAATATACAATTAGATAAATAAAGAACATAATAAAGAAATTAGCAATTTGTTTTTAATTAAGAGATAAATAGATTAATATACAGTTTTACTATAAATCTTTTGTTATTTTTAATATTATTATCTCCTTATTTTTTTTAATCTTTCTATTAATAATTAAATATTTATGATATAATTATCAATTATCCTTGCATCAATAATTAGATAATTTATAATATAATTAAAATTTACCTTTTAAAAAATACCCACATAAAATTCAAAACATTTGAGATATCAATAATAACAACCCCTGTTAAATTGCAATAAGTAAAATGAGACTGCATTTTTCCACGGGAGAAAATGCATTGTATTAGGACATTGTTACTGTTATTGGCAAATTAAAGATAACCTCCAAGTTAAGACATTTAGGGCAAAATAACAGGACACAGAAATCTAAATCAACTGTAACAGCTATTTCAGTAAAATTAAACTAAAATTATAACCACCATTCTCAGGTCGGGTATATGAGACAGCACCCAGATATATCTCCCATGACTGGGGACAAAAGCTAAATCCATAAAATTTTTATACTGAAAAATCTGAGCAATCCTGATCAATCTCAAACAGTTACTAAGGGCGAAAAAAATGATACTGCTACTTTGATCGTGAATGTCACAATAGTTATATGGTACATATAATATCCATTGACAATTGGATCTGTGCTTATGTGATGTAATTTAACTAACCATGGTTCAATCAGTGACGTGAAAATCTGGATGTTCAACAAATTTTACTATGTAAGTTGAGCTTACTAATATCATCCAACAGATCCAGGTGTGACTCCTCACCAGCAACAATGAAGCAAATCAGCAAACAAGAACTCCCTGAAGATAAATCGGATGAAGCAATCATGTTGCCACCGGGGATTGAGACTAGGAAGGGTCAAAACATCAAAATTCTTAGAATGAACTGAACCTTGTCATAATGATTCCTCATAGGAAAAAAAAACTCGAATTCAGCCTTTTTCTGTGTATCCTGCAAATGGGAAAGGAAAGTTTCTGTATTAAAGGTAAGTAAGAGACAGAGGGACTGACAAACCAGATGAAAGAGTGGTGCGTACCTTAAATAAATTTAACGGAACTCATCGTGGAAATCATATTCATCTTCATCATCATTGAAAATAGCACTATAAAATACATATGGGTTCTCAATCATCTCAGTCAATGTTAGACGCCCGTCCTTGTCAACGTCTGCCTATCATAACGTTATTACATTGTTTAATGATGAAATTCTCATAAGAGATACACTTGCAAATAATCATCAATGACAGATTTTGAAGAAACAGAAGAGAAAAAAGAAGCAGCTGTTGCTACTAGCTAGCTTCTTGTCTATCAACTTATTAATTAAAAATAAAAAGAAAAAAAGAAACTGAAAGCAGCAGCCTGTGCTTTAACCAGCAGAAAGACCAATGAAGTGCATCTACCAAGCTACATCACTATAGTTGCACTACTATCATCAATCTGCAATAATTATCGTGCAGCGCTTTTCTGCATTCACACACGTGTGTGAGAAAGAGAAATTCTTAATGACGAGAATTTGTGATCCGAGGCAATTGCAGAATAATCAATGATGTGCGGGTTAGGATATCATTACCTCATCAACTTAACTAATTCTATGGTCGATCTACATATAACAACCGAAAGCAAATGTGTATATATATATATATATATAAATGAAGGATAGTATTGACAAGTTAATAACCATAAAACGCCACAGTACACACAGACAAAAGCAAAACTTTTAGACTTGCCCAAGAGGCCAAGACTGGTCTCATGGACCAAATCATGCCTTAAGACAGGGAGGTCGACATTACTGACAGATGAAGTGTCATTCTCACGCCAAAGATGTAGCAGATGATGGAAGAAAAGCCTTCAGAACCATCAAGTAATATTGTCTATATTGAAAACTTCTAGTAATACATGATCAGAATTTTCATCTCGAAGTAAATCCACCAAGGCATAGTGAAACATATAAAATACCAACTTGAAAAACACTTACAGATATAATTCATGCAATGCCGTATTAACAGAACAAAAACATATTTTCATGTCGAAATGATATCACAAGGGTTGGCACCTCCGTCAACACTAGGAGTATAACTATCTTTGGTAAGGTTCCATACCTGTGAAATTGTGTAATCTGCCTGCTGCTTTGCATAATAACGCTCAGATGGATGGATTTTCCCAATTATAGGTAGCAGTTCAACATCTGATAAGTATCTGGTTGGCAAAAAAATCAATGATAATTGACAGTGCAAAGAGAAAAACATAATCATTTAAAGGAATCTCACTTATGATGAAAATAAAAAGAATGAATACCCGTCACCATCTTTGTCAAGCTGACCAAACAAAGTTCTAGCTGGAGCATCCATTGAATTTTCAGAATGATGTGAACCACTGTGACTTTCTTCCTCATAGTTTCTTACTAAATCAAAGAGCCCATGAAAGAATTCTTTAAAGTTGATCTTCCCATCTCTGTCTGTATCTCTTTCCCTAAAGAGGAAAAAGGACGAAAAGTAATCAAGAACAAGTCAAGACAGTGATACAATGAACAATTCAAAAGAAGATTCTGAATTGCTTCATGACGAAAAATTAACTATAAATGTTTTCCACATTAGCAATATTTGGAAATAAGTAACCAGGAAAATTAATTGCATGATGCAAAATAATCCTCCATAATGAATAAAGAAGCTGCAGGAAGTCATTTTAAGGAACAAATCAACCATACATCCACCATTTATCAGCAATCATGTTACCTAGGACAGCTCAACAAGGACTGAAAATTTCATTTCTAATGCTTATAGGTTACATGAATTTGGGTTGCCACAGCCCACAAGAAATCATAGTCTCAGGTGCATAAGTTAAAACTTGAGAGTTATGTGGACGTTAAAAGGCCAAGAAACCTAGAAATTAGACAACCATGATGCTTATAGTGGATATAGGCTAAGGTTGCTTCGGGAACAAAAGGAAGGAGACCAAAAATAAAAATCAAGGATATTATACTGTTAAAAACAGTTTACAAGCAGCTAAGCGCCTGTGCTGCAGATTTTTAAGTTTCAGAAATTAACTGATGGATAATTTATTTAATCGTTTTGAGGTATAAAAATTCATGGTGAAGGAAGATGAAATAGATTTAGGAAAGAAATAAAACTTATTGTTGATTGCTAAAATCATGACTTGATTGATTACTAAAATATTCATGATGATGAGCGGGAGAATTTAAAAGTAATTATGAGCTGATTGATAAATCTGTATTATTCTCCCCAGCATTCTTGTATAAATAAAAGTGTAAAGCAGGATATTAGGTAAGTTTCGAACCTTCAACTCACCTTTTCCCTCTCTCTCTCTCTCTCTCTCTCTCTATATATATATATATATAGATATATAATTTCTAGAATTACTTTCTCTCTCTAGGATTTCTGGTTTTCAATTCTTCCCACTAAACCACATGACAGGAGCATTTATTATGAAGGATGAGAGGGGCAAATTTGAACAACTGGATCTTGCATGAAAATTCAATATCTACTCTGCTCATAAATACATCCTTTCAAGTGCTAACTTAGAGAGAGGACCAGTTCGCATGCACATAACATATGTCAATGACTTAAACTTGTAACACAAAAAACACTAAGGTCCACCAACTGAACATGATATATCCCATAAGAAAACCTCTAAATGGAACCGCATACCATATCCAACAAACCTTAAAATACCCCTAACTCTAAACATTAACGAAATACTGAACCAAAAAAATATTTTTAGCAACCTACTTAATCTTATGAAATTTAGTCTCATGTTTAAATAAAAATTACCAAGCAAATTAATTCCCCCAAGTCTATTCATAAAATAGATTTGGCATTTGATAGTCATAGTCACAATTGTTTTTCTTTTTCCTTTTAGGTTGGGTGGAAGGGTAACTCGCTCTATAACCTAAAATCTGAAATATCTCAGATTATACCCCACTTCCAGCAACCCTGGATTACACAAGTACCAGCTTGTCTGCAATAATAGTTTACTATGAACCCCTTTTATGGCAAAGATTCTAGCCATCAGCAGGAGGTTGAATTTGAACACTCATATTGTCCTCATTATTTTCTTCATCTACTTCCTTTTCAGTAAAGATATTCCCCCGATAATGGCAGTCATTAAGCCCCATTTCAACCAGACCTTTAAAATTTGATGTAATGGTTGATGTAAAAAACCCAGTCACTTGCTGCCATGCAGCCAGAGAGCAGCAGCTGACTCCCTGCAAACTCATTGGAGTACCACTCTTGCAAACCCTATCAGCCTGATGTTAACTTATTCAAGATATTAACACAGATCATCCCCCAGGCTGAAGACCGTCATGTAAAGACTTTCCCTTTACCTGAGATAGAACTCCACTTCCAATATCAATGGCCTAAAGCACATATAGGAAGCATGCATTTACCCATTCCCAACTCTAATCACACTACCTGCTTAATGGGACTTCCCCATAATTCTTCAATATCAAGACTAGAAAACATACACATGATATATCTATAGTAATATCTATGTCTCAAGCAGAGGTTTGGTATTAAGATGTCTCCAAAATATTTATTTTAATTTAACCTACGAAATAGAAAGTTGTGGTGCACTCATCTAGTTTCTAAATGATGAAATATAAAAAATCAAGTTGACATGAACATCAGGTCTTGCCAAGAAGCTAATAATTTATATAAAGAAGCTTCTCTAAAATTAAACTACATGCACTTTGGCTTTCCTCCTTACAGAAATAAACCATGATTTGGATCAGGGTATATCATAGATGCATACAACACATAGAACTGATTATCCATGTCTACCAAAAAGAAAAAAAAATGATCTATTCTTCTTTGTACACAACAAATCAATAATACTCATTTGAGGTTGATGAACATGAAGTATTGAAAAGTCAAAAGGTCAGCATTGACAAAAGCAATTTCAGTCTTCAAAATACAGACATCAGCAAGAAAAGATAGACATCACATTTGACCAGAATGATAGATACAAAAGCAAATGCTCCCAAGAGACTGATATAAAAGCTGTCATATTATGGGATTTAAGTCACCTTACTTCCTCCTTGCACAACCATTGAAGTAGCTTTGGGTTTTTGCTGTCAGCTGGGTGCTGGAAGCTAGAAGATCATGAAAATAAAAATTAAGGAAAAGCATCAACATTGGGGGAAGAGGATCACCAAGTAGATGTAATGCATAGAGCAAGGGTTGTAAACAAATAGGAGCTCACTCATTGAATTCAGTTAAGTTTAGAAGACCATCTCCATCAGCATCTGAAGCATTAAAATGTTCTTCTCTCCACCAACCCATATCATAACCGAAAGAATTATTATCTGGAAAAGTACAAAAAGAAGCATTCAAGAGTAAAGCATATAGGACCAAAATCACAACAGCGTCCACTATGGCCACATTGTATATAAGAAAACAATGAACATTAACATTAGCAAAATTATTAGCTAGGAAACCATAAAGGAAATTAGGAAAGTAAACTTGAAACGGAAACCAGATCGACAGATTGTTTATGTCCAATGAACAAGCAAACGACTTTAAGTTTATATTCAGCATAGAACTAATAGTCAAGAATCATCATAAACTTTTATCATAACAGGATAAGGCAATTACTAATCTAGATTCCATAAATGCAGATTAAAGTTTACTATCTACACAACCATTAGGAAGATTCAGAAGAAAATATCACAATTTCCACATCCCGTTGACAATAAAGGAAAACAATTATAGTTCCGATTCCAAAAGTCAAAATTAGAAATAGAACCTGCATTGTGAACCCAACTGGGCGGTTCGTACTCGGAAAATGAAACAAACCCATCGTGGTTCTTATCATGAACCTCCATCTCTCTCTTGGTCCTATGCAAAACCTCCCTCTCGGCCTGCTGCAAGTTCCACTCAGTCAACTCGTGTTCACTGACGAATCCATCAGCCGGGTCCACATCAATCGTCGGAAATAGCAACACCAGCCTATTGGTAACATTGAACTTATCCTCGTCATTCAAGTAGTCTTCAGCATCCATGAAATCTTCCCACTCAGGCTGCGACTCCTCCCCGGGGGCAGAGTCATGCGCAGCGAATTCCGAGTGAGAATGGTCAAAGTACTGCTTTTCCCATTGCTTCTCTTCACGGCGGCGTTCGATCTCGGCGACAATTGGGTCGAAAGCCACAGGCTCATGGTGGTCGGAGGGATGATGAGATATGGTCAAAGTGAAGTTGGAACGAAGCTTGAGGCGGCGATGGCGATGGCTTGGATGCTTCTTCGGGGAGTAGGAGAGAAACAATAGGAGTAGTATTGCTGCAGTGACATACACGATTATCGAGGCCTTCCCCATTGCATTGATGATTGATCTCACCTTGACAAAGCAATATGAGAGAGAGAGAGAGAATGGTTCAGAGAACACCGAATTGGGTGGAGAGAGCAAGAGGAGAGAAGAAGGGAAGAGAAGAAGGATTGACGATTTGGACTGTTCTGAGAGCAGGGTGGGCAGAACAGAAGGCAAAGATGGCCAGATCTGTCACAAGTTATGGTTGGACTTTGCCCTCTCCGCTGCCCACTTCTATATGCACTGGCCAATGTTTTTCAAGTAAACTTACCAATTTGGTTGAAAAATATTATTTGAACAATTTTTATTTATTAAATTATTCATCCATATACTTCGCTTAATTTTTAATTCACTCTTCATAATTATTACAGTTTTAAAAATAATAATTTAGTCATTATGTTAAATTTTTTATAAGTATGCTATTAAAATTTTTTATTTATTTAATTATATGTCATATTTAATATTTTAAAGATATAAAATAAAGTAAAATTAACCTCGTTGTATGTCGTGTCATACAATTTATGTTAAATAAATTAGATGATTTTTTTTTATTTAGATGAGTTTATTTAAAACACCCATATTCCACATGGTAGGTAACATCTCATGTTAGTAAAATTTAATAACTTATAATTTAATCATTCTAGTTCTAAGAATTTGTTATTTGATTCCACCTCTTAAATTTCTATTAACAAGCTTTTAAATTGCAAAATTTAAATAAAAATTTGTACAAAACAGTAAGGACAAAAAAAATTTGACTTTTTTTAACAGCTTTTGGCAATGAATTATTCCACTTGAAATCAGAGTGTTCATATGTACAGATTTTAGTAAAGAAGCATAAATTTAGATAAATATATCGGGAGATTAAAAGAAAAAAAGTGTGAAAACAAGCATCTTGATATAATATTGTTGTTAGTGAATATGAAAAAAATATATATAACCAAAATTATATATCTTCTTTTTGTTATGAAAAAGACATAAGGTTTTTAGTAAGTAAAATTAACTTACTTATATGTTATGTCATACAATTTATGTTACGTAAATTAGATGAATATATATATATATATATATTTAGATGAGTTGATTTAAAACACCCATATTCCAAATGCTAGGTAAGTTCTCATGTGAGTAAAATTTAATAACTTACTAATAGAAACTTAAGAGGTGGAATTAAAATTCTGAGAACTAGAATGATTAAATTATAAAATTTAAATAAAAATTTGTATAAAGCCGACAGGACAAAAAAAAAATATTTGTCTTTTTTATAACAGGTTTTGGCGATGAATTATTCCACTTGAAATCGGAGTGTTCATACGTACAGAGTTTAGTAAAGATGCATAAATTTAGATAAATATATCTGGATACTAAAAAAAAAAAGTGTGAAAACATAAAAGTAAGAGCATCTTGATATAATATTGTCGTTAGTGAATTTGAAAAATAAAAATAAAAATAAAAATCTAACCAAAATTATGTTTTTTTTTCGGTTATAAAAAAGATATAAAGTTTTTAGAGAGTGTTGAAAGAAACCAAAATAGTGGTGGAGCAAATACCCTAACTTAGTGTAGGTGAAAATTTTTTTTTAGTATATCTTTTAAATAAAATAATTTTTTTAAAAAAATTTGGACTAAATTAAATGAGATTAATTCACTAATAATATAAGTTAAAAAAATATCAGTATACTAAGGATTACTTTTCATATTAATATTAATAATTTCATTATCTAATTTTTTATAAAAACATAGTTCTATATCTATTTAGTATTTATATAATGCACAATAAAAATATACTAAAATGAAATCATTGCTCAACATCATAATAGTTTAACAAATAGCTTATGAGAGCATTTTAAACAGAACAAAGATTTATTTGATAAAACATAAAAATTTATAATTTTCAATTTGCCTAGAAAAAACATTGGTATATCTATGAAGTACTATAAATACTATTTTATTCAATAACATTTCTAAAATAATTTAGAGACAATTGTTTTAGACTCAACTAAAAATAATATATTGACATGTTAAACTTGACTTGGTTATATTCTACTTAGTTATTATAAAATTACTTTTTGTAAAAAAATATATAAAAAACATGCATATATAGATTAAATATAGTGCAGTTGAGATAAAAAGGAAGGAGATAATAATAATAATAATAATAATAAAGAGAGCTAAGGTAAAAATAAGAAAGTAAGAAAAAAAAAAGAAATGAAATGAAGAAAAAGAAGAACCAAACAAAAATATATATGCATGAATTAAGTAAATTCAAGCTAAAATGTGAAATAAAAAAAAAATATGTACAAGTTCACTTAATTTAATGAATCTAATGGTTTCAAAACTTAAAAAAATATGAGGACATAATATCAAAATTTTATATTATATATAAACATTTTGAGAATCTTAAGGGGAGGCATATGCCTACGGAACCAGGCTCGGCGAGTGAGCAAAAGAATTGAGATAGAAATCAAATCTAAATACAACAAATTCTTTTAACAAATTTAAAGAAAAAATTATCTTTCGAGCCAAAACTCTTTAAAGCCGAATCTGCTATATATCTGACCCTAGTAAAAGAAAAAGTTTCGAAATTTTAAGACTTGGCTTGATGATAATTTTGAGGGCTGTGAAAAATTTTAGTTGCGTAATTAGGTTTTTGTTTTTGGGGTAATAATTAGACTTTCGAAACCCACATGAATATAGGGTTGCTTGGGCTGGCCCATTACCAGCAAAGGCGACACTTTTTTTTGTAGTTCAACCCACCTCAACCTTGGGCTGAGGTGGGCTGGGCCAATTCAGTAGAGCCAATAATTTGTTTAAGTAAATAAGAAATAGTAATAAATGATAGTAATTTATTTGAATGATTTTTTTATGCTTGCATTCTAATAAACTTTTACAAAAGGGTATAGCTGGTCCTAGTCAATAATTTGGTAGAGAGTAATCATTTTGATTATGTACATGCTTGATTCAATGAGTTCCAATGATTTTATAAAAGCCTTAGAAGGTTTTGGAGTGAATGGAGACACTTTTAGAACAAACAAGTACATAATCTAGTTGTGAAAATGAAGCAAGATTGCTCTTTCCAACAATATCCAATGGGGAAGAAGGTGAGACTTGCCCTTTCAAACTTTTGAGCAAGCTCCTAGATTCCAATGACAAAACAACAGGCCCAAATATATATACCTTTTTAAATCATAAAGGTTTGAAAGAAAAAAAATTCTCTTTGAATTTAGGTTTTATACGGCTAGCAATCTAAAAATAGGCCAAAAAATAATACTAAAAAGTAATTTAAGAACTTAGAAAAGAATATATAAAATTCAAGAAAATAAATAATAGTAATTAATATATGTAATTAAACATATATATTTTACATCTTGAGATATAAAATACCGTTAATTACTATATTAAACATAAGTATTATAAATATTATAATATCTCATATATTAAATACAACATATTATAATATCTGAAACAATAATATTTTCATTTAAAAGAAATAACAATATATCATATGGATTATATTTAAATGCAATTTTTTATATTTCTCATTAAATTCTTTATTTAAAATATAATAAAGCATATAAAATTTCAATTAAAACCAGAATTAAGAAGATCCATTTGAATTGGATTGTAAACCAATAGAGAAAAAAATGGGTCAAGAATTGGTCAAAAGCCATGAAAATCAAGTAGTTTGGCATTAAAATGAACAAAAACTAATTTTTAATTTGTTAAAAATTAAAATTTTGACATTATATGATAGAGATTTTCAATGTTTATTAAATTCTATCCAACTCATTTTATAAAAAAATTTATTGTCACTTTAACTAACTTTTATATTTTTAATATTATTTTGCAATATATATATATATATATTAATTTAATCATAGAATATTATATATATATATATATTTCTATTTATACTTATATCTATATATTTTAAAAAATCAAATCAACTTTAATTCAATCATAATTAGATTGCTGAATCGTGAACTACTATTTGTTCTAATTTAATGACTGATCTAATTTTTAAAATATTAATTAAAACATAACATATATATATAATTTAATTCAAAAATTATTTATAAAAAATCATACACTTATTATTAAAAAAGTATATACTTATATTTTTAAAAGAATGACAAGAATATAAATATTTGGATATAATTTTTTTTTGTTTGTAGATATAAAATGTTGGTATAAAAAAATATAACAAACAAATAAATGAGATAAAAAATAATATTTTTATTTTTATTTTTATTTTTTAAAAATAAATAAATGAGATGTGAAATCATAAATATTATTGGATAATAATTAAATAATAATAATAATATAAGAAATTAGTTGAACCAGACAGATCATGCATACAATGAGTATTGACAAAAAATGCGCGTGTAGTTTCGTTTGGTTTTCGTCCTTCCTTCGCCGGCATTTTTGACTTCCTGCTGACGTGGTTGCGGTGAGCAATCATTGACGTGCCTTTAGCTCACGGCGCCTAATTTGGACTTTATCCATAAAAAAAAAAGCATCCTTTAATTATTACTCCAAATATTTATAAAAAATTGCGCATCATGATTAGTTTTTTTTAAAGAAAAAAAATCTAAATATTTATTATAAATTAATTAAGTTTAAATATAACTTTTTATATTTATATTATCAAGTTATGTTAATAAAATTATAATAATTTTTAGGAAAATTTAATTGTATAATACGAAGTTATAAAAATCATACGCTTTTTATAGAATTCAAATAATTGTTATATTAATATCAGAGAATCTAATAATAGAAATATAAAAACTATATCTAAAATTATTTTTATTATACATTTATACATGTATTATTTTTTTTAAAGAAACTAAGTTGCAAAAAATACTACATATTAAAATTTTATTAAACATTTAAAATTTTTCTCTTAAATCTTTCTTTTTTCCCCTTTAATCATCATGGAGGTAACTTCTCTATGAGAGATTTTCTAGAATTCCGTTTTTGGGTGGAGCTATGTTCATCGTCTAATAGATTTTGCTTTACGTTAATTTTTAACCTTAAGAGTAATAGATATAAATTTCTCGAAAATGGAAAGTATCAATGAAGAGATAGAAAGAAATCTGAAACAAGCTAATATTATTTTGATCGATAATAACAAAGTAACCTCCATGTACTGTGTTTAAAAAAAAAACTGTAAAAAGTACCTATAAAGACAAAAGAGAGGAATTCTAATCAAAATCAATCTTTTAAATTTCTTATCTGTTCAATATAATTTTTAATTTTTGTTTTAATTGTATTAATAATTTTATTCAAACAATATATTATTAAAATGCGAATCTCAACTGTAATCATATAAATCAATTCCTTAAAAGTGTAAACTTATAAAATCTCAAAATTGAGAGGAGAGAGAAGGGTATAACACTTATCCAGTCCACTGTCTGTATACATCTCCGTATATAGACAGTATTTCTTTTTGACTATTTTTCTTAGCAACACACTTTACCAGAACTGAAGAAAGGATCGATTGAAGCACTGCAGAAGAAAAATAAAGGTGAAGATTTCATAAACTTCGCATACGATAAATTTATTTAAATCATTTTATCTTTTGCTGCCTTCCCATATAGATATTATTATCTCACCTTTGTTCTAATTCGGATATCGTTTTCTATTTCTCGATTTGTTGAGATAAGGAAAATCATAAAGCGAAGAAAAAAATCAATAATATTTTTCTCTCTCTAACTTTCCTCTCTTTTTGATTCCTGCTTTATACACTACACTCTCCAAGTTCTCTCTCTACATGTTGTATCAGCTGTCAGATATTAATGGGTGCCGCAGATTCCAGTGGTTTGCAACTTGGGGGGTGGCTTTTTCCAACCCAGCTGTCCTATTTGTAGCCAACTAGTTGTTGGGGATGGGACCAGTTGACCCATCCTGCCCCTCTTTGTGGGATTTCAGGATAGCAATCAATGTCATTCATGATTTTTAAGTTCTACCTTTGTAAATTTCAATCCAATGTTAGGGCTTTTTCTTAAACCTATTTTATTTTCTGGATTCTCTTTATCTTTCATTCTAATTCTGATTTTTTTTTAGTTTGTTATTTTACTTTCTTCTGGTTCTTGTGGCTGAGATTAATTTGTAGTGGATCTTTTTATATCATGTACGATGTTACAGTAATTACTGAGGTTTTGTGGGGCTAAAATTTTATGCAAAAAATTGGGTGCGTCAGCGAGCCTTTCACAGTCACGCTCGGGATTAGGTTTTTACTTGGCTGTGAATATAGTCTGTTAGGTGTCGGAACTAAAATATCTTTTTGATTGTTGGTTAAGGTGTCTGAAACTTAAGAGTAATCGTCACATGAAAAGGGTTTCCCTGTTTAGCTTTTGCATCCCATGTTTTCAATAGGTGATTATTTGCTAATCACTTGCGGTAATCTTGAACTCTGACAAATACCCATAAACCCACCCACTGAATGGAATCTACAGTTGACTAACTGTTGCTTTCTTCATTGAATTTTACTGAGGTACGTTGTGATGGGTTTCCCTGAATTTGTTAGATCAAACTTTTGAGATTTGGGATAGTTGCGGGGTTCTGTATTTGTCTTTAAGATGGTTTTGTTGATACCGAAGCTTATAAAAGGACTTTGCATGTATTTAAAACTCATTTACCGATCACTAAATTATTCTTTTCTTTTCTGAAACTTCTACCTAATATGCTGCTGAGTCCTTGATGACTCGTTTCTTTCTTGTGGCCCTCCGGCTTAAAGGCTTTGAAACATTTGTCTCTTTGTTGGCTTTCATTTGTGTGATTTACTGCCGTTATACAGAAACAACAGAAAACAGAATATGAAAATGCTGAATGAATTGAGAAACGAGCTTTACAACATCAATAGTTATGGTGGAAGAATATATTTTTGTGGTCCTGTGCTGTTAAAACTGTTCTTATCAGTAGAATGGTATGGGTAAACTGGACTTATTTTATTTTATTTTTTGGGTGGGGGATGGGAAATAGCAATTTGAATACTCTTCTTATCCATTATAGTCTTCTCGGTTTTTCTTCTTTGTTTGTATCCGAAAGGTCTTTTTCGTATATCAAAATCAAAGCCCTAATTACCATCCTATTGACTAACCTTCACATTAATTTCTAAATTTTTCACTTGCGTTAAAACACCATGTGCTGCATCTATGGCTTTATAGTTGTCAGATATTTCTCATGTTCTAACTAAACCTTATTTCTTTTTTATTCATATATAGGTCAGCAATTCACAAGAGTGCGTATGTTTTGAGTTCTGAAGCAAATCTTCATTCAATTCTTAACTATCTCAGAGTTTTGGGATTTCATCGGTATTCTTTTTCTGCTTCAGCTTCTTGGCATTAGTTGCGTCTGTTGGCTTCACTTTATGCTGGCACTTACTATCCAACATATCAGGCTTATTCGCACCCGTTATTCAACATACCACCAAATTTAATAGTAGTAGTACTCACTATGGAAATAGTCTAGAATTATTATTCCCATAAAGCAAACCAGAGAATTTGTGGCATTTAAGATGGATTTAACCTAGATCTTAGAGCAGTTAGCTAGAAAGCTTTTGCTTCTTCCTGTAATAAAACTTTAGTTGATTCAAGCTAGACTAGATGACTGTGGATGAAGTGGGTAGTAGCTCTGTGTGGAGCAGAGAGCAGGATAAAGCATTTGAAAATGCCCTAGCAACTCATCCTGAAGATGCTTCAGATCGATGGGAGAAGATTGCAGCTGATGTACCAGGGAAAACTGTAGAAGACATTAAACATCACTACGAGCTCTTGGTTGATGATGTTAACCAGATCGAATCTGGTTGTGTGCCTATACCTTCTTATAATTCTTCTTCAGAGGGCTCAACCAGCCATGCTAGTGATGAAGGAGTGGGCAAGAAGGGTCCTGGGCATTATAATAGTGAATCTAATCATGGAACTAAGGCTTCAAGATCAGATCAGGAACGACGAAAGGGTATTGCTTGGACAGAGGATGAACACAGGTAATTTTGTTATTGCTTGTTTGGTTGCAGAACCCTGCATATGCTTATAGATGGTTATACTTAACTGTAGAGTGCAGAAGGTAGGTTAGTTACTTTAAATTCGCTCAGCTATTCTTGTCTCAAGTTTGTTGTGTTTAACTATATAATTCTGAGGCTAGTTATATCTGATTGTGGAGTCTTTGTCCTAATTGATCTGAGTATCGTAGTATACTCACATAATCAATGGTTCCTTGTTGACCTTAATAAATGATTCTTTATGTTTTTGGTTGGTTTCATATATGGTAACTCCTAGTCTTTCTGATAGTTATCTGTAACTGTCTTGTATGATTGTTTTACTTAAAACTGCATCTGTTGCTTCTTAACGAGGTTTTGGTATTGTATGAGGGTTTTAGATGAGGATCAAGTAGGTGAAAACAAAGGAGGGAGGGAAAGGTCAATGTTGAACCAAGTTTTAATTAAATTCTTATATTACCATCTTCACCATATGGTGTTGTGATTATTAAACATTTTACACAGTAATCTTCTCTGATGTTGTTTCATATGGTCTAAAGATATAATTTGTGCTGTTATTTGTTACATTGACAATTCTTTAGCAGGTCAATGGCCAGTTTTGTCCTTCAGTATTTAGTTAGGGTGATACCCGTATAGGCCTAATTTGTTGTATGTTTTTCCTAATATTGAGAATTACAGCCAATAACCTGTGTCTGTTAGAGGTATTTGCTGTGTCCAGCACGTGGATGTCGTGTTAAAGTTAGTAGCCAGAGTAAGAGAATAGTTGGAAAATATGAAAGATGAAATTTATTCCAAAGACGGAATGGGGATGAAGAAAAGAGAGTGGGCCATGTAACAATTACATGAGTTCAGTGGAGATGGAATTTTTAGATTCAAATTGTTAATAATAGAATGGATTGTATTATTGGAGAGAGAGGAGTAGGCAGGGAGGAAGCTATATAAGAGAACTTTTTAATACTATGGTTTCTGAAAGCTATGTTTCTCAATTTTGTCCTTCCCTTTCCGATTTTTCTCAATTGAATACTTGTATCTTTAATTTATTTCAATTTCAAATCAAGATCTTCATGTACATTATATACTTCCAGTTCGGCAATGTGGAGGGACCAAATTTATGTGAACTACAATGTATGAGGGTTCGGTACAGAAAATTAGAAGTGGAGACACCAAATTGAGAAATGTTATATCTTTCAGGGATAAAAATATTACTAATTTTTCTATCCTAACTGGAATATGGAAAGGAGAGTACCCATTCTCCCTTTTTTCTTTACTGACATTTGGAGCCTTAACTCTCTCTTGAATGAGAGAGAGACATGTACTTATTTCAATCTGTATTTGCAACATCTTTTGGCACATGACATACCATGAAAATGTGAAGTTATGATTGAACACAACAATGTCTCTTGAAAGTAGACTTTCTCTGCTGCACTGGTTAATGCAATTAGTTTGTTTTTCCCTGCTTCATACATTGCTGTCCTTCAACACCTCTCTGCCTATCTTATACTTATCCCTTTTGGATGAAATTAGCTGTCTGTTTAAGTTACATCAATGGGTTGTGCTTATTGAGACTCAGTAGATGAAACCAAGCAGACAGAAAAGCCCATCAAGTTATTTTGCCTGAGATACTATGGAGCCCACACTGTTTGTTTTTTGCACTGCTTCTAGATGCTATTTCTGCAGCTGACAATCTTTATGTTGAGCCTAAATGAATGAGCTTAAACTCAGGCATGTAAGAGTGTTTGTGCATACATGAATAAGACATCGGATTTCTGTTGAGGTATGTGTATGATAGTCAACGAGTGAAAATAGTTTATGGCACAGTGGTGCAGTATGAGAAATAGAATTTAATATTAATTATTTCTGTGATTAGGATCGGGATTTAGGATTTATAAGTAGGAATTTGTGGGTAATTTACGATTTCTTTATCAATAATTTAGGGATTATCAATAAAGGTATTTGACACTAGGGATCAATTATTCCATAGTAGTATCTTGTAGGATTAGGAACCTAGTATTTGTGTTTGAATTGTATTTGGATTTCTTATTTAGGTTGCCTATGAATAGGCTTGCAGTCATTTAAGGTATGTTTGGGACTTGGGAGGAGAAGGGAAGGAAAGTGATCCAAAGATAATGGAAGGGGAGAGAAGGAAGGGAAGGGAAGGTTAAATGATAATTTACTGTTTTCCTTGTTTGGAAAAACTTTCTCCTCCAAAATCCCCTAAATTGGATATAAAAGGGGAGAGGATTATGGAGGATTTTGGAAGGTTAGTTGAAAATCCTTTATTAGCATCTCAATCTTATTAACTCCCAAACAAGGGAAAGCTTTCAATGAAACCTTCTCTTCCCTTTCCTTCCCCTCCATTATCCTTCATCCAAACATACCCTTGGGAAATTATTCTTGATTACTATAATTTTGAGTGTAGAATTTCTCTGAGTTTAGTTATTGTTTCTTAATATTTCTATGGTTCTTGGTTCCTGTTCTACATCACACAGCCATATCCTTATTCCTTAAGCTGTACAAGACACTATATATTTACCTGCTATATACCTAATATATGGCACCTAATCCACAACTTTGTTACAAGTTTATGTGCAAGTGATGAGAAAATAGGGAGTACAAAAGGGTGAAGAGCAAAGAGAGAATGTAAATTTATTCACTGAAAGCTCTCAAATGTTGTACATGTACTAACCCCCTCTATATAGATTATTATTTTCTTTTTTGGGGATAAGAACCATTTTATAGATGAACTTTACCGATAGAGCCGGACCTACCGCCAGAAACCTCTTGCTTAACCCTTAGGTGGCATTTGGTTCGTGGATATCCTAATTTCCCAAGTCTTTGGAAACCTAATTACGAAACATTTTAGCTTGACATATATAAAAAAATCACCATTCCTATATTATTTGGGAGATACAAAACACACAAATTTTAAAATTTTCATATTTGTTATATCTAAACATCTTAAAAATAGATTTTCAGGTGGTTGGGAAATTAAATTTCCTATGTATCAAACAGCACCTTAAGCCCTTCTTAATTACTTAATACTTTCCTTTTACTCCTTAACAAATATACTATGACATGTGGTCATCCTTGTAACATAAAGCGTGAAAATTGCAGTTTAAATTTTGCAGTGAAATAGGCAAATCCAACAGGAATTTCACATATTATACCTCTTAAGACACACATCCATAATCCCCAAAAATGAAATTGCATTTTTTGTAATATCATTTTAAGAATCACAATCTAACCTTGTGATCCTATCAAGGGGTGATTAAACTAAATTTTGGTATCTGAGGGTATGGGGTCCTAAAACGTAAGTGCTTTAACATCTGTATCTCTGTTT
The DNA here is from genome assembly GCA_026724425.1 of Erythrophleum ivorense. Taxonomy (NCBI): domain Eukaryota; kingdom Viridiplantae; phylum Streptophyta; class Magnoliopsida; order Fabales; family Fabaceae; genus Erythrophleum; species Erythrophleum ivorense. The sequence goes on from JAIUCV010000009.1 coordinate 51,232,473, forward strand.
TGTTACCACTAACGTGAATGGTATTCTGCATCTACAGATGGTGATTGCAGTGTGCAGATTAGATTTTCATTCTCATTTCCACAAATTTCTTGGTAAATGAATTGAATGGAGATTATACTTACGAGTTATTTAGCACATTACCTCGTTCTGACTTCTGGTAATGTTGGGGTATCTCTAATTTACATTGTGAAGTTTTGAGATTTGTGCATGAAAGGATAAACTGACCCTGATGGGAAATGTTTTGATGGTTAGATAACCTTTATTTGTTGAGAAAATAGGGAAAATGAAAAGGTTTGAGAGAAAAGTGAGTATAAATGTATTGCCAGTAGCTCTGAAAATGGTGTGCATGACATTGATTAAATAGGGGACATGACTACATAAGGACAGCTATACACTTTAGTTTAGGAGCACTATAGGTAACTAAATTCTTTACCCATAAAACTTCCCTAGATACTTAATATTCTCCTATATTCCTTAACAATATGGATTTCGTAGAGTTCTGGACTTCTCCATACTGCAAAATGACTGATATGGTCTCTTTATGGGCTATTAGAACCGAAAAGAAAGGTGACCTCACTATAGTCTACTCTGACTTGTTCAGTTGCTAACTATTCATTTTGTGCCTGATACAAACCCTTCAACATAATGGTACTATGAGCAATGGAAAATCCAGTGATATATACGGTGACAACATGTTCCTATTTGGTCCCCATCTTAATCATGTGTTGTTTCATTTCTCATTACTAAATAATGTGGTCTCTGGATTTCAAAAATGTTTCAAGTGGTTGATGTGAATCTGAGGCTGATGTTTAAATGCCGCAATACCTTTGCAGTCATAAATACATAGTCCCTCGAGAGTTATTCCACTATGCCTTGTGGGGCTCATTTGGACCGTGAGAAACAAGAAATTAATTTATGTAGTGGGGAGTCCATTATGGGATGAAAGTTCTTCTGCAGTATTTTGTGTAGCTGTGAGACTGCATTGGGTGGTACTTCCTTGTTATGATTCTCTTTTGGAATTCCTTAGGTCTTACTGATGGTAGAATGTCTTTTGTCTGAGATGTATACACAATTGGCAGATTCACCTACCTTTGCTTTTCATTTCCAATTTAGTATTTTTTCTTTTGCTGAATGTAGAGAAATTGGAATTGGAGCAAATACCAGCATATTATCTCTAGTCCAGAATTTGTGATATCATTTGTCTCCTTCTGGTGTGCTGGAGAAATCAGACCCAATTGGCTTCATATTTTTAACTTCTTTCATGGGTTCCTTGAAGGCTATATGAAATTACAAACAAATGGAGTTTACTAATTTGGCATTCCTCAATGGAAGAATGCGAACTATTTCTTATTCTGTAAGATTTTTAGGTTGAGTTCACTTTATTTAGAGTGCTTTGCAATGTTGTTCATAATCTGTTCGTCATTTGGCTTCCACTTGTCAATGCAACGACTTGGGTATCTGTTTATTACTATTCCTGCACCTTGGTCTGACAATTTAACTTGATGAAATTAATTAGTCATCAAGTTTCACAGTGTGCTTGATAATTTTTAGTTGCATCCCCTTTTTAGGCCAAATTTTGGAGTTACTAGACGAGAGATTATATTTGAAAGGAAATAGGATTTACAGGAAAGTGTATTTGTAGTTCATTTTAATGGTGTTTTATTGGACCGGAAGCCTGCATCCATATGCTAAGCTCTAGTTCATCTGATTTCTTCTTTTAAAATTTTAAACCCTGTCAAACAGGTTATTTCTTCTTGGCTTGGAGAAGTATGGAAAAGGTGACTGGCGAAGCATATCGAGGCACTTCGTGGTGACAAGAACGCCTACTCAAGTAGCAAGCCATGCCCAAAAATACTTCATTCGTTTGAACTCGATGAATAAAGATAGAAGAAGATCCAGTATACATGATATCACCAGCGTGAACAACGGAGACATTTCAGCACCTCAAGGACCAATCACTGGTCAAACAAACGGTTCTTCTGCATCCAATTCTACTGGCAAACCGGCCAAACAAGCCCCTCAAACTCCAACCGGGCCTCCTGTAGGAATATACGGTGCTCCAACTATTGGGCAACCTATAGGAGGATCCCTAGTATCTGCAGTGGGTACTCCAGTAAATCTTCCTGCCTCAGCACACATGGCGTATGGTGTCCGAGCGCCAGTTCCTGGCACAGTTGTTCCCGGTGCGCCAATGAACATGGGTCCCATGCCGTACCCTATGCCACACACATCTGCTCATAGGTGAGGATCTGGTATTTAGAGGCCAAATGTACAAAGAAACAGCAGACTAGAAGGCCTCTTCACTTTAATTTAATTCTTTCCTAGACAGTTGCTTATATGCTTGATCAGTTATATTCAAATAAGCTTGAGGTATACCAGGAAGCAATTGAATGCACATGAATCTGTATCAGCTGCAGTGGAATATATGACAGCCTTGCCATGGGACAGCATAAAAAGATTGGTGGCTTTGTAGACCTTTAAATTGATCTTTTGTTCATAGAAGTTGCTTCTAATGTAGAGAAAGGTTCTATGGCCTTAAATTCTACAGCACTCTTACTTTCTCATTTTCTTCTTGATTGAGAACTAATCCCAACACCTCTGCCCAAATTTCAAGGTGGTATACTACCCAGACCTTGACTTTATATGGTCTGTTATACATACATGGTTATTGAATTAGATGTGTATTATATTACCCGGCTTATATATATATATTCGTAAAAGTTTTTCAGAAAAAGCGTGGGTTCAAGCCTATATAATTATAAAATGTATGGATATAATTTTAAAAAATTAACCGAAACATCAAATATCTACTATATGTAGCAAAAGTAAGTGCTACGCTAAAAAATTCACATCTCATTTCTAGATAATTCCCTTTCAAACTGTTGAATATGCTCAAGGTTAAGCCATATTTTATCTAATCCTCCAATTGGTGAAAAACATCGAAACTTTTTTACTAGAGATAATCTACCTAGATGGCTTGAAAGGGTTATACTTCAAGATAAAAAATCTTAAATGCATGAGATTAGCATGGAGGAGTCTATTTTTAAAATTACCTAGAAGATTAATGATCCAGACAAAATTTAGGATAAGGTAAATCAATGAAGGGCAACCACGTAAATATATTAGATAACTCTCTAGCATAAAATATATTCATATTTATGCATGATTTTTTTTTAATTTAATCTATCAATCTTGCGTGAACAGTGTTTCTTAAGAATTTAGCCAATTCTGAACTCAGATTATTAGAAGAAATTTATGGTTCGAATGAAAATAGGTCTCTTGGTGCTCATTATGCTACCTCTCTTGCTCTGCATGCAGCTTCGGCAATTAATTAAACATATAATGAGTGCCAGAATTAATATATATATATATATATATATAACCATCTTTGCTTATTTTAACAAATCACTAGCGAGATAGACCAAATTCAAACGCCTCGTAATCATCTCTTGTTTTTTAAAAAAGAAACTCATAATATTTTACAAAATCCTAACCAGTCTACAAACCAAATTGTAAACCATGTCTAAAATATTGCAAAACAATTACAATTTTACAAGACGAAAAACTAAAAAGAAAAAAAGATTCAAAATATCCTGTCATGAAACTTGAAAATTAACTGAAATAACATGCTGCATTTCTAAGTCACAATGATCTTTATTAAAAAAGACGCCCAGATTTAATGGATATATTCCACATGCAAACTTGAGTTTTCCCCACGGAGGTTGGTAACAAAATTAAATAAATATATATAAAACTATATTACTTTTTTTTTTTAAGAAACTCGCTTTTAATATTCTCACATTATATTTATTATTGATCTACTTATTTTTAATAAACTAGATCTACTGAATGAGATTCTTTTCCTACAATATTAAATGTAAATCATATCTCTTTAAATTGGAAAAATAATTGTGAGAATCACTCTTAAATTTTTTTTCTTAAAAAAAAACATGCAAGTAATTTTTTTTGTAATTATATTTTTTATAAAAATATAAAAAATTCGCTATTCTCAATATCTTATTATATAAATCTTTTTTTAAAAAACAAATAATATTAAACTCCATGTATTGGCACAAAATACGAAACTAATTTTATTAAAAAAATTGAAACAAATTCCTAAATAATATCACTCCAGAATTGTACCTTTGAATTTCTCCATCTTGAAAAGTTTACTCTTTACATCATATCAGTTTAGCCAGTACAGCTAAACTAACAATTAGCGCTTCATCCAACCCGAGAAAAATAAATAAATAAATGTTGAACAGTTTGCAAGCCAATCTAGTTAATCAAAATCAAAGTGGATCAAAATAATCCCCGCTAAGCAGAGAAAGCTGCAAGTACAATCCGATCAAACAGTGATAGATCAGTCTAAAACGATTAGCAAAGTAGCAATGCTCATCACCTTCTTCAGGGTTATAACCAATTAACCTGTATGTGAGTTTCCACAAGTTATAATTTCATCCTTTATCTTTTAAAATATCGGCAATATTTTTCCCAGAACTAATTCTATAAAGATCAGTGATGGAATTATCAGATGTGTCATCCCATGTCTATTAATTCTCATGACATTAGGTCTGACAAAAACACTGACAACATAAACGATGAAACTGAAACTGATAAAAGTTAATAAATAAAAGTGGACCCTGTGATAAATATATGGGTACACATGATGATTTAATAGATGAAAGTGAAATTTCATGCAAAATTAAGGGACAAAAAAGCATTTTTACCTATAATAAATATTGGGGCACCCTTGATGAGTTATCCCAATTTAGTACACATGAACCATTAGCCATAGAGGGCAGTTACACGATGACAGTCATGTATATTCATAAAATGTCATTTTTTAAGTACATATATGACAGAAAAGAGACAAAATAAATTATAGATACACAACATATATCCTCCACTGAACACAGAGAACATACCCATCTAGGATAAGGGAGGTCTGGCCATGGACAAGAGTGAAATATAATTACCACATCCCAAACCTTACAAGTGTAGAATATTAATATATGATCCGGAGGACCGAAGTTATTCGTGTGGTATAACAATCTATATTGTTTATTTCTTCCGCATCCAACAGCATTCAAATCTAACAACACAAAACACAACCATCTTACAAACTTATATAAAGCACCGGACCAACACTTCGTCGAAGGCTACATTACTGTGGGCACTAGCAACAATGATCTCAGCCCAGCAAGAAATAATGGCATAGAGTTTTATGTTTACTAATACAGCACATTTGATCAAACAGAACACAAAACATCAATCACCAACAGTCAGATGCTTAAGAGAGACAAGAAACAAGATGCAGAAACTAAACGGCGACTATCAAGTTACAAAGAAACTACCACTACCCAGCTAAGCAAACTGCTACAGAAACTCATACTCTATGTTCAAATTCGTAGCCAGAACCCCGCATCATAAACTTATCAACTCCCCTAAGTTCAAAGAGCCAATATACCATTGCATCACACAACTGGACAGAAGAAAAATTCAAGATACACCTCATACAGTATCTCTATCCCGTATAAGAAAATCCTTTGCAAGTACTCGATTGCATATAAACAAAAAGTTTCATAAGCCAGTAAGTTTAGAAAGAAGTTAGAACAACTAAACATCACAGACATACCAAACAAGAAACTGATGAGCTAACCTACCAATAGCATAGCCATTATCAAAATTCCAAACATCTTCTAACATATCTTTGGAGCTTACTCGCCTCAAAGAATCATTTCCAATTCAACACGTCATTTTTCAGACCAGCATTTCACAAAATCCCAAATACATAATATATTACCAAAAAGTACAAGTTAGAAAAAACACATGCACACATATTGATACTAGCTTCACAGAATTATTTTCAAATTGACGTCAATGTAGGATTAGGACCACATCTCACAATGTCTGGTTGTGTAAACTAGATGGATTTCTTATCAACCTTTCTTTCCATAACTTGTTTGATCTGTCTCGTAATGCCTGAAATTTTCATTGCACTAACAAAATTTTGTCCATTTTTGGCAAGAAACACACTCTAACGGAATGAACAGTGATTATTATTATTGCACTTATCAGTTATGATAAATTAAAGAAACAAGCTATTAAATAAAAGTATTCAAGATGACATTAAGGAAATAATCTTTTGAAATTGATTAAAACCAATATAGAAATAATATTTTCACTCGCATGCAGTCCCTCTGTTTAACAGCTAGTATTTCGTACATGTCATATATACATTACATAGGCCACACCTTTATCTTGAATGATAACGTTGCAAATACCACTATTTGAGTTCTTCTATTGCCATTTTCTTAATATCAATATGTGAGTGTCCAGGCCTCATACAATTTTAATAGCACTTGCTTGCTTGTAACAGCCCACAGTATAAATTGGATCGTCAACCTTTACTACTCATATTAAGACTCAAACAACGATAATGGAACCCTAATTACTCACTAATTCATAGAAAAGGAACAAAATATTTCTATTGTCTAACGAACTTTCCTGATTTTGTTCATCAAAATTAGTGAGAACCGCTTATTGTCATAAACCTAAACACTAGCTCCAGGAACATGAAAATCAGACAACCAATATTTAACAAGCACGTGCTTAAAGAAATAAACAAGCCATCAGACAGTGTGTGTCAGATTACAGATTTTCAGCACCTGCTATATCAGACAGGGATAACTGTAAAACTGTATTCTCATCATTCACAGCACTGTTCAAGACAGATAAAGACAACATTAGCATATGCAGTATTGGAATGTTGCAAACCTGAATATCCAAGAATCCAGTGTCAAACAAAATCGGAGGGTAAATTTCAACAGAAAAATGAAAGAATTTGCATTTCAGCCAAATGCAAGATAGTCATCATTGGCTACTTTATATAGAGGTTAACTCAATTTTCAGTGACACCAACATGAATTCAGAACCCATAATTCAAAATATCTGCAAACAAATATAGTAGACAGAACCACTTAAAACATGTTACCTTTAAACATTATATTTGGCATGCACAAAGCCACAAGATTGCCAAATAGAAAAGAAATTATTGATTGTTGAAAACCTCTCAAGTTTGATAGCTAACATCACCATTACTCTGGTGTTAGCTTATCGACCAATACACCAGTAGTCAAGACAAGTCAAATTGGTCATCTGGAGTGTGGACATATTTTGACCATGTTGGGGACTGCTGAAATCACATTTCAGCTCATCGGTTTTCTTCTATTGTATGCCAACTATATAAAATAGGTTACCTGTATTAATGGTCCTATTCTAATGTTTAAATATCAGTTTCCTCTTTGTGTGTGTGTGTGTGTGTGTGTGTATCAATGTATAACAGGTCATACAATTCAGTAATCAATATAAAAAAACAAAATAAATCATTTTGAAGATACCTTTTCACCCGAATATTTTCATAACTTGATTTAATTAACACAACAACTAACCACCTGAGCTACCCTTAGGTGGTTGGGTGTCCCAGGTAGGAACTTCAGTAAAGGATCACCAGTTCGATCCTCCTCTCTTATACCACCAGAAAAGAAAAAAAAATTAACAATACAACTTAAAGCATCCCCATGTTAGCCAAAAAAATTACATAGCTCACTAATAAAGCATATAGTTAAAATATTCTACGGGCCCTGGATTTATACCTATCAGTAACACAATCCTACTTGTCTGATGACTTGTATGCCTCCCATATCAAGCTAGCCTCATCCTTGACAAGTTCAACTCGCTTCACAAACAGCTCCAATTCAGCAACTTGAAGTTTCTTCCACCTATCCTCCAACTCTGCCTTCGTTGATGCTCCAACCAATTCATATCCCCTCTTTATAGCATCATCATCCAACCCCGACAGACCCAGACTTCTGTTAAACCGAATCATTTCACTTAAACTCAGAGGTGAACCAGCATTTTGATCAATATCAATCTTCCTTGCTTCCTTTGAATCCATCTTAGCCTTTGGTTTCCGAGAAGGCACGGTGCTACTACCTTCCTTCTGATTTTTCTTATCTTTCCCATTAGACTTTGTCAGGTCTATTCCTCCATTGGCTCCTTCGGTGGCCCAAATCTTCTTTGACAATTCATAGACTTTCTTCTCGTGTGGTTTCGAAAAACGAGGGTCTTCACCATTTTTGCTCTTCCCTGCATTTTTCTGATACTTCTTCTTCAGTGTCCGAATCTTATTTGACAACTGTTCTTTTGAAACATCAACACGAACCGACTTCTTAATGAAATCGTGAAATGCATTAATATCCTTATGCGGGATTGCCCCAGTCTTCGCCGCATATTCAGATAAGCCCAGGAGTATCGCAATTTCATCGTCCTCACTCCACAGCCTCTGAAACATCTTCTTCGACTCATCCCCAGCCTTTTTCCCATCATCCTCTGCCGCCGGGATCTCGTCATCTCCGGCAGCATCCTTGCCCTTCTTCTTCGCCCTTTTCGAATCACTCACTGGCCGATTGTTCTCACTCGGTCGCTTTGTCGCCGATTTGGCCGGCGTAACCGAGGGCTGAGACTTCGGCTTCTTGGCCTTTGGAGTCTCTTCCATGGGCTTGGATGCAATCGGTTTAACCATCAGGTCCGTATTCCCACTGGGTCGCTCATTTTCGGAGTCAGATCCGGAATCGGATTCTGTCTCGGATTCCGAAACTGAAGCTTTTGGTTGAGGTTTTGTGGTTGGAGCAGCAGGGGGAGGCCTTTTGGCAGTGGGTTTCTTCTCGGCAGCAACGGCTGGTAAAGGGGATGGAGCTTTTGCTGGTTCATCATCCTCTTCTTCCTCTTCAGATGAAGATCCCACTTCTTCGGACGAAGCTTCCTCTTCTTCTGATGAAGACGAAGCCGTAGGTGGCTCGTCCAAAGGAGAAGCACGTTTCGGAGCCATTGAGAACAAGGGTTTCAGAAAGTAGGCTAGCAACGTCCCTTTGTGTCTCAGGCGTTTGGACTCCGCAGGGAAAGAAAAGGGTCACTTGGCATATATATTATTTTTTGACTCAGAAATTTTGATCCTAAACGGAATTAAAATTAATAAGAAATAATTTTAGTAACAATATAATTTGTAGATAATTCTAGTTCAAGGAATATTATTTTATAATCTTTAACTAAAAACCTTAACATTAATGCTTTAATTTAACATATACTAAAATTGTGTAATTAATGCAAACAATAAATTTTTAAATTTCTTAAAATGATTTTTAAAAAAATTATAAATAAATAAATATAAAGTTAGCATAGTGTATAACAAGGTAATAAAATCAATAAATTGCAGTCTAGTTCAATTTTTAGTCCACACATCCTTGTTCAAGCATTTTTTTTAAATTCATATGTAAGACTATTGAGCCGCTTGCTAGAGGGGAGAGAAATGAATTACGTATTTATATTTATTAATAATATTTATTATATTTTTAAAATTATTATTTGATAATATTTATTTTTAAGTAGAAGTATAAGAATTATTTTTTATTCATAAAATAATATTTTTAATTTCTATTTTTATTCTTAACATTCTATACCAAATAATTCTTAACATCCACTTTTTTTATCCTATATATAATTATTGAGAAAGAAATTAATGATATTATGTAATAACAACAACAACTAACAATAATAATTAACAAAAATAATAATTAATTAATATAAAATAAATTATTTTAAGATACAAAATATTAACTAATAATATTATTTGGATATATATATGCTATACTATTTCAAAGTATTCAGATAAATTATTCTTATTAAATTTAAATTCTTGAATTCAAAAATAAATTAGTTAATATTTTATTTTAAATTTAATAATAAAAAACCTAAATTATTCTCTTTTTCTGCCGCTCCTTTTTCTTTTCCTCCTACTTTTCTTTATTCCTCTCTCTCTTCACTGTTTGCAGCATCTTCTTCTCTTAAAATTCCAAACTAACGTCTTCCTCCGTAAACCTCTAAGTTGTAGCACCGTTCAACCTCTAGGTTGCCATCCACTGTCGCTCCCTTGTCGCTGTTAACCACCCCAGCCACCGGCTTAAATTCCGATAGGTTTTCGCCATCAAACGCTGATAGAGGAAGCCGTGAGTGGTGATTTTCACCTCTTTTCTTCTCCTTTCAATTTAATGGTTTCCTTCTCTTATTTTTCTCCTATTTTTGTTGCCTCTTGGTTCCATTAGATATATGAAATTTTTATCTTCTTTGATCATGGAGTGAGCTTCAATTATGGGGTTTCCAAATCAAGTCTCTAAAATGGGAAACCCACATTCTAAATTTCAACCCTTTATTCCATAAGATAAATTTTGAATCTAATTTCAATTTAGAAATTTTAATTTAAAAAATATCTAGATTTGGGTTTGGTTGTGCTGATGGAGAATTTATATTAAAATAAGAGTTTAACTATTAAAGATTGTATTTTGTCAAATTGATATAATAGAGTATTAATTAGATAATTAATTACTAATTTTATACTCAATACAATTTCAAGTAATACCAAAGATGCCTTGAAATTGAGATTGTGTGGTGAGTTACTGAGAGCAACTATTAGTCTTTATCAATGCGTGGGTAAATAATAAGGTGATGCTTTTCTTTTATACTTCAATTATATTTTTCTTGTATTAAATATCACTTTAAATAATTATTATTTTGTTACTATGGGGAATCACATTTTTAACTTTTGGAAATCTTTAATTACAAAATATATTGTAAATAAGGGTAAAATTAATGAATGTGTGATATGAGAATATTGATGTTTTCATTGGTGCAAAGTATAAATGAGGGTAAAAATCTTAATATGTTATTTCCTTTTTTTTTATATCATTAAATTTTATTTAAATTCTCTTATTTATTTATTTATAAAGTATTTTCCTAATTCTAATTTTTCTTATGTAAATTTCTTAAAGTTGATTAGTTTTTATTAATTGATAATTTAAAAAAATATATATTTAAATTATCTTTATTTTTAATATTATTTTATTTATTTATTTATTTATTTATTTATGATATGTATTTATTTACATTATTTAAAAAGTAATAGCGTTTTTACAAATAAAATGATGGGAATGGTGAATCTTTATTTTGTTGTCTTATATTTTTAATAAAGTATTTTTTATTTCTATAATGAGATTTATTTATATAAATTATATTAAATTT